>LR994573.1:10000000-12816250 GCA_905187475.1 Syritta pipiens
AAGTTTTGGATTCTTGGCAATCGCACTACCAAGCGTCTTAAACTCCACTGAGAACATGAACACCACTGGAATGGTGACGTCGTTATTACCATCGCCAGACATTGCAAACATTGGTTGCGTTTCACCGGAAGATCCAGGAAGATTATCACAGACTATGACAGCTTTAGCACCAGCATTTTGTGCTCGACGCGCCTTATCAACGAACGTGCAGTCACCACGTTCGACAACTAAGATTTTCCCTCTCACATCATCGGTGTCGTTCAGATCTGTACACCCTCGAAGTGGATTCGCTAAAAGAATTTCCGCTTCGACAAACTCCTCGGCAATTAGCTCGGGCGAGAAGTGACTGGGACCGGCCATCAGGGCTGTCCACTCTTTACTATCGTCAAGTTTGAATGCAACAGCCTAGGGGTGGATGGAAAATATTTCAAAGATGCTCTGGATAAGTTTCAATCCTTCTTTACTCACCTGCAACTGTGCCAGTTGATTGAGGCTTTGCATTTTTGTCAACTCAATCATTTCCTGCATGAAGAGCAGACCCATTTCGGCGTCCTCTGGACTTTTGGCCTGCACAATGAAAAGGAGAAGAGAAAATGCGGTTAGAGTATGCATCTCAGGAGTGAGGAGAAGTATTTTTGGGATTACATTATAGAAACTGTGAAACAGCCGAACCTTTCCGTCACCTAATGAAACCATGGTGATACCCATGTCGTAAACAGCTCGTAGATGATCAGCATTACTCGCTTGAAAATCTAGCGCACGCAAGCGTTTGTTTGATGGTGTACGGGGGCAGGAACCTGTGATGAAATTTCTTAAAGGCTTTCGCACCTTTTCGGGGAAGAGCTTTGTCGAACTGGGGCATGTGCGCATAAAGTCCAAGACGTTATGTTCGTCTGTTTGACGGAAACCTGGAAAGAAAAGAAATAAGTGATGAATATTATACGTGATGTTGATGGGGAGGAGGATTATGTGGCAATTCAGCTAAATTGGGAGTATAAGAAGAACCATAGAACGTTGGATAATGAATTGGGCGTCAAGAAGATGAGGATCGAATGAAATATCTTACGCGGCATTTAAACATTTTTAAATATCAAAATAAAATCTTAAGGACAGAGCACGCACCCAAAAATTAACCAAATACTTTCACTCATTCAATTTAAAGTCATTTTCAATGTCAGAATTTGAAGGAGATATCAACGCAGTGCCAAAATTTCGTAGGGAAATTAAAAATTTGTAATTTATATTATGTTGTCAAATATGGGACATATTGCCTTTTTGTCTTTTGAATTTCCGGCTATGTACAAAGCGCTACAGAGCTCGTATCTGGCAATACTATACATCATTTGAAAGGTCTTGACATAGCCTATAAAACGACGCTATGCATGATTAGTTTGGATATTGCGTTTAACAGTTATAGACGTGTAAGCATGGAGTTCACTAACGCCGAAATTCGCGCTATTTTAAAGTTTTCTTTCGTTAAAGGCAAATCCGCTAGAGAAACGTTCCGTGAGATTAATGATGTTTGGGGGGTGGTACTCTATCACTTCGAACCGCGGAGGAATGGTTTCGACGATTCAGAGCCGGTGAAAACGACACCATGGATAAGCCAGCCGGAGGAAAACCTGTGACGACGAATACCGATCGAGTCACGGAAAAAATCGAGTTAGACCGGCATGTGGCATCTCGTGACATCGTCCAGGAGATGGGAGTTAGTCACCAAACCATTTTAAACCATCTGCAGAAGGCTGGATACAAAAAAAAAGCTTGATGATGACGCAAAAAAACCTTCTGGACCGAATCAACGCCTGCGATATGCTGCTGAAACGGAACGAACTCGACCCATTTTTGAAGCGGATGGTGACTGCCGACGAAAAATGGATCACATACGACAATATCAAGCGAAAACGGTCGTGGTCGCAGGCCGGTGAATCGTCCCAAACAGTGGCCAAGCCGGGATTGACGGCCAGGAAGGTTTTGTTGTGTGTTTGGTGGGATTGGAGGAGAATCAGCCACTATGAGCTGCTCCCATATGGCCAGACGCTTACTTCTACCATCTACTGCGAACAACAGGACCGCTTGAAGCAGGCGATCGACCAAAAGCGTCCAGAATTGGCCAACAGGAAGGGTGTAGTATTCCACCGGGACAACGCCAGACCACACACTTCGTTGATGACTCGCCAGAAGCTACGGGAGCTCGGATGGGAGGTTTTATCGCATCCACCATATAGCCCGGACATAGCGCCAAGTGATTACCACCTGTTCCTGTCCATGGCGAACGCCCTTGGTGGTGTGAAGTTGAACTCAAAAGAGGCTTGTGAAAGGTGGCTGTCCGAGTTCTTCGCAAATAAGGAGGGGGGTATTATAAAGTTGCCGTCTAGATGGAAACAGATTATCGAACAAAACGGCGCATATTTGAACTAAATCCGATCACTGTAACACTTTTTATGAAGCATTGAATGAAGAGCAAAAAAGCGGAAGATATTTGACAACCTTATATCAGTAGGTCATGGTGTTTAGAAGCTGAAAAAAGATTCCCATAAATGCAGAAGTAAAGACTTCTAAAGACTAAAGGCTGCATAAAAAAAAGACTATATAAAATGCCGACGAAGACATTCTTGGTCGCTTCGACAGAAAAATAATTCGGATTAATTTTGATGCCGTTTGCACAAAGGGAATGTGGACTCTACGAGCTGTAAAACCGTGTTGATTTAGTCAAACAAATTCAACGAGTATCAAGATGGTTAGGTCATGTAGAGCCAATGGATACTAATGCTACAGCTCGTAAAGTCTTCGAGCCCATCCCGAGAGGTCTTAAGTGTGCTAGATTCCGAGACATGTTGACTGAGGCCCAGGTCCACCTCGGACTGTAGCGCCCGCAAAAGAAGAATTAAAAAATGTAAAGATGACAGACAGACAGACAGACGGACACCGAAGTGATTCTATAAGTGTTTTGTTATTCCTTTGAAACGAAACCCTAAAAAGAGGTAGTTCTTTGACCCATACTATGACCCAGCCCTTTTTATGTGGAAAACACTGCTCATGAGATGCCCTTAAGCTTAGAAAGTATAAAAAAATGAAAAAAAGGAAATTCAAACGCAAATGACTTTAGCAAAAAAAACTCCAGACTTTATGCGAAGAAGATAAATGCCTTGCACCCTAACTGCGACGCCCTGATTGTGACTACCTTTTTGTGAAATGAGCCAACCAACCTATGTTCATCTGTGTTAAAATTATACCGCGCATAACACAGTGGTTGCATGGAAAATGAAAAAAACCTAGATTCTGACCTTTTTACGGGAAACAAGACGAATTACTAACCAACCGAATATATTCTGACTTCTCTGACAGGCTTTCTAATTGATTATAAACCAACAAACAAGCCTATTTTTAGCCAACAATTAACTATCATCTATAAATGAAAAGCATCAGCTACTGTCGACAGTCTACAAACGTCTTGAAGACAAGACAAATTGTCTCATGCAGACAAGACTCGACGCAAACAAGAAATCATGTCAAACATCTCTTGCTGGCAAAACACCCACTGCTCATGCAGATAAGACACCGCGTTCCTCGCAGACAAGACGCTATGTCTCTTGCACCACAACTGACTATCCATGCGATTGTCGGCTAAAGTCACACACCAATCGTTTCTCTTTTCAAAGCACATGTGCTCAAGTTAAACGACCCGCTTGAATAATAATTTACTTCAATGCACGTGTACTGCATTTGTTAAATTCATAATACAATTGACTTGACTTCATTCGAGGTCAGTACCATCGTAATTACACAACAATTTAAATGCAAAACATACCAAAAAAAATCAAATCAAATAAACTTGACCTACACACGTGACCTCGGGGACTTCGAACGCGCGAAGCAAGTTAGTATAAAAAGTCACAGAACAATTGCTGTGTTCCGGAGAACGTAATCAGCGTGGTAACCTGTTGTACGTGCTGCTAACCCCCTAGTTGTGCTCCAGCGTCGTCGTAAATTGTTTTGTTGTGCGACAATATCAATTAACTCTTTTTATTAAATTAGAATGAAATGCTGTGAAGTGAATCATGAAGGTGGTTAAACAGGAAGGAGATTGTTCAGTTTGAGAGCGTGGAGAAGTGATGTTGGGGTCATCTTAATAAAGATGAACAGATCGTGAGAATCTTGACAAACAGAGGCTCGGCGGGGCAATGACTTTGGTTGTGAAGTTGTTTTTCAGACGAAAATATCGCGGCAAGGAATATCTCACAATTTATGTGTTCAGTGGCAGTGGTTTGAGTTGTACAAAGGACGAAAGATAATAACGAAGGGGCAGCAAACACACGGTGAACCAGCGGCAAACAGGCCATGAACGGACGGTAAACAGGCGGTGCAAGGGTATCAAAGAATAGAGATTTAGTAGACCCAAAAGAGACTCGAATGAAACACCTCATCATCATCATTAGTGCCGTAACAGCCCACGAATGGCCAGAGCCTAGCTTTTCGCGAAACACCTAGACAAATTTAATCAAACAACCACAAAATTTTGCGTCTTGTTAAATTCGGAAGACTGTTGCTTTTTTGCATATGAGGTCCTAGCAGGACTGAATACGCTTTTAGGGCGGCGTACAAGAAGAAACACAGACATCAAAATAGAAAGTTTCTTTAGACTCACAACGATTCTAAAGCAAAAGCTGTGATTGCACAAGTCATGGCTCGAGTGGCTTACAGAAGTCGTTGTCGAGAAATTTTCAAGCTCAGAACGATTTAAGTGGCACCCGTAAACAATTTAGCACAATGAAACAAGAGTTACGCATTTTTTATGCAGTGCAGGATCTGATAAAAGGGACAAAAGACACCATCCGGACGACTCACAATTTAAAGGTTTGTTTAGAAGCACAACGACCAAAACTTTGATTCTTTTTGTGGCAAGGCAAAATACACAAACTCGGTAAGTCTATAGAAGTCGAAGTCGGAGACTTTTTAATGCCCAGAACGATTCATTTGGTACACGAGCATAAGTTGGAGCAATTAAACAGGGAACATGCATTTGCAAAGACATCAATCGGTCGTCGAACAGAAGTCGAAATCAAATGTTTGTCTAGAACGAAAGCGATTTTACTGATAGACGTAGATAAATCGTCACTTACGGTTGCAAAGCCTTTTATTTTTTTTTATGGTAAAAGAAAAGGGCGTGACTCAGTTGGTTTGCAAAAGTCGAAGCCAACGATGTTTCAAAGCTCAAAAAACTTCAAGTAGAAAACGAAGATGAGTTAACACACAAAGAAACCAAAAGAACGATAGACGTCGTTCAGCTGACTCGGAGAAAGCGAAGTTGAAGATTTGGTTAGACCCAAACCGATTCTATAGGAAGATAAAGATAAATTGACACATATGGGTGCAAAGCCAATGATTCTTTCTACGACAGAATTCTAAAGCGCAGAAGAAAAGTGCGTCCATAAAAGCAACCGTGCGCCAGTCCTACAAAGCATAACGTTCATAATTGGCTTGCCACAGTTTTGCTTTTCCGAACTCATCTGATCCAATGATTTACAGACATTGATTTAGGAGCTTTGTTAAGCCTCATAGCGATTCGAATGAAATACGTAGATAAATAGGCTGACATAAGCGCGGACATGTTGCTTTTATTTCAGTGCTTAAAAAAAAATAAAAATATACTTTTGGATGTCACACAGCAGTCAAAAGTGAAAATTTTTTAGGCCCATAGCAATTTCGTTGAGTCAAGCAGAAAAGTGGAAGCCAAAATCTTACATTTTCTCCAGTGCAGTGTTTTAAAAGGGTTAAAGACGATATTCGCTTGTGTAGAAGTATTAAAGTCGACATTGGACGTTTGTCAAAGACAACTAGGAGTCGAGGGAGTCGGAGAGTATAAATTGAAGACATTTAAAGGCTCATAATGATTTTGTCTAAACACGTAGATGAATTTACACACATGGGCTTGAAGATCGTTATTGTTTTTAATGACGGACAACCAAGCTAACATTGTATAAGACCCTGATCGTCTCTATTGCAGGGGGAATCGCAGCAGATGAAGACCCCACCTCAGGTGGCGCACCCAAGTGGAAAGGGACCTCAACCAACTTGGTGTGCGAAACTGGAAACAGCTGGCAAACAACCGGGCCAGTTGGAGAGGAATATTGGTTGAGGTCCAGGTCCACCCCGGACTGTAGCGCCACCTAAGTAAGTATTTTCCTTTTTGTTGTAGGAAAAGACGAAGTTGTTCAGGCAAATTTGATGGTAGCTTTTAAATAAGACGGGCAGGGCAATTTAGGAATAATTAGTTGTAGGAAGGAACCCCACGAACATTTCAGGGAAAAACATAAACCGATTCTCTGTGTCAATTGCCATTTTTATGAAAAAAATGCAAAGGCATGTGAACGTTTCCCTATGTACCAAAAATGCCTTAGACTGTCTGTCTTTCAGGCAGAAAAAAAAAGCAATTTTTAAGGCAGACTCTTGCTGTTCGATAAATGGCCAGTCTATTGTCTTTTACATAAAAAGCCAGGCGACCATTAAGACTCTGGTAACACAATCTTGGAGACTTTTTTTACCATCTTTGATCGAACATTTATTGTATAAACTGTGCAACAGCCCATACAGGGCCAGAGCATAGCTTGTTCGCAACTCCATGGTGTTGTGCGCGATATAAGTGGAGGGGACCTACTGCTTAATGCCGGCGAATTGCGAAAGCTTTCCATGATAGAGGTTACTCCAGGAGGAAAATTGTTTGTGGTGTGCTCTCACCGGGCTGAATTCGAACCCGGGTACTACAGCTTAGCAGTCCGACGCACTAACGATGAAGCCACGACGCCCATAAGTATGGTAAATAAAGATGGTGAAACAATGCAGCCAATCTCTGGGTGAGATGGCAGACAGGTGTAATCTTCCAGGCAAATAAAAGGCCGACAAACTAGCTAGGATAGGAGGGAAAATTGATTCAAACGATGGCCAGGAGATCTCATTTCCCTCCATGCAAGAGGTTGGCTCACATCTACTTGCAGAAGCTACACCGCCAGCGAACTAGATTCATCAACATCTCTAGGCAGATATGGTTTAGATTGTACAGATACAGTAGACTAGTAGGTGTCCTAACTGGTCAGCGCCCTTTCGACAACCACGATAGAAGGTTGGGTGTCCACTTCAACGATTTCTGCAAATGCTGCAGAGATGAGAAGGAAAAGGAGACCTCACTACCCTTTTCTGAAACGTCTCCAGCAAATTTATTCTACAGAATATTTACTTTAGAAAAATACAACAAAAAAAAAAATCTATCGGAGAACAGCGGTCGCAGGTGAAAGATTAAAAAAATGGACATAATTACTCGAAAGGCAAACCACGAGAGTCCGCTCTTGCTTAGATAACAACTTCACACAACTATACTTGTTGAATAAGAAGTCATCTTCCAATTGAAACAAACGAAGCACAGACTACCCAATATAGACACCCATCTGAGCAGCTGCTATTTCCCCTTGCCCATCGATGAATTTGAACCATTTTTGGAAGCATTTTGACAGTAATTCAGGGAGCACCGAAGCACTAGCTAGGGAGCACTAGCTCATCATTTTCACGCACATATGTTTAATTTGTTGTTCGAAGCTCCCACACGTATTCACAGACACAAAATGTTATAAAAAACGCTGTTAAATAGATCAAGTAGCAAGAGAAGTAGAAGTTGGGTATCTGTATTGGCTCATTTGTGATACGAAGCCAGGTCCCAGCTAAACTGCTCTCTTGTCATCACCGAAGAATAAACAAAGAATAAAAAAAAAAACTTCACAATTTCATTTTTATTTTACAATCAAACTTACACACGTAGACGTATTTCTTCCTCGACCCACTAACTAAATGTAAACTAAACACAAAACAATAAAATTCTTAAAACAGAACAACGACCGAACCCCAACCCCTAGGCTCACCCCGAGAGACGCAAACATTTATTGCTACACAACAACGGATACTCACTGAATGTGCTGTTCCCCAGCTGTGCGATCGAGAGCGGCAGCAGATGCGCCTCGGTTGTGAAAACAAATTCGTCCAAGTTGATGACGAGATCCGTCGGATCGGAGAACAGCAGGTAAAGGTACTTGAATGTCTCGGAGAGGACGTACGAGTCCATGCGATCCTCGTGCTTTCCCGTCCGGACGTCGTTCACCGCCGCGTAGCCGCAGGCGACCTTTGCGTGCTTCTGTAGGGTCTTCAGGGCCTTCTTGCCCACTTGCAGGTAGTGATGGTCATTGGTGGCTTTGTAGAGGAAATATGTTGACTCGATGAACTCCGGCCGGAGGTGGTGCTGTCCCCAGTGGATCTGAAAGTCGACGGTGAACGCCTCCGGGATGAATGTGTGCATCTGCATGACTTGGTACAGCATCTCGTGCGTCTGCACGGCGGGTTTCAGATCGCCGGAGAGAACTTGCAAACCCGGCCAGAAGGCCAGTAGTGAGTCCATGAAATTTCTCGACTTCGCATGCGGCCGATGCATCAGCACATCGAGCAGCATCGGTCCTTCGCTCACGTACTTCATGACTGCGTTGTAGTGGCGGTTGAATCGCGCCAAGTACTTGTCGTCGCCGAGCAGGACGTACGACTTGAAGAGATACTCGTAGTAGGAGTCGATTCCGGCGCCCACGCCGGAGTCCCGCCGCACCCAGTCACCCGAGTGGACGTTCAGGACAGTGCCCATCAAGTCGGACCCCCTGTGGCGGAGTTTCCACAGCGCATCCATGGCAGTGTGTGCTCTGGCTTCGAAAATGGGTTCGCCCGTCAGTCGGGAGAGTGCTGCAAACTCGAGGAGAATTGTCCCCGCACATGCCGTGCATGTTTCTCGGGATTTCTTCAGCTGCTCGTCTTTCATTCCCGTTCGCAGGTTCACCCGTGCGTGTGGAATGCCTGTGGATGTGTTGAACGCCGGCAGAAGTCGATAGCCGAGGTCCCGGGCCATCTCCAGCAGCTCGCCCTTGTACCAGGGCATGATTTTGAGGTTCTTCTGCACGTACTCTGTGAGAATGTGCGCCGACAGTAGCCCGCCGACCATTCGTATGTTCGTCTCGAACACGGAGACGATGATGTCGTTGTCGAATTGGACGTCTTTAATCACCAGCTTGACGGCATGCTCGAACTCCGCGAAGTCACCGAGAATCACCAGGGTGTCTAGGGAGTCCACCAGCGTCATAGAGAAACTGAAAAAAAAAAAAAAAATAGGCGAATGTGTTACGGAGGATTTATGAAAGAGACGTGTCGCGGCTTGAGTCTAAGATAGAGTCAAGCTATCGAGCCGAAATTGGAGCAAAATCATGGTACGAGGAGGGGATCATCTCTCTGCCTGAATCACTCAGAACCCTGTCTGAAAAGGAGAGTAGCACTGGAATCGAGTCTAAAGCTCTGCTTGAAGAGGACAGCAGTTATAGCGTCGAGTAAATTTTAGTTTTAGTTTAGTTTTGGTGGAGCAATGAACCCATTTATTAGTTAATTCAAGCAGATATATCTTAGGACTAACTTAAAAAGCTTACAAATCTAGAAACTAGCAGCGAGGAATGGCGAAAGATATGACATCGAAGCGTCGCAGGGTTAAGTACGAAATCAAAGGTTGATGGATCGTTGTAACGCTTACGTATGCGGACTCGTTAAGGCCATAGGAAATGCTAAGGGGGGAAAGAAAGAAAAGTCGGATGGTTCTAATGGAATGAAAGTTAGTGGTGAAGTCAATGGAGGTAGGAATAGAGGAACAGCCAACAGAAGTATCAAGGAAAATTCTTTAAAGGTGATTGTGTTAAATAATTTGAGGCAGTCACGGTAGGAGGCGTTAAATGAGAACGTCTGCCCAAGAGAGATCTCAAAGCGCGTATCGGTGGAAGCGTCGTTGGATATTTACTGGCAATGTTGATGTTATGATACGGACACCATTCATGAAACGCATGTTCAAGGATGAGATTGCAGCTGGTGCCGCTCAGTGCTCAATTCTGAGACCAGACGTACTCAATTCTGGGACCAGACTTATGGAGCATCGGTTAAGACGGCATCCTTGGTATGGAAATGCCTGCTGACACCTTTTTTGTGGGATACACTGACAATGTAAACGCCGTCATCATCACAGGGTACAACAGAAGAAGCAGAGCAGAAACTGAATCAAGTGATGAGTGGTCTAAAGTTGGAGCTTGAAAACACGGAGATTGTCCTGTTGTCCATAACCCAACGAATTCCGTTTCATGTTGAGTTCCTGCAAGGCTCACAGCTCCACCAGCAAGAGCGAAGTCAAGTACAAAGGCATGCACCTAGACTACAAGGTTTCCTACCGAGGACAAATAAATGTGAAAGTAGAGTGTGTGGCAAACGTTTTTAATCTTTTGGATCATGGCGAAGATCGGAGGATCCTCATGGTCACCACCCATTTCATCCTGATATACGGATGCGAGATCTAGACTCATGTTCTAAACAAGCAGTTCTACAGCAGACAAATGGTCGCAGTGCAACCACGTAAAGCTCTTCCCATCATCAGCTCTTAACGTACAATATATCCATACTAGCTGCTCTTGTTATCGCAGTAGTAACCACTATCGATCTGCTGGCCGCAGAACGAAAGTACATCCACGATCATAAGACGGAAGCAAGGATCACGACGGCACTAGTAGCTGCGAAAAAAACGGACCAGCCAGCGGGCGCAAGCCGGAAGATACGTCGAAACAAGTGGAAGATGAACAGCGCGGATGATTAATGCATGGACAGAGCGGACACACGAGGACGTCAACACCCGCGTCAATCAACTTCTATCTGGGCATGGCTCTTTCAACAGGTACCTCCACAAAATGAGATAAATGAGCAAGAAAGGGAGTCATGCCTACCAGCATGGAGTTTGAGAAGGAAATGACGAGTACGATAACTTCTTCAAATGCACCAGGCAGGCAATACAGAGGGCTATTTTGAAAGCGGAGATATGTAAGATATCGTCTGATACCGTTGAAGAAAAGATGTTATCCATCAGAAGCCTCTGCATTAAAATCGCGGCATACGCAAGTTGAGCCTTAGAGCCAAAAGGACAGAGGAGGGAGATAAAATTATCCTCTTAATGAGAACGATAAGAGCCTTGTCTAGCCTAAATGAAAAAGTTAGTACCCAGGGTATAAGAAAACGACACCAATCCGAAAGCGGTCCCAAAGTTGATGGTGCCAAGTAGAAGAGATCAGGATGTGGTTTCAGACACACTACTCGGAACAGAATGGGCCGGTTCTCCGTGCACACTGGCGTTGCCTATCGTGCCTTAAAAGGCAAAAACAAAACAAAAATGTATGCAAAGGAAAAATAAAGAGACCTATTGACTTACGGATCAGTAAACTCTATGGACCAACGTTTCATAAAAGCGAGGGCAGAACTACCTTTGTAATTTATTTTGTTCATGGTGAAGCCGGAAGTTTAGTTCACTGTCGTGTACTATGCTTAAATCATAGATCAGAATTGACGAAGGAGATTGGTTAACCGACGAGGCTATAAGCGGGTATAAGAAACGGGCTTCGTTTATGCCGATAAGTTCAATGCAATTTTTATTTTACGACAATCCGGAACCAGAAACTTTTGAGGTTCGCTTGGAGTTGAAGAGAGTCGAGGAGCTATAGAATTTTAGTGTGATGAATGATACTGGCTCGTTGATGAAATTACCAAACTAAGATGGCTTTGTTGAGCGACACTAGAGTGGGAAACGAAAATTGTCTTAATAGGAGGATAACCATAAGAGCAATGAAGACTTAAAATCAACAGTTGATAGCTTAAAGAGAATTAATTTGGATGTTTTGTCGAAAGCCTTACAAAAGTCAGTACAAATAGAATCAACTTCGTGTCCACTTTCAAGGGCAGTTAGAGTATGAGAGACAAGGTCAGGTTGATAGTAGTAGACCTTCGTTTAAGAAACACATGCAGGGATTGCGATATTGAAAGCTAAAGGAGTTGTATATTCTTTATTAGTTTTGTCATCAACTTTATCTTGTTCCTTACTTTTCTGTTTTTTTTTTAATGAAGAAAGGAAAGGAAAAAAATAAAAACTAAGTTGAAAAAAGAGAACTTTTAACGATCCTGGGATATAGGGAACTTTCGCAATAGATTTGTAGTTTGTTACTTCATTTTTGGAACTTTTATTGTAAATCGGCGAGGTTTCCAGGCATCTTGTGTAAGCGAAATATGAAAGATGAGAAAGGGAAGAACGGGGAGAAACGAGGAGCAGAATGCGACACTGCGTAGCCAGCCAAGAGAGCCACTAGAACGACGCTGTATTCCATATTTAATGGAAATGTTTACAAAAAAACGGACCTTCTTTTTCTCCAATATTTGGCCGACCCAATATGTAGATACCAAAAATTATATCAACTTCACAAAATGATACAAAAATTGTGGTGACTTTTTTTTTACTAGGCAACCACTGTACGTTGCAGACCCAGCCTGAGAAGGAGTCAACTTAGACGAGCTCTATGGCCGGCTCTGAAGCTGAATTTGAAAATCGGGGAGCAAAAAGAGTAGCGAGTGTCTCTGCTAAAGGAGAAGAGCAGCCCAAGAATTGAGTCCAGAGTCCGTGGCATAGAAAGAGGAGCGACTGTCTGAAGAGGAGAGCTGCCCTGGCGTTGTTTTTAGAGACTGTGACATCAAACAGGCGCGAAAAAGCTAGGCTCTGGCTCTCAACGGGCTGTTAAGCCGCCCAATACAATATATCAAAACAGGACCGGCTACCTCTGCCATGTGGACAATAAGACAATAAAGTTGAAAGAAAGTAACATTAGCGACTATCATTTTGTTTCATTTTCTATTTGCCACGGTTAAGATTTTGATTTGTGTGAAAATGTGTTGCGAATTTGTCTGTGTGAAGATCCCCCGTGATTTTGCTTTCTGTTTTCTGGGTGCACTGCCCCACAACCCCTTTAGTGCACCGCATGTTGCGGAAGAATCACTGGCGATTCAACCAAATTTTCGAGTAACCCTTTGAAGAGGAGACCTGCTCTGACGTCGAGTGTAGAGTCCGTGACATGGAAAGAGAAGCGGCTGCCTCGGTCTGAAAAGGAGAACAGCTTTGGCATGGATTTCAGAGATCGAGACATGGAAAGAGGAGCTTGCATCGAACTGCATGAGTTTATAACTCAGCAGTCGACATATTTTATGTTGTTAGGGAGTCTTGCTGTTTTTTGTAAGAACTTTTACCTTTTTGTGAGAAATTGAGACGGAGCGATGGAAGTGTTTTTTTTTTTTTCATTTTGTTTTCCACTCTAAAGTGGCTGTTTTGTTTTGTTTACTGGTCTTTAACAGAGCTAATGTCGTCGGACCTGGAGTCTAAAAAATGAAAGGAGGAGCGTCTACATCTTCCAGAAGACGAAAGCAGCTCTGGCGTCGAGTCTAGAATCTATAACATGACAGAATACCTCTGGCTGAACAGAGCCGTGTCACCGCTCTGGCGTTGTTTTTAGAGACCGTGAAATTAAAGAGCTACTGGCATTGAGTCTGGAGTCTAAAACATGGAAAATGGAGCGACTACATCTGTCAGAAGACGGAGGTAGCTCTGGAGTCGAGTGTACATGGAAAGAGGAGCAACTATTTCTGTCTGAAAAAAAGAACACTTCGTGCGTCGAGTTTGGGTTCCATAAAAGAGGACGAACTACCCTTTGCAGCCTGTAGACTGAAAAGAATACACGATCCAGCGTCTAGAATTCAATTGGACCCCTAAAAGCCCACGCTGCTTTCACTCCTCCTGCACTATCATGGCCTTGATCGAAGATTTGTCTGACTTTCTTTGCTCGTCACCTCGCATCGCATCTCTCACACGCCGGTGAAAGTGTCTCGAATTTCTTCTTCTCCACAGCCGATGTGCGGTTGAGAGCTCTGTGAGATTTGCATAATTAATTATTCATCCGCAAATTAGCCACAGTGCGGCATTTAAATTATGTACATACATTGTTTTCAGTTGCACCGGAGAGACAGAGAGTGGAGGAGGTGGGGAGGTCAAGAGTAAGATCAGGCGGACAGGCTGAATGAATGGCAACAACAAGACTTCAAGAGAAATAAGAAGAGATAGATAGGCCAAATAAAAAGAGGCAACGACTGGGAGATCTTGTGTGACTCAAAGAGGATCAAGAAAAGACAAGAAGACTGAATGAATGACAACAACGAGTGATGAGGGCCAAGGCGAGGCAAACAGACTGAATGAATTGCAACAACGAACTGGATTCGAGAGAAAAAAAAGAGGCTGTATGATTGCCAACTTTTGGGGGATGCTGGTGACTCCAAGAGGATCAAGAAAAGGCAAGAAGACTGAAAGAATGACAGCAACAAGCGATGAAGGCGAAGAAAAATGTAATCAAACTGAATGAATGACAACAAGAACTCGACTGGGAGGTGTTGAAGACTAAGATAAGGCCAACAGTCGCAAAATAAAGCCAAGACGTCACCCACAATCAGTGCCGGTGTTGTGAAAAAATAGAAAGAAAAAGAAAAAGATAATGAGAAACCATTTGCCCGGCCATGGTTGATGCCTGCGAAGCAAAACAAACAGCAACAGATTGTGAAACTCACAAAATGGATGCCTTTCGGCAGCCTCAAGGTAACAAACCACCAATCTCGTCTATTTGCGATTGCAAGACGTCAAAGGCCGTCTGCCACGACGGCACACAAAAACCCTCTCCAAGCACAAAGCAAAAAAACTACACTGATAACGAATCCATGTCACGGATGATAAGCGTAACAAACTCCCCCGTGGAAAACAAAACGCCCGTGGGCAAAAATTATGCACGCTATGTGGCTGCGATTTCTTGTGAACAACCAAACAGATGACAATCAAAAGACAGTCAAAAGACAGTGAGAAGACAGTCGAAAAAAATGTCTATCACGGTTCAATGGCACCATAAGAGCTTAATTAATATTCCACTAAAGCGGTTAACCTCGTTAATTATCAGCTAGCTAAGCGAAATTTAATTTTTTCTCAGGTGTAACCTTCACAGCACTCATATGACTCGCATTTTAAAGCCAGGGTCAAGGCCAGACGCTTGAGACACCCGCCGACACAGAGACCTGTCGTCTAGTCGGTCGCTAATCAAATTGCAATGTTACTTACTTGCCCAAAATGTCATCCATATCTCCACGAGACGGTGTTACTCCACGAAATCGACCTTTACACGACAATGGCATCAATTCATCGGCGGGATATGCGTTCTCCATGTACGCATAGTACGCATGATAGAACATCTCTCGAGCTTCCTCCCTGCAACGAAACGGAGAACACAAAATGTAAACAAACAGCCGGAGGTTTGGAGGATTCTGTGCACATACTTTAGCTCCTCGCGCTCCTTTTTGGACATATTCTGTGTTGGAATCGAGTCCGAGAGGACAACCGTCACGCAAAGGATGCAAACCAGCAGCAGCCCAAAGAGGAAGTCATTTGTTTGGGCCATTTTTTCAGGATTACAACGACCACGACGACAACGACGGCTACGACGACGACGACGACGTAGGTGACGACGACGACACAGAAGTCCAGAAATGAGAGCAGAAAATTACTTTCGGGGAGTAAAATTATGAAAAAAAAATATTTCAAGAAAAACACACACGCACACACTTCGCGAAGGAAATTCGAAGAGAACCACAGAAAATTAAAAAAAAAAGGGAAAAACTAAAAACACAGCACACGATCGGAGAGAGGAGGAATTAATAAAAAAAAAAAAACGAATCCTAATTAAATCCGACTAAAACTAAAACGACACGGATCCGTGTTTAATTTCATTTTATTTTGATTTGTTTTTGGTGGATGCGTATTTCTTTTCTTTAGAGAATAGGAAAACTTTTATATTTTTTCTTCTTTTTCTGTTTTTCCGTTTCAATTGGACATTGATTGCGGGATAGTAAAAAAAAAACAAACGAAACGAATGATTGGAAGAGAAATTAAATTAAAAGAAAGAAGCGAGCGAGAATAACACACTATTTATCTAAGATATTCTATTTATTTTGTATTCCTGCTGTTTTTTTTTGCGTCAACTTCTTCTCGGTGCAAGTTTTGCAGAATATAAAATTTTTTTTATTTGACATAAATTTTGATGACAAGTCAACTGAAGCAACGAGTAGTGTCAAAAATTCGTCGATTTTGACAGCTGTGAGACGGGGTGCTTTGTTAGTGATTTGAGTGACACCTAGGTGTGGAGTGATTGGAGTTGAAGTGAATGGTCGATTTTCCACTCTCTGAGTCTTATTTGATTCGGAAAATCCTTTTTTCCTGCAATTCAATGGAATTTCATTCATCTCCTGCTTATCTTGGACATAGTTTATGGTCTACCCCTCTCCTACATCGACTTTACACAGTCTCCCACAACCACCCATGCCATCTCTGTTACCGCACCTCGCCAAGAAGAATTCACACCAAATGTGATTTCTTCACAAATTTCATCGAATAAAACACCCGCTGGTCGACATGCTGGGTCCAATTAAGCATTTACTAGCTCAAAAGCGAATAATCCTCGCAAGTGGATCACCCCGGCGGCAAGAACTCGTCCAGAAGATCGTAAGTAAGCCAAAATCATTCCATGACTTCCTCTCATTCCGTTGTTTACAGGGTCTCAATGCCGAGCTGTGCCCGTCCACCTTCGAGGAGAATCTCAAACCATCGGACTACGCGAATTTCTCTGACTTCGTGGAACTCACGGCTCTTGGCAAAGCCGAGGAGGTCTACAATCGACTCAAAACCGAATCCCCCAGCTCTGATCTGCTTGTGATTGCTGCTGATACCATGGTCACGATGGGAAAGGAGATTTATGGAAAACCAAACGATGCTAGCGATGCAGTGCGGATGTTGACAAAGTAATCCACACTTCCATATCATGAACCACATCCTGATTAGATTTCTAATTTAGACTTGCAGGTGGTTGTAATGTGACACACACTGGCGTTGTGCTGAAGCACGCTCAAGGAGTTGTGAAATTCACTGAGAGCGTGAAGGTTTACTTTGGAAAGTTGACGGCAGAGCAAATTCAGGCTTATGTGGACAGTGGGGAGCCATTGTAAGATGATCTGATGTTTAGTTTACGTTTGTTTTATTGATTTTTCATGTTTTGTTTACAGAGACAAAGCTGGGGCGTATGGAATCAGTGGAATCGGTGGAGCTATGATTGAGAAGATTGATGGGGATTTTTATACGGTCATGGGATTGCCATTGTATCGGCTTTCGGTGGAACTGTGTAAACTTTTTGAATATAAAGTCGAATAATTGTGGGGAACGAGAAATTTGTGTTTATTTTTATGTGAAAATTGTGTTGTGGATGAGTTTTGTATTTCTTGGGAGAATCCATGTCTTCAGTCCAAGTCAGAAATAAATAAAAACGAGATCTCGTACTCCCTTTACCCCTGACTTTTTTTTGTAAAGATGACTATCTCGTTTCTCTTATTTTTGGACCAAATCTAGTCGGCAGTCGTTGGCACGCTCAGTCTGTTTTAATCCAAAAAAAAGGCAATCGTTCTTGTTACTTCAAGCAAAGTACAGTGAGTTCATTAAGGCAGCTTTGAGTTCTAGGCAAACTGCCAGTAGAAGTAATGCTCACTCGATAAATCCATCCATGTTCCAAAACTGTCTTACGCAGATGACTTAGACATCTTCGGACGAAGTAAACAAGCTGTATGAAACTCCTTTATACAGATCGAGCAGGCGGCAAAAAACCTGGGGCTGCACAAAAATGAAGGAAAGACAAAGTACATGGTGGCATCGTCTGCGAGAAATGTCAAGAAGAAGAACAGTCAAGGGAGCGGAGCACGAATTTGAAATCGTGCAATCCTTCAGCTACCTAGGGTCGGGTAGTCGCGGATAATAACATGGAAGAAGAAATACGCGGGCGGTTACTTAAAGCCAACAGAACCTACTACAGTCTAGCAAAGCTTTTCAAATCCAAGAACCTTACCATGAATTCAAAACTGCTGCTATGCAAGACACTTGTATTACCAGTACTCACATGTGGATCCGAGACTTGGGTGCTTAGCCAAAGGCACCGTGACCTCTTAGCCGCGTTCGAGAGGAACGTTTTACGGAGAATTGTTGGCCCCAAACGTGAGGAAGAACAATTCCGGAGACGGTACAAGGATGAATTGTATGAAATCTACCTCGAAGCAGATGTTATAACGAAAATAAAGCTCGGTAGACTCCGGTGGGCTGGGCACCTAGCTCGTTTGAACGAAAAGGACCCTGCTCGGAAAGTCCTTTGCGGTACAATTCATGGTACAAGACAGCGACGCAGACCGCGCTTACGCTGGAAGGATGGCGTAGACCAGGACGCCCGAAGCCTTGGGGTGCCCAACTGAATGGCGTCGGAAAGCGATCGGGATAGGTGGAAGTGCTTGATGCAGGAGGCCCGGATCGGACACCGGTTGTTGCGCCGATGATGACGATGATGATTCGAATAAATAAACTTGAATAATAATGTTTTCCTTCTTTTTTGTGCGGCGCTACATTCCTGGGTGCACCTGGGCCTTCTTTAGCAACCTCCTCCATCCAGCACGATGGTTTAGGTCCTTCTCCCAGCAGACTTGGAGTCGCTGCCAATGACTTTTGCAGAAGTTGTCAAGATGAAGAGGAGAAGGAAACCATCTTCCATCTCTTATATTCATGCGAGGCCTTGGCGCTTCGTAGAAGAACTCACCTGGGCAAGTACTTCCTTGACAGTCTGAGCGATCTGAGTAAAATCAGCATCAATCAGATCCGTAACTTCGTAAGAAGCTCCAACTGGTTCCATTAGGGTGCGGAATGGCCTAAGTGTGGTTGGGCGTCAAAAAGCCTCAGCCAGCCACTCTAACCTAACCTAACCTAACCTAGGTCCTTCTCTACCTGTGTACGCCACCTTAGACGCGGGCGTCCTATGCTGCGTTGTCCCATAGGTTCGGAGTCGAAGATTCTTCGGCCGGAGTTGTGCTGTCCACTCGCTCTTCATGGCCTAATCACCGTAGGCGTTGGATCCGTAGACGCCTGGCGAGGCGCATGCCGCCATACAGCCCGCACAGTTCGTGATTGAACCTTCTCCACCAGTAACCATAAATGCAAACAGGAGCAAAGATCGTACGCAGATAATATGCATTCAGGCGTCTCAAAGGCGAAGCTCGACGTCCCAGTAAAACACGTGTCTCCTGTTCATTTTGCATCTTTATTCCAACTCTAGTCTGGCTTTTGGCTTTCAATACTCAATCATTTCCACCTAGCCTATTCCATTTTCCTCACTTTCGCAACAAACTCCTTAAGCCCATGAATCTGCTTCTCAACCGACGTGAAGCTTGTCCCTCCGATGGAGTTATACGTCTCAGCAATCCGATGGAATCCAGCCACCTGGACGATGTCCACATCGAACTGAGGGCAAATGTTCTGCAAATCCCCCAGTGGAAGTTCTGTCAGTTCCCGTCCACTTTCCTCAGACAAGGCGACCACCTTTCCGATGAGGTGATGAGCCTGTCGGAATGGAATCCCCTTCCGGACCAAGTAGTAGCACTGAAAGGGGCACAGTTAAAGAATCTCTGTGACGTTGTGCCTGACCCTTACCCAATCCGTTGCCAGCATATCTGGACTCAGACACGACTCCATGCGATCGATGTTCACCTCGAGAGTCAGGAGTACTCCTTGGGAGACT
Organism: Syritta pipiens; assembly: GCA_905187475.1. NCBI lineage: Eukaryota > Metazoa > Arthropoda > Insecta > Diptera > Syrphidae > Syritta > Syritta pipiens. The sequence goes on from LR994573.1 coordinate 10,019,602, forward strand.
TTCAAAGCCTTCTCGAGCTGATCAAACGCAGTGAAGCAGTACTTCTTGTCAAACTGAAGGTCCTTGTTGTAGGTCGATGGTGTTCCCTTGATGGTCATCATCACACCCGTCAGGCAACTGAAGATCTCTGCGGAGATCCCACGGACCAGCTCTAGGCTGTCGGGATTTCGCTTTTGTGGCATCAGGCTGCTGCCAGTGCAGAAGGCGTCCGAAATGCGAACGAAGTTGAACTCCCTGCTGGCGTAGATGATCAGATCCTCGGCCAGGCGGGACAGATGGAGGCTCGCCAGCGCTGTGCAGTAGATGAAGTCAACTAAGGGAAGAGGATTAGTTGCAGGGTGGCAAAGATGGGGATAGGACTACTCACCGACGAAATCCCGGTCTCCGACGGCGTGCATGCTGTTCTCGGTGACCCCACTGAACTCGAGCTTCTTCTGCAGGAACACCCGATCGACGTTCAAAGGATTTCCTGCAATCGCTCCGCTTCCAAGAGGCAGCGTGTTCGTCCTCTGCTTGAACTCGATCAGCCTCAAGCAGTCCTCCTTCAGCGCGAACGCATGACTCAGAATCCAGTGCGCGAAGTGGACCGGCTGTGCCCGTTGCATGTGCGTGTACCCGGGCATCAGGACTCCCGGAAATCGCCTCGCCAGCTCCATCGCTGCCTCAATCGTCCCCCTCAAGCTGCCCAGCGTCTCCCGCACGGCCTTCCGCATCCACAGCTTCATGTCCGTGACCACCTGGTCATTCCGACTCCGTCCCGTGTGCAGTTTTTTCGCCACATCGCCGATCAGTTCAGTGAGTCGCCTCTCGTTCACCGTGTGAACGTCCTCGTCTGAGTCTTGGAACTGAATCAATCCCTCGACCCAGTCGTACCGCACGAGTTCCAGCCCCTTCTGGATTGAATCACACTCCTGTTTCGTGAGCACGCCCGCTTTGAGAAGACCCTCAGCGTACGCTTTGCTCCCGTCGATATCGACCGCGTACAGACGCGAATCCACCGGCAGGCTGCAGTTCAAATCGGCGAGAATAGCGCTGGTGTCGCCACAGAAACGTCCACCCCAGAGTTTTGACATGATCACACTAGAGAACTGATTTTTTGAAACTAAATCATCGGGCTACTAAATTCTAGAATTAATTACTGTCAAGGTTATCAGCATCACGCTAATCACTCGCGAGAATACACATCTCATCGTGGGTGAGATAGCGGCGTGGAATTGTTTGGGGAAGAGAGAGTCTTATCTGTGGACGGGCTATGATCTTACGAAGGTGAAGTGGAGTGAGTCGGTGTCCGTTGTGTCGTCATCGGAGGGAAGAGCTCCAACGAAAAATTATCGGTTAAATGAGTTTGCATTCTGTGTGCGATTAAGGAAGAGAAAACAGAAAAATAAACATCTGTTCACACTCAGTCAGGCGATCATGAGGTGTTAGCCATGCTCTGCGGATACGTCTGCGCCTTCGGGAGTGCAGAAGTCTGAGCAAAATCAGCTTAGAAACTTCTGTCCGTTTGTGAGCCGCATTCAGGTATGGCGTCTGAACGTCACCTCTATCTTTTAGGCTCATCGGCTATGCAGCATCTTCTATTCTTTGTGATCTAATCATCTGCATTGGAATTTCTCTTGGTGATGGTGGTGGAGCTGAAATGAATGGCTTGAAATGAGTCTTAGCGTGAGCGTAGAAGTTCACATCGCCGCAGTAAAATTGGATTGAAATTCTTAAAATTCCACGCAATTAGTGTCTGGCAGCAATTGACTTGGTTCCAAGGTTTTTTTTCTCAGTTCACCGATTTCTTTGTTTAAGTCAGGAAGACGTAGTCCTGGACGACGAGCCGAGAGGCCTATGAATGACCTTAATGTCGTGGACAACTAGTGGTGTCCTTCTAGAGCGCGCTTTTAATATTAAAACGTTTTCCTTGCTATGGTCGTTTCAATCCAAGGAGCCGGGTGGGGTTTGATATTGTTGGAAGTGTCGCCACAATTCTGGAGTGTCTCTTGTGAACAAAGACGGACAAATTAACAAACGCAAACTTGTTACAATAAGGCGCAGCTTTTTACAGTCTGACAGCGCACAATGGGCATTCTTTTTAAGGCAAAACAAAGCGAGGTACCAAGAAAAAACAGCCATGTAGGACAACCAACGCGCGCGACAAATTTTGCATCAAAACCAAACCAAGTTCCTACATAAAGTAACCAAACAGGATACAATGCATTCCAGAATCATTTTGAGGTAAGGTACGGTGTGATGCTGAAGAAGAATGCGGAAGAAAGCAATCAGAGAGGACTCATATAACCTCAACTGACGGCAGAAGAATGAAAGAGCGACGGTGTGATGCTAAAAGAAAGCAATCAGACAGGACCCACATAACCTCAACTGACGGCAGAAGAATGAAAGAGCGACGCGAGGATATTTAGTAGTGGTTCAAAGACTCAACAATATTTTGGAACATCATCAACATCGCCACAACAACCGGTGTCCGGTCCGGGCCTCCTGCAGCAAGCACTTCGGGCGTCCTGGTCAACGCCATCCTTCCAGCGTAAGCGCGGTCTGCGTCGCTGTCTTGTACCATGAATTGTACCGCAAAGGACTTTCCGAGCAGGGTCCTCTTCGTTTAAATGAGCTAGGTACCCAGCCCACCGGAGTCTACCGAACTTTATTTTCGTTATAACATCTGCCTCGAGGTAGATTTCATACAACTCATGGTTGGACCGTCTCCGCAATTGTCCTTCCTCACGCATGGGGCCAACAATTCTCCATAAAACTTTGCTCTCGAACGCGGCTAAGAGGTCAGAGTGCCTTTGTCACCCAAGAAGTGTGCAAAGCACTCACACTTCTTTTTTCGAAAACACTTGTGGTATAGTTATTTGCGAAGCACTGGATTTGTGGAGAGAAACAGCTAGAAGACACAACAAAATCAAAACCAGAATTGTGATTAATCCACACAAAAATTATTTATTATCGAATTAGATGGATACATGGATACACAGATATGGCAACGAATCTAGTTCAACAGAATTTGTTTTAAATTTTCCTTACTTGTGAAATATACACATGTGAAATTATAGAATCACAAACAAATATATTATTTGACACAAATTGAAATCAAAAAAAAAAAAAAAATTGTCCTCCATTTAGTTGACACTCGGACTGGTGGCAGTGTACTCCTCCAAATACTTGTCCTGCTTCTCCAGCTGTTGGTAACCAGCTGTTGGTGGAGATACTGGTTTCGATGCGTCGATAAGAACCCCCAAGCTTTGCTGCAACTGCCACCGCCTGGCCTCACGAATCGATTTGTTGCGACGCAGTGTCTTGGCCAACATGAAGGCGCAAATAACTCCAAGGAACTGAAAAGAAAATATAAGCGAATTAAATTGAATAGACAATCGAAACGAATGGGTCAACGCCGCGCAAGTCTTACCTGCACAAAGGCGACAGTGATGGCTCCTGTGGCTATCAGCATAGCACTCTGGGAGATCACAAAGTCTAAGCGGTTCAAACATCCAGACTCGAACTTGTAAAGGCAATCGGTTTTGTCCTCATTGAACTCTCCGCAGCACGATGGTGGCACGTAGATGTCCATGGCGGAGGTCTTGTTTTTGTTCTCCGACAGAACTAGCTCCCAATCCGAAGGACTGACGATGCCACAGCATTCCAACTGAAAGAAATTACTCCCGTGAGTGTACAAAGACGAGAAAGGATGTTGATGAAAACTTACTCCTGTTTGCATAAAATCAACGCCAGTTTGAATGTACTCGTTATCTTCGTATTCGAGGAGTGAATCGTTCATTGTGCGGATGAGCATTTCACGAACTTCGCCTTGAAGGATGAAGGCAGCGACAGCAGCTGACAGCTCAAGGATGAAGATGATGAAAAGACTGATTCCGTACTGAAAGAGGAAGACTGAATTGGAGAAGAGGGCCAGTGAAGGAAGAGTCTTACCAAGTTGATGAGAAGAACACTCTCTTTGATTGCACTCCAAGCACCGAGAGCAGCAACAAAAAGCATGATGAATCCGGTGGCGATGAGCAGCGCCGGTGGCGACAGGAAGTGATCGTCGATGAACTGCCGGAAGTCGCCGAAGATTGCTTGGATCGTTGTGCCGACCATGATCAGGAGAATGGCAGTGATCTGGAATGGTGGAAGGTGGTGGAGTTAGTTTTGGTGAAAAAGCTGGCAAAGACTGGTGGCAGGTGTGAGAAGAAGCTTTATACATAACTGAATGTAATCAGAATTCCTTAGTACATTTATCCCTCGTTTTGCACAGCCTCGTTTTACGCGGCCTCTGTTTCTGGCGCGGTCTCGTTTTACGCGGCCTCATTTTGCACGGTCTTGTTTTACACAGTTTCACCTTTTCGCGATTTTAAAATACCTACACAAATTCGATTAGCGCGACTTTGCTTTGCGCGAAATAACGTTTTCTCTTCAAAGAATCATGGCCACAAATGAGCTAAATGAGGTTATGGTTGTGATCATGGCTCACTATGGTTTTTCTGTTAAAAATACATCCATGTACGCTCATAAATCGTTTTGAGCGGTTTCGATTTGCATGAAACTTTTCATTCCCCTTGCTCCCGCGCAAAGCGAGGCATGAGTGTACTATAAAAGACTTGCCTTTTTGTACCCTTAGATCGTAGTAAAATGAATTGAATTGAAGCCTGAACCAGGCTTTGGGGCGAGCATTAAGAGGACAGTGGAATGGCAAGTTTGTCGTCATTTTTTGTGGTTCTTCGATGGTTGCAGCGTTGTCGTCGCTATCAAGCTGAATTGATGGAGAAGCGAGAAATTTCTGGAGGACATTTTTGAATCCTGTAGGGAACCCATGACCGTCTACCATGGTAGAGGCATGTGCTGTGATTTGGGTCTGTGAATAAGAGAAGTGAGGCTTAGGAAAAGAACCCAGCAAATGTGGAAGAGAAGCATAGAGGTGTCGAGGAGAGCATCAAGAATTCTCCTTCAAAGAACATGGGATTTTGTTTGGACATAAAATGGAATTCTTGGGCGCCGTGGCTTGGTCGTTAGGGCGTCGGACTGTTAAGCAAGAGCACCCGGGTTCGAATACAGCCCGGGGAAAAAAACACCACAAACAATTTTCACAGCCCCACCTCCAGCGAACGACTGACAATCCTCCTGGAGTAGCTCTGTCCGGAAAGCTTTCGCAATTCGCCGTTCGGAACCGGCAATGAACTGTAGGTCCCCTTCACATGTGTCAAAATTATGACACGCACAGTACAGGGAAAGCGCAAAAAGCTAGGCTCTGGTCCTTCAGGGGCTATTACGCCACTAATGATGATGATACCATTTATAAGAGTGTGAAAAAGAGCGTAGATTTGTGTAATAGAAAACCTGAAATATGAAGAAAAGCTTGGGATTTGATACGAAAAGAAGATTCTGTGAAAAGCGAGGTTCAAACCTGACTACAAATTGTACAATTTGCTGGACAACCAAATTTCCCTTAGCGTTCACATTTAAAGCAGCCCATACACGATTAAATTCAATCATCAACTCAGTCAAATCACAGTGAAATCAAACCGTGTGTCGCTTTGTCAATTGATCGATTTGACGGTTGGCAAAAAGTCAAAAGATTATGATTTTTCGAAGTCGACTGGCAAGTCTTTAAATTTAATTGAATCGTATGTGGGCAAGTTCATCGACAAGCTATCAAATTTAAGAAATTGCGGTAGATATTCATTGTGAAATCGTTTGTAAACGAGTTTTGTTTAGTGTTAAAGTGAAAAATTATTTTTAAATTTGCAGGTTTTCAATTCAATAGAAGTAGTGTGTGGCTCAGTTTACAATCGAATTGAGTTGTGTATGGGCTGCTTAACTACACGCTTGACAACTTCAGCTCAAAAAACTCCAGTCAAATTTTTTTTTTCTATGTTTGACGACATTTTTTCCGAGATGTTCAGCCATCGAGATCACATACAAAAATGAAAAATACTCCGAAGTTGGACGACAAGTGGTCACACTGCAAATCGTTCAATCGAGGCAAAAAGTTGAAAATATTGAACCTTCTGTCTACAAGTCTGCCGATTTGTAGTTTCGAGCGTTCACAATGACGATTTGCAGTCATCAGTGCAGTGTCAAGCAAATTGTACAATTTGTAGTCAGGTGTGAAACCCGCTAAAAATCTGAATAAATTTCAAGCAAATACGTGATATTCTTCTGAGCGTGAACATGTTAAGTCCGAAAAATCGTGGAAAGGCGATAGAAAGGAATGAGAATCTTAAAAAAAAGTTTATTGGTGTAATTAATTTTTTCCTCTCCCTTTAATTTATTTTGTGCTTAGCTTAGTTTTCAAAGCATTTTTTACAGAGCTCTAACTAACCAAACCACTTTGGCAGATGACAAAAAGTCAATCCAAAAACATTACCATTTCGAGGATAGAGGCGGGTTTAAAATAAGAAGTCCTGGAATCTGAAACCAAGACATGAAAAAGAAGAGACTTGGAATCTCCGACTTTGAAGAAAGTTCTAAAATATCAAAATATAAGCAAACAATGACCGACACTCTAATTATAAAAAGAAAATAGAAACAAAAATTGAACAAAAACATCTAGAGAAGGGAACTGAGCATTTGGCTTGAAAATTGAATAGCAATGGACGGAGAGAATCTTATCAGTGGGTGAATAAATTGAGGCCTGAAGTTAATTACAGTGCAGCTCTGTCATCGTTTTTGTCGTCGTTTTCGTTGTCGATTTTGTTTTCGATTTTGTTGTCGACTTTGTTGTCGATTTTGTCGTCGATTTTGTTGCCGACTTTGTTGTCGATTTTGTTGCCGATTTTGTTGTTGATTTTGTTGTTGTTTTTGTAGTCAGTCAGTTGCATCGTCATTATCATTTTTCCGCGCTGTCGTTTTCATTCAGATTGTCGTCGTCGTCAAATAGTGCTTCGTGAAATTTATTTATTAAACTTCATCGTTTATTTTAACTTGCAAGCGCCTTCGAGCCACAATTCCTTGCCTTCCACAGACTTATTTGAATACCATGATCCTGGTAAATAGCCAGCCAGCCAAATAAAACCGCAGACTTTATTTTCCCATCGACTCGTCGGTGTAAAAGGAATTGTATTCGTCGGACAGCATTGTTGCGATTGTTTTTGCGGGCTTGCAATTCATAGAATCCGATTTTCTATCAATTTATTTGGCTGACTGGCTATTTACCAGGATCATGGTATTCAAATGAGTCTGTGGAAGGTAAGGAATTGTGGCCCGGAGAGATTTACTCATCAGTAGCTCTGTTCTCCTAATCTCCGCCGCAGACTTTATGTTCAAATCGACTCTTCTGTGTAAAATGAATTGTATTCGCATTGTTGCGATTGTTTTTGCGGGCTTGCAATTCATAGAATCCGATTTTCTATCAATTTATTTGGCTGACTGGCTATTTACCAGGATCATGGTATTCAAATGAGTCTGTGGAAGGTAAGGAATTGTGGCCCGGAGAGATTTACTCATCAGTAGCTCTGTTCTCCTAATCTCCGCCGCAGACTTTATGTTCAAATCGACTCTTCTGTGTAAAATGAATTGTATTCGCATTGTTGCGATTGTTTTTGCGGGCTTGCAATTCATAGAATCCGATTTTCTATCAATTTATTTGGCTGACTGGCTATTTACCAGGATCATGGTATTCAAATGAGTCTGTGGAAGGTAAGGAATTGTGGCCCGGAGAGATTTACTCATCAGTAGCTCTGTTCTCCTAATCTCCGCCGCAGACTTTATGTTCAAATCGACTCTTCTGTGTAAAATGAATTGTATTCGCATTGTTGCGATTGTTTTTAGGGACTTGCAATTCATAGAATCCGATTTTCTATCAATTTATTTGGCTGACGGGATCTTTAGATGAGATGGTTTGTAGATGAGTACAGAATTGATGTCTTTATTTTTGAGGACTTAACACTTTTTTATTTTTTTTCTTGTCACAATTTGTTCTCGTTGTCGTTCTCGTTTCCATCCCACTATCTTTCAGTTGTATCGTCTTCATTACTTTTTTGTGATCGTTATCTTTCTTATCATTGTCATCTTAAATGTTCTAGTTATTATTATCGTTCGTTGTTATCATTCTGCCTGTATTTTCTTGTTGTGTCGTTGTAGTTGCGATTTTCTCTTTTGTATTCCCTTTCATTTTTATTCTCACCTCACCTCTTCAGTGTCACTTCAGGGCACTCTACTTTTGACAAACTTGTCATCCGACTGGGCTTCCAAGCCAACGACTTCTGCAGAAGTTGCAGACATGAAAAAGAGAAAGAAACCTCGCTCGACCTTTTACGGACCTGTAGCGCTCTTGCGAACCGTAGAAAGTGGCATCTTGGCCATTACTTTCTCAATAATCTCGGCAGACTAGCTGACACCAGTATGAGCCGTATCCTCAGCTAGCTCCAACTAGTTTCTGGAGTAGTGGGATGTTTTGCATCCGCTACATGTCGTATCACAATGAGCCTCGTCTGGCCTAAGTGCTTGGCTGCCTTGCGCAACTCACCACACAACCTAACCTAACCTAACCTTATTATAGTTTTCAGTTTACTTATCATTTTCAGTTTTTTCCGCGTTGCCATTTGTCTTGCCTATAGACTTACGCTTTACCCTATCTGTGAAAAGAGTCTTAAATTCATTGAAAGCCAGGAATGAAAATTCAAACGTCTCTCTTGTCTTTCTTGCCACTCTTGTCGTCCGAGAAAGTAGAATAACAATCAACCCTCGGAAGATTTCTATAAAAAAAACTCTACATAAGTCCACTCAGGCAAATACCCAACTTTTAACATCTGTGTAATTGTCATCCTCGAGTTCGAATACAACTCGGGGAAAAAAACGCCACAAACAATTTTCTCGGCCCCACCTCCAGCGAACGACTGACAATCCTCCTGGAGTACTTCTGTCATGAAAACTTTTCCCAATTCGCCGTTCGAAACCAGCGATAAATTGCAGGTCCCCTCCATATGTGTCAAAATTATAACGCGCACAACACCGTGGAGGCGCGAAAAGCTAGGCTCTGGCCCTTCGTGGGCTCTTACGCCACTAATGATGATGTAATTGTAAAAAGGAAAAATAAAATGAATATGGCAACAATCACGGTTTGTTAACGAATGTAAGAAGCCATTCGTTTCAGTTGTAATTAATTTAAATATTTAAGTTTTATGTTATTCGATGATCGTATTCGTGCAGACATTGCATTGTTTATTGTGTTTGTCTGTGGTTTTCGTATTCAACAAATCCAAAAGGATTTTGCTGTCGGAACTGATTCAAAAGCAACTATTTCATTGTTCGTGTAAACAGATAGAATTACTTAAACGTGACTATCAAATAAAATGAGGAGTCATCAATTCTTGAGTCATTGAGACTTTTGACTCATTTAAATTGTTTACAAATTAATTTTCCACAATTTTGAAATAGAATTTGAAGAAGCTTTGATCGTTAGATTTCTTAATCTTTTGCGTAAATTTAATTTAATAAGATTAGAAGAGAAACACAATTTTTGTTGTTTCTTAGTCCTATTTTTTTTTTCATTTAAAATTTATTTAATCGTAAGCAAATTACAAATTTAATGGCAAACAGTACTCGCCTGATAATACCATATGTACATGGGTATAAGATTGTGTTACTTATAAGTGGGTCTTCAAATAAATGTATACTAGCAGAGACCATAGGATTGACAAATAATTGGCGTTGGTAAATGTTAATAGAATGTAATTTGTTTCTATTAAAAGGGGTTTTGCCATTAAATTGGTTGCTTATATTCGGTATGTACTGTACTTAAATTGGCTGCTAGTGCTTTCAACTAGTTTGTTATTACAAAAAGAGGTTATGTTAGGACTACAAGGGACCACCTTTCATGTCATTATACAGCGGCGCGCTAAAAAAAGTAGCATTGGTAGTACAAAATCCATAAAAGGCCATGTTTAATAAAGTTACACACATATAACGAGCTCGAGACTTAGGTAGGTAGGTTATGTGGTGGGCTGCATAAGGCAGCCAAGCACTTAGGCCAGATGAGGCCCATTGTGATACCACATGGAGCGATGTAAAAACATCCCACTACTCTAGAACCCAATTGGAGCTATTAATATAGCGGAGGATACGGCTTATGCTGGTGTTAGCTAGTTCGCCGAGATTATTTAGAAAGTAGTGACCAAGATGCCTCTTTCTACGGTTTGCGAGAGCGCTGCAGGTTCCGAAAAGGTGGAGCGAGGTTCTTCGTCTCTGCAGCTTCTGCAGAAGTTCCAGCTCAGGCAGAGGACCTGTTCCACCCACCTGTTCACAGGGTATTTTACTATTTTTTGATATGCGAGCCACTAAAAGGGCCTACAGACACCATACTGTGTCAGACACTGCGAGTAAAAATCAAAAGTCTTTGATTTTGGGACTTTCTTGGATTGAACGCCTTTTAATTATTTTGCTTTTTAAGAATTGTTTAGCTTTGAATTATTACCACCTTACCCCTGGTGGGGGGGATAGCAATAACCAAAGTAAGTACCAAGTAAAATGACACGCCTGATCGCTTCGTTTATTGACTGCGTGAAAAACTGCAGACGATGCATGTACAGACAAAACTCTTTTTAGAGGTCGATTTTCAAGGGTTTTTCTTATATTTTTTGGTAGTAAAAACCATTTTCAAAAATCCGTCAAGAGTTTTTTGTATGCCTTTGAATGTTTATCCACCATCGAAGAATGGATCGTTCTTCTTTAGAAAACGGTTCTGCACGCCTCACTCTACAGCCAAAAAAACTTGTATAGTAAAAAATGTTTTAACAAAATCATATATTCGTTTCAGAATTGTAACAAACAAATGAAAAATACAAACACAAACAACAAAATCTCGAGAAAAAAGTTGGCACTGCAATTTTTTTGCTCGCCACTGTATCTGTTGGAAGTTCGCATGGAAGAGGAGAATATTAATAGAAGTGATCATGATGAATATCTGAATGGATGCTTTTGGATGTCTCTATATAATACAGACATTGGTTATGTAGACTAATTCGAGTTATTCGAGCCTTATAGTCAACAGGATCGGTTATTGATTTTAAGTATTGTATTCAGCCGGATCGGCCATTATATGAAAACCTTGCAGTCGTCCATTCATAGAGTATCCTCCAGGTAATTAGACACCTAAACACCTAAATGATAACTTTGAATTCCTTTAAGGGTGATTTTTGATTTTTATTACAACTACTACAGATTTTAAGGAAAAACAAACCTTCGGTATGAGGACCAAGTCATCATTCAATTGAGTTAAAGAACTTGGGGTATGTCATAAGACACTTGTACTACGACTTTAAAGAAGTAATGTTGTAATGTACATAGAGTCGCGGTCAAAATAATAGCGGTTACCTTCTTGCAACTTGAGTAATATCAAGCTAATGAATAGAGTAATTGAAAAATCCTTTACTACTTTCAGTTATTGTTCTAAAGTAGAAGAACAGTCCCTAAGTCTTCAAGAAGAAAATATTCTCTCACACTATTCCTGCTATTATTTTGACCGCAGCTGTACTTCCTTTGTTTAGGGCCTGTGTGCTGTCTTCATGAATCTAACAACATCCGTATATGAGCGTCCTCAAAGTTTTTTCCTACTGAAATTCTTTTGTTAGTCATTCTAAAACTGAGCAGGGCAACACGTAAATAATCGGATAAGAAGTGTGAAGTGAGCGTAAGACAGCTTAGTCTTTAAGACTGAAAGTGGAGTGCGTCAGCGAAAGCAGCCGTAGCTCAGTAGTCGATTCTACAGCGCGGGGGCAATTCTGATAGATAAAAATTCTAGTCCTGTTTATATCCATATGGAAACTTTTGAGTCAAGGAATACATTTGTGGGAATTTTTGTGCCTCTGCCACTCGATGGTTCTGATAGGGACGTTATCACAATGTGAACCAAAAACCAACAGATTCCTCTCCCAACTCAATGGTTTTCCATTGTTCTGTTTCCTTTGCAGTGTAGCCGCACCCCACGTTATCTTCACTTCACTCATACACCTCTGATATTACTCATCGAAAAAAAAAGTACACAATTCACTGACATTTTAAGTGCTTATTTAGGTAACAATCCATTGTGGTGGTACCTCTACCTGTGAACATCGATTACGAAGTCTCATTTTTATCAGTTGCACGATAGAAAACAAAAAAAATTAGTTTTGAAATTGATAAGACTTTGCTGTCATTCGGATTTATAGAAAAAAATTCCTAAACTTGCATTTGCACTTAAAAAGACGTAAATAATGATAATCTTGTAGTCACAACTGATTTCATTTAAAAATACAAAACAAAAATTTTGAAAACACTCACCCCAAACATCAAACTAATGATCAGCAGCATGAACTTGGCACACCTCATGCCGGTGTTAAGTTTGTAAGCCTCGCTTACAGTGGCCATTGTAGTAATTTAACAAAAAAAAAAAAGATCTGACGTGGATAACTTTATTTTCTGTTCTGTATTAATTTTTTTTTTTTTGCTTCTATGAATGACAACAACACGGGGTACCTCCTCCTTGATGACAGTCAATAGGAAAACTGAAGTGACTCTCCGAGCTTTGATCCATATTTTTCTCTGTCTCTGTTTGAGGGAGGGAAGCTTTTTTCGGTTTCTGTCTGTGAAATGAGGGAAAAAAAAAATATTTTTGTTTGAGACGGTTGATTATTGCACAGGTGAAACTTATCAGTGGAGACTGATAAGGCCGAGAAGATAGGGAAGATAAGCAAAGCGTTTTTCTTTTGTCGTAAATTGATTTATTGCGTTTGTTGTTTTTTTCTTTTTTTGTGGTGGGTTAGATTTTGTGGGCGATTAATGGGTTTTGTGGTGTGTGTGGGTGATATTCGTGTCAAGAGCTTATTACGAGAGAGAACTGCAGTTTGGGGGTAGTGGCAGTGGGGTGAAGTTTGTGAATGTCGTCAATTCAGTGTCAACGGGTCTTGGTAGGAGCTGCGTCTGATGAATTAGAGGGCATAATTGATGTTGGGTGTGGTTTGTTGTTTTGATAGATCCTTGAACTAGAGTTACATGTAGTGGTTGAGTCTATATTTAACAGGAAATTGCCTTTAAGGGTGTCATATACGTCTGAAGGAAGATCTAAAGACGCATGTAAGTTAATGTCCCATTTGGGTGATAGTTCTCTGTCTAGCTTGAAATGGCTTTGGTCATCTACAGTGAGGTGCAGAAATGAGTAGATGTTTGTAGTAACTGCAATTTACACTGCATAGAAAAAAATGATATAGGTTAGGTTAGGTTAGGTTGAAGTGGCCGACTACAGCAAATAACCCATAGCCGCACTTAGGCCAGATTAGTCCTATTGTGATGCCACATTGCGGACAAGACTTCGCATTGCCCATCGAACCAATTGGAGCTTCGTACGAAGCTGTGGAACCGTCTGATGCTGACGCAGGTCAGATCAAACAGACTATCTACGAAGCGCTAATGTAGGAAATGGATTTCTTATCCTCTTCATCTCTGCAACTTCTACAAAAATGATTAGCAGGGACTCCTAGTCTGCTGACATGTCTGCCGACAGTGCAGCCCACCCGTAGAAGGCAGGTTTTCCATGTTTCAGTCGAGACTTGGTGCTTTCCATTCCTTTCCCGCAGCTAGATCAGTTTTTCACCCAAAGTGGGCACAGAATTACCTCGAGAATATGTGTGACAATCTCCGTTCGACTCCTGGGATTGAGTTAATTGGAATGTGGAGGGAAAGCATGTGTGTGCGAAAAAAAAGTTGTAATTGGCACTCAGCCTGACCCTTGCACGATCGGTTTCAGCAGGAAATGAGCGTGCCTCGGTTGCGCGCAGTTCCTGGCGCCTTACTTGGTCCAGTTCCTGACTCTTCCGTGAAGTGCTGGGCCATCTAGAGATTAAAAGACGGAATAAGGTAGGTTTAAAACTTTTTTCGCACTTTATTGCCACACTGAAAGAAGAACAAAACGGTATCTAATATAAGACGAAAATCCAAAAAAATCCGAGCAAAATATAAAACGGTCCGCATGTTCTCAATTTTCTTTGATTTTTTAGCCCCAAAAACTCAAAAATGTACCATTAAGATCGCAGTCTGTAGGACATTTCATCCTTCAAATTCAAAAATTAGTTTCAAACGAATTTAAAAAGAATGAGAAAATATGCGTTCCACAATATATCGATGCTATAGATATGCAGCAGCACAAGCCAAGCTGTGACCATTAGTGGTCGGAAAAGGTAAGAGCTGAGTCTAAACCATAAGCTAAACATAAACGGAAATACAGTCAGAGGCAAAAGAAAGTGTACACCCATGTTTCAAGCATTCAAAGACTCATAAAATAGGTTCTAACGATCCGATTTTAGAATTTTCAGTTAAGGAAAAGTTTATTCATTTTCTAAAAGTTGTTAAATTATAACAATAGTTATTGAATTATAACAATAGATCCAACAACAAAAAATTAAGAGCAAGATAATCTACATACAGTTGAAGCTCTCTAAGTCGAAAAGCCCTCTAACTCGAACTTTTTCGCCATATTTTGGCGAAATCCTCTACGTCGAACGCCCTTTAAGTCGAAAAATCCGTCTAACTCGAATTAATTTTGATATCCCGTGAAAATTCGACTTAGAGGGCTTCGACTGTATGTCCATTTTTTTGGAAGCAATTAAAGTGTAAACCTTAAAAAAAGACCAGAAACTCAAAACTATAATTGAGACTGCTATCTTTTTGTATCTGAAATAGCTTCTTTATATCTTAGTGTTGATTTTGCTTACTATTTAAGTCATTTCGACGAAAATCGTATGCCATTCATGCGCTAAGATCCACATAAACGATATTTTTCTTGTAATCTATCGTAAACGGGCCTGCCTATTAAAATGTTCGCATAAATTACCAGTCAAAATAAAACTTGATAATCAATAATTTGCCTAAGTGTCCAAAAAAGTAACAATTTCTTAATTATTTCTGATGTATTCTCCAGTTGTTGTCCTACTAGAGGACATATGGCCCACGAAATCCCAACTTTGTAACATGGGTGTACACTTTCTTTTGCCTCTGGCTGTAAGCCCACAGGCTGTAAGCCCTCTGGCTGTAAACCCACGCTTTTACAGCAGTCATTACGCCTGTTAAATGTTGGAATTTAGGCAGAGCGATCTAATTTTTGGGCGTGTGAACTTAATTTCAATGAACCTTTGTAGTCTGAGGTGGACATTAGCAAGTTTATGTTTCCTACTCAAGTCGTATCGTTTTTTCTTTCATCGTTTTAGCGTTGTCAATTTACTAGGTGCTATTTAACTCTAGTCTTTTGTTTGTTTGTTTGTTTTCTTTTTTCTTTTTTCAGCAAAGTAAATAAAGAAATAAAGTGATTCAAAGAAGAGTTTATGGCGCTCCATTATAAAGTCATCTGGGTTTGTACTATTCATGACATAGTTAAGAAATTTATTTGCCAAGAACTTCCTGACTGGGCGTATGCCTTTCGTATTTTTTTTTTATAACAAGCACAGTTCTCTACGTTCATATTTTGTTTCTGATTTTGAACATACCTTATGATCAAAAAAGAACCGGAATTTTATTAAAAAACGCAAAATTTCAATTTTTAATAATTTTCTTTATTATCACCTTCAAAGTATTCTCCTCCTGCGGCAAGACATGCATGCCAACGCTTGATCCAATTTTCCATTCAAGTTTTATAGGCCGCCGAAGGTATGGCCTTTAGTTCACGCAGCGAATTCTCTTTTATGGCCTCTATGGTCTGAAAACGCGTTCCCCACAATGGCAATTTGAGTCTGGGGAAGAGGAAAAAGTCACACGGGGCCATATCTGGAGAGTACGGTGCTTGGTTGATGATATTGGTTGAGTTTTTGGCCAAAAACGACGCTGTTTTTGAATGAAATTCAGGTTTTTTGGCACCAGCCGAGCAGCGACGCGTTTTAAACCCAAAACATCAGTTAAAATGTGTTCGGTTGATCCATAAGAGATGCCCAACAACACAGCAATCTCTCTTATCGGTGCAGAACTATTTTTCAACACGATTTGCTTCGCCGATTCAATGTTTTCTTCAGTAACAGATGTTGTTGGGCGGCCAGGGATCTCATCATAATCCAAGCTTGTACGACCACATTTGAACCGTTTATACCACTCATATGCCTGTGTTTTTCCTAGACACGATTCACCAAAGGCCTTTTCTAACATTTTCAACGTTTCGGAACACAAAATTTGATGCACGCACGTTGTTCTAAATTTTCATCCATTATAAAAATCGCCACACGAAAATTTTTCAAATTATTTGTATAGACGTCAAACAAAAACTAATCATACGATATCCGTCAAAATTTGACAGAATATGTATAAAAGTGTTGCGAACGTTGAGAGAATAAAATTTTACCGATTGGACAAGCGCGGGAATTTTAAAATGAAAATTTCTGTTCTTTTTTGATCATAAGGTACTCAGTTTGAATCTATCAAGCTGGCAGTAATCAAAACGATCAAACATACGAGCTTGAGGTTAAATATGTTAAGGCGATAGACAGACAGACAGACGGACACCGAAGTGATTCTATAAGAGTTTCGTTATTCCTTTGGAACGAAACCCTAAAAACTGGTGACCTCTGATGATGAAGGATTTGAACGCGGTGCAACAATTTCTACTTCTTATTGGTTTTCAATTTTCTTCTTGGCTAAACTGGCTGGTCTAAAAGACAAAATTTTCTTATATTGCCACGTATCCTCATGGTTTCTTTCTTCCAATTTTTTTAATCGACACATGCTCAACTTATTACCTTCTATATTTGTGTCTGAAGAATATGAATTAAAAAATGTATTGAAAGCGGGACTGTGCCTGTATCGTGCGGGTCATTTTATTTTGAGTTTAAAATCGGACAGTTCCGAAAATCGATACATCTGGCAACGCTGCATTTTACGATTTCTTTAGCTTATGCAGCTATTCGCAACAGACAATTTCCTGTCGCTTCACCTAAAAGAGTTTATCGCAATAATCCCTGCCTCTTAGCAGTTGAAAAGCCTGTGTAAGCGCAACACTCTTTCGTTGGCAAAATTTTTGTGACAACCATCCCAATTTGCTGGTCTATTATTATGGACCCAAAGTTCTCGTTTCTAACCATTGTTTGTCCAAATAAATATTGAATTGTTTTTCAAAAACTTGAAACTGTTTAGTGAGGGTTTTGATCGAACTCAGATTGCTAAAAACATGGGGGCTCTAGACTAAAATTGCTTAGAAATTCAAAAACAACAAATTGGCCACATTAATAATTTTTTTTTCATTGCTCGATGCAAATCCGAGTTGAGTTCCTTACTTGCACTAAAGTTGCTTAGCGGTTTCCAGTTGGCCTAAAAAAATGGAATTCTATGATGTATATGACATGATTTTCGTGAAACTCTAGCAGATGCGTCCTATGAGTTTTCTCCAATTCCAACTCCAACTCTAACTTCAGTCATGACGCCTTTTTTAGACTTAAACCATGAAGTCGTTCCTTCGGCGAAGCTTATGTTGCAATCAAATGGCCTACGTAGTGTAAATATTCTTCTTTTTGACATCTTTGCTTATCTTGTTTTTGACTTCTTCACTCTTCATTTTCAAAACTAAAAAGTCTTTCCCCAAACAAAACACAGAACCTTTCTCACTTTGGCTTCAACCACTTTATTTTTTCACGTACAAACATTTTCTTTGTTCCTGCTAACGGCTTATGGCAAATCACAAAAAAACAAAAAAAAAAAAATACTAAAAGATAATTTAAAATTCTACACCACCACGTCTTTCACATGCACGTCCTGTAGTTTTCCTGTTTTCCTTTTTCTTTTACATAAATCCAGTGATGCCATTCCGAATTTTGACCTCTCTCGCGATGTAGCACGCAAAGATCACTCCAAAGAATTGAATAACCGCAATGACCACACCAGCAGCACCTAGACTCACAGCATGGGCACTAATAAAGTTGGAGAACTCAGTCAAGCAGCCGAGATTATGGCGATCCTTAGACTCCATAAAACTTGTGCAGCTGTACGTGCCTACGACACCATTTGGAATCGAACAGCATGAAAGCGGAAGGTCCGTATTGGGTGTCAGCACAGCAGCCCAATCTTTGTATGAATCAATACCGCAACAGGGGAACTAAAAAAAAAGAGTCACAATAATTAAATTTGAATTTAATTAAACTAGGCCATTTATTGCTCACCTCTCTCTGAACGTAATCCCACATATCTGTGGTGCTGTTGTAGTCTTTCTCGCCGTAATGTTTAATCGATTCCGTTAGTGTTCCTTTGATGAGACCTTCTGCATCGTTTCTTAGTACGTAGCCACTAATGCCAGCTGCCAATTCCAGGATGAAAATAATTCCCAGGAGGACGGAGAAGATGAGAATCAGGCAGTAGTTCTCCTTCAGTGCTCCCCAACATCCGACAAACGAGATGACGAAGATGAAAGCACCAATGACGATCAGGAAAGTCGGGATTGAGAAGAAATTGGACACCAGGAAGATCTCATACTCGCTGTAAACTGCTGCAACTCCCACTCCGACTGCGATGAGGATGATACCGGTGATCTGGAAGGAAAAGAGTGGGAGGAGGTGGTTTAGAGGACTCGATTTAACTTATTTTTAGGGTTTCGTTTTAAGGGAAGAACGAAACCTTTATAGACACTTCGGTGTCCGTCAGTTTATCTGTCTGTTTTGTTTGTTGATTAGGCGGGGGTCTAAAGGTTAGTTGATGTTATAAAGTTTTGAAGGTGATCGGGAAATAAGGTTAGCAGGTTGCTCTTTTCCAGGGAAAATGAGGGGCTTTGTTGGGTCTTCTTTTGAGTCCTTCTGACGTTTTTTTCTTTTACATTTTTTGCTAAACACCGATTGAGAATCACTTAAGTGGACTTCTAAAGTCTCACAATTACTCCACAATTGCCTTAACACCCAGAATAAATTCCTTCGTTACTTGTCCAATTTCATGAGAAGCTATTACCTGTCCTTTAATTGGCATTTAGCTTAAAGGTCATTCGACGCAGGATCGCCCAACGTCTTGAACGACCGCTCTCCGATTTGGCTCAAAATTGGTAGAATGAGAATCGCGAGTTGGGCAAAAATGTTTTCTCCCATGACTTGAACCAATTCAATAACTAACTCTACCAATTTTGAACCAAATCTGAGAGCGGTCGTTTAGAGCTTTCCATGTGGGCTGGGCGATTTGTCATCGAATTAAATATTTTTTATTGAATTTCTTACTCAAAACCGACAAAGAATCGCTTCAGTGGTAGTTCTGAGCATTCAAAATCACTGAAGTATTGCTTAAGCCCTCAGAATTATTCATTGCAGAATTATTTACTTGCATTGCAAGCCCCTTAATCGTGCCGTTCAGTATACAAATCAATTAACACCATAAAACAAAATGTTAAGAAATATGATGAAATAATGTACGTTGTTACAGAAACTAGTTACTTATTATTTAAGTGCCATAAAAAATTGCTGTTTAACGGTGTTAATCTTAATTATTCAGGAAAGCTATAACATATATGAAACGTTGCGATTTCCCTAAATAATACTTTTATTTAATACTTTGATTTAAGATTTTTCTACAAAGTGGAGTGGAGGGCACTCGGAATTTCTCCACTACCGTGTAAAAACATAAAGGGTGGGCCATCTAGTGGTTTAATCACTGATTTCAGTAAAATAAAAGGTATCCCTTAATTCTTATTAAATGAAAACTAAAACTAAACTAGAATATTACGAGTAGTTCAATGGCTCATCAAAAATGTCAGCAAAAAAAAAAAAATAAGTTCAATTAGCTTAACAATTATCTGGAAGCTAAGAAGTAGGAATGTCGGGTTCGTCTGCGGTCATGGGCTATGATAATCGTCGAGTAATGGACCCAAAATGATTCAAGAAGAAACGCCCAGCTAGAACATTACTGCGATTACTGCGACATCAAGAAAAAACTGTACGCCATTTTTGTGGTCATAAACCAAGATAGCAGACTATACAGACTTTTCTTCGACCTCCTCTGCTGTGTGATAGATGATTCCATGTTTTCCGAACTAATACTCAATATTTTTTGAATACCATGAGCCTAATTTCTGCACAATGCAAAGAAGCATACTCTGGATTTCGATTGGTCACCATGTGGATGATGGAAGGATATTCCAACGTTCATCCAAAAACATCAAACCACATTTCTATCGAAAACCACATTAGGTTTCGACTATGAGCGATTATGAAAACGCTTTTAATGAAAAATAAAATAAGCTATTGTTTGTGCGAGTTAGTAGATTGGAAATCCTGCTTAATTTAGGCTCTCTGGACCCCTTTATGTAAGTTAGTGGGTGGGATTTTGGTCTTTTGGAGATCTGTTCGTTCATGTGAAATGAAGTAATGAATGTAACACAACAAACAAGAATTTCCACTCCGACAACAAATTCTCGATGCCAAAAGAATGAAAGAACTACGTCCACCAGGTCGTTGGACAAATAGGACGCCACAAGCGATAGGTTTTACATCTAAAACAAACTCTGACCACGAGAGAGAGAAAGGATCGAAATGGAGGAATGTAACTCTTGAATGAGACACGTCACCTTTTGAACCTTTTTTGAATATTTGTGGACGACTCAATTGTAAAGGTTTTCTTTTATTTATTCTTTTAGTAAAACAACCATTTGCAAATTTAAATTTTATATTTCTTTCTCCAGTTACAAGTTCTCGCGTTGGCTGTTTTAGTCAAATTAAACTACCCAGCTGCCACAAAACTGATCTGCCACCCTGCTCAGTGGTGCCACTGTATCATAAGTTTTAGTGGTACAACTTTGACATGTAGGTTACATCATTGGAATGCAAATGAAAGATATTTGGGGATATGACTGAATAAAGGATTCAATAAAGTCTGAAAGAAAAGCGTGATAACACAAATTCCACGACAGACTCAAATGACACTAAAAATTCAATCAAATCATCACAGAGACTGAGATAAGAGGCAGAAGTGACTCATTTGGAAAGATATGGAATCAGACATGTCATTGCTGGCGTCAGAAAATCGATTTTGGTGTGTGGGACAAAGGATTTTAAAGGACCAGAGTCACCACCCTAATAGTCATTCAAGAAAACTCAAAAAGACTTAAACAAAATTATGGAGATTAAAGTAAGAAACGGAGGTGACGTATTTAGAAAGGAAACGGACTTGATAATGTCGCTGCTTCCGTCACAAAATCAATTTCGGTGTGGAACATAGGATTTTAAAGCGTTAGAGGCGAAAGTGCGATGAAAGTTGTCCAAGAAAACCGGAATTGATTAAAAAACTGAACAAAAAATTATGGAGACTCAAATAAGAAGTAGATATGACACATTAAAGACGGAAAGGAGCTTCTACAACTCTACTTACTTCAGAAATTAATTTTGGTATGTGAGAGAAAGGATTTAAGAGCGTCTGAAACCAGAATGAAATAGAAAATCCGTATAAAATTTGGTTATTAACCTCAAACACTGAATAAAAAATGTATGGAAACAGAAATTAAAAGCAAAGGAATGAAGATGGACGCTAAGGATGGTACTGCTTATTATTTTCTAGAGAATGAATCATTAAACAATGGAAACCGATTTCTGTGCGTGAGACGACGGACTTCTTCTCTTAAAAGTATCAGTCAGTCAAATTGTCGGATTAAAAGACTCAGATTTACTCGCAAAGAAGCTCAAAACAAGCACAGGCCTTCGAAAATAGTTTAAAAGGCTTAAAAATTTGTGGCAAATCTTCTCTGCCATTAATTTCAACGCTCTTTTCATCCACTGATACAATCTGTGACGACCTTTAGACCTTCACCCAGCCAACACTTCCCTCCGGAAGTATATAAATAAATAAATTTCACTCAAAAAATACTCACCAAAAAGACCAAATTAAATGCAAATAGCGTGTACTTGACACAATTAGCGCTCCCTGTCAAAAGCGACATCTTTGTACTCTATGGCCTTGTCCTTGTATCTAGAAAAAATAACACAAAAAAAAATAAACTAAATCAATATCCCGGTGTTCTTAACGTGGCTTAATGCAATTTATCGACTGTAGCCAGTAAAAAGATTTCAAACCAAAAAAAAAAGCCTCGAACAAAGAGGCGACCACTTTCAAGTGATAATGCGACCGGGCTCAGATAACGCGCTATCAACCGATTAAATTCTATAGAATTATATTTTTTTCGAAATCGATGAAGCTCAACTCTTTTTAGCCATAAAAATCCTAAAGATAACGATAAAAACAACCAAAAAAAAAGAAAGAGGAATGCGTCGGAAAAAATAAAAACGATGAAACTTCCATTTGGCTAAAAAAAAAAAGAACCGAAAAGAAAGAAAAAAACTTTGCCCAAGGGAGGATTATTGATGAGGTCATGTGCTGGTGTTGGTCTCTTCGGACTGTCGGGGTAAACATGGCATGTCAGGAAAACATAATTGATTTTTTGGTTTTGTTGGGTTGATAAGTTCGTCAACTTTAAGGCGGAGACAGTAAGTTGGCGGTGGAAGTGTAATTACATGGGTCATTTAATCATCGCTTTGAGTTTTGAGTGGTTTGTAGAATTTTTTTATCACCCTCGGGAGTTAATTGAACTTTTTTTTTGAATGCGTAGTTGGCATTTTACTCATAGAAAGTGAAACAAAGGTCGTCTTAAGTTGTATTTGATTGCTGTTTGTCGCAAAATGTGAATTGTCCTTTTACGAAATGTTTTGGATTCATATCCTCATCATGGAACAGAAGGAAAAATTTACATCGGACCAAAAAATGTCTTTCTATTGTCTTTTTTCACAGCTGAAGAGACTTTCACACATCGAACGGGGGAACAGACAGATTGAACAAGGTTTCTGTTTTGTTTCCATTAAAGGAGAGTAGAATTGGACATGTCGACTAAAATTTTCAAAAACATGATTCTTTACTTTTGCTTCAGCTTCAACCAATGTTGCAAAACGTGACCTACTCTCCTACAATCAGGAGGGCTTCATATCTTTGCTCTGAAACTATGCACTATTCCCCAAAGGGACTCACCAAGTTCAATATTTATAGTCAAATGCATTTTAATTAACCTCATTGTTTATATAGAGTTTTCCAATAAGAGGTATTATTTTGAATAGCCCGCCATTTCGGTAGATGTCACTTTGTAGTTTTTCGACATTTGACAAGTAGAAACTACGCCATTTATTAAAATGGAACGATACACGCTTCTACAATGCACTGAAAATATTAAAATTCATTATATATAAATATGGTGAAAGTTTGGCAGACACAGTTCGTAAAACTAAAACGTTTATGAGTCGTCGTGAAGTACCTTGCCTGCAATACAGAAATTGGTGGTGAAATTCGAGCTATTGGGACAAGTTAGTGATGTGAAGAATAAAACCCGTGCAAGGACAACTGAGAATATTGCTGCTGTAGCCCAAAGTATTGAAGAAAACCCAGGTTAGTCCTTGTCGTTATTTGGAAGTGGGCATTCCACAAACGTCATTACACCATAATTTGCATAAAGGCTTGGTTCTTAAGGTTTAAAAAATTCAGTAAACACAAGAACTCAAGCCGGTCCATCATCAACAACGTCGTGTCTTTGCTAATTGGGTCCTTAAAAATGCTCCGGAATTTCATCGAAAAATCATCTTGACTGATGAGGCCCATTTCCACCTCGGTGGTTACGTCAATAAGCAAAATTCTCGCATCTGGAACTCGGAAAAGCTAAGGTTTATTGCTGAAAAACCTCTCCATCCTCAACGTGTGACTGTTTGGTGTGGTTTATGGTCTGGAGTGCTCATTTGGCCTTACTTTTTCGAAAAAGAGGCTGGAGCAACAGTTACGGTGAATGGATTGCGCTATCAAGGGATGATTAATGGTTTTTTATGGCAGCAATTGGATGGTATTGATCTGGACAAAGTTAGCTTTCAACAAGACAGCGCTACGTGCCATACAAGCAACTTAACCAAAGGTCAAAGATCAGATCAAAGTTTCCAGACCGTGTTATCTCCCGAAGGGGTGATTACAATTGGCCACCGAGATCTTGTCATTTAAGACCTTGCGACTTCTTCCTTTGGGACTACGTGAAAGATACGGTCTACGCCAACAGCCTAGCGTCGATTCAAGACCTAAAAGATGGAATTCGTGAACCTATTGAGGGCATACGACAGCCACTTTGCGATTTGGTGTTGGAAAATTTTATCAAAAGAATACGGTTCTGTAAGCGTAGCAGAGGCAGCCATTTGACTGACATTGCTTTCTATTATAATTGGCATATCTTCTTCTTTACATAGAAATCAACATCCGATCGTTTAACTCAAAAAAATCACCTCTTATTGGAAGACCGTGCATATTCTTTGGCGCGTTTTTTTTTTCTCCATTTCATCTATCACCTTATCCTAAAGAAAGCCACAACTTTATTACTGTTCAAATTTAAGATCTGTGAGGGACCGCCTTTGCTGCTTCTATTGCTCCTTCCAAGAGCTACAAACGTCTGTGGACATGGCTGAAAATGAGTTTCTCAAAACAATGAGCTCCTTAAAGATCAGGTGGTTTTTGGAATTCAAATCATTTTCTCGTATGGACCTTATCTCATAAGGGTAAGAGTAGAAGCTGCAAAATAGAGGCGTTTGTGAACCGCGCTGAAAAACGAATTGGTTTCTAGAAAGCAAATTAGCTCTTAAAAGTTAAAGACCCCAAAAAAAAAACAGATTAACATCTTTAAATTCCTTAAACCTTTTTATTGTACGAACTTTATTAACAAGTCAGTTCCTTTTTAGATCCAAATGCTGTAAAGGTAAAAACAGAGTTTACTGCAGGATGATTGTCAGTCGTTCGTTGGAGGTGGAGCCGTGAAAATTGTTTGTGGTGTACTGTCCCCGGACTGGATTCGAGAACTCGTAATAATGAGAGCCTCGCTAACAATGACTTGACCTTAAAGAAGTTACCTTTAGGTAGGAGGGCAAGTCAGGCAGCAGTCCATCAAATTTTTTTCACTTCTTCATTGAATGGATTTCATGTCTATGAACGAAAAAGCAGAAGGACCCAAGTAGAGACCTCATAGGAGTACCAAGAGTCTCCTTCAAAGTGATTTGGTCTGAGCAAAGTGGTCTTCAGAAAAGATCAGAAATGACAGCAGTCTATCGTATTTCTTGGAATAATTATTCATGAATCTTCATGAATCTTTTTCTTCTTCAAATCAAAACATCTAAAGGAACAATCAGAGGTAGCAAAGAACAAACGCTTCCAATGCGGGTAAACCACTCTGAGAGAAGGATTAAGTCTACATGAACCGATATTCCTGTGGCATGAGAATTCTCAAGACGGGTGGATAAATATGTCGCACAATGAAATCTAGGTCCTGGGAAAAGTAGTGAGATGTTCTTATCAACATTCTGTTTCTTGTTAAGAAGTGAAGTCTTTGGAAGGAACTTTTGACAATATTTAAGTAAGTCTTCGTGTCCGGTGTGGTACGTTGACAACATGAATTTCATATACTCATCACTCAAAAAATATTGTCGCAATTAAAATGAAAAGTGTGTTAAGCTCATGCTGAAAGCTTTTTCAATCAATTTAACTCTGCAACAGACCTTTATTGGTGCAATAAGAAATTTATATTCGGATTCGTTTACTTCGGTTTTGGTTAAGTGCTATCTCAATAAAAAAAAAAACTCGGGTGTGAAAATCAAGTTCAATGGGGAAATACCGATAAAATCAAAATAATCGATCAAATGGTGGAATGTCACGAGGAAGTCATCACATGTAAGTCAAAGTTACTAAATTACATTTTTTCAACCACCATAAATGTGTTGCACCTCATTTAAGTTATTTGTTTTTAAAAAGAATTAAATTAACTTACTTTAAAACTAAAAGACTTTTACAGCTGAACGCCAGATATGACCGTTGTTGTATAAAAACAACATTCTGTATTTTATCGTTTTCCTTTCGTTCTTAGACATTTTTTTTTCTCAGTTTTAGTTCAGTTATGAATTAACAAAAATATTTTTCTTTGGGGCTGAAATGAGGTGAACACTAAACTTTTTCTTCACAGAAAATAGAATTGAATTCAAACTGCACAAATTAAAAATAAGAATGCACATGTGATTACATTTTTGATGATGAAGTGGATACAAACAAGTCATTAACTCTGCCATGTCCTTGTACTACCCAATTAGGGAATCTAGAGTGCTAATTCGTTGTGAAGACTTTTTGGTTGGGACTTTGCGTTCAAAAAAAGGTAAAAAAGGAACATCCAGAAGAAGCTGCAGGGAATCCGAATGGTGGCACAACTAAGACATATGGACAGACGGCATAGCGAAGCCGAAAGACGACCAAAGAAGAAATCGTGTACGGAAAACTACGCTAAGGTCGAAATAAAGACTGAATCTCGTACAGGCGAAGAAGCGCAGGCATTGAAAAGTGCCACAAACAGAAAAACTAGACAGTTAAGTCTAAAGAAAAACGAGTAAAGGATTTCGTAAAGAAGCAAAGGCTGAAGTCGGAAGCCAAAAGAAGGATAAGTTTTTTGAAGTGTGTGTATTTATGTAACTAGACAGCTGGATTAGGTTTTAGGCTTATAGGCTGGCAGTTTGACTCTGAGACACTCACTTTTGAACTCTTTATGTGGAAGATTGTAGTTCCTAAGGCATTGGTGACCTATTAGTGATGCGATCCGTAGAACTAGATAGCCAAATCTAAACATAAGCAAAGGAAGAATTTCGTACACAAATAGAAAATGAAGTCGACGATCAAACGGCGAAGAAATTTCGCAGGTAACCGGAACCTTAAGTCGAAGTTCAAACGAAAGAGGAATTTCTCACTTCTCAGCGAAGTCACAAGGACTGTGAAAATTCGTGAGAAGACGAGAGAATTTTACAACATTGGAAATGCATTGTCATGAGATATCTGAAGTCACCATAAAGTGGATTGTAAAGAAAGGTGTGACGCAGTAAAGAAGAAAATTAGTCGTTTTTTTTTTTTCTCAGGCAAAAGTATTTAAGATCGAAGTGCAGCTGAAGGTCTTGCAACTTGTGATCTTTAATTTTCTGTATTAACATTATAATTTAAGTTAATAAATTTGTTACAATAATAACCTATATTGTAACAAATTATAATAATAATAATAAAAATCGAAGTGCGTCCTGTTTGCTGATTTATCCACAGTCGACTCTCGGCAATTTAAAACTCAAGCGACTAGAGAAAAACTTTAAATTATCAAGAGTTCAAAAAAAACAAGAGCTTAAATAACCAAAGTGAAACGAGGAAAAAAGTTGCGTTTTCAGGAGCCAGTAGAGCGTTGCTGCTTGTTGATTTTGTATATTAAAGTTGTGTTCATAATAATATGAG
Organism: Syritta pipiens; assembly: GCA_905187475.1. Lineage (NCBI taxonomy): Eukaryota > Metazoa > Arthropoda > Insecta > Diptera > Syrphidae > Syritta > Syritta pipiens. The sequence goes on from LR994573.1 coordinate 10,046,824, forward strand.
CGCCCAGTTAAAATGACTGTATTGGCCTGCTGCAAAATAGCGCAGTATTCTTTGGTCGGATGAAGGCAGGTTTGTCTTGTTTGGTGGAACTGGTTCTCGGCAATGCGCTCGTTGTCCATTCAATATAAAATATTTGTCTCAGTACACCCAAAAAAAATTTAACATGGTGGTACGTCGTGATTGTCGTGATTTTGACATGTTGTTACCGTCGGATTTCCGCCGTCTCGCGACTCCGACCAAAAGGGGTGCCTGACCAACCCTGGAGATGGGAGTGGGTGGTAAAAAAAAAGAGTTAAATAATGGGCGCCACGCGATTGCCCCCTTTGGCCGAAAACTTTTTCCTCTTGAATCGCGACAAGAAAAAAAGATTCGCGTAAACTTTATAATTTTAATTCAAAAAAAAAAAAGAGAACTTAAAACTAAACTTAAGCACTATATACAAAATGTACTTAGCCTAACTTACAACTAAACTCCAACAAAAAAAATACAGCTCCCCACCGTGACTCGAACCCGGAACCTGACTTCGCTCTACAATGGTAGAAAAAAAAAAAGGTCGAGCCCCAACCTGGACTCGAACCGCCGCCCGAAGCAGGGAAAGAGGGCGAACAACCAAAAACAAAAAGTGCTGATTCCTCCCGCGAGTTTCGAACCCGTCGACTTAAACTCCGAGCACCACTCGACGACGCGTTAGCCACCGCCTCCACCGGGGAACTTGCAGCCTTAGTCGCCGCCTACGCAACTTACGAAAACCTGCGACACGATTTCCTTCTCCGCGTCAACCCACGTTGTACGCGCACTTAAAAATATAGTTTTTCATACAAACTGCAGTTTCCTGTTTTTTTTGAGGGGTGCTTCCTGCTATGCCGTCTTGGGGTTGCAGGTAGTCTCACAGGTTGTCTTGCCACGCGCTGGATTTCTGCTGAGGTTGTGCCGCTTCGTTGATTTTTCTTTCTTTTTTTTTTTCTTTTAATTCGGAAATCGTAGACTACGAAAACCGTAACCCTTTGGGAAAACCTCGTACCACTGTCCTACAAAGAAACAGAGCTCAGTTTTTGCTCCTGCGCCTCAAGGAAGAGAACACCTACCTCCTTTCACAACAAAAAGAAACTTTTCACCTTCAAGAGGTCAAACAGAACTTCTACACTTTTTTTTCCATTTCTTTTTTTCCACTTCAAACTCGTTAATCTCGTAGAGGGGACTATCTTTCCTCGCTCCCAAATCTTTAATGGCTTGGCGATTCTCCTGGCTCAGACCGAACCCCGCGCCGTGCTCCTTGCAGATTTACAGATTCTCTCTGCCCTGCTATCGGATAATCAGCTGAATTCCAGATTCAGAAGATCAATTCCGAGCAGGGAGAGAAAGGAAAAAAAAAAGAATCTGCAAGATCGCTCGGCGCCAGATTCGAACCTGGACCACTCGAATCCCAAGCCAACCCTCTACCCACTCGCCCACGGAGACCCATGACATCCGGTTGTCAGGATCCCCACCTGACAAGCTAGGCTCCTCCACCCTCGTCATAGAAAAAAGGGTGGTATATATTCAGGCGAAAACCTTTAAGAAAAACACCCATAATAATGTTTCTTTTACCATGAAGCGTGGCCCATACATTCGATAGTTTTTTATACCTTCCTTATACCAAAACACTAGACGAGATTATGGACCCTTATAACGAATAGGATATGTCCCTTAAATGGGCCTTTTATTAAGTTAACGGCACCAAGCCCACCAGCCAGAAGGTTAAAAATTAGGTTCATGCTAAAGGGATTGAGGATTTGGAGTAGCCTCCACAGTTCCTTGACGTGAATCTCATAGTGTGATGTCAAAAATGATGTTGCCGATGACAAACCAATAAACAAATGTCAATTTTGGAGTGCAGTGGAAGCCTGTCAGAAAATAACACGAACTCGTTGCCAGCATCTTGATGTCTCTATGCCATTGCTTTGCGATATTAAAAAAATGAGATATAGTACGAAATATTAAGTTATTTTTTTTTACAACTTTTTATTATGAACAGCTTTAAAAGCAATTGGTCGACCTTTTTATCTTTTCCTTAATTTTTGCTGTCTATTTTATTATTATTTTTTGTCTACTCACTGTAGCTCTGTAGCGCTTTGTACATAGCCGGAAAATTCAAAAGACAAAAAGTCGGAAGGGAGATATTTGACAACCTAATATGTATTCTATATTATGAAAAAAGAAAGAACGAAAAATAGACAAAAGTATGAAAACTTTTTTTTTAAAAGTACAGTACGACCTAAAATTTGGGTAGTTGCTTTTATTGAGTGTGTTGCAATAAGCGAGTCAACAAATTGTAGGCCAAATATAGTAAAGAATAGTAAAAAAAAAACATGTATAAACTCTGGTAAATAAACCAAAACTGGTAATTTAATTCGGATGTGTTAAAATTAAAAAAAAAAATTAATAATTTCTATTGTTTTTCTTCTTTTTCTTATTTCTATATTTTATTCTATTTTGTCTTTTTGGACGCAAAGTTGCTTTTATCAGGTCATATTTTTTTGAGGAGTTGCAATAACTGAGTCAACAATGGTAAGATTTAAGGCGTTGCTTTTATCGAGGAGTTGCACGTATCGAGGGTTGCTTTTATTGAGGTTGTACTGTAAATACTTTTTTCCATTTATGGGATATCGCTCCTATTATTATGAACACAGCTGTGTATTGTAAAAGAAATAATTGAAGAGAAAACAATTTTTTTTTATCTAATAAGTTGATCACTTGTGTTTAGTGATTTATTATTTCGAACGCTTGTACAATTATTCACGAAGGCCGGTTTTGAAACCAGTAATTTTTTGTTGAGTGAGCGACTATTATCAATCATTGTCCAATGAATTTACGATATTCGTGAGAGCTGAAAAGAAATTGTCACATATGTCGGTTCTAAAGGCGCAAAAACAGAGGTTAGTTAACATTTGAGGAAATATTTGAAGGAAACTAAACTGCGAACTATGAACTCACGCATTCTTCTTTTTTTAAGGTCTGTGCATAAAAAAAAAACGCTTCAAATTATAGAGAATGGGAAAGTCCTGACTTCACATTATAGAATGTTTACAAGCACGTTATCATTTGTTTAACTTCAAATGGAGACTAATTTTTGTTGGTTTGATTCAATTTATCAAGTTTTTCTCAATGGACTGGGTAAACAATTTAAAATTATCGAGAGACTCAATGAGCATCAAATTGTCAAGCGTCGACTGTAGTTTTAATAGAATTTTATTTCGTGAATGAAAGTTTGATCCATCCACTCCATTTATTTAGAATTGCCTTCTCTCAAACTTCTAATGAGTTCGAAAATCGGAAGACTGTGGTAGAAGATGCTCAAATACGTGGTTTCGCAATAAAGAAGTTTCCACCTCTCAAGTTAATCTCAACAGAATATGACTTCAAAAAAGAAATTCGAGAGTAACATTAATGATTTACACTATTTGCTTTAAGATTCGCCTACTCTTAGATTTCAATTTAATTTGAAAACTTAAAGATTAGGACAGAAGATGCTGAAATATGTGGTCCCAAAGCGAAAAAACTGAGTTCCTTCAAGTCTTTTTTTAACAAAATCGTTCTTATTCTCGTATATAACGATATCCTATTTTCGTGTTAGCACGTTGAATGCAATGCATGGGTCACCGGTGGCCGGCACTAAGTTTGTTCATGAATGGCGTGCCATTTAATGTGTTAAGATTTGCACTTTTTTTGCACTGCTATTGAATCGGAAAATGGAGAGTATAAAACAGTAGCTTCGAAAACACGTGGTCTCACAACGAAGAAGTTAATTGACTCCAGTTGAGTTGTTCGACTGCTGCTACTATCAATCTGTTTCACCAGAAGCGACGTCAAAAGAAAAGACACCATAAACTCGTCCATCAAGTTACACACCGCATCGAGCACGTTGGCCTTCCAGTTCAAGCGCCGCTTTATGTGATGCATGCAAACGCAGCAGATCATTCAACAAAAAACATTCAAACTTAATTGAGTGCATCATCAAACAGCAACAATAAAAAAAAAAATAAACTTGTAAACACGACAACGAAAGCTCGAAAAACCACTTCACTACCACGGCACGACACGCAAGGCCTTCCCGGACCACGTATTGCGAAAGTAGTGACCACTATCTCTTCCACTGATAAGAGGAGAGCCGTTTAATCAGTGATATCGAAAATCAATTGCAAAGTAGATATCTCCGATTGCGTTGCAGGTTTAAAAAAAAAAAAAAACTTTTTCACGACCCTAAATCTCAGAGTCGATATTTCACAGACTGTCGCCAAGGGAAGATGACTAATTCAGGGTGTTACATCCGTCCTATCAGAATATGCGCTTCGCAAAAAAAAAAAAGGGAAAAGTATTTCCAACAAAAATCCATAATCCACGTCAACTGAAAAAAAAAACTTCCAAGACTCACCCGCAAAAATGTAAACGAAAACGATAAAACGCGACTTCACAACCGAATTTGAAAAGAAAGTGAAATTAATTATTTCTTAGGGCTCGCCGCTGACTAGATATTCAGATACTCTAGAAAAATGAAATGATAGATACACAGAAGGCTAGCTCCCTCGACCTCTGAAACACGACTGACCTTATTCGAGACAAAAAAAAGAGCACAACAAAACAAACACCACTGGGGAATGTTAAAAAGCTCGTCGGCTATAAAAAACTAAAAAAAAAAGCAGAAGGGTACCCTTCCCTCCGAAAAAACCGGTCCCAGAGAGAGGGAAAGGCGTGCTGTTATCACTGCGGCAAATTGGAATTGTATCGCAATCGACTGGGAGAGCTTTGTTATCGGCGGCTGTTGATTGCTGGCGTGTTATCTCGTGAATTCATCGCGCTTAGCAGGTGTGTGAGGAGTAGGTCTTTGTTGTTAGAGAGCTTCGTTAGCGCTGGTCTAGGTTCTGAGGATCGACACAACAATCGCCGGGAGAGACATATGATTTTTGATGGTTTCTTTAATTAAATCGGAAATTTGATTTGGACTGAGCGATGGCGACCGGGTGGGAAGTGTGGTGGCGTATGAGTAACATTTTCGACAGGGGACTTTACCTTTTTTTCTTGTGGGTGGCTATTTTTAGAGCGTGGACTTTGTCGTGTGCTGAGGCCAAGGGCTTGGGGTTGATGTGTTAAATGGTGGGTGTTTTTCTTGTATGGACTTTTTGGAAGGATCGTGGGAATAATTTTAGTTGCACCACACTTTTTTTAGACTATTTAAAAGGCTTCGTTTCAGAAGAAAACTTATAGAATCACTTCGGCAACAGTCTTTTTGGGTGTCTGTTGCCTTTTGAAAGATTAACGATAACTTCTAAGTCTTTTGGAACGAGCGTAGCTTTTCGTTAGGAAATAAAAACTTGGATTGAAGACCCATTTAGTCAAAAGGTTTCGTTTCAAAAGTAAATGATTATAGAATCACGACTGTCTTTTTGGGTGTTAGTTGCTTTTTAAAAGATTCCCTTCGAGCTTTCAATTTCAGTTTGGGTGTCATAAAACTGTCTATTGTTTGACTTTATTTGTAATGATAAAAAAGGCTATTTTAATTTGCTAATTTCGTTGACCTTTTTTGTTTGTTGTATATCAAATTCACTTATCAATAAGCTTATCTTTTGACGGCAGAAATGAATAATCTGCAATTGTTTTTAGCTCGCACCTGATCCGTCTTTTACTCTGCTTTTCTTGACTGTATTTTTCAGGTTATAGCCGCAATTTTTAATGTCTTTTCTTTCTTTAATTTTTTACTGATTTTCCTAATCAATAAACACATTCATTTATCCTCTGTACTGTTTTTTCTTAGGATATCAGTGCCTAAGGGTACTTCCTGTAGATAGACTCTTTTACCTATATATCCCACGTACGTATTGCTTTTTCTACAGCTCTGATCCTCACTTAGCCTTGGTTATACTTCTTCGTGCTGCTGTATTCCCCTGTCGTGAAGTGGTACTGCCTCTCTATGCTGTCTCTCCTTTTGGTAAGGCGCTAGAATTCCTTTCTTTACGTTTTAATTAGCTTCACCTGTAACAAACTATGTAAGCAAATCTTGGAAGTTAAGTCCAGCCCACTTCCCGGTTCCCGATTAGGAGGATTGTCAGTCGTTCGCTGCAGGTTCGACCATGAAAATTGCTTGCGGTATTATTTCCCCGGGTTGAATTCGAACCCGGGTACTCTCTCTTAACAGTCCGACACACTAACCATTTAAGTCACGGCGCCCACGGTCGGTCTTAAGGGTTGGAAAAAATTAGGCTCTGGCCCACAACGGGCTGTAACGCCACTTAATTCATTATTCAGAGCTAGAAGCAGAGTTTGTTGATATAAAGCTTGACTCGATGTTTCTGTGCTCAACAGATTAAATTTTGGTCAGATTCGAAGTTTTAGACCACACTAAACGTCGCCTTTATAACATCTGCTCAAAGATTGTCACTCCTTTTTCCGTCTTTGCGATGAGCAAATCAACAGTTCATCGTTTCCAAGGCTTCAAATGATTCAATGACGACGAGTCAGCCAGTTTTGCTGCGTCTGTTAAAAGAATAAGACTTCATTTGGCGTCCCTGCAGTAAGTAGAGTAAGAATTCGTCAAGTCCGGCGCTTCAAATCCATACGACAGGTCTGTAAGTCGGTTTGGTTGTGCCTTTCTAGAAGCTATGAGCTCATTTAGCGTACCTACGGTGAGCAGATAAAAACCAATCAACTTTCAAGGCATAAGGCCCCGACAATCTACCTTCTGGCAGGATTTTCTTGTGTCTGCTAAGAATTTATGGCTTCATTCGCTGTCCTTATGCGTCATTTTTGAGCCCTTAATTCCAGTCAAGTGTCTCCTGGGAGAGCTTTGTTGCATCTGCTAAGAAATTATAGCTTCATTCGATATCCTTACAGTGAGCAGATAAAAAATTCGTCATTTTCGAAGCCTTATATCCAGCCCAGCGACTTCTGGCAGAGCTTTGTTGCATCTGCTGACAGGGTTTCACTTCATTTGACTTTGTTTTGGTTAGCAGATCAAACATTCGTCAGTTTTTAAGAATTAAGTCTCAAAGACACTCTCAGGGTTCTGTTCCACCTGCTTTGAGCCTATTGCTTCATTCATCCTCCTTGTAATAAGCAAAACAAAAATAGGTTGCCTTTTGGGGGGTTAAGTTTGAAGAATCTGTCTGCTGACAGAATTTTGTTGCGTCTGTTAAGAGATTGTAGCTTCATTTGACTTCCTTTCGGCATCCGTCAGTTTCGAAGCCGATGTTTCCCGATGCTTCATCTCCTGACAGGGTCTTGTTCATTCTGTTAGGAGTCTATTGCAATTCAATTCATTGCCTAAAACAATAGACTCGATGCATAAATCTACTGTTTTAGGCGATGAAAGCGAGGCGAGGCAAGGAAGCTTCATTCACAATTGACTTCCAGCAGAAGTCTATTGTTTTGGGCGATAAAATGAAGCTTTATTCACAATAAAATTCCAGCAGAAGTCTATTGCTTTCGGCGATGAAATGAAGCTTCATTCACAATAAAATCCCAGCAGAAGTCTATTGCTTTAGATGATGAAATGAAGCTTCATTCACAATAGACTCGCAAAAGAAGTCTATTTATTTAGGCGATGAGGATGCAACGGCTGAGAGATTTTTGTTGTAACTGCATTCTTGTCGGACTACGTTGATTCTAACACGTCCAAAATTGTGACATGAAGGCCACCCGCAATAAAAAAGAAGAAAAAGAAAGCCTTTTACTCAATTCAACGTAAAACAGAACACAAAAAGATCCACTCAAATTCCGTTTATAGCCCTCTCTTGCACCACACACTGCTCACACTTCATAAACACCTTCGAAAAGATTACCCTCAAATCTTAACCAAAAACTGCTCTTTCTTAACCAATTTACATAAAAATAAAAGTCCCCACAGCACCCCCAAACACCTGTGCCTGCTTCGACATAAACAATTTTCAAGTTTAGTATCGCTTTCGATGATAAGCAGCAGCACGGCCCGCAATGAATTTCACAAATCGTCGAACAGCAAAGCAGCGCAAAATAAAAAAAGAAAAAAAACCACGCCAACCACCTGAGCCAACAAAACAAAACGCCTGCTTGTGAGGCCCGAGATAAGCGAGTGTCAGTCACATGCTTGGCTAGAAAAAGACACCAACGATTCTTTAAACTGACGCTGGAGTTTGGTTTGTTTTTGGTTTTTCTTTCTTTTTTTTGCGACAAAAAAAAGGGATTTAAAATTTTAATCGCAACCGACCTTCGATCTATGACGGAGCTGAGGACCTATCCGTGAGTCATTCGAGAGGAGAACTTGACTCACGATTCGAGTCTTATCTGGAGTAATCCATCAGAGTGATTCATGGCTAGGTTCTCGATTTCTTGAAGTGGTCCCTTAAAAAGCGATTGCATTATTTTCTCAGAGACGCAATTCGGAAAGCGATCGTTATCGGTCTGAATTTATGGCCGGCTTTTGTTGTTCATGCAATGTTCTCGAAATAGTTTTTTCCTTTTTGGCTGTTATCGGCAGATCGTATATTTTTCTTTGAATAAACCTCCGAGAAGGTGGAGGATTTGGAAATAAGACACTGCTTAGAGGGGACATGGTACGTCACAGATGTCTAAAAACAACCATGTGAATGGTGAATTGGAAGCGAGTAATGACATGGAAGACAGCTAGCCTGAGCTGGTACAAACTAGCATTTTGCTGACGGTCTCTTAAGTGATTGAGGCAAGAGCGAGGTTCTCCGACCGGGATGTCAAGCAAATGAAAGAGAGACGGAATACTGAAGGAGGTCTTATTGGCACCCAAGTGAATGAAGTACTACACGTTAATCTGTGAGTGAGAGGAGTGATCTAAGATCGATATCATATACAGATCTTGAATATTTTTATCAGACTTCCGCCTAAATGAATGAAAGGTCATCCGTTTGACAACGTCATCTTAAATATCTTGATTTCCACTGACAGATTTCATACCCAGATTTTCGTAGTTGCCAATTTAGCCACAAGCCACTGGCCACTGTATCGGAAAACCCAAGATTTATTGCTGAAAAGCCTCTCTACCCTCAAAGTGTAACTGCTTGGTGCGGTTTATAGTCCGGCGGGGTCATTGGACCTTACTTTTTCGAAAATGAGACTGGAGCAACAGTTACGGTGAGTGAATTGCGCTATGGAAAGATGATTAATGATTTTTTTTTTGGCCGGAATTGGATGGTATTGATCTGGACAACGTTTAGTTTTAACCACAAATAAGCTAAACAATATGTCCATCTCCCTCATCTCTTTCCTCTTGATTTCATTTGACAGCGTTTTTTTTATGCAATTCCTGTATTTGTGGTTTTAACAAGATGGCGCTACGTGCCACACAAGCAATGAAACCATCGACCTTTACGGGAAAAGTTTCCAGACGATGTTATCTCTCGAAGGGGTGATCACAATTGGCCACCGATTTAACACCTTGTGACTTCTTCCTTTTGGGGTTACGTGAAAGATAAGGTCTACGCTAAGAGTCTAGCGTTGATTCAAGACCTCAAAGATGGAATTCGTGAAGCTGTTGAAGGTGTATAGCAGTCACTTTGCGATTTCGTGACTTCGAAACTGACCAAATGTTGATCTGTTGAGCACAGAAACATCAAATCAAGCTTTATATGATCAAACTCTGCTTCTAGCTCTGAATAATGAATTGAGTGGCGTTACAGCCCGTTGAGGACCAGAGAATAATTTTTTCCAACCCTTAAGACCGACCGTGGGCGCCATGGCTTATTCGGTTAGTGCGTCGGACTGTTAAGCGAGAGTACCTGGTTCGAATCCAGCCTGGGGAAATAAAACCACAAGCAATTTTCACGGTCCCACCTCCAGGGAAGGACTGACAATCCTCCTGGAGTACTCCTGTCATGGAAAACGTTCACAATCGGCCGTTCAGAACCAGCAATAAATCGGCAGGTCCTCTGCACGTGTGTCACAAATTATAGCACGCACAACACACTGGAGGCGCGAAATAGCTCTGGCCCCGTGTGGGCTGTTACACAGATTATTTTAAGACCGAAATTCAAGGATCAATTGAATCTAAAATCTTACAGTCGAACTCTGTCGGCAAACGACTAAAGACTCCTTATCAATTGCTGCGAGTATTAAACACCGCATCACAAGACGAATTGGATTTTATAGGCTTACTAATAGTCAAAAACGTAGATTTCAACATTCTTATAAAAATCCCACCCAATTGAATTCATTTCCCATTCAAAAACAAATGTTTATTTATTTATTTTTTACTAACAGCATATTAAAATATATTATTAAAAACAAAAGACCAAGAGCACTAGCAGCAAGGCTATCGCAAAAAAAAAACTCTCTTTTTATTTCGCTCATTTCAATCACCCACCAGAAAACGTACACACCAAATATTATCACAATTCTTAAAGCACACAGTATGGCATCACTGCTGCTCTCATCGCCAACATGACATTTGCCGAAGAACCGCCCATTTTCTCTTTTCTCACTGTCACATCGCATTCAACACACGCGAATCAACAGCTCACCCACAGACCCAGTGTGAATAGAATCACATGTGTGTGTTAACTTTTGACAAATCATCAGAGTGTTCTCCAACACATGCGCACAACAAAAAAAGTTTTATTTTCTCTGCACCGAGTAAACAGAAAGTCAACCTACTGCTGTCGTCTGCTCGCCTGGTGTCTAAGTTCAATTTTTCTGCTAAAATTTTGTTGACGAAAAATTTATTCGGATAATCTGACGTCACAGATGACAAAGGTGCGTGCGATGGGAAGGAAACAGAACATTAATTTATTTTAGGATTCAAGTTGCAATCTGGAGTAAAGTTACTCGAATTTGTTGAAGAGAATCAAATGAGACAGATTGGATGGGATTTCTGTGGATTCTGTTGGTCTTGTAGAGTCTCCAGTGTCTTTGTTGGCAGTTTTGTTTCGATTGAGAATAGTCCCTAGGATGGTTTGTGGCATGTTGTGACTAGAAAAGCTGAGTCAAATGGAGACGGAAAACAGTCGAGATCTTACTAGAAAAATAGTTAAGTTCAGACGAGTAATTGGTAATGAGTTTGAGCCAAATTATTCCCAAAAAAATGTCGTTACTCCCACTTCCCTTTCAATCAGAAAATATAACGAAGCTGGGATTATACAGGGTTTTCCAATAAGAGGTGTTATTTTGATATTCAAAGAAAAATGGCATTGTTTGAGATAAATGATCGGATGTTTTTTTTAGTATAAAGAAGGTATGCCATTAATAATGAAGAACAATATCAGTCAAATGGCAGCCTTGGCTACGGTCACGGAACCGTATCCTTTTCATGAATTTTTCCATCACCAAATCGCAATGTGGCTGCTGTGTGCCTTCAATAGCTTCACAAATTCCATATTTGAGGTTTTGAATCGACGCTGGGCTGTTAGCAAAGACCTTATCTTTCACGTAACCCCAAAGGGAAAAGTCTCAAGGTGTTAAATCACAAGATCTCGGTGGCCAATTGTGATCACCCCTTCGAGAGATAACATGGTCCGAAAACTTTTCCAGTAAAAGATCGATGGTATTGTTGTTTGTGTGGCACGTAGCGCCGTCTTGTTGAAAGCAAACTTTGTCCAGATCAATACGATCCAGTGCCGGCCATAAAAAATCATCAATCATCTCTCGATACCGCAATCCATTCACCGTAACTGTTGCTCCAGCCTCATTTTCGGAAAAGTAAGGTCCAATGACCCCACCGAACAATAAACCGCACCAAGCAGTAACACTTTGAGGATAGAGAGGCAATAAATCCTGTGTTTTCCGTGTCCCAGATGCTACAATTTTACTTCCGCCGTTTTTTTCCGAAATTCGAGGCCTTATTGTAATAAACTGGTTATGCATATGGGTGCACGCAGGATCGCCCAACATTCTGAACGATCCCTCTCCGATTTGGCTCAAAATTGATGGAGTAACTTAGTGAAGTGGTTCAAGTAATGAGACGAAAAATGTTTGCTCAACTCGATATAGTTTGCGAGTAACGAAGGTTTAAAAATCGGTAAAAAGTCAAAATCAAGATTTCTTTTAAATTTCAAAAAATCATAGCTCTGGTTTTGCTTATCCGAATTTTGTAAATTATGTCTTATTTAATTCAGAATTTGAATTTTTAGGTAATTAACACAATTTTTATTTGCAACGATGAATGGGAGTTCAAAATGTTCTTTTTGTCACGTATCCTTGAATATCTCAAAAAATGGTATTTTAATTTTCCTAATTTTCTTATACCTTATGATCAAAAAAGAACAGAAATTTTCATTTTAAAATTCCCGCGCTTGTCCAATCGGTAAAATTTTATTCTCTCAACGTTCGCAACACTTTTATACATATTCTGTCAAATTTTGACGGATATCGTATGATTAGTTTTTGTTTGACGTCTATACAAATAAGTTGAAAAATTTTCGTGTGGCGATTTTTATAATGGATGAAAATTTAGAACAACGTGCGTGCATCAAATTTTGTGTTGCAAATGGATTTAAGTGTTCCGAAATGTTGAAAATGTTAGAAAAGGCCTTTGGTGAATCGTGTCTAGGAAAAACACAGGCATATGAGTGGTATAAACGGTTCAAAGGTGGTCGTACAAGCTTGGATCATGATGAGATCCCTGGCCGCCCAACAACATCTGTTACTGAAGAAAACATTGAATCGGCGAAGCAAATCGTGTTGCAAAATCGTTCTGCACCGATAAGAGAGATTGCTGTGTTGTTGGGCATCTCTTATGGATCAACCGAACACATTTTAAATGATGTTTTGGGTTTAAAACGCGTCGCTGCTCGGCTGGTGCCAAAAAACTTGAATTTCATTCAAAAACAGTGTCGTTTTTGGCCAAAAACTCAACCAATATCATCAACCAAGCACCGTACTCTGCAGATATGGCCCCGTGTGACTTTTTCCTCTTCCCCAGACTCAAATTGCCATTGTGGGGAACGCGTTCTCAGACCATAGAGGCCATAAAAGAGAATTCGCTGCGTGAACTAAAGGCCATACCTTCGGCGGCCTATAAAACTTGTATGGAAAATTGGATCAAGCGTTGGCATGCATGTATTGCCGCAGGAGGAGAATACTTTGAAGGTGATAATAAAGAAAATTATTAAAAATTGAAATTTTGCGTTTTTTAATAAAATTCTTTTTTGATCATAAGGTATGTTGGAAAAGAATATTTCACCCATCTTCACTGCAAATTTCAAAATTTGATCTCAATGGGTTCGACCAAAAAATATTTTTTTTAGAAAATCTAAATATTTTGATACACATTTTCGTATGGACAAAAAGTCGGGGAGAGTACAATAACTTTGAAGGCAAAAATTGATGATGGGTTTTTGTAGAGGGATCGAAGGCAAGCATTTCTCACTAGGGGAGGGGGATCTACCTTACCCCGTTTAGGAGGCAGGGCCAATTTAAAGAAAAGACTTAATTGACATGAAAAAAGAAACTATTAGAAAACAAGGACAACACTTACAATAAAATCCTATAGGGGAGGGGGATCTACCTCAATTCTTTCTTCTTCTTTCTTAGAGGTAAATCTACCTCACCCCGTTTACGAGGCAGATCCAATTTAAAGAAAAGACTTAATTGACATGAAAAAATTAACTATTAGAAAATAAGGACAACACTTACAATAAAGTTTTGAAAGCCAGAAACCTATTCTTTAATCGTACATTTAAGATAAACTACTCATGTCCATAATTTGTGAAAAAATCGCATACAAACTAAAATTTTTTATAAAAAAAAAATTAATAAAAAAATGTTTAGACCAATTTTTTTCAAAACTGTGCGATGGACTGCTAAACTTGTTTCCTTGTTGTCAGTGCCATATCAATTCTAAATCGAACCAAAAACCGAGCGGTTTTATGAATTGTAGTTTTGAAGAAAATTACTATTGCTTCCAGGCAGGCGCCTTTGTGCAAAAGGAGATGGGTGGTCCGTTTCGCAAGTTCCAAGGTTTTCAATCAACTCTTCGGTAGGTTTGGACGCTTACTCTACTTCGTTGATCCGTTGAAGGTATGTTTACAACCGCCAAGGAAGCGCTCGCGTCTAAACTTTTTTTTATAAAAAATTTTAGTTTGTATGCGAATTTTTAATTTTTTTCAACTACCACTTACCGCTACAGCCACCTATTGCAAAACGGCGGATGCAAAGTTGTACACCTATTAGATTACAGGAACAACCACAAAAAAGTCATCTTGTACACCGCCTCCTATATTTTACATCTCAAAGAAACTTTCAAACTAAACAACTCCAGTGAATTCAGTCCGCCATCGCAAACTCTTATAAGAAATCAAATAAATTCACAAATTTTAATTGAATTATTATTTTATTTTTTATTCACTGAAACAGAGAGAAAATAAAATTCGAGAAAAAAAAAATAAAAATTCGTAAAATTCTAAAAATTATGAGTATCATTCGTTGTTAAGTTTACGTGTGTAGTGTATGTGTGTTTTTTTGTTTTCTTTTTTTTTTCTGAATAACTCGAATAAGGATTTATAAATTCATACATCTCGATTAAGGAATTATTATTCATTAAAATTAAAATTATTTTTTTTTGTTTCATTTGTTTAGAAAGCAAGGAACTTAAAATAAGAATATTTTTTTTTATTTTGTTTACAATTTTGTGTTAATACTTATTTTTCAAAAAAAGAAAAAAGACCATGAGTTCTTTTTTTCTAAATTCTAAGCACATACTAATCCATTTTTTTTTTTTGTTAAATTAGTCTATTAGTAGTTCTCGTTTATCGATAAATGTCTGCCCTTTTTTTGGGCAGTTGTTAGAAACAGAGGGAAGAGAGTTCTAGGGAAATTCGTTAAAAACTAATTTTAAATCAATTTTAATTCTTCATGCGTTTGCGTTGGTGACGGATCATAACGCCATCAGGAGCAGGATTATCTTCTTTTCTTTTCACTTTCTTTTCGATGTCGTCTTCGATGATGATGAGTGGGGGTGTGAAGCTGAAGAGCTGCTGGCATTTTTACTGTGACTGTTAAGAAAAGGATAAGATTAGACTTTTACTGATTTGTAGGTTAAAGTTGAAGATCTAAGGACTACAATTTGTTCTATGCTGCAAAACTACTTCTAAAAATACAACTAAACTAAAATAAATTATTAATTTTAAGTCTTTTGTTTGTTGTTCTATTGAGTTAAGTCTCCACTGATGAAGGCTGAAGAGTCCAACCAAGAGAGCATGTTCATAGCCAGGTTAAACTTGAAAGGAAATAATTTTGATTTTGTTTTTTTTTTTTTTTTTGATTAATTGTGCATTGTAAATTTTGTTTTTTTTTTTTGTGGGGGTTAATTGCAAGGACTACTTGGAACTATGGTCTATTTTGGATGCTGCAGATTGAATTTAGAGCCATCTCAAGGACACATTTCATGCTTAAAGCTGCAACGTTGTGATATCAAAATGAGTCTTTGTGTTACTTGAGTTTAAAGTCGAGTTACCACACTTAGATACTCGATTTGCATATTTAATAAGTTCATGTAAGGTCTTCTTCGACTTCAACCGATAAAGACAAAATTGAACGAAACTCAGAACCCCAAGGTCTCGAAAAGCCAACCAACCTAAAAGGGCGATTCTTCGACAATTTTATAATGCCATACCGACACGATTATGGACAGAATTAAAAGGAACTGTAACAATCACTCCCGACATGCTAAAAAGCCAATTCCCGCAAAAAATGTGTCTTCAAAAGCTTTACGAAGACATTGTAATGGACAGGGGGCAGTGCTAAAAAGAAGTTTGAGTGCCAGCCCCCAACCCTTAACCCTTTCAAGTAATTCGCGTATGAGAAAGTTAAACTCTTTAAAATTAAGATATAGCCAAAAATATAGCGGAAAACTAACCACATGTCCTTTAAGTTAAAAGCCAACAAACAGCTGAGGAGAGAAACTCCTGACTCGAAGAACTAAGGTCATGCTCTATAAGACCCTTAGCCTGCCAGTCCGAAGTTAGACAATAAGCAGGACTGCAGGGCTGATACTTGGCTTCTTCGAAAGGAAAATTCTACGGCGAATATTCGGTCCAGTCTGAGAGGAAGGCGATTGGAGGAGAAGACATAACCGCGAACTTTTTGAGCTGTAAAAAAATGTGGATTGTAGTCCGGAAGGCAAGAATCCGTCGACTACAGTGGCTCGGCCACATCAAGCGCATGAAAACAAACGCTCTAGCTAAAAGGGTCTTCGAATCTGAGCCTCCTGGTTCGAGAAGAACCTCCGGTACAGAGATCAAGTGATCGCGGATGCAAGACAGCTTGGTCTTCCGGATTAGAAGCAGCATGCCCGGGACCGTTAACGTTGGAAGGCGGCTTTAGCTCAGGCACAAACCCTCCAAGTAAGTAAGTAAGTAAACAGCTGATGTGGCTTAAGATGTAGAAACAAAAACGAAAATGTAAGAAACTTAACAAACAATAAGAGTCTAATTTAAAAATTTCAAATTTTTGTGTTTGAAAAAAAAAATCCTTGACAAACGATTCCGGTTGGATAGATGTTATGAATTTATCGCAGCTTAAAGAGGAAGACAAGAATCCTATGCAATAACTAGATGAGAACACTTAGAATAAAATCATTTTGGAATGGTATGAAAGGTAAGCCAATTTTGGCAGAACTATTAGTCTAGCAATAACTAAGGAAATGAGCCACATATATACATACATTATACAATGAATCAGAGTGAAATCAACCAAAGACTATTTCAGCAGACATCGAGGACAGTAGTGTAGTTCGGCAGTTTTTTTTTTTCCTTTTGCAGTTGAAATTGTTCCCAATTTTAACATCGCCGACGTGAAATGATTGTAGCTTTCACTTATCTTACGTGTATGAAACGTGGTGGTTCTTGGAGAACGCAGTGCCGTTTTCTATAGATTGGGATGGTCTTAACCTACGTCTTTTATTTCAAATTTAGAAATGTCAATGAATAAAAATGTGGATTTTAGGTTTCTAGAACGTAGCAACATTAAAGAAAAATATAGCTTCTTCCTTTAGGAGTTAAAAGAAGTCCGTACAATTCTAGATAAAAGCCAACCTTCATGTCTTATTCGGAATTGATTGACGGCTTTCAAGACAAAAATTTATTCTTTTTAGAAAGAAAAATATTGGTATAAATTTATCGACACGTCTAAAGCAAATTCAATTCCTTGAAGCCAGACTAAGAAAAAGCAACTTTTTCAGTAAAGTCGTTGTAAGGCAAGACGAAGAAAAGACCAACCGTTTGCCGGATTTTAAACGATAACCGAAGATTTTGAATTTTTGAATTTTTTGAATTTTCTCGTGTATGAAGTCAAGTCCGTAACTGCAACCCGAGTTGCAAATCAGTTTTTTTTTTTTTTGTTCCTTCGTGTGCATTGGGTCTTGAAATACGAAAAATTTGAAAATAAAAGTGCAATTTCTGCAAAAGATAGGACTAAAAATGATGAATTGATAAGATTTGGAAGTCTAAGTCTAAGTCTTTGCAATATGCGTGTGAAAGTGAAACCATACAATTGGATAAGGTCGGTCTCTGCGCACCTTTTGCTACCGCGCTCCTCTATATCAAAACTAAGGCCATCGCATGCAACCAATCTTAAGTGGTCGAATGGTGCTACTTGCCGCGTCACCAGAGAAATCTGGTCTAGCTAGATCCCGAACGCTCATTTATTCTCAATAGAATTCAAGTTAGGAATCTAATCAGTGTCATAACTGGGCACTCTACTTTTGGCAAACATACCAACCGACTGGGCTTCTAGGCCAAGCTGCAGAGATGAAGAAGAGGAAGTACTCTCGTTCCACTTTTTAGGGACCTGTAGCGCTCTCGCGAACCGTAGAGAGAGGCATCTTGATCACTACTTTCTGAATAATCTTGGCGAACTAGCTGACATCAGTATGAGCCGTATTCTCAGCTACATCGATAAATGCAACTGGTTTCTGGAGTAGTGGGATGTTTTGCATGCGCTCCATGTGGTTGTGATACCACCTAGGCCTCTTCTGGCCTAAGTGCTTGGCTGCCTTGCGCAGCCCACCACACAACCTACCTACTTAACTACCTTGCAACATCGTGCGTGTGATCAATATATCATCTAGCTACTGCGAAAGTATAAAATTCTATGCAGATAGAAGTTACAGAGAACTGATGGAGTGAAAAACAGAAGTACTCAGAGAGTTCATAGAACAGCGAAGAGATCACCTCAAATGTAAAAAAATTGGCGTCAGATCGTTGTTCTTTATTTTATCGATGCTGGCCCCTGTGTGTCTATAATGCAATGTATTCCAGCAAGAAAGAAGAAAATTACGATGAAATGGGGAGTGTCACAGAGCCATTTGTAGTGCGACCTTTAAGATCAACTGTACCCCCCTTCCTTCATCAAGGATTTTAGTGCTGCCTTCATAAATTCGACTGCATCCCAAGTTAGGGTGTCGTTAAAATCGGCCCTATTACGTTCGTTTTGTTGATTATTTCGAAACTAATTTCGTTCAGGCTTGGGCAGATGCCTAGGGATTCAAAGAGAACAACGTTGATCAGAAGCAGCCCAATTGAATTTGACTCGCAACCGATAAACCAATTAGGAGATGATTTAAACGAATCTCGTAGCAGACAATCCGAAGCCATTTGAGGCGTTTAGCCAACAAATTTTCAAATCGACAAACAATGAACTCACCTGAACAACCACAAGAATAACTCGACGCACTCCCTGCAAAGCAATGGTCTGACAAATTCAGCACAAAATTTTAATTCAACTCAAAGTCGAAGCTCTACTCAAACAAGCGATCAAAATATAAGTCTACAATTTAAAAATTTTGAAAATTAGTCCAAAAAAGGATCATCTAAAAGAAGAAGAATTAGAAAAGTGACAGAGAAAAAGTGAAAGTTAATAAAACTATCTACGAGTAACATCTTCATCTAGTACATTTTCTGAGGGTTACAGCAAAAAAAAAAAAAAGTTGTTATTGGCCTCCTACACAGTTAGTTCTCCCAACATAAAAAAAACTACGAACCACCGTGGAAGGGTGGAGGGTTAAAGAAAAGAAGAGATTTTAAAGAGAATGAGAGAAAATAATTTGTTTGTCCTTACGCGAGGAAAAAGTAAAAAGAAAATCCATTTCACGTGGGGGAAGGAGATGACATTTTTTTTTTTTTTTTTTGAAGGGAAACCATTTTGTTGGTCCTTTTCGAAATGGAAACAAACAGAAAAAAATTTGCAGTTTTCTTTGGTTTTTGTTTTGTGTTTTTCGGTCGAGAAGTGAATTTTTCGAAATTTTTGATTTTCGTTTTTTTTTGTTTAAGCAAAGAAAAGTGCGTAGATCAAAATAGAGTGTTGTTTGTTTGTTTTTTTTTTTGTTTTAGTGATTTTTGTGCGTGCATTTTGGGTGCAGTTTTTGTTTTTTTGTTTTTTAGGCCTGGTTAGAAGTGCGCTCCTCTAGGATTCTGTGTGTGTATGTGTGCTTTCCACTGGCTATGAACATGCACATATCGCAAATGGATTCGTCACTCGGTGAACTCTGCGCGCCAGCGAAGGACGCGGCATGTGCTGCTCGCTCTCGTCGGAGTGATGATGGTTGTGGGCCGCCGCCGCCGACTTGACCACGTTGCTGGGCGTCGCGTAGAGCAGGTAGTTGTCGTAAATGTTACTCACGTCGGAGTTACGCTTCGCGGGCGAGTAATACTTGGTCGGTAGGAAGGTGAAGGACGACGTGGAGTTCGTGAGAGAGAGTTTCTTCTCCCTCTTCGGTTGGCTCTGGGCCTTGAGGCGTTTCTTACGCGGCGGCGGTATGATACGCGTTACAAGAGGCTGTTCTAATACGTACATCAGGGTGTCGGAGTTATTGCCCGACGATGACATTGTCGCCGACTTGCTGCCCGTCGAACGGTGGTGATGGTGGTGGGGCTTGCTGTGCTGGTGGTGTTCCGATGTGGAATGGCTGGGATGAGCTACAAAAAAAAAAGACACAAGATCAAGGCTGGATCGAATTTAGGATCCATTTTCTACAAACCCTTCGATCTTGACACTCGATCCGTGGATGTTTTGCTGGACTTTTCAATCTCTGCTCGGCTTCGGCTCGCTTTAGTCGAACTCTTCGAGTCGACTGTGGACGAGGTGTGTGAGCTTCGTTTGTGTTCGGTGGCGTCTGATTTCGTGGCTGCGTGCTGCGAGCTGCGGTGCGTGCGACTCTGGTGTGGGTCATGACTCTCGACACGATCTCTGTTGGAGGACCGTGGGGTGACCTTGTGCCGGTCGTGGCTTTCGGTGCTGCTGCGCAACGAACGCTGCGTCGTGTGGCTGTGCGAGTGGCGTGACAAAAGTGGTTCCTCTTTTGATCGTTTCGATTTGCGTATCACTTCGACTTTGTGGGTGATTTCTTCGGTTGAGCTGTTGCCGGATTTCTGTGATTCTCGGCTGCTGGAGCGGTGCTTTAGGCAGCGGCTGCTGTACTTCGGTTTGATGTTCGCGTATTCGACGTTTGTCTCGCGTGATCTGGAGCGGGATCTTTGACGTGTGGGTGTGGCTGGGAGGCTGTCGCCGGACGATGCAGATGACGGACGGTTGGAGCATTCGCGGACGATGCGATGCGTCGTTGTGGTTTTCGATCGGGTGGATGCTGTTGGTGGTGTGTTGGACGACTTGGAAATCTTCTCGTCGATCGTCTCGAGGGGTTTTGATGATCGTCGTGAGATGGAGCGGCGGCGAAGATCTTTTTGAGCGGCGTCTTCATCAACGGCCTGGAAAAGAAAACATACAAAATTAACATTAGAACATTTGTAAATTTTATTTCTAAAGTTGCAGCATGTTGGTAGGTATTAACACGGGTCATTGCTTAATGGTCTATAATTCTAACCGGGATACGCCTTCAGGCTAGGTCCCCAAGGACCCCAAGGAGTTGTCGGCTAGCGAAACGTTGAAGCATATGTTTTGTACCTGCCCTTTACTTGCCAAGACAAAATTCAAGACGCTAAGAACCCACATCATCAAGTTGTTGAATGAACCAGCCTTAAACCAACACAAATCGTGATTTATTTATTTGCATCCTAATCTTTTCGTCTCGGTGACAGTGGACACACTATGGAGTAATACGATTGGCGCTCAGCTTCAAGTATTCACATAGAAAATTTGCCATTGGTCCTCTTATAATTTCCAGTATGTCTGGTAGTATCGTGGCTTAGTGTATTTTTACTATAGTTCACGAAAAGCATTAGAATGTGTAGAGTGTGCATATTCCCCTAACAGCTTGACAGTACTTTTTTTTGGTTAAGATCTTGTAGGTTTTACTGTAGACTTGGTAATCGGGACAACTTCTAGTTGGTCCATGGACCCATAGTTCGGATCACAAATGAGTTCTTATTACCTAATTCAGTTATACCACCTCCACTATACCCGAGTCACTATCACATGCTGTAGATGACTTATAGCGGTTCGGATTTACCGCCCAATATACCCATATCTTTAATATATCTGAATAACTTTATGTGTTATAGGTGGCCTATAGTGACTGGGGTATAGTGGAAAATATAAGAACTTGGTGTTTCTTTTAGAGAATGAATAAGCCTTTCCAAAACTAAAAAAAGTTCCAAAACCGAAACTGATTTTATGAGTCTTTAAATGCTTGAAACATGTGTGTACACTTTCTTTTGATGCTCATAGTATATCGGCAAGTAACTCCCACTATAGCAGGCAGAAATCTCATCTCGGTAGCTTGTATTCGCGATCTTATTCTTTCGGTCACTACCCAAATTTCATGAACTTTCCTACGGTTTTTTGGATATAAAAAAACCTCCAATTCGACTGATTTATATAATTTGTGTTATTATTTTCCTTATTTCATCACCAAAAAAAAATGAGGTACAAACGATTTTGATCGCATCTATAGAACGGTGAAAATTCACAAAAGTACATTCCGATCCATTTTTGCACGTTTAGAAAAATATCTATTTTGATGTGTGGGGAGAGTAAGATAACTTTGGCGCCAAAAATTGATAGTGGTTTTTCATAGAGCGTCCAAAAACGAACAATTTTTGCTATGGGCGGGGGATCTATCTCACCCCGTTTAGGTGGTAGATGCAATTTAAAATCAAATCAAACAATATGGAAAAAAAAATTCATTAAAAAACAATGGCAACACCTACAATAAAATACTAAGCCAACTTAGAAAGACGGAAACTTGTTCTTTAACTAAACATTAAAGTTAGTTTGTTCATGCCCATAGTTTGTGAAAAATTCGCATACAAACTCAAAATTTTAATAAGAAATAATAGAAAAAGAAGTGTGTATAATTTTTTTTTTCAAAGCTGTAAGTCGCAGGACCTTGCCGTTAATGCTCACGTTCATTATGAGTCGAACGCAAAAAAGAATGGTCTTATGTCTTTTAGTTCAAAAGAAAACTAGTATGGGCCAACCACTTTTTAAATGACCCAGTCACACCCTTACGCACAAAGGAACTTGCTTGCAGTTATAGTAATTTCAATTTTCTTTAAAAAAGTGGTCGGTCCATTCTACAGAAAAAAAGCTGTCTTTTAAGTTTTAAAAATTTGTAGTCAAAAATAATCTACAACATGTCGATCGTATTTTATTGCAAAATGTAATTTTTCTTTCAACACGACCCGAGTCGATATCGACTCTCGAATTGGGGTTACATATTAGGGAGCCACTATTCTATTACTATTAATTATTTTGCATTACGTTTTTAAACTCGCATTGTAAATCTACCCTTTAGTTGCACAAAATCAAATAATAAAAAAAAAATCTTCACCTTCAAAGTCTGATCAGCGTTTCGATTCATCTCGTTGAGGATCATCTCGTCCCTCTCGCGGTCCTTTTGTCGGCAGTACGGCGTCGACGGCTTCTTCAGATTTTCGTAGATGCCGTCTGTCTGATCGTCCGAGCTGTCCACTGGGCTTTTGCTACGCAGTCGCTGTGAGCCGATCGACGGAGCCACGATCGCGGTTTTCGTGATCACTTGTGGCTCCACCAGAATCGGACTGTGACGCAGTAGATCCGGCTTATCGCTGGGTAGGCTCCACTTACCCGATGATCGTTCGTCCTTTTCGGAGGTTTGAAGTTTTCGACTGGGAAGCGATCGTTTGGGAGTCGTCGTCAACTTCGGCTTCGTCGTGGTGGTGTCTGTGACGTCGCCGGAATTCACCTTAACGCCGAAATAGGAAAGTTCGTGATCACGGAGTTTTCGTGCGCCACGAGTCTCCTTCACAATCTTCAGGTGGTCGCCTGCTTCGGCGAGGTCGGTCTTCGTGGGTTGCTTGTGGACTGTGCTTTGCTTGACTAAAGGACGGAATGGAGGCGTTAGACTTGACACGTTTAAGAAGACTCCCTGGTTACCTGTCGTGATGGTTCGTGGCTTTGCAACTGGCGGCTGCATTCGGATCGACTCTGGTTTCTTGATCGTCGTGGCCAGAGGCGAGTGTAGCTCGATGTTCATGATGTTCGACTGCGGGACTTCTGCGGAGGAGGAAAATCATAAATCAATTTCGAGTGAGAGGACTTTGATTGGGTTAGGTCCTAGTTAGGGTGCAAAAGGGGTTAATATCATGTCGTGCTAATGAGAAGGAAAAGGGAGGAGGAGGATCCAAATCACTTGTCCTGGACACACCTAACCTGTAAAATCCTAAAACGCAAAGCTGTGCACAAACACCACAAGTGAACTCAGACCAACATCCTTGGCCTAGGGATGATCTACACACAGGTCTCCTTACCTTGATGGACCACCTTCTTGGCGGTTTGAATCTTCAGAACGCTCCGCTTCGCCTTCATGCGACTCCAACTGCCTGACAGCTCGCTAGCCTCAAAGCCTCCGTTCTCCTTCTCATTATCGTCGTCATCATCGTCGCCCAGCTCACCGCCAAAGTATCCCTTGACCTCCTCATCGGCTCGGGCACTGTCGTCGCTGTCCAGACCCGCGTAGTCGTACATCCGTCGCAGCTGCGACAGCTGGTGGCTCACGGAGTTTGTCGTTGAGCCAACGACTTTCAGTCTTGGGGCAGCAATCGGTCTCAGGCCACGACTCGTCTCCTGTCCGGTTGACTCTGTCACCGCCGTGCTGTTGGCAGCCTTTGTGATGTGACTTAAGCTCGAGACGTGCTTTGTGGTCATCGAAGCTGTGGTCGTGGTGTTCTCAGCTCCGCTTGACGTATTCGAGGAGATGCTCAATCGTCGCATCGCCTCATCGAATTGATTCGCCGATCGGAGGGTTTTGATAATCAACGGAGTCGACTTGAGACTGTCTTCGGTTATCGGAGGCGATAATTTACTCAGCGACGACAATCCAACGCCGTAGAAATCATTTTCCAGCTGATCATCGTAGTAGGATCTTGGAGCACCTGAAATTTGTTGGAATGGTGTGTGTTTCGAATCGAATTTTTTGTTTTTTTTTTTTTTTTGGTTCAAAAATAGACGTGCGGGTTAGATTATGTGTGCGAAATTTTTTCATTACGAGTGTTACTTTTTGGTGTTTAGAGATTTAGTGAGAGGCAGAAGCTGAGGTCAGTTTTTTTTTTGGGGGGTTAAGAGATTTTGAGGACAGGACATGCATTAGTTGTGAGAAAAAGGATTAATCAAAATTAATTTTAAAAAAATCTAAAAAAACGGACGTAGATCATCCCTAGAACAGACAAACAGATGAGTATCTAGAGAGCAGGCAATTCTAGAAGCTCAAGTATTTTCTTTTTTGTTTTACAAGAGATCTACAAACTAAAACTACGTTAGGAGCACACATTTATTATTTTGTTTGGAAAGACGTAATACGAGTGTGGACGGTCTTACCTGTGTCAGTCCATTCGTAGGGAGAGTTGGAGAGGTTCAAGTTGATCTTGGTCGAATAGCCGGTGCCTTCTTTGCGTTCTTCAACGATACGGATGCGTTCGGCAACGGATTTTGAGGAGACGGTGGCTTCTTTGAAATCTGGAAGAAAGAAAAAGAGAATGATTTAAGTGTTTGAATCGGGCACTTGGAAAGAAGATTAAGCACAGCTCAGTTAAAAGTAGTCTGTAAGTTTTTTCTTTGTCTCCTTTTTTTGAATTCGAGGTTTCTAACTGACTCCTTAAAGTCTAAGACTATCTGAATAAAATGTAAGCTAAGGAAAATATGAAGAGTCTCATAAAGATCATTGTCTAGTCTTAGTAGCCTACGATCTGACCAAGATGATACTGAAGTTTTGTGTGCTGTGCCTAGGACATCATGAGAACGAACGACAAGATATGTTAGAGATCCAGATGTACATCAATACAAAATATGGAAGCCTCCCTTTATATTTTTGAATTTCCCTCTTTGGTTTTCCTTTCCTTACTCACTTCATTGTGAATTATAATAAAGAACAGACGTGTTAAGAAAAGCATGTTTATTTCATAAAGATAACATCCTATGTTTGCTCTCAATTATCTGTCCAAAAAGTAAAGAACTTTTTGTAAAAGGTAGACGTGCAAAAAAGTGGTCTTTTTAGTTCTAATCCGTTTGAGGTTCTTTTACAAATTTAATTATCTTTTAACATTTGTGCTGCAAAACACGATGATAAGTATAAGAAACACGATAATTTTCTGCTCACTTCCGCTTTTGGAACGGCTTTTAAAATTTATTATATAACGAGACGAGAAAGAACATTGTGACTTAAATAAGGAACTCAAGGACTCTTGTTGCCCGTTTCCTAGTTTTCTATATCACTGAGTAAGTTTAAGACAAACGATCACAAGGCTGGGATTGATTGGTGAATGAATTTTGAAATTTTAAAAGATAAGAGAAGTTTGTTAAAGATTTAAAAATTATAATTTCCTGTTGTAGAAGACGTGTCCAAGACAAAGGGCGTGAAAATACCAAAGTCTCAGGCATGACAAGGATAAGATAGTAATTCTATGCTTTCTGTGAAATTATTGCCAAAGCCTAGGACTTGAAAAAAACGCTATAAAGAGCTCACAATTGCTATGCCAAAAGATCGTTTGAAGTCTCAAATCATACGAATGTATTCGGCGGCGTAACAGCCCGTTGAGAGCCAGAGCCTAGTTTCTTCGCGCCTCCACTGTGTTATGCGCGGTATATTTTGACACATGTGGAGGGGACCTACTGTTTAATGCCGGTTCCGAACGGCGAAAGCTTTTCATGACAGAAGTATTCCAGGAAGGTTGTCAGTCGTTCGCTGGAGGTGGGGCCGTGAAAAATGTTCGTGGTGATTTTTTTCCCCGAGCTGGATTCGAACCCGGGTACTCTCGCTCAACAGTCCGACGCACTAACCGATCGAGCCAATGGCGCCCACATATCATACGAATAAGAAACTTAATTTTACAAAAGATGAAAGAAAAAAAGAATCTGTGAAAGGTCTAAGGCAATTATTTTCTGTTGTTTGAGTGCCAAAGCCCAGGATATAACGGCGATCAAGTGCACGATAATTTTTTCTGCTTTCTGTGAAACTGCTGCCAATCCAATGACAAGGCAAACAAAGTCAGAGACGTGAGGCGGACCGTAAGACACAAGCGTTTGCTAAATTTGCTATGCAACTGCTAACAAAACTTAAGACGTGACGAGGAGAAAAGCGACTTGATCAGGTTCTGAGTTTGCTGTGAAATTGTTGCCAAGGCCTGGGACGTGGATAGGACACAGAATACGATCATTTGCTATGTTTTCGAAAGCTTTCAAAAGAGATGATCGCTGAAATGGCCCACTAAATTGCAACATCGTATTAATGAAGTTGAAAATTTTATAGAAGAAGAGGGAAAAGTCTATTGGATATCTCGATATTGGATTATTCTTTGGTAGCGATATTTGATTTTGCTCAAAAACACAAAAACTACCAAAGCCGGAAACGAAAAAAGAAACACGAGAAAGAACCCGATGGTTTTTTTTTTCCTTTCCAAGGCCAAAGACGTGCTATGGACTGCTACCTAAGCTAAGGCCGTGACAAAGACACTGACATTTGAGATTTGTTTTTTATTCTTTAATGCCCGGTGTTACCTATAGGCAACATTATTTGTTTGAGCTTTTTACCTTAATTTTAATTTTTTTCTAGGGGAGTTTATTTTTGTCAAAATAGCTTGATTTGTTGTGCAAGATTGTTGGTAAATATTTTATTCTAAGTATTGCTAGTGAGCACTTTGTAGCTGGTTTGAGTTTAGTGTACACTCAAACAACCGTTTCATGCCAAATTAATTCAGGCATGAAAGGCTTAAATTGTTGCCAAAACTTAAGAGGGACGAGGACAAAAAGCACAAGGAGTGGAACGTGGCAAACCTCTAAACTCACTTTCTAAAGGGTGTTTTTTTTAGAGGTATAGAATTTTGAAATGGAATAAAACAACGGTGATTTGCTTAAATTGACATGAAAATTACTTTAATCGAAAGATAATCTGCTGGCGCTATAATTTAAACATAGTTTCTGGCATATGAGCGGCTGGCTCTGGAGGTCAATGATTTTTCTCAACATTTGTGGCCGTATATCGGCAATAACGTGGCGAATGTTGTCCACCAAGTGGTCAATCATTTTAGGCTTATCGGCATAGACTAGCGACTTCACATATCTCCACAGAAAACAGTCATTCGGCGTTAAATCGCACGATCTTGAAGCCAAATTCATGGGTCTGGAACGTGAAACTATGCAGTTACCAAAGGTTTCCTTCAATAAATGTGACATGTGTGTGACATGTTGCGCCATCTTGTTGAAACAACAGCTTCTGCACATCATGGTTGCTCAATTGATGAACGAAAAAGTCAATAATCATGGCTCTATAGCTATAGCACGATGACCGATAAATTCCTTTGTACAACTTCTCTGTGGATGCGTATTATTATTTAGACTAAACGTGGTGCGAAAACGTTCGATACTCGAATTAATTTCTCTGATGGATTATGTTGACCATAAAATGGACGGAAAATAAACAAAAAAAACTTCAACCAGTTCCCTTAAAATCGAACCGGTTTCATATTTTGAATCACCAAAGCCAAAAAAAAACAAATTATCCCCCACTTACCTTCCTCCGTCTGATCGCGTTCACCACTAAATCCCCTCGGCGTGACCGGCTTCAGTTGAACTCCCCACAAGGCATCGGCGCTATCAATGTTCTCCCCCAAGTGATACGGCTTCGGCTTAATCGGTTTGTTTTTCAAAATTCCCCGAATCGAAATCTCGTCTTGATGGTCCTCACCATCTCTACTCTCGCTGTCGAAATTCTTCTCCAAATTTATCGGAATCGACACCGTCACATTGCCCATCACTTCGTCATCACCGTCTTCCTCAAAGAGACCCTTCCGCTCATCCCCAAAGTGGATCACTGGCAGGCCTGTCTTCGCCGACACCTCCAACGAGGAGTTGCTGCTGCTGGTGCTCGTGATGCTGCTGGAGCTGGTGATACTACTGCTGCTGCTGCTCCGGCGCCTCCGCCGGAAATTGTTCGATGGCGGTGGCTTCCCATCCGTCTCGACGATGTTCACTCGTCCTGACTCAGCGGCAAAGTGCACCTCCGTCTTGCAGAATTCCACGCGTTTTTGGCGCCGCGAGTTGTCATCACTGAATCCGGAGTTTTGCGGCGACGAGTCCTTTGAGTAGAAGCCGTTCAGGTGGACCGCCGAGGTCTTCCGGAGATTCTCACGGACGTACTGACTCTCGTCGACCGCGATCGAGTGGCGCTTCATCTCAGCCGACTCCGCCTCTGACTGAGGCTGTGTGCGGTTTCGCAGACGTCGTTGGACCATGGGACGTCCTGCCTTTCCCTCCATCTTCGCCTGCTCGCCGAAGGTGATGACCGTGGCACGTGTGTTCAAAGGGTCCGTGATAGGTGACCAGTTCCCGAGGTCGCTCGACCGTCCCAGACCGCTGTCCGTGGAGTTCTCAAACCGGAACATGCTCTTATCATCAGGCGGTGACATCTTTTCGAAGCCGTAAGACTTCCTTCGCAGGTGCCACTCCGCCGAGGACGTGTCCTTGTATTTCACGTTCCTCGACTCGAGGCTGTTCGTCGTGTGGACGCTGCTGTTGGGCCGCGGCGAGTACTGGAAGGCGGTCGGAGTGACCACGTCCGGCGGAGTGTCCTCGCGATCGTCTCCTACTCCTCCTCCCTGCTTCGTCACAAAGTCGTCCTTATAGAGCGACTCGTCGCTCAGCTTCTTCAGCTTCCCGCGGATCTCCTTCAGTGACTCGGCGGTCAAAAACGAGGCGGTCTTCTTCTTCGTCGTCAACGGGGAGGCGGTTCCACTGGCCGGGCCACTTCCTCCGTTCAAAATACTGTCCAGCGCCACCAGATCCACGTGGTTGTTCCTCATTGCGGTGCTCAGGCGTCGTCCGTTCTCGAGCTCAGCGCGGATTTTCGACACGCTCACCGATCGCTCGGGCAAATCCACAGGACGAGGTCGAGCTACAGGTGCTGCGGCCGCTGGAGACTCCGCCGCTGTCGTCGATGGAAATTGAAATGAGCGACGAATCTTGCTTACGCGTCTCCACTCAGCGGGTTCGTCATCGTCGCCGTCATCCGCTCCAACACCGCCACGTCCGTTTGCATGTGTGATGGCATTTCCATTCGATGTCAAGTCGTCTGTCGAAATGGAACGCCCGCGCTGGAGCGTCGATTGCCTGTGAGCAGAAAAAAAAAAAAAAACACGAATTAAAAAAGATCGGAAGGAGGCGGGGAAGTCTTGACAACTCACCACGCCGCTGTTTCCCGTCGCCGACGTGACGCTGATGAGTTGACTCTATCATCAGCTCCGCCGTCGTCGTCGTCGTCATCGCCAACATCATCGATATCGCGGCTGCAGATGTCGATGATTTTGCCGACGCTGCTGGTGGTGATACCTCCGCTGCCACCTACATAAGCCTCCGCCGTTGTCGATGTCGGAGTTGTCGTCGTCGTCGTGGGTAGATCGTATCGCTTGGTGCCGTTGTCGTAAT
Organism: Syritta pipiens; assembly: GCA_905187475.1. Lineage (NCBI taxonomy): Eukaryota > Metazoa > Arthropoda > Insecta > Diptera > Syrphidae > Syritta > Syritta pipiens. The sequence continues at coordinate 10,076,641 of LR994573.1, forward strand.
GAAATGATCCCGCTGTTGGCTTACGACCATGGACCGCCGCAGCGGTAGTCGATGTCGATGTCGATGACACAGATGATGAGGATGATGATGTTGTCTTCTGCAGGAGTGTGGTGGAATCAATTTCCTGCTGTTGTTGCCGCAACGAGGATCCGAGGAAGCGCTGCTGTGTGCTGCGATGTGAGGCCGGGGTGGCATCAGTCGGTCGGTGTAGGATGGCTTTGTTTTGACTACTCCCCGTGCCATTTGTTACAGTGGGTGTACTTTTCTGGAAGCGGGAATAAATTGAGAGGGAGGAGAATTAGTGAGGAAAAAGCATTTGTGGAGATACGAGAGAAAAGTATCGACGGACAATGAAAGAGATTCTAAATTTCTTCAAGAGATTCGTTTCTACAGGAGGGGGGCTCTGAGGTTCTTCTTCAAAACCAACATCGGCGTTAGATTTGAGAGGTTCTCTGTTTTTACAGAAGGCAAGTAAAAGTGAAAGGCGAGAGGTTCTAAGCTCCTAAAGATGTCACAACGAAGGAAGATCCGACGCTAAAGAAATATGTGAGGAAGATGTGAGAAGCGTGCAGAAGGACCATCGAAGTAACAGTCAGAGAGGCCCTTTAGTCCTACAGAAGCACTGAGTTAAGGTTCTACAGGTTCCAAGAGTCCAGGAACCAGGAGTCCATCGATGTAAAGAGCTAGAGTTTCTGAGATTCTTGAGGTAACATCATTTGAGAATGAAGATAATTCTAAATTTTTTGAGGAGCAACACCTTTGTGAGATTCGTTTGTATAGAAGCAGCAGTCGAGAAGCTGTTAGCTTCTAAGGAAGTAACATGGACGGAGATGCAGAAAGGTCTAGCAACAAAAGCAAAGTCGACTTAAAATGACAGACGGCTCAAGTTCTTCGAGAAAGAAATTTCGTCGGAAGATAAGAGTGAGGTAATGCTCTACGATTCGCCTTTGAGAATAAATTCTCTAGAGTTATTTACCTTTACTAAGCCTCCGCACCGCGTCAAGGTGTGCAGCCAAGCAAAGATCTATGTTTCTCAGAAAAAAAAGAGTGTGCTTTAGACCACACAACTGAAGTAAAACTTCTTTAGCTGTAGTCAAACTCAATGCATCGAATAGAAATGTAGCTTAAAGCCATGTTTACAAACCCAAACAAACCTATGTTCCAAATTTCAACTAGATCAGTCAAGCCGTGCTAAATTTGCAAATTCCAAACTTTAATAAAACCGATTTGAAAACCCATAGGATTTTTTCTCGCTCTTAAACGGCTGAAACGATTTCGATGAAATTTAGAATATAAATTTCTTATGTCCTACACTAGTACGTTAACTAATTTGCTTGTGGATGCAATGAGTTTGACTTCAACTCAAAAAGCAACCGCGGCACATAGCAAGGTTTTCCATAAATTTCAAGGAAATCGGACCGATCTACTGAACCCTTTGACGATTGCGCACACGTGTTCAACAACATTTCAAACTTTTTCTGCTCTACAAAAACAAACTATACAGAATATGGTCACCGAATAAGTTAACATGAGATGGAGAGAGAAAGCACCATCACACTTTTCGTAACGCTCACATCTCATATAAAGCAGTTTACCCCCAATGCGCGTAAGGAAAAATACCAATAAATGTGGTTATCAAGGAGTTCTAAAATCATTGGTACGGTTTTAGAGAAGTAAAGGGTGATTTTTCAAAAGCTATAGGAAAGTTTTTCAAAAAAAAACGCATAAAATTCAGAAAAATGCATGAAATCTTTATTGCAATCGATAGTACGGTCCATATAATTTAATGTTTGAAGATTATTTCATGTTGACCTTGACTGCGCCTCAAATGGTCCATCCGCTTAGTCCAATTTTGGCATACTCTTTCCAACATTTCGGCCGGTATCTCACGAATAAATGCTTCAATGTTGTCAATTGAAGCGGGCTTGTCTGTATAGACATGAGCTTTAACATAGCTCCACAAAAATAGTCTAAAGGCGTTAAATCGCACGATCTAGGCGGCCAATTGACCGGTCCCGAACGTGAAATAAAATGTTCACCGAACTCGGCTTTCAATAAGTCCATTGTTGCGCGTGCTGTGCGGCATGTGGCACCGACTTGTTGAAACCACATGTCATGCAAGTCAAGCTCTTGCATTTTGGGCAAAAAAAAGTTGCATATCATCTCACGGTAGCGCTCACCATTCACAGTTACGTTACGATTCGCATCATCTTTGAAGAAGTACGGTCCAATGATGCCACCAGCCCATAAACCGCACCAAACTGTGACTTTTTCTGGATGCATTGGTAGCTCTTGCAATGCTTCTGGCTGATATTCACTCCAAAATCGACAATTCTGCTTATTTACGTACCCATTGAGCCAAAAATGAGCTTCGTCGCTGAACACTTTCTTAACTTTCTGAACTTTCTTAACAGAGCACGCATTTCGATAATAAAATTCAATAATTTGCAAGTGTTGTTTGTAAGACGATTCATGGTTAAATTATAGACCAAACTGAAGATGTTTGACAGCGAAACAAAACACGAAACGTGCGTCAGCTGCTTAAACCAGTGTTGCCAAAAAGATAATAGCTAAAAAATCACCCTTTACTTGTAGGATGGCCTTGTTAAAAAAGGGATGAAAAGTGAAAGAATCGTGGCTACTGATGTCTTAATTTAGCATTCAGAATCACTGCTCTTGAACTCAGCTGCACCGAGATTTCAAACTGTGACTGTTTGACAGAAGGCACAAAAACAACAGGAATAGTTGTGGCTCGATTGGGAATTGGTGTTGAATAGGAAGGACAAGTGTTTTTGAAACTTTTCTGAAGAATTTTTTTGCTTTCCAAACAGAGACAAAGACAAAGGTGGTTCTGTTCACATCTTTTTCTAAGTCGAGGTCTCTCTTGCAAATTTGAAATTGATCGACTGAGTTTTTGTGAAATTTGGACAAGATTATAATTTATTATTATTGTTAATAATTATGCTAAGTGTTATGGCTCATATTAATCGTCATAAGTATAACAATTTTCTCTTTGCTAAATACACATAATCTGCGTAGCATTCCATTTAGGGCCAGAGCCCAGATTTTCGCACTTCTACTGTGTTGTCCGCGATATAATTTGCCACATGTTGAAGGGACCTAAGCAAGGGACCTTTCTTCAGCTAAAACTCCAGAAAAATGATGGATTTCTTGTAACCACAATAAACAATTGTTTTAATGAGGTTATTTTTATATTAATGTATTGAATTTTATTTTTGAAAAAGAGTTAACTATGTTTTTAGGTCATCATATTTTACAAATTAATAAGCAGGAAATACTTCTTTTGGAGCCATCAATTTCGTGACGTGCAGACCATTGTAAACACTTAAGTTGACAAGTAAGACAGGCGCAAAAAGTATCCTCTATTCGAAAAAGAACACTTTACAGAATCAGATTTATAAGTTTCAAGACGAATTGCGTAATGCTCCAAACCTCCACTGCATTTAAAAAATGAACTAATTTTTTTAGGCCAAATTTTAACATTAGCTTGTCAAATATCTCCCTTCCGCCTTTTTGTCTTTTGAATTTTCCGGCTATTTACAAAGCGCTACAGAGCTCCAAATTAATCATGCATAGCTTCGTTTTGTAGGTTATGTCAAGACCTTTCAAATGATGTATTGCCAGATACGAGCCATGTAGCGCTTTGTACATAGCCGGAATATTCAAAAGACAAAAAGGCGGAAGTGAGATATTTGACAACCAACAACAACAATATTAACAAATCATACTACGAAATAGTTATAGTTATTAATAAAATTATTTATGCTTTTTGAATAGCTTTGAAGAGTTTTACAACGCATTCCAAAGTCAACCAAGCAAGGTAGTGAACCGACGTTTGGCACTGGAAATTCAAAGGCTGCTGGAAGATTGAGGACAGCGCGAAGTTTCCGAGCAGTTCCACATTTGCTCGATATTGCACAATTCCAGGGACTTCTACAACTAATGGGAGCTCTAGAGCTTCAGCAGTTTCTGGGAGTTCTACAAATCCTGCGAGTTCTACCGATCCTGCGAGTTCCACAATTCCTCGGAGTTCCACAGTTGCTCGGAGGTCCACAATTGCTCGGAGTTCCACAATTATTCAGAGCTCCACAGCTGTTTGGATTCCATAGGTGGTCGCAGTTCCAAGATTGCCGTGAGTTTTAAATCTACCGGACATCTTAAAATGACCAAATCTATAAGCATGCCTTAAAAGAGCATCACAAATCTCTAAACATGGTTGCTGAAAGTTCCAAAGTTGCTGTGAGAATTTTTCAATTTGGTAGTTTAAACAATTCTGGTAGTTCCAATTCGCCGATATTTTAACAAAAAGATCTGATCCACGAAAAGTGTTTCTTTTAAGTTTTCCACTAGCTCCCAAGGTTAGGTTAGGTTAGGTTGAATGTGGCTGCCTGCTTTATACACAGGCTCACTTAGGCCTATTTTAGGCCCATTGTGTTGCCACTCCTCCGGGTTGCTTCCACCCGATCCGGACTCGCTACCTAAGGGTCTCCTGCAAAACTACCAAACCAAAAAGAGTAATTAGCAGGTGTGTTATACTACCTGTCTGATGCCAGTGCTGATAGTCTATTATCCCCTGGTCTTAACCCAGTTGGATCTGCTTATGAAGCCGCTTATGCGCCTCACATCCATGCTATCGAGCTCGCTTAAATCCTTAAAGAAGTATGCACCTAGGGTGCGCTTCCTCGTGCGTGCAAGTGCTGGGCATGTTCCCAGAAGATGTATGGTTGTCTCTTCTTCCTCCTCATCTCTGCAGCTTCTGCAGAAATCATTGGAGGGGATTCCCATTCTTTTGGCATGATTACCAAAGAGGCAGTGGCCAGTTAGAACTCCTACTAGTCTGCCATGTTCGCCCTGCTTACCGAGAGCAATTGTTCTGTCCTGCCCCTATCTAGTCTCGGCCATATTAGCCTAGAGATGTGGCAGGAGTGTAGATTGCTCCATCTGGAGTTTGCTGCCTTTATGGCCTCAGCAGTTAGTTGTGAACCAACCTCTTGCATGGAGGGCCAGGGGGTCCCTTGATTGTTGTTGCTGTCCATTTCCCCTCCTTTTCTTGCTAATTCGTCAGCCCTTTCGTTGCCTAGAATACCCGTATGCCCAGGGACCCAGCACAGGGTAAGACTACACCTGTCCGCCATCTCTTTGAGAGATTGGCGACATTGTTTTACCATTCTTGATTTTATCAATGGTGTTTCCAGAGCCCCTATGGCCGCCTGACTGTCTATGTAGATTACAATAGACTGGCCATCTATCGAACCCATGGACAGCAAGCGCGCTGCCTCATGAATAGCCGTTATTTCCGCTTGGAATACACTGCAATGGTCCGGGAGCCGGAGGGATTTCGCAATGTTTAGTCTTTCGGCGAAGACTCCCATACCCGTGCCCTTTTCCGATTTTGAGCCATCCGTGTATACTTCCAGAGCAGCCTGGTTTCTCACACTATCTTCCTCCCATTCCTCTCTGTTCGGGATCCTTATTCGATAGTTTCTATCGAAATCTTCCTGAGGTGGAAGGTAGTCTGTGCGAGATGGGATTTTCGAATTTCGAAGAATAGCAGTATGTCCTGCTGTCTGGTGTCCTTGCCACCTTTTGCTATCCCTTAGCCTGATTGCTGATCTTGTGGCCACATATCTCCCGTGTATGTCTACGGGAAGAAGGTGTAGCATCATTTCCAAGGCAGCCGAGGGTGTTGATCGTAATGATCCGGTAATGCACAGGCACGATGTTCTTTGTATCCTGCCTAGTGTTCTTATGTTATCACCCGTGCCCAGTGCCGGCCACCAGACGATTATGCCATAGAACAGAATAGGTCTTACAATTGCAGTATATGCCCAGTGGGCGATTTTTGGCTGAAGGCCCCACCTGGAGCCAAGGGCTTTCCTACAGGTGTATAGTGCCACTGCCGCCTTCTTCACACGCTCCTGAATATTAAGTTTCCAGTTGAGCTTGCTGTCGAGAATAATACCAAGGTATTTGGTGGTTTTTGAGAGCCCCAGTTCCTTGTTTTTGAACTTCAGCGGTCTCATGGAAGGTACTTTGTACTTTCTTGTGAACAAGATTAGTTCTGTTTTTGTCGGGTTGACGTCAAGTCCCACTTTATCTGTCCATGTCGCTAGCCTGCGAAGGGCTGCTTCCATGACATCTCTGATAGTGTCCGGGAATTTTCCCGTGACGGCTATTGCAATGTCGTCTGCATAGGCGACGGGCTTGCATCCAACTGAGCTAAGCTCCAAAAGAATCTCGTTTACCACCAGTAGCCACAATAGCGGTGATAGCACCCCTCCTTGTGGTGTGCCCCTGCAGGTCGCTCTGCTGGTATGGTGACTTCCTAACTCGGCTCTTACGATCCTGTTAGACAACATATTGTTGATCCAGTCGCAGAGGCTTCTGTTTATCTTCAGCTTGTATAGTGCTTTCTTGATAGCTTCTGAGCTTACATTATTGAAGGCTCCCTCTATGTCCAGGAAAGCTACCATAGTGAATTCTTTGTGTTCAAAGCTCCCAAGGTTACAATGGCACAAAGAAAAACGCCCCAGACAATGGAAAGCACTTGCTGGGGTTCTTGTAACGCTGAAGCAGCTAACGTAATGATTCTTAGAATTCCTTCAACCCTACAGTTTGGATCTGCATCAAAAAGGAAGAAGAAGGAGGAACTGATCAAAGCTCCATCGAAGAAAATAGCAAGCTATAAGCTCAGACCACTTGATTAGACAAAACCTCATGGCATGGCTTCCAAGGTAAGATTCAAATGAAAAGGCTTCGATTAAAAATCTCCTATAGAAAGGCTTCCAGCCATCAAAGGCGCCAGTGATCAACTCAATTTCCGCACAATTAGTCCCTCTTACGCACGACTCGTCCACCAACCACCGGACGCACGCAGCATCACCTATCATCACCGCAATCTGTCTGTCCCCCCGCCAACAAATCTGTCAATTGCTCACCATTAGATTGCTCAATTTGAGACTCGGCGTCGTGCTGAACAAATGATGTTGCTGCTGCTGCTTCGACGAGTGCTGGTGATGGTGATTCAAATGGAAATGATCCTCATCCGCTGGAGTGCTGCCATCGGCAACCGGTTCACTCAGACTTCCATGGAATCTCTGTGGATGACTGCTGAAGAAACTGCCCGCACCAGCACCGACGCCACCACTGACGCCAGCTGTTAGTGAGCTCATTAGCGGACTCGATGAGTTCGACGACGATGCCGACGATGACGAAGTCGCTGTCCAGCGCGACGATGTCGTCTGTACCGTATGCGCTCGTATCACCTGCATTGAGCCTGAGGATGTACGAGCCTGGAGTACTTCCAACTGCTTCCGTTGACTGTGCTGAGTGCCATTCGGCTGTGAGACGTTTTGTGAGTCGACCACCTGAAAAAAAAGACACAATGAATTTGAGAGAAGTCTTTGTTTGAGACGAAGGTTGTCTTAGAATTAACGACCATTCACCGGCGGTTGTTGAGTCACCCGAAATCTTGGTCAAGAGGACCACACTGACTGACTGACCACTGACCACTCGGTCTCTCCAAATCGATAGATTTCATTGTTGCACCGTTGTACTCCTGCACTGCTTCTCTAGTGTCAAACAAAGAGACATAGCCCGGAGGGAAGCCGCGCCGCGCTGGTAATTGTTCGACATGGTAAATGGGGACATGAAAAGAAAAAACAGCGGGCTTTCGTGGTTGCATGAGCAATCGTTGAAAAATTCTCATGACCAAATGAGTGGAGGAATAGAAAGAATTCTCCGTGCATGAGACATGCCTGGGAGTCCCAGCTTTTGGTCCAGGAGGAGACTTCAAATGTCATTCGGACGACACACACGCACTTTAGAAAACACCTTCAACGACGATGGAAAGCAATTACTGATGGCATTCTACTACGACGGCAACGACGACGATAGATGATTGCAATCTTTTCCCCGTCCAGACACGGGGCTTGGCTTGGCTCGACGGAGCTCCATAATTGCTAAACACCCCGACTTGGGCTATTTGATAAATTGACGTTTGGACTTCCTTGAGGATTTTCTCGTAATAAATTCTGAGGTGGAGATGAAGTGATTCTCGTGAGAGGGAGAGAGGCGCCGGCTGTTGGAACGATGAATCGCATTCAATTATCGTTTCCTGTGTTGTGCAAGCGTGAAACCTGCTTAGAGATTGATTGGAACAGGATGCAAGCGTGTGTCGTCGGACGTTCTAACGTTGATTGGCGATAATGTCGGGGGAAATTGCTGTTAAGGACTCATAAGCGTGTGTCTTTAGAGATTGCTTGAAGAGGCAATTAGGTGTGAGAGAAGTTGGATGTCGCTTGTAAAGTGGGGAGGGAGATTTGTGGACGGTAGGGGACAGAGTTGGGGATGGGAAAGGTGGTCAGAGAAATCAGGTTATGTAAGGAAGTCGTGTGATTAAAGAGGCGTTAAGGAAGTTCGTGTTTACTCATAACCAACTGAGTAAACTTCGATTTTCTAAGCCTTGTAGGATCAAAGAAAAGGTGTGTGTTCGGTTGAAGTGGCATCTGTGGGGTTAAATAGGACGTCCAGAGGTTTGACAGAACGGGAGATGATTCGGCTTCTGTTCGAATGAAAAAAACGACCGTGAGCTCGAAGGTGTTAAAAATCCGTCTGTGGAGGTGTCCATCAGGCTATGCTGAAGGCCTTTAAAATCCTTTGTCAGATTGCAAAGGCATCTGTGGAGCTAAGTACAATTCTATGAATTTTATTAAACTAAATGAAAAGAATGGAAGAAGTGGTTGACTGTGGTTAAGGAGGCGTCCATGAGGATGAAAGGACGAATCTATGGACTTAAAAAAACGGCCATGGTGTTAAAGAGGCTTTTGTGAGATCGAAGAGCCGGCTGTGGGCGTATAAAAACACCTTTGGGGTTAAAAAGGCTTCGTGGGATCGAAAACCCATCCGTAGGATTGAAAATGCGTCTGCAAAGACATCAGTGAGGTGAGTCTCTGAAGGAATTAAAAGCCGCCTGTTGAAGATTGAAAATACGTTTGTGGTGTGACAGAGGCTAAGTAAATCGTAAATCCGCCTGCGTAAACGACATCAATGTCTTCGGACGAAGACAACAAGCTCTTTCACCTACATCTAGTAGCCGGCAAGAAACTTGGGCCTGCACATAAATGACAATCATTTAACTCGAAGCAGATGTTATAACGAAGCAGATACTAAAGCACGGTAGACTTCAGTTGGTTGGGTACTTAACTCGTATGAGCAAAGAGGATCCTGCTGGGAAAGTGCTTTGCGGTACAACTTTTGGTACAAGACGGTGAACGCTTATGCTGGAAAGAGAGCGTCGACCAGGATGCCCGAAGCCTTAAGTTCGATGGCATGAGGTAGCGATAGGAAGAGGCCTGTTGCGAACACGATGATGAGGATATGAGGGCCGTAGCAGTGCCTGTGCGGTTGAAAAGACGTTTGTTTTCCACTTAAAAAGGGGGCTCAGATGTTGAGATGTTAAAAAGGCCTGTGGAATTGAAGAAGTGAGTATGAAGTTGACAAGGCGTTTGTGGGATTGAAAAAGCGACTGCGAAACAGCAGAAGTGGACTGTGGGCTTTTACAGAAAGTAAAATTTATTAAACTGGCTCAGAAAAAGAAATAGTGATGCCAAGAAAGCGTCTGTGAGGTTGTAAAATCGAAGAGCGCTCTATATTACTGAAGTGGAAACCTCTGTAGGGTTTAAAAGCTAATTGCGAGGATAAAACGGCGTTTATATGTTGAAGATGTGTTTGTGGTAATGAAAATATGAGTCTATGTAGTCGATCTTTGATTCAATAGGACGCCTCTATGTGATTTAAAAGTTGTCTCTGACGTTGAAAAGGCCTCTATTGGATTAAGAAAGCGTCTGACGAGCTGAAGAAACATCCGAGTAGTCCAAGAATTTTTGAAATTCATTAAACTGAGTGAGAAAAGAGTTCATGGATGTGAAGAGCTGAAAATTGCTCAACACCCGATGAAATGAGTGCGTTTAAGAGTCAAAAAGACAGCTGGAGGCAGAGCAGAGCTTCCTTTTTGCCTCTTTTGGGCCTGGTCTATGCTTTTTCTACAAATCTAAGTCTTGTATATGTTGATTTTGGTCAATTAGTAACTGGAAACATTAATTTCAATGCTTAAATTCAACTTCGTAGCACTCAAATGACCCGGTCGCACTCCAATAGTCGTCTCATGATCAGAAGAACCCGTAAATGGAGGAAAACTAGTCTCTGGATGAGCAAATCTCCATTTAAAAAGAGAAATTCTCGTTAAAGACAAATTTTTACTCATTAGGAAAAAGATTGCCATAAACTCAATGCACTAAAGACTTCCTACAGGTAGTCTTCGAAGAGAGACTGACACAGAGAAAGGCTGGTTTGCGGACCCCAAACAACCTGCGGATCTCAAAACAGCCTGCAGACACCAAACAAGTCTCTAAAAAGTTTCTAGGATTGAAATAAAAGGAATTCAATTTAAATGTAGCAACAGGTTATGACACTGGCCAAGAAAAAAAACCCAACTGAGACACATGACCACGCATTTTCAAGAGTCACACGAACCACGAACACCTGAGAACAGACCCACAATGCAAACTAAAGACAAAGAAAAACAACAGACCTTCCCACAACATGTTCCACCACCTTCAAAGAAGGCGAAAGAGTTATCCCCTGAAAATAAAACAACTTCGCAAGCAGTTTCTCACGACTTAACCTATCCCAACGAACCTTTTTTGCCATTTTCGTCTTTATCCCGATCTTCTGTAGCACATAACTCTCGTATGGAGCCCAAATTGCGAGCCAAACAACCACACACTCCCGGTTATGACAAGAAGCCCTCTGAACCCGCAAGGAATTTGCATAGATTCTTAGCAAGGGGAGAGAGTCATAAAAAAATAAGACGACAAAAAACAAAAAACAAAAAAAGAATTGGTTTCGTGGTAACACCGGTAGCCGAAGGTATCGCGCAAAAGAGATTTCCCATGGATTCGCACGACCAGACGTCCCAAGGCCAAGGTGCTGACACCATCTCGATAACCCAAACCAAGTCCATCGTCGGTCGTCGTTGTTTCATTTTAAGCCGCAATCATTGCCTAGACCATCAATACCATTATCATTGACGATGATCATTCGGTAACTTGACTTCCAGCAACAGCAGCAAACTCCACATCACCATCACCATCATCATCTCCAGTGGCGGCAGCACCACCATCGTCATCATCATCGTCATCTGCCAATAATCCATGCGGCCAGATGAAGACTGAAAGCTGGAGGAGAGCTGCTGTGGACCAACGAATCACGGCGCACACAATCGATGTCGTTAACAAAATGCATCCCGATTAGAGGAATAGCCGCGCACTCTCTCACTCCGGACTTGGACTTGGACGACGTGGACGATTACCAGTCGAGAGGTTAAGGACTCCCTTGTGGGGGAATATGGGGAATCTTTAGGAGACCAATCCCCTCCTCCTGTGTTATCTTCATTTTCTCGCACACAATGCGCAGCACACTAAACAAAACTCCACTTAGGCTACTCTCCCAGAGCCACTCCAATCGGTGGTTCCCGCTGCTGGAGGAAGGCACCGTGACAGAAGTAATACGTTTAAAAATAGTTTGCAGGCCTCCTCTTCGTTGTTGTATTCACAGTCACTGCAATGCCAGCGGGTATCATGCAATCTTCAAGTACCCCCTCGCTCCCTCTCTCTCTCTCTCTGCTCGTGGAAGATGAGGAGGATAAGCCATCGCTGTCGTTGGAATCACAGCAGCAGCAGCAGCACAGCCACCAGCAACCGGGGGAATAGACACAAAAACGCTCTTGAAAAATGCAAAACACTTCTCGTATAACGATCTGTCTGCGAATAAATTTCCAAAGACCCCAATCCTCTTTCATCCTCTTGCGTCCTCTTTTACGTTTTTTTTACTCGACTCGTTGGTTGTTTGGTATATGACTTTGAGGGGAAAGCGTCTTTGTTGAGGGACTGTGTGTGGATTAAACTTAAACTTGACTTTGGAGTCTTGATATAGATGGAGTTGCGCACAGTGGGACCGAGAGATGAGGATGAAATTTCCGTAGTTGTACTTAGGAGTCTTTGCTGGGAACCTTTCTTTTTTTTTCTATGTTCTCGGTGCTTCTGTGGACATTTTTCAGAGATCGTCGGCAATGATGCTCACTTTTAAACTCCATTTAGGAAAATTTAGTAGTTGAACACAAAAAAGGCACAACTTCAAAACGATTTTATCATAAAATTCACATTTTTAGGAAACAATTTGTATTTCCTGCCGCTTACAACACGAAAATTAGGAGAGCTGTCAAATGGACTGAGGTATGATCTTGTTGAGGGGAAATTGTCTGTGGTGGGATTTATACAATTTCTGATTTCAAGGAATTAATTGGAACATTTTGCCAAAAATTGGCAAGAAAGGATTAAATCTTGTTGGAAAATTTTATTTATTGATGAAGCAAAAACAAAAGAAATCAAGGGGATACGAAGTTGATCAAAATTTGGATCATGAAAGCGAGTTGATGGCGGCCATTGAGGCTGCCAACTGAGGTGTGATTCGGCTGAGATGAGATTTGTTGTAGTGGAATTTATTCAATTTTTGAGTTCAACAGAAAATATGTCGAAAATTTGGAAAGGAGGGAATAAATCTTGTTGGACAATTTGATTTATTGGGAAGGCGAGTGAGAAAAAGAATGAGGGGGATACTAAATTGACTAGATTTTAGACCACGAAAACGAGTGCTCACTGCCATGGAAAATGAGGTGTGATTCTGTTGGGAAAAAAATTGGCTGTGGGTTCATACAATTTTCGATTTCAAGGTATTCAACAAAGTTCGTATAATTTTGAGAAAAAGGAATGAATATTTTCGGGAAATTAACTGAAGTAAAAGCAGACTAGAAGTCCCTGATAATGATTTTTGTAGAAGTTGTAGAGATGAAGAGGAGGAGGAATCCATTTTCACCTTCTTTGTTCGTGTGATGCCTTAGCGCTTGGTAGAAGAACACATCTCGGCGAGTACTTCTTTGATAGTCTCTTCGATCTGACCCGCGTCAGCATCGGATGGCTCCACAGCTTCGTACGAACTTCCGATTGGTTGGACGGGTAATGCGGAGTCTTGTCCGGCATGTGGCATCACAATGGGCCTAATCTGGCCTAAGTGCGGCTGTGGGTTATTTGCTGCAGTCGACTACATCAACCTAACTTAACTTAAGTAAGGGGCGGGGAAAAGAATTGAGAGGTCCACGAAATTGACAAAATTATGAAGCACGAAAAGCAGTTGGTCTCTGCTATGACTACTGAGGTGTTATCCTGCTAACCAGTAGTTTTGAATGAAGTTTATATAGATTGTCTGATCTAAGAAAATCGGCAGATGCAGCGCGGGTTTTTTTTTTAAAAAAAAGGTTTTATTTTAATTGCATCACCAAGTGGTTGGGTAAAAAAAGAACACACAGGACTGAAAATTCGAGTCGCATTAGCTCTTTAATACGTTTCCGAGGCTTGCAGAATGGACCATGTTTCAAAGCACGACACTGAAAAATGAAGTCCTTATTTAGGGTAAAAGGGAAAATGAGATTAAAAACTCTTGAAAAACTTAGAAATTTTTATCAACAATAAAACATTTCAGAATAATAAATCTTATAAATGGAAATCAGGTCACTGTAGAAAGACGAGTTTCAGATTACTACAGACAAAACGAAGAAAAGGAACTCATGAACAGAAGTCAAATTAAACTCCTCATGAAAGTTTTGGTCATCTCATAGTTTGTAATATGGGACTAGATGTCCATCGAGAACTATTCGAAATAAAATTCAATTCCCCTGCAACCTCTTTAGTGGAACATGCGGGCAAAGAAGATGATGATGCTGATGATGACGCTTGCAGATTACATCGAATGCCCATTTATGAGTTAGGGTAGAAATGAAAATGCGATTAAGGGCCACAACTTTTAAAAAGTCTACAAAGATTAGAAAATTGTTTGTTTTAGAATGACCGAATGAACCGACAATAAATCATTTAACAATCTTGAAGAAGCTTTAGAATGCAGTAGATGTGAATAAAAGCCAAAAAGTTTTTTTCTGTTTTGATGAGACCAAGAGCATGTAACAGCTAATTAGAAAAAAAATTAAGCACGAGAAGGAGAGCGTTTTTTTTTTCAAACTAAAGACTGGAAACTGGAGACCAAAAACTTCGCTTTAATTAAGAAAATACAAAAGAAACCAAATACCAAATAGCTGCTAAGATCTAAAAATATGCTGCCATAGCAAAAGGGAAAAGCACAATTTTACCCCTTAGGTGAGTGAAGAAAGAAAGAAGAAGGAAAATTTCTTAGCCCATATGAAAGGGTAATAATAAAGGGTACACGTACTGTGTGGTTGGGTATTGTTTTATGTGTCGAAGCATAAAAAAAATAACAAAGAAAAGCAAGTACGGCTCGTAGCACTAGTTCCGATTCGCAATAAGCATTTGAAATCTGAGTAAACTCTCTAAAATAAGAAAACCTCTTTAATAGAAGCTTTCTCACGTTCTCCGCGCAAAAAAAAAACTTTCCAATTCGAAAATAATCGTTTTCTTACCCCTCTAATTTGAATTTAAGCTTATTTATTTTTCTTCAACAACCATTAGTTGAAATACATATAATATATACATACGTGACGAAAGTGTCAAAAATATTTTCTTAAACCTCCGTTGTTTGAAATTTGTCTTCGTCCAATGAAATTCGAATTATAGAGACTGCAGTATTTTTGTCTTCAAAGCTCTAGGTTTCAAAAAAAAGGCTATACTAATTGAATTTTGCCTTTTAGGCTTTTTTATTTTTTAATTTAAAAAACATTGATTTGTGTAAGTTACGCACACGTACATTATTTCAAGTGAAGGTACCCTTTGGTTCGTATACTTTTTTTTGTTTACTATTTTTTTACTTAAAGTTACTAAAGTAGTTTGAAAAAACTAAGGCTAGGGGCTCTTTATGGTGATGTGCAAAAACATTGTTTTCCTGTGTAAGGTGCAGTCATGTAAGGCTAAAAAAGGACTTTAAGGTCACAACTGTGGCGACTGTTTTTAGTGTCTGGAGTTTTGTTTACGGTTGAGAATTCATCTAAGATTTATCTAGAGAGAAATAAGTGAGGACAGACAATTGCGGTCAAAATAATAGCAGTACTGCTTTCTGGAGGATACCTTCTCGCAACTTGAGTAATATCATGCTAATGATTGGAATAATTGAAAAATCGTTTACTCCTTTCAGTTATTGTTCTAAGGTAGAGAAAAATTCCCAAAGTCTCCAAGAAAAAAATATTCTCTCACACTATACTGCCGTCATCTTCTATACACTGCTATTATTTTGACCGCAGCTGTATACAGGTCATAAATCTAAGAACGTTTAACTTAACTTCCTTTTTCATAAAAAAGAAACATGGCATTGGGTGGCGTAACATTGGGCAAAATTTCTTCCAATTTTTCATTATTTCTTGACAAAAAAAAAGTATTTACGTGAGTATTTTCGTAAGTACACAAGCAAATGTAATACAAAGATTCATTGGTCTGAGAAACAGTTTTGTACACTCTGTGACCAAAGTGTCAAATGGCGGAAGTACTCGAAGACTCGGTGACCAACGCCAATCTTCAAAGTTTTAACTCCCAAAGAGGTCGGATTGCGTTCTTTATTCTTTTTATGAAGAAAAAGGAGCTCCTCCACACAAATGCAGCCATAGGAATGCATAGACTCTCCGAATCTGTCTGCCGTCGGTCCCACTGCGCAGATTCACCGTCAAAGCACAACCGTCGCCGTCGTCTACGCCGTCATCGTCATCATGACCCAAGTCAATTGTCTATTTATGTCCATCCGTCTGTCCTGTCCATTGTTACATCTCTCTACGATCCCAACCGTCGTTGTCGTCGTCGTCTCAAATCGTCGTCGTCGCTCACCTCCTCCGCGAGTAAATGGATCCCAACCGACTCTTGACTCGCAACTCGGGCTAAAATAAATGGAAGGAGATTTGAAATTCAATGGCGCAATTACTCGTTGCTCCTCTCCATCTCCACCACCGCCGCCGTCGACCATCTGCATCCATCCTCAACCGTCTTCAGTCGTCTTCAACCGCCTTCAGTCGTCCCAAGTCATCTCCAGCCATCCCCAACCATTTCCAGATGGTTAAGCACGGTTTGTTGGTTTAAAGAGCACGCTAGAGACCATGACATTGCTCCGAGGAGGTGGTTCATCGAGGCATATGGCATCGTGGACAGCGAAAAAAAAAAAAGGAAGACAGAGAACCCATTTCACGAGCCATCAATCAATCTCCTGGTCGGGTCTGGCTTTGGTCCGGTGTCAATGTGTCACTGCGCCCTCTCGGCCCACTAGGGAATAGAGAGGAGAGGCCCTTGAATTGATTGTCTCACCGAGGCGGTGTGGAACCTTTGATCTCGGTGGTGATCAAAAGCAAATCATTCTCCCAAACTGGAGCGTCGTCGTCGTTTGTATCTATTCCGTCACAGAAGGAGATGTGGAGGGAAGCTCTGATTTGGAAGCAGACAGAAAAGATAGAAAAAATAAATGAAAGAAAGTCCGAATCGATGGAACCCGTTCCGTGAACTTGGCCGCGCTTTGAAGTTCGCCGATCGACATCACGCGGAATGTGCTCCAGCTTCGGACAGACTCGTGGCTCGATGGTGCTCGTGCTTGTGGTCGTCGTGGTGCTCTTGAATTTATTTTCGGCGAAAACACGTTTCGAGTTATCGTGGAATTCTAAGCACCGAATGTCTGTGATTTGTCTGAGAATTCTTTTTTTTTTTTTTTGATTTTTGGAATAAAAACTCGAATTTGTGTTTTGAGATGCAGGTGGAGAGATACTCAAGGCGACGACGAGGAGCGGCGAAGGCCTTTGGAGGTATTTCAAGGTTTCAGTGGCGAGTGAAAGTGAAAGGGAAGAACGGAAGGCGTACGTGTCTTTGGTTTGGAATTTGTTAAAGGACTGAGGAAATTCTTCTGTGAAATTCTTCTATGACCGAAAAAAGTCGCCCACTGGAAACAAGGACAAAAAATCTGTTGGACGATAGAAGGCTTGACCACAGATCAAGTAAGCGGCAGAAGTCTGTTGAAGGATTTATGGCCAGGAAAACTCTGCGTTAAACAGACTTTCTGTCTTCTTTCGGACTTCTTTGTGAAATGGAAGAGTGAGTGTGTCTATGAGCGCAACAAATAGTTTAGTTTTAGTTTAAGTGAGGCCACAGACTCCAGCAATCCAAAAACTTTACCTAACTTAAGAATTAGAGTTAACGTAGTGGAGGTAACATAGACAGACTTTCAATGTAGCGTGATTTATGCCAAAATCAAAGTTAGCAGCGAAGTTAGACCTACGGAGCACACTGAAGATAGATTCATTTGAGCCAGAGAAGGTATGAAGAGAAGGAAGGTAAAAAAGGAGAGGGTTTCGTATGGCGTGCTGGAATAGAAGGTGGCCAAGCGCAAACCTGGACTGGTAGCATGTACTCTACTTCTAGTTAACCAGATTAGAAGACAAGATTTCTCCTTCATCTTGTATCAGAAGCCTCTTATTTGAAAATTTTTTTTTTAGGTTCTAAATGACCGAAGACAGCTGCCATAAGAGGCAAAAAAGTTAAAAGAAGTCAGAAGTTAAAAAGGCCTCTTTGAGAATGCAGGGAAAGCACAACATTTGACTTGCAAACAGCGTTGCTAGACGTCCTGATTTTGGCGGGACATGCCGATTTTTAGCCCAAAATTAAATGCCCCGTACGAGACAACCACAGGCCCGCTTCCAAAAATATTCGAGCTTCATTTGGCATTCATTCAATACAACAGCCATAAAATAGAGTTAGAGTCAACCTTTTTTAACCTTTTTTTTAGTTTTGAAAAGGTTTATTCATTCTCTAAAAGATGTAAAAGAAACTATGACAGATGATAAGTTCAACCAGATTGACCAAAATTACTTCAAAACTTCAGATTAAAAAAAAAAGACAGTGTACACTTTCAATACCAAAACCAAAACTTAAAACTATCACGAAGCCTTTTATATATTTGTGTTAAAAATAGCTTTTAAAATCATTGGCTGCTTTGAAACGTTACTTTGATTAGCTCCGATTATGTGCGAAAGCAACTGAACAGGTTTTTCATTCGGAAATTAAATTGCCTTAACAGAAATGCATGAGCTATTATAACTCTTCCGTTCAGATGAAAACATTCTCGCTAAACTTAAGCCGGACAAACTTAATTAGTTTTGATATAAATAAAAATGTTGTATCCGTTTTAAACTTGTTAGGCGATGTTTCAATTGATAACTTATATGATGAGAAGAATTTGTTGAAACAATTCATGGACGTGGTAGTGGAAAATTGTAAAAACACCACTGCACAGAAATGGCACCAGTTTTTAACCAGCTTAAGAAAAAATATATATTCCAAGAAGGTCAGGTTAGGTTACTGAATGGAGAGATAGGTGCAATCACTTTTAGGATGATTAAACACCGCTAACTACAAAGCAAAAAGTCTCTTAGTCTACGACACTAGAAAAAGCGTTATTGAACTTTATGTCAAATGAGACAGAATCTCAAAAAAAAAAAAATACGTGCATAATTCTGTCAAGTATTCTAAAGTACGCCTTGTTGGAGATTATTAACGAAAATTACACTCCTAGAAAATCTATTCAGAACTGCCAAAGATCTCTCTTATTTAAATTGAAATAATTTGTTCTCAAAACAATTGTTGGCGGAAAATTGCCGATGAACTCCAATGATCAAGAATTTGTGAGAATGTACATCAAACCAAGGACTTGTTTGCAGAAATACGAACTACATTTGCGCACTTAAAACCCGCAACGGATGAGGTCATTGCCCCACAACTTCAAGCAAACATACTTCCCAGACCACGTGAACCACAATCTGATTAGAACCTCACTCCCAGCCTAAACCAACGTTGCCAACTTGACCCTCTTTCCACTCACTACCCCGACATGAGTCTGAGTCACCTCCATCACCAACCATTCCCATCTAATTTCGCAAATTAAGATCGATCACGAGCATGATCACACATCTCTCCAATTCCCACACGTATAAACCAAAAACCGAAAATGAACTCGAAAATTCTCATCGAAAAGCTGTAAAAGTATCTCATAAATATTCAGCCCCTAAATCAACAGACAGCATCATCATCACCATCGTCAGCCAAGACCCATTAAGGCTGCTAAAAAAAAATGGAAATGAGTCGCAAAACGATACACGAAAAAAAATTTGAGACGCAGATGCAGAGATACAATTTCGGTGAATAAATCACCCTGACCAAGCGGTGGAAGCAGTGGCAGCAGTGACACACGTCGCCATTGGAAGCCGAAGTCGAAGTCGAAGCCGGGGAAAGAGAGAAAAAAATCAACCACCACAGGACCTTGTCTTGCGGTTGGGCCACGATTTGGGGCACACCTCGTTTTTTTTTTTTGTGGATTGAAAATTAATTCGACCTCGACACATTCACAGATCCGACCGACGCAGACGCAGGCGACTTCTCAGAGCTGCCGTTTCGGTTTCTGAAGAGGACCTTGAGAGTGAAATCGAGAGTGGCACGGCGCAGAGTCCCTCTGAGAGGTGTTCCGAATTCGAGGAATCGATTTGCGCGGCCAACTGTGATGCAGTTCTCTGGGTCTTTGGGTTCATTCGCGAGGGATTTCTGAGAAGGGACCAAGACCAAGAAGTTGGGGTGTCAGTCGACGTTTAATTACAACGTTTTGGGTCAGTTGGTGAAGAATCGCCGTGATGATGGAGTCATGGAGTGTGGATCTGGATCTGGAGCTGGAGGTGGAAATGGAAGTGAGTCTGGTAATTTATGACCTGGAACAGATGGTAATTTAGTCAGTGGACTGAGAATAAATCATTTGAAGGGGACAGACGGAGACCGGAAACCGCGGGATTTTCGGACAGCGTTGGGTTTTTGAGGCGATGTGTCATGGAGCAGAGCAAATGACAGGGACATCCCTTGGATTTGGGATATAAATTAAGGAAAAAAGGGAAAGTGAACAGAGACCAGAAGATTGAGGGTCACTTGGCAGAAACTCAAAGAAAGGACAAGGGAAAAGATAAATGCAATAATGAAGTTATACAGTAAAAACATATGCAATGTAATATGATGTCTATAACTGTTGTAAATTGTGGAAAAGCAAACTGTAATTTTTTTAAACCAGATAAAAAGTAAAAGTAAAAAAAGCGCCGTTGGTTCGATCGGTTAGTGCGTCGGACTGCTGAGCGAGAGCACTCGAGTTCGAGTCCAGCTTGGGGAAAAGTAAAACCACAAACATTTTTCACGGCCCCACCTCCAGCGAACGACTGACAATCCTCCTGGAGTACTTCTGTCATGGAAAGCTTTCGCAATTCGCCGTTCGGAACGGTATTAAATACTAGGTCGGCTTCACATGTGTTACAAATTATAACGCGCATAACACAGTGGAGGCTCGAAAAAGCTAGGCTCTGGCTTTCATCGAGCTGTTGCGCCACCCAATGCATGTAAAGAGTAAAAATACTTAACTTTTCTGGACTCTTTGGTATCATTCAGTTCTTCACACACCGTCGATGAATCGATATCACAAGTTTAAAGGATTCGAAGTCCTAGTTTGAAAAAAAAGTCCCGGGGAATTAAATGAACTAAGGCTCTAAATTTGATACCAAAGAGACTTGAAGAGCAGAAATTTAGTTGTCCAAGATCATTAAAAATCATTAGGCAACAATTGAACGGTAAAAACAAACTCCAGAAATAGACTTCCGTAGCTTATGGAGTCCGAAGCTTGATTTTAGCTTCTTGGAGAAACTATAGAATGGAATCCAGCATTAGGTTTTGGTACTAAAATGAATTGTAAGGCAGGCTAGGTAAATTCTTGAGAAAAAATTTATATTATAATAAAATAATTTGAAATGATTGACTTTAGAAGCAGATCCCGCATAGATACATCAGCCAGAGATGCTCAGCAAGAACTCTACCGTTCGGTCTTGAACGTCGACGTCCGCTAACAAAAGAACTCAATTGTACTCAACTTGGGCACAAGTAACAACCAGAAGAAATTAAACAAATGAATTCAACGTTGTAGAGCAGTTTTTGCCACGCCAAAATCGGTCAAGAAAACATCTTCGGCGGAGTAGTCGGAAACCACAGCATCCACGACACGACAACAGACAACGGCTTCCGACTTACGGACTTTGCGGCAACTCGTAATACTGTGATAAGTAGCACAAGATTCCCTCGCAAGCGCATCCACACAGCAACCTGGCGGTCTCCAGATGGCCGAACAGCCAACCAAATCGACCATGTGCTCATTGACGCAAGGCACGCGTCCAACATCCTGGATGTACGAACATTCAGGGGGGCAAACGTCAGCTCTGACCATTTTCTAGTGGCAGCACGATTCAGAGCCCGACTTTCCAATGTTCGAAAGCTGCACCAGCCGACCAAGAGGATATTCGACATTGGACGCCTGAGCACCCCGGAGATCGTCAGAGACTACAAGGAGCGTCTGAGCGAACGACTCGCGAGTATGCCTACGTCGGACACAAACGCCAATAATATGTGGCTCCATTGCCGCTCTGCCATCCAGGAAGTAGCCGAAGCCACGATGGGCTACCAACCACCCCCGGCAAGAAACCCATGGTATGATGGCGAGTGTGAGCAGAAAAAGCGAGCAACCGACGAGGCTTACCAAAAAGCGTTGCAAAGGAAAACAAGAGCAGTGCGCGAGGAATACCGAACCAGAAGAAGGGAGCTCAAGGATATTGAAGAGTCCAGGGACAAAAACCGAATACGATCCTTTTATAAGAAAGCCAAAAGTCTCGCAGCGGGCTTTAAGCATGGCACCCTGGCTCTCCGAAATTGCGAGAATAATCTTGTCACCGCAGGGAATAGTGGATGTCTTTAAGCAGCATTTCCAGCAGCTGCTTAACGAGCATGAAGAAGAGAGAGTGGTAGTGGACGAAGAGATCCCACCTCCGGTCGATGAAGTCGTTCCCCCTCCTAGCATTGAAGAAATCGGCACAGCCATCAAAAAGCTGAGGAACAACAAGGCCGCAGGCTCGGATGGTATCCCATCAGAGCTCTTCAAAGCTGGAGGCGATGTCCTGGTAGGGAGCATGCACCAGATCATCTGTAGAATTTGGGAGGACGAATGCATGCCCGACGACTGGAATACCAGCTCTATCTGCCCCATCCACAAAAAAGGCGATCCTACCTCGTGCAAGAACTACCGAGGTATATCCCTGCTCAATGTCGCCTACAAGATCCTGTCGAGTGTACTGTGTGAACGTCTAAAGCCGTTTTGCACCGCACTAATCGGCACGTACCAGTGCGGCTTCCGGCCCGGCAAATCGACGATAGACCAAATTTTCACACTAAGGCAAATCCTGGAGAAGACCAGCGAGTTCCAAGTCGATACGCACCACCTTTTCATCGACTTCAAAGCCGCATATGACAGCATTCATTGCAAGGAGTTGTTTAGTGCGATGGCTGAATTCGGGATCCCGGCAAAACTGATCCGGCTGTGTCGAACCACGCTCAACAACACTCGATACACCGTGCAGTTCGGCTCAAGAACGTCCGAGCCCTTTGAAACATGCACCGGATTTCGGCAAGGAGACGCGCTGTCATGTGACTTCTTCAATCTCGTGCTGGAGCAAATAGTACGGCGGGCCAACGTCAACACGGAAGGTACTATCTTCCACAAGTCGGTCCAGCTCCTGGGCTACGCAGATGATATTGATATCATCGCTCGGTCCCAGCGGGCCATTGTGGAAGCTTTCACCGCGATTGAAGAGCAGGCTAAACGAACTGGTCTGAAGATAAATGAGGAGAAAACCAAATATATGCTGTCGACGAAGAAAGAATCCGTCGCCCACCGCCTAGGACAAAATGTTACAGTCGACAGCTATAACTTCGAGGTAGTTAAGGAGTTCATATACCTCGGGGCGAACGTAAACTCCACGAATGACATCGTAGTGGAGATCCGTCGTAGAATCACCCTTGGCAACCGCTGTTACTTCGGTTTGTCCAAACAGCTAGGGTCAAAACTCCTGACTCGAAGAACTAAGGTCATGCTCTACAAGACCCTTATCCTGCCAGTCCTACTGTATGGAGCCGAAAGTTGGACGATAAGCAGGACTGCAGAGCTGATACTTGGCTCTTTCGAAAGAAAAATTCTACGGCGGATATTCGGTCCAGTCTGCGAGGAAGGCGAATGGAGGAGAAGACGTAACCGCGAACTTTATGAGCTGTACAAAGATGTGGATATAGTCCGGAAGGCAAAAATCCGTCGACTACAGTGGCTCGGCCACATCGAGCGCATGGACACAAACGCTCCAGCTAAAAGGGTCTTCGAATCCGAGCCTCCTGGTTCAAGGAGAAGAGGGAGACCGAACCTCCGGTACAGAGATCAAGTGATCGCGGATGCAAGACAGCTTGGTCTTCCGGACTGGAAGCAGCATGCCCGGGACCGTCAACGTTGGAAGGCGGCTTTGGCTCAGGCACAGACCCTCCAAGGGTTAAATGCCTGATAAGTAAGTAAGTAAGAGCAGTTTTTGAACTCCTAACGACAATGTTAAGCTGTTGGCTTAAACAAACAGGGCTCAATAATTCAAATAAGCTGTTTAAAAAAATTGAAACTGGTACTAAAAACCTAGAGAACATTAAGTAAAGATTCGGTTTTGAAGCTGAAATGCATTGTCGAGCAGGATTTCATTTTTTTTTGATAATTAGTGCCATTGAAACCGAGCACCGTTCAGAAATTGGCATCAAGAAGTCTGAAATCAAAGTTTGGCAGAAAAAAAAAGAACCAAGAGCTGAATAAAGTGAAATAAAAGAGGGTAAATGATTGAGTTGAACTAAGTATTGAGGAAAGACAAGTTGGTGAGACGATCGGAAAGAAAAAGGCTAGTGAATGTTCATTGTTAAGGCTAATGCGTTTGCTTTGAAGTTTGGACCAGTTCTGCTGTCTAACAACCCCTCGATAAACTCGACTACAACTCACCGCTGAGCTTCACCAACGCCCTCCAGTATCCATCCACCCACAATCCGCCCAAACAGAATATTTTCGCCGCACGAAAAATAAAAAAACAAACTCCAATCTTCAATCGCTCCCGCCCTCTGCTTCCATTGTTACTGACTTGACTTACTAACGCTCGAATTGAAAGCGCGGCGGTCTGGCAGTGCGGTGATTCGTCGGTGCGGTGGTGTGGCATTGCGGTGACGGCAGCAACAGCGGCAACGACGTGGTGTACTTCAAAACCTCAAGTGCCAAGTGTTTTGCTTTCAGATTGATCTCCGATATTGTTGGCCACTTAATCCGGAGCGCCCGCAGTCAATCGCCCCGAATGTTTATTCATTCCTCCAGAGCTTCTGTATAAACAGCAGCGTTATGCATTCGCGACTTGGCAGGCGTTTGTTTACGAATCGATTTGATTTTTTTTTCTTTTTTTTGTTATTTTAACTCCATCTCCTCCCCTCCCCTCCCTCGAAATTACGCAAAACTATTAAAAAAAAAATCGCCAACGATAAAAGAGAAGCATCGCGTCAAACTCTCACGAAGTTTCGATTGCTCAATCGAATTCGTTTTGTTTTGTTTTTTTTTTTTTTTGAAAATTTCGCGCAAAAAGGAATCAAATAAATTTTGACCCAAATTCCATGCAATAAAAAACTTGGCAATAAAAAAAAAATAAAAATAAGAAAAGAAACAAAAAACCGTTAAATGAAAACACGACTAACAATTGTTAGAGAGTTGCAACACTTGCAACATTCTCTCCCGCTTCCACTCCCACTCGTCACACTCCCACTGCCATTCTCCTGTCCCTTTCTCTGTCTCGATCAATGGCGGCCAAAAAGTGATCGAGACTCGAGATCGACAGGAGAAAGAAGACGATCGGGCTTTTAATTGATCTTCATCGCCGCGGTGGGGAGTCGGGTCGCGTCGCGTGGTGAAAATAGGTGCGTGGAAAATGAGAGAAAAGCGTTTAATTTGTGGGGAGACGCGATCAAATGGATCGTGGCTCAGAGATCGATCGTGACGATGACGCAATGAAAAAACGTTTCTGTGGCTGTCATCGGCTGTCGGAGTTGGCGGGCCTGTTTTTTTTTTTGTCGTGGTCTGTGGGAAAGAAAGAAACGCTGACAGTCGATTGATGGGTGAGTCTTTGAGTGGGTGGTGAGAAGAGGAGGAGAAGGCTTAGTTCAACTGGGTGTGGAGAGCAAGTATCGCTGGCGGCGGTGTTTTTGAGTTTTGAGAGAGGAACGATTGGTTTCCTGGCGACATGATCGTGAGAATAATGAGGGAAGTGGTTGACAGGCAATCGGAGATGCGAGATTGATCTGAGAGGAGGTTTTATTAGGACTGAGGCAGTCTGGGATGTCTTTAGAGGAGACACGATGAAGTCGAGGAAATCGATGAAGGCAGAAAGCTGGGGGTCGAGGGTTTGGATCGTTGGATTGGAGCACGAAGGTATGGAGATGAAGATGAAAATGTAAAGATTTGAGCAAGTTTAGGGTGTCAGAAAGATAGAGGGTGGTGACAGTGGGTGATTGCAGAGGCTGATGGCGAACCAAAAGGCGATGGGATGGGCAAATAAAGATCCCAGGGTAAGCTTAGAAATAGCTGAGGGTGAAATTTAAAAAATTTCTTAAGACTCCAAGTCAAATTTGGTACCAATCGCTTGCAAATAACAAAGCGTGATTTAAAAGGACTCGTGCCATGTATGTGAAGCTGTTTCGAGTCATTTGGGTGGTTTTGCCTGCAAAATGTTTGAATGCGAGAATCCAGAAACTCATGCAAAAGTCTTTAAAAAAGAATTTAGGACCAAAACTTAAAAATTTAGGTCAATGGTCCACAAATTCGAAGTCGCAAACTATAGATTTGGCCAACAATTTAGAGCTACCTTAGTAAAGGTTGAAACTTGAAAATTTGGACCATAGATTCGCTAATTTAAAGCCGCAATTGAGACATTGGGATCAAAGTGACGAACATTTGGAACAAAGACTAAACTTTTGAACTATGAAAAGAGCTCAAACATGCAAATGGTTATGTTCTGATGCACCAAAGACAAGAATCACAAATTCAGAGCTAAGTTTCACTAATTTCGGTTAAAGAATCACGAACGAAGAGCAAGGATTCACTAATTGTGGGCTAAAATACAAATTTAAATTCAAGATTTATAAATTTAGAGCTAGTACTCACAATATTTGACCTGAGACACAAATTTCCCCTCAGGAATCACAAATTAAGAGCAAAGACTCATAAATTGTGGACTGAAATACAAATTTGGATTAAAGATTCATAAATTTCGGACTAACATACACAGTTTTTGGCCCTTTAGTCACAAATTCGGGTTCAATATTCAACAATTCGGAGCTAACATTCACAATTTCTGAGCCTAGACACAAATTTCGAGCTAAGTTCTTTACTAAGCTTGGACCCGAGACCCACTGACTTGCCTAAGCTTAATAATCAGCATTGCAACTTACAAACTTGGAGCTCAGACACAAGCGACGACACACAAATGTCGGGCCAGGATTTAGAAATTTGAAGCTAAAAGTAAGGCAATCAACCACAATTTTGACCCATCACTTTAAAATTTTGAATCAAATCAGAAATTTAGAGTGAAGAACAAGATTTATTGGGCCGAGACTCAGAAGTTTTAAAATAAAACTCACAAATTTGGTACTAAGACACAATTTTGCCTAGGTCTTACGATTTAAGAGCAAAGTTTAACAAATTTGAAACCAAGATTCACAAAGTTTTGACCGAAACTGAAAGGTTGGGTGCTTAAACTTATCTTTAGAGCAAAGATTCACGAACTTGTAGCTAAAACTCAGACATTTTGGATAAAAACTCAGAAATTCGAAGCTTAGTCACAAATTTGGAATCAAGTATTGTAAATTTGGAGCTTAAACAGAAATCTGGGTCGGAAACAAATGAATTTGGATTAAAGCCTCACGAACTTGGAGCCATGACTCAGAAATTATAACAAACACTTAAAAGAAGGCACAAATTTGCAGCCAGCACGCAAGTAAGGCCCAGGAAACCAACAAATTTAGAATTATAACCCGCAAATTATAAGCTGAGGTAAAAATTTAAAGCTAACACTCATAAATTTGGAACTAAAAGACGAACATTTCGAGCTTAGGCTCACTGGCTAACAAATCGGTATCAACGCAATGGCTTAGGACCAAGCAGGATGGTCTGGTGTGTCTCTAAGGCCTACAAAAAAAAAGTTTGGTATCCAGACTCACAAATTTAAAGACGAAGTCAACAATTCAACAGCCAGGACACGAAAATTCAGAGCAAAGACACAAATTTTAAGCTAAGATATGAAATAAAGCCGAAACATGAAAGGCTCACAAGTTTGGGGATAATACGTTTTGTACATCTTACCTACCCCCTAAATTTCTGAGCCAAGACGTACAAAATGTCTTCCCTACTCCCAAAACTCATAAATTTGAGCTGAGACTCACAAATTCGGACCCAAGACTCGGGAATTTTAAGCTTAAGCAGGAATTTTCAACAATGACTTACAAATTTAAGGCAAATGATGGCACCTGATTTGCCTCTCTCAACCACTCACTAACTCCCCGAGATGTTGTTCCTCACCAAAGCACCTCCCTGAGGCTCTACGACCTTTTTGTTCCTTTAATTCTCTTCAATCACCTTGACATCTTCTTCACCATCACCTTGAAAATCCCCTTAAAAGTTCACCACAACGAGGTTGCTCCTCTCAACAAAGCTACTTAACTCCTGAAGAGCCTCCCGCTGAGTCGCTGCCCTTGTAAAGAAAGGTCTTCGCCTCCCCTCTTCCCATTTGAAATTACCTCCACCATCCCATCGCCCACTCGAATTCACCACGGCGTGCGTTTCTGTTTACCTTTCGGCCCACATAGGCGACCAAAGATCATCTCAAGAGCCATCAGGGCTCCTCTTCCCTCCCTGAAATCGATTTCGCCGTGAATTTCGAGTGCTTTCGCCCCGTGGGACTGTGGACCACCCTCGATCATTTCGCGCGACCCTAAAGCGATCTCCAGGCAGACACATGTCTGCGTGTGAGGGTTTTTCCAGAACCTCCACCGACATCTCCACCCGTGTAATTACACACATCATTCCATGGACCGCTCTTGGCGTGCAAAAGACGTGCTAAATGACCGACTCTGGTATCGCCACACGTCGGACGCGCCACATGTGACGTGAAGGCCATCAACCTGTGGTTGAGATGATGTGGTCGCCCGAGGTGGAGGAGGAGGTGGATGACGACAATGGCAACACCACCACATCCGCGGCAGAGGGAAGCGTGTAATTAAATTTAATCACGAGCGCAGTTGAGCATGCACGCGGGGCTTTTGTCGTCCACGCAACAACAACAAGCGGGGGGGTTGCGTGTCGCGAGGAAGACGTTCGCAGGTCGGCGTCTCTCTCGTGAGGAAATTCCTTCGGGGTGGGGTAATTGGTGTTGATTTCGTCGGGCGGAATTATTTCACGAGTGGCTGTGTCGCGTCTTAACTGCGGCGCGTTGGAATGCTGGCGTTTGTTACACTTGGCGGCTGCGGCGGAATGCTTCGCCGTGCGACGGAGACGACACGGAGAACAGTCCGACATGGGACTTGATGTCGAAGTGTTAAATGGGAGAGAGTCTTGTCATTCTTCGCCGACGACGAGGTGTTGGCCGGTTCACGGGTGTCAGTAACTAGCCGTGGGCTTGGAGTTGAGATGGGGTTCTCTTTGTAGACTTAGAACACCGAGCTTGATGAGTCGACAACTTACAGTCATGTCGAAATTCATAGTTTCCGGTTATTCACGTCAAGAGGAGTCTAAGATGCGTTAAAATCGTTTCCAGGACGTTGAAGTGACGGCCGAAAATCGACTGATCGAAACGATTTAAGGCCTCAATTCAGAAATATTCGGTGAAGAGCAGTAACTTGAGGCCTCGAATCGAAAAAATTTCGACAATAAGGGCGATTTAGAAGCTGTAGTCCAAAAAAACGAGATTTCGGTTCAAAAAATTTGGGCTATGGAGCTAATTTTTTTGTTTGATGTAGAAGCTCTAGTCCAAAAAAGGAACGAGATTTCGGTTCAAAAGTTCAAAAAAATTGGAGCTAATGTTCGACTCCAATTTTTTGTCGTATGGAGTCCTCAAATTATAGAAATTCAGATAATGGAGCTTATTTTGGATCTCCAATCAACAAAATGGAGACGATCGTGGTGATCTTGGGTCTCAAATCAAAGAAATTTAAGCGGTCGTGGTGATTTTGCGTTAAAATCGTTTTAAGGACGTTGAAGTGACGGAGAGCCACTACAGCTCCGCGTTTCAAGAAAGATTCAGGGCTTTGCCGAGCCTTTCAAGCTTGTCTCATTCAAAAAGTTTCTTAGGGCCCTTTGTTCTTAGAAGGTTCGTTGAAATTCTTGTGATGCAAGTGAATTTGGGTCTGAAATCTTAGAAATTTGTTTCGTTTGGTGATCTTGAGTCTTAAATTTAAGACATTTCGATGCTAGACAGTGTTTGGGTGTCTCAATCCTCAGGTTTTGAAATTGAATTTGTCGAAAAACTCTTCAAGCTATCCAATACCGTTTTTTTTGTAAGAACGACTGTCCATTGAGACCATGATACATGAAATCAGAGACTCAGAAGGCATCCAAAAGCCCTTCAAATACCAAAACTAACATTTGTCACAAGCGTGTACCGCTTTCGATTATTATTCAGCAAAAATTAGCCCCTTACCGGCAACCAGAAGACCTTCACAGGTCGAAATTCACCAAACAAATGCTAATCGAACGCAAGTCCATTGCTCAAAAGCCTCAGGAGTCAGCTGAAAGCCGCTATTAGCTCCTTTTTCAGCGAAAATGAAGCAAGTAAGCTGCTAGGAAGTCAAATGAGTCGCAAGTAAGTTGGAAATGAATCGCTCAGACCCTCTTTCCACCGACCAAACATCCAATCGTCATCCAAAACCCCAGCAAACAATGCCTCCCAGAACTAGGCCACCTGAGCCATCTTTGGTCACAGCCAAAATGTCAATTCTCCAATAAAACCACAACAATGCATCACAAGCCAAAGAAAAAACAACAGCACAGCATAAACGGCTTCAAAATGGTGGCATTTTAATGAATTACGCGCCCATAACTCCACGCGCGCACAAAAATTACCCGAATCACCCATCAGTCGTTGTCGTCTTGGTCCCTCGATGGAACGAATTGAATTTCAAGGATACACCAATTAACCAAGAGAGCCAAAATGGACAGAAAGACATTTTGCAAAATGTCACCAATTAATTGAAAGACCGGAATTAAGACCTCGGACGCTGGAAAAGTTCATCAGACCAAGCAGGAGCAGAGCACGAAGAACCTTCTTCAGGAACCTGCTTACACCTCACCCACGAACCAAAGTGGATAATAAATTATCTAGAGACACACACATGTGTGCAGACTCACCTTGCCGTAGCTATTAAGTGATCCATTTATCCATCGATCAGCTTCCACACGTCCAGTTAGAAGGGCTCCCGTATTTGGATCGATGCGCTGCCACTCGCGTACCTCACGCTGAAATGGTGATCCGCCATTACTGCTCCCTGGTATTGCAACTTCCATTTCTGTTTGTGTTGGTGATTGTGTGTGGGTATTTGTGTCTTCTGCTACTGTTCGCTTTGAACTCGGTCTATTTTGTATCTGTAATTGCATCTAGATACGGACAGATGTAGTTGCAGTAGACATACGCACCACGACGAAGCTGAAGACGTCGATGAATCTGAAGACGAAGAAGAAGTATCTGCAATGAAAAGGCGAATGAAAAATTAATTAAATCGGAATTGATGAATTATTGATGATGATTTAATGAATTGATTATTGGGTCGAAAGTGGGGGGAATTCTCGGTGGTGGTATTTAATTAGAGAAGTCGATTCGAGTCGTCCTGATCTAAGACTCGGGTAATTAATCTTTCGGTTTACGTTCCCCCCTCTTGAAAGAGCGTCTGTAATTAGACGTCTGATGTCGGGCCTTGTTTGGGTGCCGTCATGCGTGCAGAAGGGGGAGACTCAGTTCCTTGGAGTGGAATGCGGAAAAGAGAGCGATGTTCTGAATTCGCTTGCACTTTCGTACACAACATGGAGACGGTGATTGATTAATTTTTGTGGAAATCTTTTTTTGTGGTCGAATTGAGAGCGATGTGGGGTTATTGAGGTGTCGGTTTTGAGATCGATCAGGCGTGAGAATCGATCGCTGTGGGGTGACTTTGATTAATGGGGCGGGACACGAAGTTTAGTGTCCCAAAACGAAAAAATTTGAGTGAATGGAGGTGATCTGGGGTTTTGTTCCGAAGAAATTCCGGCGGCGGAGGTGATTCGCCGTCAAAAATAAGAAAAATGTGGACGGAAAAAGTTGATTTTGGATCAAAAAAGGGAGAATTTGAGACCAAAAACTTTTTTTGGAGTCTCAATTTAAAGAAATTTGTGCAATTGAATAGGTTTTGGGTCAAATTTTGGTCAAAATTTGGAAACATTTAGGCGATCGAGTCAACCGTAGGTCAATTTCTTAAGGAGTTAGCGTGACGGAGGTGATCATGAATACCAGAAGGCCGAAAATCGACTGATGGAAATGATTTGCCTCAATTCACTCGAAGGAAGGAAGTAATTTGACGCCTCGAATCCAAAAATTTTCGACAATGGAGACGATTTAGAAGCTCTAGTCCAAAAAATTTGAGGAAAGGTGGTGATGTGGATTAGAAATAGACAAATTTGAATAGCGGGAGAGATTTTGGATACAAAGGCTAAGCAAATTTGGGCAATGAAGCTGATTTTGGACTCCAATGAAAGAATTTTTTGTCATATAGGGTCTCAAAACATAGAAATTCAGATAATGGAAGTTAATTTGGATTTTAAATCAACGAAATGGAGATAATCGACGTGATATTGGGTCTCAAATCGAAGCAATTTGAAAAACTTAGGTGATCTTGAGTTTCGAATCGAAGAAATTTGGACTATTTGGTCTCAAGTCGAAGAAGTTGGGACGATCGAAGTAATTTGGGTCTCAAACTGAAGAAATTTAAGCGATCGACGTGATCTTGAGTCTCAAATTTAAGAAATTTGAGCGATCGAGGTGATCTTAGATCTCAAATCGAAGAAATTTTGACGATCGAATTGATTTTGAGGTTCAAATCGAAGAAATTTGGACAATCCAAGTGATCTTGGATCTCAAGACGGAAAAATTTGGGCGATCAGGGTGATTTCGGGTCTCAAATCCCAGAAATTTTGACTATCGAAGTGATTTTGAGTCTCAAATCGAAGAAATATAGACGAGACGGACGAGAGAATCTTGGGTCTCACATCAAAGAAATTTGGACGATCGAGGTGATCTTAAGTCTCATATCGAAGAAATTTTGACGATCGAAATGATTTTGAGGGTTCAAATCGACGAAATTTGGACAATCGAAGTGATCTTGGGTCTCGAATAGAAGAAATTTGGACGATCGAGGTGATCTAAAGTCTCAAGTCGAAAAAATTTGGGCGATCAGGGTGATTTCGGGTCTCAAATCCCAGAAATTTAGACGATCGAGGTGATCTTTGGTCACAAAACGAAGAAATGTTGACGATCGAAATGATTTTGAGTTTCAAATCGAAGAAATTTAAGGGCTCTAGGTGATCTTCGGTCTCAAACCAAAGAAATGTTGACGGTCGAGCTGATCCTGGATCTCAAATCGATGAAATTTTGATGATCGAGGTGATTTTGGGTATCAATTCGAAGAAATTAGGTTTTTAGAGTTGAATTCGGGCCAAGAAAAGCGTAACGAGGGCACTCAGAGGCAGAAAATGGACGTAAAACGTGGACTAAAAATACAGAAAATCTACCACGACCACAAGACTGTTCAAGACTGCTCTTCTAAGAACAGAGAATTGAATCTAAAAAGCAAAAAAAAACTCCTTAAAAAAGAAGAATTGTAGGAAGAGTTGTACGTGCCGGTCTCTGTACGACTTCTGCCGCTCTCCACCCTTAAAAAAAACTCCCACGATAACAGACATTTCTTCGAATTCTATAGACAGACGAAACAAAATTACCTGCCAAGTCCCCCTAACGATCACCAACGATCACCGATCCACACCCAGTTCGTCTGCCAACTCTTTGGTCTCCACAGACAAAAGCGATCACGCTGATCATGCGCCAAAACAAAAAACAAAACTGCAGATCATGCGCCCGGCAGCATCTCAACCCAAAACATCACTCAAAATGTCATTTCAGATGCCCAATCTCGACCAGAACACGACAGAACAAGGCCTTCGATCACTTTGACGGTCGCCGAATGATCGCGCGTGTCCCGTCTCCCGTCTCCTCCTGACTGACTGCTCGACTCCCCGATTCGACCCCACCCTGGGCCAAACTAAATGCTAAGAACGTGCGGAGAATTACTTAAACTTAAACACTAAATTCCCCCTCCTCCCATTTGATCGTTAACAAGCTCGTTACTTCGGGTCCAGGGTTAGGCAAACAAAACAAAAAATTAATTTAATAACCCACCCAAGCCCCACACTGACGACGATCACTTCATCGAAACCACGCGGCAAGCAAATCACAATAATTGGCTTCCCCACGAGTTCGAGTTAAACGAATCGAAAATTGCGTGCTGATTACCGCCGATTCGCCTTCCACAGAGGTCAAGATCGATTGATCGCAAAAAAAAATCGCGTGATCACTGAGGTTCCACTCCCTCATTGGAAAATTAAGCCACTCGTTCAATGATCGCGCTACTAACGTAAAACAGAAGCAAAAGATTCGTTGTTGAGGAGAAGAGGAGAGTTGTGGATCCTCTCCGAAAGATAATTGGTCCACGATCGTCCGGCTGACGTCGATCAGTGGACTCGGTGACTTTTGGGACGACGTGGAAGCGATGTGGATCGTATCTCGAACCATTCTTGACTTATTCTTCTCTCCGACGACCCACTTTACGTGACACTGCAGCAATTTGCTGACACGCTTTCAACGCCCACGGTGCTCCTTTTAGCCCTCGGAGTTGGAGACCAAATCGAGTTGTTTTGAGACTCCCACCCCCGTTCGATGACAAAGCATACGCCTTACGGCGGCTGCGGTGATCGCGTTCAACCATTGGACCGACTAATTTCGTGTGATGCTGCAACTTCCTCTTTGTCTCTCCCTCTCTCATCACACACGACAACGACTTCAATTGTGCTTTCTTTTTTTTTTCTGTTTTCTTTTTTTGCAATTTGGACCACATTCGGTGGAAGGGGCTTCAACTCTTTTGCCTGCGCTTGGTCTGCGTCAATTTGAAGAGATTAACCCAGTTGGAGGTTTCAAGAAACCTATTTGCCCGCACACCGTCCATGTGTGCGGAATGGAAAAAGTCGGTTAGGAAACCATAATTTTTTGGGGGGAAGTTCAGTGGGGGGCTGTTGAGGTCTCGCACTGTGCAATTAGTTAAATGATGGTCTTTTGTTGGTGAGGCTCATAATCGATACGGTCGAGATGATGATGAATGGGCTTTATGTGTGGGGAGGGAGGCGCTTTTGTTTGCCAGGTGGCTGACGCTTTCGATTTTTTTGGGTTTTGGCTTTGTTTTGGTTTTTTTTTGTGATTTTTTTGGGGTGAAATTTGGGTTAAGCTACAGTTATGAGTGAGTGGGGTCGGATGATTATGTCACGACGAAGGTATTTCGAGGTGGGAAAGGTTTAGAGGATAAATCTCTGGAAGACTTATTTCATTCAGCAAAAAGTTGGTTAAAACAAAGTTCAGAGTTGACACTGAAACGAAAACAAAAAAGTGGAGAAAAATCCCTATGGCACTGCTTCAACTTGACTTGAAACGTTGACCACGAACGGACCTTTATGAAAAGACATTAAGCTTTCTTATGCATTTCTTGTCTGGCAACTAAGATCCAATTAAAAAAAAAAAACACGCTGAAGTCTAGAAATTCTGATTGATTCGATTTGATGTCCTGCATTCGGCCTTGATCCAGTCGAAATGCCAGTGCTCAGAAATCCCAAGTGCGTAAGATGCGTAGTCCAGATGCCTTTTTCCACGGTTAAATTTGAAATGGCTGTTACCGAGACGCTGCTTCATCTACCGAGAACATGCCCAGCCTTCTCCGCTACTAGAAAACGCACTCTAAGTGCATTCTTCTTCGAGGATTTAAGCAACTTTGCTAACGTGGATGTAAAGCGCACGTGCTTCATCAACAGGTCCAACTGGGTATAACCCAAGGGAAATCAGACCACGAATTTTGCCCGACTCAGATGGTAGACCTGTTAGAAGATGCGAGTCTGAATTTTCTATAGAGACGTTGAAGCGTTAAAACTATATTGACGAAAAGACTAACGAACATAACGGTACGCAAGCAAATTTTTAAAAGTATTGTAGGTATTGTAGATCAATTTTAAGTAAAAGCATGCTCGATCGTGGCGGCTTTGACTTAACACGTAGGAGACAATACAGTTAAAAGCCACATTGAATTTGGGCCTAGACTCATAGAAACATTTGAAGAAAAACTCGCATTTGAATAAAAACTCGCAGTTTTTGCCAGAAGACATCTGGTCTTTAAAAGATTGAAAGATTAAGTCGCCCATAGATTGCGAAGTACATCAAATATCTTGTCAACAGCAACATTAATGCGATTGTCCCAAGTCAATCTTCTCGTTAAAATAACTCCAAGATTCCTAAAAGTTTCAATATACTCAATCGGGTTATTTTTTGAGAAGAATATGTGGAAAGAACAATAGATCCATTAATTTCCTAACGAACAGCTGAAAAATTTACTTTTTTTGATTGAATTAGAGATTATTTTGGTTAGAACAAGAGCTACAAGGTCTTCCCATATGAGAGTGGCACCATTCACACTCATCTCAAGTAGACAGCTGTAGCCGTTAAGAGTGCATTTTTTATGTGCAATTTATAAAAAAAAAAAAAGACAATATGAGTACAAACATCGTAAGCACAAGAACCTGTACAAAATACCAAAAAAGGATAACACTGCGTTTTACGAACGAGTTTAATAAATTATCATGTAAGGATATTAAATCGAAAGACAAAACTCTACAAGAAGTTTTTCTAAGATACTTCTAAGAAAAGTTTGAGTCATATTCAAAGCTCAATTCTTATGAACAAAAGCCAAAAAGTCAGGGAAGAGGACCTATAATTTGTGAAAGGGAATGGAGTAGATTTTTCACATCAGGAAGCATCAAAGATTGAAATTTGTTTGTCCCGATGGATGAGACAGCTTCAGGAAGGGAAGAGAGAGTAAAACTAGTCAAAGTCAATGCATCAAATAGAAATGTATTGTAGCTTAAAGCCATGTTTGC
Source organism: Syritta pipiens (assembly GCA_905187475.1). NCBI lineage: Eukaryota > Metazoa > Arthropoda > Insecta > Diptera > Syrphidae > Syritta > Syritta pipiens. Next base: position 10,112,926 of record LR994573.1, read on the forward strand.
AAGATAAGAAGTTTACCTTCCAAATTTCAATCAGATCGATCAATCCCTTCCAAATTTGCAAATTCCAAACATTAATGGAGCCGATTTGAAAACCCATAGAATTTTTTTCTTATTTCTTATATTATACACTAAAACGTTAACTAATTTCTTCTTGTAAAATGAGTTTGACAACTCAGAAAGCAACCGCGGCACATAGCAGGCTGACGTTTCCATAAATTTCAAGGAAATCGGACCGATCTACTGAACCCTTTGACGATTGCGCACGCGTGTATCTCCCGTGACTGCTTGAACCACAACGCAAAGTTATTTCAAGCCCGTTCTGCTCTACAAAAACAGAATATACAGAATACGATCGCCGAATAAGTTTACAGAGAGAGAGAAAGAACCATCACGCATTTCGTAACGCTTTCGTCTCAACGTTTACCCCAACGCGCGTAAAGAGGTTTTAGATTCAAGATTCTTTTGTGGGAATTATTAACTAAAGTTAACGTATTTTTAGTAAGAAGTATATTAAGCCGTTACAGGTTGATTTATTGTAACGTATTACAAACATTCAATATAAAAAATTTTCACAAAAAAATTGAAAAATGGTGGAAATAAAGTCTTTTTTGTTTTTCGCCAGTTTTAGCTTGGAAAAAATAATAGAAACAAACTGAGTTTAAGGAAATTAATATGGAAGAGTAATGAAATTACAGTTAAAATGTATCACATCCTTTAATATTTGCTTGTTGAGCCTCTGTTTTTACCACTGCAGGACATCTTCGTCCCATGGAACGAACCAACTTGCTACAAGTTTCACCAGGAATGGTGAACCACGCAGATTGAATTTTGGACCACAGTTGCTCCTTGTTGGTGGCTCTACAATTGCCGATCTTGCGTTTTAAGATTCCCCATAGGTGTTCTATGGGATTAAGATCAGGAGATTGCGATGGCCACTCCATAACTGCTGTTTTATGATGCGTAAACCACTCTTTCGCCAGTTTGGAAGAGTGTTTAGGGTCATTGTCTTGCATAAACTCCCACTTCAGTGGCATGTCCTCTTCGGTGAATAGCAGCATCAGTGTATTTAAGATATGTACGTAGTCAACTGCACACATTTTGTTTTCTATCCAAAAAATTTGACCAACGCCAGAAGCCGAAAAGCATCCACAGATCATGATGCTACCACCACCATGCTTAATTTTTTTTTTTTTTGTGTACTTGGGATTGAATTTCGTTTTTTTTCGACGTCTCACGTACATTTTCTCGTCGGAACCAAACAAATTAATCTTGGTTTCATCTGTCCATAGCATGTTGTTTCAGTTTTCACGATGGTCTCTAAATTCAATCTCCTTCGAACATTTGGCTTACTCAGAAAAGGTACCTTCCTAGGGGATCTGCCAAACAGTTCCGCTTCTCCCAACTCGTTTCTTAAAGTGCGACTCGTTACTGGTGCATTAAGATCCTTTTTCAGTTCGTTTGACGAAGCAAATGGATTTTTTTTTTTGCACTGTCGCAATGTTGGTGTTGTTTTCTGTTTCCTTCCCCTAGTTTCCGGTTTGGGGCTAAAATGAATTACTGTGAACACTTTTTTCTTTGAACCCTGAATAATTTTGGATATTTCATCCATTGTTTTCCCGTCTTTTCTTAGATTTTTAATTAACTTTCGCTCGGTATCGGTACAGTGCAATCCGCGACCCATTTTCGAAAAGTTTTCACTAAATTATTTAAATTTTTTTAAATAAATTACAGTTCACAAATTCTCACTTCACAGAACACTAAAAAAGATGAAACAAGACTGAACTGAAACGTGAAAACTATTGATAAACATTGAGAATTGCCATTGTTTCTATTATTTTTTCCAGGCTAAAAAAACATACTACTCGATGTTTTTATCATTCGAAATAATTAAAACCTGATAAGACCAAACTGCTGCATAATCTTAAAGTATAGTTAGGTAGCATTCAATGACAAAAGGGGTATTGCAGAAAGACCTTTATTTATGGCATTCTTAAACGTTGCGTATTAAGAAAACATTTGTTTCTATTATTTTTTCCACCACTGTATATTAAAATGCTTTACAAAGATATGCGTTTTTTTTTACAATTTTGCTAAAAGTCGCCATTATTTTAAGGACAACAATTGGTATAAAAATTAGAAAATAAACTAACGCATTCATTCTGACCAAAAGTTTTTAAATCCGTCTCCAATTATTAGAGCAAAGTAAAATATGGAAATTAACCCTCTGCTCCTCCACGCCTCTTGCTCATTCCACTTTGTAAGCTCCCCGTGTAAGCTCAAATTGATAAGTGCATGATTGTGTGATTATAAATAATTCTGACCACGATTGTCCTCTATGCTTGTGACCAATTACTTTACTTTGAAAAATTGACTTTTATAACGAAAATAGACCTTTGAGCACTGTTTAGAAATTTTCGAGATCCCCTTCCAACTTAAGGATCTCGCCGACTTCACTTATGGAAATCAGTTTCGTTTCCCTTTCGTGGATCTCCCATGTTGAGGCTCCCAAGTGAGGCGGAACTTATACATTCCATCAGCCCACCAACCTAACTTAACCTATCTCCCATGTTTAAGATTTTTTTTTTTTTTTGATGATGTGCTTTCTGAAGTTTAAAGATCAGAAAAGTCTGATTAGCGAATTTCAAAACTTTGTTCAAACAAACAAAACAAACTCAAACAGAGACGAAATGTTGGGAAGTTCCTAAGGCTTTGACTGCAGAGTAAAAATCTTTTTCGAAGGCGGCCCCACATTGGATGCGGAACAAGTTTTTTTTAGCAGAGAAAAAATCAGAACATTGTATTGGAATCTCTGTCCATGATTTCGTCTGCAAGAACTCAATCTCATAGACAGACATAGATGCAACCTGAACCGCAATTGTTGCTGCCAGAAATTGTTGCAATTTTATTCACACCTCCTGCGCGCTGGCACTCACGCACTTCCTGAACTCGTCTTCTGCATGCCACCTGCCAAATTGACATTCTATCGAAATCTTTCGCTCCGCAAAACAAACTTTCACTTTTTTTTTAAATCCCGGCGCCGGTTGCATCAATCTGGCCACACTAAAACTTCAAATTACAACTGTAATTGCAATTTAATTACTCCGTTGCCTCTGCACTGCCTGAGGGGAGGCTTCGGAGGCATCTGCCAACGTACCTCACATTAATTACAACAATAAAACCATCACCGATAAAATGTGAATTTAATTCGTGACAACAGCGAAATGGAATCGAGTCTCGAAGCTACAAGTGCCACCAGAGAATTTCTCCGTTCACAGAAGAAAAAAATTGAGCTTCGTTAATCTCCTTAACAAATGGTAACAACAACAACAGCAATAACAACAGAAGCAGCAGAAAAAAAGCGTTTCTTTTACTTTCTCCGCGTGCGGTGGCGTTCTATTGTCGGCTGGAGTCTGCGCGCGTCTCTCGGTTAAGTGTGACGTTTGGCTTCTGGCTTCCATATTTCTTTTTTCTCGGGAAAAAGAGAGGCAGACGCCCGCTCGACTAATTGCTTCTGATTCAGGAAAAGATTACGTCCTCCCCTCCCGCTTGGACCATCGAACAAAGGTCGTGCCAGCTTCCCCTTCTGCTTCTTCGGACGGAGATGTGGATGGAAAAGTGGAAGAGGAATTATGATTATTGCAGAGGAAAAGTGATTGAAAGTTATAGCTATGGAAGGGGGGTGGGTAAATTGGGAAGACGAAAAGAAAAGTGGAGAAACGGAAATGGCGAAGTGGAGTTGGAGTTTGAGTTTAGAACAGGAAGCAGTTTGTCAGACTAGTCTTTTGTTGGTGGTTAGGGTCTTATTTTAGAAGGCGTTTTTCCACGCGTTGCAGCAGAGTGATTTGTGCAAGGGCGTGCATTGTGGATGGTAAATTTCAGACCGTTAAATGACGTTGTTAGATGCGGTGATAATGTTGGATGACCCGGTTTCCGGTGGGAAATTGTAACGAGAAAAGAGGTGAACTCTTTGGGGCTGAGTGGAAAATTTCTCTTTCGAAAGTTGAAGGAGAGTTAGCGAGTTTACAATTAAATCAGAGCTTCTGAAGCTCTCAGGATATCGTGACTGACTTGTTTTTTATTAAATTTTAGACCCTTTAGCAGAAACCACAGAAAAACAAAAGCGGAGAAAGTCAAAGTCTGAATCAACTACACCTTCTACTTTTTTTAACACTACACTGCGAGACTTTTTTTTACCAAAATATTTTTTTATGACTGCAAATACCAGAGTAATAACAAAGAAAGAGGGATTAGTCTACCTAATTTGGCATGATTATTCCCTTCAAAATATGTGAAGTAGGTCATCTACCAAGCTTAACTGAATAAAACTATGATCCATAGATTATGAAAGAAGTAAGAATTGAGTTGTATCAGATCTGCTACATTGCGGGGTTGGATACAAAAGGTCTTTAGAGAGTCAGTCTGTCTGCCTGTCGAGTGAATCTATTCTTTTTTCAATTTTAACCTTTTTTTAAGAATCTTCTAAAACGGGTTCTTTCAACCCCTGCTACATGTCAGTGGCAACTTAGCATTTTCTCGTTTAATTTAATTTCTGTGAAAGCTGGGATCATTTTGTGCAAAGAACTTGGTGGTCTTAAACCTTAGAATTGAGAGTTTGGGACTGTTGCCAATAAAGAATTTCTATAGCATTCCGAGATCTGACTTAGATTCTGTTGGAAAGAAGTACATGTAAGCCCGTCTGTCTTCTATATATAAGGCACTAAGGCTCTTCTCCTTCATTTCGTTCCTAGACTTCGCTTTTATTAGATGTTGGAACGTGTACACAGCGAGAATTCTTCCAAAGGTCAAGCTGGACTCCCAATAGTGGTCAACAACGTTCTTTTTTCGGTTGGAACGTGTACACAGCGAGAATTCTTCCAAAGGTCAAGCTGGACTTCCAATAGTGGTCAACAACGTTCTTTTTTCGGTTGGAAAAATTAGGTCTCTTTACACGCAGTTCCTTTCTTCCTCAAGCAAAGAAATTGTAACTCAAACGCTGCCATCTTCACAGCACCTTCCTACATCATTCGCCACATTCACAGCCCTCTTAACCGACTACCAGCCCTTCTCACAACTCCCACCACATCTTCGCTCTGACGCAATCCAAACCAACGTCTACTTCTGCCTTCTAAACGTGTTCACATCCAAAATCCCCACGTCCCCACGTCGTCGTTGCCATCGAAAATACCACGTCGTTCCCATTCCGTCACTCGATTGTCATTCCGCCAGTCAGCCGCGCCAGTCCTACCCCAAAAAGCAACTCAATCGCGAAACAGAGACTCCCTCCCCCTCATCCACAACCAAAAAAAAAAAAGAAAAATTATTCAAATTCGGAAACGTGTGTAAACGTGCTGCCATATCCAGTCGCATGGCGCCACGACGCGTCGCAACAACAAGCCGGCCGCCCTCTCTTTCTTTCGCATCTAATTATCCAGCAGAGTGAGACCCCCCTCCGTCCACCCAAAAAGACATCCAAACTAATTTGAAGTCAATCCAAGTAAACGGACGTTAAATCACCCGGACAGAGGGTACGAAACAAGAATTCCTACTTAGCACCAAACCCACGGCCCAGAGCCTCAGTCCTCTCCTCTCCTCTCTCTCTCAGCGGGACTCAACTCCAAATATGGACACGACCACGACGGAGGCTGGTGGTTGCTTTCAATTGAACGCCAATAGAACACGACAAGGATATTTTTCTTCAGCTAACCATAAACGGAATCTCCCCCTCTGCGACCGACCGACGTTCCGAGTTCATAAAGCAGGCGATCGGGGGGGAAGTTCTAGACTCAGATGGACCCCTCCAGGGACACGGAGTGGTATTTTATTTATGGCCAAAGTGTCAGTTCTAATCAAATTCAAGGATCTCATTCCTCTGACCGGACACACGGCGCACGAGAGAGGATCCCGAGAGGAGCTAGGCCTGAATCTTTGCAGTTGGATCTTTGTCTGTTTTGTGGAAACGCGAAAAAGGAGTTTCTCTCGCATGCCATGCCCATTCTAAGAAGAAGAAGATGAAGGAGGAAGAGATCCAGCAGCAGCTGCTGGAAGATGAACAAAGCACTGAAGTAAAGTACTCCACGTTCATGTTTATGCAAAAAGAAGAAGACCGGGAGACAGCCTCAGGGGAGGAGGATGAAAATTTATCTGCGCTCCTTTGGGAAACAAAGGAAACGCGTGTGTGGAAGAGGAGCACAAGGCAGGGATGTGAACAGTAGCCGTGGAGGAGGCATGTGGAGGTGTTGCCAAGGCGAACAATGGGAAGATGAGTTCAACGGAAGCAGAAGTAGTTGAGGAGCACGATGGTTGTGGATGGGGTAGGTCGGAAGCTGGAGTCGAGTGCTTGTTTTAGAAAAGAGGTCGGTAAAAAATTATAGAACATTATTGAACTTCGTGTGATCAAGGAGCGATCTTTAGGACGGAAAAGGAAGAAGAAAAACGCACTGACAAGGTGAAAATAAAGGGCTTTCGTTTAGAGACGAGTCGACAATTTGAGGCGGCCATGTTGTTACGGCGATGCTGTCAAATTCGCTGCTTGTTATTCTGTCAATGATGCCAAATCATTGAGGCAACTTTCAAATTTATGAAGGCAGACTGAGAATAAATCTTTTAGGTTGCAGTACTTAATCCCATTCCCCATTTTATCAATCAGTCGATTATGGCAACTTACGTGATTCAGAAACACGCCCATGTGATAACATTTTATAACAACCTAGCCAAAGGCCTTTATTGCTCTGGCTACACTAAATTTTTGAATGTTTAGCTAGTTCTCGATAAATAAATAAATATATTTTATTATTAAAAAGAGCCTTCGTCGATGGGGATGTAGCTTTCATTTTAAGACAAAGGCAGTGACCCTTAATAGAAAACTTTTCTACATTCGGTGGGCAAGTTCGAGACCGTGGATTTGGTAAGTAATCAAGTCGCACATCGTCAAAGATATATCAGAGTGGTCGAAAACATTGCCACTATTTATTTTCTTTTTTTATTTTAAAAAAGTGGTTAGTCCATTCCAGTTTTCTTTTGAACTAGAAGACATAAGACCATTCGGTTTTTTGTGTTCACCTCAAAATGAACGTGAGCATTAACGGCGGGGTCCTAATTTAGCACTGCGACTTACAGTTTTGAAAAAAAAAAATTATTTACACTTTTTTTTTTCATTATTGCTTATTAAAATTTTCAGTTTGTATGCGAATTTTTCACAAACTATGGGCATGAACAATCCAACTTTAATGCATAATTAAAGAACAAGTTTTTAAGCCTTTCTAAGTTTGTATAGTACTTTATTGTAGGTGTTGCCATTATTTTTTAATGCAATTTTTTTCCATGTTGTTTGTTTTGATTTTAAAAAGCCGCTACTTTCTAAACGAGGTGAGATAGACCCTTTACCCATAGCAAAAATTGCTCGTTTTTTGACGCTCTATGAAAAACCATCATCAATTTTTGACGCTAAAGTTATTTAACTCTTCCCACACATCAAAATACTCGTAGATATTTTTCTAAACGTGCAAAAATGAATACATTGGGTTCAAGATGAACTTTTGTGAATTTTCACCGCTCTGAAATGCGATCAAAATCGTTTGTACTTAATTTTTTTTGGTGATGAAGTAAGGAAAAAAATAACACAAAAATCATTCAAATCGGTCAAATGGGAGGCTTTTTGTTTACAAAAAACCACACGACCGCTGAGTATGTATCCATTTTTGCACGCCATTGGACGTGGAAGTCCTTAGCAAACCCACGTTGCTTGCTCATCTTCATCAGCAGCGTCCACAGCCTTCTACTTCTTTTATAAATATCCAACTGGAAAGGGCCTACACACGATCATCGTATGCTCAGCGGTCTCTCTTTCAAGCTTCAAAATTTGGGTCGCCTCTTACTCATCACCATCTGGTCTTCTCCTGACAACCTTCTTCACGGCCACGTCTTTTTCGTTATCCCTTCTTTTCATGACCTCTTTTCCCCCATAATCCCTCCACTTTCCTCATTCTTTTGTAACCGCCGAATCTTCCGCGATGACTTTACATCAATTAGCGTGAATTTCGTTTTCTTATTGACTTTTGATTTCATCACAAAGACAACTCATCTGTGTTTTGGAAATTCCTCCAGCCGTTCGATGATGACGCACGTATAGACGCCCCCGCTGAATGAACTTTCTCGTCGGTCTTCTCTTTCCCTTACCTCCCTCACTCACATCTTTTACACACCCCCGTTCATTCCAAGGGATTTCGTCACTTCACTTAACTCAAATCATTTCAATCCAGACGAGACGAGACGCGACGCGTTTTATCTGCGCAGCTGTCGCCCATAACGGTACCCACTGGCGTGGCGTATGCTCAATCATTCCTTTTGTTGTTGTTGTTGTTAGATTTGCGCCGATTTTGGTCGAAAATCTGTCAATCTTGTTGGGGGCGAAGGCGTAATGAAGTTTCGCTGTCTATTCCACGCCTCGTCGTGTGGAAGATGATTGATTTTTCTTCACCGTTGTCTCTGAGAGGGAGGAGGAGGCTTTAAGACTTCCGGATTTGGAGCAGGATTGGAGAGCTCCGTGACAGCGTCACGCAACATCGAAAGGAATGAGGAAGCTTTTGGCTTTGTTGACTCGTGCTTTTGTTTGAGATTCGATGAGTAAGTGGTAGAGGACATGTGTGTAATTAGAAATTTAACTGCTTTATGATCGAACGGGGAGAGAGAGGAGGAATCGAGACACTCGAAGGCGTTGGGGTTGGTGGAGAATGCCTTACTCACCGTTGCTTAAGATGACGCCTTACACACGACGGCGAGTGAATTCTTTACATCCGTCATGTGTAAGGCGTCCTCTTAAGCAACGGTGAGTAAGGCATTCTCTACCAACAACGCCTTCGAGTGTCTCGATTCACCCTCCCTCTCCCCGTTCGATCATAAAGCAGTTAAATTTCTAATTACACACATCCCCTTCAGCAACGCACGACAAACCGATAAATTACTCATTACAGCTGCTTAACACGGCTTAACACGGCAGCTGTTCGTCGCTCGCTCTCTCATCGAGATACTTAGATAGTTTTCATAATCCACAGACGCGCGAGGGCAAATGCGCGCGTGTGCACACACGCTGCGCGAGCTGCGCTACCGCCCAGTCAGCGAGGCAGTCACGTTTTGTTCGACAGTGCCACTGAACAAAGATGAGGATGAGATGTGGCGGAGGGAGGTGGAGGAGGAGGACAGGGAAATTGTGCTAAAAGTGGAATATTCCATTTTTAGATACAAATCACCGTTAGAATCGTTACACACGAGACGGTGGAGTTGTCTTTCACCACTTGGCATTCGGCCCGGTTCCCGTCTGGGGGTGGTTGTCAGGCGGCAGTTTCTTTCTCTCCTGTCCTCGACTGGTTGATTGATTATTTAAACAAGAGAAATACTGCTGAGTGTAATTGAGGCAGATTATGCATAATTCGAAGAGCTGTCCAAATATTATGAAGTCTCCAACAAGTTGCGTCTTACATTAGTTGATTGCATCTACAGTCAGAGACTAAACAAAGTGTACACCCATGATTCGAAAATGATGAGTCCTATAAATGATTTTCTGGTGGTTCGATGTTAGAACTGTTTTTAGTTATGAAAAAGTTAATTTGTTTTCTAAAAGTGGTCAAAAGGATTATAAAAATAGGTCTAACAAAAAGCTTATACAACAAGATAAGCAAAATTATTTCAGTTTTTTCAAAAAAGAAATTTAGAATTAATTGACAAAACCAAAAAATCACAACTAAGACTATGCCTGTTATATTTTTGTGTTAAAAAAAAAATCTTTAAGACATCTTAGCATTTGTTTTCCTACAAACATCGTTGCCTATAGCTGCTCTTAAAGAAGCGCAGAATACTTGTTCATTAATGTGAATCAAAGTTTTTTTTTTTTAAGCTTTAATGTGAAAAAAGACTTAAAAACGAAATTAAAAATGCCACCGAAAGTTTTTTTTTCCACAGAGGTGTTATCATCCTCTGGTCTTTCTCCGCCTAAAACCAACTTATTTGGTCATTGGTCCTAACATAGAACTTACTTTTATCCAGATCTTAAGCAGGGTAACATCTACATCTCCTTCATATCCTTTTATCCACTACGACTAGTTAAGTGTCTTGAAGCCAACACATACGAGATGTATTCAAAAAATAAGGTGAATTTTCAATTTTTTTTCGACAGCAGGAAATCGCCGAACACACAAAGCACGTCTAACTTTCATGTCTCTCACAAACAAAACAAATATGCTATATAGCTTAAACTGTAAAAATGTGTCCGAGACGAGTGTACCAACATAACAACATAAAAACGTCGATAATCAAATGTACGTAGCCCGCGAAATTTGAAAATTCACCATACTTTTTGAACAGACCATATATACGATCACAATTTACGAAATTACCCTACAAGAGATTAGCAAGATATTTTTAATTTTCATCATTCTTGAATTCATTTTCCATTCGCCGTAATCAACTCAAATTCCTATCTCTCTCTTCTTCATACCTCCTTTTTAGAGTTCTTAGAGACCAGAATTAGATTTCATTGTTGAAGTCTTAAAAATATTCTTATTTCAGCTCTTAAACAAAGTGCATTCCTCTTTTTTTGTTTCTACATTTGGAAATAGATGAAAATAACAGTCTTCCCCCAATTGAAATAAAACGTTCAAAGGTCTTAAAACCATTTATTTGCTTTTCGACAATTCTGTAGCGAGACGACCTTACGACGATTTGGAAGTTCTCTTTACAAGAAACACCACCATCAACATCCTGTAAAAATATGTTTCCTTAAATGAAACTCTTAGGGGGCTTCCCTTTTATTATACTACTTTTTCCCTAAAGTCGGACTCTGTCGGCTTTTTTATTTTTTATGTCGTGCAATAATTCGACACACAGAGCTGTCTAAACTTTCAGAAAGTAAGCATTGTAATCGTGAACTAAAAGCTCTAAACCATCAACGGTTCTATATGATTGGCCTGAGCTCCTACAGCATAGATGACGACAAATGTTACGGCCTTACAAAGGATGTCTGGCTCTCGGTTCTTGTTGAGAAAGTCAGTTACTTTCGAAATTTTAAAAAGAAAATTTTGAATGAAAATCCTGTTTGAAAATAGTTTCTGTTCTAGAATATCCTTTAACTGGATTTCTTATATTAGGTTGATGTAAAGTCATCGCGGAAGATTCGGCGGTTTCAAAAGAATGAGGAAAGTGGAGGGATAAAGGGGGAAAAAAGGTCATGAAAAGAAGGGATAATGAGAAAGACGTGGCCGTGAAGAAGGTTGTCAGGAGAAGACCAGTTGGTGATGAGAGAGGCGACCCAAATTTTGAAGCTTGAAAGAGAGACCGCTGAGCATACGATGATCGTGTGTAGGCCCTTTCCAGTTGGATATTTATAAAAGAATAAGAAGGCTGTGTACGCTGCTGATGAAGATGAGCAAGCAACGTGGGTTTGCTAAGGACGTCCAGTGGCGTGCAAAAATGGATACATACTTAGCGGTCGTGTGGTTTTTTGTAAACAAAAAGCCTCCCATTTGACCGATTTGAATGATTTTTGTGTTATTTTTTTCCTTACTTCATCACCAAAAAAAATTAAGTAGAAACGATTTTGATTGCATTTCAGAGCGGTGAAAATTCACAAAAGTTCATCTTGAACCCAATGTATTCATTTTTGCACGTTTAGAAAAATATCTATGAGTATTTTGATGTGTGGGGAGAGTTAGATAACTTTGGCGCCAAAAATTGATGATGGGTTTTCATAGAGCGTCAAAAAATGAGCAATTTTTGCTATGGGTGGAGGGTCTATTTCACCTCGTTTAGAAGGTAGGGGCAATGTAAAATCAAATCAAACAACATGGGAAAAAATTGCATAAAAAAACATTGGCAATAGCTACAATAAAGTACTATACAAACTTAGAAAGGCTTAAAAACTTGTTCTTTAATTATGCATTAAAGTTGTTTGTTCATGCCCATAGTTTGTGAAAAATTCGCATACAAACTGAAAATTTTAATAAGCAATAATGAAAAAAAAAGTGTAAATAATTTTTTTTTTTTCAAAATTGTAAGTCGCAGTGCTAAATTAGGACCCTGCCGTTAATGCTCACGATTATTTTGAGGTGAACACAAAAACCCGAATGGTCTTATGCCTTTTAGTTCAAAAGAAAACTGAAATGGACCAACCAAATATCATGGAGATGAGACACACCAGTGAAACATCAAATTTGAAGTTTTGGAAGAAAAAAAGTGATGATTCACTTTAAAACAGCAAATGGATCAACTGAAGTCATCCAACTTGAAGCGATCTCTAGAATGGCGTTGTGACTACAAATTGTACAATTTGCTTGACAATCGTGCTTGACAACTGCAAATCATCAATGTGAACCCTCGAAACTACAAATCGGCAGACTTGTAGTCAGAAATTTCAATATTTTCAACTTTTCGCCTCTATTGAACGATTTTTAGTCGAGTGTGAGCATTTGTCGTCCAACTTCGGAGTATTTTTCATTTTTGTATGTGATCTCGATGGCTGAGCATCTTAGTGGAGCGGAAAAAATGTCGTCGAGCATAGAAAAAAAATGATGTCTGGAGTTTTTTGATCTGAAGTTAGCGTGAACGCCAAGACAAATTTGGTTGTCAAGCAAATTGTACAATTTATAGTCAGGTGTGAACCCTGCTTTTGTTCTCATCATCATCACCATTTTCTTCTTGATCGCGTGTTCAACTAATGGGGTCGGGGTCGAGTTTGTGAGACAAGAAAAAAAGCATTCCAAATGCTCTCCACCTTTTCGCGTCTTGATATTTTGCCAAAGGTCTGATTTAAAGCTTCTTAAGTGCATTAATTTTTCTAGACTCGTCTTTAGAGCCAATTCCTTAAGTTTTCTTAATAAAATTTTGCTTTCCAAGCCATTTGGGGACCCGAAGCTTTATGCAAACTACATGTCTTTCCTTCAGACTCAACATGAGTCTCTTTGACTGCCCACAAAACGTTCTAAAGACCCTTTATTTTATTCATGTCTTGATTTTATGCTACACGATTGATTTGATTAAAAATTTGAGACTTGTATGCACTTATGAAATTTATTAGACTGCTCTCAATAAATGCTTCATTCAGTTTTCTAGGCAAAAGTCTACTCTCAAATCAATTAAGGGCGCTAAGTTCGTACAAAACAGCTACCCTTTTCTTCAGACTCAACGTGAGCCTCACTAACGATCCACACAAAGTTCCAAAGACCCTCCAGATGGACCGTGTTTAGTTCTTACTTTGTATGACCGATGTGATGAATGATTCAAGGCTTTTGGAGTGTCTTGGAGTTCTTCACATCCTTTCTCAAGCTGTCTGTTCACTTTTTTTTGACTAATTTCCTTTTTCCAGAGCAAGTTCCAGTCCTTAACTGAAATCTACACTGCTCTGTTTCAATTTAGAATTCAAACTAGAATTAGAATTCCGATTTGACCGTTTGGATGAATATCTTTGACCTCCTCGACTGGCAAAGATTTAGAATAAGAAGTATTAGACGGTGAGGTGGTGGTAAAAGTCACGCAAAGCACTGCAGCCACTCTCAAAGATTTACTCGACCCATTTTTCAACTCCTTTTTGGATTTTTTTGCTGAAAATTTTCTTTCAAACCGACTTGAGGACACTTAATGAACTCTAAACTGTTCTGTTTGAATTTAGAATTAGCTACCTTCCGATTTGACTTATCAGATGAATGTTTTTGCGCTCATCGACTGTCAAAGACTCCGAGTCTAACTCGGACTAGTTAGTAAGGCGGTGGGAAAAGTCGCGTAAATCACTGCGCCCATTCTCAAAGACTTTGACCGATTTTTCGAACTTCTATGTGGAGTTTTTTTGCTGAAAATTTACTTATAAACCGACTTGAGGACTCTTAATGAACTATAAATTACTTTTGAGTGTCTCCAGCTTTCAAAAAAAAAAAACCCCAAAGCCCATCCAACTCTTCCTTGTCCTGGACTTAGTCCACAGCATTATTTTGATGAATAATTTTATGGGTTTTGAGCGCCTGTGATTGGAGTAGTAAAGCAGTAAAGTTTTATTTGTACCATAAAAGGTTGCAAAAGCATGGTCTAGGCCGTCTGCCTGTTGGCAATTTTACAGATACTTTGCGCATAGCGATTTTAAATTTTTACTGAAATTTATCTTTCAGTTTTTCTTATTTAAATTTCATCATAAAAGCCATTGAATACCGTTCACCGAGTCTTAAATTCCTTCCAGACTCAACAAAAGCCTCTCCAATTTCCCAAAAAACGTTCCATTTACCCTTCACTTTAACCATGTGCTCATCCCACATCGTATGACCAATCTGTTGACTTTTTTCAGCCTCCTTTCTTCATCCAACTTCATCTTCTTGCGGAAGCTGCACCTCATCTCTCAAATTCCCCATGAATTCCACTTGCAATTCCTTTCACGTCCTGTATTTTTTTAACTACACTCTTCCAAGGAATCCACAAAAACCCAAAAATCATCCCAATTCCCTGAAAACAATCGAAAAACACAGTCCTCACAATCTCATCATTAATTACTGTCCACACGTCAGTCAAACAAAATCCAATTTCAAAAAAAAAAAAAAAATAAACCACACAATCATCAAAATCCAGATAACAACCATCATCTTCCTCCTTCTTCTCTGACTCCGGACTTCAACGGCTTGCCCTCATTTACTCAATAAAACTTGTTCTAACGGTAAAAACAAACCACACTCCCTCCCATCCCAAAAGCCGACATCGACCGACAGATCCAGATACACACTCGCACAGCACACACATCGTCGTCGATGCGCGATGCGATGTGCGAGTATCTGGCGAGTTGATTTGCACTCATTACGCGAAAAAGTCATAAAAATTGTTGTTTTTTTTTGTTCCTCCTCTTCCTCTTCTCCTTCGTTTTTTTTTTTGTTTCCTCTCTGAGCTTACCCTTCGAGGTGGTGAAACTCATTAAATTTATTACCTCAGCGAGGTTCGGCTTTTTGTTTCATTTTTTGATTCGAATGACGTCTGAAATTTGGGTTAAACACGTTTCGAAGATGAGATACTCTCAAACACGTCCACACACATTTTTTCGTCTTTCTCTCCGTCGGCCTTTAACCTAAATTCACATCTTTGCAGCGTCGACGCAAGCTCGTTCTTCGCTTGCATTTCCATCTGCCGGTCAGTGGTCATGGACCCGGATCAGGATTTGTAATCGGCGGGAGATAGATTTTCCTCCACCGCGTGCCAATAAATCAATCGGAGGATTTCCCTTTGGAGAAGATATCGGAGGTTAGAGATCTCTGAGAGAGAGAGAGTGTGGCTCAAAGGGATGAATGGAGGGACGACTGCTTATGGTGAACAGACAGACGAGTTTAAAGGTTTTTTCTGCGCCTGGGTCTTAGAGAGGCCGAGGGAAAGCCGAGATTGAAATAGACTTGCAAAAAAAAAATGAAATACAAATTCAAAAGAGTTGACCAGCGAACTGGCGCGGCATCGACACGTTGTCGAAGGTCAACAGCCTTGGACGGCTGGCTTTATTTATTTTTTGTTGCTATCGATTGTATTGAAGTGGGTTTTAAGCTGCAGATTAATGCAAACACATTCACTCGGCAACCGGGAGTGAGTAATCAACCAGTTTAGCAGCAGGGAAGTTCATGAGGTGGTGGTTCGAAGAAATCGAACGGCCGGCTTGGGGCTTTCGAGAGAGTGAATGAGTTTATGACCTTCTGTCGATTGGGTGGGGGGAGTTTGGTCAGTCGGAGAAACTTGGTTTCAATTGGATTGAAAGTGAACAGTCTCTATGTCGTTCTTTGATTCAGTCTTTTGGTCATGGGTTTTCATCTTGAAAGAAGACCGCATTCATATCTGCCCTCTGAGCGACTTGAGATGCATTTGACTCATTATGATGCAGAATTCTTGTTGTAAAATCTCAAAACATGCGCTTTTATGAGTTTTGTAGTTTCACTAGCTTACTCCTGCACTTAACCCTACACTGGGCACTGTAGCAGATCTGATACAACTCAATTCTTACTTCTTTCATAAACTATTGATCCCAATTTGACTTTTTTGAGCTTTGTAAATGATATGCTTTATATATTTCGAAGGGAAAAATCATGCCAAATTATGTAGACTAATAGTTTCAGAAATGGAAAAAAAAAATAAGGAAGTCCCAGATGTTTAAAGAGTCTCTTAAAGAGTAAATCGGCAGCGCTTGTGCGTAGCCGGCCTTCGCAACTTGCACCAAGGTATCCAATTCAATTATTATTGGTAGCCGACAAGTAGGACGACGCCTGCTACTGCTGCTGCTTTTTCGCCATCATCTCTATCCGCACAGCAGCTGCTATCGCATGATGAATCATGGCAAGGCTCATGTTCTCGCCGGTGGACTGGAAGTCAGACAACTGATTTAGCTAGTTGCTCATTAACATCTTCATTATAGTAACCTGGTATTCGAATTTTCTCGAGCTGCCTGCTGAGCTGACTATAGAAGGTTCTGCGACGGCTTCCTGAATCAGTAAAGATGATTGATGATTGTCAAGATCAGAGGAGAAGAAATCACCAGCTTTGAAATAAAGCCGTAGAAGCGTGAATATAGACTTAAAGGATTTTCTTTTGCTATCAGAGAGACTGAAACATAAAATCAAAGGTTCGTTTCAATTCAATCGTTTATAGGAGCTTTAAAGCATTTTTTTCTTAGCTAGAGCGGCAACCCCGATTTTAGCTCAAGCAGCAGAGCTTGATGGAAATCTCCTTCTTCACCATTAACCTTCAATTTCTTGGTTTCTTCTCTGCAAGAAGGAGCGACAAAAATTGCGACTAAATTTAAGGGACCGATGTCAATCAATCAATCAAATCTTGCATCAGCCGGAAAACAAAAAATTTATGTCACTTCCATAAGGATGACGTAGTCCTTCTCGACCAGTGAGTCAGCAGTCAAAAATCCAGCGACCTTTTTGACTTCTCTTCCTGGACCAGCTCAAACGTCGCCCTTTATTTCCACTGTCCCTCTCGAACCGCCAACAACCGCCCACCTTGTCACTAATCTCTCACCACAGCCGTCTCACAAACACCCACTCCCTTTCATTGATCGTAAATCCTAAGTCGATTTAAATTTATCTCTTAGCACGTGTTTTGTGGCAGTTTTACGACAAGCTCTAAGCTGACAGTCTTTTTTTTTCCGTATTTTTCCACCCGAAAACAAAACTATCTATACGCGGAAGTATCCAACAAATGCACTGGGGGTGGGTTTTTTTACAGCACCAAACAAAAAACTTGCCTCGTTACACCGACAGACTGGAAAATAGCCAAGCTACTGTAACTCACCTGAAAAGAGAAAAAAAAAAACAATTTTTTTGAGTTGAATTTTAGTTTAAAATCGTTGAGACGGAGAAAGGAAGTTAAAATCAATTTACAACTCTCGTTGTCGACGGTTGCCGCGCCAATTTAAAACAAAAAAAAAAGAGGTATCTTCTGTTGGACGTTAATGAGGATAATAAAATGAATTTATGGCTTTTAGGAAGTTGATTTTGAGCAACGGAAAAAATCCCAAGGCTGGGGAAGGCCGTTTTCGAGTGATTATGCAAAAAAAAAAATGTTTTTCAGAGGCAATTCGGCGGTTGTAATAAAAGGTAATGGTTCGGTTGGGATTGAATTTTGGATCGGGGAGGAAATTTTAAAATTAGGGAGGATTTTTGGACGTCTCTAGATGAAATTGAAATGGTATAAATTATCCGCTAAGGGATTTCGGAGTCAGCTTAGAATGAGTCGAGTGGGATTTGGTACTGAGAGGTAGCAAGTCAGTCATCAGCTACGTCCTGGCTTTTACAGGAAATGAAGTAAGATTATGGGGTTCCATTTGTAAGGTTAAGAAAGAATCCGTCACTCTCCTTTTCGTTTAAAATAGTTTAAGATAAAAATTGAAAGATCTAAAGACTTCAAGGAGAGAGGATATGTTTCTAAAATTTTTGCGGAAGAAAAGAAACTTCAAGCTGGTCCAAGACATTGAGTCTCTACATGAGTCGTTGTTTCACTCATGTATTTCACAACAATTGCAGTCACAAGGTGATGTATTTTGTAGCCCTATTCTGGCACACCTCAGCGATGCCTCATATTTCACAGCAATCTTACGAGCGTGTGGGAAATTCACAACTTGAGAGGTTTTCTAACCCAAATGTGTCAAAATTATGATCTGCGATTGAGCAGGCTGTTCACAACAGAGAAAAAGCAATATGGTGTATCATCACAATTTTCCCCTTATTGATATTTGTGATTTTAGACTACATCACGACCAGAATAGGGGCATTAAACCTCATCTCCCTAAAAAAGAAAAAAAGTATGGTCTTCTTTAAGAAAAGCTGAACCAGATAGCAACACCTTTCAAAAATTGGAAGTTTTGAAAATTCTAGTCCGGAGATTGATCTGTTTTATTTATTTTCAATACTTTGAGCTACAACTACAATACTTTGAAATACAATCAAATATTTCTCAATACAATTTCAGACTCCAATCATAAGAACTTTATTGCAGAGAAATTTAATTAATTTAATTTAATTTAAAAATGTCTGTCTCCATCTCTCGCTTTTAGAAAAGACTTTTTAAAATACTTGCAGCATTCCTATCACACTGACCTTTTGAACTTTTTTTTAGGGTTTCGTTCCAAAGGAATAACGAAACTCTTATAGAATCACTCCGGTGTTCGTCTGTCTGTCTGTCTTTGCATATTTTTTACTTTAATCACAACTCTATTTGACAGGATGCTTATGTGACAGCCTTTTAGTCAATTCTTACAGAACCTTATTTTTTGACAATTGTTGACCCTAAAAATTCTTTCAAATAGTAAACTTTGCATGTGAATTTGCGCCTTACAGAGATTCTGCCTTGCGTTTCTAAAATTGGAAGTCTTTGAGGAACTTGTTGATAACTCTGAGGCTGATTTTTAATGAAAAATAGATTGAATGGTGTGGCATAAGGTTGCCTCTGACAGCCTCATCATCATCAATGGTCGCGTAAAAGCCCACGGAGGGCCAGAGGCTAGCTTTTCGCGCCTCCACTGTGTTGTGCGCGATATAATTTGACACATGGGGGAGGGGACCTACAGTCCATTGCGGGTTTCGAACAGTTCCTCTGACAGCCAAACAAGCTTTGAACTACAAATTGCTTAAAAAATAGACAACTTCTTGAGAGATGTATAACACTTTTGGTATCAACAAGGTTTCGATAAAAAGAATTAAGGAACACTCGTTTTGGAGGTCCCAAGTTTCCTGATGACCAAGAGAAGGAAATCAACTAAGAATTGAGTTTGATTCAGCAAACAAAGCTTGAAATAAAGTCGTAACAATATTCCAAACTCTCGAAAGAGTGCCTTTGAAACACTCATTTTGACCCAAGAATAACAGCAATGGTCAACGGGGTATGAGACTTCCTTTTTTGCTATGAAGTGTCTTTAATTCTAATATTAGGTGTACAACTTTGCATCCGCCGTTTTTTCCGAAATTCGAGGCTTTATTGTAATAAACTGGTTATACATTTATGATTCGTTTTGCGTTTGATTCGATTGCATTTGACGCGAGTCTTGATCAAGAAATGCCTCCAATTCTGCATCTTCGAAAACCTTTCCTATTCCACCGCCATGCCGGTCTTCGACGCCAAAATCACCGTTCTTGAAGCGTTGAAACCAATCTCAGCACGTTCTTCCACTCAGCGGCCTCATCATAGGTATTTGAGAGCATTCGATGAGCCTCAGCCGCAGATTTCTGAATATTAAAGCAGAAAATTAAAACCTCCTCGTATTGGCTCGTAAGCTGACTCTAAACTCTATAAAGTCGCTAAATTTTAAAAGACACATAACCACACAAATCTCAGGCAGATATTTAAGTTATTAAAGTTTAAAGAAAAGTTTTAGCGAGTTCAAAAGATGTTCTAAGCGAGGCAAACTCGATTTAGGGAAAAACGAGACAAACTGGACTCATGCATTTTCTCCATTGCCTCTCGGAATTTTACCACTCATCACAGATCTAGATCAAATCAGTCAAAACTTGAAGCTACAAAGTAGAGAGACTTTCCGAGCTTAGATGGAATTTTCCTGGTTGTCAATCATTAACCATCGTCCATCATCTAATAAAATGAAGAAGTAATTCCACAACCTGCTTCCAAATTATCTGTAATAATTCTTAGACGCAAGTAGGATAAAAAAAAGAATCTCTGAAGATTGTGGGCGCCATTGGCTCGACCGGTTAGTGCGTCGGACTCTTAAGCGAGAGTACCCGAGTTCGAATCCAGCTCGGGGAAAAAAACACCACAAACATTTTTCACGGCCAAACCTCCAGCGAATGACTGACAATCCTCCTGGAGTACTTCTTTCGTAGAAGGCTTTCGCAATTCGCCGTTACGAACAGGCTTTAAACAGAAGGTCCCCTACAAATGTGTCAAAACATATTTTAAAAACTAGGCTCTGGCTCTCAACGAGCTGTTACACCATTCAATGGATGGATGGAAGCTCAGGAAAAGCCTTTTTTCAAAAGGTCTACGACGAACTCCATTGCGACATTGCCGAAGGGTTTTTTTTATCTAAAAGAGGCCCAGTATAAGACAAAGGTCGACGGGGAACTTTTGCAAAACCCACATGATATACCCAGTTTACCTCTTAAACCTCCCTAGTCACGGCTACTGATGCCAGCATACTGAGCCCGTCTTTGATTCAAAATCGTGGCCTCCGCTCAGACCCTGCCAGTTGGCACTAGAATTTGCTTCTATTGGGAGTAAAAACTTGCCACCATCTTTATCTACGAGTATCTATCAAAGATCGAACAGGATTTTCTTTTGTTCATCGAAAGCCTTTGCGAAATCGCTACAGGGATCACAGAATTCGCATAAAAAATCCAAGATCTCTTCCGAAATCCAATCTCCACTCAACAGAATCACCCCCAAGCGACGCCGGACGCTCCAAAAACAACTCAAGCCTCACGCTTCACACCTCTGACGCGTCACAGAACTTCTCTGAGCCTCAGGCCGGCACTCTGAAGAATTCCCGTCCCCGTCCTAAGCCAAATCCCCACTCAACTTCGACATTGAACTCGTCGCTCTTTCTTTCGTTGTTGATCTTGCTCACCGAAGCGATCCGCTGATGAGCGTCTAAAAACACACCCAGAAGGCGTCTTAAACTGAAGACCCCCACCTCCCTCCGTCTCATGTTTACTTTAAAATCGTGTGTGCTGTGCTCACATCGGAGAGGTGCGGATAATGAGTTCTGTTTCCTCATGTCAGAGAGCGCAATAACCCGTTGAAATGAATCTGAATCTGAATCTGAATCCATTCGATACAAGAAATGCAAATTTTTTAGACCGTGATGGTCAAAGTCAATCAAGTGGGGGAGGGGAAGGTGGATCGATCGAGGTGGAAGCCTTAACCAAGAGGCCAAGAGGAGGAGAAGAAAAATTAGCCAAGGCGTCTGAGATATGAACTTGCCACTCGCAGCGGGGCAGTCATGCGAGAGTGACTCTCTGTGTACGTGTGTGTGTGTGTTTGTCTGAAGGGAGACGCTGCGGTCTTCTGGCGTTGAAAACGATCATCATCACACATGAGCAGCAAAGCCGATAGAAACACACTGAAAACCGGTATTGAACTTGAGCGATGGGATTTATTTATCTTGAGGTTATCCAACCGGATTGCGGCTGCATGGATTTTATGCGGGCGGCCGATCGAGGGGTGGTCATTATGTAAGCAAGTCTCCAGAGTGACGCGGCGGACACTCGCTTCGCGGAAAAATCGCAGTGACAAATGGATGACAGGCAGGTGATGACGTGTGGCGTCGGTGGAAAATGGTTGGTGAGACTCTGGGAGGTGACAAAAGATGTGAAAACATCAAGGCACAGAACTCACTAATTTGACAGAACTGTCAGAAATGACAGAAATGAGAGAGAGAAGAAGTGACAGAAGCCGAAAAAAGTCATAGAAGTCACAAACTAACGGGAAAAACGAAATTGACAGGAATGACGATAGTTACAAAGAGGACCAAAGTCACTGAAGTAGATTCGAGGTTCGATTCTCGGACGATGTTGGTTCAGGGGCAGGTTTTCAAGCCAAACAGCTGCGAGGTTCTTTGGGCTCAAGAGGCAATTGTGTAATAGAACCCTCTCTCGAAAAACCAGGATGGCTTTATATAACACTCTGGTCATCCCAGTCCTGCTCTATGGCGCGGAAACATGGACTTTGTCAAAAGCGGATGAAAAAGAAGCGGATGAAGGACCTTAACCAACTCGGTGTGCGTCACTGGAAGCAGCTGGCACGGGATCGTGCTGGATGGATGAAGTTGCTGAAGAAGGCCCAGTTTCGCCCCGGACTGTAGCGCCGCACAAAGAAAGAAAGAAGAAGAAACTGCGAGTTCTTCGGCCAGAGGAAAATGTCTAAGCCATCACTACAAGGACCTAAGTGTGGCATTACAATTTCTGTCACTCCGCCTACCTAACCTAAGCCAGCGGAAGGTATCCTGGGCCAAAGGATGCGCAAGAACTACGTTTAAAGGTAGAGGGGCAATATTTTGAACCGGAGATGAGTTAAGAAGAAGATTCATAAGTTGAGTGCTTCAGACAAAGCCGGGTTCATAAAGTAGAAATGACAGAAGTGACAAAAATGACCCCCAATTGCCGTCACAGAAAGGACAGGAGTGATTAAAGTCCCGAAAGCTATAAAAGTCACATAAGTTACAGAAGTCACAAAAATGACTGAAATTTCAAAAATTTTAGTGAAATTTTTATATCCCACTTGATCCATTCTTCAACTTTGAACAGCAATGGTCTCAAACCATTGCTACGCCTTTCACTCGCCTTAGACATCATCCACGCTCTTCAAATCCCAATGCATCCTCATCTTTTACGATCACAGTAACCTAATTTTTCAGTTCCCATCGGTGACAAAGTCCTCGTCACACACCCACCCCGAAGGTCTTATGTAACCCAATGCCACGGATTGTCACACCGAAGGACTCCCCTGGAGATTTACTGCCACTCTCCACTCAAAGCCTGAATGACAAAATTCCGACACTCCCATCGCCCCCACCGTCGAAATAGACCGTCCACAAATCGGTCAGTCGCAGCACGACTTGGAAGTCAAATAAATCGCGCGATTTGTGCCACCGGGAGGGAAGGAGTGACTGAGGCGGAAGCCTGTTTTAGTGTGACGCGCGTCTTCTGCGGACGTGCGCGCACGCGCCGCTAAGTGATTTAGATTCAATTCGATTCATGAAATTATCGATTCTTTTAATTGAATGGCAATTAGATATTTGAATTGACGTTTCAAAAGCAACGACGACGCACAGCCCTTCGTCGTAAGAACCTCGTTTTTATGAGCGTTCCAAGAGGCCGTAAGTGGTGCGGTTTAATTAAGTGGCAGATCACGGTGGAATTTATAGGGCCAGTTTAGGAGACTGAAGACACATTAAAGAGATTATTTAGGATCGAAGTTCGATAGGATTAAATTGATTTGAATGGAAATGGGTGGAGGGACTTGGACGGGGAAAAGTCTTTTGATCAGAAAGTTGTAATGGCTGCGGTGTCAAATTAAAAAGATCGTAAAGAAATGGGAGGGGATTAAAAATGAGTAAGATCTGTGGACAGGATTAAAGGACTATGGAATAAAATGGATGTCGTAGACCTTGCAGCGTAATACAATCGGAAATGAAGAGCTCCAAAGTTCAAAAGAATTAAGCTGCTTTAGCCCCGATCAAATCTGATAGAAATTTGTGAACACATAAAAAAAATAAAAAATTAGCAGCAAGGAAAATACACTTACAGTACTTAACGGATATAAGAAAAACAAAAAGTCCGGAGAAAGTTTTTCTGATAACCATTTTTTCTTTTCATACGAGAAAGGATGTTGGCGCATTGTTCTTTATTTCCTTTAAGCGTTTTTTTCCTGTATGAGTGTTTCTTATATTACAAGGAATACATATTTAATTTCATGTAATTGTATTCTCTTTTATTTATTTTGGGATATAGGAAACACATCACAAATTCACTACGAATAACAAACACTTTCTAAACAATCCTTTTTGTGTTGATATTAAGCCTGATCTAGGTGCCAGAGCATGAAAGTCAAGAACGATATAAGACGTTGGGCGTTTATCGAAAAACGTAGGACATATCCCGTCATAGGTCCCTCTCCCCTTTATGGATTCAACAATGCGGATATAAGCCAACCCCCCTGCAAGTGGACTATTAAACCAGAAAATCAGCTCTAGAAAAATTATGAGGGTATGAAACACTCTAAGGAATTCATATGTCTGAAGCACAACTCTTAAGGAGCCAAAGAAGCTCTAGAATTAAACAAAGCTGACCTGAAACTGGTAATTGAGGCACTCACAAGAATAATCATCACTTTCATAAAATAGGTCACATCAGCATTGAAATGCAGGCACTGTGGCCAAGTCAAGGAGACCATTGAACACCTTTTAACAGACCTCCCAAGCTTGAACCAAGTGAGATTCAAAGCTATCAACAAATTAAAAGTAACAAGGAACGGCTTCGAGAACATTTCATCTAAGGACGTTATCAAATTCATGAAGGCAGTGTTTAAGTCTTGGATAGAGGATGGTGGTACAATAGATCTTTTAGGTCGCAATACAAGTGGCTCAATTACACTCCTTAATTTCTTAAATTCAAAATGTGTAATAGAGAAAGTCTGGTTTTAAGAAGAAGCTGGTGAAATGGAAGGACACTTTGAAGCAAATGATGGTGGAATCAGGATGAATATTGAAGATTTGATTTCATTTATCAACGCCATGTAAACAATTGAACAAATAACTATAAAACAATAACCTGGCGACAACAACGAGCGACAAGGGGCGCTCGGAGTGAATAAAACCCCCAACGCTTCGGGTGGATTAAAACCCACCTGTGCCATACGTAACAAAAAACAACAATGAAGGACAGTGGTCCTGACTTCCTAAACAACATTCCCTATACATGTAATACCTTTATGAAATGTCAAAAATCAAGACAGAAAAAAAAACAATAATCAACTTGGGAAATAACAAAAAAAAAAAAAAAAATTCCTCAACGCCGCACGATGGTTCTTATTCTTAATTTATATTCAACTTTTCAGAACTATGGTTACAAAGCGGTAGTTAGTGCTAATTGGGTTCTCCTAGAACCACCACCTCACACACACAGCAGCATGAAAGCCGTTAAAAACAGCTAAACCAAATTTGAAAAACAAAAAGGTGACAGGGCGTGTTTTGAGATTCAGAAACAAGTAGACGGTCTCAAAGAAATCTGGAATGTTCTAAGTTTTAGTTGGCTTTAACAGAGCTGGAAAAATATCGACAATTTGGAAATTGTGACACACATTTGGTGAATGGTGACACACCACACCTCAAGCAATATGTGGAATGCGTCATTTCAGATAAGAAGACAAAGGAAACATCTTAGTCGTGTTTTAAGAAAGAAAACCATGTTTTGAAAGAGCTGGATCTGAAAATTGCATATTAATTGAAACGATGCAGAGAAGCTTTAGATCCACCTAAAGAGCCGTACGTAGAGATTGCCTTGGTTCCGACGAAAGTGCTTTAAAAATAATGTAGGCCGTCATGAAGGCGAATAGCCAAACAAGACACAGATGCCACCTAAGACGTCGGATTTGGTATACAGGAACAAATTTAAACAAATGTTTGTCTCCTCTAGGAAGCTTATTCTGTCATGGAGACAGTCGCACAGTGGGGCGCGTTGTATGGAGAGCATGCTCAAAATGCAAAACTGAAATTTCAAGTCTTATTTAAAAGAACGGTATCGTTGGATAGAAGACAACATTTCTCGTCAAACTGCTAAACTTTTAAGTCGTTGGAGGTTGTAGGTTCGGTGGTCTAAGCGCTGGAAGGTAGGAACATTTTTAAAACTAAGGAACGTGTTTTACTTATTGGGCATAAAAACCGGGAAAAAATATGTTTCGCACTATTTTATACAAAATAAAAATATATGCCGATATTTTACGAATATTACAGATTAATTTAAGGGTAAGAACATCAAAATACAACAACAACGTTATTTTTAATTTGAAAATCAAAAACATGGTCTAAATTTTTTTTAAACAACTTTTTCTCCATGTAGAGCAAGAGACTTTTGAAAGCGAATGTGTTCTCCAGTAATTCAGAGTCTTTTCTTAGAAACATAAGTCAGAAGTAAAAGCCTAGTGCTCTACTTAAAAAAAGGCTTTTAAACAAAATTGTTGGGTAGTTCTCTTGAATTTATAAATTTAAAAAAAAGTTGTTTTTGTATTTCGATGCTACTACTTTTAAATTAATCTCTAGTATTCATAGAATACCGACATATATTTTTTGTTTATTTAAATTAGTGCGAAATATATTTTTTCCAGTTTTTTATACCCAACAAGCAAAACACATTCCGTACTTTTTGCCGAAAATCCTACATTTGAGCGCTAAGCCTTCTAAGAATGCGACCTCCAGCGCTTTAAAAATTTAACAACTTGATGAGGAATTTTGTCTTCTTTCTAACGATACCAATCCTTTACGTTATTCTTGAAAAGTCCATTTTTGCATTTTGAGTATGCTCTGCATACAACGCGCCCCAATGTGAGTCGTATTGAAGGCATGAATCTAAAAGACAGAAGACACGACTTTTACGAGGCCACCATTAAGTTGAAGATTATTCAACTTGTTTAGCTCGTCGTTAGAAGTCCTTCAAGGTTCAATGGATGTAGGCAAATGTCTAATAAGCAATCTCTAAAATACTAAAAAAAAAACAGAAACATAAAACGGACGGATAAATGGACCACACAAAATAGAAGAATAAAATTCACAAGAGATATTGAGCAAAAAATTGTTTAAAATAAAAATACAAGCATTTCGAAGGAGGAATATGGATATGAATGATTTTCAGGAAGAGCTCGAAGCAAAGGACAACTCACAAGAAGCACAGAGCCTATACACTAGCTCTGCTCAACGGAACTGGGACTCATCGTTATTCATCCGATTCAGATCATCGTTCACAGCAGAGCCACTAGGAACTCGGAAACGTATCACATTCTTTTAACTCGAATTGTGATACATTAAGCGTATAACTTTGCTTCCGTCGTTTTGCAATAGATGGCTGTAGCGGCAACAGGTATTCGAAATAAATAGATCGTAGATGTCATACAATAAGCTTAGGTATTTGTAAGCATAACGTAGTCGAAATATTAGTCGATTTGTGTCTGCATCATGAAGTTATTCTCGATTAAACATTTCAGCCTACGAGCCAGATTCTCGTCATTTGCGGGAGGTTTCAATTTTCTGCTTCAATGTGAAGAAATATGCTGCTGAGGCTCATCGAATGCTCTCAAATAACTATGGTAAGGCCGCTATTAGTGAAAGAACGTGCCGAGAGTATTTTCAACGCTTTAAGGGCTATGATTTTGACGTCGAAGACCGGCATAGTGGTGGAACAGAGAAGGTTTTCGAAGATGCAGAATTGGAGGCATTTCTTGATCAAGAGTCGTGTCAAACGCAATTGAATCAAACGCAAAACGAATCATAAATGTTTACCCAGTTTATTGCAATAAAGCCTCGAAGCAAAGTTGTAGACCAAATAATTATTTTTTTGACATGCCTCAAGGGTTTCGCGTTGAATTGAAAGCATATGACATTGTTCTACAGTTCTTCTGAGTGTGACCATATGTTGCTCTGACACAATCAGGGTTAATATCCGTCATCCTTTGTACGTCTTCTGACGAGTTCTATTGCAAGGAATTTTGTCGAATTTTTCCACTACCACAAAACTTAGCACCCCACAGCTTCTGAAACTCCCCAGAGCCTCCATTACTTCCCTCGTCTGATCCGTCGAACTGTCTGCATGACTTCATCAGCACCCTCGGCCGCTCCCGCCGGCGATCACAAGTGGGTGTGTTTTGCTGCTGCTAATCTCTTCGCATTGCGTTTTTAATTTTTTTTGCTATTTGTGGGGGTTTCTCGCACCAAAGACAGTCACAGAAACCCTCGACTCTCGCCCTCCCTCCGGTGGCATTAGTTTTAGATACTTGCAAATTGAAGCTGATTAGCATCTCATTTCCTGTCGCCATTTGCGGGTCTCTATCTCCGCTAATGAGTCCGATCGGATTATGGGGAATTTGTCACTTCGGTCAGAGACACGATGAAGCTGAAGCTGGAGTGGAACGCCACTTCACACGGATGGAGCACACGACAGCAGCAAGCAGCAAGGTCAAGGTGAGGCTTCTGTGTGAGTGCGATCCAGATTAAGGGCTATTCAACGTTTCAAAGGTGCTGGGAACATATTTTTGGGCTTGTCTTTGTTTGTTTCTTGTCACGAGCTGAAGACTTGACTCTGGAATCTGGTTCAGAGTCTCTGTCTCAGCTGAAGTGGTCGTGTAAACAAATTAGTTGGACCAAAGCCACTTGGGTGGTAGTTTTAAGGGTGCTCCTGGAAAAAAACAAAAATAGACAGACAGAAAAACAGATAACGAGGTCAAGAGACGATGGAAGAGAAGACGGTGAGAACAATGTTGACGGAAATTGGATCGAAATTCGTGTCGTGCTCCATCAGAAGTCCTCTCAACGTTGAGGGCTGCCTCTCAATCGTCGAAGAGGATGTGGAAAAAAAGGCTTTCAGCAAGTTGAATCTGTAATTAGTGGAGGAATGTTTCAGTGAGTTCTCGATATGTGGCTTAATATTAGGCTGTTGTGGAGAGGAACTCTCATGAAGAGGACCTGACTTTTGTCCGTCTTATTCTGAAAGTGGAATCTGGAGCACGCGTGGAATTTTAAACGCAAACAAACTAAACGAAATTATGGCCATACTTTTAGTTTTTTTCTGTTTCTTTTTTTTTTGCTAACAGCTAACTTCGAGCAATAATTGAACGGGAACAATTTAACGGGAACAATTGAACGGTATTTTCTCATTTTCTGTCTGTGTTTTTGTTTTGTTTTTTTCGCTTTGGAGAACAAACTTTTAAGGAAGATTAGGAGGGTTGGCCATGAGTTGATCAGAGTCCACAAGGAAGCAGAGCACCGTCTGTTTATTGCTCGAAGAAGTGATTAGAATTCACCCGTCTATGGTAGATTTCTTTATAAAAAAAAAACAAGTTTAAAGGACACGAGACTATGGAACATTTTTTCTTTACAAGGACCCTTCAAAGAAGTTCCGGTATCTCCATAGAGACTTCACAAGCAACTGAAAGTCTTGAAATCTCGGAGACTGAAGCCAAAAAGGCAAACAACAATCGACTAGTAGACTTCCTTTGGATCTTTAAAAAGACATCTTAGAAAAAATAAAGACCACATGAGCTTAGGTAGGCGGGCTGACGCAACTTGTTCTGCCACACTTAGATCCTTGTGGAACCCTTGTTGGGGGTTGTAACCTTATCCTTACTCGCGGTGACCTAATCCCATCAATTGGTCCGTCATGAGCTTAAGAAAGTATAAGTTTTAAGGTGTGAGGCTAAAAGACAGCTTCTGAGGCACTAGAGAGGGTGTTTTATTAGGTTTACAGAGCCTTTTGAAGAAAAGGATCAGAGGAAGCCTTTTAACGATATTTGATGATAATTATAGAAGTCACAGAAACAGAATCTAGGCTTAGATCATCAGAGAAAATTGTTCGCCTGAGAGCGCTTTTGGAAGCATGGGCGAGGTCTGGGTAGGCCTGTTTGGTGTAAAGGGGCCTAAGACCGTTTGGGCACGTTTTAGGAACGAGGTCTTAAGAAATTTGAGAACGAGGTAGACACAGAAGGGTCAGTGATCAAAAAAATAAAAATAAGGGTCGGAAGCTCGGTAATAACAAGTCTAGAAGGTCTAAATAGGTCCTGGGGGTGTAAAGGCGCCTAAGAGCGATTTCGGAAGAATGGGGGGGGGGGGGGGGGGGTCTCAGTAGGCCTGTTTGATATAAAGGCGCCTAAGACCGTTTGGGCAAGCTTTAGGAACGAGGTCTTAAGAAGTTCAGGAGCATTTTTGAGAACGAGGTAAACACAGAACGGTGAGTGATCAAAAAAGTATCAGAAATAAACTCTGAAGACTTCCAATAGTAAGACTAGAAGGTCTGAATAGGTCTGAGCAGTTTTAAGGCGTCTTCCAGCGTTTTAGACAGATCCAAGAATGTGGTCTAAAGGAGTTCAGGAGCATTTTTAAGAACGAGACCTAAAAAGGTGGTAGAGTGCTTTTTGGAAAGAAGTTTATTATGGAAAGTAGCGGGGTCTAAGGAAGTCTGAAAACTTTTTTTTGAAGAAGCTTCAATAACGATGTCTGAAGCAGTCTAGGACCGCTTTTGGAACGGTTCTGAAACAAGATTTGAAGGAGTCAGTAAGCACTACAAATGTGGACTGAAGAAGTGTGAGACAGTTTTTGAAAACGAGGTCTGAGACAGTCTTAAAGCTTTTTTTAGAAGGACCAGGAGTCAGGCACAGTCTCAAAAATTTTTTGGATAGGACCTGGAATTAGTTTTGAAGAAGTCGGGAAGCACTATGATCGTGGACTGAAGTCGTCTGGGACTGCTTTTCGGAAACGATGTCTGAAACAGTCTTAACGCATTTTTGAAAAGGACTAAAAGTCAAGGATTTTTCAGAAGGACCAGAAGTCGAGGATAGTCTCAAAGAATTTTCGGAAAGGACTTGGAATGAGATTTTAAGATGTAGGAAAGCACTGGAAACGTGGACTGAAGTCGTTTGGGACTGCTTTTTGAAAATGATGTCTGAAACAGTCTTAACGCATTTTTAAGGAAGGGCCAAAAGTCAAGGACGGCCTTAAAACATTTCTAAGAAAGACCAGGAACGAGATCTAAACGAATTTGGGAGAATTTTTGCGAGGAATTAGATTTTATAGAGCTTGGAAGTGAAAGGGGGAGCGGTCTGGGAGTGTTTTATCTTGCGACAGAGTGCTGAGATTAAAAACAGGGTCGGTAAGGTTGGATCCTAAGAAAAAAAAAAAGGGCATCATACACCAGAAAGAAGGATGTCTGACGCGATTAAAAGACGGCGAAGTTATTCTTTGACAAGGTTTGACTAACAGAAGCCGAAAGCGAAGCAATATGAGCCTCCTAAGACGACTTCGAAGACAATTTACTGCCGAAAAAAGTAAAACAGTAGGCTTCTGCCATTGCTGCAAGCCTCAGATAACGCAAGAGGCGACGAGAGCAAGCTTCGAGATACGGGTAAGGGCAGGAAAATCACAGAAAAGCTCTCACCACTGAAAAGCCATCTACAAAAGCCTTCCACCGCTTTCAAACCTCATCAAGCTCCCAGCCCAAGCTTAATCCTTTTCCAGCATCTCGAAAAAAGGTCAAATTACATCACTCCCGCAACGAGAACGTAAATTACCACTGTGTCACCTCCAGCCCACCGCCTGTTTTTTTTCTTCTCCCACACGTAAAACACACAAACACACACATTCTCCCATTGGACGATTAAAAATGAATTTATTGTTTTTTTTATGCACAGAGAGACCTAACACCCCAACAGCTGCCACCGCCCAACACCGAGGTCCATTTAAGTATCGCGTAACACCTCAGAAGAAAAAAAAATATAAAAATAAATCACTTTGCAAACGATAATTGCAACCAACCTTGGGTGCGATTAACCACAAAAAAAAAAATGAAAAAGAAAAATATGAAAAAGTATCTAGAACACAGAAAAAACTTGGCGCTCTCTCTCCTGAGCAGTCTGTCTCTCGAGACGTGTGTGTCTCGAAGACGTGATGACGGATCTGAATCTCGGTCGTCTGTTCTTTTTTTGTTGTCCCGTAATGAAATGCAAACATTCCCAACCATCTCGCAGATACTCGGATACACTCTGGCGAAATGGAGCAATTAACCTTAAACTTACAGGTGCCCGGGCCGGGCCAGACCGGAGCCCGGTGATTGTTTTGATTGAAGCGCAATCACGAAAAGTCGAAGAGAATGAGGATGGAGGGTGAGAGTGGAGGTGGAGGAGATACGACGCGATCGATCTGATTGATTGCGAGGAGCTCTGGAACTGGTTTTTCGTCGTTCGGACGAGGAGAAGGCAATTTGCAGGCGAAAGACACTTCCGCGTGTGTGGAGCTGGACGGTTGTGGAAGCGGGTGGAACGAGATGATATAACAATTTTTTAGATCTTTTTTTTTTTTGTCTTTCCTCTGTAAAGCGACCCTGGAGCTGTCGAGTGGGTATGGAAATTGACCGGGAAAAGATAGACCTCTGCTGCAGAGAGTCGATAACCTCAGGCGAAGGCTGGGTATGTGGTGGGGTGATCGTGGGGCGGAGTGCAGGCCATGGTTGTGATTTAAAGGAAGTGGAAGATATGGAAAGGCATAAAAAAAGGTAGTGGGCCTTTTTGAAAAAAGGCAAGAGGAAGGCGTGGAAGAAGTTGAAGGTGGGTAAAATCAACTGAATGATGTTTGCAGTGGAACTACTTAAGTGCTTCATTGATGAACAGTAAAAGCTCCCTTAAATTAGGATTGAAGTCACAAAAGGACCACGAATGACTTCATTTAGGTCCCAAAGACTCAAATGCTATAGGAATTGGTGTCTGAGAGCGAAAATGTATTGCTAAGACAACAATTTTCAAAGACTTAAGGCAGTGGTTGTGTGGAGAATTATGAAAGAAATGAAGCAAGTTGCTCTTGGAGACGGAAATTAAATTAAAGAATTTTCAAAAACTAAAAATCAACTGGGTACTAGCCAAAAAACCAAATCCCAAACTAATTGCTGAGAAAAAAAGACACCAGAATTTAAAAAAATCAACTGAGACCCAAAATTATGGTGGGTAAATGGCTCCAAGTTGATATTCCAGACAATAAAGCAACTTCTAAAGAACAAAGACTCTGCAAACAAGAAGAAAAAAAACTTTTCAAAGCTAAAGCTCAGTCAAAACTTCAAGTGGAGATGGAGAATGGCGATTGATCAGCTTCTAAGGGACAAAGCGTCTTTCAAAACGTTTTGAGAGCTAAAACTTCTCTAAGACATCAAATCTGGGTCAGCAAAGGTTATGTCTTGAACTCCTCTGGAGGACAGAAACATTTAAAAACTCTGGAAAAGACAGATGGGAAGCTAGATGCAAGAAAAAATCTCTAGTAAATCTGGGATATAGCTTGATAATGTGCGCAAAGACTATAGCACAGCTTCTTAAGAAAGCAGACTTCTAAAAGCTGCAGACAAGAACATTTTCTGAGCCAGCATTCGATTTGCACCTCATTGAAGCTGAGAAATAATTTCATATTTCAGATTCAAAAACGATAAAGCAACCTCATAAACTTTGCAAAACTTCATTTCAGGATCAAAATATTATTTGAGATTTAAAACCGGACTTAAGAGATCGTTCCGTTAAGCTCGAAGACGACAGGACAGCTTCTAAAGGAAAGTTAAAAAAAGAAGCAGTGAAAAAGGATAGGAATCATAGCTCAGTCGAAGCCGGCTTCATCTTGTATCCGGCAGGTTTATGTTGGATTCAGCACGATAGAGGATACGAATACGGATACCCTACAGAGCGAGCAGACAAAATCATTCGTAAAAAGAAAAAAAAATGTTTAGACAGACCTCAGACTGAAGTTGTTGGAAGGTAACAGACGAAGCTGGCGGCTGAGGTTGATTCCGCCGAGGTTTTCTTCTTCCACGAAATTTTTAAGTTCCCAAAAATTTAAGCGTGCGTATAATTTTGAACAAAAAATTTGGACCAAAGACGTCAGAAAGATGTCAAAATAAGACAAACAGTTGTGGGCGAACTCCAATTGAAAAATGGACACACTTTCAAAGCTATCCACAAAACGAAGACAGAAAATGTAGCCATGATAATTGAGCATAACAAAAAAGATAAAATTTGACCACTGCTGACAACGAAAGGTCAAAGTTGTACTTGAGTTTTACACTATGGACCTACAGGTCTATGTAATTGACGACTAGTCGGCATCACCCAAAGTTGGAGCAAAGTCAAAACTGCATTAAAAAAAACGTAAAAATTAACGACAAGGTAGAAAGCTCTTGTCACGTTTAGACCAAGAGTAAAACTTAAGGATCAGCTTCCAGAATGGTTATAGAACGTAACAAGAGCATGCAAAGAAACGATTTTATAAAAAAAAATTAAAATTAGGACAGCACCGGCAATTTGATGATGTAAAAATATGCTACAAGATCTAGAATTTCATGCAGAGTTGGAAAAATAATTCACAGAGTTTTGGATGTAAAGCTGTCCAAAAAAATAAAATCAATGAGTGAGTCTACGTTGGTTTGTTGCCACAGCAAACGAAAGACCGACTCTGTTTAAAGAAATAAGTTATATCAATATCTGGTAACATTGTAATGTCAGAACAGCATCCAAGAAACCTAAAAAAAGGCGCAGGTGCTTCAGAATTCCCTTGACAAAAAATACATCTCGAAGGTAATCTACCAAAATGACTCCCAACGGAACCTGACTGTCAAATTTCTAAGTCAAAATATCATAGCGAGTAAAATGTCATAAATGTACCCGAAACACGCGAACTCCATTCACAAATTCATTCATAAGGCACAGAGGCACAAACCAAAGGCTGTCCATAAGAAAAAAGATACAGAGAGAGGCTATAGAGAGTGGCCGTATCACAAAAAGGACCGATTTTATTCTTATAAAGAAAACTAGACCAGAGCTGGCAAGGAAAACAGACGAAAAGCACAGTCGGAGACTTATGCGAAAAACAAAAACCAGGATATGGAATTCAAAATTTAAATAGCGTCGTTCATTCATTTCATTCATTCCTTTATTTTTTTTTAAATAATGTACAATTTCATTATAAAATAAAAAAGTTGATAAGAATAAAATAATAATTGTCAGACCAAAAAGAACTTCCCGAACTAGTGACGAAAGAAGACTATTCAATGTCAGATTAGCATTACTTAGACAAGAAAATATGGCACAGAGCAAAGCGTTCAGGATAGACTTAAAAGAATTGTACTATTTTAAGTCTGTTAATGGGAAAGACTCTACCCGAGGCCATGGAAGGTGTTTTCAACCCACGACTAACCCATTTGATTAAAAAAAATATAAACTAGTTCAGAAGACTATGGAGAACAAGGGTAAAATATCAGAAATATTTCCAAAACGGCAAGAAGCTTCAACAAATCAACAAAGACTAGATCAAATGTCCAGATGAAAAATGTAAGAAAAGGCACAGAGTCCCGAAAAGTAAAGTATCAAAAACATAAATCCAAGGCTGTCTACAGGAGGGACTTAAGAAGACGTTAAAAAAAATTTAGTCACAGGGTATGACGAACGGATTTCAGCTAATAAGGATGATCAATCAGTTTTTTTTTTAGTGAATTCTGAAGTAAGGAAGTTCCGAGAGCTAAAAAAAAAGCTAGACACAGCAATACAATAACTCCAAGAACAAAAGAACCCTCCAATTACTGCCAAGCCCTTACAACAGCCCATGACGCAATTGAAGAATGCAGACGCCAGCCTCTCTCTCCACTCAGACATTTATGCTTTTTTTTTTTTTTGTTATAAAACAAATTCGCCATTATTATTCACAAATTTATGAGGCGATTAGTCGACCTGTCTGTCAGCTTATGGCAATCAATTATCTACCTCAAGGTGTCGACATTCCACTCACTCGGAGATGCTCTATGAGTTATGCCTTTGCCTTCCTTTTAGTGAGCGGCCCTAGTGAATGGAAACGCGACCTTAACAGGGTCGATTTACCTGATCTAGAAAAACAAAAAAAAACATCAATTTCCCTCCATGAAGGATATGAAAACAAATCTCTCAGTTTACACGGTTAACTAACCAACCGATTACGCAGACCGGGCGTAAGAAAGAAAAGCGAAAGTGTTAATGGACTGGTCACACTGTGTACAGAGGTGTGACAACGACAGCTGACACATGAACTCAACCAGAACACGACATGAAATCCAATCCGTCACAAAAAGCCTTTCACTTTTCTCGATTGTTATCCACTTTCAACCGAGAAATTAACCACAATCTTAACAACAATAACAATCATGTCCATGGTCCGTTAAAAACAAAATGAATTCTGTATAAATGGAAATTCAAAACTGAAAACAAAATGTCAGCGAACTGTAAGTCTGTGACAAAAATGCCGCGACGTAGATGACCATCTGATCAGAGTCGAGTCGAAAGAGCCAAAAATTCTTGACCAAACTCACGCGTAATTAGGAATTTTTCACGCCTCACACGCTCATTCAAGCGACACGTGACTCTTGTACTTAATTAGTCGACGAGGCTGTTCAGACTCCGACTACGACGAATCTAAACGACGACAATCAAGCGATCCATGATCTGATCTGGTTGGAGTCTGTGCCATATTCGGTGATATTTCAAGTACCCCGAGAGATTCCGAGAGACTTCTCGAGAGGCACACCTTAGCACAGTTGGACTTGTGATGCATTTCACTTTTGTTTAATGACCTCTACGAGTGTTCTCGGCAGCGCGGTGGCGACGAATTGCCAGACGAGGTGTCAGACTGTGCGACGATCCACGATCAACGATCGAGAGAGATTCATTGTGCACGGTGATTTGCGCGATTCAGCGCTAAATTAACCTGGTTAGCGGTGTTTGCTGGTCTGGGTGGTGATCTCACCTGTGGTTGAGGTGGAAAGAAACTGTTGTTTTGGATTTAATTGCCACTCGATTTGGTGTGGAGGTTCATATTGGGAGGGTGATCCTCAACGTGGCGCATTATCGGTGTGGAACTTAACTTGCGATGACACCGCTTTGAGCTTAGTTTTGAGGCTCTCCACGAGTCTGGCTGCGTCTTATTTTCTTTTACTTCTCTACTTTTTTTTACAAGTATTTCGGGACACAAAGCCTCTTGCGGAAATGCGACAGAGAAGGATTAGTGTCAGTGTGGAATGTAACTTACTACCAGTGCGAAATCGATAACACTGACTTTGAGCTCAGATTTGAGGTTTTTTGCGAGTCTAACTTTGTCTTATTTTGATAGCAAGATTTTCGGGACACACGCCTCTTTTGGAAATACGACAAAGAAGAGTCATTGTCGGTGTAGAAGGTAACTACTCCCAGTGCAAAATCCATGACACCGCTTTAATATCTTTAATCTCGCCCTGAGATTTTCTGCAAGTCTGACAACGTCTTATTTTGATAACAAGCTTTTCAAAACACAAATCCTCTCGCGGAACTGGGACCGTGAAGGGTCATTATCGGAGTGGATCGTACATTGCTGTGTTAATACGCCTCGAATTTCGATTTTGAAACTTATTTTTTTGGTTCAGTTTTCTTTCAATTTTGTGACGAAATCAGCCGGGACACAAACACTGTCTCGGACATGTGAACGAAGAGGATCACTGCTGTTATGGATCGTAAGTTACAAGCATCGGAAAATCGATGATACCGCCTTGAGCTTCGATTCGAGACATTCTTTGGTGACTGACTACCTCTCAATTTGGGAGCATCTTTTCGGCATACAAATAATCTCTGGAAATTTTGCAGTTGAGAAACTTCAGCTATCAGCAGCGAACACCGCGTCTATCACCGCCTTAATTTCGACGAGATCTTTAAATTTAATTATATATCGATTTGGTAACGAACTTCTTCAAAGCACAGGTTTTACCTAAAAGTGCATTGGAAAGGTATACGATCGTTGTGGAATATAAGTTAGCTACGACGGAAGATCGAAGAGATCACTATTACCGCGAATTAGAAAACAATTGGACTGTAATAGGCTTTAAATTATTTGACGAGATCTGCCGAGATAAAATTGGGTTCCTTGAGTTCGTCTTCCTTTCAATTTAACGGCGAGATCTACGTGAACACAAATCCTGTCTCAGACATGAGATGGAAGTGGATCAATTGCTGTCGTGAAACGTAGTTTATTGCCTACAGGAAATCGATGACAATGCTTTTAACTCGATTTTAGTAAAATTTTTAATCTCAATTGCCTTTTTATTTAGTGACGAGATCCCTAAAGCGGACTTTTGGTGTGAAACATAATCCACTGATCCTCAATCTGATCATTTGCTTATGTGGATCTTAAGATTATGTCGCGTTGATCTGGATTTTGAAGCATTCCTCAAATTCAGCTGCCTCTCAATTCCGTGACGAGATTTTTTGGCACAGATCATCTTCTGAAATTGTGCCGGAAGGGATCCGCCGTCATGTATAGCAGGCAGGTGAATGAGGAATGCTTCAAAATCAAGATCAACGCGACATAATCTTTAGATTCACATAAGCAAATGATCGCATGGAGGATCAGTGGATTAGGATTAGATTGGCTTTAATTGGGTCTCAATTAAAGATTTGACTTAAAATTTCAACGACAATATGCATTGGAACACATGCTGACAAGATCCAGCTGGAGACAGATCCTCTTTTGGAAATGAGACGAGGTTGATACACCATTTGCCGTAGAATATAAGTTGCTTCCGATCACACAGCTTTGAACTCGATTGTGACACATTCACTAAATCGTCCCGAAATCGAGAGGAACTGATTTAAATAACTCTCGATTTAGTGATTATTTTCTTCGAAACATCATTTCTCTCTAGGAAGAGCGACAAAAGGGATCGCCAGTCGTTGTGGAGTATAAGTTGCTGAAGATCGGAAGTCAATGACCCCGCTTTTAGCCGAAAGCCAATTCTGCTCTGGCTACATTTACTAGCTCCTTATTTTTAAATTTTTAACCCTCTAAGTCGAATTTTCACGGGACATCAAAATTAGTTCCACTTAGCGAGATTTCGACTTAGAGGGATTTTGACTGTAGTTTTAAAGAAACAAACAGACGGCGCTTTAACCTAAATTTTGAATTTTGTTTCAATTACCACTCGATTAAACAGAAGATTCGTTAGGACAAAGATCTCCTTTCGCAAATGAGACGGAGCTCAACAATCATCGCTGAAGAACATAAGTTGGTTCCGATGACACAGCGCTGAGCTTGACTTTGAGACATTCTTCCGATTCAACCGCCTCTCGATTCAGTGACGATCCTCTTTGGAACATAAATCGTCTCTAAAAAATGTGAAAGACAGATCAGTAGTCGTTGTGAAGCATGAATCGCTGAAAATGGGAAGTCATTGAGGCAGCTTTAACCTCAAATTTGAAATCCCTTTTAGTCCTAATTACCACTCGATTTGTTGACAAGATCCATCAGGACACAAATCCTCTCTCAAAAATATGACAAAGTCAATCCACCACTGATCCACCACCATCTGATCCACCATCATTGTACAACGTAACGTACCAGCGATGACACCACTTTGACCTCGATTTTCAGACGTTCTGCTGTTCCCATAAAGCAGATGTTGCCAAATAAAATGACGGTTTTTTTCTTCTGTTTTTTTGTTCCATAAAATTTGCATGCGAATTGAGTCTGGTTGTTGAACTTTCAGCAGATGCGGTGCCATATGGCGGGAAAAGTAGGTTCGGCAGTGACTTCAGCAGATGTTTATCTGTCAAATTTTGTGCAGCGAAATGGAACCGAATGCGGGGAGCAGCGACCTCGTGGTTTTTAGGTTCGGTGTTGTGGGGGTACCTTGGTTTGGAAACAAAGGATCATGCGATGGTTTGATGGTGTGAAGTGGGAGACAACTAAAGAGATAACTGAAGCATTCTGTGGAAGGAATTAGAGTGATCTCAAACCTTTCGGATGAGCAAGATGCGTGTGCTATAAATATTAGTGTAAAGCAAAAGCAACCGACAAGTTTGTGGATGCCGTTGGCTCGATTGGAGGAAAAAAACACCACAAACAAACAACTTTAGGTCCCCTTCATATGTGTCAAATTATAACGCGCACAACATAGCGAAGGCGTGAAAAGCTAGGCTCTGGCCATTCGTGGGCTGTAGCGCCACTAATGATGATGATGAATATAGCCGTGCATCAGGTTTAATGGTATGGGGAGCTATTACCCACTAAGGGAAAATCGACTTGGAGTTTTTGTCTACAACATTGAACGGGAATAACTTTAAATGTTTGCTGGAACGGTCATATCCAAAAATTAAAAACATTTTTGGACCTCTGCCTTAGATTTTCCAACACGACAATGCCCCCATCCACACTTCAAGGGTTATTAGAAGTTGGATTCAATCAGAAAGTGTAGAACTTTTGCCAAGGCTACCATATACACCGGACCTAAACATAATTGAAAACCTTTGGTGATAGCTATCTCGTAAAGTTTACAAAGGTGGCAGACAATTTGGAGATATGGACACCCTAATCGAAGCTATTCGTAATACCTGGGCCCGAATTTCCTATGATTATTTTTAAAAAACCGTCCAAACCGTCTTATGAAGGTTATATCCAAAAATGGCGGACATACCCATTATTAATGCGTAAAAAACGTTATAACTAAATGTTATAAAATCATAAAATGTTAACATTTTTCGTTTTTTCTAAATTTTTGTCCTCATCCTAGTGGCGCATTTTTTCTACCCTTTTTAGTAGTTTCTAATTTGCCCCCTAATTTTATGAATTTCTTTCGGGGAAATACACACGCATTAACAGGTAGCAAAAGCTTCCGGATAGAAAACATCTACTAGGTGTAAAAGGCGAAAAACCATTGGAAAATTGATGGCATCATCCTAGTGGTTCGCATGGACTTGAAATAAGATCTTGGCACCAATAACGCTCCTGGTATCGGAAAATGTTTCATCAGGAGCCAGAAAAAAGTTTACACACCCCTTAAAACTGATCAAACTCTTTTCTCTTGATAATGAAGAATGAAACAAAGCAAAAACTTCTCTTTAAATACAAAGTAATGATTTGATAATTATGAAATATAACTGAATTTAATTGAATTCAATTATAACGAAATTTAAGTACTCAAAGCGCGGTCCTGCAATGATCTTGCCACGGCAAATGGATGTAACATGACCCCGAAAAGAACTGAACATGTTTTTGTATTATCCTAAGTGCTCGGAAATGTATTGGGTATATAACTTAATTCTTGTGGTTTCTTTTTTCAAAATTTGAATGTTTATTTAAGAAAA
This sequence comes from Syritta pipiens, assembly GCA_905187475.1. NCBI lineage: Eukaryota > Metazoa > Arthropoda > Insecta > Diptera > Syrphidae > Syritta > Syritta pipiens. The sequence goes on from LR994573.1 coordinate 10,153,786, forward strand.
ACATGTGCAATAGTATTATTCAATCTGAAGCTATGACTTTTTCCCATCTTTCTGGCAAATTTGTGGATCCCATCGCAAAACAACTGTGCCTGCTAAGTAACCAAGAATGAATCAAGCCAATTTTTGATATTGTGCTCTGATGTGAACCTAATTTCTGCATCGATAAATGGGAGTCAGAAGGGGTAAGGGCTTGGCTATAAGGCGGATGGGGTAAAACTTCCCATCCACTGTTTTCCAAATAGTTCTTAACCGGAATAGCAACGTGGGGCCGAGCGTTTTCATGATGAAAAATTATTGTTTCGTGTTTGGTCGCATATTCCAGGAGTTTTTCTGCTACTGCTCTCTTTAAACGGATTAATTGTGTTCGGTAGAGTTGTGCATTGATGGTTTCACCCGGTTTTAGCAGCTCATAATACAGCACATCTTCAACTTCACCTCTTACCTGAAGGTAAGACAAAATATATGCTGTCTACAAAGAGAGCCCAGGTAGCCAAGAGAGGAGGTAGTATGACATGCCTTCTAATATTTTTGGTTTGGTGTATTTGCAGGAAATCTATAGGCAGCGAGTCCGGGGAAATTGGAAACAATCCGGAGGTGTGACAACACAATGGGCCAACAAATGGCCTAAGTGAGCCTGCGTTACAGCGCAGGCAGTCACTTTTACCTAAGACCTAATACCTAAGAGAGCCCAACAACACCGACGTCTTGAGCAAAACGTCACAATAGATAGATATAAATTCAAAGTGGTGAAAGAATTCGTCTACCTAGGATCAGAAGTAAATTCCGCAAATTACTTCTGATCCTAGGTAGACGTACGACCGCGGAGATAAAACTAAGGATAACCCTGGCCAATCGCTGTGTCTTTGGGCTTAGACGGCAGCTGAAAAACAAAGGCCTCTCTCGAAGTACCAAGCTATCGATTTATAAGACCTTGATAGTCCCAGTCCTTCTGTATGGCACAGAAACATTAACAATATCAAATGTGGACGAAGAGATCGTTGGTCGCTTCAAGAGGAAAGTCCTTCGGATTATTTTTGGTCCCGTTTGCACAGAGGGAGTTTGGAGGAGAAGGCTAAACGATGAAATCTACGAGCTGTACAGCGACATCGATCTAGTTAAACGAATTCGAGTGTCCCGACTGAGATGGCTAGGTCATGTAGAACGTATGGACACTAACGCTTCGGCTCATAAAGTCTTCAAGTCCAACCCTGATGGACAACGCGGTAGAGAAAGATTTCGCCTCCGGTGGCGTCACCAGTTAGATAGGAACCTAAATCAGCTAGAAGAACGGAACTGGAGGCGCCTAGCCCAAGACCACGCTAGATGGCGAGGCATGTTGGCTGAGGCCCAGGTCCACCTCGGACTGTGGAAGTGTGCTGTATTCTTCTTTCGCCCGCAAAAGAAGAATACAGCAGTGTTGTACAGTGTTGTATTCCCACCACCAAATACAGAGCATTACCTTCGCGCCATGGATATTTGGCTTTGCTGTTGATGTGGCTGGTTGGCCGGGTTTCACATTCGATTTATTGCGCTTGGGGTTGTCGTACTGGATCCATTTTCCATCACCAGTAACAATCCGATGCAAAAATGACTTCCTTTTGTGGTGTTCCAGCAGCATTTCGGACATGCAAAACGACGTCTCTCGGCTTGAGCTCATGTGGAACCCAATTTCCTTGCTTTCGAATGTATCCAGCTGCTTTTAAACGTTTTGAAATGGCTGCTTGAGTGACACCCAAAGATTCTGGGAACTCTTCTTGCGTTTGGCATCAATCTTCTTCCAGATATTCAAAAACTTTTTCAACTTTTTCAAACTTTTTTGGCTGCCCAGAACCTTCATCGTCTTCCAAGCTAAAATCACCACTTTTAAGTCGTGCAAACCACTTTTGGCACGTTCACTCAACTTGTGCATGTTCACCATAAACTTCAACCAAAATACGATGACTTTCGGCAGCAGTTTTCTTCATATTCAAGCAATGAAGAAGAACTCCCCGCAAATAACACTTTTTTGGGCACAAAGTTCGACATATTTGAGTGAAAAAAAATTATTGTTGTATTGTCGTTGACATACACTGAAATGGCGTATAATGACAGTAGCTTTCCAACGCATGTTCCAATGGAATAATACAACCTACGCCATCTCTAAATAAACCGTACGAATACCCAATAAAAATTGTGACTTAAACATCGGCCTGTGGATTTAAAAGGAACTTATAGGATCGAACGTGTTCCCGATGTGAAAAAAAATTCAATTAAGTGTTAGAGAAAAAAGAAAAAAATAGGCAGTTCAACTCAAAGTAGGTCGCATCCGTCTATTCGAGAGCACGAAATGATTTTAACACCAAAACAGCCTTTTTTCAAAGACTTCAATTGCAAATCGAGTTTTTTTTTTTTTTCTATTTGAAGTACACCTTCCAAACAGAAATCTCAACCAACATTGACCGCCTAGTAAAAAAAAAAGCCATGCAAACGCATCTCTACGTGGGCATTTCCCCTCGACCCCTCCATCACCTGCTGGACTCACACTTCACAACCTCCGTTCAACTGTTTCGTAAAAACAACAACAAAGCTGCCCCGCGGCGAAAAACTAAATTAATTACCCGTTCATACCAAAATCGGAACACAATACTCTCGACAGGAATGGCAAAGGTAGTCAATAAAATTAAATAAACAAATTTGATTTAGACAAGAGAGAGAGGAGAGGAAAAGAGAGACAACCGAAAAGGCCTGCAGCAGCATTTAACACTGGTTCCGGTGGCATTGACCACCATCCGCCGCCGATCGCCATCATCCAGAAAGGAAACCGAAGAAGACAGAGACGGAGACGGAGACACAGCAAACGACTTTGAAATGAAATCAAAAATTTTCAGACACTCAAAAAAAAAAAAAAAAAAAATGGCAATGAAAAAAAGGAGAAGAAGAAGCTCTCTCACTCCACTCGAGCACCTACCTAATGCGCGTCTGTGTCGCTGTAATCTTCTCTGCGAATGCGGCCGAAAAAACGAAAAAGCCGTAGGTGGATATGACGAAGATGACATATGATGCAGGCCCCAAAAAGCACACACGCTCACGTATATACACAAAAGCGAGAGAGCGTGCAAGTGCCGAGGGCAGACACTGGGTGCAATGTGTAGGCGCAAGCGCAGGCGCGTTCGCGTTGTTATCCTTGGTGTGTGGTGAACTCTTTTAATGATACGATTTTATTTTTTGAGAGATTTTCGATTTTCTTTTCACTTTTTTAAAACCGTGTATTGCAGTGGCGGCCCCCAAATGGTGGACTTCTTTTTTTTCAACTTTTTTTTTTATTCACTTTTTCTTGCACAGATGGTTTAAAAAAAAAAACCTTCACATATGTTTTATTCACACGAAAAAAAACGAGAAAAAAAATTTAAATAAAACTCTTTTTTCGAACGTAACTTTTTTGCGCTCCAGAAGTTTTGAACCAAATTCACGGCGAAACAAATCAAGACTGACTACAAGCTGACATCACAGCGTTTTTTGTAAAAAGACTCGTTCTTCTCGTTATAAATTGTGGTGGGGAGGGGGGGAAAGAGAGACACACACGCACAGAGAACCCGAACGCGGAGAGACAGAGCAAGAGAGAGAGAGAAAACGACTTTTTTTTTTCTTTTGCGGTCGTCTAAGTCTAAGTCTTTTGTGGGGACGTTTTTATTTAACACAATCCGTTTGGGCTGCCCGCCAACGCGATACTGAAACCGATATGAAGGCGAATTTCAAATATATACATAAGCGATCACTCTCTCGGTCTTAGTCTCCCTCTCCGGTTTTTCTGTGTGTGTGGATCTTGTCTCGATGTGCATCGTTGGGTCTTGTGGCTCGAAAAACCACATCACAGCTGACACCACAAAGTCAATGGACGATGAAAAGAAGTTGCAATAAGCACCAGCAGAAGAGAATCTCACCAAGCACCACGTTTAAGAGAAGTGGAACGTATTTGTGGAATGTAACCCAGTTCGCTGGCCAACTCTTTTGATGAACTTGTCTGTGATCTGATCTCTTGTTGCGCTTACGCAATGAGGACAGCTTGTGGCTGTTTTTTTTTCGTCTTTACAACACGATGATAGATGTAATAAATTATAAATTTAATTTAAATCTCACTTTTGTGAAGAGATGGGGAGTTGGATTGGAATTTATGAGGCACAAAACTGGAGCTGCGTGTGTGGGGGCGTATGGGTAACCTTCGCGGCGAATGAGGAAACTAATTAATTTAAAATGTTTTGTTTTGTATCGTTCTGAAGTGTGTGAGTGTGTGCCTGCCACCCCAAAAGGCTGGAGATAATAAATCGATCAAATCAATTTGACTGGACAAACTGGAGACGGGCCCAGCAGGAGTGGAAGTGCACATCCGGCGGTGCGACGGTTGAGAAATGGACATGTGGCCATGCGCCGGGGATTGGACAATGGGCACGTGTGTGTGGGGGGTTGAGAATGTTTTGGCTAGGTCTGAAAAGACGAACAAAAGGCACGAAAACGAGTGTTGGGAGTGGGAATGTATTGCACAGACCTGTTGCGAGGAACAAAAGGCGAAAAAAACGTGTGTATTAGGGGTGGGAATGTTTTGGCATGGACAGCTGCAGGGGACCAAACCCGAAAAGATGCTGAGCAGAGAACTCAGGTGAACGGTGTGATCTCAGGCAAGTTCTGCGATTTTAGGCGAGCACTATGATCTCAGCAAAGTGTTGTGATTTTAGACGAGAACTGTTCTACACTTACACGAGGACAAAGCGTCGAAACTTGGACATTTCTTGGAAATTTATAGTTCTGGGCCCCCCTCTTAGACTTTTGCAGCTACGACTATGGAAAAACCACGACTTATGAGCAGAAAACCGGCGTTGTTCCTTCATTTCAAGTACCTCCATGTCAAAAAATAAGAAATGAGACTGAAAAAATATCGGAACCACAGTCTCGGATCAATTGATGCAAAAAAAAACTATGCCGAACAAAATAATGGCGCCCAACACCAAACTCTGTTTGCCGGCCACAGCCAAAATCAACGATCATTCGAGCATTCCAATAACCTTAATGTCAAAAAATCCGATCTAAGCACAGTCTCTAGTTAACCGACGCAAATAAAAGGTACCAACAAAAGTGGCTCCCAACGGCAACAAGTAGTTATCCTAAGTCTCACAGAATCAAGAAATCTACCTCCGATTCTTATTCTAATCAATCCAGTTTCAAATTCACAAGCTTAGCATCGTTTTCAATCAGCTGACACAAAAAAAAGGTGCAAGAAAAATGACACCCAACCTTTGCCAAGAAGCAAAATTCAAAAAGAATTTATCCGCCGATTCTCAAATTGCAAGGTGTTACAAAACCGAATCAAAAAAGTCCATTTCACCGCCTTCGCTGGATTACCACACACAGTTCAAATTTTAAGTTCCGCGCTCCATTCAAATCTTCTCAACTTTAACTTTGGAAAAACTACGAATTGAGAACTGAAATCCACCTTCGCTCCTTTAATCTAATCACCTTACCTTTAAAATTTGAAGGCTAGAAATCGTCTCCAATCGACTGACGATAAAAAAGTTGCCAAAAAATGTGGCGCCCAATGCCGACCAAAAATTCAAAGAATGAAAAACCGAAAATTACCTTCATTCCCCAAGTATCAACCACCTTCTCCAATCAACTGACGCAGGAAAACGACGCCAAAAAATAGGCGACGCCCAACGCCGACCAAAAACTGGGCGAATGAAGAACCGAAACCTGCCTGCGTTCTCTCATTCCAATCATCCCAGTCACAAGTTAAACACCGTCGTCAGTAAGCTGACGCAAGAAAAAGGTCCGAAAGCAAGGTGGCGCCCAACGTGGACCTCTGTTGATAAGCTGTAATCCAAAAAGGATTAATCTCCCAATTCCCAAATTGCAAGGTAGCCCAAAACCGACTCAAAAGAATCCGTGTCACGGCCTTCCCTGCGCTCGATTACCACACGTAAATTGCCAACTCTAATGACGCGAGCTCACGTTGCATCATCGCGCCAGCAAACGAAACAAAAAAAGAACCCAAAGTACAAAGACTTCAGCTAAAGACACCCAAAGACAGTTTCCCCCTTTACCCAAATTACCGCTCTAACCCTTTTCTTCTTTTTTGGAATTGTTAGACAAGATTTACTGCCCAAAAAAAAAAAAAAAACTACCGCTACTGCCCGGGTACTTTCGCTTTCAATTTCAGACTCTCACAATCCAACCAAATCTACAGTTGCAACCGACCAGCAGTCACAGCAGCCAAAGCAGCCGAAACAGCATCAAGCTTAGCATTGCTAATGCATCATTTAGCGGTTTATTAGGCAGACAATTAGCCAGCCATTAACGCCGCACGTCGCACGCCTCAGCCGCTCCGGTCCGGCGTCGAATTCAAATGCGCTGAGGCATCGAAAATGAAGAAGACTTCCCCGAGCACTGTCCGCCTGATTAAAGTGTCGTTAATTGCGTCACATAAACCGAGAGGCTTGGCCCGCAGACAGAAGCTCAACTCGACGACGAAGCAGACGACAGCAGCGTCATCAGCCGGCATTTGAATGCAAATCAGCGCGGCCGAATCGTAAATTTCGGTGATTTATCCGATTTATCCGAAGGCCTTGCATAAGCGTACAAGGCGAGGGAAAAGGGAAAGTCCGACGAGAGTGACGCCCGCAGACGCACTTCCGCGAAATCGCCGTGCTCAACCCCGTGGCTCTTCCGCCTGGCCGTTTGGACGAACGGACGAGGTTCCGTCTGCGTCGACGCATTTATCGCCGTCGATCTCTTCGCCGGTGGAATGCATCGCAAAAATTTATTCATTCCAACGCCAGCGACCGCTGCCAGGCAGACGACTGAGCGCCATTGTTTCGGTTTCGGTGAACATATCAATCTTCTGCAGTCGAGGCACGGGGGGCAGCGAAGTAGCTCGTGATGAGATCATGCCTCGGACAGGCGAAGAAGAAGGAGTGCTGCTACAATACACCGCCGCACCGCCCCGGGCGGGACTGTGTTGGTTTTAATTTCTTCGTGGCCTTCTTGGGTAGCAGTCGGTAGGCGAATCAGAGCTCATCACTCATCTCTCTTGAAATGCTTGTAATCTTTCTCTGAGGGGCTTTTTCTTAGAACAGACCATCTCGGGGCTTTGGGGAGACGAAAAAGAAAAAAAAAAAGAAAAGATGGAGAAGTATGTCACGCAGGGCGATGCAAGATTGAAAGGAGCTAAGTGGCAATGGCCTTAGACGGAGGACGTGGATTCAGTAGCGCTTTGGTGACGTCGATGGAAAGGAGTCGTGGTTCCAGGACGATTGAACTTCTTACTTAAACTTTGTCACTTCTGAAAATTTAATCGAAAGTGGCAGAGACGTTGAGATGCCTTGGTAAATTCACGATAGAGACTGTTCATGGTTCTGGATAGATCTTCCTTCTCCCAAAGTCCTTCATCCTTTCGGAACTTTGTCAAAGGATTATCACTGTTGATCCTTTCGAAATTTTTTAAAAGTACTGCATTTGAAATCGTAAACGTTTCTCATGACGTTATCGATTTTTGAGGGCTTCTATGTATACTTTGCAGGTATTTTTTATCATGGAGTACTGCTAACTAGACCATCACGCTTTTATGCTAAAGTTTGAATCCATCAAACGCCTAGAAGAATTCCAGAGGTTTATCAGCTAACAAAACACTGGTGCACATACTTTGTACTTACCCAGCGCTAGCCTATACCAGTTTAAAGACGGAGAAGGAAACCAACTTGATCAATTCGTTGGGTGAGGCAGCTAGCCTTAAAGCAGCTCTACTCGGTAATTACGCTATCGTACCCTAATTCTCCTGTCTTCACTAGGAGTAGCTGGGTGCTTTAACAAAAGGAACTCTACGATATGCTCTAGATACACTATGGACCTACACAGGTCTATGTGATTGTCGACTAGCCTACCCCAGGGGAACATAACAATTTGCAGTGTCTTCTACAGTTTCTGGACCATGGCTGGCTTTTTAAGGCAACTTACTTTGTTTCTCACTCATTTGTTTTATAAACAACGCAAAAAAGGTCTCCAAAAAGATCTATCCCAACATGAGCAGTTCGAGGTTGACAATCTGTAACGGCCATGTTTTTTTTGGCAACGCACACTGGGGCCAACTGTATGGAGAGCATGTTCACCGGCGCCATGAATGGCGCAACATGTCAACGGCTTTATGAATAAGGGCTGAGTTACTGGAAGAAGCGGGTATTGTCATACCAAGTGAGTTGCAATCAATAATGCTTCTAAGTTCTCTACCAGAAGAATTTAAAAATTTTCGAATCGCAAGAAGACAAAATACAAAACTTGGACGAGCTGCGAGGGAAACTCATAAAAGAAAAGGCAAGGAGAGAAGACAAAAGTGTAAGGGATGATGATGAAGGCCAAAATGCATTGTTTACAGCATCAAGAAATAAAAACTTTGATGCAGGAAACTCAAAAGTTGTGTATAAAAAATTTAATGGTGAGTGTTTCAAATGCGAAAAATATGATCATCGTGCATTAGAATGTAGAAGTAGAAGCAAACATTCAAATTCCGCGAACACAGCGAAGTGGAGCCGTGAAAATTATTCGTGGTGTTATTTCCCCGGTCTGAATTCGAACCCGGGTACTTTCGCTTAACAGTCCGATACACGAACGATTAAGCCACGACGCCGGGAATTATAGTTGGCTCCTAAATAATTATTTCAGAATTGGTTTTATGGAAGAAATGAAAAAAAGTTAAGAAGCTTCCACTGCATCGCTCTTAAACTGTCTTATCTCATTTATTACGCGGGAAGGATTTAGAAGACGCTTGTTGCGTGTCTTCGAAGAATCAAATGGTAATCCCTTAGCAATTTTTCTCGTTTCTGCGGATGTTGGGAATAAATGAAACGCGATTTATAAACCTTTCACAAGAAACGTTCATCGGTGTATTGAAGTAGATGCAATAATGGTTAAACCTTATCTTGACACTTTGACGTACTTTATTAAATCCTGTGCTGGTGATAGCGCTTAGTAGAAAGCCAAAGAAAAATAATGCGTTTAGAATTGAATGAAGGGATGATGATGTTTTATTGAACACGAACGAAAAAAGAATGGCAGAATTTTATAAGTTACAAAGCCGGGAAAAGAAACGTCACCGCGGGCGGTGACGAAAACGAAAACGTGAAATCATCTGTCAGTGAAGAGAAACGAATAGTAAAAAAAGTAGTAGATTATTGATTGACGTTTGATTTGTTTGTTTTTTCTGCACAAATCCTTCGGAGCAATTTCCTAGCTCCTCTGAAGTACTTTGCCAAATCTTTTCCCTTGTTTTTTGTTTAACATTGGTGAAGGTGTCTTCAAAATTTATAAAGAGTTTCCATAGAATGAGAGAGATTAAAACAGGCGCCACGCGCTGCTTCTCCCCTTCGCCCAAAATCCAACCACAAAACCTGACATCATTCTCCTGCCAAAAAAAAAGAACCTCAAACATCTCAAATTTGACCCCTGAAAATTCTCTAATACCGCACCCACCCACGCGCTGGCTATTTTGGTGGTTCGGTGGTTTCGCCTTCCCAATCCTTCACTCTTTAGCCCTCCCCACATGTGATTTATTTACCATTCGACCGTCGATCACGAATTCGAGAGGAAATCATCTAATTAATCGGCTTAAGAGCCAAAGAGCCACTCAAACGCAGATTCGGTATCTTAATGCTCATCACGGAACCGAAAAAATGATGAGGCTCTGCGTCAGAAACTGAAGCGAAGGGGTCGCCGAACACGAAAGTGCCTCCAGAACGGTTTGGTCACACTCTTCGGTTTCGGATTCGGTTTTGGGTTCAATCTAAGTCGCCGCGGTATGTAAGCCGTCGTGGTAAATCGTGTCACCACTGCGCCTCGGTGATTAATCGTGCGTCATTGTGGGTTGGCTGGCTGCTAAAGACTCTGCATGATGCGTACGCACAGTCGACGGCCCTCATTTGCGTCGCTGCAGCCGCCGAAAATTTACATTCTCACCTTGAGACGGCAACGGAGACGACGCCGATGGAGTCTGTAACCGACTTCTTCAGCTTCAACTTCGGTTTAATGAATTCCGCTGCAAAAACGAGCCACGCATCGTGGGATTTAATTAGAAGACTCTGGCGCATGCAGACGGTGACAATTTTCGGCCGTGGGTTGGTACTTAAGCGCGTAATTAATCCATTAAGCTACGCAGGTAATTTGTCATCGGTTAAGGAGAGCTGCTTGATGCAAAGGCGGTGTGGTACTGTAGGTGCTTGGCGTCTGGAAAAATGGAGACGGCAGATGTCTTCGTATTTACCAAAATTGTGTTTTTGGAGCAAGGCCAATATGTTCTTTAAAGATGACGTTGATTTCTGACTTCTCTAGGAAAACTTTAGAAGGTATCGGTCTTTAGAAGAACTAGAAGTTGATGGAGAGGGATCGCAGACTTCGTAATAGACAAAAAGTGGCAAATGGGGCAAATGGTTTGGCAATCCAAGCTCTCTGACTTACTCTTAAGTGGCAGATAGAATCAAAAAAGATGATGTAGGTGGTTACTGAGTGAGCAACTCAAATAGACAGACATTGAAAATTATTTGGTACTACATTTACGGTCACAGATGATATCCTGGAGTTTCCTTACGCAGCTGCCTCTTAATGCATGGAATCCTGAAGTCTTTTTATTCATTTTATTTTTTTTTTAATCTATCCAGGTTTTTATTCCTCGTTTGACAGAACAAAGCTTTTATCCCTTTCAGAGAAATACCTGTTCGTCTCGAACCAAGGTCCCCCTCCTTTCTGACAGATGAAGTTTCGTTTTTCTTTTCTCCTCTTTCAGCTGGCATTAATAGCTGACACCGTCCTTAATCTTGCTTTATTTTCTACAATGTAGTATTAAGTCTCGCGAGACACGAAGAAGCTAGGTGCGAAGAAGCTAGGCTCTGGCCCTGCATTGGCTGGTACGCCGACTATTTTAGTATTAAGTCTCGTAATTTTGCACCGAGCTGATAAAGAATTTAGTGGACTGTTCGACAAAGAAACCTCAGCATCGTATGCCCGATCCACAAGAAAGGAGACTCCTTAGTATGGGCCAACTACAGAGATATAGGTCTCCTTAACACCGCGTATAAAATTTTCTCTGCCGTATTATGTGAACGACTAAAACCATTTGTCAAAAATCTGATTGATCCGTATCAGTTTGGTTTTAGGCCTGGAAAGCCCACCATCGATCACATTACAGCAGATCCAGAAAAATACCCTAGAATCTGAAATGGACACCCACCACCTTTTCGTCGACTTTAAGGCCGCGTATGACAGCATTTTTCGGAAAAAACTATACGAAGCCATGTCTGGTTTTGGCATCCCTGCTAAACTGGTTCCACTTTGCAGGATGACCACGGAGAAAGTTCGCTGCTCCGTGAGAGTCGGCAGTGACCTTACCAACACCTTGAATGTCAAAAAAAGGCTTCAGACAGGGCGACCCGCTCTCATGCTACCTCTTCAACATTGTACATTGTACGCCATCTTTCAAAAGTCCGTACAACTACTCGCGTAAGCCGATGATATTGACATAATTGGCAGAACACAACGAGCTGTCTGTAAGGCGTTCGCGAGCATTGAAGTAGAAGCGGCGAAGATGGGTCTAGCGGTCAACGAAGGAAAGACGAAGTACATGCTGTCATCAAGGAAGGACACCCAACACCGACGCCTTGGACAAAGCGTCAATATTGACAGGTATAACTTCGAGGTAGTCAGGGACTTCGTCTACCTGGACTCCGCGGTTAACTCAAGAAACGACAACACCTTGGAGACCAAACGAAGAGTGACTCTTACCAATTGCTGTTTCTTTGGGCTGAGAAGACAATCGAGTAATAAAGACCTCTCTCGGAAGATCAAGGTAACACAATATAAGACAATGATCGTGCCAGTCCTCCTCTATTGCGCAGAGGCGTGGACGGCTTGAAAAAAAAAATTAGGACCTGCTTAGTTGTTTCGAGAGAAAGATCCGTCGAGTGATCTTTGGACCTGTCTGCGTAGATGGCGAGTGGAGAAGGAGATTCAATCACGAACTGTACAGCGACACAAGCCTAGTCAGAAGAGCCAAAATTTAGATGGCTGGGCTATGTAGAGCGGATGGACGCCAATGCTCCGGTCTGAAGAGTCTTCGAATCTACCACCATGGGGAATCGTGGCAGACGAAGACCCCACCTCAGGTGGCACACCCAAGTGGAAAGGGACTTCAACCAATTTGGCATGCGAAACTGGAAACAGCTGGCAAATAACCGGGCCAGTTGGAGCAGCATGTTGGTTGAGTTCCAGGTCCACCCTGAACTGTAGCGCCAGCTAAGTAAGTAAATAAGTAAGTTCGACAAAGAGGTTGAAATCATTCAAACGATTTGTGGTCCATGCTGCTGTCAGACAAAAAAATGTTGGCTTTTCAGAGACGTTAGAAACTTTTAAATAATTTTGAACGGACTTTAAAGTTTTGCAAAGAATCGAGAATTCTTTAAACAAAATGTCAGTAATTGCAGTCAATTTTACTCTGGAGCCTGCGCGATGGAGATTTTCCATTCCAGATTTTTTTTTTTTTTTTTGTAGATAGGAAGAAATGGTGGCTCTTTTTTGCTGTATGCGCCCTTTAAGCTTTATATGCGTCTTTTTCTGATCCACTAAATTTCTCTAGCTTCTTCCTATTCATTTTTTCCAAAGTAGACTGTATCTTGTAGGTCGCCGACTGGTTTTCTAGTTTTTGAATTTTTCCAGATCCTTCACAACCCTATCCTATTGATTAAGACTTTTCTTTATCGTCTTCGTCTTTTGTGGCCCTCACTCAGATTGAGTACTTTCTTGCCTATCGTCCTCGTTCTTCTAGGCCACTGGACTCCTTTTAGTTTTTTTTACACTCCAGATTAAATGTCTTTCAAGGGGCAGTTACCTTCTTTGAATTCTTGCAACTTATTTCTTCTTCTTTCTTCTTTCTTCTTCTTTGTGCGGCGCTACGGTCCGGGGTGGACCTGGGCCTCTTTAACCAATCTCCTCCATATCCAGCACGATCCCGTGCCAGCTGCTTCCAGTGACGCATGCCGAGTTGCTTCAGACCCTTCTCTGCCTGTGTACAACACCTTAGACGCGGGCGTCCTCTGCTGCGTTGTCCCATAGGTTCGGAGTCGAAGATTCTTTGGGCCGGAGCTGTGCTGTCTATTCGCACCACCGTAGGCGTTGGCCAGGCGCATGCTGCCATACAGCCCGTACAGTTCGTGTTTGAACCTTCTCCTCCAGTAACCATCAATGCAAACAGGACCAAAGTCGTACGCAGAACTTTTCTCTCAAAAAGGCCAAGCGCTTCTTCATCCGCTTTTGACAAAGTCCATGACTCTGCGCCATAGAGCAGGACTAGGATGACCAGGGTGTTATATAAAGCCATCCTGGTTTTTCGAGAGAGGGCTCTATTACTCAATTGCCTCTTGAGCCTTTGCCACTTCCTTCTGTTGATTGTCGAAAATTATTAACGTCTGCGTGGGTCATCTCTGAGTTTCTCTAAATACTCCCATATGTTCTCGGATGTAAAGCTTTGTCTTCGTCTTTTCGTAGACATTTAATTGGGCTTCCGTTTTCTGTTTCCCTCTAGATTTTTTTCAAGCTTCCTTTGCAAAAACAAAAATCATTAGTCGAACTAGGAGTGAGAGACTAATGAAATTTGGAAAAGTTGCAGGGATAAAGAAGAGAATGAATCATGTGCGGGCCTTATTTGTTTATCTGATGCCTTAATGCTTCATCGAAGAACACAGCTCGGCGGATAGTCTGAGTTGATATTCTTTTCGATCTGACCTGCGTTAGCGTTGGACGGTCCCACAGCTTCGTGCGAAGAGCCAATTGGTTTAACGAGTAAACGTCGGTGTCGTCCGCAGTGTCGCATCACAATAGGCTTAGTATGGCCTAAGGCTGGCTGTGCATTTTCTGCAGCCGCCCACATCGACCAACTTACCTTCTTCTGCACCTTGTGGTGTCTCTTCAATTGAACTGTCGTCTCCTTTAAGTCGCACGTCTTCATTTTCGTCGTAAATTTTCTCTGAATTCACTTTTTACCACCAACGCTCAATTCCCTTCCACGAAATCCAAAAAATCCACAGAATCCCATCGTCGTCACCAAGAATCTTCCCAAAAATCCATTTAATGGACTTGTTATCACCTCCCAGCCGCTTAGGCGTCATAAAGCGACCGCAAAGCCACCGCTCACAGCGACCTTCAAATGCCCCTTGCAATTGGCTCATCTCTCATTGACGCACTTGACACTGTCAACCTGTCCGGTCCATGTATGGAGCAGTGCCAATTTGGGACGTGGAAAAACATCCCCGAGTCATAAATCAAACCTGCCTCCGCCCTACGAGATGCCTTCGCCAAAAAAAAACACCAAGACTTGTTGTTTTTCGAACCCACACTGGACGCCTGGTCCCTCTTTAGACCCTGGATGGGACGGATCAACCCTCTTGTTGCATAAACACCCTTTCCAGGTAAACTGTCAGCACCTCAATTTGCATCTGAATTTGGGGTCTGTCGTCGTCACCAACGACGTCCCATAAATGGCGTCCGATGTCGTCAAAGTGTCTCGCGACGTGGGTCCACCAAAAACAGCCGCACACTTCCACCAAAGATGGCAACATCTACGTCCCCGTCCATGTATGTGTCTTTGGAACTCTGGTGATGGATTACTTCGACGTGTTTAACACCTTTTCGTGGCACACATGCACGTGCCACACACCACGACGACAACGCGGAGGCGTTGTAATGAGTCTCCGCGCGCAATGACAGACTCACAGACTTCAACGAGTAATTACGGTCCACGAAACAGCCCGGCCCACGTCCGCCGATAGGTCTCACCCAAAAAACGAAAGATTCGACAGACGCTGCCTGCCCACGGAGACTGCGCTTGTATTTGTGTCGAATCTTAAGACGGATGGAGGGAGACTTGAACGCTTGCATTGTCTCTGGGATATCTTTTGGATGGTGATTGAGACGCGAGTGGAATGTGGAAGCGATAATTTAATTAAACCACCAACGCCTACGCGCCAGTGATAAAGTGGCACGTACTTGAAGCCAAACAGTAGCAGGTTAATTAAATAGACGCGCTGAGTCAACGTGTTGACTTGAGCCCATTGATGGGTCAACAGCGTCGTAGTCAAGAGCGTCTCTGCAACGCAACGATGGCAACCGAGGAGATTTGTGCAAACTTTGCGGGTGAGCTGAGACTTGATGGTTGATTTGAGTGCCATGGAGGCCTTGGAGGTGCAGGAGATGATGCGGACGGATGGTAGTCCGTGATGGAGAGGAGGCGAATGAGACTCTCACCCGCATTAGACATGAATCTGGGATTTTTAAAAATCGTTTACAAAGATGCCGATTTTTGGATT
Source organism: Syritta pipiens (assembly GCA_905187475.1). Classification (NCBI taxonomy): domain Eukaryota; kingdom Metazoa; phylum Arthropoda; class Insecta; order Diptera; family Syrphidae; genus Syritta; species Syritta pipiens. The sequence continues at coordinate 10,169,151 of LR994573.1, forward strand.
TTCTTTTTCTTGAGAACAGGAAAAAACACGATGGATGTAAGCAAAAGAACGGCAAGAAAAAAAGGGAATCCGAAAATCAGTGACTTCGTGGGCAACACAAAGCGTCCAACACTAAACCTGAGGAAGCTGAAAGAAGTTTTACAGAGAAGAAGGAATAAAAACACAAAAAAGTAGAACAACAACAGATAGATTCCAGGCTGTAGGAAAAATAAGACTGAGCTGGGAAGGTTACCCTTCTACAAAGGCAAAACTTACAGAACAGAATTTTAGAGATAGGCAGTAGAGATCACGCGGCAATTGAAAAGGCAAAATGAAAAGACTGTATTAGGAAAAAAAAGGAACGCATTTAAATGATGCTTTGTGCAGAGAACTCAACAGAATCGGGCTTTAAAGGAAAGGAAAATCAACGTCAGACAGTTGAGTAGAATTGCAAAACAGTTGCAAGGTACTCGAAATTCTGACGCTCAATACTTTTTAAAGATTTTAAATTGTTTAAAAGAGTTCGGATTTCTTACTAAAGCTCCAAATTCTTTGAAAGGAGTTAAATTCTTTAGAAGACTTCCAAGAACTGTTGGAAAGGGGTGGGATTTTTGGCCCGAATTGTGCTAGAATTTTTTTGACATTGTCTTTTGCTTGTCTTTTGAAGCGCTACAGAGCGCTATAGGGCGCTTTGTACATAGCCGGAAAATTCAAAAGACAAAAAGGCGGAAGGGAGATATTTGACAACCTAAAATTTCAACGGATTGAGTTTATAGTTCTTCTGGGTGTAACTATACGACTACGCTGGCAGAATAAGGGATAATTCTTTAAAATACTTTAAATTCTATTTAAAAGTTATTCAAAAACTCCAAGTTCTTTGCTGTACAGTCGCATAGAACTTTAAGACTTTAAATTCTTCAAAATAGTCTAAATTTTAAGGATTCTAATCTGAAGATTCGGGTTTTTTAGGGTCGTTGTTTTCTCTAAAATGTTCCAAATTTTTTTTCCGATAATTGCAGTGAAATGTTGAACAACTTGGCATTCAAAGTTGTTCAAAATATTATAATTTGCTAATCGGAGAGTTGCCGAGACCTCAAATGTTTTGTCAGACACTTGTACTAAACTCTGGGACTCCAAGTTCTTTGAAAGGCTCCAAATTCTGTTTATGGCGATTACATTAAGCTCAAACTGACGTTTTTTATTTATTTATTTGTTTGTTTATTTTTAGCCGAAGCCGCTGGTAGATAGAGCCTAATTTTTTGATTGTTATATAATTTATTAATCCTGTTAGTATTATAAAGCTGAATGTTTGTATGGATATTTGTAACTCTTTCACGCAAAAACGAGTGAATCGATTTTAATGAAACTTTACAATAATATATCAAAAAAGATATGGGCCATAAATTATAAGGCTATTGATTAAATTGGCCAAGATATAGAAAAAAGAGTCACGTAAGTCAGAGATGTTCACGTTTTCAACATAAGGGGGGGGTTTGGATAGTCCAATTTAAATAAAATTTGGAAAATAGATTGCTAGCATAATGGCTTACAATATAGGTTAATGTATTCCTTGATGGACAAAGTTTGACTTCAATTCGAACAACAAATGCACGTCAAAGCAGGCAGCTAAAATGCCCTATTTTTTCATATTTTTGTAATTTCTGGTAATATTATAAATTCCAAAGTTTGGATATTTGTAATTTTTCTCTTTGCTTCCAAACCGCTTGACCGATCTGACTGAAACGTAAATTGCTTATACTGTGTGCTGTTTCTTAGTGTATTTGTTGTCTAGATGTGTTAAGTCTGACTTTAACTTTGAAGTGCATGCAACGCAACATAAAAAGAACGCAGGTGTTCGAACTACATTTTTAGCTTAATTCTCCATTCGGCGATCGTATTCCCTATACGTTTTGCTTCTCTGAAGAAAAAGGGTTGAAATAACTTTGGCTTGTATTTCAATAAAATTTGTAATAATAATTGTTATTATTTGTTTATTAAAAGCTAGTTAAAAATTTAAAAATCGACAGCTAGAAAATATTACTAGAGCAATAAAGACCTTCGACCAGTGACGTGTTTTATTAGGCGTACAACTTTGCTTCCGCCGTTTTGCAATATATGGCTGTAGCGGTAAGTAGTAGTCGAAATAAATAGATCGAAAAATTAGTAGATTTGTGTCTGCATCATAAAGTTATCCTCGATTAACCCTTAGATGCATGATTTTTCCAAATTTGGAATAAAAATTATTCTGACTAAATGTTGGCCACAAAAACCATTCCTCATCATTATTTTTCGATTTTGTCAATTTGTTTATTAATAATTGACCAAAATATGGCTTGTGCCAAATATGGCACATCATGCATTAAGCCACAAAAAAATTTTAATGAGAATATAATTGGGTAACAAAATTTTAATGTTATTAATAGCTTTAATTTTATTATATTATATTTATTTACTTACATACTTGTAAGTATGAATATTAAGAGGATCATCTATCTCTCGTGCAATTTTTGAAAGTAATTATTGTCTTTGTTGAGGCATAGTTCAACATCACATTTACGACATGCTAAATAAGATTTTAATTTACATGCCGGAAATTTGCATCTTTGGCGATCAGTCCCCTAAACTGGCATATGATTGATCCGCCTTACATCTTAAGCTAATCCCCTTTCCTTTTTTTCAGCTTGAAGAGAGGAAACAGATTGAGTTCCCGACGGTCTTCCATATTTGGACTAAGGCGATGCGCTTGTACCAATATTGCATAACGTCTTTGCTACTTCAATTCGAAAGCGAACCAAATTCATATTCTTATGAACTGAAACTCGCTCAGAGAGGAGCCATGAATTTATAACAGCCAAATCGACGAAGTGGTAGAAAATGCGTATATACCACTTTTTGGACTTCATAGAAATTTTATATCTTCCGATAAAACTGTCCATCAAATCTACTCCTCCCATATGGCTTTGGTTCGTGCATAGAAATTTGTCTGTTCTACGATATGTGTGAATGATAAAGATATTCTACTTAATCGATAAAGTGACGAAAAAAGTCGTATGGTGTTTCAAGTTGTGCTACAGTGAATAGCAAAACGGTGACACCACGAAATTGCACATGACCGGTCGAACCGTTTCTTTCTCCAACGAAGAGATCTTTTCATAATTTCATAATATTTACTTTCACTGAAGTCCAAGCATTGGAAAGCTGTATCACAGGGCACTCAATTTCGTCTTCAACAAACCTTTGTCCAATTCGTCTTCATCAGTTTCTAGATCGTCCTCATTGTCACTAGGAATAGCACATACCTTATCCGCCAGTTTGTTACCACAATGAGTCTTTGGACTAGAAGTATGAATGCATAATGTGCCATATGTGGAACAAACGAAGAATGGCCTAAAAATCTGTTAAAAAGTTACCGTGGCTTACCATAAATTTATTTACTGATTAAGCACAAAATAAATTTTTAAAAAAAAAATTTTTTTATTATTCAGTGTGTTCAATAATCGCATAAGACGTTGTTAATGCAACTGTTTTGCAATAAAAAATTGATTTCTGAACAGCCGTTGCTTAGGAGTTAGTTTTAGCAATATTATGAGGAAAAATTTAATTACTCCGCATACAATATATTAAGGATGTCTTCCTTTTATGACACATAATGCATGCGAACTAGAATAAACATCGCCAACTTAAAATATTGACCGAAAATCGGTTAGTGCCATATATGGAACGTTATGCGACTAAGGGTTAAACATGTCAGCTTACGAGCCAAATTCTCTTCATTTGCGGGAGGTTTTTCTTTCTGCTTTAATATGAAGAAATCTAAGGCTGCTGAGGCTTATCGAATGCTCTCAAATACCGATGAGGCCGCTTTTAGTGAAAGAAGGTGACGAGTGTGGTTTCAACGCTTCAAGAACGGTGATTTTGACGTCGAAAACCAGCATCGGGATGGCGGTGGAAGAGAGAAGGTTTTCGACGATGCAGAACTGGAGGCATTACTTGATCAACACTCGTGTCAAACGCAATCGAATCAAACGCAAAACGAATCATAAATGTTTTATTTAAAAACTGTCATTCCAAAATTGTTGCCAGTTTAAATTTTAACAATGTATTTTTGCAAGTAATGTGAGTATCCGTAAAGGTGCTATTTAAGTTTCCACCACTGTATAACCATTTTATCACAATAAAGCATTGAATTTCTTCATAAAACGGCGGAAGCAAAGCTGTACATCTAATAAAACAATTTCAATGCAATAAATCACAACCAAATTCCCATCCAAATTCTTTGTAGAGCAATCGCATATAACAATTCAACTTAAAGGCTCAAAAATGTTTGAAACGCTTGAAATTATTCGACGAATTTCAAATTTCCTATACAATTAAAAATTATTTTTAAGGATTATAAGTTTTTTAAATTGTTTCAAATTCTTTTTGGAATTCATCTTAGAATCCTACTCTCATGCTGCTCTAACCTGATTGAAGGGTCTATGTAAATGTATGTGACTATGGAAAATCTGAAGTCATCGAATTGAAATAAATTTCACTTGAAACCACGCGGAGCGGTATGGTGGTACAAAGCAACGACAAAAAACTCTAAATCACAAGTCATTCAAGTGTTTTCTGAGTGAAATGAAGTGCATATCTTTTATGCCAAAGAAGATGAATCGTCAACTGATGGAAAGGGCTAAAACATAAATAAGTTGCCTTTCATGGGCCGCGGTGACATTCTCCTTTCTCTTACGCTTTGATGACACGAAGAGACAGGCCGACATTTCAGACTCAAAAGTGATTGATTTTCATATAATTCCCAATTTGGTTTCTTATCTAAATAAGTTCTGACATGAGGCAATTTTCAATCAATCATCAGCAGCGAGAACGCGTCGAATTGAATATTCATGTGGTCTTTCGATAGATTTTCAAGTGTGGGCTTCATTCACAGTTGGAATGCTAAGCAGATGGTCAAATGGTGGGATAAAGAAGTTGACCGAGTAATTATGAATTGTTTTCATAAACGAAAAATTTTGATGTGGAAGGTTTCGAATGGGTAAAATTCGTCGGCGAGACCAGAAAGCAGCAAAATTAGTGAAAACTAGATTGGAGACAGATTTTGGAGCTCCATAATATTTCTAATTTAATAAAACTGAAAAAACAAATAACCGACAGATTATGAAGTGTGAAAAAGGAAGCAAAAGAATGTTGATGACATCATCTCGAAAGGAACATTTCAATTGTTTTTGTGGCTCAATGACAAGAGCTCTTTAACACGTTGAATGCCATGGGGGTCACTGGTGGCCGGCACTAAGTTTGTTTTTAATTGGCGTGGCAGTCAAAGCGTTAAAATAAAAAAACCGATTTTGTAAAGTTTTTCTGGCCCTTCTACAATGTTTCACCTTCTCTTTAAGGTACGGCGCTTTTTTATTGACTTCAGCCTGCACTTCCCCCAACTGCTTAATCAACCTCTTTTTCAGAAAGCGTGTTTTTTTTATGGTTTGCGCATTGGTTTGTAATCTTCGTAAGATACCAGCAAATCGTGTTAGCAGCATACACGATTTGCGGGATATTATTCTCCTGTTCCCTCGCACCTACGTACTAAATTACATCCCTGCACTCATCAACCACTCTCCCTCAGAAAACTTGGTCTCTATTGACATTTGCTCGTTCTCCTGCCAAAGGGCTTCTGTTTCAAAAGAGTCCCCTTTTTGTTGGATTTGTTTTTTTTCTCTGCTTCTTGTCTACTAAGCCAAAATATACGTGTTTTAGTCAAATTTTACTTGCGTTGCTTTTGTGTATTGATTTTCCTATCAGAAAACAGTCTTTGCATTGACTTTAGTTAGCATTTTCTCCAAGTCTTGGCTTTCTACTCAGAAAAGGCGTGTTTTTGGTGACTTCAGCTCTCTGTCTTGGCTTCTTGGCTTTAGCCTCGAAAGGGTCTTTTTCTGTTTCCTTTCCTCTAGGTCCTGATTTTCATCGATTAGTGGTCTATTTTCTGACTTTTTCATAAAACAAGTTATTTCGTAAATTGTTTGCTCGTCTGTAACCTACTTTTTGGCTTTTTTTTTTTAAAAATACGTCATTTTTAATTTCGTCTTCTTCAAATTCCTGAAGTTTGTCACTTTCAGCTCATAAAAAAGTCTTAACTGCCGCATATCTTTTGACGAGATGACAAAGCAGATTCACCTCATTTGGGTGCTGACATCTCGGGGAACTGCCTGGCCGATGATCTTGCCAAACGTGATGAATTGGATAAGGCTGGTCTATGCGCAACTCTTGCAACCGTGCTCCTCTATATCAAAACTAAGGCCACCGCGGCAACCAATCTTAGGTGGTCGAATGGCACTATTTGCGGCGTTACCAGAGAAATCTGGCACTCTACTTTTGGCAAACATGCCACCCGACAAGGCCTCCCGGCCAACGACTTCTGTAGAAGCTGGAGATACGAAGAAGAGGAAGAAACCTCGCTCCACCGCAGGTCCCTGTAGCGCTCTCGCGAACCGTAGAAAGATGCATCTTGGTCTGAACTACTACTGAATAATCTCGTTGAGCTAGCTGAGCCGTATTCTCAGCTATATCAATAGCTCCAACTGGTTTCTGGAGTAGTGGGATGTTTTGCATCCGCTCCATGTGGTATCACAATGGGCCTCATCTGGCCTATGTGCTTGGCTGTCACACAACCTACCTACCTTCCTAGTTTCTTCTTTTCTTTTGTTCCATCTCAACTATCTCTTTTATTTAGCAGACGTTCTTGTAGTTTGTTTGGGTTACCTTGGCTTCTGCCTCAAAAATGGGTTGCGATCTCATCCCGTTTTGGTTTTTATCTCAAGACATGTGTCTCGGTACTGGCCTTAGAACTCCTTTTCTTCGTTTCTCTGCCTTTTCTCATCCGAAACGTCTTTTTGTTAGCCTATCTTGTCCTCCCGTGCGCGTTATGAATAACAGCTAAGAAAAGAATCTTTTTCTTTTTGGCTTTTCACTCGCGCCTTTACTGCCTCTAAAGAGGCGACCTTTTGTTAATTTCTCTCGACTTTTTGACCTTTTCGTCACACCAAAAATCGTTTTGCCAATTCTTGTTTTTTCTTTTGACTTTCCTCTCAGGAACCACGTTTTTGATTGCGTTTAAGCCGCGTACTTTTTTTTGTGATTACGTTTAACCCGCGTTTTGTGGGCGCCGTGTTAGTGCGCCGGGCACTTAATTGTTAGTGCGTCAGACTGTTAAACGAGAGTATCCGGGTTCAAATCCATCCCGGGTAAAGAACACCACAAACAATTTTCACGGCCCCACCTCCGGCGAACGACTGACATCCTGGAGTAACCTCTGTCATGGCAAGCTTTCGCAATTAATTCGCTGTTCGGAACCGGCATTAAACAGTAGGTCCCCTTCACTTGCGCCAAAATTATAACGCGCACAACACAGTTGAGGTGTGAACAAGCTATGCTCTGGCCCTGTATGGGCTGTTACGCAGATTATTATTACTAAGCCGCGTCTAAGCTTCGGCTTCTGTAAGACAATTCTCTGGCCTCTTTAGCTCCCAATCTTTCATCCCACTACCAACTTTCTTTCCTCTTTTTGATCCCATGGAATTTGCGTCCATTCTCATATCCCCAAACAAAGAAAACCTTATCTCTCCCGCATCCTAAATCACCCACTTCCTAGACACCGACACCGTTCACCGTGTCAGGCTACCAAAATGAATGTCCTCGTCTCCGGCACTTGCCTTACGCTCTTAATGACCGCCGGCCAACATTCATCACTTCGAAGCACATGTTCTCGGTCGAAAAGAACATGCCTCAACATTTCTTATCTTGTCCCCGGGGCTTGTTGTTGTCTATCTTTAAAAAAGATTTCTTGTTTCCTTTTTTTCTCTGTTCCGTGGAGAGAAACCTCCAGGTGAAACGTAAATCTGAAGCTGATATTGCGAGGATTGTTATCAGTGTTTTGATTTGTGGAACATGTTTTTGAGAGGAGATCGAATCCGAATCTCAAGTGAGTCTCAAGACGACATCCACTCGAATCGAAAGAGCTGGCGTGTGACCTGGAGAGTGGATGTCACAGCGGTCAGGGATGTCACTCATCTCATTTGTAACAAAAATATTTATCAACAAAAGTGTTCCCTCCTGGTCGCCGTCCAAAAGCCTTCCAACTGAGAGAGGGCAAAAAACTCGAACTCGACGCGTTTTTCTGTTGATTGATTAATCCAAAGCAATTCTTGATTTCCATTACTCATCGATGAGTTCTTTTCATTTCAATTTCTTTTCTTTTTTTCATTTTTCTTCCATCTGAACCAGTCCCCCCAGTCGCGGATATGTTGCCATGTTGTTGTTGTGGGGCACTTTTGCACAACAACACACACTACACTCTCTCGAGCCACTCATGGTGACCATAAAAAATTTTTTTTATCTGTTTTATATGTCAATTACCTTGTCCAGGCCATATTTAGATTACTCCATAGAAATTTATTTTCTTTGACTTGTTTCTCTTTTTTGTGTCGACTCTGACTTCAGCTTCGTCGTGCGTGTGTTTGAAAGACGTGTCTGGCTTTTTGGTTCGTAAAAGAAAACTAGAAGAAGACCGAGACACAAACTTCGCCATTAAAAAGTGTGATAAATGGAAAAATAAAATTTATTTAACGTTTAACTGGAATATGGATGTCATGGCGAATGAAAATAAAAAGAATTAACCACACCAAGTTGCGGATCCTCTGCTTTTTTTTTTGTGTTTTTGTGGGTTTTTAAGTGAATTCCTTGAAAAAGCATGTTTCACATGCGTGTGGTTGGTTTACGAGTGCGAATTGTGGTCGTTTAGTCGTTTTAAAATTTTATTTCGTCGCAGGTTGTTAAGTTTGGGAAGGAGATTCTTTGGTGTTTTTTTTATTTCCCTGACGTGGCGGTTTAGAAGGTGACGACAGAGTTCTTTTCTTGGACTTAAAGGGGTCCTGGAGTATCGTAGTCAGGTTGTGGATGCTGTTTGGCTTTTGATGGGAACTCTTTGAGGGTTGTGCTGGAAGAAGGGTCTTTTTTGTGGGGCAAGAAGGTCATACACAGAGCCTTGGCCCTTTTTTTAACTTTTTTGACATTTTTTGACTATCGATCGATTTTTGCGTCGATCATATCTTACTTTTTTTTAAGTGAATGTAGAATAAACCTAGAATCTAGAATAAACTTCGCTAGAGATCACGATATTTTTGTAAAAAGAATTTTTTGGTTTCATGTGAAAATCTCATTGTTTGCACCAGGTTTTTTGCTAATTTTTGCGCCTAAAGCTTTGATACTTGATGCACAGTACATAGTTTGTGTAATAGGTGGAATCTGTAGCTGCAGTAAAAATCAAAAATCTTCTTCAGTTAAAAAGTACAAGAGCTATGATGAAAATAAAAAGAACATTTTATGTGTTTCTAATAACGTGCATTGTAGGTTCACACGGACTAACATAAAAACAAGCCATTTAGGGGATCTATCTATTTAGCTTTCATCTGCAAAATTGTTCCAGAAGTAATATTCCATCGTCGGACACTGGGGTTGCATGTCGCATGGAGAGCATGCTCAAAATGCAAAAGTAACCTAAAAGAGTCTTATCGTTTTAAAGAAAACAATTTTTTCACCAGGTTGTTAGACTTTTAAGGTGTTGGAGGTCAGAGCCTTAGAAGGCTAAATGCTGAAGGGTAGAATTTTTTGCAAAAAATAAGGACTGTGTTTTGCTTGTTGGGCATAAAAACAGGAAAAAATATATAATATTTCGCACTAATTTAAACAAAATAAAAATATGTGTGGGTATTCTAGGACTATTAGAGATTAATTTAAAAGTAGTAGCATCACGGCATGTTTGAAAACAGAATCCCAACCAGGAAAGCAAAGTTTTGGCCAAGCGCAACCTAGTTTTCTTAGACGTAAAACTACCAGATAGCCAAAGTTTCGCCAGTCTATTTGATATGATCAAAACTTCTGTCTATTCTAAAACCAAGGCTTGTTACGAAGAGTTTGTTGTATCTCAGCTAGTGTAAGAAAGCTAGTTTCCGCCCAACCATGGATTGCCATAAGATCCTTATTAATTCTGAAAACAAGGTCTGCAATGAGGCCAATATGGCTTGAAAGATTAATTTGGACGTCATTGGCGTAGAGATGAATAGAAACGATTTTTCAAACTGCGGGCAAATCATTTATAAACATGCAGAAGAGAATAGGGCTCAAAATCGATCCCTGGGATAAAATCCTAGGCTCGGAAACATAGTCGTTGACCACCACTCCTTGTGTCCTGTTAGGTTAGGTTAGTTTGGTGGGCTGGCAGAATGTATTATATATATTCCGCCTCACTTAGGTCCCTGTGGACCCCTTGTGTTACCCATAGGGGAAAAAGGTGTCCCCCTCCTCACTCGCGGTGTCCTATTCCACTGTGCCCTGTTAAACAGATAGCTGGTACCACTACTGCCATCGTTCTAGTCCAATTTTAAAAGATATTGGACTATCGATTCCAATACCTTCTTCTATATTTGATTCTTTTTTTCTTAAAGATTTTTTCTATTGAACTGGATATCTCAGCCTTTGTCCCTCATTTTTGGCAGGATCCATATCAGGCTTGCCTCCTACGTCCCAGTTTGTCATTGTGTGAAGCTCTACACACAGTAGCTCAGAGTTATATTGGGACAAGCAAAAATCTGGAACATCAACCTTGGTAGTGTTTTGACTTATTTTATAGGTTTTCATGGTATTTTTTATTTTTATAATTTTTATTTTTTTTTAGGAAGCAAATAGTATATGATTCCGTAGAGTATTTACATTTTTTATGACTTTTAGATTTCCAGATTTTGCATTATCCTGATATTATAGGATTTTCCAATAAGAGGTGTTATTTTGAATAGCTCGCTATTTCGATAGAGTTCGACTTTTGAAACTGTTTTTTGTCATTTGACAAGTAGAAACTACGCCATTAATAAAAATGGAACGATACGCGCCAACAAAGCATAGAATTTATTAAAATTCACTATAAATGTGGTGAAAATTTGGTAGAGACGGTTCGTAAAACCAAATCATTTTTGGATCGTCGTGGATCACCTTGTAGGACCGCAATACAGAAATTGGTGGGAAAATTCAAGCTTTTGGGACAAGTTAGTGATGTGAAGAATAAAACCCATGCACGTCGCTCAAGAACAACTGAGAATATTGCTGCTGTAGCCCAAAGTGTTGAAGAAAACCCAGGTTTGTCCATTCCTCGTCGTTCTTTCGAATTCATTTCCACAAATGTCATTACACCGCATTTTGCGTAAAGACTAGAGGCTAATAAAGTTCAGTTTACACAAAAACTCAAGCCGGTCGATCATCAACAACGTCGTGTCTTGGCTGATTGGGTCCTTGAAATTCATGAAAATGATCCGGAATTTCATTAAAAATCATCTTGACTGATGAGGCCCATTTCCACCTCGGGGCTACGTCATTGAGCAAAATTGTCGCATCTGGGGCTCGGAAAACCCAAGATTTATTGTTGGAAGGCCTCTCTATCCTCAACGTGTAACTATTTGGTGCCGTTTATGGTCCTTCGAGGTCATTGGATCTTACTTTTTCGAAAATAAGGCTGGAGCAACACTTACGGTGAATGGATTACGCTATCGAGAGATAATTAATGATTTTTTATGGCCGGAATTGGATGGATATTGATCTGGACAACGTCTACTTTCAACAAGACGATGCTACGTGCCACACAAGCAACAAAACCATCGGTCTTCTATGGGAAAGGTTTCTCGGTGGGCTGATCACAATTATCCACCGAGACCTTGTAATTTAAGACCTTGTGACTTCTTCCTTTGGGGCTACGTAAAAGATAAGGTCTACGCCAACAGCCCAGTGTCGATTCAAGACCTCAAAGATGGAATTCGTGAAGCTATTGAAGGCATACATCAGCCACTTTGCGATTTGGTGAAGGGAAATTGCATAAAAAGGATACGGTTCTTTAAGGGTAGCCGAGGCGGCTATTTGACTGATATTATTTTCCATTATTAATGGCATACCTTCGTCTTTCCATTGAAATAAACATCCGATCATTTATCCCAAAAAATGCCATTCTTGTTTGAATATCAAAATAACACCTCTTATTGGATAACCCTGTACTTCGATCTACTGTAGTTTAAACTCTTCCTTCTGCAGTGCTTCAAGCGGTTGTGGGTTCAATTTTTGGTGGCATGGGTCGAAATGTGTGGCTTTATTATTGTGACGTTTGCGAACCTAAAATGTGGTCGTTTGGTGTGTACGATAGATGGGGGTTTGAAAAAGTCGTTACACTTTCAGTCGTATCACCTATCATGTTCTAGTTCTACAGAAGCAATAAGAAAGTCGCTTAGCTCACATGAACTTCAAATAGTTTGATTATAGAAGGACCGCAGGTAATCCTACCTAAGCTCTTTAATGTTCTTGTCCATGACTTAAGAACCATGAAATGGAAAACGCCATTGAATTGTTCCAAAATCCGTTCACAAAACCAAAGCTCACACTCTCCGTTCCCACGATCCACCACCAACCCCCCTCCTTTTGCCTCGACGTCACTCAGACGCCACTCTCCTGTGCTATCCTTGATCTGATTGTCCGCCTGCGGACCCCCCAATCAACTGCTTCCTTTCATATCACGTATACGCCCTTCGGCCCTACTGCAGAACGAACAAAATCATTCTCATCCATCTGACGACGACGATGACGGTGGCTAGCTAATCACAGCAATTAATCGAGATCGAGGTCAGGCCCAACGTCGTCGAATGGTTCTTATCCACGGCGAACCTTGATCCCACCACAACAACAACCACAACCCTCTCTCTGTGTCTCTCCCGATGGGGATCAATCGCGTGCAGAGCTCCCCTTCACTTTGGCAAAAAGCAAAAAAGTAACTCGACTCGTCACTTAAGGGCAAACACCACGCCGCCGCAGCCGCTTAAGACTTAAGACCGACCACGCTGTGGCTCTTGACTCGGACGCTTAGCTCATTAAACTAATTTCAACCGGTTGACTTGGCGGGGGGACCGGCCAAGACGAGAGATGTTAAGCAACCAAAAAAAAGCCCGAAAGCCCAGCGTGCTCTGTTGCCAATGGCTTTGACCCTTCCAGCCAGTTGACAGTTGTGACCTCAGCGTTGCACTTCTTCTCTGTCTCTCTCTTTGTGCCTCTATTCCGCCGTCTTCTTATGACACTTTTTTTTGTTGTTGCATAAGTGGGTCTCTTGCATAAGGCCGTTGTCCGTCGTCAACCGCGTCGTCGTTGTCGCCGCCCGGGAGTAGTTGGAATTCTCTTTATCGTCGTTCTGAGCACGGTGATTAGGCTTTCGGGTTTAGACGGTCTTTGTGGAGTTTGGCGTAATTGGTTAGAAATCTTTCTTGTTGTGGATCGTAATTATTCTCTGGTGGGACGTGATGGATCGACGTTGGGGATCTTGAGAGTCAAGATTGAAGCTGCAAGTGTGGGCTGAAAGAAGTGACAGTGGTGATGATTCTCAGTCAGCGGGCGGTTGGATGTCCTCAATTCGCCGCGGTAGTGAGGGAGGGCGATAAATTGGCAGCGGTGTGGTTCTTTTGTGAGCGCGTAATGACGGAATTTTAACGAGGGACCGTGTGAGATTTTTTTCTGCGTGGGTTTAGAAGCATTGAGGTCGATGATGAGCTATTGTGGTGGTTTGAGGTGTGCGGCGAATTGGGTTGAGGGTGGTTTTCGCATTGAAAACTTAGTTTTTATGAAGCGATGAGATTTGTGGCCTACGACGAATTGTTTTGAAGATGGTTTTCACAGTCAAGACCGATTTTTTATGAACCGATGTGGTTTGGCGCCAAACGAAAGCAAAATTTCGGTGTCGGGTCGAGGGTTATGAGAGCACATCTTGGTTTTGCAGGGTAGAGGTGAGGAAATTATTGCGGTTTCAGACAATTTCATCGGTATGTGGGCCAATAGGGCTCTCTCTTTGCAGTTTTTGTGTCTTCTAGAGGTTTCAGTTTGAAGATTCGATCGAATGTACTTGATTTTGAGAGATTTACAGGATCTGGCGAGAAATTAGAGTCCATAGTCAACTCCTTCCATCATTCCTTGGTGACGTTCATCAAGGAGCCCCTTGGCATACGTACTTTTTTGCTTTAACACTCATTTTGTCATTAGGTTTATGAAGTGGTTGGCGCGTTCTGGTTTTCTTCAAAACTAGAAGACGTAAAACCATTTGGTTTTTTGTGCTCGATTCAGAATGAATACGAGCATTAACGGTAAGATTCTAATTTAGCACCGCGATTCACAATTTTGAGGAAAAAATGGTCTTCACTATTTTTTCTATTATTACTTATCAACATTTTGAATTTGTATGCGGATTTTTCAAAAACTATGCGCATGAATAACCTGACTTTAATGTATAATTAAAGAACAAGTTTCTGGCTTTCAAACTTGGTATAGTACTTTATTGTAGGTGGTGACATTGTTTTTTAATGATTTTTTTTTTCATGTCGATTGATTTGATCGTAAATTGTTCATACCTCCTAAACGGGGTGAGATAGACCCAAAGCCCATAGCAAAAAAAAATTCTCGTTCTTGGACTCCCTATAAAGAACCATTATCAATTTTGTTGTCAAACAACGTCAGTCCAAAAACACAGTAAAAAAAATAAAACTTGCTGGAGTACTCTACACTAATTCATAGAAAAATATAATTTTGAAAAACATAGCATCACTCCTTTGTTTTACAAAAATAAAATATGCAGCTGGCAAATGTGTTCGAATCCAAGAAAAACCCATAAAGTTGATAAAGAAACATAATTCAAAGGAAAAGTATTCATGTTTGGGTGCGTGGTACACTCTAGGGAGTGCCGGCGAAGCGCCGATCACATACATAGATCACTAATTCGTCCATAGTACACTCTTTACTCTCTTCAAAACTTACAACCCCACTTTAGACCTAAAAACAAGACGTAAAGAACTTTACATCGAAGAGATTATCCTCTTTCAAAAAGCCTCCTCTAAATCGCCGACTTTCTTTCGTGTTACCGACAAATTTTCTTCTCCCAAAAGCCCACGCCTGTCACAAAACTCTCCCATCTCTCCCGCGCAAGACCAGCCACAATCATTAATCAGATCACTCTCCGTCTCACGCCACAACCGAAATTTCATAAAAAACAAGTCAAAAATCCACTTAACTCCCCCGATCGATCTGAATCTTTTTTTTTGCCATAAAACCACACGTTTGACATCGATTTTGATTTTTTTATGGTTATTCCCACAATACCTAACGGTGAAATTATTTGATCCAAATCAAACACAACCGCCCACGAGCTCATTTTTTTTTTTTTTTTTTTCGAGAACCTCCCTCCTGTCTATCTGTCTGTCGATGAATATTTACGACCACCCATGTACGAGATCGATTAGTGATTTTTATTCGCCTGTCAGTTACATCGTTTGCTGTGAGGCGGCGAAAAAGAAAAACACACACACACACGGCAACTCCTATCCCATCCATCGTCTTCATTTGGTCGGTAATTAATTTCACGAGTGCGTTGACTTTCCGTCGAAGTGACTTCACCCGAAGACAGACTCCAACCTCTTCGAGTAATCAATCAGCTAAAGCAACCTCCGCTCCGGACGGGTGATTAATGTCGCCTCTCGTCTTCGAGGGGGTTTGACAAAAAAAAAAGCAGATGGCATCTCCTCTCCTCCGTGGGCGGCGATTTGATCAAAAGTTTCGACTGTTTCCATGGAAACCGCATCAAATGGCGAATTTAATTACCCCACCCGGTGACCAATTAAAGATCTCGTCCTCACAAATTTCCAAATTTGCCAAAGACACAACTTTATGCAAATGCCTTGGGGCGAGAACCTCTGAACCGTCGAGTCGATGTATCTTTGAACCATCGAATTTGCGAATCTGCGAATCATCGAATCTTTGAACTCCGATGCAAATCCAATGATGTTCCAAACATGGGTAGCGCCGCGGAACCTTTTCGTGCAGCAAATCGAAGCCACAAAATATCCATCTGGGACACGGCAATTGGAAAGATGGGGCCAATCGAGATAAGGAGAATTTCCATAAACGAAACGAAACGAAACAACGAGAGTGCATGCGGCGCAGCAAGTGTCGTCCACATTCGTGGGATTGGCGGCGGTTTGGTGATCTTTTAATTATCCAACTGATTCAGCTGATGCTGCTGGGGTTACGTGTGTCTCTTAATTACCGTTGACAGATAATTCACCTTATGGCGGTGTAGAGCAATTTTAATTAATTAAATGAGATAAACGGTAAGGAAGGTGATACGATGCATCGCGATTGCTGGAAAGCGAAAGTCAGGCGACGAGGAGGAGACCTCAGTCACTGGGTGTTATAGCTTTAAGGCAGTGTGTCCCAGGTGTTGAAGTTGAAGTATAAAAAAAATTGAAATAAATAAGAGAAATAAGAGACAGGGAAGGTTCGCCCAGAAGGCAAAGAATCCAAGAAGAACTTCAGTGAGGAAAGAAAACAAAAAACTGTCTGGAGATAAGACACGGATCTAAAGCGACCTTATTTCAAAATAAATGAAAAAGAAAAACTCGGTCAAGTCTTCTTTAATTTACGACCAATTCTGAAAAAAAAAGTTAACTTTAAATAACTAAGTGGAATCATTCATATTCACTCCAAAGTTCATCCCTGAACTACAAAGAATTTGAAAAGCATTTGTTTTTTTTTTAAGTCGACAGACAGACACACAGACACTGAATTTAATCTATAGGGTAATTTTTTAAAAGCTATAGGAAAGTTTTTTAAAAAAAAAAAAACATAAAATTCAGAAAAATGCATGAAATCTTTATTTGAATCGATAGTACGGTCCATATAATTTAAAGTTTGAAGATTATTTCATGCAAATATTGACCTTGACTGCGCCTGGATCCGCTTAGTCCAATTTTGGCATATTCCTTCCAACATTTCGGCCGGTATCTCACGAATAAATGCTTCAATGTTGTCTTCCAATGCGTCAATTGAAGCGGGCTTGTCTGTATAGACATGAGCTTTAACATAGCCCCACAAAAAATAGTCTAAAGGCGTTAAATCGCACGATCTAGGCGGCCAATTGACCGGTCCCGAAGGTGAAATAAAATGTTCACCGAACTCGCCTCTCAATAAGTCCATTGTTGCGCGTGCTGTGTGGCATGTGGCACCGTCTTGTTGAAACCACATGTCATGCAAGTCAAGCTTTTGCATTTTGGGCAAAAAAAAGTTGGATATCATCTCACGGTAGCGCTCACCATTCACGTAACGTAACTTAAGATTCGCATCATCTTTGAAGAAGTACGGTAATGATGCCACCAGCCCATAAACCGCACCAAACTGTGACTGTGACTTTTTCTGGATGCATTGGTAGCTCTTGCAATGCTTCTGGCTGATATTCACTCCAAAATCGACAATTCTGTGTATTTACGTACCCATTGAGCCAAAAATGAGCTTCGTCCCTGAACACTTTCTTAACTTTCTTAACAGAGCACGCATTTTGATAATAAAATTCAATAATTTGCAAGTGTTGTTCGTTTGTAAGACGATTCATGGTTAAATTATAGACCAAACTGAAGATGTTTGACAGTGAAACAAAACACGAAACGTGCATCAGCTGTTTAAACCAGTGTTGCCAAAAAATTAATAGCTAAAAAATCACCCTTTATAAGAGTTTCGTTTCTTTTTTCTTGGGGACATAACCATAAAAACTTTCAGCAATTTCATTGCATAATGCATTTATCTGTTCTTCATTAATGTTTCTTTTCCTTTCTATTGATACTAAAGGAAGTTTTTAAGCGAATAAATCTAAACCTCTAATTTAATAATGGAAGCTTAAAGTCTATCACATGGAATATTATTTAGTCCATGCAACCATTAAGTAAGCAGTTTTGGGCTAGTCCCCAATCCATTCTGCAATTTATAGAGGAGTTGGAAGACAACAATCTCATCTGGATCAGATAGAGCGCCTATTCTGAACACAATTCTAAACAAATTTGACCACAAAAGGCATAAAATGACTGATTGGCTCAAAGCAATTGCAACATTTGGTCCTCTAACCGTAAGAGAGCTCAAGAGATCAATCTTACGGACAAATTTTAGAGCACACCACTTTTTTCCTGGTTTAAGCATTTTTCAACACCAAAGAAGTATCAAATCGGTTTTTGTTTTTAAAATAGTACTCAAAAAAATTGTAAGGTTCTAATTGTGTATGCTCCTAAGGCCACGCTTACAGTGAGGCGAGAAAACGATGCGATACGAGAAGCGATATAGTCCGCACAGTGAAAGCTGTTCTGCTGTTGCAAGAGCTCGTTTTTAAAATGTTTAGAAAATAGAAAACAAAAAAAAGTGCATGAAATTTATGTGAAAAGAAAAATGCATATTTCGCTATCTATATTCACAATTAACGAATGGAAAAAAGCATGTCGAATATGCAAAAATGTCGTTTAAAACATTCGATTATAACAACTGCCAGGCTTAAAATAAATTAACAATTTTTTTTTGTCTTCATGTTTCTTCAAAAATAAATGAAATGAAAATGAATTTTTTTTCCACGTTGTTTGTTTTGATTTTGAATTGCCCCTACCTCCTAAACGGGGTAAGATAAATCCTCCGCCCATAGCAAAAATGGCTCGTTTTCGGACGCTCTATGTAAGACTATTATCAATTTTTGGCGCAAAAGTTATCTTACTCTCCCCGCACAACAAAAAAGATATTTTTCTAAACGTGTAAAAATGGATACATTTGGGTTAAGATTAACTTTTGTGAATTTTCACCATTCTATAGATGCGATCAAAATTGTTTGGTGATGAAGTGAGGAAAAAAAAAATCATTAAAATCGGTCAAATGGGAGGTTTTTTATTTACAAAAAAACCATACAACCGCCGAGTATGTATCCATTTTTGCACGCCGCTGTATGTTCGAGACGAGTGTACCAACATAACAAAATCGATAATCCAATGTACAAGGCCCGCAAAATTTGAAAATTCACATTATTCTTTTAACGAACCTCGTATTCATCTAAAATGTCGTTGATTTATTGATTTCTTTTTTCTTCTAATCAGAATGTCGAACTTGGCACCAAGTGATTACCACCAATTACTTCATCCATGGTAAACAATTTTTCTACAGGAATATTAGCTTGGCTTGAAAAATCTGACTGCTCCACATTTTTGCCGATTAGAATGACATCTCTCTGAGGGAGCAAACCACATTAGGCTTAGCTTTAGTTAAGCCTAGAAAAATTTTCAAAATGTTCAAAGAAGCAAGAACGATATTACTGTTAAAATGTAAGCAATTTATCAAGCAAATCAGCGTATAAACATCGTCTCATAACTGAGTCGATGATTGTTAAAACACACAAGTGGCATTTTTATTTTTTTACAGGGGAGACAAACAACAAACGGACTTTTTCGTAGAACTGTTGATGCTGATTTCGCATTCAAACATGAATGTGTTTTAGGTATCCAATTATATCTTTTTTCTGTCAACATAAAGCTCTGCCCATAAACAATGCAAAAATGTAATAAAAATGATTTTGAACGATATGTTACTGAGTTATAAAGTTAAGGCAAATAATATAGTCCACGTTTTTCTTTAAAAATGAGATTTACCATAGTAAAATCTTCACGTCTAAGCTGAGCATTAAAATTAAAAACATAATCATACGGGAGCACTACTAGTTTCTAACGAATAAACAAACTTCATCCCTTAATTAAGAAACGAAGTTCCCATAAAAAAAGTCTATTAAGGCTTAAGCTAGCTCGTATGAACGAAGTGGACTCTGTTCATAAATTCCTTTGCGGTACAATTCATGGTATCCTCATCCCTCATTTGGCGCGATCTCGTTTTACGCGCTTTCACCTCTGCCCGATTTTGAAATATCTACCAAATTTCGATTTGCGCGACTTTGCTTTGCGCGAAGTTACGTTTTTTCTTCAAAGAACCATGGCTCATTATGGTTTTTTTTATTAAAAACCATCCATGTACGCTCATAATTCGTTTTGCGCTATTTCGCTTTGCACGAAGCTGAAAGTGTTTGCTGCAGGAGCTTCGGACCGGACTCCGGTTGTTGCGCCGATTATGATGAGTAAAACATAAGACTCTTTAACCTTTTTGACCCAAAACTGGTCTGGTTAGACGCATTTTTGGAATGCATTGTCCCAATCAGGCCGTAAAAAGCCTTTACGATTCATGTTTTCACCTCTGCCTGCAAAAATTCTTCACAGAGAATGTCTACGGCCCACGTCGATTCCTTTATTTACGAGTATATCCTTATCAATAGCTGCTCCAAATCACGGACTGAGTTTTCTGTGCTCACTCTGTCGGCTTAGTTTTTAGATTATTTTGGCTCTTCCTTTCCTTTGCTTTTCTATCTAGAATAGACCAAATACATCAACCTAGAATCATCGAGGACTAGATCATCTCTAAAACAACAACCCGAATCGAAGGGCATATCTACCTCATGCAGCTCCGACAAAGCAATCTCCTTGATTGACGCACGTCCAATCCAACAAAACGACACATTTAACATCAAGTTTCGTTCCTGAACATGACAGCGTCTGTGTTTTCCCTCATCAGACACTTCACCGACCTTGAACTCCCCCATTCTCATGCACTCCAGAGCCCCTTGAAATCGATACTTCGATACATCGAGCATCGACATCATCACACCCTACACCGGCCGTCATCGCCGCCACAAACAACACGCCTTCGTCCACCAGAGACGCCTTGCCTGATGAATCAGTCTCCTCGGAACAACAGTAAGCCACCTCACTGCCACTTCCCGAGTCAGCGATCGTGCCGCACTTGACTCACGAAACCGCCTCTCTCGTTGCAACCTCGAGAGGCCTTCAACTTTCGAAACTCTTTCCTGCCGCCGTTATGCCACCAATGAGATCACTCGCATCTCCACGTCTGACGTTTTCGGGGGCAATCTCCGGTAATTCTTTTCCCCCTCAAAAATAAAAGAACTAAACCCCCGTCTGTCAATCCGATTGACTGGGCACATGATGATGATGATTACCTTTTTCAGGTGTCACTCTGTTTTGATCTAAGAATCTCGTTCGTCTGTCACTCCGGGGGAGTTGGGGATTATGCTAATTTTTTTTATTCTTTCTTTTATTTTTTTTTTTTTGTTCGGATTAATTACTCCAAAGTGCGGCGTTGAAAGCGAAGCGCTGATTTCTGGAACTGGTTTAGCTCGCTCGCAGAGACGTTTGACGTGCTGCGATTGAGGACCGAGATACGGAGTTGGACTCCAAGTCGGATTCGATTCCTAAGTGCGTTTCGCATTAATTCTTTATTCCCCGTCGGTTTGTGGCGGCCTTGAGTGAGTAGTTTCGTTTGTTGTCCAGAGCAGTTCGATAGCCGCAAACACTTGTGGCAATTGAAGCAGGCAGAGGAGGGGGAGAGAGGAAAAAGTGAACGATTTCAATCGAAAGTCGGCCTGACAAAGTGGACAAAGAGGCAATAAAGTTGTCAGCGATTTTGTGAAGAATAATAACGACGACGATGAGTGCCATGGGGCTGTTGAGGAAGGAGGAAGGCTTCAGGGGGTGTTGCGTGAGTGAAGTTAGGCATACATAGAATTAGCTGAGTAATCTGTAGGAAATAAGGCAAAGGACGGTCCAACATTTTCAAATGGTAGTGCTAATACTCCAAAAATAAGAAAAAATCAAAATGTGAGCCAAAAAACGCTCTTAATTCCAAGTCGCCAAAGTAACGTAGCTTAGAATACAAAAAAAAATATGTTGAAAGCGACATTTAGTGTTCCATGCAGATGCAGAAGCACAAAAACGAAAAACCACTTCAAGAATAGACTCAGCTCGTTCGAATAGACGCTCCGAGCGGAGATGAAAAGGATAAATGAGCTCAACCCGAAAACAAAAAGGTCCTAGATCAACACTCCATATGAAATCCTTGGACTAACAACAGTAACATCGGTCTAAAAATAGCTATAAACGTAGCTAGAAGGCTACAAGGGTGATAGTTAGAACAAAGATGAAAATAATTGAGGTCGGTGATTGAATGAAGAAAAAAAATTTCCGAAACTGCTTAGATCAAGCCTCTACGCCTTGTCCTAAGTCCAAAGACGGTGCCATTGCACGACAAACTTCTTTAAATGTAGTTCAGAAAGACGATATACCCTGAAGAACAAAAGTATAACAATGTTCCCATTAAAAATGGAATACTGATTGGTAACCACAAGTTTTCAAGGAAATTCTATTCTATTTTGTTTCTTATAACAATTGTAGCAATATTGTCTGTTTTTTGTGTTTCCACCCAATATTTCAAAAATTATAACTATAAAACCGTAATGACTCCTTTGTTATAGTTGTGCACTATTGAAAACGTCGTGTTGCGTAATTCAAAGCCATGGCTCAATCGTTAGTGCGTAGGACTGTGCTTAAAGAACCTTTTTATTGTTTTTCTGTCTTTCGCTTTTTTTCCCTTGTCAACTTTCCAACAGAGATGATTCTCCTCCCATTAAAATCTCGTCACCTCTTCTCGTGTGTCATCTTCTAACAACACCCGCCCATGACCTTCGTCAAAAAAAAAAAAAAGTTCTCTAGCATCGTAAGTCCCCTACCACCACGAATCTAGTCAGCACTTGAATTTCACGCCATCAAAACTTAATCGACCGGAAAGTGTTAAGCCCACTGAAACATGACCACGCACGCGGAGCACAATTAACTCCACCATCGAGTCCATTGCTCTGCCTTTCTATTCACTCGCTGGCGCATTCGCGTTTCCCACCTGGGAACTGGCCAAAAACTTGGTTTGGTGTCCCCAAACGAAACGCCAGCCACAACAACACGTTCTCCATCTGGCATAACAAGTCATTAAGCCAGCGGAGACGCACCAAAACATCCGACGCCATGTTTTTCCTGGTAAAGAGTGACGAAAAAAAAAAGTGTCGAGATTCGGGAAGTCAATGTCGTCGAGTGTTGTTGGTTGTCGGATATGCTCCACGGTTAGAAGATGGCTCGCCGTCGCCACAAAGACTGACGGCGGAGGGGAAAAAAGTGTCAACACATCATTAGCGTGAAGGTCACTTCATGACTTTTTTTTTTTTTTTAGTTTCTCGGTGGGGCTTTTTCTGTGGCGGAACACAACGACAACGCAACGTTGTGATTAATTCAATTCTGATTCGATGTCCACCTTTTTGCGCGGAGATCTTCATGTCATGAAATTAATTACCGCGTATGCGTTGCGGAAAAACATGCAAACCAATCAGAGGCGTCATTTTTCATTTTCCCATTTCGCATTTCGCATTTCCTCCATGACTCCAAACTTGAGATCCATCCGATCGTGAGAACGCTGGAGAGGGAGAGATGTGTTTGGTAATTACCTGCCAGCGACTCGGGGTGCGGATCATTTTTCATCCGCCAGAAGCTCCAGTGCGCGTCTTCAGGGCTGCGGACGTGTGGCTGGTCATCAATCTTTTTTGGGTTATGGCCATGGAACTGAGGGCTCTCCCCAAACACCCACGTCTTGTTGATTTCCAGAAAAAAATCGCTCTTTGCGGCTCCATTTTAGGGGTCGAGTGTGGGGGTTCAAATCGTTTCTCATTCCCAAACGTGCCATTGTCGGGCTTCCAAGGCGTCGTTGCGGAGAAAGTTTCCTCTCATCTCTTCGATGGAATGCGATTAATTTCTCTCAGCAAACCAGACTGGCACAGTCCTTTAATCGCCACTTGACAATTCCACGCCAAAACTCCGTCCGCCATGGAATTTCACTCATTCTCTATGCGAGCATTGTCTACGGTATTTTCTATTTAACCGTATTTGGTCCGGAGCAGCCTCCTCCCTGGTGGTGTCGACATTCCAAGACACTTGTCTCTTGGACGTGGCCCATATCTCTCACGATTGTATAATGACACATGTGCGTTGTCGCCTAAGCTGTCCGATTTTCTTTTTCTTTTTTTCTGTCACTTTTTCACCTGAATTCACACACAGCTGTCACTTTGACAAGTTGCAGAGCAGGATTATGACAGCGATGGGCAGTGCAACACTCTTGGTCGTGTCAGTTCTTCACGCTCATTTGTATGTAATTAAGGTTTGAACACATTTTGCGCCATAATTAGTCAACGTGCGGACGGAATGTGACAATTTTGCCTGTTCGGCTTTCGTGTTTGGGTTTACACATCGTCGTCGTAAGCCTGGTAGCTCAGTGAGGCGTCTTTCGGTCGGTTGGTCGGCTATGATTTATGAACGGAGGGAGGAGTGGCATTTTAATTTCATTTATCTTCTTCTGAGGTTTTTTTTTTTCTGGCGACAAGAAGGAGCAGAGAAATGCTTTTAAGTTCCCTAATTAGACGCGTTGAATTATTTTCTTCGTTGTTGTTGTTGATACAGTTCACGCAACAGATCGTGGTGTAGATGAGTTTCTCTTTTTTTTTTGTGTTCACGTTTTTTCTGTTGAGCGTGTAAACATTTTGACAGAGCGTGTAACTAGTTTGAGGCTGAGGCTTGTAATGGAGGTAAACTAGTTTTGATGGGTCTGCTCAAGAATTACCTGTCAAAGTGACAGATGTGTTATGGAGGAGGCTTAGAATTGTTCTTGACGGTAATTGGATTGTGTTAATGAGTTTTTGAGGGATGGGGGTGAGGAGAGTGAGTGGGCTTAAGCTGCGGAATGATGGATGTTAGTGGCGAGTGGAATGGGTTTAAAGGCAATTAGCGAGGGACTTATGGGGTCCTAATAGAAGTTTGGGGTGATTATTTGAAGTTAGGCGAGGTAGGTGGATTAGACTGTTGGATAAACTTTAGAAAAACGGTGGGGTGGCGTTGTACGTAGCGATTAGAACGGTTGTGCGACGATGCTTGATTAAAGGAAAAGATTTTGGAGGGCGAATTTGATAGTTGAAGGCTTCTGGTGTAGTTTTCTACTTTTGTTGCGCCCAAATAGATTCATGAACCTTTTCGGAATGTCTTTTGTAAACGTAGAGGCAGAAACAGAGTTGGTCTACAATGCTTAGAAATACATTTGAGGCAAAGGATTTGGTAAAAGGTCAATGTACAAGGCGATGTCGGGGGATGTTCAAAGTACGCCTTATAACAATAAGATGAATATGCTTTTCATCAGTTTAAGGCCTGTAGAGTTTCATTTAAGACTGTTTTTTGAACCAGTGTTATAATTCTAAGCATGAAGCAAATACCGCTCCGTTGCAGTGGCGTGGCGTGCAAAATCTGAAGTGGTAAGTCGGTAAAAAAATGCACTTTCAACACTTTCTATGCGGTTCCTATCAACTTTTTTATTGTAAGCTATGCGGCTCTAAACACTAGCGGAATTCGAAAAAAGAAGGCAAGGAAAACCTCAAATATTATTTTCTTGTGTAAATACTAAGAATCATGTTGTTTATTGTTTTGAAACATTGTTAAAGAATTGGAATTTTAGAAGGTAACTCGGTACAAATCGGGCTATATGGACGCCATGCCACTGCTCCATTGCTCTTCCCTTTAATACTTTTATGCCATTTGCCTCTTGAAACTAACTGAGCCTACGAGATATGACGTTTTTCCAGAGTTTCCAACTTCTTAGGTCTATAACCACTAACCAGAGCTGGTTTTGGTACCAAAGTTGTGTTACCTTAAAAACAAGTTCTGTTTTTGGGATGAATCTAAGCCTGGGCGTTCAAGAAAGATACCACTCTAACCCGTTTCATGTACCAATATTTTTTTTTTTTGACTATTACTGCCAATGCATCAATTTCGAGGTTTAAATGGCTAAGTAAATGACCATTCGCCTTTCGCGTAAAAAATAAATAATATTGTGTTGATTTCAGTCTTTTTTGGGGTATTTTTGATTCGACTACGAGGTGCCTTAGTACATTGAAGAGCAAAAGTGTCAATAATTGTGATACTAAACTTAACTTGTATATTTTTTAATTTTCCATTTATACAGATTTGTAAAACTATTTTTCCTTGTTTCTTTGAAAATTAATATTAGGTTGTCAAATATCTCCCTTCTGCCTTTTTGTCTTTTCAATTTTCCGGCTATTTACAAAGCGCTACAGAGCTCCAAACTAATCATGCATAGCGTCGTTTTGTAGGTTATGTAGACCTTTCAAATGATGTATTGCCAGATACGAGCTCTTTAGCGCTTTGTACATAGCCGGAAGATTCAAAAGACAAAAAGGCGGAAGGGAGATATTTGACATACTAATATGACAAATAAAAATACAAAACATAAACTTTTATGAAAACCTAAATTTACAAAAAAAACAAAATCGAAATCCCGTCATTGTTTCAGTGTTGCACCAACTTGTAACGTCGGACTATTAAAGGAGTACTCGGGTTCGAATTCATCCCGGGGAAAGAACAGCACAAACATTTTTCACGGCCCGACCTCCAGCGAACGACTGACAATCCTCCAGGAGTAGCCCCTGCCATGGAAAGCTTTCGCAATTCGCCGTTCAGAACCGACATTAAACAGTAGGTCCCCTCCACATGTGTCAAAGTATATCGCGCACAACACAATGGAGGAGCGAAGAAGCTACTCTCTGGCCCTGTATGGGCTGTTATGCCGACTATTTATTTATTTATTGATCTTTGATTCTTGTGGCGTTTTTATTTCTTTCGACGCGTTCAGCTCTCTGTGTCTGTTTTGTAGATGTCTCAACGTTTTAGTTGCCACCATTTCTTCGAATGTCTTTAGAATGTTCGAATTTCATTCATTTCTACGATCTTCTGACGTTTTCAGTTCCTTCGGCGTCTTTAGGTCGTTGCACGTCTTAATTTTTTTGGCCGTTTTTAGTCCTCCGGACTGTTTCAAATCTTTAGACGTTTCTTTTCTCAAAAGATACATTTTATTCTGTTGTCTTTTGTTCTTCAAACGCCTTTAGTTCTTGGAACACTTTTAGTTACCCATACGTCTTTTGTCTTTTGAACGCCTTTACCTTTTATAATTCCTTATCCTTTCCTTATTTTTTAAATCTTCTTGAAGACCTATAAAATGTTTCGGATAAAGTTCCGAATAGTATTCGCCTCCGATTTTTTTTTGAAATTTTCTGAGAACATGGTCTAATACGTCTAAAACCGAAAACCAAAGGCGTTTAGTACTATTCGGAACTCCACCCAAGGTTTCTATGTACCCTTTTTATAACATCTGCAAAACTTAAATGCCATAGCCTTCTTGCACTCTTCGCTTTCAGTTTTTGGAACGTGTAGTAGTTCTATAGTCATCCTTTGTTCCTAGAATATCTTTACTTCTTTGTTCTTGAAACCAATAAAAGGTTTCTATTCAGCCTTTCAAAAACTTCTGCAAAGCTCTACAGTGTCACTGCCCTTTTGCACCCTTTGTTTACCCGGAACAAAAGACCCAACATTGAGCCGGACGTGACGTTCTCATGTCCGCCCATCTCATACCACATTTCCATCACGTATTCATATCTATTTAACCAGGGACATGCATCTTGATTTTTATGAGCTCCCTCTCCTCCTTCCCCGACCACTTCAACTCTGCTGCT
The DNA here is from genome assembly GCA_905187475.1 of Syritta pipiens. NCBI lineage: Eukaryota > Metazoa > Arthropoda > Insecta > Diptera > Syrphidae > Syritta > Syritta pipiens. Next base: position 10,196,545 of record LR994573.1, read on the forward strand.
TTGATGGTGGCTTTGATGGATGGCCCGTTCCAGTTCGTCTGCTCGAAATGTGAACTCGCTAACAAATTGCCTGTGACAATAAATACTACGTCATGTGATGATGGCGACGGTGTTGTTGGTGGTTAATGGAACGCGGTTCATGACTCCATTTTTTTGTGTGGTATATATGCGCGCATATCCATGAAATATGGTCAATAACACTCGTCCGTCCGGTTGAGACCACGTAATCACTTTGATGTAACGGTTCGGGTGATTTTCATTTGCAATTTATTCTGTTGCTGAGTCCGGGATGGGGTGCTCTCCAAACTTAGTCCACAACAACAAACGCCCATGCCATTCCATGAAAATGCGCCCTCAGGGCCGTGAAATTGCTTGGAGTACCTTGACAGACACACGAATTCAGTGCCACCGAATTACAAGGCACGTAATTGTTGTCTTTCAATTTATTATCTCGAAACACCAGCCCAGCTACCAAAATGCAGACGATGGCAGACCTTCACCTTCTTTTCCATTCACATCCCAAACACCAGCAGCACCAACTTGGCGTCATTAATTTAATGGACTTTCGCAAAAAAAAAAAGGCAACACCAAGCAATTTATTTGCATAAATCATTCGACACCCCGGCCTACACATTGAGATAGAGACTCTCCCTCCCCGATTTCTGGGAGAGGTGGCATCGCGTCTCAACCCAACAAACTGTCGCCTGAATAAATTTTGTCTCCAAAGGCGGACTGAACGTTTTTTTATAACTTTATCACGAAATGAAGGTCAAGGTGAGTCAGTTGCGCCCGAGAATTCAACGCTGCGCTCGAGCGAAAGGGCAGAGCTGTGCTGAGTGCAGTTTCCCTGACTCACGTGACCCAGAGTCATAAGTAAAATTGAATTACTTTCAAAAAAAATAAACCAGAGGGGCTGATCCGTCGAACGAACGCCCAGTAATTGCACCATTCACGGATGTTGACATCTCGTGCGGCAGCCTGCGGTAATCGCAGATAAAAGGAGTTGACATCGTCGTTTGGCAAAGAGAAACGACTTCAACTACGACGACTAAGCCGGCTCCACCTCAGCAGCCGGCAGACAACTTTCGAGGTGAAGTAATTGTGTCTTAGGTGCCGTGCCAAGCCAATAAGTCATAACCCAAGATCACCGGCCCAACAGCCCAACGATGGATAATTCGCGTTGCAATTGCACCGATTGTTCCCGCTGCCGCTACAATTTAACCGCTCGGGCTGTGTGCCCACCGCGATCGTTTTGTATAAAATTTGCAACGCGCAATTGTTATCGTTTCGCGATAGAAAACCCAAGACCGAAAAAAAAATTTACAGTGCAGCTGGAACGGGGTCTTTTTCCTTTCCGCCGATGACGACGACAACGACGACGACGACGACGAAGACAAGTTTTCGTGATCAGATGATGACGATGACGACGGCGATGTCGATGGCGATGTGGAGCAGCAGCAGAGTCGGGTGCTGTCACAGTGTGCCGCAAGACAGCGGTGCTTGAATTATTAGATACGAGTAACCATAACATGAACGTGTTCCAGCAGAGTGGCACACTTGGTCGTTACACAGGCTCTGGAAGCGGAGCTTTGGAGCACACACAAAAGCCCGGTGCACTTTTGACGCGTGCTACTCACGATTTTGTGGAATTTATTAACAAAAAATAAACCGACCAGCTGACGGGATGAAAGACATAAAAAAAATTAATGTTTTTTTTTTTTTCTGTTAATAGAGACTTCACACTCGTCCATCGGTTGTTCGTGGTTTGGAAGGCTTGAATATGGAGTGTCAATCACTTTAATGGGAAAATGTCAATCATTGAAGGAGTACCATTGGATTGAAGCATCAAGGACGGATCGGGTTTTGGTGGAATTTTTGCGCATAAGGTGTCAGTTTGCATGGCAGTTCTGATTGTTGTGTGGGGGAAGAGGTTCTAGGAAGGGGGAGGTTGACTAAGAAGTCTTTGTGTGGCTTACATCTGTTGCTGAGTAATCGATGATGCAATTTAATTGTGGTGAGGGGAATTTCGTGGGATTGTTCATATTTCCTGAGGGGAAATATGAACATCATTTTCACCCAGCTGAGGGGGTAGCCCAATGAGAAGTATTTGGACATTGCGATTTCCTTACGAAGGTTATGTTAGTTTGAGTGGATCCTAAGCCGGTTTCACTGAGGTTAAGAAGATTCTTTCAAGAGCGAAATCGAGTAAATTGGATTAAAATGAAAATAATGTTTTTGCTTTGCATTGTCTTAAGTCACATGAAGGTGGAAAGAAACTACAATAGATTGACCACAACAAACCACATCTATACGATAGAGACGTAAAAGATTGCAATCTTTTGGCTTTAAAATTCAATTTAATTTATACCTCTAATTCTTCAATTCATAAATTGAATCTGTAAACTAGACTGCAGCATTGAAATCTCTCATTCTTTTTGAAGTCTTTTCTGGAGCAATCAGTACGACCAATCAATTGATTGGAAATTTCAATGCCGAAGTCTAAGTCATTAAATGGAGTCAATTGAATGAATCAAAAATCAGAAAATTCTTTCTATAAATTTAATGATTGCATTACAAAAGATTGCAGTCTCTTAAAAACTCTGCTATACGATAATATAAACTTTTGTTCATTTTCATTAACCCATTACCTGCCACTGTACTCAATTGAGTACAGTATTTTGTGCATTTTTATTTTGATTTTTTTTGAAAAGTAGGTTTTGATTTTGGTTTTTTTTTTTTGATTGCGAACCAATTATTGGCATGTGCTTTCATACTGGTAGTGAATTTGTAGTGATTGGAAGCCATTTTGATATTTTTGTATCGAGCCTTTCTTGTTTGCAGCAATTTTGTGACTTTGCGAAAGTAAAATGTTAGTAAAAATTTTAACTTTTGAATAACAATTGATTAATGCTTACTATTCTTTAGATATATTATCTAGAAAAAAGATTGCATATACATTACAAACACACATTTTTTCTTCTGCGTGGTAAGTCGTGCAAAAAAGGGGTGTACTCAATTGAGTACACTGCCCAAAACCATGCTAAATTTTTTTCTCACTGGATTCGCAGAAAAATGTTTTCGTCAACTATAAATTGTGGTAGCTTTAATGGCAGGCGTTATTCCAACCTCTACATGGCTGTTAAGGATATACCAGATGATGGACATGAAAGAGAGATAGTGGTTATTCGGCCGACACTGTTGTAACTGTTGCAAAAAACTACGACAACTTGGAATCACTTGGAAAAGTCAAGAGATGGTCAGCAACAAAAAAGAAAAAAGAAGTCATTTCTCAGCCAAATTTTCTGGTTGCATACAATATAGCCATGAGTGGGGTCGATCTTTACGACCAATTTGTAAATTGCTACCGCAAAAAAATAAAGTGTAAAAAGTGGTAGTGGCCTTTGTTCACACACATGCTAAACTCAATGGCAGTGAATGCTTTGCGACTCCATTGCCTGAAAAATAAAGACAACCATGATCTTCTTTCATTTGTTAGGACCATAGCCAGGACTTATTTACGCTCAAAGTCATCTAAAAAAGCTCCAAATAAGCCAAATATACCAAAAAGTTTTGTTCGCAGTAATGGAGGGCATTTCCCAAAAAAAAATGATAATTTAACTATGGTGTAAAATTGGTCACAGCAGAGTTCGATGCATTTATGAGCGGTGTCAAACCACTCTTTGCATCGAAAAAAAAAATATTTTAAAATTTTTCATAATTAGGTCGAGAATGCACCCACATCTGGCCAGTGTACTCAAATGAGTACACCCTTCTAAACACCAAAGTTGAAATTTTTTTTTAAAAATAACTAAATTTTTTGCTAATATAAAGCTCAATACACACCATTTCAAAGATTTTTGATGAATCTCTATTTTTAATGCCCCTGGCCTTTAATGAGTTAATTTTTTCCGATCTTGAAAATTTCCTTTATTCTCACAATCTCTCACTTAGACTCAAGGCGAATGATGGATATTTATTGAAAGTTAGACCTCGCACATCGCAAGGAGCAATTAGGGCCAACAAGAAAGACATTCTATACAAATAATTACCCGAAGAGATGAGGTGAAACGAAGTCATGAGAAGTTTAACTTAGAAAAAAATGGCCTGAGCTGCTCTGGACCCTCACCTCTAAACAGACCTCTGCAGACCTCTAAACTCTGTAGGCCCTGGAGAGCGAAAATTTCCTTAATTAATTTCATAAAAGTAATCCAAGAACAGAGAACTTGGCAACTTGGTTCAATTTGCAGTCTAGTTGAAAGACTTTCACAAGATTTCAAGAGGACCAGACTTCTGAAAGAAAATTTGAGTCCTACAGATAAATCAATGCCTGAAAATATCGAGAGATTCATCTGAGCACAGACAAATGACATTGATGTAAACTGACAAGCAGTTTTTTTTCTGATGCGTATTTTTGTAAGGTCCGAAAGCGGTTATTACCCATTCAAAATTTGACACTAATTTAAGATAAGCGATTCTTTAATTTTCTAACCTAGTACCTACAAAGTCATGCCAAGGTTCACAAAAAGTATCGCAATTTTAATAGCCAGCTTCTGAAGCATTGTGTTAAACTCTAGTTCACTCAAATTTATGTTTTTGATCGCAACCATTGGAGTATAACCGATTTCTACTCACTCCCGGAGGTCCATTTCGCCTTCAACAAATAAGTATTCCGAATTTAATATGAAACGAAGAAAAAAACAAAACAAAATAGATTCGCTTAAATTCCTATAATTTTAAGTGAAACTAAACAAAAGAAAAGGCATTGCCATTTGCTGATCATTGCAAGTAAAAATTGCTTTGGTACACACAAAAAATATTCAAATTCAATTGTTTCTATTTCTGCTACTAATTACGAAAAAAAAAACTTCTCAGTTTATATTTTGGCTGTGTGGATACAGTATTTCTCCAAACTTCATCCCTTGCCAGCAAACAATTTGAAAACTATAAGCAGTTTTGAAAAAGATGACAGACAGAACGACGGACAGCGTGAAGAGTGTTTCCATGTTTCCTTTCTTACGAAGCAGTAAAAATAAACAAATTTAGGATAGGAAGAAACAAAAGGTTCTAAAATAATAATATCTCCAAAGAATTAGGATTTTTAGAACATTTTCTCTATTTCAACAAATATCCATAAACACTGCTTGGGCCAATTACAAGTTTCCTTTTAAAAATGCAAATAAAAGTTTTTCCATGTATTATGGCTTCATTAGTAAGAACGAATATTCCCATTTATTATAGAATACAACGTCGTTAAGTGGCTGCCTCGGCTAGCTTCGCAGTAGAGCAGTCTGTCACTCCAACTTTCCAAGGACTTGTTCATAATTCGACTATCGCTCACGGATTGCTTCAATGAGTATTTGAATAGTTCCCTGATCGTCATCAGTCGTTCACGGTTCTTAACAAAAAAAATCCAAAGGTATAACATCATTTTCACATCGCCAAGACACCTGATAACACTTTTTCTTAAAACAAAAGCACTGTTTGAGCTACATTGCACTTACTTCAGAAATAAGTTTTAAAAAATTCTCAACGTTGTGTGACAAATGTGCGACACGAACGTATCTTACAGATGACAGCTGTCTTTATTATTGTATGAAAAGAAAAAAAGAGTTTTAATAAAAAAGCGTGAATATTAGTTTAGTTAGTTTTATTGTTTTTTTCTTTAAGTAATTTCCCAAACCACCGGCGGAGCCCTTTAAATTTGCATTATTTGCAATAGTTGTTTAAATCGGCTCATTTCATTCTGCGGAGGTATGATACTGACATTATGTCAAGATTACGAGCAGGAAACAGCAGTCAGTGTCAAAATTACCGATGATTTCAAAAAAAAAAAAACACTAGGTGGCCCACCCTGTTATTACCCATTAAGGTAGGTGAAACTAGGTACTACCCCGATATGTTACCGGCTATTTGTTTATCGCTATCAGAGCTGTAAATTTTCAAGTACTTGAAAAAATCAACTACCTGGTACTTAAAAATGGTACTGTGTATTGTACTGTGATACTGCTAAATACATCTCGAAGTACTTTTCAAATACAAGTCCATTGCAAATATTTTAGGGGAATTAGATAAGTTTGGTGTCATGGAAGGTTATTTGAGCCTCATCCAGACACTGGTGGCACTTTAGAGCGGTCTTAAAAGTAAAATTAATAGAGTCCAGGAATTAAATTGCGGTTAGACTTGGATACCTCTTGGATACCACATTGTCTTTTAGCCAAAACCGACCTTCCATGATCGCTACTATCTCCGCCTAAAAGACGCTACAGTAATCAAAGAGGCGTAGATGGATTTTTAAGTTTAGGTCTCTGGAGTACACTCCTGCTGCCGCTCTCAGCAGTAGCTGAGAGTTTTGGATCCATGTGGAACTTAAGTGAACCCTCCAGCGCCGTAGGTATTGGTTACTTGGAAGATACTGAAGTCAAAAAGTACTTAAATACTTTACAACTCTGTTCGCTATGCTTGTGGCTTTGATAAAAAGAAAAACTGTCCTTCCACTAAAAAACTCGACATGCTCCAATTGGAAAATTCTTTACATCAAGAAAACTGACAAAACTTTTAAAGACTCACAAATTAAGCACATACCGAGCTAAACTTAATGAACACTCCGCTAAAAGTTGGCTATTGCACAAATTCCTCGTCAATTACAATTGTATTGAACTGCCAGAAGGAAGCATCAACACAATTCCATTCGACCACAGTCCAAAAGCTCCGATTCACTAACCAAGCCCATCGTTAATGTTAAAAAAAAAAACCAACGAAACATAAATGCCCAATGCCAACCCTCACTTAAATCCACAAAGAAAATCCAGCTGCAAATCCAAATACAAACAATCCAAAATGAAGTCGATTAAACGTTTCTAAACGCCGCAAAGAAATTCCGTTACAATATCACCCAGCCCTTTCATTCTTCGTAGCCTCGAACTCCTCCCTCCCGTTTACATAACAGACTACAAACTCACCAATTAACACAGAAAAAACGGCTCCTGTCTGCCCAGAGCCAAACAAAACCGCGCCACGACAAAGTCTTTAACCACAAATCCGCTCGTCAGCGCTCGACTACAAATTCGTAATTAATCATGGAAACACCATTAACTACAATTGTTCGTTTTTCGCCGCCGTGGTTTTGGTTCGGCTTAGTTCTTTCTTTACCCTTCAAGCCAATTACCGGCAAAAACACAGACTTCACTAGGACAGCACCTGTTGCGCTAAAAAACCGAACGGAAACCCACTTTACAAGATTTATGAACAACACCGAGACACAGAAAACGCGTTCACGTCAAAAAGTGTTTTCGAGAAAACTGAAAGTACAGAGCCAATCTAACAGACTGGCAACCAGATGGACAGAAGGGGAACGCCTATCAAGAGAGATTGGTGAACCGCTGTCGAAATCGATTTCAATTTAATTACAAAGCCAACTCTGGGAAACCTAAATCCGATTGAACAAAAAACAAACCATCCGCCCATGCATATGATTCCCGCATTCGGAGGTGACATTGTTTCCCCAAGAATCCGAGAACGTGTGTGTAATCGAGCCATTGATCTCTCTGATGGTGTGGCGTGGTGTGGACTGGCGTGGCATGGCGTGGTAATGAAATGATCTCGATCGCAGAGAAAACACACGCGCCTACACGCAACACACGCTGAAGTGAGGCTGTAATTGGAGGTCTCAATTGTTTCCTCTTTAAGCTGCGACGACGGTGAACAAAAAAAAAGCATTAAATCTCTTTCATTCTTCATTTGGAATTTGCACGGAGAGAAACTATTTATTGACCATGGCTTTGCTTCGTTTCTTTGTTTAGATGGTTGCCTGTGGATGTCCCACCTTTAGGCAAAATGCAAATAATTTGGTTGCGTCGCTGCCTCGTACTCCTGGGCCAGGTGGTCGACAAAGTCCCGCGATGAGTCCAACTCCGCCAGGTCATCCTTGAAGATGTCCTCGCGCTTGAATTGATCCAAGAAGGCGCCGCGCTTCTTCAACTTGTCGTACTGGCTGAGGGCTCGGTTGAAGAGGGAGCTGATGCCGGTGTGGTTGGCAAGCATCAGGCCGGAGACCTTATGACTGCTCTGGACGTACGGACTGCTGCGGGAGAGGGCCACTTGGATGCTAGCCGGCCCCCATGGGATGAATTGGGCGAGCTTTCGCTCACGGATTCGCTGGAGTGACTTGTGGACCTGAGTCGGATCAACTTCACCCTGGAATGAAACGGAGGTGTGAGGGCTCTATAGGCGTTCGATGGGAGACGAATAACGAGTAACAAGAAACGAGCAACGGGCAACGAGCAGGACACATGATTCACAGTATGAAATAGCGGCAGCACAGACAGAAGCACAGCTGGAAGACGAATCAGTAACGTGGACAGAAGGATAAGGGACTCAGGAGCAGTACAAAACTAGACAAACAATGAGAATCAGCTGAAACAAAAAACAGGAGCACGTCGGAAGAACGAATCAGCGAAGACAAAATACAAAAATCGTGGGCCATCTAGTGGTTTCTTTCGAAGTCCTATTCTATAATGTTATAAACATGAATGAAAAAAAAAAAGTTTGTGAGACTGAACATCGCTTATGGTCCCTGTAGTCGCATGGTGCACATAGACTAAAATGTTGCAGCTGTAGCCGAGAGTGTAAGACTCAATCCACGGACCACAACGTGCGATTGATCTCAACATCTCAACATTTCACGCACTAGCCTGAAGAGAACTTTGCACAGAGATCTCGGGTTGTTCGCTTATAATGTTCCATTGACTCAGCAATTGAAAGCGCGCGACCATTCGTTTCGTTATTGCTTTGCAGTTTGGGTCTGAGACTCAGATCAGCTTGAATTGGACAACGAATTTTGGCCGGAGAATCATCTTTTTGACGAGGCGCAATTTTATCTCGGCGGCTACGTTAACAAACAGTTTTCTCATTTGAAACTCGGACAATCCACATATTATTGCCGAGAGTGCAATGCATTCACCGGGAATTACAATTTGGCGCGGATTATGGAGTGCTGCCATGAGTGGAGGCTGTTACATGAGACAACGCTGGCGGTTACAGGACCATGTTTACTGACTTTCTTTTACTGAAATTGATGTCATAGATTTAGACGACCTCTGGTTCATGCAGGATTTCGCGGACACCATGCCTTAATCGATTTTTTAAGCACCAAAAGCTGTCTTGACAATGTCAATTGGTCGCCTTGGAGATTCGATTTCATCCTTTTAAACCATTTTTTTGTGAAACCGTGAAAGACCAATGTTTGTCAATAATTTAGAAACTATTCAAGCGCTTAAGGCCAATATCATCCAATCAATCCGTGAGCTAAAGCCCAAAATCATCAACAAGGTCTTTTAAAATTGGAATGGCATAATGCGCTACTGGCACTTGAACAACGATCCGATCCATAATTAATGGGAATGTTTGCTTTTTCTATGGAAACGAATTTAATTTTACTCATTTTCTTGCATTATTAAAAAGAAATTTGTATTTGGCCCACCTTGTAGTTTGAGTCACGGAACAAAAGACAGATGAAAAAATAAAGAAACAATCAACAGACTTTAAAATCACAGCTAACACCAGTGAAACTAGGAAAATCAACACACAGTTTGCCTAAAACACAATTTACAGATTCAATTGATCAACCAACGACTTCAGTATCACAGAACACAGCCGGTGGCCAGGAGAGTCAATAAACAAATTTTCAGAACCACAATTGTTCGGTTTATACGGAGCTCGAGTACACCCACTTCTCAAACACCTTAAAAGCAACACCCAATTCGTTCAACTCGCTGCACTGACCTGAATAATATTCAAGATGGAAATGTAGCAATGGTGGTTTGTCTTGTCCGGTCCCATGGACACCATCATGTTCTTCGGCTGCAGGAGACGCCGCATAACGTCCAGCACTGTGGTCCTGCGAATATTGATGCTTTGCTAGAACGAAAAACCAAAACTCTAAACACCTCTCACCCCTGTCAAACCAAAAGCCACCCACTCACATCATTCTCCGTGGTCAGCGGCGTGTATCCCGTCATCAGGAAGTGTAGCTGCGGCGTTGGAATTAAGGGAGCAGTCAGTCCCGTCATGTTGTTGTTCATGTACGACGGATATCTCAGCGTCGTTGTGCTCACGGACATAATCGTCGAGACGAGCGTGTTGATCTGCGTAAAGCTCGGATTTTCGATGTGCAGCCGATCGGTTGCGATTCGATTCAGAGCCGTGTTGTCCAGCACCACGACACAATCAGCGCACTTGGTCAGACGTTTCAGAGTCAGCATCGAGTTATATGGCTGCACGACGACGTCACTGATCTCATCCTGATTCGGGAAGACACTATACGTCTGCAGTAGTTTCTTTGGAAAGCGATCGGCGAGTCGTTCCAAGATATATGAACCCATTCCTGAGCCAGTTCCACCGGCAATCGAATGACACAAAACGAATCCCTCCAGACTATCACTGCCCTCGGCCTCACGGTCGATTATGTCGAAGACTTCTTCCTGAAGTTTCTCCCCCTGGCTGTATCCAGATGCCCAATTATTTCCAGCACCACCACCGTGCTTCGCTACGAAAACATTCTCTGGATTGTACAACTGGGAAGAGAGAGAGAATGAGTTACTGAATTCTTGACCACAACAAATCCCAACTCACCTTTGCATACGGCGATGTCATGATGTGGCTGATGACCCTTGGCTCCAAATCCAGCAACACCGCACGTGGAATGTAGTGATTATCATCGGCTTGATAGAAGAATACATCTTTTCTATCCATGCCATCACTGGCAAAGTCCTCCAGCACTCCATTCGAGGAAATTCCATGCTCGAGGCAGAGACGCTTCCAGAACTCGAAGCCAACTACAAGGAAGAAAATGACTTATACGACCTATGGTTGGCTAAAAACCAGACATACTTTGATTGCCACACTGTCCCAGTTGTAGGGTAATTATTTCACTCGGCATTTTGCAATGAAAACTTACAAAAAAAGAACTAAAATCACACCAAAAAACACAAATTAACTTGTCGAAAATTTTCACCGGGCTGCGAAACTGTGTTTTCCCGTTAATATTCTGGTAGCATCACAATGAGTGGTGTTTTTTTGGTTCGCGGTGGCACTTATCCGAGGCAAGTACCATTGTGAGTGTAGTCAAGATGGCGGAGAAGAGGTTCTGTGATTTGGATTTCTTGTGTGGTTGTAATTTGGGAAAAGAAATTAATTGTCGATCTGTGGTGAGTTAAGTTGGTGGCTTCGACGTGTTAAATATTCTTCAAATGTTTGGTGTGGTTTCATTGGAGATCGTTGGGTGGAAATCTCATTATATTGATGGAAATTGTTTGGATGGTAAATAGCTAGGAAGATCACACACTAGGCCTTTCGCAGGGCCGGCAGCGAACTCTTAGACAAAAAAGTTAGCCTGTTTTTCTTTTTATTCGCCTGTTTTTAAAGGGGTTGTATTTTTCATCATGCTAAGTGACGGACTGTGATTCAAATAGCATTAACCTGACCTTTACTAATCGAGATCTATTGTCTTCAATGCGACTGCTTCTACAGTCCTTAGCTGAGATTTTCTATGCAGATCCTTGCCTTAAGCCTCGACACGACCATCACACGCTTTCTAGTAATTTTTTTCTTCTTTCTTGAGTCTTCTTTTACATTTGTCCGCCTGTAGACAATGTGGTCTCACACGAATTCAGTACTGCTGTACCACGTGAGATTAACGTGGTTTCACACGAATTTGGGCCTGCTGTGCCGCGTGAGACCAACGTGGTCTCACACGAATTCAGTCCTGCTGGAGACCACCATGGTCTCACACGAATTTGGACCTGTTGTTCCGCAGAGACCACCATGGACTCATACGAATTTGGTTCTAATGTGACGCGTGCGATCAACGTGGTCTCACACAGACAGACCTGCTGTGCCGCGTGAGACCAACGCATCGGCTGCAACGGCTTGACTATTACGACCGAATCCTGGAACTAAACCTCGATTTTCTGCTCAATGTAGTTCAAACTACCGTCACGAGGTACGAATGTGGTGATCTTCCTGCCGTTCTTGACCAGCTGCATCCTAACGCACTTTCTAATGGCCGTGTTGAGCTTCTTAGCGGTTCGGACACCTCGTAGCTTACCCATATTTCGCAAAACTTTCTCAGTCAATGAATAACATAAAACGTTAGTTCAGAATTTTGAGCAGAGATAGGAGGCACAAATAGGCCACTTGGAGTTGTCCCTAATATTCCATCTTCTTCCCATTGTCTTTGTACTTGGTGTACTTGGTGCTACCGCCACTTACCTCTTGAAAACAGTCAAAAGCTTTGCATTTAGACAGCTAAGATTGTAAATAAGAAATTGTATAGCCTCCCAGGTGGGACGTTGATGTTCTCGTTCGTTAGGTAAGCGTCAATTCTAACACCGACCTGTGACACCACTCACACAAAAGTCCATCCTGCAACTCACGATAAACTCGAAAAATAAACAAAACACAAATTCTTTTTGTTACACAGTACAACGTACAGTTTACATTCAATGTTTCTTTTTTGTTTTTTTTTATTTTATTCTAAACACCGATAATGTCTCTGACATTTTTCGTCAACTAATAGTTAAATTCCATCTTTTTGTTGTTTAAATATATATATCTTTATATATACTATCGTATATATGTGTATTAATAATCTGTTACATATAATCTTTCGTTTGTTTAAAGATAAGAACTTTGAAAATTGTTTTGTTTCTCTTTTTTTCCTTTTCAGTTTTTTCTTCTTTAATACAAACTCTACAAACTAAGTAACTAAACATCTACTAAACTGTTTTGGGATTAAATTAAAACTTTAAGTTTTTCTTCTAATAACATTTTCATAAAATCATTTTAAATGAAAATAAGAAAAGGAAATAAATTTGTGGGTTGATGAGTGGGATCATCTAACAACTAACACGTTTAAACACCGAGAGAGAAAAAAAAAAATATGAAACAACTTCATCCATTAAATTTAATTCTCCGTGGCGTTGATCATCTTCAGTACAAAGTTACTGAACGTTTCTAGTACCAGGTGCTCATCTGTGATGTCAATTACATTCTGCTTGCTTCGTGAATAGAATCTACTCTGTCCTTCGGGTGTCTTCACTTGCATCATGTACTGTGGATCGGCGCAATCGATCCAGAGCTCCTGTTGATCGCTGCTTGTGAGGATCACGTAGTCATCGGTTCGCATTGACGATTGAAGTCGCTCGAATCCGGCCGGGAGGTTGTGTGTGCAGACAAATCGATGTGACGGAGAATTGTGAGAGATGTTAATGGCGATGATTGAGAGCTCTTGGGCGGATGTCTGCTGGAAAATCAACACTGTGTTGTCCTGCTGAGGAGTGAGGAGAATCGTTTAGTAAAGGGAAACTAGAGTGGTGTTGTTCGACTTACCCCAACTTCCAAAGAGGGATAGTAGATTGAGGCAAAGTTAGTTCCAAGTTTAAGACCGAGATCATAGTTCATGAGGATGTCACCGCTGCGATGGTCCCACAGCGTTACTTGTGTATCGCCGAAGCCAATTAGATTGTCATCTGTTGGGGAGGAACACAAATTAGTCATGTCATTGGATTGGACTGGAAAAGAACTTACCGGTGGTGCATTCCATGTAGCGAATTTCATGTCGCATACTCTTAAATTCTCGAATACTGGCTAAGGTATCTAGGTGAGGAGTTAGGGAATACTTGCACAGCCCCGAACGAGGCTTACCGAGCACGGTCTCCTGAGACCAGCACATTACGAAGTACCGTGAGTCGGTGATGGTTGTGTATGTCACGTTTTGAGGTAAGCTGTGGAAGAAAAAAATAGTTCAATTGTTGCATTTAATTGACGGAAAAAAGTCGGCTTAAGCTGAGGCACATACCCTCCAAAGGGTATGCCTGATAAGTAATTCACGGGTTCAAAAAAATAAGAACCTTGGACACAGCACCCCATTTTCAATGCATCACAATAAAATGCCGAGGGGAACAGCTCAGAATCTAATCAAAGAAAACAAGACTGCGGACTTTGTATACCAAGATTCCCGAATAGGAGATTGAAGACACAAGGTAACAGATGAAGAGAGTACACATTAATCCGAAAGTTTTCCAATTCTCAAGATCTTTCTACCAACTCACTCCAGCACCAACAAAGGCATTTAATAACCTATAGCCTAATTCGAAACCTCCAACGCTATCTCAGTCCGAATTGTGCGAGTTTTTTTTTTGACATGGTTCGTTTTTATTTTTAACTGTTTGAGTAGAAGACATTGACATTATTCAATGGGTCTTCTGGGTGTAAGCATACGACCATGCTCACACAATAAGGGTCAATTGAAACAGAGGAACCATCGAAAAGAGAACTGATAAAGTGGCAATGTCAATAAGCCTTAAAGCCCGCACCGATATCTTCAAGTCTTCGAGAGGAATGACATATCAACAACATAGAATTTAGCTAAAGAACAGAAGCCAAAGTTGTGGTCGCCAAGATCCCGATCTGGAGACAAACAAGGAAAACTCAATAACAAGACATGAAGTGCAATGCAAGACATCCAGCAACTTATTATCTCTGACTCAATCGCGATATGGTATTGATCCTCAAAAATGGTCTTTATTGAATCATGGGAACCATGTAATGTCAGAAGAAGAACAAGGAACTGACTTTCCTTTCAAGATTCCTACAAAAATTCGTACATTCAAGGACAAGAAAGGAGAATGTCCTTTTTCTTTTTGGTCTCTCAAACTGCCCAACCACGGACCGAAAAGTGAACCTAAAGATGGTCGTACTCACACGTCTAGCCAACTAGAAGGAATCAGAATAGCCTTGAGGGGAATGAACATTCGATCTTATGAATCAGGGAATACCAGAATACAAGTTATGTTCTCTTAAGCGTCTAACAGACAGTTTTGGGTCAAAGTCGTTAAACATCCACGTAGATTGAACTGAAATTAAAAAAAAAAGAGGAAGAAGCTTCTAAAGAAACTAACGCAGTTGCGTAGTAGTGTCAGGATTAACTTTGTTTTATTAATTCTATTTTATTAACTCAAACGACACAATTGTCCAGATAAAAATTAAAATATTTCAATGGATACAGGGATGGGAGTTAGGAAAAATGCAGGGATGACAGTAGTTACTCTAAAAATTTGTTGAATTTCGTTCCTACCATCACTGATTTCTTAAACAAGCGACTGTGATGTCAGAGCTACAGACCATTATGTAAAACTTTCCACGCAAGATCAAAAGCTTAACATAGAAATTACGCTTATTCTTCTAGTCGACAAAATAGCTCAAGCATTTTTTTCCAAACTTAACCATAGGCCCAAGAAGTCTGCCATTAGCTTAGTATTATTAATGGAATTTGATTCGTTAGTAAGTAACTTGCAATAATAATAATATTTCTAAATTATCACGCAGCTTTGACAGAAATGGAAAAGAAAAGAAGGAGCTTTTACTTTTATTGCTCTATAAAATGGATTACTCCCGTTGCTCCTTTGGTATAACAAAAGCTGATTATAGACACTCAACCTTTCTACTAAAGAATCTATAAAGTTTGCATGAAGCTGGATGCGGTCTCACTTCTAGCCAACGGATAAGGGGTTAGAAATAATGAACGAAATCTTGGAGAAGTTTGCATTTAGTCCCATGAACCATGAGATACGGAAAAAAAAGAACATGGAACTCGTTTTCTACGTGTCGATTCAGAGAAATAGAGCTAAGAGTCTTAAAAAACTCATGGATGGTTGAGAACAACAGGCTTAAACGCACAAAGAAAAAAGAAGCAACTAAAAAAACTCAACGACTGACCATTCTCCTGGAGTAACCTCTGTCATGTAAAGCGTTCGCAATGCGTTCGGAACCGGCATTAAACAGTAGGTTCCCTCCACTTGAGTCTAATTATATCGCACATTGGAGGTGCGAACAAGCAGTGCTCGGGCCCTGTATGGGCTGTTACGTAGATTATTATTATTCTTTTTTAAGCTCAAGAAGATGATTTAGTGGGTCTATAAATCAGTGGACTTTTACCAGTGAGGCACCCCTCCGTGTCACACAACCTGACTATAGACAATCAAAGGTACATGGGAGAACCATAGCAGAGCATGGAAATTCGAAACTTGTATGGATCACAACGAAATAGACCCAAGAAAAGACATCACGGTGCAAAGACATCGCCATCGACGAAGTTTCCGTGAAGTTCTCCTAACTTACGCATCTACTTCTGTTCACAAAGATGAGCATCGATTACAAACAACGAAGAAACGAAGAAACAGAAGTATAAAGCGAGCAGAAAAAGAAAAAGAAAGCCACGAATTTGGAAAGAACAAAGAAAGAGTAGGAAGTCTCCAAGACTGAATATATAAAGGTGTGGCCAGTTTTTGTATCTAGAATGTTAATAACTCTTGTTGCGCCTTCACCAGTGAACCCTAACTATCGATAAGAGGTAAATATTTCTTGTTCTGGAACATCATTTGGCACACCAATTTGCTTTGATTGTCTTTTGATCAGGTCGAAGATGAGAGTTGTCCTTACTCGTCAAGAGTTTCACGAAATTGTCAAGGAAGGAAGCTGAATGATGCTCAAGTAAAAGCTGAATGATGTTCAAGGCTCAGGTCCACCCCGAACTGTAGCACCAAAAGAAAGCGGGGATTAAAATGGACTAGTTGTCGAAGTTTAGCGAAACTTACTGCAATGACCACTGTCCACATATCAAGGCAATTGGATTTTTTGTTCAGAATCTGGCTTTTGTTTGTTGTCTCATCATCTTGGTTAGTTTGAAACTACGGACAGCACCAACATCGCTTTTGGCTACACTTGAGAAGTTGTTTGCTGTTAATGAAGAGCTAAGCTTAGCTAAAAATTGAGCACTTGTTGAAGTTCTATCAATGGCTGGAGCACTAAGTGTGCACTAGAAATGTTAAACTATGTCCATCTTAGAATTTCAAACACAATTACCACAACAAACACAATCATCACTGAATTTTACACACAATCGTTACTGCGAAGGTCCCCCACGCCTGCGTTTAATTTTTGCGAAAACTTTTACTGCACTTGAACACAACCAGACTACTTTTCTCCACAAAACCATAAACGACAAGTGTACACTCGCACAAGTGTTCTCTCCCCACATCTCTGGCACAAGTGCATTGTGCAAGTGGACTGCACTTGTCTCATTAAAAAACACATTTATTCAACTGCACGCACCTGGCGACTGTGTCCAATTGTATTGAATGTGACTTCGCAACAAGATCCTCGTCGTGATAATAGTAAACGTTTATGTACACCGATATTAAGTTGCAGTCTCGGCGTAGCTTCGACAACTCCTTGGCTCGCATTTCCACATAAATCGGGATTGAGTTATGCACACAAATGCGATTCTTGTACGGTGCAATGATTTCTTCATCTAAAAAGAAAAAAACAAATTCAATTCTCTGGTTGATTTCCACGGATGTAAAACTCACCAAACAACAGTCTCTTGCACTCTCCCAGGTATATCCACTCGCAGGTGGATTTACTCAGGACCTGTATCAACTTGGAGGTCTTCCAAAAAGTCACCGTCATGTCCTGGACCACAGTGAGGATGTCCAGCTCATAATAGGCGTAGAGTACGCGTCCATTCTCTGCTGTCAGCGGATTCTGCATACGACTAGATGGTGATGTGAGGAAACTTATCGGCAGAGGTGATTTGCACGGCTCTGTTTGCATCTCGACGTCTTCGAGAATCGGTTTCTGCACCGCCACGGACTGGCAAGGAATTCCCCGCGGGGACATATTGCACAGGATTTCGTCCAGCGTCTCCATCCCCATGTCTACCTGCATGGGTTCGTCATCATCTTCGATTACGTGTATCACGTCATCTGCAAGCGTCTTTCGAACAGGAACTTCATCATCGTCAATCACAACCACTACATCGTTGGAGAGTTCAGGTTCGATTTGAGGTTCATTTGCAAGTTCATCTGCAGGCTCATTTGCAGGTTCATTTGCAGGCTCATTTACAGGTTCATCTGCAGACTCCTTTGCAGGTTCATTTACAGGTTCATCTGCAGGTTCATTTGAAGGTTCATCTGCAGGCTTATTTGCAGGTTCATTTGCAGGTCCATCTGCAGGTTCCTTTGCAGGCTCATTTACAGGTTCATCTGCAGACTCCTTTGCAGGTTCAACTGCGAGCTCCTTTGCAGGTTCATCTGCAGGTTCGTCTACAGGTTCATCTTCAGGTTCGTCCACTATCTCCTCAGCTTCTATGGGATTCCGTATAGTGATCTCCGCTTTTTGGGCTGTATACTTCATGGCTCGCAACTTCCTCCGCATCGGATGCTTGGAGAGCTTTATGCGCAACGGCCTTAAGACCGTTCGGTTACGTAGGCTTCGCTGGCTTGTCGTTCCACTCGAGACTCCATTGCGTCGGTGCACCCGACGGTATACCTTCAACTTCTTTGGCCATTGCATTGACACCGGAGATGATCTCTCCTCCGTCTTCTGGTTTGCGGGGATGGCGTTGTTGCTGGTGTTATCCACCGCGCCATTAGGAACCGGTTCTACCGCTTGATGCTGTTGCTCCTGCTGCTGGTCTTCCTGCTGCTGCTGCTGATCTTGCTGCTGCTCTTGCTGCTGCTGCTCTTGCTGCTCCTGCTCCGGCTCCTGCTGCTCCGGCTGCTGCTTTTGCTGGTCCTGCTGCTGCCGCTTCTCTTTCAGCCTCTGCTGCAGCATCTCTTGCTCCTTTGCACTACTATTGCATATCGATTTTATGATGCGAATGCTCGGTTTGTGTTTCCGACTCTCCTCCAAGTAACGCTGGAACTTATCGTGCATATTCTCACCAATTCCCAATTCCGCAGCAAACATCTCAAAGACTGATGGCAGAGTTAGTGGTGGTGGCACATATTCCAGTACCTCGTCATTCCTTCCGTCCGATGATGGCACAGTCGATGCACGACCATTCCGCCGCTGCGAACGGACACCTCTACCGTCGTGCGCTTGCGGATCACTCAGCGGTGTTTTACTCAAATCACTGGCATTATTCTTCCGACGGCCGTAGTGCTGAAGACGACGGCGTCTTGGGGTGCCTTTGGTAGGAGATTCATCGCTCTGAGATGAGCGCGGGCATGTTGAGGTACCATTCGAGGTTGCACGTGTACGACGGATGCGACGGACCGGCGGTGGGGCGGCAGAATCGACTGTCGTTGCTGTTGACGGCGTGGTCCGTGCACCGGTCGGTGTGGCACCATTCGGTATGGCACCGGTCGGTGTGGCACCGCTTGTCGGCGGTGGACTGTTGCAGATTTTCAGGAGAATCTTGATTTCGGAAGTTTTACCGTCCGGCGGCTCTGCGTCATTGGCGACTGGTGGTGGTACCGGTCGTAGTACTTGTGGTGCTTCTGGAGTGGTGCGGCCGAGGATTTTTATAGTCAGCGGGGATGAGTAGGAGCTTCTGGAAAGAAAGAAAAAATAGAATTTAGTTCTTCTGATGATTGCGAAATACGAGATGTGAATCAGTTTGGATATATAGTCCTCACAGCTAGGCTCTTACATTTGTTATCAGTTTACTTCTAAGTTCCTCCTAGTACATAAAAAAATAAATAGTCGGCGTAACAGCCCATACAGGGTCAGAGCTTCTTCTCGCCTCCACTGTGTTGTGCGCAAAAAGAATTGAAACAAAAAGAAAAAAAACGGCAAAGCAGCTTCTTTGCGTGATTCTGACACTTTAGCGACTTTAACACAAAAGCCATCCGACGAAAGCACATTCAAAGCACGGCCGTTTTGCACTAACGATCTGAGCTAGTGTCCTTCCAACATACACGAAGATTTGAATAACTATCGACAAAAACCACGCACTTTTTGAATGACTAGCAGAAGTTCCAACAAAAATTCGCCGGTTTTTGAGTTGCGAGCAGAAGCAACAAGTAATCGGATAGGTTGTTTACACATCTTCGTCTAACGGGAGCCCCTGGAACGCTGTTTGATTGACCGCCGGCGAGAAAATGCTTCTTAGCCGTTCCGGAAATGATCGCCGGCGAAAAGAAAAATTAATAGTCGACCCAAAAATGATGACCGGGAAAAAACTGCTTCTAAGTCGTCCCAGAAATGGCCAAGAGGGAAGAAGTGATTTAGGAAAACCAAAGAAAAAACTCACAATAACCGAACCAACAGCATTTCAGTCCAGAGAATGAGATAACTAGTCCAAAACTGAAAAGATTCAAGAAAATCCAAAACCTGCAAAAAGCTTCGCTGAACTTCAACAAGTGGTTCATGTTTGATTGGCTCTAGGGATCAGACTACGAAATTTGCCCGTCAAACAGGTTTGGTATATTTACAGGAAATTTGTAGGCAACGAGTCCGAGCGTTGGGAACAATCCGAATGCATGACAACAAAATGGGCCAACAGGTCGCCTACGTGAACCTTGCGTATAGCGCAGGCAGTCACTAATACCTAAGACCTAAGACTGATTGGGTCTTTAGAAACGGCAAGCAACTTCACGAGTGCCGGCGAAATCAAATATCTGCGCTGATGTGCTCATTCTTCATATTCCAAATCTGGTAACGCCCACCTAATCTATCTTTCACGTCTGGTGATTTCCTCATTCTTATCTTGACGAAGAATAAGAGGAAGCGACCTAAGACCTTGATTGGCTCTTTAGAAACGAGTGCCGGCGAAGTCAAATACCTGCGGCTGATGTGTTCATTCTTCATATTCCAAATTTGGTAACGTCCTCATAGTTTATCTTCCACGTCTAGTGATGCATTTGATGTTCCAAAAGGAAAAAACTCGCCTCACATTTAGTCACGGAAACAGCTAAGCATCAATTTCAGTCTCTGCTTGTTCTCTGTTAGGACTGCAGATGACTTTCGATCTACAAGAAGAAGTCCTAAAGGGCGTTGGATGTCATAGACGTCCTGCCGGTGTCTTCATCAACATCTACTGAGACAAAAGACAACATCTGCCAAGACAAAAGCCAGCGAAGGCCTTTTGTCTTAAAAGCGTTTAATGATCCAATCGAAAGACCACCTCACCGTGGTTTTAGAGACTGCAGCACGTTCAACTAAACTTCAATTTCAATCTCTATTCGGCTTTCCTTTGAAAAAAAAAAAAAAAACAACAGCTTCAGGAAACTTCGCTAAACTTCGACCAGTAGTCAACGCTTGTCTCTGTTTAGCTCTTAATCATCAGCAAACAGCTTTTAAAGAACCACTGAAGCAAAAAACTTGAGATTAGGACATCAATCTCTTCAATCTTTCAGATTTGGTGATCTCGTCATTCTCATCTTGACCAAAACAAAGAGGCTATGAAAGCTATTAGATAGGAAAAACTCGCTTTTTCTTCAATAGCGGAGCAAGACGTGTGGATTAAATTGAATTCCTTATTAGTTAATAAATTATAAAAATAATAATAATTTAATTTCGTCAATTCAATTCAATTGTAATCTCTATTTGCATCTTTGGTGGAGCAAAAGAATTTGACTGAACCACGAAATGAAGCCCCAAGTGTCTGTGAAGGTCCCTTACGCATTCGCCAAAATGAGTAGGCTGCGAAAGATATTTGATGTTCCTATCGGAAAGCCAACCTAACCGTGTTTGTGAAGACTGCAGCAAGTTTCCCAATCTATTCGACTCTCCCTCGGAAAAAAAAAACCAACAGCTTCAGAAAACTTCACAGTATTCAATGTTTGTCTTTGCTTGGCTCTTCGTCATCAGAAAAAAGATTCTCAAGCTCCACCGAAACCAAAAACCTCCTGTTGATCCCCTCATTCTTTATTTTCCACATCTGCTGCAGATGCTCATCCTGGATAAGACAAAAAGTCAGTGCAAGCCTTATGATGTTCTGTAAAGAAAAACTCGCCTCACCTTCAGCCGCAGAAACTGATAAACTTTAATTCCAGACTATGCTCCGTCGGAACTACAGATGACTTTTAGCATAAGAGGAAGTCCTAAGAGGCTATAGACCTCCTACAGATATCCTCACCAACATTTTCGCACAGACAAAGAAGCAGCGAAAGCCATTTAATGTCTCGAAAAAAAACGAACCTCGCCTTGGTTGTGGAGACTGCAGCGAATTTTGCTAAGCTTCAATTTCAGTCGTTAGCTCTTTCTTCGACCCTCCCTGTGTCTCAAATACGACACATAAAGGTAGCCCCAATCCCTTTAGCACACGCCAATTATAAAAAAAAGCGAATAACTTTTGAGCCACCAAAAGAAGCCGTAAAAGCCTGTAAGTCATGGACTTCCTGCCAATGTTTTCGCCAACATCTTCGCCAAAACTAGAAGCCACTAAAGCCATTCGTTTTTTTTTTTTATAACGAAAAGCCCACATAACCCTGATTGTAAAGACTGCAGTTCATTTCACCAAACTTAAATTTTAGTCTCCCTTTGGCTCTCCTTCGAAATTGAAAACATCATCATCAAGAAGCGCTTTGGGGATCGTAAACCTTGCAACGTTGTCTTCACTCACATCTTCTCCAAGATGAAGAGGCCGCGAAAGCCATATGATACTCCAAGTCGTTGAGACTGCAGCAAGTTTCACTAAATTTCCATTTCAGAGTCCGTTCGTCTCTCCTTCAGCAGTACAAGGATCTTCCGAGCCACGAAAGGAAGACCCAAGGGCCTATTAGAGTCTTAAACTTTATAGCGACGTCCTCACCCAAATCTTTACCAAGATGAAAATACAAGGAAGGCAATAGGAGTGCTAACTAGTAGCACAGTACAGAAAAAGGAGCTTGCTTGACAGCCGTAGCGCATTTGTGAAGACGCAACGTAAGACCTTGACTCACTAAACTTCAAGTACAGTCTTTGTTTAGCTTTCTCAGAGCAGCATACGACTTTAAACCACGAGAGGAGGTCCCAAGGGTCTCTGAAGATTATAAACCCTATTCACATCTTCGCCAAGACAAAGATACCACGAAAGCCATGATGCTTCACGTCTGAAAAGAAAAAAAAACACTCAAAAGGTGTGGCTTTCGGATCGGTCGGTTAACACATTGAAAGCCACGCCATTCACGAACACACTTAGTGCCGGTCATCGGTGTCTGACCGGTGTCTCAATATCTGACTTGGTTCCTCAGAACAGCGAAGAACTTCGGAGTAACGAAAAGAAGACCAAAGTGTCTGTGAAAGTTTTAAACTTCCTGACGACGTGCTCACAAACATCTTTTAGATAAAGAGGCAAAGAATGACAGACAAATCAGCCTGTTTGACGGTCGTAGCGAATTGTGAAGATGCAGCAAAACCCTTGGCTCGCGAAACTTTAATTTCAGCCGCTGCTTAGCTCTTTCTCCGAACAGCAAATCATTTCCGATCCACGAGATGAAACCACAAGTGTGTGTAAAAGTCTTAAACTTTCTCGACGTCCTCACCCACATCTTCGCTAAGATGAAAGAGCAGCAAAAACCAATTGACCTGCAAATTAGCCTCGATAATCGTGATGAAATTGTAAAAATGCAACGCAAGCCCTTGACACCCTGAAAACCAAAAAAAAAACCTCACCTTGTTTCATTGACAGTCGTTGTGACTTCCTGTTCCTTCTCCTGGATCTTTATCTCCTCGTTCTTACTCTCTTTTGTCTTCTCCCGATCGGTGGCTTCTTTCTCCTTTTTGCCTTCCTTCTTCTCCTTTTCCTTCTGTTTCTTCGCGGCAGTCTCCACCTGCTGCTGCTGTCTCTTCACCCGTAAAGATCGCCTCTTACTGTCCGGTGGAGTCGGACTGTAGACCTTCCCATTCAGCCCAAGTCCCAGATAATTGCAGAACTCATCCTGCTGGAACGATGTCACCTCGAGCTGCTTGTCCGAGCTCCGTCGTGTGCTGTTACGTCCAGAGCTGTTACCTCCAGTGCTGCGACGATTTCCTATTCTCCTCTCACTGACTTTCTCTGTCTTCTCACTTGACCGCTCCTCGGCGGACTTGCCCTCGCTCGTGGCGTCCAAACTGCGCCTCTGTTCTGGAGATTCAAAATTGCAAATGTACTTCGGCGGCACGGTTGGAGTCTTGAAGATCTCCATCCTCTTCATCGAAACGGAAATTTGCTTTTTATAGTCGATCCGCATCTTGATCAGTTTGTCGATTTCTGGATTCAGATGGTGAAACCTAAAAACCGACTCTTCATCGGTCCAGTGCAACCGGATCGATGGTGATGCCTTTGTTAGGCTGCTCTCACTGCTGGGGCAGAGGATTTTCTCATACTGGATCACTGTGGCTGCCTCTGGCTTGGATGCCGAAGCTGTGGAATCGAGTGAAATCGCCGCCACATCGGCCTCCTTCGAGCACGACGGTTGATCGGCGTTGTTTGTCGTATGATTTTGATTCTTTTGTGCTTCTGGTGGCGGGGTGCACGCAATTGGACTACCCTTTAAGCTCTCCAAGATCACCGTGCGAAAGTGGTGGTAGTTGTAGTTTGGATACGGCGACGGTGACTCCTTCCCGGCATTGGTGCTGCGCCTGCTTGACATGGTTTTCTTGTACTGTACCTCGCGCTTTTGGAACTCGTCGTCAAAGCTGTTCACATCCTCCACGTCGCTCAGGTCGTTGCGGCACATCCACATCAGCAGCTTCTCCTGGTACGTCATCATCGGGTGGCTCTGTGCGACCTCGTTCAGCATCCGCTCGAACGCTCCCGCCGGCAGGGTGTTCTTCACGTACTTCTTCCGCTGCCCGGTCACTGGCAAGGTGACCGATGGCGACGACACCGGGAACTTACTGGACGTGTCGCTGGAAACCTTCGTGCGCGTCCGTCGCGGATTCGTTGATATCGAGTCCAGATCAATGGCAACCTCCTCGTCGCCGTCGATCTTTAGTTTTTTCCGCGCTGATGGCGGCTCCTTTGGCTGTTCTCCCTCTGGCGGGTAACGCTTTTGTGCACTTGAAAAACCCACGAATCCATTCTCCGGATTTATGCTCTCCTCACTGTCGGAGATGATGTGCACACAAGGCGGCTCCACATCTTCCTCCTCCTTTAACTGTGACATATTGCACACCCGATCGAATCGTCAACACACTACAAAATATGCTTAGCCCTTCTCCGACACGGCACGGCTAATTATCACAAACAGAAAATACCAAACAAAGAATATGTTTTCTTTCTTTTTTGTTTTTCGTGATATCGTCGTTGTTGCGCCCCGCTTTAGCTGTGGGGCCCTTCGCAAATGTTTGGCGGTACCCGAACTCAAGTGGCCACAACAAAAACGATTATTTGCACAGTAATTTTTTTGTTTTTCTGTCTTTAAATGTACACGTAAGAATGTTGTTAAGTTATTTTTTTACAAAATAACGCGCTGAATTTTGTGTATTTATGAATTGTAATTTAGTTTTTTCCAGGCATCCATGGAAAATATAATTTTTTTCTTCTTGTAGAGGAATACGTGATTAAATGACAGCATATTTGTTAATGTTAAACGATAGGTGGCGCGTGATTGAATTGAAAGAAAATGCTACTTTTATGTACGGGAGGCAGCAAATATTTTTCGATTCGAATTTTTAAGGTTGCGTATACATTTGGTAGTTGGGAGGAAAATAGGTACACTAAATGCGCAGTTACGGAATGTAGGCCTCAACGATGACAGTAAGAATAGGAACTCAAGAGTTTGAGGGAAAAGAAATAGTTTCAGATAGAAAACTTGTTTGGGAAAGTCTTTTTCTCTCTTATTTTCATGCCTTTGGCGCGGAATCATGTTTTGAAACGATTTTTCGTATAAATTTTATTTGATTTTTCGATTCAACCCTGGTTTGGAGACTTCTTGAGTCGAAAATATGTCTTCGAATACTTTTAGACACCGTGCTTGGGCGAGTACATCTCAAGAACATGTTTATAGACGACCTTGGATGGTTTTTGTAAATTCATACTACGACTCTGTCCGGGAGATTGAAAGTCGCAGTTGTACTTTCGTAGTACAGAGGGTATCTTAAAGACTTCCTTCCACCTTCTTAAAAGGGTTTGCTTTTTCTAATCGATGCTCATATTAATTTAGATCTATTTTTGTTTCGAAGGCTTTTTTGAGGAACGATATTTCGTATCAATTTTGCTTCGTTTTGGAATTTTTTTGTTTGGCTTGCACATTTGTCTGCAAATTTGTTTTTAGATAATTTTAAGTCATATTTTAGAGTCCCCTTCCAGCTAGCCACACATATCGATGGAAATACACACTTGCGGATGAGTTTTTAGCACACTTTTTAATTTTCTTGTAGTCTCTGCATCAAAGGTATGCTTAGGACATTTATTGGGTACAAGTTTTACTGAAATTTTGAAGTTCTTCTTCACTTCGTAACATTTTTGGCATAAAAAAGAATATCTAAGAAGGTTTTTTGATACTTTTGCACCTCCTTTTTTGTAGCTTTGCTCTATTTGGAGGCGTATCTGCATCTAATCTTGAATTTTTACTACACTCAGCATTATTTTGGAACAACCAAAGGTCCAAAAAAGTTTTTTTTGGTCCATTTCTTACTTCCTTTTTTGTAATCTCGTCAGTAGATGTTTTTTCGAGACCGTTTGGTTTCAATTTTTGGACTCTCATCCTTTTTCACGTCAAAAATGAAACGACAGCAAGCAAGTTCTAGAAAAACTTTTTGAGGTCTCATTACTTATAAGCATCAAGCAAATTGTAAGGTTTTATGTCAGAAACATGCCCGGAAATTAATTTTTTGACCTTTTTTTGAAATCACCGTCTCAAAAACTAGTTTGTTAATGTTTTTTGAACACATTTCCTTCCCTTTTGAAAGTTTTTCATCTAACTAAGAGTCTTCCTGTAACAAAAACAGTCTTCTTGACTTCTTCCTCTTCACTTCTTGGCTATATTAGTCTTACGGACAGTTTTATGTCAGAAATGTATTTGCGAAAAGTTAGGTTCTGGCCCTCAACGGACTGTTAAGTCGCCCAAAGTTATGTAATGTGTTCGAAAGTGTACTTTTCGGCCTTTCTTTTAATTTTCTGAGGTCCCCCTTTCAAAAACAAGTTTGTGGATGTTTTATGATCACCTTTCCCTCACTTTTTAGAGTCCCCTTAGATTAAGCATCTTTTTCTCAACAAAAACATCCATTCAAATCATTTTTCAACTTCGTTTTCATTACTTTTGCACTTCACCAACCCAACATCTTTATCACCTCCTCTCTACACACACCTTTTTCGCTTACCTCACTCCACAAAACAATCATCGGCGCATACACTTTGACACTTCCCATCAAAACATGTAAATCCACAAATGTCGCGCCCGTTTGATTTGAAAAACAAAATTGACTAAACCCAAGAATCTCGGAGAGTGAAAATAAAAAAATAACCAGAAAATCTTAAAAAGAATTTTAATTTGTCTAACAAATCCACCTCATTAGTGAATCTCTTGACGACGCCCAAAGGATGCCAAGTGAAATAATCACCCTCCAATTGGGCCAATGCGGCAATCAGAGTGAGTTGTTGATGAAAGTCGCTGACCTCTAAAAGGAGAAATCAATTCCTTTTAAAGGATTCTCAAGAGTGAAGGAGATTGAGTTTAATTTATTTTTCTTTTTTTAGTTGGTTTTGAATTTTGGAAGCGTCTGTGCCTCGAACATGGAATCTCACCGAATGGTGTACTCGAAGATTTTGCGACAGATGGTCTCGACAGGAAGGATGTTTTCTTTTATCAGGTTTGTTGTGGCATGAATTTCGGTTCTTTTTTCAGTTTTTGATTGAGATTTGCTTCCGTTTAGGCTGACGATGATCACTATATCCCGCGAGCAGTGTTGCTCGATCTGGAACCGAGGGTCATTCACACCATCATGAGTTCTCCCTATGCCAAGGTTTGTAGGATGCTGAAGAATCGTAGAACTTTCACGATTTCCTTTCTTTTCTTCAGCTTTACAACCCTGAGAATGTGTACCTCTCAAAACACGGAGGAGGAGCTGGCAACAACTGGGCCTCCGGCTATAGCCAGGGAGAAAAGCTACAGGAAGAAATCTTCGACATAATTGACCGCGAGGCGGATGGAAGTGACAGCTTGGAGGGATTCGTCCTCTGCCACTCGATTGCCGGCGGCACGGGCTCAGGAATGGGTTCGTACATCATGGAGCGGCTGTCAGATCGGTTCCCGAAGAAGCTGATTCAAACGTACAGTGTCTTCCCGAACCAGGACGAGATCAGTGACGTCGTTGTGCAGCCGTATAACTCGATGCTGACCCTGAGGCGGTTGACCAGCTGTGCTGATTGCGTCGTGGTGCTTGACAACACGGCTCTGAATCGAATCGCAACCGATCGGCTGCACATCCAGAACCCGAGCTTCACGCAGATCAACACTCTAGTCTCAACGATTATGTCCGTGAGCACCACGACGCTGCGGTATCCGTCGTACATGAACAACAACCTCATTGGGCTGACGGCTCCGTTGATTCCGACGCCGCAGCTGCACTTCCTGATGACGGGATACACTCCGCTGACCACGGATAATGATGTAAGTCGAAAGAGAGTCCATTCACAGGCTCAATGGAAAGACTAATTGCTCTTTTTTGTCCCCCAGCAAACAGTCAACGTCCGAAAGACGACAGTCCTCGACGTGATGCGTCGCCTGCTGCAGCCGAAGAACATGATGGTGTCCACTGGGCCGGACAAGACAAACCACCACTGCTACATATCAATTCTTAACATCATCCAGGCAAGTTTTAACCTCAGTTACCTTTAACAGACCATTTAGCGACTTTTCTGCATGGTTAGCTAACATTTTTCTTCCTCTTCCAGGGTGAGGTGGATCCGACTCAAGTCCACAAGTCACTTCAGCGCATCCGAGAGCGAAAGCTCGCCCAATTCATCCCTTGGGGACCGACGAGCATCCAAGTAGCCCTCTCTCGCAGCAGTCCCTACGTCCAGAGCAGCCACAGAGTCTCCGGCTTGATGCTGGCCAATCACACGAGCATCTGTTCGCTCTTCGAGCGCGCCCTGAACCAGTATGACAAGCTAAAGAAGCGTGGCGCATTCTTGGATCAGTTCAAGCGCGAAGACATCTTCAAGGAAGACCTCTCCGAGTTGGACGATTCACGCGACGTGGTTGACTGCCTGGTGCAGGAGTACGAGGCCGCCACGCAGCCCAACTACCTCCATTGGTCGGCCAAGAAGCCGCAGGAATAGAGAGTCGAAGAAACTCGGGAACCGCAGGCAAACAGACCCGCAGGATTCGACAACTGCTCTTCCCTTATTTTTTCGTTTTCTTATTCAGTCTTCATCGTCCTCTTGCACGTATGTATTAATTCTTCTCACACTCGAGTGTCGCCGAGTGGCAGAGAATCGCTCTCCAGAATTTCGTCCCGTTCGTGTGTCCATGATTTGTGTTGACTTTTTTCTTTTTTATACGTTTTTTCTGTCTCTCTGTTAATCTCACATTAAAATATCAAGTAATTGTTCGTTTATTCGTTTTTTTATTATAAATTAAATGTAAAAAAAAAGAAATGAGCTCCAAAACTTCGTCCTTTGTCCACGTGTCCGTCTCGCTTATCCTTTAATCACAGCAACTGGTCGGAGTTTTATGCACTTCTTACTGATTCCAGCCGCGTGGCAGGTGTCGACGACATCGGTGACATCTTTGTAGGACTCAGGAGCCTCTTCCATGACGAGTTTGGGAGATGCCACACGAATGGCAATGCCCATTTGGTCAAGTTTCTCCAGTACTTGCTTGTAGTCGAGATTGCGGCGAGATTTGGCACGTGACAGAGCGCGACCCTGTGGGAGAGAGGTGTTCAATGGGGAAGGGATTCAAGAGGAAGAATGTGAAACTTACTGCTCCATGGCAAGTGGAACCGAAGGTCTCCATCATGCCCTTCTCGGTACCGGTGAGGACGTAGCTGCAGGTTCCCATAGTACCGCCGACGAGGACTGGCTGACCGGTGAGCTGGTAGTCGACGGGTATGAGTGGGTGATGCGGTGGGAAGGCACGTGTGGAACCCTGAAAAAGAAAGAGATCAAGAAAAATTATGTTGAGGAAGCAGTACAGCAGTGGAACTCTAAAAAAAGAAAACGAAGGGATTGAGGAAGTTGTCTTCAGGGCAAAAGCAACTTGTAGCAACTTGTTCGATAAAAGTCGCAGAGGGTTAAAGAAACTCGCGGAGATTAGATGAAACTAAATTTGTCGAAACTAGCGGAGATTAGAGGAATGCTGTGGAGATTCCAAAAACCCTAGATCCAGGAATCATCAGATTCTACGAAAGTTGCAAAAATTCGACAAAACACAAAGAAATTAGCGGAGGAGGCTTTAGTTGGTGGCCGAGATTTCTGCAAAAATTTGTGCAATTTAACGTCGTTTCTTAGCCAATGGCCTTTGGTTCCCTCGTTACATTTACTAGCTCCATCGTTTTTTTTTTCAATTTAGCTGGATTTGAATAAATAAATAAACATCAACCCAAAAGGAAAAGGCCAATACTCGGAATCCTAAAAGTCAAAGGAAATGTAGTGGATTTTTCTGTTGCGCCCAGGCGGTGCAAAAGGAAAATCAAAGCACTAGAGTCTTTGGAGGCGAAAATTTTATAGAATTTTCGTCGGACTCAAAGCCGCAATTCTTTCTTCAATCTTTGAGAGAAAAGAAATGAATCTGATGATCTACACTGATGGATCAAAAACTAAATCCGTAGTCAGTGGAGGGATCTTTTCCGAAGACCTAGGGATCCAGATCTCATTTGGGCTCCCCAGCCATTGCAGCGTGTTTCACGCGGAGATAATGGCGATCAAAAAAGCCTTGTCGTGGGTAAGGTACAACGTGATATCTCGCACTTCTATCACGAGGAGGTAAAATCGTCGAATTTTGCACCAGAAGATTCTCTCGGAACGTCATAAGAACCACGCACAAACGGCCACAAATTTCTAGCTTACTGCGATGCGCTGAGAATGAGATGCGCAATAGGACATACCCTAGCAGGCACAGAAAAGAAAGACTGATGTCTGACCATCTAGAACGCGCTTATGACCAAGGACCTCGCGTGATCTTTGCATCAAGAGGAAGTCCTAACAGTGCTCTTAGAGCCACAGATAACGAACATGGGAGTCTTGATTTCTATAGAGCTACTATGGGGGAGCAGTGTTTTCGAGTTGTTTTCGCAATAAAATTAAGCCATGAGATAGTAACAAGAGCCACAGACAACGACCACAAATGCCTTGCTTACTAACGGAATACTAAAAATATTCTTGAGTGATCTTCGCAGCAAAAAAAAGGACTTAGGCGACGCACCCGGAGGTCTTGTATATTTCAACTCGCAGACAAATAACATCTTAGCTTGAATTTTGCTATAAAAGAATGCACAAGGAGGCACACAAGGAAAACAAATAAATGCTGTCCCAACTACAACGCACTTTTGCGCAATATCTTCGCGTGAATTTCAATACAAGCCAAGGAACCGCACTTAACAATTCCTGATATCTTGTTCCAAAAGGCTTAGAAGCAAGAGGTTCGCCTGTGGTTCGTAAAAAACTCTGTCGAGGAGTCTACGCAGGCACAGAGCACGTCTTTTGTTTACCACAATGCTTGGGAACAAGATAGAAAAGGCAGAAATAACGATTTTTGATGTCTTACAAATTAAGACGCGCTTGTAAGCAACGCGCTGTGCGATCCTAGCAGCAAGTGAGAGCCATTTGGAACGTATATAAAGTCTCAATCGAGGACGTCTCCTACAATACGTTGAGTTGCAAAATCCTCGTTTAAATTTCGCAGCAAGAGGAAACATACGAAGCACGTATTAGATTTGGCCGGTGAGCACATCTGTCCCGCTTAGTATAAAGCTTCAAGAAGTGGATACCTGGGGTGAACATTCTTGCCACAAATAAAGCACACACAACGTACACAGGTGCCTCTCTTTTTTCAATACACACTGCAATGCACGATCCTTTTGTGAATTTAGCAGCACGACGGAGACCATGTGGCACATATCACGATTACTAACGCCTTGTCAAATGAAACGCCTATAGGAGCAAGATCTCCGCGTGAAGCTCGCAAAAAGACACTGCCTTCGAGTTACAAATGATGAACACATCTTTCAATTTCTAGACCAAGTCATAGAGCAGAGTCCTTGCGTGAATTTCCCAACAACAAAACACCAAAAAGCCACAGAAAAACTTCGCTAGCTTATTAAAAACCACAAAAAGCAAAATCCTCTGATTTCGTAATAAGCGAAATCTCATTACGCGCACATCAGCCTCCCTCCAACTTACCTTTCGATGCACGAGCAGTTTCCGCTCCTTTCCATCAACCATGTGATTCTCGATCTTGGCGATGTTATGCGACACATCGTAGATCACGTGCATGTCCAAATCATCCGGAGCGGTCTTAAACATCTTCGCAAACGCCTGTCGGGTGAGGAAAGTCATCGAGCTACGGTTGACCCAAGCGAAGTTCGCCGCCGCTGCCATCGCCTTGAGGTAGTCCTGTCCCTCAACACTGTTGATCCTCGCGCAAGCCAACTGCCTGTCGTTAGTATCGATTTTATCCCTTTTCATCGCTTTCTCCATCTGGACGAGGGCATCGGTGGCCACTTGATGGCCGAACCCACGGCTTCCGGAGTGAATCATCACACAGATCTGATGAAATGCGAACAGTCACAACAGTTACACAAAGAAACAGAGAACCCACCTGTCCCTTTTCCTCGATTCCCATCTTGCTGGCGCTCCACTTGTCGTAGATCTCGTCGACGACTTGAATCTCCGCGTAGTGGTTCCCGGCACCGAGAGTTCCCAGCTGTGGAAGACCGCGCTTCTTCGCCCTCATGCTCACCTTCGAGGGATCGGCGTTCAACATGCGGCCGTACTCCTCGCAGTGCTCCTTGTCCTCAGCCCAAACGTATCCTTCACGCAGCGACCAGTCCATGCCCATCTCCAGAGCCTCCTCTAGATCCTTGGCATTCATTGGGATGATTCCTTTCGAACCCACTCCGACGGGGATGTGATCGAACAGCGACTGTGCTAACTGCTCCTTCAGCGGCTGCACATCCTTCTCGAAAAGATTCGTGCGAAGCAACCGCACACCACAGTTGATGTCGAATCCGACACCTCCAGGCGAGACAATACTCAGGGGATCATCTACGTCAAAAGCTGCCATATTTCCAATAGCAAACCCATACCCCGAGTGAATATCCGGCAATCCAATCGACCTCCCAACGATGCCCGGCAGAGCAGCAACGTTAGCAATCTGTTTCACGCCTGGCAAAAATCCACCCACAGCTCCAGGCCGGCAGGAGTTCTTCAACTCCTCCAGCATAAGTTTCTCCAACCTTGCGTTTACATAGAAAACTCCTTCGACGTTCATGTTCGGCTGGAATCCCTTCTTAATCCTCCAGCAGCAATCGGAGATTTTTTCCAGGTACTTAAGTTCCTCGTTGTAATTACGAACGACCATCTTGAGGCAGAGTTGTTTGCAAACACTTTTTCACACGCTGGCTGATGAAATGTAACTGAGTAGAGTTGTTATCGGTGTTATTTATTTCATGTGATGAAATTAAAAAAGAAAATAATTCGAATTGGTGAAGCCGGTGTAATTTTGCAAGAAGCACCCCGGCCGAGTTAGCTGTCAAATGGCAGATTTGTGTTGGGATCACAATGGATTGTAGAGTGATTCTGCATTTATTGAAAATTTTTGAAGATTACATGTTTTTCATTTTTTTAGGTGTTAACTTAATGCAGAAATCAATTAAAGGACTTAAATGGGTTTATTAAAATTGTACATATGTCTGAAGTAGAAATAAATGAACTTGTGTGTGAAGTAGAAATAAAGACTTTATTAGAAGGCGTGTTCGTTTTTTTTTTTTGAGCATGGCAATAATGTGGTTTAAGGGATTGTGAGACGTCATTTTGAATACGCAGTGGTTTGAATGGATGGGGTAGGATTTTATTTCCTTTTTTGAACGTTTCTGATAATTTTTTGAATTTGGAAATTCTGAAAGGACGAAAACTTGAATCAAATAATTCGAAGCTGGCTAATGGTAAAATTACTAACCGTTGGCAAAGTTTAAGTGGTGGTAGACCCACAATAAAAGATAAACTGAACACAATTGCATATTTTGGATTCAACGTCGCAATACACGATTCCTGTTCTAATTCTTGTCTGGATACCAAAAAACATCCACTATTGGGTGGTTTGTGGTGGATACTTATCACAAATCAGTTCATTTTTTTTCTAATACTAAGCTGTTTGACCAACAGATATTACAAATTTTTTGTAGAGTCATGAATGGCCATATTATGGGAACAAAGTCGTGCCGATGCAGCGAAAGTCGGCTTTAAACGAAATTTGTGTTTCGAGCCGTTTGTAACAAAGACAAATGGATGCATCGACATAGTTGAAAGCATAAAATCAATTAAATGCAATCGCATTGAGCTTCCGCTCGTAATAAAGAGGAACAAAATGCACTTAGTCTGCATCCATAGGCAGGAGCACAAAAGGATATCTACTTCCGGAACAAAAGAATGAATTGTAGGCTACTAAGGTTGTTGAATCTTTAGATTAAATCCTTCGATCATCCTCACAATTGTAGAAAAAATTTAAACTGTCCACCAAAAGTGAGTCTTTCAAAGGTAAGTGCTTAAAACAAAGAAGAGCAAAAAAAAAATTGTAATTCAAATTTTTGTCATTTCTTGTAAGCACTTTTGGGGGCAGCAGACCGATTCCATTGACTTGGAAATCAAAATTTGGTTTGCTATCTAAACAAGGAACAAAATCGAAGAGCCTGAGGAGGAAGGAGCAAGTACGAAATATATAAGCAAGCTCGTCCGTCGTCGTCGTCGTCGTTATTTCACGACAAAAGGAAGTATATACATCAGTTTACTTTGATATAAAGATACAAAAATAAAAAAAATAGATCCTTATCAAAGAATTTGGAGAATTTTCTGAAAGCAACGAAATAAGAGGCAGAGGACCTAAAGAAAAACTTCTAGTCCTACCAGCCGATCTACAGGAATGTTGCTAGAGGTGAATGAGCTGGGATGGTTAAAAAATATTTGTTAAGAGAAGCAGGACCGGCCTAACGAGACTATGGAACACATACTATCCAATTGCCCAAGACTGCACCTAACCCGATTCAAAAAAATCAACAAAACGAACGTAACAGGGAGTGACATCGACGATATTCCTCAAATCTTAGATCAAAGAAGAGGGTACAACAGGTCTTTAAGGTCACAGTAGAACTGCCTCAGTGACACTTCCCATTTTCATCAATATCAATAGGAGAAGCGAAAACGAGATGAATTCAAGCGACGAATAATCCTTTCTGTCCTCAGCTTTATTCGCTAATTAGAAGTAAGAAACCATCTTTTACATTTTATGAAGATGTAGAGGAAACGCAGCGAGCTACTAGATTATTGGATCAAAGAGGGAAGTCCGATTCGAAAGCTGAGAATCGGTCAATCAAATGTCTTCATAATCTCTTCCAGTCAATGGAAACCGAAGCAGCAGTATTGCACCTGACCTCATGAATTGATTCAAAGGACAGTAACAAAAAAAAAAGAAATCACTGGAGCATTGTCCTAATCCATCAATATACGGAAGCTCGATAAGGAGAGAAACCAAGTCATGTTCCTACTCGTCCCTTGAAATGGTTAGAACGTTCTTCATAGGGGATTTTCTAATTAGAAATGGAAGCTTCATCACGTTGAGTGATGGAAGCTTGTAGTACAAAATATCGAAAGATGAATAACAAAACATTTGGCAGACAATGTCGGCAATGAGACTTTGTTGAGCTCGATGGAGAGAGAAAGGATTGGTGCTTATAGGTTACTTCTTCTTCGTTGTGGATGCTTTCTAGGCATTGTTCGAAATACATCAATGTAAGTATTTCACCCTTCTCAGTGATTTTTCAACTTCAAAGGCTTTTAAAGAGCTGTTTTAATTTTCAGTCCTTTTTGGAGAGCGTTGCTGTGGTACTTCATCGGTTTGAATAATCAATCGTTATTTGTTTTGTAAGCACACTCATCGCTCGGCTTGCGCCGGGGTTCGGGAAATGACAAGTTTCGTGCAAACCGAGACCGCGCAAAACGATTTATGAGCGTACATGGATGTCTCTTGAACAGAAAAACCATAATTCTCGATGTGGAATATATCTGGATTTGTATTTGTATTTCTTTTTTTAATTGTATTTATGTATCGATTGTATATTAAAATAGCAGACGCTAAATAAATAAATAAAACTAAAACATGATTCTTTGAAGAAAAAACATTATTTCGCGCAAAGCAAAGTCGCGCAAATCAAATTTCTGTAGATATTTGAAAGTCGGCCAAAGGTGAAACCGTGTTAAACGAGACCGCCCAAACCGAGGAATGAGTGTAACACAAAATTACTTGGCTTAGAAGTCTACTTAATCTGGTGAGTTCTATTTCGGTGTTAAAAACAAGAAGAAGGAAAACAAGCTCGCATACGAAAGTCCGATACATAAGGAGGAGCGAATGTGATGTGAGCATCAGTTTTCCTTTGTTTGCCGGTTGTGAGAAGAAATTTTGCAGGGAGGGAGGTTGATGATGGTTTTTGTTTGGAGGATTCATTCTTTAAACTGGAGGTGAATTGTTTTTGGCGTTGGGTTGCGACAAGAATTGGGGAGAGTTCGCAAAATTCAACTTTTAAAATTCCCAAATCGATGGCGAAAAGTAGATCAATAATACAACGTTAATAGAGTAATAAGCTTAAAAGCAACAGTATTCAGCGAAGACGAATCAAAACAGCCAGAGGTGTGCTCGAAGACTTGGTGAAGAAGGCAACTTGACGAAAATTCAGTCTAATATTGACTGTTCTTTATGATTGTAATCTATCTTTAAAATGTTTGCATAAAACTAATAAAAATACAACAATACTTCAAATGAAGAACACGTTTTTTAATCCAACATTTAAGCCGCTCAGTGCACAGATTGATTAACTCCACTTTTTGAAAAATTTTAGATTTAACTGTCAAGGCACTTGTTAGCTTCATAACTTCTTATGTTTACACTACCTTTCCTCAACAATAAAGATTACTACCATTAAACGACATGTTTTTGAATAAAACGTTGTGTGAATGAAAATTATTTCATCGTTTATCTCATCTTCATCTCTATTTGTGGAGTTAATCAATGTGTGCTCTGAACGGATCATTTTACTTTATTTTTTACAAACTGGACTCCGCCACAAAACACGATCTCCTTCGCAAAATTAAATACCATTTAACATCCGAACTGCTTCTGGACTGGGGCAGCTGCTCCCACCATTACGCACAGATAAACACGGATAGATCACATCCAAAGTACCCACCATCCGCATCAAATACTGCGATTTCTACATTCATCCGGCTCCGGCTGGGACACACGAAAACTCCACATCAACACCTACTTCAATGTACAAATTCACCTATGTATATGCCCGACCTCCAACGCAGCAATAGATATCTCGCATCTCCTAAACTTGGGACACTGTACAAACATTGCAACACCGAGTCAAAACTCAACCTCACGTGTACTAACATTATTAAAAAACCCAACCCAAGAAAACATTAACAAAATTCATGATTTATTTACTAAACGAAACATTGTAATCTAACAACAGAAGTAGCTAATAAGTTTTAATAATAAGTTCTTATGTTAATATTTAAGCCGAAACCTTTGCAGTTTGTACCAGAAAATGTTAGCTTAGTACTACAATAATAATATTAATACTTTATTTTTCCCCTAAAACAAACAATTCTTTTACGCACCCTGTACTCCCGGAGGTGTGTCCTAATGACATGAACTGTCAAACAAATGAGTGCCTCCATGAAAAGTCACTCAAAACTGGGATTTGTGAGAAATTTCACAGCCAGTATACCTGCTGTAGCGCATAGTCGCCCGTTAGCTGACCGGCGGCCGGTGTATGAAAATCGAACCGCGTGAACATTTCTCGTGGTGTGGTGACGTCATTTTGTTTTGATGATTTAGGCAGAGGGGGTTTTTGGTGTATGGAGGAGTGAAGAATAGACAGACTACTTTGGAAATCAGACACCGGCTAAATAAAAATCATTTCACTCAAAGTCATTTGCTTGTCAAGTGATCTTGTGGAAGGTGGGTGACGATTGACTGCTGGTAGTGGGAGCGAGATAGACAGCACCATATCACTCCATTTAATTAAAAGAAATGTCAGAGGGTGGCTGAAATTCGAGTATACTAGGTTTTTTCTTATCAATCGTCAGAGAGGCGTTTGGAAATGCCTACAATTCATCTTGAAATCATTTTCAACTCCAATCAATGTAACAGCGACATTAAATCACACAAAATCGACATAAAAACACACCTCGTAGACGAAGTACACCTGAGTTTCTCGTACTCGCACACTCAACTGTCAGAGAACTCGCATAATGCACTTGTCTTTCATCCACCCGATTCGAACTAAAACCACTCAAAAGGCGTGGCTTGTGGATCGGTCGTGTAGAAGTACACCAAAGCCGATGGTGTGAGTTCATTCGACAAGCCAGAACTCACATGTGTGCGTGTATTCCACTCAATGCTGGGATTTCGTAAAAATTCAGAAAAGTATACCTGCTGCTGCGGATGGCCGCCTGTTACCATGTCGGTTGCCGATGTATGGAAATGGGATTCGTGGCGAGCGTCAACGGATTTTGTTCCGCATGTGGACAGGTTTGGTGCTGGGTGGGTTGGGTGGACATGTTGCGGACATAATCTGTTGGTGTCGTCGCGTCGTTGCGTTCTTTCAAAGGTCGACATGGACGTTTTGGACACATGTTGAGATACAGATGCAGACACATAGCAGGGAATGAGGCGGGTGTCGTTTCTTGGCTGGTGAAAATGAATCGAAGATTTTTGAAATCAACTTTCCTACAGACAGGGATGTTTTGGAGGGAGTAAGGTGTATCTAGTGTGAGCAGCGATTATCGTCAGTGCAGAGGTTTTTAGACATGACCGAGAGATATGAGAAATATGAGCCTTCTTCCCTTCTTCCTTTGAGGCAGGGATCTATGGAACGGAGTGAGATATGTTTCGCCTTAACATTGGTTGTTGTTGTGGAAGGGAAGGGTCGCTAACCAGGGACTCGAGAGAAGTCTTTGGACACGGAGCAGCAGATGTGCAGCAGCAAATTGATTTCTTGTAGACAGTGGGAGACATGGGCGACATGGGTTTGGTTGGTGCTAGCAACGACATGGGAATTGTTTTTTTTCGCATATGGCTGCATCTGTCTGGCTTCTTACTTTCAGGCAATGGTCGGGGAACAATTTTTACTTAGGTGGGTGGATTTCTTTTAGACATGGACATCTATCAAATGTGTATTTCTTTCAGACTTCGACTTTTTTAGACGCCGTCTTCTTTCTGACATCGACTACTCTTAGATGTGGACCCTTGGTTGACGCATGAAAATTCAAATGTGCTCTCTTGTTGGTTGATTTATTTCAGACAGCGTTTTCTTGGGCATGGACTTCTTTCAGACATTGTCATCCATCAAATGTATATTGCTTTCAGACGTCGACGTTTTTTTTCCCAGACGTCGCCTTCTTTCAGACTAGAATCTCCTTCTTTCGTGGTCTTTTTTCAGTTTTGAACCTTTGTTAAACACTAGAGTATTCATGAAACAAGACAAGGCAATATTCCACATCTCTTACGCCATGAGTTCAGTTAAAATTCATGTTGGTTCCTGATACTTGGTTAAAAAAGACTGGAATGTGTTTGAAGATAACGCCCGTGTATCCCATTACGTGGCTACTTATTTGGAAATCTTATTCTGACTAACTAC
Source organism: Syritta pipiens (assembly GCA_905187475.1). Classification (NCBI taxonomy): domain Eukaryota; kingdom Metazoa; phylum Arthropoda; class Insecta; order Diptera; family Syrphidae; genus Syritta; species Syritta pipiens. Next base: position 10,236,157 of record LR994573.1, read on the forward strand.
CTTAACTCGGGCAACATTTGAGGCACGCTTATCTAATCTGATCTGACTAAATTCGTGGACATTCCAATGAACTTATTAAAAAATTTATATTTCATGTTGATTTTTATTTACAACATGTACATATATATATTATACAGTCGAGTCCCTCTAAGTCGAATTTTCACGGGACATTAAAATTAGTTCGACTTAGAGGATGGTTTTTGTATGGAAAATTGAGAATGCGCAAATATGCCCAAAAAATTCGAGTTAGAGGGATTCGACTGTATATTCATTAACACTTTTGTGTAGCTGTTGGCTGTGTTCACTGGCAGGAGTTCCAGATGGTCACATTCCAGAACAATGGACCATGATAAGGGAATGAATGTTGCCTACTCGTCTTGGAAAAGGAAACCGATACACCGCCATTGAATTCTAAATTTTTTTAGATACTTACGCGTTCCTACGTGGTATATTTTTTACTGGATACTCCTCATGTCGTTTTCTTAAACCCGTCGTTGGTAACAAATGACGTCTGGAATTCCTTTGTTACCAATAAAGTCAAAAGAAAAGAGCTCGGGTTTTCCGCCAACACTTGGAAATACATATATTATACTCAATTGGGGGTCATAGTGCAGGAAAATTAAAAGGGATGAAGGGTAAACAAATATCAAGAATTTTGGCACTCAAATGAAGACGAGCCTCGCATGGTGCTTTTAAATGTATTAACTACTCTGGCGTACGCTTGAAAACAACAGATCCATGTTAGCTGAGAATTTAAAAATTGAAAGAATGTCTAATCGGTTGGGTCAGACTGCAAGAAAGAGCAAATACCGGAAAGAGAAATAACAAACAAGTTACAATGTTTCATTCAATTTATTTATTAACCCTTTCATGACCACATTTAATACCAGCCGTATGAAAAATATGTTCTTTCACTTCAGAAAAAAAAAACAAAACAAACAAAACAAATGTCTGATGATTCAATAAACTGAAATTGGGTTATAGACTAAACTTAAGACACGAAAATTGTGCCAATATTTTTGAATTGTCAGCAAATAAAATTCATGTTGTGCAGGAAGAACACTGGGCATGAAAGGGTTAACACAGCCGTGGCTTATGCACTGGTCAGCGGTTTCGTAATTTCTCTTCGACTTTTTCTAATAGAGGACATAGACGTTACAATTAGCCTCGTGAGGCACACGGTACGGCACACTGTGTGACGTCTATGTCTCCTATGAGATGCAATCCCTTTTATTTGGGATCATGCACATTCCTTCCATTCGCACTCATTATCCCACCAATCTTGGCGAATGGTATTCCTATCGCCCAGATGTCCGGCCATGTGTGGGCGTTGCGCCTATTCCGGTTATTTGTGTGAAATCTGGAGTGACTTTTCTTTATTCCTATGCCACTATCCACCCGTTGTTTTATGGAATTTGGGTGCAATAGGAATATGAAGAGGTTTTGGCGGCCGGATGCGGTCTCTATATTTAAGAGTTTAAGCGAGATACACGATAATGCGAGACTCGCGTGTTGCGGCGTGGTTATACTTCGCGCTGTGTAGTCACGATGTGCGGGGATGGAGCAGTACAAGGCGTAGAAATCCTTTCCTAAAGTTTCAATAAAATATGAGCCAACCAGACAAAAAAGATATTCATTCCTTGAATTTATAAGCCTCAGTTGAGTTGATAACCACAGAAAGCTTAGTTTAAAAGGAATTCGAATATTCCAAAATGTGCTGCACCAAGTCAAGAAAACGAGGACCATAGACTTACGTTTGAAAAAGAAAACCGAATATTCAAAATAAAACAGAATATGTGTTGCATCTTGCCACAGGAGCTTGAATTCAAAATAAAACTCGTCCTAAAGTAAACGATATGATGGCCTTCTAAAGTTTAAAAAAGAATAATAATGCAGGAAGAAAGGAGTGATGAGATTCTTCTTGCTTAAATGAAGTGAAAAGTATAGTATGTCTTCAGGTCCACACAGATGACGACCAACTAGAGGCTTAAGTTTAACCCTTTCATGCCCGGTGTTGTTCGTGTACAACATGAATTGAAGACGACTTTTAGTGCAAAAAGAAAAATCGGGATTTTTTACTTTGTTTTTGGCGACGTGCAAAAATGGAACAAACTCGGCGGTCGTATGGTTTTTTGTAAATAAAAAGTCTCAAATTTGGATGATTTTTATTTCTATTCGTTTTTACTTAATTGTTTTGATGAAGTAATTAAACAAATAACACAAAAATCATTCAAATCGGTCAAATGGGAGGCTTTTTATTTACAAAAAACCATACGACCGCCGAGTATCTATCCATTTTTGCAAGCCACTGTATCACTGAACTAGTAAAAAGCAACGAAGAGGCGTGGAAAGGAGATCAAATCAGCCAAATGAAATAGAAAGTGTGTCGTGTTCTGGAGCCGCAAGGGATAACGACCATGGAGGCTTAAGTTTAAAGAAAATTCGAGTATCCAGGAGGAAGCAAAGCAGCGAGTTTGTAAGGAAAATTGATTCGAATCGCCAAATGAGGAAAATGCCTTCAAAGTTACAATAATGTAAGGTTTTACCCTTGGTGGTGTAAAGCATTGCATTGATACAGATTGGAGTCATCCTAGAATAGACATTCACTTCCAAAACTGATGTAGAAAATGCTAGCGCCGTCACAACGTTTGTGGCTTGGAGTTTCAACGTTTTTAGGGCTTCGTTCCAAAGGAATAACGAAACTCTTACAGAATCACTTCAGTGTCCGTCTGTCTGTCTGCCGCCTTTTTTTTACTGTCGTCGAGGTAAAAAATGTCGCCAATCTCTAAAGGAAATGGCGGACAGGTGTAGTCTCACCCTGTGCTAGGTCGCTGGGCACACGGGTATTCTAAGCAATGAAAGGACCGACGAATTAGCGAGGATAATAGGGAAGATGGGCTTAAGCAACAACCAGGAGACTCCATTTCCCTCCATGCAAAAGGTTCCTCACAACTACTTGCAGAAGCCATAATGGCAGCAAACTCCAGATGCAGAAATCTACATTCCTGCAATATCTCTAGGTTAGTGTGGCCTGGACTGGATAGGGGTAGGACAGAACAGCTGCTCTCGATAAGCAGAGCTAGCATAAGTGGTCTAGTTGGTGTTCTTAACTGGCCTCTGCCTCTTCGGCCATCACTTCAACGATTCCTGCAGAAGCTGCAGGGATGAGAGGAAGAGAAGACAGATATGAATGATAGATTTTAATCATTAAATTGTTGTTGATCTTAAATATAGCTTCCAAGAGTCTTTGCTCTTCAAATAACCCGTCTGATTTAATATTCTCTTTCAACTGTTGCCAACCAACGAGGATATTTGTTGATGGCCCCCAATTCCACTCTCGCTCACTGTCTTTTAAAAAATAAAATAACTTCAAAGACTTTTATTTTAATTACAAATTTTTTGAATATATTTATTTATTTCACTTTCTTTGTTAAAGTTTTTCTTTATCATCATTTTATTGTTTAAATGTTTTTTTCATTTCATTTGCCATCGTTTTTGTTTTATTTCTTCATCGATGGTAAATGTTTCAAGGTGTTTATTTATTTATTTATTCGCACAAATAAAAAAAGATCTAACAAAAATGAGTTTTCAAAACCTTTGCGAAATAACTTTTCTAGTGAATTTATTATTTCTCAAGTGTTTTTGTTTGTTTTGTTTTATAGAAAAAAATATACGTACATAGAATAGACTTTTGTTTAAATTAATAAAATATGTAAAACTGTGTGTGTGTTGTGTGTTGGAGTATTTTTTTGGTTTTTGTTTTTATACCAGCGCGAGCACGCGGACATATCAACGAGGCAAGCAAGATACATAATTTCTTTTTTTATTTAAATATGTTTACATACAATATATTATATTTTTTTTCTTTTTTTTACTTTCAGATAAAATACATCGTTTAATTAATGAGTTTGCTTTTTTTTTTTTTGTTTATAAATATATAGAATATATACTGTAATGTTTTTTTTGATAAAATTGGAAAAACGAAAAAAACAAGAAAATGGAGAAATTTACCGTGTACCTACCTAAAAAATACAATTGTTTGTTGTTTAAATGAACGTTTAGTTAATGTTTTTTTGTCTTATATAAAATTTTGTTGGTTTATGTTGGTAATTTGTTATTTTTTGATTAAAAGACTGTTTATTTTCTTACGGACATCTTTCCTTTCGTCATTGTTTTTTTTTTGAAACAGCAAAGAGAAAGCAATCGTTTAATTGTTTTTTCTTTTCGATTAAATACTTATCCACATTTTTATTTTTGTTTATATATATTTATAAATATAAAATTACACAGCTTCAATTTTGTTATTCTGTTTTTGGTTTTTCTTTATTATCAATTTGCGTTTCTTTTTTCACAATTTTTCCATTTTTTAGGTTAAAAAAAGTTTCTTTTTTTTTTATTTGTTCAAGCAATATATTTATATATATATTTAATTTATTTATGTTTTATTTTTCTTGTTGAATTATATAATTTGAAATTAAAAAAAAAAACACACGCAATTGAAGTCATCAAGAGACTTCGACTTTAACGTGGCAAAAAATTATGCTAAGGTTGTTTTTTATTTTTTTATTTTTCTTAACTATTCAATTTACATTTAAAGTTGTTTCTTTTTTGTTTTTTTTTTCATGCTACATGTTTTTGAAAAAATATTTGATTCTTCTACTTGTTAGAGTGTAAGAGACATTCTTGAACAGAATTCTGTGTATTTTTTTTTTCAATTGAAAAGACATTATGTTTAGTTTTTTTTTGTGTTAATTTGTGAAACAGACGCGTTTATTTTCGTCGACAGAAAACGTTTAGAGAATGACTTTGCTTTGTTATTTTTTACAAGTAGGTATAGGGCTTGATATACATTTTAACGTTTTAAATCTAGAAACTTAAGACAAAAAGAAATTAAAATAAAAATTTGGGGAAGGTGTGCTTACTCTTCGTCATTTGCTTCGTGATTCAGATTTCCTGATCTCCGTTGTGCTTTACGTTGTCCATTTGCAGTGACTTGAAGGATGCCATGTTGCTCCTAAGCTTCTGCCTTGAGTGTTTCTCTGTGATTATGAACTGCATCGGCTCGGTAGGCATCATAAATGGTACTTTGTTTTATGACTTCCACCAACTATAACCTCAATCATCGTCAATATCTTCGTTTCTTCAACCCTTTCTGGACGCACAGCCGAATGCTGACACAATTTGAGACCCGAATGGAATGGTACCGCTCGAATTGGTAAAAAAATGAGTGCATAGACCAAGACAAGACATGGATACGACAGGCGAAGCTATTGGGAGCCAAATGTTCCTACTTTCGCGACAATTGTAGACAGTTCCTCTACTCTTGAGTTATTACAACCTTCCTGCTCGTGGACCCCAATATCTTCTTTTTGTCGGACTCGAACAGCTTCTTTTTGATATTCTGCAACACCTTGCTGTCCTCGGACTAGACCATTCTACGCCCTGATTTCAGAACCTTACTTCTCTTGGACCCCAATATCTTCTTTTTGTCAGATTCGAAGACCTTCTTCTTGATTCTTCAACACTCTGGTGCCTCGAACCAGTCCATTCTACTGTCGATTTCAGAACCTTCCTTCTCTCTCCAGAAATCGCGATTAGCGATGAGAGTCCAAAAGCTCGTCTGGTTGCGTCTGCAAATAACTCCTGATGAGTTAGAGTCAGCGGCGGAAGATCGAGTTACCTGGAGATCTCACGCGACCTCTTTAGTGGATCATGCGGCCAGAGAAGATGACGATGATGATGATGATGATGATGATGATGATGATGATGATGATGATGATGATAAGGGATAAAAGACTGCAAAGAGTGGACAAGAATTAAAGCTGACGTTACGAATCGAGACTAAAGGCTGAAGCCATAAAGCCAAAGGCAACGACTGCTAGAGATGGACACTAGACTCACATGGACACTCATGGACTCAGATGGACACTCATAGACTCAGGTGGACACTCATAGATCCAGATGGGCACTCATAGACTCAGATGGACACTCATAGACTCAGGTGGACACTCATAGATCCAGATGGGCACTCATAGACTCAGATGGACACTCGTAGACTCAGATGAACACTCATAGAGTCAGATGGACACTAAATCGAGATTAAACGCTCAAGAAAAAAGTCACTAAGCGGTCGCTGAAAAATTTCCAAAAGACTAGCGACTGCAAACAGAAGCCAAAAGACTGAGGATTTTCTGATGAAGATGGTCGCTCACAAATTGACACCAGACAACTAGCTACGGAGGAGGAACAAAACACCACAGATGGTGTTAGATCCCAAATGGCCCTAGGAAAAAAACCCACTGGGGACCAAAAGACAGCTGATTATGATCGTCCAAGAACCCGAACTAGAGGCTTAGAGAAACAGCCATAGAGTATGAAGAAGCTGACTTAAAGCAAACCTATGATTCACTTCCAAAGTTGCTAATAGAAGGTGAGAAGATCGCCGAAAACATATTTTCGTATCACTGTTAGCGAGTCACCAGAGATTCAAAAAAATTGTTAGTAAAGGCTTAACTTACTTACTCAAGTCAAACGTTGGATTCTTTCACCGCAGCAGGCTCGCTGATTTTCTGCAAACCTATAATATTAGGTTGTCAAATATCTCCCTTCCGCCTTTTTGTCTTTTGAATTTGCCGGCTATGTACAAAGCGCTACAGAGCTCGTATCTGGCAATACATCATTTGAAAGGTCTTGACATAACCTCTAAAACGACGCTATGCATAGTTAGTTTGGATACGAGCTTTGTAGCGCTTTGTACATAGCCGGAAAATTCAAAAGACAAAAAGGCGGAAGGGAGATATTTGACAACCTAATATATTTCGACGACAAAGGACAGGCGAAAAATTGAGGCCACAGAAATGCAGCTGCCATTAAATTCTTGTGTTCAAATCACTAGAAATTCATTCGCCGAGAAACGCTTAATCTCGTCGAATCTAAACTGCTCGGAGTTCCTGTGACTTGAGTCGAGTGTTCGATGCTCTAATAGTAACAGGGCAGATATTTTTTAAAGTATATCCATTCGGAGGATAGACGACAGACAGACTCTAGGATGGAGAACAAATGAAGAATGTCACAACAACAGACGAAACACTTGAAGAGACAAGAATACCCGATCAACAATGACACAAGAAATTCACGACCTTCCCAAACAAGGACTCAACTAAAAAAATAAAAAAGAAATAATGAACAAGACTCAAAATAAGCCTATTCAAATACAAATACCTTAAAATACGAACTCATTAGAAAACCTATCACTATTGGAGCCTAAATTAAACTCGTATAAAAAAGAAATCTAAACAACTACACGAAGCTCTACGTAACTTAAATCCTACAAAACACAATAAGATACGAAAAAACAAATTAAAAACGTATTCAAAAAATCACTTATAGAGTATTATTTCTTTTTGTTTTTTGTTTTTCGTATATAGAAAGAGAGAGCGGATTTGTGATTAAATATTTTTTGTTTGTTTGTTTCTAAGAGAGAGCCATCCATATATAAATCGGAAAATTCAATTAATTTCTTTTTTTTTCTTTGACTTATGTAATAGAGAAAATCTTGTTAATTATGCTTTTACAATTTTTCATTTTTTTTTCTTATTTATTCTACTATTTGATTTATTTATTTATCTTTTTTTAAATTAAATTTTGCTTAAATGGGGATTATGTCTTCCTTACGAGAGAAAACGAAAAAGAACACAAAAAAAGCAAAAAAAAGAAAGTTTTTGTTTTTAAATAAGAGTACTTTTTATTTCTATACGTAAAAATAATTCGTACAAAAAGAAAAGAATAAAAAAAAACGAACATTAAATAATATATTTTCTTTTAAATGCAACCAGGCATGTGTATAATCTTAAAAAGAAAAAAAGAACACGTTATTCATATAAAATCATAAAACATAAAGTTAGTAAAAATCAAAATCAAGTGCAAAAAAATAAAAACGCGTATTGCTGCATGACACAAAAAAATAAAACAGAACTTAACTTAAAAACTTATGCTGTTTTTTTTTGAGATTCAAATTACTTTTGCAATATTATTTGTTTAGTGATAATTTTTCTTTTTGTTTTGTTTGTAATAATATATATATAATTTTTTTTTATTTTTTAAAAATCATTAATGATGTTGATTTTTTGAGTAAGAGAATGGTGTTTATGCTTCTAGCCGGATGATGCTACAACGGCAGCAGTTTCGCAATTGTTTGTCTCGTTGGTTGGTTGAAGTGCGGCCTTATTTTGACGCACTAATTCAGCGCGGCGTTCCTTTTGATTGGTGAAGGGAAAAAAAAAAAGAAATTGATGATGTTAATTAATAAATTTAAAACAATTTTTTTTTGTTAGGTGATAGATAAAATATTTGTTATATATATTTATTGTGAAATGATTTATTGAAACGAGAAATGATTTACGAGAAACTGGAAATGCACTTTTTCTTTTTTTATTTTTTAGTTTTGCGTACTGAAATGGGTTGAATTTTGTATATTATGTATTGCATTTTATATGAACACAGAGTATTTTAGACAGATGGGCACAAAAATCCGGGCATTAGCCCTTTAAATTCAAGTCTTTGTCATGATCATTTTTAGTGGCGTTACAGCCCACAGAGGGCCAGACCCTAGCTTTTCGCGGCTCCACTGTGTTGTGCGCATTATAATTTGACACATGTGAAGGGGACCTACAGTTTATTTCCGGTTCCGAACGGCGAATTGCGAAAGCTTTCCGCGACAGAAGTACTTAATCGTTCGCTGGAAGTGGGGCCGTGAAAATTGTTTGTGGTGTTTTTTTTCGGAGCTGTATTCGAACTCTGGCTTAACAGTCCGACGCACTAACGAATAAGCCACGGCGCCCTTTTTCATCAATATTGCCGATCAGAACGAGGAAGCCTTCCAAAAACAGTGTGGTATCAACCTAAACCGAAAAAACAAGCCTGGCTTGGCTAGGAAGAAGGCTCTTCATCGTAGTCATGAAATTGGCTTGTGTTTCAAGACCCCTCGTGAGGCTATCGATGGCACATAAATTGATAAGAAGTGTCCCTTCACTGGCAATGTAAGAATTCGTGGATGTATTCTTACCGGAGTTGTCTGCAAGTGCAAAATGCAAAGGACTATCGTTATCCGTAGGGACTACCTGCACTTTGTTCGCAAATACAGTCGTTTCGAGAAACGCCACAGGAACATGAGCGTGCATTGCTCACCTTCAGGGATGTTAAAGCCGGTGACATCGTGACTATTGGTGAATGCCGACCATTGTCGAAGACTGTGCGTTTCAACGCGCTTAAATGCTCAAAGGGACAGGGCGCCAAGAAGAGCTTTAAGAAGTTCTAAAATACACATTCAAGTCGTTATAGGAACATTTTAAGTGGTCACTTAAAAAATCAGCACACAGGCGATTCAACCTCTACCAATCTTAAATTAAATTTACCTCATGAAATAAGTTCGGCTTAGTAATTGGGCACTAAATGTTTGACCAGGACTAAATCCGAGCGCCTTTTAAGCTATTAGAATAAAAATTGAAATTTACCAAAGATTCCTTCAGGGTTTATCCGAATTGAAGTTTTAAGCATTAATTAAACTTGCTACTGTCTTTCAGATGTATATCTCGAAAAGCCAGACAGAAAAACAGAGAAAACTCTGATGGAAACTGTGATAGGCTCAGTAGAATCTCGAGAATTGGCAAAGTCGATTCGAAGCACCCAAGCTGAATGTCGTTTCTTCGACTGGGGTACTCAAACATTTCTCGGTTCGATTTTATTAGAGCTCTGAAGCGGACCTTGAAATGAAAACCCCAACCTCCATTCAGTTGGAATTTAAAGACCAATAAACTGAAAATTGATTGAAAAATCGATGCTAACTGAGTGGCATATCTTCCAACCATATGACCAAAATCTTTTAACCGGAGCATAATCATCGTTAGAAGGATGTTTTCACAAGCTTAGATTCAATAAAAGGTCTCCCATTGTCGTGGGAAAGGCGCCTCATCGTCTTGGCACGTTGATTTTGAAAGCTATCTCGCAACATTGCGTTATCAGGTTTGAAAACTAGGTCCAGTCTATACAAATATCGGTAGAGAACTTTTTGACTAATCGCTGAAAGATGATGACCTTTAAACAGCTTTATATCTACAATCAGACACAAATCTTCCTGCAGAGGATGTGAGATTGCCATCTCGGGTACTCTGAAATTGTGAATACAAAGTGGAGTAAGTCTATAAGACCGGCTTCAAGCCGCCTCCAACGAAGTACAGTACAGTAGAAAAAAGAAACAAAATGAAAAATATTGACATCGTCCGAAGCAAAAAAATAAAAGGCGATAGAAAGACGGACAAAGCGACTCCAAAAGGGTTCCCAAAAGGAATAGAGCAACTGACAAGAAAGTGGAATTTGATTAGTTATCAGAACGATTAGTTATCCGGAACGTAAACGAATCACGAAAATAAAATAGGAATATGATCTTATGTCGCTTCTTTTATCAAAAAAAAAATAAAAATAAATAATGTGCGTAACAGCCCATACAGGGCCAGATCATAGCTTGTTCGCACCTCCACTGTATTGTGCGCTATATAATTTTGACACAAGTGGAGGGGACCTTCTGTTTATTGCCGGTTCCGAACGGCGAAAAGCTTTCCATGACAGAGGTTACTCCAGGAGGATTGTCAGTCGCTCGCTGGTGGTGGGACCGTGAAAATTGTTTGTGGTGTTCGTTTAAAATCATTAATAATTTATCATTAATATAGTTTAATGTCAACCACGTTTTTGGAAGAAGTGCAAAGGCTTCGTTGAATGATTACGTATGTAGCAGCGAAAGAATTCTGTCTCCGTCTCTTATACACAAAGCAAAAACTTCTACCCCAATTGCAATTGCAAATAATTTTAAGGTCAGTCACCGTCTAGCTTCCGAAGCGACAACATCGTTCGGTATTCGCTCCCGGTCACTTTTTGCATCGTCTCTGATATCATAAAGTACTTAACACTAATTACCTACCGCAGGCAATCTACATACGGGAAAACCCCAAAACAGTTAACCTTCATTTCCGTACAACACTAATTACCAAGTGAATAGACCGAAATCCATAAAGAGTGATAGTTTTCGTGCTTCCAATGGCCTCAGGGCCACGTGTTTTGACGGGTAACCGGTTCAGCGAGCTCGATTTCGAGACGCTTACCGAACCCAAGCATAATAAAAGAAAAAAGACAACTTACACTCCTTTTAACTCCACAACCCAAGCCCCTTCTAACCCCAAATTTATAGTTATCGCTCCTACCACCCCAGAAAAACCGCTATCCAACTATAGCGTCTTTTTATTGAAAAAAGCCATAGACGGTATTAGCACGGCATATGATAACATAACGCAACTCCGCGACGGCAATCTTCTGATCCTAACCAGATCACAAAAGATAGCGGAACTTTTCATCAAACAAAAAACCCTCGCTAATATCTGTCCGGTAAACATAACATACCACCATAGCCTAAATGCCTGTAAGGGCACAGTATACGCTCCCTGCTTAATTAACGTTCCAGAACAAGAAATAATAAAGGAAATGAAGTCACAAGGCGTCACAGACGTATATAAATTCAAAAAAACAACAGACGGCAATCAACGGGCCACTGGTCTAGTGTTATTAACTTTCGACCTTTATCGACCACCAACATCAGTTCACATTGGCTGGTATACAGTCAACGTAAACGAATATTTTCCCAATCCCATGCGTTGCCAAAATTGTCAGCTCCTCGGCCACACGGCCAAAAGGTGCAAAAGCAGCCCATCGTGCGCCAACTGCAACCTTCCCCCACACAACCCCAGCAGCTGCACACGCACTTTGTGCGCAAACTGCCAAGAAGACCACCCATCGTCATCAAAAACATGCAAGCGGTATCTTCAAGCCAAGGAGATACTCAAGATAAAAACAATGAAAAAATGCACCATGGCCGAGGCGAAGCAGACTTTCAGGGAACAAAACCCCAGCCCTACAACCTCCGTATCCTACGCCGCAATCTCTAAAAACGCATCCCAACCAATTGCACCTGCCACACTCCCAAATAACTGCGTAACGCGCAACAAACCTATCGAAACAATCAAAGCACAAGCTCCCAACGTGACCGCAACCTCTACCCCAACGCCATCAGTTTCGCAACCAAAAAACCCACAACCACACAACAATAAAAATCAGCCCATCACTAGTCCCAGCACCACCTCTACCACCGTAAGCAGAAACTCAGCCACTCCACAACCCTCTACGACATCTTTCAAGCTTGCCACAAGCACAGCCTATCCTAACACACAAAATTTAAACACTAACACCACTACGCGAATTTTAACCAACCCAACACAAACAATGCCTGACAACAAAATCAACACAATCACACAAACACTCATTAAAACCAACAAATATTTCTTAGATCCCCCTGTCAAAATTGACGATGATGACAACTAATACTAACCATCCGACTCCACAACCTGTCTCTGTTGTCCAGGCTTCGAAACATCCGAACTCCAACCGGAGTCCGAATGTTTCGAGGGCTGGACGACAGAGTCCCATCTCACAAAATATATCTAACACCAATGCCCCGAAACACAATCTGAACCCCTACACAACCAAATCATCTATCAAAATCCTCCAATGGAACCTAAACGGTTTCTTCAACAACTACCATGAACTACAACTACTCATAAATGAGCACAACCCTGCTGTAATATCACTACAAGAAACACATATCAAACCTAACCTCCAACCTATTCCTCCAAAACAATATTCAGCATCCTTCCACAATCTGGACGCAATCACCGCTTCAAAACAAGGTGTCGGCCTTCTGATCCACAAGTCCATCCCACATACATTTCTTAACATAAATTCCAACATATCAACAATAGCAGTCGAATTAACCCTGAAAATCAAGCTCACCATAATCTCCTTATACATTCCACCCGATCAACACTTTTCGTCGTCAGATCTTGACAATATACTAATCAACATAAATACACCAGTCATTATCACCGGCGACTTCAACGCATGGAGTCCTACCTGGGGTTCTGACAAACATAACAAGCGCGGAAAAATAATAGACCACTTCATCAACAATTCAGGGCTAGCAGTTCTCAACGACGGCCGCCACACCCATTTCTCCACACACAGAACATTCACGCATGTTGACTTGTCCCTGATCTCTCCCTCTCTCCTACCGAAAACCACCTGGGCTATCTCAGACAACCTATCAGGCAGTGACCACTTCCCTATCTTCATCACTCTCACATGTGGCCCCTACAACTCCCACATAAAGCACACAACAAAATTCCTGCTCGACAGAGCCAACTGGGACCTTTACGGTACCACAGTATCAAACGAACTTTCTAAAAGGTTAGAATCGCCGAATATCAATAGAGAATCCGCACTTATCCACAAATCCATACGAACAGCAGCCAACGTAGCCATCCCCCAAACGACTGGGAAGCTTCACAGGAAGACAGTTCCCTGGTGGAATAAAGAGATCAGCGACCTCCGGAACTACAAACAAAAGGCTTTTCATAGATTCCAGAAATTCCCCACTGACACCAATCTCATTCTGTATAGAAAGCTTAACGCTAAATTCCGACAAACAGTTAAAACTGAAAAAAAGATCTGCTTCGAAAAATTCACAGCCCATATAAACCCTAACTGCAAATCGCGTAAGCTTTGGGCAGACATAAAAAAATTAACAGGTACATATATACCAACCACCATCCAAACCATAAAAACTAGCGCCACAACCCTTACCTGTCCAACAGAAATAGCCGATCACTTTGCCCAGACTTGGGAAAAGCTTTCTGACGACTCAAATTTTACTTCAAAATTCATTCAGGAAAAGTATATAATACTCAACGCCACCCATCCCTCCTTCAATCCCTCTCCTACAGCTACGACAATAGAAACTAAAATAAAAATGATCGAACTCATATCGTGCTTAAACACTGCAAAGGGCAAAACACCAGGTTTCGATCGTATCTCATACGCTATGCTAAAAAATTCCCCCCCAGTTTTGAAAACACGACTATTGTCGCTTTTCAATAACATTTTTAATTCAGGAACCATCCCACATTCTTTCAAAGTTGCAACCATCATTCCGATACCTAAACCCAACAATAATCCTTCCTCTACTACGGGATACCGCCCAATCTCTCTCCTTCCCTGCACAAGCAAAATCCTTGAAAAAATTATCGCCAAACGTCTTTTCTGGTTTCTCTCGAAAGACAAACTATTAGACAACCGACAAGCCGCTTTCAGAAGAGGAACATCTACCCTTGATGCGCTCCTCCAAATTGACCACTTCATCTCCTCGACGCTGTCAGAGAGAAACCACGCGTCTGTTCTAAGCTTAGACTTCGATAAGGCTTTCGATAGAATAGGTATGCACGTCATACTAAACCAACTCATAAAATGGAAAATTGGTCCCAAAATCTTCACTTTCATCAAATCTTTTTTGTGCAACAGACACTTTCGAGTCAAGGTCTCCAACACCCATTCCAATCCACACCAACTAAAAAACGGTATTCCACAAGGATCATCCCTCTCGGTAGTCCTATTCCTTATAGCCTTCAACGAAATAAGTAAAACAATAGACATCCTTCCATCCATAGACCACTCGCTCTACGCGGACGATCTTTTCATTTTTTCTAAATCCAAAGACCTTCTTGAAGTCAGTAACACGTTCACCCGCATTATCCTTGCCCTCCAAGAATGGTGCGATTACTCAGGTGCATCCATTTCGCTCTCCAAATCCATCATCTTCCATATTTGCAAAAAACACTCATGTAACAAAACAATAGAACTCTGCATAAACAATACCCAAATACAGAACACAAACTGCCTAAAAATTCTTGGGCTAGTCTTCAATTCAAGGTTTGATTTCCGAAACCATTGCCTTTATATAAAAAAAAGCCTCACAGCCAGAGTTAATATTATAAAATATCTATCGGCGAAAAATAGCAGATCTAATATAAACTCCCTCATTCATTTAACAAAATCCATCGTACTTTCAAAAATAGACTATGGACTTCCTATCTATGGAAAATGCTCCAAATCGTGCATACAACTCTTAGCCACACCCTATCACGCCGCCATCCGAACAAGCATGAGAGCTCTCCGCTCTACACCCATCAAAAACATTCTGACCGAAGCAGGACTCCCTAGTCTTGCAGAAAGATTTGGGAACCTCACCTCTTCGATCATTCACAAAATAAGCTTCAAATACCCATCTGCTATCCACAAAACTATAACAAAGACCGTAAATCGTATTCGACCTCCGAAAATCCAATCAACCATATTCAACGTCATAGCCTCAGCAAGAGACCTAAACATCCCCATATCCATCCAAAACCCCAAAAGCAATAGCCAACCTCCATGGGAGCTTTGCAGCCGCCAACTAATCACAGACCTCTGTAGCTACACCAAATCCCAAACCAACGATCTCATCTTCAAAGCCCTCTATTCAAGCATCTCCGACAAATACAAATCACTTGGCTGGAACTTTTTGTTTACAGATGCCTCTAAAACCGACACCTTCACCTCATTTGCCGTGGTCAACGAAAGTACCTTAGTACTCTCGAAAGGCCTTCTTCCGCACTATACATCAATATTCACTGCAGAAGCTTTCGCCATTCTCCAAGCCATAAAACTCAGTAAAACAAAAAAAAACATAATCTTCTCAGATAGCCAATCAGCAATCTCAGCCATTAAGAACATTACATCCCCAATAGCAATTATTAATTCTATCCGTGACCTCCTTATCTGCAGCAGTGACAATCTAAAAATCGCCTGGATTCCCGGTCATATCGGCATCAAAGGCAACGAAGCCGCAGATCTGGAAGCAAAAACAGCAACAAAACAGCCACTCAAAATGTTCTACCAATACAGTAAAACAGATATTAATAAACTCATTCACAATAACTGGAAACATAATAGGAAAACCTCCTGGTCATCCTACAATCACACCTACAAACAGCTCAACCCCGACGGCATTAAACCAATCTATCCCAATAACATCGCCCAAAAGCAGATCCAAATCTACACCCGACTTCGACTTGGACATAGTTATATCACCCATAAACACCTCTTCCACAAGGAATTACCCCCTATCTGTCACCTCTGTGATCAAAACCTCACACTCACAATATCTCATTTTCTCACCTGCAAAAAAGTTATAACCACAACCAAAAAATTTTCCAACCATAGCCTTACATATCTCCTCACACATGTAAACAGGGAAAACATAGAACTTGTTTACCAAATCATCGATAACCTCAACATCGCAAAACTCATTTAACAACCTACATTGAAAAACCAACTAGTTGAAGGCCCTGGCAGCCAATACTAGTATTGCATTAAATTGTAATTCACTTGCAATTTAATAACATTATAATAATAATAATAATAATAATTTTAAGGTTAAAGGCGAATAAAATATGCACGTGTTGGATTTGTTACCCAAATTCAAAGCCTTGACGATTTAAAAAGATAAAACTAGGAGGAATTTTCTTTTACTTCACAAAATTAGCAAAATTCAGGCTTAGGCGAGAGAACTGCTCAAGCTACAGAGTAGATCCAACACCGAAATTAAGCAAACGTGAGTTCTGGTTGGATTATATGATATGGTGGATGCTGAACGGCAATCACGTAGACCTATGTCAGTCCATAGTATTTGGACAAAGATCGAAAAGATTTTAAAATACACTTTAGCCAAAAAATGAACATCTACTTTATCTTTAAAGTAACGAACATACCATCGTCCTACACTAAAAAAGCTACTTTTCCGAGCCAAAAAATGCTTAAGAAACACGCTACTGGTTCGACTCGAACATTCTACTCGTTCTCGAACAAGAAAAAAAAAAAAAGAAAAGTGCATTCCCTTAAATTTAAATTTATATAAAAGTAAATAAATGATTTGCTCATTTTGTATAGCAACAAAACAATAAAAAGAATTATTTTCATCTGTAAAATAAAATCACTAAGCATTATCAAAAATTTAACTTTTACATAACCAAAAAATAAGTTAAGATGGAGGTGATGTAGATGAATGTTTTCTTTTTTTTTTTTAAATAGAAATTAAATATTTTAGAATAGAAATTAAAAAAATGAACCTACAAGTTTTCGAACAGTCTCGATTTTCTTTTGGATCTCCTTCTCGCGATTCTGTTCCGCAGTGTATAATTTATTTTCAATAATTCTGGCCTTCTCCTCAATCTTCTGCGATTCCAATTGATCGATTTGACTTTTGATTTCGGCAATTTTGACAGTGTTCTATAAATGTGTGAGTAGTAGTTGCAGTTGTAATTGTAATTTGTTTAGAGATTAAGTGGTGGAAAAGGTGGGTGGAAAGAGTTTGTGGGAGTTTTTAGGAGTTTTTTTTTTTTTTTTGTTTTCAATCAATTTCGTTTTTTCGTTTGTCATCCATTCCGAATACACATATAAAAAGGGAAGAATTCTCTTTTTTCTTTCAAAACAAAAATATACAAAATTTTGAGATTTGTGTGGTCTGCACGATTTCCAAAAAAAGAACTAAAGAAAAACTGAATACAACAATTATGAACATGGAGAGAGTGGAAATATACAAGCAAAATATTTTTATGTACACAACAAAAGGAAAAAAAAAACATCGAAATTAGATAACAAACTTAAATCGAGAATTGCAAAAAACTTTTTCATAATTTTTTTTTTTCAAAGAACAATTTAAAAAATGGGGGATGCAAACTTTCTACAATGAGAACGACATTTACAAACGAACGAATTGATCTACTAGATCAACACTTACGTGCTCCTTTAGGCGCTCGAGCATCTTCTTGATATTTTCATCGCGAAGCGATTGGGCAGTTTTAAGCTTCTCCTCAATGGCAACCTTCTCAATGAATTTCTGTTGTTCAAGTGTAGTGCGGGTCTTTTCGATTTCTTGAGAGTGAATCTGTCCAAGCAAAAAAGAGAATAGCTATAAGTGGGTTGGGGAGTGAGTCTTAATTACCTTTAGTTTCTCCTTCAAATCGCTAATGATAGCCTCACGCTTCTCAACGTGTTGCTCCATCTTGGACTCAAGCTGCTCTTTGGTCTGAGTGATAAATTCATTGTTGAGTTCGTCCTTCTTGCGAGTGGCCTCTTCGATTTTGGCCAATTTGTTAGTGATCTCAGCCATTTTCTTGGCTTCCAAGGACTGCAAAGAAATTAGGAAGATTATGATTATTTCATGTATTACATTTTTAAGGTTAAAATGAACTTTCTTGTGCGCTTTATAGAATTATAATATTTAAGACTTTGGGCTTGGCTCAACAAGCTAAAGATTGTTGTATTTTATTGGCTTGTGGAAGATATGGCTTAGATTACATAAGAGAGGACAGAAACAACTATTTTCGATCAATAGCGATAGTATTAGTAGACTAGTAGGTGCCTTAGCTGGTCTCTACTTCGAAGCAGATCGCTGAGACGGCAAACCTTGCAGGAAAGACTTGAAAGAAGGAAAGGCTATCTCTAATCCCTTCGAAGTTCCGTAGACAGATGGATGGATAGAAGGTTCCCATTTTGTATCAAGTCATAATGAAAGATATCTATTCGTCACAAAATGGTAGGGTTCGGATTTAAATAAGGCAGGTTTCACCTTGTCAGACCATTAACATAACCTAACATAAACGTTATTACACCAGAACCGCAAGGAGTGAAAACAAAGGTATTAAAAGGAAGAGTTAGGAAGAAGAAAACCCTTGGTTTCTTTGTTAACTAGACGCGCGCAAGAAGTGGTCCAAAATATTATCTCCGAAAATGAGTCTCTCTGATACTGACACCTGATAAATCTGTTCAAGAGATTTAATATCATTTCATCTCTCAAATTTATATTATTAATTAATATCCTCTGCTATGGTGAACATCTACCGTCTCCATTTCTGTTGAAAGCCTTTAAAAATTACTAAGTGGCTAAGTGGACATTTAGCTTGAAATGGGTAACGACCAGGGAACAATGGATGAAGGTTGACTGTTTGCGGAGGCTTTTGCATCTTTCATAACAAATTAATGACTAAATCACTGCACTAAGGAACTAAACGACTGCGTGTGACTAAATGGATTTCCATGAATTTCGAGAGAATCCCTATCTAATCCGCTGTCAAGTGTAAGTAGAATCAGCTTATACACAAAACCATATTTACGACGAATTGACTGATCATCCTCCTTCCTAAACTTGCATTGTTCATCTGTAAACCTGACATCCTCTCACAGCACTATTGAGTAAATTATTTTCTGGAAATCTACAAATCTATTCATCCTCTGAATGTTATCACATCCCTCTTATCCAAACAATCCAATCTGCATCAGAAATCGTTGTCCTATAAATCTGTGAATAGTCACAACAAGAAACCGCAGTCAACGCATGTGGGAACGTTTACCTCTCTCGGATTGTAAACAAACGAATAATTTAGTTATTACGGTCTTTCGCAAACGATGACAATGGCTGTGGTAATACAGAAGCAGCTAAAGCAACTGCTTAAAACTTGTTCAACAATTGGAGTGAGACGATCTATGTCACGCATGGAACCGACAACAGTTTTGTGGGACAGATCAAATGACAGAGTGGAAAGTAAAAGTGTAGAGTGAGTGACCACCGCTGAATTGGAGCATGGATTTGTTAGAAAAGTTCAAAAATGACTGAAGGAAAAATCGGCTTTTGAGAAGATTCGATAACTAGCCGACGTGAATGAAGATTTTACGAATCGATAAGCAAGGGGTGGGTTTGAATTGAAGGGAACTGGAAGATAGAAGCGAACATAACTGATATCTAAAAGAATACGTGATTAAAGCCGTGACACTCACCCGACGGATATCAGACAAGAAAGAAAATCAAGAGGAAAAGAATGCTACATTTGTTTTCAGGGTTGTCTAAACACACCTTTGATCTAAATTTCATCTCCTAACTGCAAAGGTGTTAGAACTTCAAAAAGGTTACGAAAGGCAGACAGATAGACACCGAAGTATTTCCATAAGGGTTTCGTCTAATTTTTTTTGGATTTTCAATACTTCTGGAGAGCCACACTGATTCTACTTTAAGCCTGCTATACGCACACGCATATTTTAGCTGGAGATAAAGCGTGCCACACGTAAAGTGTTTAGGCCAAGAATGCCGCAGTTGGTGTCGTCCTTTTGCTTCTTTTTCATGTTCATTCTCTGTTGTCATCCTCATCATCATCTGTTCCACTACTAGGGTGGCGGGGGCAATGCACGCAGAAGAGATCTCCAGGCATCCTAATCCTCCGCCGCTGACTCCAACTCATCAGGAGGTGTGCCCAAGCGTAACCAGGCGAGATTTTGGACTTGGTCCAGCCATCGCATACTGGGTCGCCTTCCTGATGGGATCGCACACAAGGCGCTCCTCGGAAGTCCTGATGTGGACACTCGTGCCATATGACCAAATCATCGAAGTATGGCCCTTTCCGTTTGAAAAAACAGCTGCTCAATGTTAAGTTCTCCACGCACCGTCGCGTCGTGTTTCTCACCCTATCCCGGCGAGTTACTCCCACAATCATCATTAGTGGCGTAACAGCCCACGAAGGGCCAGAACCAGCTTTTTAGCGACTTCACTGTGTTGTGCGCGTTATAATTTTGACATATGTGGAGGGGGCCTACAGTTTATGGCCGGTTCCGAACGGCGAATTGCGAAAGCTTTCTATGACAGAAGTCCTCCAGGAGGATTGTCAGTCCTTCGCTGCCGTAAAAAATGTTTGTGGTGTTTTTCTTTTCCGAGCTGGATTAGAGCCCGAGTACTCTCGATTAACACTATTCTGCGAGTAGCACGCAGAAATCTCATCTTTGCAGGTTGTACTCGCGATCTTGTTCTTCAGTCATTACTCAAATTGCATGACCATAATGAGAGTTGGAACAAATGCCAAAGTCAAAGACCGATAACTTGGCCTTCACATCAACCTCGGCCTTCCTGATTACAGATCTTCCTAGCTGTTTCAAAATTGATCCGGCTTTGCCGATACTAGAAGAAAGCTGAGTATTGCTCCTCCCATCACTCGTGAAAAAGATACCAAGATACTTGAACTTCTCCATCTGTTTCAATGGGGCTCCACTTTCTTGGATCCTTCCCTCCCAAGTCTATCAGTTTCCTCATTACCGGGTATGTTCCTATGACCGGGTATTCACCAGAGATTAGTCCTATGCTGCGAGTCAAGAGCGAGAGCGAGTCTTTGTGACAGCTCGGGCCACAGAAGCCACAATGTAGTCATCATTACATACATTGGGCGGCGTAGCAGTGAAGAGCCAGAGCCTAGCTTTTTCGCGCCTCCACTGTGTTGTGCACGTTATAATTTTAAGGGGACCTACTGTTTCATGCCATCAGTCTTAAATTTAAACAAAAAACCTTAAGTCTAAAAAATAAATATTGTACTTACGACACGCCTTTCCTCGGCCTCCTTGAGCTTCTTTTCGATATCTTCAACTGAGACATTCTTGCCTGGTATAACTGGACGTTTTGGCAGTGCGACATTTGGTGCTGGCTCAGCAAGGATAACTTCATAGCTTAAGCCACCCTTGGATTTCTCCTGGCAACGGATTTCAGTAGCTGTAAAGAAAAAGAAACAAAAGAACAATTTAGAATTTAAAGAGACAAAGAAAAGGCAGATTATTTGAAGTCATCAAAAACAAATCCCACACATGGATCATTGTATTCTCCCCTCCATCAGCCCATAAAAATGTCATATCCTTCCCAACGTCCATTATTAAAGGATAATGAAACAAATTTTTGGGGACAGAATATAATTAATTGGCGGTCGTTTAAAGCCGACAATTAAAATGTTGTTTTCCTAAATAAATGGGTCGTTCAAATACAAAACAAGGGTTGGGTTTTCAATGTGACCATCCGCAGAGAGGGAGAGAGGGACTAAAAGCTGGAAGGAAAGGCCATTAAAAAAGTTTCTTTTCACACAGAAAAAGGGGAATACATGCGCTTCAACTCTTTCAGAAAATGTTTAAAATTGTTTACGAATGAAGAAGAACCATTACCCTGCGCAATTTTTTGTATAATCGACAGCGTGGGACGAGAGCATTCGGAAATGAAAAAAAAAGAAAGAAGTTTCCTTGTCGTTTATGCAGCAGTGATTAACGATCCTAGTTTATGTGAATTGGTGGAGGATTCTGGACGGCTATTGACTCATCAACCCTCTCCTGCTCGTTTTTTGGACACTTTTTATGGATTTATGGATCTTTTTATGTGAAGCTGAGTGCTCCAAAAAAAGAAAATAAGCTAGCCAGAGCATCATTTATGTTCGCGTCTCGATTGATTGAAAACAACAATGCGGGGGAGGGTAAATGTGTGTCGGGGGGGTTGGTTTACATAAGAGGAGTGGGTGGAATTTATTGATGGAACGTGCGGGGTGTATGTGTGTATGTTGATTTTGTTTGTTTGAAGTTTATTTAGAGAGATAAACTTTGTACACCCCCGAAAATTTTGAGTGTTTGCTTTACCGCGTTCGAATAAACACATTCGTTGGCGTGCGAAGGGCTGTGTTTATGGCAACGGTTGAGTTTTATGGGATAGTTTTTGCAAATTTCTTTATGTTTTTGTTTTTCCGAACCCTTGTTGACAGGGGGACATAGCCAGGGGAGAGATGGGGATGGTAAATCATGTCACATTTGCATAATTGGTCACTTGGTTTGCATGGAAAGGGGAAAAGTCGGTGAAGACAAAGAGATTAAAGATAAATGAAATGTTTTCTTCTTCAACTGTGGGGGAAAAACTAAAATCAACGATTCAAGAAAATAGGCCACGGCGTTGCTAAAACCACGAAATGGGAACGCCGGAGCTTCCAAAGGAACTACGTTACGATAAAAAGACGAAGCTGATATAACAAAATAACTACGAAGCGTCTAAAAAGATAAAAAGACGATTTTCAAGCTTTCAAAAGAGCCACTCCGCTCCTAGAAAGATAAAAAGGCATTATTGAAACTTCCAAAACAACCACGAGGTTGCAGGAAAGATGAAAAGGCGACGTTGAAGTCTCTAAAGGAACCACGAGGTTGCAGGAATGATGAAAAGGCGACGTTGAAGCTTCCAAAAGAACTAGTTCGTGGCAGACGAGATGAAAAGGCGACCTTGAAGCCTTAAAATACAACCACGATGTTGCAGACAAGATAAAAAGGCGGAGTTGAATTTTCCAAAAGAACCACGAGGTGACAGACGAGATGAAAAGGAGACGTTGCAGCTTCTAAAAGAACCACTAAGCTGCAGACAAGACGAAAAGCCGACGCCGGAACCATGAAGAGAGACGTTGAAGCTGCCAAAAGAACTACGAAGCTGCAGAAAAGATGAAAAGGCGACGTTGAAGCTTCCGAAAGAACCACGGTGCTGCAGGCAAGATGAAAAGGCGACGTTGAAGCTTCTACGGGAACCACGAAGCTGCAGAAAAGATGAAAAAGCGACGTTGAAGCGGCCAAAAGAACCACGAGGCTACAGACAAGATGAAAAGGCGACGTTGAAGCGGCCAAAAAGAGCCACGAGGTTACAGACAAGATTAAAGGCGACGTTGAAGCAGTCAAAAGACCCACGTGCTGCAGAAAAATCAAAGGCGACGTTGAAGCCTCCCAAAGAACTTTGAGCTCGTTAAAGAGGTAAAAGGGTGACGTTGGGGCTTCGAAAAAAAAACCTTAAAATTGTTTAAAACATCATAAGACTGTATTGAACCTTTCAAAGGAGATGAAAACGTAATGCTAAAGCCTCAAAACGAAAGCCAACAAGAACCGGTCAAAGAAATACCCAATTTTCCTGCTCGCACTGACACCCTTTTAATTTCGTGCCTCAAACGAAGCAACACGATTAACGAATGCGTCTCCGCATGCACACGCATGTCGCCAAAATTAAAAAAGCAATATTTGTTTTTACTAATTAATCTTGTGTGTGGTTTGTTGACCCGAAAAAAAAAAAATTAAATTCGCATTACATCACCAACAGCACGGAATAAATATTCATCCCCATAATTACCCAGTCTGCCGGAAAAAGCAGAAAAAAAATGCGCCTTTTAAAAGAATTCGCCGTTGCGTCGTTGCCGTCTGGATGGAGATGGCACAAGCACACAAATCTGGTCGCGTGGAAAACCTCCACCTCTGGAAATTATCCGATGTAATAACATCGGCATTACAATGCACATGAATTTATTTACATCTCGAATCAGACGGGAGAGACGAGGAAGAGGAGGAAAACATTAACAGCAACAAAAGAGATCTACAACGGACTCAGCAATCCATGAAACCACCGCGCCCAGCCACAGAGCCAACTAACAACGACGATGACGACTTGAAGCCCTAGGAGAGAAAGAAGGTATCATCATCGGACTGCATTGTTCCAAATGCCGGAACGAAAGAAGAAAGTCCGCTCGAGGCAGAGAGTGAGTGTGAATCATCTTTAGTCGTAACTCTCGACCAAAGACGCTTTCAGAAGAAAGACACGCGTGCCCGACGCCGCATCTGCATACAGCATGCACCACTGGGTGCAAAGAATCTCGTGGCATCTCTGCAGAGACACTGGAAACCGTGATGATCTTCCTTCGGTGGAATGTCACCGCTTAGCTTGAATGGATGGATAAAGACGGATTCTAGATTTGCAGATATCGCGTTTCAAAGGTTTCGCTAAAACTGGAACACCGTCCCACTTTTTCTTTTTTCTTTACTCTCCTCCCCTAAACACACACACATGCGGCTGCTGGGTCATGGCAGCAGCATCACAATTCCTGTCACAGGAAACACCCCGCCGCACACACGCAGCCAGGCAGGGAGGCCAACTTGTTTTGGAGCAGAAAATTATTTCATGCACTCCCGGGCAAAGGAATCTGGAAATTAATTGGTCGTTATGACCTGAACTTGTATGAGCAGTGAGTGTGTTAGAGGCTCGGCTGTTGGTGGATGAGGACGAGGACGAAGAAGTTTTCCTGAGCCGCCTCCTTGAAAGAGAGTTCGTGCTTGAAATACTGAAACAGTGGAGAGGAGGACCCCACCAAAAGTATCGTGTGTGTTCAGAGGAGGAAACAATTTTGATTAAGAGACAGAGACGAGGTTCTCCTGGTGTTGGTCCTGATGGCAGGCTATGGGGATCTGTGTCTCAACTAATTGCCAGGAAGTGCAGTGTTACATTGATTGCAGTGGAACGTGACTTAGTTTTTGACGAAGCGAATTCCTTGAACCGTGCCTAGTTTTTGTGTACAAACACAACTTCAAAGTTTCTTGAAGGAGGAACAAGAGCACTCCTCTATCGCGCCAAGGTTCCGGGTGGAGGCTGCTGCTTTTGTAGGGTCAAATGGGCTACAAGTGTGGTCTTGGAGATGAGGAAGTCTAAGCCAAAGTGTGAGTTTTTGCGTCAATCGAGCGACAAATGTGGTCTAGATGATGCGGGCATGCGGAGAATTTGGTAAACTTATGTCGATAAGCGACATGTGGAGTACTTCCCTCTCTTGCTGAAGCCTTAAGAATACCACAAAAGAAGAATGAGAACAGGAAGTGGTTGTGACAGAGGCATTGGATGACCAGCATGTGGTTGTTGGCAGATGTAACGAAAATGCGTCTGCCGCCGATGTCTTTAAAATCTGATGCAAAGAAAGTTCATCTCAAGGCGTGCACGAGACATTCTCGTAAAAGGTTGGTTAAATTTAAAGAAAAGAAAAGCAACTTAAATGAGACAATCATCCTAAAATTTCGTCAAAATAATAAGAGTTTGTAGGCTTGCAGGGCTGCCAATTGAAAAAAATAAATAACATATATGCCCTAGATTGACCTGAACCCAGTTGGTCCTGTTTATTAATTTACATTTTACGTCCACATTAGCCAATTAACCCAAGTCCTCAATGAAGTTTATTTCCTAATCCTAGAGAGCGCTTGTCATATTCCGAAAAGGTCTTGTCCTCCTGCTCATCTCTGTAGCCTTAGCAGAAATCGTTCAAGAAGACGCCTTCTGGAGTCATTGCAGAAGAGACTGCGACCTACTAGTCTGCTAATGCTGGCTCTAATGAGTAGCTGTTCTGTCTCACTCTTCAACCTAGGCCACATTTGTCTAGGTATGTTGCAGGAATCTAAATTGCTTAATCTGCAGTTTGCTGCCGATATGACTTCTGTGAGACAACTTTTTGCTTCTGGTAATTCTTCAAATCCATTTCACCTCCTGATGTAGCTAATTTATTGGTCCTTTCGTTGCCTAGAATATGCGTGTCTCCAGGGCATCAACACAGGGTGACACTACAGACTATTGTCCGCCATCTTATCTATTTGGTGATAATTGTTTTACCATCTTTGATCGTATAGATGGTCCCTCTAGAGCCTTTATAGCCACTTGGCTGTCTGTTTAAACGACAAAAGACGGAGAATCTTTCGAAGATTCTTTTTTTTTTATAATTGGCGTGCTAAAGGGGTTGGACTACCCTTAAGTATCCTGTTTAAGACACAGCACGGGCCGAAGGTGCAATTGTCTGGGATGCGAAGGAACAACACGATATTGTTTTCGTATGTAGAGCAGTACTTGGAAATGATGCAAAGCAGAAGTTGTTGATAATTTAGAGCTAAATTTCAAGACAGCTTAGGGCAGAGACAATTGGGTGCGCACACTTATAAAAAAAATAACACAAAGGATCAACAAGGACCTAAGTGTGACAGAACAATTTCTGTCAACACGACTACCTAGGACAGAGCTCGGATGCGTCGAAGAGCAGCACGTGTGATTGCTTTAGAATAAAAACCTAACAAGCCTCAAAATAGAAGTTGACGTATAACAAAACTTAAAGCTGTCACAACTTAGAGCTAATTGAACTACTGAGAAGTGGTTTGAAATTAAATCGGAGAGTTACTCCAGGAGATAGAGCTTTAGAAGTAGAATTAGCGGGGGTGAAAAGAAGACGCCTAAATCACTGCGGCCACTGCTGGAACTATAGGGTCTTAGAGCTCCCGTAGGAAACCTGAGTTCTCGATGAAACTTAGTATACTCCTGGATGAACTTGTGGCGATTTTATTTTCTTCAAGATAATGTCTGCCTAAGTGACGATGACGTGTCCTGGCCTGGTCGTTAAAGTGACACAAAATTTGTCCTGCTGTACCTTCAGATCATTTAGAACAGAACTTGGACGTTGGATGAAGGACTTGGAGATGGCTTATAAGTCAAGTAAAAAAACTGAAAATAATTTAAGGGAAGATTTTGAGTTGATTTAGAGCAGAGATGAGAACAGAACGCAATAATGTCTTCAAAAATTTCTTGAAGGTGTCTTAAAGTGGAATTGAAGATGATTTGAAACAGAACTTTGAGGTGAGATAAAAAGGAAACTCAACGATGACTGAGAACAAAAGTTAGACAACTCTAAATTAAATTAAAATCCATAAAAATGCATTTTTTCGGAACTAAATTAAACTAAAGAGAGTTTCAATTTTACCTGAAAGAAAGAGGACAATGGGACTGGACAACATCTTAAAATATAACCCAAAACACATCGCCCATGGCTATGGGCAAAGCACCTGAGAAAAGGCTAAGAAAAAGTAACTGGGCAAGGCCATTTCAAAAGGAATTCTGAACAAGAGAAAAAACAGCTTCAGGTCGTATGAGTTTAAAAGTATCTGGAAAATAAGACTTTAGTAGGGCTGGTTGGAAGTTAGGGCAAAAAGTAAGCAGAAACAGGAGAAGAAAATAATGAAAGTGAACTGGAAGTCCGTTTGTTTGAAAAAAAAAGGTGAAATTTCGCTATAGGGAGTGAGCACCAAGTTCGTGTTCCATAAGCTGCCGTCACTAGGTGGTACTTGCAGCAGTTTCTTCGCCATTTATGAGTCTTGAAATAAAGACTTAGGAGGCAAATACCCAGGCATGCATTCAGAATGAAGTCCTTTCCGCGTTGACTTAAAACCCTCAGCTTAAACTCCTCACAAATGAATGGCAACCATTTTTGGACAGCCCACCCTCTTCAACCTGACCTTCAAATACAAATTACATTTAATCTAAACTTGTTGATGTTTCATTAAAAACGACAACCCACCACTGCGCCGTGTATTTGTGTATCTCATTAAAAATTAAAACTCCTTCACATAAAAACAAACCCAGGTTCCCTTTTTCACCTTGAGAGGACGCGGCCAGATAGCATCTCTTCTCACATTTTCTACCTCATTAAGGCAACCAATATCGTTGCCAACAGAGCCCCACCACCACCACCACCACGAGCGGCACTCAACGTCAAGTAAACAACGAAAAAAAAAAGCAACTTAATTAAATAGAAGGACCTAATGAACCCCAAACAAAGTAAGAAAAAGAAACACAATGTAAGGACCCAAAAGGACCCTTCCCAACACACACACACACCTATCCAACACCATCAAAGGGAAAACTTTAAAGAAACAACAAAAGACCTGAAACCACATCGCAAGGAATTCTAAATGAAGGAAATGCCATCCACTCTCCTCTCTCTTGGAATGAAATTAAAATGAAAAACTGCCATCCTTAAAGGGCAACCTCAACCGCGCACACACACAGTCTCACATTAGACCGTCAAATTTCATTTTGAGATATTGTTGCCGGGTGTTGGTGTAAGAAAAGTGGCTCCTCAAGTTGTCTTCCATAAATTTGCATCCTCCTTGGAATTTCTTCCAAAAACAATGTTACAGCACAAACAAGACACGAGACACATCTTCCCCAAATAATGAGGGTAAATCACACACATCCTTCCAACGCGTTCCATCGTCACCCTCACAGACACACCGCCCGTCTCGTCTCGTCTCGTCTCGTGCTAGTGCAGAAAGTAAAGTGCGTGCTTAACATTTGTAAACATCAGTCTGTCATTTTATTGTCCTTTACTGTCACATCGGTGGGAGTGTTTGCGTGTGCCGAGGAAGAAACACAAAAACGAACTTTAGCGAGGATGTGAAAAAAATAAATTCTGTCGAATGAAAATTTCACTCGCGTGCTTACGTCCCTTCTTTTTCACTTTTGCATCCTTAATCTTAATTTCAAAGTTACAGGTGGTGGATGTGGCGGTTGGCTGGAGGAAAAGGACACGACGAATGGAAGTCCACGTCGGATAAGACACGACTTGATTACCTTGACATCATCATCATTATGAGGACTGTCGTTTTGAATTTAAAATTCACACCCCGGAGGAAAATTTTATCTATTTTGAGTCTTTTGATGACGATAACAACAACACGCAACGACAGAGCACAGCAGAAGGAACAGAGCAACAAGAAACTTTGTCACAAATAAAGTTTGTCGTTGTGACGGCGGCTTGTTGTTGATTTCTTTTTTGGTGACTGTTCCTCCCCTTCCTTAAGGACTTCTCCTCCTTTGACAATTCTTAACATATCTTTGCGGGGGGGAAGAACTTAACGAGGACCAAAGCCAACGCCGCTTGACAGCTTTCGATAATTTGTTGTGAAATTACGATCTCTTGTGATAAATTAATACTTTTTGAAAAGTTTCTGCGTCATCCCGAACAGGCGAAGCCTTATGAATTTAAAAAAAGAAGTAATAATCGGGAAACGAAAAAAATTACAAGAAACGTGTTTGTCTTTGGGTAAAAGTTTTCTTTAAGGATTAGAAAAAAAAGTGGAGAGGAGAGAAAGTTTAAGAATTTAATTGTTCGAGATTATCTGAACAGAAATCGTCTGGGAAGGATAATTGGGGCTTAGGAGTTGGTTGTGAAAAATTAGGACGCTTGGAGAGCAGTGCGGGTGAGATATGAAAGAGATTTCTTGAAGGCCAAGTTGAAGTCTGGGTGTCAATCACTTAAGCGTGGGTGTAAGCTCCTGTGCAACAATCCCTTCCAAAAAAGACACTGCCAGTCGAACAAAATATGAACGACTTGAGTATATCTAAGCTACACAGGCATTTCACACTAGGTCTACTCACAAAATTGTAATCAGTTTTAGCAATAGAAGTTACCGCTGTCATGTAGTCATTAAACCTCATCGGTACCTCATTTTTAGTAACGAATAAGTTCCTTGTGGGTCATATTCCAGGGTTCATATTTTTGTTTATGAATGTAATTGAGACGGGTTTTTAGCTGAAAATTGTTTGTTATTTATATCTTTATTAATTGAAATAGAAAAAACGGTTTTTCGATTTATATTAAGACTAACTATTAACACATTAAAACACAGTCAGGGCTTGAAATGAAAAAAAATTTTTTAGAGCTTAAAAAAAATAGGTTTAGGCCTTGAAATACAAACAACACCACGATAACTCGTGCTTCCAGTCTTTATTTTTTTTTTCTATTGTAACAGATCGTTAGTGGTTTTGAATAATCAGAGGAAGATGCTAACTTTATATAATATGAATCTTATTATCTTATTAGCACTGAGATCAGCCAATACTGTGGCCAAGCCAAGGAGACAATAAATCAACTGCCCAAGTCTGGGCCAAGTCCGATTTAAAACAATCCACAAAGTAAATGCAACTTTGACTTGGAGAACAACTTATCCAGCGACGTTGTTCATGAAGGCAGCGTTTGAATTCTAGACAAGGAAATGGGGTACGATAGATTTTTTAATTAGGTAAAAGGTAAAAGAAGGTGTACACCCATGTTTTGAGCGTTCAAAATAGGTTCCTATGCCCCGATTTTGGAGCAAATCTCAATTCCAGTTTTGATTTTTTGGTCTTTTTTTATTAAGGTGTACACTTTCTTTTGCCTCTAGAAAAATGTACTTATTATGGTTATCTTGCTCTTAATTTTTTGTTGTTTGATCTATTGTTATAATTCTTTTAGCAACTCTTAGAGAATGAATCTCCAATCTCCAAAATTGAAAAGTTCTAAAATCGGATCACCGGAACCTATTTTATGAGTCTTTCAATGTTCGAAACAAGGGTGTACGCTTACTTTTGCCTCTCTTCCTCTCTTCCTCTCTTGCTGATACGAGATTGTGCTGCGTGTAGAGGTTTATTACCTGAAGCCTGGGACTGGAACTGAAGCTATAGTGCTGCATTAGGAAGAACAAGAAATAGATTCGCGTGACTTTGAGGCAAATGGTTAAACAAAAAGACGAAGTCAGACAAATTTCTAGAAAAAAAAGTAAAATAAGCATTGACACGACTACATCTGAAAAAGAGATCCCATATTTTTTTTTAAATAAAAAAAAGTTTTTTTATTTCATCTGAAACAAATGAAATGAAAGATCTCCAGTCAAAAATGTTGATCCCCCGACGACTTTCTGTTGCCTTGAAGTGCACTATGCGTCAAACGGAGAACATCCCCAGACCAAGCCTGACAATTATTCCCCCAGGACTAGCCCAGTTTGAACATGAAGTCACTCTACTGTTTAATTGTTTCCAATCAACTTAAGTACCACAAAAGGACTCGTTAGACATTTCGTTTGACTCATTTCCCTTTGTCATGGGATCTCTACAAAATCCTTTAAACCACCTTCCGCCATTTCTGTCTGAGTCTGTCTCTGAAAATAGTTGACTGTCGAATATCACGCAGCCCCCTGCTCATAATTCGAATTGGTTTTCGATTGATTCCTATTCAAATTTTTCGATTTTCCTCTCCCCGGGAGGTTCAATTCTTTGTTATCGATCGAAATTCTTACGCAAAAAAGGCTTCCAAATCAATTTGCAAGAACAATTTCTCTTGACTAAGTACCCAATGCCGCCGCCGCCCAAGGAGCAATTTGAAAAAATAAAGGATAAAATCAAATATCTCTCCAAGGCCTGAATTCGCAATAGACACCCGAACACACACGCATTGAACTGGGCGAATAAAAATCAAACTAAACGCTTCCATCAGTAGTCCTGGGTCCTGTGGCAGTCCTAGAAGATGTGCACCCAACTCCTTAGAATCATTCAATTTCCTTAAGTGGCTCTCAACTCAACTCCCTTTCATGTGTACACGCCATTAAGATACGACGACTACGAGGACGACGACGACGATGAGGACAAGAGTGCTGAACACCACCACCACCACGAGTGTGTAATGTAATTCCAAAGAGAAGCCATCTTCTGCTTTGACTTTTAGCCAAGAAACGGCGGTGGTGGCCTTGTCAATAACGTCGTAGATTCAACGCAGAGGAGGGGGAAGAACAAGCGAAAAGCATGGCGTGGACATTCCATAACCGAAAACCAATTTCAATTACTTTTAATGACATCGCCCTCGAAAGGAGGAGAAGCTTGCTCGTCGCTTTAAAACCCACTCCCTTGCAGAATGCGGTTCCATGGGAAGTCACCGCGTGGTCGGTTCTTTCTCGCGACTCTAAAGTGAACACTTGCGTTTGCAATTAACCGGCGGAGTGCGAGGGAACGTGTTCTACAAGGACGAAGACAGCGCCAGGAGGAAAAAAAAAAAATACGAAAGTGAGCAGCAATTTTGTCTCAAGAGGATGTTGTTTGTTCCTCGTGTGTGTTGTGCCGTCAGCGAGGAGGTGCTAACAACAAAAAAACATTCTAAAAATGGCACGCAGTTGGAGGAGACAAGGACCTAGAGCGGGCCTCGTCTAGAGTGCGCTTAAAAGGTGGCAATTATCATGGAATTGATTGCGGAAGTGTTAAGTGTTGAGGTGATTACATTTTCTTAATTGCATCCCAACAAGAAGAAGAAGACTGAAGGCAAGGCGGAGAAATTCTCTACTGCTGCTTAATGACACTCGAGACGCGACGTCATCGTTGGCCATTTGTTTTTAGGCAGACACGTAGTTCATTTTTTTTTTGTTTTTATCGACGATGACGGCGAGTGAAAGAAGGAATTTAATTTTATCCAGGTTTGGCACACTTAATGGGGCGGTGGATTGTTCGTTGTCGGAAATCTCACATCAGACAGGCGAATGACTGAGATTAGGTGTGAAATTGGGAAATTTTTCGCAGGGGAAGTTGTTAGTTTTTTATGACCCGGAGAGGTGGAATAACTGCTTTTTTTTTGGTGAGTCTAGCCAAGTTGAAGTGCTTTCGACACGTTTTCGTAGTTGGAAATGAGTTTTTTACTTCCTTATTGACTCGTTTGTGGTGCTGAAAGTTTTAATTTTTGACTCGTCGTTGAACTTTGAAGAGATTTTACGTGTCTGTAAATGAATCATAACCTCGCTTATGGTCCAATCATTTGAAAGACTTAAGCAGATGAAAGCAGATTTTTTGTGGATTGTGTTTGTCTAGCTCTATAATTTAGTGCTTGTCTATGATTGAGTTCATAATGGCAATGCGGCACTCCTTCAAAGCCACAGTGCTGCTTTTATATCCTCTATATTTTTCGAAGTATTCTATATATGCGTGACAGCCCGTAGAGTGCCAGAGCTTAGGCACTCCCGAACTACCCGAAAAGGTAGTTATTTCGTAGTTTTGCCTAATTGATCCTTTTTACTCTACTTTAAAAATGTAGGACTTTGCTTATGTAGGATTTGAGCACGTGCAATATGAAAATACGTCTGAACACAATGAATGCTGACAACACACTTCGCACAGAATTGATGACGATTCTATACATATGACTTCAATAGTCTCAGCTGATTAAGATATTTTTTAGCAGACTTTGGTTTGGTTCTATAAAAAAAAGGGATTACTTTGAAAGCAGAAAGAAAGAAGAAGCTTGAAAAAGAAAAAAAAGCTAGAAAAGCTTGCTTATCAAATGATGAAATACTGAAACCAGTTTTAAGGAGAATTAGCTGAAACCCCTGGTAGGTAGAGCTTAATTCTTTTTATTGTTATATAATTTATTAATATTTATTTTAATAAAGTTGTAATAATTTTAAAGAGAACAAATATTGCTACGCGTTGACTTATCAATTCGATGGCAGACGGCAAAGCCATGCTGTTTTTTTTTTATTTTGTAAACTTTATCTAAAAAAAAGTAATGGAAATAAAAATCTAATCGAAAAAGTAAATCAAATTGAACAAAGAAGTTGCCTAACATTTCAACATAAAGGAGGTTCATAAGCTATAAGGAACTCAGAACAAATGACTGATTCGCAAAGCTGTCCAGTGCAGGTGAGATCAGTAGAAGTTAGCACAAATACGAGATTTACTACAGAGATCAATTTCAAAGAAGAATTCATTCGTGTGGATATTATTCAAAACAAAAAACAATTTCTGAGACTTAATTTGAAAGTCGTTGAGTTGAAAACTGTCTTGGTGCTCAAAACCATGGTTTAAAATTGATTTTAAAACAGCAAATACAAAATTTTCGTTTTGAATCGATGAGTTATTTAAACAGCCTTCAAATGAAAAGTTCTCAAAATGCAATTTCTTTAAAAACCTTTGATGGATCGGACAGGAGAAACAAGGTGATCTATTCCATTTCAGTCCATCATTTGACTGCAATTCAAAAGGTAAAAATACAGCCAAGTATTGAGCCTTGGGTTTAATCGAGGGGCGAGTAGAATATTCATACACTAAGCTCTCAAAAAGCCATTGTTTCGTAAAGCCAGGCCGAGCTTACAGCAATTGACTGAATTCAGTTCCAATTGTGGAACAATTTTTTAATCATCCGATTGGAATCGAACATTTTTTTTTTCATTTATAGTGTTGGACCAAATTGAAGCACATTTATTATCACTTTACTTTTAAGTTTCTGATGAGAACTCTTGAACGGCTGACTTCAGGAGTCGTAAAATCGAGGAAACGCCATGACAATTGGGGCTCAGAAAAAAAGTCTAGATGATCCAAGCTGGAGACTACGATTTTTTTATATCCTATAAATAACTACGCTTGTCTCTAGGATATTAAGTACTTTAAGTATAAGATTAGTCGCAAAGAAAAAACCTAAAGCAATAAGCAATTTCCTGCTTCTGATTTCCATTTAACGTCTTTTATAAATGTTCAAGCGTCATAACTCATTGCTCATGGCTTTAGGTTTTTTTTCTGAAAAAGCGATTATAGTTTGTTAGTTTTTCGAATTTAGTCTAGAGCCTCTTGAATATTCTCATGGAGAGTTCTTCAGCAATGACTGCCACCACTTTCAAAGCACAAACCAATTACTCAGAAGGAAGTGTAAGTAATCAAAGGCTTATAAGTTAACCGAGGCCAAATTACCTATCACGTTCCTCATCTTCGACTCCGAACCTGTGGGACAACGCAGCAGAGGACGCCCGCGTCTAAAGTGGCGTACACAGGTAGCGAAGGACTTGAACCGACTTGGTGTGCGTCACTGGAAGCAGCTGGCACGGGATCGTGCTGGGCGGAGGAGGTTGCTAAAGGAGGCCCAGGTCCACCCCGGACTGTAGCGCCGCACAAAGAAGAAGGAAAATTCCTCACCCCAAGCACATTCACCTTACACTTCCGTCACACGCAGCTAATGCATTTACCCTGCACTTGCTCTGTCAGCACTTTTCGTTTCTTTTCCATTGCACCCTTCAGCATATTTTATAGAAATAAGAAAGATGTGAAAATAAACAAAAGCATTGATTCAGTTAAGACAAAGCATTGATTCATAGACAATTAAAACCAATTTGTTTCATTCTAACTTATACTGGACTAAGCTTAAAAGAAAAAACTCAAGTCACGAGTCAAATGCTTTTTTCAGTTAAATCGAACAGTTCTTTAACCAGTACCGTAATTCTCAGACAACAGCCCAAATGTGTTGCTTCTAAGCGGGTTTTTAATTAAATTCCTTCGATGGCACTGGTAAATCATAAGTGAGTATAGTTTGTTGCTATTAAAAACGTACAGCAATGAAAAGGGTTGCTTTTATCCAGGGAGTACTCTAACAAAGAACTTTCAAACGACTAACTTTTAAAGTGGTTGAATGTAGGGTAGACCATAAAAAGTCGCTCAAGATTCAGTAAAGGAGATCAAAGACTTCGACTGAGATCAGTAACACGATAAAATTTGCTTTGTTTGCCAGCTTTATGGTTTCTACTGTGAATGAACCCAAATTAGAGAAGACTCCTCACGAATTTCGCAAGATTTCTGCAAAATGTATGAGGAGGACGACGAAAAAACGACCTCGAATTCATTCCAATCTTACTCCCACTAATCCTCAGCTAAAATTTAACAAACTACGACTCATGCGTCGCATTTTACCCACCAAATCACAGAGATTCACAAACAAACTCCTCCTCGCTCATTAAAAAAAAAAAGAAAAACCCTCCTCACAGACTTAATTGCAAACAATTCCCGCTTTTCAAGGACTCCCACAGAGCGTGTTCAAAAGTCGTACACCACGCCCAACAAAAGAATAGAAAAAAAATACAAGCGTTACTAAGACCGTGCCCTAAATCAGGATTCATCGCACAACCATTTAAAGCTCATTTACTCTCGTTATTTAGAATCCTTATAAAGTATCCAATTATTTTCTTTTTTTCGTTAAGACCAAACACCCAGAAGAACCTCATTTGTTTAGATTTGTCTGGCGGAAAAAAACATGGAATAGAGACACGTCCCGTTCTATGATTCCTCCTCCTCCCCAGCTGGAGGGGGACGAAAAAAATGTAAAAACACAGAATAATACAATTTCAATGCAAATGCGAGTGCGTCCGTCCATTAAACATGACTCCTCTTTTCTCTGACAAACATCTAGCGGCGCAAAAGCAAATAGGGGCCATGCCCATAAATGGACGTGAACCCCTGACTCGATTCCAACCGCCACCCACACGCGTGTAAAGCTCCCCCGCGCTGACAGTGACAGCAATTTTGTTGCGCCCAACCAACTCCCGGGGGACAGCAGCGGTAGCGGCAGCGGCTTCGGCAACAGAAACGCTTCGCCTCATCGCGTCTTTATTTATTCATGACTTTCACCTTGATGCACGAAGGACCGTAGTATACTTTATTGCTGCATCGCCTACATGGACGAGGACGAGAGGGATGTCATCCCACTCGCAGAGTCACCCTCCAGCTCTGTGCAACAACATGGGGGATGGAATTTCGAATGAAGGACAAATAAAAATGATGGAGGAACGAACGAACGTTGGAGAGAAAGTCAAACAAAGTGGATGGGAGGTGGTTGGTCCGCTTTGGTCCACCGACGACATCAAAATTGAGTTTACCGTGCGCTTGCTTTGTGTGCGTCGATGTTACACATTTTTTCCTCCCCGCAGGATCATTTCGAAACAGAAAAAGGCTTTTATGGTCCGCATTTTAGTGTCCAGCTTCTTCTTTTATGCGCCGCCTGGGGGATACACACGCTCTCCTCTCGTGGTGCTCCACATAAACACAGTGGCAAGCCTGGGAGTTTCGAGCTCCATGGGGCGATGTGTTATATCGAGAGCCAACTTGATGAACTGGAAAAAAAAAAAAGAAAAAAAGGTAAGCGTCTTGGCGCATATTCCTCCTCTTCGGTGTTTGTTGGTCGATTGAGCGTAGCACCCCAAACTGCCGCCGGGAGGATTCAAGAAATTTTCTATTTTTTTTTTCCTGTCGGTTTCCTCTCTCCCATCGAAATGAAGTGGAAAATGGGTCCCGTGTTGTTGTTCTGCTCGCATTTTTCCATGTTATGATGATGAAGAGTGTGTCCTGACAGCAGGACGAGAGTCTACTGTCACCGGTAATCCGACAGAGTGATGACAATTTGATGGAGACAGGCTGACGGCGGCAGTCGGCAGTTGGGGTGGGAGGTTCGTTTATGGATTTTGATTTGTCCTGGGATTGATGGTTATCGGTGAGTGTGTTGGTTCTGTCGGTGTAATAATTGACTTGTATTGTGCTTTGTTGTGCGTGATTTAGGATGTCCTCGGGTATCATTTGTCATCGTGATGAGATTGACATGACTCCATAAAAAATTCGAGGGAAGTGCTTAAAGACTTCGGGAGCGGAGATTTCGGCGAAATTGGTTTAAAGGGAGTAGGGGAAGAGAGGCGATGGAATTATAGGCAAGAGTGACGGGACGCTTTACAACCAAAATAGCGTTAGGTGCTCTTTTTATATTACAGCTCTTAAAGGAATGAAGCGAAATGTCGAAGGAATGAAAGTTTCGAGCTTAAAAAGTGAAAGACAATCGTAAAAGAAATTTTTCGAGCGATTTATTCGCTTGGTGAGACACAAGTTTGAATAAAATTGATTACAGAAAGCAATTTGAATTAATTTTTAGTCGATTAGGCTTGGACAGAAAAGACGAAGAAGCATGGAAAGGTGAAGACACAATGATGATGGAAAATGTGCTAAAGTAGGTGGGTTCTAAAAAAAATTGAGACACTTAACATCACAAATTTACCAAATGTAACAAAATAGATCCCACAAAAACGAAGAAAAGCGAACGAAAACAGGCTCATGCCCATTAGGATAAAGACCAACAAAACACAAGGCACTTTAATAGACCACCGAAAAATCAAAGCAAAAGTAAAATATTTTATGGTTGTTACCTTAAGGATCTAAAATCTGATTCAGCTTAAATAAAGAACCATATCAGAAAATAATGATAAAACATTTTTGTCTCAAGAATCCATAGTGGAAATTAAGTATAAGCGAAGAGAAAACCAGAAAAGAGTGACCCGAATTGTTATCCCATTGGGGAATAATGGACAAATAAGGTCGATATATCATTTTATTTAGTTTTTTTTATGTGATAAACAATTTTTGCATACCACTTTATTTAACAAAATTGTTGCTTTTTTTTAAGGATAATAAAATAATCAAACATTGCTAAAAACCAATAAGCAGTTTAATCCAAACAACAAGCAAATGAATATTTTAAATAGTCATCATAAAATAACTACTTAAAATTAAGACTTTAAACCAAGAATATGCTAGTCTATTTTACGACGCCTTAAACTTTCAGTGCAAATCTTTCAAATCCCCAACGTAGCACGGTTTCTTGTAAAGGAGATCACCAACCTTGTTGATTTTGCTTCGTTTGCCACATCAGCCATGAAAAGAGGCAATGATGTTGATGCCATCACCATCACTGATTGCTCTTTGACGAAATATCCCACAAACTTTTCTTTTTAATAGCCCTTGGGTTCAATTCGTAATTGTTAAGTTAGTTATCTTCTTATTTAAACAATCGCTCATGCCGGGTCCTTTTTAGATCGTTTTCGAGTCTAGTATCCTTGACCCCTGCGTCTCCCTTTCTGCTGATGATACCATATTCGTTAAGCCAATCAAAATCCCTTTCACTCTCTCTTTAACTTCAACGTGACTTCAAAGACCTACTCAACTTGGTATAAAAAAAAATTGCCTCGAGTTCAATATTTTTACCAAGTCACTTTACACCACCTTCGTTTGCTCGACTGTTGATTGTGCCTTTCAAGTTTAGTGTCCTTATCAAATTACCCATATTACATTCAAAGCGAATTATTAAAAGCAGCATTAATGTCCTTGATCAAAGAAGGGGGTAAAATAGATCTTTTAGGTCGCAATACAAGTGATGTAGTGACACTAAGGTCATATTGCATTGAAAGTATCCTGTGCCACTTCTTCCGTTTAGCCCTTAGAGGTTTATTCCTGATCAACCCTCTAATAGCCTACCCTATCGTAATCGGATCAAACTTCTTAACCTAACCACTCTTCAAAATTGCCGATATATAGCCAACGTTTTATATCTCCGTCTCCTTGATGGCGTCGTCGACGGCTCAACCGTTCTTAATTTCATCCAAATTAACACTAGCCCACGTGGCAGACGAACCCTTCGCTTTTTTTTTATCTTCCTCCTTATCATACCTTCTACGGCTAATGAACGACAAATGAACTCATCTCCCGTATGTTGGGTAAATATTCATTTATTTATTTATAAAAGCATAATTTACAATTAAAATTATAAGTTAGATAAAAAGCCGGAGCGAAAGAGACTTAGGCTTTGCTGCGTAAGTGACTTTGCTGTTATCAATGATTTTGGTATAAAGCCTCCACCCTCAATCGCGTCTCCGTAACCTCTTCTGCCGTATCCCTACTGCTTGGGTTAGGTTAAGTTTTTCTGTTAGTTTATAAATAAAGTTAGGTTAGATTTTTTGGTTTGCTTGAGCTATTAAATGGAGTTTTTATGAGCTTTCTCTGCAAGCTACAACTAATATAGTCAGTTGGATGGTTTTATTTTAAATAAAGAAAAAAAAACCCTAAAAACAGTAGTGAGCAGTCAATGAATTAATCCAAAAACTGGTTGGTTGGTTATCAATGAAAGAAAACTTAAATTCCCGGTAAACCTTTCAGTTGCAATTAGACTCTCATATTTCAATTTGGAATTAATAAATCTCAAAGAAATTAAAAAAAATAAAATTAAATCATAAACAAACCTTAAAGAAAAACAGATGGGCTATAAGAAACCCAGAAGATAAAACAAAAAGGTCACCATGATCTGTTTCGCTTCAGAGAGAATATTCAAAAGCACTTCGAATACCAGCTCGAATTGAAACTTCAAAAAATGTCGATCTTTTTAAAGAATAATATGCGAGTGACTTCAAGTGGACAACTTGTGAATCTCGCAGCCGAAGATAATTATTTTCAAAGGTTCAGTAAAACATAAAAAAGAAATAAAGTCGTTAGAAGGCAAAACAGAAACTTTGTTTTTTTCTTTAATGTTCCCAAAAATCCATACATACCTACTTCGGGTCTCGAATTACTGCTTTAGAAACTGAACTCCTTTTATGTTCTGAAGACTTAAAAATGCGGATCAATAAACTCATTTCGAAAATCTTACTGCTTAAAAAGAACGTTTTGAGACAGACTTCTTCTTCCTTCTCTTCTGGGGGAGATATACATGCTCTCCTCGGGGTGCTCCACATAAATACAGTGGCAAGCCTGTGAGTGTAGAGCTCCGTGGGCCGACGTGAAATATTACTGCTTA
The DNA here is from genome assembly GCA_905187475.1 of Syritta pipiens. Classification (NCBI taxonomy): domain Eukaryota; kingdom Metazoa; phylum Arthropoda; class Insecta; order Diptera; family Syrphidae; genus Syritta; species Syritta pipiens. Next base: position 10,276,785 of record LR994573.1, read on the forward strand.
ACAAAAAAAAAAAAAGCTTTGAGAAAGACTTGCTTCTCTTCCGAGCACGCAGCCATTGTACTTACTTGCAAGTCAGCTATTTTAAAGAAATCAATTGCCGAGTGCATCACTCGCATACAGTGCCCCGCAAAAGTATTCGTAATTTGATTATTTCGCCTTAAAAATGTAATAAACTGATTAATTTTGGGCGTAGTAACTCAATTTTGTTTTTATTTTTTTCCTTGTCTTTTTCTTCATCAAAATTTTAAGTTTGCATGCGATTTTTTTAGAAACTCTGGACATGAATAATTTAACTTGAATGTGTGATTAAAGAAGAAGTTTCTGGCTTTCAAAACTACTATAGTACTTCATTGTATGTACTGCCATTGCTTTTTTATAATTTTTTGTTTACGTTGATTGATTTTTCTTTAAAATTGTCCCTACCTCTTAAACGAGACGAGATAGACCAACTCCACATAGTCAAAAATGCTTGATTTTGAACCCTCTGCAAAAGCCCATCATAGTTTTTTGGCTCCAAAGTTATCGTACTTGTTGTATCGGTTGCCCTCAAAAAATTACGAATACGTTAACCACATCCTTTCCAGGGCACGAGAAGATAAGGCTTAAAAAAATTTAAATAAGGCACAAACAAAACGAAATAAAAAATTCCGCCATTTGAACACAAAGAATATCTTAGCTCAAAGTAAAATTGGAGAACGCCGATGCCCTTCACACGTGTCAAATTATAATGCGCACAATACAGTGGAGGCGCGAAAAGCTAGGCTCTGGCTCTTCGTGGGCTGTTACGCCACTAGATCACCCTACGACAGTTACATAACATAACATCTTCTGTGACCACATATTCCACTAACTGTCGCGGAGGTTTTGATTGAGACGAGAAATACCCTCTTAGAAACTTATGTACTAGAATAAGAGCCTACTTCATCATTATCATCATCTTCTTAGCCCGCATGTTCCACTAAAGGGGTTGCGGGGGCAGTGCACGCAAAAGAGAACTCCAGGCATCCCGATCCTTCGCCGCCGACTCTAACTCCTCTGCGGGTATGCCCAAGCGTAACCAGGCGAGCTTTTGGACTTGGTCCAACCATCTCATCCTGGGTCTACCGAGCGGTCGCCTACCTGACGGAGTCGCATTCAAGGCACGCCTCGGAAGTCGTACTGCTACGAAGAAACCCAACATTTTTTTTATGAAGGCAATCTTGAAAACGGGTCAGATTTGGTAAAGCGCTGTCTGGGTACTCATGGAATTCTGTCGTTGAATTTCTATCAAAATTCTAATGAAGAAATCTTTGGCATGTCTAAATTGCTGACGATTTTACTCCCCCACTCTGCTTCAGTTTACAACAAATTAGGCCTCATCAAGGAGTAATCTTAAATCTAAGACACTTTGGGGCGCCCCCACTAAAAACCCAAGACGTAAGCAAGAGTGTAATTAACGATTGGCCTCACACCAAACAGGACTCTGTCTCTCTCTTAATGACGCCTGCCATAAAAAGAAAATAACAGCAGTTTGCGTCATTAAAACTCACCTAATGCGCCATCCTATCACCCATTCCCCATATGCGCATTAAAAATTCATAAATTCCCAACTCTCATTACCAAATGCGCACTTAAACGTCGTTAATTAAACAAATCCTACCCCCAGAAATTACGGGAACGAAAAATCACTTTCCGAAATGACTTTTCGCAACAGAAATCTACGAAATCACGCACTCCAACGCGTTCCAGCCGTCAAATAATCATCAAAAAAGCGATTCCCATTGTTCTTCATCACTTAACACCTCCAAACAATGGCGCCCGCCTACATCTGGGACACGTGCAGGCGTGAAAATCTAAAAGGCTTTTGTTTTATCTCTCACACCAACCCCACCAGACCAGCTTCCCCATCTATTCATTTGAATCAAAAAAATCTCAAACGCGAGGAAATGCAACGTGTCAAACCGGAAAAAACCACAAATCATCCTCTCGAAAATTATTCCTAATCCTTTTGTCAGGACGAAAGAGAGACAGAAGAGTGTGGGGGTGTGAAAAGAATTTCCTTTCCAAAAATTAATGCCACCCCCTTGGAATTGTTATTCAAATGGATGGATGAATGATCAAGTGGAACGAGGATGAGAAGGCTCTTTCAACGACGACGACGGGTGTTTTTGAGTGGCGGCACAATTATTTCAAATCACACATGAGGAGGATGATGACTGTGGAGTTCCTGGTGATGACAAAATAATTCGACAACGATATGAAATTAATATCTGACTTGGTACAAGGAGCTGGCTGTGGGTCGGAACTCATTTTACAATTCATGAGACAACATTAGGACGAGGACGAGGACGAGGATACCCTGCCACACCACAGACGTTCGTTTTAATTTACCCGACAATTTCCGACATCGTTACACAAAAACCGGACGACGATGTGTGTGGTGGTGGTGCCTGGTTGGGTCCTCGGAGAAATTAAATTGAAAGTTTCCAACGCAAGGACAGCAGATGACACACACATGACCACCCTTATCCTCACATATCCAGGAGAATTGTTTTGAAATGGCAAAGGCGATGATTGTCGTCGTAGTCGCGTTGACCAACGGTCGATATGTGCGGTGGAGGAGATGGGGGAGATTGTCCTAGTGCAGGAGCAGAATCGTGGGGAGGACCAGAAGTAGGATTAAAAGTAAAAGAGGATGAATTAGAAGTAATGTCACGACCAAAAACAGAAGCAAGAGCTGGAACAGGAGCAGAAGGAACACCAGAAGTAGGAGGACGAGGACGACCAGCAGATTGGAGGAGTGGGAACACGAGGAAAAGCAGAATCAGAAGCAAATGCAGGAGCATAAACAAAAACAAGAACTGGAGCAGGAGCAGGAGGAGGAACAGAAACCGAAGCAAGAGCAAAACCAGGAGTAGGACCACGAGGAGAAGTAATAGTGGGAGCAGAAACAGAAGCAAAGCCTGGAATAGCAGAAAGAACAAAAGTGGAAGTAGAAGCAGAACCAGAAACAAATGCAGGAGCATCAACGGAAACAAGTTCTGGAACAGGTCAAAAAAATAGAAACCGAAGCAAGAGCAGAATCAAGAGCAGGACTACGAGCTGGAACAGAAGCAAAAGCAAAAGTAGACGTAGAAGTAGAAACAGAACCAATAGCAGGAGAAAAAACAGAAGTCAGACCTAGAATAGGAACAGGAGCAGGAGGAGAACCAGAAACAGAGACCGGAGCAACAGCAAAATTGGAAGTAGACGCAGGAGCAAAAGGACGCAAAAAAAAAAAAAACGAAGCAAGAACAAAACCGGCATCAGGAGCACGAGGAGAAGCAGTAGCGATTGCGGAAACAAGAGAAGGACCTGAATCAAGAGGAGGAACAGGACACAGGAGAAGTAGAAACAGAAACCGAAGGAAGAGTAAACTTTTCTGACGTCCAAAGTCATAGATGGGAGATTAAAATAATTTTTTCCGCTTTATGGCTTTATTGTGGATTGGATGAGATTAGAGAGGGAGAGACTTTCGAGGGAGGGTGAGACTTTAGAGCGTGCATGTGACTTTTGAGGATGGTTAGGGGGGTTTTTCAATTGACCGCCCTTATGAGTTGAAGAGGAAACACTGCGAGTGAGTGGTTACGAGCGTGGGAATTGGAGCTGCAAATGATTCCTCTTGGAGATAAGGCAGAAGGCACCTCTTTGGTCGAATGGAGATGTCATCGGAGGTGTGGAGTGGTCTGGGGATGGTTAACGGGTGTAAAGGGATTTTTTTGTGTTTAGATTGACTGGGAATTGAAGGAGGTGGATGAGAGTGTCAGGGTGATAAAGACGTGGATTGGAAAGTGAAGTCATTCGATGGGGACTATTGTAAAAGTTGATTGAAGTTGAGGAGGATTTGGGTCAAAGAGGAGACAATTTTCTATAGAGGCGGAGGAGGAAAATTTAGCCCTTGGAACCAAATCCTCCCCGGATTTGGTTCGAAGCAAAGGAGGACTTGCCTAGAGGTGGAGATGGATTTACTTGGAGCATGAGAGGAATTTCCTTCAAATCGAAGTCGAATTTAGGTCAAGCACCGGAGATCAAATGAATTTTGTTGATTGAAATTCAGAAATTGTTCACAAAATGAGTTTCGTTTATTCAAATCTAGAAATTGGTCACAAAATCCCTAAGCTGATCGTAAGGGAAAAGAATTTGTGGCTGCAGAGGCAGACCAAGGTAGAAGTGGCTGGTTGGGGCAACAGACTCACAGCGGCACTTAGGTCAGGCTATCCGCGTTGTGATACAGAGGCAACCCAAACAGCGGTGAGCGTCCAAAGTACATGAAACAAGTCAAGAAAAGAGGAGAATCTAAACCTAACGAACCCAATCAATTTGCCTTCCATTTTCAAATTGGTTGGGAATACTGTCGTTCGAATTCCCAACTCGAAAATGGTAGGCAAATAAATAGGAAGGAAAATAGATGCGGTTAGATTGGAAATTGCCTGAAATTGATACCAAGCAAACCCCCAAAGCTGGTCGGAGGAGACGAAAATGTACACCTCAACGACCAAAGCTATTTCTGTGACCAAAACTTCGATGACCACCAGGAAATCGTCTTAAATTGAGATCAAGAAAAACGCAGAGCTGGTTGAAGAAAAAGGAAATGTACGCCAGAAGGACCACAGCGACTTTTGAGTCAAGAACTTCGATTGCCATCGGGAAATCGCATGAAGTTTGGATTAGGAAGAACCCGATCAGGGGATTGTAAACACTTCTAAGCCGGAGAATTAAATGGAATCCTTCTTAGACTTAAATGCAAATTTGTCTTAAGCATAAAATAGGATTTCCTTGAATAATCAAGCCTAGGGAACGATCCACGGAATTTAAAACGACTTTTAGAATAGAAAAGAGGCCTAGAACGTCTCTAGAACGATGCTTGGAGAAAGTTAAGTACTAAACTGGAACTGACGCGGTTTAAAAGAAGTGACCTTTTTATCGTTTCAAGACACGCTGGGAAGAAGGTCTACACTGAACTAGAGCTGGAGGTGTTTTAAATAATTCTAAGATTATCTCTTCGTTATTCCAAGAGAGGCAAAGAGGCCGAAGGATGCTCAAGACTGAACTGGAGATGGAGGACTGCAAAAAGACTGCGGAAGACTTTCTTTATCGTTTCACTTGACGCTGGTCGGAAGGTCTACACTCAACTAGAGTTGAAGGGGTTTTAAATGATTCTAAGATGACCTCTTCATTGTTCCGTGAGACGCTGGAAGGGCACAGAAGATTAAACTGAAGATGAAGGGCTTTAAAAAGACTGGGGGAGGCTTTCTTCATCGTTTCAACTGACGCTGGGTGGAAGCTTAGCACTGAACTGAAGCTCGAAGGGCTACAAATGGCTCTGAGACAACCTGCTCATAGTTCTGATAGGCTGAAAATTATTCTGACACTGAACTAAACCTGGAGGACTTCAAAATGAGTCTGGGACGACCGCTTCAAGGTTCCAGGCTAGGCTTAAAGGGAGCGCAGGACTAAACAGAAGCTGAAATGGCTTCACAATGGTTTTTGGAATACAACATTTAACTAGAACTGAAGAAGTTCCAAACGATTCTAAGACAACCATTTCATCGTTCCAAGTGATGTTCTACGCTGAACTAACGCTGGAGAGGTTGAAATTCTTGGACGACCTTTTGTCGCTTCAACTGACGCTTGGGGGAGCTCGACATTGAACTGGAGTTGGACGAGTCTTAAATGATTCTGGGATGACTTCTTTATCATTCATCCAACGCTTGGGAGAAGATTAATACTTGACTTGAGCCGAACGACTTCACTCCGGGACGGCATCTTCGCCGTTCTTAGTGAGGCTTGGAGAAAACTTAATACTCGAGTGGAACTGGACGCCTGGACGAAGATCGACTTTAAACTGAGGAGGGGTTCAAAATAACTGCAAGACCCTTGGAGGATGTTGTGCACTCAATTCGAGTTGGCTAGAGCTCTTCGTTGTTTTAAGCAATACTAGAAAGATTTTCAGATCGAATCTTGAGCTACAGAGGATTCACAGTCGCTCTAATTGCCATATAAAGGAAGCCGGGCTTTAAATTAGACATCGAAAGGTCTCAAAAGGAGTTAATGACCGTGTTGTCGTTCCTGTTGATGTTTGAGGATGACTCACTTATTAACAAAACTGTCAAAAGAGTTCACAATTACCTTTTTTTCATTTCAGGTCGCCCTTGAAGGAAGTTCAATACTGAACTGGGACATTGAAAGGACTTAAAATGACTTTAAAAAGATCAAACTCTTGACTCTGTGACTTTGGAAGTTGCCAAAATGACCTCTAGAAAGAAAAGGTGACTATCGCAGTTGCAAAAAAAGTTGCTAAACTCCCAGTCAAAGGAACCCCTCCAAGCTGTAGGACATCAACCATTGAAATAACTTCCAGTAATTGATACACAACCAAGCTCATGGAACTAAAATCCAATCCACTGCTCAATCCCCCGGGCGCAAACACAGTCGATAAAATACGAAAATTTTCGACCAGACCACCAGCGCCCCAGGACGCCCCCTGAGCTACTGCCCGCCCCATAAAAAAGCACACGCATTCCCAAACGACCATCATCATCAATTCGCCTAACAGCAACCTCGTCCTCATATTTTATCGATAACCATGTTAATAACACACGAACGACCCATTTTCTGTTGTTCGCCCTCGGCTCCTTTGTCATCATTATTGCCATCAGGACACCAAACCACCACCAACAGTCGGTCTCCCACTCCTTGTGGCTCTAAAGACCTCTAAAAGCCCGGCCCATGAAACAAAACAACCAACAAACCAAAGCATGCAACATGTGCGGGAAGTTTTTTCCCCCACACTGTCTGAGTAATTGGAGCCGAAGATGGAATTGAATTATTTATTCGATGCGTCGTCCTTAAAAAACAGGGAGGATGTCAGCCATGGCAGGAGCAGGTTTGACTTCAATCAAATCATCGCCAGAAAATGAGTCCATTTCCCTCTGCAGAGCACGTCTTAAATTTTCTCTTTCTCTCTCTCTCTCTCTAGCTCGACACAAATGAATCGACCTGCAGGAGTCAGGACAATTTATCAGAAGGAGGAGCATGGACGCGAGAAGTGATTCCAAAAAAGAAGCACGATGTTTGATGCCTGTGTCCTCAGTCACAAAAAAAGGAATTGAAATGTAAATGGCCGAGAGGGGTGTAAATGAATCGAACAAAAAAAAGGAGCACATGTGGCACGGTGGATCATTTCAGGACAAATTAGAAGCGGAAGGAGGGAGATGTGTTGTAGCCGTAAAAAAAAGGGGGAGCTGCTTTTTTGATGTTTCACAAGCAACAAAAAGTTCGGAGTTACGACGGGAGGAGCTATCAAATTTGTCGTGAAAACCGGAGTCGGGACAATGGAGTCGGAGGAAAATGTGAAAAATTAAAACAGCCCAGAAAATAAACGAGGAAATTCATCATACAGGCAAACGCCTTTAGATTTTTTTCGTGGAACGTAATGAAAGGACTGAGGGTGTTGCGAGGACGAGGAGTCCTGGTTTTTGGGTGAGTAATAGCAAACGACGAAGAAGTAACATCAACAGGGGAATGAATCTCACCATAAAAGGTAGAGCCTACAGAGAAAGAAAAGAATTATTTTAAAAGCTTTAGATAAAAGATGTTTTGGGAACGTAGCGAAAATTGTGAGAAAGAAGAGTTTAATCCAATGGCACTATACTCGTAGAATCTAGGACAGAATGCTAAAGCCGCAAGACTCGTGAGCAATTAATATAAGCCAAAGAAGTTTAAGAAGATAGTTTTAATGTCTGACAAACTCCCAAAGATGTTTTTAAGAATTTATTTGCTGGAATTTGTTTGTGATCACTGCACAGTAGTTGGATTGAGTTGTGAAGTAGAGTCATGCTTTTAAGACATGTTTCTTGCTTTATTGGGTACCTATAGCCATGTTTTACTATCCTAACTAGGTTTTTATTTATTTATTTATAAACGCATAATTTATAATTAAAATTATAAACTAGATAAAAAGCCAGAGCAAAAGAGCCTTAGGCTTATCTAGGTTTTTAGAAGGATAGTTGTTAAGCATGAAAGGTTTTTGAGTACTATGTACCACGCTAATCAAGGTTATCAAGGTACCAAGGTCCTTCCTTAGTACTCCAATATTTATGTTTTTTAAAGCATACACAATTTATTTTGAGAGCAAAAATCATTTTTTAAATTGTCTTATAGGCATAGGAGGCATAAAAATATTTTTCAGAAAAACATGAGAAATTATGTTTTCCTTTGTACCAGACACACGATCTTTTTTCCTTATTTTTGTATAGAAAGGTCTTCTTATGAAAACTGTTGTTGATTTTTGTTTTTAGTTAAGAGAAAATGTTATATGTAACCCAATTATTCCCAATTGACAACAATAAAAATACTCCTTTTGGAGTCGCATATTTGTTGATGCGAAATTGAGCAGATCATTCCAAAAATTAAGAAGAGTCGATGGCGGTCGCGCAAGATGTCTTTCTGAAAGGGGATACTTCCAAGAATCAGAATATATAAGACTTAAACCTGCCCCATTTGGATCCCTAAACTGTTGGTCCATTTGAAAATTTAATTTTTTTTTTTAAGTTCAATTTTCAATAGCTAGCTAAATGTGCTATAAAAATATCACTGTTTTAAGCTGTACATTTATGGGGATATTTTTGGATTACTCATGACCAATCCTTGTTAAGAAAAAAAGTTTCGTCAAAATACACGAACCAGAACACTTTTTACTGCGATTCAAAGTTGGACATTTTCTTTATTACTTTTTTACTTGCATGAAACATGTGACTTTGGGACTTAATAATTTTTTAATAGTGAAAAAAATTAAAAAAATATATAGGTATACAACATTGTTCCTGGTTATATTTAGGAATAAAAAAATATCAATTTCGAACGAATCGCAGATTTTCGCATTTTGTCCAGCTGGATTAGCGAATCCGACCACAGTGCACTGTCTTTAAAGTTCTTTTCCTTTTCTTTTATCTTTATTGAGAAATATTTAAATAATTTATGGTCAATAAGTGACAGACAGTAAGAACGTAGTCTAGAAACTTCTTTACCGACCGAAATTGGAACTAATGCGAGGTTGGACAAATTTCGTTCACAAAACCGAAAATATGGGTTTCAGAACCTTTTCCTGAGCCACAAATTCGGTCAATAAAGTCGAAGATGCAGTGTTCGAGACTTGTTTTACATTTCTGTATGGGTGTGAGTTGAGTAAAGGACGAACACCTACATTGGTTGAAAAAAAATAATGAAAATATGTAAATTTTAAATTTTCTTAGTGAATATTTAATTGGATTTTGAATCGAAAAAAGTTAAATCGCAGAATCTGGGACAGAGTGCAAACGCTGAAAGATTCTCGAACAATTAATACAAACTACCGAAGCTTGAGAAGAAATCCCGAATCAGGGAAAACACTCGTCTACAAACCCTGAAGTCCATATAATTTCCTTTTTTGTTTCGTTTTTAAAAATAAGACAGATCAATTTCATCAAGAAAACCAAAGACACAGACTGAAAACCTGTTTACTGGCCGGGTTTTGAACTAAGGTGACAAAATTTAGAAATAGAGGACTACGACAGATTTTACCAACAAAATGGAAGATGTGAGTTTTAGAACATGTTTCCTGAGCCATAGACTCGATCAACAAAACCACATATAAAGGGTTCGAAACTTTTTTTGTGCCTCTGAATCGATGTGAGTTAAGTATTACACATTCATCTAATAAGCGATAAAACAAATAAACAAAAGTAGCAGGCAGTCTTAAAGGCGATGTAAGAAAAAATCACTTTTGGTGAGAAATTTGAAAAAAAGAAGAAGAATCATTGTAAAAGCTTCTTTTCATCTTTCCAAGTAACATTTGGAGGAAACTCGATGCTCAACTGGAATTGTAGAGGTTCCAAATGACTCTGAGATGTCTTTTTCATCCCTCATCCAAGTGATGGCTATACGAAGCTGAATCCAGAATTGAGGCTGGATGTCGTTCCGACTGAAGCTTGAACGGTGCTCAACACCAGACCAAAAAAGTGGATGTGTTCATGACCCTGGGGCGACTTCTTCATCGTTCTAATGAACTCTTGTAGGACTCAGAAGAAGAGATTTTCGTACGTGCCTCTAGAGCGATTTTTGAATTAATGTGTGCTAAGAAAGTCAGGAATATTATATGCGATAAATATGGGCAGCAAAATCAAGATTCGAATTTGTTGTCTTGGTTGTCTACCTCTGACCCGTTGTCATATGAGTTAGGACGATCCTTTTCAGCGAAAAATTTAGCTTAACTATAGATTTTGGAACTTATTTTTTGAGCAAGTGAAGCTGTGAGCAAAGTATGGGATTATCACCTTTAGCAACAAGGTTGGTTTTCAAAATTCGAAGATTAGAGAAACATTATGCTCTCTAAGCCCAGCTCTAAAACCCTGTGTAATTAGAGAGCATAAGGTTTAACGAATCTTTGAATTTTGGAAACCAACCTTGTTTCTGAAAGTGTCTTTACATATCAACTTAAAGTTGAGTTGTCCTGATTACTCCGAAAGACTTCAATAATAAACTTTGGAGAGTTCGTTTTAATTTCTAGTTATTTCTAATTTTTTTTTCCATAGACTGAACAAAAAAAACTATGAAAAAAGTTCTCATAGAGAGACTAAAAATGCAGAGGAGCTCGCGAGTCAAGAAATAGGAATCGATGATCACTAAGCTGGAAAAATTAGATAACGACCAGAATTTATGGAAAAAGAACTAATGAAAGAATTAACTGAGCCAAAGCCGATGTCAATTTAAGGCAATGAGTTAAAATGAACACAGAAGTAACTAACACTGAGACAGGGCTGCAGTGTGACAATTTTGCGAAGTACTCTGTATGAGTCTGGAGTCTTTTTCCTATTGAAAAGTTTTGAAAAATATTCCAAATTTTTCTGACACCTCAAAACAGGCCGACATTTTTGCCACTGACACCGTAACTGTGGGTACATGAAATAAAGAAAAGGATCTACAAAGTTGATGAACTGCCAAAGTGTACTTTGCTTCACAGAATTCAAAAGGCACCCGACTCTAAGAAGTCTCCGAAAGTCTAGATTCCAAGGAGCAGAGAGTCTATGCACAGAAGAAGAATATTCAAGCACCATGTTCACAGGTTTTCCAAGAGAAAATGTTTTTAACAGGTGCAACGCACGCGATGACACCTGCACCGCTCCAACTTCACTCAAAACTTCTAACAACTCCTGCTACAGGTGCCTTCTTTGCGTTGCAGTTCAACTCAAAAACTTTCTTCCTTCAGATAAACTCAAAACCATTCATTAACAGACATCCTTTTCTTCACAAAGCCCACTCCGCTCGTCGTTTCTTAGAGAACTTTTCGCTCAGGAAACAAAAGCCAGCAAAATAAAGTTTATCTTCAACTTTTTTTTTTTGTAATTGTCAACATTTAACTAAAGGATCACTTTACGTGATTATGTGTGCACAAGGATTCACAAGAAAATTGCAATTGAAACTCATTTTGCATAAACGCAAAAAAGAAGCAAGTCCTTGAGAGCGGGAGTTGAGTGGAGCTACGCACATGTGTGTTTGTGTGTGTGCTAAGAAAATGGCACATTAATTGAAGGAAAATGAAAATTAATCCTGCCTGCGCCTTCGTAATTACAAGAAGCCGACAAGAAAGAGGCTCCTTCTTGGCGAGGAAAAGTTGGAAACATTTCATTTTTTTTTTGTGCGAAATTAAAATGATGCCACCTCGTGCGGAAGAATACGAGGAAGCCCCAGAATCCTGCTCCTCCTATTCATTATCCTGATCAATTGAAAAGAGTGAGGGAACTTTTGCAATTAACCCGTGTAAGGGACGATGCTTGAGTTCTGAGGACACGAATTAGATTGGAAAGATATCCATTTACTCGCAGGTGCAAACGAAGTGAAAACTTTCACATTTTTTTCCTGTCCTCTCCTAAAGTGCAGCAGTTCTGCTAATAAATCCTCTCAAGGATCGTTAGGCAGCAGACAAAGGACTTTTCTTTCTCTTTCTCTTGCAATAAACATAAAAGCATCATAATTCACTTAATTAGAGAGGAGGGGAAGGACACGGCGGCTCCCTCTGTCGCGCTTGAAAGTTTGTCCTTTTCTGCAAAAGTGGATAAAATTGAATTAAAAAAAAAAAAGAAAAAACGAGGATGGAAGTTTTTTGGTTACAAAAATGATTACATGCGAAGAGGGAGAGAAGTGTCTGTTGGAATACATTTGGCGCAGTCGATTTGGGAGGTCCTTGTGTGTGTCCTTTTACTGAAAGAAGACAAATATTTACTTGGAAATTTATGAATCGAATCGACGGGTTCGTGTGTGTGCCCGAGGGGACTTTGCCTTTCTTTCTCTTATCGATGACAGGAAGTGAAGCAGGACAAACTTAGGTTCTAGGACCTATTTCTCGAGGCGAAAAAGATTTATAAGGGTCAACGGCAACGGTCACAAGTGTCGTATGTGTCGTTTGGTCAAGTGATTCACCGCACGTGTGTGTACAGAGAAGTCCTCGGGAGAAATTCTTCGGGTAGATGAAAAGTCTTCGAATGGTCGAAAAGTCCTCGGGTGTACGTTTATGGACGACTATTCCAACGAAAGACAACCCAACGGAGGCCATAGTGGTCCATGGTCCATAAGGAACAGCGCTAGTCACGAATTTAGACTTTTTAAATTGTTGGATGGAGGTTTGAGAACAAACATCGAAGTTGTATTTCAAACAGAGTTTCAAGGAACCTGATGGGATGTGAAAAACTTCACGTTCGTGTGGAAAGAAAAATCGCTAAGGGACAACAATTTAGGTGGGTAAAGCAAATTTGACTTTTGGGATTGAAGTTAGGCATTGGGAGTGTAATCGGAAAACGTTAACTGACCAACAGGGAAGGTCATCCCTGCTCGAAGGCGCGTGAAACAAAAAACTCAATCCAAGGAGAATGAAGACGACTTTGAAGTCAGAAAAAATAAGGTTTTTGCTGAATTTTGTTTCAGAGTCTAAGATTACACAACGAGCTACTACCCAAAGAAAAGGATGACATCGTGAAAGGATTCAAAACCAGCTCAGTGGTGAACTCTCCACAACACAGGTTTCGGGTTTTACAGAAAAGGTTTTAAAGAAAAGCTCTCCCTACGAAGAGACATCTGATCCTTAGATTTATCAATGTCCCACCGCCTGAACAAAAACTAAACACAAAACCCAGAGGCCAATAACAATAAGATGTTGCTCGAAACTTTTGACAATCTTTGCCCAGACAGTCAGCAGGACACTTTAAAAAATTTCTTTTATGGCAAAAAGTAAAATTGAAGAAGTGATCTGTTGGTAACTGGCAACTTCGTCACTGTCATACCGACATTAGATCGGCATATTGGCAATGCAGTTTCCTTACTTCATCTCTCTCTCGCCGTCGGCTACGCACGCGTGGTTTAATAAAATATTTGCTCCATAAAACAAAACCCTGCGTTTCATTCTATCATGAGCAATAAGGAAAAATGTTTTAGCGGTGGATTCTGAAATTTATCAAAAACCACCGTCTGATAGAGAACGTTAAATTCCAGGAATCAATTCCATACAAAATCTACTTAATTTTTTTCATTTATGTGCACAAATTTTACTTTTAATAAAAAACATCGTGATGGAATTTCAAGGCCTATAATCTGATAGAAGACTACGCAAGCCATCGATGAGTTAAAAGTTGAAAGTTGAAAAATTGTTTTATCTGCTTTTGACTAGAGCAGGCTGAACAGGCGCAGAGCACGTCATCCAACATTTCGCTAGCCGACGAGTTCCTGCTGTTCCTACAGATTTCCGATGAGATCAAACCCAACCTGAAAGCGTGTTGGCGTAGTAAGTAAAGCCCTGCAATATAGCCAACCAACAAGCTTCATCAGGCTCTGGGAAACATTTGGAACTACTCCGCCTTACGTAGGCAGTAATCCAGAAGATTTTACCTACTAAGCGACATTATGTACCCTGCTTCCACCTAACTTCAGCCTCTGTGAAGAATTTCACGTGATTCTTTGCTTTGAAGTAAAGTTTATGTCGGATATGTGTCCACATAGAAGTGTGCACAAGAAGTAATTTGCATTTAGTTTTTTTTCGCAAGTGAAATTCATGTAAATTTATCGTGAACAAAGGAATCAATATTGGAAGCGAAAATATGGGCCCACTGATTATTTCAAAAGACTGAATTATATGGCAATCATTACTATTTAGAAATGGTATGACTTTTCTGCATCCAGGATCAAGAGAATATGCAGAAATTCGTGTTGACTGTATCAAAAACTCTTTTTTAAATTTTCTTCCTACCACCTATTCAACGTTTTATTTATTTATTTTTATTGAAAACAACAAAAATGAAAGTCAAGGAACACACTAAATTGCGTATGCACAAGAGTAGACAACGTAATTTTAATTGAGGATCGCGGTAAAATATGCCACCAACTGATCAAATATGACAGGGTTGTTAAAGTTGCGTAAAAAATTTTAAAATAATTTTTGTATTTTATACAAAATAACAGAGAAAACGAAGTTTATATTGTGTGTTAAAGCGTATGGAAAATTGTTGACTTATTGTATCAAACGAAATTTGCACTAAAAATGTATAATGTTTTATTTATGGATTAAGGTCACAATAACACTTATGTTTGCATTTTTATTTATATTTCATATTATTAGATATGTTTAGTCGTAATTATTTTATGCATTAATACTTGTATTTGAACACCAAACAAAGGTCTTTGCTGAAAGATTTCAAATTTACGAACGACTCAACATACTCATAGAACTCATAGAAAAATGTTTCCCAGTTGAGGATCGCGAAGTTTAACTTGACGCCTTTTCTAACCAGCTTAAAGCTTTTCCTGAGATATTCTTCCTTAACGAAGATAAAAACCTCTTCAGAAAAATACATTCTAACTGCAATTTCTTCAACATGAGTACTTGAAGAAGAGAAGTCGAGAAAAAAAAAAAAAAGACAAAGAAAAATAGTCCACAAAAAAATACTTCACATTACATTACCCCCAGTTACCTTCCTTTCCTTTCCATTTACTCCCCAAGGACGTAGCGTGTGAAATTGAAAGCAATTACCCGATGATCGACCTCGTCATACAACCATATCGTTGTTGGCAATCGTCCAACTCCTTTTTGCAAAACGGCGACAATGTAAAAAAAAATTAAAGAAAAGAAAAAACTCTTCATCGACCCACTCCTCCTATTCCTAGACCTCGTTCTTCTCACACTCCAACAAACCCCAACGTCTCCTTCTTGCAATTGCACTGGCGACAGAAAAAACGGAAAGAGCGTGCAAAGTGAAAAAAAAAAGAAAATGAAAATCACTGCATTATATAAAATTACCTTCGCTCACAAAAAGGAAAATCGATAGAGGGGTCGACAGCCTTCAACCTCCTCGTCCCTTGCACAACTTGTCTGCAGTAGAAAATGTACACAACAACAACAGCTACACGAGCGCAACGAAAAGCCCATAAATGTTTCATGCTGCAGCAAAATACAATCCTTTTTTTCCCCCTCCCCCTTCCAGTGGTGGCATTTACCAAAATAGCAACGCAACACAAAACCGTCCACGTATCCTTTGGACAGCGACAATGAACAACGACCAACAGGACAACAGAACAACACACACACACGTAGACAGAGAGACACACATTCTGATGCTTTCTAATAAACTTTCGCTAGATAGAAAACAAAAAAAGGATAAGAAAAAAAAAATAGAAAGAAAATCGATATACACTAGATTTAAGGATAATTTACGAGTCCGCAAGGAGTTTTGATCGATTTATTTAAATTTTTAATAATCAACTTTCCGAGAGAGGCAGACGGGGATTACCATGGACGAAAGCAGAATTCCTTCGTTGAAAGTTTTCCAGAGGAGAACAAGGAGAAGCCTTTAATTGGGAATGTGTTGGTTGGGGGATTGAAGAAGGCGTTGAAGTGCAATCTACGATGCAATTCCTCTGGGTTTTCGGAGAAATGGACAGGCAACCTTATTCAGGATTTTGAAAAGCACTTTAGAGATGACGATCGGTTGTCGGTGGCGGTGAGAGGTCTATCTGCAGGAGATGATTAAACTTTCATGGGAGGCAAATGGAGCTTGTTATCTATCGATTGTCCGAGAGGAGATGAGCGAATGAACGGATGAAAAGGTAGGTGGTTTTAAAAATTCGTCAGAAAAATGGAAAATTAACAAATTTTAGAGAAAAAGTTGGTCGGAAAATCTCGGAATTTTGTAGTCAGCCATTGAAATCGTGGGAGCTGCATAACGCTATGTCTGTGTTACCGAGATTCCATGCAATCTGGAACAGAGTTATACCAAAATTGTTTAGCAGAATATTATGTAAAAAAAATTTCATACTAATGTAAATTAATCGTCCAAGTCTATCTCAACTTTTTATAATTGTCTTCTTCATCAATACGTTTTACTTGTTCTTTAGTTTATGAGTTATAGTCACATTCGTTATTAGATTAGTTACAACCACAAACTTATCAATTGAACCTTAAAATAAAACGGTATTTGTTTGAAAACAATGTAAAATATAAATTCTAGTATCGTTTAAATGCCATGTAAACAAAATGGCGGACATTTTTTTAATGGGGTTATCTTCAGGGAGGCCTCAAGTTTATTTAAAGCCAAAACTTGACGGAAGCCACCTGAACATGCACTAAAACGCCTTTATTTAAAAATTTTTACGAAAAAAATGATATTTTTGTCCTACTTTTCAATAATAAAAAAAATAGTATGCGTAACTTATATTAAATGCAACATGGTTATTATTAAAGAACATACTTCGGTCTTGCATATACAGTGGTGGAAAACTAATTAGAAACAAGCGAAACAATAATGAAAATTTATTTTTTTTATTTGCTTTACCCATATTATACACAAGATAAGCGTAGTAGTAGTTTACCATTTTTGACAGCTGACATTGTCCTTCGTTTTGCATATTATACGTATAATTAGAAACAGTGGAACGTTGGTCATAATTTCCGTAAATTTCTATCGCAGCATATTTGTTCTGTTGTTAAGTTTACGTCATTACCAAATATTGTCTAACACAAGTGGAAAAACTAAGAGCAAAACACCGGAATTAATGAAGTTCGAAATCATAAGGTTCCATAGATTCTGTTGCTAGAGCCTTAACGTGCTCCAAAAAGGTGATCAACGTTACAATTAAGATTTACTCGAAAACAGGCAGCGTTCAAGGTTTCAAAAGAAAAATTCGCAAACAGAAAGGATAACTTTATTTGTCGGCACCCAAAACTAATAGGAACAAAATACTTGAAGAAGGTTTACCGGAGTGCATTGAGCGCAAAAGATTCAAAAAGAAATAAGTTAAACGTTTGTTGGAGTTTGCGAAAGAGCATTTACAAAAAATCATTCACCTCTCGAAAAAAAAAAAAAACTGTTGGAGGGGCGAATCTAAGTTCAACATGTGTGGATCTAATGGCAAGAAGTAGAGGATAATTCTGTAAACAAAGTTGCATACCATCAAGACTGATGGTGGAAATGTTATTTGCAATCTTTTCCTGGCGGGCGTCCAAATATACGCATAAAGGAGCGAATGTGTAGCCCTACGCATCTGATTATTTGCCGATTACTAACATTTTTGAGCAAGACAGCGATTCCAAATGCACTTACTCCTTGTAAACAGGCTGCTTCAAGAAGAAAGGGTAAATGTTTTGCATTGTCCAGCGCAGAACTCCGATCGTAGTTCCATTGAAAACTTTTGGGCTAATGTGGGGAGAAGTACAGCATCAAAATCTGCAAAAAACTTAGAGCAGATTTTAAAGAACATCGTACAGTATTGGGAAAATAATCCACGAAAATGATGCCAGGTTTTGGTAGCCAGTTTACGCAAACGCTGCTTGACTGTCTGCCAATAAACTTTTTTTTTAGTAAAATAAACTTATTTCAGTAGTAATATTTTATTTTTTTAGTAGTTCTTGTCCAGTTCTTAATCTCTCTCAGATTTGTTTCTTATTATATTTTCAACTAAAAACATACTCTTCGAACTTTTTATCGTATGCTCGTACATAAATGATTGCTTTTGTGATAAAATAATTTTTTTTTCTCTTTGATTATGTAAGCACACCTTCTTCCCGTAGACATACACGGGAGATATGTGGCCACAAGATCAGCAATCAGGCTAAGGGATAGCAAAAGGTGGCAAGGACACCAGACAGCAGGACACACTGCTATTCTTCTAAATTCGAAAATCCCATCTCGCACAGACTACCTCCCACCTCAGGAAGATTTCGATAGAAACTATCGAATAAGGATCCCGAACAGAGAGGAATGGGAGGAAGATAGTGTGAGAAACCAGGCTGCTCTGGAAGTATACACGGATGGCTCAAAATCGGAAAAGGGCACGGGCATGGGAGTCTTCGCCGAAAGACTAAACATTGCGAAATCCCTCCGGCTCCCGGACCATTGCAGTGTATTCCAAGCGGAAATAACGGCTATTCATGAGGCAGCGCGCTTGCTGTCCATGGGTTCGATAGATGGCCAGTCTATTGTAATCTACATAGACAGTCAGGCGGCCATAAAGGCTCTGGAAACACCATTGATAAGATCAAAAATGGTAAAACAATGTCGCCAATCTCTCAAAGAGATGGCGGACAGATGTAGTCTCACCCTGTGCTGGGTCCCTGGGCATACGGGTATTCTAGGCAACGAAAGGGCTGACGAATTAGCAAGGAAAGGAGGGGAAATGGACACCAACAGCAATCAAGGGACCCCCTGGCCCTCCATGCAAGAGGTTGGTTCACAACTAACTGCTGAGGCCATAACGGCAGCAAACTCCAGATGGAGCAATCTACACTCCTGCCACATCTCTAGGCTAATATGGCCAAGACTAGATAGGGGCAGGACAGAACAGTTGCTCTCGGTAAGCAGGGCAAACATAGGCAGACTAGTAGGAGTTCTAACTGGCCACTGCCTCTTTGGTAATCATGCCAAAAGAATGGGAATCCCCTCCAATGATTTCTGCAGAAGCTGCAGAGATGAGGAGGAAGAAGAGACAACCATACATCTTCTGGGAACATGCCCAGCACTTGCACGCACGAGGAAGCGCACCCTAGGTGCATACTTCTTCAAGGAGTTAAGCGAGCTCGATAGCATGGATGTGAGGCGCATCAGCGGCTTCATAAGCAGATCCAACTGGGTTTAAACCAGGGGATAATAGACTATCAGCACTGGCATCAGACAGGTAGTATAACACACCTGCTAATTACTCTTTTTGGTTTGGTAGTTTTGCAGGAGACCCTTAGGTAGCGAGTCCGGATCGGGTGGAAGCAACCCGGAGGAGTGGCAACACAATGGGCCTACAATAGGCCTAAGTGAGCCTGTGTATAAAGCAGGCAGCCACATTTAACCTAACCTAACCTAACCTATGTAAGCAAGGAAGCGTCTGTCGTAAGTCAAAAAAAAAATATATACAGTGAGGTGCACAAATGAGTACATGTTTTTTTTAAGTGTAATTTACACTTCATAGAAAAAAACGGTATGAGGTAAGCTCAAAATTTTTTTGCACTTTATTACTACATTCAGAGACGTAAAAAATGGTATATAATATAAGACGGAAAACCTAAAAGCTTGAGAAATAACGGGCAACACAAAGAACAATCAGCATGTACTCAATTTTGCACCCAACATTTTTTTCGATATTTTAGCCCAAGAAGTCAAAAATGAACCATTATGATCATATTTTTTGGCTTGTTTCTCAGTACTTTAATTATTTTTATTGATGGTGTGCTTAATCGCGTGTAATAAGACCTTTTTTTATCCCTAAAAATCAAAAATGGTATTAATTGCAAACAATTTTCAAAAGAATGATGAAACGGCATCAATATATCGAAGACTGTGCTTAAGTTATGTCAAAAAATGGCTATTCAAGAAAGGCGATAGAAAAAACAGCTTAATACAAGCCAAGCTGTGACCATTGGAGGTCATACGAGGTGAAGAGCTGCGTCAAAACCATAAGCTAGAGTTCGTAAAACGAAAAAAGACCCATGATGTTATGATGATACAAGTGAAAACAAACATGTTCTCAACATCGTAGGATGCCTTTAAATAGTAAATATGCCTGTTAATCGATAAAGTATAAGTAGAACTCTCTAGGACATTCACTATGCCGGTGACGGAAAAAAACAGAAACCTGTATTGTTGGCCTGGATATCCGACTTTTGGCCAGGTTTTTAGTGTAAATACTCCTATGTGCGTGGCAGTGTGCGACGTGGAAAAGAGGCTCTCCAAAAAAGGATCTGGAACTGTCATCTATATTACGAAGTTTTAATTTGACAATGATATGAAAACCGTAACAAAATTCTGTCAATTTCCGACCTGAAAATTCTGTCAATTTCCGATCTAAAATTGAACTTGAAAAAAAGAAAAAAGAAAGAAACTATCTTGAAAAGCTAGGCTCTGGCACTCAACAGACTGTAACGCCACGCCATTACATTATTCTCCACCCCGATCAGAAAGAAAGACTTTACACCTGACATTAATGTCATGATGAATTTAAATTTGACAGCGTCCAAGTTATCCGGAAAAATCTTAAAATTCGATGACTTACAAAATGAAAGCATGCGCCTTGTGTGAAACAAAAACTGCGAATAGAAATGTTCAAATAAGTTAAATTTTAGATTTCTGGGAGTTCAAAGTAACCCAGAAACAATGAATGTCCGACAAAATGCTAGAAAAGTTTGAAAAGTCGGAAAGACCACAAAAACCCTAATAAACATCGCTTGTGGACACTCAATGGGTCTTTTTTTATTCAGATTTCATGAAAGTAATAATCAAAATGAAAGCAAAAATGATGATTATGTTTATTATTTAAAGCCAAACCTTTTGGGTCAACAGCTAATCGACTTTTCATATGAAATATAATAAACAATTAAAAAAAGGCCAATTAAAGTCAACTAAGAACTTGCGGATGCAAAAAAAGCCAAAGACAGACAGACGGACACCAAAGTATTTTTTCTTAAAACGTTAAAAGGAAGGAATACATATAATCCCAAATTGAGAAAGGACAACTAACGTGGTTCTCTAGGAGCTGCGTTTGTTCTCTTGAAAATACATAAAAAAAAAGAGTTTAAAATCGCCCCCTTGCGGTCAAGATACAGTCAAATATAACGAGCAACGAAACCTTATTCTACACAACAACTTAATTAACGACAACCAAAAAGGCACACGGTAGAGGAAGACCACGTGGCACCGCAAAGCTGGTTACGTAAACAAAGCAGATGTTCCTAATGGCAGCTCTTCAGGATTTTATTTCACAGAAATAACCCTTATGGAATCACTTCGGTGTCCTTCTGTCTGTTTTTTTTATCCTTTTCCATACAAAGGAGAACAAAATTTTGAACAAAAAACCAGCAGATTCACATGGGCACGGTAAACACTTCACCTTAGGACCCACTTAAACTTTTAACAGAACGAAAACAAAAAGAGTGTATTTCTATTTTTTGTTAACGATCTGAGGGAAAGAATGTTTTTTGTTAACATTCGAAAAAAACAAATGGATTTTGGTTTGTAACTTCACTCACATGCATTTATTGCCACCATGACTGAGCTGAACAAAAACGAACAGAACACGACAACTTCGACACACGTCTACAGCTCAGGACTAGATGAATTCGAATCCTTGAACACCGGAAAATCAAAATTGCACACCTCGTTTCCTCGTTTCACTGAAACTTTCAATCGATGGACAAAACACACGCAGTTGATTTGGATGAGTCCAAAAAAACAGGACACACACGATTCAAAATTGAAAAAAAAAAGCTCAAAACTTTTTCACGATACACGAAATGTTGTCCTCTCGACTTCGTCCTTTCACCAACTGACTGAACGCAGCTGAGCGGTTGCCTTCAACTGAAGCTGTGCAGCGACGGCGACGGCAACGTCAGCGGATTTTTTGCCAATTCGCAACAACAACAACGAGAATGATGGAATACACAAAAGCACAAAAAAAAAAAAAAAAAAAAAAATCTCTAAAAAGGACACTGGATATGGATTTTCAATTTTATAATGATTCGTCCTGGCCACAGCAGCAACACACTTTGTCTTGTTGTTGTCAATGAAACGCGAGGCGATGAGGATGAGATTTCAGGAGGAGCATGTGTGCTACGTGACGACCGCAGAGAACGACGATGCATCAACGAAACAGTCAAAAAAAAAAAAAAAGAAACCAAAATAAAGGACGAGAAGTGGAAGGCGAATAACCGAACAACACAGCAATGGAATCCTTCTCCCCATCGCATGATTCATCGACCTACAAAACGGTTTTATGCAGCAGAACATGGCGCGACTAGGACGAGACGATTTAAGGAGGAGAAGGTGTTAGTGTGGAGGCTCAGAAGGAGACCGATGAAAAGGTGCGGCGAATTGGAGGCAATAAATGCAATTACACGATTATCCTTTATGACTCTTGCCTTTTCAGCGGAAATGACACAACAAAGGAGGTCGAAGACTGCACGGCACGAGTTCAGGTGAACGATGAAAGAGGCGTTAAGGAGTCTTACGTAACTCCTGAGGGGAACCTAGGGACTACGTTTACTTACGTAATACGACGTGTATGTGGACGTCTATCGATAAAGGACACTTACCTGGAAAGAAAAGAAAGAAAAAGAAATGATTAGTAAAGGGAACTTATGAAGTTATTGAAATTATGTGAGTCTAGCGAACCCGGAAGACTCGAAAAAGGAGCCATTTTACGCGATTTCTAATTTTCAAAAGAGTACGGACACATAACTCTGTTAAAATAAAATATTTCCTTAGGGACCTCGTTTGCTGGTTTGTCTTTTTGAAACTAAATAATAGAAGGACTTCAAGATCGACCCTAGGCCACCTAGACACAGTCTTATGTAACTCTGTTGTAATAAATAAACTAAAAACACTCTGATCAGTAAATGGGATGTAGGGAATAATTGAAATTATGTGAGGTTAGGGACCCCGGAAGAACAATAAGAGCTACTTTATTTATTTGTCGTTTTCAAAAGACTCGAATTTCTTCTTCATCATCATCTTCTTGACCATGTGTTCCACTAATGCACCCACGAATTTCTCAAAATAAAAAATAGAATCACTTGAAATTAATTCTTTTCAAGTCTGAAACCTGAAAATATTCTTTCTGACGGTTTTTTCTTTGTATAGTACCGTTGGCTAACAAAGTTCTCTACACCAGGCCTCCTGTTGGCCACAACAATCTTCTCAAAAGACCAATCGTTCGTGACTACAACCAACAAATTACAATTAACATCATGAAAGAGTTTAAGGACCTTTGGCGTGTCGTGTTCAAAAGATTTTCAAACCGAAGTCAGGCGCCTCCCAGTCTATCAGCCTCTAAAATCTATTCACGCGATGGTCCCAAAAACTACCCCACATCATTAGGTCGAATGGTCCGTTTAAAGGACATATAGAAGCAGATTAGCTGAATTTTTGGATAGAAGCCAAAAATTTTACATTCGAATTTGGAGAGGGGACTGAAGTCTGACAAGTTTATGGGAAAACTTTTTAAGAGTCCTGCCAAAATCATTTCTCAAATCCGATGACGGACAAGAATGATGAGCAACGCATTTTTTGACGACAAATGATGGCGCCATGGGGAGCTGGGAGTTGGAGATTCAAGAGAAGCGAAAACAGATGGGGCTGAGTCATACGAATTGCGATAAACAGGGCGATAAAGCGTGATGGAGAAAGAACGATGTGAGCGACAAAAATATTCATTTGGTTGAAAGTATGAAGCTAAACACTGAGAACGACCAGCGGAGATAGGAAAACTGTGTCTTGTGGTCTAAATTAAGTTCTTTTAGTTGCACCGATAAGTCTGTAATGGGATTCAATGAACGAGGGAGGAGGCTTTCATTTCACTAATGCTGATTGACGGAAGACTGCTCAAACGACAGAAAATTCAAGCGAATAACCACATCGTGATTAAACTCAAATTAGCCTAAATGTGTAGGTCTTTGTCTGAAAAAAAAAAATAGAATAAATAAAAAAAATCGAGACACACTTTAAAGGCACCCACACAATAGTATTGAATTTCATAGAGAATTGCCGTATGATAATTGAATGATCATGGTTTAGTTAAGTTAACGCTGTTCAGGCAAAGTACTTTTAAACTTCAAACAATTTTATTAAACAGTAGCATCGTTTAACGGAGGAAGATAATTCTTATGAAGAGATTAGAATTACAATGAACTCTGGCAACTAAAGATTTTATTTGTAGGAAAAAAAACTAGAGCTTAAATAAGAGTGGTTTATAGTTATAAGGAAAATTAACAAGAAACTCAATTGGATGCAAAAAATAGAAAGAACTAAAAAGGACGATTAGATGAAATTTACTTAGACTTAATTAATCATTTACTTTAATTGAGTTAATCTTTATCCGTCCTTCGGTCGTTACTTTTTGAGTCAAAAGTAAAGACTGCTTAGGGTTTCGTTTCAAAGGAATTATAGAATCACTTCGGTGTCCGTCTGTCTGTCGCCTTTACATATTTTCTCAAACACCTTCTAAAATATGAAACATACAGCTTTGAAATTAAGGGACAAGTAGTTTTTGTATGTAATTAGCAGTTGTGGAAAAAATTGTTTAAATCGATCACTAAGTTCGTTGTAGTAAAAGAAAGCAAAGCACAGTCGCATGGGCCAAAAATTACAAGACGGACGAATGAGGGTTAAACAAAGAATTTAAAAGGATGTTTTTGTGATTAAAGCACTTGTGTTTGTTGTTTGCATTTGAAAGGAGAAGAAATTTTGAATTTAATTGTTGAAGTTTTAGAAATATCATGCAAAGCTTTTGTGGAAAAATGTTAAAGAATAATTAGAAAAAATGTCTGGATTTTATTTTGATAAATTTGTGGCTTTTTTAGGTGAACTTCAGCACATTTACTCCAACAAGGGGAGGCGTAAACAAATGTAGGAAGTATGCCAACTTTATAAAGGAGAAGTTTATTGCTATTGCTATGATTATAGTTTCTATTTAGGATTTGATAGAATATTTTAACTAAACGGTTTGCTTTGGTAATGCATGCAGTGATTTCGTTGGAAAAATTGAATGTTATGCATTGACCCCGCGACTCTGTTAGTGGAACACGCGGTTAAGAAGATGGCGGATGATGTCGACGAAGTTAATGTCTTGTAGAGAGTAACAACTAAAAATCTTAAGGAAGTTGTCCATTCAATAGGACTGTTACAAATCAGGTGATTATGGTGAAAAAGATTTGAGGATTTTCTTTTCCTAGAGAAGAAAAATGCTTGGGATTTGAAAGGATTTAATTTTATTTTGGAAAAAATGTTTCAATCGAAAGTAAAGCGGTTTGTAGATTGTTCATGAACAATGTAAATTGTTGTATAAATTGGCAATCAGAAGAACAACAGAATATTGCTGTATCATCAGCAAAGAAGACGGATGATAGTTGGAAAGTCAGCAATATATCGCGCCTTAACCGCCGCGACATTTTAAGCAAAAATGAGCTAACGATGCAGTTCAATAGTTTTTTCGATCGCATGCCTTTCTTTATCATTGGTTTTTTTTAATAAAGAGTTCCAGTCATAAATAACAGAGAAAACAAATTTATTATTATTATATTTATTGATACAACAATAAGCGACATTTGAACGTTTTTTAGTTCAGAGAAAAACAAAAAAAAGCAACTCTTGCAGTTCATTTTGTCGCTTACGATAATTTGATGGTTAGGGCGCGATAAACATGGAATATACAGTGGCCCAAAAAATGTACATACCCCCAAAGAATGAAGATGTACTTTTTTGGCTAAAGGCGACGAAAGAAAATTCAATTTGTTCGAAAATGATGGCAAAATCAGACCCTGGAGAAAGTAAAATAAAAAACTTCTTCAAAAAAAAATATGGTGTCCACCGTAAAACACGCTGGCGGTTTGATAATGGTGTGAGGGTGTATGTCGGGAGCTAGTGTAGGGAATTTACATTTTGTTGAGGGAAATATAGATCATATTTTGCATCTGCAGATCGTTGGAAACAATTTAGACGCTACTGCAGCAAAATTGAGGTTATACCAATGGTGGTATTTGGAACAAGATCACGGCTCATTGTATACTGCAATAGTTCTACGGCTTTGGCTTCTTTACAATGTACCTTAACAACGCCATTACCCTTTCAAGCCCCACTAATTTCAACCTCATTGAGCCTCTTTGGAAAGAGCTAGACTGCCGTATTAGAAAAGAGGAAATTAGTACAAAAGCGGATCTACAAAAGTCCGCCTTCTTAAGATGGCACAAAATCTCAACAAAAACTACAAGGAACCTTCTTCTTTCTATCAAAAATTGGCTTTAAGCTGTTCTTGTAAGTAGGGAAGTTAATACAAAACATGATTAATAAGTAACAATTAACAAAATTTGGATTAAATTTAATTTTAAATTGCTTTTTTCATCATCACATCATTCACATCAATCACATCAGCATCATCTACTTTCCTCGCATGTCCCACCAAAGGCGTTGCGGGGACAGTGCCCGCAAAAGAGATCTCCAGGCAACCCGATCCTTCGCCGCCGATTCTAACTCCTCGGCGGGTATGCCCAAGGGTAACCAGGCGAGTTTTTGGGCTTTTTTGGACAACCATCTCATCCTGGGTCTACCAAGCGGTCGCCTACACGACGGAGTCGCATACAAGGCCGCCTCGGTAGTCGTACTGCAGGTGACATTCGTGCCACGTGGCCAAACCACCGAAGTATGGATCTTTCCGTTCGGAGAAGACATACATCTGCTGGGCATGTATACTTTCTTGTGTTCAAAAATTGGTTTTTCCCTTTTTTATTCTAACTGTTAACAATTTCTGTCACACGGATTAATAAAAATTAAATTATTTACTGAGGTAGATTCAGGGGGCCACTGTACGTGTAAAAGCGACGCTAATGTTAATCCTTGTGGGACACCAACCTTCATAGGAAAAAGAAGAGACTTGTCTGAAAAAATTTGGACACTAAAGGATCTACTTGATAGAAAATTTATTTTAAGTGTGTAGATTGGAAAATTTTGCAGCAATAAATTGTGCAGTAAGCCAAACACTGTCAAATGCCTTATGGATATCAAAGGAAGGTCCTCGTACTTTGATGGTGATTCTCTTTAATTGGTGATTGGTTGTCAGTAATTGAATGACTAGAAAGAAACTATTTTCCAAACTCAGTTTTTTGCTCTTCGTTGGTATGAAGTATTTTTCCTTCACATTCAAGGTACGGAATTCTTTTGTTTTTTTTTTTTCTTTAAACATTTTCGATAATTTCCAAATATGTTTGTTGTGGATATTAATTTGTTATAATATTCGGCTTTATTTAAGATTACGAATTGTTTGCATTTTTCGGATAACTAATCTACTGAGAAAATTTAACTGGAACCTTGAAAATGCAACTTTTTAACCTCTGCGAATTGTATTTCTAAATTATGTTGTTTTCTTTACGTCGTGTGAGAGCATTGGAAGGATTTTTTTTGGCTAATGGAGTACTGAAGTTAACTAAGTACTTTCTGTTAAGCGTAATTTTTGTTAAAATAAAACGAAGATGAAGAGTTACAATAAAACGGTCAATAAGTAAGCCAAAGATCCCTTCTGGAGACCTGAGCCTGACTTTTCCCCCCAGACACAACCCAAAATTTCCAAAAAAAGGTGGCGATTGCATTGACCCGCCCTAAAACTAATCCCCCCTGATGAAGGAAAGAGATCCAAATCAAATTATGACCCAAGAAAAAGAGTGACTCGGCTGGTGATGAGATCTTTGATCCCTCAATGGGTTTTTGTTTGTTTTTCCATTTCCAATTGCACTCCAGGGGAGAAGCCCAACCCCATCCCGAATCCCCACCTCGTGTCCAGCTTCAAAGGGTTCACTTGAATCCTACCCCATCATTCCCCTCGTTTCTCATTCATTTCCCCGGAAGTATTCTCAAGTGTGTGCTATCGAATAAAACTAAATAAAGAATGGAAAATCCTCTAACCACATCAAAAGGAGGGAGGGAGTGGGTATCTGATATCAACAACACCACCACCCTGACCCTCGGCTTAGGGGTGGTGGTGGTGTCCCCCCGTTCGTTCCGCTTGTGTGACTCACAAATAGTGAATCTCCCCAACCCGTCTGAATTCAAAATGTCCACCGGGCTTAAATTTATTTCCACGACGGAAGGTCTCTGCCTCTCTTTCAACCCCTTCGGTGGGGGGAAGGTTTCTCAACTCACTGAAATTTGATACAATTAGCGAAAGAAGAAACAAATCGATTTTTTTTATTTTTATTCTCTTTTCCGGTCTCCTTCTTCTGGAATCAAATTATTGGCCCGGCCGAGGTTGCGGCTTTAAATGGCGACTTTTGTGTGCAGCAATGCAGCAGTGGGGTGGTGATGGTGGGGTTCAGGTTGAATTGTATTCTCGAATCAGAGGGTTGATACTCTACGTCGATTAATCAGAAATAATTAGCACCCAGGTAGTCCGAGAAAAGAAAGAACGGTTGACATGAATAATTAGCCAGAGGTTGAGTTGGTTTGGTTTGGTTTTTGCGCCACACTCATTAGGGGTTGGATTTAAGTATGTGTGTGTGTCTGCGGAGAGGGTAGATGGAATTCGAGAAACATGTGTTCTCGACTTAGTATCTGTGGCTAGAGAGATGGAGCCATTAAGGCAATTAACAGCGGGTGGTTTTAATTACTCTCTCGGGAAATTGATGATGGTCAACCCCTAGCGAGTGTCGTAGGGGAGGAAAGGGAATTCACACGAACGAAATTAATCTCCTAAAAGAATGACCGATGGTTGGTGATATTTTTTGTATTTGTTGTCTTGTCACATTTGCTCGATAAATGGGGGGAGAAATCGAAGAGCTCAAGGTCTGTGAACTGCTTTTGCGTTGAATGAAAGGAGGGAAAATTAAAAGCTGAACATTGAACGCATTTTCTTGAACATTCTTGAGGAGACACAAACGCAAACTCTTTTTTTTTTATGGTTTGCACCGATTGATGTGTAAGCACATACTCTTATCTGTCATCGTATTTCAGCATCTTGAAGGTCCTTATTTGTTCAAACTGCAACGTTTTTTACGGTTCCCCTCAGAAAATTTGAGATTCTTTTCGTAACTCTAAGCATCGTTAATCTTTGTCTGAATTTTCTAGGTCTCCTCATAACGGTCATTTAAGGCAGGCAAATCTGCAGTATTTTTTCAGCTTTTTAACGATTTTTGTTGTCAGCTGCAGACTTCCACAAGTCAGTATCGTTACCCTGCATAATCCTATTGTCATGTGCGTGTTTCAAAAGCCTTTGAAATATTTTTATTTGCTGCATCTATCAGGTGTTCAACTTTGCTTCCACCGTTTTACAGCGTGGCTGCAGCGGTAAGTGTTAGTCGATATAAATAGATCGTAGATGTCATACAATAAGCTTGTACGCATCCCTTCCAGAGCAGATTGGGATAGCAAGTGGATAGGGCTGGAAGTCACTGGAATGATTCAGAAACAAGGAAATTTGGTGCCGTACGAGTTGAAGTCGAAAGATGTTAAACGGCGTTTGCTTGCTTGTAAGGCAAAGACGGAAGGGACTTCTGCATCGAATTGTGACGCAATTAATGCGTTCGTGTCTGCATACGCTGCACGAAAGAGGGAGAAAGTATCGGCCAGGAAAATACTTTGAATCATAAATGTATAACCAGTTTACTACAAAAAAGCCTCGAATTTCGGAGAAAAAAAAAAAGAAAATGGCGGAAGCAAAGTTGTACACCTAATAATTTATTTAAAATTTATTAAACTTGCTGGAGCCGTGGACGCCGTGGCTTAATCGTTAGTGCGGCGGACTGATAAGTACCCGGGTTTGAATACAGCTCGGGGAAAAACACCACAAACAATTTTCACGGCCCCACCTCCAGCGAAGGACTGACAATCCTCCTGGAGTACTTCTGTCGCGGAAGGCTTTCGCAATTCGCCGTTCGGAACCGGCAATAAACTGTAGGTCCCCTTCAGATGTGTCAAATTATAACGCGCACAACACAGTGGAGGCGCGAAAAGCTAGGCTCTGGTCCTTCGTGGGCTGTTACGCCACTAATGATGATGAAACTTGCTGGAGAAATTTGAAAATAGTTTACTCACACCTTTTTTTTTAAGGCCAGAGAACTTGATCTATAGAAGTGGCGTACCTGGTATTACTAGGGATGAAAGACACGCTTAAAATAAGAATAAAGACAAACAAGATTGGCTTAAAAGTTCTCTTGAAAAGTACGAGAGAATCGCTGTTTTTCTAAATTAGTGCCTAAAAGGGCTTCAGGGTGAAAATGAATGTTGCTTCCCTTCAAGCACTTCCAAGAACAAAAACAAGACCCGACAATTCAAGCCAGAGAAAAAAGGCTTCATTTAAAGCACAGACAACCCAATATAGAAACCCATCAGGGCAGCTGCTATTTCCTGTAGCTGAATAACAGGAAGCATTTTGGCAGTAATTCAGGAATCAACGACCACTGGAGCCCATCATTTTAACGCACATTTGTTTGATTTGTTGTTCAAAGCTCTCACACCTATTCACAGACACAAAATGTTATAAAAAATGCTGTCAAATAAAATCTAGGGGCAAGAGAAGAAGAATTTGGGTACCTGTGTTGGCTCATTTGTGATTTAAAGTTATCAAAAAAAAAAAAAAGAACCAGAAATAAGACTTCAGAAGGGAATAGAAAGAATCTCCGTTTTCATCGCAACAAGTTATAAACTCAACTCCACAAATCTTCGCCCTCTTCATCAATAAACATCAAAGCACCGAGGCTATCAGCGATCACTTCACGTTCATATCAAAATATTTTTTAATATAAAATCTTCAATCATCGATTGAAAATAAGATTTCCCTCTTCCCACCGATTTGTTTACTTTCAATTCAAAACTCACACACACGAATAAATTCCTCTACGTTAATTTTCAAAAAATATTGATTCAAAAAACACACACACATGTTTTCCGCCCACATAATTCGATTTCCCTTCAAAGGACACCGCCACCTCTTCCTCTTCAATCGAAGGGAAGGACGGAGTTTAGAAGAGCCGGGATAACACGACGATGAAGAGAACTTGTCAAACAAACCAGAAAATCTCCTCCTCCTCCCCTTTTACACACGTGCAATCAATAAAATGCCAACGTATCCCATCTGTAAAATTTGCCTCCGTACTCCCTTTCCCCACCCGTCCATCAATCAATACTTTTCCAAGCGAACGTTGCCCTTTGTGTGGCGAATTTTCCCACTTTTCGCCGCATTATTAGTCACGGGCTCCTCTTTGCAGCACAACGAAGGAGAGAAAAGACGAGTGGAGGAAGATGCACCAGGGAAAATTCAAAATAAAAAAAACATTTTAGAAAGGAGAATGCCCAGAGAATGAGCCACGAAAGGGAAAAAAAAAAGACAAGAAAAAGAGAATCTCCGCTAATGCGACAGAAGCAGCAGAAGGCGGTTGCCCACCTCCTCATCACCGGCCGGGCTTACGTAAGTCGACTGCAGGCGCAGACAGTAAACCGGCTACCGTGCCGTGTCTCACCGTGCCATGCATATGCTTAAGCAATAACGCGGTAGCAGAGGACTCTGTTCCTGAAAGCTGGTCTCGAAAAATAGGAAGGAACACCCTTCTCCTCTTGAAGGCTGTAAACAATTCGGTGCCATGGCGGCGAAAAGCCAATAAAGCAGCACACAAGCCGGTTTCTCTTTTCTTCTTTGCTCTGCCATTTTTATCGCCACTTGGAATCTTTTCCACTCGACCACGGAGACGGAGAAAAAAAAGGGCATTTTTGAATTTGCACACTGCAAGGGTTGGAGGATGGTTGTCAAATGGCGGTTTTCACGCGGCTTTGCTGCGAGACATGTGTCTAGCCCGACTGTCTGGTCACGCAAGGGTAAGTGTCAGGCATCGCCGTCGTCGTCGGAAGCCGGCCCCACATTGGCTCTGTTAACCATTTTGAGGTTTTAACGAATTTTCTTTCTTTTTTTGGTTCGAAAATATATGTTTTCGTTGTAGTCATTAGGACGGCGAGGGTAGTTATGGAACGGGTGAACGAACGAGAGAAACCTCAACTAAAAGACTTACATTTAGGAGGACAAAATTCAGTCAGGGAGTCAAAGGAAAAGGAAGGGACTTTAAAGGGGACCCTTGTAAACAGACGGAATCACGATTTAGTGGCCGCAAGGTATAGCCGCCTAAGCCATTTTTTACGTGAGCCAATAGCCCGCTTTGCTGGTGGTGGTCTGGCAATTTGTTATCAATAATAGATTTCTGCTGTTCTTGATAAAAAATAAATAAATAAACAATAATTTTTGCACGTTTTTAAAAAGAAACTTTAAACCTTAAGATCTTTCTAGAAACTCCTTGTGGTTACAGAATTTCCCATCTATTCGCGTAGCTCCTCCTTCACAACCAACTCCTCGAAATGTTGCCAAGACCTTAAATCAAATGGAGGTCTGGGATTACGGGTGACGATAGGTCCCAGACGACGACAGACAGTGTGCTTATTTATTATCAGCCATAAAATCGTTGGGAAATTAATGCAAGTGAAAGCAAAAATAATTCAGAGACCATTAAATGGTGCAGTCGTAGCTTAATGTTTTCACATAAATTTTTCGAGTATATCAACTTCAAAATGTCTGTCTCGATTACTTCAATTGATATTTTAATATCGTCAATGCACTATGAAGACATTCGACATAATCCAAAATCAAATTTTAAATGAAAATTATCAGAATGCATGGAATGAAAATTGCAGACAGTATTCGTTTATGGTTACCCATTACAAAATGGTCTCCACTTAAATTTCTGTCAATTATTCAGAAGTTGGTAAGTTAGGTAGCATGGTTTGGAAATATGTATTTTGGGTTATATATTCTGCTTAATCAAGTTTAAGAGGGTTAATATAATATGTCTGGCTAGCGCAATGAGGCTCGGAATTTCTTGTTTTGTTTTATTGCTTCTTCACTTTTCTATTAAGTATTTCATGAAGATCAAAAACAAAGACAGTTCTGTTCTTAATACGATCTTCCCATTAAATGCCACATACAAACGAGCTAGGAGAGAAGCAATAAAAGTTCAATAGAAAAATAAAATGTGTATACGATAAACAAATTTACATATTTAAACGAGTGCATGATAATCAAGACTGACCTTCTCAGCAGTTTGAAGAGAATTTGTGAAAAATCTAGGTGACTGTATAATTTTTAGAGCATTTGTATAAGACCCTCACACTACGAATATGCAACATGAAGAAAATACTGAGTTCAAGAAAAAACATTCGATTTATTGTCATGTTTTAAATAATTTTAACAACCTAGCCAAGAGAGTGTGCCGCGGCGCCCCAGTGTGTCGTAGAAAGTCAAGAGGAGTGCCGCATAATATTTGTAAAAAGTAATAAAGGAACAAGCAAAAGTCTGGAACGTAATCTTAAGTTTAGAATTATTGGTTTATTTTTCTATAATAAACCTTTGTAATCGTAACAAAAAAATTTAACACCCCCTCAAATTTTTCTTTTGGTTTTAATGATTTTTTCCCCTGTGGATTATACGTCTATTAATTATTTGGATACGTAGTACATTTCACTGCCTTTGGAATATATTCACTTCTCGACTAATGTCAGGAAGCCGAGTTATAATGAGGCTTAAAAAGTGGTCAGAGTAAATATGTTCTCGCATTCATTGGCGAAAGTGTACTCTTACAATAGTCTAAGAGCCCACAGCAAATTTTGGGCGTTGAATGATAACCAAAAATGGAAATACCAACGTGAAGATCTTCGACAGACGATATCAAATCCACAAGTCTGGCAGCGATTTGTCGCGGCCGATGGTTGTAATGGTCTGCTGAAAACGTCAATTTTTCCGAATTCTGAATTTTTTATATAACCACTTGAATGGAGCATCAAATAGAAAGATTAGACCGCCATGATTACAAATATTTTGCCCCCTCACGTTTTGTACGCGGCCTTACCCCCGTCAGGTGGGCGCCGTTGGCTCGATCGGTTAGTGCGTCGGACTGTTGAGCGAGAGTACCCGGGTTCGAATCCAGCTCGGGGAAAAAAAACACCACAAACATTTTTCACGGCCCCACCTCCAGCGAATGACTGACAACCTTCCTGGAGTACTTCTGTCATGAAAAGCTTTCGCAATTCGCCGTTCGGAACCGGCATTAAACAGTAGGTCCCCTCCACATTAAAAAATCATTTTTTTTTTAAATTGGTATAACCAAAAACCGATTATAGACTATGAATTGTGAGAACGTCCTGATTACAAAAAAAAAACGGGTGCCAGATGTTTTGCATGAGGACTTACCTCCGCCAGACGCGCAAATACAGAAAAAAATCATAGAAAAATATGTTTTTCTATCAAGAGTATAAACTGAGGGACTTCAATGTTTAATGTTAACGTGGTGTTAGCCCGTGGTTGGGCGGCTATCGATTAAAAGTGAATATCCCAATTTAACTTCAAAACCGTTAAAAATGTTCATTCCATTTACAACAGCTCTGTAGCGCTTTGTACATAGCCGGAAAATTCAAAAGACAAAAAGGCGGAAGGGAGATATTTGACAACCTAATATATGTGTGAGGCTGGATTTTCAGCTGAAGCTGTAATCAAGGCAAATATCGTTTAAGGATCAATGTGGAGCAAGAAATAAGAAAACCAGTATCAAGCATTATTCCCTGCTTCGAAAAATTGTGTGGAGATCACCATTGTCACCCGTCAGATTGATTTGGCTCAACTGTTGCATTTTATTTTTGCTTTTCTTAAGCATATTTTTTTTCTTTTTTCTTTTATATGTGAATTGTTATAAACAGTGTAAACAAATTTACCTTAAAAAAGGAAGAAAAGTTTAAGAAAAGGCTGAAAAAAAAATTGGGAACCATTGACCTAGCCAGATAATTTCGCGACTTCAATTAGTATAAAAATATAAAAGAATAGGACCGACTAACTCGTGATCAACCATTGTTCACACGAAATTCTTCTCCACTTCAGTCCTCCAAGGTCTTTGAACGATATTTACAGCAATTTATAAAAAAAAATCGAAAAATTTCTTATACACGTTTAATGAAGTCTGAAATTAATATGAATATGTTGCATGTACAAGTAACTAGTCTTCTGCAGACAAGGTATACCTCCGTTTAAAAATGTATGCAATTGAATTTAATAAATTGAAAAAAACTTAGTAAAAAGCTACAGAATTGAAAGTTGAAAACGAAATAAAATGTATTAGAAATAAATAACAATTCTAAGCCAATGAAACTGAAACTGAATGATGCAAAGAAAAGTAATAAAAGTCTTATTGCTTCTTCTGAGAGTGAAACGAACTTTTAGACTTGGAAGAATCAATTGTTTTAAAAAATTTGTTTTGATTGAAAAGAGATTCATCCCAATATTGAAAACGCCGGATTGCCTGCGGCGGGAAAACGTCTAATCCGCTTCCCTTCACTTCGACGGAAGCACAACATCAGTCGGCTGAACATTATTACCGACTGTTTTTAGTATCAATTGTATTCTGTCGTTGATTAATTTTCAAATTTTATTTATCTCAAATTCATAATTTCCATAACTTGAATTTAAGTTATGGACACATTAATACTTTTTTTTTCAATTTGGTGAAAGAGGTACGATATGTGATTTTCGACAAATTTACCAAAAAATAATGAGTATGACAGGGAATTTTTTCGTTACCCGATGCTCAGTAAGTTGAGAACGATTATCTTTATTCAGTTTTATCAAAAAGTTCAAATTAAAAAAAGCTGGTTTTGTTTATATCCTGGACGTGCTAAATGCAAAGCTACCACCAGTTTGTTTAAGTTGGCGGCGTGTTTACGTTTCTTAGCAGAGGGTGGATACCAAGCTGGTACTGGCCAGGATTTTAATGTAGAAATGTTCTACTAACACCGGGAGCTGCTAACGGTTTGTTTGCTTAAAATATGTTGTTCTAGTTATTATGAAATGGAATATTCATGATTATTTTACTTATTTCCTTAATTTCATCATTTTGCTGACTGAGATCCGCAGCAATTTCTTTGCGGTTGAGAAACGTCTAAATTTGAGTAGAATACTCAATGATGGACATTTTTTTGTGCTTCTATCTTTACTATTCACTTGCGTTTTCAATGATTGGCATGATTATTTCATTTACCAAGCTTATTTCCGAAAAAAATATATTTATTGAAAAGAGATTCATAATATTTTGTGACAATCACTTTATCAGTGTCACTCTTAAATAGGACTCAGCGTGGTCAAATTTGCCATTCGCCATGAGAATGAAAATTTTTAGCAAAAACATTCAACATCAAATTTGTCAGAACTGTACTACCGACGAAAGTAAGTTCAATATTTTCGAGGCCAATGGACGAGGCAAAATATGGCGTAGACCAAATCGATATTGAATTTTACACCGGTTCTTAGATTCTTCGATTTATGAGGCTGTATGTAGACTTGTGAGTGAGAAAATGTATGCACTATAATTCCAAAGAAACAGCTTCGGTTAAAAATACATGTTTAGTTGCATTGCTCTCTAAGCATCTTTTGTAAGAAAAAATTTAGTGTGACTGAGTTTTGTTCCTTTCTGGTCCTAGAAAAACTCCAAAAAGTAAGCTCACGTGAGCTTCTTTGTGTTAGTTTCCAAAACCCTCGGTCGTTCCCATTCCACTCCAACTCAACTGCCAAAGTCACATCTGTCTACACCCGATTCTCATACAAGCTTTGATCCTTTTTCCAACTGTGTACATACGGAGAAGAGGCCGCTCCTTCGTCGCCAGCAGCCACTTTCACACCTCGCTTGTTGCTCTAAAGTGCTCCCCTCCCCACACATGGCACAAGTCCATTTGACACGGCTGGTGAAGGCCTATGCCACATCACTCAACCCCATCCAAAGAAACCAGGTGAACCGAAGACGATGACGGCGGGGGTGTCATCATCCCCTGCTCTCATTTGATTCTCCTAAGCGAAATCATTTTCGCTAATTAGCACAAATTGCCACTGAAAAAAAAAAAAAAAACTAAACGCGATTCATTCCCTTGATCCTGTTTTCTCCGCCCCTTGTTGCCTCTTAACAACGAGGACGTTGTCTGGGGATAAAAAAACACGAGCGGAGGAGCATCAGAAAAAAGAAATCCCATTCCAACCTAATTAAAATCCTTTTCAGGACGAAATAATGAAACTCCATCGCAGCGTATGACTTCCACTCCGTGTCATTCAAAGAAATCAAATTATTTTAGCAAGCTCTCGTCGCAGGTCCTTAGCAGCAGCGTGTGTCCTTGTTCTTGTTCCATGGGTGCAAGCTCACTGTTTTTGTTGTGTGTGTGTGTTACCGTCAGCCCCCGGAGTTTACTTCTTCTGTTTGGATGTGTCACTTTGCGTCGTAAAATTAGCCTCCCCCCCCACACACGAAGGCTCCCCTTTCATGATTATGTTGTTTCGTTTGGCTAAAGGAGGAGAGCCACACACACTCACCCATCGCATGGGAATGTAATTTTCTCTCTACACGTGTTGCCGCTGCCTTGCCTTCAAGGATAAACAAGAGACGTCGTCCCCCCTCAGTATGGCATAATTATAAAGTAGGCTACTGACTACAACGGCAACGGAACCTTGTTTGCGAATGTTTTGCACCTCTCTCGGTGTGTGTGCGTTCGTTCCTGCGTCAAAGGACATACAACAGAGCGCCCACCTGCTTTTGGTTATCTCTCGGATGTGTAATCCTTTTTTGCCGACAGAGGCGGGCAAAACAAACAACGACCACTCGCACCACCACTCTTACGTAAATCATCCTTTTTATGAGAATCCTGCCGGAACCGAGCTCCTGGCACAGCGACGCCAGGTGGTGTTGGTGTGGTGCGCCGCACTTGTACACCGCAACTAGCGCGCAATTATATTCCGATAGAGGCAAAAGTGTTTGCGCCAATAAACACGGTCGGGGAAAAAAGGATTCAAGCGCGACGTCGTGGTGGTGGTGGTGTTGGCACCCGATGGCCATGACGACGGACAGGACCAAGGGACGTGCTGAAATTTCCGAGCGGCAGGAGAGAATGGAGGGAGGACAACTCAATTCGAAGTTTATTAAAAGGCGGGCGGGGCGTGAGGCGGCTGACAAGGACGTGATGTTAATTAACTTATTCAGAAATAAATTATTTATTATGAAAGGAGGGACTCATTGTGTAGGTTTTTCTTTTTTTTTTTTCACGCGTAGGGTCGACCCTTTGGAGGGGTCTTGATGATGATGAGCAAGCAAGTGGCAGCAGGACTAATCAAAGTTGGTGTTGAGGGTGGTTCTCTGTTTTGACAGCGAGATGAGAATTCTTTCAGAGGGTGTCTGGATTTGTGTGTTTTTTTGTTCAGTAAGTGCGGACAAGGTGTTTGTTGTTCTTGTGAGTAGGTGAGTCGGTAAGATGGTCCTTTTGACACGTAGACGAGTGAAATTACGTTTCGAAAGTCCACATTTGCGTCTGCTCAAAGTCTTTTTTGAACTTAATGGGGCCGGGTGAATTTCGTAAGCCTTTGCTGTGTAAATTGGTCCTTTGGTAGCGACTTTCGTTGAATGTTGGACGCTTTCTCAAAGCTCCTCTTCATATTTCTTTACTTCTCATTCACCGTTCCTTGCACAGTCATCCGTGCTCTTTTTCTTAGGTTTTTATGGCATTTTTAAACCCTTACTCAAAATCTGCTGGTTTTTCTTTTCTCTCTCCATTCCCCAGGCACTTAGCCCATACATGCAGCATACGGCCTGCGACGAACCCTCAGTTTCATGCGTTCAACTCAGAAGATAATTTTGCTCCTTTGAGGCTCGCCACTTTTCCAGGAGGTTGGACATTCATGCCCAGTTTTACAATGAAAGTTTAACTAAACCTGAACGAGAGTTAAAACTTTTCTTTAAACGTGTTCGGTTTCAGAGTCAAAAGGTTCCAGTTAGCTAAAAGCAATTTTGGAAGTTGGATGTCTGAACAAAATGGCATTTTGTCACGTCTTTTGGTTCTAGTGTCTGAAATTGGCTTGTGTTTTGGAGAAGAAACAAAAGATTTAATCTGAAATGATTTTCGAATCATCGCAGATGCGATGCATTATATAGAAAGAAAGAAAATTTAATGAGAGCTGCAAAAAAAAAAAAAAACTATGCTGCAGACAAACGAAAATTGTGGGCAACTGACAATAGTCCAATAGAAGTTAAAACCTCCTCATCTGATAAATTAATATTAACATTGCTGTTCTGTTGTGACTTTTGCAGGTCCACTTCCAACGTTTTAACGGAAGAATTCAGTCGTTCAAATCAAGAGATAAGTTTAAAGTCTCACTGTGAAACTGGGCATCAGTCGAAGTTCTTCCAAAAAGAAGTTAACTTTCTTTACAAACTTCGTACATTTCCCATTGGCCACCTCACAAGCAGGAACCAAAATTTTTCAGTCTAACCAGAGGCAATGCGATTTCCGATTATTCCGATAGATTCTTCTAGGGCCACGCGCAAAGTGAGGCGAGATAGGGATGCGATATGAGAAGCGTTACGAGATGAGATGCGTGAAGCGATATATAGTGCGCACAGTGGAAGCTGTTCTGCTGTTGCAAGAGCTCATATTTAAAATGGCCAGAAAATAAAAAAACAAAAAAAGTGCATGAAATTTATGTGAAAAGGAAAAGGCATATTTCGCCCTTTTTATAATCGTAATTAGGGGCATGTCGAATATGCAAAAATTTCGTTTAAAACATTCGATTATAACAATTGCGAGGCTTCAAACAAATTGAAATTTTTCCTTTGCTTTCTCTTCAAAAATAAATGCAATTTCCTAAACAGTTGAAATAAAATCATCAAATGAAACAACAATAATCATTAATGTGTGAGGTGGTGGTTCTAGAAGAACCCAATTAGCACTAAGTGCCGTTTTGTAACCACAGCTCTGAAAAGTTGAATATAAATTACGATTTAGAACAATCGTGCAGTGTTAAGAATTAAAATAAAATCTTTAATATTCATCCGAAGAATCTCGCCGAGAGATTCAGGAAAGGGTTGGCCTAGAGTCCGTATCAAGCGCCGGACGGAAGCAGAGGTAGTGTGTTAGAGATTGTGGTTCTGCCGTGTTATTACAGCTACGGCAGTGTGTGCGATAATGGATCCCTAGTCTGGTAACCATTAGTACTTCTCGCACAGATTCTCTGAAAACTGGTCAGAAGAGTTTGGAAGTGAGAACCTTGCCAGAGGGCTGCGAGAGCCTGTCACTTGACGTATTGAATCGCTGTGTGCACTTACATAAGACCATATGGAAACAGATTTGTTGCTTTCTCATCTCACTGTGCACGCGGTCTGGCGAAAACTCCTTAGGGCAAGACTGATCCATGTGGTAAGAGCCCTGCCATAAATGACACCTTTCAACACAGCTCTTCTTGCATATTACCACGCACGGCCTTTAGAGTAGTTGTTTGTCATTTTGATTTCAAAAGAGATCGCTCAATTCATCTAAATAGATAGAGCTGAAACAGATTTTAGATGACCTCTCAGAAGAGACTATACCGAACTCGAAAACACATAGCCTCAAAATACAGACTAATGTCGAGAAATAAAGTGACAGACAAAGGGTATTGCACAAAAGGTTTCATTTTAATTTATGAAAAGAAAAAAGAGCTGCCAAAATGGACAAGTGTTTAAGATAAAAAGAGTCTCCATCTACGTCAGTTAAAAATCCGAAGATGGAAGGCAATATGAAGTAAATTAAGCACAAGTTTCCGTCTTCGAATGAACTACAGACGTCTGTCTTAAAAAAAACCGATGAGAGTCGAAACAAGTCTTTCGTAAGGCCGTAACGGCTCATCTCTGTTTGTGAAAGGTATAGTAAAAATCGTTATCCGATTGCAGCAAAAGAAAGAAGTTTCTGTAAAAGTTAATTTATGAAAAAAAGAATTAAAGACAATTAACACCTAATAAGCAAATATCGGGCGACAGAAACATCATTTAACAAAAAGCATTTAACGAAAGTCCTTGCAAATGCTTGTTAAAAAAAGAGTCTAGGGAAAATAGGCAAATGTCAATGAATACGAAAGCAGAAATTCCATTCAAAAGTTGCGTTTCTATCAGGAAAAAGGGGACAAGTAAAGGCAACAGAAAAACGCCTTAGCATATGATGTGAAAAATGGATAACTTTCAAGAACGATGGACTAACAGAAAGCGGGTTTTGGAAAAGCCCACATCTTTGAACAAAGAGTACACTACTCCCCGGATAAAAGCACATGCACATGGGCATAAAATTGCGTTGCTGAAACGGATTTTCAATTAAATTCCTGCCAAGCGTGGACCAGAGGATGCGTTGATAAATCTCAACTGAATATAATTTGTTGCTATTAAATGAGTTTTGCTTTTAAAGGGGTTGCTTACAACCGGGGAGTACTGTATTTCAAAAAGTAGACAAGAGTTGGAAAATGGAGTGACATGACACATTTCCGTGACTAGCCCGTCTTTGTTTCTTACAAAAATTACTTTAAAAAATGGACAAGTTTTAACGATTGAGACAACAGAATGTAATTTCTGTAAGGATTCAAGTGTTCACCTAAAAAGAATGGATGCATTTTTCTGTAAGAATTCACGTGCTCAACTAAAAAGAGTGGATACATTTTTAGGAATAAAGCACTTTATACAAATTGACCATCTCTGCTTGTGAAGAATGAACAAGTTGCAGGAAATAAGGCGATAGAAGTAGACACTTGTAAGAGACCTTGTTTCTGCAGAAAAATGCAGATCGCAAATTCATGTGAAAAATTAAATAGTGTAGAGGATTACGTCGGCAGAAAGTGGGTC
Source organism: Syritta pipiens (assembly GCA_905187475.1). Classification (NCBI taxonomy): domain Eukaryota; kingdom Metazoa; phylum Arthropoda; class Insecta; order Diptera; family Syrphidae; genus Syritta; species Syritta pipiens. The sequence goes on from LR994573.1 coordinate 10,318,531, forward strand.
CCACACAATTCCCCGTGACCGTGTATGAGAAAAAAAATTGTTCCTCGAAAACTGGAGCTTATGGCGGCAGAAAGAGGATTCTAAAAATGTCACTATCGCTGCCCGTGAAAGATGGACAAGTGTCGGTCACCGACAGGACCTTTTACCTCCATCTGTGAAAAAACAAAAAAAAAAATCCCTCCAAAAATGGCCAACTTTCGAGGATTGTAACACTAAAAAGAGGACTTACAACCTAAGCAGGGAAATGGAATTCGACTTTCCACAGAGTTTCCATAAAGAACACGTTGATCTGTAAATGGAAAAAAAGGACCTGCACTCCACAGCTCACCACAATCCTTACACCAAAAAAGAGACTGACTGCCGCCTGCCCGAAACAAATGCACTCCTCAAAAGACTGTCGCCAACCGACGATGTCAACGACGCAGAAGCAAAAAAAGGATTTGCACTCGCCCCTTAAAAAGTTTGTTTTAGTCCCTTTCTACCGAATTCCTTATCCTTTCCCAGTCGTTGTCGTCCGTGTGTTCTCTCAGTCCTGTTCCGTCCCGCTGACATGTTAACGACACTTTTTCCCGACTTAATCGCCCCGCATGCATAAACATGAGCGGTTTGGTGAACGAGTGGACGGGCGGTCGCTGGTATTTCAGAATTTCACTATTATTACAACGCCCGACGAAAATTACTCCACATCGTAAATTCCGATTTATGTCGTCCTTTCACCCCACCGCTCTCTCATGGCACACCATTACTTCCACAATTGCGCGCTAGTTGGAGGAAAATTTATTAGCTTCCTCCCGCTGCACTATTCGTTGTCGTCCTCGTCCTCGTCCTGGTCGTCATTCTCGTCAATCACCAGGAGAGGCCTGCCCCGCAGGATGGCTTATTAATGTCCAGTTGACACGAATACGAGCGGAAGGCAAGGAAAGAGATGACGACCGACCGACTGAGCGCAGACAAACTAAAATTAAATGAAAAGGATTTGAGAGGAGTACCTACTTTTTACCGCACGGCAGGGAACAGGAGACAGGAGACAGGATTAGCACGTCGTCCTGATTCGCTGCAATGAACTGCATTCTTCTCTCTACCGATGAGCCCGACTTCATGTCCCGGTTACTGGAAGCCCAGCATAATGCTGTGTCACTTGCAAAGGATTAAGTTTTAGAACAAAAAAAAAAGAAACAGAAACAAAAAAAGAAATCCTTTTGTTTGTGTTGCGGAAAAGGCAGAGACGGGAGCGAGATTGTGTAATGCTCCCAGACGGACGTGGAATATTCCTGACACAGGATCATTTAACGACGCCGGCAAAATGGATGTGTTCCATATGCGCCGATAAAGTTTCCTTCTCTCTATGTGTGTGTGTGTGGAGGATAACAGATTATCCACACAGCGAAACAGGGGGGAGTTTGTGTTTCAGGAATTTTATGCACAGTTTAGTGGTTGCATTGTCAATTTAATTTGATGATGCTTCTCGTCGTCGTTGTCGTCGAATGACGCGGAGCTCGGAAGGAGATACGACTCTGATGGCGCGATGTTTATGAAGGACAATGAACGGCGATAGCGGTTGGATGGATGGATGGAGAAGAAAAAGTTATTGGATGCAGTCTAATCGAGGATTTTTCCAGCAGAACAAGAGAACGTTTTTCTTTTAGGGCGGGTTGTTGTAGACGAAAAATAAAATGGTTATTGTGAAAAAAAAAAGGCAAATTGGACAGAATTTCATCAGGAGACGGAAATATCGCAGACGAATTAAAAAAAATCCATGAATGAAACAGTCTGGAGAAATTATCCGACAGACAGAGTTCAAGGAACCTTTATCTTCCGATTAAAAATGGGTTTATTTAAGTGGCTTTAAGCCTCCGTACTCTTAGTGAAAGGAAGATGAACTAATTTGATGAAGTGCGGACCACTTCGTTTCGAAAACGAATTTCTTATTGTTCTAAAACTGTGTCTGAATACAGTCAGTGTATCTTAAATTCAATAGAAAGTCCTGAAGACTAGAGGGCTTCTTATGAAATTTTTAATAAGTTATCTACAGTACTTTACAAAATTGAGCATACACTTTTTTTTTAAATATTTTGCTCTGTTAATTGTTAATTGTTTTGTTGTTTTTATTTTTGAACGTATGAGACGAAATATATGCAATCGAAACTACATTTTTGTTCTGTCCAAAAATTACTTTTTTTTTTAGACGAAAGAAACAAAATTATGTTTCAGTTATGGGTGTATGCTCAATTTTGTAAAGTAGTGTATGTAAAAGCAAGAGATCCTATGAAATAGAATAAAACAAAAATTGCTTTACCGAGACAAAAAGGGCTCTTCATTAATAAAAAGAAATGACATTAAAACGTTCTGTATTAAAGAAGATAGATGAGATGAAAGGATAAGGGATTCCAGCAATAATTTTAAGCTGAAAAATCGAAGAACCGTTTGGCGCATGGCAGCGAAAGGGCTATACAGGCACCAAAGGCGACGTCTTTAACGACTGGAAAAAGTAATTCTGTAAAGATATTTATTTTATTTATTTATTTATTTATTTTATTTTATTTTTAAAAAACTTATGATAAGGTACAGTAATATGTTATTTGCGAAGCCTTGAGGCTTGTCTGCAAATAATGAATGTGATTTGTTGACAACAGCGAAACAGAGATCAAAAGCAGACCCAATATGAATAAATAGAAGAGGTCACAGACATCAGAGACAAGATTATTGCTTATTTTATTTCTGAAAACCCAACGACGGATAAACAGACACCAAATAAAGTCCTGTTTATAGGACTTAAAGAAAGGCATTAGTATGTGGACAGTGTTAGTGTTCGAACACACCTGCATTTAATTGAGTATAGTAAGAAAAATGTGTACAGAAAACAGTAAAAGCAAACCCACACAAACGCACATGTAAAATCTTAACTTAATCAACAGGATGTTGTAAGAGTTACGAATGAATTTAGTGTCACACTTTCGGCCGTACGTTTGTGTTGTACTTTTAATTGTACAAAACAATTTTGGTGACATTTGCAAAAAGAATGGAAAAATGCATTAATTAGCTTATTCATATAAAAAGTTGATTCATTCTTTAAGCCTATAAAATGCTAGTAAATTAAAAAAGAAAAACGTGATTTAAAAAAAATGTTGGGTGTAGAAGATTTTTTAGTTCCCGGACCGATTGTCCGGATACAACGTTTTTCATGACAAAAACGAGGAATCTAAGTGTCCGGACAGTTGCTTTTTCAATGAAGTAGCTTAAAGTAATAATGGGACAGACAAAAATCTAAAACATAAAGAAGTTTTGTTGAGCTTTGAATTATTTTTTTGTAGTTTTTATGTTGATGAGTTTGTATGATTTTGGTTTTAACTGATGGGCAGAGTAACTATCCCAAACATTATACAAAATAACGATGAATATAATGAGACAACAGACAAATATGGGCTATGTTCTGAATATTGCACGACCGTTTAAATGAAAAAGTCTAATTGATGAAAAAGAAACAAAAGAGCAGACGGGTCCAGATCCATAAACTATTCAAAAGCAATCTCTTTCAAGTTAGGTAAAAGATGCTGGGTCAACCGTAACGTTGCCTTCAAAGTTATTGAACGCTAAATCCTAGAATTAAACAACAAAATCAACACTTGGCATAATTGTTACCCTTCCTGAAGATATCGCTGGAGAATGGTTAGACTTAGGTGTTTTAAATGAAAATGGAATCTTAGAAAAAGACATATCAGAAGAAAACAGAGACATAGTTGGACACGATATCGTGCGATTCGAGTGATTAACGCGATTTAATAACTTAACTTCAATTAGCTGAATTACAACTAAACCATTTAAACGAACGCGATGAGAAACATGTCAAAGGCCACTGATTTCAAAAATTTTTTTTGGCCAAATACAATTCGTCCGGAGACTAAATTTTGCAGCCTTGCGAACTTTTTTAAAGTTTTTCTTAGTTATAATTTTTTTTATTTTTTATTTACAACTGATAATTTTTGATTTTTCACAACTGGAACTCCTAGAAAAAATAACGTATGTAGAAAATGGGATGACATAGAAGCACAGAATTAATCTTGGCCTTTTAGAATTTGCAGAAAAAAAAGCTGTTTCATTTAATGAGTCCACAAATGGATGCAGTCCACGACTGAAACAAAACCAGACAGCAATTAGAAAGTCTTTTTTTTTTAAATCAAGCTAAGATTAGACCTAAACCCTGCCCAAAAAGTGCACTCAGACACATCATTAAACAAAAACAAGAAAACTAATGATCTAAAAATTCTCTTCCTCGTTCTTGAATTTCCCAAAAAGTCAAAGACCGCAAAACAAGTTCCTTCAACACAAAAAACACTTAAAACCCTATTCTCTCCTTCTCTAGTCATCATCAACTATTTAATGAACTACCACTCAAACTTTAAGGACGACACTCTCCTTCCTCCCCATCCTTTCCACAATTTTTCTCACATTTTTCAAAAACAAAGATCATTAAGCCATTCTTCGGGCTATTATGCAATCAACTAGTGACTCATAACTATCACAAACACACACAAACACTGGCACCTCTCTAGGAGAATCAATTTTTCATCCTTCCATCCTTCGTTGTGTAAAAAAAATAAAAATCCATTAATCTTAAACTCTCCAGGCATACACAACTATATCCTTCCTTCTCCCATCATAAAGGACAAAAATACAGTGCCGATGAGATAGCGCTCCTCTTAAGTGCTTAAAGTTTTCCTGACACCCGGACGGATGGAGGAAGTCCTAGATCGAGAATGAGGAGGAGTTGTAAAATTCTTGGCAAAAAAAAAAAAAAAAAAACAGCAACGAAAAGGTTATCCACGACGAATGCGGGGGCAAGAAAAATACTTTTCCAATATAATCCTTCTGCCAATCCTTCTTTCCAACCGAAGCAGAGGCGGCAGAAGCTCACCCCAGTCCACACCCGCCTCCTCAGAAGCGACGGGAAAATTTAATTTGTTTTGTAGGGACAACGTCAACGACGCCTGTAAGCCAATGCAAGGATCATCTGCCAACGCCAGGACACTCTCGAGCGCTTTTCATTGACACACGTAGGTTTGGGCTGAATTCTTCTCATCCTCACGCTCTCTTCAGCCAGCCCAGCCACCCGAAAACAATAATGAATTTTCATTTGAAAATACAAATTGCTGAAGGTTTTTCCTCGATTTTTCCCCGTTTTCCATTCGTTTTTCTTTTTTTTTTGTTTTTTGCGTTCTGTCATATCATGGACTGTTTGGCGTGTCTCGTAAACCTCCCCCGCAAAGCCGGCCAGAGAGAGAATAATGGGCTTCCCTTTTCGGGGTCTAACGCTGCTCTGTTGCCGACAGTTCCGAGCTGTTGTCGGGCTTAATGGGGATGGGGATGATGATGTGGATGGAGATGGGGGGTGGTGTGTGTATTTTTGCGCCCGAAGGCGTTAAACGAGAAAAGGAGAGAAAACGTGTGCCTGTCTGAGACTGAGAAATGAAAATTAAATTAATGAATTTAATTTCAACTCATGCTGAAAACTGAAGCTGAAGCTTTGAATGCGGACGCGACGCGTCCTCCTGCTTTTAGTCAGCCTTCTCGTCGTCCTTCTACAGTCGTCGGCTTTGGGAATGCAAAAAACAAGGAGGAATCTGGAATGGAGTGCTCCAGAAATATGGGAAAATCCGGAGGCGGAAAAAAAAAAATTCAAAATGAGTCCTGACGTGCCCTTTCCAGTGCCACTTTTTTGGCCGAGTGGAGTGGGAGATGGCATTTTGAAATTTAAGCCGAGCAACTTAAGGGTGCCATGGCAACAAAAGTCGAAGAAAAATCACAGAACGAGGGGTTTATTTGTTTTTTTATGCTTTGATCTAAATGAGACAAGAAAAATATGAATAGTCTGATAAAACTGTCTGTAAAAAGGTGCCACTGAAGCGGAGGACATTTTCTTTGATGTCAAAACAAAAGGCTGCGACAGGCGCCTTATGTCCCAAAGCAGATGCCAAAGCGGTGTCTTTAGAAGCTTCGATTTATGGTCGAAGGGGATGTGATGGTAAAGAATTTAAAGAGGTTCACTTAGAAATTCCGATTGAAGTGAAAACAGGAATTCAACTCACAAAATTTTCTACGAGCTTCTTTTTTTTTCTTGTATCAGGTTTGGGTTTGGTGTGAATCTTCGAAAGACACTATGACTCACCTGTAGCCATAGTAGGCTCCTGCCATACAGGCTCCTGTCACCAGAGGACAGGACATTTTAAGGACCTAAAGAACACCTTCGACTCAAAACAACACCCGAAAAAAGATTCTGCAACCTTTAATTAAAAAAATAAATAAATAACCGGCATAACAGCCCATACAGGGCCAAAGCCTAGCTCTATCGACCATTTGATTGATTTGCCCTGTAGGAGAGCCTTTAAAAAAAACTAAAAGAAAGTCCGCATCGACTAAAAGAATACTCAGAAAAAGATTTTGCGAACTCAGACGAGGACAAAGACCCATAAAAGGTCAAAGAAGAAGCTAAAACCAAATTAAGAGCTCCGAAGAAAATATTCTGGGATTGCGTCCAAAGAACAGTCCAAATTAAAAGCCTAAATAAGGTACAAGAGATGATATTTTTCTTAATGTACATCCCAATCAATAAATGAATGAATAGAATGAAAGAAGATCTAGACTAGATCTAGATCTACAGACTGTGCTTATCTTCGCTAGAGAACGAAATCCACTGAAGGCCTCAAAAGAATCCAATACCAATAAAAAAAAATTTGGAAAAGAGTGTGTTAATCATCTTTGGAGAACAGGGACGTCAAAGAGTCAAGATCTTATATGAAAAGGTTTTGAAGACTATAAAATATTTTGACAAGAACTGAGTTTATAAAAAACAAGAAAAGGGTTTGAAAATCTTTCACAGAGCTATGGGGAAGGGCTGTGCGACTGTATTGAACTACGTCGGAGAAGGCAGAAGCTATTAGAGAAGTTAGGAACACCCAAAACGACTCTAAAAAGTGTCAGGAAAAAGGAAAAAAAAGTTTTTGCATTGCCGCCAAACATATCTGAAAAACAGGTCTTTCACTGATGCAGAGAAGATCAAAATTGATTCATAGAACTGCTTAAAAAGAACAGATCCTGCGACTATTTTTTATGCTAACAGGCACATCGGAGATTCATAACACCTCAAAGAGCTTCATAGAAAAGTTTCTGCGACTGTCTTATCGTTCGTTAAAGTCAGCAAGACCCGCCAGGGACCTAACTCGATTAAAAGAGGATACGGAAATGGCTTTGTGGCTGTATCATGTTTTGGCAGAGACAATATACACTCAGTCACAAAAGTAAATATACACCATACGAAACCTTTTTATAAGGTTATTGTAAATATATAACGTTAAGTTAGATTATGTCGAAAGACATAGTTTTAAGTCGATATATTTAGCTTAGAGTGCCCGCATATGGCCATGTAAGTTTTCTGAAAAATTTCCAATAAAAATGCGATTAAAATGAAAAATGAATGACACCATACGAAACAGAAACTCAAACCTGAAACCACATAAACTGTAGGCAACAAGTTATATACAATCGACTTCCTGTAAGTCGAATTTCGCTCTAACTCGAATTTGTTAGCCATATTTTGGCATTCCCCTTCCCAATTTTCCATACAAAAACCATCCTCTAAGTCAAACTAATTTTGATGTCCCGTGAAAATTTCACTTAGAGGCATTCCCCTGTATTCGACTGTATATGTATATCATTTTTGCTTGTCTTATGGTCTTTCAATCGAGTAATATAGATTGTTTAGGGACATTGCAGCAACAAACTAAGTAATGTTATTTTACAGTTACAGTTTAACCCCCCAAGAAGACTCGTTTTGTACCTTTGTTTACATCACCGAAGAGAAGAGTCTTACAAAGATCTAGAGAACGTCTTTAATGACCCAAATAGCATGGGAAAAAAGATTTTATAGCCGTCTTTTGCTTTGCCCCGGAAAAAGGTTCATTAAAACTTCTAAAAAATTACAAGAACGCAAAGAAAAAATAATTAGATAGATAGATTGTTACAGGACAATATAAAGTAAGTCTAGGAATATAAATAAATTGGAAACGATTTCCTTTATGTACGTCAACAAAGCATACAGAAACCAAAATCTAGAAAAATGAAGTAAAACTTAACGTCGAAAGGGATCTAAATTGTAGTTGATACAAATTGGCGTTCATAAACAATAAAAAGAACAAAAAAAGATCAGACACAGCTCAAAAAATATCTGTCTCTTTACTTAAGTTTACAGAGGTTTTAAGTGCTGTTCAGTTTTCGTTCGCCGAAAGACGCGAAAGAGCCCGCAGAAAACGCGCCTCAAATTCAGTTCATTTTACAACATTATTTTCTTGTTTTTAATCTTTTCGAGCAAGAATGAATGGCGCCTACTTTCGAACAGATATTTCTCTAAAATCTCACACACGATGGTAACTCAAGGGCATTCGTAGAAGCCGAAAAATGCGGACTACTTTCTTGCCATGATTACAAGACAAGGAACATTTTATTATACTCTATTGCCACGGCAATTACTAGATAATAAATAAATAAAAAAGAAGTGATAATATAATATGAATACAGTGCGAAGGCTTAAACGAACAAAACCACATAAACTGGTGATGAATTATTATTTAACCCTTTCATGACCGCAACTAATTTCAGCCGCACGGAACATATATTATTTTTTTCATTTTTCTAAAAGCGAAATAAAGGATCTTATTGCACTAAAGAAGTCTAAAGGAGATTTAAATGGTCTGAAATGGGGTTCTAGAATTAAGTTAAGACATTTTTACTGCCATTGCACCAATATTTTTTGAGTTGTGAGTAGATAAAATTCATGTTCTATAGGAACAACACCGGGCATCGAAGGGTTAACATGTTAAACACAAATACGTGCTGTTAGTGGTATTAGAGTCGTACTCTAATCTGCAATACCATCGGTGGAGTGTTTTTCGAGCCTTTCAACTTACATCTACAAAAAAAAGCCTAAAAGCAAGCAAGCTGTTCCTAAAAGCATCTCAATCCTCCTTACTACTAGGTAACTAGGTCTCAAACAAACGCAGAACGCAACGAGAATCTCGCTTGAGGGCTCAGATCTGCCTTTCTATCTGAAATTCTCCGAAATTTTTGTGTACCGACCAATTTCCTTTCTTCGAATCATATCAAAACCATGCAATTTTCTTCGACTTCTACGAAGTTAAGAGAGATCTGGAATCCAAATACCATACCACACGGCATCCCCTGAAAGGCTACGATTCAACGAAAAACTAATTAAAAGATCACAGAAGACCTGACAATGCTGTAAATGAAAAATAATTCAATTTTAAAGGAGTCTTAATCCTCATGAAAATACGTAATATCAAAGCCAGTTTAAAAAGCCAATGGAGATTTTGCTACAGGACAATTCGCTTTGTAGAGTTCTTAGAAATTGAGGGACAATCTTCTTCTGAGTTCTGCAAAGCCATGGAATTTTCTTCACAAAGTTAAGCAGTAATGACTGCTTGGAGGATATTTCTCCGAAATGCATGGATAATCAGTCGTACAAATCAAAAACACAAGCTCTATTTCTTCCCTCCTAATTTTGAAGAAATATAACATGAAAGAATTCTATAATTTAACGAAGAGCGCACTCTAAGTACGCAGAAGACCTGCTCTTCTTCTCTAAATGTAGGATGACTTCAATCCCAATGGAATCCATATCCTCATAATGTTGGACGTGGCGGAAGGTCTCAGGCTAACGACATTCTTACTGACAGGACGCATGCTTTCTCAGAAATCTCATGGCTCGTCCGCTTCCATATCTAGCCATGCGATTTTCCTCGAATGCGATAAAGCGGTACGATTCTTGAAGGAGATTTCTCTGACTTGTATTGTATTTGTATTTGTATCGTATTTTTATTGTAATATAGCAACATATAATTTATTTACACCCACATTGCGTTCTTATTGGGAACCCAAAAGGTGTCGTAGACGTGAAACAAGTCAACAAGATCTCATTTATTTCTTTGCGCTTTGAAAGACGTGTAATCTCAGTTTAGAGAGGATTCCTATTCTCAGGAAGCAACACACCGTTAAAAACGACTGCATTTCAATGAGGAGCTCAACTTTTAATCTCACAGAACCCCTGGCCACTTTTCTTAATGAGGCCCTAAGCAAACCTCAATCCTTACGACGTACCGTGGACTAAAAGAAAAGCAAAGGCCAACAAAGATCTCCCACAAATGACCCAGAAAGCCCGATTCTCTTTGCAGACTTCTCAGAAGTTTCTGAATGCCGTCCTTCCCATTTGTGGTGACCCTTCCTCTGAGTCACCACAAATCTATGTTATTTTCTTCACCACACGACGACTGAAAGGATATTTCTCAGAAATCACACACAAATCCCTATTGGCACGTCCTAAACAAACCTCCATACCGCACAAACCACTCACTCTTTCGCCCGTCGACATGGTTATCGCGGGTACACGCTGCTAATTGCTCATCAAGCCTTAAACTAACTGAAATTCTCATTAATCAATTTACACACAGACAATTTCAGCACACAAATAAGCTTCCTCCCATCAACGCGCGGACTCGAAATCAAATTATCCTCCCTCCTTCGATTTGTTCGTTTGAATAGATCCTAATTACCCGGCAAATTTCACACGTTTAGCATTCAAAGCCGCATTTGTGGGCTCATGATATTGATTTATGTGATACAAAAAAAAAGTCTATGAGTATCCTTGTTGCATAAGTCTCCACTCGCCCTAAAAAGAAATAACTCAACACATTCCGTGACTTGGAGTCATTTGAATGACGCGGAATACAAAAAAAAGAAAAATAGAAAATTAAAATGAAATAGAATTTTTGTCGTGACACCCTATGACTGTCGGTGGAATGTTGTTGTACATTTTTCTACTCCGTCGAGATGGCGGCAGGATAAATGGCGCCTTGAGGCCAAGCACATAGTCATTCTTTTTTGGAGGAGAAATTAGAAGGAAAATTTAAGGGGGTCCTTTTGTGAGTCAGAAAAACAACAACAGCAGGAGTAGAGGAAAAACAAGACAAAGGTAATTTTTTTTTTTTTTGGCAGGGAGTTGTGTTTTGAATTTACTGTGGAGGGGGTCTTTTTTTTCGTGTGCCGCTGGGCAGGTGAGCTGGGGGACTTTTATTTACAAATGGAGTGGTTTTTTTGTTTCACAAATTATTTCTTTGTTTTCTTTGTGGGGTTGGCGTGTTATTTGTATGGGAGAAGACGAGTCAGACTATGAGAGCTAGTAAAGGTCTGCAGAAATGGAAGGACGAGAACGATTTACAAGAGAAGAACGTTATGGAGAAGTCCAACAACGTTTTTAAGTCCAAACATATTTTGACAAATAATAAAATTTGCTCGAAAAGCCATTTAACAACGAATTTTCATATGAATCCCCTAACAACGAACATAACCCCGAACGAGATCTGCTGGACAAGAAATTTTGAGTAAGAAGCAAGCAAAACCCGTGGCTAAAAAAGTAATTCGACAGCAAATTTAGTAAAAAAAGGGTCACTAATAATGACTTTAACTCTAAAAAACTTCCGACGGATTTAAAAATAGGCTAAAAATTTATCCAATGGCAAACTTAGCTCGATTTCACTAAACAGACGACAGTCAAACATCATTTTATACCAAAAAAAAACAAAAAAGGAATCAGTAACAGAACAATGATGGCCGCCATAAATAAAAATAATCTGCGTAACAGCCTATACAGGGCCAGAGCCCTGTGTTGTGCGCGATATAATTTGACACAAGTGAAGGGAAACTACTGCCGGTTCCGAACGGCGAATTGCGAAAGCTTTCCATGACAGAGATTACACCAGGAGGATTGTAAGTCGTTCGCTGGAGGTGGGGCCTTGAAAATTGTTTGTGGTGTTCTCTCCCCGGATTGGATTCTAACTCAGGTACTATCGCTTAACAGTCCAACGCAGTAACGATTAAGCTACGGCGTCCACATAAGTGAAGATCAAAAGTAGTTCTTCTTTCCATAAACGGGTGATTGCGTTTGAGGTCAATTGCTATAAGCTTGTTCTAAATTTTAGACTTTTCCATTTGGACTTAACCTCAGCAAAGTTGAGAACAAGAAAGGAAAAAAACTTTTCGAGCAGTACCTTATATTTGGACGGCGCACCGTGATTCTACAGATGCATGATGCATGATCAGTGGGGCAACGACTGTTGTCCTCACAACAACGCTGGAAAAAAGCGAAAAGCTAGCACTGAGGTGTAGCACACAAAGGCTAACGTGATATAGGATGATGGAGCCAGTAGTCTGCAACTTAACTTTTTTTTACGTTTGATTTGCTCTTAAAAATCGGTGTTTGTCGTAAAGAATAGGCTATTTATCATTTACAATTAATTAAAATGTTTTATTTATGAAAATAAAGTCATTTTTAAGGTATTTACTACCAAAAAAAATTTGTTTTAACTTTATTAGAAAATAAACTTCGGCTAATGTGGAATACTGACTTATTTTTTAAACCACAAAAGGTCTGCCTGCTCTTTTAATTTTTCCGGAATGGAAACAGCATGAAAGAAGTGTTACGCTCTTCTCCTTATTGATATTATCAACCGGTTTGTCTAAGTCAGTTCAAGTTCTTATTTAGGGGTACATGACTTTTTTTGAGCGTTTTTGTATGGTGCAAGTCTTGTAATGACCGAACACGTGTCTAGTTTAATAATTTTGCTTTAAATCATTCAGTTTTTAGATATATTTTGTGTTATGGGTCGTAGTTTCCAAATCGGGTAATGTGGAAAACCTTAAGGAGGGTTATTATTTTTTCGGTAATTTAGTTTGAAACTGCTTTGGATGATGCATTAAAAGCTGAAATAAGGTGATGGGAAGGAGATAGAGTGTAGTTTTGGTTGCGGGACCAGAAGTGACATTCGTTCTTTTGCATATCAAGTCTAAAAAGAAAATTGCATTCCGATTTAAAAGAATGGAAAGGATTGGCTATACAGATATCTTAGCATCATAAGTACTACTACCAATTCTGACTGAAATCTCAAACGATAAAGCCAGAGCATTTACAAAGAAAAATTCAGAATTCTTTTTCAAGCTCATGTGCTTAAGCCAATATGGAACATTATGATGCACATATTATGTATATTTTAATTAAAATAAAGACATACCTATATTTATTTTACTTAGTTGAGTCTATAATTTTAATTTAAGAATAGTATTCCACATTACCCTCCAATTTTAAAAATCTATCCGTAAAAAATAAATAAAAATTTTAAAAATAATCCTAACTGTCGGAGATTGTTGCTAACGTTAGCCAATATATCAACATTCAGGATGTAATTCAAGTTTCCCATTTAATGCATGGTATCTGGTTGTAACATTCAAAAATAAAATGGGTATTCCACAATACCCGAAGTTACTCTAATAAAAATAAAATAAATAAATAGTCGGCGTAACAGCCCATACAGGGCCAGAGCCCAGCTTCTTCGCGCGAAGTTACTCTAATGCGTGTCAAATAATAGTTGGACAATGCACTAGGACTTCGGCAGTGACTTTTGTTAGCGAAAACAAATTATTTACGAAAATGTAAATACAACCGTCATTTTTGAGTAGTCGGCCAGTCAAGTATTCAGTAGTCGGCCATCACATCCAGAAAACAAAACAAAAACAAACAGCAATTTTTTTTAATATGAAATATTGACGGCCAACTTAACAAAACCTGTCTCCTAAAGCCGAATCTTCCGTAGTCGGCCAGGGCGGCCGATCTCAAAAGAATTGTTGAAAAAATGTCTTATTTTAAAATATTTTTATTCAGTAAAAAGAAACTATTGATAAGACAAGTACAATAATATAGCGCACCTACCGGCAATTTATTTTACTGATTTTAAAACTTTTTTGAAAATCACTTCCACTTTTTTTTTTTACACAAAAACCAGAAATTTCACTTTTGAAGACTTGAATCAAAGTGGCAATTTTCACTAAGAAACAGGCAACTGCTTTGCAACAATCTTTTACTCACAGACAGGAAAATCATTATCCTTATAGAAAAAAAAATGTTAAGTGTATACTCCAAACGGATTAACTATTAGGCAACGTTTTGTGATGCGACGGCCGACTACTAGAGGTGGCCACAACCTCACATGCCATCATCCTAAAATTGAAAATCAAAATCGTGATAAAATGATAAAAAACCGACTTTGTGTGAAATAATAAATAGCATAATTCTGGTACTGATACTTCTGAGCTGGTGACTCACAGCAGCCACTGTTGAAGTCTGCATTGAAAATCAAAACAAGAACTGTTCAATAAATATGAACTAGTGCATTTTGGAGGCCATTCATTCACTTAAAAGCCGTCCAACAAACAATGATAAAGCAAAGAAAAATTTTAAATCCATAATTCCTTTTATTTTAAAACACTTACTGATAAATTTAACTTTCTTCGATGCCCTGGGTTGCTTAGAACGAATTTTAGTCGGCTTCTTGATGGGTGCTGATCTCCTTGATACTAAATGACGTGTTTAAAATTTAAACAAACCAAAAAACAAACAAAAAATAAACCAAACAACGAGAGAGAAAGAGAAGAGAAAAAATGTTAGAAAATTCATTTGAAAATAAATAAAAGTAGAAAACCCCACCCAAACATTGTTGAAACTTTCCACATTGAACATCCCCGCGGCTCAGATTTATGAAAGGAGATTATTTTGCTCCTCCCACAACTCCCACCCTCACACAGGATTTTCCTTTTTTTTATTAGAAAAACTTGTAACGAGAAATTTTCCAGTAAAATGCATTCAAATACCCATAAAAAAAAAGTTGTGAAGGGAAACAATAGAACAGCAAATGGTCTGTGTGGACAAGGACGAGAGAACGAAGAGGACCAAGTGATGAGATATGAGGACAAAACATGGACTTGATTTTTATTAGAGAAGGATCCTTGGCACGTTAGATTTTAAGACCAGACAGCCTGGACACATCATCCTGCAGGCGACAGAGTAAAACAAGTCCAAGACGGTCCACTTTCATAAATTTTCAGGTGTCTGAGAAAAGGACAAGGAGGCTCTGCCGAAGTGTTATTTGAAAATCCTTTTTTTTTTTTTTATTTCGAGACGACAATACCACAGGACGACGAAGTGCGGGAGGAGAGAAAAAGGAATTTGCATGTCGTCTGCCAAATGTGTGAAGCAGGACAGAATTTTTTTGTTCTGAGAGTTTGAGGCAATGTTATCGGGTCCTTACAGGACGACAGTCGTGCTTAAGAGGAATCTTTAGGATGTTCACTCGAGACACATACTGGAGGAGTAGAGAGATTTACTTTATTGTCCACAGAATGGCCATGAGGTCCTTTTGAGATCCTTTGAGGTTGAGGTGTGGAACGAAGAGGCCAGAACACGTGAAGTGGAATATCGCTGCGGGCGCTGGGAGGTGTTCGAGAATCGTTTTAAGGAAGAAATATTTTGATAGTGCTGTTATGAGGGAATTGATGTATAAACAGAAATTTTGTTGAGGTTTCTTTTGGGACT
Organism: Syritta pipiens; assembly: GCA_905187475.1. Lineage (NCBI taxonomy): Eukaryota > Metazoa > Arthropoda > Insecta > Diptera > Syrphidae > Syritta > Syritta pipiens. The sequence continues at coordinate 10,334,015 of LR994573.1, forward strand.
AACAAGGAATGTAAAGGATCATTTAAAAAGGATAAAAAGAGACCAGCACTTTATCCTATTTGAGTAGCTGGCTCGCCTTTTTTGGAGACAGACAGATGTCGCTTAAACATTCCAACGCAAGAAAGTTGGAATAAATTTTCGAAGACAAAATGACGGATATTTTTAGGCGCACAAATTCATTTAATTATTTATATTAAATTTATTACATCGTAAGTGAATTACAGATTTAATGCAATAGTAGGCTGCTGAGGCCTTCAACTCGGTGTAAAAATTGAAAGTGACCTTTGAAAGGAAAGGGGAAAATAGACTCGAAAGTTTACATGGTGTTAAAAACGACAAACGATCAGGAGGTATTCATGAGGTGTTAATCTTTTGATTATGTCGTCTGGGAAGAAATTGTAACAGATTAGCAAAAATCAACGTGCGTATTAAAAATATGAAAGCAGACACATCGCTATATATACGAAAGATGAGAAACAATGAACTAGGCACAACTACGACATTGGAACGATGCAAAGGCTGTCTTGAGACAGGTTTGTGTTCTGGTGATAGTAAATAGCCGTTCAAACTATAAGCAACACACTCTCCAGACATCAACTCGTCTACAGAGGAACAAAATGTCGCCAGAGGTAAAGCCTCCCAAAACCAATCGATTTATAGCCATTTTCCTGCTTCTTCACCTAAATCCCTTATTACTAACTCTGGACCACCATGATGAGAAAGAAAAATAACTGATAAACGTGGAAGCGGAGCGAAGTAAAAAAAAGACCGGTGTACACTTTGAGTGACAAAACGATAGTAGTTGCTTTATTTCAGATAAAGATATACATACATACTTGAATATAAAATACATGGATATGATAAAGGGAATGCAGAGAAACACAAGCATGAATTGGAACATGGATCTGTTCAGTTTAACAATTTTCTTTTAACAATAACTAACACTCAACTACTTAGTTTCAAGTTCGTGAAGCAATTTTCGATCTCCAAGAGATCTAAGAGGGGAGAGAGGATATTCAACTACATTGAAAATATGTTTCGATTAATTTTCTTTAATTTCAGCCATTTCCAGTGCCAGCATATCGCTTACAGTCTGGTCTGGCTTTCGTTGATTGAATAAGTCAATAATGAAGTGAGCTTCAAAAACCAACTTGGAAAATGCCTGGCTGTTAGTTTGACAATATTTAAGTTGTTTTAAACTGGTGGAAGTTTCGACTAGGTGGCGGTTCTGGCTTGCAGAAATGGATTGTACGATACATTGAGTGAAAAATTTCGAACCCATAAAATGCAGGATGTTTCATTAACGCATATATTTCAAGTTCTTTTTGAGTGGGACCATTTCTTGTTTTTTAACTGCCACAATGAATCGAACGTACCTTGCCGATGGATCTTTCTAATAAATGTTTGTCTGTGAATGTTGGGAAGGACTTCTGTCAAATAATCCACCCGGATCTTTCGACGAACCTCTTGAAAAGTCGATTTAAAAAAAGGAAAATTCACGTTACAATTTGAACATCTAATGGAAGTAGAATACTAAACTTTTATAAAAGTAACATTAGCAAAAATGTTTACAGAAACATCTTTAGTGACTGATCTTTTCAAAGAATCTCTTTTCAATACAGCAGAAACTCATCAACAAATTTTATTTTTGCAAGGGAAACTTTAGAAAGGAATCCATTTTTGTGATCGATCCATTAAACGGATCTTTGTTTTGAAAAAAAAAGGAAGAAAAAAACTGATCTTTGCTTTTACATCTGATAAAATCATGTAGATGTCGAGTTACCAAGTTTTTTTTTTCTCAAATCTTAGACCTACAACTGACTCTAGAAACCCTGCTTCAAGAAGAAGGAGGAATACTTCAGGTCTCTTTAGCGAACCTTCGATATTAATACGAAGACATTTTAGTCTTTGGGTGGTAACACTTGGCACGAATGTCATTACCATGAAGAATTGAAAGGCAGCTATAAAACAAAGAAGAACAATGAAAACAAAAAAGCAAAAACGGATACTTTAGCCGTTCAAACAAGAACCAGCGATCCCAGCACTTTCAAAGAGATGAAACACTGTTTTCGCTTGATCCTGCGTGTTCAATAAACGTAAAGTCATCGAGGAAGCCAAACGTCTTGCTTTAAGAGAATACAAATTAACAAATCTCCTTGTCCAAGTCCTTTTTATCAGACAGGAAGTAAAACACCCCGGAAGAGCAAAGATTAAAGCCTTCAAGGAATCTTTTGGGCTGCCCATTAATTACCTGTTGAAAAAAAAAATCAATGAATTTAATCTCATTTCCAATTAATGTTCTTTTTAATCGAGTTCTGACTCGGATTCTAAGTGGATCACCAAAGATCTAGGAGGGAGTCATGAAAAAATTGATAACCTACGGGTTGGAACTGATCCTCTCCCAAACGGTGCAGAGTCTAAGTCTTTACCACAAAAGAAACCGGAAGCGGTGTACCCTAGGCCATCAAGGATTGGAAACTGTTGAATTGTATTGCATTAGGTGGCGTAACAGCTTGTTGAGAGCTAGAGCCTAGCTTTTTCGTGGTAGACGATGGAAATAAAAAGGACCTACTACATTAAATGAAGAAAATTACATTTTGAATTGAATGAAAAGGAATTGCTGGTTGGAGAATAATGTTCGTTGGATGATGATGGTTCAAGGATGAGTGGTTAAAGATAAGTCTGTGTCGATTATAAGCTCAAACTTGCAGATTCCACATCGTCCTCGACTTAAAAAGGATTAATAACGGGAGAAAGTTCAATTGAAAGAAACAAGATCGAAACGTAAATAACAATAGACTCTGAAAGGATTGAGAGCGCAGTCCAATTGAAAGAAACATCCAAAAAATAGAACCGAGCTTATGCACACTTTGAAATCGATTGTGACTGATCTCCTGCAGAAAATTCAATTCCCCCGACCAATTCTCAAGTCGAATATTCTCCCTCAAGGTATCTTCAAATAAATTAAACTAAACCATAAATTCACTGCCTCCTTTCCTCCACTCCTATCACTCCTAAATTCCAACTGAAGCGTAAATATTCACCTCAATTGCATTCCTTAGCCGACAACAACAGACAACATGAGGATTTTCAATTAAATCACTCTTCAAAGGTGTTCCTGTGCACACCTTAACCCTCCCCGCCGCCTGAGGGTTGTGAATCGAAGAAAGTTAAGCACAATCCCAACCAACCACCTTCACCACCAACCACTGCGCCCTTACAACAAATTATTTAATCCGTAAATCTTCAACATTTAAGAGCCTCCTTCTACCGTGTTGAGACTCGAGAGAAAAGCTACTAAAAATAAAATAATTCACATCCTTGATTAAAGTTTAATCAAGCATCGAGACGAGGTGGAGGGATTTCGAAATCCAAGGTTCTCTAAATTACCCTCAGCCGCACATAAACATGACTCAACAACAGAAGAAGAACAACAACGAGAGAGGGAGAGTGTTAGTTAGACAGGAGGCCCTCTACACCCGTCGGAAGGACGAGCAAGAACAAGGGGAAAAATGAAAATAGAGGAAATGATTACAGAGAGAACGAAAAAAAGAAACGAACCCACCAAACAAGCAATCTATGAGCACTGAAGTGAAAGCATTTCAATCCAAGGAGCAGGAGGTCCTGCCTGTCTGACGATGAGAAAAGGAACAAAACTCCTTTTCATGAATTCATCTCCATTGTTTTAGATCGGTTTTTGTAATTTTCTAGATAAGACCACGCCAGGAGATTGAATGGGTCGCTCCACGACCTGATGGTGGCAAGGTAAGCTCAGTGATATGTGATGAATCCACATCCTGGGCACACACAAAGGATCAGCCAGGCTGTTTTTTTTTTTACCTGACTCAACAAAGGACGGAGGACCCTTCAAGTGTTCAACGCTGCGGTTTGAGGAACAACCACCACCCACAGGAAAGAAAAAAAAAGACGCCATCCTCGTAAGGATGTGGCAATAGATTTATGTGGATCACGTTCACCTCGCCCCTCTCTCTATTGATTGTTGTTTTCCCCTTCTCTAATGGGCCGCGGTGGGTGATGGTGGTGCTCGTGGAATTTTCTCTAAATTCGAGGGGTGGAGGAGAACGACACAAAAAAATTACCCACTTAGAGGGTGATTCTTTGCCGTGTGCGTCCTTGTGTTTTGTTAATAAAATTCCATTGCGTATGTCGGCAGTATGCGTAACAAGGTGTAACTGAAGAGGTTGTTCCGTCGGTGGGCGTGGAATGATAGCATCACCGTTCAAGGTGTCTTCCTGTTGTCTTCTTGTCTTCCCTTTTTTTTTGTCCTCTTATCGAACACAAAACGTGTTACTGATGGCTGGTGGAGATATCTTATTCTATTAAGGAGATGCCCTGATCGAAAATCGTGGCGCGGTGTTTAATGCAAACAGGATTTCCTTGCAAATGTGGATATGTGTGTGTGCGTGAGTGTTGGGAGGGAGGTGTTTAAAGTGAAAATGGAATTCCTTTACGCGATGCTATTTTTTTTTTTTTTTTTTTTGATGTTAGAGGAGGAGAGATCTTTGACGAAATTGGAAACTCTGCGTGTTGGCAGAGAAAAAAAAAAAGGGAACCATTTCAAAAGGAATTACTTTGGCACGTTGATGGTGATGGATTCAGGAATGGGAGAGGCGTGTGTGGTGTCATGGAGAGCGGAAGATTGGCATCTAATTTAAAAGGGAGTCGCCTCAATTTACTCAAAAACAAGAAAAAGTGTTTCGTAACTTTGTTTGAGTTACGAAGCAAGGAAGTGGTTTGAGGTTTTCACACAACTTTTCTTTTGGGGGTTTTAATCACAGGAAAGGAGTGGAATACAGTTTGGTTAAGGCAGTTTTTTAAACTGGTTCATTGCTCAAAGGTAGTGAGGCTTCGTTTTAAAGAGAAAACATAAAATTCTATGCCTGGGAGAAAAAAACTAAGACTGATTTTATAATTTTGAGGCACTAAATGTCTTTCTCGAGCTATCGAAACAAACAAGCCAGAATTTTTGCAACGTGGGTCAGCTCTTTATGATTTGATTTTGGAGGGTAAAGAAAAAAAGACTACAAAACATCTGAAAAGGCTATAACTTGTGGCTCACAATTTTGAATGCGCAGATGGAAGCGGTACTCATCTTTCTAAAAAAGTGGGCATCGCAGAGAAGCCTTAACGTGAATCCGAGAAAAACAGAACTCGTCGTGTCCAAGAAACATAGAATTACAGAATTTAGGAACATTGTAGTGGTTCAGTAGTGCAGGTAGCGGATCAAGCCAAATTCATGACGTCATATTCGATAGGAAACTAAGCTGGAAACTCAACGTCCAAGAACGCATAAAAAAGGCACAAATCGCCGTCTATACATGCAAAAGAATGTTCAATCAAAGTGTGGTCTACAAGCAAAAGTGACCCACTGGATCTACACTTCTAAAGTAAGACCGATCTTACTCTAGGGAGAAGTGGTATGGTGGACCGCTGTGAAAACCAAAAGCAACTCTTTTGCACTTGGAAAGGATACAACGTCAGATGTGAATTAGATTCACCGGGGCTTTAAGGATATCATCGGCCTTGTAACTTAACGTGATCGTGAATCTGCTGTCAATTGATCTTTTTACTAAGGGTGTAGTCTTCAAGACGGCTCTTGGGTTAAAAGAGGCTAACAGCTTCAGGCTCAAACCCTTTGAACACAGTAACGTGGTAATTACCTGCAATTACCTGCAGCCCAAGACCTTATTTGATCGAAATTTTTCAATGATTATTCCTGCAAAGAGTCAATGGACTGAGCGGTGTCCTAATATGGCTAACGGGATCAATGTCTACACAGACGGCTCGAAACAAACGTCAAACATCTTCAGTTTGGTCTATAATTTAACCATGAATCGTCTTACAAACAAAGTGCTTGCAAATTATTGAATTTTATTATCAAAATGCGTGATCTGTTAAGAAAGTTCAGAAAGTTAAGAAAGTGTTCAGCGACGAAGCTCATTTTTGGCTCAATGGGTACGTAAATAAGCAGAATTGTCGATTTTGGAGTGAATATCAGCCAGAAGCATTGCAAGAGCTACCAATGCATCCAGAAAAAGTCACAGTTTGGTGCGGTTTATGGGCTGGTGGCATCATTGGACCGTACTTCTTCAAAGATGATGCGAATCGTAACGTAACTGTGAATGGTGAGCGCTACCGTGAGATGATATCCAACTTTTTTTTCCCCAAAATGCAAAAGCTTGACTTGCATGACATGTGGTTTCAACAAGACGGTGCCACATGCCACACAGCACGCGCAACAATGGACTTATTGAGAGGCGAGTTCGGTGAACATTTTATTTCACGTTCGGGACCGGTCAATTGGCCGCCTAGATCATGCGATTTAACGCATTTAGACTATTTTTTGTGGGGCTATGTTAAAGCTCATGTCTATACAGACAAGCCCGCTTCAATTGACGCATTGGAAGACAACATTGAAGCATTTATTCGTGAGATACCGGCCGAAATGTTGGAAAGAGTATGCCAAAATTGGACTAAGCGGATGGACCATTTGAGGCGCAGTCCAGGTCAACATTTCATGAAATAATCTTCACACATTAAATTAAATGGACCGTACTATCGATTCAAATAAATATTTCATGCATTTTTCTGAATTTTATGTATTTGTTTTTGAAAAGCTTTCCTATAGCTTTTAAAAAAATCACCCTTTAGCAAGCAATGCTAATATTTCTCCCAGAGTCACGGGTGTGAATAGTCAGGCAGCGCTTAAGTCGCTTACGGTCATATCTAAGACGGTCTACAACTGCTATAACGCACTGCAGCACTGTAATCGGTACTCGGTTACCCTAAGCTGGGTATCGGGTCATCAAGGAGTAGTGAGAAATGAAACTGCTGACTCACTAACGAGGAAGGGGATGTCGAATTCATTGGAGTTTACACAAATCGCGACCGAAAATCAAACACTTTGTCAGTGAATTCAACGCCAAGCTCTACAAGGAGGCGGAACCATGGAACATCCTGTCAGATTACCAAGATCTTTTGGCCGGAATACAACCGGAGAAGGACAGAAAACATTCGGAAGCTACCTACAGTGGATTACAGCCTTCTGGTTGAAATTAGTACGGGGCACTGCTTACTGGGCAATCACGCCCGTAAGTTTAGGCTGACCTCAACGGACACCTGCAGATACTGCAGGGACTCGTCGGATGGTGAAACATTGGAGCATGTGTTGTGCATGTGTCCTGCAAAGACAAGATTTACTACACTGGGTAGCTAATTCATCACGTCGCTGAATGAGCCAGCTAGCCTTAATTTAACTCATTTAGTAAAATTCGCAATTGCATACAAAGCCTTCTGTCTAAACCAGGTGTAGGGGGATGCTATAATACTTATTTTCTGTGACGGTGACGACACTATGGACCATCATTGGTCTATATTTTTGGCGTTTCGCCGCCGCATTACATTGGCTCACAATGTTGAAGCAAAGTATTACAAGAAACGGCTACGGATCGTTTTTAATGGTATACAATAGTCCATTCGAACTTGAAATAGAAAAAAGTGGAGAAGACAACGAGCTGATCCTTGAAAGTGAAGGTAAAAGGGGGTCTCATTATTTATCGAATTTCTCAAGTCTTGTAAGTTGCTTTTGTTGAGTTGAGTATATTCTAAGAACAAGTATCAAAAATCTCGTCTTTTTTACGCTCTATAGTTGAAGAAAGAAAAGCAGTGGCTTAGATTCCAGCAGATTTCAACAAGTTTACTCCCCTACGCCAGCCATTTTCCAAGCGAAAATCCTTGCAATTAGGGAGGTGTGTCGTATACTCAAATCCCACTCTAACACAACGCCAATGCTAAGCTTAGCGATTTTCGTTGACAGTCAATCTGCTATCAAGGCAGTGTCGTCAACTTCCACTACCTCAAAGCTGGTGCAGGAATACCGTAACGAGCTTTCCAACGTCGCCGAAAAGTTCAAAGTTGCCATTGTATGGGTCCCAGGACATACCAACGTCTATGGTAACGAGCAAGCGGATGATCTGGACAAACCAGGAACTGCCCTCATAGCTCGTTAGCTTTGGAGGTACACGTTCCACTAGGACTAGTCAAGGCATGAATTTCAACTCACTTCTTTCAAATGGCTAACCTCAGATAGTCTCAGTTGACCAACTGCGCAGTGGGCAGGGAGACTTCGCCAGAGTACAACTTATCACGAACCAACGACCTTCTTAGTAGGACTCGCACAGACATTGCTAAAATTATAGCGATTAGTACGGGTCATAGGCCGATAGAGGATCATGCAGCCAGACTAGGGATCCCTTATCGCACACACTGCCGTAGCTGCAATAACACGGCAGAACGAGAATCTTCGGAGCACTTTCTCTGCTTCTGTCCGGCGCTTGCCAGAGCAAGGTTACGGACTCTAGGTAAACCCTGGCCTGAATCTCTCGGCGAGGTTTCCCGAATGAAAATTAAAGATTTGATTTCATTCCTCAACGTCGCACGATGGTTCTAAATCCTAATTTATATTCAACTTTTCAGAGCTGTAGTTAGAAAACGGCACTTAGTGCTAATTTTGTTCTCCTAGAACCACCACTTCAAAGAAGCCTTATTGCGTTTTCCAAGGCTTTTCGGGTTTTTGCTAGTGTCTGCACAAAAGACATTACCGCTAATAATACACTTGAAAGACGAAAAATCAGGTTTTTAAAAGAACAAGGAAAGTAAACCCTACGACAAAATCCCAAAAAAAAATTCGAATTGAGATCGTGTTCCGTGGCACAGGGGGTGAACGGTGGAGCTTATTGAAAAGAAATTTTCTCCGCGATTAGCATGGGAGAAAATGGGAAAATTTCCCATATTTGAATGACGGGGTGTGGAAAGGAGCAGTGCGCTTTGCTTTGTGTTGCCGAATTCTGTAAAGCGGGCTCTGAAGGGTTCCCAGCTGCTGGCCATGCGATGTTTTTTAATCTTTCGCTTTAATGGAAATCGCTACAAAAGTAGGTTAAGGCCTTCTAGTTAAGACCTAATAAAAACCAATATGAAATTAACTTTCTTTGGTTTTTTTTTGTTTTCGATCTTCAAAAGCCCTTTGACCTATGGTCATATCTCCACCACGTTCAACATGAGTAAAAATGAGAGCTTAACATTAAACAACAGGCCACTCACCAACTCACAACAGGAAACACTACGCAGTTTCTGGAATTTGGAATTCAGCGGCGCTCCCTTACCACTTTATCTTCCCTCTTCACCAATCCCACACCTGAGCTCCCACGTCACCCGCGCTAAGTACCGTGTACACATTCCTCCTCTATCACCAAAGCAAAAACACAAACGAGTCTAATAAAAAATGACTTCCATTTGGCTTAAGAAATTGCTCGTTAAGTATGATTGATGTTTATCGTCCTTCCAACAAACGCGCGTAGACATTACATATTTCGTTTTCGTTTTCGTTACAGAGTCGCCTGTCACCTCTTCAACTTGTTGCCTCATCATGTCAATTACCAGGCGACCTAACCACTAGAATGACGACGACGAACATCCCTTCCAAGTGAATCCACCATCAACCCCAACCACCATCGTGTCTGAGTTCATTTTTGGGAAAGAAAATTAAGGCAATCCTCGTTATTTAAACTTTCAATCGAGGACGAGGTGGCTGAGCAGAAGATACACCACGCAACAGGATTGATTTCATCCGACAGGCTAAGGAGGAGGAGGATATACAAGACTCTTCCTGCTTAAGAGGCTCTTGAAAATGTGTTTTCTTTTAATAAACGACAGCCGATTGAATTCAGATTTCATGGGGAATTGTTTGAGATAAATTCTGACAGGCGGGTGAGGAGGTGGAGGAATGAGAAAATTGTGACAATTGAAGGCGTGTGAGAGGGAAGGAGTCGCGCCCGCTCAGATGGAAAACCCCATTAAAACCAGATAAATAGCGGTAATTTATGCCCGCCTGGTTGCCTCTGCCGACGGCGTGGCATCACTAAAACATCCTTCGCCCGGAAAATATCCTTGCACAGCAGAAAAAACACAGATTCTGATTCACACACAAAATGGGAAAACATAAATTTTATTAGTACACACAGAGAAGGATATCACCCCGAAGGAGCATGTGTACCGTTCGCATGCATCCCCATCCTCATTCCTATTCCTCCGGAGGATAACTCGTTGAAAATCATGATGATGGAAAATCTTTTGGGAAATCTACCAGAAGGATCAACGAAAAAAAAGGAGCAAAATAATTTTTATTTTCATCGTTCGTTGTTCTTTTTGAAATTCCCGCAGACTGCAGGACATGAAAGACACCTGTTTCCAGGACGAGAGTGCGGGGGCGGAAGATGTGATCTTTAAAAAGACTGTTGTTGTTGTAAAATTTATTTCCAATCGAACATCAGGAGGCTGTTGTTTTGAGACTGACATGGAAAACTATAAAATGTAAATATCCTTCGACGACGACGCCACGACATCTGCTACGACATTCAGTCACACAAAAAGGAGTCGGAGGATTACAGAATTTATTTAAATCTGTCTCGTCCTCTCTTGAGAAACTATTTCAGGAGAAAATTATACAACGACAACAGTTCATTACGTTGAGACGAAGACGCGCACACACAAACACTGATTTGAATCCTTTTTGGAAATCCCCAAAGTAATGGAAGGAAATTCTTTTTTTCTTCCTTTTTTGGCTTCCATTTCATCTGCCAGGATATCTTCACACCTCGAAGGAGGAGGAGTGGACGGACAATAATGCATACGGGAGAGAGGTCAATGGTGGCAAAAAGGGGCAGAGAGATCAAAGGGTGAAGAAGAGAGATTGCTTTGGACGGAGGGAGGAGAAGGAGGCTATGGGAGGTCGTGGAAAACGAGAGGTTAAGAGAAGGTGTCAAGTGGGTTGGAGCCTTTTTTTGGTGTTTTTTTGGTCCTTTTTGGTGTGAAATTTTCTATTTTAGTTAGAGGTTATTTTCGAAATGCTTTGATCGCTGACCAGGTTACGTGAATGTCAGGTGATAAGGGTATAAAAAGGAGCTTCGAAAAGACAAAGGCAAACAGAAAGACTGCGAAAATTAACATCAAAGGAACAACGAGAAGAAGACTGAGGAAAGGCTGAAGATGTTTCGCGTAGAATCTAGTAAAAAGGATCTATACTAGTATAAAGGATCTTTACTACTATATATAAACGGTTGAGTTAAGGTGAAGCCTTAATATGGGCACTGTGATTATAAATAGAAACGCAGAAAAGGCGTTTGGTCAGTAGCTCAGCTCGTAAAAAGCGTAAGAGCAAGAAAACTTGAGAGACTCACAGCCATATTCAGAGGACATTTAGCGTGGATATTTACTTCGAAGGCATGGATGAGATAAAAACTGAAATGCAGTGAAAAATATTTCATATTAACCTAGCACAAAAGACAAAGGAGCGACAGGAACTAAAAAGGTTAGGCCAGACCAGTGCAAAAATAGAAACGCATAAATGTCGTATGGTCAGTGGAGCTCAAAAAGTGCGGGTGTTCTGAACATAGAACTCCTGTATAAAAAAGACCAGGCCAATAAACGGCCTATCATACGATCTTTTATTTCGTTAGAGCTTGCAAGCCCTTCTGACATCTTAGAGAGCAGAGCCAGCTTTAAAACAAAGTTAAAAAACACGAAAAGGTTAAGAGGTGGGTTGGAGTCGATAAATGAAGTCAGGTTCTTTCACTGGTAGGCAATAAGAAAAGGCCATGTTTCCGTTGCTACATTTTGTTTAGTCGCCGCCAGCAGCGGTGCTTGAGTTCACAACAAAAAGGATCAGTATGCACGAAAAGAGTTCTTATAAAAGCTAGATAAGACATTCCGACAAAGAGCAGCCAAAGCATCGAAGACTTTCCTCTCTAAGTCAGCTTCTAACAGACTTTTTAGCTCACTTTTTATTTTATGTGAACTGGAAGAATGCAAATGTTTTTTTTTTAAGAAGCTCCAAACAGCTTTGAGTCTACTTTACAAGCAACACAGATAGGAGACCGTGGGCATTTTTTTCATCTCCGAAGCAGAATCAGAAAAACAATGAAAACTTTTGCGTACAACATTTATTAAAAAAAAAAAATATTTTCTAAAAAACGATGAAGGAGATAAGTCCAAAGAGACCTAGAAACTCAATAACCCTCCAGAAGGGAGATTGCAGATAATCCTTTTTTTCTACCCATTGTCTTTGTGATGGTTTTTATTTGTAGACGGTTTTTAGTGGAGTCTTGATAAGAATTTTCGACTCTTCTCTGTTTATTCAGGGAATATACTCGAAGAAGTTTGATTTAGAGCTGCAGAAATGTTTTTCACACCACTGTGAACTGGTAATAAGTATTTATCCTTTCCTGTCATTAGAAGTTTTATCAATTTGCCATGATGGATCGTTATACTCAGGCTCGGGCAAGAGAGCAGTCTGCTGGCAAACGAAGACTGCGAGCGTCAAGAAAAATATATATACATATATACCTATATACAGTCGAAGCCCTCTAAGTCGAACGCCCGCTAACTCGAATTTTTTCGCCATATTCTGGCATTCCCTTCAATTTTCCATACAAAATCCATCCTCTAAGTCAAAAAGCCCTCTAACTCGAATACATTTTCTCGACTCTTGGTCTGATTTCAATTCCTCTAAGTCGAATATTTTTTTTTTTTTTTTTGCAAAAAAATAAACAAAAATTTCCTCTCGCAACTTGTATTGCATGCTCTCTCTCTCTAAATTTGGCCCTGGATGACAAACACCTTTCATTTCATGTTGATTTTTTAATGCAAACACGGCGGAGAAAAAAGCGTATGTCGTTGCCCTTATATTGTTTACCTATGCAAGAAGAATTTTCACAACAAGAATGAGGATTTGCATGGCGACCTACGCGGCATACATCGAACCCAAAGAACACGAGAAAATTGAAACTATTCGCCAATGGTTCTCGAAGACAATTTTTGTCTAGGGTCTGTCGTCCTCTACACACAACCACAAATGAGCTACAGGTTATTTGTGCACACAACCGTCCGGCTCTAGCGTTCTGTAGCAGCGCAGCTCTGCGCTGCTTATTCGTTATGTTGTTGGTTGGACCTCAAATAATTTGCTTTTAATTTAAAAACAGTTATGTGTCTGAGATGTTTTCAAGCTTCATTTAGTGAATGCATTGCCAACACTGCCTTTTTAAAATAAAGTCCTTTTTTAAAAGCCTTCATTCTCCAATTTTAAAGACTCAATTTAAAACTGCAAGCTTAAGTAATTTCTTGTGTTTTTTCCTTATACCTTATGATCAAAAAAGAACCGAAATTTTCATTTTAAAATTCCCGCGCTTGTCCAATCGGTAAAATTTTATTCTCTCAACGTTGGCAACACTTTTATACATATTCTGTCAAATTTTGACGGATATCGTATGATTAGTTTTTGTTTGACGTCTATACAAATAAGTTGAAAAATTTTCGTGTGGCGATTTTTATAATGGATGAAAATTTAGAACAACGTGCGTGCATCAAATTTTGTGTTGCAAATGGATTTAAGTGTTCCGAAACGTTGAAAATGTTAGAAAAGGCCTTTGGTGAATCGTGTCTAGGGAAAATACAGGCATATGAGTGGTATAAACGGTTCAAAGGTGGTCGTACAAGCTTGGATCATGATGAGATCCCTGGCCGCCCAACAACATCTGTTACTGAAGAAAACATTGAATCGGCGAAGCAAATCGTGTTGCAAAATCGTTCTGCACCGATAAGAGAGATTGCTGTGTTGTTGGGCATCTCTTATGGATCAACCGAACACATTTTAACTGATGTTTTGGGTTTAAAACGCGTCGCTGCTCGGCTGGTGCCAAAAAACCTGAATTTCATTCAAAAACCGCGTCGTTGTGTCTCAGTTTTTGGCCAAAAACTCAACCAATATCATCAACCAAGCACCGTACTCTCCAGATATGGCCCCGTGTGACTTTTTCCTCTTCCCCAGACTCAAATTGCCATTGCGGGGAACGCGTTTTCTGACCATAGAGGCCATAAAAGAGAATTCGCTGCGTGAACTAAAGGCCATACCTTCGGCGGCCTATAAAACTTGTATGGAAAATTGGATCAAGCGTTGGCATGCATGTATTGCCGCAGGAGGAGAATACTTTGAAGGTGATAATAAAGAAAATTATTAAAAATTGAAATTTTGCGTTTTTTAATAAAATTCCGGTTCGTTTTTGATCATAAGGTATGTATACTTTTTGGAATAAAATAAAGGCTTTTAAATAAAAAAAAATATTAATTCCTCTAACTTGAATTTTTCGAAAAACTCTAACTCGAACTAATTTTGAGATCCCGTGAAAATTCGACTTAGAGGGCTTCGACTATATATATATGAGGTCTGTTCAAAAAATAAGGTGAATTTTAAAATTTCACGGGCTACGTACATTAGATTATCGATTTTTTTTATTTTGTTATGTTGGTACACTCGTCTCGAACATACGTTTACAGTTTCAGCTGTATAGCATACTTATTTTGTTTGTGAGAGGCATAAAAGTTAGAAATGTGTTGCGTGTTCCGCGATTTTCTGCTGTGGATCTTCCATGGGGACGATTGAACTTTGGTTTCGATGTCATAACCCTATACCCATGATTTGTCATCAGTCATAATTCTTGTAAGCAAATCTGGATCGCCGTTGACGTCATTCAACAATTCCTGAGCGATGCTCATTATTTAGGGTGAGCTAACCAATTACAGTTGATGGAAATAGTGAGACATAATTGTAGTGCCGATGGTGATAAAAAATGATTCAGATGAAAAAATCGATTCACTACCAGTGACTTATTTTACTAAAATAAGAAATAAAACCACAAATTCGTACTCATAATTCACAAGAGCTTAACACAACAGATTAAATTTAATGAAAATCATAACTACAAATTTAGTTCAAAAATAGCTGCAAAACGAGTTGATAAAATGCTGATTATATTAGAACGTAAGCGCACAGAGACAACGAGATTTTTGTTCAGAAGTTCTTTGACAATGTACATAAATTACAAAATAGACTTTTAGACTCCTGCGGTCAGACAAATTCATTCCCGTCCCGAACAAAACTCGCCATACTACTCCTCCACTGACCCAAAACGATCCAAAAAAAAAACCAACCGAATCGCTCGAGGACATCTCTTCCACTCAACCCCACCACACCTTCGAATCCCCTCACAGAGACCTACTTCTGGCAAAAAACTGTAATCTGTCAACCGAACCGCTGACAACTGTCATTTTGCTCCGACTAAATGTCACACTCAGCTGAGGTTTTAAACAAAATGCGACGGTTTTTTTTTATTTTTTGAATAAAATATTTATATGAGAACCGCAGCTTTTCATCGACCTTCCAACACACACATGCATCCTCTGACATAAATGGCGGAAGAATTAATTTGTCAAAAAAGTGTCAACCTCCTCCCACAAGAACGCGACAAATGACTTGAAAGTTGGAAGCTCCCCTTTAATCCTTTTTTTTTTTTTTTCACTCATCACACAGACAGACAGATGCATATATGTGTGTGCTCCAAAAAGAAAGAGTGTGAAAATTCTTGAGTTTGCAAGTCATAAATTATCCACAGCACAGGACAAAAGGACAAGAGGGAGATGGAGAAAAAAAACAAATTCCAAAGACATATCTGATCACCGACCAAATGAACTACCATTTTGATATTCAACCCTGGTCCTTGCTCGTATTACAACGGAAGAAGGAGGAAAGAAAAAACAAAAAAAAGGACGACGACGATGATGAAGACACATCATTCTTTCCGCTGTGTCGGCCAGACTCATTTCTGGTGACTTTTATTTCGACCAATAAGGCATGCCGAGGAGCAGCGCTGTTCAGGCGATGCCAACCGGACTCCGGAGAGAGGTGGTGATCCTTTGTCTGGACCTCGTCCTGGAATGCTATTTGCTGCCCAGAGATGTATTAATAAAAATGAAATACGTAGTGGGGGGGTGGGCACTCTCCTCGTCACAAGGAACAGATGTGGAATTGTGCAGGAATTCCGTGATGTACTCTTTTTGGATGTGTGTGTGTCTCAGGACGAGGAATTCACGTCGTCACGTACAAAAGGAATTTCTCCTTATTATTTCGCAGTTCGTTGCGGACGACTTGTGTGAGCGATGGTCTTAGAAATGGCAGCGGCGGTGCTCTGCTGCTGATGGAGGAGGTGGAGAAGGACGATTCGGCATTTTTTGTGCTCCTCCACCGGCAGAGTGTTGAATTTGAACTTAAATGGGAAGCTATTGGCGATTTCCTTCTTCGGGTTTTTTATTGAATTTATACGACAATGGCGGTTGGAGGTTAAGTGTGCGTGTAAATGGATGCAATTCGGAAGACCAGAAAGCACGAGACGACATGAGTCTCGAGACATCTGTGCAGTTGAGTTATGACTTTCAGGACACCGAAAACGACGAGTTTTACGTTCATGGATATGACCCAGTTTATGCGAGGAGACAAATGCCAATGCAGTTGGGGAATTTCGCAGCGAGTCTGAGAGGTAGTTCAAGGATTATCGTTTCACAGTTTGTCCATTGTTGACAACAAACATTCGTAAGTAATTTTAGATGTAGAAAGCAAATAAAGGGTTTTTCAATAATCAATGCAACTTTCAATTTAACCCTACACTGTGCAATGTAGCAGATCTGATACAGCTAAATTTTTACTTCTTTCATAAACTATGGATCACAATTTTACTCTGTTAAGCTTTGTAGATGATCTGCTACACATATTTTGAAAGCAGTAATCATGCCAAGTTACAGTCTATGTAAGGGTTTTTTTTATAAATTATTATTCTTGTATTTGCAGCCATAAATTATCTTAAGAAAACATTTTTTTTTAGTAAGTCGTGCAGTGTAGGGTTCAATTGTGAACGCACCCTTTCACTAATCATCGAACTGTCATTGTCAATTTATTCAGTAAACTCAACATTACACGAAAGAGCAACGTCTGCAAATTGGACAAATTTTCTACCGAAATTCGGAGTTAAAGTTGACCGCAACTTTAAGAGCATTAACTCCAATTTTCGGTCGTAGTTCTCGCTCTAGTAGACAAGCAACACCAAGTTTAGTGAAAAAAATTGTGTCTACATATTCGTTGTGTAATGTGCTGCGCCAGTGAGACAACGGGTTAGTCGAAATGTCGCAAATATGGCTGCCGTTCAGGCGTCCGTAACAAACGATCCAAATCAGTCAATTCCACGGCGTTCTCAAGAATTGGGCGTGGCTCATACCACCTTAAGGCGTATTTTACGTACGGATCTTGGTTTACACCCATACAAGATTAAGCTGACTCAAGAATTGAAGCCGATGGACTATTTGAAGCGATGTACGTTCTACGATTGGGCTCTGGAGAAGATGCGCCAAGGTGATAAATTTCATCGGAAAATCATCTTCAGTGACGAAGCTCATTTTTGGCTCAATAAGTTAGTCAATAAGCAAAATATGTGTTATTGGTCGGGTAAAAATACACATGAATTACCACTTCATCCACAAAAAATAACTGTTTTCTTAGGTTTGCATGCCGGCGACTTTATTGGGCCATATTTTTTCATCGACAATAGCGATCGTCACGTTACTGTGACTGGCCAGCGTTAGCGCCACGATTACCGATTATTTCTGGCTCGATTTTTAACATATGGACTTGCATGACATGCGGCTTCAACACGATGGTGCCACAAGCTGAGCAGCACACGTTAGAATCGATTTATTGAAGAGTAAGTCGATTGTCCGCCTCGTTTGTGCGATTTAACGTCTCTAGATTTTGTTCCTTGCGTCTACGTTAAGCTATTGATTTATGCCAAAAAGCCGATGACGTTGGAAGAGCTCAGGCGCAATATTGAACGTGAAATAGCGGCTGTTTCCACAACCAAAAAGATGGAGAGACGTTGAGGATCTAACCTCAGTTAATAAAATAAAAAAAAAAATAAATAGTCGGCGTAACAGCCCATACAGGGCCTGAGCCTAGCTTCTTCTCAGTTAATACATTTCCTAAACTAGAAACCAGGCTAAGTGAAAAGGCAAAAGTGAGGTTGGAAATAAGTTTATAAACAAGACTGGGAGCATAGAAACGCAAATTTTGATTGATTTGGTCGACAGACTAACAGAAAACAATGAAAACTTTCCGTACAGCCAGTAGACGAATGCTTTATCAAAATTTATACCTCAATTAAAAATAGGTTTTTGAATTAATTTTCAACGTCTCAATGACGCAATTCTTGTGTGTAACCTTTTTTGTGGAGCACTCGTGTGCCATTCTTTCCAAATGAACCGAATGTCTGAACATAATCGCTCGTTCTGCATGCGCCACTATTCCCTTCCCAACAGAACAAACAAAATTCTAAGTGGTACAAAACACAAGAACATCCTCGAAAACCCCAAAAACGACAAACGCACACTCTTACGACCGACCCGACCTCAACCTAACCACAAATAGAGATACTCGACTCTAGTCCATCTGCTGCAGATAACCACATCAACAACGGCAAACACCTACACACCGCAGTCCATGACACGTGAAGAGATTAATTGCCTTTGTTAGGCCAACAATCAGGCTCCTCTGACAAGTGACTGATTTGCTTCCCAGAAACACTCAACACAACAAACGACAATGACGACGACGAGGACGAAGACGAGGACTCCTTTTAAGACACCCCCTTCCCGTCCAACACCAGATAAACTGTCTTTCCGCAATCCAGATGCGTGCTTCTCACTTCAATCATGGGCTCCCCATTATTAACTCAATTCCGACGCTTCCATTTCCTCTAAATCCTTGATGGCTCACCGATGGCACACACATGCTCCAGCACCAGCTCCAGCTCCATGTGCAATAAAATCCACACATCCACCTACCCAAACCTCATCCGGCAGTAAATGGAACATTCACCACCCGGGACAACGCCCTAACCGCCCTCGGGGCCTGTACTCCCACCACTCCAGGAATAACAACAAAAGCTGACAACAACGGATGCTGCACTAATGCAACCGGAGAAATGCCACAACCAGAAGAAAAAAAAAGTGAAAACTTGGTCTCCTCCCGAGGCGAAGATGATGCACACACATGCAGTCGCGATTTCTTGGATTACGACAACGACGACGGCGACGGAACGGAACCCATAAACTGAAGCAGAGGAGGGAACGCAGCTGAGATAATAACCAAGCAACAGAGCATTGCATCGCTCCAGACCAAACCGCCGACATCATTTCCACATTTGGCCGCTTGTTAGGACGGAATCTTTGTGTGCACCACCGACACATGACGCCAAAAAAAGGAAAAGAAACAACAACCTCCAGCGGGACCACGGAGAAACTTTTCTCTTCTTTTTTTTTTCCGTGTCTTCGGGGGGCCTGCAGGGGTCACATGTGTGGTGCAGTCGACAGCTTCAACCCACTTAAAAAAGCAAAGCTGGAGGACTGGAGCTGGCAGAAGACGAGGATCTGAAGCAGCAGCGGGCGGACCTCCTTCCAGCATCTCCCCAGGCGCAGCCAACTTCAAGGTTCCTTCTCTTCTGGAACGGATTTGTTACACATCTGCGTGTCACGTGGGTTGCATTTGTAAAATTCGCACAGTGAACGAGGATGACGATGACGACGACGGAGATGGAGATGGAGACGAAGACGTCAGTGGTCGTTTGTAATGCGTCCAACGATCGGGATGAGGGGACGACATCCTTTTTCGCTGCTGGTGCTTTGTGTGTTTCTTTTAATCGGGAAATATCGTGCAGCAAATCGGTTTGGGTGGTAAATCCGATTAGAAGAAAGAATTGGGCCGAAGTGGTGGGCGAGACGAGACGGAGCTGGTGATGGAAACAGGGTGGCAGCTACTAAGAATTATGATGAAAATTTGTGGAACGGTGCGTAGAAGAACGTCGCGTCATTTGGAAAGCCCGACAGGTCTGGAAATTGCGTCGAGGATGGCATCATGCGTGTTGAAACTGGCTGAGGAATAATCAAACGTGATGTAGGATCGGCAAAAAATTACTAAGAACTTGTGGAGCGGGGACTAAGAGAAATGACCAGCGACTTCAAATCAATCGAAAGGAGCTATTGGAAGGTATTAATGGAGAGCAAACAACAGCGTATGATGGTGAATGATGTCTCGGTATCAGTGGAATGAGTGGACGACAGTACATTAGCTGTGGAACATATTCATGAGGAATAAACGACGGACAGAGGTCGATTTTAAACAATCAGCCGGACAAAAATCAATTTTTCAAATAGACATTGCAGATATACAAAAAAAAAGTGCAAATAGTTCATTTAACATGTAATCGACCATGTTTTGTATTTCTAGAAAAAGTGGAATTTCAATTCCACTCGAAATGAAGTTTGGTGTTCTGCAATTATGGCGAATTCGAATTTTTGTCTACGATAAAAGAAAAATTGTCCTGGCTCTTTTCAGCTGTTCATTTAAATTCACAGACAGTTTTGTATTCATAGACAAAGGCGTGTTTAATTTTTTTTTTGAATATGAAATTAAAAGCGTGGTTTTCTGCGTATTTATAAATTCCCCCATGTCCTTTGTGCGATTTCATGGTGCACTTCGTTTTTTTTTTACGCTTACGTGTTGCGAAGTAGATAGACCCGGACTTTCATTTATGTTTTCGACGTTGTCGATATTGCACGACACTTTGCCGGCAACGAAGGAAGTTGTACCTGTCAATAACGCTGTACATTCTTGGTATCTTTGCGATGGCATCTTCTATGGGTGAAATCACCTGAATGTTATTGGATCCACGCCGGTACTAATTGCCGCTTTTGTTGCTACGTATTTTCCTGGATATGAATTTCCAGTTGAGCTTAGAACTGTCTGTCTAGAATTATACCAAGATATTTGGTGGTTTTTGAAAAACTCAGCTGCTTAAATTTGAAATTCGGTGTGTTCAATGAAGAACTTGGATTTTCTTGCGAACTGGATTACCTCTGTTTTCGATCGGCTTGCGTTAAGTCCAATCTTATCCGTTTACCCGTCTAGTGAAGGGCTAATGTAATGGCTATATTGTCGGTATAGGCAACTGGCTTAAAGCCGGTTAAGATGAGCATCAGAAGAATATCATGCAAATGCAAAATGCAAAACTACCTTCGAAGCAACACTCGGTTTTTTTTGATTGAAAAAAGTTGCCAACGATTATTGGAAAAGGATTTTGAGATTAAAAAAATAATAATAAATAGTCGGCGTAACAGCCCATACAGGGCTAGAGCCTAGCTTCTTCGCGAATTTTGAGATTGCTCTGGATAAATAAGCAGCCAGCAAAGTTATTGGCGTGCTGTTAAACGTTTTAAAATTCTAATTGTGCTCAAAGAGGTTTGGAGAACAGAACACATGGAAGAGGAAAAGCTGTTTTATTTTGAGAAATATCCAGGAGTAATCGATTGTTTGGATGATACACACTTTCGAATGACCAAGCCCCATCGGAAGTTTTTTCTCCTTTTTAATTGAGATACTATACAAAGGTAAGTGAATTAAATTCGCAAAGCAAAACTGGGAGTCATTATAAGAAGCCTCGGGTAGTGCTTTGAAAAAACGACTACTGCTTGTCCTAGATCTGTTCTTATGCAAAAGCGGCAAATACCAAAAATGCTTAATCTAATCTTTGCGTGAATCATCGAATCGTTCCTCATTCATTTTACTTTACTAACAACTAATCCATAAGACCCCTTGATCCACTTCAATTTTTCCCTGCCAGCTTCTGGAAAAAAAATACCAAATTGATCGTTCGCCAATGCGGGATATGAGAAAATCAGAAAAAGGGTACTTTGAATACCTGCATTGTTTTTATCATGCGATGCTTCTACTCGTAAGTTGTGGTCAAACTTAATGCATCGATGAAAAATGTAACTTAAAGCCATGTCAGCAAGATAAGGAGTTTACCTTCTAGATTTTAACCAAATCAATCAAGCCGTTCCAAACTTTTAAATCGCAAATATTAGGTTGTCAAATATCTTGTACGGCTGAACCAATTTTAATGGAATTTGGAATATAAATTTCTTATGTCCTACATTTGAACGTTAACTAATTTATTCTTGGATGCAATAAGTTTGACTTCAACTTAGAAAGCAACACCAGAACAAAGCAGGCGGACGTTAAGATAAATTCTAGGGAATTTTGTGATTGCGCACACGTGTTCAACAATCATATCTTCGGCAACTGCTGTGAACCACAACAGAAAGCCAATAAAAACTCTTTTTTTTTTGTTAAAGAAAAACAAAAAATCAGTTCATCAGTTCGAACACCTGCGTTCTTTTTATCATGCGCTGAATGCACTTCAAAGTTGAAATCAAGCTTAATGCATCTAGACAAAAAAATACTCTCAAACACAGCATAAGCAATTTCTGCCAAATTGGTTTGGGTTAAAAAAGAAAAATTACAAACATCCAAACTTTCGAATTTATCTTACCACAAACCAAAAAAATATTCAAAAATATAGCATTTTGATTGCCTGCTTTGATGAGCACTTGTTGTTCGAATTAAAGTCAAACTTTGTCCATCAAAGAATAAATTAACTTATATGGTTAGCCATTATGCTAGCAGTCTGCCTATCAAATTTTATTTAAATTAGACTCTTCAAACAGAAGTTAATCCCACTTATGTTGAAAACGTGCAATTTTTTGTGACTCTCGGTATTTGACTTACGTGACTCTTTTTGCTATATCTTGGCTAGTTTAATGAATAGCCTTATAATTTATGGCATGTTATTCTGAAATGTAAATTATATTATTGTAAAGTTTCATTAATATCGATTCAGGTGCGCGTTAGAATTTGGCACATGCGTTTGTATTTTGAGCTTAATCTGGCGAAAAAAATGTAGACACTGATCCTGCTTTAGTTACAAAAGTTATGATTATTATATAAGCTTGAAATGAAATGTTTAAAATGTTTCCAACATTCATTGCGGTGTCTTTGACCTCAAAATCCGAAATTTTCTC
Organism: Syritta pipiens; assembly: GCA_905187475.1. Taxonomy (NCBI): domain Eukaryota; kingdom Metazoa; phylum Arthropoda; class Insecta; order Diptera; family Syrphidae; genus Syritta; species Syritta pipiens. The sequence continues at coordinate 10,356,881 of LR994573.1, forward strand.
ACAACTAATTGATTCACTTGGTTGTTGTTCATTCCCAGTGTTAGTACGTTGCCAATTTTTCGCTTCAATGTGACCGAGGGCATTAGTCACCACCTAACCTCTGTCTCCTTCATGCTTCAAACTCCTCTTTGAAGCATCCTTCGTCATGGGCGATTCACAGAATTCAACGTCAGTCGCAGAAGCCCTTCAAAGACTTGCAGAAAAAAGACACCCTGAGGTGACTAAGAACAAAAAAAAAAAAAAACGAATTTCGGGTTACGCCAGAACAGACAGAAATTTGAGAACCCCACCGGCCCGATCCACGTGTACTGAGCCCCCTCCGTACTTTTGTTTCTACAAAATTTTATTTTCCCTGTCAAAAAATTTGCCTCACCCTGCAGAATATTTATGGCTTCAGCTTTTGTTGTGTGTGGAACTGAGGCTCACACACACTTTTTTGCTGTTGTGGAGATTCTAAAAACCAAAAAATTGACTGCAATGCTGTTGGTCCAATAAATTTCCGATAGCTAAGTGCCTATTGTCCTTTTTCAAACGCAGTCGTCCTCCTTTGAGTGTTCAAATTTGACTTTTTTTTTCTGTGTCGACATAAACGTGTGCACTGTCATTTAATTATTTTTCGAAATTGTCATTCTGCCATCGCTTTTGTCGTAAACGTGGAAAAACTAACCCAAAAACAAAAAAAATCTGCTGCTGTGTCCTGGTCAAGGACACATCAATTTCCAAGCAATTTCCATCGAAACACTACACAAACGAGTCTCCTCTTCACTCCTCCTCTTCGTCCTGACAACGTCCACACGTTAATTTGAATCGCACTCTCGTGCTGGCTGGTTGGCGTTATCGGCCGACGCCTGCTTGGCGGCTACCTCCACCTCCAGTCACACACGCACGCAGCCGAAATTTTAGCCGAAAAAAAAAAAAAGCCTCCAAGAGACCGTCAAGGACGTTGCTGCTAATGAACCATACACACAAACACACACGAGCCGCAGAAACGTCGACGGGAGTGCGCGCCAGGATACGCGTGTCGCTAGGCGAGAGGTGGGTCTGTGTGCGTGTGCTGCGGTTTCTTTGTGGATTCTTTTTTTTTTTTTGTTCAGCTGTATTCGGCAGGGAAGGCAGAGGGAAAGGAAGCTTTTAATTAGACCCTTGAGGAGGAGAAACGCTTTTACACGAGATGATGATTGAGGCGCTGGCGCGCTGTAAGAGAATCGTCGGAATGGGAGCGTGCTGTTCAATTATTTCGTAACGAAGTGGGAGTTGGGAGGTTCTCTGAATAGGCACCATCGATGGAAAGGTGAAAGGAAGGGGGCGTGTGGCCTACAAAACGACGTGGTAATCGATGGTGGCTTTGTTGTTGACTCACGCTGGCTGTGAGGAGAGGAGGTGCCTTCTTTGACGTCGATGAGTCGTGATTTGGCAGGGCTGTGGTGCTGCGAAGTTGACGTGTTATTTGTTCTCCTTCCCTCGGGGACTTTAGTGAAATTCATTTAGTTGTAGACATCGTTTTGGACTACTTTATGAAGTCATGTCTTTGGAACACGAAACATGATTTAGACTGCGTAGGATTTAAGTCGTTTTTGGGAGTTCGTTCAAAAATCATACAAAATAACTTCAATGTCCGTCTGTCTGATTCACAAAAACACGGACATAACTTTTGAGTCCTTCTTACTTAATGGATGGACAAATTCAGACTGGATTTTGGTTTTGGTAAAGTGCAACTTCAAATAAAAGGTTACATTTTTATGACAATAATCTGATTGTTTAATATCGAATGCACCTACCATATGTCTTTCACAATAAATTTATTGCGATAATGACTTCAAAAACCCTTGAAAATTTGTACAAAAATAATCCTTCACCCCGATTCCAACAGAAATAAATCTAAACAGTGATGTTGCTAGGCTTAAAATTTACTTGAAGACAAAAAGCAATAAAGAATCTTTTTTTTAGATCAAAAACAGATTCAAAGCCCTTTGTAAATGGCAACAAATGATGAACCTTTACCTACGTTCTGATTTCCAGAAGCCATTGGTGATGTTAAGCAGTTTGAAATTAACCCTTTCATGCCCACTCACCATTCACAGTTACGTTACGAAGAAGTACGGTCCAATGATGTCACCAGCCCATAAACCGCACTAAACTGTGACTTTTTTGGATGCATTGGTAGGTCTTGCAAAGCTTCTGGCTGATATTCACTCCAAAATCGACAATTCTGCTTATTTACGTACCCATTGAGCCAAAAATGAGCTTCGTCGCTGAACACTTTCTTAACTTTCTGAAATTTCTTAACAGAGCACGCATTTTGATAATAAAATTCAATAATTTGCAAGCGTTGTTCCTTTGTAAGACGATTCATGGTTAAATTATAGACCAAACTGAAGATGTTTGACAGTGAAACAAAACACGAAACGTGCCTCAGCTGTTTAAACCAGTGTTGCCAAAAAGATAATAGCTAAAAAATCACCCTTTACAACATGAACTTCATTTACTCAGAAATCGAAAAATATTAGCGCAATTAAAACAAAATTTGTGTTAGGTTGCTGCTTATAACAATTTTAAACCATTTAATACTGCTTCAGACATTTATTGTGCAATAAGAATGTTATATTCGGGATCCATTACTTTGGTTTTGGTGAAGGGAAATCTCAATGAAAAGTTACATTTCATCAGATCTCATAACTTGTTCTAAAATCACAAAAGTATTCTGAAAGTAATTCGATTGTATATACGCATTTTACAAAGTAACTGTTTCAACTGAAAGGCATGGCTTTGAATATAATGAACTTTTAGCGAACATAGACGACCAGTGTTGAATATTTTTATTTTTTAATTTGGCTTAGTTGAGACCTGGTAAGCTAGATTTTAGCAAAAAATATTATTCTTTGGTTTGGAATAAAATGTGGTCATGAAAGGGCTAAAATTGGGCCCCTTGAGATCAAACGTATACTTAAGACCGAAATTGAGCATTTAACACCAAAATTGGACTACCAAAATTGGGCTTAAGACAAGAATTAATAGCCTTTCTACCGCAATTAGACTACTTAGGACCGAAATTGAATTTCCTTACACATTTAATTTATTTTTAAAGACAAAAACTACACTTTTCGAACCAAGAAACCACCCAAAAAAATCTGCACTCATGTCAGAAATGTTGGCCTACGTTTGCAGAGAAGCATCTCTGACCGAGGCACAGTTAAGACCAAAAGTTGACTCATAAAGACAAAAATTACTTTCCGTTCAACTCTTTTCCAGGCCCATAGTCCTCAGTGGATGTCAAAATTATAATTTTTTTCCTTAGAATGACCTGCGCTCCTGATTTTCAGAGAACAGCGATGATATTGAGCGATTTCAGGCTAGACTTGGCACCAAAATTAGACTTGGCAAAACCAAAATTATCACCCCTATTGCGAGTGTCAAAAAATAAACGATAAACGATACTTATCAAAAAGTTTGACGCGTTGGTATTGTGATTGTTTAGTTCATTTAGTTTATGTATTCGTGTTTTTTTTTTCATGAATTACAATAATATAAGTTGAACAAAAAAATATTAAATTAATTTATTAAAGCATAAAAAAAAAAAATACCTGTAATCTATAGCTCGTAAGGGGCTAGAATCGAAAACAGAAATGAGACAACAAAATTAGGTAAACAAAAAATCAAAGAAATAGAGTGAGTGGGGTCTTTGACATTTAAATTAAAATGTAATTAAATAAAAACACAAAGCAGATCAAGAATGTGTTTATAATTTAAACCTAACAGCCATGCTTTTACTTCTCTGAGGAAAATGGATTTATGACGAGTACATCGTATGCTGTACGGCAATTTGTTGATGAACGATTGATAAACATAAATTTTTCTATTGGAGAAAATTGGTATTGTGAATGTCAATTGTGTTTTGTAAATTTGTTTGATATTTTTGTGGACGACGAAGGCACAAATCACATAGTACGTAGATCATCGCCGAACGAAGACAGAGGAAACGAAAAAAAATGTAAATTAGGTATAATCTTGTTTGATACATCTAACAATACAAATATGTTGTAATAGTTGCAAAAGAAATTTGTTTGAAAATCGTATTGCAACAAAAATGGGAACAGTTTTCAACGTTCGGGATTGATGATTGATTGAGCCGGATTTAATTTTCCTTCCAATTCAGTCAATAGAAAAAGCTGACTTCGATAAATGGAAGTTATTTATACAGCTCAAAATATATTCAAAAATCTGGGATCCTGATAGTCGCCATCGAACCACGACTCCAATGAACTGATTTTCAAAATTAAATGCTATTTCTTTATTTTATTTAAATAATTTCCGAAAACAATATTCAAATGAAAACAAACAGAAATTTTGATTTTCTGCTGTCTTGAACTGTTAAATAAATGTTTTCATTCACAACAGTCAATTTATTCACAATAGCCAAACATTTTATCAATCAAGTTAGACAATACCGATTTTGTTTTTGATTGATAAATTTATCAACCAGTAATTGATTGATATTTGACACTCGCAATAGGGGTGCAAGTTTCCTAATGCTCTTACTTTACTTTTGAAAACGAAACTTAATTGAAGATTATTTTTCAAACTCAAAATAAATTCAAAGACTTTCATTAATGTTTGATTATTGACGATTTGGTCTCCGCTCTGATATTCAGACAGTAGACCAAAAAGAAATCTACACTCATATCAGAAATTTTATCTCAATTTAGCTTTCGCCTACGTTTGCAGAGAACCATCTCCGAACAACTCCGCTGTAAAGACAAAAAGTTGATTCCTAAAGACAAAAATCACTTAAGAATCCTTGTGCAGACCCCAAGTTCTCCCAAAGAATGACAATTTTTGCCACTAAACTCTCACAGCCACGTGCCTCTGAACACAGCTCTGCCACGCAGCACGCACAACACCACACGCCTACTTGTCGCCCAACAGCCAATTATCCCTAACGAACCTGTCACTCCCGCTTAAGCCTTTTATCTCTGACATTCCCAACACAACAGTCGCTTAGTCCCTACTCTTCCGCATCACTGCTCAGATTCGGATCAACTCGCAGGACCTTCTGAGCTTCGTCTCCTTTTTCCTGATTAAGATGAGAGAGAGAGAGAAAAAGGCAAAAGTTTTGCATAAAATTTCCTTTCTTTTGCATTCCATTCACCTTTGACACACGCTCAAATAATCAAAAGGTAAAGGATTATCAAAAACGAAAGAAAGTCCTTCCACTCCCACTCGTCCTGTCAAAAGTAAAGAGAAAGGAAAAAAAAAATTATGCGAGGAAATGAAAAATTCATGAACCAAGTGATTAAACACATCCTGATCGACACAGAGAGATCCAAGAAGACGAAAAAAAAAAGGCCAACATTGTTCGCCTCTTGGTGCATTATTAATTCCCTCTCGTCCTTTTGATGAGACACGAGAGAAGAAGAATCCTTTCCCTCTGTTTGTCCTCCTCCTCCCCGGGTTTCATTTACTGTGCCAAAGACCACAGTTGTATGCCAAATTGCTCTCAACAAATGACGACGACAACGATGATGATATCCTTTTTCCCCATCAAGGATTCTTTTTTCTTCCAAAGATGCCGTGGTGTGGAGAGAGCACTCTTCTTCGACTTGCGGTCGGGTCACGGAGGATGGAGGATAATGGATGGAAACTTTTCATCAAGCACAAGTAATCCGCTGGTAGTTACAGTTGGCAGTTGGAACACACACACACACACACACTCCTCGTCCTTCTCGTCATCGTTACAAAACTATTTACCAGGAGGTCCTTCACTTCAGAGTGGCAAAGACGACGGCAAACCACCATTTGGCAGTTCGTCAGATTTTCCACGCCGAAGGGGAAGAAAAAAAACTTTTTCTCTCACCCAAAGCCGACAGAAAGTTTGATGAGTTTTTTCTTCTCTCTTTTTTCCTCCATCTGAGTCCTTCTTCCTCCTCGTCCTTTTTTGCTTCATAATTTTATGGGTTATTTTCCCGCAATTAGATTTTGAACGTCGTCGGCAGCAGTGGCAATTCATTTTTATCGCTCCTTTGCGAGCCTACGCCTAAGTCGTCATCCTGCCGTCCCTCGTTCACCGGGTTGATGATGGCGTGCACGTTAAGCACTCGATCTTCAGTGCGTCCTTAAGTTGGTCCGCTTTTACGAGTATCATTTGACACCCTGTGCTGAGCCTCAATAAAAGTTGAACTCTCTTTCTCTCTCTTGTAGTTATCCTTCCGCCCGTTCCAAGTGGACCAAAAAACGACCAACGACTTGTGTGCTTAATTTGACCAGGAGTTGCCCTTAAAAATTAACGGTCTTGCGGATGACTTAATTTTATGCCTGAAAAGGGAGCGACACATGTAACCATCACTACCAACCACGGACAGGCCATCGAACCAGGACGAAGGATAATCCTCAACAATTTGATTGGATGCTCGTTTTCAAGTGGGTGGCGGGTTGTAAATTCGAAATTTTTCTTTTTTATTATTTTTGAGAAAATTATTTTCCAAATACGAACGAGATTGCCGAAGCCGTTAAGGTAATGAATTGTGTAAGCCCTCCCCCGAGGGGATGTTTAAAGCGATTACAAAGGATTAGGATTCAGATTACTCTTCCTTGTGCGTGGGGGAGGATATAGAATGGACGGAGGGAGCATGTCAGTTGAATTTAATGGTCGGTGGTGGAGGGACGAGAATAGAAGTTCGTTTTTACGTATGCAGAAAAGTCTCTAAGCCGGTAAAAGTTAAAGGGATCTACGAAATTATGCAACGGAAGAAGAAAGGACCTGAATTTGGTACTCAAAAAAGCGGTTAAGAGGACAAATAATTATTTCGAAAAAAACGTTTAAGAAAGGTCCTCAAAAGTTATTAAAAGGATTCCAATACATAAGCGATTTAAAGACTTCAAACGGTTAAATTAGGATCAAAACTATTCTGGAAAACTTTTTAAGAAATCGAAAATAGTCAAATGGAGATCATTCAATGATGACACGTTTTTTACGAAAGAGTGGACGCAGGACCTTAAACAAATTCCGGAAAACAGAACTGCAACAAATTTGCACACAAGCGAGCCTAAAATTTGGAAAAAGTGGAAAGAGAACCAAAAAAGATCCAAATTTCTTCACAGTAGTGGATTTAAATTCTTGCACTTGCAATTCTTGAAACCAGCCCCAAATTTGGATCATAAACTCCCCATAGAAAAGGTCCAACTGTAAAATTCTACAACTGATGAATGAACGGGCGTTTTCTATTGCTTTTAAGCCGATTCAGGAGCCTGTACAACCAGAAATGGACCACAACATTAAAACAAACCATTCTAGACTTTTAGTCTTCAATCCAAGAAGACAATATAAGTCAAGGGAAAAATAACAATCAAGGGAAAGTCACAATGAAGAAGTAGTCACAGATCGCATTAATTAAGCCTTGTTTGGCAACTTGCAGAGCCATGTTTTTCACCATCGTTCTAAAGTAATCGCCGTGGCTTAGTCGTTAATGCGTCAGACTGTTAAGCGAGAGTACCTGGGTTCGAATCCGGCTCGAGGAAATAAGACCACGAACATTTTTCGCAGCTCCACCTCCACCGAACGACTGACAATCTTCTTGGAGTACCTCTGTCATGGAAAGTTTTCGCAATACGCCGTTCGGAACCGGCAATAAACTGTAGGCCCCCTTCACGTGTCGAAATTATAACTCGCACAACACAATGGAGGCACGAAGAAGCTAGGCTTTGGCCCTGTATGGGCTGTTACGCCGACTATTTATTTTTTTTTTTCTAAAGTAATCAACTTCCGTCAAACAAAGGAAGTGAATATGACGCGCAGTTATGGAGAAGCCACTTGTCAAGCAAAAATGTATCCACTGACCAATCTGAGCAAATGAGGATTAAAAACAGTCTCGAGACTATTCATTTGTATTTTTAAGGTTCAAACCCTAACTTGTGGCAGAAGTAATAATTACTTAAGGGAATTTTCGATTATTCAATTCTCAAGAGGAGAACTAGCACAGAGAGGATTTAATTGCTATTAAACCTACTAAACCTCAACCATATTAAATGTGAATGAAAAAAAAACTGTAACCTGTTCAGAAAAGTTCTGTCCTATAGAAACCCCCCAGCAAGCTCAGTTACGTACCTTTCTGTACAAGATCTTGAAGTCCTTCCTATGGACTTCAGCTCCTTAAGCACAAAGTTCAGCGGCGCGTTCGGTCGATCGGATTTTGACAGGCGTTGGTACGCATTTTATCGACTTTACGAAAAAGAATGTCAATGTCACTCAATTTTTCAAATCGAAATGGAGCTCGCGCGTTAGCTTTCCCTAAATCAACTTATCCTCAAAATTTGCCATGCCCTAAAACACATTTTGTAATAAAATAACCTGATTTTGAAACTAAGATCAAAAACAATTCTTATTTACTCAAATAATCGCCTTTCCGCATTCAAATTTCTTTGCAAATAAAAAAAAAAAAATACACACATCTGTCAAACGCTCGATTGAGTAGAAAGTAGACCCAGTCGTCGATCGTTGGGCTTACGATATTACTATCGCCGAAGTTGCAACGCCCGCAGCAGCGTTGCATATAAGATCAGAACGATTTACCTTTTTATGAATTAAGAAAAAAAAAAACTGAGAAAATTAGAAACATTATCCTAGGAAAAAAATATTTTTAAAGGAAGCAGTCATTGATGTCAAAGGAACAACAAAGCTTGTGACAAGAAAATTGTGAAAGAGCCTCCTTTACAAATTCTTAAGACCCAAACCCAAAGCCAGCTGAGTGTTTTTAGTAATACTTTTATTATGTGCGATATCGTGCCTATAAGAGTATATATCAAACTGAAAATAAAGATGCGTCCGATCATGAGATGATGTATTGAACAAAATCAGAGGCAAACAACGAACAAGTGCTTCCTTTCTTAAAGGATCCCCTGTATCACATTCAAGAGCTCTTGAGATCAAATCTATCGAAATCCTCCAAAAATAGTCTATTTTAAACAAAGCTCCTGAAAAATCATTTTTGCAGGCCATAGATATGAGCAAAGTTTGGTATTAAGGTTCGTAAATGACAGTTCAACAATTCAATGCCGAAAAAAGGCAGCGTGTCAGTCTGCTCAATTACTGGCTTCGGCAAACGATCGAGATAGGTGAAAGTGTTTGCTGCCGGAGGCCCGGACCGGACTCCGGTTTTTGCGCCGATGATGATGATGATGTCAGTTTTATCCTTACTCAGCGACTGGAGGTAAATTCGCCTCCAGATCAGAATGACACCAAAAAGATTACAAATTATAATCTCCAGGACCTTCACAAGGCAATTCTCGCTATGAATCTGACCGCATTGACAAAAATCGTTTTTAAAACTAGGTTTAGCTTTCTTTTCTTTATTTCAATTTTAGCGTAAACTTATCAAATTGAGAATTTATAACAAAAGAGTGAAGAATTACTCTGAAATCTCTGATGCATACGAAAGGGCTTTGTAAAAACAATGTTTATGTGTCTCGTTTGGCGTCAAACGATCAACGAGGTTTAAATTAACCCAAGGGGAAAAAATATACGCCTAGAAAGACACAGGCATAAAAAAAAGACCTAAAAAAAATATTAGGAATGTATCCAGTCGTCGTGATATAATGATTATAAAAGTATAGGAACATTCCGCAGGATCGCGCAATGTTCTAAACGACCCCTCTCTGATTTGGCTCAAAATTGGTGGAGTTACTTATTGAAGTGGTTCAAGTATTGAGACAACAAATTTTTGCACAACTCGATATAAAGGGTGATTTTTTAGCTATTATCTTTTTGGCAACACTGGTTTAAACAGCTGACGCACGTTTCGTGTTTTGTTTCACTGTCAAACATCTTCAGTTTGGTCTATAATTTAACCATGAATCGTCTTACAAACGAACAACGCTTGCAAATTATTGAATTGTATTATCAAAATGCGTGCTCTGTTAAGAAAGTTCAGAAAGTTAAGAAAGTGTTCAGCGACGAAGCTCATTTTTGGCTCAATGGGTACGTAAATAAGTAGGATTGTCGATTTTGGAGTGAATATCAGCCAGAAGCATTGCAAGAGCTACCAATGCATCCAGAAAAAGTCACAGTTTGGTGCGGTTTATGGGCTGGTGACATCATTGGACCGTACTTCTTCAAAGATGATGCGAATCGTAACGTAACTGTGAATGGTGAGCGCTAACGTGAGATGATATCCAACTAGCCCAAAATCTATGACATGTGGTTTCAACAAGACGGTGCCACATGCCACATGCCACACAGCACGCGCAACAATGGACTTACTGAGAGGCGAGTTCGGTGAACATTTTATTTCACGTTCGTGACCGGTCAATTGGCCGCCTAAATCTTGCGATTTAACGCCTTTAGACTATTTTTTGTGGGGCTATGTTAAAGCTCATGTCTATACAGACAAGCCCGCTTCAATTGACGCATTGGAAGACAACATTGAAACATTTATTCGTGAGATACCGGCCGAAATGTTGGAAAGAGTATGCCAAAATTGGACTAAGCGGATGGACCATTTGAGGGGCAGCCAAAGTCAAAATTTGCATGAAATAATCTTCACACATTAAATTAAATGGACCGTACATTCAAATAAAGATTCAAAAAAAGATTTCATGCATTTTTCTGAATTTTATGTGTTTTTTTTTTTGAAAAACTTTCCTATAGCTTTTTAAAAATCACCCTTTAGTTTGCGAGTAACGAAGGTTCAAAAATTGGTAAAAAGTCAAAGATTTTTTTTAAATTTTAAAAAAATAACATAGAAAACATAACTTTGATTCTGCTTATCATAATTTTGTAAATTCAAAAAAACTTGAACTTTTTAGTAACCCACACAATTTTTATTTGCAAGGACGAAGAATAGTTCAAAATGTCCTTTTTGTATTTTAATTTTCCTAATTATTTTATATGTTGGAAAACAACATTTCACCCATCTTCAATCCAAATTTTAAGTTGGGACCTCGATGGGTTCGACCAAAAAATATTTTTGAAAGAAAAGAAAAAACATTTTGATACACATTTTCGTATGAAAAAAAACAGGGATAACTTTGGCGTCAAAAATTGATGATGGGCTTTTGTAGAGCGGTCGTAAGCAAGCCTTATTTTTATTATGGGAGGGGTGTATCTACTTCGACCCGTTTACGAGGCTGGGGCAATTAAAAAAAAAAGAATGATAAAAGAAAATTATTAAAAAAACAAGAACAACAGTTACAAAAAAAGTACTATACCAGTTTTGAAAGCGAGAAACCTGTTCTGTAACCGTACCTTTAAGAAAACTTCTAAGACCCTTCCAAAAGGGAATCAGTTTATAAGGGCAAGACGAAGTCATCGAATCTCTATCGAAGCAAAAAGAAGATTTCTTAGAAAATTGTGGCAAACTTGAAAAAAAAAAAGGAATACGCTCGAGTTTTGAGCGTATTAAGCAAATGATTTGGACAAATTCTTGCTAAGACTTTTGAGACAATTGGAAAGATTTTTTTTATTTGAATTTATACTTAAGGAGCTACTCTTCATGCTAGCACGACTATAGAATAAAGTTAAATGTCTTCCACTCAAGCTTTTAAAGCAAACCATGTGCATATTTATAGCACAATTCGGATTAAGAGAACAGGCTACAAAAGGCGGCTGTATGCTTTTATAAAACGTGTTAAATGAAGTATAAAGATAGATAATCTTTAAGGTTAGATGTCCAATCAAAGTCAAAAACAAGGGGCGAGTTCATAAAAGCAACGCTGCGGTAGTCCAGCAAAGAAATTATGAATTCAATTCTCTGCAGGACTGCAGGTTGCTTCTACGAAGTCATCCAAGTTTTTGAGATCATGGAGAAAGCAGTAAAGAGTCGCAATTGACATATTGAAAGGAATTAAAGACAGAGCGACCAAATGATTTTTGCTTTAGTTGGAATGGATTAAGGAAAGAAATAAAAACATTCACATTCAAAAGATCTACAGATCAGAAACAAGGAACTGCTTGAAGAAAGTCTTACCAATGGACTTCGGATTTTACATAATTGCATATTTTTGAAGGATTAAGATCGATAAATTCTGATAATTCCAAAGTTTGAAAGGTTATGAAAAAAATCAACAAACTTCTATTTCCAACCAAGAAAAAAATTCCAGTCGACCGAAGAATTATTCATGAAATAATGGCTTCCAGTGAACAGCTAGTGTTCCAGTGGCAGGCTTTTTGTTTCTGATGGAAACAGTTCAGAAATCCAAAGCCAAAAAAAGACATTCTGGTCAAATTGTGCAATGATTGATTATTTTCACGAATCAAATTAAATTTTTAATTTAAACGGCAGCCAAAATGTAAAACCTTCAACCCAATCCCACTAAATTGCCATCCACTTTAAAAACCAAAAAACCTTTTCCACCTCTCTCTCTTTTTTTATGGAAAACAATCAACCATTTCAATAATTAATTTCGCTTCCAATAATTGACGTATCCTGGTATGAGCATCAGTGGTGGTCATGGCCGATGATTAAGGACAACACTCGTCATCGAAAGCCGGTAGCAGCAGCCTGCAGAATTGAAATCAAATTATTACTCGGTCAGAATGGCAATTTCATTTTTTTTTTAAACAAAAACCAGGGGTGGCAGCAAAAAGGAAAAACACCAAAAAAAAGTCATAAAAATCCTTCAAGCGATTACTCATTCAACTCCAGGGGAGTCGCTTTTCTGTTCCCTTCCCCAACAAGGACCGACAGCTCAGACGCCAGGAAAAAAAAAGTCTAACGCTAGCAATTGCATGCCGAAAATGAGGAAAGGAAAAAAAAGGAACAACAACGTGAGGGTCGTTGGAACGAATGACTCAGCTCTGAGTCTCCCCCAACCTGGCTCCAAATCGAAACAACAACTCCACTGACGTCGTCCTGTCGTAGTCCTAGCCTTCGTTGCCATCGGAAAGCAGCAGTCGACGACAATTGATCCGTCCTTCTTTTTTTTTTTTTGGTGAATGAGTCATACCTTAGGCGCCAGTCGGATTCCACACGAACTCAAGGATATCCATCTATCGAAAGGATGAATATGGTGGAGCAAAAAACAAAAATGGGGGAACAAGAAATATCCTCGCGTGTGTGGAAAGTTTCAAATCGCTCAGGGGGGCAATTAATTTTTTTTAAATAGAAACAAAAAAGGATATCCTTACCAGCTGGCAGAATTGGTGCCCGGCACGTATGGCAGAAGCACTGCATGACAGAATCCCTTACTAATCCAATGATCATGATGACGATTGTTTGGAACAAATTCGCTTACGAGTGTCCTTCGAAGGAAGATGATGATCCTGGGTTTTTTTTTTAAGTTAGCCGGCTAACGCGCACACACACGACAGGAGGACAGGACACAATCGTTTCACGTGGTTTTTTGGGGAAATGGAAAAGGACTTCCTTTTTTTTTTTGAACACAACTTGTTCCGCTCGAGGATATGTGTCGTCGTCGAAGGCTTGCAGGGCGGGGCGCCGTTTAAAGAGAAGAAGTGTTCACTGATTCTCGAGTGAAAGTAAAATAAAATCAAAAACACACACGCGGATGTCAAAAGAATTCTCACACTCACGTAAAAAGGTTGACGGACACACACTGGCGCTTGGTTGGATTATCCTTTGAACACTGACAAGCGAACGGAGGATTTGAGAACACGGATTTCCTTTTTTTTTTTGCTTCGGACAGAGAAAAAGACCGGACACTGAGAGTTTGGCTTCCACTAGGCGTGTTGAAGATACGGCTACTGACTGACTGACTGGCTATGGGCTTGCGAGGGATTTGACAGGCGAGAGACTCGCAAGGATACGCGTGCCACAAGCGTGGGGGAACGTTGTGGGAAAATTCTACACAATGGATTCCGGAGACATGCGCACAAAACCGTCAATTTTGTTCGAGAAAAAGTTCACCAACAAGGGATGGAATTGAAACACTAGGGTTGGGAAGAGAAAACTGCATTGGGGGAGAGTGAAAAATGAAAAACCCGGAGAATTAGTCATGGCATCGAGAGACCGAAGTTCGTAAATATTTTTTTTTTTTTTAATTTTAGTACCGACCGGCGCCGGTCTTCGGTCTTCGTGATGATTCACAATTCAGGGTGGTTTTTCGTCCTCTGTCTCTTCGACTCTTCGCAGGACAAAGTTTTTTTCGTATTCCGTCTCTTCTCCTTCGTTTTTTTCCTTTTGCAGGAATGCAATTAGAAAGAAGAGAACGATGAACGAGAGAAGATAGCGCGACTATTTAAAGAGATTTACGCGACAAAAAAAAAAAAAAATCAAAAAAACTTTCTTCACAAGGTGAGGTCGTTAGATGATGTATTTAAACTTTAAAGGACATGCTCTCATCGTCCTGTTGACACGAACACACACTCCCTTGGAGATTTTATAGGATTGACAAACCGGCAACTGTCGGTCGTTGGAAACGTATTGACAAAGGACCTTTTGTCTGCGGAGGGAGACAACACAGCAGGTTGTAAAAACTAAGCCTGCGGCAGGAAGTTTTCTTTTTTTTTTTTAAAAAAAAAAAAAACTTCGTTACGAAATAGAGAGAATTCAGCCTTTTTTTTTATTGATTAAATGAATTAGGAAGGAACTTTATGCCAGTGGATGGATGGACGATGGGTGGTTAGTGGTGAACGAAGAGGGAATCCTTTTTTTTTTTGATGAAGCCACACAAACGATTGTGGATATTGAATGAAGCGGGCACTTCCCCCTGGAGGAATGACTCTTTTGCAGCGGGTTTTTGCAGGTTTTTGTTCGGGTTTACTGACCTACAAAGGAGAATTTTAGAGAGGCCCTTTGAACAGGAATTTGGTTTGGTCATACACGGATTAGGGATCAAGATCTCCCTCAATCCTTTCCTGACTGACTATTCGAAGTGCAAAGAACTAGTCTGAAGGACTCCCGTGGGTGCGAGACGAAATACAAAGTAGTAAAATGTCGTGGTTTAAGGATTTAGACATTTTTTTTTTAAAGAGATAGTCCCCTTTTTCCTCTTTTAAGCCTAATCTCAACAAGCTTGAAACTGGAAATAATTTGGAATATGTTATGGTGCCGGCCTGTAAGTCCATAGGGCACAGCTTTGTGACTTGTCATACAGGGAATATAATTTGAGAATAATAAACAGAGAATTTGATGATGTCCTTTTTTTTAGCGCATTTACGAACACACTTAGTGCCGGTCACCGGTGATCCCCATGGCATTCAACGTGTTGAAAAGGACAGTCGTCATTTGGCTGTACCAAATGTAAGGGACACGAAAAAGGCAGTTAAATAGATGAGAATTCATACTGCTTCGCAAAAAGGACTCAATATCGGCTCTGAAAATAGACTTTGACTTAAAGAATATTAACCAGGTAATGAAAAACAGGTCTCAAATGGCGGAACATGGACCAATAACATATATGAAACACTTTAAGAATCCCCACAGCCAAAGATCAGAGAAATATCTGACTTAAGCGAAAAAGGTTTACAGTGCTCCACAAAAGTTTATGTACGACAGAGAAATCTGGCGAAAAAAGGGCGTTTATTCCCAAACTATATGTGACAACTTGTTTTGAAAGGATAATATGCCTTCGCGAAGATCGATTACAGTCTCACTGACAAAACGAATTAATTAACGCGATGAAGAAAATAAAAAAGCCGGTCCCCTTTGGGGGGAAGAAAACGACACCACACTGAAGTAATGCGAAAGCGGTCCCAGACTGGATGGTGTCAAGGGGAAGACATTAAGATGTGGTTTTAGTGGGTGAAAGTCTCACACTACTTGGGGCAGAACGGGTCTGTTCCACCTGCCTATTAGGTTTTCACATAGTCCTCAAGACAAAAAAATAAAAAAAAAAATAGAAGAAGGAACCCACAGTCATTGAATTTGAGATTTTCGATATAAACGAACCAATATATTCTACAAATTCTATTCTAAAAAGCTCCTTTAAGCAGTCAAAGGAGCTCTACAATGTCACAGACCTGCCCACAAATTATTCCGTGACAATCTGGAACATCCAGTAAAACAAATAGCGATGTCCAGTATAATGCATCACCATTGAAAGCCCACCATAAAACAAACATTGAAAAGTTTTATTATTCTGATGCTGTTGAGCTTCAATGAAAAGAAGGAAAACCAAAACATAAGAAGGATTCTCAATTTTTCTTAGTTTTAGAACATGTTTCAAATGGGATAAAAAAAAAGGAACAAGATTACTGTAAAACATTGATTTTACGGCAGTTGCAGAAGGAAGCTCTCAACAGGACAATAAAAAACCCTCAGACAAACTAAAATAAGTTCGTTTTGTTTTACCTCAAAAGGATTTTAAGGGTTTTTTATAAGAGTCCATATATAAAAACTTCCTGAACCACCGGTAATCATTATATGTTCTTCTTTTTTGTCGAAAAGAAAAAGCTTCAGGTACCTTGGAAAAGTTTAAAAGACCTGGTGACTGGTAGTTTTCGACATAATTGGTAAATTAAACCTCACAGGCAATTGCATCGTCAATGGCAATTCGATATTTTATGCTGGGACAAAAAGTTTACAATATAAGTAACAACCAATGAAACCGGAGCTCACAAACAGTTTAGCGGTACAGGTAACCGATGAATGTCACAGCATCTGTGGCATCATGACTCGTATCTCAAACCTTAAAAGCAAACTATGAAATCACAATTTTGCCCTGTTAGGCTTTTTAGATAATCTGCTTCATATACCTGGAACGGATAAGGTATGCTGATTTACGTAGGCTAATGTTTTTTTTTATTAACTCCTAGTATTTGCAGCAATAAATTATATAACAAAATATTTGCTTAGTAAAAGCAAAAAAAAGGTGCGGTGTAGGGTTTATGAAACAACTTAAACACCAAGGACTTGACTATATCGCGCCCTTACCGCCACGTTATCGTAAGCGACATTTTAGGCAAAAATGAATTCGAATTTCCTACGTTGGATCTCATCTTTTCTCTTAAATCGTACTTTAAGTGTTAAAATTGGTAGCTCGCTATCCAAGCTCATAATATGTTCCGCAGGAAAGTCATTTAGGGTCACTACTTTTTATAATTTTCATTGTTGACATTTCGAAATTGCTTAAATACAGTAAATGTTTGCTATTCGCTGATGACATAAAATATTTAAGAGTATTAAAGACCGACGTGATTGTCTATTGCTTCGGATCGGATATTATTAATATATCCGATTGGTGCAATAACAATAATTTAACTCTAAATCTACAGTAATGTCATTCAATTTCCCTTAATAAATCAGCTACTGTTAGAAATAACAAAGAAACCGAAATTTATCGTAAGTGAGATTTACATTTTCTTAGCTCAGACAAAAAAAAAAAACCTCTTCTATGAAATTTTCATTTTGCGGCTTACGATAATTTGGGGTTAGGGCGCGATTCGCGATATCGATAACTTTTAGAAGTAATACAATTTAAAACTAAAATATCATAATTGTTGAAAGCAAATCAAACTAGTCTTTACTTCACAATAGACCTTTTTACGCCCACACATAACTAGTCTAGGCCAGTCTAGTTCAAATTGTTATATTAAAAGTTCATAAAAAAAATCCATTGGTGCACATCAAACAATTGGTAGCAGAGCTTAATTTCAACTCAAGTAAAACAAAATATCTATGAAAAACACCTAGGAAAAAGTGCGAAATTGTAAACACGAACTGAAATTATAAAGGAAAATGAAAGGCCTGAGGAAAATTGCATAGACCTTCACGACACATATGACCTCGTCCATCCATGATATAAGAAGAAGAAGTACCAACCTCAACCATGGTCAAAAACAAAATGCTTTAGAGAAACCGCTTAAAGGTTCATGACATAAGAGTGACCAATGCCAAACTTCACCAAAGGCAAAAAAAAATGAAAGACCTTAGAGAAACCTTTTAGAAACCCATGACACACTTGTTTTTATGACTTGCAATAAATTTCACCTGCGCGTCGAGAAATTTTTATACACAGGCACAAGACACAGATGAAAAGTATTAGGAAACTCATTGGATGATTTACAACACAAGAACCATCAAAACTGAACTTTCCCAAAGGCTATAAACGAAAATATTTGTAGATTTACTGGACTGAATGTCCTAAGAATCATTCAATGGAAACAACTCAGGTCTCAGGTCTTTATAAAATGAAGAACAATGATGAGATTCATGCTTGAAGTTAAGTGCAATAAACAAATAAAATAGTTTCAAAGGCAGAAGTTAAGTCTATGAAGAATAATTAATTGGAGATTCGATCCTGAACCCCCAGAGTGAACCAGAACTCCTTATCCAAAGAAACTTCGTCGTGCTGCTCTGCAAGACTCTTAACTCGCCACAATGCTGCTACACTGGAACTTGAAGTTGGATGCTAAATAGAACAGTAAGTCTGATCGTTGGCTTGTTTGTCGTAAGGAAAAAAAATGCTGTGTCGAATATTTCAGGAGTTAAATGAGAAAGAAGAGGCAATTGCCAGTGAGTAAAGTATACAAAGGTGGGCGCCGTGGCTTAGTCGGTTAGTGCATCGGACTGTTAAGCGAGAGGTCCCAGATTCGTATTCAGCTCAGAGAAAAATAAACACCACAAACAATTTTCACGGCCCCACCTCCAGCGAACGACTGACAATCCTCCTGGAGTGGTCCCTGTCATGGAACCCTGCCCCTGCCGTTCGGAACCGACAATAAATTGTAAATCCACATGTGTCAAAATTATAACGCGCACAACACAGTGAAGGCGCGATAAGCTCGGCTCTGACCCTTTGTGTGCTGCTACGCCACTAATGATGATGAAAGTATACAAAGACGTGAAAGGCAAAAAAAGCGCTGACAACTGGCTTAGTAGAAACGACTATATGCAGGAGCCAGAATTGTATGAGAGCTTCGAGATCCAAACTACTTGTTAAGAGAAAGAGATTGAAGCAAAAGACCAAGCCATGCGTGGTAAGAAAAAAGGGCCCTTAGTCTTTTAGGCAAAGGACCATTACTTGATCTTACGAACTAGAAGCAGTCCATCAACGAAATTTAAAATGACGGAGGATAGCAAACGTCCAATTTGGAGGAGAATATTGGTCTTTAAGGTGGCGGGTAGAAAAAATCTAGCTTGACTAAGAAAATGGGTCCTCAGGATGACGGAGAAGAGAATAACTCAGCTTGGACACGAAATGGAAGGACGGAGGAGAGAAAAGTCTCCGTTTGAGTTTAAATCTAAATACTTTTGGTCGAAAAGCAGAATTAATTAAGACACTAGTCCTCGAGAGAATGATTCGCAAAGCAAACTTAAAGAGAAAATCTTAAAAATGTTAAAATTCAAACGTCTTGGAATTGAATATTACTTTTCTAGATATCAACCAGTGCTGAGAATCCCCCCTTTTTCGGGAAGCCCATTAAAGCGTAGAAGTTAAAAGAGCTCTCCCAAAAACAGCAAATAATGAGAAGTTAAACACACACATTCTTTATTTAACAAAGAGAAGAATCCTTAAGATGAAAAACCTTTTAAGCCCCGAATAACCCCAAAAAAACTGCAACCAAACTCCGCCAGACCCCACTGTCGTTGCAAGTTTAATGTCTCACCTAAAATCCATTCACTGTAAAACCAACCGCACCGAGGTGTCAAGGCCTTCAGCAACCACGACTTGGCTCCACTTAGGAACCCATCATCCTCTCCCCCTCAAAAAAGTTCGACATCAACGAAAATTCTCTGTGTCCACCCAACACACACAAACTCACACGCACATCACCTGCTCAACGAACAACCAACTCATGGAAAACATATTGGGATAGTCCCGACCCTCAACTCGATTCACATTTTTGCGTGTATCGCTCATGAAAAATTCACAAAAAAAAAATGTTAATGACTTTGTACTTACGTCACATGCAGGACGACTCTCTACGACTACGTCAATTAAGGGCTTACCTGAAAGAAACAAAAAAAAATGAAAAATTAGACAAAAAGGACATCAACAAAAAACACACAACCACTTAATCCTTTAAGTGGGTGGTCAAAGATAAAAAATTAAAAAAAAAAAAAAAAAGAATCTACATAAAACTTTTTTACAAGACCATAAAACATTTTGGTTTTGAAAAATAACTGCATTTCTCTCTGTGTTCGAAAGAAACAAAAAAAAAAAAAGAAGGAAAAAAGTGTCCTTGCTGGTGTAATGAACCTTCAACTTTTCCCCACGCAACGCGAATTTGCTTTCTGTCTCTTTCGAGCGGAAGGGCTTTTTTTCACCAACCCTTGGAAGGGGGTGGTTGTAGCAGCATAGTTGAGAAAACTAGTCCCATCCCATCGTTCCACCACAACCAGCCAGCCACCCTTCTCAACTCAACCCTCTCCCACACCCCCTCTCTGCACATAGTTTGCGAAATTCCATTTTCGAATTTTCGAAATTCACCACAGGAATACGCAGTAAAACAAAAAAAGGAATCCACGAGAGAGACTCAACTCGGCTTAGTGGTGCTACAACAAAATCGATGACCACATTCACCTCCGTTTGGTGAGAATGTTGTTGGGTGCAGCAGAAGCTACAGAAGCAGGAGGAGGCAGTTAAGGCAGCAGGAGAGGCGGAAAAGGCAGACGCAGCAATAGAGGCAGCAGAGGCAACATAAGATTCCCAGGCCGGGGGTAAGACGCCGCTGTGTACAACCGACGCAGACGACGAGGACAACATCGATGACGACTAAGACGATGACTACCAGGATGACGAGGACGACCACGACGAAGACGAAAAGGGCGACCAGGAACAACAAGGCACAGTGGGGCAAGATACCCCAACTTTCGGAATTCATTGCAAAAGCAAACTGCACTAACATTTTTTTCAGTACGTAATGGATTATTTTCCAATTTTTTCCATTTTCATTTTTTTGTCGTACCTCTGATAGTTACTTCTCCATGTGGTTTGGACTTTTCTCAGTGTACCGATTTCTCTAAAAATCGACGAGATTTTTAAAACGCTCCACAAAACCTTTTCCTGGATTTTGAATTCACAGTTTGGAGTGGCCACACAAAAATCCATCTTTTTTTGTTTTTTCTCAAGTCATTTTTTTTTTTTGTTGATCTCGGTATTCGTCGCATCAAAAACACAGTTTCTGAAGGTGCGCCATTGTTTTTTGGCATTCATTTTCTAAAGTACAGTCATTAGCAAAAGTAAGTAAGCACCATGAGCTTGGTAATTATGAAAAAACAAGCTCAAAACTTAAATGCAGTTTTATTCGAAAATTCAAAAGCGTTTCACCCTTTCAATTTGTAAAAAAAAATGCATTTCGAAGTTTGGGCATCCCAAACAAGTTAACAAGACTATGTAGGCTGACCATGACCAATATTTCAAGCCAAGTTAAGGTAGCCGGATTCCTGTCCAAACCCGTCAAGATCTTCAATGGACTCCGACAAGGCGATGGGCTGGCCTTCCTCTTCTGCAACCTGGCGTTGGAAAAAGCAATCCGAGACTCTGAGACATCAAGAGGAGGGAGAGGACTGGCTTACGAAGTGAACAAGCTGTACAAAACTCCTTCATCCAGATCGAGCGGGCGGCAAAAAACCTGGGGCTGCACATAAATGAAGGAAAGACAAAGCTATTATCTTTTTGGCAACACTGGTTTAAACAGCTGACGCACGTTTCGTGTTTTGTTTCACTGTCAAACATCTTCAGTTTGGTCTATAATTTAACCATGAATCGTCTTACAAACGAACAACGCTTGCAAATTATTGAATTTTATTATCAAAATGCGTGCTCTGTTAAGAAAGTTCAGAAAGTTAAGAAAGTGTTCAGCGACGAAGCTCATTTTTGGCTCAAAGGGTACGTAAATAAGCAGAATTGTCGATTTTGGAGTGAATATCAGCCAGAAGCATTGCAAGGGCTACCAATGCATCCAGAAAAAGTCACAGTCACAGTTTGGTGCGGTTTATGGGCTGGTGGCATCATTGGGCCGTAGTTCTTCAAAGATGATGCGAATCGTAACGTAACTGTGAATGGTGAGCGCTACCTTGAGATGATATCCAACTTTTTTTTGCCCAAAATGCAAGAGCTTGACTTGCAGGACATGTGGTTTCAACAAGACGGTGCCACATGCCACACAGCACGCGCAACAATAGACTTATTGAGAGGCGAGTTCGGTGAACATTTTATTTCACGTTAGGGACCGGTCAATTGGCCGCCTAGATCGTGCGATTTAACGCCTTTAGACTATTTTTTGTGGGGCTATATTAAAGCTCATGTCTATACAGACAAGCCCGCTTCAATTGACGCATTTATTCGTTAGATACCGGCCGAAATGTTGGAAAAAGTATGCCAAAATTGGACTAAGCGGATGGAGCATTTGAGGCGCAGTCAAGGTCAACATTTGCATGAAATAATCTTCAAACATTAAATTATATGGACCGTACTATCGATTCAAATAAAGATTTCATACATTTTTCTGTTTTGTTTTTTGAAAAATTTTCCTATAGCTTTTAAAAAATCACCCATTAGTTGATTCTTCTCTCTCTTAGTAGTCATTAAAATATTTAAAAATTTCATAATAGATAAGTCCAAAAAGTTGCACTAATCGAGGTAGCACTTATAGAGTCAGGCTGTGTTACGATTTCAGTGTTGCAAAAATCGAGGGGTGCGTTAACAGAGTGCGTACTGTAATCGAAAAACCAACTTCTTCATGTCCTTAACTTGATTTTTGAATTAATTTCAACTGGTCTATATAAACTGCCCCACTGTGTGACTACGAGAATGGCCAGGACAGCGACGGCAGGTTTCGGGGCTGTTCAAAACCCCGCATGAGTCACTCCGGCGGAGTTTTCACGACCATCGTCGCAAGCATGGGAGCTGTTTAGATCGAATTGTTCTGTCGCCATGATTTCTTCTTCATCGACGGCGCTTTTCTTTTTCTCAATTTTCTCCCTCTTCGACTTGGGCGCTCGTCTCATTGATGTCTCCATGTGCCAGCAGAACACCCTCAACCCCCACAACTATCCACTCCATGTTCCATTCCGGGGAATTAAACCAGAACTCAGTTGTCCTGTTGTGCGATGCACTTGTTACCAAGGGGACGACAACAACGGCGACTCTCATCAGGGGTGGATTTTCGGTCGCATAAGCGGAAAATTTTAAGCACCCCGTGCGAATGTGGCTCGCTCTCCACAAAACGATGGCAACACGGTGTGCATTGTCCACACACAGATAGACAGACAGCCTGCTGCGGTGGATGATTATTGCAAAACCTCCACACACACAACACGCCGCACTATGCACATTCGCCCATTTCCATTTGTGGTCGTTTGAGAGGGTGCGAGTGGGGGTGGGCATATCAAATTTACGCATTCAACGGAATGTCATTTTGTAAAATTGCAACAACCACCCTCTGCGTTCTCCTCCTGGCTGGTGAGTTTTTGCACCTTAGCCAAGTAAACCAATTAAAGAGCTCACCCGGTGCTGCGCTGCGTGAATTTTAAAGGCTGTGCGTGTTCCTCTGCATTCCTGCCAGCCATCCGTCCAATCGGCCGACACACCGACCAACCGACCGATAGACCGAACTATACTGATCGACCCCTTTGTGTGGCTTTTTTTTCCGGTGGAAGTGCGTCGTTCATCCGCTTTTGTTGTGCGAGTCCATCTCCCGGCGGTACATCGACAGAGACGGATGATTTATTTTTGGGGTTGAATTAATTCCCGAGGGATGAATTGAAAATAATTTTGAGTGTGTTTGTTTTTGTTATTGTTGCTCAGTTTGTTGGATTAATTTACGAGTAGTTTTATTATTGATTTAACGCATTTTAGGAGGTTCATTGGACGTTTAATGTGGAATCGGGGATTTACACGGATTTTGAAAAGAGGAGATGAGTGCGGGGACGTATTCGGTATGGCATGGAGTGAAATCAGAGCTGGATGTGGAGAGTCGATGTATAAAAGGGAGTCAAGAGCATTAGAGAAGTCGTTCATGGGTCTGGGAAATGAATTAAAGGCTAAAGAGAGACTCCAAAAAGTTAAATCAGGCGTTGAATTTAAAGGAATTAGTTGTTAGCGTTGAACTTAAAGCAAACAGTCGTAGATTAAAAAAAAAAACTGAACTGAAAGTTATCAGCAGAGATAGGATTTTGTCTCTTTTTTTATTGGTTAGTTGGAAGATACCATCGACTTTACAGAAAAACGTTTCATGTCCTCCTGATTCCAAAAATATGAATTTTATTTTGCATTTTTACACCATTAAAACCTTTTTTCGCCTTTTCTTACCGTTGCACAGTGGTCAATTTTTAAGATCTGGCGGAACTTAATTCTTATTGCGATTGAATTTATATTTTTTGCTGTGTACCTACTCAGTTATGATATACAGCACGACCTCAATAAAAGTAACTAATAGAAATTTGGGCAGTTGCTTTTATTGAGTGTGGTGCAATAAGCGAGTCAACAAATTGTAGGCCAAATATAAGACAAAAACACTTCAGAATAGTAAAAAAAAAAAAAAAAAAAAAACGTGTAAATAAACCAAAACTGGTAATTTAAGTCGGATGCGTTAAAATTAAAAAAAAAAATTAATTATTTCTAAAAAACTGAGAATTTAATTGCGTCTTTTTGGACGCAAAGTTGCTTTTATCGAGTCTTATTTTTTTGAGGAGCTGCAATAACTGAGTCAACAATGGTAAGATTTAAGGCGTGGATTTTATCGAGGGTTGCTTTTATTGACGTTGTACTGTACAACTTAATTTTAAAGATTTTCGTAACCTTTTTAAGTAGACGTAATGCAAGCTCCTTTAATGGATATGAAGGCTAGAATCTACCCATACCTTGAGAATGTCTTGTAGTGTTATTTTGTGATAGGCCTAACAAAAACCGAGGCTAGTTGTATGGGGTGAACAGCTAGGGGCAAAAAGTTTTAATGGATTCTGCTACAGAATAGACCACAGAATTTTTTAAGATATATATCAAGCCGATTCCACACGTCGATATTTTTAAAAGCCTTCACAAAGTTGGAGAAGCAAAAAATAACGACAAGCGCAAATCGTTCTTGAAAAACACCGAATTTCTCAGCTTTTATAAATAGGATATAAATTTGACATACCTTAAAAAAAAAACGCCTGAATTGAAGACACTCAAAAAATGTGTACACTATACACACTGGGTTTCTAAGTAATTTTATTTCCAACGATCACTTCGACTTACAAAATGCAACTAATTTTATTTATTTGTTTTCCAATATTTTGCAGCTGTTTGGGATACTACAGGATGGTTAATTTTATTCCCAGAATCGATATTTTTTGCAGTATAATATTATACGACGTTCTAGCTATTAATTCCCATTCAAAAACTTTTACTCAGGCAAACTTGATTTTTTGAATTAAGCTCCGCTAGATCCTCAAAATTGACCACTGTGCGTTGTTGCCTTTTTCTGCCTATTCTGCTTGTTTGTTAAAAAACTAAAAAAATACGCGTTAAGATGAATTTTTTTCTTAACGTCTTACACGTTTTAATCTTAATCAGGCGCAATCGGAATAAAAGTGTCCTAATTTCATTCTAAAACCCCATTTTAGCCCATTTAATTCTTCTTCAGACGTTTCGTAATGCAAGTACAAAGCGCTACGAGCTCGCATACAAACTAATCATGCATAGCGTCGTTTTGAAGGTTGTCAAGACCTTTCAAATGATGTATTGCTAGATACGAGCTCTGTAACGCTTTGTACATAGCCGGAAAATTCAAAAGACAAAAAGGCGGAAGGGAGATATTTGACAACCTTATATTTTGCAGCTAGAATTAGGTGCGGTCATGAATGGGTTAATATTTCTTACTTGTAGACGAACGAAGTCATATAGTCGCGCGTACAATTCCAATATATTTACACAGATTTGCATTGTTTCGAATAATTAATTTAACATTCAGCAAATCTAGGAATAAAAAGCATAAGGGTTAGTTGTAAAGGAAGTTCTGTAGGAGTTTTCAATGCTAATATGAAGAAAATTTTGATTTCAGCAGCTTAACCCCTCTGCTCTTTTCAGCTGAAGTAAAAATGCCATATATCCACTTAAAGCCACTTGTAAGAGACAACCGTTCGATGATACTATAGCAAAATGTACATTATTTTTCTTATTTCTTAATAAATGTATTTTTTGCCTCTTTATGTATTCTCGTTTCCCTTTTTTTACATTTTTATATCAACAATTTCTGCACCCTGGTTATCAGACTCGAAAATTCCACAAGAAAAGGAAAAGATTAAGCTTTGACTTAAAAATGAAGACATCCTCAAACGACATGACAAAAGGAAAAAGCTTTAAGTCGAAAATTTAATACGAAGAAGAAAACATCAAGTTTTAAATTGAAAATGAAGAAGTACTTTCATCTAGCTACATTTTTACGAGCCCCCGAATCATGCTGGGTACTGGTTTAACCGAACAAACACTGCTCAACTTCCTATAGTTCATATTCGTGCAAAGATCAGAGCCATAGAGCTGGTCAACTTAAAAATAGAATCGAAAACATGTTCCATAGAAAGACTGAAGAAATACTGTCAACTGTACACTGTCAATCTCCCAATAAATAAATCAATTAATTTCATTTAAATTGACGTGCTTCTCAATTCGAACTACGGATGAAGTCGTGAAGTCGTGCGGCAGTCCTGCAAAGCAATTATGAACGAAATGCTCTGCACAACTGCCTACTCTAACTCAAGATGTTGGCATTGCCACGGCTCTAATACTTCAGATTAGTCGGTTCATCTAGGAGAAACTTGTTGTGTTATAAAAGTGGCGACGAAGGCGTGCTATACAAATCAATGGAAACCGATGCTGCATTTATTACCGCCGACATCTCTACGTGATGGTTATAGACTGAAGATATGGAAACAGATCCGTCGCATCAAGGACGTGCACTACAAAACAAAGTAAAATGCGAAATATTAAAATAAAAAGCAGAAATGAGACTGAAAGAAACAGAAATGAGATTAAAAGACAGAGAAATCAGACTAAAAGAAAGCGAGATGAGATTAAAAGAAACAGAGATGAGACTAAAAGAAACAGAGACGCGTCATAAGAAAACAGCTTTTAGTCAATGAAAGGCAGAGACATGCCAAAAAGAAACAAAAAGAAGTCTCTCTGCGCCTCAATCTAGTAGAGGTCTGTAGCACTAAGAAAAAAAATCTTTAAAAGTCACTAGATCGAAAATGCAAAGTTCACGTTCAAGGAAACCATTATCATCATCATAAAAGCCACTACGCACCTAAGGACGCCATGACTGGCCTTGGAGCAACGAAAAAAAAAATCTGCTGGGAAACGAATTCATCTTTCGACGACAAAACTAGACCTTGTGCCTCATGACCTTATTTTTGATAAAAAAAAAAAAAGGTGAAGGATAGGACATTGATCCAAATCGCAAAGCTGTTTCAAGTTATAGATGTACAACTTTGCTTCCGCCGTTTTTTTTTTTCCCGAAATTCGAGGCTTTATTGTAATAAATTGGTTATACATTTATAATTCGTTTTGCGTTTGATTCGATTGCGTTTGACACGAGTCTTGATCAAGTAATGCCTCCAATTCTGCATCTTTGAAAACATTCTCTTTTCCACCGCCATGCCGGTCTTAGACGTCAAAAAAGAAGCGTTCTTGAAGCGTTGACACCACTCTTTCTCTTCTCTCTTTCACGTTCTTTTACTAATGGCGGACCATAGGTACTTGAGATCGTTCGATTAGCCTCAGACGCAGATTTCTCCTTAAATTAAATCCTCCCGCAAATGACGAGAATTTGGCTCGTAAGCTGACGTGTTTAATCGAGAATAACTTTATGATGCAAACACAAATCGAGTAATATTTCGATGGCGTTATGTTTACAAATACCTAAGCTTATTGTATGTCATACAATATTTTATTTCAACTACCACTTACCGCTACAGCCATCTGTTGAAAAAGGGCGGAAGCAAAGTACACCTAATACTTAAACAATTTTTTTATAAAAATGTATTTGATGTCTCAGTCTCACAATTATAAATTTACTCCGGCAATAATTACAGTCGCCTCCGTCTAATTTGAACTCCCTCTGAGTCGAATTTCCCTCTAACTCGTCGCCATATTTTAGCATTCCACTTCCCAATTTTCGATACAAAAACCATCCTCTAAGTCAGACGCACTCTAACTCGAGGACTAATTTTGATGTCCCAAGAAAATTAAAAAGTGTACGAATTTAAAATAAATGAGATGCAAAAAGGGACACAAAACGACGAAAATTTGCCTCTGAGCCAGATTAAGATCCAAAACAGAGAGCCTTGGTTAAAGGGGCACTGGAATGTCGCTGCTGAAAATTGGTTATTGAAAAGCAAAATATAAAGTAAGTCAAAGACATAAAGTAAGCAAAAAAAAAAAGCGATCATCTTGCTAAAGGAAGTCGAAAATCGGTTCAAAATTGGAAATTCAAGATCAAATTCAATTCAATTAGAAATAAACCTGAAAGTTAAGAATGAGACCAATAAAATTAAACTAAAACTAAAATAAAAACTAAAAAACAATTAATGAGTGAAAGATTTACACATAGAACAGTGAACACTGTTTGCAGGGAGACAAAAACTAGCGTTCACAACGCGGAAGGCTGACAAAATTCAAAATTCAAAGCCAAGATCTTAGCCAACAAGTCAGCTTCAACCAGCTGTCAATAATGGCCACATGTATTAAACATCCGACATCATTTTTACAGTGGCAGTTTTGATAGATTGCAGACCTGTCTATCGTCGGAACATAGCTTAAGACTCTTCAAAAGGAGCAATTGTATCAAAAATAGCAAACAAATAGCTTCAATGAAGCTCTCGTACAAAGATTTCAATAAAAATTAAAAAAAGGAGCTAAAAAAAATAAAAAGTTTGCCCGAACAGTTTGCAAAACTAAGCCCAAAAGACAATGGGAAGCTTGCAAATGACTGTAATTCGGTCACTGTGGAATATTGTTTTTGGTTTTATTCGATTGGAATAATGATTTTGAGTTGGTGGATGATTGGAAAGATGAACGGTAAGATCTCAAGGATTTTAATTAAACCAAAGGCTCTCAACAATAGCTGGCTAAACCACTGAAGCTTTAAACTATTTTCACGAGGATACATACGGGGGAATGTCATTTATTAGCAGCCTTGCACGGCAACTATCGCATGTGTTGTGAAGTGAAACCACAGTCAATGATCGAGAAGACTGATGCGCCTCAAAATTTCTTATGTGGATGAAATGTCTTTTAAATTTTAAATTAAAGAAGAAATGTTTTAAAAACCGACCTTCGCCTGTTGTTCACGAGGTACTTTCTCTTCATGGACCTCCTTCACATAAACCGACCACTCTTAGATCTACCTTATAAGCTCAGTCTGTGCGTCTTTTACTAAAAACCCATATTTTTCATCTTCACAAAAAGATTGTCGTAGCTTCATCGTTTGCAGGACATTTGCTTGAACCGCACCTTACTAAAGACACGAACCTATCGGCCCAAGAACAAATAACTTGAAGTTTTTTTTTTAAAAACCCACCCCAACAAAAACCTCCAACAATCGATGCTATAAAACCGGCCAATCAGACACTCCTAACGACCTCTCAAAAAGCCAATTAAACGAAAGAAAAAAAAACCGTCCTCCGCCATCATTTGGACCCTGAAAACAACTTCCGCTCCTCCACTCTCAACGAACCACTGACCCCGAACCTTTAAAGCGTCGCCACTCCACCCTCTTCTTTGTAAACATTTCGCTCCACGGTTGAGTGCCCTTAAAGACCCTACCCTAGACTCCCTCCCCCTCCCCCGTCACCACCACGCCACGGCAATAAAATATGAATGACTCATTCGTTCGGATATTTTCGGCACAAAATACGATTTACACTTTCTTCAGTCAAAAAAAAAAAAAAAAACAGACGACGACAAAACGCATTTACTTTAGGACTCGACTCGGTGATAGTCCGACGCCATTCTCGTCGTCTTTGCCGTCCTGCCCGAATGACTTCCTCTCGCCAGGGTATGAGTGGCCGTGTCTTTATGGCCTGCGCTATTTTTGACGACCTTTCCCTCCGTTTATTTGCCCACTTTATGATGTTTTCTGGAAGACGACCACGACGACGATGACGATGTAGTTTATTCTGGGGAGTGGCTCTGCTCCTGCAGTCGTCCAACACACAAACAACTGTTGCGGGGAGTTAGAGTCGAAGTCAGAGTCAGCAACTTGGACGACCGCACTTGGTCAACACACAAAGAATCATCAAAGATGATGTGTGTGTGTGTGGAACAACAACCGTCTGCAGCGTACTGAATCAACACTCTCGATCTAATGTCCCCCCCGTCATCAAGGAAGCGTTTTACGTTTAGGTCCGGCCAGAGGCAATGCCCAGTCACACACGAGACCAGAAGCCAACGCAATGTGAATAATTGATGGACACATTGTTGGAAGTGGCAGCAGAAATAGAAAAAAAAAAAAGGAAACAACAGCAAGGATATCGATTCACCATATTTCGCTTCAAATTGCAAAACGAGGGGGCGCATTGTTCCTACTCAAATACAACTCTCTTCTCTCTCCACGGAGCGTATCCTTTCCTTTCGTCCTGGATAAACTGTGCTATTAGACGGCGGCTCATTGTCTGATTACCGGTATCACACGGAGGAGGTGGGTGAGTGGCTGTCTTTGTGTGTTGCATGTCCTCCGTGGGGTTGGCTCTATAATACATTCGCCTCATTCTCCTTTTTGTCCTTTTTTTTGCGCTCAACGATTGCATGTTTCTGTAGTTTTGCGGCGCCCGGCTTCAGCCCTCGACATTTCAGGTTTCTGTGCGACTGACGCCAGAAAATAATTAAAAAGTAATTTTCACGATGAATAATAAATCGAAACACGGCAGGGCGGTGTGTGTTGAGGGGCTTAGGGAGACAACACAACGATGCACGGTAGGGTGACATCACGGGGTCCATCGAAAAAAAAAAAAACTTTTTTTTTACAATGTAACAGCTCGTAATCGCGCAAATGAAAACGGACTGCGAATGATCAAGGACAGAGACAACGCGGTGATTGGCACGAAGGACTAGCAGGGAAAATAGGAGCCAGGAGTTTGAGAGCTCGAGAAAGTGGGAAGGAGGCAGATTCTGATTCTGAATTAAAAAGGGGGTTGAAATAATCAAACAAAAAAAAACATCTTCGCATCACTGGAAGAGGTAAACGACCGAAGATCACATCAAGTACGAGGTTGCGAATAGACAGATGGATCTTTTAATAGAGGAAACTAATCAGCTGGATTTTTTGAGCTGGTGGTAGCACTATGGATCCAAAGCGATCTTTTTAATAACAAACACTCACCATTTTTAACCTTAAGATGTGCCTTAAAGGTCTCACAGACACCACACTTGTGTTCACACATTTCACACATCTTATAAACGACGAAAGATATACATTCGCGTATGTTCTTCGTAGCGTTCTAAAAAATCTCTGAACCACAACCGTTCAAAGACATGCCTAAAACATCAAAGCATCCACTAGATGACCATAATCCCAGTTTAACAGTGAGAGTCTAAACTAATCTTTTGGTTTAAACTTCCGTTTAAAGATTTTTCGGTTTCACAGTGCCCGTTTAAACGAAAAGTGCAGATTATGTCGACGTTTAAGTTAGGTTTACTTCAAATTTAGTTCAGTTTTATTTTCAATTCATATTTTATAAATAAACGTCGACGTTTAAGTTAAACGACAGAATTCTCCCGTTAAAACTTCAGGTTAATTAGTCGTGTCAGTTGGTGTAATTCGAACTACTTTTCAGATTAATTTCTGTTTTTTCTAGTTTTTTTTTTTAAGTCTCAAACCGATTTCAGATACTAGAACCAAATACGTCAAAAGCCGTAATTTTGCATTGCAAAACCCTACAATATCCTTAGCCACAACTTCCAAAACTGCGTTTAGCTAACTTGAGGTTTATTTTTGATTGTGAAACCGAACGAGTTTAACGAAAAGTTCAAGCTCATTTTAAGGTTTAGCTAAACTGCAGTTTAAACTCTTACTGTGAAACTGGGAATAAGACTTCAAAATCGTGCTTAGAAGTCAAGTTCAGCATCGAATCAAAGGACTTTAACGGTGTGCCTGGATGTGCCTGGATGTACCACTATAACAAATGTATAAGACCTCATAGGAATCACAAGATCAAGTCACTGACTACAGACTAAAAAAAACATAGGACTTCAAATATGTGCCTGCAAATGATACAACGAAAAAAAAAAGGTGATCATAAAAACCGAAGACAGGGCAGAGAAATTCATAGAAATCAAGTAACTGGTCAGAAGATTTCGAATACAAACCTAGGAGTGTCGTACTAGTTTGCATATACATTACTCATACGTTGGTTAATGACGTATCTAGGATCAACATGGCATCGGGGAACTGGAAGTAAACCTTCAAAGAAGTTTTTTTCAACGGTTTATAGAAACTTAAAGATTTGCAAAACCATAACTACATGTCTGCACATTTAATACACGAACTTTAAGGCAAGGAACAAGTCAAATTGGGCTAGAAAATGCATTCGGGATTTAATACGTTTATAAGAAACGCGGAGAAAAGTTATTAAAAAAAGAAAAATTGTTATCTCTTTGGATATAAATGTGAAACAAATGATCTCTATGGAGTCGGTTTTTTTAAAACACATGGAAACATAAAATTGTGAAGATAACATTTTACAATAAAGCTCTACAGTTAAAAACTGCAAACTTAAAATTTCCAATACTTCAATTCTATGTACAAACAGAATCTACATCAACTGAATACAATAATTTAGAATCGGCATACAAAGAATATAATTCTGAATTTATATGTAAATTTGGTGACTTCAACCCAAAAATAGGTTTGAGGAGAGAAAGTGAAGAGCTAATAATGGGCAAATACGGAGAAAAGAAATGAAAGAGGTGAAAAATTAATAACATTGCTGTCGGTGAAGGAATAGTTTCTGTAGGCATTGTAGATTATGCGTAGAAAGTAGCTTTTTTTCTTTCCAAAAAATGTGCAAATGGACTTGCCAATCACTTTTTAAAAACGAAATCGATTTTTTTACCGTCAATAGGAAGTCCTTTCTCAAACACGTCTTTATCATAAACTAGCAAATCGTCTTGGCGTTGCACAGGCAGCACTATATATCTAAAGTTTCTTAGTATTCCAGTAATGGAATACCTGAAAGTGTTAATGAATTTAGAAATAATTTGGTGTAATGCACTGCTTCTTCTACACCTAAAACGCTGTCAACTGAATAATAGACTTTTGATGAAGAATCACATTTGGCAAGAATTGAATCATTAACTTAATTGACTTCCTAATAAGGGCAACTAAATTAATGTCTACACAGATGGTTCGAAACAAGCTGAGAGTTTAGGCGCAGAAGTCTTTAACGCGACACATAACCTGCACAAAAGATACAAACTTCAGGACGATTGCAACATGAGAGACATCTAGTAACCAAAAAGCATACCAATCAGTTCGAATCTGGAAAATTAAGCGCAGCTGACAACCATCAAAGTGGGCAAAATTGAAATAGGACAAAATTACAGAAAAAATAATAATAATAGAGGGATAAAAGTCAATAAAAAATACAAAGAATTAAACATGGAAAAAGACTGAATACTAAAATTAAAAAAGTTTTTCAACTAGTTTCAAATAAATAAATAAATAAATAAAACTAAAAAAGAACAAGAAGATAGTACAAGATAGAAGACAACGTATGCACAAAGTTCTATCAAACACTCTTCACCTCCAACTCGGGCTGTACCGAAATACAAAACTTATATTAGCTTTCGTATTGCATTTTCTTAGTGTCCACCCCTTGCTGTAAAGCGTTTAATTTTACACTTCACCTGACAGGAACAGAGATTTGATTCGTAAATTTCGTAAACCACCCCATAGTAGAAATCTTTTTCGCAGTTCTTGCTGTTTGATTCGCCTATCTTTCAATCTCTCGCTCCATTGAGATAATAAAGTAACCATTTTATAGGATCTAGACCTCCATGTAGCTTAACCAGACATCAACTACGGACCTGAGTTGATGTTCTTTCAAACCTCTGGTTGCAAGAAAAGGCCAATTCTTGAAATAAATCTGTTGCTATCAGGTGATGCAGAGTGTGGTTAAATCAGATTTGTTTTGAAAATCGTTATCGCCTTGCATCCTTGGAACCAACCTCAGCTCCGGTCCTCTTTCACTTTACGTGGCTCTCTGCCATAACTCGTGTGGCAGGTCGGTTGGAAGCGTCGAAACTCTTCGCTTTGGTTGTTTTTTCTCACCTCCTCCCGTCCCACGAGTTATAAATCGATATAATTGTGGTAATTTTCTTTTGGCATGTGCCTAACTCCGCGACATCACGCACATCAAAAAGTCGATAAGCACGGAGCCAGTCAGACTCTCGCTTAGACAACAAAATCGCCATAATTTGCCAGCGCGGCAAGGTCGAGGGGCTCGTAATTACGTCATCGTTGTTTTCTATTTTTCAGACCTAATTGCCTCGTCAAAAGGGGACCCGAAGTTTACTTGCCCGGCATTTGATCCGATTAATTACCGGCTATCAACAGTTTAGACGGGTCAGGAAGCCTCCTCGGCAGTCTTCGACCCACATTCATCCGGGTTTCCTCCACCGAGACACAAGACCCGATGACAGAATAACAAACTAACAAAAGGACTCTGGGTTTTCTTTCCTATCTTCGTCCTTTTTTTGTGCTCCCATATCCCCACCACTTGAGATTGCAACCACAGGGAGAAAAACCACCGGGAAGGACTCTTCAAGTGGAAAAATCGATTAGTGGCAAAAAAGGATGTGAGTGTGTGTGGTGGCCGTATCATAATTTTCGAATTTTTCATTTAATCCTCTTCTTGCTCCGTCTGCGTCTGTCCCGATCCTTGTGCCAGGAGGCAAGCACCACACCAATGATAAGATGATAAGTGGCTTTCATTCCTTTCCCCGCGTCCTCCCTGACGATGGCAGGTTATTGGATTATAATTCAGCAAATTTCCCGGCACGACGACGTCGACGCCGATGATGAATGGAATCCTTGGTATGAATTTGTAAAAGGAGAGGAGGAGCGCTGCTTGTGTGGAGCACACGAATAATGAATGATAATGGCTGGAAAATTGGAAGGATTCTCCTTTTTTTTTCTGTTGTGTGAGGGACGTCGACTATCATTCATTCAATCACTTAACACTGATGCAACAGAAATCGGCAGCAGGGCCTAAAACTCAATTACAAACGCAACAATTGGACAGGAAACATCCCTCGGACAGCATTGCGATTAATTAATTGATATTCCCAATGATGATTAGGATGAGTGCGCTCTTGCTTTTCAGTTAGTCAATCAACCACGGTGTACAGCCGACCAACAGAGAGGTATCCTTCTTCATTAGTTGTTTGTTAACAACACGGACACACGAATGTGTGTGTGTGGCCACTTCTCTGGAATATAATTCAATCAGGACGGACACACGGTCCAGCAGCAGCAGCATTTGGTACCACTTTGCATAGTCGAAGAGTCGAGGAACCGAGGATCGCCAGTCAGTCAGTCAGTGCTCTCCACCAGCATCAAGTTGGAGTGTCGTTTCAATTGATGGGGTACTTAAATCAAGGCTGCTCCTGTACGCACACAGAGGACGAGGACTCAACTCAACTCAACTCAACTGGAGCGGTGGTCCGGGCTAATGGATAAATGAAAATTGATAAGTGAATGATTGAGAATGACAAGGAGAAGGGGAAATTAAAAATTCGTCGAGAGAGGAGTTGAATGGGATCCTACAGCTTGACGTTGTGGTCAGGGTTTTTAAAGTGGTTGGTCGGTTGGAAGGGTCTTGAAAATGTTGTCCGGAGTGCGTTTTGATGCGGCTTCTTGCAGAAATCTGGGTCAATTAAGGGAATGTTTATTGAGCCCTCTGCAGTCTCGTCGGTCAGTATGACATCGTTGGTTTGAAGGACACTGTTGGTTTCCAGCAAAGTGCAGCTTAATTTCCTTTTCACTTTTCTGTATTTTTTTTTTCATTTGAACACATAATTCTTTTAGGGCGTTTATAAATTTTGGTCAGTCCCTATATTAAGGCAACATTTATAAATACAAAACAGGTGGCAAGTACGAATAATATCAGAACCGGGGTCAGATAACTATTGCCTTTGTGGGTTCAAGAGGAAATTATAAGTAATAGAGCCCTTTTGTAAAACCAGGAGAGCTCTGTATAGCATCCTTATCATCTCATCATCATTAGTGTCGTAACAGCCCATGAAGGGCCAGACCCAAGCTTATCGCGCCTCCACTGTGTTGTGCACGATATAATTTTAACACATATGAAGGGAAACTACAGTTTATTGCCGGTTCCGAGCGGTGAATTTTTTCTATATCTAATTGTTTTATTTTTTTTTAAATAGTTTCATGAGTTGTGCAAACTTGTTGGGAAACATTTTATTATTGGGTATATAACTAAAAAACTTGATGCGTTTTTTTTTTTTTTTCAAAATTTGAACATTTATTTAAGAAAAAGTATTGCCGATCTGATGCTATGACCTTTTCCCATCTTTCTGGCAATTTGTGGATCCCATCCGAAAAAAACTGCGCCGGCTTGGCAGCCAAGAATGAATCAAGACAATTTTTGGTATTCTGCTCTGATGTGAACCGTGTTTCAGTGAGGGCGTTCTGTATCGACCGGAACAAATGGTAGTCAGAAGGGATAAGGTCTGGGCTATAAGGCTGGTGGGGTAAAACTTCCCATCCACTGTTTTCCAAATAGCAACGTGGGGCTGAGCGGTGTCATGATCGCGTGTCTGGTCGCGTATTCCGGACGTTTTTCGACTACTACTCTCTTCAAACGGATTAATTGTGTTCGGTAGCGTTGTCCATTGATGGTTTCACCCGGTTTTAGCAGCTTATAATACAGCACACCCTTCTGATCGCACCAAATACAGAGCATTACCTTCGCGCCATGGATATTCAGCTTTGCCGTTGATTTGGCTGGTTGGCCGGATTTTTTGCGCTTGGGGTTGTCGTAATTGATCGATTTTTCATCACCAGTAACAATCCGATGAAAAAATTACTTCCTTTTGTGCTGTTCCAGCAGTATTTCGGACATGCAAAACCGCCTTTCGACGTCTCTCGGCTTGAGTTCGCGTGGAAGCCAATTTCCTTGCTTTTGAATATATCC
This sequence comes from Syritta pipiens, assembly GCA_905187475.1. Classification (NCBI taxonomy): domain Eukaryota; kingdom Metazoa; phylum Arthropoda; class Insecta; order Diptera; family Syrphidae; genus Syritta; species Syritta pipiens. The sequence continues at coordinate 10,393,909 of LR994573.1, forward strand.
AGATGCTTTTAAACGTTTTGAAATGGCTGCTTGAGTGACACACAACGATTCTGCGAGCTCTTCTTGTGTTTGGCAACAATTTTCATAGACTAATGCTTCCAGTTCTTCATCTTGAAACATTTTTGTCTGTGCAAGACGTTCATCGTCTTTCAAGCCAAAAGCACCAAATTTAAATCGTGCAAACCACTTTTGGCACGTTCGCTCAGCTACCGCATGTTCACCATAAGCTTCCACTTCCACTGCTCACTTTCGGCAGAATTTTTCTTCATATTAAAGTAATGAATAAGAACTCCCGGCAAAAACACTTTTTTAGGCACAAAGTTCGACATATTTGAGTGAAAAAAAATGATTGTTATTTACGCTTCAAATGAATGACATACACTGAAATGACGTACAATGACAGTAGCTTTCCAATGCGTTTTATAATACAAGTTACACCATCTCTTAGCAAACCGCACGAATTAAGTTATAGGCCCAATATAAACAAATGCACAATTTGTAATGCCACGCGTTTTAGCCGTTCTGTGGAACTCTTTCGGCGACTGAAAATCTTGCCAGTTAGACATCTATATTATTATAAAGTATTTAAAATATTTTTCATGAGAGGTGGTTATTTGCAAAGCCCTATCTCTGACGCACGTAACCTACGCAGTAACGTTGAGATTCTGGTTAGCATACCTTCATTCCGAACCACCCACTTTAGAGACTTTTACTCCGTCGTTAGTTGTAAACTTTTCAATCGACTTCCTAATACGAATCGCGCAGTCAGAACACTTTCATCTTTTCCAAACAAAATCAAAGAATGGCTTCTTGAATTCGATCACAATCAAATTGAAGTTTTGCTTTCCTACGTATCTTAATTTTAATCTTACTTTTCTTATTATTTCTCGTGTATTTTTCCTGTATTTTTTCTTGTATTTGTGTGCAATGAATAATTTAATGTCTTAATGTCCGTTTATATTGATCACCTTCCATATAAATTTGTATAAAATTATAATATTTATAAATCGTTTTTATGTGGCATTCAACACTATTTGTTATTTAAATACGAATGTCACTACTAATCTTTCTCTACCATTAAATTTTGACAGATTTAAGGATTTGCAGCGCTGGCAACTAAAACAAATAATACACACCAAAGATGAAGTACCTCATAAAATTGAGACCCAAGACCGGAATGATTTGCAGAATCACAGACGATGCTCCGGTCTTAGACGGTGGAATAAAAAATTTACAACAAAATGACAATGGCAACTGCCGGCCAATAGTACAAAAAAAAGGAGAGATTCAGCAGCAAATAGAATCAGCAGTCCTCCCAGAAGACGCTTTGTTTTTATGCACCGAAATCCTCAAGTATAGAAAAAATGCTTTGTTGAAGGAAGACCTCGCCTCCGGTGGAGAGACCGAGATAGAGACCTCAATCAGCTGGGAAACAGGAGGCGCTTAACAAAGGGCCATGCTTGATGTTAGCTAAGGCCTTGGTCCACCCCGGGCTAAAGCGACCGCAAAAAAAGAAGATATAAGAAATGTTGTGGTCTTTGGAGCAGTGTCTTACGAACTAAATGAGGTGGTAATCAAAAATGTGAGGAAAAAACGCACGAAGAAATTTCTTTTGAAATTGAATTTTGAACTTCTCACGACTCGCATGGTTTTGAAATTCCAGACGATGTTTGGTTTCGAAGCTGCGGATTTTCTGAACAAAGAAAAGTTCGATAGTCTTCGAACTTCGTGGAGCCAAAGAAGTGACAGAATGAAGATCCTGCAGAGTAGCCCTCCAAATGTGTGAATTCAAAAAGAACTCGCTTTTCAAAATGAGACTCTCGATTGAATTCCCACGACAGACAGTTCCAAAGCTTGCAATTCTCTGAGCAAAGGAAAATGTTGCGTTCCTTGGACCTGCAGTCTTGCTTGCTCTCTGCAGTCACTAACCATCCAGACAACCAGGAAAAACTTTTCCTAGAAAAAAGAAACTTCAGAAACACCTCAAAACCGATTTAACTCAGTCTGAGCCTCACAGAAGAGCGTAAGCAACAAACAACAGTCTCTGAAAGAGAACTTCCCTCAAAGACAGAGGTCTTTGTCCCACGCGCAAAGACGGAAAGCAAACCTCAACAACATAAAACTCCATTCCTCACCCAGAGACTCTCAAGTGCCTCACTGAATTGCCACAGAAAAGAAAAGAAAACCACAAAGCAACCCTAAGACAAAAGTAAAAGGACTTCATCGCTCCCTAGGGCTTAATAGACAATCAAAGTTCCTTTTCTTGCTTGTCGTCTTTGTCAGTCTCCTTTTTTTCCTCGTTTCTTCGTCCTTCTTTTCATCATTCATCTCCGCGACTTCCTTCCAGTTGATGAGGCGTATAGTTTCCCAACACTTTTGCCCATTGCCAGCCAAGCTCTCCTCTCATCGCCATCATTATCCTGTCTCCTCGTCCTCCACATTTAATTAAAGTTCTCCGCGGAGGGACACACCCCATCCTCGTCCTTTAAATTTATTTCCGTTCACTTATTTTTCTCCTTCTCCGCGTGGTCCTTTCAGCTCCGCCAATAACTTCAGCCATGTCACATGCCTACCGCACATTTCTCGAGTTCCAACGTCGCCGACCAGAGTTGGAGTCTTGTAGGCACAGTCAGAGGAACCCTCATCCAACCACTCGTGTCCTGCACACACACACACAGGAAGAAGAACATCAATTTCGTTTATTGATAGAAAGATCGATATCACACTCATCCTTTGCCCAGGAACTTGAACCCTTAAGTTCGGAGAGTGGAGAATTCCTCCTCTGCAGGATAGGTGTGTACGGTCTGTGTCTCCTCTCCCCATGTGGGTGTGTGCACGAAGAAGTCCTTGCCATTTGTTAAGGACATCGTCTTAGATAACAGAGTGTACTCGTCGTCGTCGTTGCTGCTGCACATGCTGTTCCAAGGGGAGGCGAAGGACTTATGACAAAAACATGAATCGAAAGGACGAAAACAATTCTCTGTGTCTCTCTGAGTGTGTGTGTGAGAGAGGCGCCGGCAGAAAGAAAACAAAGACGATGTTGTGTCGGTTAGGCTCTGCTGCTGCTGGTGCTTCAGCTGCTGGTTAGGATTTTATTGTTCCCCCTGAATGGACATGGCGAAACAATGGACCAGAGAAGAAGATGGCGATGTATATCTTCTAAAGGACCAAGAGGAAGAGAGGTACTGCGACGGAATGAAGGAGGGAGAAAGGTGCGAGATTGTTCGATGTGACAATGGCAAATTACCTTGACATTGAGGTGAGAGAGGTTTGGTTAGAAAATAATTGGACAATGAATCAGGAAAGGCTTTGTAAGCATCAAAAGAGAGGAGGACAGACATTTTAGATAGGACCGAAGCTTCTTTGAGGATGACAGAGTGGACTGCCGAATGCCGGGCAGGGAGGAAGAGTACGTGTTTACAGGAGTCTGACATGTTTCTGGAACAGAATTGATGGACACCAATTGAACAACAAAAACAAATGCAACAAAGAAGAGGCCAGGAATTCAAAGAAGGGGATGATTCAGGCCGATTAACTGAATAACAACTTCTCAATATCTACCCAAGAATGGTCTTCCAACATGGTCCTTTCTAGAGAGAAATTCTAGGTCTAGGGGAATTTTTTTAAGAAAGAATTATTGAACTCAAATCGAGCACAGAAAATGACAACAGGGCAAGGAAATTGAAAGAGGAATGTTTCAAGTCTCGTAACTGAAGAGTTTACAATATCAAAGCGGGGAATCGTCTTACAAAACTTCAAGTTCCTTTAAGATTTCCAGTAGCTTTTTTTTTAGAACAGAATTGATGGACACCATTAAAACGCTGAAAATCCAATTTCATATTTTAATTTCACTAAAAATTACCAAAATTGTAAGTGAAATATCGATAATTTGTTTTTGAAAATGTGCTAAGCAAGTGGTTCTATTCAGGTTCAGGTTAATGAAAAGCAGGAAATAAGAAAGACTCAGAGTAAGCAACCTAATATTTCCCACAACTTTTCACTGTTAAACATCACTCACAACTTTAAATTTCATTACCTAACAAGAAGGTCTCGATAACAACGTTCTCATGAAAATTTAAGATTATGCTCCTTTAAGCTCCTATAGCTATTTTTGAAGTAGAATTGATGGGCATCAATAGAACCCTGAAACATGGAAATAAAGAAGACAAATGAAAGTAGCCATGGTTTTAGGTTCGTCACGAAGAATCATCATGAATCGTCTTCGACAGCCAAACCTTATCCTTTTTGACTAACAACGGCAGGAAATAGAACAGGAAGTCTTCCTTTGGGAGACTCTTCAAAACTTGCTCCATAGAGTTCCTGCGATCGATTTTAGGAGAAATGAAAAGAAATCTTAGAAGGTGATCTTCCATGAAAAATAAAAATGGACTAAATGCATGGAGAATCAGCCCAGCAAGAAACTCCGACAGAGTTAAACCGACAAGAGTTTCCGTCACATAGTAATGAATACAGCCTTGATTTAAGCCAACTTTTCGGACGATAGAACAGAGCACCACTTTTTGCCTTCTGATTTTTTTTTCCATTACTTTCTTTCCCTTTTGAAGTTTCCTTATACTGAAATTAAATAAAGGAATTTTTCGAAAGTTGTGTTCATCCAAATTTTCAGTAAAACTTGTGAAATCCGATCACCCTCGGGACCGAAGAAAAGTGGTCCAATTATAGAGTGTCCCGATTTCCAGGTTTTGCTGTATTTTCCGATGAGATAAAAACACAACAGTTTCCACGATCGATTTTAAGGAAAAGTGAAAAAAGGCATCACGGAGAACCACCAGAATCAACTTGAGAAGAATTTGTCATCGATTCTCATCGAAAAATAGGAAAAGGTTGACAAGGAACCATCAGAAGCAGCGGTAAAAGAGGTCCTATAGTTAATTTTTAAGCAAACAGAAAAAAGAATCCACTATCCCAGTAAAATCAGCGTCAGAAGATTTCCTACGACGGATTGCCTGGAAGAATTCCCATAATGGATTTTCAATCAAAATGAAGAAAGGTTTCACATGAACCTTTGAAAATAAGCTCCGGAACAACGTCTATGATCAATTTTCAACCCTCAGAAAGGATTTGCGAGGTGAAATAAAGTGCTTTTGAAGAAGTAGTAGCCACGGAAAAGTTCATGTGATCGATTTTGAACGAAATCGAAAAAAAACTGCAAACTCAACTGCGAGATAACCTGCGATCGAAAAAAAAAAAAGGAATGGCAGCGCACCTTACGAACTAGCGCTTGCGACTTTCAGATCGAAGTCAGATACACTTCTTACAATCGATTCTAAAGAAAAGTTAAGGGATTTATGGGAACTCTCAAAATCAGCCATAGAAAAGCTGTAACAGGAAATAAAACTACAAAATCAGACAAGGGAAAGGTTTCTGTGATGGACTGTGATGGGTCTTAAGTGAAACAGTAAAAACGATTAAAAGCCGTCAGAATTAGCTCCTGACACGAATTTCAAGGAAAATTAAGAAAGTATTCACCAAGAACCACCAGAATCAGTCCTAAAATAAAGCCCGAGATTTATTTTCAAGAAAAATGGAGAAATGATACATAGAAAACCACCAGAATCAGTGCCAAAAGAATTCCCTAGACCGATTTGAATATAAAATGAAAAAGGAATTCACAAAGAACCGCCAGGGTATGCTTAAGAAGAGCTGTAACGTTTGACTTTCAAAGAACGCAGAGTAAAAATTGACAGAAAGTCTTCAGAATCGTCAGTAAAAAAAAAAAAGAAGAAAAGAGTTCACGAGGAACCGTCAAAATCAGAAAGATTTTAAAGGAAAAGCTTGACGTAGAACCACAGAACCAGTCATGAAAGAATTCCTGCGATGCGTTTTTATGAAAATTTTATGATAAACCGTCAAAATCAGTCCCAGAACGCCTAAGATTAAATTTCAACTAAGAAAAGGTTAACGGGTAATTATCAGAATCACTTTCGGAAAAGTTCCCAATCAGCCGAAGTTATTCAGCGATTTTAAAGAATAAGGAGACCGTCAGTCAATCTCGAAAAGTTTAAACGATAAATTTTCAATGAAAAAAAATAAACGGGTAGCGATAAGTTCCCTGAATCAGTTCCGGAAACACTTCTGAATTGAAAAAGGAATTTAAAAAGGATCATCAGAATTTCTGTTGGAAATATTATACGATCGCTCATATGGGGAATGAAGAAAAGGGTGACGGATAATTGCCAGAAATGGCCTCAGAGAATGTACATATTTTCAAGGAAAATAAATAAAAAATTTAGCGGAGAACTGCCGAAACCAACTTCGCAAGAAAAAAGGAAGAAATAATCCACGCGTAAACCCCAAAATCAAGTCCGGACGACTTTTTGCGATCAATTTTCAAAAAAAAAGAAAGAAAGAATTCATGGGAAAATTCCAACATTAAAACCAAAGGAGTTTCAACGTTTCTTCCGTTTGCCATCAAGAAAGATGGAGAAAATATTGCCGGAGAACTCTCAAAATAAGCCCCGGAAAAGTTTTTTTGATAAATTTCTTAAGAACAAACAAAACAAAAGAAATATTCAATAGAAAATTGTCCGAATCAGCCCAAAAGAGCATCGGCTATCGATTTAAGAAAGGATTGGAGGAGAACTATCCGAATCGGTCACACAAGAGTACGTACGATCAATTTTCGAGGAAATTGGAAAGAAAAATAGCGAAAAAAAAATGTGAAAGAACTTCGGAAGAGTTCTTCTTCTTGTAGAGGAGAAAATGAAGAAAGAATTCTCAAATAACCGTCTAGAAACACGACTCAGATTCAGCCTCAAAAGAATTTCCAATATTTATGGAAAAAGGCGAAATAATCGACTGTAAGCCAGAATCAACATCGCCGGACTTCCTGTGTTTGATTTTTAAGCAAAATGTGTAAAGACGAGCTAGAGTCATTGGCGGAGAATCAGGTTGCCTGGAGATCCCTTCCGCGTGCATTGTCCTGCCTATTAGTGGAACACGCGGTCAAGAAGATGCTGATAATGATGATGTGTAAAGAATTCACGGAAAATCAACCAGAAAAATTACAAAAAGGAAAACCTCATAACTAGACGATGTTTTCTTATTTGTAAGACACAAAGTATAACCTCAAATTTTCTGTCACTTTCAACTCATCATTTTTAAAGGCAATCAAAAAAACATTCACCGCCGGACGTTTTCAACAATTCAACGACCCCCTTTTTCCCATTCCTGATAATTCACCACTAACTGAAACCCCAAACAGAAACGCAAACGACATCATCTCGTTTCTTTTTTATCGCCCGACCCCATAAAACATCTCAGATACTTTTCCGCTCTGCCCTTGACAGCTCAATTTCGGTTAAAAAGTCACCCGTATGATGCACACTCAAGGTTCAGTGCACGAAATGCGCGCACCGAACACGCCCGTTAAAAGCTATTTGTGTGCCAATCATAAAAATTCCATCTGAATGCAACACGAACGATGTCTTATTCATCGCAATCCACCCACCCACCTTTCCACCTACGACGAGGACGACATCCTTAAGACATTTTCACGTCTTCCACACTCCAAAAATTGGATACAGAGGCAACTTACACCAGACACCTACACAAGTCGAGTCTCTCCTCACGATACAGATGAGGAATAAAAAAAAAATGAAAAGAAAACTTTATGAGATATATCTGCCGCATCCTTACGTCCAGGATGCGGATGCAGGAGCACCGACGAACGAGAGAAACGAGACACCGTTTTGAATGTCACGTTTTACGTTAACGTAATTAGTGCGGTGCTTTGTTGTTGTCGCTGTTGCAAAAACCAACCCGACGAAAATGTCCTTTTCGGGTTTGATTATCCTTTCCCAGACAGACACCAACGCCAGTGTAATGTCGGCTAATAAATTCAATTAACTTCGGAAGGATGGATGATTTGTGCAACTCGAAACTTTGTTGCAATTAGACTGAGAGAGTGAGAGGCGCCGCCTGCAGGATGTAAGAGGATCAAGGGATATGGTTTACCGGAGGATAAATATGGGCGTCAAGATGGGACAACTAGTAGAGAGGAGAGAGTACTCTATTTGATTAAAACATCGTTTCAAGCTAATTACCTTTTCCACGCAAGAGAGGGATGGTTGTGAACAACGATCCTGGTGATATGGCGACGAATTTGTTGACATGTAAGGATGATTGAGAACAGCCACTGATTTGGAAAAGAGGTTGCTTTTAACCACAAACTTGAAAGAGATTTAGGTTTAAGCCAAGCACTAGCGATATGAAGGGACAAAGCAGAATTTAGATGTTTGGAAACCTCTTCCGTTTGTTGGAATAGTCGTGAAACGACAACGAAAGCTTTTGAGACAAGCGATAGGCACATTTCCGGCCAATTTGGGGACACATCCTGTAATCGACTTTCAAGAAAACCATTCAGTCAGCGACGAACGAGTTTCTACTACCGATTTTTAAGAAAAATCAAGAAAGTATTCGAGAAGAATCGTCGAAATCAGTATCAGAAGTCTTTCTACGCGCTGTTGAGGATTTTGGGAACTTAGCACGACTCTTGAATCAACCGAAGAAATTAATTTGAATATCAGAGTAGCGCTCATGACTGGAAAATTGTTTCAATATTATCATCATTATCATCATCTTCTTTGTCCGCATGTTCCACTAAAGGGTTTGTGGGGGCAGTGCACACAAAAGAGATCTTCAGGCAACTCGATCCTCCGCCGCCGACTCTAACCCCTCGGCGGGTATGCCAGGCGAGATTTTGGACTTGGTTCAACCATCTCATCCTGGGTCTACCGAGCGGTCGCCTACCCGACGCCTCGGTAGTCGTACTGCAGGGGACACTCGTGCAACGTGGTCAAACCGTCTGCTCCAGTTGCCAATTCATGGCCTTAATAAAGCCTTTTTCCACAAGGAACCTGTCATACAAAATCCTCCCACTTGATTGTTATATCTCCCAGCTGTTCTGAGCCACGCACAGCTTACCACCTCTGTTTACTTGGTTAATTGTTGTTTAAGCCCCATTCCCATTAATATATTCAGCTCCTTTTAGCATCATTCATCCTTCTCCTGTTTCTCGTCCTCCATCCAATTGAATGCGAATTTTTTTGCATTAAAATCCTTTTCCGCCACATCAATCGCCGCTCGTGTGTCCTTCTGTTTGTTTTTATTTTGGCTTTCAATTAATTTAAACTTTTTTTTTCTCTCTCTTCGTTGAAGTGTTATTGTGTTCCACCCTCACACCTCTTTAAAATCCCAGGGTGACGGAATAATTCCTTTTATCCTCTTGAATATAAAAATTCCCTTTTTTTCCCCTGAACTGAAAACTATTTCCGAACTCCAGGAGCGGATTGGTGTCCTGAATATTTAGTGGTTTCATTGAATCACCCTGACCGAGATGCAGAGATTCAGAAACAAAAAACGTGAACTCAACTTCAACTTTTCTCCTGTTTTTTCCGAATCCTGTAACGGTTTTCAATATTAAATTTCGTTTCGACAGTTTGGTGTTTTTTCCCCGGGATGAAAGTTTTCTCGTCTTCTCGTCCTTTGGTCGTGTAAAATATGCGGGCGGGTCTGATTTTAGCAATTTGTTGCAGAAGGAACAAGGCGTTGTTTGTTTTTTCGTCGAGCTCCACTGGGTTAACGAGTGTCGGTATTTTCAATTCAAAAGAATTGTTTTCGTTCGTATTTTTTGTGACAAGTTTTTAGGGGGTTTTGTGCAAATTGGAAAAGTGTGAAGCAGTTGGTATTGACAGGGATTTTGATTTGTTGTCAATTTTTAATGAGGTCCTTGAGAGAGTTGCTTGTTTTCTTTCTTAACCCTTTCGAACTTTCCCGACGACCTCATTCCACTTGAATTACCGCACACGCCTTTCAAATGGAGGTACTCGAAAGAAAAGAAGAAAAACTCTGTGAAAGTGAAAGGAACGCGTGTGTGTAGCTTCCGCGTCGAACTTTGAGAGTTTTCCACAAGTGCGTCCTTTCCCCCCACACAGCTGCTCCTAAAATCCACTCATCCATCCATTTCCGTTCGAATACAAGTGGATGGATGCATTTGCATTAATCATTCTCTAGATGGCCGCGCACGCACATGCGACGACCCCCCAAGGGAGCAGCAGCACCAGCTTCACTCGATGCACTTGAAGCGCTTGCACCTCTTCTCGTCGTCCGCCCCAAGCGTGTCGCCATCATTCGTCATAATTAAAAATTAAAGCGATTCCTCATCGAAACTCCCCTGGCTTGTGTCGAAATTTGATTTATTCATGTGGCTGCTGTTGCTGCCGCTCCCTGTTCCTCCCTCACAGGGTGAGTGCAAAAAATGAAATCGCATTTTCAATTAAATTAATTTCAAGTTTCTGAGCACGTGTCACTTTCACTCCAGCGACACTGGAAGTGTAATTCATCTCGAACAAAACAAAAAAAAAATGCGAAAAAAATTTTGCGAATTGAATTCCATGGTGCAGCCACTTTAATGCAGCCAACCACCACCCCTTGACGCATGTGTGTGAGTGGAGGGGATTTCAATTCCATAGGGGCGTGGTAACTGGAGCACTAGCTGGGAGGACGAAAATAACAAAAAATCGCAGCAAAACAACCCGTGGAAGTCGCAACACCGAAAGGAAGTCGGTCTTTGTTCCCCCGGGGAGGTGATGTGCACATGGATTTTTGTTAATCATCTGCATCAGAGTTCTCTGGAGTCCTTGTTGTCGGGAGGGGGTACAACGAGCGCAATGAGGGAGAAAGAAGATGCCAACGACGGTGATGACGACGACAAATGTACAATGGTCGTGGATCATATGAGGCAACCCTGGAGAGGGTTTCGAGGAGATTTTTTCTTTTTCCAACCGCAGAATCTGCGTCATTGATGTGAAAATTCTAGAAGAAGACGCGAATCTCAGTGGGGCAAGTGGGATTTATGCGTCGCGAATTGGAGCGACGGGAATCTAAGAAGTGGGTATCGAATTTACGATGAAACTAGGTGCAAGGTGTTCAGATGAGGATGAGACTCTGTGAATTCAGTACGAAAGTGTGTGGGATTCTTTGAGGCATTTTTGATTCAGTCAAACATTTGCAGATTTACTTCACGCAGAGTTGTTCTTGAAGTCACAATCAGTCTTTTCATTACTTTATGCATTTTACTTGCGCTTTTTATTAATACGTTGTCAAATATCTCCCTTCCGCCTTTTTGTCTTTTGAATTTTCCGGCTATGTACAAATTGCTACAGAGCTACTTACAAAACAACGCTATGCATGATTAGTTTGGATATTGCGTTCAACAGTTATAGACGTGTAAGCATGGAGTTCACTAACGCCGAAATTCCTTCGTTAAAGGCAAATCCGCTAGAGAAGCGTTCCGTGAGATTAATGGTGTTTTGGGGGATGGTACTCTATCACTTCGAACCGCGGAGGAATGGTTTCGACGATTCAGAGCCGGTGAAAACGACACCATGGATGAGCCAGCCGGCGGAAGACCTGTGACGACGAATACCGATCGAATCATAGAAAACATCAAGTTAGACCGGCATGTGGCATCTCGTGACATCGCCCAGGAGATGGGAGTTAGTCACCAAACCATTTTAAACCATCTGCAGAACGCTGGATACAAAAAAAAAAAGCTTGATGTTCGGCTGCCGCATGATTTGACGCAAAAAAAACCTTCTGGACCGGATCAACGCCTGCGATATGCTGCTGAAACGGAACGAACTCGACCCATTTTTGAAGCGGATGGTGACTGGCGACGAAAAATGGATCACATACGACAACGTCAAGCGAAAACGGTCGTGGTCGAAGGCCGGTGAATCGTTCCAAACAGTGGCCAAGCCGGGATTGACGGCCAGGAAGGTTTTGCTGTGTGTTTGGTGGGATTGGAAGGGAATCATCCACTATGAGCCACTCCCATATGGCCAGACGCTTTATTCTACCATCTACTGCGAACAACTGGACCGCTTGAAGCGATCGACCAGAAGCGTCCAGAATTGGCCAACAGGAAAGGTGTAGTGTTCCACCAGGACAACGCCAGACCACATACTTCGTTGATGACTCGTCAGAAGCTACGGGAGCACCATATAGCCCGGACATAGCGCCAAGTGGTTACCACCTGTTCCTGTCCATGGCGAACGCACTTGGTGGTGTGAAGTTGAACTCAAAAGAGGCTTGTGAAAAGTGGCTGTCCGAGTTCTTCGCAAATAAGGAGAGGGGCTTCTACGAGGGGGGTATTATGAAGTTGCCGTCTAGATGGAAACAGATTATCGAACAAAACGGCGCATATTTGAACTAAATCCGATCACTGTAACACTTTTTATGAAGCATTGAATGAAGAGCAAAAAAAGCGGAAGGGCGATATTTGACAAACTTATATAAAATCTAGAACGTTTTATTATATCGTGCGATTTCGATTACATTTCGATCAAAAGTCAAAAATATAGAACAAGTTTTTTAAACTCACAGCGCTTAAAATAGATTAAAAAAGTCTGAAGAACGCCTAAGTGGAAGTGGAGAGTGGAAATATTAATTATGGAACTTAAGCCACTTGTAAATAAGAAGCAGATGTTTGACTACGTAAACGACTAGGTAATGGATTGAGACAAAGGTTTTTAGAGACTCAGTAAACTCTTTCGCCTTCTATAGTGGTTAGTGGAAAACAGTAAACAGAGTTGGAAGAGAAAGCTAAAAGCAACGCCGAGTTGTAGAGCTGAATAATGATCATTGGGATAACTAATATAAGTCCCAGATCGGAGGAAGTCAAGTTGGCCACAGTGATCTGGAATGGCTTGTTTCCTATGTCTGGACAACGATTGATTCAACTCCGTCGTCTTGTTGCCCAACAGGTTCCCCTAAGCTTCTCCTTCTTCCTATCACCGAAAAGTCTCTTTGCACGCACTGTCCAATCTCGCTGTCTGATCCAATAAATCCCACACATAATCAGCCACCGACATAACAGTTCCCTCACTAATCACGGCTCTGTCGCGGTCCCCCATTCGCTGTCTAATCCCCACCACGACCTCGGAAAATCCGTCTTCCTAATACTTCCACTGATTGCCTGTAATCCATGTCTCCTCTCGCCTCTATCGACCTTCACAGCTTTCGTCGAGCAGACGATTTGTGTTCCCCGAAAGTGAGTAGCTAATTGCCAAGCACCCAAACACCCTCTCCACTTGTTGGCGATTAATCATAAAAATTTTCTCATTTTCTCGTTTCTTTTCGCCCCTTTTACGAGATCCCAATTAGGTCAAACTTTTCGAGAGAACCCATCTCATTAAGTCGCCATGCTACTACACAGGATCCTTAAAAACCCATTACAAAGCACCACATCGAATCCTCCTTCTCCTGCTCCTTTCAAAGGATAACCTACTAAATCATGAAATTTACACACCGAGGACATGGAGTGGGTGTGTGCTCGGAAATGTTTTTCAGGATGCAGAACAGACCGGGGAAGTGAAAGGACAGCAACTGGTTGGCCATCATTCCGCGTGCAGTAATCCTGTCTAAAAAGGACAATTAAAAGGGTTGGAATTCGATTAATTACCGGGACGACGTGAGTGTGTGTGGAGAGTGGGTCCTTATTATGTTGTAACAACCCTTTTCTATGACCTGTCACTTGGTCTCGGATGTAGATTAGGGGAGTGTCCTTTTTATTAGATTTTTTGGCCGAGATTAGATTGCCGCAGAGGGACACAAAATCCTGCAGATGAATGCAAAATGATATTTTAATGTCTGTTGACAGGACGAGACTCGGGGAGAGGTGTCGAATGGAGAGAGTGAGAAACCTGTTTTATAGTCGATAAAAATTAGAAGGACCTTGGCGAAGGGTGTGCGATGAATAATCCTCGTCCTGCCTCGAAGCAATCTCTCATCTCTCTTACACCCACACACATAACGAGGTAAATGAACCTTAAATAGGACGAGGAGTATTTTTCTTCCTTTCATTCGTTTTTATGGCCCCCTACTCCTTCCGCCGTCTCAAGGAAGTCGTCCTGCTGTTGTGGGTGGTGGTGATATCGATAAAACGGAAGAGAGACTTTCTTTCCAACGACGAAGACGACGGTTGTGATTCGATTTCGTTGTGTTGTTGTGATGTCCTCGGGGATGATGTGGCGCTACGGAATTTTCCCTGTTTCCCTCCACGTTGCACGATCAACAGGAACATGCCGCAGGAGAGAGGCGCTTTTTCTTTTCTTTCTTCCCTCGTCGTCTTCTTTTTGTTTCTCCTTCTGCCTGTATTGTTTTTTTTGTGTGAGGGAAGAAAAAACATCGTCGGAGAGAAACTCAATTACGTGGTGGTGGCGTGTCCTGGAAACAGGAACATATGGTCGATGATGAACCTTGTGCCGTGCCTTGCCATGAAATGGGAGAGATCCTTGATGGTTTTGAAGGGTCAATTATGCAAATTATTACACCGATGTGTGTTTGCATGTATGCGTGGGTGATTATCGGAGAGGAAACGTTTTCAAATGGATTCAAGCCTAAGGGGCTTTTGGCCATTAGTCGGGTGTTTCCTGGAGTGGTCCGACAGTCGAATTGGTGGAGTTTTTTTTTGCCGTTTTACGTGACGGAAATCGTCATGGGGGTATTTTGACGAGCTGAGATTTTTGATATTTCGATGTCAGCAGGGCCCTGCAGGTGGATTCTAGTTCAGGAGAAGACTTTTGATGAGTATATTTGTTTGATTTTCAGCTCTGCATGGCTCAGACAACAAAATTGGGAGAAAAAAGTGTCAAAAATGTCAAAAAGCTGACGAAATTCGTCACAGTAGATGAAAACAGTCAACTTCGATTTAAATCTCTGCGTTTTGTGGTACGAGCATAGCAAAACCAAGACGAAAACACTCGATGCAAGAGATTTTTTTTGCAGAAAAATTGTTTAAGACACGTGTAACTGTTCTGTAAACTTGAGAAATGCCATAACAGTGCTTGGTTTTTGGCGACAAATTAACAGTTTAGGCGAAGTGAATGCATTAAGACTAAGCAAATCAAATTCATTTCGATTATTAACGATTATTAAGTGTTGATTATTAAAAACCCACGATTTTAAATTTTAAAATTCGAATACACTGCCCATTTCAACCACAATGCAAGCAAGGAATTTGTACGGTAACAACCAAAATTCATCAGAAGTGAAATCCAAGCAATGATTAATGTCACGACCAATAACACCGATGTTCGTTCAAAAAAAATAATAATTTGGAACATGAGCTTGATAATCGGAATAACGAACACGGTGCGTGCAGCTACAGTGAGGTGCACAAATGAATGTAATTTACACTTCATAGAAAAATACGAAATGAGGTAAGGCACAATTTTTTTTCCCTTTATTACTACATTCAAAGACGAAAAGAACGATATATAATACAAGACGGAAAACTTAAAAGCTTGAGAAATAACGAGCAAAACAAAAAAAAAGCAATCCGCATGTACTCAATTTTGCACCCAACATTTTATTCGATATTTTAGCTCCAAAAACTCAAAAATATACCATTATGATCACATTTTTTTGGCTTGTTTCTCAGTGCTTTTGTTTTTTTGTTTATGGTGTGCTCAGTTGCGTGTAAAAAGACCATTTTTATTCTTCAAAATCGAAAATAGTATTAGTTGCAAACGATTTTCAAAAGAATGATGAAACGCTCAGAATACATCGAAGACAGTGCTGAGGCTATGATAAAAAATGGCTAATAGAGAAAAACGATAGATAAGCAGCTAAATACAAGCCAAGCTGTGACCATTGGAGGTCATACGAGGTCAAGAGCTGCGTCAACATCATAAGCTAGAGTCCGTAAAAGGATATAAACGGAAGTAGACCCATGATGTTATGATGATACAAGTGAAAACAAACATGTTTTCGAGATCGTAGGGTGTTTTACGGCAGTAAATACGCTTGTCAATCGATAAAGTGTAAGTAGAACTCTCTAGGACATTTACTATGCCTCTGACGAAAAAAAAAACAGAAACCTGTATTGTTGGTCAAAAATGCCTATGGGTGATCTCCCATGGGTGGCCCTAACTACATTGGTTACTATCGGACTGAAACCAATTAAATTTTGATTCGTCTGATCATAACACATGTTTTCAGTCATTTACTGCCCAATTGCTATGGGGTCCTCTAGCAAGCTTGCACCATGCCTTAGCTTGTAAGATCATTTTTGACCAATAATAGAGGTTTCTGGTTTTTTTCATCAGAGGCATAGTAAATGTCCTAGAGAGTTCTACTTACATTGACATAGCTGAGAATACGGTTCATGCTGGTGTCAGCCAGTCCGCCGAGATTATCGAGAAACTAATGGCCAAGATGCATCTTTCTGCGCCTCGCGAGAGCGCTACAGGTCCCTAAAAGGTAGAGCGAGATTTCTTCCTCTTTTTCATCTCTGCAGCTTCTGCAAAAGTCGTTGGCCGGGAGGCCCAGCCGGGTGGCAAGCATGCCAAAGGTAGAGGTAGAAGGTAGAGCTGTTTTTGAGTTGAAAATGGCAGATTTCAGGGATTGATCGCAGGTTGACTATCAGTATATATCGTGATAGTAGTGCGAGATATCATCATCATCATTATTAGAGGCAGAACAGCCCACGAAGGGGCAGAGCTTAGCTTATCGCGCTTCCACTGTGCTGTGCGCGTTATATTTTTAACACATGTGAAGGGGACCTACAGTTTATTGCCGGTTCAGAACGGCGAATTGCTAAAGCTTTCCGTGACAGAACTACTCCAGGAGGATTGTCAATCGTTTGCTGGAGGTGGGGCCGTGAAAAATGTTTGTGGTTTTATTTCCCCGAGCTGAATTCGAGCCCGGGTCGTCTCGTCTGGCAGTCCAACGCACTAACTGACTAAGCCACAGGGCCAGTGCGAGATACCACGTTGTACCTTAGCCACGGCTTCTTTGATCACCATTATCTCTGCTCGAAAGACGCTGGAATGGTTGGGGAGGCGAAATCAGATCTGCATCCCCAGGTCGTTGGAAAAGACCTCTTCACCGACTCCGGATTCAGTTTTTGATCCGTCAGTGTAAATCACCTGCCTTTGACTGCCTTCACTCCGGTCCGATCTGGAGGGCAGGCTGAAGAAGTTTCTTTTGAAAAGAGTTCTAGGGCGAGTATAATCTAACTCCCTAAAGGAGAGGTCGATAGACTCTGGAATGGTAGAACCACCTGGATTCAAACCCAGGTACTCTCGCTTAAAGGTCTGACGCACTAACTGATAAAGCCACGGCGCCCACAGAGTTCCTTTAAGCAAACAAAATTTGAAGAGTAGGTCACTCCAGAAACACTTTAAAGGCACGGAAATTAGTTTAAAGGTCTATGTACTTCTGTAGTCCACTTATTTGAGGCAGGCTTTCGCAGGTTAGGAGAAAAGCTAATCAGCCGAAACGGCAGACCATACTATCTCAAAGAACTGGTTGCGAAGTATTCATAGAAAATTCAACACCCGAAAGTCATTTCCAGCTAATCCTTCAAAAGAGGAGTCTAAAAGAATCTTTCCATGTTAGAGCACAGGACAAAGACCAAGATATCAACTTGATACACGGAAATAATAAAACTTTATATTGAACAGAATTAGAGCACCAAATTATACTTTTGGTTGCTTTACAAAAAGTGAAATGCGTGATATGGATGAGAATGTGCTGGACTTGAAAGAATTAAGAATTCAAAAGACTTCACATGAAACTTATCAAAAACTTGTTTGAAACTAAGACCCTTTTGCTGCCAGAAACTAGAAAATCTAGAGCCGCATAAGGCGCAAATGAGCGAAGTCGGAGGCTATTATAAATAGATGGGGTGCAATAGATCTTTAAGGTCGCAGTACAAATGGCTCAGTGACACTCCCCATTTCATAAATCAATTGTAAATAGACCGAAACTAGAAACAGACAAATGGGAAAAGCCTCCGAGTATCTAAAACACTTCTAACAAAGAAATTAAGTGCCATAAGCACTGAGGTCTCTCAATTTATCTTTAAAAGTCGTGGAACTGATTCAAGAAAATGCTTAAAATCAGTTATTAGAAAACCTATACTCCCTGATAGTACAACAGCAGTTAAACAGAATTGTAAAGAATTTACCAAAGAAAAAAAATTAAATGCACCAATTATGCTCGAGTTCCTTCAATTGGATTCCTGCTTGAACTTTTAAACCTCTCACCAAAGTCATCGCCCCACGGACAACCCTAACCACACTTATCTTCCTTCCAATAATTAACTCCCAATAACCCTCACCCATAAAATTAAATCAAAATTACACTAAAGGTTAACCATTATGAACTCGCAAGTGGAAAGCAATTTACATTCATCTTTCACCCACACGTTTCACCGCCGCACCACCAACCACACCTCACCCATCCAATTCGAGTTCCAATTACCTCCCCCCTCGTCCTTTTGTGACAACAATTTAAAGGACATCTGCGCCACGGGAAAAACATCTCGCCTTTGCCTTGCAGCTTCGTGCCTCATTTAATAAATTCCCATTTTCACGTGATTATCCTTGCTGCATGCACACACGTGGAACAGACAGGATCCCCTTTCGATTTAAACAAAAAAAAACACAACAAAGGCAAATGAATTGATAAACAGCAAAAAAAAAAAAAAGGAACAGCGGAACACACTGTCCTTACGAACAAACTCGAGCACGAGGATTGTGTATCATTTTATTACCGTTGAGCCTGTTCGGAAGTTTCTTCCTCATTTCTCTCACACAAACGCACACGCATCCTCCTCTATGCACAGACAGCCTTCAATTGAAGAGACTCCTCTCCTTGCGCCATGGAGCAGCATACGCAATGCAAATGCGTAATTATCAATTCGTCTCATGTCCTTTTTGGTCTCAGGAGAAATATATTCTAATTACGTGAAGCACCGTAGTCTTTTGCTCTGCGCTCCATCAATGAGGACGAAGTCGACGACGGCAAAGACACGACGCCGACAAAAAGTCGACTTCCTTAAAAAGGATAACGAAGAAGAAACGATACACACAACCCTACGATGACAGGATGACAACGCAGAATATAAAGCTACACACAAATACCACGTCGATGACACACACACGTACACGACGAGGATGAGGATGAGGACGAGAGGACGAAAGGACTACAACTTATGTTGCCAAGAAGTCTGACTGGGAGTGAGACGGGCGGCCGGCTTATCGCTGGCATCAATATCTCTCCCCCAACCACCAGCGCCACATCATCGTGTCTTCCCGGCTAATGTGCTTTTGATTCCCAGGATGCGGCGCGCTGTGTCTTCCTTTCGTTGTGCCTGTGTGTGTGTAACATCGATGATAATAGGATATCCCAGGATCGAAGGATAAAATTAAATCAGAAACGACATTTGTGATACAAAAGCTGCTTCGTCCTCGTGGAGGAGTGGGAAAGTCGCCGGGAGACAGACGGGGGGGATTGCCAATCGACAAAATAATTACAAATTAGAATTATTAGTTTTTTTTTTCGGCTAGAATGTGTGCGTGCGGAAATTTAGTCACTGCAGGACACAAACTTTAGCCATTCGATGAGGGATGTCGGAAATGATGCTTAAGCCAGGGGAGGAGAGAGGGAGAGTCCGGTAATAAATGCGGAATTGGAATTTGTCATCGGAGCTAATGACGCGCAGGGAGACGGGCAGGAAAACTAGAGCGGAACTGTGCATGAGGACATTTCGCAAACAAGAGAAGAAAATGGAGTCTATAACGACACGCTTATTAAAGTTGCTCGAATTAAAGTGGAAAAGGAGTCGCAGGAGAGTGAAGAAAGCGTTTCAGGGAGTTTTAGATGTTTAAACACCAAGCCGGCCATCACAGAAACGGTTCAAAAATGCAGGAATAATCAAAACAGGCTTAGATCTTAGGCACAGTTGACTGTGAAGAATCTGTAATCATACTAAATCGAGGTTGGACAAAAGCCCTAGTTGCTAGTGCTATGTATATCTAATTATTGTTAGTATAATTTATTAATTTATTATAAAAACTAAATCGAGGTTAGGCTCTTGGGGAAAACACTTTGAGCAATTTTAGGAGGTTAAACAGAAAGTGGAGCATCGAAAAAATTGTCTCATGGCACAAAAGCAGCTAAAAAGGACACATATCACGTTAACATTCTCCTGCAAACTCATTTAGCCATTTGAGGGCGATGATTTCACAGTTCTAGGCACTCTCAACGCTTCTAAGCTCTTCAAAAAATGAAACGGTGCACATAGGGGTATTTGGGTCGAAAAACCGTTCAAAAATATTTTTTTTGTTTTTAATGAAGTGAAACCTACCTAAAACAACGTTAAATGCGTTATTAAGCAGATTTAAGTAAAATTAAGTAGTTTGATTTGATGTTTTCTTAAAAACCTAGTATTTTAATGTTGTGAACCTACTAATCTCAGCTGAAGCTCGTGCTTGAATAAAATTTTCAGGATTTTATGTTGAATCCACTAACAAAAATAAAATTCACCTAAGTTTAATACGTAAGGACTTTAGTTTTAGGCTTGAAACCCAAAGTTTTCTTTGTACAAGAAGCATTTTTGAGTAAATACCTCTGAAAATTCCCAGATAGGGCTTAAAATCATTCTGTTTATGTCAGTGATAATCCCATTAAACAGGCCTTAAGTAAGAATGCAAAAACCAGATGATCCTTCAAGCAAACAAATTTATTTTATTAAAAATAGTTTTAAAAACTAGGGAAATATCAGGGTCAATAAAATTCAGGGGGTAGATTAAGGCAGGATTTTTTTCTTGGACTCACTTCTTCACATCTTCCTCTATAAGCTGATACCAAAAGAGTTACCAAATAACACCGAATACTATAACAAAAGGTCCATCGAAGAAAATGAAGAAAGGAAAAAAATGCCTATTTATGATTATTTCAAATAAATTCAATATCTTTTAAAATATAGCTCCAATAGTCATAAAAAAAGCTTTATAATAAAGTAAACATCTGCATCTAATAACTTCATAATAAAAAAAAATGTGGGCAACAGGGAAAAAAAAATAACTTAATATTTTGGCAATCTAATTTTTTACACAGATCAAAAGAGTCCTAAAGCTTACGATCCATGACTTTCAACTGCTGCTACGACGAAATGCGTGTATAGAAATAATGAAAAATTTGAGCACATTGTTTGGTGGGTATTTAACTACAGCTAGAAAAACAATTTTTTTATCAACTCAACATTTTGAAAAATTGATTTTCGATATCTTCGCAGTCCATACAGGATCTCTGCAGACCCTTAACCCTTTCATGCCCAATGTTGTTCCTGTAAAACATGAATTTCATCTACTGACAACTTGAAAATTGTGGCGTAATTACAGTAAAACTGTAGCAATTTTACTCTGAAACCCGATTTTAGACCATTTAACTCTGCATCAGATGTCTCCTAGTGCAAAAAGAATATTAGGGACCTTTTACTTAGTTTTTGGTAAAAAAAAATTGGCTGGAAAGTCGGTTTAATGAATGTAACCAAATGGATGGTAGCAAGTAACATCTGGCATGGCTTAAAACTGTTGGATTCCATTCAAAATAGATAAATTTTATTTAAAAAAAAAAAGAAAAGTTAGACCAATAAGATGCCCCACTGAGTTAATGTAGGGATGAGCGAATCATTTTTGGAGATTAAAATGCAAAGTTAATGAACTTTGTTGAAGATATCGCTCATATCGTTTTATTCAGTATTTGACGCAGAATGTAAGTATGTAAATATAGTTTTTATACGATTTGTAGTTTCTTTTCTATGACCATTTTTTTCTTTAAATGGTGAGCGAATAGTTTCTGGAAGCACTGTAAAACGTCCAATGAAACAATAGCAGTCATAACAGACCCGAATTTTAATCTACTCTCACTAAGACATCCTTCAACGACAATTTTAGGCGCTTGGACAAAAGAAAGAATATGAGAAAAAAGGCTCAGAGCATCAAAAAATAAAAATTTCAAAATAATAAGCAAAATTGAACAACTAAACAAAGTAAAAATGTAAAGTTAACACGTAACGTTGAAATGAATTCCGCACTTTGGCGGCCATATTTCTTATAAGCTGTACCAAAACTGAAAGAAAGAAAAAACATTCTGTAAATGAGCCGCAAAAAGAACGAACATGCTTTTATTTTCGCAAAACTAAATTTCTTTTGCAAAAACTATTGTATAATTTTTATTGCTAGCTCCCTCCAGCATGTATGCAAATCAGCTAAAGACGATATTTCGACAATTTTAGGGGTTTAAGTAGAAAGTATGCCACAGCAGTTGCCGAATGGAAGAAATTTAGTTTAAAAGACTCGAAGTATCATGACAACTTCCGACAGTGGGCAAATGAGCTAGTGACTGTTCAACGAAACCAGTGGCAGTTTCGCTGAGCCGCTTCTACCAAATTTTCCATTATAAAAAAAATTAAAATAAAAAAGCCTATTCAATATAGGCAACAATCCTTAGTACCAACAGATACATGTACAAGAACGTCCAAACAATAATTCAATTAAAGTTCTTGTGAAAAAAAAATCAATGAAAAAAAACGTTTCAGGCTTTCCATTACCACCGTCACCCGAACAATCAGAACGATGCACAAGTGAGCGAAAAAATATAGAAACCTAGTTTCCAGAAGGACAATGAACACCTTTCCCGTTATTAGCTCTTGCAACTCAACTTCCACGTGCGTTTTAACCCACTTTTTTTTTTAATAAAAAGCGAAGAAAAGAAAAGAAATTCAACGCAAACAAATCAGAAACGCCATTAAAAGAAATAAGAAAGTGGAAAAAAAAGCGGAAAAATCCGCATCGTATAATGTGTATTTCCAACAAAAAGGTGTTAATGCTGCAAGTACTCGACTCCTTTCAAAACAATTGATTCGTAGAAATGTTGAATGCAATACCAATCCGAGACGTGAACGAGACGAGGTCATGCAATTTATTTTTGCGTTGAAAGTCCTCCAACGGCGACGACTGATTCAGTGCACCACAAATGAATGGGGAAAATCCTTGAACCAAAAAATTATGGAAAGAATGGAATACAAAATGTACTCATGTTCAGATTTCATTCAAGTTTCTGTTTTTTTGTTTGGTGTTAAATGTTGAAGTTCGGATTACAGAAATGAATTGGAGACGTCATTTTGTCCCATTTGACAGAAATCATAATTGTAACTCACTCCTCATCCCTTTGAATAAACAAAACCTCCCTTGTGACGACTCTTGACACAGCAATTAAGACCAGATTTCTCGTTTCTATGGAAAAACTACAGAAAAAACCGACCCCATCAGGAGAAATGTATTAGAAGTTCTAAAAATAAAAAGACGTCGGCTTCAAGATGCGAATGAAGAGAACAAAATTTCCTAAAATCTGATAATTTTGACTGAAAAAAGAGCAAAGATGTGACAGCTGGTTCTTTAACTCTGAAAGTAGGAACGAAAAAGAACAATAACCAGTTTTAGCGTAAGCTCCGACCCTTCACGAATCGCTGGTCTTGAAAAAGGAATATCAGAATTGTTGGAAATCGATCGAAATCGAAAGCTTTAAATTTCCCCAATGGCTACTTCATCCTTTTACTGGATTTTTCAAAAAATGTCAAACAGATGTCAAAAAGAGAGCCGGTAGAGGACAGGTTCGCTGCTATGGGACCCACCAGTGTCGATAGGTTCTAATTTCATCCTCAGGCGTATTTATTTCCGATGACTGCACGTGGCACGAATGTCCCCATCACGACTTCCGAGGCGCGCCTTTAACGCAAGGAAAGCGACCGCTTGGCAGACCCAGGATGAGATGGTTGGACCAAATCCAAAATCTCGCCTGGCTACACTCAGGCATACTCAGTGATGAGTTAAAGTCGGCAGCGTAGGATCGAGTTGTCTGGAGGTCTCTTTTGTATTCATTGCCCCCGCGACCCAGTCAATGGATCACGCGGTCAAGAAGATGATGATGGGGATGACCGCAAGTAGCGCATTGTTAATATAATACTTTCTTTTCAGAGTCCCCTGTCATCGAACCGCTTTGAAAGATAAATTTAACAATTAACTGAATAAGACATGAAGTTTCTGGCTTTCAAAATATGCTGAGCCTCAAAATTTGGCCCTAAAGGCCCATAGAAACGCTTCTAAAATGGAAATTAATAACTTTGAATACCGAAACTCTGACCACAGTATCTAATAGAGGCATGAAACTGGAAAGTTTGATAAAGTCGAGACACAGACACAGTTTGAGCAATCTTCAAACGCCAATAAGTCGAGATTCTAAAGAGCCCTTTAATAAGAAGTATCAGACAACCAAACATAGTTTGATGAAGCAACAAGATACTCGTACATGTGCTTTCTAATTCATCCCAATTGCTCTTCCAATTCCCCAACAATTCATTAAAATAAAACGTAATCTTAGAAATTGGGAAAACGTGACTAATAGCGGAAACATGAATACGGCTCTTAAGAACATGAGTGCACCCCGGGAAACAGGAAAATGGGAAACGAAAGCAACGCCTCCTGTCCGACGGATGAGAGTGTGTCAAGACAACGAGGACTAGAACCTAAAGAACGCGGCTTCTTCAAACTTAAATCTTAAAATTTACAGTGCGAAAAATGGGAAACTAGGAAAAGAAAAAGTCAGGGGACATGGCTTAAACATCATCCGTCACTTGGGCGTTACTTTCTGAATGAGAAGCAATCTTTTTTTCTCAAATATCTTCTAAACGAAATGATGTAACGCCTGTATTTGACTATGACTTCTAGAACAAATTATAATCTGGATTTGCACCCAACAAGAACTTGGCGACATCACTTCAACGATCACGTATCGGAAACAGCATGCTTGATCTAATGCTTCATATTTAATAGTAATAAAGCGCCGAAAGCTGTTTATGGATCTTTTCTTCAAACAATTGGGCAAAATGCGGCTCCACTGCTACATTTCAAATCGCCTACAGAAAAACCTCTCAAAAGACCTCAAACTCCCAGAATTTCCAGCTCATTTCCATCCCATTCGCAACCTAATTCCTCCTCACCGCCAATTGACCAGGGAAATCCCTTATTCCCAGCCAACCATCAGCTAGCTCCACTTAAAGCCCCACAAATATCCTTTAAACACACTTTACCTTCATCCTACATTATGTTTGTGTACCTTTACGACTTTATGAACTTGCCTCTCCACGAAATTTTACAAGTTAATGCCCGACTTACATCGTCACACACAAAATGGTCCCCCCGTCTCTGGCGTGTGTTTGACTTTCACGGCAGGAAATATCCCTCAACACAAACTTTCTCTCTCTCTACCCCCGGAAAATCTGTTTGTCTTTCGCTTTAAAGAAATAAAAAAACACAATTCGACTGTACTCGCTTCTTTTCCAATGTGTCTACATCCTTTTTGCATGAATAATGCAAAGAAATACGTGTGGTAACATCCTCAGAGAATAAAAAAAAAAGGACCCAACCAAAAAAAAAAGAAAGCAGCAGAGAAATACGTCAAAGTAAATATTCATATGCACTCAAGGATTTGAGTGATATAACTGACAGCGGTGGAGCTAGTCAGTCGTCCTTTCGTTTCGTTTTTATTTGTTCATAGCTTATGCAAGGACCTGCTCACAGTCACACACTCACCAACCCACACACACACACCCACAGCAGGCTAGAAGAAGACACGACAACTTTCTGTGGAATGTAAAAAAGAGAAACTAAAAAAAAAAGAGAATCCTTTAATATAAAAAGTTTGCATTTTGTTTGCATTCATCCTGGCAGATTACGCTGCCGACGTTAAGCCGCTTTAAGGATTCAAATGATGTGTGCATTCATGCGCGAGTGGAGGAGAACAAAAAACAAAAATGGGCACAAAATCAGGACACGCGATGTGCACTCTCTTTAAGCTTCGACATTGTTTAAGTAGAGCCTCCTCTGCCTCATTCACAAAAGTCGTTGTCCTTTTGTCGGAGGAGACTCCCGCTCGTCGTCGTAACAATACCTTCACAAACACTGTCTGCTCCTTTTACAAACGGCACACTAAAGAGGGCAACGTGCCACAAAATTCAACCCCGCAACTCCTTTAGTCATCAAAATTCAAATTCAAACTCTTGGGATAGGTCGGTGATGGCAGCGGAAAGCAATTTATGCGGTAAGCACGACAGTAAAGACCTTTAAACTTTTCCAAAGACTCTCTGAACACTTTTCGGACGGGAAATCCAAATGGATTTTGAAAGCCAAAGCGAAGAATCCTTTTCTTCGCTCCGTGATCTATTGAAGGCTGATATCCTGCCAAGTCAAACTTTACCGTCTGTGACGTCTTCATGCCAATAATGGAGTGGTGGTGCACTCGAAAGTGGAAATCGATTAGGAGATTCTCTGCAGGAGAAAGAGAGTATTTCACGACAGAAAGCAATTTCTCAAACCAGAAGTTCGCAGCACCAGGGCCAAGGAGAAGTATTTGCTGCTCCTAATCGAGCAACATCTGGGAGTGACTAGAAAACAAAAATAAACACAAAAATTGGGGGGAAAGGGGCGACTACGAAAACATATTAAAACTTCAACACGAGAAATGGCAAATGACAAAAATAGGGACTTCTAAGTGTCGTCCTGTTCAGCCATTAGCCTGCGTGGGATGATAACGTCACTTGATGGTAGACGGCTAATATCTGATTATGATGGGCTCTTGCATTTGTCTCGTCCTGCTGGTCGCTTTTGTCGTCTTTGGCAGTCGATTCGTCGTTGTCGCCATGTTTGTCAGTCGTAAGTCAAAAACGACGAACATGACGACAAATGTTCGTCGTTTTCGACTTACGATGAGAATGGAAAACGCCACGAGGCGGTCGATTCGTCGCCAACGATGGACAATAACGGCGACAGCGACGAATCGATCGCCTCGTCACGTTTTCTATTCTCATCGACGTTTTCGCCTTTATCTCCCTAGTCCGTCTTCGTCTTCGTCGTCCTCGTTGAAATCCTGTCTTCGTCCTTCTCGTCGACGTCTTCGCCTTGTTCATTCACGTCGTCGTCCTTCATGTTTTCCATCGTTTTCATTGTCGGCGTTTTTCTCGTGGCATTTGCCTCTTCGTCGACACCTCGGCCTGCGTCGTCTACGTCGTCGTCGTGGACCAATTTTCCATCTTTTTCGTCGTCCGCGTTCTCGTCCTCGTCCGTTGTCGTTTTCGTTGTCCTTGTGGACGTCTCGCCTTCGCCTGCGTCGTTGCTTCTGTCGTCCATTTTTTTCATCGTTTTCATCGTCAGTGTTGTGCTTGTGGCTTTTGCCATCCTCATCGACATCTTCGCCATCGTCGTCCACGCCGTCATTGCTCATTTGTTCATCCTGCTTATCGTCCGCATAATTGTGGCGTTACTGTCGTCGTCCTCGTCGACGTCTTAGCCTTAACCGTACGTCAGCTGACGTGGTCGTCTGCCGTCGTAGTCTTCGTCGACATCTTCGCTTTCGTCGTCCTTACGGATGTCATCGACAATGTCTTCGTCCACGTCGTTCTCGTTCATGTTCCTCATCGTTGCCATCGCCCGCATCGTCCTCGTGTCCTTTGCCGCCTTCGTCCTCGTCATTTTTGTTGTCGTCTTTACTTTCGTCCTCGACATCGACAAAATAAGGATGTTGACACATCAACACTCTTGACAGAGACTCAAAGACGAAAAATATTTTTCCAAAAGAACGTCACCCGGCAACGTAAGGCGACAACCCCCTAAACACCCACGTAATCAGCCACAGAGAATTTATTTGGAAACACGCAAACACGCAGACCAGATAGCGAGACAACGACACACAGAAGTGTGAGTTACCTTCATAAGGAGGACAGCGAACTATAACTGAATGCTGTGCGGGGCAGCAGTTGGTTACGAACGAGCGAGGAGATTCCAAGGACTTTATCGTCAGGCCAACGATCGACTTTGATAGAGATGACACACTCGGTGGAGTGTGTGGCTGTTGGGAAAACAAAATCTGTTTGTGAAGGGGATTCAGGCTGAGGTGCAGAGGTGGATGGAGATGACAATTGAGAAGTAAAAATATGAAAAACAAACGTAATATGAGGCGGTCTTAAATAATCGTAATCCATGTTTTCTTTCGTTCTTGGAGTTAATCGATTCGAAAGGAACGAAATTTGAAGCGAAGGTGATTCTTTTATGTAAGAAACAAAGACGCAGAAAAGCCACACATCAGAAAAAGCGAAAGTAGAGAAGCTTAAGAACAAAAATTGGTCACCATCATCTTTTTGAATGCGTGTTCTACTAACGTGATCGCGGTAGCAATGCACGCAAAAGAGATCTCTAGGCAACCCAATTCTCTGCCGTCGACTCTAACTCACAGGAGGTATGCCCCAGCGGAACCAGGCGAAAATTTGCAATTTGCAGCCATCTCATCCTGGGCATGCCGAGCGGTCGCCTTCCTGACGCGATCGCATTCAAAGCACGCCTCGTAAGTCGTACTGATGGGGACATTCCTGCCACGTTACCAAACCAATGAAGTATCGATCTTTCAGTTCTAAGAAGCAGCTGCTCATCATTAAGCTCACCGCGTACCGTCGTGTTTCTTACCGTATCCCGGCGAGTTACTCCCACAACAGCACGTAGAAATCTCATCTCGGCAGCCTGTAGTCGCGATCTTATTCTTTCGGTCATTATAATAAAAAAAAACAAACCGAATAAAAATAATGGCAGCTCCATGAGAATTCATTGACTTTTCAAAATCTGAATCATTAAACCCATCGAATTAGTTAAATCACACTTGTAGGTAACGAAAGTAAGCTCCTAAAAAATTAACAAAACAGGCAACGACAATGAGATGGTCGACTTGAGTTGATGGTCGTTTCTGAATGAAACGGATTCAAAGTTCTCATTTCATCAGCTAGAGACCTTTGCAATTAAAAGAAGCTGCATGTAAAGTTTCTCCAAGATTCTCTTTGTATTGTAGATCTTGGAGGAACCTTACATGCGACTTCTTTTGACAGGATTGTTAGTCCAGTTTTTTAAGTGTAAACGAATAAGAGAGCCAGGATTATTCATTGACTCTTAAAAACAATCCTGTCACATCAGGTCAACGACACCTTGGAGCTTAGAAAAGTCGCACTAAAAGTTCCTGTGGACTCAGCAAAATGAACAAAAATCAGCCGGTGGGCTATAGAAGTTCTGTAAAAATTGAATTGAAAAATGTGCAAATTGAAGCAACAATTACATCAGATTAGTTAAAATCCAAAAAGGCATCCAAAGTTTCTGCAGAACCATCAAAACGAACAGAAATGATTGGAGAGTCACTAGAAGTCGTTAACTTTTCAAAAATTAAACCAACAAATCCATAACATCAACTAAAGACCTCGCTGCTGTTCAAAAAAGATGCTCCTAAATCTACTCAGGGTCAACCTAACGAGCAACTAGTAAGATCCTTTTTCATAAACATTCCAGGCTTCAGAATTTGAAGAACGTTGACAATTAACCAGCTCCAAGGGGCTGATTCCAAGTTAACCCTACTCCCAGACATTTCGACGAAGATTAAATGAACAAACCCGTCTATAGTTTTCATAACCCAGAGCACCACGAAGTTCTTATTACCATTTTAATACAAAAAGTATCTATTGGAGTACAACTTGGAATCTCCGACCTGCCCGCCTGCCTACCTGTCCGTCGACTAGGTAATAGCCGATAAGCTCATCATTACATTACATTGGGTGGCGTAACAACCCGTTCAGAGCTAAAGCCTAGCTTTTCGCGCTGCCACTGTGTTGTGCGCGTTATAGTTCTGACACATGTGGAGGGGACCTATAGGTTATAGCCGGTTCCGAACTGCGAATTGCGAAAGCTTTCCATGACAGAAGTACTCCAGGAGGATTGTTAGTCGTTCGTTGGAGGTGGGCTGTAAAAAATGTTTGTGGTGTTTTTTTCCCCGAGCTAAACCTGAACGCTCGTTCAACAGGCCGACGCATTAACCGATCGACCCAACCTGTTGACGCCTGTCTCTCTAAATTAAAAGTCACTCGAAAGTCTAGCCGTCCACTAGAAATTGTAGCCAGCTACCCGATACCGAAGCCGGTTACACGAAAGTAAATCTAGAACCTAATGCTCCCAAAGCGCCAACGATTAATGACCGAATAGTAAACGTCAAATTAAAAAATGTGAAACAAAAACCAAACGGCTTTCAAAGATTTCAACAGGGTGAGTGGTTACTGATGATTTTGTGCACACATTCAGTTGTGTTTTCGATCCGAGAGCTAAGTTTCCAGTTTAAAATAAATACAGTACAACTAATAAATACAGTCGACTTCCTCTAAGTTTCCCTCTAACTCGAATTTTTTTGCCATATTTTTGCATTCACCTCCCAATTTTCCATACAAAACTATCTTCTAAGTCGAACTGCCTCTAACTCGAACTAATTTTGAGGTCCCGGGAAAATTCGACTGTATAACTAAATGCTTACGACAAATCATAAAAAAATAAAAAGAACAGAAAATAATCAACAAAAAACATTAAAGTCCGACTCACCTTCTTTTGATTCAGCAACACCCACAACCTCTTGTTGTTCAACGTTGATATTTTCAGCTGGATGAACCATGGTGATTAATCAGTTCTTCTTTTCTACTCAAACAAAACACAACACTGAAGTGATTTAAAAATAAAACGAAATTCTTATTGAGAGTCACTAGACGATGAAGTGATGTTGATGGAGGTCAACTAAACTGGATCTGAAAAGAAAAACAAAAAACAATCTCCCATCACAATCTGTGTCGACAAAAAAGAAAAAAAAATAAAGCTTAATAATAACCCCCATAAATAATAACCAGAGTTACACGCAATTCAGTCAACACAGCTCCCGAGGAGCCGCGGCACAAAGAGCACATCATCCATTCCAATTAAAATCTAGGATCTGTCGCCTCGCTCTATCTCGTCTTTCTCTCAATTTTATCCAATTATGGTGAGATAATGATTAAATGATTCAAGCGGGGGAGAGAACTTTTTAAATTGGTCACCACCGGTGCCAGTAGTCACTTTCTTCCTAGAGAGCTTCTAGCTTGTCGCGCCTCGGCTACTACTCTCCTCTGTTTGGTGTCGAATAGAGCTCACCCAATAAGGTTAGGCCAACATCATTGCCAATTGAGAGCAATTTCGCGAAATCTATTCTTCCACTGATTTAATTATCTTCAGGAGGAGGCTGTGTGCCTTTTCATAGAACCAGAGCAAAACAACACGGAAGGGCAAAAGGGAATCACAGAGTCGATGTGAATGGACTTTTGGCGGAATGGAATGGAGTGATATCGATTGCTCTGGTCACTTGTTCTTAATTGCCTGGAGGCTTTGTGATTTGTTTTCTTATCTGGCGATGATAATGATGCCGCTCTGCTTGTGCTGCGGTGGTGGGCGTTAAGGAGCCAAGCCAACCAACTAATGATGATGGATGAATGGTGTCAGTTGATTTGAATCGATTTGCGCTGACGGCGACGGGGGAAGAGATTAAATTTCTCTTTTTCATTTTCGAGTTGACATTATTGGGAGGTTGGAGAGGATTTATGGTAAACGGCGAATAGGGAGCAGCAATCTTCTACGGAGGTTCTTGTTCGGGTGGTTGATAAGCAGTCAAGTTTGCGACTTTTGGGTTACAGGAAATAAGTCCTTTTTGGTGCTTGGGGTGTGATTTTCCAAGGAGATCATGGAATTGACAAAACAGCAACAAGAGATTCATCAAATGGTTTTTGAGAGTACGAAAAAATAAAAAAAAAGGCTTTCTAGAACAGACCAATTGTCAAGCAAATGGTTTTCAGCAACTTTATCCTCCAAAAAATCACTTAGAAAGTTCGTGTAACATCACAAATCATGCCAAAGGCCAAGCTCAGAACTCAATATAAGACTACTGTGCCTCAAAACAAAATCCCACAAGTGCACCTTCGTTTCCTTTTGGGTGGAGCACTACGATTCTAGTTCGAAAATAAATCTATCGAATTGCTTTCTGGAACACCCAAAAATCAAAGAAATGTCAACCTGAACAGGCCAATGGTGAAACAAACTACTTTCTGCATTTTTCTTCTCAAAAATTTCATTAAAAACGTTCGCCTAACCCAACAAAGGACACCAGAGGCCAATCTCAGTTCTCCATGGGATAAAACCAAGACTCTACAGAAACAAAGCCAAACGAGAGAAGCCAAGTGCACATTTCCAAGTACTTCGTTTGATCTTATAACCCCAAAAAGACTCGTCTAACTATGAAAGGGCCACCAAATGTCAATCTAAGGCCTTCGTGGACTTTTTATTGGAACAATGACTTGTCCTTAAGGTCAAAATCTCATTAGAGACTGCTTATGCACATTTTTAAACGTTTTCTGGCAATCAATAACTTTAATCAATCAAAAAGAAAGAAAGAAAGGCTTGCCTAGCTCTCAAAGTGATACCACATGTCCATTTGAAGTCTCTCTGCGTGGTATAGAGAAAAAAAATCCCACAAGAGACCCTTTTCAACCATCTCATTTTAGTGAACAATGCCAAAGAATCCAAGTGCCAAAGGGTAACCAAAGGGCAATCTAAGATTCCCATGGACTTTCCAATGTAATAACGTCGTGTCTTTAGAGACAAGATCCCAAGAGAGACCCCAAGTCTACATTTTTAAACATTTCCTGTTAATGAAAAACTTAAATTAAGCAAAAAGTTCCCCAAAAAAGCCCACCGTGCACTGTTTAATAGAACAATGTCGTGTCCCTAGTAACGAAAATCCACAAAAGATCGCTAGTGCACGTTTTCAAACATTTCCTATCAACCAATAACTTTAAATAACAAATTTAAGTCCTCCGAAAGAAAACCTAGCTGCCAATGGTCCCCTGAATCGCATGTCTCCGTGGAATTTCAATGGAACAGTGCAGTGTTTCCAGAGACACAATTCTACAAGAGACTCCGAGTGCATCTTTCGAAACATTTCCTTTTAGCAGATAATTTCAAATAACCAAAATGTTCTCCAGGAAGACTCTCAACCATCACCTTTCATCGAATTATTTTAAAGAGCAAACAAATTTCCCTAATTTCCTATAGATACACCAAATCGCAGTCTTTGGGCTCCGTGAACTGCTAAATAGAATAATGTCGTGCCTACAGAAAAACAAAATTTCACTGGCCCCCGAAAGTGCATCTCAGTCAAGCATTTCCTCTCCCCAACAAACGTTTAAATAACCAAATTAGCCCACAGAAAAGTAATTTGTGTCCACCCACAGCGCAAAAGAGGTTCACTCATCGATGAGGCATTGAAAGTTCAAAGATTGTCTGACCCATTTCAAGCCCCCCACTCGCGCTCGCACAAAATCCGCTGTCGTCTCTCGAAAAAAAACCCACGCGCAACTCCACTCGCGACATTTCTTCTTTTTCCCCAACGGTTTTTATTCAAAGCCATTAAAACGAGAACAGCCAACAATCCGTTGAAATTGAAATTGAAATCCACTGAACATAAATTACAATCCACAAAAAGACCCACTCGAAAAAAAAGAACACCGGGAACCGAAAACAAAGACGCAGCGCCATCGACGGCGGAGGCCAGCAGCAGCTTCAGATACCGACGACGACCTCATGTGTGTGTTGTTTGTGTTATTTTCTTAACCGGTCTTTTCCGCAGGCGAACAAAAACAACAAAAAATCGAAAAACAAAAAAAGCAAAAAACGAAAAACATCTGTTTTTTGTTTACGCTTCATCCGTGCACCGCGAAAAAGCAAAAAAAAAATGGTGACAACACAGAAGAAACAAAGAACCAGAACCAGGAGAACAAGAGAACGGGATTTTCGAGGGAAGAATGGACGGGTAAAGATGGGAACAGAACCGAGTTGTGACGGCGGCAGTGCAACGAATGTAATTGGAATTTTCTTTTCTGGCGAATCCAATTAGAATAACAATTACAATGCCATCGGTCTTTTTTTTTTTTTGCTCCTCCACGAGTTTTTCGCTAAACACTCTGCGCGACTCATGTGAGGGAAGAGGAGCTGCGCTTTTGTCTACTTTTCCCTGGCTGGTTATTAGAGGTTTGGATGCAGGTTCGCCTCAATTCACTTATGGGCAATTACTATGAGATCGTAGATGGGGCACGGCGTGAGAGGTCTTGCGTCTGAGGGGTTAGCTACAGGATGTGTGCAGATACGATTAGGCCAAATTAGGTTCATTGTAAAACAGAAGTCTTAAAGAACAGTGAATGATTCCAACGGACTTCATTTGCTCGAAGAAAAATGCATCAAGTTCAGAGACGAAGCATTAACGACATGAGAGTGAACTGTTTTTTTCGCTTTGAGGCTTTCGCAAACTGTCTTGGGCAAATAAAAGAACAGAAAGAATTGACAGAGTGGCTGGCATTGGATAAAAGGCCCACTTGTACTGTACCTGAACAGGATCTATGCAAGCACGCCGCGTAGGCGCTGTTCTCTTTGTGCATTTCAATCGAGCGAAAAACCTTAAAATAAAAAAAAATACCTAATTCAATCCTTCCTATTTTTCTCTTAAATATTTATTTAGAAAACGTGCACGGGTCGGTTGCAAAGGTAACCAAACCAACAAAAGATAAGAGTTGCTGCTGGTTTGATTGAAATAAACAATGCAGTCTTACGACAGAAGGACGCTGTTTTATAATAAAGCCAATCAAATACGGAGCGGTACAGGCATCTCGTGATCTCCACAAATTGCTGACAAATGGAGACCGGTCAATCGCATATCGCATCCAGGTTTTGGTCAAAGTTATGCTTTCCAACTCCCGAATGTACAAGCTCGAAAGTAAAATGACCGCGACCGCAAAAGTCAACGCTGAACAAAACATTTTCTTGGAATAATTAAACAAGAAAACAGTTCATGTGTTGAGCTGTTGGATCGCTTAATGAAAGCCATAGAATAAGAAAAACGCAAACAAAAGTCTTCATGAGCACAAATTTTATCAAAACCTCAGATCTTTATTACTATCTGACTATTTTGGCCTTAATTTCGAGACTTATACCGAAAGTTAATGAACGAAAAATAACTTCTCGTGAATACAACGAGCGAGAGTACTCGGGTTCGAATACAGCTCGGGGAAAAAACACAACAAACAATTTTCACTGTCCCACCTCCAGTGAACGATTAACAATCCTCCTGGAGTACTTCTGTCACGGAAAGCTTTTCGGAACCGGCAATAAACTGTAGGTCCCCTCCACATGTGCCAAAAATTATAGCGCGGACAACACAGTGGAGGCGCGAAAAGCTAGGCTCTGGCCCTTCGTGGGCTGTTACGCCACTAATGATGATGAATACAACGCTGATCTAGTTTCCGATGAATACAATTTCGATAAAACCCTCGAAAATTTGCGATTAAAACCTGACTTAGTTTTGGGCGAAAAGGGCATAAAGTACGTTTAGTTCTTTACCTCATGGTTAATGGGTGATACAAGTCCATTTTAAGCTTCATAGAGCTACCTCCGACCCAACAAATAATTCGAAAAAATGTCGCCGAAAAAAGAATTTATAAGCTTATGACTGAAAGATCGGCTTAAAACAGGAGGACTGTGGAGCCAGCAAAGCTAACGAAAGTCTTTTGAGAAGTTTTGATAGCTTACTTAGATGAACTGCGCTAATTTTAAAAGCCTTTTAAGATTTAAATTCCAAAATTACGCGTCTGAAGAATGTCTAATTGCACTTTGAGATTGAAATATGGTTGCTGTAGTCCGTGGTTTCTCAGTGAAAATGCTACTTTTAATGAGGAGCTGTTGGATCGCTTAATGAAAGCCATAGAACAAGATATGTAAGATTTTTTTTCTTCTTATTTTGCGGGCGCTACAGTCCGGGGTGGACCTGAGCCTCAGCCAACATGCCTCGCCATCTAGCGCGGTCTTGGGTTAGGCGCCTCCAGTTTCGTACGCCCAGCTGATTTAGGTCTCTATCCAACTGCTACTGGAGGCGAGGTCTTCCCTTAGCGCGCTGTCCATGAGGGTTGGGCTGATTTCTTTTACAACATCATCAAAGACTATATTCATAAACTGTCCCCGAACTCTAATCTCCCTACATAACTCTCCCTTCCCTCTGAGGAAAACAGAAAAATTGTTAATAAGACCTTTTGCCTTCTGCAACAAAACATTTAATATGAACACTCTATTTTTTATTTCCTGGCGAAAGCCCTGGCATTTTATTACGACAAAGTTTTTGGGAGCTGATCATTTTTTTGCTTATTTAAGAACCTTGTCTGGTGAGCAACAAAACCGAGCTTTGTTCAGCTTTTTCCTTAAAAATGTAAAACGAGATAGGAACAGGAACGAATCCATAAACTGTGTCTAATTTTTCAGGCACCCCTGAACTAGTTATGGAATTTAGGAATCAAATGCAAAAGGAAAGATAACGAAACTAAAAGCAGTCAGAAATTCTGTAAAACAGAGAAAATATAGAAAAGTGGTAAAAAGAAAACAAAAAATTCACTACTTTTAGTATGTTTGGCCTGTAAGGAAAAGGAGATGTATTAGCATGAACGATTCAAGTAGAATTCTACACGAAATTTGTCTCATGCTTTTAATGTGAAGATAAAAACTTGCGAACGAAATGTACAGGAAGCAATCTGCTTACGAAAAAAACAAATACAATTCCCCTAAACCATAAAATACAGAATAAAAAAAAAGCAAGTGCTATACGCCCTTTGCATTCAATAGCCAAGTCATCACCACTGGAATCCAGTAAAATAATCAGAAACTAGGAATTATGCGCATTAATACCTTGACCTGCACACCCCAAGAAAAGAACTTGCAGCCAAAACTCTGTGGAATACAATTATGAAGATCAAAGAAAATTTAAGTGTAAAATGCCAAATGTGCAGAAGAAATTGCTGAACTTGAAGAAAGTCCAAGACACAACAATAATAACTTCTTGGCGTTACATCCCGTTGAGGGCCAGAGCACAACTTTTTCGCGAAATTCCAAGAAAAGAAAATTTTTATGCGAATGCCAGAATTTAAAAGTCACTGAACATGGTCAGGTAATTTTTTACGAACAAAAACTCCGCATCATAAAAAAAATGCCACTTCAATCCTTCCCCAACAACCTCACTGGAGTTTTTCTGCATGTTTTCCATTTCCCTACACGAAATCCCTTTTCAGTTGGCCATGGGCGAACGGGAACGGGAAAATGAAAAACTGCGCAATTGAGACTTGGAACGGTGTGCTCTGGTGGTGAATAGGTGCGCAACGGTTACCCGATCGGATTTTGACAGGCCGAAGGCGGGAGTTAATTTGTATGAAAAATTGGAAATCAATACCAAATAAAAATACAAATTTAAATGTGAAAAATAAAAGTTATAATTATAGTTTTAATTGCAATGGCTTCAGAAAATGTGTAAGTATTTATTAAAATAGTTGTCAAGTGTTTAGGAGTGAAACGCAATTCAAAAACATGGTCATAAAAAAGCAAGAAAAGCACTATGTTGTTTGTGTAATATGTGTTAAGTGTAAGGTGCTATAAGTGATTCATTTATTACTTATGTGTTGGATTACAAATCAAGAGATTGGATACAAATAAATTGATAACAAAAAATAGTGTTTGGTTTTATTTTGCATCTGGGTATTAGTTTGTGTCTGGTATTTTCGATTTATAGTCAACTAGGGCGGAGGTTTATTTACGCTTTTGTATTTGGGGCGTTAAGTTTGATATTAATTGTTGCTTGTTTTTACTTGGGGTTAAGCAGAGCAAGGTCGTCTGATACTGAATTCGACCTCAAAAGAGGCGAAGCCCAACATGGAAATTGCAGTACCTCCATTAAATTTCCATTGTGGAACTTCGCAAATTTTTTCATTGTTTTTACTTTTTTTTTAGTCCGATTGACTAAATTCAAATCACATGCAGTTAAGAATGACCATTTCAAAGGGCATATTTCACTTCGCAAAAGAAATAAACTAATAACTTATGTCCGCAAAGTGGTATAATTGCTTTGCATAATGCACAATTTCAGGGTACAATAAACAATGTTTACAATCACTTCCGACCAGTTAACAAGCATTAATATACAAGTTTAACATTTTCTCTATTGATTTTTGTTTTTATTTAGGACTGTTTAATTCATAAACAATGAATAAAAACGATTTTTTTTTCTACCGATTTTTCGAAATCCCATACGATTTTCTTCGCGCCAATAATCTGTAAAAATTCTGTCGGGACACGACGTATAATCTATTCTCCACCAGAGGCGCGGAAACTAGTTTTCCAAGTGTCAATAGGCGCGACCTCAAAGAATATTGAGACTTGGAACGGTGTGCTCTGGTGGTTAATAGGTGCGCAACGGTTACCCGATCGAATTTCGACAGGCCGAAGGCAGGAGTTAATTTGTATGAAAAATTGGAAATCAATGCGAAATAAAAATACAAATTTAAATGTGAAAAATAAAAGCTATAATTATAGTTTTAATTGCAATGGCTTCAGAAAATGTGTAAGTATTTATTAAAATAGTTGTCAAGTGTTTAGGAGTGAAACGCAATTCAAAAACATGGTCATAAAAAAGCAAGAAAAGCACTATGTTGTTTGTGTAATATGTGTTAAGTGTAAGGTGCTATAAGTGATTCATTTATTACTTATGTGTTGGATTACAAATCAATCCATTGTATCCAATCACAAATAAATTGATAAAAAAAAAAATAGTGTTTGGTTTTATTTTACATCTGGGTGTTTGTGTCTGGGATTTTGGGTTTGTAGTCAACTAGGGCGGAGGTTTATTTACGCTTTTGTATTTGGGGCGTTAAGTTTGATATTAATTCTTGCTTGTTTTCACTTGGGGTTAAACAGAGCAAGGTCGTCTGATACTGAATTCGACCTCAAAAGAGGCGAAGCCCAACATGGAAATTGCAGTACCTCCATTAAATTTCCATTGTGGAACTTCGCAAATTTTTTCATTGTTTTTACTTTTTTTTAGTCCGATTGACTAACTTCAAATCACATGCAGTTAAGAATGACCATTTCAAAGGGCCTATTTCACTTCGCAAAAGAAATAAACTAATAACTTATATCCGCAAAGTGGTATAATTGCTTTGCATAATGCACATTTTCAGGGTACAATAAACAATGTTTAAAATCACTTCCGACCAGTTAACAAGCATTAACATACAAGTTTAACATGTTCTTTATTGATTTTTGTTTTTATTTACTAATGTTTAATTCATAAACAATGAATAAAAACCATTTTCTTTACGACCGATTTTTCGAAAACCCATACGATTTTCTTCGCGCCAATAATCTGTAAAAATTCTGTCGGGACACGACGTATAATCTATTCTCCACCAGAGGCGCGGAAACTAGTTTTCCAAGTGTCAATACCACTTCTGCGTGCAGAATTTCAC
This sequence comes from Syritta pipiens, assembly GCA_905187475.1. NCBI lineage: Eukaryota > Metazoa > Arthropoda > Insecta > Diptera > Syrphidae > Syritta > Syritta pipiens. Next base: position 10,433,042 of record LR994573.1, read on the forward strand.
ACATTCATTTCATACAATTTATTTCTAAATTCTAATAAAAGTCCAATTACCTTTTTTGCAAAAGCACAAAAAATTAAAATTTAATCCAATTGAATTCACTTTGCACGATAGAACACCCTCGAAACTTAAAATTTCTCACCAACACAAAGGAAATATTTAAAATTCAAACTGCCACTTGAAATTAAAATGATTTAAACAAATTCAATCAACAACGGCTTTTTTCGCAAAATAAAAAGAAATAAACTTTTTTTTTTCTCTAGGAGAATAAAAAATAAAACACAAATCTCAGACCGACTTCGGCAAAACTTCGACTGCAAATAACTGTGGATCGTGAATGGTCGATCAATTTATGAACAAAGAATAGAATAGCATTCGTTTCGTTCGTTTTGTTATCGTGTGAGGAAGAGAGAGAAGAAGAGTCGATACAATCCACACAGAGAGATGGTGCTCTTTGTGTGTTCGGTTTGATCGAAGAGAGGAGATGATTGTTGCCGTTGGTTTGCAAATTGGCGGGGAAATTTGAAAATTTGAATTAAAAAGTTAATTGGGGTGTGAAAAGTTTGAAATTTGAAAACAAAAAAAAGTTGATCGAAAAAGAGGATTGTCAAGAAATAGAAAATTTGAATCAAAATCATCAGACGTGTGACAATATTAGACATTTCAAAAAAATTAAATATTTGATAGGAAAACAAGATGAGTTGAAAAGGAACATTTTTGGTTGTGTGGTTGATGATTGAATTTGAAACACAAATAAGCCAATTTGGGTTATCTGTGATTTAAAATGAAATTTTTGGGGAAATGCGCGGAAATTTCGAAGTTGAAAAAACACTTATGGGAGTGCGAGGAAATTTAAGATTTCAATGAACTCGATCAGTAACTAAATCAGAAAATACCAAGCTAATAAAATGCTCGTGGGAACGGGAGTGGGAATAAATTTGTTACAAAAATGTGAAAGTGATAATTTTTCTGATAATTTGGAGGCTATTTGTCAGACAACAAGGATTCAGAATCTTTAAAATGGAAAAAGGTACACCGAATGCAACAACACAATAAATCGTAGGTTGGAATTTGGATTAAAACCAAATCAAAAAACCACCTGTAGAATGATGAAATGATAAATAGGGTCCCTTGAACGGAGAATAGGCCTGTTAAGCCATGTTTGGCGGAAACAGAACCACAATTTTGATCTCCAGGCAGAATTTTGATGTAAAGTATGAAATTTATATCAAAAATTTATGGTAACTGACTTCAGGTTGTTAAAAAAGATATATGCATATACAAAGAAATAGGAAACAGAGCTTCCCATGACCACTTTTTTGATCTAGATATGAAAATATTTTTAAAAAAATAACGATGGAAATAATTTTGGTTAAAACCTCAACATTTTTGGTCAAAAGGGGACATGCATCCAAAGAAACACGCAGACAAAAGTCTTCATGAGCACAAATTTTATCAAAACCTCCGAGTTTTATTGAAAGCTGACTATTTTGACCTTTCTTAGACATTATGATCCAACAAATAATTTGGAAAAAAATATTGCTGCTTATCCACGTACAGTGGTTCATAGCCACTCACTCCACATTTGTCTTTGGCAAGTTTGTTCAGAATTCTGTCAAAAGGGTTTTGGTACCAATTTTTTTGTTCGAGGGGGACAACTCCCATTGAGGTGAAGTAGGGACTGACTTTTAAAGTTCGCCTGATCCTGTCGAGTGATATATCAATCACTCGACAGGATCAGGAATGAGATTGAGCTTTCTTGGAAAGATATGAGGCTCCAAAGTTGTATAAAGGGTGCCCCCTGTGACTTTAAATTTGATTTATTTTATGCGTAGACAGGCGCGCTGGGTACAGCTAGTTGGTAATAAAATACTGTTTTCGGGATAAAAAAAATTAACTGAAAAGTATTACCGGTTTTGTCCAAATTTCGGATTCAGATCATAGTATGATTGAAAATTTGTGGTTCATTTTGGACGCAAGTGTTCACAAACGCAAGATTTTGAATTAAACCATCTGAGGACGGCTTAATTGTAGAATAGGCTAGAGTACCTTCTGTAAAGATCGAAAAAGGTGGTTGAATTGTATCATAATCGGCTTATTACTGTTTAAGACGAATAAGAGTGACATAAATAATGTTGGTATCAATAAAAATCTTTGTTAAATTTTTTCATTTCTTTTTCTTTAACTCGGTTAGAAAAGCTGTGACTTTCAATTTGCTAGTTTACTTCTTTTTTGTTAATTTCCGTAGTTTTGAATTTAAAATAATAAATGAAGCTTTTTTCTTAGTTTAATTAATCTTTCTTAAAAGCTTTTTTCGTTTAGGAGCTAAACTCGTTTGTAAATGTTGAGTGGGTCAAATAAGTTGTGAGCCTCTCTAGCCAAACCTCAGGAGCTTAAAGTGATACTCAGTGTAAAATTAAAAGAGAATTTCTAATTCAAAAGAATAATTTATAAGCTCAAGACTTAAAATTTAGCTTAGAACATAGACTGAAGAGCGAGCAAAGTCAACGAGAGTCTTTAGCTTACTCTTTAGTCTTTAAACTTACTCAGATGTGCTGCGTCAATTTTGAACGTCTCCTGTAATTGATTTTCAAAGCTAAAAGTCGTATTGAGAATGTCTCAACGCATTTCGGGATTAAAGTATGGTTAGTCTGTGATTTTTTAATGAAAAGGCTATTTTGAATGAGCCAATGTAAGGTTTGTTTTACCGCCGATAAGCATCCATCCATAAATGACCTCTATCTGTTCGTGCACCAGCTTGTGAAAAGGAATGGGGGTTCGCTGGTAGCTTAGACTCCACATATAAATAGATTAAGCTTGACACATGTGGTTGTTATGTGAGCTGCTCAAATTGCACTCACATCGAATGAAAGAATGCACAAGAGTAGATGCTTTTGCAAGAAAAGAAAATGAAAAGTTTAAAAGTCGGTAATATTTTGAAACGAATCGAACAAATGGTTTTGAGTAGGAACAGACTCAAGGATTTAAGGGGATCAACAATAAATCTAGAGGAAAATGCGATACGTTTACATGATGTGAAAGAAACATATTTACATCGCATGGTAAAGGGTAACCAAAATGGAGGTATTTGAGAGGAAAGGATTTGAAAAAGTGTAATCGAAATGGAACGTTTGGGACTCAAGGGCTAAACAAGAACAGACAATAATTAATGAAGCAGCGCATGAAGTTAAAAAGAAGTCCGAGAGAGCTTTGAAATGAATCGAAGAAAGGCAAAGTCGCTGGAAGAAGACGAAGAATAAAGTTTGAGGAAGTAAGAGGAAAATAAGGCTCCAGCAAATCTTTAAAATGAATCGAACGAGTTTCTGTAACGTTTTAGAAAAGAAAAGCCGAAGAAGAGCTCATTAATGATTAAAATTGAGCAATTACATAGGGGGGTTAGAAAACGTCTTTAAATAGCACGGAAGACTGTGCGGGAGAAGGAAGTTGGTGTTAAGTTACATCTTTGAAACACTTAGCTGAGACAATCCGTAAGGAATGGCATACAACCTAAATGGACATAAAAACGCCCAGAACGACTACTTTGCTTATGACGCTAAATTCAGTCTTCTACTCCATACTAGTTTTAGTTCATACTAATATTTGTCAAGGAGTTGAATTTAACGTATATAGTCGTTCTTGTCGTTTTTATTGAGCTTGCATCTTCTCAAGCGGTTGAAGAGAGATTTTTTTCTTTTTCTTTAAAGATCTAGTAAATCTCCGAAATGGTTTAAGCAGGACAAGAAGTAGTAAAAATCAACTAGTATTGAACACTTCTAAAAAACAAATGCTGTTTCAAAACTGCACGACGCAATCCCTTTTACTCAGAATTCGGGAAACTTTCAATTTTTTTATCAATTTTTAAATAGAGTGCCAGATTTTTAATGAGACGACCTCGATTTTCAGACAGATTTCAGTCCAATGGGCTAAAGGTAGTGCAGTTCCACCATCGGCAACTCACAACTCGCATCTTATCTTAAGAGAAAATTTCTTTCTCTCACTGATCGCCCAAATCTAAATTGAGGTGACATAAAACAAGAAAATCTCCCATCCATCCTACACACTCGTGCTCTCTGGTAACCGTTGGAAATTCAAAAGTATCTCCAGACAAGTTCCAAAAAATAAATAAGTAAACAACAAACACACAAAAAAAAACCGGCATCTCTGACTCTGGTTGCGGTTACTTGCAAAATGATGTCATTGCGCATGAAGATCTGCGTTTCCAGTCGCCTCCAGTTGTCGACTCGGCCAGACTAGTCCCGAACCACTTTTTCGCACTCAAGACACAGATTCATCTAAAAGATGTCAACTATAAGAAATTATTCAATCAGTCTCCGTTCTCTATTTAGCCGGATCTCACGCACTTTTCTTTGCAGAGGAGTGGAATTGCACACGCACCTGAAACGAAAGCTGCGTAGAGAAAAAAGAAAAAAAACAACTCAACCAAGATAACGACCGACGGCGACGATTCCAGAAGCAACACAACAGTCCAATGAAAGCATCAACTTTTGAATAGGAGAGCAAGTGAGTTGATGCGTTCAAAATTAATCGCGACATCCGCGGGAGGAGACGCTTCGGTTTTGACCTCTACGTCGATTAGAGGGGCACAGATAATTGTTTTTGTTGTTTGTGGCGTTCTTCGGTTGTTATCTCTGCGAGACGTTGACGAGCGCAGATGGGTGGCGGCGAAAGTGGTGAACGATGAGATTTTTATTGTTTTTCTTTTATTTTTTGTTGCCGTAGGTCAGGTCTGCGACTGTTGGGCGGTAAATTGAAAAATTTTGTGACAACCGTGAGTTTTTTTTTTTTTTTTTTCATGGAAAAGAGTCATCAAGAGGGCAACCGAGGAAAACGACAACGACGACGACGATGATAGTGGCAGTAACTTTCTCTGGAGGTCTTTGTCTGGCCCTATGGAGGGCTGGGCGCGAGGTGAATGAAATTTCGCTGGTTGCAATCAAATTCTTTGGCTTTTGACTTTCGGAAAATGCCGAGAGACAAACAATCAACATTCCTTTGAAGGAGTGTGGCCAACCGAGAGAAATCCGTATGCTGGACATTAACCGCGTCGTGGAACGAAGACCTTAGAGGAACTAAGAAGCTCCGGTCAGTTCATGAAGGACAGAAATTGATCTCTTTGGTTTTTTTTTTTATGGTTTGCGTCAATGGATGTGTAATCCTTGTAAGACTCTAGCAATCCGTGTTACCAGCATTCACGATTCGCGGGATGTTTCCTCGCGCCTACGTACTAAACCACACCACTGGACGCATCAACCACTCTCCCCGCGCGACTGCCGTTAGGTATTACCTCGCGGGGCTGGTTAGCTATTAAGCTCGATTTGAAGCCTCCTCTCAGGGCTTCTGCTCTTCTCAGAGCGGCCTGCACCATAACGATGAAAGAGCTGATCTCTATCCACCCGCCGTTCGATCTAGTCATTTGGCTAACTAGATTTTCCGGGTTTGGCATGTTGACCCTTTCTGCTTTAAATCGTACGCAGTGGAATACTGCGTGTTCTGCGTCCTCCTCTTCATCTAGGCATACCGGGCACAGGGGCGAGCTATCGTGCCCAAATCTGTGAAAGTATTTCCGATAGCGGCCGTGACCAGACAAGAGCTGCGTGAGCTGGAAGTTACAGCTTCCCCTTGCTCAGTCTATCCATGCCGAGATTGTAGGGATCGATCTGTAGGTCCACCAACCTTTGGTGGATGCGTCCCACATAGCTTGCCACAGACCCTCGTTATGCTTATGGCGTTTGTGCGCCGCCTAAAGTACACCCTCTGGTTTTCGTGTGTGAGGATGTCGACAGGAACCATTCCGGTTAACACACAGGCCGTCTTGTCGGAGATAGTCCGGAAGCCGCTGATTGCTCTGATTGCGCAGAGCCTGTACGGCGCCTACAGCTTCCTCCTAAGATCTTTAGCCGCCAGTGCGCCGGCCCATACCGGGGCAGAGTATAGGAGGACTCTGGATAGCAGGACCCTGTGGGTGTATCCAGGACCGCCGATGCTCGGAAGCATTCGGGAGAGTGCTGCCTGCATCAGCGATGGTTTCCTGCTGGCGTACTCGATATGCCAGCTCCGCGGTACTTCAGGGAGTCCTTAGATCGGATTGATTGATCTGGTCTCTTTGAAGTGTTTAGCTGGAAAAGCAAATCTGATGAGGTGAAAGGCGTCTAAGTGAGATCGTTAACCAGCCCCATAAATGAGCTACCTTAGCTACTCATACCTAACAACTATATTGGCTAGGACCACGATAACGATGGAGATACAGACAGCTGGTTAGGGATTGCCATTTGCGCTCTTAATTTTGACAGTTATTTCCTTCACCGAGATGTGACATACAGTCAGTCACAAAAGTAAGTCAGAACCCTGGAAGGCGCTTTGCTATTCAAGCTCAAAATAGCCCTTACGAAAAATATTTAAATGCAGTTTTATTTGAAATTTCAATAGCTTTTCGGAGCAAAAATTAATCCGATCAGACCATAACTGTAAAAACTATGCAGCAAAAACAAAAACAAAGTCAACATTTTGGTCGGTTCCTGAGTCGGTTTTGAGTCTCATTTGGTCCTCATTTGGTGCTGGAGAGACTCATTTTGTTTAGGTGGTAGTTACATGCTTAATGTCCTGTGAGTGTTTCGCACAGCACTTTCAGTTTGTCGTTTTGTAACCACAGCTCTGAAAAGTTGAATATGAATTACGATTTAGAACCACCGTGTGACGTTGAGGAATGAAATCAAATCTTTAATATTCATCCGGGATACCTCGCCGAGAGATTCAGGGAAGGGTTTGGCTAGAGTGCGTAACCTTGCTCTGACAAGCGCCGAACAGAAGCAGAGGAAGTGTGTCAGAGATTCTGATTCTGCCGTGTTATTGCAGCTACGGTAGTGTCGCACGATAAGGGATTCCTAGTCTGGCTGCATTATCCCCTATTGGCCAATGACCCGTACTAATCGCTATAATTTTAGCAATGTCTGCGAGTCTATTTAAGACGGTCGTTGGTTCGTGATAAGTTGTACTCTGACCAAATATCCCTAGCCACTGCGCAGTTGGTCAACTGAGACCATCTGAGGTTAGCCATTTCCAAGAAGTGAGTTAAAATTTGTGCCTTGACCAGCCCTAGTTTGTTTAGTTCCAGAGCTTCTTTAGCCCGTTTGGGATTGTGATTGCATTTCATGAGCTTCCTAGATTGTTTGGTACCCTCCTGATTGGTCCAGAAAATATGCGTCTGTTTGATAATCAAGTTCTTGATATGCTGGTCTGTATTATTGAAGTCAAACTGAGGAGAGGGTCCTATGAACGGAGTTTGTGCTCCTTTCTTGGCTAGAATGTCTGCCTTTTCATTGCCCTCGTGGTTTTCACATGAAATTTGTCAATTTTTCGCAGTATAAATAAATTGAAATTTTGTGAAAAACTTTTGTGATTTCTTAATAACAAACAAGTGAAATGAAATTGAGTTCACCAAATTTTAGAATACTTCGAGTGATTTTGGACCTCTTGCATAGTGTTTGCGGAACAACTTCTGATTTTGTCGTATGTTTTCTGATATTTCGGTCCAAATGTTTCAAAAAACATCCAATTACATTAAAATTTATTTAATTTTAATTGATTAAGACATTTTTTTTAACACGTTGAATGCCATTGGGGTCACCGGTGACTGCAACTGAGTTTGTTGGCATTCAATGTGTTAATTTTGATGGCGTTTTAAGTTGGCTTCTTCCATTATAAGGCAACAAATCGTTCACTTAAAAGGGCAGTTTCATCATCATTAGTGGCGCAACAGCCGACGAAGGGCCAGAGCCTAGCTTTTCGCGCCTCCACTGTGTCGTGTGCGTTATAATTTGAGACCAAGTGTAGGGGACCTGCAGTTTATTGTCGGTTCCGAACGGCGAATTGCGAAAGCTTTCCGTGGCAGAAGTACTCCAGAAAGATTATCAGTCATTCGCTGGAGATGGGGCCATGAAAATTGTTTGTGGGGTTTTTTCCCCCGAGCTGTAATCGTACCCGGGTACTTATCAGTCCGCCGGACTAACGATTAAGCCACGGCGTCAACAAAAAAGGGCAGTTTGGTTAGAGTCATTATACTGTTGGTGAATGAATGACCCTTCCAAGCCTAACTTGCTAACTTTTTCGTGCTGGTTAGTCTTAAGGATGTTTATATCACCAAACCAGTCCATTTTCTCTTCCTTGGATAAAAAATTTCCAACCCCAGATGCTACCATAGTACCCTATGCCTAATTCTTTGTATTTTTTTGTAAATTGCAACTGAGGATTATTATTTAAATCAGAAGCAATCGAGTTCCCTATATGTCCTAATTTGGAGGCTGTCCTCAATTAGTTGAGTATGTATGGCCATCCAAACTCGAATAGGTGGACAAAAAAGGAGCACAGAGATTTAAATGGCTGCGAATTTAGTAACACCGTCAGGTTGTCAGATGCCAACTACAAGGACGTACAGTGAATAGCGCTCTTTCCTGCGATACCCGATTAAAGGTTCACAGTGAGAAAATGACAGCTTTCCATCTGACTACAAAAATGTTGTCTGAGAAAGAAAAACTAGTGAAAATCACATCTGAATCTCGAACAACGACAGACCCATGACCCAAGTGACACACTCCACTGCGAATTCTCCACCCACACTCGTCTACAAATCGCTCCACAACCAAAAATCAAAGATCAACTCCAGAAGGAAAAAAAAAACCGGCGCCAATGAATACCAAACCGCAGAAATTTTCTCCTCCAACACAACGTCCCCAGCAGCACCTAATTGCGACACAGAACCACAGACGCGAGTGGCTTGACGCTTCCTCCACATAAATCACCACAAACAGAGCAGCGGCGACAGCAGCGTCGTGTTGCACAATATTAGGTTAGCAGGACGCGAACGGGAATGCGAACGCGGCCACGAAAATCCATTTCCCTCGGGGTCCAAAAGCGTGGGCCGATAGAGTCAATTATTTCCTGGATCCAGCTGCACGAATGGGAAATCCAAACCCAAACGATGTTGCATGCAGATTTCTGTTGTTTTTTTTTTTTTTTTTGGAGAGTCACTCCGACGAAAAACTGTTTCACCTTCGTCGTCATCTCGATTGACCTTACACGAGTCTCCCGGACGTGGACCCTTCCCGGCATAGTTGCACTTCGTGACAAGAGTGCAATCGATTTCGATTTCGATGACAATGCGGCGAGACTGGGTTTGGTCCTTTTTGCTCCTTTTTGCAGTTGTGTTTGTGTTGCAAACTCTCGAGCGCTGTTGAACTTGAAGCATGGCGACGTTGGCGGCGACAGAGAAGTGGAACTCTTTCATCTGAAGAGCATTTTTATTGAAAATGCAAAAAAAGATTTTAATCTCTTAAATGGTGGGCGGTGGTTTTTTTTTCTCAACTTTTTCCAATTGAATGAGCTTCTCCCGGCGGCGTTCACTTTCACGGCGTCGGTTTGTTTCTATTTCCGCCGCCTTTGTGCAAATTTTTAAAGACGAAAGTTATTTTTGGATCAACAAGGCCCTTTTTCCTATTTTCGCTTCGCCAAAGTAGAACTTGATAGCGTGTGGAACTTGAGAGACCGGTTTCCTTATTTTTAGATCAACAGTCCTTTTTCTATTCTCCTGTGGAGTGGAACTTGAGTTATGTCTGGGAACATGGACGACTTGACTCTTCTTCTAATCGATTTTCACAAACCCACTCCTCTTAAATCCTTCGACCAGTTGATTTGCGAGGCTCCTTTCAATCTCAACATCCTTTTTCGTCCCCCCACTCTGTCCTTTTGAGGACATTTTCCAGAGTAATTTTAGAATTTCCCTTTTTCTTTCCTCTTTTCATTTTCTAAATCGACATTTTTTTTTTTCTTTCACTGAAAGGAGCCTCTCATTTCATCGTCGTCCCCTCTGGGCCAAAAAAAATGTAAAAGGACGAATGACATGTGCCATGTTTGGAGAAAAAAAAAGGAAAGGATGGGGTGGATAGATGTAATACTTTTGAGTATTAACATGGCTACAAGGACATTGTCGTTGATGTGATTTATTAGGTCGTGTGCATGATGAGAATCTACAAAGTCTTGTCAAAAGGGTTGATCCTTTTTTTTCGTTCGTTTATCGTGTGTTTGTGTGTGTATCTTGTCTAGTTGGTGTGCAAAAGTTGTTATCAATTCAAATCATTTAGTTAAATATTTTTCGGAGACTGATGGTGGCAGTTGACCTGAGACGATGGGATAGGCGAATCCTTTTCGATTATCTGCTGATGATTAGATGAGTTAAGAATAGAACGGGAGGTGAAATCGAATGCCACGAAAGCTCTACACAATTTAAAAAAGACTCGTCGATGGCATCTAAGGAGGCCAAAGAGCCCTGATAGACCTTCAATTTAAGACTTCTGTCTCTTCGATCTTCAAACGCCTTTTGTCCTTCGGTTTTAAGAACGTAGAAGAAAAACAAGTAGTCGATAGAGGCTCTCAACTTCTATGATCTCGAAACGTCGCGCTTGACGTCTTCCAAAACGGACAACAAGGCGACACAGATCATTCAATTTGTACCGAGAAGAACAACAAGATAGCTCTACACACCTGCTCACCAGAGCTCACAAAGCTCTCTCCCTCCATCCCACTCCTAGCCAAGTCCTTCCCAGTCTCGAATCTAATTTACAGAATTCCCGCTTTGTTGCAAACTTAATAAATAAAAGAAAATCCCCTCAGCACGGCCCGACTTCCCGCCACACACACATCCATCCAACCATCCCTCCCTCCCGCCACATTTAATACGATTCTTAAAGTTGTATCCTCTGACATGGTCCCCGTTGATCCTTATTTGTGTTCCGTTCCTGTTTTCCTTCGCCTTCTTCTTCTTTTTTTTTGTTTTCTGTGTTAGCAAGTCTATTCCTCCCCCTTTTCTACCGTCCCATCGACTGAAACGTCGTATAACAAAATTCAGGACACGATTCCTTAAGGGATGTCGTAAAAGACGATCTAATAGTCCTTCCTGTTTCCACCATCCCCGCTGTTTTTTTTTCCTTCCACCTCCTCGTCCTCCTAAACAACGTGGCATACGTGGGGCAGAGGAGTGGGAGCTCTGGCTCCATATGTGAACCAACCGAAAGAGGGTGGCACGGCAAAAGCCTCCCCAAGACGCACGACAACGTCAAGAGAGAGACTAAAGTAAAAGTAAATAAAAAAAAAAAGAAAACAAAAAAAGTGGAAAATAAAATTTAACACTCATCAAAGTGGCAGAGAAGCAACAAACGCAACGCGCAACAGCACACAGCACCCCAACGCAGGAAAAAAGGACTAAAAGGCAACTGGAGTTGCATATCCTCGGTGATACCTGTTTATGGGATGGGCGGAGGAGGTTCGGAGTCTGTCTTTTTTTTTTTTTTTTATTCCCTTGTGGCTGGAAACATTTTTATCCCATTTGCTGGGCATACATCACGTATTGGAGCTTTGCAAGGAGTCCGGAGGAGATGGTCGCTAAAGGAATTATCGTGTCCTCATTCAAGGCACCAAGAGAGAGAGAGAAAGACCTTTTGGTGGTCGTCTAATGAAAGGTTAAATATTTGTCAATGGTGCGGTACTGCGAAGGTCTTGGACACATTTCAAAGCGGGATGGTCGCAGGAAGTTCGATGGTTGGTGAAGGAAGTGAAAAAGTATCGAATTGAAGTCTGAAATTGAACGTGGCATTCTCCAGAAAGGCCGAAGCAGGCATTTAAAGTCGGTCGGAAGCGATTAAGAAGACAGCTATGTCTTTAAGGACCTTTGAACGTAATACAGAACTCGAATGGGGCTAATCTAGATCGAGGAAAGGATGCCCAAGTCAGACCATAGAAGCTATAGAAACAAAGAAGCCACTGGCAAAAAGGTATACCTAGGCCATAGAAGCCAAAAAACGTTGAAATGTTCTTTTGATCGCTCTCTGACTCAAAACAACTGCAAGGGGGACTAAATGAAAAGATTGGAGACGCCTAAGTGCAGTCAATGGATCCAAATAATCGCCCTAGATGCAAAACAAATTCCTCAGTGCAAACGATTTGTAAATCTTTCTTTTTTTTTTAAGATTTTAAATGTCACCAACTTGTGTCCAACAACAAAGAACTTTTAAATTCAAATTCAACTCCACAACATTTACGAAATAAAAAAGGATCCGAAGTGTTGTTGATTTTTTCATTTCTCCCACAAACGATCGCCATTAGAGATTTATGTGTCAAAATTCGTTAAAGATTAATTAAAAAATAAAATGTCCGACAAGCTTCTTGGTTCAAGCCACAGACAACTCAATATAGACACCCACATGTCTTTTGTTTAACTCCAGTCTTCCTTCCACCAGTGCCCTTGAAACCAATCACTCCATTGTCTCGTCCATCGCCTCCTCCATCCAAAAAATCTTCTCGGCATGACGCAATTCTCCAACACGCGGAAAAAATCAACGCGCACCGGTTTCCACATTGTCCATTTGAGGAGACTTCTCCAAAACAGGATTCGTCGTTGTTGCATTGTTCCCTGGTCCATGCTGAGCCTTTGTGCGTCTTTCGAGTGCCATGTTCAGGGTGAAAAGGTTGTTAAACTTTTTTTTTTGTTTTTCCTTTTTTTTTGGAATTTATTCGCATCGTTAAATCGGCTGCGGCAGCAACGTAGCGGAGACACTACCCAAATGGGGGAAATCAGGAAATGGACGACCGTACTGAATTTTACGAAGTAGGCACCGAAATCGGGAGTGGGTGTCCAGATATGGAGCTCGGTCTTTGGACGGTGGTCGGATGGTGATGGAATGAGTGAGTCATTTTTGAATTTGTTTTTCTTCTTTTTTGGTTTAATTTTTGAATCACTTTTGATATTTTTGTTTGATGGAAGAGAAGCTGTGGGATTCCTTTGTATGCGAGTTCTTTTGTTTCAGCGGATCCTGATGGTGAATTGAAAGCTTCGTGTGGCTTTTTCTGAAACTATTGAATTGAAGTTGTGGAGCTCTTTCATTCTTTCGCAAATCCATGTGCGGATAAATTTGAGATTTTGGTTGGGGTTTTTGTGTTTTTTGAGAGTCTTGACCTGCTGTCACTTGCGTTGTGCTTGAAGTAAAGTAGTCCAGAAATTTCATGGCGTTGATGCTGACGGGGACTCGTCAAAGTATTTCCAAATCTGCATTCTTGGCAATAATTAATTAAGCGATTTAATTTAAAGATTTTCTAGTCTTTGTTGCAAGTTTTACCGCTTTTTTCCTTCAAATTGTTGCAAAGGTTTTTAGATCTTTACTGATAAATTCTTTATTGAGAAACGTATACAAAACTGGCAGATAGAAACATTGTTCTTTAAGGCTGTGTGAAGCCAATTTGAAGTCAACAAATTATTCACAGCTAATGACAAAATTATAAGATTTACACACCTGAAACATGATGTCCTCCCATTCTTCCGATTTGACTGATTTCGAAGTTTCTTTTATATGTTTTTTATTCGTCAGCTGGTTCAGAGCCAAATTTTTTTAGTAAAGACGTATTTTTGTAATCGACAGCCTAGAAAATCTAAAAATATGGCCATCGACATCAGTCTTTTTGCTGAATACGGTGGTAAGATTTAGACAACTGGAAGAGAATTCACGTAGTACACGGACTGATTTAGAAGTTCGTTTCTTGTGTAAACAGCTTTACTTTGCGTATTAATTATTTAGTAAAAACTATTACAAATAGCAATGAAAAACAAGTTAGAGCATAGAAACAAAATAAGATAATTCAATATATACTGCAAGCACCATAAGTTATGCGACAATAAGATCATCATCATCATCGGCTGAACAACCGGTGTCCGATCCCTGCAGTAAGCACTTCCACCTATTCCGATCGGTTGTTAGTTGGGCACCCCAAGGCTTCAGGCGTCCTGATCTACGCCATCCTTTCAGCGTAAGCGCGGTCTGCGTCGCTGTCTTGTACCATGAATTGTACCGCAAAGGAATTTCCGAGCATCGAAGGGGATCTGGTGGAAGCGAATAATTTCCAGATGAAGAGCTCAGAAGCTAAAACTCAATAGCCCAATATCCGCAAAAGGGAAAAACACTTAACCGAATGCTTCGATATAATCTCACAAGTGTTCCCCTGGAAAAAAGAAAACCTCGCATGGAAAAAATGTTAAACCTGCAATAAAAATAGACGTCAGACGAATGCCGATGTGATTCTTTAAAAATTGTATGCCTTGCCTTTGGAATGGAACTCTGAAACTTAACAACTAACTTAAAACAACGCACGCAACGGATTCTATGGATTTAGGCCTTTAAAAACAACTATAAAATCTCAGAAATTTCAAGAAAAAGGTCGATAATAACAACTACCTTAACTAATCTTTATAATTTCAGACTTATCTGAAGTGATTACTTTCGAGCCTAGTTAAGTCGCCCAAGCTTCATCCAGCAAACCTCTCGTTAAAAAAAAAAACATTCTAATCGGAATTTAGTTACGACGAAAAGGATCCGCAGAACGTGCATAGAAAACGCTGTCAGATAAAATCACGCGAAAGAGTTGAATATTTCGTTAATTTCTGAGTCTATTTCCATTTTCGATTCAAACAACTGACATACCACGAAAACTTTTCAAGAAAAATCTCATTCTCCCTTGCCTGGCAATGCCATAATCCGCTCACCAGCCGGCATGTGGAATGTGGACCATACCAACAACCCAACAACAACACAAAGTAGTAGGCCGTTTTCGTGCGACCTGTCAAAATGTGAATGCGAATGTGAACGAAATTTTCTCTCGTTTATTAAACGGCAACCGGTATAACTGCTTATGTTTTGATTTTTCCTTTTGTTTGTTTTTTTTGTTGACAAAATTTAAATTTAATATTTTTTCTTTTCCCCCCTCTTGTAAAAAAAAAATTGTTAAGCCACATGTGTCGTCCAAGAATGACAAAATATCGGGTAAAAATGGATATGTCTCAGTTCTACGATGATGAAAGGAATCTCGCGTACATCCTGGTCGATCCGAAGTGGGAGCAAGTGAAACGTCTGCAGGAGCACGTGGAGAATCTCTTCGATGTATCGAATGTCCATTTTTTGACAAACGATGGAGTGTTCATTCCACCGAGGGAGTCCATTGACATCATCCAGAGCAACGATATTTTGAGGTGAGGAAGGATGATTTTGGATCTCAGGGAGGGAACTTGAGTGGGATTCTTTTTTTTTAGGGCAATAATCCCACAGAAGATGAAGCGGACGAGGATGAAAACAGGCCAGAATGGGGGATACGATGGCTTCGGCGACGAGGTGGTGACGAAGGATGGACGAGGTTCGTCGTTGAAGCGAGAGGGTGACGATAAGATGGCGTGCTCGACGCCGAATGAGCGGCCGACGAAGAAACAGAAGGTGTCGGTGGAGGTCATGCAGCTGAAGATCCAAGAGAACGCGGATGGCTACAAGGTGTACCGCCCCTCGGATCGAGGGGAATCCAAGGGGCAGCAGTACAACGGCAACGACACTCTGGTGTCGAGCTCGAACAGCAGCTGCGCGGGGGCAATGGCCGAGCAGAAACCCGACGGCGAGAAGGCGAACAACGAGACGATGAAGTCGCGGAAGCGAAAGCGCAGCCGAAAGAAGAAATCGCCCGCGGCATCACGAGAGAGCTCGCGACTCTCGTCGGGTAAGGGAACTGAAATCGAAAATTCGATTTCACTTCACGACGACTCATGACTCTTTTTTGCAGTTCCAATCCCGATTTCCTCGTCAACCGTGAGAATGTCCAGGTCACTGAATACCACGAAGCAGAATCAGTCGCCGAAGCACGTGCACTTCGACGACAGTGCGACGCTGGTGGAGGAGGACCCCGAGTCCCGGGAGAACCGAGTGGTGTTCCGATGTCGACTGAACGCGGACGGAACCATCCAACCGAGGGAAGTAGGAGCTGAGGAGGACGAGGCGTACGAGGACGATCCACCGATGAAGAAGCCCAAGATTCACATCCACGAAAACATCGTCTTAGTGAGTGGGAACGAATCGGCGGCCGACGAGTCTGGCGACTACAGCGTGATCGAGGTCGACGACAGTCAGCTGAACGGGAGTGCGGCAGCGAATGGGAAAGAGAGCGACGGTGGTGAGAGACTGTCCGTCTTTGGTGCATGACTTGCTTCTATTCTCTGCCCTCTTCCTCAGATCACGCTAACGAATATTCAAAGGTCAACATTGATGACATCCTGCCGATGTCCGTCCCAATGCCCGGACTGCCGAGCACCGGCGACGTTGTTCTCTTTAAGGTTTGTTCCTAGTCCTTTTCGTCTTCTTAGTCTTTACACAATTAACTCGCCATCCACTGTTTCCTTCTCTCCCTTCAGATGTACAAGCTGACGGACATGTGCGGTCCAGAAATCTCCGACTACATTTGCGGTCGATGTGAGGAGGTTGACCCGGTTCAAAGGACAATGATCTGCCGTGTTTTAGGTGAGTGATTACCGCCGTCTCCGACAAACTGACATGCTTTTCTCATCGTTCTTCAGATGGCTACGACCAGATTGATGAATCCGCTGTACAAATAACGGGAGACGGCATAACAAACAGACGCGGTTCGTGCTGTGTTGTGTTTTTTCTGGATGATTTGTTGGATAAGCGTGTATTTTCTATGTCATGATTTATGTTTCGTTATTTGTTTGTTCTTCGAATGGCTAAGTGGCTTGTAAATATAAATTGTAAGCATAGGAATATATCATTAATTTTTTTTTGTATACATGCGAAAGTTGTTTTAATTTAAGTGGGAGGATCTTCCAGAGTAGAATTTCCTCTCAAAAATCAGCTATCAATTGAAGAGAATTGGAGGAGGAACAGCAGTCGACCAATGGAAGATCAGTCGGCAACTTGTGGAAGGTCAGTCAGGAAATGATGGAAGATCAGTCATCGACTGTTAGTAGATCATGTAGCAACTAGTCACCAAGGAAGATGCTTCACATTGTTAACTAGATTGAATTACATGTTTACGTGTTTTGTTTTAGTGGGGCAATAGCTCTATTTGTTGGCTTATGACAAGCAGACAAAAAGGAAAACTAACCTAACTTAAGGTCTAAGGACCGGGCTGTATATGTTGCAGAGACGGAGTTTTAGGGTGGAGGAATTCAGATTGAAGCCGAAAGTGGATGCGGATTTACTCTTGCGTAGCATGCGGGAGATAGGTTCATTAGAGCCATAAGATAGAAGGAAGAGGAAGGTAGAAAAATCGAAGGACTCATATGCTTCCTGGGTTGGTGTTAATGTGGATGGTTGAGCAGTCGATGCCGTCATCAAGAAGATGGAAGATGAAGAGGACGTCGGCAATGTTTCTGTTATTAAGTTAAGTAGCTTGAGGCGGTCGTAGTAGGGGGGAATTATTAGAATGTTGGACCAGGAGAGAAGGGCGATGCGGCGCACAGTGGGAAAAATGAGTAAAATAGGTGCACATTTGGTCAAAATTTCATGTCGAACAAAATACTTTTCGGACCATACACTGTTATAAGAAATGGATGATGACAGCAAAACCACAAAAATGTTCAAATTGAACGCTGTAGCACTTACGAAACTCATAATTCTTTTAAAAACAATAAAAGATTCAAAATTTTATCAACCTGTGCTTTATTTAATCTGACCAAATTCGTGTTTAGTTTGGTGTTAACTATTTTCTTGTTCTTTCTTGTTCTTTCTAGGAATTTTATATAAGCAAAAACTTACCATTTTAGCTCTTCCTCTCCTAAACCTGCTTAATTTCCTCTTATAAGCAAATGTTTGTTAAGCTGTAACTTGCCACCTTGTGCGCCGAATTATGTCATAATGCTTGAAACTGGACTGCCACCGCTCTTTATCAAAACCCTTAAACTGCAAGTTAATTACATCAAAAAAGTTATGAATATGCCAGATGGAAGACTACCCACGATAAGCTCCGAATGGTATAGAGAATGGATGGAACTGGCTCTTGCTTGCGGCTGCCCGTTGAACCTCGACCCAGAACAACATTCTCTATGCAAGACAGTACTCTATAGGCTAATCAAGAAGGTTGATTGGATGTGCAGGGAAAATGTTGTTAGGGAAGAGTCAAACTCGGTCCACAGAGCAACGTATGGTGTGCTTGAGCAAAATTTGAAGGAATTGAATTACTTCCGAGTCGAAAATAGTATCCAACAAATCCAACAAATGCTTTAAAAATGTTATGCTCTAAGCGAAAAGGTCAGCACCTCGAAACTACGCTTCATAGTGCAAGGACATTAGTCAACGGGATCCTCCAACATAGTATAACTATATTTCTTTGGACTACAATAAGAATTCAAAATCATCTTAACTCAGCAATAAATGACTGCTTTTGAACTGCCTCAGGTGCTTTAAGAGCTTCTAAAATAGAAGCTCTAAGATTAGAGCAGGGTATGAATCATTTGAAAGCTTCGAGAAAAAGATTGCATCCTTTTTTCAAAGCCGCAGAAGAGTCTATTAATTCAACAGCAAGAATAAAAAAAAAATCTATCCCAGCGCTCACAAAGATGATAACTCTGGTTCCTAATTTGAGCTTACTGGCATTGAATAGAATAAAAATTCCTAAGAATACTTATCCCTCTTCCGATTAACATCGAACTTTCTAAATTCAAAAAGAAAAATACCCGCTCTGAAATTTTTGCATTTTGATGCCAGAGTTGTAAAATAATCTCTTTCGCTGTATTCACGGACAAAACTTCACAATTTGTGATTCATTCAATTAACTTCATTAGATAAGTGTGACTTTAATTAGTCTTGATTGGACCAATCTTTCGCGCCACTCAATGGATCAATTGAACGCAATCGAACTCTGCCTCAGAGAAAATCTAAATAGGAATGTAACAAACAAAACCATTTACATCCTCTCTGACAGCAAAGCTGCCCTTCTGGCCCTAAAAAGCTACGAAGTCACCTCAAAGCTAGTATGGGACTGCCTCCAACTACTGCACCAACTGGCCAGCTCGAACAGGGTCTATCTCATCTGGATACCCAGGCACAGTGGTCACGTTGGAAACGAAAGAGCGGACCTACTAGCCAGAAAAGGCTCCGCATCACCCTTCATGATGCCACGACCATTCTGCGGCATTCCCATCACCACCATTAAATGC
Organism: Syritta pipiens; assembly: GCA_905187475.1. NCBI lineage: Eukaryota > Metazoa > Arthropoda > Insecta > Diptera > Syrphidae > Syritta > Syritta pipiens. The sequence continues at coordinate 10,452,081 of LR994573.1, forward strand.
TGCATAAATAGCTGGCTGAAAACAACGGCCAATCACTACTGGACGAAAACGGAAGGTAATAGGCAAGCCAAAATGTTCATGCCAACTACTTCCATCGCTAGAGCAAAGCAACTCCTCAGTCTCACGAGGAGTCAGATTCGAACCGTTATAGGCTTTCTGACTGGGCACTGCCCAGTTAACAAACACCTAAAAGCGATGGGCTTAACGCAGGATGACACCTGCCGAATGTGCAACGAGGACGAAGAAACAGCGGAACACTTACTGTGTCACTGAAACTGCTTAGTCCGTACTCGTCATCGATACCTTGGCAGGCACTACCTAGAGGCAGGAAATATAGCTGCCAGCTCACCCAAAAGCATCCTAAGATTCATTATGAACTCGGGCCTTCTGCGTGAGCCATAAGCGGGGGCAGTCACAATTGGCCCACTCGTGGCCGCAGTGACACAGGCGACACATTCCCACCCCCTCCCCCCCCTCACTTTAACACTAACTCTAAGTCTTTAGAAATATGTGCATTCCTTGAAGTCACTTTAAAGTCCTTACCATTCACTTGAAGTCCCACCATTCACTTGAAGTCAACAGCATTCACTTGAAGTCTTTGGGACTTCAACCAATTTCGTTGAAGTCTTTCGGATTGCAACTTTTAACAGAGAAGTCTTTGAGGAATTTAACATTTTGCATTGAAGTCTTTGGGAATTCAGTCGACTTGTAGAGTCATCACCGAGCAATTTTCCAGACAACTAATGAGTATGAGTGCGAAAAATTGATTTTTTTGGTCACCTTAGCCAAATGTTGACCTCAGCAAACAGACGTATGGATTGAGCAGCGGTAACGATGGCAATGGTGTTTTGAATTTTTTCAAGCCATTCTCAGCATTTCGAACTTTTTTAGTTTCCACAGTGATTTTTAAGCCCCCGACACAAGCGTTTTTTTGACGCGCGGACGCAAAGGTAACGAAATTTTCGCACTCTTACTCATTAGTTGTCTGAAAAATTGCTCTTCCATTGAATGAATCACAAATCGTGTAGTAAATTGATTCATGAAATCAGAAGATTGCATTCTTTTACAGCTCTGCTCGATACGAACATGTCGCAATCAGGCTCGCGCAGTGGCGGCGCACAGTGGTGCGCTAGTGGAAAAAAATCATAAATTTTTTTGTTTTTGTTTGGAAAACCGATATGGTTTTTGGATTCTACATATATGAGAACCTAGAAAGCCAAAATTTTGTGGAGTTTGGATGTTCCGTTCGATTGTACCGTTAGTTCAAAGTTGAGATTTTAAAATGCATGGAAAGGTATGCATTTTTTAAGCATTTTCGACGCTAAATATCTTTGGACATATCATGAACACAGAAAAAGTTTACATTCATTTTAAAGGGTACACTTTTACCTTTCAAAATGTATTCACATCTTTTTCATGTTCCTTACCGATCTCACAAACTAGGCTTTTGACTGAGGACAATTTTTTAGAGGGGTATCCCAATGTTTGTTGGTTCATAAAAAAAGTGCTCCAAGAGGCTCCAACGAGAGACCTACATTTTCTGAAAGCTTGAAGTATTCTCTTTCGATAGTACAAAAACTAAAAGTCACTTTTAATCACTTTGGGAGAACGAGGCGTTTAAAGGTAACGATGACTGATATTCTAGTACAATTTTAACCGAAATAAATGCTGTAAAAATATTTTGCAAAGCTGTTTCGAGTGAAATATTGTTTTGGGGCAACCGCAAATTACTTTCTTGTGTTTGAGAACGAAGAGTGGTTTGACTTTTGTGTTTCTAATACAGTTTATATGTTTCATATACTTCTTCGTTTTCTTCATTTTGATCTTAATAAATATATTGTAATTTTGTTATTGCGTTACTTTGTTACTTGTTCGTTATTTTGTTACTTGATCGTGTTTTTTTTTTTTATTATTCGTTTCCTTGTTTCTTTCATTAATTCGTTCAATTGTTAATTCTTTGCTATTCGTACTTTCACGATGGCTAGTTTTGAAATTGAATATGAAGTTCTTTGTGCTTATTTCCTAAATGGAAATATTTGTAATTTCTTAAAATTTTTGTTAGAGACTTGACACCATGTCAAAATAATGAAATAGTGATAGAGGTGAAAAGAAGGTGCTTGTCTCATTTTTACGAAAGATACAAAGCAGTTCGGTATAAAAAGGAAAATGTTTTAACTAAATATAGTGAATGGGCTAAAGGGAAGTTTTCAGTAATTTTCTAGAAATGAAGTATCAAACAGAACGACCATGCAAATAATTTGAAGACTGCTGCGCCAAAATAGAAAAATGTAGAATCGAGGAATCAAATGAGCTTATGGCCAGGAACAAATCTGTATCCTTGGTATTTTATGCCGGTGACAGTACATAAGATTTTATTTCATGGAGCAGAGATTATTTTCTCTCCGAAAAAGAGCAAGGCATCAGAAATAGAGAATATACTATCGATAATTTGCGTATATTTCCACTATAGTTCGTAATTTCGTTTATACTTAACTTTTTTATGTATATTAGTATTAAAACTAAGTCCTTAAACTAAATTTAGCAATATTGAAAATAATAAGACACTTATTTTGTAAGCCAAAACCAACACACTAACTTTTTTTAATTATTCGACCTACGATTACTCTGTAAATACGTAAGCTGCGTATATGAAATTTGGACCACTTAAAGAACTCGCAGCACATATGCTATGTTCCGAATTTCATCTAAATCAGTCCATGGGTTCTCATTTTACAGATTTTTTTCCATCGCCCCATACAAGTGAAACCACTGTGCGGCGGTCAATTAACAAGAGCTCTATTTCGCTGTGAGTGAATTGCATTGCATTGGGGTGGCATAACAACCCGTTGAGAGCTAGAATCCAGCTTTTCGCGCCTCCAATGTGTTGTGCGCGTTATAATTTGTGCAACATGTAGAGGGGACCTACTGTTTAATGCCGGTTCCGAACGTCGAATTGCGATAGCGAGCGAGTTGTGAGTGAATCCATGAAGCGATTTGTGGATAATCTATACGCGGAAAGCTTCAAGGGTTGATTGCCTGATAAGTAAGTTCAGGTTAAGCAGACTCCAACCTTTGTGTCGGAGCAATTATAAGAAGGTTCAGCTCATGGCTGCTTTGGTGAACCTTTCCTCCCTTGTAGATTCTTGCTTCGGCGATTCCCAAGTGATTTATCATCTGCGTTACAAGATTTTTTGTTTTGTAACCGAAAGTGTTTGATGCTGCCAGAATCTTTTGAATTTCTGGCAAATTTTTGTAGAAGTTGGGCTTAGTTTTTTTTTGAAAGAACTCTTTCCCCAGCTCCCTACGCGTGTAATTTCATAAATAGAAGCAGTGGTTGAGGTTCTAGCTGGTCTATTGAGTCGTCTATTTCAGGTCTTCTTGTGTCCTTGTCTCATGCTTTATAAGTTTTGTTTACCTACGAGTCCAAGAGGTGTGTTGACTCATGTCGGATGAGCTGTCTAAGATCTGCCAGCGACTCGGCCGCTCCAGTGTTGGCTTGTGGCAAAGGTTTGACCCCCAAGACAAAGAAAAAAAAAACAACACAAAACTATTTTCTTTGGCGTTTAATAAACAACAGTCCCTCTCATGTCTTGGCTACCGACGTGTCCTGCGGTTTCTTGGCCGCCTCTTCCGCCTCCAGCTTCTTGTGGTCCCAGAAATTCTGCGCCTTCTGTCGCACAACTTCGCCCTTGTTGGCGTCGCACCCACCACGGAGGTACATCGGCGTGAATTCCCGGTACGCAATGCACACGCGACGCTCCGGCACATCCTCCCGCAGCACCGAGTGCTCAAACTGGTACCGCGCCGGTCCGTAGAGAACGATCAGAGACAAGCTGCAACGAGAAAAAATCAACTCCCAGCCTTAGAGAAACCACAATTCCACTCACTTTGGCATTGGAATCCTCACGACGGTCCTGGCGAACCTCGCCAGCTGCTCCTGCGTCATCAAATCGCAGATGAGACTCCCCCGGTAGCCCTCGACCAAGTCGCAGTTGTACTTCTTCTCGTCCGCGACCGCGTAGGGGGAAATAGTGAGGACTGAGTCGCCGAGGCAGTTCACCGTCACCACCCGCTCGCCCCACACCCAGCAGTCGTCGACGTGTGGGTCTATAGACGCTCCCTTGTCCGGGTTGTACTCCAGCGTACATTGCTCGATCGTTTGGAAGCCGCTTAGCAGGGGAACGCCCTCGAAGCGCTCCTGGATGAACCGTGAGAACGCCGGGAATCCGTCAAAGTCGCCGTTTTGGATTTTCTTTTTCTTGAAATTCGTTTTTGGACCGAAATTCTGTTTCCTACGACCGCTCTGGGACCCCTGCCACGGCAGCTCGTCTAGATTTCGCATCACATCGCGGCCTTCCTTCGCCAGGAGGAAGTTTGGCATTACGAGGATGCCCGGGAAATCGATGCCGTCCGTCGAGGAGTGGTGCGGGTGTGCTGCACACACTTCCTGCACGTCCCAACCGCGGTAGATTTTGTTGCATTCTGGGCAGTAGACAAAGGATTCGTATTCCTGCATGGAGAGTCGTGTGAGAGTTGGGCAAATGTTTCTGAGACGATGGACGTACCTGGAACTTTTGGTAGTAGCTCGGTTTGTCGAGATTAAACTCCTTTTCACACAGAAGGCATGTTCGGCAGCCTTTACAGCCACATGGACGAACTGTGTTCATTTTTTCTAAGAGGAAATTGCTAGGAAATGACTGAAATTTTGTTTTTATCCCCCACTGAGTTTTTTTTTGAGTGACAGTTGAGAATGACATATGACTGGGGGGAGGTGAGCTGTATTACCGATGGCGAATGCAAATCTTTAATCTCTGGTGCAAATAATGATTGATATTCAATTAGCAGAGCAAATTTTGACTTAGAATTCCCATAAATTCACAAAGGATCAACAAAAAAACATCACGAAACTCGAAAAAATACCCAAAATTGTATAAGTTATCCAATCTCACCGCAAGATGTCACATACTCACGCTACGAAGACCAACCACCACCTGACACTCAACTGACATTTGTCATATGAAACAGTCTGTCATTGTTCATACAAAAAAATTTTCATTTTTCTCTTCTGTACGGGCAATGGATACGTGGAACTTTCACAGATAAATCAAAGAAATTAATCAAAACTTTGGCTGTGCATTGAAAAATTAATAAACAAAATTCAAATTCTCATAATGGCACCAACTCGTCGTCCCAGCGATGGACTATTGGCGCGTGTTAACTTTCCACTTTATGCCGTCGAAATGTTGACCAGTCGTCATGTTTTGGTAGCCGGCGGTGGAGGTTCCAGTAAAACTGGTGTCGCCAATGGATTTGTAAGTAAAAAAACAAAGTCACGTACACATCATCTTAACATCCTCATGAAATCCACAGGAAATCTATGAAATTTATCACAATGGTCAGCATTTTGTGGCCGAGGAGGTGGTCCGTCATGAGACTGGAGCGAATGTGGTGATGAATTTTGCCGTGCGGAATGGAGAGCGACGGTCGTATCTACTGGCCGGACAGGAATCTCACTGCCAGATGTATTTGGTTTATCCAAGGATTGTTATGGATGGTGAGGGCGATGGCAAGAAGCCGGTGGAGCGGCCAAACGAGAATGGTGTGCGTCGGCGGGCTGGGCACGGACAGCCGTCCGGAGTCGAGGATCTACCAAATGGACGAGGTGCTGCGGCAGCGGATGACGTGCATGCGTTGAGGAAGAGGATTCGGTTCGATATCAAGGCGGCGGATTCCATTCAGACGGACTTTCTGACCACGGAGCCGTTGCAGCGAGTCGTACGCGTAGCATCGAATGGGAGTCTGGTGGCAACCGGGGGAACCGACGGACACCTGAGGGTGTGGACCTTCCCGAAGATGGTGATGCAGAGTGACACTGTGTGAGTATTAAAAGGAGTGGTTTGATGGGTTCCCCTTGAAGTGGTGGTCTGAGAACAAAAGGGGAACAATGGGAGATGAGCAGAGTAGAGATTTATGAGAGCTGCTGGGTTCCTGCGTCCATGGTTAGGATTCACAACGATTTTTGGAAGGGCAAGGTCTCTTGTTGTCTGATAGTCTGCGGGGAGAGCTTTACTGGTCGTTTTTTCTCGCTCGAATGGATCTGAAAACCACAGACTAAAGTTGGTTCTACTGTTTTCTTCTTTTGTTAAGTCTTAAAAAGGTCTGAGGCCGAAAATGGCTTTAAATCGTCCAAATTCTTCCTTCCTCTCGGCTTTTGTGAAGTGTGGTCTTTCTGGAGACCAGAAAAGCCCAAAACGTTAAAGCCCTGTTCGTGCGTTCGTCATGAACTGCTTTTTATCTTCAGGTTCAGTTTTTTTCAAGTCCTATTTGACATGGGAAACCTGAAAAGCTATTGGATACCCTAAAGTAACCTCTCGTTGCTTCCCCCTAGAGGTTATTCGACAGGGATTGCCAGAAATGCGCTAAAAATTTGTATTTTTTGTCAAAATTTGCTGCAAAGCCTTGTCCGAAATTTGTTCTACCCTGCTTCAGTTTATTACTTAACACTCCTCATTGATGAAAATCTAAAAGCCTTTGGATTCGACCTAAATGTATGTCTTTCACATTCACAAAAAATGAAACCAGTACACACCCGAAATCTGATCGATTTAGTTTCGTTGTGATTTTTTTTAGAAAACTTAGATACGTGACATCTTATAAACAATTAAAAGCAACAGATTTTGTTACAGAAAAACAATCAAAATGGAATCCTTAAATGCGCTTAAACCGCTCTAAATTCTCTCGTCTCGCTTTAAGGTTTTGACACGAGAGACGAGAAAAATAGAAAAAAAACCTCTTCTACCGTCTAGATTTGGAGCCCAAGCCTTCGAAAACCATAAAACGAGGTTTTCCAGTTTCTTATTTAACAATTTTCATCCTTGAAGCCCAGAAGCCATTGCGATCGCACATCCAAAACCTGCTAGTATCTTTCTAAAATTTATTGAAAAGCAGCGACTTTGAAAGCCAATTTTTTCTACGTAATTTAAAGTTTAAGCATGGTCTTTGATATTAGATGACCTTTTCCGCATCCTTCTTTGGTTGTTGGTTCATTTCCAGCCTTGTTTAGAGATTAATTTAAAAAAGAAAAGTAGAAAGTCATCATTTGTGGCGTAACAGCCCACGAAGAGCCAAAACCTAGCTTTTCGCGCCTCCACTGTGTTGTGCGCGTTATAATTTTGACACCTACAGTTTATTGCCGGTTCCGAACGGCGAACTGCGAAAGCTTTCCGTGACGGAAATTACTCCAGAAGGATTGTCAATCGTTCGCTGGAGGTGGGGCCGTGAAAATTGTTTGTGGTGTTTTTTTCCTCGAGCTGTATTTGAACCCGGGTATTCTCGCTTAACAGTCCGACGCACTAACGATTAAGCCACGGCGCCCACGCTAAACGCTCATGCTAAAAGGCTCACGTAGGCCATTTGTTGGCCCATTGTGTTGTCACACATCCGAATAGTTTCCAATGCTCGGACTCGCTGCCTAAAAAAGCTCCTGCAAATATACCAAACCAAAAATATTAGCAGGCATGTCATACTACCTGTTTTACGTGCAGAGTTCGTAGTCTGATATCCCTTGGGCTATACCCAATTGGATCTGTTGAAAAACTAAAGTTAACGAGTTCGCTTAAATCCTCAAAGAAGTATGCACCTAGAGTGCGTTTCCTAGTACGTGAGAGTGCTGGACATGTTCCCAGAAGATGTAGTGTCGTCTCCTCTTCCCCCTCATCCCTGCAGCTTTTGCAGAATGTGGTTAATTTAACTCTTCTCGGTTCATTTTCAGACCTAGTTATGGTAGGTAGGTAGATAGGTAGGCGGGCTGAAACACATTCTGTAGGTTAGGTTAGGTTGGTCAGCTGGTAGAATGTATAAGTTCCGCCTCACTTAGGTCCTTGTGTTACCCACACATTCTGTAAGAAAATTATTTGATTTTGAAACTTAAATTAGGTTAGGTTAGGTTGGTGGGCTGGCGGAATGAAGTTCCGCCTTACTTAGGTCCTTGTGGTCCCCTTGTGTTACCCATTGGGGGGTAAGGTGTCCCTCTCCTCACTCGCGGTGTCCTATTCCTGTGTGTCCTCGGTCCATTTGGTCCGGCTCAAAAACCTGAAGAGATTCTTTAAAGGTAGTGAGTTGATCTCGTTAAGGTCTTGGTGTCTTCCTAGTGTTCTGTACCTCAGGTGACAAAGGCTGGGGCAGTGACAGAGGAAGTGTAGAGTATCTTCCCGCTAAACTTAAATTAAAAACAATTCTTATTTACTCAAATAATAGTCGCCATTCTACATTCAAATTTCGTTGGTAAATAAAAGAAAACATCTGTCGCACGTCCGAGTGAGAAGAAAGTAGACCCAATCCAAGAATGACCGACCGAACCCGCTGTTGCGTCTTTCTTGCATTCTTGCTCTAAATCTGCTTATTTTAACTCTAGCCCCAACCCCTATTTACATGGGCCTTACACGAGCTCTGTAGCGCTTTGTACATAGCCGGAAAATTCAAAAGACAAAAAGGCGGAAGGGATATATTTGAACACCTTATATAATCCTCAAGGCAACTTTTTTGGGAAGACGCGCATCAGGCATATTTAACACCCGTATGATGCATCTTTAAAGTTTTGATGTAAAGTGGTGACAATCCTGTCTCTAACATGATTGTATAATTCGGCATATTCTGCGGTAATGGAAAAGTTCTTTTCATGTAAAATCTGAGTAATTTTTCCACTATTTCATATTTTACATGGCCCCACACTGGTGCCGCATAGAGAAGAATAGTCTCAACTGCTGTCTCAAAAACCTTAAATTTGCAGCTATGTGCTATGCTTTTGTTTGAGAAGCATGTTTTCCTAGTGTTGGTAAGTGACTTAAATTTACATCTTCCATTTACTGTTTAGGTCCTACTCGAAGTGGAAGCTTTTTCAAACTTTTAATCGAACGAAAGCTACCGCCTCCGTCGTTGTTATTAAATCTAGTTGAAGGGAGAGATCAGATCATCATCATCATCATTAGTGGCGTAACAGCGAAGGGCCAGAGCCTAGCTTTTCGCGCCTCCAGTGATAAGATCAAATAAATCCCATTAAAAGGCCCCGTTTACTGAAATGTGTAGCCTCATACCTAGACACGTCTTAAATTTAATCCGATCGATTTCTTTAGAAGTCTTACTCGTATAAGGACCTATAAAAAGCCGCTAAATTGAACCGCCTTAGCCTTCTTTCAGTTCAAGTTGAAAGTAAAAACAAGAAAATCCACCAAAATAGACTTCCTTCGTCACAATTTTAAGTCTAAAACTAAGTTTTTTTTTTCTCGAATTGTGAACCAAATAAAAGTTTTTTAGTCACCCTAAATCCCCCCCTTTTGGACTCATTCTCACTTTTATTTGACAAAGGTAACCGCAAAACTCCCAAAGAAGACATCCTTCCTCAAAAATTTGAAGCTTCAGGCTTTTAAATCGGCAAAAATTGTTGACTGGGCATCGTTTTTAGATTTAGTTGCGGGACTAGGCTGAAAAATTCTCAACAGAGCCTTCAAAATTTAAAGCCTCCTTCAATAACTTGTCTTAGATTTGCATAATTCATTGTCGTTCTTATCCAAACTCTTATTGGGAGCCCAAAAAACGCTTTGAAGTCTTTATAAATTGACCGTCTTCTTCTCTACTTCTACTTAAAGGGAAAGAAGATATCAGAATCGTCTCTTCCTGGATTCTTACACTCAACACAGTCTCAAATTCATTTCAATTTAACCTGAAACCTTTTTCTCCATTTTCAGTGCCCACACAAAAGAAATCGACGACATCGACTTCAGCCCCGACAGTAAGTACATCGTGACAATCTCAAAAGACGCCCAAGGCACCGTGTGGGATGCCACAACCGGCAAACTACATCACAAGCTCTCCTGGCAAACGCCGGAGGGTGCAAAATATCTCTTCAAGCGATGCCGCTATGGCACCATCGAAGCGAATCGTGACAAATATCGCCTCTTCACCATCACTAACCCTCTGGGAAAGGTCGGCAAGCAACGTGGCTACCTCCAACAGTGGAACTGTGACGATGGCCAACTTAAACTCGCCGTTGGCATTGACGAGAGTCTCGCATCGCTCGCGGTACGTGATGACGGACGCTTCGTTGCCATCGGAACCATGTTCTCAGGAAGTGTTTCGATTTACATTGCATTTAGCTTACAGGTGAGTCGAAGAATGAGGGGTCTAACCTTGATGGAGTTTTATATTCTTCTTTGTCTCCTTTGCAGCGTGTCCTTCACATTCCTAATGCTCATTCAATGTTCGTAACTGGTCTAGAGTTTCTACCGATCACAAATCATCAGGGACCTCCAATCTCGAGTGATACCGAGGCGGCTGTTTTATCGATTTCTGTTGACAATAAAGTTTGCATACACAGCCTTCAATATAGACGTGAGTTTGATGTCCTTTTTCGTACACACACCCATCTCTAACGTGAATTCTTCCTCTCTTTTCAGATACGATCCCCTACTGGGTTGCCATCTTTGCAATCATCCTCGTGGTCATGCTGTCGTTCGTTCTCTGCTCGTACCTCGGACTCTAAGACGTCGTCGTTCAAGTTGACCCACAAAATGTTTCTCTATTTCCCCACAGCTTCTCTGTGCTCGTATCTCTCTACAAAAAACGTGTGTGCCTCTTCTTCATTTTCATGTTCAATTCAAAATCTCACATCCGAGAAGAACTTGCCAAGACGTGTCTCGTCTGCAGAAGCGCAATAAAATTTTTTTCATTTTGTTTCTTTCACTTTTTTTTTGTGTCGTCGAGTTCGTTCGTTCGTTGTCACCTGAAATTTGATTGATGTTTGTAAATAATAATTTTTTTAAGAATTGTGGAGTTGCAACAGGGTATTTTGAGAAAGGATTTAGGATAAGGACACTCAAGGGATAAGAGGTACTCGACAGGAAACAGAAGTCGGTTGTTGAAGAGATATGATGTGTGTTTTTATTATTATTTTACATTTAATTTAATGTTTTGTTTTAAGTTTAATAAAACTTTTTGTAGAGAACATTACTAAAAAGAGTTAAAATAAAATAATCATTAAGGGACAATCGCTTGATGTGGAAGTGTGTTTTGATTTCTTTGCATTAAGCAGCCCATACACGATTCCAGAGTTGTAATTTTCAAGTACCAGTACCAGTACCAGAACCAGTACAAGTACCATACGATTCAATTCGATTGTAAACTGAGTTGTCAACTGAATTATCTTTTAAGGTAGACTCACAATAACCAATTTTATCGTTCTGTAAAAATTCGAAAAGCCAATCCGCCCTGTAATTTCCACACCGCTTTGTCAAAAAATCTGAAAAAATTACAAAAAATCGGCTTCCATGAGTAAATTAAAAAAAAAACTAATTTCAGCATTCTAGCCCCAATACTTTTGGAGCTTTTGGCCAAAAACGATAAAACGTGAATATGCGAATTTCGAAAATCTAAAAACGCAGTTTTATAGATCTCGGAGCAAGCACTAAGAAATAATAGCTATAAAAATATCGATTAGTTGGTGAAATCCAAGAAATCGCTGATTAAAAGATTTTTTTAATCTATAAAATTCTGGCTGAAATCGATGCGAGTCTCAGTGGTGTTTTCCATGTTCATTTCAACCCCTATTTGCTCAACTCAAATTTGCACACAGCTGGCATGACGATGATCGCGCGGAAACGGTGTTGTACGGATGGAGGCATATGAGATGTGAAAAATGGATATATGTATATACATATGTATGTATGTGTATAGGTTTACATAAATGTACACATTAGAAATACAGGCAGCGATGAAAGAACGTGGTATTTTTTGTTGGAATATGATAGCCAATGGGAAAATAACATATCTGATGCGTGTTCTGGTCTACAGGAAAATAACAAGGACACTTATTAACTTTGATAATTTCGTTGTGTAAAATTACTGAACCTTTGTTGCCGCGGCAAAATATGATTGAAGATATATTGTACCGCAGACAACAACGACTGTCATCCGATTATGGGAACATTGATCGAAGTACATACAGTCGAATCATTCTAGGTCGAATTTTCACGGGTTAGAGGCAGTTATGGAAATTCAAGTTAGAGGGTTTTATATATTTTTTTTTTGTTTTGTTGTTGAAAATCCTTTATTTTGGCTAATTGCGAAAGCTTTTCGTGACAGAAGTACTCCAGGAGGATTGTCAGTCGTTCGCTAGAGGTGGGGCCGTGAAAAAAGTTTGTGGTGCTTTTTTTCCCCGACTTTTCCCCTAAACTTCCTATATACGTGGTAAATGAAGCAAGAATGCATCTCAGATACCTACCTGTTTTCAGATTAAAAGCCGATTATTTGTGTGTGCGCGATGCGAATAGAGATGGCTCTGGACAACGATAATGTTCGATCGCGATGTTTGCGTGTAGGGCCATGTTTGCAAGCTAATCCTCATTTTTGCTGTGAACTTTCTTTGCTCTCTCTTTTTTGCATAGGTAAACAACAATAAGGGCAACCACTTGAACTTTTTTCTCCGATGTGTTTACACTACAAGAATCAACACGAAATGAATGTTCGCGAAATGTGTTCATCGTCTAGGACCCCAATGGGAGAGTCAGGTAATGCGAGTGTACGTACTTGCTACAAGTTGATTTAATTATGTATTAGTCTACAATAACAAGGGAAATATTTTCTTTTTGAATGCTACTGGAGGCAGCGGAAAGACTGCTTTAGCTGTGGGATCGTCTGGAATTGAACCCACACTTTCAGATGGCGGAGGAACTGCTAACTCTGCTTTTAAACTTCCATTAAAATTTTGTAATGCCGATGTTTCAAGTGCTTGCAATTTTTCCAAGTAGAGTAATACTGGTAAATTGACAGGGGATTGTAGTTCAATAATTTAAGACGAGGCGTCAATGCTCCACAAAACGTCTAACAAGATGCACTAAAGCAAAGTCTATGCTTCACTGAAAAAGTCATACTTATGGCTGCACATAAAAAATCGTAACTTGAAACTAATATAAGTGTTGCATATGGAAGAGACAGCACATCACTTTCCAATAATATGCTTCAAATAAGACCAGAAAAAATTGAAGTAAGAAATGGGAAGGTAAATTTCAGAAATATCTTTTGTTTTGGTGCCGAATATTTTAGAAATGATTGAGAAGGTATATTCATATATAATAATTCATTTGGTTTGAGGGAAGGGTTATTTTGTGGCAGACAAATAAGCAAGTCAATTAAGTTATTTATTCAATTCTTGCCAAATGTGATTCATCATCAAAAGTCTATTATTTAGTTGACCGTGCTTTAGATGTAGAAGAGGCGGTGCATTACCCCAAATTATTTCTAAATTCATTAACACATTCTGGTATTCCATTACTGGAATACTAAAAAACTTTAGATATATAGTGCTGCCTGCGCGAAGCCAGGACGGGTTGCTAGTTTATGTATAATTTTTCACTTTAACACAGAACAAAACTCGTTTACACACGATTTCACAAAGAATGTCTACCGAAATTTCTTAAATTTGACTCTGGGGAGCTGCCATTTCCCCCCTCCCATCGATAAATTTGACAATAATTCACGAATGTAGCTGAAATACAGGAAGTATTTTGACAGTAATTCAGGAATCATTGAATACTAGCTCATTATTTTTACGCACATTTGTTTGAATTGTTGTTCAAAGCTCGCACACGTATTCACAGCCAACAAAATCTTATAAAAAACGACTTCAAATAAAATCACCGGGCAAGAGAAGAAGAAGTTGGGTATCTGTATTGGCTCATTTGTGGTTTTTATCTAGCAGAAGCTTATTAAAGGTTCATCGGAGTTAAATTTTTAATTTAAGGTTTTCAGTGATGTAAATAAAAATTAAAACAAAATTTTTTCTCATATCATTCTATCCGTTCAAAATTGTTGTTCACTTTTTGATATGACAAACGAAAATGGAAAAAATGTTCTGAAGTTGTACAAGAACTGTTCACATTTTGCGATAAGTCGATTAAGCAATCAGAAGTCAAAAAAATTGAACGACAAATATGACGACTTATAAGTAAAAGTGTTTACACTCTATGAGTTGGCCTATCAAGCAAGGTCATCAAGAAAAATGTATTGAAAAATCTTACAGTTAGTTTCTGATTTCAGAAAATGTTGATTGAGGTCTCCAATACTATTTTTTTTTTTGGTTCGTTGTCATGGTCTTGACTGCCACGAATCTTTTGACGAGATGGTAGAGTAGTTTAGCATTCACCTGATGTGAGTGCCGGGACACAGAAATATCTCGGTTAACTGAATAATCTGGAACGTGGAACCGGATAAGGTCGGTCTCGGCGCGCGTCTATATCAAAACTAAAACCATCGCGGCAACCAATCTTAGGTGGTCGAATGGTGCTACGTGCCACGTCACCAGAGAAATCTGGCCTAAGCTAGATCCTGAACGCTCATTTAGTCACCTAAGACTCAATAGAATTCAAGTTGGGAACCTAATCAGTGTCATAACAGGCCACTCTACTTTTGGGAAACATGCTACACGACTGGGCCTCCCGGCCAACGACTTCTACAGAAGCTGCAGAGACGAAGAAGAGGAAGAAACCTCGCTCCACCTTTTAGGGACCTGTAGCGCTCTCGCGAAAGAAAGAGGCATCTTGGTCACTACTTTCTGAATAATCTCGGCGAACTAGCTGACACCAGCATGAGCCTTATCCTCAGCTATATCAATAGCTCCAACTGGTTTCTGGAGTAGCGGGATGTTTTGCATCCGCTCCATGTGGTATCACAATGGGTGGCTTAGGGTCTTGACTGCCTTGCACAGCCCACCACACAACCTACCTACCTCCCATGGTGTTGACACGATATCTTTTAACTATGGAAGTCTTTTGTATTTTGCGGGATATCGCATGTCTATCACAAAACATGAGTCTATTAAATTTTGACGTATTACCTAAAAGCTTTAAAGAAAAATCAAATCTCATAGTTTTGAAGAAATTCAACCGAAAACCGAGTAAATTCAGTTTGGAGTGACTAAATTCGTTCCCAAGCTTATCAATGTCGCCAAATTCCTAGAATTGAAAGATTTTATCAAATTCTACTCAAATAATTTATACCGTGCCTCCTCCTAATCTCTAATTAACATTTCCGAGCTTCATATAAGAAAATGCTTATCGAACTGAAGAAAGACCTGGAGATTCCTCCACAGCTCACACAGACGCTCAGACAACAAAGTCTACCGCCGGCCATCGTCTACGTTCTTGTGGGGGATTCCATTCAAAACCGGAAACAATTATGCTTAAGTTTGCATAATTAAAAGCAAAAATTTATTTGCCATCCAATTCAAATGAAGTATTTTTATTTGAAGTGTGAACTTCTGGATAATTTCTTTGTTTATTCTCGTCACATCGTAGTCTCTTCTTGGGCTCATTTTTTTTTGTTTTTAAATTACTCACGACAACAATTGGATGGCATTCAAAAATATTTTGAAAAAAAAAAAAAAAAAATCGTATGTTTTGTAAAAAAATATGCAAAAAAAACTTGTCGAGTCAACTTCCATGACGCGTTCGTTGTCCGATGCCAAACTGACTCATGAATTTAAATTTTTTTCTGTAAAAATAAATTTCCATATCTTTTTGAGAAGAGAGTTGGTCTGGCGCTGGTCTGTTTGGAGGGCTTGAGAAGAGAAGAAGTTGGGTTCGAGATTAGATTGTGTGATAATTTTGGCAAAAAAAACAAAAATGGAAAGAGTGGATTGTTTATCAGATAGGAGTGGAGAAGTGGGATTTTGCAGGTTGAAAGACCGATTAGATGTTGAAGAAACGTGGTTGGGAATTTGCAAGACAAATAAATTTCTTTTTAAAATTGCTGGCAAGAAAGGTTGGATTGGGGATTTGTTTTCTGGGAAAAACGCTGAAGTAATCACAGCTGCGTAATTGACTTACATATGTCGAACTGAAACTAGTCTACAAAGTCTGTTGTTTCTTTTTTGTTTATTGCTAATTTATTTGTGTTTGATGCTTGGCACGAGTTTCTATAAATTTGTCCTTTTTTCCATTTTTATGGTTCAATGCTTCTCCTTGTTAACTTGCTTTTTATTTGATTTTCCTGAGCTTACAGAGCCCATGATTTTTGTCTATTTGGTATCTGTTCCTTTTTTTTGATTATTTGTTAAGTCTACGAAGCTCCCTTTCATTCATGGCCTCTCCGAGCCGTGAAATGGACTCAGATGGACCGGCTTCTATGTTTCCTATATCTTAAGGCGGTTTTATGCCCTAGATCGTCTTCTTTTACATCTTTCCTTTGAGGTCTATTTTGGATGAAGAATAGATGTAGCCGAGCAATTTTTTTTCTATTTTCTGATATTTCCTACTTTTTGCTCTAAGGGCGCCATTTTGACTTCTTTATGTCATCAAGAAGCTTTTGGCGTTATCAGTCCTTTATTTCTTCCTTTCTGTTTCATGTTCTTGGTAAGTTTTCATAAGCTCGAGCCTTTTTCAAACCCCGCTAACGTTTTAAAGAAAACAGTTTGTTATTCTTTCTGCGTTTTTTAGCCCTGCTACCAATCTCCTAGTTCTAAGACAGCTTTTTTTTTGGCTTCGTACGTTCGAAATTATAAAGGGAACTGAAATGAACGCTGTTGCTATCAGAGTAGATCATTTTGTTTTAGTTTCTACGGTTTCAGTCACTTTTCAGCAACTTGCGTTTGAAATATGTTTGAGATCCGATGCGCAGGAGAACAGATTTTTTCTGTTTTGCAACGTCTCTTGTGTTTTTAGGCTCCAAGATGGATCTTTCTCAATTTTTTTTTGTGACATCCAGTGGATCTTGGCATTTGCATGGCTTACTAATTACTCTGGTAGTCTGTTCAGTTCTTTATTCCTTCTTAATGTCCTTCTTCCTATCTTCCAATTCTCCTAAAGTCTTTCAATGTGAAGAATGGGTTTCCATTGGTTGGTTTACACGGTTCTGAAATGAGAAGAGTAATCCGAAAGATCATTCGTGGGTCGTTGGGAGACAGAGAATTGTTCTAAATTTGATTTGGAAGTGCTCTTAGAAAGTAGCAACCTTTTTACGTTTTGTCTCGTGTTGCCTTTGGCCTTTTATAGGCGATAACCACAGGGAAGATTGGCTTTTAAATTTGATTTATTAGTCTTTGGGAGATACAAAATGCTCTAAATTTGGCTTAGGAGTCTTGGGATGAGAAGAGTTGTCCAAGATTCAATTTAACAGTCTTAAGATGAAAAAAAAGGTTAGAAATTTTATTCGGGAATCTTTAAATGCTAAAAGTTGCCTCCAATTTGATTTGGAAAAGTATAAGAATGCGAGGAATTGTTCAAAAATGTTTTGGAGAGTCATAGGTTCAATAAAATTGCCCTATATTCAATTTTTAAGCTTTTGGATTATTGTGAAATTGTGTTGGAAGTAGTTTTTGGATTAGAAAAAAATGCTCTAAATATAATTAGATTTTTTTGAAAGTTAAAAGTTGTTTGAAATTACATTTAAAAGTCTGTAAAATGTTTTAAAGTTGATTTAGGAGTCTTAAAATGTAAGCGGCTCTTTTCTGAAGTCGTTGCCCTCGTTGAATTGCTTCTTTCTGACGATTTAGAGTTATGAATTCATCAACAGAGACCATTTCCGCAACCGCACGACAATCGGCCAAGAGAAAGCCCATTTCCATAGGCTAATTGACTAAGAAATTCGTGAGAAATTCATGCAGATTTCGCTGATATTGCTCTACCTCGAACCCTTTTACTAACTTCGCATGCGCAACACTCCAACAAACAGCCGAAAGAAAAAGAGGCTCGCGCCGCCCGCCAAAGTGTGACACACTCGAATTTGTGACCGGCATGTCAATCACTCGCTTGTGTTCTTATCGTTCTTCCGATAAAATAAAAGAAAAAACTTCCCTCACAGCTTTCTGTCTCCACGCCGAATCGCCGATTAAAAGAATTACCTCAGCGGTATGCAAAATCACAATTCCAAGCACGCAATGTCTCCGTCTCCGACATCCATCTGTTCAAATTTAATCGATCGATCGATCAATCCATTCGCTGTATCTTTTCGAAGAGAGCGGCGAAAAAAAAAACGAAAAACTTAAAAATTTGTTCCGTTTGTCGCGTTTGTGACGCTCAGCGTTGTAAATTCTCTTCGATTGGCGTGTGACTGTGCGTCAGACTGTGGGGGTTTAGTTTGGTTTTTGAATTCGCGGCGGGTAGATCGCTCTACAGAAAAGCAAAACGAAAAAAAAAAGCTAGAAAAACAATCGATAGAAAAGGTAGTGAGAAATGTATCTAGAATGGAAGGTACTCGGTGTTGTTCTCATTGGATCGTTCCTATCACTACAGACACTCGCTGCTCCGAGACCGCGAGCTGAAGATAAGACGCCGTGGGGTCTAGTAGAATCTTTAAATGCTGGATCGAAGATAAAATCTTGGAATGGAACTTGGATCTCAGGTGAGGGAGGGTGGTATCTTATTTCGAACGATCTGAAAATTTGGCCTGGTCTGGTGTTACACAATCCGGTTATCTTAAGGAAGTGTGTCAGTGTTTGAATTTGGAGAAGTGATAAGGAGAGGAGCTTTTTGGTTTTATGAGCCGATTAGCAGTCGGGAGTAGAGATAAAATTCATAAATGCAAAGTGATTAGATCGATTTGGAATATGATTATTTCTTTTGTGAGTCTTGCTAACGAGCTTTTTAGGGTTCCAAATAGAATTAGGATTGTTTGCTTTTTCCGGTTTGGCTATCGGCTTCTAAATCGTTCGTATATCATGAATTTTGGACAGACAAACCCGCAATCTTTTTTTCAAAGTGGTCACGGATTTAAGAAAAAGTAAGAAAAGTTAGAATAACGTACGAACTAAATTTCGAAAAAGTTACAATTCAAGGAATGGACCTTATAATGGACCCTGAAATTTGAAACGCAGAACGATTCTTCCATTGTGTTCTTAAGTCTGGCAGTTAAACGACTGAATATTTTGATTAAAATTGTTTTCTTAACATTTGTTGAACAATTTAGAACGAAAGTGTATGAGACTGACAGTCTTTCACATCCAAATGTAATACCTAAAAAGAAATTTCGAGAAAAAAACGCATATTAGTAAAATAAATAGACCTTCTGGCTCAAAATAATCTGCGTAACAGCCCATACAGGGCCAGATCATAGCTCCACTGTGTTGTGCGCAAAATAGGTAGGTAGGTAGGTCGTGTGGTGGGCTACTCAGGGCAGCCAAGCACTTAGGCCAGATGAGGCCCATTGTGATACCACAAGGAGCGGATGCAAAAGCATCCCACTACTCTGGAAACCAATTGGAGCTGTTAATATAGCGGAGGATACGGCTTATGCTGATGTCAGCAAGTTCACCGAGGTTGTTTAGAAAGTAGTAGCCAAGATGCCTCTTTCTACGGTTCGCGAGGGCGCTGCAGGTTCCTAAAAGGTGGAGCGAGGTTTCTTCCTCTTCTTCGTCTCTGCAGCTTCTGCAGAAGTCGTGCGCGAAATAATCTTAACACAAGTGAAGGGGACCTATTATTTAATGGCGGTTCCGAACTGCGAATTGCGAAAGCTTTCCATGACAGAGGCTACTCCTGGAGGATTGTTAGTCGTTCGCTTGAGGTTGGGCCGTGAAAATTGTTTGTATTGTTCTTTTCCCGGTCTGGATTCGAACCCAGTTCAAAAGACATCTAAATTTATTTAGAGTTTGGCCATATACAGTGACGTGCAAAAATTAATACATACTCGGCGGTCGTATGTCTTTGGAGAGAGGACAATAAGTTGTACCAAAGTAATTGCCTTTTACTCTATTTAGCAGAGTTATAGTCCAAAATAGGAAAAAAAAAGGAAAAGAACTTGCCAAAAAGCTTAAGAACCAGCCCAGAAATCGTGCTCCTTTGCTTTGTTTGTCTTCAAAGCGAATAAAAGGCTTAAATTGAAGTATAAAAAAATAATCTGCGAACCAGCCCGTAGAGGACCAGAGCACGGTTTTTCGAAATTGAAGTAGTCCGAAAACACCTTATTTGAATTAGTTCATAGCATTGAAGGACTGCTTTTGGTTTATTTTAATTCTGAAAAGATCAGAAAATTAACCAATAATAAGTTAATTCTACCAATGCCGGCTAGAGTCGTAGGCTAATATAAATTTATTTGGTTTTGCTACCTAGTGGTCATCCTACGATCACACCTACAAACAGCTTAACCCCGGTGGCATTAAGTCAATCTATCCTAATAACGTCACCTAAAAACAAATCCAGACATACACCCGATTTCGACTCGGACATAGTTATATGGCCTAGAAACATCTTTCTATAAGAAATCATCTCCCACCTGCCACCTCTGGGATGAAAATACTCTCACAATCCCTCATCTTTAGCTGTAACTAAGTGATATCCACTACCAAAAAATTCGTCAACCACAGCCTTTCATTTCTAATCACTAACGGAGATAGTGAGCATATAGAACTTGTGTACCAAATCATCAATAAGCTTATCATTGCAAAACTTATCTTATCCACCTATAAAATAGGCTAGTTGAAGATCCTGAATTGCATTAAATTTATAGTTCACTTACAATTTAATAATTTCTAAATAAATAAATTAATAAATTATTTGGTTTTCTTGTGTTAAAAATGACGAAGATATGTATTATGAACTGAAGTTGGTTGCTGTGGGTGTGCCGCTTTTTTTTAGGTTCACTATACTTCTTTTTGAGAAAATGTTTCATTGAGATCAATCGAATAAGACATAAAATGTAAAGCAACATGTACTATCCATTAAAATTAGTTCCAATACTTTGATTTTAATAGCTTTCGAATTATTGCCACAAATATCGAAAAACAACGACATGTGAATTTTGTAAAACTAAAAATAGAAAAGAAAATCTTGAGAGACGTACGAAAATACATGTTACGTGCGAAATTTTTGAATTTTTGGACTGACTTTCACGACGATATTACACATCAGTTTTTTGATAAACCGGAAAAACTAAAATTTCAATGAGTCTCACATGTACAGTTGCGGTCAAAATAATAGCAGTGCTGCTTTCTGAAGGAATCCTTTTTGTAATTTGAGTAATATCTTGCTTAATGATTGGAGTAATTGAAAAATCTTTTACTTCTTTCAGTTATTGTTCTAAAGAAGAAGAACATTCCCAAAGTCTTCAAGAAAAAAAAAAAATTTTCTCTCACACTATTACTGCTATGCACTGCTATTATTTTGACCGCAGCTGTATTTATTTCATCCCTCAAGTGGTTCGAAGCAATTTTCACACGACTCACGCACGATCAGTAGCGAATCGAAAGGGATGAACGTTTTTTTTTGTTTAGTTTAGTTTGAAGTGAAAACAATTTCATTGTATGACTTGCGTTTAATCGTTTTTTTTTGTTGGGGGCTGTTGGGATATTACGAGTTGTGTAAAAAACAATAAATATTATTTAATTTTTTTAAATGCTTAATCTTTTATCGCCTTGTGTGACAAATGGATAGCTTTGCTTTACTATAAATTTCTCAATTATAGATTTTTACATATTTAATACGAACTAATATTTACTTTAAATTGAGGCCAACGTTAACGCTATTTCTTACTATTTTGTATGCGGAAAAAAATTTTGATTTCGTCACAATGCCTCGTATTATTGAACTGACTAAAAGGTGTGGTGTCTAAGCCTAAAGTTTTAAGCTAGATTAAAAGTTGTATAATTTGCTCGGTAGCTCGACGATGACGCACAAGATATTCTGTCAGGATGTGTAAAAACTTACTTTGGTCGGACCTGGCGAACACTCAACAATGAGAATTTTCATTTTATGAAATGATCCTGCCTGTATGTCAGCAGCGGTTGTCGGAAAGCAATTGAGCATTCAATGGGTATAATGTTTTATCTTAAAATACTTAACGACACCGTGCTATAAAGTGCAGGCGAATCGGTAATAAGCGACCCTTTTCAGGACTATCAAGGGAGTGAACCGTAAAATACGTCATCGTTTGTCGAAAGTTGGCTTATTTACGATTGTCCGCATGTTCTGAATTTATCGCCAGAGTCTGGAGGTCTTAATGTGATTAAAAAGCTAGGGTCCATTTTGGATGCATGCATGTATTTGTAAACGCAAGTTTTTTTTTTGATAAAAACCATTTGGGGACTGCTTAATTAAATAATGGGCAAGAAAATCTTGTATGAAGGCTAAGAAATCTAGTGGATTTATATCCCAGGCGGCTTAAAACTGCTTTAGAACAATAGGAGGGTTATCATCATCATCAACAGCCCACGAAGGGCCAGAGCATAGCTTTTCGCGCCTTCACTGTGTTGTGCGCGTTATAAATTTGACCTACAGTTTATTGCCGGTTCCGTACGGCGAATTGCGAAAGCTTCCGTGACAGAAATACTCTAGGAGGCTTGCCAGTCGTTCGCTGGAGGTGGGGCCGTGAAAATTGTTTGTGGTGTTCTTTCCCCGGGCTGTATTTGAACCCGGGTAATCTCGCTTAACAGTCCGAAGCACTAACAATTAAGCCCACTAATTTCAATAAAAATATTTGTTATTCCTTTTTATTTCCATTATTTCAGAAATGGGTTAATTTTCTGGCAACGCGTATAAATGAAGCAGCTTTCTTTAACTTTAATTCTTAACAAATCTATCAGCATTTTTATTTTTTTGATCACTTTTTTTGTTTACGGGCGTACTCGAAGTTGTAAATGTGCTTGTATTCAGATCGGCAACTACGCTAGAAATCAGAAGACGTTATTTAAATGATTTTATTTAAGCTACGACTAGAAAAGATGAGGGTTCTTTTTTTTATTAATGTTAGGGTAACAATTTAGTTCGAAACAAGATAGTTAAGAGACTATACTCATTACAGAGTAAGAGTGGACCACGGCGGTCTATGAGAGTCAACTTGACCAAGTATGATGCCAAATTTGAAGTCGGTCGGTCCCTCGGTAAGCTCGTGCGTACAAGAAAGCTGTGAATCTACCTACTCCGCGTGTAGGAGAATCTGAAGTCGTCAATTTCTTATCTAAAGAGCTTTTCGTGGGCCTTAACTTGATTAATTTGCGTCTGAACCAATGAAATATGCAATCAAATCAGGAGTTCTAAGTTGATGTCGCCCGGTTACTCGCTGACTCGCCTTCATGGCGTTTAAAAGAAAAGCAATAATTTGGTTAAAAAATCTTCTTTGGCAATAAAGTTCTATTTCAAGTGTACTTTGACGAGGTGTAGTCCCTACACGATTACTGCATGTTCTATGAAGAATACTTCAGTACACATCTTGCGTCGAAGTTTTTGATAGTGAGGCTTGTAAAGGTCACATCGATTGGCCGTACACATAGTACGCTTTAAACCCGTCAGATTGATGCCAATGAGCCGCAATTGACAGATGTGACAGAGATATGAGAAATTGGTCCTTTTCATATCCGAATACAGGGCACAGTCGCAGTTGGGGTTTGGGTGTAACCCCAAGCGATCTTGGAAAAGAGGTACAGGGTGGCACCTATATATGCTACAATATACAGTTGAAGCCCTCTTAGTCGAATTTTTTCGCCATATTTTGATATTCCCTTCAATTTTCCATACAAAATCCATCCTCTAAGCCGAATGCCCTCTAAGGCGAAAAACCCTCTAAGGCGAAAAGCCCTTTAACTCGAATAAATTTTTTCGACTCTTGCGCGTTCGACTTAGGTGGCTGCGACTGTATTCCATATAAAATAGAATACACGGCCCTTTTAAGCGAGAAAAAAAAATATTGTCTAAACATCACATTTAATTTGTTTCTTGGTTCATTTTTGTTACACAACAACCCTTTACTTTAAAGAAAAATTAATAATTACCCTACGATTTTAAGACTCGGGTTAAGAATTCAGGTTGCATACAAATTTCACTCAAAAGAAAGTCTTTTTGACAAAAAATATAAATTTTTAATATAAAAGGAGGGAAAAAGGAGGAAGCCAGAACAAACAAGATACTAGAATTGATAAAAAAAACTACTTGCATGGATTCTTGTTTTTAAAGGACACCAAAAAAAGATTTTTTAAAAATATTAGATCATCTATGAGAATATGGATAGCCAATCAACGTTTTTCACAAAAATATGACCCAAGAATATGGCCGAAGAATGGCCACCAATGAGAAGCGGAATTCGAGGGTTTCAGAGTTTAACTGTAAATAAGAACGTAAAGTTTGGGTAAAAAGCGAGCTTCGAATAGTTTAGAATACGATTAAACGACAAAATTTGTAAATTTTGCATACAAAAGTTCTCAGAATTGGACTCTAAAACAGCAAAAGTATGTAAGCAACTTCTGTTATGGAAACCCCTTACTACTGCTGGTTTTTGGAACCAAAAAATTGAATTGGGTCACTGATCGGTCCTTACCTTTAAAATAATTTAATTATTCAGCTTTCGAACAAAAAACATGAAAATCGAACAGCAGAACGCCCTGAAAGGGATTACAGAAGTCTAATTCCAACCGAAACGTGTGAATAATACGTTATTACTTATTTAAGTCAATTGTAGATGGAATAGAAATGAAATAAAATAAAAAAAGACTTGATTTAATAGTTTCAAAACAAAGGCAATCAGAAATCTAATCGATTATCTACGACTAAGTGGCTTCCAACTCCACGAACACCCAACCACAACCTCTCATTAAGCGTCTAATTCCGTGTAATTACTTTCAATCAACTTGGGATTTTGTGTCGTACTCGTTGACGGCCATTTGGCTGATGCGATGACACATCACACATCTAAATTGAGTTTCCCAGAACCTCTGATAATAATTCAGACACCTTTTCGTTCCAGACACGGAATTCTACTTCACTGCGGCGGACAAATCTCTGCGCGTTTACAATGTTGAGACTGAAACTGAGAGGGAACTGGTGGCCAGTAGCGTTTTGGTAAGAAAAAAATGGATAAAATTCCGAATAGTACTCATTTCCGATTATTTTGAATTTAGTCTTAGAACATAGTCTAATGCCGATTCTTTTGAACTTTTTCGATAACATAGTTTCTAACGCATTAGACTTTGTTCTCAAAAAAATTCAAAAGAATCGAAGGTGAGTACTATTCGGAGCTCCACCCAAACAAATTTTCCAACCATTTAATACACCCACTCCATGCCCATCTCTTCCCATAGGAATCTTACTCCGGAGGCAGATTTACCCTCTCGCCCGATGGCAAGAACCTTCTCATCCGTTACGGCCTCGAGGAGGTCTTTCGACACTCGTATATCGCCAACTACGATATCCTTGTCATCGAAACTGGGTGAGTGAGAGAGAACACCTTCCGAATGACCTCAAAAACTAAACTTCTCACTCAATCCAGGAAAATCAAGAAGCTCCACACGGGCGAGAAGCTCCAGGTCTGCATTTGGTCGCCGGTGAGCAATCGTTTGTCTTACGTCTACGACAACAACGTCTACATTCACTTCGAGAACGATCTGGAGACGCCAATCACCAACGAGGGCGTCAATGGAGAGATCTATAACGGTATCGCCGATTGGGTCTACGAGGAGGAAGTCCTTTCGACGAGCAGCGCCATGTGGTGGTCACCGGACGGAACTAAAATCGCTGTCGGTTCCTTCAACGACACCAACGTCCAGACATTCACGTACACGATCTACGGTGAGAGTGACAACGCCCTCTATCAGTACCCAGAGATGGTGAACCTCAAGTATCCCAAGGCAGGAACACCGAATCCATTCGTTTCGCTGAAGATCTTCGACCTCTCAACGACGAACCCAGCTGTGGATGTGATCACTGCTCCGGTGGATATCGTGAGTGAGGATCACATCCTGCAGAATGTCGCGTGGAGCAGCAAGGATCAGTTGCTGATCACGTGGCTCAATCGGAGACAGAACAATGGAACTATTCAGTCGTGCACGAGTAAAGCCATCTGCCGAGAGGTAAATAGGAAGTTGATTATATAGTGAGAGTCAAAAGCAAGTGTTCACCCGTGTTTCGAAGATTCAGAATTTCATAAAATGGATTCTGATGCTTCAATTTATTTTACGATATCTTAAATGTTCGAGCGCGGGTGTACATTTTCTTTAGACTTCCACTGCACATCGATGAGGTTCTTTAGCGATCTTTTTTGTCTTCCAGGTCAAGCGCCTTGAGGAGCCCGATGGCTGGATCAGCATCGGCAACCCTCAGTGCCTGGCGGACGGTGTTCACTGCTTAATGCGGTACTGGATTGGGAACTGGTATCAGATCTGGAACCTGAACATCGACACGGGCATTAACGTGTGGGAATCGCGAGGGGATTTCACGGTGACGGGACTCTATGGATACGATGAGGCGACGGATAACATGTAAGTGGGAGTGGAGCAGTATACAACTTTGTCAAGAAACCGGCTTAGAACAGACTGAAAAACAGATTGTGAAATTTTTTTGAAAACGAACTTCGAATGGCTCAGTACTCAACTGAAAATCAATCTTATCCTATTTGGTGACGCTACAGTCCGGGGTGGACCAGGATCTCACGCAGCAACCCCTTCCAGCCAGCTCGGTCTCTAGCCAGTTGCTCCAGTGCCGCACACCAAGCTTGTTAATGTCAGCTTCCACTTGGGTGCGCCATCTGTTCCTCGGTTTTCATCTACCGCGCCGACCTTCTGGGGTGGATTCGAAGATTTTTCGGGCTGGAGCGTTGGTGTTCATTCGATCCGCATAACCTAGCCATCTAAGTCTTCTCAGGATTTTTGTTCTTCTGACCAGATCAGCGTCGCACGTACAGCTCGTGGTTGAACCTTCTCCTCCACTCACAGTCCATGCAGACGGGACCATAGATCACCCGAAGAATTTTCCTCTCGAAACACCTCAGTTCGCTTTCATCCGCTTTAGAGAGGGTCCATGTTTCCGCGACCGGGACGATCAAAGTGTTTTACAGCGACACTTTGGCTTTTCGAGAGAGAACTTTACTTCTCAATTGCTTTCTTAGGTCGAAGAAACAACGGTTAGCAAGGGTTATTCTTCGTTTGAGCTCGGCGCTGGTGCCATTTTCTACGCCTATAGCGGAGCCTATTGGTGAAAAAGGTATAAGAAATGTGTAATACAGGAAATTTTTGAAAAAAAAAAAAATTAAGTAAATTTGCTAGGTTTTGAATAAATTTTTATAACTCTTGTTTTTTGTCAATCTGGTAAACGGCCAAAGGCCAAAGGCCAAACCAATTATGACCAAGAATAACCTTATTATATTAGGTTGTCAAAACTTTCCAGCTATGTACAAAGCGCTACAGAGCTCGTATCTGGCAATACATCATTTGAAAGGTCTTGACATAACCTACAAAACGACGCTATGCATGATTAGTTTGGATACGAGCTCTGTAGCGCTTTGTACATAGCCGGAAAATTCAAAAGACAAAAAGGCGGAAGGGAGATATTTGACAACCTTATATATAAATTGTTTTAAAGTCTAAATAAAAATCAAATTAAAACTAGAACTAGACTATCGGAGTCTAAGTAGACAAAGTCCTTTACCAAACACGTCGGTATTCACCTAACCTCATTTTTGCCACTTCTGCGTCAACTGCAAATGATTATTTCACTATGACTAACATGACTGGACCTCCCGGCGAACGACTTCCGTTGAAGCTGTGGAGACAAAGAAGAGGAAGAAACATCGCTCCACCTTTTAGGGACTTGTAGTGATCTCGCGAACCGCAGAAAGAGGCATTTTTGCCATTACTTTCTCGATAATCTCGGCGAATTGGTACCAGTTCGGTCCCTTCCCTAACTAGTATGTCCTATCCATTTGTGGCCCGATCCGTCCATCCAACTTAATCCACCTACCAACTTAAAGAATACCTTGAGTACAATAAGATCATCACAGAGTTCTAACCAGACTTCAGTGTGTTCTACACCACCGCTAAAAATGCGTATAGGTTATCTCAATACAATGCATACAATATTACTTGCTGGCGGACTGAAACGGATTAAATTTGCATTCACCTGATTATACTACAAGGTTTCATCACACCTTAGCATTCAAAGCCATTTTTGATCACGCAGACATGTAATCAATGTCAAGGGGCGCTCTATTTACAGTCCATCGAAAAACAGGCTCATTTACTGCTGTAAAAGATTCCTTTTGTGTTGAGAACTTCTTCCTTTTCATTTGTAATCGCGATGTACCGTTTATGCCCAATGTTTTTCACGAATTGAAAAAGAATTGAAAAGAATTGCTCACAACTCAAAAACATTGTCAAACAATTGCAGTAAAAGTGTCTTAATTTCATTCTAAAACTCATTTTCAGCTCAACTTAACTCTGCATTAGACCCCTCTTAGTGCAATAAAAATATTTGTATTTCGTATTTATTGTTTTAATTTATTTGCAATTCATCTTACATTTTCTTACAATTTAAGATACCTGCAGAGCCCTATGGTTTGCCTGCAGGTTACATATCATGCTTATCAAAAACTGTATGTAGGTGGCTTATATCTTTTTTGAGATCTCTTACCCTTTTGTTTGTTAAAGTGAAAAAAAAAATATATGTTTTTCCTGCAGATGGAATTAGGTAAAGCTATGAAAGAGTTAAGCAGAAACAAACAAACAAAAAAATGGGTTCGTACACCTAAAATTGGTCTGCTTATTAGATGATTAAGTCGAGATAATCAAATTACGAATACTTTTACACGGCACTATTGTTATTCGATGTTAATTTGCTGTTCATTCAACCTTCCAAGGGGAAAATTACCTCTTTTGGCTATGATACTGCTCTATCATTCTCCAACAATTATTTTAATTTAAATTGGCATGTGCAAATGTTTTACAAAATATGAATTGTGTAACAAAAATTTGTTTAGGTTAATTTTTTGTGGTAGTCTGTATTTTCTTATGATACACTTTGGTCATTAATTCGTTTCAACTGTTAAGTTTACAGCAACGCCATTGTGAAATGAAAAATACAAGCAAATCAAACCTATGTTTTGAAATTGACAATGAGTGTGGTCAAGAGAGAAATGAGCAAGCCCCAATGCTGCGTTAATACTAACGTTCAATAAAGATGATTAATTAATTAACCCGATGAAGAAAATGAAATGATGAAAGCCGGTCCCCTTTTGGGGGGAAGAAAACGACATCACTCTGAAGTAATGCAAAAACAGTCCCAGAGTGGATGGTGTCAAGGAGAAGAGGTTAACGTTCAGTAACATTTAAATTTAATACCTTTAAAAGTACAAAAATTTTGACACTGCAACCAAGATATTAATTTGGTATTCGACGAAGAAAGTTTCAGAACGAGAAGACTAAAACGAAGAAGTCCTATTGGCCTAGTTCTTCAATAAATGTAAAATGCTAGTAAAATTGTCACTTTAATACTGTAAATGCTAAATTGTTTCGATTTTATGTTGTGCAATTTGTATATTCAAACTGTTGACCCCAAAAGTGAGAGAACATAAAAAAACACATAGAGTGACGAAAACTCGACACTGGTCTGAGTCACAGAAATTAAAAATTAATTACATGATGTCCTAGAGACAGGGATGGGAAATATAATACAACAAAAAAAAAAAATACCTTCGTACACTCTATAAAAACGACGTTTTGGTATTGAACAATTTCGAACTGAAATGTGAAACACTTGGTGTGTTGGTTTTTTGATTTCAAAAGTGCAGTGGCGTGCAAAAATGGATACATACTCGGCGGTAGTATGGATTTTTGTAAATAAAAAACCTCCCATTTGACCGATTTGAATGATTTTTGTGTTATTTGTTTCCTTACTTAAATGGGAAGTTTTTTATTTACAAAAAAACATACGACCGCCGAGTATGTACATATCCATTTTTGCATGCCACTGTATCTCGGAGTCTTTTTCAGCAGTGATGGCGGGAGTAATATTGATCTTTTCTGTAGGATTGATCAAGCTGTGGCAATTTTGAAATAACTTGGAAGAATCTGGTAGGTCGATTTTGGTGTAAAGGTCAAGTTAGCCGTCTTAAACTCGGTATTTATTCCAACTCTCACCAATGCAATTGGATAATGACCGAAAGAATAAGATCGCGAATACAAGCTGCTGAAATGAGATTAATGTGTGTGGGAGTTACTCGCCTAGATAGAGTGAGAAATAAAATGTACTGGGGGATCACTCATAGTTTATTGCCCAACAGTTTTCAAGCGTTTTCATGCACTTGGAATGATTCAAAAGGAAGGACATTGAGGACTTCCACTTCCTTCCGAGAGACGTTACCTGACGATTTTACACGTGTGATAAACAACGAAAATCTTTTTTTTTGCAACGTATCGTCACTGAAGTAGAAAAGTGTATAATTTTCGATTTCAAAGCGTAGAAAGTCATGGGTTAAGCCCGGTAAACCATCGACTTCCATTTTAATGCCGAATACATCCAACTTACTGCAAGTGCTTGTTTTTCTGCGATTTTTCGAAATTTCCCATCGTCGATTGTAAGGAGAAGCTGACATTACATCAAACTAAGAAATTCTTCAAAATGAGCCACTGCTCAATAAGCCGATTAGCAGGTATCACGATTAGGGAAGCGAAATTTGTATGAAAAATAACATGAAGTGCTGTCCGAATTGGAGTGGTTCGATTAAAAAGTGTTACGATTAGCAGATTTTGCTGTACTACCGTAGTACAGTTGTACTTGCTGTACTACCCAGAATTTGACTTAAGAACGTGAAACTTCGTTAAGAAACGGGCTTTAAATGACAAAATATCTGACGACTAAATGAGCCTCTTTTTCAGATAGAACGTACGACGTTTAAAGGAGCCTTTTTTTAAATCCTCTATTTCTTTGCAGCTATTACCAGGCTACTCTGCCAGGAGACCCCTCCCAGAGTCACATCTTTCGAAACAACGTCTGCCTGACGTGCGACCTCAAGGACGAGGAGGGTGAAGTTTGTCGTCAGGCCTCAGCGTCCTTCAGCGACGACTTCTCATACTACGCCATCGTCTGCAGCGGCCCGAATCCAAGCTACACCAGGATCTTTAACTCGGTAAGCCTCTTCTATTTATAGTTGCAAGTCATGCTGAAGCCTCTTCTGTGTCTAAACCAACTCTCCATCTTTTAGGCCAACAAAAAGCTTCTCGATTGGGAGCCAAACACCGCCTTCCGTGAGACGCTGTCTGAGAAACTCCAGCCGACGCTTAAGTACCTCAACGTTTCGCTGGCGGGCGGTTTCACCGGCTATGCCCGACTGTCCCTCCCGCCCGGCTTGAACTGGGACAACCCGACCGCGGGCATCAAGTACCCAATGATCGTGAACGTCTACGGCGGCCCGAACTCGGTTCGTGCCACTAGCTCCTTCCGCGTCGGCTTCGAGGCATTCGTCACCACGAAGCGCGACATCATCTACGCCATCATCGACGGCCGCGGCACGGGAAATAAGGGCAAGGACCTGCTCTTCACCGTGAACAACAACCTCGGCGAGCACGAGGTCGAGGATCAAATCGCCGTCACCGAGCACCTCCTCCACACGTACAGCTTCATCGACGCCGCCCGGACCGCCATCTGGGGTTGGAGCTACGGCGGTTACATCACCGCCAAGACGCTCGCCGATGACAACAAGAACGTCTTTAAGTGCGGCGTCTCTGTGGCGCCAGTCACCTCGTGGGTCTTCTATGGTAAGAGGACGGATTTTGTGGGAGCCATTAATCAGAATGTCCTTTCCAGATTCCATCTACACCGAGCGGTACATGGGCCTGCCGACGGACGGGGACAATCTCAAGAACTACCAGCTCAGCAGCGTGATGGAGAACGTGGAGAACTTCAAGACGCACGGCTTCCTTCTGATTCATGGCTCCGGGGATGACAACGTGCACTATCAGCAGAGTCTGATGCTGGCCAAGGTCCTGCAGAAGAAGGACATTCTCTTCGATCAGATGGTGAGGAGGGGTAGAGGCCTCTGTAGAGCTCACACATTAATCCTTTTCTCTTTAGACCTACACCGATGAGGCTCACTCGATTAGCAGCTTCCTGCCGCACTTGTACAGGACCATCGATAATTTCTTCTTGACCTGCTTTGACATGGAAATCGTTGAGGACGATGATGAGGATTTGGTGGAGTAGGCTGGGGATGGGAAATTTTTGTGAAATTATATTTGAAATTTATGTGATCCTATTTTGAGTGTGTCTGTGTCGATGGGAGGATATAAATCAAATGCCTTGAGGGTGGGCTTATGATTTACGGCTTCTTGGGGCATTGGGACATATTCTGAATGCAGGATGAAGGAATGGGCAAGAGTTTGGAGATGCGTGACGACAGAACATGCAGCAGGTCAAGGAGTAGATATTGCAGATGCAAGGAGTTCATAGTGAAGTCGAAGCAAAAAAGTTGGCATTTAAAAAAAAATTAGAAAGGCAATTAGGGACTCTTAATCTTCAGCTGAATCAGAGCAGCTAAGACACTAAATTAAAACACGAAGGCATGCTTTAGATAAAGCGTCAGGTTCAAGTTTTTGTTAAGAAAGTGCAATTAAATTCAGGAGTTTTAACGGAAAGCCGAAAGAAAAGGATATGTACCAAAGAGAAGGAAGCAGAGGAAAAGTTATAAGTTTTAAGGGTCTAAGGAGATAAGGCCTCGAATGCCCCATGTAGTCCATAAAGGCTTAATTTTGGCAAAGATGTATTCGAGATTCGGATAGAGATTAGAGCTAAAAGAAAAAAAACCAAATTTTGGAGGGCTAATGCAAAATTAACAGTAAAAAAGGGTAGGTAAAGAAGGCAGAGGAAAAGCGAAGTTATTGCTTGGTTTGGTGTTCGAATTTCTATTTACGAAAACTTGGAAGGGGTCTGACAATGAGTTGAGTCTCTTCACGTAGCTCATGCGAACTTAGTCAAAGGACAAAGCATGTTTTTCAGATTCAAAGGCGGAGATTGATCAGATTAAAATCTGTGAGTCTCCGATGGAAGAGATGATAGGATGCTCATAGTTCAATCCCATGCGTTTGTCAATTGAACTTTTTTTTTTCATGTAGAGTGCTTTCCACTAAGAGGTGTTATTTTTATATTCAAAGAAAAATGCCATTTATTGAGATAAATAATAGGATGTTTGATTCAATGTAGAGAGGAAGGTATGCCATTAATAATGGAAAATAATAACAATCAAATACGCTTACAGAACCGTATCCTTTTCATGAAATTTTCCATCAGTAATCGGCTGCTGTATGTCCTCAATAGTTTCACGAATTCAGTCTTTGAGGTCTTGAATCGACGCTGAGCTGATGGCGTAGACCTTATCCTTCGCGTAGCCCCAAAGGAAGAAGTCATTATTATTATTTTAATGGCGGTCTAACAGCCCGATAAGAGCCAGAGCTTAGCTTTTTCGCGCTTCCACTGTATTGTGCGCGTTATAATTTGTTTTGACACATGTGAAAGGAAGAAGTGGCAAGGTGTTAAATCACAATATCTCGGTGGCCAATTGTGGCCCTCGAGAGATAACACGGTTCGGAAATTTTTCTCGTAAATGATCGATGGTTTCTCTGCTTGTGTGGCACGTAACGTCGTCTTGTTGAAATGAAAGTAAACGTTGTCCAGATCAATGCCATCCAATTTCGGCCAGAAAAAATCATTAATCATCTTCTGATAGCACAATCCATTCACTGTAACTGTTGCTCCAGCCTCATTTTCGAAAAAGTAAGGACCAAAGACTCCGCCGAACCATAAGCCGCACCAAACAGTTACACGTTGAGCGTGGAGAGGCTTTTCAACAATAAATCATGGGTTTCCCGAGCCAAGAAGAGAACGAAGAAGCTAGGCTCTGGCCCTGTATGCGCTATTACGCCGATTATTTTTAATTTTTTTTTTTTCCGAACCCCAGATGCGACAATTTTGCTAAATGACGTAGCCACCGAGGTGGAAATGGGCCTCATCAGTCAAAATGATTTTTCGATGAAATTCCGGATCATTTTCATGCATTTCAAGAACCCAATCAGCAAAGACGCGACGTTGTTGATGATCGACCTTCTTGAGTTCTCTTGTGTTTGCCGAACATCATAAGCCTCAAGACTTTATGGAAAATACTGTGTAATAACTTTTGTGGAATGCCCAATTCCAAAGAACGACGGGGAATGGACATACCTGGATTTGCTTCAACACTTTGGGGTACAGCAGCAATATTCTCAGTTGTTCTTGAGCGACATGCACGGGTTTTATTCATTACTAACTTGTCCCAACAGCTTGAATTTACCCACCAATTTCCGTATTGCAGTTCGATAAGGTGCTTCACGACGGCCCAATTTTTTTTTAGTTTTACGAACCATCTCTGCCAAATTTTCATCATGTTTATAGTGAATTTTAATAATTTAAATGCATTGTTGAAGCGTGTGTCGTTCCATTTTTGTAAATGGCGTAGTTTCTACTCATTAAATGTCATAAAATTAGAGCATCAAAAATGATATCTGCCGAAATAGCAGGCTATTCAAAATAACACCTCTTACTGGAAAGCCTTATAAATATTAGGTTGTCAAATATCTCCCTTCCGCCTTTTTGTCTTTTGAATTTTCCGCCTATGTACAAGGCGCTACAGAGCTCATATCTGGCAATACATCATTTGAAAGGTCTTGACATAATCTACAAAACGTTGCTATGCATGATTAGTTTGCATACGAGCTCTGTAGCGCCGGAAAATTCAAAGACAAAAAGGCGGAAGGGAGATATTTGATAACCTAATATTATGCCTTTAATAGTAAGAGCAAACATTCCCTTTATTTATGGAAGATAACGTCGTGCATAGGAGTATTTACACTAAAAACCTGGCCAAAAGTCAGATGAAGAAGTTTTGTGTAGCTTATTCACTTAGCCCAAGGATGTCCCTTTCATCTGCGTAAGCCAGTAATTCAGGAGACATGGTGACGATTGACCCTCTTCCTAATGTCTCCCAGTTTGCTTTCTCTAAAGACAAGTTAAAAAGAAATTAAGCCAGCCTTTCCTTGTCGGAGTCCATTAAAGGTCTTGACGGGTTTGGATATCAATCCGGCTTTGTTCTTAAACTAAGATTCTGTCTGTTGGAAATAAACCAGTTAGGCCATTAAATGCCCAAGAAAGTGTTCTTTAATTTAAAGAACTAAGGATGTTCTTTGGAAGTAAAAATCCGTGTCTCTGTGATTTAATTTCTGCCAAAATTCATTAAGTATACTGCCTTGCGTGGCGGTGTCATTGCCTTTTCTCTTTTCTTTCTATTTAGATAATGTTCTTGCTTTCCAGGCATTTTTTTTCTATTGATCTGCTTCTGGCATTCCCTGCTTTAGTTATCAACCTTTCTCAACAAAGGAACGGAAGTCTTCTGGACGAGCTCCTCATGACGTAGAATAGAATTAGAGAGATAGATGGACAGCTCTATTTTGTATTTAAAGTGTCAAGGATTTACTTATCCCGCGTAATTGACTTAAACAAAAAAAAATGGTCCTTAGCCGACTCTCTTTCCTTTTATTTCGCTCAAATCACGGATCTAATCGCTGATGTCATCTTGAAACCTGCCTTGATTGTCTATTACTAAAAAAAAAAAAAAAAAAAAACTGCCACCAAATCCTTTAATCCCGAATTTGCTCAAACGAAATTTCCACTTTCGTTAAATTTCTGTTTGTTTGCTTATCATGACTTCCAAAGAGCAACATTGTCGTGTCCTTGACCCACACGACTAATCCTCATTCCCCCACATCTCATTCACGACCTAATCGGCCTTCATCAACCCCCTAACGGTCGCACACAAATTTCCCATTTCACGAGTTAAGTGGCAGTTTGAATTTTCCATATCGTCCTTCCGGTGGCCGGCAAGAAAACTTTCAACATTATTAAACATCAATTGTCCCTTTTTACGAGTTTTCCTTCTCAACGATCAAATATCCATCCATTCGAAGACCAGGACTTCCAAGTTCAAGTTTAATTGCGGTCAACGGGGACGAGAGACTGCCATGAGGACATATCCCGAGTATATCCTTATCCGATGCAAGTTGTCGTTGCAAGTTGTGTGTCCTTTTGGCAATCTGATTGCATGCGCATTGACAATTCCACTCACAATCTTGGCAATCGAACGTCTATTTGCTTGCTCAGAGTTTGTCCTTCTCTCCCCAAACAAGATGCAACAATTCAAAGGACATTTTTTTTGGGTGACTTTGTAAGCAAATAAATCGAACAACGTAATCAAATATCCATCACATCACACAGGAGCAGCCACCGCAGGATGCGAAATAAAAACTTTCATAAGGACTCGCTGCCAATCGATAGACGGACGGATGGGAGGACATGCACGGGGGTCAGGTTAGGCTCTGTGAGTCCTCAACTGTCCTGCAGGGCGAGGGTGGTGGCATAATGCAAAAAAAGTTCTTCATTGAAATGCAAACAGAGGACGAAGGAGTCTCCACCGGAAGGTAGACATTTGGTGGACATTAGGGTTGCATTTAAAATTCCTTAAAGTTAAAGCTGCTGTTGGGTGTTCACCACCCAAAGATAGGTGCACATAAAACTTTGATTACAAAATGTCCTGGACTTCGTCTGGAGGTGCGATGGATGGTCGAGGATGGCAAGGGGACTGTTTAAAAAGTTTCCATTTTTGGCAAGTGACTATTTGAAATTTTATGATGGGAAATTTTGTTGCGCTCGGGGTGGTCCTTGTTGCAAAGTTACGATGACGTTGTGTGTCACATGTGAGGCAGAGTAAAAGGGACGATGAGCAATTAGGAATTCTTTGATGAGGTGTACATTTGATTATTCAGAAGCTTATGTTTCAGTTGATTTTTGGCTGAAATTTTTAATCAAGGCGATTGAGAGTTTTTTTGGAGTGGGTTTTGCTTCTAATATTTGTCTGGGCAGTTTGGTAGCTATTGCTGTAGTTCTAAGACCTAAATGTCAGCGTAACCATTGATCGCTTAAAAGAAAGAACCACAACAATAGAATTAAAGCTCCTCTCGAGCCGAAGGATATCACAGAAGTCATTTTTTTTTTTTTTGCCTTGAGGGCGATGTGGAAACCTGATAGACACGTGGAACAGGCCCGTTCTATTCCAAGTAGTGTGAGACTTTCACCCACTAAAACCACATCTTGACCTCTTCTCCTTGACACCATCCACTCTGGGACCGCTTTCGCATTACTTCAGAGTGGTGTCGTTTTCTTCCCCCCAAAGGGGACCGGCTTTTTCATTTTCTTCATCGGGTTAATTAATTAATCTTGCCGGTCAGGCTGTAATCGATCTTCATTTGGGGGGATGCTATATCCTTCCTCTCTCATTTTAGTTCTCAGCACTACTTCAGCGTATGTCGCGATTTTGGTCCAGTGGGTGCTGCTGGATAGCATCTTTTCGACGACGGTATCAGGTGATAGGCTGCCTATCCCCGGAAACGGAGATAGTCCTACTTACAACCCGACGAATCCCGCGCCAAGTTGAGATTCTGGTAGGATCCCAGCCCATCACCAGCAAGAGCGCAGTCAAGTACTTAGGCATGCACCTGGACTGCAAGCTCTCCTACCGGGAACAAATAAAAGTGGCAGTAGGGCGCGCGGCAAAAGTTACCTTTTCACTCTCCCGGATCATGGCGAATATCGGAGGCCCGACCATGTCCAGGCGGAAGCTCCTCATGGCCATCACCCATAAATCTTACATCTTACTATATGGATGTGAGATCTGGGCTGATGCGCTCAATAAGGAGTCCTACAGAAGACAAATGGCTGCCGTGCAACGGCGTGGAGCTCTACGGATTATCAGCTCTTACCGTACTGTATCCGAGCCAGCTGCTCTCGTTATATCAGGAGTGACC
The DNA here is from genome assembly GCA_905187475.1 of Syritta pipiens. NCBI lineage: Eukaryota > Metazoa > Arthropoda > Insecta > Diptera > Syrphidae > Syritta > Syritta pipiens. The sequence goes on from LR994573.1 coordinate 10,489,696, forward strand.
CCTATCGATCTACTGGCCGCAGAACGAAAGTACGTCCACGACCACAAGACGGAAGCGGGTACCACAACGGCGATGGTGGCTGTGAAGGTGCGAACGAGGCAGCGGTGGCAAGCCAGGTGGGACGCTAAAACTAGAGGAAGATGGACAGCGCGGCTTATCAGAGATGTGGCTGCATGGACAGAGCGGAGACATGGTGATGTCAACTTCTACGTCACCCAACTGCTATCTGGACATGGGGCTTTCAACAGGTACCTCCACAAGATGGGCAAGAAAGAGAGCGCTGCCTGCCAGTACGAAGACTCCGAAGAAGACGACGCCTACCATACCTTTTTCGAATGCAGCAGGTGGGCAGTGCAGAGGACCAGGTTGGAAGCGGAGATCACAGAAGTCATAGCAGTGCAAGAGACGTCTTGGGGATCCATGAAAAAAAAAAAGGTTCAACGTCTTCGACAGCCAATTTTGTTTATGCTGCATTTGAAACTTTTAAAATGCCAATTTCCAATGAATTGACCAACTTTTTTTTGGATTCTAATGGGAACTGCAAAATTAAAATAAAAAACGAAATCCAAAATATGTTTCATTATCACTGCACACTTTCATGATGCAAAAAGGACCTTTGCATGCTTAATTGTCGTACAAATCATTTGGCCCCGTTCTTAAAGCTTAACATTTTGTAAAGTAGGAATATAAAATCTCTACAACCATCCTTCTTTTATACTTAAATGTGCGTCAGACTTTTCAGATCTACAACTAGAGCCTCAGCTCATTAAATCAAGGCCAGAGTCATGTCTCAAGAATTTTTAAAGCCAAGACAACCAAGTCTGTTTGGAGATTCTAATGAAATTCTTCTCTTCTCTTTTACGAGCTGTTTGCTTCAAAAGATTGGATTTAAGTTCTTTTGCTTTTTCTTTCTTTTGTGGTTACTGCCACTTCGAATTTTGATGTTTCTTTTTTAGTATATGATGCGGTTGGGAAAGCTTTGGGGGCGTTTTTCTCGGAAAAGGGCGAGTGCTGCGTTCTCTGACTTTGGGAAATTAATGTCCCATAGAGTCACATAAATTTCATCAAAATCGGTTACCCCATGTTCGTGCACTCTCCTTGTTACCTAAATAATTTTAATGGATTCCAGAATATGGGAAGCTGCAATGGAAAAGCAATAGAAACGTCCAAGACGAAAGCTTGAAGCAAGAATTAAGAATATGATGCAAAAAATCATGGTTAGAAAAGCCAGAGCAAATTGCAGTTTCTCAGAAGTTTGTTTAAAAAAATAGCTCGTGAAGGAACATTTCTCTTAGGATCTAAACGAAAACAGGAGACAGACTAAGGAACAGATCCGCAAACTCAAATGCGTGCACACGGTATCCATAAATTCATAAAAAAAATTCCAGGAGAATCATCTGATAAGTGAAAAATCGCATACAAATTGAAAAGGAAGAGGAGATCGAAGTGCATTGAACAGACTACTGGGGGAAACTCTTTGAGTCTCGGAGATGAATTGGTATGTAAGAATGGTTGGAGTTATATTTAAGGTTGGCGAAAATCGAACAGTACTACCAAAATTCGCAATGAAAGCATAAAAAAAGCAGGTTATCCACCAAACTAAACAAATATAATACAATAATAAAATAAAAAAAAGGCGATCCTACCTCGTGCAAGAAGTATCAAGGTAGATCCCTGCTCAATGTCGCCTACAAGATCCTGTCCAGTGTACTGTGTGAACGTCTAAAGCCGTTTTGTATCGCACTAATCGGCACGTACCAGTGCGGCTTCCGGCCCGGCAAATCGATGATAGCCCAAATTTTCACACTGAGGCAAATCCTGGAGAAGACCAGCGAGTTTCAGGTCGATACGCACCACCTTTTCATCGACTAAAAAGCAATCATCGCAGGGAGTTGTTTAGTGCGATGGCTGAATTCGGGATCCCGGCAAAACTGATCCGGTTGTGTCGAACCACGTTCAACAACACTCGATGCACCGTGCAGTTCGGCTCAAGAACCTCCGAGCCCTTTGAAACATGCACCGGATCTCGGCAAGGAGACGCGCTGTTATGTGACTTCTTCAATCTCGTGCTGGAGCAAATAGTACGGCGGGCCAACGTCAACACGGAAGGTACTATTTTCCACAAGTCGGTCCAGATCCTGGGCTACGCAGATGATATTGATATCATCGCTCGTTCCCAGCGGGCCATTGTGGAAGCTTTCACCGCAATTTCAGAGCAGGCTAAACGAACTGGTCTGAAGATAAATGAGAAGAAAACCAAATATATGCTGTCGACGTCGTCGTCGTCGATCCGTCGCCCACCGTCTAGGACAAAATGTCAACAGTCATTCGACAGCTATAACTTCAAGGTAGTTAAGGAGTTCGTATACCTCGGGGCGAGCGCAAACTCCACGAATGACATCGTAGTGGAGATCCATCGTAGAATCACCCTTTGGCAACCGCTGCTACTTCGGTTTGTCCAAACAACTAGGGTCAAAACTCCTGATTCGAAGAACTAAGGTCATGCTCTACAAGACCCTTATCCTGCCAGTCCTACTGTATGGAGCCGAAAGTTGGACGATAAGCAGGACTGCAGAGCTGATACATGGCTCCTTCGAAAGAAAAATTCTACGACGGAAATTCGGTTCAATCTGCGAGGAAGGCGAATCTAGGGGAAGGCATAACCGCGAACTTTATGAGCTGTACAAAGATGTGGATATACTCCGGAAGGCAAAGATCCGTCAACTACAGTAGCTCGGCCACATCGAGCGCATGGACACAAACGCTCCAGCTAAAAGAGTTTTCGAATCCGAGCCTCCTCGTTCGAGGAGAAGAGGGAGACCGAACCTCCGGTACTGAGATCAAGTGATCGCGGATGCAAGACAGCTTGGTCTTCCGGACTGGAAGCAGCCCGGGACCGTCAACGTTGGAAGCCGGCTTTAGCTCAGGCACAGACCCTGCAAGGGTAAATGCCTCTTAGGTAAGTAAACAAATATAATTACTGACTGACGAAATTTCTTTAACGTTAAAGTGATAGCTTGTGATTAAAAGTATAGTCCTCACACCATCCGGTTCGGAATGTTTTTTCTTAAAGTTGTCCGTTTGAAACTTTAGGGTACCAAGGAAAGGTTAAAAAAAAAAAAACACTGACAGATATTCTAAAGGATTAACAAAGTAAGATAGGTTTGTTACGAAAAATGTACGAACAGATACGCCTTGTAGTTTCGAAGTGCGACAATGTAGCTAAACTATTGAACTAAATTTATTTATTCTGAAGATGAAATTTAACGAAATCCACGATGGACCATCCCTTAACCTACCTCGTTCCTTCATTCTTCCTTTCACGTCTTTCCTGTGTCTCAGGCAGTAAAACAAAAAGTAAATTTAAATGTATAATAGATGAAAAATTGAATGTGTTTAAAAAAAAAACATATTTCCTTTTTTGCAATTTGAGTGAAGAATGAAGTTGCTGAGCTCGAGAGCATATCGTGAGCATCGAACATGGCGGCACACGCGAAAATTAAATTAAAGGCTGCTGAAAAAAATTGGAGCTGGGCCCATGGGTGAAAAAAGAAAAAACAGAAATAAAAGTAAGAAAGTCTGCAGTAAATAAGTTGGCGTAAGGCTCAGAAAAATTATACAAGAAGTTATTGTTAGAAAAGACGGTTTACGTAGTCTTCTTTAAAAAAAAAAAAACTAATGCAAAGGACAAACCTTCTGTTACGCACTGAACAAAAATAGGAATTAAGAAGACCTTTAGGTGATGGTAGTTTGACTTACAAGTGGCAAAGAAAATAACAATACTTAATTAAAAATGGCTAAAAAGAGGTTAAGGCACTCGGCTAAAAAGAGGTTAACACTCAATTTGTTGACAAAAATGTCAATGCAGATATTCCCATTAGTCCACAAAGAAGTTCTGCAAGGCTTTTGAAAGAGAAGAAGACAAGTAAGGCAAGTTTATCGAAGTTTTGGCTGTTTTTTGCTTCAGAGATTAGGTCGGAGTTTTTTTTGTGTAAAAAGCAGTTTATGGAATACAAAAAAAACATCATGTTTTTTCCATAAAATAGAAACATTGAAATGACGAATTTCATAAAAAAATACTTTTTTCTTTCTATCTTTGGTCGTCTATGCCATAGTCCATTAAGCTATAAAAGCCAGTGATGGAGCCAAAACTTCAGAGACAATAAAATCGAATTTCCAAAAATTTCGGCCCATTTTCTGCCAATTTGTCATATAACGTCGGAAATTATAAGCAAACGCAGCACATTTTCTACCACCCACTTGAACTGTGCTCCCACCCATCGGGTTGTAAACAAAATCCGGCTCTCCGCCCATCAACAGATGTCAGTTTTCTTCCACTATCTCTCAATACTCTCCGAACGCCACCGAAACACTCTCCTTGCGCATACACCCGAGTGTAGCCGGCGTCTTCCCTCTCAATTCGCTTAGAACGAGCACGTGACGACTGAGAACACCAAGCGCCAAACCAACCCCCAACGTCACCCGACCGGCTCCTCTTTTGGGTTGATGACACTTCCGCGCCGCGCAGGGTTTGCAACTTTGTTGTCGTATAAAAGCGCGCCAAAAACCAAAAACCGAGCGACAGAGACGACACGCTTTACAGACTCGGCCCCATTTACATCCCTGCAGAGGCGGACTGATGGCCTGCCTTCGGTCTTCTGCTGGCAGCCGACGATTCCTCAGATTGCCTTGGCCTTTCATGCTGTTCGGTTGTTCGGTTGCTCGGTTCCTTGTTGTGAGTTTTTCTTGCGTGTGTTCGACTTTCGTGAAAAAAAAAAAAAAAACAAAACCCCCTCCAGTCAGATTCCTGTCGCTCTGGATTTTGTGCCCGCGGAGTCCTTATTCCGGTCCCGATTGCGGTCCCTCGGTATTTCGTCCCTCGATATTGTAAATTGAATTCCCAACCGACCGAGTGAGTGGAGTTAGAAGCCGCCAACGTCGCCGTCGCCGTCGGTCCCGAGCGGCTTAAGTGTCACGGGTTGAGATTGCATTCCACAGCGTGTCGCTTGCGTGCTTTTTCATGTGTGTGCTTTATTGCCCTTCAACCTGTCAATCGACTGAAAGTCGGTGAAATTTAAAAAAAAGAAAAAAAAATCGAAATTTTCATCCGAAAACCGTTATTTCTACTCGACCGGAAATGTATTGAATATTCATTCGCGAGTCAATCGAAAAAAAAGTGGGCGAAAAAGTGGAATGGGTTGTGGATCATGTGGGCTGTGTATGTGGTTCAGTGTTCAGTGAACAGGAAGTAATTCAGGATTTCAGGATTTAAGAATTTTTTTGTAATTTTTTTGAACGCAGGGATTTCATGTTTTTTTCCTAGCTGTGGATATAAATTTCACTTATGTTTGGTGAGTATTTGCAAGCCTGACGCAGTGATTCGAAGGATAACTTGAAGTTTTATTAGTTTTAGTTGTCCTGTGTTTGAATGGTGTCCTTTCCTTCCATTTTTTTGATAATAAATTGAATCAAATTAAGGATCCCCTTGTGTGAGGAGGTTTTATAGGGGGTGAGTCCTGCGGGTCAGACAATTGGGAATGAGTGGAAAAAACCCTTTCGGTGCAACTGAAGGGATAATGAACTCACTTTGTTCGACCTTTTCTTTTCTGTTTTCATTTTTCGATGAATGGATGACGATTTATTTTATTGTTGTCGATCCCAGGGGAGGGAGGAATTGTGAAGAAGTTGTGATTTGGGCGGTTGGGGGTCTTATTTTCGGTACAGACTTTCGCCTGGAAGAAGATTTAAAGAGAAAAAAACAAAGTGAAAAACATTGTCGGTCCCAAAGCTAAAGGTGAGTATTTTCATCGAGGGACAGGAATTTTGAAGAATTTTTCAACCTTCATAAGGGATACTTGAGCTTGACTGAAGTCTTTAATGGGCTTAAGATTTTTTAAAGTGGCGATGAGGGAAATGAGTATGAATCAGAAGTCAATTATCCTTTTTTTTTATCGCAACAGTCGAGGGTGTTCTTTAAAAAAATATAAAAAGGTTTAAAATTGATGGGGATTTATCGAAAATTGAATTTTAAGAAAACTACATTTGAGTTTTCGAAGTAAAAATGAGGCCATTTTGAGAATGCGAAATAAAAAAAATCAGAAAAAAAAAACAAGAGATTGCATGGAAAAATATGGAAAAGAATCCCCTCTTAAGCAAAATCGAGGTGCCCACAGATTTTTTGGTGAATGCAATTTTAAGAAATTAATTTGCAACAAAGTCTCGATCAAGTTTTATTGAATGGCTTAAAGATTGATTGCAAATATTCAAATGTGGACAAAAGACTGGAGTAAGACTAGCTTTTACAACTAAAACACAAGTATTTTGAGTTATTAAGCTTTTTGGTTCGCAGCTTTAAAAATATAATTGAAAAATTTAAATTTTGGAAAATGAACAGCACAAATGAAAAGAACATTTTAAGCACTTTTTCAAAATTTTTATAAGTTTAACGAAGGCTCTTAGAGCCATAGTGGTTGACGGATGCTCCTCGTCTCAGTCACTTGCGGTCCGTGGCCGACGATGATGATGAAAACGAAAAAGAGAGGAAAACATTTTCGCGACAGAAACCCATAAAAAAGGGCAACGGGAAAGCTTGGGTTTGCGGCTAAAACAGCTGCTTGAAGCACGGCTTGGCTTGAGGGTGCCACATATATAAAAGGAGGAGAAACTTTGAGTCACTGCTCTATCTTCTTAACCGCATCTCATTAGTTTTCCTTCACTGGAAAAGTGTTAAAAATAATTATTTTAGCAAGTGGTCGATCATTTGCAGCACGGTCTATTCTTTAACATTTACAATAATAGTTAACGGCTACATTTTAGAGGGATTCAAGAAGTTATTCTAAATATGTTTAGTTGAAACGCTTATTTTCAAATATTTTTTATTCTATCAACAGAGTGCGCCTGAAATCAAAAGGAAAAGCACGCCCGAAATTAAAGGAAGGAACCTACGTAGCTCAAGAGATTTGGTTTTGAAATGAAATGCGTACCACACTTTTTTATTTATCTGAAGTCGGGTTGAAGCTCTATAAGGTTCAAAAACTATGAAAGAAAATCCCAACCCACAGGAACTCATAAAAAAAATTATTTGAACCGAAACAAAAAATGGTTGGGCGTTCTTGGAACGTAATTTGTGTTCAGCTATGTATGTAGATACAACGAAATTTTCAAGGACAATTGATTGAATAAAATGATGATTAAAGTTATTGGAAAAATTATTCTTTTAAATAAAATAACAGTAGTTCGGTAGTCTCTTTTTTTTTTAGACAACCATGCACTGCACAATTTTCTGATGGAAGTTCAAGCAAAATACGAATAAACCAGGTGGCTTTTGAAGCACAGTGTTGCTGTTTGTCTTATGCCCTTGTATTTTCTTCTTGTTATAAATTCGAAACGAATTGAACTTTTTAGTAGAGGATTATTGAAATTTGTTTAAAGATATTACACCCTCGCAATGAGCTGAACACTAGGAGTTTTGTTTCGATTAAAACTGTGAGGTGTTTATTTTGTATTTTTGTTGTGGAGAAGAGTCTTTTATTTCAACTGAATGAACATTTTTGGTTCAGCTGGTGTATGTGGACATATTATTGCTAGAACCTGCACAAGAAGATCAACTTAAAAGGTTTAAACAAAATTTAAATTGAAAAAAATACTATCACTTATTTTATTTTATTAACAGGGGCTTGAACAGCCCTTAAGGAGGCAAGAAAAAATCAAATAAACACTAATTTGAATAAAATGCACAATTTATTATTTCACAATATTATTTACGAATGTTTTAAAAGGACGTCCGAAGTTTACTGTTGGAGTGAGCAACTTCTGTTTATCATTTATCAATGAGTCTGAGCTTCAAATTCTAGTGAATGGGAAAGCCAGCTCTTCGAATAATTGTATTTTGAGTTAGATATCGATCATTCAACTTTAAATTACCATGAGGACTAATTAATATTGATTTCGTTAAATTTTTTGACCATTTTTAAAGAAATATTTAGTTGTTGTAAATAGTCGAATAGGTTGAATTAAAGAAAAAAGTATTTTTAGGAAATGACTAATTGATTGTTAAAATGAGTGTTACTGAGTTATTTGTCATCATCAAACCACGAAGGGCCAGAGCCCAGCTTTTCATGCCTCCACTGTGTTGTGCGCGTTATAATTTCGACACATGTGGAGGGAGCCTACAGTTTAATGCCGGTTTCTAATCTCGAATTGTGAAAGCTTCCCATGATAGAAGTACTCCAGGAGTATTGTCAGTCGTTCGCTGGAGGTGGTGCTGTGAAAAGTGTGTGGTTTTTTTTTCCCCGAGATGGATTCGAACGATTAAGCCACGGCGACCACTTGAGATATTTGTAGTACAACCCATCAGATCTGTTGTAATCAAAAATCGACCAATAATCGATAATAATCACTCAACTTAGAGCATGATAATGATCCCACAAAGCAATACTCCTGCTAATTTAGACTACTAGTGTTACACAAAAACATTTTTTTAAAACTTTCTAGACGATGTAGGTTTGATGCAAGAAAAAGAAATGTGAATTATTGGTGTTACACCAAATGTCCTTTAGGAAATAGAGCCAATGCCTAAGTGACCAGTGCCTAATGATCAGACTTAATAACAAATTTTTTTTTTATTTTTTAAAGTAAATTTTCTATCCCAACTTTGACTGTGAGTGCAACAGGGTTGTTGAAAAGGGTCTGAAAATTTGTCGAAAGATAACACAAAACAAAGAAATAATTTGAAAGTATTTTCTTCTAAGAAAAAAGTAGTGAAATTTTTATGTACAAAAACTGCAAAGTGACATAAAAAAAGTAAACGGTGACAAATAAATGGAATGTTTGAAGAAAAACCAATTGTGTCTTTCAATAAACGCCTTGTGAAATCGAGAACGATGTCTTTTGTGATGTGAATGTGATGAAAAGTTAATTAATACTAATTTTGAAGCAAATGCTCTCTCTATTGAACATTGATGGGACTTGAATAATTAAAAAAAATAGCATTTGAATGAGATCTTGGTTTCTCCTGAACATTATGAAAAGTTTGCTACCTCAGAAAAGACAAATTGGGAAAAGCATTTTTAAACTAGAAACTATATTTCAGACTTAAATGAGAAAAGGGAATCATAACTATTTGGCCAAGAAAGTGAGTCCTTTTCGTAATGAAAATAAATTTTGAAAAAAAAATATTCTTCAGTGAACACGAATTGCATTTTAAGAGCAAGAAAAGAGTTCTGGTCAAGTGCAATGCTTTTTTGTTTTTTTTTTGTTTTTAAATACGTCAAGATTAGATGACTGGCCCAAGTCCAAAAGCTTGCCCGGTAACGCTTAGGCATGATGAATTAGAGTCAGCGGCGGAGGATCGGGTTGCATACCTTTTGCGTGCATTACCTCCGCAGCCACGTAAGTGGAACATGCAACCACAGAAGATGATGACGATGATAAAGAAATTTGAAAAAAGGCTTTTGACCACAAAAAGAATAAAGTACGCTTTAGTTGTAGTAAAACCAGTCACTTCGTACTATATTTTGGGATTTGAATTTCTGATTTCGTTCACTCATCAAGACAGATCATCAAGCTCGAAAATCAACTTTACGTTTAAGAAAATTTCTTGACGGAAAAAAAGAGAATTGCAATTAGAAACAAAAAGGGTCAAGACCACATCAGAGCAAGTCTTGGCCCATTTCTTGGACAAGGAATATGTTTTTGAGTACAAAACTGTATTCTGAAGCAAAAATTATATGAAACTGGCACAGAAATTGTGTTTTAGAACTTCAAAATGTTATTATTTCTGGCTGACAAGCCATTCGCCTACAAATGCAAAAGAGTTTTCCAAGTCAAAATTTCCTCTCGCATGCATTAAAACCATAAATCGTTGAAATTCCAAAGTCGAAACACTTTTTATGCGTATCCTTCAACAATTTAAAGCAACCAAAATATCCATGCCCACCAAAGCCACACACTTCCACGTCTTCAATTATTCCGCCAACCCAATTCTGCCCACAGCTTAAAAAAAAACCAGCACCAAAAATAGATCACCAAATCCATCAGCTACGTGCTACAAAATTACGAATTAATGAAAAATTTAAAAGCAGAATTTCATTTTACCAAAAATAGAATCTCCCACAGCCCACAGGTCAACAAAAAATACGCTTTTAGCACGCGTTTAATAAAAGAAAAGAAAACAACACCGAAAATGAGTCCTGACGCGCTTTCTCTTTGTGTGTGCGTTGTTTTCTTTTTTTTTTTTAGATAAGCACTTGCAGAAGAGAGACATTTTTCTCAGAAGTGTCCTCCTGCAGGCAAGAGAAAAAGGGATTCAATTGGATCCCAATAATTGAATCCTGCGGTTGGATTTCGCGAGAATCGACGAGGCAGCAAATAATTTGGAAGACGAAAGAATGGACGGAGAAAATTCCACAGAAATTTGCGGGTCAAATTTCGAGCCGAAGTTGAGGCAATCAAATGAAAGAGACCGGCGGCCGGGCTTAAGGTTAATTGTTAGAGCTTTGAAAATTCGCTACATGTTTTGGATTAAGGGAGAGATTTAGGAGCTTTTTGAGATAGTTGATTAGAGAAGTGCTTGAGGGGCTTGAGAGCCAGAAGGTGGTCATCAGACAAGGTCATGGGCAGGACACAGACAATGGCCGAGTCAAATTAGACTTGGGTGGGGTTTGAATTTAAACATAGGGTAAAGATTATTACTTTTGAGGGTACTTACAGTCTAAGGAAGAGGTTAAAAAAAATGGACTCACCTGAAATGAGAAGAAATAAAGAATCTATTAGAAAATGTTTCTCAAGGAAATAATTAGATTATGGTTTTAATAAAAAGAAAAACACAAGCGGACAGGGAAAAAAACAAATAGACAGATTAAGGTGATTAACCGTGGGACTGAAATCTAGAATTAATTTTATTACAGAAAAAAAGGATGGAAGGCAAACACAAGGCCTTAAAAATTTTATAGTGGATAAAAAAGTCATAAAAATGCAGTTTTTGGCAACCCGTGGCTGATCAGACACCCAGAAGAGAGACTCTTCTTTCAAAAGGAGGTTAGAGATAAACCTTAAACTAAATTGGATATTGAAACAGCTCGAAACATGTCGCAAATTTTTACTAAGAAAAATCATGGACGCTGACCCTGAGCAGTCTTACAACTGAGGGGCAATCGTTTTAAAATAAGAAAATACAATTCTCTACGATTGGGAACTCTATTTCGGCTGTGTTTGGGACAGAAAATGTATATTCGAGCTCAAAAACGGGCTTAACGCCCGATTCCATTCTATTATGCCACTTTCTCCCAACGAAAATGCATTTCGGTGTTAGATTTAATAATTAATTTTGATAAAGGACTCAATTTCAAGAATTTACGGGATGAAAAATGAGTTTCCGAGTTCAAAAAGCGGTATTTGAGTTCAAAAAGGAAGAAAGCCCCGATTTTGAAACTGAAAACGTTACTTTGTCAGCCAAAAAATTAAGTTTTTAATTAAGAAATACAAATTGCTTTAAATGAGAACTTAATTTCGCCCGGTCTTAGAGCAGATTGTGAGTTTTCGAGTTCAAAAATGAACCTATAGCCTGATTAAAAGCAAAAAGTGTAATTTCTGGGTTAGGTTTTCGTGCTTACTTTGACTCTAAAGTCAATTTCAATGATTTCTGTGACAGATAATGAGTTCTCAAGTTTTAAAACTAGTTTTTGAGCACAAAAACAGGTTTTCGAGTTTAAAACTGAAGAGTTACCCCACTTTTGGAGCAGAAAACGCTACTTCGCCGACCAGGAAATGAGACGATCAGTTAAAAAGCATTGAATGAGAACTCAATTTTGCCCAGAAAATGAGTTTTGGTATTAGAAAACTAACGTTAATCCTGATTCAAAGTAAAGAGTGTTACTTCCTCGTGCAGAAAATGCATTTCGGAGTTAAATTTCGCAGTGCACTTTGACTAAAAACTCAATTTTAAAGATTTCCAGGACAGAAAATGAGTTCAAAAAAGTGTTTTCAAACACGAACTAATACCAAAGTTTTGAAACAGAAGCTTTACTTAGTTGACCAGGAAATGAGATTTTCAGTTTCCAGGAGTATCCAGTACAGAAAATGAGTTCGAAAACGGGTCCGCGAGTTCAAACACGAACTAATACCCCAATTTTGAAACAGAAAGCGTTACTTCGTTGACCAGGAAATGAGGTTTTCAGTAAAAAATTTCAATTGTATTGAATGAGAGCTCATTCTTACCCCTTTTCGGTCCAGAATATGAGTTTTCGAGTTAAAAAATTTACTTAAAGCCTAAATTAAAGCAAAGGGTGTCACTTCCTGTTTCAGAAAATGTATTTTGGAGGTATATATTGAAGTAAGCTTTTAAAAAAATTTCAGTTTTAAGGATTTTTGGGACAGAAAATGAGTTTTCGAGCTCAAAAACGATCTTTTGAGTTGAAAAATGAGTTTTCGATTGGAAAAATAAAGTGTAGGCCCCATTTTTAAACTGAAAACGTTTCTTTGTCGACCAACAAACTATATTTTCAGTTAAACAGTACAAATTGTATTGAATGAGAACTTAGTTTTGCCCGTATTCAGTACAGATTATTTTTATGTCTAAAAATGAAGCCGATTGCAAAGCAAAAAGTGCCACTAAAAATTCATTTCTGGGCTTGATTTTAAAGCGTATTTTGACTAAAAATACTCAAGTTCAACGATTTTTGGGGTAGAGAATGAGTTTTAAAGTTAAAAAAATGAGTTTTCAAGTATCGTAGCCCTAATTTTGAAACAAAAAACACTACTCAGTCGACCAGGAAATTAGATTTTTTATTAAAAACAATACAAAATGAATAAAATGAGAATTGAATTTCACCCGTTTTCAGTGCAGAATATGAGTTTTCGAGTTCAAAAATTATTTTAAACCCGTTTTTGAGCCAAAAACTGACAGAAAAGGAGAAAACACAGTCGCAAATCTGAGGAGCACTAAAAGTTGTTGAGTTATTTAATCTTTTTTTATGTCGATGTTGTCGGTGGTTCTCAGTATTCTCATCAAAATTCTTGATGTCTGTCTTAATGCACAGAATCCACTTTCCGAAGGTTCTGATGCCGCTTGTTCATAATTATGACAGCTGGGTATTGTTTCAACAACCCCTTTTCCTCTTCAGTGATAGATTCATGTTTAAAAACTTCAGTAAAAGATCCATGGGCATGTGTGCAGTGTTCATATTTCAGGCCATCTATTTAAAGTTGAGTTTGCTTTAAACGACAGTTTTTAACTTTCATAACTTGAATTAGTTTGAAAAAAATCGCCCATTATTACTTCAAAAGGAATGCGTCAATGGAACCGGTTCAGTATGCCAGCAGTTTGTCCAGTCATGGTCCTGTGACATCGATTTCGGCGCTCCTAGGTTCTGCCCGCTTTTATTTAGTCTGCGCCACAAAGTTTCTTCTACGCGCGTTATACACGATTGTAGGTACAGTACCTCGAACTCAGTTGAGAACAGCTCCAACCAAATAGAACTCTCACTTCTCATCCTTCCCCACAACCTCGTAAAAGCCTTCCGCCATTACCCACAAGATGACCCGAACAGTCCCCATAAATGTCCCTAAAATTTCAAAAGCAGCACGACTTCCTGTTATCACCTAATTGCCGCTTCAAGACGAGTTTGTTGTCCTCCCTCCACGTCTCACTGATGCGAACGACAGGAGCTAATTTCATGGAGCATTACCTGTCGCTTCGAATCACCTCGATTCACCAAAAAAAACATCCCCCAGGACATCCTCTGTTAATCGCCAAGAGATCTTTTCCCTCTTCGTCCTTTTCAAAAGTCCTACCCCAAACAAGAAAATTGTGAAAGTCCTGTCTGTCTTTTATTGTAAATCTCTACCTTCACTTCCTGTTTACGCGTTAAAATCCCTCCAAAAAAAAAACACCAACAAATTTATTGCAAAAAGTTTTTCTATTTTTGTTTTACACTGCCACATAAACTTTCACGTTTATTGCACGACCTAGCAGCACTTTCCTTTTTTTTTGACTCTCACTTTATGGGCTCACTCATGGCTGTTGATGCGGCAGGATAATAACACAACGGTAATGGGAAATTAGTCTGTGAGGGAGGGATTTCTTTTTTGGAATGAGTGTGGAAAAGGATTGTAGATGTGGATGGAAGGAGGGAGGATATGACTTGTGAAAGGTGTTCGTGGTGGTGGTGGTGGTTGTGGTGGTGGTGGTGGTGGTGGTGTCCTTGTCAAGTTGGTTTATGGTGAAAATTTCAGATAACGGGTGTGTTGTGGTTTCTTAGAAAATTTTTGACATTTTAAGTGAGTGTGGTGAGTGAGTTTGGTGGGTGAGTGGATGAGTTTTGAAGCTTTGATTGTGACGCAGTTTGAGAACTTTAAGAAGCTTGATTAGGGCGCAATGGTGGTAACGGTTGTATGAAAAAGTCTAGCCAAGGTGAAGGGGATCTTGGGCTTGGCTGGTTCGCGATGTAAGTCGCACATGTGTGGTGGATAAATTGTAGGAGAGGGCTAAAGACGAAGGTGGTCTCTTCGAATGGTGGAAGGGGAGACACAGATTTTGGCTCTGTGTTTTTGGAGACGTTTCTTTGATGAATTTGAACATCTGTTTATGGTATGAGTTGTTTTTCGGGGAATAAAAGGCGAGTGAGAACTGCTTGAGTGATTTTTGTGACTTCTCCGTTGTGCACTTTCTTTTAGTTTACCTGGAAACTTTCATCACGGGTAGTTATTTAATTACAAGATTTTGGAGACCTGCGTCTCCAGCAGTCGTCTGTGAATCTTATGAGAAAAAAAGGAGACGCAACCTTAAATTTAATTGAGAAACTAACATTAATCCGCTTTTAGCAAATAAGGACTAAATAAACAGCAAAATATCCTGCCTGAGAACTCGATTTCACTAGATTTTGGGGTAACAAGCGAGTTTTCGAAGTCAACATCAATTTCAAGTGAATTTTAGGGAAAACAAATGTGATTTCGAGTTCTTAAACGAACTGGAAGCCCAATTCGAAGTAATTACTGTCTCTTCTCAGGTGGGTTTTTTTTTTTAGATGCATTTAAGGGTTGATTTTGGAGTGAGCTTTGATCAAAAACTCAATGTCAAGCAAATGCATTTTTCAACTGGAAAATCAATTTTAAGTCGAATTTTGAATCAGGGAGAGACTAATTTTATTGTGAAAATAAGAAAATGCAAGTCGTTTCTTCTCCGGACTATATTTAACTAGTTTGCGAGACATGAGAAGAGGTTTGGGATGTAAAACTGAACTCACAGGTCTGTTTGAAGCAAAAAGTGTCACTTCATTGATCAGAAAATGCACTTCGGGGTAAAAGTTTGCAGTGCGCCTTTGCTAAAAACTTTATTTCAACCATTTCTGAGATAAAAATAAGTTTTCGATTTTAATAACGAACTGTATTCCCGATTTTGAAACGGAAAACGTTACTTTGTCGATTAGGAAATGTAATTTTAAGTAATGAAATACAAAGTGCTTTGATTGAGTACTAGATTTTACTCGTTTCTGGAACTGAAAATGAGTTTTCGAGCTAAGAAATAAACTCGATTCGAAGTAAACAATGGTTTATCCAATCACAAAACTGAACTTGAACTGAACTGATGAGAAATTACAATTCACTTTGACCGAAGACTCAATTTCATTCATTTTTAGATGCGAAAATGCGTTTTCGAGCGCGAAGACAGGTTGGTAAAAATGAACTGTAACCCCTTTTAAAACGGAAAACGGGTTTAAAGGGGAAAACGTTGCCCTCTCGGCCAGGAAAAACAATTTTAAACTAAAAAATACAAATTTGTTTGGTGGAAAACAAAATAGGGATTTCCCCTATTTGCGGAGCAGAAAATGAATTTTCGAGCTCAAAAATTAACTTTAAACCCCATTTGAAGCAAAAAGGTGTGCTCCAGTGGTTAGAAATCGCATTTCAGAATTAAGTTCTTGAGTTTGCTTTGGCTAAGAACTCAAGAACTTCAAAACGAACTGTAACACCGATTTTGAAACAGAAAACGTTACTTCACCGACCAGGAACAGAAATGTTCAATAAGTAACCCAAATAGTTTGCAGAGAGAGATTTGGCAGCAAAATAAAAGAGTTTTCAAGTTCAAAAATTACCTAAAGCCCGATTTGGAGGCAAAAAAAGGTCTCTACAAATAGAAAACTACACTTTTGGTTAAAAATTATGAATACTAACTACGAAAATGCGATTCAGTTCAACTGGAAGCTCGTCTATTTCGGGCTCAAAATGAATTTTCGAATTTAAAAGTGAAATTTTAACTCGAATCAAAGCGCGTCAAATGGTCCATCCGCTTAGTCCAATTTTGGCATACTCTTTCCAACATTTCGGCCGGTATCTCACGAATAGATGCTTCAATGTTGTCTTCCAATGCGTCAATTGAAGCGGGCTTGTCTGTATAGACATGAGCTTTAACATAGTCCCACAAAAAATAGTCTAAAGGCGTTAAATCGCACGATATAGGCGGCCAATTGACCGGTCCCGAACGTGAAATAAAATGTTCACCGAACTCGCGTCTCAATAAGTCCATTGTTGTGACATGTGGCACCGCCTTGTTGAAACCTCATGTCATGCAGTCTTGCATTTTGGGCAAAAAAAAGTAGGATATCATCTCACGGTAGCGCTCACCATTCACAGTTACGTTACGGTTCGCATCGTCTTTGAAGAAGTACGGTCCAATGATGCCACCAGCCAATAAACCGCACCAAACTGTGACTTTTTCTGGATGCATTGGTAGCCCTTGCAATGCTTCTGGCTGATATTCACCCCAAAATCGACAATTCTGCTTATTTACGTACCCATTGAGCCAAAAATGAGCTTCGTCGCTGAACACTTTCTTAACTTTCTGAACTTTCTTTACAGAGCACGCATTTTGATAATAAAATTCAATAATTTGCTTCTGGCCACTAATGATGATGATGATGATAAACAGAAATTGGAACTTGAGAACATCCTTCTGACCAAAAACTCGGCTTTATTAAAACTCTGAAACGAAACCGTGTTTTTTTCACCTAAAATTTGAGATAATTTAAAAAATTGTAAGAGTTTAAACGAATGAAGCGGGTTCACAAGAGGCAGCAACGAAAAACGTGACACGTGATGGTGATACAAAAAAGGTTGAGTGTTATGTCAGAAAATAAACATTTTGTCGATTGAACGTCGCTACAGACTCAAGGACATTCATAAGAAGACGTGCCTTCAACCTAACTCTTTTCAGTTCCAAGAAAACCGTCTCCTGATTCGAGATTCACCACGCATAAATACCCACTTCCTCTGCTCCAGAATCCTCTTCCTAAAAGTCTTCTGCCTCGTGAACGAAGAGCAAATCGGCCTAAGAACTCGCGATCACAAGCGAACTTACCCCTCTAACAGCCATCAATTCTAAGCAAATGTACTCAAATTCGTGTATCAATTTGAGAAAGAAAATGAAATTAAATCGCTTCCACATCCTGAAGGAGTCTTCCGCAACGGGAAATAACGAAAAACCACGTACGCTCATTAACCTGAGTGCTCTCATCTTACGCACCATCCCGCCCGGCCCCTCTCACACACCGAAGTAACAAATCTCCTCTCAATCCTTCGCACTTCCGAAATGTCGCGAGAGAATTCAGCAAATTCAAAGCCACCACAAGGACACACACACACTCACTTAGGAGCACAGGATTTCTGGTGAATTATTTATTCCGCAACACATGTCCTTTTAAGAAGATAATTGCAACACGATTTAGAGGCACCGCATTAAAATCTAATTAAACAAACGGAAACCGTTTGTGGGAGGCGAAGTAGAGTCTCCTCCAATTGAATGGAATTCCTTTGAATCCTGGACCACTTGTCCGACGTCATTGTTGGTCAATTAAAGAAACCCACGCACACAGACACACTCCTGATGATTGATGGCGTGTCTAGGGGAAAGAGGTGTGAGAGATAATCGACTTCTGAATTTCAAGGAGCCACCCATGCACCACACCACATCGTCCCTTTGAGGTTAAGGCCGGTAGGATTTAATTGAAACGTGAGTGTGAGGTCTTTTTGTTTCGCAACAAGGACGAGCAGAGTGAGAGAGGTTCGGAGATTGTAATTTCATTTTAGACAGTTTTATGAGGCGCTGCAAGGGCAAGGATGGGAGGGTGGGCGATATCCTGCCAACAACTCAACGATGGACTGACATTGACTGACGGACGGTTGATTGGACTTTTGAAAGTCCACGGTAACGAAGTTAAAGCAGACCTCGGGGGAAGAAGAATGGCGCGAGTGGCTTGCGGTCCAGTGGAGATAATCCATGGTGGCAGTGGTGGGTGGGCCATGCGGGGCGTGTTGTTTCGTGATGGGATTTTGAATCGGAAAATGGGCGGTAGGGCAATGCACGGGAAAGCAAGCAATGAGCGATGTTTTTGAGGAGGATCAACTAAGTGGAACCAAAAATTTAAGGGATTTCCAGAGAAAAGGACGAAAGGGGAAGAAGTTCAAATGAAATTAAGGGGTGAAAGGTCTAATAAGATTCAAGACAGATCAGTAAACAGTTTTTGAGTGTCAATTTGAAGCCACTGCTGATAAAGAATGGCGGTTGGGAGTCGAAAAGGATCAGAGGATGGCGTTGAGAGTCATTTAAGAGCCATTAGGTGGCGGAAAAGATCAGGGAATGGCCTTCGGATACATTTAGGAGGCGTTGGTAGTCGGGAATGATCAAATTGCGACGATTGAAGGCGTTTTAGATTCCCTGGAAGGCAGGCAGGAACAAGGAACAACGTTGGAAGACTGTTTGGAGCTGTTGGAAGTTTGGGATGACAAGGAAACGGTTCTTTAAGTTTTAAAAACAGATCCTAAGTCCAATTTTAAACCAAAAATGTGGGTAGTTTCAACACTAAAATGTATTAAAATACAATTCCCTGTGGCTGGGACCTCCATTCCGCTCGTTTTTGGGACGGAAAACGAGTTTTTAAGTTCAGTCTTGAGTTTTGAGCTGTCAGTCCGATTTTGAAGCCAAGAGTGTTATTTTCTCGATTAGAAAACGGATTACCAGCGTTAGAGTTTCAGGTTACTTATATTATGGAGTCAATTTCATTTATTTTACACAAAACATGAGCTTTTGAGCTCAAAAACGAATTAAAACCACGTTTTTGAAAAGAAAAACGGTACTCTGTGGACCAAAAATTATGCTTTGAGAGCAATATATAAAGCACTTTGATTGAGGAGTAACTTTCGTTTATTTCAGGCACAGAAAATGAGTTTTCGAGCTCAAAACTGAACTTTAAGTCCAATATCAGGTCCAAAAGTGTTATTTCATTGATCAGAAAATTGATTTCAATGTTTAATAGTTGTGTTTTTTTTAACTAAGGACTCAAATTCATCCATTTCTAGGGCGAAAAATGAGTTTTTGAGCTCAAAAACATACTAAAACCCCGTTTTCGAAAACAAAAAACAGCAAAAAACGCCATCGATTGATGGAGAAAATATAATTTACCTTGATTAAAAACTTAATTTTGCCCATTTTAGGGAAAAAAAAAGAATTGGAGTTCAAAAATCAACTGAGTTTTTGAGTTCAAAAACGAGCTGAAACCCCCATTTTGAACCTAAGAACGTTACTTCGTCAACCAGGAATGAAATTTTGAAAAGAAAATACAAATCGCTTTGATTAAGAAATCTATTTCAACCATTTCTGGAACAGAGAATGCGTTTTCAAGTTACACCGATTTTGAAACGAAAAACGTTACTCCGTCGATCAGGAATGAAATTTTGAAAAGAAAATACAAATCGCTTGGATTAAGAACTTAATTTTAAGCTTTTCTGAGACAGAAAATGTGTTTTCGAGTTCAAAAAGGGTCGATTTTGAACTGGAAACAGGATTCTGAAGCAGGAAACTTTACTTTATCGACTATGGAGTGAAATTTTGATTAAGTTAGCACAAATTACTTTGAATGAAATCTTAACTTCGCCCATTTCTAGGACAAAAAATTAATTCTCGAGTTAAAAAACCATGTGTAGGCTAAATTTCAAAACAAGAACGTTTCTTTGTTGACGAGAAAATTAAATTTCGAAAAAGAAAATACAAATCCTTTTTATTGAAAATTCAATTTCACTCGTTTTCGGGAAAGGAAATGAATTTTGGAGCTTTAAAAATAGACTTTAAGCCTGATATTGAGTCAAAAATTCGTTTCGGCAACCAGAAAACTTGATTTGTGGTCAGAAACTACGAACGATTTTTACCTGAAAGTCAATTTTCGAGTACAAAAATTGAAAAATGAGTTTTCGAGTCACTGGGAGTGAGCGAGGATCAAGGAACGGAGCTTATAGAAAGTTTGGAGTCACTGGCAGTCATAAAAGGACCGTGGAACCTGTAGAGGTTTTACAGGCCGTTTGGAGTCACTGGGAGTCTGACAGGATCAGTAATTGGTGTTTGAAGTTAAATTGAAGCCACTGAGAAGAGCAAGAAATGACGTTAAAAGACGGTTTGGAGTCTTAGAAAATCAAGAACGACGTTTTGAATGCTTCAGCTTTTCAAAACCGTCTACAAAACTGAAAAAAAGGGGCTCACACAACCTCAGAAAGGATACAGAAATTGGGTATGAATGACAAATTGAAGCCACAGCTTTAAGAATTCCTTAAAAACGGTTTTAAGGACAAATGACATCCCTACCACAATTCATCACCGCAGGACACCAAAAAGACATCAATTGAATGATTAAAAACGCATTTCCCCATCGAATTGAAATCTCCCTCAGGCATTAAGATAAATCAGCGACCACGTGCCATCCACAAAAATCGAATTTCCACTTCACTCCCACAGTGATGACCCCCAAAGCCAAACACTGACATTTGTCAACAAGCAACTGGATGACGACCGTGTCCTTGTACCTCACGCAACAATACTTCCTCGTTCTTTTGTTCATTTCTTTCATTTTTTTTATCGAATTCTTCCATTCAATTTCTTTTTCAAAGTCAAACATCAGCACGCCAAGGACCTTTCTTCGAGGTATCTTCCACTTCGGTCAATTTCCCCCACGAAAGCCACGGACGTCGACGACCTTAACCGTGTCTGCGTCTGTGTCCGTGCCTGCGTCGGTAAGTTAAACGCAAATTTTCCCTTCCCCACCCCATTTTTTTTATGATCCTTCCGTCTCATGAAGGAATTCCAATTAACCAGGTTCGCGTGCCACCTTCGTCCTTTTTTCGCTTTTAGCGTGCGGAGCTATAAACGACGCGCTTAACTGCCGACGACTGAGTGATGTGTCCTGACTGTTTGTTGTGAATTCTTGCGTCGGTCGTGAATTTTATTGTGAAAAGGACGGAGGGTTGGGGGGGTTATTAATCTTGGGGTGGTCGTGGGGGAGGCCTTTTCTCCTGATGAACTGACGTGGGAGTTTATATCTTCGTCAATAATATTGACAATTAGATGTGACACATGTCACAGAGATTAACGGGCGGGTTGAAGGATAAAGGAAGATCGTAAAGTCGTTCTTGTGCGTTGATGGGGAGGTGGAAATTAATTTGAGCGGCAGTTAATCGTGGAGGAGGGACGAAGGGTGATTATTTTTGGCGCCCGTCCTGTTGATTTGTGCTTTTTCCTAATGTCCTTTTAATTGGAGTTTGGGGGTGTCCTTGGCTGGGACCAGAGGTGTTTATGAGAAGGGAGGCGACTGAAAGTCGGGAAGATGAAAAAATGGCAGAGTATATGGGCGATTAGGGGATGAGATGTCTTTGGAGGGTCTCAAAGGATCTTCAGGATATCAAAATGGGCGTATAGAGTAATACCGAGTAATTGGACAGTTTTGATGGGTGAAATGGAGCGAAATTGGGAAGAGGATGAGGTTGAGAAGGATGAAACTCAATATTAAGTATAGTCCGAACTTCAAAAACATCAAACTTTTCACTGGGAGCGTCGGTCGTGGGACAAAAAGGTGGAATTGTTTCTGTAGGGAAAATTTTCCTTAAAGAAGACTCACAGCCATCGTGTTAGAAAAGTGATTTAAATTGTTGATAAAAAAAGAGGAATTTTCCAAAAAAAAAAATAACTAGCAAAAATAGCATAGGATTGCGATTTTGTCCCGCACAACTATCACAATAAAGATGAATTATATTTGGTCACTTTTCTATATACCAAGGTCAAATATTCGAAAATAAGGGTCATTCCATGACAAATCGTCAGCCTATATGGGGAGCTCTGAACGACTCCTCTCCGATTTGGCTCAAAATTGGTAGAATTAGTTATTGAAGTGGTTCAAGTCATGGGACAAAATATTTTTGCCCAACTCAATACAGTTCGCGAGTAACGGGGGTTCAAAAATTGGTAAAAAGTCAAAATTCAAGATTTCTTTTAAATTTCAAAAAATCATAACTTTGATTCTACTTATCCGAATTTTGTCAATTATGTCTCATTGACACAATTTTTGTTTGCAAGGACGAAGGATAGTTGAAGGTGCGGGAGTGTACTCCGGAGACCTAAACCTAAATATCTTCCTACGTCTTCCTAATCATTGTAGCGTCTTTCAGGCGGAGACTATGGCGATCAAGGAAGCTGTGTCTTGGCTAAAACACAATGTGGTATCCAAGAGGGATGTCATCATTTGTTCAGACAGCCAAGCCGCAATTAAATCCCTAGACTCGATCACTTTTACCTCTAAGACCGCCCTAAAGTGCCGCCAATCTCTGAATGAGATGGCCCAGCACTTCAATATTCACCTCAAGTGGGTGCCTGGGCATAGTAACATTCAGGGTAATTGCCAAGCTGACGCACTCTCCAGGCATGCGACCACAATTCCATTACAATCCTGAAGAAAATTACCGGCCATGCCACTAGCTACAACCAAACTAAACATAAAACTTCACAGCCTTAAAATCACCAATCAAAGGTGGCAAGAAGCCTCAACGTGTTTGCACACCAAACAGATTTGGCCCGCGCTGGATGCTAAATGCACTACCTGCCTACTTCGGATGGATTAGGATCATTATAGGCGTCATTACGGGACACTGCACCATCGGCAGACATGCCAGCAGACTTGGAGTCCCTGCCAATGACTTTTGCAGAAGTTGTCAGGATGAAGAGGAGGAGGACCATCTTCCATCTCTTATTTTCATGCGAGGCCTTGGCGCTTCCTAGAAGAAGTCAGCTTGACAGTCTGAGCGATCTTAGTAAAATCAGCATCAATCAGATACGTAACTTTGTAAGAAGGTCCAACTGGTTCCATTAGGGTGCGGAATGGATCTCCGCATTGTGGTATCACAATGGGCTTAGTCTGGCCTAAGTGTGGTTGGGCCTCAAAGAGTCCCAGCCAACCACTCTAACCTAACCTAACCTATTACCATGTTACCATATCTACTATTGACTGGGTATTTTTTTTTTTAGGTAGATATTGCTTTACAGACTTAACCGTA
This sequence comes from Syritta pipiens, assembly GCA_905187475.1. Lineage (NCBI taxonomy): Eukaryota > Metazoa > Arthropoda > Insecta > Diptera > Syrphidae > Syritta > Syritta pipiens. The sequence continues at coordinate 10,513,057 of LR994573.1, forward strand.
TGGTTAAGATCGTCATGCGTTTTCCACTTAAGCGACGTCTCAACCTCAACATTGTATTGCAGGTTTTCCTTCCTCGTAGACCAGGTCTGTTCAAAAAACTCATTTAATTTTTCTCAAAAAATATTTATTTATTCATCGACTTCTATTTTGTCCCCCTCAGATATAATACACTTGTGCCAGCGGTTTTTCCAATCCTCGAAGCAGTTCTGATATGCATCTTATGGTTTGCCTTTGAGCTCTCTCAGCACTTCCGTTTCTACCTCCTCAATTGTCGCAAAACGCCGTCCTTTCATGGGTCTCTTCAATCTTGGAAACAGAAAAAAGTCACAGGTGTCAAATGTGGTGAATACGGTGGCTGAGGCATGATTACGATGTTGTTTTTGGCCAAAAAATTACGAACAAGCAACAGTTGTTTTGGTCAAAATTTAGCAATTTTCGAACGAACTTCCCTGTCACACGCTTCATGTCCAAAATTTTCGAAATTTTGCATGGCAAGAGCCAACCGATATGCCGACATCTTTAGCAACTTCTGCAATAGAGATTCAACGTTTCTCCATAACAATTTTCTTGCCTTTCTCAACATTTTGAACGGTTGTTGATGTGCTGGGGCGTCTTGGGAGAGCGTCGGCATTCACATCTTCTCGACCTTCTTTTCACACAAAATTGAGTGCAAATTCTTTGATTCTTTGAACCGCTGAATCGCTAAACACGCAAAAAAACGTCTAACTTTAATGCCTTTCACAAACAAAATAAACATGCTATATAGGTGAAACTATAAATATATGTTCGAGACGAGTGCACCAACATAGCAAAACAAAAAAATCGATAATCGAATGTACGTAGCCCGCGAATTATCTTAAAAAGATTTTAAAAGAACTGTACTTCTACGAAACAGTGAGAACCTGATTAGGAACGGATCAAAGTGCATTTTAAAGTTTTCAATAGTCAAAGAATTAATTTTAGGTCCTTAGGACATACATGAACGATTTGGGACGTTTTTCTGAAGCCAACTACCTTAAAAAGCTTATAAGAGCTGCTTACTTCTTATTTGCAGCTGAAATGAACGCAGGACATCTTAAAATAGATTTGATAGCCTCTAAGTACAGAAATTCGAGGCAAAGTTCCTTAGTAAACATCTAGGAGTTGCATGAGAAAAAAGTGTAAACATTGTTCAAATGAGAATTAGTTAAACAAATTTTAAATAAGCGAGTGTTTAAGAAGCCGTTTGGTGTTTGAGTTAAATAGGGCAGTTATTTTATAAAATCCAATCATAGGAAGAACTGCCATGCTGGTCCGAGAGCATTAGTAGCTTTGCTCCGAGACAAAATCTGGCTAATTAACGCCCAAGAAGCATGCAGGAAAACAGTGCACAACTGCGTGCATTGTTTTAGGTACAGGCCAAAACTGCTTACGCAGATTATGGGCAATTTGCCCGCCGACCGCCTTAGAGCACAAAGACCCTTCCTTACATGTGGTGTAGATTTTTGTGGTCCCGTTTATACGTCTATGAGAATTCGCGGTAGACCCCCCGTAAAAACGTATATTGCCGTCTTTGTCTGTTTCACGTCCAAAGCTGTCCATTTTGAAACGACAACTGATCTTTCTTCTGACTCCTTTATTCTCGCCCTTAAAAGGTTCATCGGTCGAAGAGGAATTCCCAGGACAGTCTACTGCGACAACGGGACGAACTTCGTGGGAGCTCAACGGAAGCTTCAGGAGGTTCGCTCACAGTTCGAACGAGGGAAAGAAGCCGTTCACCGATACGCAGCAGAGGAGGGGTTCAGCTTTGCCTTCATACCGCCAAGGGCTCCTCATTTCGGCGGTTTGTGGGAGGCAGCGGTGAAGTCCGCAAAAGGACTCCTGCACCGAACGGTAGCAAACGCGCTTCTCACAAGCGAGGAGCTGCAAACTGTGCTCATCGAAGTCGAGGCGATATTGAACTCCAGGCCAATCGCACCCCTAAGCGCCGACCACAACGACGGCGAAGCGCTAACACCAGCGCACCTATTAGTCGGAACATCGCGGCGAGCGCTTCCTCCGGAACAGGTGCCGGAACGTCTGCAGAGCTGCTTAAAAAGATGGCAGCTTGTATGCTGTCTCAAGCAGCAATTCTGGCAAAGGTGGTCAACCGACTACCTAGTGGGTCTGCAGGAGCGGAGCAAATGGGTTCGCGATCAACCAAACCTCGCCGTGGGAAAGCTCGTCGTCATCCACGAGGACAACGTTCCACCGCAGCTATGGACAACAGGCCGAGTCGTCGCAGCAATCAAAGGAGAAGACGGCAAAGTCAGGGTGGCAGACGTCAAGACTCGAGGAGGAGTAATAAGGCGCCCCATCGTCAAGCTAGCGATTCTGCCTGAGAACAATTGAAGACAACGGTCCTTCAACGCGGCCGGTGTTACGTCAAAGCAAAGCAAAAATGGCAATGATGCAAAATGAATTCAGCACCTTAGCTGACATTCACAATGTACCAATGTACTAAAAATATTGCTGAGAATAAAATTATTCTGTAATTGAACGGCCAACGTATAACCCGCCTTTTTTATTTCTAAAAGTTAAATTTTCAATTTACAAAAATTCTTGTAAATTTTTCAGACCTTTTTTATGCCGCACAACGATGTCTTAACTGTCTCAAAACACCTTTCTTCCGCTTCTTCTTCTATCTATTTTCGATTTCTTCAGTCAGTGGTGAGCCTGGGCCGCGATAATAATAACTCCCTTTGATATCAAGGAAGACTTTCAATCTTCAATGTCTGCTGAAATTCCTCGATTCTGAAGCAAAATCATTTGAAGGTTTTTCTCATTCTCGAAACTTAACAACTTCGGCAAAAATCACCATTTAAAAACTCATCCCTCTTCGAAGGACATTCCCATTACCTTCACTCGTCCATAAAAAGACTCCGCCAAAGGTAGATCCATCCCCTTCGATCTAAAAGTCAAAAATCTTAATGAAAATACTTCACCGAAACAAAAATCTCACCCAAAAGTCATGCATGACAGAGGCACAAGTCCCATTGACTCCACCCAAACCTCAGTAACAGTCAAGCTGTTGAATCCTTCATTGAAATTCGAAAGAAAACGGACGAATTACTTTAAGACCATCAGAGTCAAAAGGACATCTCAATAGAAAACATGCCGAATCCTTGCACGAGTCACCACCCTGGGCACTGCAATTTGTTTTCATTCAGTTGCTGTTCCACGAATAAAATTTCACTATAAAATGAAATATCGTCGTCCTCGGAATCCTCTTAAACAAAGAAAAACTGCCAAAAAGGGTCACCCCAATTGACAGAGGGTCTAGGACCCGCACAGTCCCACCGCCGTGAAGGCGTGCGTTGTCGGTTTCTCATTAATTTTTGTGTCTCCTTTTTTCTTTTCGCAAATCCTTTTGAAATCCATCGCTAAATAAATATTCATAAAATCTTCTTCATTCTAAATATTCATTTTGCGATGGAGAGTTGGGAGGAGTTTTTGGCTTCGGTTCCGTGGAAGAACAACGAAGGACCTTTGTGGGTCATGCAAATTTTCGCAAAAATTTCGAACGGGACGGGAATTCGCGGTGGCGCATGTTTTGATTGAAAGTTTCTCTTTTGTGTTGCCAAAAATGGCTGACTAAGGATGCGGGCTGCGAGAGTCCTAGGAGCGAAATGAACACACAGACGCAGCACGGTGCTTGAAGGAATTTCCTCACCTCCGCAGGATCAGGGAAACCACAGGAGTCATCAGCAAAGTGTCGAGGAATGCCACAACGAAAAACAAACACCGACGCAGATGTCTCTAAATACACCGTCATGGGATGGGCTGAAGTGGATCAGTTTCATGTGCCCGCAGGACCTGTTGGCGTTACGCATGTGGAGACATGCGACGGAGTGCTTAACACGAAGCACACATGTGATAAATCACGCTCCAGGGGGATGGGCGGAACGGAGATAATGAAGCAGAAGTCGTTTTTGGTAACTTGAGCTAATGACAAACAGGATGTTTTTTGTCGTTGGTGACGTTGACGCAACTCGTGTCCTCAGGAGCATTTTGGGGAGTGGAGTTTCAGTGACACGGAATGGAGATGGTGTGGAAGTTAGGGAAGGAAGTGAATGAAAGAAATAGAAGCCAACTTGCGGCGGATGGCGAGTTCTTAAATGTTCTCTGGAATTACGCCTCAGTCTGGTCTGATATGAGTCTTACGTTGTAAGAAAAGGACAAATTTGGGGGCGGATGACTGTGGAGGAGGACAGCCTTTTGCGGCGTTGCATTTTTTACGGATAATTTTCAAGAAGACATCGCTTGTAGGTTGAATACATTTTAAGGCTTTGCCTCTAAATGTTGGCTTTATGACGACGACGCTTGTTTTAAAATGAAGGGCCACGAGGCTAAGGACAAAGAATTACGGGGTTTTGAGTTCGAAGATTAGCCACTTAGGTTTGGAGAAAAGGACGAAGAAAAAAACTGATCAAAATGTTTGAAGGTTTATAAATATTGACCGCAAATAAAACGAAAGGAATAAAAAGGTCTAGAAAATTCGACGCCAAAAGATGACAAAGAAAGAAAGACGTGGAGAGAAGGACGTGGAAAGAAAGGCGTAGAAACTAAGACATAGAAAGAAGGATGTAGAAAAATGGTGAAGACATTTGCCACTCGCTATTTAGGTCAAAAGAAAAAGGCAGCTGTCTAGATAAAGATTGATGAAGAAAAAACTGGTTTAGTAGATGTGTATACTCTCTCTTCAGTGGAAAAGCCCGCATCCTGAGTAAGACAACTCCTCAAACCTACTTCAAAATGATGGTTTTTAAATATAAAAGAGAAGAATGGCAGTAAAGATTAGGTCGTTCTATGCCAGTTCGGCAATGCTCTAGTTCTAGAACATTTTTGATGGATTTATGCAAGTTCATTGAACAAGTATGGACATGTTTTTAAAAAAGAAAAATCTTAAAATGTTTTTAAAAGGCCCGCGACTGTTTCACATTTTTTTAAAAACAGCCAAAAAAGACTTTAATGATCGCATAACTGAGATAAAGTTCTTGGCTAGACACCTAGACGACATTCCAGAAAGTGGTTTTGAAATGACACAAAACGCCTTTATGAGTGAGGCCATGTCAGAAAAAAATATGGTCATTTGTGTAGCGAGAATTACCTCAATAAGCTAATGAAGTCCTTTTATTTCTAAATGTTTTTCCAATAGGGGTTTGACAATTTTGATTTTAATTTGTGAACGCACCCTTTTACCAATCATCGAACTGTCATTGTCAGTTTAATCAAAAAACTCAACATTTTCATCATGGTAAAGTCCACGAACGAGCAACATCCGGAAATTATAAAAATCTTCTACCCAACTTCGGAGTTCGGTTAACTCAAATTTTCGGTTGTAACTCTAGCCCTAGTAGACAGGTAACAACAAGTTTGGTATGAAAATTTGAGTCTATAAATTCGTTGTGTGATGTTTTTGCCATGTCAGCGACACAACGGGTTGATCAAAGTGTCGAAAATATCGCTGCCGTTCAGGCGTCCTTGGCAAACGATCTAAATCAGTCAATTTCACGGCGTTCTCAAGAATTGGACATCGCTTAGACCATATTATGGCGTGTTTTGCATAAGGATCTTGGCTTACACCCACACAAGATCAAGCTGACCCAAGAATTTAAGCCGATGAATCATTTGAAGCGACGTACGTTCTCCGATTGGGCTCTGGAGAAGATGAGCCAAGCTGATGAATTTCATCGCATAATCATCTTTAGTGACGAAGCTCATTTTTGGCTCAATAAGTTCGTCAATAGGGAAAAGATGCGAAATTGGCCGGGTGAAAATTCACATGAATCACCACTTCATCCACAAAAAACAACTGTTTGGTGTGGTTTGCATGTGGGCGGCATTATTGGGCCATATTTTTTCGCCGACGATAACGATCGTCACGCTACTGTAAATGGCCAGCGTTATCACGTCTTGATTACCGATTATTTTTAGCCCAAATTGGAAGATATAGACTTGGACGACATGTGGTTTTGACAGGATGGTGCCACAGGCCGTGTGCTGTGGCACACGTTACAATCGATTTATTGAAGAGTAAGTTTGATAAGCGTGTTACCTCAAGAAACGGGCCGTTCTTTTGGCCGCCTCGTTCGTGCGATCTAACGCCATTGGGGCTACATTAAGTTATTGGTTTATGCCAAAAAGCCAACATTGAACGCGAAAAATCGACCGAAACGTGTGACCGGGTTAGTGAAAATTGGGTCCAATGAATCGACCGCTGCAAACGTGTCCGCGGTGGCCATATAAACGAAGTTGTGCTCGATTCACATTTTTTTTTTTGATCGTACCTCAAGCCGATAATAGAGTTTTTGAGATATCTTAAATGGTTTTCGTTTTATATAAAAAAAGGTTGTCAAGTCCTTTTTGGGAAACCCTTTATTTAAAAATGTCTTCGATAGCTTCTAATGGCCGGAGGTTTGACGCTTCTAATAACTAAAAGTTGAACACGCTAGAGTAAAAATCGTAAGTCGTTTAAAAAAAACGAAACCAAGTTATTTCGACGTCTTTCTCTCCTAAAAACAATGTTCCACTCCTCTCAAAAAGGTTTTGCCAAAACGTTTCTTATAAGGACTTCTCAAATCGTTTTGGAACCCACAAAAATCACAAGGGCTTCAATAGGAATGCACAAAGACTGTAAGGACTCAAGCGTTTTGAATGAGAAGAGATAAAGAAAGCTGAAAGAGAATTATCATAGTTTTTTTGAAAGTAAGTTTTAGGAAAGTGTCTCAAGACGCCAGTGTCAGAAGGACATGACAAATTGCAGGGTCAGATAAATGGGAAGTCCAAAAGTGGCCTCCGAACGCAGAGAAAGATGAAAAGTTCGCGCAAAAGCAATGAAATAAGAACCATGTAAGACTATCCTAATCTCGTAAAAGGAGCTTAAGAGACTTAGATGGAACGAAAAAACTTGAAAACGAAAAACTTGGAAGAAAAGAAAGGCTATAAGACCTTTTCTAAGCCAAGGAACCTATAACACGTTTTTTTAAAACACCTCGAATAAAAGAAGAAAAAGGGGATTACTTTCCGTCGAACGGTCATGAAGTTCAAGAAGGTCCGAAGCTATGCGTAAAGGGACTTCATTTCGGAATCGACCTTCTTTTATCCAACGAAAAGTAAGTTTCGTTGCCTTTTTTCTCAGATTCAGTTTCTAATCGTAGCTGTTATATCGTGATTCTTCAGCACCGTGGTTTCCATTAGTTTGCCAATTGTTTGACTAGCGACCTCTCAAAATTTTGCAGCCTTTCAGTATGTCCTAGTTGTTGCTCGGCGAAATCATATACTTTAAGAATCTGCCCAATTTTTGAATCTTTTTTAAGAGTTCCTCAGAGCTGTGGCTTCCCTAACCAGTATCTCCTCAGTACTTAGGGGAAGTTGTCCTTTCGTTCAAAAGGTAACACTCAAAAATTAATTCATTTTATCCACAGGTGTACTTCAAGGGGGGCATTCGAATTTGTCACAAATGTGGCCTTAAGCTTACAGACGCAAATAAGAACCTTGGTCAAAGAATTGGTCGTAAATTTGTTCACATCCCCTCTAATGTTGCATCACATCCGAACCCAAATGACGAACCATCGAGTTCATCCATAAACGTCTGAAATTCGTCTGACCCAGTAACAATGTACGCCGGCTAAAATCACTTCCCAGTCATTCGATTCCCTCATGTCAGTGTACAAATTTTCCTCATGACGTTCGGTCAATAAAACAACTCAAGTGCCCGGCCATCTGGCTGCGAGCCGTGTAAACACGTCCCACAACAAAAACGTAAGCAGACACTTCAAAAAGATACTCGCACTTCAAAAGAGATAAACAAAATTAATGGGACACCTCCCCTCCGTGGACGAGGTATCTCAAAACGACAGAAACGTTCGTGTTTTTTTTTTTTTCGTATCTAGGACGTCAAAAAATGTTTTCAATTTTGTGTTTTATTTTTTTCTATGACACGAAAATGTCCTCCTCATCATTGGGCTGGTGCTTGATGGCTCTCCCCCCGACTGTTTATCGACTCGTCTTTTGTTATCGAACTTGTGACGGTGTATCTGTCGGATGTAATTGCGTCACACAAAAATTAATGGAATATTTTTATTTCATTACTGCGACGGACCGTCTAGGGGGTCACGTAAAAAAGTTCGACAAAAATGTGGGTCAAATCGTAGGAACATCGAATCTGCGTGTCTGGATTGACGACGTTGAGGGTCCTTAGAAAGGACGGAGGACTGCCTGTCACTGTGTGTGAGTTGCTGCGGGTGAATTTACGTAATTGTTGGTGAAAGTAATACAATTAGGAATGTATGAGGGATATTTGTTTTTGTGAGGCTTGAGGGGACGATGACCGTTGAGATGGAAGGAAGGGCGATGACGAGGATGGTTGGTTGTTGGGAGTTAGCTTTGGTCTCTAGAGGGAGGCACAAGCTTTACCAGTAGTCAGGCCCTAGAAACACGAAGGCAGATAGACGAGAAGGGTAAGCATAGAATCGAAACAACGAAACTTAAAGAAGTTCTAAGGAGGCTCGTAAGTTAGGAGCAATACATGTTGCTTAAGAAGATTTTGAAGAACGTACATGATATTGAATTTTTGAGGGTTGCCTTGCGAACTATTTCGCACAGCATCAGCGCTAAGCATCAGCGATAAGAACCTCCGTTGTACGACCTATACTACTGTACGTAGTCGTAGTATGGTTGAATGCCCTGGAAAAGGGTGCTAACCTCACACTTCTCAGCTGTGTGCAGAGATCTGCCTGCATCTGTATCAGTGGCGCAATCAGAACCACACCCACAGCTGCACTAGAAATCATCTTTCATCTGCCACCACTAGCCGTCTTCGGCAAGTAGATCGCAGCTTATGCAGCAGTAAGGATTAGAGCCGTGCAATCGTGGCCTTCTAGTTGCATGGGTCACTCTACCATTCTTGAGTCTATCGATCTCCCCTTCAGGGAGTTGGATTATTCTCGCCCTAGAACTCTTTTCAAAAGAAGCTTCTTCCTCAGACTGCCCTTCAGATAGGACTTAAGGCATACCTATAAGAAATGAATCTGTGTTGATTTACACTGATGGATTAAAAACTGAATCCGGAGTCGGTGGAGGGGTGTTCACTAGATCTCATTTCGCCTCCCCAACCACTGCAGCGTGTTTCAAACGGAGATAATGGCGATCAAGGAAGCCTTGTCGTGGCTAAGGTACAACGTGATATCGCGCACTTCTATAACGATATGTACAGATAGTTAAGCTGCGACAAAATTCCTGAAGTCTGTCACTTTAAACTCAAAAACAGCTCTTAACTGCCGCAAATCGCTTGCCTAGATGGTAGAGCAGTTTAACATTCACCTCATGTGGGTGCCGGGATACTGTGACATCTCGGGAAATTGCCTGGCGATGATCTTGCCAAACGCGGGACCATCCAATTGAATAAGGTCGGTCTCTGCGCACATCTTGGTACCGCACTCCTCTATATCAAAACTAAGGCTATCGCAACCAATCTTAGGTGGTCGCGTGGCTCTACATGCCACGTCACCAAAGCAAACTGGAAAAAAGCCAGATCCTGGAAGCTCACTTAGTTTATTGAGACTCAATAGAATCCAAGTTAGGAACCTTATTTGAGTCGTAACTGGGCACTCTACTTTTGGCAAACATGCCACCCGGCTGGGCCTCTCGGTCAACGACTTCTGTTGAAGCTGCTGTGGAAGAACGAAATCTCGCTCCACCTTTTATGGACCTGTAGCGCTTTCGCGAACCGCAGAAAGAGGCATCATCGTCATTAGTGGCGTAACAGCCCATGAAGGGTCAGACCCTAGCTTTTCACGCCTCCATTGTGTTGTGCGCGTTATACTTTTGATACATGTGAAGGGGATCTACAATTTATTGCCGGTTTCGAACGGCGAGTTGCAAAAGCGTTCCGTAACAGAAGGGAGATTGTCAATCGTTCGCTGGAGGTGGGGCCGTGAAAATTGTTTGTGGTGTTTTTTCCCCGAGTTGTATTCGAACCCGGGTACTCTTGCTTAACAGTCCGACGCACTAACGATTAAGCCACGGCGCCCACATAGAAAAGGTAGAAAGAGGCATCTTGGCCATTACTTCTTGACAATCTCGGCGAATTGGCTGGTACCAGCATGAGCCGAATTCTTAGCTATAGCAATAGCTCCTGGTTTCTGGAGTAATGGGATTTTAAATGTGGTATCACAATGGGCCTAGTCTGGCCTAAATACTTGGCTGTCTTGCGCAGCTCACCACACAACCTAACCTAACCTAACCTATCAGCGATAAGAGACTGAACACTACGAAAAAGCAGCAAATCTTTTAATTGTTGGGATTAAATCGATAAGGCATTAACGTTCCCTCAAAAATTTAATCATAAGCAAGTAATCATAAATCGCCGATGAAACTTAAAATTTGCATGGAAATATTCATAAGACAAAAAGATGAGCTTCATAACGATGTCTAGAAAGATGTAAGCTGATGAAATTTCGCGAAAGTAATAAAAAGCTGTTAAATTTTATGAATAATTAATAATGAACATTATTTTTTATTCAAAAATCATGAAGTCGAAGCATGAGCAGCCGCCTAAGTTTACAAATGAACATAAGCACTCTCAACTTTGATTGAATTAAATTTACAAATAAGTTGATTTTTGCAATTCTAATTATTCAGCAAAGATCCAAAATGAATGAAAATCATTTCCAAAAAACAGTCATAACCAACTCCAAGGACTTTCCTTTAAGACAATCGTCTGAAAGAAAACATGAAACAGAAACATGTAACCTTGCTTCGAAGATTCACTTAACAAAGTCGCCACTCGGTCTTCTTGTGTCTTCTGTCGGCCCTCCAACACCCACCCCCACATCAAATCCCATTCAAGAAATTGTGTCTGAAGGTAAAACCGAGATATGTAATAAAATTTTCTTGAATAAATGAATAATTTACTTGCTAAGTACGACGACGTGAAGTGTAATTCAATGAACGGACATCATCATCTGTCGGTTTGGGTTTCAGTTCCAAATTAAAGCTATTTTTGGATCCAAGAAAAAAATGTTTACACACACACACATGTGGGGGAGGTTGAAAGGAGAAACTAAACGAAATATAATTACTTTGTGTAATTAAATGTGAATACATCAATAGAAATACCCCGCAAAGGCAAGAGTCCATTCGAGCTGAAAGGGACTCGACTTACCAAAAAGAAATCGCCCTGCCAAAGTCGATAGGCGATTTTCCGGAGGCTTTATGAGGATGTTTTTCCAATGAAAATCGAAATTGAATGAAGCGAATTGGTCAGTTGGAGTTTCCGGAGAACTGAATGATTACATTTCGGCCGATGGACGCATGAGGGTGGGTCCTAGAAATGTGGCTTAGCAAGAATCCTCTTTGAGGTGAGAATTTACGAAATCAAAGGGATTTGATTAGGGGATTCTTGGAAAAGGCAGGCGTATGAGCACGTGAGTGTGGATGGTGAACGTGTCTGTCGATTCTTATGCGTGCATTTTGGAACGCAGCGCTTCCGGAGCGATTTTCAAGATAATTTCATATCACAGACATGCGGCTCATCATCGCAGTCATTAGAGCAGAATTCCGCCGGTGATGCGACGATAATGATTGCCCACTCGCGGCGGTTTAAAGCTAATTTGATGGAGAGTGCCCTATTGGAGTTCAATTAGAAGGTCCGTTCGGGAAATCAGCGCAAAGGCGGAGGAATGGAATGCAAATGCAATTGGGAGGTGACGGAGAGCAGGATTTAATGACGCGGAAAATTGTACCAGCTGTCGAAAGGAACAGAAAACAAACATTCCATCATTTGAGGCTATCTTAAATGATAAAAAGTCGCTATCAAATTCACATTAAAGAGCTCCAAAGACCAAAAATAAGAACAGGATTATGGCTCTTAAAGTTGATCAAGGACAGAGAGATTCCCATTAATTCATCAACAAATTATTTTTAAAGTATTTAAAAAGGTGTCTCAGAAAGACTTCAGTGTTCCAGCTTTAAAGATTCAAAAATATCTTGGAGAAGCTTGGATGTTTTTTTTTTTCAGGAAAGAAATTTTTTAGGAATGTTGTTAAATATGGGAGTGTTTAAAAGCATTTAACGAATTTCTTAGAAAATCCTTAAAAATTATTTACAAATAAGTCGTTTCGACTATTTTTTGTGGACTTTTTAAGATAATTTCTCGCAAATTAATTTAAAAAAAACAAAAAGCGGATGTCTTTAAAAGAATCGAGTTGTATTAAAATAAAAATATGTCACCTTTAAAACTTTCTTCATAAAAACAATGAAAACATCAGAAATTTCTGAATCTTCATTTAAACTCGTCAAAGTCTCTTTTGTCCTCACTTTCCCTTAAACAAAAACATCTTCCTCGAAAATCACAAACTTTCAGGGTCACTCCCAGTAAAAGTTATGCCCCTGTTCTTTGTTTTAACACGAGTACTCTCCCATTAACTCAGGTGTAAAAAAGGATTTCATTTCCTTAAAAAAGGAACTGCGTGAAATTTCTAAAGAAGTTCTCCCGTCAAAGAAAAGAAAACAACAGAAAACTTATCGACCTTCAAGGCCTCAATATGCCACAACTTATTCCAAACCCTGGAAGCCATCCGTGAAAAACGAATTTAGATTCAAAACAAGCCACGAGTGAAAAAAAAAAAAAAGTGAAAATAGATTCCTAAATAACCCAAAGGTCAGTGGGAGTAGAATTAAGCGTAAAATGTCAATCAAATTCAGAGGTCAATTAATTTTAGAAAATTTCTCAAGAAAGTTTTAAAACCTTTCTTTAAAAACAGATTTTCTAATCCTCCTTTTTCTCTCTCTCTTTTTAGGACTCTCCTTCATCATCATCATCGTCTGAAGGTAAGAAATTAATTTCACCACATCCACCAAACAAGCACATCTGTCAAACAAACAATTTGCCGTTAATAAGAGTATTTTCAAAAGAAAAACAATCTCCGAGGAACTTTTTTAATATTCAAGGGAATGGAACACCCCCCGTCGAACATGCGTTCGTTAAAATTTCCCTTGGCTGGAAGAAAAGTTCTCCCACTAAATTCAATCCCTTAAACAAAAACTCAAATGAGAAAAAATATGTTTTCGAAAATCAAAAGTGAACTTTTACGATTTTTTTTTGGGCACACACGCACACACTTCATCGAAAATTGTTCCCTTATTAATAAGTCACATTTAACGCACATCCCTGTCTCGACTGAGGGTGTTTTTTTTTTGTTCCTTCCCCCGAGTTCTGGATTTATTTATTCGGCCTTAAAAAATTCAGATTCATTGCCCCGTCGTATGGAAACCTGACAATCGAAGGACATTTTGTCCAAAAAGAGAAAAACGGACCAAAAGAAAACTTCCCTCGTCATTAAAATTCGACGCACGGTAGTCGGGATGTGGGAGAGAAGATTTTTCATCCTTTCATTGTTTTCCGCTGACTCAAGGACTTTAATCCTGGCTGCATCGATGCTTCGAATTTATCCTTTCATCGTCCACCGTTGATTGGTCCATTAAGGAGAAAGACGGGAGTAGTTTAATAGTGTTTTTAATTAGCTATCAAGTTCGAGAGAAGGATATTATCGCAGGATCTGTCTAAACGTCAGCGTCGTAATAATAGTTTACGTTGCTTTAGAGACTCTATCCAGGGTAGTTGTTTCCCCTTTTTTTTTTTTTTTGCTGACCTCCTTTTGGAGTCCTTTTTTCTGAGCTCGATGATGAGGGTTGCAGACGTGGTTGCTGGGCAGTGGGTGTTGGTTTTGGGGTCGGTTTAAGGTGATTTGTGGGTGATTTGTTTGTTTATTTAGGACCTTTTGCGTGTCCTTCGGGAGGGATTCGGTTGAATTTGAGAAGCGTGTGATGAGGAGGCGATGTGTTGATAAACATCCCGAGGATACATGACCCCTGGGGAGTGTTAAAACTTGGCTTAGGTCAGGAATGAGGTTTTAGGACGTTCATTTGCGTACTGACACGTGTTGTTGGTCTAGTGGTGCAGGTCATGACATGGGGAAATTAAATTGATGGCATAATAGCCAATAAAGGACGACAATGAAGATGTAGGCAACAGATTAACTTTCCTTTTGAATCCCAAATGGAAATAAGAAGTCGATGAGGCGATATTTAAAGCAAGGAACACAGAGATGGGGCACGAGTATATAAAATCAAGGACAATTCCAAAGTTATTTGATGTTGAAAAAGCCTTTCAGAATCTGGAGATGACAAATATTTAGATCAGACAATTTAAGGTTACCGCTTTCTCGTCTATAGGTTTTACGGATCTATGGTTCTTAACTTTAACGTTTTTTTGCCATGTGCCAATCCTTATTTCGGGTCGTTAAGAGGAGCCCTTAAGACTTAGGCAGTAAATTTTAAAATGAAGCATCAAATTTGTTCTTTGTCGTCAGAAATAACAACTCATAGCAGACCTTAGAACCATAGTTTCATAAAATAATTTCATAAAAAAACTATGGTAACAAACGATTTTTTCTCAAATTTGACGTTTTGGAACCCTCTGTGAACAGAATGATTTTTTCTGAGCTTTACCAAAAATTTATGGAATTTAAGCCCAGTTAGAAAGAAAGAAAAGAAGCTAGCGGCTTTTTTAGACATTTAGACAGGAGTTCCAAATTAGGTCGACGTACTTGAGCAGAATATATGAATGAGTACAAAAAATCGGAATAGAAATATAGTATCGTGCAAATAATCTTTTTGTTTTAATCATAACTCATGTACTTTCCCACTCAGGAATGTGATTTTTAGTTTTTATTGTAGCTATAGATTACACCCCTTAGAAAAGCCATGAATATTGCATGAAGTACCACGACTTTAGGCGTTTGCCTATTGCAAGAAGGCGTAACATAACTAGAAATGCTAATTTTTTCCATTAGAAATCGAAAACCAATTAGATAATCGATTTTTTTCACAAAACAGCTGGTAAAATTTGGTATTTTGTGATTTTTTAATCCAGTGCAGTGTTTTTAAAAAGAATTAAAATGTCGAAAAAGTCTACAGCAAGCTCAGGGCTAAAACAATGTAAAAACAAGCATTGGCCGCTATAGCAAAAGGTTTTTGCATTCTACGAAAATTGGTACGAAAACAATTGGATATGAAAGGGGGCCGCCATTGAGTCTTGAGACAAAGTTTGATGTTGATCTCTTTGGACGTGCACTACGAAAGAAGCCAGAGTAGAATCGTACATAAATGATTCGAGTTTGTTAGAAAATAGGAGCACTGGAGCTAGTGTAAGAAGGTAGAAAGGAATATAAATATAACCTTTTCTAACATTAAAGCCATTGCACACCACCGTACCTCAAAGAGATTTCACTCTAGGTTCACCCCGTGCAACGCTCAAGGATGAGAGTGTTAGTAGTTTCGATTCGCATAAAACGTCGCGACGGGGTGTCGCTCCAAATAGAAAAAATTAAAGGCGGATGGATTCATACTATATAAAGTTATTCGGGTATATTGGATGGTGAATCCGAATCACTAACCTTTCTTTTGATGCTCAGAGTACATGTTTACAAGAACATTTTCAAGCCTTTCACTCATAGATTCCAATTTGAAAATATTTTCCTGGATTTGTTTTTCTAATTTAACAATATGGTAACCTTTTTTTTTCTGTTATAAACAGCTGGATAGTTCTTAGGTTGCGCATAGTTTATTAGTTTTTTGGTAAGGATATAAAAACCTCACAAATTATGACTCTCCATGCTCTTGTGAGGCTACAATGACTTATGAAGCATCACAGAAATAAGCAAGTATACGGGTATCAATTTCATTTCATCTGAAAGGTATTACCAATAACGTCTTTCGGATTTCTTGTCTCTTTAAAAAACTGTTTTACTATGATTTGTTTGTTTTAATGCTTCGCTACCTACCCAGCTCGTTTGTGTTTGGTCGATAACTATTTTAATTTTCTGTCGTCTAATCGGAACATGACTATATGCTTTCGAAAAGGGCCCTCAAGAACAGGTTCTGCTTTTTTTTCGCTGAGCTATCAGCCTTCGCACTTTCATCGACACCCACCTTTTTAAAATGAAAAAAAAGGACTATTCGGCAAATTTGTGACCGCCTGTTGTCCTCAATTGGCTTTGCTAGCACCGCACTTAGCAATTTCTCAGTCTATGTTCTGTCCGCTATACCCACTTACAAAACCTCCGCATCATTAGTGGCGTAAAAGCCCACGAAGGGCCAGAGCCTAGCTTTTCGTGCCTCCACTGTGTTGTGCGCGTTATAAGTTGACACATGTGAAGGTCAGCGACAGTTTATTGCCGGTTTCGAATTGACAGAAGTACTCCAAAAGTATTGTCAGTCGTTCGCTGGAGGTGGGGCCGTGAAAATTGTTTGAAAATTGTTTAAAAATCCCCTACTTCTTCTTAATCTTCACTTTAAAGAAACTACGTCCACTCAATCTCTCTCACCTTTCATCGTCTAAACGACGGTAGTCACCCAAAATTAAATCTCCCTTATGCTTCCATCCCATCTTTCATCTTCAAGTCTCTTTAATGGCCCTCTGGGTCCACTCAGCAGCCCTCCAATCGGTTGTTTGCTTGTCACCTCAAATCTACCTCAAAACCTCTTCGTTTTAGGCCTCTTCAGAGTCCCCTACAAAAGCCCCCGCAAAGCTCCTTAAACGAACACAAAACCGCACTAACTTTGTGGTCCTTTTTTTAAATCTCACCCCATAGACTTCCCACCTCCTGCGCCCTCGAGGCTGATCACCTTTCATCGTGTTTCGTGATAAAATTAATTACATCGCCACTTTGGTCATTTAATTTATCACATTTTTTTCTTGTCGCACACTTCTCAGAAGTCGACGACGACGACGACGAGAGAATTTATCGTTCCCGGAGGAAGACACAGCACGCCGCCAGGTTGTCGTCAAAGTATCCCGGCGAGTGGGCGGAGATATACGGGGGCTCCTTAAGAAAAGTTAAGTGCTACTTCTAGGAAGTTTCTTTTTTTTAGGAAAAGGACATTATTTTTGAGAGAGAGCCAATGTAGGCAATGAAATCAAAGGCGTGGGTGTGGCCGGCAGCAGTTGTGGTATTGAGAATAATGATCCTGAAAATTGGTGGTAATGATATTAAATTATCTGCGATGATTGGGAGTGAGAGGCGGGTGTGTAAGTGCGTCGTAAAGAAGAGGATTTTGTCGTTGACGATGGGCTCTTAAATGGGAGCTTTTAATCGAAGTGTTTTTCTAGCTCTCATTTCACGAGGACACTCTGTCAAGTCTACAGAGAGGTCTCTTGAGAATTAAGTAAACTTTAAATGAGGGTCTGTTTTTTATCAGATTTGTCTTAAATTATATTAGCACGTGTGTTAGAGATCTCTGTTTCCTAATCTACTGAGTGAAGATGGTGAGAATTTTCATTATTTTTTACCTACAGAAGTCATAGTTTAGTTTTTTTCGGAATGGTATTCGAACTCAACTAAAACTGATGATCCGTATAAATTCATGTCTTCTACGGCATATACGTGTGTGTTTTTGTTTTTTTCCTTTTCCTTTTTCATTAACCAATCCCCAAACTGTCTGCCGCATGTTCCCAATTATTCCTGAAGATTTCAATCTCTAATCAAACTAATTTCACCTTCGACCTCTGTCACGAATATTCGTGGTGAGAGACCTGATGTCCTTTGAAATTAATAAATTCCGAATTCCTATTTTTGAAATTAACTGCGTCATTTCAAAATACCACTTATTGGTTTGACATGCAATTTATGCAATGACTTCAAAAACATTCTCGGAAATCTCCACCAAAGCTGAAATTTGAAGGGATCTTCTAACCAATTTCAAGTGAACAGATGTGAAGAATGAACTCTGAGCTCTGCAAGTGGTCTCTAATTTAAATTTTCTATCGCCTCGAATTCAAACAAACTTAATAACAATGTTGTGTTGTATTGACTGGAGTTCTTGGGAAAATAAATGGAATAAAGTTCTGCTGAAAACATCAGGAACAGAGATGTGACACACGCATCTTTGTGAGACCTCTGTGATTTTCACATTTTCCTCAAACCTTGCCAAGGGATCATCGCTTTATACCTTTCATTTACAGAACATTTTTAGGGTTTCGTTCCAAAGGAATAACGAAACCCTTATGGAATCACTTCGGTGTCTGCCTGTCTGTCTGTCTGTCTGTCTGTCTGTCGCCTTTTACATATTTGACTATAACTTATAAGTCCTTTGTAGTTAAGGGATGAAATTTGGACTGAAGGTATATCTAGGCAACCCAAAAATAAATCTTGCACCCGTTTTGGAATTAGTCGCAGATTAAAGAAAAAGTTTGTACTAATACTAACGCCCGAAAAAACGTTTACTCACTTTGATGGTCGATATGGGTGTCATTGGAAAGGGGGCGGTGCCCTGATTATGAAAATGTCTGTCTGTCTGTTCTTAGGTCTTAACCTCGGTAATTGGCGAACCACTAAGAATTTAGAAATAAAACTTTGCTAAAAGACGTATTTCACTTGCCCAAAGAAAGTTCAGGAAACAATTTTAAGAAAATTTTATACTAGCGAAAAGCTTAGTACCAATACTAAATTTGAAAAATAAATTTCTTTTACTAGTTCCTTGATATGGGTATCGTTGGAAAGAGGATGATAGCCAGATTAAAAAGTTGTACTCTGGTAACCGCCTCACTCTTATTGGTAAGAAGTTATTAGCCAACAAATTGCCGAAAACTGACTTGTGTACCGTGTTCCCCACCTTACTTTCTAGAATATTGCACCAAAAAATCTGAAAAAAATTGGAGTTATGGGGCAACTCATCGCAATACCCCAAAATTATCCAAAAATCATGTATGATTGCTCATACTAAAATAAATTAATTACTAACTTTTTTTGAAAAAAATTTCACGGGAATTTATTAAGTGAGGCACCATCGGATAGGTCTTGTAAAATGAAATAAAGTTTCCATTTTGAACTTTTTATTTGGAAGCTAGGTTTTCGAGATATTAAGCTTCAAAGTCGAAAAAAGGCGTCCCCCCTCCCCCCTCTCATTTCCACACCCGTTGGTCTAAAAATCTGAAAAAAATCTGAAATGTAGGTTTTGATGTAATCTTTGTGTTAAAATTGGTTTGAGCACTCTGGCTTTAATAGTTTTCGAGATATTGGCCAAAAACCAAAAAACAACAACACTTGAATTTTGAAGATCCCAAAACGCCATTTTGTAGATCTCGGCGAAAGAACAATAAAATATTATGTAAAAAAAATATTTTCATACAATTTTTCGATATATTAACGATTGATTTCCCGCAAAAAACGATGAACTGACGGCAGTCTCAGTGTCGCTTGTGGCATTTTATCCCCTAAATTGCACCAAAGCAATTTTCACACGGCTGGCGCGATCAGCAAATGGGAAAGGATTTTCTTTTGTTCAGTTTCGTTCGAAATGAAAGAATTTTAGTGAATGAACAGTGAATTGAGTTTAATTTGATTTGACTATTTTAGTTTGTTGATTTCTTAGACTTATATTAAGTCTAAACTACTAATCTGTTTGCGAACGAAACCCTCGGCGGGTGAGTAAAACTCACACTTGACCAGTTTTTCTTTTTGTCATCGTTTCTCCTAAAATTAAGGGCCATTTTCACAAGCAATAAGGTCTATTATTTTCTCTATGTGGTTCTCATATTCCTTGGGTTGTATCCGTTCATCCTGGGTGCTTGTTTCAAATTCAAGCTTGCTCTTAACTGAGTCCAAAAATGGACACAATCATAAAAGCAGCAAAAAAAAAAGGAATTTAAAAAAAAGTAATTCGCAGCCAACTAAACTTCTTCCTAAAATTTAATGAAATTTGATAAATATTAGGTTGTCAAATATCTCCCTTCCGCCTTTTTGTCTTTTCAATTTTCCGGCTACAAAGCGCTACAGTATCTGGCAAGGTTTGAAAGGTCTTGACATAACCTACAAAACGACGCTATGCATGATTAGTTTGGATACGAGCTCTGTAGCGCTTTGTACATAGCCGGAAAATTCAAAAGACATACATATTTAGGTGTACGTGAGCGCCGTTGGCTCGATCGGATAGTGCGTCGGACTGTTAAGCGAGAGTACCCGGGTTGGAATCCAGCTCGGGAAAAAAAAAACACCACAAATATTTTTCACGGCCCCACCTCCAGCGAACGATTGACAATCCTTCTGGAGCTTTCGCAATTTGCCGTTCGGTCCCCTGGACTTATTTTGGTTCTTGGTCTTAAATGAAAAGTTTCAAAATCGGAGCACCGGAACCGATTTTATGAGTCTTTAAATGCTCGAAACATGGGTGCACACTATCTCTTGATGCTCACAGTATTTCTTGTAGGACAATTTTTTTTTTTGTATTTCGAAGACATTGTTGGTCGAACAAGGGTCGACTTTTCTTCAGGCCCGTCTTCTAAAATAATTGAAAAGCGACCAAAAAGATCAGTTTCCTAATAAAAGAATTATTTTTCTTTTGTGTTTAGAAGGTCGCTTTACATTATAGAGAAAACGTTGACATCTCTTGGGAAGTGGACATAAACGACATAAAGTCCCTCCCTTACTTGCTCCTGAAATATTCCGTCATTATTCGTTGTTTTGTTATTCTTGTGAGCTGAGTAATTCAGCTGTCCTTAAAGGCAAACAAGGAAAGGATTGGTTTTTACAAAACACAAAAGCACTGTAAAAACTGACAAATGTATGAAAATATTTTTGAATTGTCTTACACCTTTTACCAGATGGGATAGAAAAAATAAATAATCTGCGTAACAGCCCATACAGGGGCAGAGCATAGCTTGTTCGCAGATGGGATAGAATTATCAATTGCGATTATTTCCTTATTGCAACCCTAAAGAAACAGCTGGGCGGTAAGAAAGCGGAAGAGATGAATGTAAGGCAGTAAGAAAACATGCGAAACAGTTGATTGTTTCATAGAAAACAAATTTTACTGCGACTCATGTAGATATTGTACGTTTAACAAAAAATTTTGATTACAAAAAGAAAGGACCTATCAGAAAAGTAAAGCTGAATCGACTTCCTGCACTTCAATATACCAACATTTTTCCGCAGCTATAACCGCAGAGTGACACGAGCTGAATAAATCCAATTCTCTCTTATGTTTACAATCCAACACTCGACCATAAAAGCACCTTTTAACTGTTCAAAATCAGCCAAATAGCGACTTAGCATTTAAGAACAAATTTTTCCTTAATCCAATTCCCTCTAACGAGCTTCTAAATCAGTATTGGCCTTCACACAGATTGCGGATGAACATGGAACATGAAAAGTGCATTCAAAATCACAGGAAACAATAAAAACACAAACAAATCACGTATAAGCCATCAAGACTCTCGACTTCAAACCAAGAATACGAAGTAATTGAGGGTTTATAAGCAAATCCCATCACAAATCCCACCCCAAACCTCCCGTTTCTAAATCACATCCTGCCGGCGATACGTGTCAAGACGTGCATTCCTTCTACAGAGACTCCTTTCAACTTCACTCCACATAAACTGACATGCAATTTCACCCACTTAACGACGTTTTGCCGTTACAAGCGCCAATATCCTCAACCCCTTGTGTCAAATGTCAATGTGCAACTGAGAGATATCCCCGACAGGAGTAGGAGTGCACCCTCGCTGTGAGGATGAAAGGAAAATAAAAGGACATATGCACCCTTAACTCAATTACACCTCCTCTTTGAGTCAAAGAAGGGAATTACGGCATGACACGACGAGGCACAAAGACAACGTGGCGGTTGCAGAACGAAGCCAGGCACACTCACAAGCCACGGGGAGGCTTAATTAAACGACAGACACGTTTACATTGTCTAACCACATAAAAAGGGATCTAAAAATTATCCTTCGGCGCAAAATTGGACGCGTAAAAAAAATTCCCCAACGAAAATAGCGCAAAAAATACCCTCACACAAAAAAATCCCTTTAAGCCGATTAGGTGCAAACGGGCGAATTCCATATCTGATTTTCATCCCGATGCGTGGATAAATCAGGATACAAAAAAAAATCAGGATACAGGACTCTGTATCCCAGAAAAGTGGTAGCACTTGGCCATTAAGCGATTGCAAGGAGGTGGGCGGATTAATTTCGGGTCGGGATTTTGATTCCCAACTCCGGATTAGGCCCATTAAATTTATTTTCTCCTTTTTTTTCGGGGGAATTTCAATTAGGTTTAGGGACCAAAACCACCACGACTCCAGAAAAAAAATCCCATTTTTCAGCTTCAACTCATCTCGACGATTTATTTCCTTCCTGTTCATCGGATTTATGAGTCTTCAGTCGTGGGTCGGTTGGTAATCCTCCGAATCCTTGCAGGCCCTCCTAAAAAAAAAAACTCGGGTAACAATTTCAATATCCATTATCCTCGGTGTTTCGGTAACCGTCTGTCCACATGCTATTCCGGCCGATTACGTCGCTGAAGAAGAAAAAAAAAAGGCAAAAAGGATACGCCACCATCATTGTCGACGTCGTCGCCTCTCACACACGTGTGCGTATGACAAATCGCAGGCAAGGTTCGCCGGTGCTGTTGAATTTTTGGTTCAACTTCTTTTTTTTTCGACCAAAAAAAGGACCTCTTTAAACGTCGCCGTTGCAGAAACGACGCTCGGGGGAGAGATATTCGTTTTTTTCTTTCGTTGGTCGTCAGAGCCGTTGTTTTCTTTTTTTTTTGCCGCCAGGATACTTTTGAATTTTAGATAAATTGCCTCAAGGTCCTGGCGTGTGAAATAGTTCGAAGGCGGCGAAAGGATACTTCATGTCGTTTAAGTGTTTTATAATTTATCGCCATGGTGGGTGTTTTTTTTTTGGTTTTTTGGAAGAAACTTTGACTTCCAAAAAAGTGGAGGAAAGTTGCGCTCTGATGGATGGCGATGATATTTTTTCATAAACTCGGATGGATTCATAAATCTTTGAGTGACGAAGGTGGGTGAGAGTTTCGGGTGAAAGTGCTCATGGGGATGTGTGGTTTTTGAGTGGAGGTTGGTGGGAACTTGAAAGTCCTAAAGGAGGAATATGTTGATGTTTAAAAATATACAAGTTTTGAGTTGGAAAGCGTTTTTTTTTTTAGATAACCGAAGAATGATATTCTTACAGACAGTTGCACCTTTAGTTTTTTCGACAAAGTGATGAGATCAAGTCCTAGAGGCTTCAGAGAGATTCTAGATATCCGAAATAGACTTCTGAGTCATTCGGTTGGTCGAAAAAAGGATGAAATTGAGTCTTGGAGACTTCAAACAGGCGGCAAGTCTCCAGATCGTTGAAAACAGACCGCTGAGCCACTCGTGCTTCGAAAAGGCGTCGCACTCGAGTCCTAGAGAGGTGCCCAAGAGTCCTAGAGAGGTGCCCAAGAATCCTAGAGAGGTGCCCAAGAGTCCAAATCGCTGGAAACAGAGCTCTTAATCACTTGCCCTTAGAAAAACAGACGAAATGAGAGGCTTCAGGGACGTGCACAAGTTTCTAAATATCTTAAAATAGACCTTCAAACCACTCGTCCTTCAAAAACGAAGCGCAATGGAGTCCTAGAGAGGTGCCCAAGAGTCCTAGAGAGGTGCCCAAGAGTCCTAGAGAGGTGACCAAGAGTCCAAATCGCTGGAAACAGAGTTCTTGATCACTCGTCCTTTGAGAAACAGTCAGAACTTGTGTCGAAAGGACTCAAGTTTCTAAATCTCGCAAAACTGACATTTTAGCTACTCGTCCTTCAAAAGAAAAAGAAATAAAGTTCAGGACAGGTGGCCAAGGTGTCAAGATAGCTGAATAGGGTTCGAAAGGCTCCTGGTATTTGAAAAGAAATGAAAGTGGACCCTGTCAACGTATCCAAGGGTCCATCTTTGCTTAAAATAGATCCCGAGTCACTCGTCCTTCACAAATAAGGTCCTAGAAGTCACTGAAAACCGATCCCGAGCTACTCGTTCATCGAAAAACAGACAAAATTGACTCTTAGAGGCTTCAGAAACATGCCCAAGCCTCTGAATCGACCATTAAGTCATTCATCCTTCAAAAGGATGACAAAATTGTGTTTTGAGGAGGCGCACAAGTATCCCGATCGTTGAAAATAGATCCTGATTTAATTTTTCTTCATAAATGCAACGGAAGTCAAAGATAGCCGAAAATAGGCGAAATAGAAGAAGAAAACGAAAAAATGTTCTGAAAGTTCTTATGTGAGATTTAG
The DNA here is from genome assembly GCA_905187475.1 of Syritta pipiens. Classification (NCBI taxonomy): domain Eukaryota; kingdom Metazoa; phylum Arthropoda; class Insecta; order Diptera; family Syrphidae; genus Syritta; species Syritta pipiens. Next base: position 10,537,185 of record LR994573.1, read on the forward strand.
AGATTCAAAAACGAACCATTCCTTCTGGTAAAATGTGTCTTATTTCCATCTAATTCATAATAAAAAGACGACGGAATCTGCAAACCGCTCCTCTGAGATTGAAGCTGAAGATTCTGTAGCCGCTAGGACCTTCTCTGAAGTCTATTTCAGAGGCATAAACAGGGTTTATTGCTCCTGGCGGTTGAAAATAGCAACAGTCATGAGAAATCATGTTTACATCTTAATTGTTTTCGTTCAAGAACTATGAGACTATTCTTTTGTTTCGTGGAATTTTCATTTTCATTACATTCTTAATTTTCATTTTAAACAAATGGAGAGATTTCGGAACTTTGAATTTTTTATGTCAAGCATCGATGAAACTTCAATTTACGGGTAAGTTTAATTTCAAAACTGGAGGCGCCTAACCAAACTGGAGGCGCCTAGCCAAATTGGAGGCGCTTAGCTAAACTGGAGGCGCCTAACCAAACTGGAGGCGCCTAGCCCACGACCGCGCTAGATGGCGAGGCATGTTGCCTGAGACCTAGGTCCACCCCGGACTGTATCAACCGCAAACGAAGAAGAAGTTTAATTTTAGTCGGCTTTTTCTCAAATTTATCTTTTCTGGAGAACAACAAATTTTGGAAGTTTACTTATTGTGTGGGTTTTTTTTTGTTTTTTTTTTTTTTTTTTTCAAAATTTGAACGTTTATTTAAGAAAAACATATACAATAGTATTATTCAAAATATTGCCCATCTGAAGCTATAACTTTTTCTCATTTTTCTGGCAGTTTGTGGATCCCAGTCCAAAAGAACTGCGCCGGCTTAGCAGCCAAGAAAGATTTAAGCCAATTTTTGATATTCTGCTCTGATGTGAAACGTATTTTAGTGAGGACATTCTGCATCGACCGGAACAAATGGTAGTCAGAAGGGGCAAGGCCTGGGCTATAAGGCCGGTGGGGTAAAACTTCCCATCCACTGTTTCCCAAATAGTTCTAAACCGGAATAGCAACGTGGGGCCGAGTGTTGTCATGATGGAAAACTATTGCCCCGTGTCTGGTCGCATATTCCGGGCGTTTTTCGGCTACTGCTCTCTTCAAACGGATTAATTGTGTTCGGTAGCGTTGTCCATTGATGGTTTCACCCGGTTTTAGCAGCTCATAATAGGTAGGTAGGTAGGCGAGCTGACAGAATTAGTTCTGTCGCACTTAGGTCCTTGTGGACCTCTTGTGTTACCCATGGGGAGGTTATAACTCCTTTCCTTACTCGCGTTGACCTAATAAGCACCTCATAATACAGCACACCCTTCTCATCCTACCAAATACAGAGCATTACCTTTGCACCATGGATATTCAACTTTGCCATTGATTTGGCTTGTTGGCCGGGTTCCGCATATAATTTTTTGAGGTTGTGGTTATCGTAATGGATCCAATTTTCATCACCAGTAACAATCCGGTGCAAAAATTACTTCCTTTTGTGATATTCCAGTAGCATTTCGGACATGCAAAACCGCGTTTCAACATCTCTTGGCTTAAGTTCATGTGAGACCTAATTTTCTTGCATTTCAATACATCCAACTGCTTTTTGAAATGGCTCCTGAGTGACACCCAAAGATTCTGCGAGCTCTTCTTGTATTTGGCAACAATCTTCATAGAGTAATGCTTCCAGTTTTTCATCTTCAAACTCTTTTAGCTGTCCAGGACGTTCATCGTCTTCCAAGCCAAAATCACCAAATTTAAATCATGCAAACCACTTTTGACACGTTCGCTCAGCCACCGCATGTTCACCCTAAACTTCCATCAAAATTTGATGACTTTCGACACTAGTTTTCTTCATATTAAAGTAATGAAGAAGAACTCTCCGTAAAAACACTTTTTCAGGCACAAAGTTCGACATATTTGAGTGAAAAAAAATTGTTGTTGTTTATGCTTCAAATGAATGACATATACTGAAATGACCAACCCCAACGCATGTTCCAATTGAATAATAAAAGTTACGCCATCTCTTAGCAAACCGCACGAATAAGTTACCCACTCAATAATTAATTCAAATCACCTGTGTTCTAAAAGTTGCCGGTTTCTTGTCAGCTCGTTTGAGCCTTGTCTCTATTTCCATTTATCATCCCGATCAACCATAATTCCCAAAGCCGCCTTTCGATCATTCAACTCCCCAACCAAAGCCGTCTGTTTTCTTTTTCTTTTTCCATCTCTCAAAAGAACTTTGCCCGTCTAATCCCCTCCATTCATCGTCAGCTTCATGTCAAAGTTCCTCCTCATCCTCAAGAACATCTCTGTCAAAGTCAATACACTCCTGAGGCTTTTCTCACACATTCACTCAACAAAACGATCTTCAAATCCTCTTGAGACACACGCTCTGACCACTTCCACTCACTCGTTAAACTTGAACTTGGAAACAACTTTTCTTCTCTCTCCCCAAACAGGACACGCATCACTCATATCCTCGAACACACTTTTATGATTAATAGAAACGCTTCTAATGAGAAAAAAATATGTTTTTGTCAACAAGGGTCATTGGGAATTCAAAAGGATTTCAAGGACATAATCGAAGGGGAGGTCTCCTATTGACGATTTCTTCTCCGTCTCAGTTTGAGTGGAGTCGAGGGTGGGGAGGTCATCGACGTGGACTTAGCATGTACGTCTTGTTTTTTCTCGTCTTCTTCTTGTACCTCATCCACGTCTCTTTCTCCAACATCATCCAAGAAACCAAAATAACTCCGGAAAAAACTATTGGCATGTCCTTTTTTGGATTCACCTTCCCACAAAAAGCTTGCAATCGCATTAATTCCGCTCCAGTCGTTTGGCTCGCTTCGTAATTACTTCATTCCCATTCAGCTCATCCTTCCTCGTCCTTGTTCCACCTGCTCTCGAATGCAATTTAAGTCGTATTCGATTGACCTCTCAACCGCACACACTCTCTCCCTCCGAATTAAATTCACAGCTTGTGTATATCATTTGACCACTCGAATCTAATTTCGTCCTTTTGTTCGAGGATGCGCATGCCACCATAAAAAAAAAAAAAGAAATTGATACACAAAATTTATGCTCATCCTTATTTGCAATAATTTATCAAATGGACAGCGCTTTTGAATGGAAAAAGGGGCGGAGAAGGATATCCATGTCCACACCGCAGGACACGCCACGAACTCACCTGAAGTGGTGGTGGGTCTCGAGTGGAAAATGTCACAGGCAATCGATGTGAATTTGTGTTTTGATTTGAATTTTATTTGGCGCCAGCTGGGAATTGGGTCGGGGAAATTATTTTTGAATTTGGCAGTCCACAAGTCCTGTGGGACTGTTGAAGTGAAATATTTTGTGGGCAATTTACCTTGACGAGGTGTGGCTGGTAGGGAACTGAGTGTGAGACAGTTTTTGAAATGTGAGCCGCATGTGGGAGGTTTTTTTTTTTTGAAAATGTATTTGGCACGTTTTGCTGTCAGGATGACGACATGGGCGGAACAAGTCTTAAGTGAGTTTCGGAAAAGACATTCTTGGAGCCAGACCCAACTTAACCCTACACTGCGCAGTGTAGCAGATTCGGTACAACTCAATTCTTACTTCTTTCATAAACAATTGATCATAATTTTACTCTGTTAAGCTTTGTCGATGATCTTCTATATATATTTTGAAGGTAGTAATCATGCCAATTTGTACAGACTACTGGTATTTTTTTTATTACTATTCTGGTATTTGCAGCAGAGTTGTAAAGGAATGCAATCTATTGGGAATGCATTCGCAGTTAAATCAAAAGATTGCACTCTTTTACAGCTCTGATTTGCAGCCATTTATTACATAAAATTTTTTTTTTTAAATAAAAAAAAAGTCGCGCGGTGTAGGGTTAATGAAACAGGCAAGGACTTGGTGAATGATTCTCAATGATTTCAGTAATTTTTTGCTTCGGGAAACAATTGACAGTGCTTACTTCACTTGGAAAGTGCTTAAGTGGTACTAACCCAGAAGACGAAAAAACAGTTCTTAAGTGTAAGGCATGTTTTGACATTTTTTTTAGAAGCTTCGGGCTTTTTCGAGTCTCTTAAGAGTAGATTTAGACTAGTCAAAATGAATGGTCTGACAATTTCAATTTAATATTCCAACCGCATGTAACGCATTCGTCGAGGGAAGAATTCTGGGTTACAGATACGTACAAACGCATGAGTTCCAAAAAAAAAAATAAAAAGACAAATGAATGTGGAGAATATTACAAAAAAAAAGGTTGATAAAAAGTAAAGAACAGATTAATATAAAGGTTAAACTAAAACATAAAGTCTGACAAAAAATAAGAAAAATCAAAAATCTGCTCATCAAAATCTGCTTGAAGAACGTGCCGAGACTAGATTAAGCGCTTTAAGAACGGTGATTTTGACGTCGGAGACCGGCATGGCGGTGGAAAAGAGCCGGTTTTCGAGAATGCAGAATTGGAGGCATTACTTGATCCAGACTCGTGTCAAACGCAAAACAAATCATAAATGCATAGCCAGTTTATTACACTAAAGCCTCGAATTTCGGAAAAAAAAGGCGGCAAATGCAAAGCTGTACACCTAATATAAAAGTCCATCCGAAATTTGAAACACTTTAATAAACGGTCTTATAGTTTATTGAAAGAAAACGATCATTGGCTTAAAAATGAGAATGAATTGAAAAGTAAATGCTATACATAACACAAAGAAAGAAAATAAAAAAAAAATTGGAAGTTGAGAGATGACGAAGCAAGTGGATCTGCTTTGATCTATTCTTTATTTTTTCTTAAAGACCAGGCTGATGTTTAAATGGTCAATAAGTGCGCAAAGAAATTCATTTTTTCCCTTATGTATGCCATTTTGACGCCTGTATATCCTCACGGCTCTGAATACTGGAACGGGTGCAATTATTTTTTTTTTTGAAATGGACGACCATATTTTTAGTGTCTCTGCTGCACTCGCTTTTTGTGAAAATAATGATGAATTAACTTTCTCGCTTGTTTTTGAAAGGGGTAAGAAGGGGAGAGCAAACAAAACATCAATCAAGAAATCGTGTAATAAGACCATATGGCCGTTATAGCCTACCAATATAGACATTCATGTAAGAGAACTACTTACTTCGTTGAAGGTCCGAAAAAAATTCTGGATGGAAGAAGTCAAAAAAAAAATGTCAAGAAGATTAAAAACCTACGATTGCAAATAGATATAAAAAATGGATTAGCGATTGAGAAGATTTCAGAAAACATAAAAAAAATAGTAAAGCACTTAAAACTAAAGAAAATATTCATGTTTAAAGGATTAAACTAAAAGTTGAAATTCGATAAAAAAAAACAAGAAAATCAGTAATCCACTCAAAATTTCAATCACGTTAACGAGTTTGAGAAAGGGGACTCTACTTAAAGCATGCAAAGAAAAGAAGCAAGAATCAGAAGAAATTTAAAAAGCTTTAGGTTAAAAGAATGAGCAAATGAAATAAGATCGTACTGATTTTGTATCTATGGTCTTTTAGAGACTAGGGAGCTACTGCTTGCTGGCTTCTAGTTTTCAATTAGATCGAACATAATGCGTGTGGGGCACTGAAATGAAATTTGTTTTGAGGAACGATTCGATAATGAGGAACGATGATGATGGATGCTAACGAAAACATAGCTTACAGAACAACAAAACTAACTAATAAACTTTACTAAAGTTTACTTTTTTCATTACTCTGACTCTCAATGGGGTGGCGTAACAGCCCATTGAGAGTCAGAGTTTAGCTTTTTCGTGACTCCATTGTGTTGTGCGCGTTATTTTTTTTGACACAGATATTTTTTGTGAAACATTTTTTTTTTACACATGTGGAAGAGACCTTCAGTTTCATGCCAGTTCCGAACGGCGAATTGCGTGTTGCTGTAATGTAATGTAATGTTTACCTCACTAGTAGACATATCACTCTTTTTTATGTAGGCTTCCAATACACGCACTTAATGAAGCAAGGAAGCGTCTCAGATACCTAACTATTTTCAGATTAAAATCAGATTTTTTGGAGCCCAATCAACAGCACAATTAATAAGCAGTGTTTCTCTGACGTGTTTGCACTACAAGAATCAGTACGAAATGAATGTTCGCTAAATGCGTTCATCGTCTAGGGTCGCCTTAAAGAGTCAGAGAATACTTATTGCGAGAGGACATTTCTTGTTTATTTTTCAGGCATTGAAAACAGACCAAGAGTCGAAAAAATGTATTCGAGTAAGAGGGATTTTCGACTTAGAGAGAACCGACTGTATTCAAATACTAAAGACCATTATGAGTAGAATAGAGACCAGTTGTTCTGCGGCTTTTAAACTTCTGTTTAGCTTTTAATTGTTTTAGATTTCTCGTTCTCAAATTGAGTTTTAAATCAGCAAGCAAGCTTGAGTATAATTAGGGGACATTTTCAAATCGTTTTGTGTGACTTTGACGGTTTTCAACCTAAGTTTTCCTTGCTGGCATACATTTTGTCACTGTTTTTGCTTTTATGTTTTCCTGAGTCCTTTTTCTAGTGAACTTGACGTCCATTTGTTTTTTAAATATCTCATTATTAGTTTCATATTTTTTTAGTTAACTTTGAAATTTTTCAGATCGTGAGAAACGTAAGAACTACTCTTTCGAATGCCTTACCTCTAGAAACCTCCTCTTTCCGGATTTTCTCAATAACATTTGAATTAGTTTCGTTTTATTTGCTGATTAATCTTGCTCTACAAACCACCATCATTCTTAACCTGGTCTATTTTTAAGTCTTGTGGTGAATTGTGGCTCCTATTTTCACATTCCCATGAAACAACTCACTACTGTAGTTTCAGTCCTTTCTCAAATCAACTACAAACGACTCACTTCTCTCAGAAGAGTTTCAAACTTCCCATTTCGGCATCACTAACCACAGCAACCACCCATCTGTCTCTTTTTCCTTCCTTCACCACTCGCTTAACATCCTGTCATTTCAGTCTGTGCCTCTCTCCTCCATTTCCCCTCTTTTTTGTCTTCTTCCTAGTCCCAACAAATTTCCCCGATAAAGTTTCAAACTTTTCCGAAAATGTTTTCAAGCCCCTTTCACTCACTGACCACCGGCCATTTGTCATTGAACCACTAGACCCGCCTCATACCACCGTCTCTCCCAGGCCCCCTGACATTCAGTTCTCCTTCCACAAAATCCTCCCTAAACCTCACGCGATACACGTGCAAACGAATTCATTCCCCGAATATATCCCAAAGCTCGAATCGCTTGTGATTATTACTTCCGTTTGGTTGGAAATTGTGGTCCACACAGGATCCACACCCCCCAACCACCATCAAGGGCGAAAAACAAGCTTCGTTCTTTATCCAATTGATCCTACGACGACCCCCCACATAATCAGCAAATAAATATCAATAACCACCCCCTGGAGGGAAATCGGCAAGGATCCGAATTTGATTATTAATTCCTTGAGCCCACCTTGGCGCGAGTTCCATTCAGGGGTTGTCCTCCCCCATCCACCACCGTCGTCGTCGTTATCGGAATGCGGCAGAAGGATCTGTCTGTGTACGTGAGGGTATCCTTTACTCAAAAATAATTGCTTTGCCGAAAAAAAAAAGTTTTCCTCCCACCGAAATTAAATTTCCCTCGAAATAGTTGTTGGTGGGTGGGGATGGGTTTTGCGGGATTAGATTGGCAATCATCCTGCACCAGCTCAACACATGTTTTCAACGATTTTCGACGGCCCGTGGACTCAGCGAGGAGCTTAAGTTGTCACAAGTTGTAATTTGATTTGTGGAAAGGAGAGGAAAGCAGGCTTTGCGGTTAGTCACCCCTTCGAATGGGGATTAGCGAGACACTTGACGGGGCTCGTGAAATTTCACGGGAGGTCACGTAGGTCCTTGGGAAAAACATATTAACTCGTCCTTGAATTGTTATTTCAATGGCAGCGAACAAATTGCAAAGTTTTAGTGAAGGGCAAAATGGGTTGGGAGGGCGGGGTGTAGTGACTTCGGTTCGGTAGTTTTGCGAGTAATTTCCTTAACGACTCTTTGGCAGGACATTATCTGGGATGGAGGGTGCTGAGTTGAGTTTTTGAGAGGTCACTTTGCTCTTAGCCAAGTCGTTTGTGGGGAATTTTAAAGCACGAGGATGGAAGGAAATGGGGTACAAAGTTTATGAGGTGGGGTTGTGTGGGAAAGCTTCTCTGAGTCATTTTCCTAACTTTGATCTGTCAATTCTTGAGTAGCTGTCTTTTTGTGACGTGTGTCAAGAGGTTTGCAACAAACTGAGGCTTATGTTTTCAGATAGATTCAATTCAAGTTGTTGCTGCTTCCTTAAGTCAGATTAAAACTCCCTATCTCTCAATTCTAACACTTTCTTTTGTTCAATTTAATACCTTCTACTCGAATGATTAGCGCATCAAAAGTTATCTCCAAGTTTTTTCGTTTTTTTTTCAAGTAACAAACTCACTTCGCAGTCCTCCACTTCTCAAAAACACGTTTTCAAGAGGCTTCACTCAACGTTTTTCTCTTTAGTCTTAAGGCTCAGAAAAGCTAGAGCACACAGTAGAAGTGCGGATTTTCCTGCAAGGATTTTATATGAAGTTTTACAACGCATGAAAATGGTCGAAGAGAAATGTTCGTTAGGAGTAACAACGTAGGGTTTTCCAACAAAAGGTGTTATTTTGAATACACCCGCTTTTTCGGTAGATGTCACTTTTGAAGCAATAAACGTCATTGCATCGTATTTTGTATAAAGACTTGGTTCTTAAAGCTTATAAAGTGCAGTTAACACAAGAACTCAAGCCGGTTGATCGTCAACAACGTCGTGTCTTTGCTGATTGGGTCCTTGAAATGCATGAAAATGATCCGAAATTTTATCGAAAAATCATCTAGACTAATGAGGTCCATTGCAAAAAAGAGTTCAAAAACGATCAAGAAGAAAAAGTTAGGAAGAAAAAAGAGTATTTCAATACTTAAATATAAAAATGAACACAGAGTACCACACTTGAAACAGTCCCAAAATCGTTGCCACCACTCTCTTACAGGAAGATGAAAAATGTTCCAAATTTACGCTTGAAGCCAAAAAAAAAAGGTCCGACTTCGCTTATCTTTGATGAAATAAACCTGAGATCAAAAAAAAAAAAGAAGAGTAAATAAATAAGAGAAATATGGTTGAGCTAATAATAGCACTGGGAAAAATGAAAAATAAGAAAACTCCGATTTCATAAAAAAATCTTTCTTCCGGTTGTCTTGAAACATTGCTGATGTCCTACAACAACATACTTCATTCAGAAAAAGTGCCAGAAGTCTTTTTAAAGTCCGTAATGAACGCCATATTTAAAAAAGGCTATAATAGCCTCCCAGAAAACTATAGAGGCATCTCGCTTCTCTCAGCATTTAGAAAGGTCTTCACACAATTCTTACACCAAAGGTTGCCAATTTCGGTGCAGACCAATAATCGCCTTAGTGTTTTCCAATCAGGTTTTCGTGCAGGTTTGTCGACCATAGACCAAATTTTTGCTTTGACAATGATTGCTAGGAGATTTAGAGACAGAGGGAGGATACTTTATGCATTCTTTGAAGACTTCAAGGCGGCTTTTGATACAGTTAATAGGAATTCGTTAACACATTGAAGGTCACGCCGTATACGAACAAACTTAGTGCTGGTCACCGTTGACCCACATGGCATTCAACGTGTTGATGTACAAATTATCAAACCTGGGACTTTCATCCATATTTATGAGGTAGTATAAAGAGCTTACCGCAAATGACTCTGCTGCAGTTTTCTGTCAGACTGCAGTTCAGTCAGGAATTCCACAAGGCTGCGTGCTAAGTCCACTTTTATTTGCTCTCTACAGAAATGACATTGTTAGTTTTATACCGGGCGGGACGGTGTTAGAGTTTGTGAATTTGAGGTAAGTTTTCTTTTACGATGTTGACCTAGTTATTTTGCCTGATAGCCCGCAAACCCGAAGCACCGTAAAGGTCAATCATCTTCATCACTTGAGGTGTTTAACAATTACCCAATTTGAAAGAAACATGTCTAAGGTACAAGACACCAGTGCCACCATCAGCAGCTGTGGAATGAATTTTTTCAATAGCTGGCTTGCTAAATACTTCCACGCGTGGGACACTTTCAGAATTTCGAGAAATTGTTGCTTTTAAAATGAACATTAACTACGTGTAGGGGGTGCTAAGAAAACCTAGCATTTGGATATTATTTTGTTTTTTCTGTTTTTACTACATATTAGGTTGTCAAATATCTCCCTTCCGCCTTTTTGTCTTTTGAATTTTCCGGCTATGTACAAAGCGCTACAGAACTCGTATCTAGCAATAGATCTTTTGAAAGGTCTTGACATAATCTACAAAACGACGCTATGCATGATTAGTTTGGATACGAGCTTTGTAGCGCTTTGTACATAGCCGGAAAATTCAAAAGACAAAAAGGCGGAAGGGAGATATTTGACAACCTAATATATGGATTGTGTTCTTTATTTGTAATACAAAATCTTATGACTAAAAATTTAAAATCACTTTAAAAAAAAGGACTTGTTTTCATATTATACACTATCGTATTAGACGGTACGATTTGTAATCACGTTCTACTAGTCAAAAGACTAAGAAAACAGTTACAGTCAAAGCTCTCTAAGTCGAACGCCCTATAACTCAAATACATTTTTTTCGACTCTTGGTCTATTTTCAATTCCTCTAAGTCGAATTTTTTTTTTTTGCAAAAAAATAAACAAAAAATTTCCTCCCGCAACTTTCATCAAGCCCGCAACTTGTATTTCATTCTCTGACTCTCTTTCAATTTGGCACTGGACGACGAACACGTTTCATTTCATGTTGACTTTTTAGTGCAAACACGTCGGAGAGCAAGGCGCATGTGATTGCCCCTATTATTCTTTACTTATACAAGAAAGAGAGAGACGACGATGTTCACAGCAAAAATGAGGATTTGCATGGCGACCTATACGACAAACATCGAACCCAAAGAACAAGAGAAAATCGAAACTATTCGCCAGCGGTTCTCGAAGCACAATTATGTTGGGCGAACACAATTGTCATCTAGGGCCACATAATCGTCGTCTACACACAACTACAAATGAGCTATAGGTTATTTGTAGCTTCATTCTCCCATTTTAAAGACTCAATCCAAAATTACAAGCTTTTTTAAGTAATTTCCTGTGTTTTTTTCTTACATGTGCACTCTTTTGAATAAAGTAAAGGTTTTTAAATAAAAAAATATTAATCCCTTTAATTTTTCTCGAATTTTTCTAAAAATCCCTCCAACTCGAACTAATTTTGATTTCCCGTGAAAATTCGACTTAGACTGTATTTGATTTTAAGTCAGACGACCAAGTCACTATTTTATGTGACTAAAAAGACTGGGAGCAGTCAATGAAGACTGAAGTCATTTAACTTACGGTTAATTAACTGCACCATGAATAACTACGTTAATGCAGTATTTAGCTTATCAAATAAACATAATATCTAGGGCTAGAACTTAGCTCTTTAGGCTCAATTACATGCCACAATGACAGGATGCCTATGCTACCTTCACGTTCTGCATCCGTTACGAGATCGAGAACATTTACCACTTTATGGCGACATGCCCTAGCACATGAACTGCGTTTACTATATTTCTCTAAGGATTTTCTCGTACTTTTCTTAGCTTTTTACTTTTGTGTTGTATTAAATTTGTAAGTAATGTCAACTCACAACAGGCGGCATTTTGCCACGTTAATCAATGTTATATTTTTTGAAAATAATAAAGAAGATTTAATAATAACAGACAAAAAGTTTCATTGCTCGGATAGACCCGAGATTCCAATCTCACTAAACGAAGCGCTTTCAAAAAGATCTCGGAAAAGTTTAGACTTGATTCCTGAATTCTGGAAGTGATAGCTAGAGAGTTAGAGCAACTGAAGACCAGAAAATCGTATTCAGAAAAGTCAATCGAGACTTTCGAGCTGTGAACTTTCCACTAAGAAAAGCGCATCAGCAACACCTTCCAAAGTTGGCAGACGCTCTGACTTTTTCCATAAAACATTCAAACTAACAGCATAAAAGGCGCCTTTGTTTGTGCTGTGCCCACAAAATTCTCAGCGACCTCTCGATACTCCTTCCAGTTGCATATCTCACCCTAGTCGAGGACACCTACGCCAAAGCAACTAGTAAGCAAAGTCCAGACCACCTCTCCACCCCTACGGAGCGACCTTTTTGCAAGCAAAATGATTATGCAAACACACACACACATGCTGCCAGGTCGAGTGGCGCGCTGCTCGCTCGCAATTAGTTAAAAGTATCTATTTCGGGAATAGAGCCGAATGCAGAGGGGAGACCGGAAGGAGTGTTGGAGCGTCGATAAATCGGTTCAAGAATAAGCAAACAAAGCGCGCCAGCAAATGGAGAAGCAAATGAAGCATGTTCGGGTGTTAGTTGCTGTGACTGGTTTACGATGTTGCAACAAATTCATCGGGGTTGTAAAAATAAAAACACCGACAAGGAGGGTGAGAGGGTGGACTACAACAAGAAGAGAAAGAAAAGCTGAAAGTGAACGCCCACGGTCTGTTTGCAGAACGAGTTGATGTTTTGCCAGCGAATTAATGAAAAGTAAATTGAGGGGCTGAAGAGGGTGGATGGTGTTTGTTTATGTGCAATCGTCGACTGCAATCGGAACGAAATACTCAACAACGACAAGAAAGACGAGGACGAGGACGAGGACGGGTCGACAGAAGTGCTACTACTGGACGGGGAATGATGGGATTAGTGGCGTGAAGTGTCGTGGGATGTTAGTTGGGGGTGTGAGTTTATGAGCTGAAGGTGGATGTTGATGGCAGAGGAGCTAATGGGGTTCTTGACATTTGCCAGTTGGTGTTTTAGAACTCAAACTGATGGGGTGTATGGGGAAAAAGACTTGATGGCAACAAAACGGCTGGAGAGGCAACTATCAGAAGTAGGGGAAGAGAAAATGCAACTGGACGATATTTTGAAAAAGGGGAACTCAATGAATGAAAAATGAATGACAAATGATGAACTGGAAATGATATTTGACTGTGTCGACTATTTAAAGGTCAGAAGATGCAAAGAATCCCATTGTAAGCTTGATTCTTGTTTACAGTACCTTCAAAAATTGAGCACACAATCACAAACATAAAATCTATATATTTTGCTGGAAAAAAGCATGTTTTGTTAACTTTGTTGTTGTTTTTAATTTTTAATGTTTTAGATTTGTCTTGTCCCTAAATGACTTTTTGAGACTGGATTTTGAAAAAAAAACAAAGGTATGACTTGTTCGAGAGTGTATGCTCAATTCTGTGAGGTACTGTATATTTAAATTGAAAATATTTCAAGACTTATTTTTGAAAGCCAGATGTGAAAGAAAAGCCTCAGTAGTCCCTTGACGACCGAGAGTAAGAACTCTAAAATAAAATAAATAAATAGTCTTCATACAGGGCCAAAGTCTAGTTTCTTCGCGCGAAAGAAGTCTATGCGTCGGTAAACGGGCGGTTTTTGGCGTCTTTTTGAAGTACGCTGCCGGTTTTAACTGAATTTTAAAGAAAAATTAGGGAGATATCATAGGCTAAATGGAGTCGATAAATGCTGCCAAAAAAGAGTAAAGGAGGAACTTAAGGACTCACTAAGATAAATTCTTAATACCAAGAGCTTTAATGGTGAGAAAGAAGACTAGTTTAAATAGACTTGAACAAGAACCACAAAACGAGATGAAGAAGGATGAGAAAAAGGACTTACGAACGGGTCGAACTAGAGTTTAGATTATCAGAAACGATTTGATTTGTGGCTTATGTGATCTTTGGTGACTAAAAGAACTAAAAATGAAAAAAAAAACTGAAAAAAGTTAACATGAATTCATTAAATTTCCAATAAAATTTCGTCAATTTGGCTGGACAAAGTGCAATAATCAAATTTTCAGAATTTACAAAAATTAATTCAACACTTTTATCCATTCAAAAATTATAACAAAATCAAGAAAAAATGTTGCAAAACTCAATCCACAAAATGTTTGCGTACATTGTGTAAATTTATTTGCAAATTTTCTCAAAAAAGATCATTTAAGTAACTGTAACTAATACTTGTACTTTGATCTTTTGAAATATACCTTTCAAGCCGAATTGTCACATTTGGTTTGGGAATAATCTCCTTTTTTAAGACAAATTTCTTTATCGTACGCAAACTTTTGTGGAACTCTGCAGATTCTGATCCTGTAAAGTGTTCCCTTTCAGACATACCGCCATAGAACTTTTTTTTAATTTTTGCAATGATCAATTTTTATATCAATTTTATTAAAATTGGCCCAAAAATTGGCGATTTAGTCCAAAAACTTACGTAAGATTTAAGTTTTGAAATCGATTTGTTGCAAAAGGTTTGAAATCAATCTTAACACAAACAAAGATTTGCGTTTTTGCATGCTCTGCTTAAAAAAAACGTCTTAAAATCGATACCGAATCGGAAAAAAAGGCTTTAAAAACTCATGCAAAACTTCAATATGAGCAAAAAAAAGATCCCTGCTCGTAAAAATTCTAAATTCTAAAATAAAGATGGAACTTGTATTTTAGTGATGTAAATTGATGGTCTTATTGCGGCGTCAGGGTTGGTCTTATTCTTGTCTGATTTTCTGATGGAAAATTTCAGTGTGGATGTGAGCTTAGAACGAATGCCTTTGCCATCGCCTTTAATCTCCAAAAACCGTCTGTGTTGGCAATAACCGAAACACAGATATAGAATAACCCCGACCTATCGGATTTCACCCTGCCTGGCTATAACTTGGTGCCTCTTTTCGTCTTACATCGCGGTCTCGCCATTTACGTTCGCATTGATGTAGCTTACCAGATTCAACTACAGTTTGGCCAATGTTTCAATCCGGAATTTAACTTCCTGTGGCTTAAATTACTGATCCGTAAGCATTTAAGACATTACTGCTTTATCAACAGAAGCCCAACTATTGATAGGTGTTCAACCTACGGTGAGTCGGTTATGGTCTCAGATTCTATCACAAAAATTATATCCCTATTTCCTCGCACAGAAATTGCCATTACGGGCGATTTAAATGCTCTGGACTTGTTTTTGACCTCTGATCCTGACAAATACGCTATCAACATAAGCTCGTCCGAACATTGTGTCGTGTCATCTAGCTTCTCGCTATCACCCCACCACAGTTAAGGGAAAAAAAATTCTAAAAGAACTGTATGACTCTACGAAAAAGCGAACTGGAGCGGGATCTTAACTCGTCACTATGCTTCCTCGATAGTGACGTGGATGCCGCTGCTGACATGATCACCAACGACATATTGCTGGAAATGAGGTCCTTTATTCCTCACCGAGTGAAGGTTATCAAACCTAAACGTGTGGTATGACTCGAACTGCAAAGAGGCCATCGGGCTTAGAGAATTAAACTTCCGGATATATGTATTATATAAAGAGAACCTCTCTGAGGAAAACCGGTAGAAGTCTAAATGAGCCAGAAATGACTGCAATGCAAATATCTGACTAGCTTAATTTTTACATTAACAAAATTTGAGGCAAAAAGTGCTGCAATGTCCCAACGGTAGCAAACAATTCTGGTCAGTTGTCAAAAACACAAAGAATTCAGAATCGTCGTTAATTCCTACACTCATTCACAATGACATTCCAGCTGTCAGACAACTAGACAGACAAGGCCTATCTGCTTGCTTGCTGCCAGCTTAACACTACCCGATTGCACTTTGTCTCCACCTGTACTTGAGCGCGTAAATTGCTCCGCGGGACAAATCGACTTTCGCACTCGTACAGCTGCAAGAAGTCTCAAAGATCTCAGCGTACACAATAGAAGTCGAAATGTTTATTTAACAAGTAGACGTCGACCTCAAAACTGTCGAAGCTTCAATTTTGAAAATGCTTTTGAACAGGTTAAAAAAAAAACCCATAATCTTAAACACACAGCAAACAAATAATGAGCAATTTGGAGAGAATGAGCAATTGGGAGATATGAGCAGCTTAGACCTAAGTAGCCCTTGATAAAGCCTCAAGGACTTCAAAAAATTTAGAAATTGAATGACTCTCTTAAAATTTAAAACATTCAAATCCATTTTCCTTAATTTAATTCCCTTAATCATCATCATCATCATTTTCTTGACTGCGCGTTCCACTAATGGCGTCGCGGGAGCAATGCACCCAAGAGAGATCTCCAGGCAACCCGATACTTTCTTAATTCAAAACAAAATTCGATAGTCCTTTATTTAAAAAAAATGTTTTTCTCTTCTCTATTTCAAGAGAATCGAATTTTCATGCATCTACCCATCGTTGATTCAAAAAAAAAGCCAGTCTCCAGTCCCGCCTTGCCAAAAACCCAAACCACGGCACAACTCCCACTCTCTCTAAAGAACTTAACAACCTTGTTAACGACGCCCTTCATCAATCTCATCACGAAAAAGCAAGACCAGCGCCCATCTGCATAAATTTTCCTCGCCGTAAATTGTCCATTTTCCCGGCTTAGCGACCATAAAGCCAAAAGTGTCCCTAATGCTGCTTTTATCACTTCTAACCTCATAAACTCTGTTCCGGCGAAAAAGTCCTTCAACACACGACAGCCTGCTAATTACCCTGTCGCCACCGCCCATTTAATTCGTCTCGTCGCAATTAACTCCACGTTTTCATCGAAATTCGAAAAAAAAAGTAAGAAAATGACGCGACATAAAATAAATTAAACGCATTCCGTGAACGCTTCCCATTCTGCAATCGACGCAGGCTAGCGATTCAGCGAAAAGAAAAACAGCCACCCGCATCTGTCCACTTAAAACAAAGAGAGCAGTTTTCTAAGAAGGCTAAGCTCGGTGTGCCGTGGAAAATCGGAAAATCCCATTAAGGACATTAAAACGCCGTGGTGCTGTGTCAAAGGTCAAACTTTCCAGCGGAGACAGAAAAAGTTCATTAGAACTGCATCTACAAGTTCGGCGGAGTGGAATTTTCTCAATCCGAAGATTCCTTTTTTTGTTTTTATGGCCTCGTTGTCCTTAATCCAATTTTCCTGCTCAGGACATTTATCTAAGTTGTCCAGTTGTGGAGCGGGGAAGGATAATAAAACGGATTGCGATTGCATTTTCTGTGTAGGCCTTAAGGAATTTGAATTTGAATTTAATCCTCTTTCTACAGACGTCGTCGTTGTCGTTGTCGGTGCGGGTGCATGCAAAAGGATTTGCATTTGAAAGTGCTGCAAGGATTTTCTTGGGTGGGGGCGTTAGAAAGTTTGTGAGCTGGGGGATGGCCGATGATGTTCCAGTGTGTTCATGATAACATTTCCTTGTTGTACTGTCCATAAAATTGACACTCTATACCGGACCGGATCTCGATAAAGTGCCAAATGGCCTTCTGATTACATGGAAAGAGCACAAGTTTCTGGACGGACGGAATTAAGTGTTACCGCCAGCTGTTAATTCAGCAATGTCCTTGGGGCTTTGTTTGAGCTACGTAACTTATGTTGGAAATGGACGAGGGGTCGTGATTGATGGGGAAAAGTTACTCTTAGTTTCTTGAGATTCTTGAAAGTCGGACGTGAATCTACCACTTCCAAGTCCTGAATTCACCAAGGGAATACATGATTTCTGCCACTTTTTGGGGCTTTTTGGAGACTAGTTGACTTGATGTTAATTGAAGCACATCTAAAAGAAAAATTTAAAATAAGCATTTCCATTTTTTTGATACTTAGACATCAAGCGATATTTTGCTCCCTGATAAATTTGAAAAGAAAAATTACTTAGGTAGAAGCTTAAGGATCGCAAATATGGACGTTGAAATATGAATAAGCTGATCACAGTCATTGCAACGTTGCTGCAAAGGGTTGGCCATTTAGTGGTTTCTTTCTTAAACTGACATTTGTTTCACGCTCGAAAATTTTACAGACAGTAAGTATCATACTTTCGCGGAACGAAATGATTCGTCGTAACCTTGAACTATGTTGGAAAATATTCAAAATTTATTTCCAAAATAAGTCCAAACATGGTGTCTTTTGAAAAGATGTTTTAGCCGAAATGAAGCACCCACCGCTTTTGCTTTTTGTAAAGTGCTTTCCAATAGGGACTTGACAGCTTTGAATTTAATTTTTGAACGCATCCTTTCACTAATCTTCGAACTGTTATTGTCAATTTATTCAGTAAACTCAACATTTTTATTATGGTAAAGTCCATGAACGAGTAACGTCTGCAAATCATAAAAATTTTCTACCGAAATCCGGAGTTGGTGACCACAACAAGCTCGTCCTAATAGACAAGCCATAACAAGTTTAGTGCAGAAATGTGAGTCTGAATATTCGCTGTGTGATGTTTTTGCCGTGTCAGTGAGACAACGGGTTGGTTGAAGTGTCGTGGCAACCGTAGCAAACGATCCAAATCACTCAATTCCACGGTGTTCTCAAGAACTGGGCATCGCTTAGACCACATTATGGCGTATTTTACATAAGGATCTTAATTCACAACCATACAAGATCAAGCTGACTCAAGATTTCAGCAGATGGACCACTTGAAGCGACGTACAGGGGCGTGCAAAAATGGATACATACTCGGCGATCGTATGGTTTTTGTAAATAAAAAACCTCCCATTTAACCAATTTGAATGATTTTTGTGTTATTTGGACTAAGATGGACCAACAACTTTTTAAAAGATCCAGTCACACCCTAATGCACAAAGACACTTGCCTTGCAGTAATAGTAAGTTCAATTTTCTTAAAAAAAAGAGGTTGGCCCATTATAGTTTTCTTTTGAACTAGAATACATAAGACCACTCGGTTTTTTGTGTTCGACTCAGAATAAACGTAGGCATTAACGACAAGGTGATATTTTAGCACTGCGACTAACAGTTTTGAAAAAAAAAAAAATATTTACACTGTTTTTCTACTATTTCTTATTAAAATTTGTATGCGAATTTTTAACAAACTATGGGCATGAGCAATCTAATTTTAATGTGTAACTAAAGAACAAGTTTTTGGATTTCGATATCGGTATAGTACTTCATTGTAGGTGTTGCCATTGTTTTTTAATGAATTTTTTTTCAATGTTGTTTGATTTGATTTTAAATTGACCCTGCCCTTAAACGGGGTGAGACAGACGCCCCGCCCATAGCAAAAATTGGTCGTTTTTGTACGCTCTATGAAAAATCATCACCAATTTTTGTCGCCAGAGTTATCTTACTCTCCCCGCATATCGAAACAGATGTTTTTCTAAACGTGCAAAAATTGATACATTGGGGTCAAGATGAACTTTTGTGAACGTTCGCCGTTCTATAAATGCGATCAAAATCATTTGTAATTCATTTTTTTGGTGATGAAGTAAGGAAAAATATAGCACAATATCCATTTGTGCACGCCACTGTACGTTCACCGATTAAGCTCTGGAGAAGATGATAAATTTCATCGCAAAATCGTCTTCAGTGACGAAGCTAATTTTTGGCACAATGGGTTCGTCAATAAGCAAAATATGCGCAATTGGCTGGCTGAAAATACACATGTGCTTCATGAAACACCATTTCATCCAGAAAAATTAACTGCTTGGTTCGGTTTGTCTGCCGGCGGCGTAATATGTCCTTATTTTTTCTTCGACAATAACAATCGTCACGTTATTGTAAATGGCCAGCGTTATCGCGCCTTGATTCTCGATTATGTTTGGCCAAAAATGGAAGATATGGACTTGGACGACATGCGGTTTCAACAGCATGGTGCCACAAGCCACACAGCACACGTTACATTCGAAGAGTAGGTCTTAGTGACTGTCTGCGATAAACGCAGGCTCACGTAGGCCATTTGTTGGCTCATTATGCTCAAACATCCGGATTGTTCCCAATGCTCAGACTCGCTGCCTAAAAAGTTTCCTGCAAATATACCAAACAAACTACCTGTTTGACGTGCAAATTTCGTAGTCTGATATCTCTTGGGCTATATCAAATTGGATCTGTTGACGAAACCGCTAATGCGCCTTACATCCAAGTTAGTGAGTTCGCTTAAATCCTCAAAGAAGTACGCACCTAGAGTGCGTTTCTTAGTATGTGAGAGTCCATGTTAAACGAAGACGAAGTGTCGTCTCCTCTTCCTCCTTATCTATGCAGAACAGTCGGTTTGATGAGCGTGTTATCTCAAGAAATGGGCCAGTTGATTGGCCGCCTCGTTCGTGCGATTTAACGCTTCTAGACAATTTTTTTGGGGCTACGTTAAATCAGTGGCTTATGCCAACAAGCCGACGACGTTCAAAGAGCTCAGAGGCAGCATTGAACACGAAATAGCGGTGTGGCCGAATCATCGAAAATTTAGTTCAATGAATCGACTGCTGCATATGAATAAGTCGAATCCAATAATAAGGTTTTAGAAATATCTTAAACAGTTTGCGTTTTATTTAAAAAAAAAAGTTGTCAAGTCCTTATTGGAAAGCCCTTTATAGTAATTAAAGTAATTTCGATGTCAAAGATGTACCACGCACTGGAAGGCCAATTGTTGAAAATGTCGATAAAATTATGGACATTGTCGAGTCCGACCGTCATCTAAGCACTGTTTCGATTGCTCAAGAGCTAAAGATTGCACAAAAAACTGTTTGGAACTATTTGAATAAGGCTGGATACGAAAAGAAGCTCGATGTATGGGTGCCACACGAATTAACGCAAAAAAACCTCATGGACCGAATCTCCATCTGCGAATCGCTGCTGAATCGCAACAAAATCGGCCCATTTTTGAAGCGGTTGGTGACTGGCTATGAAGAGTGGATCATTTACGACAACTATAAGTGAAAACGGCCGTGGTTGAAACGCGGTGAGCCGGCGGAAACGGTGGCCAAGCCAGGATTGACGGCCAGGAGGGTTTTGCTGTGTGTTTGGTGAGATTGGCAGGGATTTAACTATTATGAGCTGCTCCCATACAGCAAAACTCTTTACTCGGAACTGTACTGTTAATAATTGGACCGTCTGAAGGAAGCAATCGCCCTGAAGCGACCAGCTTTGGCCAATAGGAGAGGAATTGTGTTCCATCAGGACACACACATCGATAGTGACTCGCCAGAAGCTCTGGGAGCACGGTTGGGAGGTTCTTATGCCGGCATCAAGTGATTACCATCTGTTCCTGTCCATGGCGAACAATTTCGCTTGAGAAAATCGACTGTCTAAATTTTTTGCCAATAGGAACGCAATGCTTCTACGAAGAGGCATAATGAAATTAACTTTAAAATGGCAACAAGTTATCGAACAAAACGGCGCATATTTGACCTAAATCGGATCATCCTAACTATGGTAATTAAAGCCTTCAATTTCATGCAAAAATAATGGATTTCTGTTTACTACACCTAATACTCGTATATCACTTTTTTCAGCAGACAAACGTAATTTCGATTAAGCTGAGGCTGATAAAGTGCGGGTGCCGTGGCTTATTCGGTTGGGGCGTCGGTCTGTTAAGCGAGAGTACCCGGTTCAAATTCAGGAGGAAAAAAAAAACACCACAAACATTTTTCACGGCCCCACCTCCAGCGAATGACTGACAATCCACCTGGAGTACTTCTGTCACGGAAAGCTTTCGTAATTCGGCGTTCGGAACCGGCAATAGACTGTAGGTCCCCTCTACATCCACGTCAAAATTGTAACGCTTACAACACAGTGAAGGAGCGAAAAGCTAGGCTCTGGCGCTTTCGTGGGCTGTTACGCCACTAATGATGATGATGAGGCAAATTCCCATTTTTTAAACACAAATTTTATCTTCAAATTTGATATCTTAAACTCTTTATACAAGTTTGTGATTTAATTTACCGCTTTTTTTGGAATTGTCGATGCAACCAAAAATGTTTTACTGTCCCTTTCGGTTCCTCGACCATGGCAACCATTGGTCCTTCTCTTATTAATTTTTTTACAACGACCTTGATCCCTTTCAATTGCTTTATTCATTCTCCCAAAAAATGCTGAAAGGCCCAATTTCTTCATTTGCCGCCATGTGGCCGCTATTGTGGAATCACCACACTCTCAAATCGAACGACCCTTCGTTGTCCTTAACCCGAATTTCATCCACACTCACCCACTCGTCCTACTCGTCGTGCCCTAATCGCGTCTGTTGCTCACCAAATGGCAATCGACCATGTTTCGAGTTTGTTTTTCTCTTTTTTTTTTTATCTCCAAAATTGCCAAACTTAACGACAAAACACAAAAAAAGGATAAAAAAAAAAAATACAAATTGATATGCACTTCAAGTATCGCCGACGACAACAATGGGGGCGACTATTATTAGCACCCACCCACACATAAGGCACATTTTGTCCTAAATAGAAAATAGTCCTCCCCGACGGGGTTGGAATATTTCAGAAGCCATTACAGATGACAGGACATTTATCCAGCGAGGATGATATCCTCGGCATTGGATGTCAAAACAGACAGCATCCTTGTTGCCGTCATTCGTCTTCATCAAAACACGACACGAGAGGGAGAGAGACTGAGAGTCAGTGATGCGCTGATGCTGATGAGGCAATCTGAATGGGATATCCTTTTTTTGTGTGAAAGGCGAGAAAAGGATAATCTCGCTGTGCAACATGAGCGAGGTGCCACTGTTGCTTAATCAGACGGAAAAAAACAAACGATGAGAACACCAACGATGATCCTGATTGCGGGGATTTTCTCTCTTTTTTTTGATGCTTTGTGTGGATTAGAAAAACACTTAGCAAGGCGAACTGTTGAGCTGTGAAGGATGTTTGCAAGGACTTTCGACCCAGACGAACGTAATCGAATCGTTTTTTTTTCGGTTGTGAGTTGGTGGGTGTCTGCTTGAAGGATGAGGTCTTTTTAATCGACACAGGTGAGAAATTTGGATTTAAAGACGCGCGCAGAGGATTAGGGAAATTTGATGAGATTTTCGTGATAATGAGTTGGGAACGAAGAGAAGGAGAGAGAGAGAGGGATTACTGACGGTTGAACAGGACACGTGTCAAGCAGGGGACGATGAGGGAAGGATGTGCTTCAACTTTTGAAAGACTTGGTCGATGGGAAGGAGTGTTTCAGCGGAGGTGGAATTATTTGAAGATCCTGTTAAATTTGGTTCTCTCTCGATGTCGATTTTTTGACTCAAATTTCAGTTCCGTCTAAGTGCGTCAAACTGATGAGAAATTTCTGTGTCGGTGGACGGGTGTTTGGAATGAGTGGGTGGCAAGTGATTATGGTACTTTCTTAAGGAAAGTATTCATGGCTGTCTATATAGACAGACAGATATTGATTAATTTTGTTTTCTGTGCAGATACTAGAAATTTAAGAACGAAAATACATATGTCGTTTAAGCATGGCATTGCCGCCTGCCGGTTTCAAGACTCTCTACTTTCTTGTATCTGTATCCAATCAACGGTGCAATTTCAGTAACAAGCTGAGTGAGGGCGTTGTAGGTTCACTTAAATCCACTTGGGATCATTCGTACGGTCAGCAGGATGTCGTCTAAGACAGATTTTTTGAAAAATCCAACTCAGCATCGAATTTAGTGAAGCACATTATTCGCAGGATTTCGTATTTGGCTCCTAAACGAACCTTTGAAACTGAAAAAGCGCTCTTTCCTTCACTGGCGGCCATTTCTCTCGGTTCTAGGTATCCACAATTTCTCCCTCGCTCATTTTTCTTTTTGTTTTTTTTTTCTTTTTTTTTAAGGTCTCTCTTAGTGCTTCTGCTCGATTTTAGACCTTAACAGTGAAAGACTCTCAGTTCTCGGTGTGATCTTTTTGATCCCTCAGAGTGAAATTTTTGTTTCTGTCAATTGTGCAATATAGAGGATCTTAAAAAATCCTGTTTTAGATCCTCTCCACTTAATTTAATCTCTGTTCAATCTTTTTAAAGTCAGACTTGGAAGAAAAGGGGCTTGGACGGGATCAAACGTAAACCTTCACCTAGAAATAATCGTCGTTATCCAAAATACAGCGTTAGAAAGTGTTTTCCATTTCGAAAAAAGACTCTTAATTGTATTTGTTTGATTTTATTGCTTTTGCCATGCTTGAAGCTTTTTTTTAATTCGTACGCGTCCCTTTAGGAAGAGTTTAGACCGTGAAAACTTCGTACAGGTCCCTTTTAGAAGAGTTTAGACCTTGCAAACTCTTCTTTAAGTTTTGTTTTCCTTCTCGTAATTTTTTTTATTGCCTTTACAACCTTTCCCAGTCCCTTTCCACAGCTCCCACGGCCTTAAGAAACCTTCACTGTGGTCATACAGACTCCCGATTCGATTTATCGTAGACTTTTCTTTCGTTGCTCTTTCGTTACTGAAGAGACTTCCCAGTGTCAATCGCAGACTTTTCTTTCGCTACTCTTTTCCTTAAAGCTTTTAACCAGCATCTCAAGTCCATTATCAGCTTCAAACGCCTTGAAAAGACTTCCCAGTGGCAATCGTCGGTGAAAGACGCTCTATTACTATTTTTTTTTAGAAGTTTCATTCGGCCTTTTCATCCCTGAGACCTTTTTCCAGTCTCTCCACATAGCTGCTTACATAAATTTCCCATTCATTCAGCAAAATTTTCCCACAAGCAGCCTTAAAAAATTGTCTTCGTAGTTAAATTACAAGAATCCCTTAAACAGCCAAAAAACTGCTTTAGGAAAACACCCTATTCACTCCCTGTCCCATCCCCTTTTCCACCCACCGTCTCCTGGATAGTCCCTACCCACCACAACCATCACCATCCTAAGCAGCTTTAGATAATTTCCCTAGTTTGGCATAAAATAAGCAATATCCTTCGTCCTTCGGCTAACAATTCAATTAAACTCATTCGTCTTGCGTTAAATCCTCGTTATCCTCATGGTCCTTTTATTTCCCCCAATCGTCCCTTTTCCATTCGTCCATCCTCTTTGGTCCCAAACCACTAAACAAATCTGTCATCCAAACAAAAAAAAAAAACCCAGAAAATTACCGTTTAAAGGACGATAGGAATTTGTTTATTTGCAGCCGCGAGTACACAAAACATTTTGTAGACAAAGTCGTCCTAGAAATTGGACGACACAGGATATTGCGTGGTATGAGGGAGTGATGGGAGGCAATTTCAAGGATCATCAAGGATCTCGTAATTGCGTTGTAGCCAGCCGACCATCTGTGTATGTTGTGAGTGTGTCCTTTATCCTGAGCGATAAAATATGTTCCAAATGCCTACAAAATTAGTCCTCGTCGAGGGAACAAGAGCAGCGTAGGAGAGCCACACCTCTGCCAAGGACGAAGAGAGAAGACGCAACGCAAGTGTTTGTCGTCGTCGCTGAATAAATGATGTCACCTTTGCTTTCGCGGGAAATTGTCCGGGGAAGGAGTCTCATTTAAGTGAATGCGTCACCGGGACAAATTTGAGGACATGGAAATTAAATGAATGGGAAATTTGGTATGAGTGTGTGTGGGGTGCGGGAGAGAGATGACCTTTTTAGATGGAAGAGTGTTAGAATGTCACTTACATTTTTTTTTGTTGATTGATGAGTGGGTGGTGGATGTGGGAGGACAACTTGAATGACATCTTTGATAATAATTGCTCCATATGACACAGACTTGACGATGAGTGGGACCTAAGACAGAAAACCATTTTTCGAAAGCTAAAGTGGGCATGGGGTCCGTGTTTCTCCCGGATGGATATCAGAACGAACTTCTTCATTCCCAACTGGCGGTTAATCCTTAATCCAAGTGGCCTTTTAAACTAGAAGTCTAATTAAGGACGTCTTTCTAGCCTCTGCTCCGTTCTTAATTCAGCAGTTTTTTTTTTTTATTTCTGTGGTCTTTTAGGCTTTTTGAGGTACTTTGGGTGGATACATCAATCTCCTAACCAGTTTTCTCTCAGAGCAATTGCTTAACCAGCTTCTAAGGCCGTCTTTTCTTGTTCATCTTTAAGTTGTTTTGTTGACCAGTTTTTTCTTTAAAAATCGTTCCTTAAACAAATATTTGGGTCAACTCTGCTTTCTTCATTCCTTTATTTTTGTCCCGAAATTTGGTTTAAAAAGTGTTGTGGCCCAATTTTATCGTTTGAGGTTCTTAGAACGTGAAGACACTAATTGAAGCTTCCATCATTTGTGTGACTTCCAAAATATCTGATGACTGAAATTTCACTCTCGAGAACGAGTCATTTTCTTTCGTCCAGGCTCCTTTTGACATCAGTTGTCACTTCATTTTATTGAAAAAGAAGGCCAGGAAGTAAAACAGCAGTGAAAAATTATTTCAAAAGTTCCTAAGTAGAGATTTTTTTGTGTCTTTATCTTTTTTCCTTAATTTGTTTTAACTTTTCGATGTACACGAGTTGACCGAAATGGCGCCTTACAGCCAATTGGTGACCAAAAACTCGTTGTTATGAGTCTTGAAATCCGTATTCACCTACTTTTCTTGCTTTCTTAGTTAACTCTGTCCACAAAACAAGGGACTTTTCATGCCACAGTCGTAGCCTAAAGCCGCACGTCGGAAGCCAATGTCTTCGAATTGTCCATAGCACAGCTGCAGTCCCTTTTTCTTCTTCGAACTTGTGTTCGGAACAAAGAATTCTTTCTTATAACACTCAATTTCCATTTTTTTTGTTGGTCCTGGCTCTAAATTTCCTCTTGATCCATGGTGACGTCTACCGAACTCCTGTGAAGATCCCCTCGCCTGAAGTTCAATTGCCATCTTCTTCTGAAAGTCTGCCTTTTTAGGCCTTTTCTTCTTTTGAAGATGATTTTGAAGTCATAAATTTTATCTTTATTTTTAAGAATTTTTTTTTCATCTACTTTAAGGTTCATTTATCAAATTAGAGTTAGCTTCTAGTCCTTTCCCACAGGTGGAGGATTACGCTGATGATTTTTTTTTAAAATTTTTAGAGCTTCAAACTAATACGACAACTGTTTTTTACGCACATATGGGTGTCCGAGTTCATAACTTTGATGAAGATAAGATAAAAGAAAAGTCTCTTCAGAGAGCGACGATGAGCTCCGAAGGGCTATAGGCAGCCCAACGATATTCGTAAGAAATTTTTATCTTCAAAAATGTCATACAAAAACACCTTAGAAAACTTTTTCGTCAATCGCCATTCGATTTCTTAACGCAGAAAGAAGGACTTTGTTTCGCTTTACAAAAAGCTTCTAAGGCTGCAAAGATCCCTCTCTAAGGCTATAGAATGTTCCTCCAGTACCTGTTCATGTTTTTCGATGCTACAATTCATCTTTCTGCGTTAAAAAATCAAATATCGATTGACGGGAAGGCTTTCTAAGGCAACAGGTAGTGTTTTTGTGGAACATTTTTGAAGGTACAGCTTTCTTGCGAGTATCGTTGGCCATAGGTAGCCCTATAGCCCTTTGGAGTTTATCGTCGCTCATGACTTTTCTCTTTTATCTGTAATTGATGGTGGTCCCTCTATCTTCATCCTTCATCATTCTTGAGTCTGAACGTAGCTTCTCAACGTCAACTTGCGGCTGACGGCTCGGGTTGGACATGAGTAATCTCGATGTAATTAGTCCTTTTTAAATAGCGGACTTCATTAAAATTGAAGAAAATAATTAGAAATAAAATGAACAAGTCAGAATTATATTCGAAATCGTCGAAACCCGAAGTACTTTTTGACTCCTTCGGTTTCTTTCACTAAAAATTCCTTCCAAGCCCTTGCCGTGTGGTCCACACTAAACCTTTCGAAACCCAAAAGATTTTCTCGGAAATTTCTCGCAAGCAGCTTTTCGTCCGTTTCCTTCGTCGTAATCCTACCTAAACTTCCGCCTGCCGAAAATTTTAGAACCAAACTTTTCCCTCCATCGACCCAAACAAACCACGAGTTTATGAAATTTAATTACCATCCACATGTGTTCCACTCCATAAGAACTTCTAAACCAATCAATTTCTGGTGGAGTAGTTTTTCATGAAAATTTCCACAGAGTTCTTTAAGCCAATTATAATCATTCCACACCCCAAAAAATCTCCACCACGCCCGAAAAAAACGTGCAAACCGAACGCAGGATAATTGCGTTGCACAACTTTAATCAATTCACTCGCCGCACAACAACACATCGACCTCGGACCCTTATCCCAAAAAAAAAATCACGAAGTAAAGGACACCCACACAATTTAATCCTTTAATCCAATTAACCGTGCCAAACTTTGTGTGTCCACTGCGTGCGAGAGTCCTGCGACCATCATCGCCACCAAAAATTTGTGGCAACTTCATGGAATCACGTGCCCGGACCCGAGTCGAGTGTATTGACAACTTGTTTGTTCCGTTTTTCGTCCTGAAAAAAAAACATGACTACCACCCCACATCACTAACTCTCCTCTCCTAATGTGAATCCTTTCATTTGTGAAATGAAAACAGCACGGCAAGGACGTGCCGGTGACAATCCTTCGGGAGCTGTTTATCACTGCGAGGTGCAAAGTGACACCGGTGTCGTGCATTTGATGTAGTCATCGTCATCATCGTCGTAGTTGTCGTTGTCGTTGTCGTTGCTCCTGCACCTGAACACAAGTCTTCGTCGTCATCTGCTTCTTTGTCGTTCTCGTCCTTGCCCGAGTGAGAGATCTTTCTGGTGGTGTCGTCACCCGAATGGATCTCAATTTTAGAGCTTCGTGTGCGACGTAAATCCCAGACGTTCCGACAGTTCGTTGTTCCGTTGTCAACTCCTTTTCGTCCTGTTCCTTTAAATGCCACTTAATTCATTGGATGTGCGAGAAAAAGGGCAGGGTGGGAGTCAGAGGACGGCATTCGGTTGAAAGGAAAGAGATATCCTTTTGCCTCAAGGGATGCATTTTGCAGGAGTCTTCTTCTGCATTGCTCATGTATGCAAAGCAGCAGAGCACACTCCTCGAATGTCCTTTTTTTTTCTCTTCCACCTTCCTCTTGGGAGGCTCTCCCACGGTTTCAAATGAATGATTAATGACGGAGAGGAACACACACAGGCCGAGTATGAAACGTGCGTGGAGTGGAGAGAGAGTGTGGTGTTGAATTTTTCGAGATTTTTGTTTCAACGTAGCAGATGTTGGACAAATTTTTGCAAATCAAGTGGAGGTTTTTTAAATTCAGGTGACAAAAAAAAAAAAATTATCCGCACTCGAAAATGGAACTTTTCCTGTTTCTTGAACGTGTAGAACCATCGGTGTTGACTCCCTTTAGAATTTTTAAATACAGAGGTCTTCAGATCGCGCATGTGTTCACACCTACTTACATTATAGGTAAGCAAGACCTTATGTGATGTTGATTTTCATAGAACCTACAATTAGTGTAAGACAGCCTTAGAACAAACTTCAACTTTTGCATAAGCCTAGTCAACAGTCTCTTTGGACACACCATTTGATTGAAAACCTTGTACATTTTTCCGAACATTGTTTTTCCAGAATCCTAATATATGTAAATCATTTAATAATTCAATACATTAATGTTAGATTTCTAATCTTCTCATTCTTCACTTCACTTCATTCCAAGCGACCAAACGAACGATAGAAATTAGCTGCAAAATGTTTCTCGTTGATGGTTTTCTTTTTGAGTTCATTACATTAATTTGGCATTTCTTAAATTCTTAACGCAGCGTATGAGCCCTGTTTCCCTTCAGACCTTATGATTTGCTGTCGGACTCGTTTTTTTTTAACCATAACTCTAACAGATCGGATGGGTTCCATTTTTCTTGTCTGGCTGTGTTTGGAAGCCTTTCGTTGATTTGTTGATGCATTTTTAGAAAGCTGAATTTCGTAGAACTTTCGCGTTGGCTTTTAGTTAAAGAATATAAACTAATCGCTCTCAGGATTTCAAAGTATTCCCTTACGACGCCTGGTCTACAAGTTGGCTACGGGCTTTCGAACAATCCAAATTAATTTTTGAACATATCTTCCACAAACTTTATTTTGCTTTTCATCTCCGATAATTTTCAGAACAACTTCAATTTGGTTCCCTTTAAATATTTGTTTTATTTGACTTACAGTTTGGATAAATATTTGTTAGCTTTGTTTTAGAATTGCTTGGTTGTGCATTTTTAGCAGCAAAATCAAGAAATTGGTTGTCCGCTTGCGACTTGAACTTTTCATATTTCCAAAAAATTTATTTTTGTTGAATAACTAATCAAAAGTTTGAAAGTTTTTTAACCTGCTAAACCTCTTTTACTGTTTTTAATGTCTTAACACTAAATCTAAAAACTTTTTGTGCTTTCTTCTTAAATTAGCCAATTATTAAACAAATATTTTTCGACATCTTTTACGTACAGTAGTAGCTTTATGCGAAGAACTTGACGCGTTATTTAAAAATAAATAATCTGCGTAACGGCTCATACAGGGCCAGAGCATAGCTTGTTCGCGTCTCCACAGTGCTTTGCACGATATAATTTGACACAAGTGAAGGGAACCTACTGTTTAAAGCCGTTTCCGAAGGGCGAATTGCGAAAGCTTCCCATGATAGAGGTTACTCGAGGAGGATTGTTAGTCGTTCGCTGGAGGTGAGACCGTGAAAATTGTTTGTGGTGTTCTATCCCCGGGCTGGATTCGAACCCAGGTACTATCGCTTAACTGTCCGACGCACTTACGATTAAGCCACGGTGCCCACGCGTTATTTAAAGTCTTTAAATGATCCTCAGCAGCCTCCTCATAGCAATCCTATTGTGATTACTGGAAAGGGTATGATAACTTTGGCACCAGAAGATTATGAAAAATTGATTGCGGGCTTTTGCAGATGGGCCAAAAACTATGTGAGGGAGGGTCTCGTCCCCTTTAGGAGAACGAAATTTTAATCAATTTTTTTCAAAAACTATTAACACAAAGAAAACAATTTAGAAGTAGGACTTAAAAACAAGTTTCTGGCTTTCGAAACTGGTATAATATTATACTTCATTATAAGTGTTATCGTTATCTTTTTTAGTAATTTCTTTTTTAATATTTTTTGATTTTTTCTAAAATTGTCTCTACCTCCTAAGCGGGACGAGATAGAACCCTCTTCCATAGTAAAAAAATGCTTGTTTTGACCCCTCTATTAAATACCGTTACTTTTTTTTGACGCCAAAGTTGTCGTACTCATGCCTTTGCTTTGTTTTTTTAATGTCGTATTTAAAATTTTTTTTTTGAATTGAATATAATTACATTCGTCGAAGCCGTTTAAGGCCTACCATTTAAAGAACGCAAATGCAATTTTTCAGTTATTTTCTACAGTCTTCACTTTTCTTCGACTTTTTTATTTGAAGCCGTACTCCACAGGTTTTTTTTTTTTTATAATCTTGACAAAAATCCGTCTACCGAAGTCCCTCCATCTTGCGATCGATCTTTAAACCTGTTTATTACCTTTTTTTTTGTTTTGATTTAAACTCCCTAAAGCGTATTTTCGGCCTATCAACAGGCAGGTTTCTATGTCTATTTTTCATTAGCTATGCGTTATTTTCTGACTGTATTTTAAGCCTCTTCGATGCAACTATTTGTTGCCTATTTTAGTAAACTCCAAGTGTTTTTCTTGATAGAACTTTGTTGGTCTAAAGTAGGACTGTTTAATTGAGGTCCAAATCACTCCGGACTGTAGTGCCAAAAGTTACAGTGGCGTGCAAAAATGTATACATACTCGGCGGTCGTATGGTTTTTTGTAAATAAAAAGCCTCCCATTTGACCGATTTGAATGATTTTTATGTTATTTTTTTCTTTCTTCATCACCAAAAATGAAGTGTAAACGATTTTGACCGCATCTATAGAACGTTAAAAATTCACAAAAGTTCATCGTGACCCCAATGTATCCATTTTTGCATGTTTAGAAAAAATACCTATTTTAATGTGCGGGAAGAGTAAGATAGTTTTGATGCCAAAAATTGATATGGGTTTTTCATAGAGCGTCTAAAAACGAGCATTTTTTGCTATGGGCGGGGGGTCTATCTCATTCTGTTTAGTAGGTACGGGTAATTTAAAATGAAATCAAACAACATGAAAAAAAAAATTCATTAAAAAACAATGCCAACACCTACAATGTAGTACTATACCAACTTAGAAAGCCGGAAACCTGTTCTTTAGTTATACATTAAAGTTAGATTGCTCATGCCCATAGTTTGTGAAAAATTCGCATACAAACTTAAAATTTTGAAAAGAAATAATAGAAAAAAAAGTGTAAATAATTTTTTTTTTCAAAACTGTAAGTCGCAGTGCTAAATTAGTACCCTGCCATTCATGATCGTTTATTCTGAGTCGAACACAAAAACAGAATGGTCCTATGTCTTCTAGTTCCAAAGAAAACTACAATGGGCCAACCACATTTTTTAAAGAGATTTTAAGTTACAATTACTGCAAGCAAGTGCCTTTGAGCATAAGGGTGTGACTCGCTTATTAAAAAGTTTTTGTCCCATTCTAGTTTTCTTTTGAACTGAAAGAATTTTTTTCATATTGTTGTTTTTAATACCAAAATTTTGTACCCTTCCATAAGGTGATCATTCAAAGAAGCCCTTCCAAGGAGGTCTTTTAATATTTTGTCCATAAATTCTTATTACAACTTTTTTTTTAAAACTTTTTCCTCACTCTTTGACGATTTTCTTAGAATTTACATTTCAGAGATTGATTGGATTATTTTTTTCAGAATGAACTTGACATATTTTTTTTTTTCGAACGCGATCCCGTCAGGAAGGCTCGGCAGACCCAGGAGGAGATGATTAGACCAACTCAAAAATCTTGCCTGGCTACATTTAGGCATACCCCCGATGAGTTAGAGTCGACGGTGGAGGATCGAGTTGCTTGGAGATCTATTTTGCGTGCATTGCCATTGCGACCACGTTAGTGGATCATCCGGTCAAGAAGAAGGAGATGATGATGATGATGATGAAATTTTATCTTAAAAGCAACATGAAAAGACTCAACGTTACAATTCTGGAATTCAAAAATCACTTTTCAAAAAGTCCGTCCAACTGCTTCAGTTTTTTTTTTTCATGAAAGGATCCAAGGACATTTTTCCCTGGAGTGTAAATGCCAGTTTCTCATAACGCACACGCCTAATCGTCCAAATCCAACTCTTGACGCTTTTCCACCCGTTGACATATACAATTTCCCTCTGCTGAAATTATTTTCCCATTTCTTTTCACATCATTAACGCGTCTCCTCTTTTCGACGTGCTACAGGGGTGCGGCAAAAATACCTTAATGACCAGTCAGCCTCCCCTTCAAGGACACCGCCCAAAAGTTTCTCAAACCCCAATTCTGATTAAGTCACCGTTGCTGTTTTGTTCCACGTCAGCTGAACTGAATTTTCCCACCAGAAAATGATTTATAACTCCCAACTTCATCAGCGAAACAAAAAAGAAAGAAAACAAAAATAACCACGCGAATTTCCCTCGCTGACTTTTTCTTTGTTCCCACTCACCCACCACGCCCACCACACCCCCACAGCTGCAATTCACTCCCTAATTGGAATACTTTCTTATCTCCGTAATGAGATTCGAACAACAACAAATTTCTGCATTATCCTTTTCCACAACTGCACCCGAGGATTCTCAATTTTGGAAAGAGTCCTTTTTGCCCTTTGCCTGGTCGTTTGTGTCTGGTAAACAACCGCCACCGACATCGAGGTGAATTACCGTCAAAAAAACGAGATGAAAACAACAAAAAATTCTGTTGCAAGGACACTCGCAGAGGAAAAAAAAGGAAGCGGATGAAGTTAAGCTCGCGATTAAAGTTGACTCTGTTGTTATCCTGCAAGTCGCTGCGTAATCCATTCGCGGCTTTTTTTTTCTTCTCCGCGAATGATTTTCGTCGAAAAAAAATGTCCCCAAAGTGTTGCTGGGCCTCAAGGACTCGTTTTTTTTTTTTTTTTTTTTGAAGGTCAAATGATGTTTGGCTGTTTGAACAACGGTTACCATGGATAAAGTTAGACGACGATGTCCTGGGTGTTGATCAACTGTGACATTGAACTAGCTGCCGTCGGAAGGAAGGAAGTCGCGAGGACGAGACAGGGAGACGGAATTTTGTCTCAGTCGTTTTCTGTGTGTGTGTTGGGTAAAAGTTTCTTTTTTGTTATGTCATTCAAAGTTGGAAGTGTTTTGTGTCACGGCGGAGGACTTTTTGTGTCTTTCACGCATCGCTACCTGTAAATGTCGTTGCAGTTGAGTGAGCAAGAGTGTGGTGGTTGGGTGAGTTACGAGCCTCCCTCTACGCGGAAGTGTTTTCTAATGTCAGTCCATCCATCATGAGGGATGTTGTGTCGTCAGTCATCAGAAATTTTTGAAGACAGGTGCTCGACAGGGTGAGGCGAGGTAATTTTCTCTTTTGATTGACTTAATTCGAGTCACTGAGTCTTAAATTTGGGAATTGAACTGGAATGGGGTTTCTTATGACTTCTGACTTGTGATGGATGGGAAAAAGGCTGGATTTTTGTTTGAAGGATGGGTATCCTTTTTTTTTTGGGGTTATTTAACCGTTAAAGGGGCCTTTGATTCAAAAGAATTTCCATTTATAGACATGGAAGTGTGGGTTTTTGAAGTATTTTCCAATGGAATTTTATTTATTTTATTTTTATTTTTAGATTCGGGGTAAAATGTTCCGCTATTTGAGGTGATTGCCTTATTTTTTATTAAACTTTTTGAAAAGAAATGAACGTTTGCTTACGTTTCGACTCGAATATTTTATAACGACAGTTACATATGAATTTAATAAATAAACAAAACTGCTCGCACTAAAAACTTTGTTCACACAGCTGGTCAAATAATTAGGTGTAAAAATTTTATTATAAAAACTGAAATGTTTGTGGTATTTTCTTCAAAAAGTTCAGAGATGTAAAAGATTACAATCTTTTGACTTTAAAAATCAATCACACAACACTCAAAAACCGCTGAATGAAACAAAAACTCAAGACAACCTATCAGAACTCAAAAGCATGATGAAACAGCTTATATCACAAATGTCCAACATGATGAATATATTAACTTTACTTATTACAAAGATAAATGGGCTATAATTCAAAATTGAAAATAGTCATACGGGCTCAACCAACATATCTCTGAACTAAAACAATTTATAATCGATAACTCAATCGACATCCTCTTAATTGCTGCGATCCACTTCTCAAATAAAAGCTTTACGAAAATACCTAGGTATTATTTAAGTCATACTAACCATCCCAGCGGACGAGCTCATGGAGGTTCAGCAACAATAATTAGACAAGACATTAAATACAATGTTCTTCGAGAATATGCAATAGACTACATACAAGCAACGACAATTCAACGACTACATCCAAACAACGAGGATACACGCGGACCACTTATTCTATCTGCTCTGTACTGTCCACCAAAATTTACAATAAGTCCTCAGCAGTACTCCGAATACATCAAATCATTGGGCCCGAGTTTTATTGCAGCGGGCGACTTTAACCCAAAAAATGTCGACTGCGGCTCACGTTTGACCAACAAAAAAGGGAAAAATCTCATGAGCGCTCTAAATACTAATGGATGCAAGTTCTTAAGCACTGGCGAACCCACATATTGGCCTACTGACAGAAAGAAAAAAAACAGACCTCATTGATTTTTGTATAATGAAGAACGTTGACCTTAATCATTTGACTATAAATTCCTGCTTTGACCTTTCATCTGACCATTCTCCTATCATAGTTGAATATAACACCAAGGTTAAAGATAAACCTTATAACCAACCTTTAGCAAACCACTTAACGGATTGGGCAACAGTTCGAGAGATAATCGAAGACGAACTTGACCAAAACGTTTTACTAAAGTCGCCCCAAAAAATTTAAAGCGCTAAAATACATATCAATGACCTTATCCACTTAGCGGCAACGAAATGCACGCCTGACATTAAATCCAACCGACCACCGATATTTACACCAAAGCATATAAAAGATAAAATTAATGAAAAACGACGTCTACGCAAAATCTAGCAGATCACCGACGGATAAGGCAAAATTCAATAAATCAATAAAAGAGCTCAAATGTCTATTAAATAACCATAAAAAAAGAAGCACGTTCATAGCAAAGCTTACCGCAACACAAGCAACGAACTATTCGCTCTGGAAGTTGAATAAAAGGCTAAAAAAAAGGAATCAGTCGTCAACCACCCTTGTTGAATCTGGACGGTATGCCGGTATGCCAGAACAGATGCCGATAAGGCTAAAACTCTTGCGGACTATTTTCAAACAACATTTACTAACGCATATGACAAACAAAATGTTTTGCCTCCAAATATACACATAACAGAATAAGTCTGAGTTCACCTACTCAAACAAAAGTTTGCTGGGTTAATACAAACAATTTATTAAATGTTTTGGAATGACAATTACGCACAATCAGGAACAACAACGAGAAGAACTCATAACAAAAATTTCGTTCCATTATTATGAACACGTGTCCAGATAACGGCACTTTTATGCTGAAAAACCTAAAAGAGATGCAGAAAAAGTCTGCGTTCAATTTGAATTGATTGCTAAAATCGATGGAAAAAATAAAAATACCTTGAAGTTTAATAGCTAGTTGAGTATCCACGTCGTTTTAAGACTTCCTGTAAACGTTTTTGCATGGAATTAACTAGTTTAGAAGTGTCTTCAGAAGTATTTTTTATCCCATTCTTCCTTAATTACTGTCTTTAGCATAGTTTTGCTTGTTATTGTGTGTAGGCGAATTCTCCTTTCGAGTAAATCCCACAGATGTTCGATTGGGTTCAAATCTGGAGATTGTGGGGGGGTACGCAGTTGTTTAGGGACATTATATAACAACCAGAGGCGAACGATCTCGGCTGTATGCTTTGGATCGTTATCCTGTTGGAACCAAAACTCTGAATTTAATCGAAGTTTAACCACACTTTTTTTTTAAATTTCTCTTCAAAATATCCAGGTAAACATATTTGTTCATTGTGGATTCAATAAACTCCATTTCCCCAACTCCTGCACTTGACATGCACCCCCACACCATCACACCTCCACCGCCGTGTTTAACTGTAGGAGTCAAATTTTGTTTATCGTAGGCTGTACCCGGTTTTCGCCATACGATTTTACGTCCTTTAATTCCGAAAATGCAAAATTTGCTTTCATCGGAAAAAATTATTTGTTTCCAGAAGTCAGGTGGCTTATTATAGCAAAAGCTATGCGCTTTAAGCGATTCACTCTTGAAATGAATGGTTTTTTTCTCGAAACTCTACCGCGGTACCCAGCCTTTTTAACGATTTTTCTAACAGCATCGGCAGTGATGGTTTTGTCAAATTTGTTTTTTGATAACTGAGATGCTGTTAGCCGAGGATTTATCTGCACCTGCTTTATTATATCACGTGTTTCTCGAGATGTTAGCTTTGGTGGTCGACCACAACGAGGCTTTGATGTGTAAATACCTGTTGATTTATAGTTATTTACCACCCTTTGAATTGAGGAATACTGCCGACCAATATCCTTAGCTATTTTTCTCAAACTTTTTCCCTCTTTCCAAAATTTGATTATATTCGATTCGCTCGTCAACGCTTATTTCTTTCCTATTTCCCATTTTCAAAAGAATTATCAAAATCACAAGAAATTATTTCCAAACTTTTCAACACACTCTGACCAAACACAGTAACAGCTCAAGAGTGATGTAAAATTTCTTGAATGTGCTTTCAATTGCAGTAAACATAACGGTAATCGTCAGCACGCAGTGTGGAGTGAACGCACGCGGCAGTGTGGAGTGAACGCAGACTTTTTCTGCTATGTGTAAATACACTCACAAGACTTGAACGAAAAATCTTGCAACGAAGATCGTAACGAAAATGTTTGAAGTGAGTGAAGTGACTGCCAGGAATTCAATGCCAAACTAAAGATTGCTGCTGTCAATGCAAAGATTGCTCCAGTCAAGACTTCAAAAAGAATGAGAGATTTCAATGCCGTAGTCTAAGTCATCAAATGAAGTCAATTGAATGAATCACAAATCATAAAATTCCTTTCATGAATTGAGGGATTGCATTACAAAAGATTGCAGTCTTTTACAACTCTGAAAAAATCGTAGTTTTTGTAACGCAATAGTATTAAATGAAGTGTGTCCTCAAAAAAAAATGAAATTGGTCATATTTATTTTAATGAAGAAAGAAATAATAAAAACTTAAACAATTCTTAATTCATTCTATTATAGTTATAGAACAATTGGTAACTAAAAGTTATAAATAGAAGAAGATAATTGTAAGTTTAAAGTTAAGGTTTGTATAAGTGTAATGGTTTGGGAATATTTTTCCTCGAACGCCGCGGCGTTGGCCCGATCTTCTAAATAAAGAATATTCCAAATGCTGGTGATTACATCAACATATTGGAAAACATAATGCTTCTATTTATAAGCGTAAGAAGAGATGTCATTACATTGGACGTTTCAACAGGACAACGATCTCTAACACACCTCTAATTTGGTGAAGTCCTTTTTGTAGGAAAAAAAATATTGATGTTCTGGAATTGCCCGAATAATCTCCTGATCTAAGTCCGATAGAAATCCTGTGGGCCGACGTCAAGAGGGCACTTGGTCACTTCAGCTACAGAAATGAGGTGGAACTACAGTGGCGTGCAAAAATGGATATATACTCGGCGGTCGTATGGTTTTTTGTAAATAAAAAACCTCTCATATGACCGATTTGAATGATTTTTGTGTTATTTGTTTCCTTACTTTATCACCAAAAAATGAAGTACAAGCGAAAAAAACAGAATGGTCCTATGTCTTGTAGTTCCAAATAAAACGAATATGAACCAACAACTTTTTAAATGAATCAGTCACACCCTTATGCACAAAGGCACTTGCTTGCTATAATAGTAACTTTAATTTTCTTTAAAAAAGTGGTTGGTCTATGCTGGTTTTATTTTGAACTAGAAGACATAGGACCATTCTGTTTTTTGTGTTCGACTCAGAATGAACGTGAGCATTAACGGCCAGGTCCTAATTTAGCTCTGCGACTTACAGTTTTGAACAAAAAATTATCTACATTTTTTTTTCTATTATTGCTTATTAAAATTTTGAGTTTGTATGCGAATTTTTCACAAACTATGGGCATGAACAATCTAACATTAATGTACTATTAAAGAACAAGTTTCCCTCTTTCTAAGTTGGTATAGTACTTTATTTTAAGTGCTGCCATTGTTTATTAATGAATTATTTTTTCATGTTGTTTGATTTGTTTTTTAATTGCCCCTACCTCCTAAACGGGGTGAGATAGACCCCCCGCCCATAGCAAAAATTGTTAATTTTTGGACGCTCTATGAAAAACTATTATCACTTTTTGGTTCCAAAGCTATCTTACTCTCCCTGCACATCAAAATAAATATTTTTCTAAACGTGCAAAAATGGATACATTGGGGTCAAGATGAACTTTTGTAATTTTCCACCGTTCTATAAATGCGATCAAAATCACTTGTACTTCATTTTTTTGGTGATAAAGTAAGGAAACAAAGAACACAAAAATCATTCAAATCGGTCATATGAGAGGTTTTTTATTTACAAAAAACCATACGACCGCCGAGTATGTATCCATTTTTGCACGCCACTGTATATCAATCGGTACGATCTGGGAATCGATTCCTGTTGAAAGATGACAAAAAATGGTCGATTCTATGCCAACAAATGAAAAAATAACTGTTTTGCAACCAAATATTATTCCAAAGATCGTAAAGCAAAATATTTGAAACTACTCATTTGAAATTAACACGGTTTCAACTATTTTTTTAGGAGAGAAGGCAACACACCTATTATTTTGCACAGCACGAAAAGTTTTAAGTGCCTAACTCGATCTAATTTTAATGTCCCATGACTTAGAGGGATTCGACCGTATTTATTCACCCCAAAAAATAGAAATCATCGTGGTTCTTGTCGATGCTTATTGTCTACTCCGCACTTTGTTTTGTTCACATGAACTCTACCTGATTGATGTCAACGAATGACTTAAAATCCCACAGAAAAATACTTCAATTTGGTTTTCTTTCCTCGTCTCATCGCTCAGTAGACCTCTTCGATCTTCTCACACGAAAATCTCCCCAATCGATCTCTGTCTGAGCTGCTCCAGTGACCTTCGCTCAATTGTTGTTCCCCCTTGAAAACAGACACCCAAATAAACTCATTTTCAGTTATTGACGAGCCTTCATTACTCGCTCCCACACCAAAGTCCCGGCAAATCTCTGCTACCAGGACACATTTGTCATTCGTCCTTCCTCTCCCCGTTCGTCTTCCATATTTCCCATTACAACCCATCTGTAAATTGTCTATTACAAAATAAAACCATCCGTCGACCCATCCATCGTGACTCATTCGTTATCGCCCTCAGACAGCCGCATTACTTTCAATTTCAAGCTCCACCAAAAAACATCCTTTAAAGGCCAATAAGTCGACCCGTCCCCCGTCCCCGCTCGACACTTGACCCAAATATATCTCTGACCTAATGAGCGACATCGAGCAGATGTATCCTTAAAATTGACCTCCTGCCGCGTCGAGTGTCCTTGATGAATGAAAACCGATGGCAGACGACGCCGGCCGCTCCCCGTCGTTGTTATTGTAAACGTCAATCAACTAGTCATTCAAAACGACTCCTTCAATTTAATAAACCGACGAGGGTTTCAACATTTTTTGAGTGAAATTTAAATCAACGAAAGGACGAATGGATCTCCTCCCCCACCTGTTTTAGGCCGGAGGTTTATCTCTTGGAATCCACTCACGTTTTTTGGGAAAGGAAATAAAAAAAATATGAAAATTTGGAATATGAAATGAAGGACGAGACGGGCTGTTTCGTGAAAGACTCGTTTGTGGATGATTCTCTTTTTTTTTGAAACCAGAAAAAAGGATCCACACCAATTGTCCTGAATTTTTGTGGCTTCAAAAAATTCACCTACAAAGCAAACGAAGTTAATTTACATTTCCCCGCGTATGTTTGTGGTCGGATAGGGAGGCGGAAGGACTTCTGGTGGTCGGGGGAGTTTTGAAGTGAAAGCACGAAGATCAAGGAGACGAAGAATTGTGGGATTTGTGTTTGGTAAGAGGGAATTTACGAATTTAAAGTCATTTACTTCCTTTTACGGATGGTTGGTTGTCTAAGGGCGTTGGACTGCAACCTGCTTGCAGTCAATCGCCTGTCGTTTGACACAGATTCAGAAAAAAACCAGGAAATGGTACTGAAGGCACCTCCCATTCACCTCGTATTTCCTTGGATCCAACTCCCACCGACCTCCCACTCACTACCCGCCTCAAACCACCACGAGAAAAACTTCTACAAACCTCGTTCCACTGCTTCTTTTCAACTACAAATTAACTTCTAACAGACGTAGCGCTTCCCCGAAACGATCCGTGTTCGCTTGGAGCAAATTCGCCAGGATTGAACCTCATCCATGTCCTTCGGCCCCTTTTCCACCCGCCGTCGTTGTAACGACCAACTTCGGGTCGAGAAACTTTCCACCGTTCCTCTGCCACTTATTCAGGTGTAAAGCCACGAATTTGCATGAAGATTGTTGCAGCAGTTCTGCTTAAATCACCGCCATTTATTATTCCAAATTCCTTTCGCTTCCTTTTTTTGTTTTTTTTTTTCCTGGGAACTCTCTCTTTTTCCACCCTTTGTTGGGTTACAACCATTTGCGATGCAATTTTAAGCCCAAGTAACAAAGTACTTCAAACAGGGATAACACAAAAAAAAAACTGAAAAAAAAGGACGAAAAACTAGAAAAACTTTTGCCAATATGTTACCCCGTTCTCATATTGGCTTTTTCTTTTTTGGTGGGGAAAGTTTCCTTTTTCAATCGTCCTTACATTTCCGGGACGGGGATCCTTTGACAGCTGCCGTTTGGAAGCAATCAAAGGAAGAGGGTCCTTTAGTAATATACTAATTAGATGGATATCCCTTTCAGTTTCTTTCTCTTTTTCTTTCTCTGTCTGTGTGTGTTTTGTGACCCTCCGGGGGTCAATCAATGAACGATGAGTGTAGAAGGAGGATTCTCTGCATCGTCCTTGCACCTGCGGCGATATTAATATTTTACACAGTTATAAATTTTC
The DNA here is from genome assembly GCA_905187475.1 of Syritta pipiens. NCBI lineage: Eukaryota > Metazoa > Arthropoda > Insecta > Diptera > Syrphidae > Syritta > Syritta pipiens. Next base: position 10,578,962 of record LR994573.1, read on the forward strand.
ATTTGTTTTTTCCTTTTTTTTTTTTTCTCGTTTTCATCTGTTCCATTTCTTTTTTTTTTACTCTCAAGTGTCTGCTGCCGGCTTCTGTCGCCTCCTAACGCTTTCTGAAGCCGTCTGCCAACTCCTGTGGCCTTCTACGTCCTCCTGCCAACTTCTGCAGCCTCCTACGTCTCGCTTTCACATTCTGCCGCCTTCCACTGTCTTCTGCCTCGTCCTATTGTTTCGTCCTGGGCTTTCCTGCTCCTAAAGCCTCCTGTCGCAACCAAAAACCTCTTGCAGCCTTCCACCTCCTCCAACTTTCCTTCCATATCCACGACGCTTCTAAATTTCGCTGCGACCAGGGATATCCCCAATCAATAGAAAGGACATGTGTTCCTTTCCTTTTTTTCTGTTTAAAGTGAGAAAGCGAACAGATGTCCATGGAGGCGTGTTTGTTTTCCTTTTTTTTTAATTTTTTTTCGTTCACTCCATTTTCTTTGGAATGAAAAATTTAACGTATTCGAAAAGTTTTTCCGGTCAGTATCTAATCGATTTGTGTTAGCAGATTACGCTGGGTGGGGATTTTCTTTTTTTTTCTTTATTGATTTGAAGTTTTTTTAATCTTCATTTTTGCATTTGAATTTCAATCGCAAGCTGGCTCAAGGACATGAGAGGAGGAAATTGTGATTCATTCATTGGATTTGAGTTTATTTGGGTGCTGTCGTGTGGTTTTGTGGGGTGAATTTAGCATATTTTCGTATGTGAAATGAATGCGTTCCACAAGGAATTCATTGTCGTTAAGGTAGTTGGGTACACTGAACATTTCGAGTGCTTTTGGCTTCGAGTAGTTGGTTACATTTAGCTAAACTGGTCCATGTGGGCATGCGATACCATGCCAGCACTCATAATAAAGTGGATTCAGGCAGGATTCAGTATTTGGTAGATGGCAATTGTAGTGGAATTGGATACGAATTGGGTGATTTTTGTTAGCCATTTAATCGTTTTTGTAGCCCCTTTACTTAAGGGTTTCTCTGAATGTTGAATTGCGAAAGCTTTTCATGATATACAATGAACTAGGAAAAACATGAAAGGAAACACATGAGACACATATTACAGCCAGGTTCAAATTGCAATATCACAGCCGCTTTTTATATAAAAACGATCGTATAAAAACGAAAATTAAATTGCAGATTAATCTACGACTTCAGCTGATTTCGGCACTATAAATTTGTTTGTACTACGTTTAGGTAAGGTTATGTGGTACCGGCTTATTGCCAATCACTTAGATGCGATAGCGTAGCTCATAAGTTGACTTGCTTTGAGGCTTGCCGCTTCACAAAACAAGTTGAGGAAGTGGTTGTCTAACGTCTTGAATCTGGTGTTGGCTAGCGCTGGGCGAGCACATAGAACGTGTCCGAAGGGATTAAACTCATCCCGAAAGCGTGATGGTCCAGTAGGCAATGCACTGTAATAATGCCAACCATCAAGCTACATTTGGCCCTGGGAAACTTTAGATTCCGTCTTCCGTCTAAGCTGCGCCAACTACAGAGGTAAAAGTCTCGTGAACATCGCATACAAGATCTTCTCTGCCGTTCTGTGTAACCGCCGTAAACCTTTTGTTAACAGCTTGATTGACCAATATCAGTGCGGGTTCAGGCCAGCGAAATCTACCATTGACCAGATATTTACACTGCGGCAGATCTTGGAGAAGACCCAGGAGTTCCAAGTCGATACACAGCACCTATTTATCGACTTTAAGGCCGCGTATGACAGTATTTATAGAGACGAGCTATAAACCGCATTGTCTAGTCTTGGCATCCCCGCAAAACTCGTCCGTCTTTGCACATTAATGATGGAGAATGCCCGTTGCTCTGACAAGGTCGGTAAAAACCTTACCGAGACCTTTGATGTCAAGAAAGGTTTTAGCCAAGGCGATGCACTGTCATGCGACTTCTTTAATATCATTCTCGAAAAGATCGTGCGTAACTCGGACGTCCAAACTAGAGGTACGATCTTCCACAAGACCGTACAACTACTCGCATACGCCGATGATATTGACATCCTCGGAAAGACACAACGGGCTGTCAGTGGGGCATTTGCGAGCATCGAGAAAGAAGCGGCTAAGATCTTGCGGTGAATGAAGGTAAGACGAAATATATGCTGTCTACAAAGAGAGCCCAACAACACCGACGTCTTGAGCAAAACGTCACAATAGACAGATAACAATTCGAAGTGGTGAAAGAATTCGTCTACCTAGGATCAGAAGTAAATTCCGCAAATGATACGACCCCGGAAATAAAACGAAGAATAACCCTGGCCAATCGCTGTCTCTGGGCTTAGACGGCAGCTAAGAAACAATAGCCTCTCTCGAAGTACCAAGCTATCTATTTATAAGACCTTGACAGTCTCAATCCTACTGTATGGCGCAGAAACATGGACAATATCAAATGTGGACGAAGAGATTCTTGGTCGCTTCAAGAGGAAAGTCCTTCGGATTGTTTTTGGTCCCGTTTGAACAGAGGGATTCGGAGGAGAAGGCTAAACGATGAAATCTACGAGCTGTACAGCGACATTGATGTAGTTCAACGAATTGGAGCGTATGGACGCTAACGCTCCGACTTGTAAAGCCTTCGAGTCCAAGCCTGATGGACAACGCGGCAGAGGAAGACCTCGCCTCCGGTGGCGTGACCAGTTGGATAGGAACCTAAATCAGCTGGGCGTACGAAACTGCGTACCTAGCGCAAGACCGCGCTAGAGGGCGAGGCATGAGTCCCGGGTTCACTCCAGTCTGTAGCGCCCGGAAAAGAAGAAAGAAAAAGATTCTCCTGGGTCAAACGGACCACCGCGCCAGGCTCCTTGCAGATTTCCAGTTTCTTTCTTCCCTGCTGTCGAATAATCTAATGAATCCTAGATTCTGATTCAGATCTCTGAACAGAAAAAAGAGGAAAACAGAAAGGTAACTCGGCACTGGATTCAAACCTGAACCACTCAAATTCCAAGCCAACCCTTTACCCATTCGCCCACGAAGACCCATGATCAGGATTCCCACCTGACAAGTTGAGCTCCTCCACCCTCGTCATAGAAAAAAGGGTGGTAAACCTTTAGGCGAAAACCTCTAAAGAAAATTCCTATAGTAAAATACTTAAAGGCGTTTTTGTTCATTGTTTCCAAAAAAAATCATGATGAAGTAATAACTCAACTTACATTTATATGAAGCTCTCAAAGAAAGAAGAACGTGCCACTGTCTCAAAAACTAAGACCATTTTTCTTTGAATGGGATAGTTTTGTAAGGTTTCTCTTTACTGCTTAAATCTTTAAATAAAGAAGACACAGCAAACTGTCAACAGAAACCGAAGCCCATTCCTTATTTTGAGACTCTTCTCGACTTTTGCTTAACACAACTAAGAAATTATTTGCAGATTAAAAACACAACCGATTTCAAAAAATTTTAAGAGTCTACAGTAAATTTTAACTGAATTTAAGTCTGCTCCTCAATAAATTATCGAGTGGTTACTTCGAAGACTTATACTTGAACATTTTCGACAGATCTAAAATGTCTAAAATAAGTTTTATATCCATTTGTATTTGCCCCTATGTCATATTTTAAATTCATGTGGAAATCTTCAACTGAAGTTGACTTTGTGACTCGCTTGTACCTATTTTAAGGCTTGATATTGAGGAGATTTTTTAAAAGCATGACTCTCATGACTTTATTTACTCCAAATTTTTTTATAGACATCTGTAGAGCTTAAACAGATCCACCCCATTGCAAACGCTTCTCAATTACAAATCTACCAAAAATATTACTCAAAAATTTTATATTTTAAACTCTGCTCACCAAATTTCATTTGGTTGAAAATGAGGAGAATGTCTAGTCTACACTTGTAACCCCAAAGCAAAGAAACCCTTCATTCAACGATGGAAACCCCCAAAAACAGTCTCACACCTAGTCAAGGCCACACCCGAACGAAGACAAAAGAATCTAAGAAGTTCGAAGCTCCCTCTGATTGATTTATCAGTCCCGACATGAATTCAAAAGAGCTAAATCAGTCTCGATACCCGAAAGCCCTCAGTTCATCGCGTTTTCTTAAAAAAGTAAAAAGGATAACTCACTCGCTCACGTCTGTCAATTAAATTCAATTGGAAATCCTTTTTTTTTTTGCATTTTATGCTATCGTCTACGAAAATTTAAAAGAGCGATGTGAAAATCCTTGAAAATTCACTCGCCGATTAGAGGACTCCCATCTCAAAGTCTTGATTCCCATAATTCCCATGAACAACCGCCTAATCCCCTGAGTGATGATAATTTCCCTTCATCATTGCGGAAGAGAGATATGTGTCCCGGACGTGTGGGATGGGAGGAGGGAGGCTGACTTAAGGACCACAATTACCCGGCAAGGATCCTTGTTCCAAGCCGTTGACTAAATTTCACCACCATCCTGCAGCAGATGTGTGCGCCTGCCACCGACAATTATCTTTTCCATAAGGACATTCCCTTCATCAAGTTGGTGCTTTTTTGGGGAGATAAGGATATTTTCAGTGTAATGTAGAAGAACATCCTTTATTTCTTTTTTGTTGGCAAACAGGAAGGATAACATTTGTGGCTTTAATTGAGTTTTTTTTTGTTTTCGTTTCTTTGTTTGGAGGTGGTGAGAGAGTTGATTATAATTTTGATGTTCTGACACACACGCACATGGAGGAGGAAGGAAATTCTGGTGAGGTACTAAAAATTTTAATAAACTCAACGAAGTCGGAAGGACATTCTTTCAAAAATTCTTTGAGATTTAGTGAGGGAGGCAATTAATGAGACAGAAAAGTTTTTAATCAAATCGAAACTCGTGGTTCTTTGATTGAAAGAAAATTTTCTAATTCGAATTTTTTGTAGGCATGAAAATGTTCATCCTTTTTGTGTGTTTGGTGGAATCTTATCTGATTGAAGCTATTTTCAGAAATAGAATTCGGAAATAAAATTATCTAAAATTCTTTATGTGAGGTTGAGAGACATTTGACATTGTGATGTGGCTGGTAACTGAATGACTTTTGATTTTGTATCCGTGCCCTTTAACAGCAATTGACAGGAAATTTTTGAGAAATAGAAATGTGAAATTGTGCTGAAATGAGCTTACCACGAGTTGGTTAAGAATCATTCGATGCTATTACATTTTCGAAGGATATTTTTAGACAATTCATGACTGAAAATTGAATTTGCTGTCGTAAATCTATTTTGGAAAGAGTTGAAGGAATTTAGAATTTAACTAATTTTTATTCTCAAAGAGGTTCTGGGCAAGTCCTTGGAAAGCATTTTCTTGTCGTAGATTATTCCAGAAAATTGGAAACTTATTTGAAAGCATTTTTAAATTAATTCAAAATCATCTCTTCCTTTGTTTCGGTTTGATGAAAATAGTTTCAAGTTCATTCTTAAGCGATGACCTTTGGAAGTCTAAGCGAATCCAAGAATCAAGTTTTGTTCTAGTTTTTCCCAGAAAATTTATAAAAGTAATTGTTCTTAAATTTGTTATAAAGTTGTCTTGGATACGAAGAAGATGTTCTTTCAAAAGTTATTTTGTTCTTTTTTTTTTGGTTTCTTTCTCGAGGATTGGGTATGAAATACCTGGAAAGGTTTCTCTGGTCGGTGGTTTTTGTAGGAACTAACGAAACTATTTTAAAAAAACACTGCAAATTTTACACTTGGGTTTATTATTCAACTTTTCAATGAATGATTTCTAAAAAGCAACAAATAAATCTAAAAAATGGTTAAAAGCTGGATTTTGTAAGTAAAAATTATAAAGCTTGTGGGGGCGTCTATATGGTACCTCTCTCATAATACTGATACTAACGCCCGAAAAAACTTTTAACTGTGATGGTCGATATACGTATTATTTGAAAGGAAGCAGATTTGTTTTTAAGTTAAATTTTATTAAAAAGCGTCGATGTAAGTCGACCATCGCGATGGGGGACCGCATCAAATCACGTTCAGCAATCACTTTTTATTGAGAATATGTCTACAGATCGTATTTAGTTTCTTTTTTTTTCTACGCACTGAAAGCTCCACCAATTGTAAGTCGTTGGAGCTACAAGGACGAAATTTGGTTCAAAAAAAGTTCTAGTCGTGCCGCTTATTTTGATGTATTGATGTACAATGTAGGCCGCTCCAAAGGGGAGAACGGGGGGCTTACATTTCTCTAAAGTTTCCGGAACGATTTTTAAAAACTATGTCGTAGAATTTTTTGAAACTTGGCCTAACCATAGGGCTAGATCCCCCACAGATCCCACAGTTGAACCACAACGCTCGGAGTACCCAAAGGGGAGTTATGGGTGTTTGAACCTTTTTAGTCTCCTCAAGCGTTCTTGAAAACCGTTGAACATATTATGCTCAAATTTGGCATAGGGATAGTGTTAGACATGTTATTGATTCTCCCAAAACGGCACAGTGGTCAGGGCCCAGGGAGGGGAGAAAGGGGGGTTCGAAATTTTTTTCCGCTTTTTCACATTCCGTCTTACATTTTTCGAAATTGTTGGAGCTCAGCTCGAATCAAAATAAATAGCTCGAAGGTCTTGCTTATTCCAAATTCAACGCCACCTTCCGCATCAATTTGCAATCAACCGTTCACGAGATATTCGCTTTTTACTATTTTAGTTTTTTTAAGGTTTCCGGAGCGATTTTTGAAAACCGTGCAACAGAATTTATTGTAACTTGGCCTAACAATAGGGCCAGATCCCCCACAGATCCTAAAGCTGAACCATGACGCTCAGGGGACCCAAGGGGGAGTTATGGGGGTTTGAATTTTTTTAGTTTCCTCAACCGTTCTTGAAAACCGTGCAACCGATTTTGCTCAAATTTGGTATCAGAATAGTGCTTGGCATGTAATTGATCCCCCTAAAACGGCATAACGGTCAGGGACCAGGGAGGGGAGAAAGGGGGGTTCGAACTTTTTTTCCCCTTTATTCACATTTCGCCTTCTATTTTTTGAAATTGTTATATGTAACTCGAAAGTCTTGCTTTTGCCACATCCAACGCCACCTTCCGCATCAATTTGCGATCAACCGTTCACGAGATATTTGCGTTTAATGTGATCATATTCGATATTCAATTTAACAAAAATACAGGAGGCCTGGCCACGAATGATGACGTTGTCATCCCCATTTTCTCAATTCTCAACTTTTTCCCTTCGTCTGCTGAGATGTCAGCTGTGTGGTACAGAAATGAGAACAACGCGGAAGGACTCCTAGAGGGAGAGAGAAAGAGAGTTCTTTGTCTCTCTTGCTCGCATAAGTAAATTAAAGAAAGAAGTGTGAGAAGTTTATGTGTGTGTTTCATGTGAAAATGTAAGAGAGCAGTTTGGTTTGAGCGAAGGAAGAAACAAAAGGGATCTTGGAACTCAATGCGAACAATTTTGAGTGACGGAAGGCAGAGCAGACAATCGAAGAAAATTGAATTAAAAAGCGTCGTGTATGTCGACCATTTCGATGCAGGACTGCATCAAACCACGTCCAGCAATCACTTTTTATTGAGAAATTTGTTTGCGAATACATGACAGTTAATTGATATCTTTTTTAGCAAAACACTAAATGGTTGATATCTCGAAAAATTCTATAAAAATAAAAATGCTTTTTTTTTATTTTTTTTATTCTTTTTTCGAGATCTACAAAATGGCATTTTCGGGTCTTTACAATTCGTATGCCACTATTTGAGCCAGAATGGTCAATCTTTTTTTTGGCTTAATATCTCGAAAACTGAACCTCAAAACAAAAAGTTCAAAACAAGAACTAAATTTTCTTTTACAAAACCTATCAAATGGTACCGAACTTTATGAATTCCGGTAATAAAATTAAAAAACAATTAGTTTTTAGTTTTTTAGTTTTATCAGATAAGACGCACAGGTTTGTTGGCCCATTACTGTACAGAATAAGGTATGAGGCACGGCATATAAGTCGTTTTTTGAAGTTTGTTGGCTTATAATCATTTACTAACAACTTTTCATGGCTGGCATTCTCTTTCGAACGATACCCATATCAAATATCCAAGAAAATAAATCCGGTTTTTGATTTTAGTATTAGTACTAACTTTTTCGCTAATAAGTAACTTTCTTAAAATTTTTTTTCGGAACTTTTTTTGGGCAAGTGAAACACATCATCTGTGGAAATTTCATTTCTTAATTCCAGGAGGTTCACCAGGTACCTAAAATAGGGGTTAATGACAGACGGACAGACATTTTTGTAATCTACGCCCCGCTCCCTTTCCAGTGACACCCATGTTGACCGTAAAAGTTAATAATTTTTTTGTCAAACGTTAGTTTCAGAACTAACTTTTTCTTTAATCTTCGACTATTTTTGAGTTGCCGAAGGTCACATTCATTCCAAGTTTCATCCCTTAACTACAGAGGATTCAGAAGCTATTAGCAAATGTGTAAAGGCGACCGGCAAACAGTACACCGAAGTGATTCTATAAGGGTTTCTTTATTTCTTTGGAACGAAACCCTAAAAAAGAAATGATACTCGCAGCAGTTTTGTTATTGCCTTTTGCTGCAGAAGCTACTAACTAGCTAAAAACCAAACTAACTATCTTTCTCTTTGATCTTTCAGTATTCTTCAAAAAAAAAAAAATATAACAATTTATTTTTAGGTTGGCGAAATAGACCTTGCATCTAAATTTCATTACTTCTTCTACAAAAGACAACGATAAAACTGATGTAAATATTACTTCTTCACTTCGTTTCGCCTTTTGTTAGACAACGGTCATAAAATAATAAACCAAATTTTTTCGTATCGACTTTGTAATTTTATATCCCTCCGCTCATGACCTATCCTATGTTCTCCTATCCTTTCCTTGTGTTCTCTTTTTTACCCTACAACAGACATTACAATTGGAATTATCAAAAATTTGTTTAAGCACACAAATGCGCAGCCATAAGCAACTTTGCTTCTGTAGCAAAAGACAACAACAAAACTGTGTGAATATCATTTCTTAACTACGCCCTTCAAAATTGTTCTTATCGAGTTCCAAGGTCTGTTTTGGTTCATATTCCTTCACTCAAACCATTGCTCATACATTTTCATATGAAACACACACATAGACTCCTCACACTTATTTCTTCATTTTACTTATGCGAGCAAGAGAGACAAAGAACTCTCTTTCAATCTCCCTCTCTGCGTTGTTCTCTTTTTGGTACCACACCCCCACTGACGTCACAGCTTACGAATGGAAACAACAGAGAAAATGAGGATGAAAACGTCATCATTGGGTAATCGATCATTACGTAATCTGGTTCCCATATATATTTTTTTACTTGAATATCGAATATGATGACAGTAATAAGCCAATATCTCGTGAACGGTTATTCGCAAATTGATGCGGAAGGTGGCGTTGGATTTGGAATAAGCAAGACCTTCGAGCTATTTATTTTCATTCGAGCTAAGTGTCAACAATTTCGGAGAATATGAGTCGGAATGTGAAAAAAGCGAAAAAAAAAAGATCGAACCCCCCTTTCTCCCCTCCCTGATCTCTGACCGTTATGTGGTTTTAGGGGAATCAATAACATACCTAACACTATTCTTATGCCAAATTTGAACAAAATGTGATACTCGGTTTTCAAGAACCGTTGAGGAGACTAAAAAAGTTCAAACCCCCATAACTCCCCTTTGGGGCCTCCGAGCGTTATGGTTCAATGTTAGGATCTGTAGGGGATCTAGCCCTATTGTTAGGCCAAGTTTCAAAGAATCCTACTGCTCAGTTTTTAAAAATCGTTTCGGAAACCTAAAAAAAATTAAAATCCTCCTTTCTCCCCCTTGGGGCGGTCTACTTTATGTAGCAATGCATCAAAATAAGCGGCTAGACTGGAACTATTTTTGTCCTTATAGCTCCAACAACTTAGGAATGGTGGAACTTTTAGTGCTGAAAAAAATCGGCCGGCGTACGGCGTACGGCGTACGGCGTACGGCGGACGGACAGACAAATTATTATTACATATATGCACTCTACAACCCGCCAAACGCAAACTGTGAAAGTTTGAGGGGGTGTTAAATTTTTTTTTTTCTGTTACGATTACAAAGGTTTATTATAGAATAATAAACCAAAAGATTTTAATTAAAAGACAGGAGAGCTTTTGACAAAAAATTGGGATGTCTTTTGATATTTAGAAAATTGTTTATGAGTCTGAGGTTAAAGGAAAGTAGGAAGAAATTTGAGGTTCGATTACATTTTTGAAGTTCAGTGCTCTTGGGGTCTAAGAGTTCCGCTAAGCGATAGGCGTGAAAAAAACATTGAACGTCGAAGTTGCAACACGATTGAAGCCGAATTCATCCTAACTCTTTGAAAGAAAAATCTCTTTGATAGAAAAATCGATTGAGGATCATTTAAAGTGGAGCAAACTTCCATACAAATTGTCAAAGAAAAAAAAAACGGAAAAACCGAGTAACGAACTGAGCTCTGAGTTGAAAGAATTTACAAATAAAAAAAAAAACCAAGATTTAGATGAGATGGATTTATTTTCCATTATTTCTTTTCTTAAATAATTTTTTTACAAAATAAAAAACAGTATGGCAGACGGCAACTGCCATATTTCTGTTAAAGCGTGTATGATGACAAACAATTTCAAAAGTTCCCAAATTGAATATTTGCGTTGTATTTTAGCGCACAAAGGACTACCAGCCAAACTAAAAAATATGCTTCCGGACTACCACCAACTGTTAAAAAGTTATCTGGACAACCGGTGTTTCTTTGTGCAATACAATGACGAACTCTCGGACTTACGTTAAATTTCAGGCAGGTGTTCCTCAAGGCAGCGTATTGGGACCTATTCTCTATCTCCTATACACAGCAGACATACCGAAGACTACAACACATGAATCCATGATAGCAACTTTTGCAGACGACGCAGTGATTCTTTCATCGCATACCTCCCTTCTAACGGCCACCAATCAAGTTAGATGCATACTAAATAGAACAATCGACTGGTTTCACAAATGGGGAATAACAATTAACGAAGAAAAGACAGTTCAAGTCATATACACTACAAAAAGGAATGTTGTACCTTAAACTATTACGCTAAATGACAAGGAAGTTAGTCTAAACAACTCTACGAAATATTTGGGCATTCTTCTAGACAATAAAACATGGAAACAACATATAATCCAAAAACTCAACCAAATCAATAACAAACTTAGAGAACTGTACTGGCTCCTTGGAAAAAATTCAAAACTTTCAACACAAAATAAACTTTAATATATAAAACAATAATCAAACCGATATGGACTTATGGCATCCAAATTTGGGGAGCAGCCGCCAAAACGAATATTGACATTATTCAGCGACTCCAATCAAAAATACTTAGGACGATTGTCAATGCTCCCTGGTATATTTCCAATGAAGACATACATCGTGACTTGCACATGCCCAGTGTCAAAGAAGAAATTAAAAAAGTTAGCGTGAAACATCAAATAGCTATAACAAGCCATGAAAACGACGAAATTCGAAACCTGCCGACCAAGAAATGAAGACAATAAGAAGACTAAAACGACGCAGACCAGTAGACCTGCAACAAAATATATGTGTGTAAGAGTAAAATTTGTGTAATGTAGCAGTCATGTAAAATCTGTGTTGTATAAGACATTGGTCTTATAACTTAATTAATCCCTCAAATGCTCTACAATTAATTACTAAATGTTCAAGGACAGATGTAATGCAAATCGGGAATTAAAAAAAAAAAATTAGCGCAATTTCGCAGTATTTATACAGCTTAATCACTTCGATTTCCTTGAGGAGAGATTCAGATTCCTTTTCTGTTAAGAAGTCCTTTCCAAAACACAATCTCCTAGTTTCCTTTAGGATCGGAAACTTGCCTGAGAAGTGTAGCGTATCTTCCCTCTCTTCAAAATTACATATACTACAGAATAGTGGGAGATCTTCTCTATGAGGTATGAAGCTTAGCCTTAAGAATTCTCCTCGAAGTCTAAAACTAGCAATATTTGCTACATGCTATATACGTCGTTGAAATATAGGGTTTTCCAATAAGAGGTGTTATTTTGAAGCTCTAAATTTTTGACATTTGACAAGTAAAAACTACGCCGTTAATGAAAGTGGAACGATACACTCTTCAACAATGGATTGAAATTATTAAAATCCACTACACACATGGTGAAAATTTGGCAGAGAGGGCTCGTAAAGCTAAGACATTTTTGGATCGTCGTGAAGAACCTTGTCGAACCGCAAAACAGAAGTTGGTGGGAAAATTCAAGCTGTTGGGACGAGTTAGTGATGTGAAGAAAAAAAAAAAAAACCCGTGTACGTCGGCCAAGAAAAACTGAAAATATTGCTACTCTAGCTCAAAGTGTTGAAGAAAACTCAGGTTTGTCCATTCCTCGTCGTTCTTTTGAATTGGGCATTCCACAAACGTCATAGCACCGTATTTTGCATAAAGACTCGGTTCTTAAGGCTTATAAAGTTCAGCTAACATAAGAACTCAAGCCGGTCGATCATCAATACCGTCGTGTCTTTGCTGATTGGGTCCTTAAAATGCCGGAATTTCATCGACAAATCATCTTGATGAGGCCCATTTCCACCTCGGCTGCGTCAATAAGCAAAATCGTCACATCTAAGGCTCGGAATACACAAGATTTATGGTTGAAAAGCCTCTCCATCCTCAACGTGTAACTATTTGGTGCGGTTTATGATCCGGCGGGGTCATTGGATCTTACTTTTTCGAAAATAAGGCTGGAGAAACACTTACGGTGAATGGATTGCGCTATCGAAAGATAATTAATGATTTTTTGTGGCTGGAATTGATCTGGACAACGTTTACTTTCAACAAGACGGCGCTACGTGCCACACATGCAACGAAACCATAGATCTTTTACCGGAAAAGTTTCCGGACCGTGTTCTCTCTCGAAGGAGTGATCACAATCGGCCATCGAAATCTTGTGATTTAACACCTTGCGACTTCTAAATTGGGGGCTACGTGAAAGATAAGATCCACGCCAATAGCCCAGCATTGATTCAAGACCTCAAAGATGGAATTCTTGAAGCTATTGAAGGCATACAGCAACCAGTTTGCGATTTGGTGATGGAAAATTTCCTGAAAAGGATTCGGTTTTGTAAGCGTAGCCGATGCGGCTACTTGACTAATATTGTTTTTCATAATTAATGGCATACCTTCCTCTTAACACTGAAACAAACATCCGATCATTTATCTCAAAAAATGAATATTAAAATTTAAATAAAAAAAATTTTTTTGAATATTAAAATAGCACCTCTTATTGGAAAGCCCTGTATAAGAATCTGCTATACTATTCAGTACAAATATGTGGTCCACAGTTGAGTAGTCTGCCCTAAGTCCAGCTTGGAATTCACTAATTAGGTTGCGTGTATTATTTCTCGTGTTAAGTGGGGTCTACAGAATACTTGCGAATGTTTTGTAAAAAGCATTTAAAAACGATATGTCCCGATAATTGGATAAATCGAACAAATCGCCTTTCTTACAAATAGGGAAGATTAGTGTTTCTTTGATACCTCAGTCGAGGTACAATCACTCTATTTAAAATGCTATTGAACGAAGCAATGAGGCGTTCCTTCAGACCGTCGCTGCTATACTTGTAAGATTCAATACAATGTGTTACAGCTTTGCTGTCCTTTAAAAAAAGAAATGCACTTACAAGCTCCTGTTGCGTTATTGAGCCATGAAGAATGTCGTTGCAAATGTTTGGCGTCGAATAATGAAAGTAAAAGCAGTGCATATTTTCTATCGTTTCGTGAGCAGTTGAAACTATAAAACGAAGATGATCTGAGAATGCAGCTTGCTTGACTTCCAGGTCCGAAATATGAAGGCTCCATTCTCCTCTAGCCAAACAGTAGTCAACGAGTGATGAGTACGAAACGAAGATATTTCAGTCTTAGAATCCTTGGGTCAGCTCTGGACGACCCCCCTCCGATTTGGCTCAAAATTGGTGGGGTTTACTTATTGATGTGGTTCAAGTAATGGGACAAACAAATTTAGCTCAACTCGATATAGTTTGTGAGTAACGAAGGTTCAAAAGTTGGTAAAATGTCAAATTTCAAGATTTCTTTTAAGGCAAGCGCCTGATGCCGGTTGTGTACATACCTTCAACGAATCAATGAAGTAGAGGGTCGAAGAGTTGGTTGAAAACCTTGCAAATCACGAAGTGGGCCTCCCACCTTCTTTTGCACATAGGCGCCTCTGCCTGGCAGCAATAGTAAACTTCTTCAAAACTAGAAATCATAAAACCGCTCGGTTTTGGTTCGATTCCGCAACAAGAAAACTAGTTTACAGTTTTGGAAAAAATTTCACAAATTTTTTTTTTCTATTTCTTTATAAAAAATTTTAGTTTGTATGCGAATTTTTCAAAAATCATGGGCATGAGTAATTTATCTTAAAACTCCAACAAATTTTCCCAAAAATCATGAAAATTCATTGAAGTTACGACTTCAATTCTGAATTATATTGTCGTGAGGCAAAAGTTTTCACGTGAGCTTCAAACATTAAAGACAACCAGACACAGAGACGACCTCTTAAAGGACCCCGTTTCAAGTGTTTTCGTCCAAAAACAAAACAACAAAACAAAGACCCCATCACTCCAACCCCAAACAAACACCCTCATCAAAAATTTCTGAACAAAGAATAGAATCTCATAAACAACACCTCACACGGTGAAGTGAACTCATTACTTCTTCTTCTTCTTTCTCCTTTTTTCCACATGTCCTTGTACCCTAATTAAACGAGTGTTGCGTTACCTTTATGCACACTGCGCCCATCTCCACCCCACTCCACTCGTGTAACTAAGACGCGTCGTCCTTTCGAAAGATTCTCATAAATAAATCCAATGAACCGTCAACAGATTGTCTGAGCATCACACGCATATCCACACACGATCCACAATTCAAAAGAACTTTCTCACTCACCATCAAGGACATCAAGGATCAATGACAGACTAACGAGTCCTGTCAACGGTAATGACTGAGATTAGTTTACGTCGTTTGGTAAATGAGAAAAAGTTGCCAACACAACAAAAGAAACGGCACAACAAAAAGGATCCATCTGTTCAGCAGGACCCTCTAGTGACCCCTTTTTTTTTTTCTGTGTGTGTCTGACTCTGGCTCCTGTAGTGGTCCTTGAGGGGGCTTCTCATCTCCTGCGAAACAGGCCGGTGGAATAAATGAATGAATATTCATTTGGTGTGTGAGTGGGTGCATGTCCTTTGGGAAGAATTATTAATTCAGTGTGATTGAAAAAATTGTGTGTCAATTGAAGGTGGTAGTGGCTGTGAGCTTAACTCCGGCCTCAGAGTCCCACGTGAGCAATTTAAATCGAAAAAAAAAATTGACACGAAACTTTTGGTTGATGTGAAAGGTCGACTGAGCGTGAACGCGATTCAGCGATGAATGATAACATTTTTTTGAAGTGACGTGGGTTTTTGGTGAACTCGACTGGGAGGTGAGGCGATTGAAGCGAAACATCAAAATGAAGTGGTCTGAATAAACGAAGAAAAAAAAAAAAAAAAATATGAACGAAAAATTAAAATTAGCCAAAAGAGTGTGAAATGTTGGTGTACAGATGGGGGAAGGGAAGTGCAACGAGGCATCTAAATTGAAAATTTGGTGAAAAATATTCTCTGACAGGATGAGGCCTTGAAAAAGGAGCCGTCGCAAAAAGCAACCGCGACGTTTTTGGGGTACGCGATTGCTATTTTTTGTTTGCACCAAACTACAAAGGACTTAGAAGTTTTAAGGAGAGGGTACGATAGCTAAAGCTTGTTGTGATATGAAACGACAAAAAGGGAAGGGTGTGTTTAATGGGTAAGAATCTGCCTCTACTATGACTACACGAATATCATAATTTTGAGTTTTCTGAGTTTTTTTGAATTGATCCAAGTCTATGTAGCTGACTCATTTAGAAATGAAACCACTTCAATTCATGTAATTTTGTAAACCTTCAAACCTTATGCCACACAGAGACATTAAACCCATTAAAGTAAAGCAGGCTACGAGTTAACCTAAATTAGGACCAACCGTTCAGCAGGGAATTCAATTCAAACACCAGCCGAATCTCAAAGGGGCAACAAAGACTCCTTTCGTCATTCAAATAGACTCAAACAACTCCCAGAACTCCCAAAAAAATGTCGAACTCTCAATTAAAGCAAAGAAAATCGTGTACTTTACTCTCTATCCAATTAAATCGGGAACAGTCCATCTCCCGGGGAGATAGACAAACAAATCTCCCCAAAAAAAAAACAGACAGGAAAAGTTTCTTCCTTTTGAAGGATCTGATTTAATTTTCATCGAAAATATTAAAACTTATCCCCCCGTCCGAAACAAACAACTCCATCAGCGGAAGTATAGACCCCCTCTCTCTGTTGAAAAACATCATCCTCCCCTTATTTCAAAGACTCGACCGCCCACTCAAGTTCTCCTTTTCTTTTCAGAAACTCGAATGAGAATCATTATCAACGCCGGATCCTAATTTGTAGTCAAGGGACTTCATCACCCACCACCCCCACAACAACAAACAACGACTTTCAAACAACGAAACGCCCAGCCGATGACGTCATAGCTCCACGAACTTTCGCTGTAGGACGACGCCACACGACGTGAACACCGCCGCCACCCGTTGAATGTCTTCCACGTCCTAGACGACGACGACGCCGAGAAAATGTCAAACTACACAACGAACGCCACCGCCACCGCTACCGCAACCGCCGCTTCCCGCGTCCAGCAAGCCCTGCAGATGGCGCTAAGCGCCGCTGTGACGCTTCAGAATTCCACCACGGTGCCGCTGACGTTGACACCCCACTCGTTGCTCACGGACGACTTTTTCGTCCAACTTGGAGGCTCGACAAGTGGTCCGCTCATCAACCTGACAGCGACCACGGCGGCGATGGTGCGGCAGACGCTCACTACCACCCCAATGCCCGCGCTGCTGCGGAACTTCACCACCACCACCGATGAGCGGCTCTTCACGACGCACCTGGACCCGGGAAACGCTTCAACGACGCCATTTGCGGCGAATCACAGCAACAACGCCGTGGCGATGGATGTTGACGAGCCGGCGGGCGAGTACGTTTTCGACAGGACCGACGTCCGGGTGATTTTCATAACGCTCTACACGCTCGTCTTTTGTTGTTGTTTTTTCGGTGAGTACAAAGAGGGTTACGAGGGTGGTTTTGAGTGGGAAGGGACTTCGGTGCAAGTGTGTGAATTTTTGAGTCTCCTGGAAGATGAAATGAGTTTATTCGTTTCCTAGAAACCTGTCGCCCAAACGAGGAACATTATTCCAAAGGACTTGGACTTGGAGGCGGTTGGACGACCTCACCTAAGACGGATAGGCTGGCAGGACACACTGCATTACAAGGGATTTCGAGGGAATAGAATGAGAGGGAATTCTAGGAAGTGGAAAACAGAAACCTGAGTAGTTCAAGAGATCTCCGCCGGAGGTCGAATTTGGGGGAAACTCTTAGATAAGGTTGAAATAACTTTGGTCTGACTTTGATTCGTTAACAAAGGTTAGGTGGCTGGGTATAGGAGAAAGTCCAACCGGAGGTGGGCTAAGAGGATTGGACGAGAAAGTTTTAGGAGAGGCTTAGAAAAGGGGTCTGAGGAATGGATTCGATAGGGCATAGGAAAATTCCAAATAGAGTAGACCAGAATTTAGAAATAGAGCCTAAGGAGACAAGGCCTCAACCACAGTTATTTCTCAAAATTGTGAGAATTTTTTTTTTTTTTTTTTACAGAAAAATAGGAAGGGGTTTTATTTAAAGAAATAGTTCCACAAAAGGTAATCTGCTGATTTCGAAGCCAATGGATGTGAAGTCCGCTTGTCCAGGTCCAGTAACTCGTGTGTAAACTGGAACAAGGTGGAAGGAGTGTACAAATTCGTCAAAAAGAATAAGAACTTAATCCTTTTTAAGACTTAAGCAAGAAGCAATCTGTTTAAATTGTCAAGGAAGAAGTTTGAGCAGTTTCTTGGAAAAGTGATGGCATTAGAAATTTGCTCTAAAAGCCATTAACTATTCGGTATATAGTTAATTGTTTCTTTTTTTTTTTTTTTTTTTAAAATTTGAACGTTTATTTAAGAAAAACACGTACAATAGTTTCCCACCTTCACATCTTTTTTTCCATCTTTCTCGCAATTTGTGGATCCCATCTCAATAGAACTGCACCAGCTTGGCAGCCAAGAAAGATTCAAGCCAATTTTTGATTTTCTGCTCTGATGTGAACCGTATTTCAGTGAGGGCGTTCTGCATCGGAACAAATGGTAGTCAGAAGGGGAAGGTCTGGGCTATAAGGCGGGTGGGGTAAAACTTCCCATCCACTGTCTTCCAAATAGTTCTTAACCGGAATAGCAACGTGGGGCCGAGCGTTGTTGTAATTGAAAACTATTGCCTCGTGTCTGGTCGCGTATTTCGGGCGTTTTTCGGCTACTGCTCTCTTCACACGGATTAATTGTGTTCGGTAGCGTTGTCCATTGATGGTTTCACCCGGTTTTAGCAGCTCATAACAGGTAGGTAGGTAGGCGAGCTGACAGAATTAGTTCTGCCACACTTAGGTCCTTGTGGACCTCTTGTGTTACCCATGGGGAGGTTATAACTCCTTTCCTTACTCGCGTTGACCTAATAAGCACCTCATAATACAGCACACCCTTCTGATCGCATCAAATACAGAGCATTACCTTCGCGCCATGGATATTCGGCTTTGCCGTTGATTTGGCTGGATGGCCGGGTTTCATATGTAATTTTTTGCACTTGGGGTTGTCGTAATGGATCCATTTTTCATCACCAGTAACAACCCGATGCAAAAATGACTTCCTTTTGTGGTGTTCCAGCAGCATTTCGGACATCCAAAACCGTCTTTCGACATCTCTCGGCTTGAGTTCATGTGGAACCCAATTTCCTTGCTTTTGAATGTATCCAACTGCTTTTAAACGTTTTAAAATGGCTGCTTGAGTGACACCCAAAGATTCTGCGAGCTCTTCTTGTATTTGGCAACAATCTTCATAGAGTAATGCTTCCAGTTCTTCATCTTCAAACTTATTTGGCAGCCCAGGACATTCATCGACTTCCAAGCCAAAATCACCACTTTTAAATCGTGCAAACCACTTTTGGCACGTTCGCTCAGCTAGCGCATATTCACCACAGACTTCTACCAAAATACGATGACTTTCGACAGTAGTTTTCTTCATATTAAAATAATGAAGAAGAACTCCCCACCACTTCTTCAGGAACAAAGTTCGACATATTTGAGTGAAAAAAAATTATTGCTGTTTACTTTTCAAATGAATGACATATGAATTAAATGAATGACTGCACTGACCAACTCCAACGCCTGTTCCAATGGAATAATAGCAATGGAATATAATAATATAAGTTACGCCGCCTCTTACCAAACCGCAATTAAGTTTTAGACCCAATAATTAGTAGGCTATTTGAGTTAAGGGTATAAGTCAAATTACCAAATTAAATATTCCTCTCGAAGTTTCATTCAGAACGGTCGATTCTTCCTTTGCCTAGTACTCTGGCTTGTATTGCCAGATCCTTGAAGTCTTTCGGTAAAAAAACGTTCATTGTTTAACCCTATACTGCGCAACTCTTTTTTTATTTAAAAAAATATTTTTTTTTATATAATGTATGGCTGCAAATACCAAAATAATAATAAAAACAATTAGTCTACGTAAATTGGCATGATTATTCCCTTCAAAATGTATAAAGCAGATCATCTTTGAAGCTCAACGGAGTAAAATTGTGATCCATAGTTTGTGAAAGAAGTCAGAATTGAGTTGTATCAGATCTGCTACACTGCGCAGTGAAGGATTAAAAGGAACGACAAACTCGACAAGAAAATCTCAGTCTATCAAAAGAAATTTAACATTTGCACAAAAAATATTTCTACATAAACATTTCTTTGCGGTCTTTTACAGTAGACTCTGTACATCATCCAATCTCTAAATCGAGTAAGAGGCTGAGCAAAGCTCGCCCTTAGATGACACTTTTAGCAAAAGAGGAGAAGAATGAATTGAAAATCAATTTTTTTTTTAAATTTAAATTTTAATGACTCCGTCTTTAGTAATTTTTTACTCCTTTTCATTCTTTTAAAAATGTCTCTCCAAACTTCAATGAAACACTTGAGTCCACAAGACCCACACACTTCACTCACAGTCTTCACGGTCCTAGAATTCTTCTCTAATCGCCTCTAATGCCAAACACTTCAACACTTTATCGTCCTTTTCTAGTGAAAATTTTTGAAATTCTCTGATAACTTAACATTAACGGGATAATACAAATCTCTTCACTTTTCTACATCGACAAGCAAAATCAGGAGGTGGGAAGAAGAATGTGAGCCGACTTGCTTAGGGGGCCACTTGAAACAAATTTGAAGGGAAAATGATTTGAAATAGGTGAGCGAATTGGGGTTAAAAAGATGATCGGAGTTTGTATTAGGGGGTGTGTATGAAAATCAGTGTTGGAAGGACACACTCCCGAGGAATATTCCAACAGGATGTTCACATGTTCGTGGGAAGAAATTAAATTTAAGGAACTCTATTGTTAATATTTGTCTTATTGTAATAACCTTTAAACTTCAAGTTTTAACAGAAAAGAAGACATTAAGAGAATCGAAAGTACCTCGGCCACAGTAGAAAAACCTCAGAAAAAAAACAACTTCCACATCAAACAGCTCCATTTCCAGTCGACCAGAGACTACAAATGTCCTTGAAACGTACCACCTCCACATCCTCACGGGAATCATTTTTCCCTAATGACCTCCCGCTGTCCTCATCCTCCCACAGGAAGTCGAAAAATCGACCGTTGACAGTTAAACAAATTACCCGCCAGTGAATCATATCCTTGCGATGGGGAATTTAGAAATTAAACAAAATTAATCCTCGATCGAGGGAGTAGCCGCCAAAAACCGACGCAGTCCTTAATGACCGACACGAGGTCCGGCCTTTCTTTTTTCTATCCCTCTCTGTTCTGTTCTCCTGTTCCCTCTCTCTTACACTCGTCCTGCATGACTAACTGAATTTACTTTACTTAATTATTTGGAAACTGACCGGTGAGAGGTGTGAGTGAGGTGTCCTGACGGTCGAAAGTTCTGGCGGACTTTCACTCTTTCTCTCTCACCCACGTCTTCTTTTTCAGTTTCTTTGTATCTTTCTGTGCGTTGAGGCACGTGAATAACATTCACAAATCCGTGTCTGAAGCGACCAAATGTTGGCGATGCGTTAAGTTAATTAAGCAGAGCACCTCGTGGTCAACGGAAGGACATCAAGAGAGAGGAACATGGCTGCAGAAAAGTTTCACACACACACGTAACACAAATAAAGACAAAATATTCAATCAGAGCGCGTCTTGGCGGCAGCACGCGTCGTGTGACTCGAATTAATTAAGCTAATCTGGGTCAATTGGTTTTACGGATGAGTGGAGCTTAATTAAACCGCACGTAGGTAAAGTGGGTGGATAGGGATGGTGCAGTATGGTGGGGTGCCAAGTTGATGGGAGGTGATACATTTTTTGGAGAAGTCTTCCAGGATGAGAGGAAGAAGGAAGCGCCGGATAAACGATCAGAGATTTAGAACCGTTCTAAGCACGAAACCGACTTTAATCTTAAAAACAACTTAACGTGAGGTTCAAGGGAAGGAATTAAAGGAGAGTGAGACGACGAAGAAAAAAAATATATCTGATCTGATCAGCTTCTTAAATAGCTGACGCACGTTTCGTGTTTTGTTTCACTGTCAAACATCTTCAGTTTGGTCTATAATTTAACCATGAATCGTCTTACAAACGAACAACGCTAAAATTTTTGGTGAATGGGCGTTTGGAAAGTTGGCCGAAGATCCACTTTTTTACTGAAAAATTGTGTTCAGCGACGAAGCTCATTTTTGGCTCAATGGGTACGTAAATAAGCAGAATTGTCGATTTTGGAGTGAATATCAGCCAGAAGCATTGCAAGAGCTACCAATGCGTCCAGAAAAAGTCACAGTTTGGTGCGGTTTATGGGCTGGTGGCATCATTGGACCGTACTTCTTCAAAGATGATGCGAATCGTAACGTAACTGTGAATGATGAGCGCTACCGTGAGATGATATCCAACTTTTTTTTGCCCAAAATGCAAGAGCTTGACTTGCATGACATGTGGTTTCACACAGCACGCGCAACAATGGACTTATTGAGAGGCGAGTTCGGTGAACATTTTATTTCACCTTCGGGACCGGTCAATTGGCCGCCTAGATCGTGCGATTTAACGCCTTTAGACTATTTTTTGTGGGGCTATGTTAAAGCTCATGTCTATACAGACAAGCCCGCTTCAATTGACGCATTGGAAGTCAACATTGAAGCATTTATTCGTGAGATACCGGCCGAAATGTTTGGAAAGAGTATGCCAAAATTGGACTACGCGGGTGGACCATTTAAGGCGCAGTCAAGGTCAACATTTGCATGAAATAATCTTCAAACTTTAAATTATATGGACCGTACTATCGATTCAAATAAAGTTTTCATGCATTTTTCTGAACTTTATGTGTTTTTTTTTTTTTGAAAAACTTTCCTATGATCCTCCTTTCCTAAAAAATCACCATTTAATACCTTCGTTTTTGCAATTTTGTCGTAAAGGCGAAATCACAGTGCACAGGACGAAGGCTGCGGAAAGAGGTGTAGTTTGAATAATTTGGAAAAAGTAATCAATTCAGCGAATAATAGAAGGAGAATAAGAAAATGAACACTTGACGATACGGGAAGAGCTAAAAAGAATTAAAGTTTAATAAAAAATAAAAAAAACCGAGAAAACTTTTACAGGGAAGAAGCATAAGTCATAAATTATGACCGAGATAGGGTCAGATATAGGCCCTAACTGGCCACTGATAGGTTCTAACTGGCCACTGCTTATTTGGCAATCATGCCAAAAGATTGGGAATCCCCTCCAATGATTTCTGCAGAAGCTGCAGAGATGAGGAGGAAGAAGAGACAGTATTGCATCTTCTAGGAACATGCCCAGCACTCGCACGCACGAGGAAGCGCACTCTAGGTGCATACTTCTTTAAGGAGTTAAGCGAACTCGCTAGCATGGATGTAAGGCGCATCAGCGGCTTCATAAACAGATCCCACTGGGTATAGCCCGGGGGATACAAGACTACCAACGTTGGCTTCAAACAGGTAGTATGACATGCCTGCTAATATTTTTGGTTTGGTGTATTTGCAGGAAATTTATAGGCAGCGAGTCCGGGGAAATTGGAAACAATCCGGAGGTGTGACAACACAATGGGCCAACAAGTGGCCTAAGTGAGCCTGCGTTACAGCGCAGGCAGTCACTTTTACCTAAGACCTAAGACCTATGAGGGTCAGATTGCAGATGATTTGTAACACTCTGAAGTTAAACGAAAATGCTAAGATCTTTTTTTCAAAAAATTCTCTAATTGGTGAGAAAAGACGACTATAAAGGAAACAAAGAACAAAAGGTTGAAAAGTTAGATGTCGTAGTAAATTCTAATGAAATTCTTTTAAGGGAAGAGAAAAAAGAGAAAAATAAAAAAAAAAATGATAAAAATGACTTGTGCGTTATATCACCAAGAAAACATCATCTGGAAACGACTATCTGTAAAAAGCATAGCTGACTGGAATCATAGAAATCCTTAACTTTCAAAGTTCTAAGCTTTGTCACACAGTAAGGCAAATGCGAAACAAAAAACATTTTCTTATTTTTAACCTGGGCTCTCATCGCGTAATACGACTATCGTCTGACGATATCGTTTGAACGATAGCTGCGCTTCACGTAAGCCGGGAACTGTCATTTTCTATCGTCTCGATGATGATTTTCTAACGCAATTTGCTATCGTCCTAGAAAAATATTGTAAAATTTTTGGCTTATATAAATGAAATATTGGATTGAATGCTGAAAAATAGTTTTGCTAAAGTTTTTTTTTTTTGCATTATACATTGCTTTTCACAGAAAAAATTTCTTTTTTATTTCTCACATTCGAGGATGACAAGCAGCGTTTATTTTGACATAAGGAATGTACCATTTAGTAGCACTCAAACTGTGACAATAGACGAGACGATAGCGATAGTATTACGTGAATCAAACTTTTGACGATAGCGTTAACAACAGTCGTCTGGACGATGATTGTCTGAAAAGTTAAATGATGACGTTTTCATTTTTAGCAGGAGAATACAAGCAAAGTTGAACACATAATATTTAAGTTATAAAACACCTCTTTATCTATCTACATCAATAAAGTATCATATTAGAGTATTGGTATATATCGAGGTCTTACACTTACTTCTAACTCCTTTGTCTTACTGCCTGTCTTTTACTTTAACCAACAATTCCATTGTATGCAACCTAACCCTGAGAGTTAGCACAGAAAATGTAGAAAAAAGGTCGTTTTCATAATCCAATTTTACGTTTTGCAAAATTATGTTATGGAATGTTTTGTTTATTTATTTTTTAGTTTTCCAAACACAAAAATTCATAGAAATCAGTCAGCAGTCCAGACAGCATTTCTATTGCAGACCTGTGTTACCAATTAGGCGGCATGGGCAACAGAAACTCACTTTCAACGGTCCAACGGTTAGGATTAAGAAAACAACAGCATTACAAATTGGAGTTACAGAGATGGCACAAAAGCAGGAGTAAAGACTATTGCTATGTATACTTTCGAGTTTACATTACTTCACAAGAAAATATTTCCATAAAGCCAAAAACAAAAATTCGGTCATGAGGACTGAACCTAAAAAGAAACACCTTGTTATCCGTGACGAAGGAGATCAAAAAGATCTGCACATAAGAGATGTATTTTTTTTCTTTTTAGGGTTTCGTTCTAAATGATAAAAAACCAGAACGACTTTACTATCTATCTGTCGTCTTAAAAAAAAAACTGTCCATAACTTGTAAATGCTCCATAGGTTAGTGATAACATTTAGAGAGGAGGTACATTTACCTGACCCAGAAATAAATTGTGAATTTTTTTGGGGAACTAGTCAAGGATTAAAGAAAAAGATAGTGCTGATGGTAATGCTTGAAAAAGCCTCTACTAACATAGACGTTTGATGTAGGTTTCATTTTAAGGGTGTTGGTGTCTAGATTACGAAAATGTCATCGACATCGATTACTTAATTAATTAGTACTAAAAATTTAGTCCTAAAAATACAATTTTTTTCTCCATTCGCAAAGATATTATTGTAAAATAAATTGAAATTCAAAAATTGAAAAATTTTTCAAAATCAATTCTTATGTATTTTGTCATCCTTTGAATGAAATCGAATGAATCGAATGAAACTAACTGAAACTTGATAAGACCTATGGTTTTCAAGATGAAGAGACATTTTCGTCCTTTCGGCCATTTTACCCCACGGCAGAGAAGACTTTAAGGATCAGAGTTTTCTAGCTATGATCGAAAATTTCTCTTAAAAATTAAAATAAGTTGGTTTCCAGACTCCTTGTGGCCTTCCCATCGCCCACAAATCAATAAGACCAGTTGCACACGAGTTTCCGATTATTCAGCATTCACCCAAAATACACCAGAAGACCCGAAATTATTCACCAATCGACACCGAAAATTATCGCCCTAATCACACACGCCCAATTCACAGCAGCCCACCCACAAAAGCCACTCGTTACAGAGGAACGACGAGGATGAAATTGAGTGCTCTGCAGAACATTAACTGCATCCCGAGTAAATTGTCTCGTTCCGAATTCGTATTAAAGCGTCAGGACACGCTCTCTGCGGTGGCATATGTGGCCCTAAAATGAGAGCCGCCCTAGAGCCTCAGATCACGATTCAATATTCATTACAATAATCTCTGCCAGGAGCCTGGGTTACCCACCCATCGCCCCTTTCAGGCACATCCTTCGTGTATGGAAAAGGGAGGGACCGGATATTAAATCAAATCGACGACAATGCTTCTCAATTTATATCCACCAGACCATGAGTATTGTGTCCTGGAAATAATTAAGGACGAAAATTGATTTTACACATTTTGCCAAAGGACCTCATCACGATTAACAACATTCCCCCGGGAAATGTTTGTTCAGTTTTAATTGAAAAAAAGAAAATAAAAAAAGGAATCCCACACATCGAAGGACTAAATAATAAGTTGTCACGCGTCCTCCTAGAGAGAGAGAGCTTCTCCGTTGCATCCTTTCAGCGACTCTCGTGCCACTTGCGAGGACAAATATTTGCTCGGAAATTACAGAACCGCAATGGATTCTGTGTCCTTTTTTCCGGGAGACTAGAGATAATTTTCGAAAATTCCCCGCCATTATCGCAATGACCGGCGATAAATCTCCCCACTCACAGACACATCCTGGAAAGCGATTACGGGCAATGTGTTAACAAGGACACTCGCTGTGTGTGGTGTTCGGGCACTTTAAAGAGAGCCGCAGCTCTGTCGGAAAGGATTGCTAAACACCGTCGCAGAAAAAAGTGAACAAGGATGCGAACAAGGATTTCCCTCTCTCTCTGTCGATTCTCGCTAAAAAGATGGTCACCACACACAAGCAAACATCACCGAAAAGTGTCGTGTCGTTAAGATCCACATCCCGTCCTTTTTTCCCAACACCAACACAAAACCCACGAACGATGTCCTGCGGTGAATTTTCTTCTTCGTTTTGTGTTGTGTTGAAGTTTTGATGGTTAACCATGAGTGAGTGTCCTGACGGGTGGGTTTGTGTGTGGGTTTTTTTGGGTGAGAAAAGAAAGTTTTCTGGCCCACATAAATCGTAGACGAAAATATGTCCTTGAGGAGGACTTTTGGTTTTTTTTTTTCTTTTGTTTAAATGCCACGAAAGGAAGACAACGACGAAGAAGACGCTCGAGGACTTACGTTGATGGTGATAAATGTACTCTCGGGTGAAGTTATTTAGTTGTGAGCCAGGAGACTTAGGCGATGACTTTGATCAGTTTTGGGAGGGGGAGAGGTGTGAGGGGAAAAAGGCAAATATGCTTCCTTTAAGGATTTTCCTGTGACCAAAGTGGGATATGGTCAGGAATGTGTTGAAGAGGCTGTCAAGGGACGATGAGCTCTGTCAGAGAAAAGAAGAGAGATTGAGTGGATTGGGTGTTTGGAAAAGGACTTTGAGTGTGACTGTAGAGGGGAATTAAGGACATGGATACGGGTGATTGAGAATTTCACGTGTTTAAGGAGGAAGAAAATTCGAAAGAAGTTGAAAGAAATTTTCGGGAAAAGAGTCAAGTTTATTGAAAAAGGGCAAGTTTTTCTTGTCATCACGTTATTGGTCGTTGTGAGATTCTAAAATAGGGCTGTCTTGGGCAGTCAATTTTAGAAGCCAATAACTCCTTTTTGTTCGGAAAATGAAACCAAAAAAATTGAATAGAATAAAATAGAGACAGTAAGAAAATTTGTAGACGAAATGGTCAAGAAAGAGTCTAAAAAAAGTCTACTTTTTAAAAACAAACAACTATGGAGACTATGGTGTTAATTAAAAAGAGGGACCTTCATGGTTGAACTAAGTTTCAATCACTTGGATAAATTAAATAGTAAATGTACAATAAAAATAAATTTAAGAGAAATTAATAAAATAAATTGGAGTAACACAAAAAAGGATTAAAACAAGGACACATTTTGCAAAATTGGACGTTGTTTTGTTGACCCAAATGAAGTTCAGTTGAATAAAGATGGATTTTTTTTTTAGAGAAAAGACAATTTGAAACAAAACACAATTTTAAAAACTATGATAAACTGCTGCACTGTCTTCAATTGTCGCCAATCTACATAGGTATGTGTGCAACGAAATTTGAGAGTTCGTTTGAGTTTTAAGAGTTCGAAGAAAGTAAGCAATATTTTTCAGAATTATGGTCGTCCCAGCATCAGTTTGAACCACTGTAAGTTTTATGGGCTCCTAGAGGTATAGACAAAATTTTTTCTCGTTTAAATAAGATTTTAAAAGTACTAGAAAAAACTATTTTTTTCAGCATAAAAAGGCTTTTTTATGAGTTTTTATGAACTCTTTTTTTTGATGAAGAAATTCTACTTCAAAATCTAGCAACAGATTGGCCTGGTGATCGCAGATCTTCGCAAACTAAAAACCTATATGAATAGGCAACTCGACATAGAAATCGATATTCAACTGGTTACAAACAAATTTTTGTGAAAGCAAAAATAGTTGGGGAATGCCTTGTTTTCGTACACCCAGCCAAATGAATGATCATCTACAACCAGGCTTTAATTTGAGTGGTAACTTGTGGGAATTTTTTGGCAGTCAGGTCCATAAGCAGAAGATTACAAGGAAAAGGTTTGTCGTGTCAATTTTAGTGTGTGACAATCATAAAATTCCACCGGAATCATACATTTTATTTATCATTTTCGTATATAATGACGTCATTTTTATAGTCTAACATTTTTATGACTGAGCGCTTCGAAGTGTTAACAAGAAACAAGATAAAGATCCGATAAACACATTAAATAAAGAAATAAGGAATGGCTTTTTTTTGTACACCTAGATAAATAACACATCTACTGGATCATCTACTTTAAATAAAATTAAATTTGAATGCTAATTTATGGAAATAGTTTGATAGACAGGTCCATGAACGAAAGATTACACAGATATGTCTTTAAAGTCGACTGTAGTGCTTGAATGGCATAAAATTTCAGTGGAATCCACTAAAAACTTAGCTAAATATTTAATTAAATCAAATTTACAGCATTTCCGAATTAACAATTTTCATTATTAGGTGGTTTGAAGTGTTAGCAATCAAGTGTGCCAATACTTTTGTTCATGTCAAATCCGATGCAGTGAATTACTTTCATTTTTCAAAAATCCATCTTAAAAGTATCACACAAAAACTTTGTAAAAATGAAAAATCTATATTCTATTGAATAAAATGGTAAAAAAGGATGCCTGTTGCCTCTTTTTTTTCTTGGTATCGGGTGGTTTCTTTTAGAAATCATTGCTGTGCCAATACTTTTGTTCGCCGCTGTATGTTATGGAGGCAATCGTAATTAAGTAAAAAGCGGAATAGGAAGCAAGAACTTATTTTTTTCGAAAAAGGTTATTTTAAGTAAATTATGCAAAGAATATTATTTGAGGAAAGTAGTGAATTTTCGTGAAATCAAGAAATTAACGTGATTGTAAATCAGAACATTCAAAAAGTAAATGTTTTACTGCGGAAAATTAAATAAGAAGTGGCAAAATGACGTTTGTTGTTAAATAACAGTTTGGCTGTTCATTATCTTCAGGAGTTGTGCGGAACTGAACCACATCCCTAGATCATGGACAGAGGTAAATGTGGTCTTCATACCCAAAGCGGGCAAGTGCTAGCACGTCAGTCATAAGGATCTCAGACCCATCAGTCTGTCGTCTTTTTTCCTCAAAACATTTGAGAAGTTATTGGACCTCACATCCTCCTCACAGCACGCCTACAGCAAGGGTAGGGCGATAGAAACGGCTCTCCACTCGCTAGTAAGCCCCATTGAGAGATGGCTAGAGCGTAAGGAATTCACGCTCGCCTTTAACAACATTAAGCCTAGCGCCATCACAGGCGCGCTCTCTAGACTGGGTGTGGCCCCATACGTTTGTGCAATAGTTGACAGACTGCTGCTAAGCAGGGTCATCAACTCCAAATTGGGTGGAGCCACTATCCGGCGTTATGTGAGCAGAGGCACCCCTCAAGGTGGGGTACTCTCCCTTTTACTATGGAACATTGCGGTGAATGAGCTGCTTTGTATCCTTGAAAGGGAGGGCTGTACTGTTGTCGCCTACGCAGACGATGTTGCAATAACCATCTCCGGAAAATACCCTAATACACTCAGTGAACTGATTCAAAATGCCTTCTCCAAGTTGGAAACATGGGCCTTAGAGTCCGATCTGAGCTCATACTCTTCAGTAGGAAGCACAAAATTCCTCGCTTTGACCTTCCCCGACTCCTCGGGACTAGCCTCTCCCTAACGGATAAGGCTAAGTACTTAGGTCTCATTATTGATCACAAGCTAAGCTGGAAACCCAACATCCTTGAACGGGTCAAAAAGGCCACAGCGGCTCTCTACTGCTGTAAGAGAGCAATTGGATGTAAATGGGGTCTAAAGCCTCGTACTGCCTATTGGCTATATACCTCCGTTGTACGACCTATACTACTGTACGGAGTCGTAGTATAGTGAAATGCCCTGGAAAAGGGTGTTAACCTCAAACTTCTCAGCCATGTGCAGAGATCTGCCTGCATCTGTATCAGTGGCGCAATCAGGACCACACCCACAGCTGCCCTAGAAATCATCTTTCACCTGCCACCCCTAGACATCTTCGGCAAGCAGGTCGCAGCCTGTGCAGCAGTAAGGATCAGAGCCGCGCAATTGTGGCCTTCTATAGATCCGATAGATCAAAAACTGAATCCGCAGTCGGTGGAGGAGTCTTCTCCGAAGACTTGGGAATCCAGATCTCATTTTGCCTTCCCAACCATTGCAGCGGAGGTAATGGCGATCTATTGAGCCTTGTCGTGGCTAAGGTACAACGTAATATCGCGCACCTCTATCACGATATTTACAGATAGTCAAGCTGCGATATAATCCCTGAAGTCTGTCACTTTTAACTTCAAAATAGCTCTTAACTGCCGCAAATCTCTTGACGAGATGGCAGAGCAGTTTAACATTCACCTCATGTGGGTGCCGGGACACTGTGACATCTCGGGGAACTGCCTGGTCGATGATCTTGCCAAGCGCGGAACCAGTGAAACCATCCAATTGGATAAGGTCGGTCTCTGCGCACCTCTTGCCACCGCGCTCCTCCACATAAAATCCAAGACCATTGAAAAATGGTGAAAATGGCGATGGAATTTTGAAGGAATAGTAAACATGTGTCAGAAAAACTGTAGGATGGTGTTCTAAGACTATTACCGGACAAATTTCTTTCACAATTTATAGAGGGTTTATAGAACGCTATATATCGCAGAGTACACGGAGCCTAGTCGTGAGACCTCTTTTTGGTAATACTTATAGCCACACAGACTATCTAAAATACCAACAAACAAGGCATTTACTTAAAGAACTCCAATGAGACGTTCAACAATAGTTTGAAAGTCACTCCACGTTGCCCTTTTTCTCGTCTGCCTGCCTTCTTCTCTTTCTCTTTTCCTCAACGTGTCACCACCCGTTACAGCAGACATCACCGAATCCTGCTAATAGCTGTAAATTTGCGAAATGGCATTAATCTTTATTCTATACGGTCTTTCCCTTAGGACCTTTCATTCATTAGACGTCCAATTTCATTACGCCACCATTCCACTCACGCACTCGCTCCGTTTGTAATAAAATATCACCCTCACACCCACCCACTCACCCTTGTCAGAGTAAGAAGGACTTTGATGAAGTGACACATCTTCAAAAGACACCTACAGACCTCCAATTAACCCGGCCTCCCCCAGGCCATTGTCATGTGTGCTTCAGACACACTCACACTCTCACGTACACAGCTGTGTGTCAATTAAAAGAATGGGATATCCAATTAAATTACAACAGCAGATCCTTTTGCCTGTTTGATCTGAGATTAGGTTAGTCAAAGCCAAAGTCGAGGTTCTCCGCACTAATGAGGGCCTCGCCTCCTAGACTGTGAGTTTTTTTTTTAGAGGACAAGGCGAATTAATTCCCGCGAGTTATTCGCCCAAAAAAATGGGTTGGCCCGGGGGAAAATTCCACGCACACACACACGGAGAAATACAGGATGCTGATGAGGATTACGGTTAATGACAATCTCAATCTTATTTGACAGGACGAGGTGACGTGCGTGTATTGTCTCGTTAATTGGATTCATCCTGGGAAAATTGCTGCCGCTCTACGGGAGAGGATGCTTGCGGTTAAGGGTTGAGGGACGAGCGGTTCAAAATGATGATTGACAGCTTCGCGGATGATGCGCATTGTTGTTGTCGTTGGTCACAATCGAGGGGATGCGAGGTCCTTTGGGGGTTTAATTTCATTTGTTCTGTAACCGAGTTACAATACTCTCATCTGTGGTGTAAGGGCAGATGGAATTAAAATTACACGCGTGATGTGGGTTGGGGTTTCCGATGAATTTGTGTATCTGGCGCTTGACTTGGGAACAAAAGCCTCCTGAGGTTTTGAAGTTTGAAGAGAGGTACACGATGCTGAAGGAGATCCTAGATAGTGGAGGAAATTATCGACGGCGGTTTTAGGATGTCTGCTGGTATAGATTCAAAGGCTTTAGTTCTTTGAGGGTAATTCTTATTCGTTTCTAGCGTCCTTGCGACCCTTATCCTAGTGGAAACTCGTGTTTTTTGATGTGTTCGAAGTTTTCTTATGTCTATTTCTTCCCTTTTCTCAAATTTCTATTTCTTTCCTTCTTTCCTCAAGGTACAAACACAGAAGTTTGTCAGTAATCACTTCTTTCGTCAAACTGGTGACCATTTCCTGTGGCTTTGTATTTCGTGTGTTTAACGGAACAACCACAAAACCGTTCATTTTAAGTTTTTGAATACATCGAACATTTTGTGTAATTTTGTTATTGAAAGAAACTCAAATTCGTATTGGAATTTTTAAGCCAGGTTAAAAACTTGAGAAATGGAACTCAATAAAATGAGAAGTCGTTCCTAGAACGTTGTTAGAGAATAATAAACCCTGTGCTTGTGCTTTACACAATGAACATCTATAGTAATTTTTTTGGAATTTGGTGGTGGAAATGCTCAAACTGAGAAATGAAATGAGAAATATTCTGAGCCAGACCTTTAGCGAACTAGAATTGGATATCAATAAAATGATAAATGACAACCGTTTAAGATCTGCTCCTTAGAGCTAGCATATCAATAATTTTGAAAAGTTGCGCTTTGGAATTAAAAGATTTCAAAGGTCACCATCAATTATCTGAAAACCGACGGGCATTTTAAGCCAGGCTTTAAAAAAGCAAAGCACCCCAAATGGAATTTTAGGAAATCAGAACGTCTAAATGCCCTAAGCCAGGCTCTAAGCAGTCAGAAGCAAAACTCAATGAATGAGAACGGGCAACATTTTTAAGTCGGGTTTTTAAAGCTTAGGGATCTTAGAGAGCATTTTAAGTCAGACTAAGAAATCTTAATGAATCCAAAGCGAATAAAAATGAACTGAATGCAGATATGTGGGCTAAGCTAGGTTTTTGAAGATCTTTATGTCAAAAGGCGACATTTTCAAGGAACTTTTTATGAACTCAGAACATCTTTTTTCCAGCTTATGAAAACAAGACTGAAGTGGTTTTGGTCAAGTTTAAAATCCTCACTGTTACTTAGTTAGAGTTAAAAGTTATCACGAGGCCTTATTCAAATTAAGATCTAAATCTAATTAAGATCTACAAATTCATTTTTTCTGAAAGAGGAAAAAATAAATCAATTAGGACTCAGAAATTGATAAAGGATGCGATTGCAAGAAGGGTAAGCCTCAAATTGAGATTTAAGTTCAGCTCAACGCTTTTGATTCAGGCTGCTTTCTCCGTGGAGACTTAAAATCAAACAAAAATCCACAATTTCAACGATGTTTTCATTTTTTTTTTTTCACATTTCGCACACGTAAAAAGATCCTGGTATCGTGTAAGCCACAACCTCGGCTTAAAAGCAGTTCATGACAGTCTTTGTGTCCAAACAACGACAAAGAGCATTTTCCAAAGTACTTTAAGACTTGGAGATCATTAAAATTTCAGGAAAAATACCCAAGGACTCGGGAAATTAGTTGCTATTAGCTGCCTCCTTTTGTTTCAATCAACCTTGGCCGCCATCTGCTCAACCTCAGATCCTGGCACACCTTCCACCGTGAAAAGTCACCACTTCGAGAAAAGGAACCAAGGCGAGAGGATTTAAAAAAAAATCCCATCGCTTCATTGTCATTTCCATCTGCCAGAGGCACGTCCTCTATCTTTGCTCATCAACCAATTTAAAGCCTCATTACCTCCTTACGAACTGTTAATTAACTCAAATTTCCCTCGAAACAGCTTAAAGGTGCTAATTTTGTGAAAATTTAATTTTCCACCGGACACAAGGTATTTCCTCTTCCTCCCACAAAAAAAGAAAAAAGAAAACGGAAAACTAATGAATTCCCATCGAAGGACCGGAATGGGAAACCCCTTTTTGCATTTCAAAGGACAATCGCGACAATGTTTCGTCCTCCTCACCCATTCGAGGACAAAAATAAGGACTCGTTTAAATTATTCAAATTGAAGCTCAGAGATTGATGACAGTTGATTGTGTTTGGATATGCCGCCCCGAAGACAGACAGGACTCTGGATAATTTCATTGGAAAATTTGTTATTTTAAGGCAGATGGGACGGAGGGAATAGGGATGGGATAGGGATAGCAATTCAATTGATTATTAGTTTCCGACGGCATCGACGAAAGGATCGGTTGAGAGGTCGAATTAATTTTTTAAACTTTTAAAGTTTCAAGTCACGGTGGGTGAGTTAGAAGTATCCCATGTCAGAGTTTGACGAATTCCGACTACACAGCTGTTCGAAAATGGGATTAACGGTGAAGGACAGAGAAAAAAAAAGGAAAGAAAGGGATTGTCTTGCATACTTGGTCATAATCAATTACTGCCTAATGGATGAGAAAAGGTGCTGTGACACAATTTTTCTCGAAGTTGGAGAGGGTTTTCTGAGTGAAAAATGATGAAAAATTCAGAAATTTGATAAAATTGGAAAAGGGCCGATGGGAGAGATGCGTGAGGAAAATATTCAAAGAAAACGAAACAGTGCCTTGGTTAAGAGTGAAGGGTATCAGCTTGGGATGAAACTCAACCAGTCGACTTGACGTCTAAAAACAGGCAATGAACGGCCTTAAGGGATTCATCTCTTCCTGTTTTGATTTCCGTTGCCTTTTTGTAGTCTCGATAAACTGACTGGGAGTGCAACTCTCAAACAATTTTAGGACGTTGGGAGCGTTGGGAGTGAAGTTGTGATCCAATGGTTACGATCTTTAAAAAAAACTGTAATTTTTTTTTGAGAAAAAAAGGTTTATAAATTGATGCTGACATGTGCGCTTGAAGGTGGACGTATCAAATTTTCAGGCTTGTTTAGTCCTCAAGTTCACTCCTCCACGTTAACCTTTAGAAAAGTTTTAAGGAAGACAGATGTTCTTCTCTCTAAGATTTCAAAACATTAGGTGACTTAAGTAAACGTACAAAATTTTCAGACTTATTTGAAAAACAGAGATTTTGAGAGTTTTCGAGGAAATTTTATTTAAAAACTAATGCAGACTTTGGAGTAGGAAGTTATTTTCCATAAGAAAAATAGAAAAATGGTTTAAAAAAACGTAATTTTGAAGTCCTCTAGAGGAATAATTTTGGTTCACAAACAATACTTTTACGATTTTGGAACATCGTGGAAAATCCAACGTTAATCGGACGGCGCTTGAAGCAAAATTTTTAAAACTTACTACCAAGTGTTGAACATTTTTTACTAAACTTCGACTCTAATAAGTAACTTGTCATCCTCCAGATGGTCCTGAAAACTGCATTCTGAAAATTGGACTCAATTGTTAAACTCATGATTTTTTTGACTTCGTTGGGAGATTTATCGTGCATCTGCCGACTCATGAAATTGAATTTAAAAAATTTGTACCAATTTCCGAGTTCGTGAGACGAGTTATGATATGCTAGCCATTATTCGAAAGAAAGTTTTGAAGATTTTAAATGATTTTCGACTTCATTGACAAACGAATCGTCCATATTGTTGGGCTCCAAAAAGAAGTTTTAAACTTTTTACCTAATTTCGTTTACCTTGACAGACTTTTTGTTCTCCAGACAACAGGGAGGCTTATTGTGCTGTGAACGGTCCTAGAAACAGCGTTTTAAATCTTGATGTACGCCAATTTTCGAGTCTGTGGAGAGACTTATAACCTATTTGACAATTCACAACAAGTTTTGACTTGGATGGGAAAATTTTCGTTAATCGGAGACCCACAGAAAATTATATTTTAAAAAATTGTACAATTTTTTTAGATCTTTAAAGATTTGTACCACTTCCAAATGAGAAGCCTAATTGCCTTTTGGTTGACCCTAAAAACGACGTTTTAAAAATTTATAACGATTGTTGACTTCGTTGGGAGACTTTTCGCCCATCTGACGACTCTTGAAATTAAATTTTAAAATTTTTTACGAACTTCAGACCCCGTTGTACGTTCAATTATCCATTTGCCAGTCTGCTACGTAAGGTTTTTAAGATTTTCAAAGATTCTCGACTTCACTGAAAACTAATCGTCAAAGGACAGCTCGACAAAGAATTTCGAAAGTTTATACCAAAATTGTCGTATTGCCTCATTATTCTTTGGCAGATACTAGAAACGAAATTTTTAAAGTTTGTAATAAGTTCAGTTTGCGAGGAAACTCATTAGGAATTGGCCAGTAATTGCAGAGCCTTAATTTTGGACATTTGGAACAAGTTTTAACTGCCTTTGTGGATGAAACGTCCATACAAAAGGTAGATTTCTAATTTTTGTACTAAATTTTGACTAATTTGGGTGATCATTGGCTTTTGGGCGATGCTAAAAACTAAGTTTTAAAAAATTTATAACAGTTTTTGATTTCCTTGGAAGACTAACTGACTCATTGGGCAGTGCAAGGGTCGACAATTCGGGATTTCGGACAATTTTTTAACTACGTTGAAAGACTGGTCGTCCATTTAGCGAGATTGAAAAGGAAATATTGATTTTGATCTTTAGCAAATCGCTCAATTAGGTCAGCTCGAAAGTTTATACCAATTTCAATTATGTTGGGCAACTGGGCGTTCGTGGGAATGATATTTTGGATGTTTGTACTAATCATTGACTCCATTGAAAGTCAATACATTTTTTGGACAACCCAAAAGCGATAAAAAGAGTTTTTATAAAATTTATAACAGAAATCGACTTCGGATGCTTAGCATCGATTGGACGTTCTGAGAGACGACATTTTGCACGTTTTCAAACATTTTTGACGGTCCGGGAAAGAACAATCGATCATGGACGGTCCAGATGTTGATAAAAACTGTGTGGAGTTACAGCTCATCTAGTGCCAGAGCCTAGCTTTTCACCCTTCCACAATGTTTTATTCTGTATTATTTGACACATATTATTGATGTTCATAATTTCTTAAAAAATGATTAATTAAAGCAAAAAGAATCGGGGAAATTAAATGTATGCTTCGAGGAAATAACCTGTTCAGGGCAATAGCGTTTGAACAAATTTCTCGGCTAAGATCAAACCAGTTGAAAGCTCTAGGTCCTCCCGTTTCAGTAACTCTCAGTCGTTTTCAATGTAAAATAATGCTGAAGACCTATTTTTATATCCTCCAAAATGTTAACAAAGTCGAAAAGGAATGTTTGATATAGCTTAAGTCAAGTCCAGAAACAACCACATCTAAAAAAAAACCATAAGAGGAGGCGAAAACTTTTAGACCAGAGCTTAAAATCAAAAATAACTTAGAAATCGATAAACTCAGAAAAAATCCGACATAAGCTGCTCAGACAGAGGCTCGCAATTACCCGTCTGAGATGTGAAAATCATTGGAGGAGTCAAACACACGCCTTGGAAAAATATTTGAATGCCAAACTTAGTCCTCAAATTGACTTTAAATCCACTCCTCCGCGGTAACCTTTAGAAAATCCTTAAACAAGACAGATGTTCTTCTCTCCAAGATTTCCAAACACAAAACCATAACCGTCCCATCCCCATCTTGCAACACTCCGTCACGTCCCACTCAAATTGAGTTCCACCCCACCGAACACAATCATTCTACGCAAAAAAAAAAAACAAACCAACCCTCCCACACATTCTCTTCATTAATAATTCCACACAATGGTAACCGGCATCTAACGGTGATATAGAAATTGACATCTCGATTGATATTTGATGAGGACACTCACCACAGGACAATTTCCATAATCCGATTGATATTCCAATTGTCCGATTCTATTCACCAGCCCCAAACCCAGCCCCGTGTGTCCTAAAAATACCCACCAAGGGGTCGTCTATTTTCAGTCGAATCTGGAACAGAGTGTGGTGAATAATTCAACACCAAGCTTTGGACAAAGCCTCATCACACAAAAAGAAGAAGTGTCGGTGTCTTCATCAGTCTCTCACCACGTGCCTAATGCCTGCTAATTAGAATGTCAATATATTGGCGATAAATACAAAACCACCCCTTCCATGACCCCCTATCGTCCTGGCTAATGATGAGAAATCAACGCCACATTGTGCCACCACACACACGATGAAGGCGGGTGGGACAGTATTTTTCAAAAGAATGAGACTCACGTGAGTGAAAATCCCCCACCGAGACGACTTTCAGGTGAAAAGGAAAAAAAGAAGAGGAGCGTATATCCTTATTGAATGGGTTGTTCCCTCTCATCGGGCAGAAGAAGAGTATCCTTGAATTGAATAGTTTTCTGACGACACGATGTGTTTGTTGTTGTTGTTGGACGATAATGATGATGATGGCAGAAAGGTTTATTTTTTTCTTTGGTCGATTTAATGGGAATTTTATGAGGACGTCTCATGGTTTATGCTCCGGAAGAGGATATCTCGAAGGATAAAGGACATTCTGTTGTGATGGCATTCTTATGGGTTTTTTTTTTTCTTCCTTTTTCACGGTCTCGACGAAGGTAGGCAATTAAACGGGGGGGTCAAGTCCAATTAGATCGAAGGACATTGGCATGGGGGAACAAGAAATTCGCATTCAGGTGATTTCTCCTTCGTCTGAGCGGGGTCGAAGGCAGATCGACTGTTGATGGACCGTCACGTAGTCGACAACGTTTTCTAACGAAGGTCTAGAGGACGATGAAGGAAAGTCATTCAAGAACCTGGTGAAGGTCTCATGGGGCACGTTGACCTGGGATTGCGTGTTTTGCAGGTCGATAAGGGGTACCTTTCACTCGTGGTAAATTAGAAATTGAAATGACCTTAAAATCGAAGAGCTTCCATTTGTTCTGCGAAATGGAAATGATTTTATGCCACTGGGGGCTTCCGACATCTTCCTTTTAATCTTTTAGAAGGTTTAGGAGAACGTTTCACTATCGATAAAGAAGCAAAAGTCGATAAAAGGAAATATTATTATTATTACTTTTAGTATAAGGTTGTCAAATATCATCCCTTCCGGCTTTTTGTCTTTTGAATTTTCCGGCTATGTACAAAGCGCTACAGAGCTCGTATCTGGCAATACCATCATTTGAAAGGTCTTGACATAGCCTACAAAACGACGCTATGCATGTCTAGTTTGGATATTGCGTTCAACAGTTATAGACGTGTAAACATTGAGTTCACTAACGCCGAAATTCGCGCTATTTTAAAGTTTTCCTTCGTTAAAGGCAAAACCGCTAGAGAAACGTTCCGTGAAATTAATGGTGTTTTGGGGGATGGTACTC
This sequence comes from Syritta pipiens, assembly GCA_905187475.1. Lineage (NCBI taxonomy): Eukaryota > Metazoa > Arthropoda > Insecta > Diptera > Syrphidae > Syritta > Syritta pipiens. Next base: position 10,618,250 of record LR994573.1, read on the forward strand.
TATCACTTCGAACCGCGGAGGAATGGTTTCGACGATTCAGAGCCGGTGAAAACGACACCATGGATAAGCCAGCCGGCGGAAGACCTGTGACGACGAATGCCGATCGAATCATGGAAAACATCGAGTTAGACCGGCATGTGGCATCTCGTGACATCGCCCAGGAGATGGGAGTTAGTCACCAAACCATTTTAAGCCATCTGCGGAAGGCTGGATACAAAAAAAAGCTTGATGTTTGGGTGCAGCATGATTTGATGCAAAAAACCTTCTGGACCGAATCAAGGCCTGCGATTTTTGAAGCGGGTGGTGACTGGCGACGAAAAATGGATCACATACGACAATATCAAGCGAAAACGGTCGTGGTCGAAGGCCGGTGAATCGTCCCAAACAGTGGCCAAGCCGGGATTGACGGCCAGGAAGGCTTTGCTGTGTGTTTGGTGGGATTGGAAGGGAATCATCCCCTATGAGCTGCTCCCATATGGCCAGACGCTTAATTCTACCATCTACTGCGAACAACTGGACCGCTTGAAGCAGGCGATCGACCAGAAGCGTCCAGAATTGGCCAACAGTAAGGGCGTAGTGTTCCACACTGACAACGCCAGACCACACACTTCGTTGATGACTCGTCAGAAGCTACGGGAACTCGGATGGGAGGTTTTATCGCATCCACCATATAGCCCGGACATAGCGCCAAGTGATTACCACCTGTTCCTGTCCATGGCGAACGCCCTTGGTGAAGCTGCTGCCGAAAGTCATCGTATTTTGGTGGAAACTTATGGTGAACATGCGCTAGTTGCGCGAACGTGCCAAAAGTGGTTTGCACGATTTAAATTTGGTGATTTTGGCTTGGAAGACGATGAACATCCTGGGCAGCCAAAAAAGTTTAAAGGTGAAGAACTGAAAGCATTACTCTATGAAGATTGTTGCCAAACACAAGAAGAGCTCACAGAATCTTTGGGTATTACTCAACCAGCCATTTCAAAACGTTTAAAAGCAGCTGGATGTATTCAAAAGCAAGGAAATTGGATTCCACATGAACTCAAGCCGAGAGATGTCGAAAGGCGGTTTTGCATGTCCGAAATGCTGCTGGAACACCACAAAAGGAAGTCATTTTTGCATCGGATTGTTACTGGTGATGAAAAATGGATCCATTACGACAATCCCAAGTGCAAAAAATCATATGTGAAACCCGGCCAACCAGCCAAATCAACGGCAAAGCTGAATATCCACGCAAAGGTAATGCTCTGTATTTGGTGGGATCAGAAGGGTGTGCTGTTTTATGAGCTGCTAAAACCGGGGTCACGTTGGTGAAGGCTTTTTGAGCCAAGCGACTGCTTAACTTTTTATTTCTAGAACACATTTAGGCCACGCGCACAGTGAGGCGAGAAAGCGATACGAAATGCGTTACGAGAAGCGATATAGTGCGCACAGTGGAAGCTGTTCTGCTGTTGCAAGGGCTCATATTTAAAATGTTTAGAAAATAGAAACAAAAAAAAGTGCATGAAACTTATGTGACAAGAAAAAGGCATATTTCGCCATTTATATTCACAATTAACGAATGGCCAAAAAGCATATCGAATATGCAAAAATTTCGTTTGAAACAATCGATTATAACAACTGCGAGGCTTGAAATAAATTAATATTTTTTTTTTTGGTTTCTCTTGATGTTTCTTCAAAAATAAATGTAATTTCCTAAACAATTGAAATCAAATCATCAAAAGAAACGATTTGAAAGTTCTTTGTTCAGATGATTTAAGTATAGTAGAATATTTCTGTCAGCTCACGTACCTAATCCTAAAACATAAGACCCCTGGTTGGTCGAAAGGAGATTCTACAGAAAACATTCATTCGGGGAAAGGCCTCTTTTGATTTGAGAGCTATTAAAAGAATCGTATGGTTACAAGGCCGAACATAACTGTCTCTGAAAGGCTTCGAAAGAAGTTTGTCAAAGAAGCTTAAGAATTAAAAATAATTCTTAGCTGCAAAGTTCTAAAACAAACAAGAATTCAACATTCTTAAGAACGGTGACAGCCAACAAATCTTCGATCACATTTGTGTCTTTATTTTTTCTTTAACTTTTGCCAATTTTTTTAGCCTTGAAGTAGCTTTCCTAGTAATATCCCATTTCTCTGCTAAACAAAAAATGTCCCACTTTCTCTCCAAAAAAAAAAAAACCCTTCTGACCTCACCCAATGTCCTTAATTGGATGGTATATTCTTCCGTAGTAAATACTCCTCACCGCTCGTTCTTCCGATTAAGGGAATCCAAATTATTATCGATTGTTGTGTGTTTTGTCCTAAAAATAGTGCGAGTCCTTGAAGGTGCCTTACGGGACAGCGTTTCCCCAGGGGATTTTTTCTCTAGACAACCACAGGGAATCAGCAGTTTGTTTTTTGTTTTTTTTATTCAATGGCGGGGTAGAGCTATGACGCTTGTGCTTAGCCTCGTGCCAGCTTAATTTGGCAGTTCAATTGAGTCCTTTTTTTTCTGTTTTTTTCTCTACGCGTGTTTCTGAGTGAATAGATGTGGGTAGTTATTTTCTGGATCGGCATTTTTTTATGGATAAACCTCGAGGTGTGTATTTTTATTTGTCGTTTTATGGGGAAATAGACAATTTATCGATTTGAGAGTGAGAAGGAAGGTCAAATAAATTCCACATCGAGTTGTTTTTTTTTTTATAGTCAGACACTTTATTCCTTTTTTACAGATGAGTGGACTCTGCTGAAGGGAAAATTCTAAGCTTGACTATAAAAGAAAGAAAAATCCTTTCATTTTAGGTTTAGGAGCTTGAGTTTTATTTTTTTTTGTTTTAAATTTTGAGGGACGATTTTTTTTGATCGTGACAACGACCTTTTACTAGATGTCATGCTTTCTGTTCTGTGGAACGTAAGTTTTTATTGTCATAGAGAGTTGTTGTACTCGTAGTTTTGGTTCCTTTTTCTTCGAAAGAAAAAAAAATTTCAGGTCATGTTTTATTTTCTTCGATTTTGTCAAGATTTTTAGCGGAAGCAGCGATTATTGTCAAAATAACCAATGATTTAAAAAGAAACCATTAGATGGCACACCCTTTATGAGTAGCGGCAGATATTAAAGCGTTCAAGAGCAGTGTAAGTATTCATTAGCGTCTGTTTCTTTTACTGAAATTAAAAGACTCTTTCATAAAATTAAAGTGATAGAAACAAAAGATACAAAGCAGCTCAATACATGTCCAAGTTGTCGAAATTGAAAATTTCATTAAAGTTTGAAGCACAGTGACAAAGGATAACAAAAATTTAAACTGACAAACAAGTTAAGGTGTAAAATTTTATTTTATTTGACAAAATCATGCCAACACCCGGCTCCTAAAAAAAAAGTGCCTTAGGAAAGCCGTCAATCAGCCGTCAGTCTGAACAACCCCGTCAAGGATAAAATACGATTTCGACAGACAAAACTTGATTCAATTTTCCACTCCCCTTTGATATGTCAAGGACATCCCGACAAATACTCAACAACCCTCACTCCCTACCGCAGACACTTGACATAACTCGAGCCCCCGTTAGCTCTCGCCTGACTCGAAGCAATTACACACTCGTGTCCTAATCAAAAATGCACAAATCCTTAAGACCCGACCGACACAAACGACCGACTATATCATTTCCATAAGCACCGTGAATTTACGAGACGTCTCAGGACGAACAAACAAACCACCACCACAAATCGGCGTTGTCCTTACCAACATAATATTTTATTCAGGACATGAAACACAGAAAACAAATGCAACTAAATTGTTCCTTTTCTCTCGTTTCAGGTAACCTCCTTGTTATCCTTGTGGTGACACTATCCCGACGATTGCGATCGATAACGAATTTTTTCCTAGCGAATCTCGCACTTGCGGACTTTTGCGTTGGACTCTTTTGCGTGATGCAGAATTTATCAATTTATCTAATTGATAGGTGAGTATATGTATATCCTTGTGTGTGTGTGTCTTTTTTTTTTTGTCAATCAAATGAGAAACGTGCTGATTCTGGATAATTGGAATCTCTCACACACACACACTGAGACGATGATGATGATTAATGGCCGACAGTTTAAACACAATTTTCGCGCCAAAATAAAGATGCGTTCGTGGTGAAGGAGCCATGAGAGAGAGCGAGAGTCCTTGACACGCCAAAAAGGACACGATGGGAAAGGAGGAGCGGAGCAACGAGAGTGGTCGGATTTTCAAGAGATTTCGATCAAAAAATGGATTTTTACGGAATGGAATTCTGGGAAAATTGCTTTTCACGATTTATGTGTGTCGTCGGTGGGGTGGATGAGGTGAAACAGGAGGTGAATAGCGTGAACAAGGAGCAGGATGTAGAAAGGTGTGAAAGGTGAAATTTCCCTTAGCCACGATGAATTCGGAGCCGCAGAGGAGTTTTTTTCACTTTAAGGATTTTTTGCCACTTAAAACACTTGGCTTAATATTTTCGGACAGTTGGGGAATTGGTAAAGTGTCCGCTAATTGGATTGCTGATGATTCATATTCCGCTGATGTTTCGCTGTCCTCATCAACTTGATGAGAATGTGGAAAAAGCCTCAAACCCTGCTTAAGAGATTCTTTTTGGCGTTCACGAAAAAAGCTAGCGTTAGTATTGTGGTCTTAGGGATGCGATAGTATTACCGCTGATTAGATTTACTTAGTTGTTTGTTGTCCTCAAGAACTGGATGAGAACATGGACTATTCTTCCATGTTCTCATCCATCCAGCATAGGCACAGAGCTAACAACATTCATTGTCGTCGAAGACGTTAGTTTTTGAATTTCTAGTTCACTTAAGAACAGTTTGGGATTTTGTGGACTACTCATTGTTTGAATTCATGAACCTGTTCATATTCCTTGACAATTTCTCGTAAATTTCAAGCACAGGACTTTGAACAAAAGACCCATCTGAGTGTCTTGGAACATTAAACATTTAAGAATCTGTGAGCCGATAATAGTTTGTTATTCATTTTGATGACCATGGCAATGTCAATTAACCTCTAAGCGTCTAGAGACCCTCGACAGCTTAGATAAGAACCTTTGAAATTTTCAAAAAAATCGAGCTTCAGTTTATAGTGACTTGAATCATAATTTCGACATGGAGGACTCCCATAACCAAGTAGATTAGTGAATCCGACCACCGTAAGTCGTCGAAAACTTAAGACTCTAAGGCTGTAAATTAAATCCACCATGTTAAAAACTCTTTAAAATTGACTACGAATCCGAGCATGACTGACAGAATACTCAAAAAGATGCTCGGATTTAACTCTTAGGAAGACCTAAACTCATCTTCATGATGTTGAAAAGCGTAGAAAATTGACCCTGACTTCTAACCAGTCGAGGATACCTTAAGACCAAGTTCATGGAAAGACCGCAACGACGACGAAAATAACATGACGACGAATGATGAAAGAGGTTGAATTTACATTCCTGGAAAGACCTGACATTGCCTCAGCATCATTGAAAACTCAAAAAATCTACTACAACTTCTTAAAACTCCAAAAGCTTTAAAAGCGCTAACTTGACAAAAAGGCACAAAATCTTGTTCGTTAGGGAGCCAAAGTCTTTGTGATCACTCAACCTAACCTCTAATTCCCTTTTTGTTAGAAATCAAGGAAAGGAAAAAAAGTTGTAAGAGTCATCGGGCCTATCTTTTTTTGGTCTGGAAATGATGTCTAAACCTCGTTTTGAATCATAGGAAATCGTATTAATTACTGTTTCTGTCTTTGATATCTTTAGGGCTATCTGAGATGTTTCACTAAGGCAATTTGAGGCAATTTTTTTTCCCTAATAAAATCCAACAGCTGGAACCTGCGACAGCAAATCGGGATCGACTTTTTTGAGTTTTGAACATCCAGAGTACAAGGAGCCTAATCGCTGCATTGATTTTGAGTAAATTTTGACACTCATCTATTTATCTTTCGTAATGATTTCAGCTGTCAAACCTCACCCAGTTATATCTGTCTCAAAATAAATGACAAGATTTTACCTTAAGAATTTTTTCAGCTCCAATTTCCCTCCAACCACCTCACCCAGCTGAGTCTCAATCATCCGTAAATCTCAAAGCCTCCCACCGAATCTCCTCCACCACCCCCTGTTTTTTTCACAAATCACCTCACGCGTTAAATGATTTAAAAAAAAATAAACGAAACACACAAACAACCACCATCCTGCCCCCACGATTCTGTCATCTCTCGCAAATATTTGTCGAACATTTTTACGAGCCCTCCACATATAAGCTTTGAAAAAAAAAACATTTTTTCGTTTTTTATAAAAAAATTCTTTGTTTTATCTCTTTCTCTCTTTTACAGTTGGGTATTTGGAGAATTCCTCTGCCGGATGTACCAATTTGTCCACTCGCTCAGCTACACCGCGTCGATATTTATTTTGGTTGTAATTTGCATGGAGAGATATTTTGCAATTGTTCATCCGATTACGTGTAAACAGATTTTAACCGCCGCTAGACTGAGGGTGAGTATGCAAATAAATTTGAGAGCACTTTTTTATTTCAAATTTTTTTCTCACTTTTTTTTTTCACACCGGGGGGTTGTAAATAAAGTTTGTTAGTTTGTTTTGTGGGGCCGACAACAATGGAAACGGAGAGATTTTGAAATTTATGAGGGGATTGGATTTAATTTGAAATTCATGGGAGGGCCTTCAACAAGTGAATGGGATTTTATGGGGTTTCTCGAAGTTCAAAATTGATTTGAATGGGATAGTATGGACGTCGTGGCTTAGACGGTTAGTGCGTCGGACTGTTAAGCGAGAGTACCCGGGTTCGAATCCAGCTCGGGGAAAAATAAGCATCACACACATTTTTCAGGCCCCCACCTAAAGCGAACGATTGACAATCCTTCTGGAGTACTTCTGTCACGGAAAGCTTTCACAATTCGCCGTTCGGAACCGGCAGTAAGCAGTAGGTCCCCTCCACATGTGTCAAAGTATATCGCGCACAATACAGTGGAGGCGCGAAGAAGCTAGGCTCTGGCTCTGGGCTGTTATGGCGATTATTATTTTTTTTTTTTTGAAGTTCCAATGTCAACTTTGACCTCATGTGAGCAGAAAACAGGAGACCCTTTTGTAATTCGTAGAACTCTTACGACTTTGAAAAAATTCAGAAAACTTTCAAAGAACCGTCTAATGGCTCGTACCATCCCCCCCAACGACTTCACATTCCAAGGCTAAAAGTCAGACGAGTTTAGTCAAACGAAAGGACAAAGAAATCAGAAATCTAATTCCAAAAATAGCGAGTTCCTAGAATACCCCGTGAATTCTAAGAAAATGAAACTACCTTTATCATCCAAAGACTCAATGACACTAGCAGCCACTTAAAATGCCTCAAAGCAATTCCCTAGAATTCGAAGTCCCCCGACGAAAACCCACTCCAATTCTTACACCGATTTCAGAAGTAAGTCACAAATCACAGGAAAATCTTCTCATCCTCTCTAGATCAGGATCAAAGACGACTCATTGAAAAACTCAACGAAGGAAAAAAATCTCCACTCAAATCGATCCTTCGAAACACCTTCGACCCCCCTTCGAACGATTTCAAATGACTAACACATTCATCTGAAACAATTTTCCTCATCCCTCTAATTTCACGGAGAAAATTGTGTTTGGATTCAACAAAACAGAGGCACTTATTGCGCGTTTCGCCCTTAAAGTCATTTCAACGTCGTCATCCCCTGTAGACGATTTTCACGGCCAGAGAAGAGAGAAGTAAGTCACCACCCCACTTGGATGACTTTTACTTCTACGGAAAATTGGAAACAAATTGAAGACTTTTATTGTTCGTTCTTGATTCAATCGATCGAAGGATACACGGATACGTGAAACATGTGAAGGGAGGCGGCTGGGATTTCAGCAGGAGAGAAAGAAAAAGCAAATGTCACGGCACTTCCGTCGAGTTAATTGACAGATTTCCTTCAGGACTGCGCCTGGGGTGAGATGTCAGGACAAAAAAAGTCACGACTCCATTAAAACGACCTCCGGCCGGTGTCTTAATCCGGAGAAATGTCCTCGTTAAAGATGCTGTAAGATAAATCAAAGAAAATGCGCCTAAAAGCCCGTCTTTTGAATAATTCAAATGTCCAAATTTGTCGTTTGAAAACCTCAAAAACCCAGAAAAACAAATTTGTGATCAAAAATTTATTACTCATACGTCACGGTGGACGAGCACGCCTCGTGTCCGCTGTCCGTCAAAAAAAAAATCACAGCCGACCGGCGGCGACGTGTCCTTAAAATATTCACCAAGTGGAAGTTGAAAAATTTTAATTCCTTTCCATAGTAAAATTTATTATCCTTTAGAGCAGCAGCTTCCCGAGTCCAAAAATAATTTTTTTTTGTGTATCTTGGGAAATTACATTATTTATCGCGCACTGAGCGCAGTCAGAGTCACACACAGGGGGGGAGCACACCACAGCAGTGTCCTGTTGAGGGACAAAGAAAAAAGAAAATATTCGCGTTTTTGAGGTCCTTCCACAGTAGACTTCATTAAAATTATGCAAATGAATGAATTTTTAGGAAATGACTTTGGAAGGCAAGAGTTCTGGTAGGTCTAGGAATGGTCAGTGTTGCCAACTGAAGGGAGATCGGAAAAGTCGTTAAAAACAGAGAAGCGATTGGGGACTTTGGTGAAACACTCAGAACGAAGGGCAGACTGTTGGAGTCGCTCAGATGGTGGAAACTCAATGTGGTTTGAAGTGCGACGGGAAAAATGACGGGAATTTTTCAACTGGCCGATTAGATGGATAAGCTTTGTGAAGACAAGTAACCATGAAATTGGACGGCAGCTGCAGACAAACGTGGAACCAGCTCTTTCTGTTGAACGAGTGAAGCAGTAGGATGCAAGTGCTGGTGTTAATCTAACTCAAAAAAGACTGCTTTAGTGGAGAAAAAAAAGAGAAGCTATTTGACTCCTTATTACGATTCAGTCCCAAGACAATTTTTTATTTTCGAATTTATTTTGTACGTCTGTCCTTATGGACATTTAGTACATTTTTGAATATTGAACGAAACAAAAAATCAGAGCAGCTAGAACAATACACAGCCACAGTCGTTAAAAAATGTTTTTAGGACCTGCAGTCTGTAAAACTTGGTTGTGGACATGTTATGGTATGGGGCCGAATGGCTTACAAAGAAGTTAGCAATCTGGCTTACAGGGATGCAATTTTATAGGCTTTTTGCTATACTTGATACCTTGCGCTATATGTGCAAATACTTTTGCGATTGTATGTAAGAAATCTTGTATGCAATCTCTGATGACTAAAATTTGCTACCCAGAATTTCTTTAAGAGCATTGAAGTCAAATTCTAGCGATTGGAGATAGCAGACAAATTATTATTGAATGAGACCTGAGCTGATGTTGGGCAAATGTTTAAGAAATACTCGACTTTAATTCACAGAAACTAAATAAAAGCAATAAATCAAACAAATTATAAAGAAAACATAGAGAAATTATTCCAGGAGAAGAAGTTCTCACAAGCACATTTGACTGAAATCAGTGAGTTTTTTTTTTTTTTGCAGCAAAATGGGATTCTGTTGACTGAAATCAGTAAGTTCTTTTTTTGCAGCAAAATGGGGTTCTGGCAACATATCTCTTATGCCTCTTATGTCTCTTTTACATCGATTAATGGTTTATATCTAGTATTAAACCTAAATTACGAGCAATTAAACAAAAAAAAAAAACTTTGAAAATTTAAGCTCGGACAGCCAGCAATAAATACGGTGAGACAGTAAGACTCAGAAAAGAGTGCACGCGAATGTTTTAAGCATTCAAATTCTAATGAAATGGATTCTGGCTTGAAAGGACTTTTTTCCAGAATGGTAAACCTGTTCTGTTACTGTCCGTACCTTAAGCATTGAGTAAACCACCATAAACATGTAGAAGGAATGCATGTGATGTGGTTTTAACAAGACGGTGCCACATGCCACACAGCACGCGCAACAATGGACTTATTGAGAGGCGAGTTCGGTGAACATTTTATTTCACCTTCGGGACCAGTCAATTGGCCGCCTAGATCGTGCGATTTAACGCCTTTAGACTATTTTTTGTGGGGCTATGTTAAAGCTCGTGTCTATACAGATAAGCCCGCTTCAATTGACGCATTGGAAGACAACATTGAAGCATTTATTCGTGAGATACCGGCCGAAATGTTGGAAAGAGTAAAAAAAAATTTGGACTAAAAATTGGACTAAGCGGATGGACCATTTGAGGCGCATTTGCATGAAATAATCTTCAAACATAAAATTATATGGACCGTGCTATCGATTCAAATAAGGATTTCGTGCATTTTTTCTGAATTTTATGTGTTTTTTTAAAAACTTTCCTATAGCTTTTAAAAAATCACCCTTTAGTTAGAATGGCAGAACGTGGGCAATAAATAGACTTTTTTAAAATTCAATTTTAAAAGACACTAGCTGTACCCGGTGCACCTTGCTACGCATAAAATAAATCAAATTTAAAAAAAGTCATAGAAGGAACCCTTTTTACAGCTTTGGAGCTTCATATCTTTCCAACGGTATGTTTTACTGACAAAACCCGAAAGAATGCTCAATGTCATTTTCAAAGATCTTTTGGTATATAACTCAATAGGATCAAGAGAACTTTAAAGGTCAGCCCCCACTTCACATCAAGGAGAGCCATCAAAATGTCGATAAAATCATGGACATTCTCAAGTCCGACTGTTTCGATTGCCCAAGAGCTAAAGATTGCACAAAAAACCGTTTGGAGCCATGTATGGGTGCCATACGAGTTAACGCAAAAAAACCTAATGGACTGAATTTCTATCTGCGAGTCGCTGCTGATGGAATGCTCAATTCTGATACAACCAAGGTATCAGAATTGAGCTAAAGCCAGTCAGACTTTCTGATTTCACTTATGAAAATTTTTTTTGTGAAATTAAATTAGTTTTGAAGAAAAAAATATTTTTTTATTATTTTTATTACAACGAAAGAAATGAAAACGAAAACACCTTTTGGGGAACTTGTCACTTACAAAAATTTTGTTTGGTCTTTTCTTAAGGTTCACAAAAGGAAGCTACATCTAAAGTGACTTTTGAACTTTTTTTGTGTTTGATTTTTTGAATAAAGCAGAATAGGTTATCAATTTATATCTTTTGGAAGAGCTTCAAATCAAATTATTCCTCTCAGATGCTGCTTCATTTAAAGCGGGAATAAATATTCAGTTCAATGTTTTAGAAAGGAGAACGGAAACACCCATCCAGTTTTATCGGATATGAAGACACAAATTAATGGGCCGAAATGAATTATGCTGAAACATAATGTGTTTGCTTTTTATGTGCGCCGTTGAATTGTGCTGAGATATTAGAATGGGAACTTTTAGTTATAAACATTAAGTTTACGTTTAAAGTATTGAATCACGACTTAAACTATCAGCGTTTATAACTTGCTTAGCTCTATAACTTTTCAGGCTACGAATAATTGTGAACTTAATCAAATAAATTCCGCATGACATTTATTAAAAAGTTATGAGACGGCTTAAATGTGATGCTACCCAGTGAAGAAAAATTGTTTTCAGAAGTTCCCTTGATAGATTTTTTTTTTTAATTTTTGGCTTAAGAACTAACCTCAGTGTTGAGGAGTTAGACGGAAACAACCAAAAACATTTTTTGAGGCCTGAATAGGTGAGCCTGGGTACTGGAATAATTCGGATTACTTCTTCCATACAGATCTAGGGTCCCTAGATCATCTAGAATTCCTCAAACATTTGCCAACAACGTTTACTTAATAAAGAGTTAAATAGGAGTTAATAAAGAGAGCGATTTTTTTTTTGGCTTCTGTTGAGAGGTCAAACAATTTTAGCTAGTTAAAACTGCAATTGGAATACGAATTGCTGAAGCGTCAAAATGCGTTTTGTGTATTCCTTTTAATCACAGAATTAATAGCGATTGACATGGAAGAGACTAGGGAATTACATTTTGAGTTCAATGACAATTGCATTAGATTTCAATTGAAATTCTAACATTTATGAATATATTCGCTTGAGCTACATTTTTAGTAATCAGTTACCAAGGAAGTTATGAAAATTATATTAACTCTAACTAATACACAATGAATTATAGTAATCGATTACTTTTAATGCCAATTTAATTTCTTCTTCAAAAACTTCTTCTGTGTTGAATTATTTATTTTTTAATTATTTTGAGTATTAACTCAGTATGAACTACAACTCTAATCACAACTACGAGCATAAGTAATTACTTGCATCCATTATTAATGTAATTATTATTTCCCAAGTCTAATTGACTGAGAGATCGGCAGTTGGAAGCGGTCTGTAATTCCTTTGGAAAGCGTTGCTGCACTCCTAGAAGAAAAGCAAAAGATCAGAACTAACTGCTCTTGGTGCTTGTAAGCAGCTTAATATAAATATCTTACACTAATCATCCTGGCCTTTAGTCTGCGATTGTGGCCCAAATTTGGAGCCAAAACTCACTCAGACTTCCAACCCTCATTTAATGTCAACTCGAAAAAAAGTCAAAAACCTCTCCTCCACTCCATGGCAACCCTGACATCTATTAAAATGCCGCCCTCAAAACTCGACGTGTTTACAAGGCCTGTCGCTGTCAGGTTCACTCCCCCACCTGCCACTTCACAAAATTGGCACACTGTCGTTGGACAGAATTTAATTACAACAATATAATCACCCGACTGAGTATGTGTTTGTGTGCGAGGAACTGCAGGACTTCGGTCGCGTTGGAATTCTGCAGAAGCAACCGCCAGAGGTGAAATATCGCATGTCATTTACATTTTCCAAGCACCACTTGCAGCCAGGAATACAACAACTCAGATTTTCCTCTTTTTTTATGCCTTTTTCCGCGTAAATTTATTCGCGGCAGTGTGCGGGAATTTGTTTATCTCAAAGGAGAAAAAAAAAAAAGGGAAAAATAGACCAAGAGGAAAATCTGCAACGAGAGTGCGCTGTCTTAATTTAGGAACACAAGCTCAAGGTATGACGCAGAATTTAGTGTTTTTAATTTTAGCCCGCCGCGGAGAAAATAAAGAAAACCTCAGAGAGAAAGAAGACGCTGTAATGGCGGCACCAGCTGGGGAGGGACTTTTTGTGTGGCGAGGGAAATTTACAAGCAGTTGGGTGGTAATCAACGCGGTTGTTTATGGACGAGGAAGTCATTATTCCGATTGAGATGCGATGCAAGGCGGTTTGCTGTGGATACTGGCAGATTTGTTTTGATTTAGTTGCGCGATTTTGTAGACGATGAAAGATTTACTCAGTTGATGGTGGCTGCGGCAGATGTGTGGCAATGGGTCAGCAGTGGGATGCAGATGTTGGAATGAAAATGAGTGGGTGGAGATGGAAAATAGGGTGGGTGGGGATGAAATGGGTGGGTAAAGGTGAACATTTTTCATAGAAATGTTGTAATATTGACAGCATTTCATTATACTATAGGGTTTCCAATAAGAGGTGTTATTTTGAATAGCCAGCTATTTCAGTAGATGCCACTTTTGAAGCTCTAATTTTTTAACATCTGACAAGTAGAAACTACGACATTAATAAAAATGGGACGATACATGCTTCAACAACGCATTGAAATTATTAAAATTCACTATGAACATGGTGAAAATTTGGCAGGTTCGTAAAACTAAAACATTTTTAGGTCGTCGTGAACCACCTTGTCGAACCGCAATAGCCCAAGGTGTTGAAGAAAACTCAGGTTTGTCCATTCCTCGTCGTTCTTTTGAATTGGGCATTCCACAAACATCATTACACAGTATTTTGCATAAAGACTTGGTTCTCAAGGCTTATAAAATTCAGTTAAGACAAGAACTTAAGCCGGTCGATCATCAATAACGTCGAGTCCTTGCTGATTGGGTTCTTGAAATGCATGAAAATGATTCGGAATTTCATCGAAAAATCATTTTGACTGATGAGGCCCATTTCCACCTCAGTGGCTTCGTCAATGAGCAAGGTTGTCGCACCTGGGGCTCGGAAAAATAAAATTAAAAAATAATCGGCGTAACAGCGCATACAGGGCCAGAGCCTACCTTCTTCGCTCGCTTCTTAGCTCGAAAAACCTATGATTTATTATTGAAAAGCCTCTCCACCCTCAACGTGTAACTTTTTGGTGCGGCTTATGGTCTGGCAGGGTCATTGGACCTTACTTTTTCAAAGATGAGGCTGGAGCAACAGTGACAGTGAATGGATTGTGCTATCGAGAGATGATTAATGACTTTTTATGGCCGGAATTGGGTGGTATTGATCTTTTAACAATAACAAGCTATGCTTTGGACCTGTACGGGCTGTTACGCAGATTATTTTATATATTTTTGATCTTTCAACAAGACGGCGCTACGTGCCACATAAGCAACGAAACCATCGATCTTTTACGGGAAAAGTTTTCGAACCATGTTATCTCTCGAAGGGGTGAGATTGGCCACCGAGATCTTGTGATTTAACACCTTGCCATTTCTTCCCTTCACATGTGTCAAAAAACATTATAACGCGCCCAACACAGTGGAGGCGCGAAAAAGCAAAGCTCTGACTGTTATCGGGCTGCTAGGCCGCCATTAAAATAATAATAATGACTTCTTCCTTTGGGGCTACGTGAAAGATAAGGCCTACGTCAACAGCGAAGCGTTTATTCAGGACCCCAAAGATGGAATTCGTGAAGCTATTGAGGGCATACAGCAACCACTTTGCGATTTGGTGATGGAACATTTCATGAGAAGGATACGGTTCTCTAAGCGTAGCCGAGGCTTTCATTTGATTGATCTTGTTTTTCATGATTAAGGGCACACCTTCCTCTATACGTTGATATAAACATCCAATTATTCGTCTCAAAGAATGCTATTTTTCTTTGAATATCAAAATAACACCTCTTATTGGAAAACCCTGTAGTTGTACAGGGCTTACACCAAGGAGTTGTTTTCATTCGGTACTTACTTCATTATATACTTCATTAGCAATATAAATGTGGAAAATGGCTGAGTGGAAATGACATGCTTTGAAGGGACATTGCATTTTGGGAGTCTAGAAAGAGCTAGAACCGAAAAGTACGAGTCGGGTAACTAGATGGCTCTATGCAGTTTTCTTTAGCTAAGCTATTTTAGAAGGAGAATCATTACAATCAAAGAAATTTGTAAAAGTGACTGCAATTTCTAAAAACATTCATTTGTACCCACGTTTAAAGTGTAATGACAATTCTTCTGACGCCCAATCATGTGTAGACCGGGCATAAAGAGGAAATATGAATATCGAAGGAAGTTATGCGTCGTTTAGTAAAACTCATAAAAAAATTATGTTTTGTGTGCTCTAGAACCAGATTGCATTCATCCTCCTAAAACAATTTATTGTATTTCCATCTCATTAAATTTGCTCACAAATATGTGGCTTTTCGAATTCGAAAGTGACACTTCATTCCAACCACAATTTACCCATGTCCATAAGCCGTAGAGTGCTAACTTTTCAATTTTTCAAAAACAAACATTTAAGCTCACAACATCCTCTCTATCCGCCGCACTGTTTAGCTTTTTAATAATCACTTTAAATTAGTAGCCCCCACTAAACCACTAAGCCACGAGCCTCTGAATCCAATTATAAATAATTGTCCGGCTATTCACCCTCCATAATCCCAACCCCCCCATCATCCTCGTAATCACATTAAAACAGCTTCGCATAAAATGTGTGACAATGACTGTCACATTTAACTCAAAAATAAAAAAACAAAAACCAACGTAAAAAATATGCGCTCAATGGCATTTGTGCTTAATTAAAAATCCCTTTAATGCATTACACCACTTTGGCCAGGACAATGGCAGATTACCGGCCAATGAACACCCAACCACCCACTTCCACCAAACAATTAACGAATTATTTATTGTTAATTAAAATTTAAATCGAAAAAAAGTGCATATTTTAAGCGATTAACGGTTATCTATTCAGTGGTTAACCCTCTGCCGACCACAAAATTGATGAATAAATCAAATTCTCATAATCGCTGAGCCTTAAAATGCTGTTGGATATGTTTAAGTGACTTGTCACTCAAGGACGACACTCAATGTGAACCCAATCTTCGTCCTGTTCCAATGAATCATTTCGAGAATGCACTCTGCCATCTGTGGAGGCTGTTTGTTGTCGTATGTCAAGCGTTATAAGCTGATTACTCAGCTGCAGCAGCAGCTTCCTCGTCAGGAAGTCGGAGTGTAGTTCTGTTTTTGTTCTTCTCTTTTCTCTTAGTCCTGAATCCTGAGTGTTGATTTGTACCTTTTTGAGGGGGTTGAAATAACATAATAATTGTTGGGTTAATTATCTGTACACGGGTGTGTTTGGAGAAAATGTTCACTCTACAGGATGTGAGTCTGTTGTGTGTGCTCAAAGTTTGGTTTCGGTTGATGGGAAAAGAAGAAGATGCTGAGGTTGTGGGAAATTAATTACCCAGACGTTGGGAGATGTAATTTTATCGGATGAATGAGTTAAGTGAGGTGAAGTGTTTTGTTGCAGAAACACATTTTCTCTTTGTTCTCATGTGAAATTTGGCAGACTTAATTTCTGCAGATAAGCGAAATGGGTTCAAGTTGTCAGCGGCATCTTGTTGCAATAATTGATGTAAGTGGTTCTTGTGTCTGCTAAGAGTGTAGATGACGCTACAGACTAGTCTTTGAGGTCTCTTACATGAAAATCAGGTTTATCGCAGAGGTTCCTTATTTTTGTCGTCGAGTCTGGTTATTTTTTGCAAGTTATGTGCGAATTTTTGAGATTTGTAGGCAGATCTGGAAAAAAAAGTTCAAGTACGTAAGTCAATGAATTATACTGGTACTTGAATTTTACAGGACGACGAACACCTTTCATTTCATGGTGATTTTTTAGTGCAAAAACACGTCGTAGAAAAAAGCGCATGTGGTTGCCCTTATTATTGTTTAATGTTTACCTATACAAGAAAGAAAGAAAAAAAAAACTTACACGGGAAACATCGAACCCAAAGAACATGTGCTGCAAGATTTTCACGTTTATTTTTGTTTTAAGGAAGGTTCTCAATTTTTTTGTTTTTTTGTTTTTTAGTTAGTTTATTTATTTATTTACTTCTAATACATAAATTCAAAGGAATGACATCAGATCCTAATCGAGTAAATTTTTATTTGAATTTTAAAAGTCGAGAAAAACTAAATTGGAAATGGTAATGCATAAAAGTAATAAGTTTTGAAGAACAGCTATAAATTGAAGAAAATTACACAGAAATATAAACAACAAACTTCCCTGTGTAACGTTTCCAAAATCTCGCAATTATTTTCGAAAAAATATGTGTTGAAATGAAATTTCCCCTACAAAATTTGAGTTAAAATCATCGAGGCAACTTCCTCAAATATCCTTTAACAATCAAAATGTAATCAAAAATTTTAAACAAAAACCCCCGTAAAACATTCAGACATGAGTACCACCCCAACAGCCGAACAGCGCCTCCAGGTACTTTTCCTCCTTCCTCTCTTAAGGATTTTTTTAAGAACTCACATCCACTCGAAGGAAAAGAAGAAGTTCATTACTTTCACGCACATTCAAAACGCGTTGGTGGAAAAATTCATTCCAAAAGAAAGAACTCACAGCATGACAGCGGAAATATCTTCCTCCAAAAAAAAAAAAGTCGAAAAAAAAAACAGAAACGCTTCAAGGCTCCACCGGAATCGCGGAAGTGAAATTAAATTGGAATCCTTCACGATGACGAGTGGGTAGATGCGAGAGGATGATGACTTCCTGCCGGGTGAAAAGCAGGTGGTGTCGATTCAAGATAAACGTCGACGTATTTTTATTTTTGAATTTTTCCTTCCTTTTAAAACAAAGAAAAAAGCCAAGAGAAAATGAAAATATATTCAGCCCCTAAGAGGGCTTCAATCCCACTAAATTTTGAGTCGTTTTCGAATTTGATTTTCTTTTCTTCTCTTTCCAGATGGTCATCCTAACCGTTTGGATAACATCGGCAGTTTACTCGACACCAAAATTCGTTTTCAGCAAAACAATTCGAAACGTGCACACAAGCGATGGCGCCGAGGAGGACATTTGTGTCCTGGACAGGAAAATGTTCAACTCGAAGCTCTTGGATATGATTAACTTTGGATTGTTGTATGTGACGCCGCTGCTGGTGATGACGGTAAGTTTGTGAACAAATAGAACGGGGTAAATTGCGTGGTTATGTGGTGGAAATAATTGCTCCGCAATTTGATTTGTTAGCTCTGATCCTCGTGCAGCCATGTGGGGGCGATGGTTATGCAAATTGCAAAATTCACTCAAAAAGCCATCGGCAAATATTGAGAAATCGCTCGGAGACGGCAGCGGAAAAGGAAAACAAATCAATTCAGTGGAAGGAATCGATTTTGTGGAGGACTTTAAAGTGGAAACGTGTTCGAAAATAAGTTTCCGTTTGAGTGGAGTCGAGTCGAGCGGAGGCGGTAACGGTGGCTGTGGCGTGTGCTGGCGTGGGAAATGGTTCATGCACTCGGAACGGAGCACTAAATTTTTGAGAATTCTCTCGACAAATGAACTGGCAAATCGCCGAGGTGGCTGTTAGGTGTGATCATTGTGGGGACTGTGACTTTGGGGAGTTAATGCGTCTAAGTTCTTGTTATACAGAAAGCGGAAGAGTTGACTTTTAAATATCAAGAAATACATTAAAGTCGAACTTTATGTCGAAAATGCCTTTAAAACCTTTTGATGTTTCTTTCGTAGTCTTTTTGCGATGCACTAAATAATGCGGCTGAATGATAAAAGCATGAGTCAAACTGAAACTGACTGAGTGAAAAATAAGGAAAAAAATTTGCTCCGAAGACGAAAATTCTGGACGCTCTTAAAAGTCCAATGAAAGCGTCAAAAACAAAAAAAAAGGAAGGGTCGGATCTACTCAGTCATGCAGCTGATTGAGAAAAGAATGAGTAACTGAAACTCAAAATTCTTATGAAGTCACTCGATGGTAGTTTAAAAGAAAAAGCTTAAAAGAAAAAATAGAAGAAAATTTCAAAATTCACTTAAACGAATGGAAAAAAAAAATATAAAAAAACCGAGGCTCAGACCGGAATTATGAATACACTCAACCACAACGCCGTATAGCGTTGACTGAAGATTGAATAGAATTAAGAAAAAATTGTCTATGGGAGGTGTTACTGGACTAGTTAAAAATTAAAAAAAGTAGACAGAAATCGATTAAACGCCTAGAGTAAGTCGAAGATAATTCAAAAGTCCGCAACAAAACTAAAAGTTTGGATCCATTCAATCATCCATCGTAAGTCAAAATGGAAGATGGTATTTTTAAAGCATTTTTAAGGATATACACTCCACTAGACTGAGAGAAAAATGAGAACCAAATTTTGTTAAATTGCTTAAAAAAAAAATCTAGAACTATGCTTCAAAAAATGCTGAAAGATTAGCTGTTTCTTGAATTGAGTAAAAATGTTGGCCATAAACAGCTTGAAAATATTTCTTAAAAAAATTTAGAAAAAATCAAAAAAAAAAGGAAATTCAGTTTTAGGATTATACGAAGTCTGTTCAAAAAATAAGGTGAATTTTCAAATTTCGCGGGCCACGTACATTCGATTATTGATTTATGTTCTAATATACTATGTATAATAAAATAAAAGGCCTTGTGGCACTGTTTTTCATCTTCAACTTGAAGGTGGAATAGAGTTAAGGTAAAGGGACATCATGGCATCAGTCAGGTCTTCAAGGAATTAAGTTGAACAAGGGTTCTTGTGAAGAGTGAAGTAAATTGCACTTTAGTTGTTTCAAAAATTAGCTCTCGTCACGAGCAACGAAAGATGTCCACATTTCGTACAGAGTCACTTAGTTGCAGAACGTCAAAAGTCTCTAATGAGACAACAAATCAAGCAACCACAAAAATCTACTGCAACATCATGAGAGTTTAAAAAAATCACGCCCTAACCCGCAAATTATCGTAAGCGAGATGAGACTCTTTTTTTGTCCAAGCTAGTAAAAATATAAATGCTACTATTAAAAATGTAAAGCAATTCTCTGGCCCTGTATAGGTTTCTACGCAGATTTTTTTTTTTTTTTAAATTTTTCTTACAATAAATTTTTTCCTTTGATATTTTTAAATGGAATGCTTTATTTATGATTGATGCAGAAAGACGCGCAATCGAATAAACTTTCATTAACTCATTTGACGGCACTATATGACAAAGGGAAGTGAACTAGACTATAAAAATTTTAATTCAAAGAAAAAATTAACCGCATTTGAAAAAGAACGAATGTTTTTGACCGCATTTTTTTGTCTTTATTTTCCATATTTCTTTTTTGGTCTTGGTTCGATTTCAATCAAGACCAAATTCCTTTGCGAAGGGTGATATTTTATGCTTTTCTTTGAGTTCATGACACGACTCATTCTACACATTCCCAGACAGATAAAACGGACACCTATAAAAATCCCCTTAAAAATGATCACGAATTCCAGACCCCAACCGCCGCAGACGACATGACAAAAAAGAACCAAAAATACCTTAAAAAAAAGGAAAAAAACAATCCCAACACCGAAAACAGTAACTGTGACTTATCGCCTATTTAAACATCCCAAATTACCCGAAAATAATTCGTCACCATTACGTGTGACCTTTTGTCGTCGCCAGAATACGCCGCCGTAATTAAGAAAAAAACAGAAAACAGAAATAGACACATAAGTCCTGCAATCAGACGGCAGACATTCCCTAAAAAGCCTCAGAGTGGTGGTAATCAGCCGTCAAAAAAAAGGTCACAAGAGTCAGTTTTTAGGGTTTTGGAGGGATTAAAAAAAAGATGCTTGACAATTTTTTATGTTGACGGGGAAGAATACACGCGTAGGGCATTTAAAATGTAATCCAACTGAATCGGGGATTGGAGTTCGGTAAGTAAAGTGGAATGAAAATAGAACGAAAAGTTAAAAAATTTAAATGAATTTCAGTTTGTCACAGGAATTTGAGGGGAGGATTAAGTAAAGGGAACATTTTGGGAGCATGTTCTTAAATAACACAATAGGAATTCTTTTGGATTCAAGAGGAGTCCATCATAAGTCGACATCAGTCGATGGACAAAAAAAATAAGTTTTTGGAAAAATAGATGGATGAACAAGGTAGAATGATCAAGTGAAATGGCTTGTACTTGGAGAAAAAGGCAGTGACTATAAAATCTATTGGACAAATTCAAGAAGAAGATACAACTCAATTAGATATTTAAGACTTTTTCTCAGACAAAAGTTATGTTAAAAGGTGATGCGAAAAATTTAAACTTGTCCTCGTTCAACAAATTAATTTACTTCAACAACAACTTCAATAATTACTCACTAAGCTAGCAGAGGCTTTTAGTCAAATAGAGTGAGGAAACGTTTTTATTTCTTCACTAATACAATGAAGCCCGAAGGAGTTATATTTGGCCACACGTAGAAAGAAAGAAAATCAGGCTTTGATACTTCAATTAATCGATTTCAATACAAAAAAAAACCACATCGACTTCACGGATCCTAAAATCAAAAAGATTTGCTTTTAGATCTTCAAAAATTTACTTTAATGCAAGAGATTGCACCGAAATCTCGAAATCTGGTCTTCGTACTCATACGACTTAAAAAAATCAGACAATTGTGATTAAATTGAATAGGTCGACTTACATGTGAGAGAAAAAAACAAATAAATGAGGTTAGATCGAAATGTCTGTGTAAGATTTTTAGACATTATTAAGAAGGCACTTAACCCCCAAAACTAGGAGATACAAGCTCCACATCCTCGATCCAATCACACTGTCAGGTGTGACACTTCCAATCAAGGATTGTCCCAGGATTCCTGGGTCTTATTCTAGACAAGTAATTAAGCTGAAAACCAAATATGTATTCTTGAACGTGTAAAGAAGGCCTACGTAGCGCTTTACTGCTGCAAGAAAGCAATTGGCTTCACACAAGCCATTTGCGTTTTGCAGGTAACACATTTGTAATTATTATAAAGCTGAAGTGGAAAAAATATAATAATAATAAAAAAAAACAAAAAATTGGGTTTGCAGCCGCGTATTGTCCACTGGCTGTATGTTTCGGTCGTTAGATCAATACTGACCTATGGTGTCACTGTCTGGTGGACAGCACTCGATAAGGCAGTCTAGCGCGATCTCCTCAGTCGAGTGCAGAGGTCGATGTGCTGCTGCACTAGAAATACTACTTCAAATAATTCGAGTCGACATTTACAGCAGACAGGTAGCAGCCTTCACGGCGGTAAGACTGAGATCAATCAATATGTGGACCAGTCTTATGAGTGGACTCTCTACAATAATAAAAGATCTCATTTTCATCTCTTCAGTCACCGACTACACCCTTCCCCAACTTCTCTTCGACAAAAAGTCTACTTCCAACATCTCCCAACGAACAGACTAGGCGGAAATTCCTGCGGCGCTGGAGGGTTCACTAAAGTTTTCCACGCTTTTTCAGACGAAGACAATGAGGAGGATCAAGGAAGCTCTGTATTGCCCAAAACACAATGTGGTATCCAAGAGGGATATCATTTGCTTAGGCAGTCAAGCCGCAATTAAATCCCTCGACTCGGTCACTTTTACCTTTAAGACCGCCCTAAAGCTCCGCCAATATCTAGATAAGATGGACCAGCACTTTAATTATGGGTGGTCCAAGTCACGTCCTTTTAATTTTTCGCGATCACAGAACATAAACAGGGGCAACTCACCGAGCTATAAGAAAGCTGTACGAGACACAAAGGCTATCTAAAAATAATTTAGACCCAAAATACAACACATAAGCATGTAGAAAAGGAATAACTAACTCTAAACGAGGCCTACACAAAAACAAAAAACCCAAAACAAAAGCTTTCATGGAAAAAAACATAAACTGCACTTAACTATACGACAAAAGGCGGTGAAAGTTTTGGAAAAATGTAAAAAAAGCTCAATAAAAATTGAATTCTAAAAATTTCAACATTTTGAGTAATTTTTACCAAACTGAAGAAAATCTTTTTAAAGCACCATACGATTGGATCGTAGAGCTACTCTACTTAAAATGACTACCGAAATCATCTCAGAACGGTCTATCTGACCTTCGTTATGAGGAAAAGAAGCAAAACTGTGTAGATGACAAGAAGCTTATTTTGAATGACACCGCAGGTGTATTAATTATATCTGCAAAGACAATCCCAAAAAATTCCAATTCAACTCTTTAAAATTGGTTGAGCGAAAAAGTCTTATCTACACAAAAGACGGTTCATCAACCTTCAATGGCCAGTGTCTTTCGTCACTCTTTCGTCGTCTTTTCGATCACTAAAAATCCAAAGATCACGAGACTGACCCTTTCCACATCAACCCGGCCACCGCCAACAGGTTCCACCCAAAAGCCAGACCACTTCCAGTCACTGCGTCAACTGTCACCATCTCTCACCAAAAGTCCACCGCCACCGCCACCTCACGAGCAGATCAAACTCAAAAAATACAAAAAAAAAACTTTATCTGCTGCTGTTTGACATTCCACTTAACTCCACTCCATTGTCCTGGACGGCTGTGGACATCGACGTCGAGGTCCTGGTCTCCTGCCTGTCACGAAAGAGGACACTGCGCGCAAAACAGAGAAATCCTTAATTTAATTTACACTCCATTGTCTGGCAGGGACACGCACAAAGGGACTTCACTTATACATCCAGCCAACCGTTACAAATTGCCAGACGAAAACCATAAAAATGGACGGCAATTGCACCAACCAACCCACCCAGAGAGAGTCAACAGCCAAACATTATCCTTTTTCATACAGTCGACAGCAAAACAAAAAAAAAAAAACTTTGAGTGTGTGTTTATTTCTTCCCACAGGTGCTGTATAGCAAAATTGCAATCGCCCTCTGGCGGAGCTCCCGGGGCTTAACTCATCACATCGCCCAGCAGGATAACAGCACCGGGAACAGCGGCAGCATGTGCCCGTCATCGAACAACTCAACAACTTTGTTGGCCCGAAAGCAGAGCAGCAAATATGACAAAAGGGGTGTCAACATATCGGATAGTCAGGTGAGTCCTTGTGTGTGAGACACGATGTCCTTTTTTTTTAGTTTTAATGTCCTGCGGAAGGCAGTGGGGAAGATTAAACGCAACTCAATTGCACATTTCACCGACGCAAAAAGGACATACATACGATCCGACGAGGAGTCATTTATTTTGTTCGTACAGGGAAGGATTTTCTTTGGAGTCCATTTTTTTGGGATTTTTTTTTTAAGTGCTTTGAAATGGTTTATTGCTCGCAGAGGTCTGGCTATAACAAATGCAATTGAAATCAATTATTTGCAGGAGATGGGCCGATGTCCTGGGGTGACACACATGCATTGGACGGGTTATCAAACGGCCGGTGGGAAGGATGTCGGAGACGTTGTCAAAGGAGATTTATGCAACGAGGCCGATTTAATTTATTTTTATTTGTCGAGATTGGTTGCTGGGGGCAGGCGTTCAAGGACGATGATGAGACGTAAAGTTTGGAACGTTTCATGGGGTTTTTGAGCAGACAACTGTGATTGGGGGTCGAATGAGGACGAACGAACAGCAAGAAGCCACCGATGGGCTTGCAAGGCACTGGTCCTTGACGCGGATGGTTAAAAATGTTCTTGCGTTTTTTGTCGAGTGCAATGAAGTTAAAAGCAGGGTAGAAGAAGCTTTAAATTTTTGACATAAAAAAATTGGAGGTGGGATCTAGGCCAGGACGTAAGTTGTCAAAAAAAAAAGACCAGCATTAAGTTGGGTAGTTCTAATGACGTCCTTTGATCATAGAAACTCACATATGGGTCATTCCATGACAAATCACCCAGCCTATATGGGGAGCTCTCCACGTCCCTTCTCCAATTTGGCTCAAAATTGGTGATGTGATGTTATTGATGTGGTTTAAGTAATGGGACAAAAAATTTTTTGCTCAACTCGATATAGTTTGCTAGTAACAAAGGTTCAAAAGTTGGTAAAAAGACAAAATTCAAGATTTCTTTTAAATTTCAAAAAATCATAACTTCTTATGATCTTCTTCTGCTTATCAGAATTTTGTAAGTTATGTCTTATTGAATACAGAAAAACTTGAACTTTTAAGTAACTTTCACAATTTTTATTTGCAAGGACGAAGGATAGTTCAAAATTTCCTTTTTTACACGTATCCTGGAATAGCTCAAAAAAATGGTATTTTAATTTTCCTATTTTTTTTATATGTTGGAAAACAATATTTCACCCATCTTTACTCCAAATTTAAATTTGAGTTGAGATCTCAATGAATTCGACCAAAAAATATTTTTTAAAGAAAATCTAAATATTTTGATACACATTTTCATATGAAAAAAAAAGTCCGGGAGAGTACGATAACATTGGCGTCAGAAATTGATGATAGGCTTTTGTAGAGGGGTCGAAAGCAAGAATTTTTAACTATGGGAACCTCACCCCGTTTACGAGGAAGGGCAATTTAAAAGAAAGGATTCATTGTCATTATAAAAAAAATTATTAAAATACAACGACAACACTTACAATAAAGTACTATACCAGTTTTGAAAGCCAGAAACCTGTTCTTTAAATTACTCATGTCCATAATTTTTGAAAAATTCGCGTTCAGATCTCTGGCCATTGCCAGAATTCTGGCAATACATCATTTGAAAGGTCTTGGCATAACCTACAAAATGACGCTATGCATGATTAGTTTGGATACGAGCTCTGTAGCGCTTTGTACATAGCCGGAAAATTCAGAAGATAAAAAGGCGGAAGGGAGATATTTGACAACCTAATATTAATTCAGAGTTTTTGTTGTTATCCGCTGTAGTCAGCTGAACCAGACTTGTTCATCATCATCTTCTTGACCGCGTGCTCCTCTAATGGGGTCGCGTGGGCAATGCACGCAGAAGAGATCTCCAGGCAACCTGATCGTCCGCCGATCCATAAACCAGACTTAAAGTTGATAAATAACAGAAAAACTACCATTCTAACCATAGATTTTTATTTCGACCTGGTTCTCCAAATACGCGTTTGAAAATCGAAACCAGTCCAAGTCGAAGCTTCAATTGCTCTACAGACAATGAGCACTGTTATTCGAGGTGAAAATTTGTTTTCCACTAATTCCTCAAAGACAAACAGAGTTTTAAGGAAATAAAATGAGTGTGTATCTGTGTAATACAATATTCTGACTAACTAAACCCCAACAGTTTGAAAGCTTCAAGTCAGTCTTGTTCTAGTTTCGAAACAAAAACAAACACGGCTCAGAATAAAATTGAAGTAGTTTAACTCCATTTTTTGTTTGAAATTTGAAGTGAAATTCAAATACATCGCTTTTAAATAAGCGGAGCTCTAAATAAAACGCTTCAAAAATCTGATGTTCTGATTCGATATAAGAAGCTATTGGGAAAACTTTGAGTATTGCGATCTCTCACTTTAGGAAATTAATGAATCATAGGACCTATCACTAATCAAAATTGGTGACCCGTAGGTCGTGCACTCTCCTTGTAAGTCGAAGCCTAAGCAAAAGACAAAAGACAAAGTTTGAAATAAAATTAAATCAAAATTATAAAAATTGAACTAGAATTCAGGCGAAAGAAAAAGTTAATGAACAAAAAGAAAACTTAGCCAGTTTTTTTAATTAAGACGAAAAAGCAGCCCAAGGAGAAAAAATTGAGCGACAGGCCGAATTCATTGATTGAAGTCTGAGTCAATGAGAACATTTACGATAAGGACTTCGAATCCACGCACTTTTTGTCCGAAATCTGGTTGGTTAACACCAAGTAATTTTTGTTACAAACATGGTGATATACAGCGGCGTGCAAAAATGGATACATACTCGGCGGTCGTATGTTTTTTTGTAAATAAAAAACCTCTCATATGACCGATTTGAATGATTTTTGTGTTATTTGTTTCCTTACTTTATCACCAAAAAAAATTTCCTTTTGAACTAGAAGACATAGGACCATTCTGGTTTTTGTGTTCGACTCAGAATGAACGTGAGCATTAACGGCCAAGTCCTAATTTAGCTCTGCGACTTACAGTTATGAAAAGAAAAATTGTTTATAATTTGTTTTCTATTATTGCTTCTTAAAATTTTGAGTTTGTATTAGAGAGATTAAATTATTAGTTTGTATTTAGAGACCACCGGCTTGCAAAATCACGTTTAACATTAGAAACATTAACCATTGACTGACTTATTTAAGTGATAGAAAGAGGAAAACTACAAGAATAAATAATTTACAACAAAAAAAAAAATTTAAAAAAAAAGGTCTAGATCTAGAGGTCAACCGGTTTGGGTGTTTTTAGTTCTCTTCTAGCGTTTGTTTCTTGTTATAAATTGTACAGTTCATGGTCGTAGTTCGTTTGGTCACAAAATTTTAAGCAGATCTTTATTTTAACTGGACTTAAAATGATAGTGAAAATTGAGGTTAAATTTGAATCAAGAAGAGCCAAGTCAATGGAAACATTGTCTGATTCTAAAAAACAAAAATCCAAGTAAACTAACTTTAATCCTTAAGCCAAAATTTGAATCGTTAAAAAAAACTTACAGAATACAATTTCGTCGGGTGTTCTTCAAAGAGAAACAGAAAAACAAATTCTGATCCCGAGCCTAAGTCGAGCGGCAAAAAATGAGACAAAGTTTGACTCAAGGAAAAAAATTATGCCAGAGTCAATGCAGAAACAGTCTGATTTAAAAAAAAACTCAAAACAGTTTTGTTTGGCTTGGAATTATACAACGAAAAAAATCGTTATCAAAAAAAAGGGCGGCTTAACAATCTAATCAATCAATCTAACGCCGAAAACTAAGGCCACGCAAAACACGGGTAAAAAATGCTTTCAAGGGATACATTTAAGCTCCTTTCTCTTCTAAATGATTTTGCAAGGAATCTCGTCAAAGACAATCACTGAAATCAGGGTATAAAGTTGTTCTTATAGTTTCAAAAAAATTCAAAACTGACGCGTCAAAGAAAAAAGACACAGAATATTCTTTAATGAATTCCCCATTCCTTGCACTTCCTCGACGAATTTAAGAGAATTAAACGAAGAAATGTTGGAATAGAAGTCGATGCGGTGGTGCTTTTCAGTTTCTTGAACTCAATTAAACCTCTTCCATCAACTTTAGCAAGAAACGTAGTCAAAGTCTTAACCATGACCACCCACCGTGGTACGTGAGAGAAAATGAAAAAAATTAATTACTTTTAGCCTCAAAACTATCCGCAAAAGTTTTGTAATAAACTTCCACCGCACATTCACACAATCTGTGTGAAGTTAAGAATGAAATTCAATTAAAGAAAGTCTCTCATATCCTTTTCTCACCTCAAATCCACACACCCACACTTGACTCTAAATTGAGTTCACTTCAAAAATCTTCCTCTTCATTGAATTTTCACACTCTCTTCTCGCCTCCTACGACTTCCCCTCCCTTCATCGTTCCCTAGGTCAGTAGGATATTTTGTATTACAAAAGTAATTAATGTGCCTCCTTGAAGGACCCTCCACAAAAAAAAAAAAATCTCCAAGCCGGACGAAGAATTAAAAAACGAAACGAGATTTTCTCCAGTTGGTGAAAGTTCGTGTTACAGCAGGGATTACGATTATGAGGGGACTTTTTTTTGGAAAAATAAGAAATTTGAAATTTCTCCCCCCACTTAAAAAAGAAACTACAACCGTCAACGAGATTATGAGTCCTCTGTGGAAGGCGCCTTCTCAAATGAGGGGATGAGAATTGAAAGTGAAAGTTATTAGCATTTTAATCTGGGAAATCATTCGAATGACGCGGAGACGATAGGAAGGTGGACGGGAGCTCAAGGATCAAGAGGAGTCAAGGATATTTTCGGGGGAGAGATTATTGGATTTGAATTTTGGTGTGGGAGGAGAACATAATATGTGAGTGGGGAAGTTTTGAAAGAGAAATTTCAATAAGAGCGTCTAAGAAGAAGAAGAAGAAAAAGATTAATGAACTCAAAAACTCGATGGGGGGGAAGGACAAATGCCCTTCGAGGCTCGTGGGGTGGACTTTTACTAAATTTGGAACTGGGTGACGAGACTCATTAGTGTGCTACTAGGGAAGGAGAAGGGGCACTTAGTTGACTAAAGACATTAAAGGTTGTATGGAGGAGGGATCTAAAATGAAAGCAAAGCCGCCAAGGCGTTTAAAGACTAAGCTTTAGTTCTTGAGCCAATGAAAAGGTAAAGTCGGATGTGAGTTCAGAAAGAAAAGAGGACAAATTTCAGACATTTCGATAAAGAAAATTGGTAACAATCTTTTTTCTAGTTCTTCTAGAACAAAAATGTGAGACTAAAAATTAAGTAGTGATGAAAAAAAGTCGTAAAATCTGAGCCAAGAGAACAAAATTTACCAGACTTCGAGTTCTAGATTAAAATTGAGCCAAAAATGTAAGCCATGAATGAGCTTAAAAACTGAGCCAAAGGTCGAGACGACCAGAGGCACGAAGGCAAGTTATAGGCTTGGAAAAGAAATTGAACTAAAGTCTGAGCCGCGGACATAAAACTGAGCTAGAGTCAAAACGATGGACAAAAACTGAGCCAGAGTCTGAGCCACGGACAAAAATTAACCCAAACGCTAAGCCACGGACAAAGTCTGTATCAGAGTTTGAGCCACGGACAAAAACTGAGCCAAAGTCTGACCCTCAGACAAAAACTGAGCCAGAGTCTGAGATAAGGACAGAAAACTGAGCCAGAGTCTGAGCCACGGACAAAAAACTGATCCAGAGTCTGACCCTCGGACAAAAACTGAGCCAGAGTCTGAGCCGCGGACAAAAACTGAGCCAGAGTCTAAGCCACGGACAAAAACTGAGCTAGAGTTTGAGCTAAGGACAGAAAACTGAGCCAGAATTTGAGCCACGGACAAAAAAATTCACCCAGAGTCTGAGCGACGGACACAAAACTGAGCCAGAGTTTGAGCCACGGACGAAAAATTGAGCCAGAGTCTGAGCCGTGGACAAAACCTGAGCCAGAGTCTGACCCTCGGAAAAAAGCTGAGCCAGAGTCTGACCCTCGGACAACAACTGAACCAGAGTTTGAACCACGGACAAAAAACTGATCCAGAGTCTGAGCCACGAATAAAAAACTGAGCCAGAGTCTGACCCTCGGACAACAACTGAACCAGAGTTTGAGCCACGGACAAAAAACTGATCCAGAGTCTGAGCCACGAACGGAAAACCGAGCCGGAGTCTGAGCCATGAGCAAAATTAGAACCAGAATTTGAGTAATAAAACAATTTCGGAACCGAGTCAAAAAAACTAAACAAAAAACAAATTACTCCAATCTGGAGAAACTCAGCCAATTCCGTGTCTAAATGAAAATTAAGCTTAGTTTTAAGTCGGTTTAAGAAAAGCTGAGCCTGAGTGTTTTTTTTTTATTATTCTAGTCTAAGTAGTCGAGAAAAAGTGAAGTAGACACTAAGCTGGGCTTGAGCAGTCAACGCTAGTGTAAGTCTAATTTGAGACGAAAACAGACGTCAATCTTCTCATTGAAAGGCTGAATGGCAGACAAAATTATGGGCAATCTCAAAAAGAAATAAAAAACTGACAACAACCTTCCTGAGACTTCCTTATGAGAAGAACAACGACCCCTCTAAGCCGACTTTTCTCCCTTTTTTTGACCCCCCGGTGAAATGTGCCACTTGAACTGCTTCCGTAAAACTCCCGCCTGTCGTAATCTCTGCCTAATCACTTCTTGTTTAATTTTTTTTCTCTTTTTGTAAAAAGTCTAATTTTTCACTCACTTTCTATCCTTCTTTTTTCTTCTCTTTTCTCTTCCTTTCTATGCACACAAAAAAAAATAAATAACCTTCAACACAACAAAATAAAACACCAACAACAACTCCAGAACGACCATTTCAAGGTGGGCTATGATTTTGATAATTTCTCCTTTTTTTTCTTTTTGTTTTTTCTCTCTCTTATTCTTCCCTCCCTTTCCTCCTTTGTCTAATGTTTCATTTTACACTCAGAGTAATACAAAAATTATGAAACCACTTTGCAGTAAAAACTCCTAACAACCCTCGTTACGAGGAGGAACAGGATTCCATTAAACCACTCATACACTCGTAGCACTCCTCCCTGCTCCTTTCTCCAACAAATTAAAACTAAACGCTGCCAATGTTGCCACTGTTCCTGCTGCCATTTCTGCTGCTGCTGCTTGTCGTTGATTAGTGGCACTTCAGCAGTTGAAATTAAATTTCGCTCGCGTCGAGGGGCGTCGCGTCGGTTGCACGCCCGCATCCATCGTCGTCGTCGTTTGTGGGGATGGTGATAGGGGTGGCCGGGGTGGATGGCGGTGGGTTGGTGCAACGCGTCGCAACAAAAGGCTGCCGGAAGTGTAGACAATGAGCGAGTTAAGTGGTTTCTGGAGAATTTGTTGCGATTGCCTCGTCACAAAGGCGAAACGGGAGAAGTGGTGGGGGTGGTTGCAATGGGTGGGAAGAAAATATTTTTGCAGCGTTTTCCGAATTAAGAGGAACGAGAAGAATTCCGCAGCAACAATGAGGGAGATTCTTTGACTATGAGGCTTTGATGAGGCAGAAACTCCACAGAAATCAGCGACTGAAGACCATCAAAGTGGGCGAATTACCGCGAAAGTCCTTGAAAGGGGCTTCTCTTTGAAATGATGAGCTTATTATGGGACCATGATGGGTGAGCATAAAGGCCGTCCACGAGCCAAAAAGAGTCCATGGTCTTAACAGGAAACTTCAGAATCGACCACAAATCGGAGACAACATCTGAGCTCCAGAGAAGTCGAATAAACAGATTTTTCCAACGCCGACTTTTGGACTGAAATCAAAAACAATTCAAAGGCTGTTTAAAGTGAAAACATTAAATTGTATAAATGAGCTAGTAAGAGAGTGCGAGTATACGAAAAAGAATAACTTTTATTTCGATGATAAAATTTAAAGCAAGGTACAAGATTCAGATTGGCTAGAGCTATAGAAAATGAGCCCTTAGATCAATGACTAATAAAAGATATGAAAAAATAATCAGACAAATTTTAAGACAAAAAAATTCCACGGGTTGTGAGTCCAAAAATGAAATTTCCGAATTCACACTCTAAGAGAAAAATTTAGAACAAGTCCAAAATAAAACGAAACAATCGAACCAAAGTTCAGGTCTGGATCTTGAAAAATTGAACTAGTTGCTAAGAAAATGAGAAAACTCTGAGCCAAGGTGCGAATGTTGACCAAAATTTTAGGCAAAATCGATCTGAAGTGGAAAATTAATGCAAGTTCTGAGCCAAGTATAGAAGAATCATGTCACATTTTAACTCAATGGAGAGAAATAGACGAAAGTTAGGCATGAGAAGAAACAAACTGAATCAAAGCCTGAGCCAGAATCTCCAAATATTTTCCAAAAAATGGAAAAGAATGCAAAGGACTGCGAAGTAATAAGTGAACTCACAAAAGATTGTATTTAATTAAATGATAAAAAAAAGAATGCAATCTTCCGCTGCTAATTGAATAGTCATTGCATTCTTTTTTTTGAAGTCTTAAATGAAATCAATGTTTGCAATCAAAAAATTGCATTCATAAAAAAATTCAATCCAAAATGATTGCAGCCTTTTACAAATCTGAAGTTTAGACGTGGAGCCAAATTCTAAATCAAGGAAAAATTCGATTAGAGTTCTGGGTCAAGCAGAAAAACTAAGCTAAAATCTGCATCAACAAGGAAGCTGAGCGAAGTTTGAGCTAAGCAAAAATATTGACAACGTGCGGCTTAAACAAAAAGACCAAATTCCAGTTTGACTGATAAATAAAAACTGAACGAGACTGAAATTTTAGCAAAAGTCAATAAAGCTCAACTAAGCCAGAGTTTAGAGAAAGGTAAGCTAGCGAGCTGTTGCACCACCAAATATTACCAAACCAGAGTTTGAATCGAGAAGAAGAGTCTAGGCCAATTTTGAGTTGAGTTTTGAGCAGAGGACTTAGTGCAAATTCTCTTTGAAAAAAAAATTCAAACTCTGGTTAAGTGGGATGAATTAAACTAGAAGTAAACTTGAAGTTTTGAGCCAAGTAAAAAAGTTAAGTTACAGTTTGAATAAAGGAACAAATGGGTCACACTCAGAGTCAATGAGACAATATTGAGCAATGTAAGCAAAAATTAAACTAAGATCCTGAATCAATGCAAAAAAAAGTAAGTCAGAGCTCGAGCCAAGAAGAGAAACATTGACAAAAACTAAACTATAGCCCGAGCCAAGATATACGAGGTCTGTTCAAAAAATAAGGTGAATTTTTAAATTTCGCGGGCTACGTACATTCGATAATCATTTTTTTTTTATTTTGTTATGTTGGTACACTCGTCTAGAACATATGTTTAAGGCAAAAGGTCCCGAAAGGTGACCGAAAGGTAGATAGAGATTGAATTAAGGTTGTCACAATCAATGTCAGATATCAAAGTCAAGATAATGGACCTCAGTTGTTACAAAATCGAATGATGGTGATGAAGCGTTACGAGAAGCGATGAGAGATGCGATGCGAGGAGCGATATAGTGCGCACAGAGGAAGCTGTTCTGCTGTTGAAAGAGCTCATAGCTAAAATGTTTAGAAAATAGAAAACAAAAAAAAAATGCATAAAATTTATGTGATGTAAAACCAGCGTCAGACTTTCATCAAATTGGGTGACGTAACAGCCCGTTGAGAGCCCGAGCCTAGTTTTTCATGCCTCCACTGTGTTGTGGGCGTTATAATTTTTATACATATAGAGGCGAACTCATTCTATTTAATGCCGGTTCCGAACGCCGATTGCGAAAGCTTTTCAGGACAGAAGTACTCCAGGACTCAGTCGTTCGTTAGAGGATATTTCTAGTGTTTTTTTTTTTTCCCGAGCTGGATTTGAACCCGGGTACTCTCGCTCAACAATCCGACGTACTAACTGATCGAGCTGACGGCGCCCACACAGCGTCGGCAGCGTCAGACAACTTTTTTCTTTTTCTAGTATAAATGATTGTGGAAGGATCTCTAAAAGGAGCAGAGCTTTTTCCATACATACACACATTTTTTTTTCCTTTTTCATTCCTTTCTCTCAATCCTCTTTCTTCCCGTGCACATTGCCTCTGAAACTAGGCCCTTACCTTGCATCTATTTTTACTAACTCGTTGTTTTTCTTTTTTTAATTTTTTCAGGTATCAATGGAATCGGATCGTCCAATTGTCACAACTTGCCGGAACAAGGCGAGCTTCTATCATCATCAGCGTCATGGGACGCAACGCGTCTCTCACATGTCACACTCGTCAAACAATGTCCTGCGTGCCAGACGTGGTGTCGTTCGTATGCTCATAATTTTCGTTCTGACATTTGCTTTATGCAATTTACCATATCACGCAAGGAAAATGTGGCAATATTGGTGAGTAGAAAGGAATTGAAATCAATTTTTAGACAGATTTAGAAGATGGAATTGGAAGGATCAAGTGGACTATTGAAAAAGATAATCGACTGACAAAGAGAGTGCACGAACTTGGGGAAAAACGCCCACAAAGTGACCTCAAGTTCGTGCACTCCCCTTGTGAGATGATGAATCGATTAAAGGAGAGATTAAGGGGACGATCGCCGGATGGAAATAATTGAAATGTTAGAGGTTCGAAGGAATTGACCAGTGAAGACGATCGAAAAAAAAAACGATCGACGAAAGTTTTCGAGTAAAGCGACCGAAGAAGGCGATCGAAAAAGATCAGAGAAAGAAAGAAAGAATTACTGAAAAAGTCGGCAGCTACGATTGAGAAAAGCAGTCGAGAAGAGTAATTTAGTGAATTGATCGCAGATAAAAGATCGCGGAAAACAAACGATCCAAAGAATTGATCCAAGAGACTACAACGAGAAGAATTTGTTTAGGCAAAAAGCTTAAATTTTTTCAGCTCGACGTGCATTGAGAACAACTAAAAACAAAAAAAAAATGAAAAAGTGAGTGGTGAAAAATAGACAAATGGATTAAGTCTTGTGGATCAAAGAAAAGATTATACGTCCTGCAAAAATTTTGAGAGTTTAGAAATGATTTTCCATAAAAATAAAAAAGGATTCAATTCCTAGACAAATAGACAGTATTATTCAAGCACATTTAGAAAATTTGGAACACTTAGGCCAAAACTAGGGCCATTGTGCTGCCAAAATAACGAACGAAACCATCTTTTGGGTTGGACAGTATTATTTAATACTAAACCTTTTGTGAATAATTCTGTAAGGTCCTGGTTTAGTACATCAAGAGGAGCTTGAGCCGAAGGTCTCGCAACTTGTGCTGTTTAATTTTCTATATTAACATTATAATTCAAATTATAAGTTAGTAAATTAAAATAATAGTAATAAATACATGAAGAGGAGTTTGATGCGTAGAAAAGGTTTTATTGATGACATTATTTTAGGAAATCGATTTCTTGAACTTATGACAACAAAGATGTCAAAAAAACAAACGAAGTCCGCAGAAAGAAAAAAAAATACGGGGTGGATTTTTTTGAGGAATTATTTTTTAGACTCCAACAAATTCGTTATTTTGGTTTGAATTTTGAGAATTATTTTTAAAAACAACGAAATCCAGAGAAGGATAATGAAAGATCGAGTTAGAAACAGCTTCAGATTCAGATGGAAAACGTAGCAAAGATGGGCAGAAAAGTGAGCTAGAGACTGACTTAAAAAAATTAAAGAAAAACAAAAGAGAAAAAAATATACCAACGCTGAGCCAAAATGAGAAGTAAGGCAGAGTCCGAGTCAAGAAAAAAAGCCCTGAGTTCGAATAAATGAGAAAAAAAAAACTGATCCAAGGTTCGACTTAAGAATCGGATCGAGAATAAATTAATAAAAGAAAGTTAATTTGAAAAATTTACCAAAATGTTACTTCAAGTTAAATGAAAAAGAAAAATGAGCCCAGAAACCAAGTCGGGAAGGACTTTTAAGTCAGATGCTCAGTCGATGAAAGGAAATTAACTAAAATGTTAGCAGTCTAAGTCAAGCCGAATAATTAAGTTCGATTCCGATACAAGAAATGAGCTGAAAAGATTGTCGTTGGGGTCATCGATTTTGATGAAATTTGGCATAAAGGACGTATACTCTTCTTGTGAACCAGAATCTGCCTTAATGAGAAAAAATGAATCAGAAAAAAAGAAAAAGTCGAGAAAAAAAAAACTATAAACCAAAAGTCAGAGGAAAAACAGTCAAATTTTGAATAAAAAAAAAAAATCGAAAGCCAGTGAAAGAAAGAAAGATGCGAGTCAATTCAAAAACAATTGATCCAGCGAATAAGTGGGCGTCAAAAATTATTGTAAGGCCATTCAACTGTCTCAAAAATGCCTACGAATTCCGAAGTTGGAAATCAAAAATGGCCTTTAATTTTAACTGACTTCGCTAAGGTTAAGACTGTTTTGAAATGCTACTGTACTTACATTAGGAAAAAGAGTGGTTTCGAAGATACAATGACTTGAATAATGTCTTTAAGGGCTCTGTGAGTTATATCGAGGAGATCCTTGAATTAAAAATGTGCTATAAAAAAAAAAACAAATAAACCAAGACAACCGACAATAAGGCCGAGAGCGAATTAAATTTCTTTTCACTGAAAACGAAGAACCAAACTTAGAGAAAGCTTCTCCTACAAGACTCGTATAAAAGTCTTAGGCTGACGCACAGTGACGCAGGAGATAGCAAAAAAAAAATGCTTATTTTCGACCGCTCTATAAAAACCCATCATTAATTTTTGGCGCCAAAGATATTGGACTCTCCCCGCCTTATTATGCATACGAAAATGTATTTTGAAATATTTAGATTTTCTTACAAAAAAAATATTTTGGTCGAAACCATTAAGATCCCAACTTGAAATTTGGAGTGAAGATAGGTGAACAATTTCTCTTCAACATATAAAAAAATTAAAAGTGAATATTAAAATGCAATTTTTTGAGGTACGTATCAAAAAGGACATTTTGAACTCTCCTTCGTCCTTGCAAACCGTAATGAGTTGGGTAAAAATGTTTTGTCCCATGACTTCAAACATTTTAATAAGTAACTCCACCAATTTTGAGCCAAATCGGAGGGGAATCGTTCAGAATGTCGGGCGATCCTCCGTGGAATGACCCATGCTTTTCTGTTTTAACTCAATCAATAACCTTTTTTTAGAGGAGAACCCACCTCCATTCCAGATTTATGCTCATTAAGATCTACCAAACCCAAAAAGTCAACAATCATCTCTTAAAATAATTAATATCAGAAAATCACTACTCTTGCACCACAGCGCGTTTCAAAACTTAACATTAAACCACAACTTGATAGAGACTACCAATGGCTTTGAATACTTCAAACTGAGGTCGAACTGTAGTCGTGCAATAATTGGCTGGAAATCTTCCAACTACTGTAAACTTCTTTAAAATACAGCACTTGCAGACGGAAACTTTGCTAATAGCTCCAAGAATGCCAAACAGTAAACGAAGACTCTTTGGACGGCTTTGAAAATACCATATTGAAGCTTAAATAGAGCAACGTTTGAAAGAGACTCATCCAAATCCTTTAAAAACTAGGCACAGAAATCAAAGTAAAGATTAAACACTCCTTCAACACCCTTTGAGCTTTCATATCTGAGTTTAAAACGCCAAGTACTAAAAAATTCGACCTACGACAACAAAAGGCACGTTTTAAATGTTCAAAAACAAAAGCGAAAAAACCTCTTTAACCCGCTCACACTCCACATTAACACATTTCCGCCATCGCACGACTTAATAAAACCCAATGTGCCGTGCCAACGAGAAAGGACTTCCAACACCCCAGCCCGATAACGACCTCAACGCCTCAAAAAATAAACGTGCTTAGAACCCTACTCACGTACCCTACGAGTCCCACCACGCCCCGACCATCATCATCAGCAGCCCCGATAAATGAATTCTATCGAAAGGAGGAAGTCCTTTCGTTTCGTCCTTGAAAAACGAAAAGCGAACACCACTCCAGGAATCCTTTGTTAGAGATCAATAAGGAAGAGAGGCACCCTACCCATCCAAAATTAAATTTGAATTAAAAATAGAGCACCAAAAAAAATGTCCTTATTTTTCCTTTTTCAGGTCTCACTCATATCGAGGCGACTCAAATTTCAACGCTCTCCTAACGCCGTTAACATTTCTCGTCACGTACTTCAATTCGGGCGTGAATCCGCTGCTGTATGCATTCCTGAGTCGAAATTTCCGTAAGGGGATGAAGGAGCTTCTGATGTGCTCGCTGAAGAAGGGCAAGGGCAAGTCCTCTTCGTCGTCGGTGCACCACAAGAGGGCAGCCTTGCAGGTGAGTGTAAGTGCATGATTATCTTTTACTCTTACTCTCCCATAAATCCACCACATCGTGGTTGTGTGTCCTTTTTTTGGAGTGGTAAACGTTGCCGCAGGATTATTATAAATTCCCGTAATGTTAGTTAATCCTTTTTCCATTTTTTATCTTCTTCTTTTTGCGAAAAAATATTTCCTCCGATCACGTTCCTCGCTTATGGCTGCCATTTAGTCCTGCTGTGGTGAATATCCTGCTGGTGTTTGGGTAAACTGCTGATTCGGATATGATTCGATTCGGAGAGTGCTGTTTGTGTCCTGTTTTTTTTTTTTATTGGGTGGGTTTTTATGGCTCGGAAGGAATTTATTCAACGAGATGTCACCCCGTGGGAGAGCAGACATCTGCACAGAGGCTGGGATTTCACATTAGAAGCGACTCATCCTCGTCCTTCCAAAAAAAAACTTTTCTCCTTTTAATCCTGCAGAGATTTTATTTTTCTCGGGATTTGTAATTAAAAAATTTTCGCGGATTCATGGGAATTTTTTTTTTTGTTTTGTTTGAAAATTAATGAAAAAGATCCACGAGATGGTTTTTTGGCAGAGTTGTTTTGTTTCGCTAACAATGTCAAAAAATAATTTGCTTTTTGTGAATTTGATGGGCTGACAAAGGACATCGAAAATTGCGTCAATCTGATTCGGAGAATTGAGGCGCGAGAATCATGCAGATGAGGAGACGTGACACGATGTGACACCGACATGACAGAGACATGTCGAGGTTAAATGTGGGCCTTGAAATTTGACACCGACAGTTTTTTTTTTTGATGAAATTTGAAAAAGAGAAAAAGGTGAACAAAAAGACGTGGTATGAATTTTCAGTGGAGGGAGACAGCGTGGAAAATTTGAGAGATGCAAAGGACGGTATGAAGTATTGAGGAAAAGTCCTTAAAAGACTAAGAGATGCGACGTAAAAGAGTCATAAAGCCGAAAATCAATGACTGGAGATCTGTTTGAATTGAAATAAAAAAAAAGTAATAGATAAGAAAGCCTTCTCGGTCTTAAAGGACTCCTCAAAAGAGTCTTTTGGCAACGATTGAAGTGACATAAGAGGTTGAGAGTAACGGCATGATTTCTTCTTCTTCAAAATATGGAGAAACATATGCTAAATAGCTGCTACTTACAGTGAGTAACAAAAGTAAGTACACAGCTTACAATAGAAAGTACACTTTTTGTTGTGTGTGACTGGCTGTATGTGAAGCACTTACAGGGCAATGAGCATGCAATTCCTAAGATGAGTCCCACCAGCTTCATAAGATGAGTCCCTCCAGCTGTAGACACTGTGACCAGGTTACCATCTACTAAAGTCTGGATCAAAGCAATTCAAAATAATCAACAAGACGAATGTAACAGGGGCCGACTTTAAGGATATTCTAGATATTAGTTCAAAGAAGAAGGGGTATAATTAGTGATGGGCATGCTTTTTATACATTTTCAAAACAGGTATCTTAGGTATTTTCAAAACAGTAAATACCGGGTATATAAAAAAATTTGTTTTTACGCACCCAAAAGTTGATATTTATTTTAAGTAAACAATTTTGTGTTACCTAGTAACACCTAGTAGCAAAATTAGTTTCAATGGGCTATTTTCTTTTTTTCTTGAAAGAAAATTTCCTTTTTGTTTTAATTTACTGCTAAAAATGTGATACAACATCATCATCGGCGCAACAACCGGTGTCCTGTCCGGGCCTCCTGCGGCAAGCACTTATACCTATCCAGATCGCTTGCCGACGCCATTCAGTTGGGCACCCCAAGGCTTCGGGCGTCCTTGTCTACGCCATCCTTTCAGCCTAAGCGCGGTCTGCGTCGCTGTCTTGTACCATGAATTGTACTGCAAAGGACTTTCCAAGCAGGGTTCTCTTCGCTCATACGAGCTAGTTGCCCAGCCCACCGGAGTCTACCGAGCTTTATTTTCGTTATAACATCTGCTTCGAGGTAGATTCTATACAACTCATGGTTGTACCGTCTCCGGAATTGTCCTTCCTCACATATGGGGCCAACAATTCTCCGTAAGACTTTCCTCTAGAACGCGGCTAAGAGGTCAGAGTGTCTTTGGCACCCAAGTCTCAAATCCATATGTGAGTACTGGTAATACAAGTGTCTTGTATAGCAGCAGTTTTGAATTCATGGTAAGGTTTTTGGATTTGAAAAGCCTTGCAAGACTGTGGTAGGCTCTGTTGGCTTTTTCTTCCACGGCTACTACTGACCTTCGGGTACCTAGGGAGAGATTGCACGATTTCAAATTCGTGCTCCGCTACCTTGACTGTTCTTCTAACATGTGATACAACTGGGCTCTAGTCTTGAAAAATTTGCAAAACTGCCGGATTGTAATTATTACTAACAAAGTTGGATTGCAAACATTGGTTTTTCACAAGTATTCCACCCCCTCTAATCAAATTTGCGTGGCTAGATGAACACCGTTTTTGGAGGGCTATTACCATACTAATCTCTGTCATAAAGTCAATTGTTGGGTAGATGGTAAAATTAGAATCCAATTAATGTATAAGTCACAAAGTACACAAATTTTGAACAAATTATTGGAGAATCGAGGACAATCGGAGAAGAAAATAAACCGAGCTGCAGTCATCAGAATCTTAATCTTTGTTTCAGATTTAAATTCTTCAACTTTTATTTCCTTTCAACCCTTTTTTTTGTCTTTAATGTTCTCTAATAATAAAATCTCGATTAACTATGACTTCTGAAAGGGTTTCTCTGTTTTAATAAATTCATAAATTCCCGTTTAGGTTTTAGGTTAGGAGGGTTTTTACCGGGTATTTGCCTATTACTCGGTATAATAGATCTTTTAAATTGCATTACAAGTGGCCTAGTGGCATCATACATAGACCAATAATCTGCTGAAGAAATATGGAGGAAAAAAGCCTTTGTAATGAGAAAAGAAGTCTAATATGCACGATTCGCTGCAGAAAAAAAAACCGGTCAAGCGTGAGTTTTACTCACCCGCCGAAGGTTTCGTTCGCAAACAGGTTAGTAGTTTGGACTTAATTTAAGGAAATTAACAAATCAAAATAGTCAAATCAAATCAAACTCAATTCACTGTTCATTCAGTAAAATTCTTTTTTTCATTTCGAACGAAACTGAACAAAAGAAAATCCTTTCCTATTCGCCAGCCATCGCGTTAGCCGTGTGAAAATTGCTTTGGTGCATTTAGGGGATGAAATGCCGCAAGCGACACTGAGACTGCCGTCAGTTCATCGTTTTTTGCAGGTAACTGATTCGATTTAAATCGTTAATATCTCGAAAAATTGTATGAAAATAATTTTTTTTAAATAATATTTTATTGTTCTTTCACTGAAATCTACAAAATGGCGTTTTCGGATCTTCAAAACTCGAATGTTGTTGTTTTTCGGTTTTTGGCCAATATCTCGAAAACTATTAAAGCCAGAGTGCTCAAACCAATTTTAACACAAAGATTACATCAAGATCTACATTCTAGATTTTTTTCAGATTTTTAGACCAACGGGTGTGGAAATGCGAGGGGGGGACGCCTTTTTTTCGACTTTGAAGCTTAATATCTCGAAAACTTGACTTCCAAATGAAAAGTTGAAAATGAAAACTCTATATCATTTTGCAAGACCTATCCGATGGTACCTCACTTAATATATTCCCGTGAAATTTTTTTCAAAAAAAGTTAGTAATTAATTTATTTTAGTATGAGCAAAAAATCATACATGATTTTTGGATAATTTTGGGGTATTGCGATGAGTTGCCCCATAACTCCAATTTTTTTCAGATTTTTTGGTCAAATATTCTAGAAAATATGGTGGGGGACACGGTACACAAGTCAGTTTTTGGCAGTTTGTTGGCTAATAACTTTTTACCAATAAGAGTGAGATGATTACCAAAGCACAACTTTTTGATCTAACCATCATCCTCTTTCCAACGATACTCATATCAAGGAACTAGTAAAAGAAATTTGTTTTTTAAATTTAGTATTGGTACTAAGTTTTTTGCTAGTACGAAATACATCTTTTGGCGAAATTTTATTTCTTAATTCTTAGTGGTTGGCCAGTTACCCTGGTTAAAGCCTAATGGCAGACGGATAGATATTTTCATAATCAGGACACCGCCCCCTTTCCAATGACACCCATATTGACCATAGATCTTAGGTCTTAGGTCTTAGGTAAATGTGACTGCCTGCGCTGTAATGCAGGCTCACTTAGGCCATTTGTTGGCCCATTGTGTGGTCACGCCTCCGGATTGTTTCCACTTGCCCCGGACTCGCTGCCTAAAGATTTCCTGCAAATATACCAAACCAAAAATATTAGCAGGCATGTCATACTACCTGTTGTATCGACCAGCAAAGTTAATAAAAGTTTTTTAAGGCGACTGCGACTGCGTATCTGCGACTAGTTCCAAAAAGGGTACATGATTTATTTTTGGGTTGCCTAAATACACCTTCAATCTAAATTCCATCCCTTAACTACAAATATGTAAAAGGCGACAGACAGACAAACACCGAAGTGATTCCATGACGGTTTCGTTATTTCTTTGGAACGAAACCCTAAAAAATATAGACTTAAGCGACCTCAAACTAGGAACTCAGACTGAAGTAGACAAAGACTTTCTGGGGAGTCTAAGGCGATAGAAAAAACCTTAGGATGAAAACTACGTAGTGCTTTCAAATTGACGAAGCTGGGACTCTGCCACTGAACTAGGAAAGTTTGAATGAACTTTAAACAAAGTAAGGTACAATCAGACAACAAAACACGGTCCAAAATAATATTTTTCTTAGAGTTTCTTCAACGTACAGTTGTCACATAAAAGGATTACTAAAAAAAAAACGAGTGAAAGCGAAATCTGAGAGAGAGAGATGTGCAAGAGTTTACAGGAAAATTTTTGGAATTATATTTTGAAGCCATCCAGAGTACAACGAAATTTAAAGTGTCAAGAGGAAATAAAAAAAACTTCTACTCGCCTAAAACAAAGAAAATCTTCACTTTAAAAGCACCTGGCATCCGTTTAATCATTAAAATAATTAAAGGCAACGCCTTGATAACAAGAAACTCGAAAATGACGATGGAAAGAAACTAGGGCACTTCAAGGGCCGCCAAGGCAAAAAGAGAAAAGAGCTGTAAAGGATCAAAGCAAAGCGGGTCACTAAGAATAAATGTCCGTCATTTTCGTTTTTAAAACAGACGCTCATTTTTTTGCACGAAAGATCCTTTGTCGTGTAGTCCTTTTTGTAACCAAAGTGAGTTCCAATATATTCGCCAACAACCAAAACAGAGTCTCTTTCCTGTCTTTTTCCATCACATACAGAAAGTAAGCTAAATTTCCATGGCTGCCGATTGAAATCAAGAAGCCCAAAGAGGCTTCTCGGTCTTTCCCTACCTATTTGTAGAAAATTTTAATTTTGTCGTTTTGTTTGAAATGAGCAAAAATTTGTCTAGACCTTCTTTGTCATCGGCTTCCTCATGAAACCACTGAGTCTTTGTTTTAATTACTCTTTATAGGTTTAACGTGACGATAGGGCAAAGAGTCCTAGTCAGGGAATTTCAATTAATTTCATTGTTTTGCTGGTTGCTTTGTTCTTAAAAGTCGGCGGTGGGTATTGGACATTGGAAATTGGGTATGAGGACGATAGTCGTGCAACTATATTCGCTTACAGTTGAATTCAAATCTGGTTCTTTTTTGTTAAGTGGTAGAAATTCGTCTAGCTCTTTCCAATAACTCTACGCTAATCGACCCCTTTCGCGTGTGTCTCCTCCATCCCATCTTCCTCTTCGCTTCACTGAAAATATCCTTAAATTCCTTCGATTCTTCTCCAAAGCTCGTTGACCTTCATATTCGCGTGGCGAGTTATTTGTTTCAGTTTCCACGCTCGAAGAAGCAATTTAAAAGCCAGACAACTCGTGTAGTTCCTTTGTTCGAAGCCGCTTCGTTCTTCAAAAGACCGAATTCCTTTTTTCCAACCACGTGACTGAATCGCTGACGGCAAGCTCGCGGTTGTTAAACAGTTTGCTCCTCCTAAAGCCATCGTCTTGACATGAGACATAAATTACTTCACTCAGAAAAGGTGTGGGTTGAGTCTAGAGGCCAATCACAGGACAGAGAACAGGACATAGTCCTGGCTACGCAACGACGAATTAAATGCGGTTAATTAAATTTTCCCCGCGATGGTCTCATTTTTTTTTCTCCCACGGGCTTTCAAATGAATAATTTATGTCCGTCAAAGCTGAGTGAGGAATGAGGTGATGAGGGTGGTCTTTCACATAAACCCAAACTTAGGAAGACAGGATGTAAAAACTTTTGATTTGTATTCTTCGTGGAGGTCGCTGTTGAGTCGGGACTGAAATTCGTCGAAAAGAATTTCCCATCTTCTTCGAGGTGGAAGGTAAAATTTTAAGGACGCTTCACGAATTATTAAGGCATTCTAGGAATTGCTAGTCTCTTGATTACAAC
Organism: Syritta pipiens; assembly: GCA_905187475.1. Lineage (NCBI taxonomy): Eukaryota > Metazoa > Arthropoda > Insecta > Diptera > Syrphidae > Syritta > Syritta pipiens. The sequence goes on from LR994573.1 coordinate 10,662,874, forward strand.
ACGCACTCGCTAAGTAGGAATTCTGAGTAAATTTTCCAAGATGATGCTGATCCTTTTTGTGACTTTAATGAGTTCCAGGAAGGCGGATGTTGAGAGCGTGTGTTGCTGTTTAGTTTGTGGAAGGTTTTATTTTTTTAAGAAAAGAAGGCGTTTAGTGAGTCGTGAAAATTCGGGAATTGAAAGAGATTTTCTTTAATTTTTAAATTGTTTTTAGCATGAGATTCTGTGTAGGTATTTATTATTTATTAACAGGTTATTTAAAGATAATATATAGAGCCATGGCTGGTAGGACCTTCAGCTCTCTGTGTGCTTAAATTAATTTTGATTTTGTGTAGCTAAGGGGGCTTAGTGCGATTTTTTAGAATTTCAATTGTCTGCAGGAGTTTCTGCTTTCAGGAATTATAATTGAATTTACAGAAGTGGTTTATTTAAAAGAAACTAGAAAACCCCTAAAGCTTGCAGAGTTTTTCTTTTGTTCAGCAAACAAAAATACATTCGATTGCCTGTTGAAAAAATGAAGCTAATTGGCTCTTTCCTTAAACCGATTCCTAGGAAACTCTAATTGTTGGCTATGTGGCTTCGAAGTGTTTGTTCTGTTTCTAAACGTTTCTTCGAAAATCGTAGGTCTTCGGGCGTAGTAAACAAATGGAGATAGCTTTTTCGCACTAAAAAGGTATTTGAACTTTTGATAAGGAAAGGACCTGACTGATTGTTCTCCTAAAATAATTGCTAAGATATTGCTTTTTTTTTTTGCTGTGATTTTGACGTGTGGGTATTTGCTTGATTAATTTTCAGTTTTCCTTAAGGACTTCAGTTTCCAAGAGATGGACTTCTTCTTTCAAAAAAACCTAATTTGAATGATTAGGTGTAAAAATAGAAGAAAATTCACCCGAGGCTTAACAGCTCTATTCAGGGCTTGGGATCAATCCAAATTTCTCAAGTTTTTGCTTTGAGACCTCGAGGTTCCCATTCAAAAACATTTCTTTTTCCTAATTAAAATTTCTAGTATTCGTTCTCTTTCTGCAAAAATCGTTGTCCTAGAGCTCAGTAAGGACTAGAATGTCTGTGTCTGCTTACCCATATAATTTGTTGGTGTCTATTTATGTGTCTTTCAAAGTTGCGAAGCAGAAAAGCTAGACTTTGCAAAAATTCTGGTTACGTATTGTGAAGCTCCATTTTTGATTGTAAATATAGAAAATAAATAAAATAAGAAAAAAATTCTTGAATTAGATTTATGGATGTTAATTTTGCATGCTTTTTGGTTCGAGCAACAAAAATATTCAGTCCTAAGTCAAAGCAAGACCTTGTCTCCAACCTTGATACGAAGAACCTCTTACGGAGGCTTAAAATCAATTTTCAACCACGGTTCGGATTTATTTTCAATACTCATGGATGGAAACTAAACATGTAAGGCATTTTTGGTTCTAAAAAAATTCCTGCTCCCTGGACTAAGGACTCTAAAGACACATTAACTTCCACAAATCCAAAAGTCCGAAATTTGTTTGCCACCCTGCTGATTTGGGTCTGTTGGTTTTTATTTTGAGCACAGTAGCCGAGACAAGCCCGAGAGATCAAAGACAATTTCAAAAATCATAGCCAGGCTCCCAAATAGAAAAAAACCGAATTGGAGAAGACCTCGTGTCCAATTAAGGTCTGAAAAGACAGTAGCGTGAAGAATTGATACACAATCACAATCATTTGGTTTTTTGTAAATAAAAAACCTCCCATTTTACCGATTTAAATGACTTAAGTGTTATTTTTTTCCTTATTTCATCACCAAAATTAGGTACAAATGATTTTGATAGCATCCATACAACTTTAAAAATTCACAAAAGCTTATCTTGACTCCAAAGTTTCAATTTTTGCAAGTTTAGAAAAAAATATCTACTTTGATGTGCGGGGAGAGCAATATGATTTTGGCAGCAAAAATATATTATGTATTTTTATAAAACGTCCAAAAATGAAAATTTGTTCCTATGGGCGGCCGGTCTGTCTCACCCCGTTTAGGAGATAGTGGCAATTTAAAATCAAATCAATCAAGAGGAAAAAAAAATTCATTAAAAAAAGTGTCAACACCTACAACAAAGAATTATACCAATTTTGAAAGGCAGAAACTTGTCATTTAATTATATATTTAAGTTAGATTATTTATGTACATAATTTGTATGAAATACGCGTACAATCTCAAAATTTTGCTGAAAAGTTTTTTTTTATTTATTTCCCATATTTATTTCATTTCTGTCGGTATGACAGTACTTCAGTGGTTTTTGCATGGAATTGGGATGTATAAAAAGCAAGTAGGGCCAAGATGTTCTTTATTGCTATGGTTATTATGGCGCAGGTGGGTTTTAATCCACCTGAGGCGTTTGGGGTTTCATTCACTCTGAGCGCCCCTTGTCGATAGCTGTTGTACTTGCTAAAAAATAATAAAAAAAAAAGTGTGAATCATTTTTTCTTCCAGATTGTGAGTCGCAGTGCTAAACTAGGATCTTGGCCTTACAGCTTAATTATTATTCTGAATCGAACACAAAAAAGCGAATGGTCTATTGAAGAAACTAGAACGGGTGAAGCACTTTGTTGTTCTGTAGCGCTTAAGGCTCACTTATGAATATTTTTTTTTTTTTTCTTTTCATCGAAAATGTTGACTTGTACTCCTTTCCAAGTCGCAGTTTTGACTCAGCAGTCCTTTTTACATTACAATTTAAAACCAAAATCTTTCTTTTCTTTACAGTCTTGACCCAAAAGCGATCAAAGACCTCCAAAAAAAAAACCTTGAAAAATGAGGCCACTTTACGTCGTTCTCACCACACCTCGCTCGTTGATGCCAATCAAATCTCCACACGACGCCAAAATTCCCTCCCCAGCACAGGTCATAAATCTTCGCTAACCGACATCGAAACGTTCCTTACCACAAGTTCCACACATTAATTTAACTCTCTAACCAAAGGACAACAGTCCAAGGGAATTCCTTTGACTATTTCACCCCAAAAACAGCAAAATTCCCACGACTCTTTCAGCACAACAAATCAAATTAATTAAACCCTCTCCCAAACATTTTTGTATCCTTCTGATTAATAGTCCTGCGGCAGGCATCAACCCTGGCACCTAAACCAAAAAAAAGGACATTTATCCCCGCAAAATCGCCACCAAATCGATAAATTTCAAAAACGCTCTTAATCTTCCTGTATCCTTTTTTCTCTCTCCTTTAACAGACTCACTCCCTGCCAACGGACTCGACGCACATCGGCAACGACCAGCTATGATGGCGATTGCCACTCAAGTCAAATTTAATTGGAAGATAAATGACACCGAGGTGACAACACGACAATGGCGATGGTGACGTGCCATGAAAAGGACGAAAAAGGACCGGACGAAGGAAACGCCGGAGGACTTGGAAGTGGCTGTCTTGATGTTCGGTGGATGGACGTAACAACTGTTTAGCAGATTGAGTACTTTTTTTCAGTTAGAGGGAGTTCATTCATTTTCGATTTTCCTTCTTCTGCATGAAAGGACTTTATTTTTGAAAAAAAAAAGGATTAAAGAGAATTTATGAGAAAAAACGTGTCAGAGACTGTATACGGGACAATGAATGTGAAAGGAGCTTCGATGTTAGTTTTTTGGAAAATTTGTAAATAGAAAATACTAAATTTTATTGTTAAATGAAAAAAATAAAGTTTTTTTTTTGCAAAAAAAACGTAATTCCTATATTAGGCGTTAAACAATTAATTTAAAAAAAAAATAAGAAAACAATTTTTGAATTAGATTTATGGATGTAAATTTGCATGATTTTGAGTTCGAGCAAAAATAAAAAAATATCTTTTTTAAGATTTATACTAAAAAAATAAAGAAATTTAACTTTAAGACGCTAGTTTCGCAGAAAATAAAATTTAAACAAAAAATAAAGAATTTGAATCTAAATCGTTTAAATTTAAAAAAAAATGTATTTTTATCAATATGACGTGTATAGTCGTATATTTTATTAAAAATAAAAATAATTAAATTACTTTTATGCTGGAAAATGAGAAGTTTGTTTTGATTTTTGTGTGATAGGAGATTGAAGCAAAAAATGGAATGTTCGAATTGACACAAGAAGCAACACCGACTCTAAGACGATTACATACGATCTTATAAGCACAACTCTCATACTTGAACCATGTGAAATGATTTAATTTTCGACCCGAAATATTTAAAATTTTGTCTCAAAAATATTTTTTATTCACAATTTTTGACCCAAAGATCCCATATTTTTTGGTTTTTGGGTTTCGATTTGGAAAGAGGTGTTGTAAATTGGTGATGTCACGGAGATACCCATCTCAAGTGCGTAGAAAACAAGACTGAGCCTTTCAAAACAGGCGAACTTGAACATGAAAAAATCGCATGAAAGTTACTATGAAGTCTTACAATCGATTGATGAAACTATAAAAAAAAAAAAAGCTTTTCACACGAAGATGACATTGGTACTGTTGTTAACTCATTTGCGAACCATTTTTCCATAGCGACGTCAACAATTTTGCACAACTGCACTACCATCTCTGCAGTGCACACACATCAAAATCTATCAATATTCAAGAAGTGAACTAGAAATTTTTAACGCACTAACTAGCCTCAGCATAGGCTTAGACGGCAACAGGGCGCTGGACCTGAAGCTGAGTGCGAATATCTTCTCTTCAACAGTGGCAAAAATGGCAAACGAAAGTCTTCAACAAGGAAAGGTGCCAAAAACATTGAAAACAAGGATTATAAGACCTATATACAAGTCAGGCAAAAAAAAAAGGTCGAAAGCTATAGGCCAATCTCGACATTACCAGCCATTAAAAAGTGTATAGAAAATGTAGTAGTGAACTGACTGTGGAAGTTCATAGAGAAATACAAAGTTATACACAAAAACCAGTACGGGTTTCAGATAGGAAGGGGCACAAACCAAATATTGGGTGAATTCGCAGACTTCATCAACAATAGCCTGAACCAGAATTTGACACACTAGATATAGCAAACTAATAAAGATTTTATAACAGGTTGGCTGGTTAAAAAGCTACCTCAACAACAGATGGTTTGTGGTAAAAATCTAGGACAGAAAATAGAAACAAGTAGAATATGGGGTATGGGGAATATGGGGTGCCGCAAGGATCGAAATTAAGCCCACTCCTTTTGAGTTGTTGAGAATACTGCTCCAGAACAGCTTCACAATTGCGTTTGCAGATGATACTGCTATTATTGTATCCGAAAAATCTCCTATGGATGCAGGACAGAAATCACAAACAGAGTTCAATACAGCGGTCCAATGGTGTTACGACATGGACCAGTCATAAATCCGTCCAAAACAAAGGTGATGCATATTCGTCTGCCAATGTATAGAGAATCAACTGTGAACATAAAGTTTTAAGACTACAGTTGTTCTCTCAGCCACAAGATACCAATTGAAGTAGTGGATCATTACAAATACCTGGGAGTAATTACAGACAAACACTTTACATGACAGAAGCATATCGACAATGTACGGGGTGAATTGAAGGAGGCCTCTTTTGCGCTGTCCTATATAAAAAAAAAGTGTGATCAGTGAGGTAATGGTAAGCAAATATATTATGGCCTCGTAGGTCTAGGTTCAGGTACGGTATACTCGTCTGGGAAAACGAAGCATCAACAGACATAGCGAAACTACAGAGAATAAAAAATACCATCACAGGGCTCTTTAGACAAGGGTCCAACAGGAATTTAAGTCACTTCGAGTCGAAAATTTGTTCAAACTGACGATTGCTCAGGAATACTATGACGATAGACGAATTATATCACCAATCCCACATCACTCAGTCAATACAAGGAGAAGAGCTAGTGGTCTGTTCAAGATCTCGTCTGTCCACAGAAACCACGGAAGGCGACAGATGAAGTATACGGTTCATTCGATTCTTAACCAACTACCTGACAACTTAAGATACATAAAATTGTACTTAGTACAAGGATGCCAAATATGTATGTATTTTCAAGAAAAATTGACTCGACCTACATAAAGTCTTTGATAAATAAGAGATGTATCCAATACACCTTCAGACAATTATCTAAAATTGTAACAATATGTAAGATGAATTGCAAATACAATACAATCAATACACTAAAACTAATTTTATTAAACTTTCAACGTTCAAAACATTCTTTTGATTTTGTCTCTCACTGTAGTTTCAGTATCGACGATTCAAAGAAGTGAAGATGTTTTTTGATCTTTTGTTAGCCCGGCTAACCCAGTCAATTAGCATTTTTTTCAGATTTCTTTGTATTCATCATCGATTTTCAATGACTTGCATTAACAGAACAACACCAAATAAATTCGAAATTGTGTAATTTTATTTCCAAAATCAGTATAAAAATATTTACGGTGCACTTTGTGCAGTTTACGGCCAACATCACCGACCAGGTGGGACAACAATTCGAAACAAAATTGCAAAATTCGTTATCGTAAAAATTCAATGGCACTCCATCAGTATCAAATGCACTGCAAGAAAGGCACTCTTTAGTGAGGTTTCTGGGCTGGAGACATTAACAGACGGAATTACCTCAAAAATGTGAATGGTTGTTCCCATTTCAGGCACGCGTTACAGAATCGTGCCCAACGAATTTTTACGGAAGTAAACTGAATAGTTTTCGGCAAGCCAAATTGCCAGTGAAACCATTTAATAACTGAAGCAAGAGGTTAATAACAGCATCATCTACAGACATGGAACTTTGCCACGGTCAGCCGGCCGTCCTGGGCGTTCTGTCATATTGGATTGGATTATTTTTCATAAGATCTTAAATTCTGGGCCAATGGTTAGAAGTCTGCAATAATTTGCCATTAATTGTTTGAAAAAGTGGTTGGAAAATGAAACTCTAGGATTCAGTTTCTTAGACTTTCATGGTGAACATTATTTTCCATCTGACCTCTTACACGAAAAATAGGAACGATTCGATGATCTAAACGTGACAATTTTAACACACTGAATGCCACGCCATTTACGAACAAACTAAATGCCACTCACCGGTGACCCCCATTCAACGTCTTAAACAGCAAATAATTTAATGGCTCGACCTGTTTACTATTATTAAAAAGTAACGCACAAATTTGTACACATGGAAGGTGAAAATAGACGGTGGAATGGAAGAAGGACGAATAGCAATTTTAAGACAAAGCAACACACTTCTATATTGAAAAAAATATTTTTTTCGGTTTCGCGTTTCATCAAAATTTCCATCGAAGAGTTCTCAATCGAACCCCTTCTCTACTAAAAAACGATCTCAAAGAGGAGTTCAATCACCGCTAAGCCCTTTGAAGTCCAAAGAACACCTCACCGGAGTCCATTCATTTTCTAAAATGTTTTATTTACATCCACCATCAATCAACGTTTCAGTAAAAGGGTACAATCTGCCCTATTGCACTCACTCCACTCAACGAAAGCCAAGTTGCTCGTTGTTTCTAAAGCTTGAGCTCCATTTCGTCCTTTTTCACTCAAACACGCATTTTTTTTTAAATATCAAATTATTTAAATTTTTAGCCCAAAAAGAAGAGCTCAAGAAAATATTCAGGCGCAACTTGCTTTGTGATTAAAATCGAGATTGGAAAATTTGTCCAATAATGCCCTAAAACTTTGGGTAAAATTGGTGGAGAATAATTGACTGAAGGGAAGGTGAATAGCCAGGAAGAGATTTGTGGATGGTCCAAGGAATACATTTGGGTGGTGAAATAGAAAAAGAAAGGGTGAGAGTCAAAAAATTAGTTGAAAATTGGGTCAAAATTGTGGGATGTTTGAAAATTCTGGCACTGCTATGGCTTCATAAAAAGCTCTGAGTGGAAAGAAGATTTCAAATTCGAGAGAAGAAATTGAAGATCTATAGGGGCTTGTAAAATTTATTTTTTACCAATATGTGCCTGAAAATAAAAAAAAAATGAGTAGAAGTAAGACATGGACGGTAGCGGAAAAGAAAAAGTTGAAGGAAAGCCCAAATAAAGGCAAGGCACAAGTATAAGCCACAGTAGAATGGAAACAGATTTAAGAGGAGTGCAAATAGAAACCTTTTTCTGCTTAAAGTTACCCCAAAGCCAAGTCCACTTAGCGCCGAAACATTTGTTTTTCCTTTGACCTTTGAAATGAATAACAATATACAGGACACTTTTGTAACTCCTCCAATATGCAAAAAGTCTCCACTCACACTTGGCAATGAAAAAAAATTCGTTGAGTCCAGGAACAGTCTGAAATCTACGGTAAATGTAAAGGGATTTTCAACAGAATGGAAGGAAATTCGTTCTTACGACGAAATTTCGATTAACACGAGTGCCTTAAGAATGTTTGAAGATTGCTGTTGAATTTTACCCTTATGTGTGTGAAGAAAAAAGCATTTTTTCAAACTGATTTAGGTACTTGTAATATTTAGCACGTGGATATGCTCGTATTTTATATTCTTACATTATTATTTATAAAACAAAAAAAGAGTGTGCTTTAGACCACACAACTGATGTAATACTTTTTTCATCATCATCATTAGTGGCGTAACAGCCCACGAAGAGCCAGAGCCTAGCTTTTCGCGTCCACTGTGTTGAGCGCATTATAATTCGACACATGTGGAGTGGACAGTTTATTGCCGGTTCCGAACGGCGAATTGCGAAAGCTTTCCGTGACAGAAGTACTCCAGGAGGATTGTCAGTCGTTCGCTGAAGGTGGGGCCGTGAAAATTGTAGAATAGAAATGCAGCTTAAAGCCATGTTTACAAGAAAAGAAGTTTACCTTCCAAATTTCAACCAGATCGATCAAGCCGTTCGAAATTTGCAAAATTCTAAACATTAATAGAGCCGATTTGAAAACCCATAGAAATTTTTCTTACTCTTGAACGGCTGGACCGATTTCAACGAAATTTGGAGCATTAATTACTTATGTCCTACACGTAAACGTTAGCTAATTTGCTTCTGGATGCAATAAGTTTGACTTCAATTCAGCAGGCAACACGTAGCAGGCAGACGTTGAGGTTAATTCCAAGGAATGATGGGATTGCGCACATGTGTTCAACAATAGAATCTCCGGCGACTACTGTGAACCACAACGCAAACTTACTTCAACCCCTTTCTGCTTTGCATGAGAGAAAAAGAATAAGAACCATCACCATTTTTGCATTTTTATATTTATAAAGTATTATATTTCAACAGTTCATTTGGGTTTCTTGAATATAAAGGGCGTCGGGAATCAGGTGGTTGAGCAACGCTTCGGTGAACTTGGCCGAGTCTGAAATAAAATAAGAACAACAAACCAATGAACATCTGGCTCCCCAAAATCTACTATAGTACTATCTACTACTAACTACGGCTGAACACATTTGTTCAGTGAGATAAACTCACCCGAAACCACTTTGCACCACACACTACTTTTACCACGCACTCGCAAGGACACAACTGAGGATGATTCCGTGAGTGAACAGCATTTTTATACTGCTCACAGGTCTTCAATCTGTCCTTCCGGTGCTCTAAACTACGGAAATACCCATACTCAAATTCTACCAGCGACCGAACCCTTTCTCGCGTCGCCACCAAGGTTCGGAGGGTTTTTCCCATCCTCTTCCTTTTCCGGTCACCCCGTCACAAGCCGGGCTGTCGCGCATGTATCCGCGCCGGCGTGTCGCCTGGAAGCCAAACAATCTCATCTTTCCCCTTACCATGCGTCTGAGTTTTCGCCCACGATTGATGGTTGCTTATACAACGCATCACCAGCTTATCCCGTTATCGTGCCCACGGCGCCTAAAGCAGTTTTACTTCAAATTATTCCTTTGGAACGAAACACTAAAAAGGAGCTCTCACAGGTTAACTACCAGTTTAACCAGTCTTTCTAGCCACTGAAAATTGAAAAGGTGTCCGGATCATAAAATAAAAATGGAAAAGGAAGAAGGCAATTTCAAGGGCTTCAGGCTATACAGAAACCCAACAACAGTTCTCAAAAAACTTGATGATCTCGAATGGCCAGAAGTTGGTGGAGGAAGACTCTGCATAAAAGGATGTAAAAAGGGCTGTCTTAGAGCTAAGCCAAGTATCCCATCAGCTTTTTTAAGGCCCGATTGCACCCAAAGACCGAAAAGAAATTATCGACACAGCCAAGGACTGTGTAAAAATTGGCTTCAAAAAAGAAAAAAAGGTCTTTAAAAAATAACTGCTAGGAGCTTCTACGACCCATTCGTTTACCACTAAAGCATAATAGTCCCACTCGCAGTGACACAGGTGATACTTTCCCACTACAAAAGCTCAAAAACAAAACACAGCTACGACAAAAAAATTCTTGAGGCCAAGGAGAAGGTTATACTTAAAAGACTAAGAGGAAGAGCCATGTTAAAGAAATCCACAACTCACAAAATTACGTTTGCAATCAAAACTTAAAGTATAGAATCGACAGGAAAATAGGAGTTGATGTTAAACGGTTAAAATATTATAAATAATATGCGCCATTTAAAAAAAGCCACGGAAAGGATGTCTAGATAAAATTCTAAGAACATCTGTCTTAAAGTGGCCGAAAAAATGTCCCAAAAGTGTTTTTAAGAGAGGCCGTACACTAAAGAATACTTCGAATGGAAAAAAAAAAAAAAAAAAACGATGAACGCGACAGAAAGGCTATTCAGACAAAGACGTTTGCCGAAAGTCTCGTATATCATCGTGCGGCCAAGAAACGTATGCCTCAACCCAACCTTTCACTCGTTGAGTCTGTGTTTGCCGTCGAAACTTGTAATGTGTTGGTTCTTTTTCGTTTTGAAAGTTCTTCACCCTATCGAAATGTTTGGACAGAAACTTTTTGCCAACTTCTGCCCCAATCGCGTAATGAAGACGTATCCATGCAGCACTCAAGACACCCACCCACCAAAAGCCCATCAACCGACCACCCAAAGTTCACCCCATTAGGAGCATCATTTATTTAAAGTTGACTTTCAAAAATAGCCAAAAAAAGGAACTCCCTCTCCCTATTTATTCCACTTCATTCGTCAAACTTTATTTGAAATCTCATCCGTTTCTTTTTCTGGAGAGCTCCTAGACCTCGAAGATGGCTTCCCGAACTTTCTCCGACTGACATTTTAAGTCACCTTCGATGTCAAACGGAGGAGGAGGGATAATAGTCCCAGTCGATTGATTGATGGCCTCCATCAGTTGTTTACTCCTTCGACCTCCCCAAGGGAATATCCTCAAGGACATTCGACCATGTCGTGGTTATTCATGAAGACGGTGTCCCGACAACCGTCGAGACGCAAACCGAGCGCCGCCGTCAGCTGTTTTGTAATTAAAAATTGAAAAACAATTAATTTTTTTTTCATCTCAGACAGTGACTGAGGTCCTTCATCTTCAATTATCCTCAGACGGTGAGAAGAAAAAAAGAGAAAAAAGATCCTTTAAGACAGAGGCGCCTGTTTGCGTGATTGAAGGCTGATAAATATATCTTAGGGATTCCCTTTTCTTGTTTTTCTGACCTCATTCTGTGTCATTAGCTTTACATGCGTGTGCGTGGGTAGGTGAATTTGCCTCCTTCACATCCTTGAATCCTTGAAAAATGTTGATTTAAATGTTTTCTTGAAATGTTTTTGACTCATTGAATCGAGGAGATACGCAAATAGACGTGACTCTGGTGGGAGGACATTTTCAAAGAAGGAAACACTTTTTTTTCAAGGATATCGAGCGCAAAGCATACGAGTGACGACGTCAATTCAGAGTCGCGGATTTGGAAATAATTTAAGACTTTATATGAATTTTGTCAAAAATGTCTTTTCATTTCCTTCAGTGGAGGGGGAGCCATCTTGTCGAGTAAGCGGAAAATAAAAAAAAAGGACATCTGTCGTGGCACACGTCCAGTGCAAGGATATACACTTTCATCGAAGGCGACAGATTACAGCCAATCGAGGGCAGAAAACAGAAAAAGGACAAGAACTATTTCCAATTGGTTTTCGGTTTTTATCTCACTCCTCTCCTCGTCCTGGCAGAGAAGAGAAAAATTCCTTTGAAACACACGAATTGGCACGAATTGAAGAGCGTTTCCATGTCGTTATCCTTGAGGAATGCCGAAGGATTCTTGGGATCTGAAGGGACTGTTTCAATGTCAACGCATTTTTTTTGTTTGTTTGATACAAATTAAAGGATCAACGAAGGGATACAAGGAGGAAAGAAAAAAAGAGGAAAATAAAGGAAATTATTCAGTAGAGAAATGTCCTTGGAGGACGACATTCGATAATGACGCCGTTCAAGTTTACTTGGCTCATTTGTCTACACTCATGAGGCTCGTTTGTCTATGTCAGATGATGGAGAAAGGAGAGAAAGCAAGAGGCGAAGGAAAATAGAGGGAGGATAAGGAAAGAGACGAAGGAAGAGGAGAAGAACGAAACCACGGAAGACAGACAAAATCAAAGGCGAAGAGAAGAAGAAGACTGAAGAAAAGAACGCTCGAAGGAGGAAGCAAGATTTCTCAATAAGAAGTGTAGTAAAAAAAAGGTAAAGAAAGAAGAGGAAACAAACAACATTCGTCCTGCGGTATTGGTTTAAGGATATGGATGGAAAAAAATCGCATCGCAATTTTGAATTCGAAAACTCAGCTTAATCGAGGCAGGTTGAGCGTAATCCGAGACTTGTTGGGATGCCAATGGATAGAATTTCAACTAGAAAGAGGATGAGAAGTGTGTGAGTGAGATTTGAAGGGTCTTGAGGTGATAAGGAGGCAAATGGTGCAGCAGATGAAAGGGAATTTGAATGGCAATTTTTTTAAGGAGAAAAAAAGATTAAAAATAAAATTAAAGAAATTGATCAGGTCTCAATGCAAGTATTGCTTAAAAGTATACAAAAAGAAGACCAAATAAAGCTGCTTGGACTTTTAAAAAAGGACGAAAATTGCAAAAAAAATCTTAGAGCACGAACATGAAATAAAATGAAAATTAAAATGTCTATGAAAGACAGGTTTTTTAAAGGGATAATAAAGAACAATAGAATAATTGTCATTGTAAAATTGTCTTCTAACGAGTCTTCACTGAAATTCGTTTGTTTGGGTGTGTGTGCTATCAAGAGCAGCAAGGGACACAGAAGAAGCAAACCTGAAACTGGACCAAGTAATGGGGCAAGTGCAGGAATGGCTGACAAGCCATGGGCTGAAGCTAGCGGCTGAGAAAACGGAGACAGTCCTTACAACCCGACGAATCTAGCCAGCCCATCACCGGTAAGAGTGCAGTCAAGTACCAAGTACCTCATGTCTATCACCCACTCCATCTTATTATATGGATGTGAGATCTGGGCTGATGCGCTTAACAAGGAGTCTTATGGAAGTAAGATGGCTGCTGTACAACGACGTGGAGCTCTACAGATCATCAGCTCTTACCGTACTGTATCCGGCTTGCTGCTTTCATCATAGCACTAGTGACCCTTATCGATCTACTGGCCGCAGAACGAAAGTACGTCTACGACCACGGAAGTCACAACGGCAGTGGTGGCTGCGAAGGTGCGAACGAGGCAGTGGTGGCAAGCCAGGTGGGACGCCGAAACTAGAGGAAAATGGACAGCGTGGCTGATCAGAGCGGCGACATTGTGATGTCAACTTCTACCTCCACAGGTACCTCCACAAGACGGGCAAGAAAAAGATTGCTGCCTGCCAGTACGAAGACTCCGAGAAAGAAGACGCCTACCATATCTTCTTCGAATGCAGCAGATGGGCAGTGCAGAGGACCAGGTTGGAAGCGGAGATAGGCAGCATTTCGCCTGATACCGTTGTCGAAAAAAAGCTATCCAGCAGCAACCACTGGACTAAAGTTGCGGAATACGCAGAAGTAGTGCTGAAAACTAAAAGGTGGTAGGAAGGAGATAATATCCCCCCAAACGAAGATCGATGACAGCCTAATTAATTAATCCAATGAAGAAAATAAAAAAGCCGGTCCGCGTTTGGGGTGAGAAAACGACACCACTCTGAAGTAATTCCAGAGTGGATGGTGTCAAGGAGAAGAGATCAAGATGTGGTTTTAGTGGGTGAAAGTCTCACACTACTTGGAGCAGAACGGGTCTATTCCACCTGTCTATTAGGTTTCCACATCGTCCTCAAGGCAAAAAAAAAAAAAGAACTGTGACTGAAAACACAGAGTCTACGTTTTCACTCTCAACAAGAAGTTGGCATACAGCTAAGAATTAGCTGTGGAGAATAAAAGTGATAGACTTTTGGAGGGATCAGAAGGTGAGAGCTCAGTAATGACAATTAGAAATATGAAAGGTATTATAGGTCAACTCAAGAATGCACTACAGAACTAGAAACGTAAAACGTGTTGTATTTCAGTTTAGTGCTAACTGACAAAGAAGCCTTGTCGTAGCTAAGGTACGTGATAACGCGCGTGTCTATCACGATATGTACTGATAGTAAAGCTGCGATCAAATCCCTGAAGTCTGTCACTTTCACTTCAAAAACAGCCGCATATCTCTTGACGAGATGGCAGAGCAGTTTAACATTCACCTCATGTCGGTGCCGGGATACTGTCACATCTCGGGGCCTAGCCGATGATCTTGCCAAACGCGGAACCATTGAAGCCATCCAATTGGGTCTCTGTGCACCTCTTGCTACCGCGCTCCTCTACATCAAATCCAAGACCAATTGCGGCAACCAATCTTAGGTGGTCGAATGTTGCTACTTGCCGCGTCACCAGAGAAATCTGGCCTAAGTGAGATCCTGAACGCTCATTTTGTCTCCTAAGACTCAATAGAATTCAAGTTAGGAACCTAATCAGTGTCCTAGCTGGGCACTCTACTTTTGGCAAACATGACTTCCGCAGAAGCTGCAGAGACGAAGAAGAGGAAGAAACCTCGCTCCACCTTTTAAGAAACTGCAGCCCCTTGGCGAACCGTAGAAAGAGGCATCTTGGTCACTACTTTCTAAATAATCTCGGTGAACTGGCTGACACCAGCATAAGCCGTATCCTCCGCTATATTAATAGTTCCAAATGGTTTCTAGAGTAGTGGGATGTTTTTTTGCATCCGCTCCATGTGGTATAACATGGGCCTCGTGTGGCCTAAGTGCTTGGCT
Organism: Syritta pipiens; assembly: GCA_905187475.1. Lineage (NCBI taxonomy): Eukaryota > Metazoa > Arthropoda > Insecta > Diptera > Syrphidae > Syritta > Syritta pipiens. The sequence continues at coordinate 10,677,897 of LR994573.1, forward strand.
GTCTTGTGCAGCCCACCACACAGCCTACATACCTACCTAGTGCTAAATGAGCGTGTCGCGAGCTAAAAGTATTCGCGTGAGGCCCAGGTTTTTAAGTAAAAGGGTTATGCGGTTGATTCAGTAAGAACGAAAGTTTGTAAATTAGAGTGGGGATACCCAGAAATAAAGCACCTAAAATACCAAAATTTATATTTTTCTAAAGCCATTTTACCAGACTCTAATTTTGTTAAGTGTTCAATTTTATTTGTCGCTTCATTCTACACATTAAAAAATGGGCAATTTGTCAAATCGACGATAAAAATTAGAGGAAAAATTATCAGACTTAATGGCTGACAATAAGAAGGTGAGAAAAAAAAAAACAAGAAGTTGCACTTGACCCTGAGCAACCCCGAAGCCAACCTAAGGGTTTTTTGGTGATATTGCAGAATGGAAAACAAGTAAAGTATCAAAAACCGAATAGAATAATAAATTCTATCAGCTGAGCAAAACAATCCTCAAAATTATGCCAAAAGTTATCGACGTGTAGGCAAAAATCTCAAGAGGATTTAGCACTCGAAGAGAGTGGATGTGAAACAAAGGTGAAGTTATTGAAAAAGGAAATAAAAATAAAAAGCCGCATGGAAAATCAAAATATTTAAAAAACAAGAAAAAAAATAAGAGGAATAACCTCACTCAAGGCCAAAAGTTTAATTGTAAGCCCCCATGAATCATTTGCGTCAAGAAAATCCCCGAATTTTAAACCAACCGATTTTAATCCCTCAATCCGAACCCGGCTTAAGTTCCCTCCAATTTTCATCCTTGACCCTGAAAACTAAACACAATTTAGCAATAAATTTTGTTTTTCTAAAAATCCAAATCCATCCCGATTATTCCACAACAACCACAGCGATCTGTGGGACAGTTCCACTCCGCTCCCGAGAATCTTTTACATCCAAACACTAACCGTCCAATTTTAAATGATGGAAATAAATTCCCAGGACCCTCTTTCAACACAACAATTTAAGTACCCTTCTCGACTTAATGTCGAGAAACTTTGTACAACTCCCATTAATTCGGTTCGGAAGCCAACGGAGGTCCTTTTTTCATTTCTTCCCTCCTCGTTATAGCATCGAAAGGCTCTCATCGCATCGAAATTTTTTTTTTTAGTTTCTTTTAATTTTTTGAAAGAAAGAAATCAAAATCAAAGTACTTCAACTTTCCAATTAGAGAACGTCGCGGTAATTATCGCGGTGCAGCTGCAATCGATGAGACGATAAACGACGGAGGAGGAAATTTTCGAAGGATGAAAGTGGGCAGAGTAGAAAAATGCAATCACAGGAGCTCTAGGAAGACAGCTAAGTGAGCTAAAAATAAAAAATAAATAATCTGTGTAGCAGCCCATACAGGGTTAGAGCATAGCTTGTTCGCTTGTGAGCTAAGAGACGCAAAAAAAAAACAGGAATTGAGAGTTTGAAAGAAAACGGAAAAAATTCTCGATTCTCAAGGGGACCTCGTAGCTCCTTTTCCGGGCCCTATTCAGATAGCACCTGGGAGGCCTCTTCTGCCAAAAATCGTTGGCAATCTAAAGGGCAGATTTCCGACAAGTCAAGCTCCAGATTTGTCCTCTTATGGTTTAAAACCAAGAGGCAAATTTTGGAGGTTCAGGACGAAGGCAAGAGAGAGTAAAAGGCAGGAAGGAGACAAACTTTACGAGAGTTCTATGGTGAAGGCGATCGAGGGCATAAAAGAGAAAAAGAGAGGAAGAAGGATATAACCTACGAGTACTCCAGAACGAAACACAGAAAGAGCGACACAGGGAAAATGAGAGAAGGAAAAGAAGTTCAACCAACAACCATACAAGCTCCAGGACGAAATAAAGAGAACGAGAGCATAAAAAAAGAAAAGGAGTCCAACCCATACCTGTCAGGACGACGAAAAAGTGATTAAATCAAAAGTTTCGCCGCCCGAAAATTTAATCCCTCAATTACCGTTGTTTCGATTAGTTAAAGGACAACAGTGAGAATGGGAGTGCCTTAAGGATTATTACCGAACAAAGCCACACATGATATCCTTCCACTCGGTTCCTGTGGTTGAGTGTGATTGTTCAGAGGACGAACTTTCTGTAACGACGCGTAAAAGTTTGATCCTTAAGCGGCTTATCGCGAGCACACCGCCGCAACGGAGGACCTGACAATGAATGCAACCTGACTGAGGAGGGCCTGTGAATGGGTTGAGGGGTAGGGACGGGTGGTGTTGTTTTACTTGCACTTTTCAATTAAAAAATCCTTTCTCTACATCGTCAGTGGAGTTATAATACCTGGCAGCTGTGGGGGAACGAAAAAAGTTTCACGTGTTTGGCAGTGGGCTTTGTCCTGGGAGTGGGGCGTGTGGACAGGACATCGAAATGAGGATGAATTTCAATGGATGAAGAACTTTTTTTTTCCACTTGACAGTGCTCAGGTCGTTCGTCGGCCCTCCGGTCCTCACTGCTCTGACAATGTCGTCGTCCTTCTGTGGAGTGGGCGGGTGGATGAGTGATAATTTGTTTGTGAAAGGGCGGAAATGTTGAAAAAAGCTGCTCCTTTTATGCAGGACGACAACTTTGAGGCTTAGAAAAAAAAAATGTTTTTATGGTGAAAAGGACCCGAGGGACGAGAGGACGAATGGGAGGGATTGGAATGTATTCAGAGGAAGGAGTCCTTTTTTTACGAGCAAAGATTAGCCTCATTGGATTTGTTGACTTTGGTCAGAAGTTGGGAGGAAATTCTTAAACTGGGACACGATAAGAAAGGAATGAGGGTGAAGCATAGAAAAGGGGTTCCCAACTTCTCTAAGATCGAGAAAAAAAGGTGGAGGGAAAAATTGAGGGACACAGAGACGAAGAGGTTGACAAGAAAAAATGGATTGACGGACAAATGACGGAAAGTGAAAGCGATTTTATGATTTTTGAATGAGCAATGAGGTGGACAATTTGAATGGGAATGAGGATTTGTGAGGAAATAAAAATGTGATGAGATGGGATTTATAAGTAATTGGAAAGGTTTACAATAATAGGGGACAATTTTGAGGCTTGAAACATATGGTCAGACAGCTGGTATCTAGATTACCACCGATTTTTGGTAGTAAGAAGCCTCTTAGGGGCCTAAATTCTAGTTCTAAATTCTAGTTCGAGGCTTCGAGTCGGGAAAAGGAGTTACAAGGGCCCTTTAAGAGTTAAAAATTGGAAAGATTGAGTTGAAATTTAGAAAAATATAGATAAAAAAGTCCCTTGAAGGCTACGAATTGCATTAGAGCTAGTTTGAAGGGCGTTTGGTCGGATTGCCGATGCATAGGAAGACGCTGAGACATCAAATTTGTGTTTAAAATGGTAGCAGAAGGAACTAAAGAAGCTTGGGCGTTAAAATCCATCTCTGAAGCTGAAGTTCTTAGGAAAAATGGAATATCAGCAACAAAAACTGAGCTGAGGCAGAAATAAGGCAAGAATCATCAGGTTTCGATTCAAATCCAACGATGAAGGCTACTGTAGTACATTTTAGCCTTCTCACGAAGCAGATTCTGAAGAAGGAACGTAAAAAAAATGCTAGAGTTTCAATTTTTGTGCGTCTATTTGCATGCCAGCACCTCAGAACTGCCAAATTTCTTGGAGGAAAAATGTAAAACAAGGGGAAACTGACAGTTACAGAGGACTTAGGACTCACTTTAGGTCATGAAATGAAATTTTAAAGAATTTAGGCACTAAATTTGAGCTCTGGATGGGATGGATATTCATTGATTTGTAAACTTCCACCTTACAACTAAGAGATTTACTAATTTTCGAAAATAATTGAATGTCTTGATTGGAAAATTTGATTTGACTGATTTTTGAAGGTTAGCTTTCAGACAAAATACAAAATTTTCAAGAAAAAATGTTCCAAACGTTACTGGAAATGAACTAATGATTGAAGAATAAAATCCAAAAATTTAATAAAAATGAAACAATCATTTAGTCTGAAACACCCTGCCGTTCCACTTCGGCTCAAATTTCGCTCGAAAAAGGACGGATCCAGCCTTTTGAAGTAGAGAAAATGTGAAAACAAATAAATTAATCGATCAAATCAAACGATTTCAACGAAAAGAGCCAACAAATTATTTTAAGACACCCTATCTTCTTTCCGTGGCGCCGGCCGTGGCTTAAGTGATTATTGCGTCAGACTGTTAAGCGAGCATACCCGGCTCGAATCCAGCCCGGGGAAAGAACACCATAAACAATTTTCACGGCCCCACCTTCAGCAAACGACTGACAATTCTCCAGGAGTAGTCTCTGTCATGAAAAGCTTTCGGCATCCACCATTCGGAACCGACATTCAACAGTTCGGTTGTATCAAATTATAACGCGCACGACACAGTGGAGGCACGAGAAAAGCCTGCTACGCAGACTATTTTTTTTTATCTTCTTGGTCCTAGAAGACATAGAATTTCCATTTTTAGAATTAGAAAAACATAAAAACTTGTAAATAAATGACCCAAGTTAAATGATTTTTGTTAAAAAGTCCAACAATTTGTTTTGAATGTTTTACCCTGTAGGACACAAATCATTCTTCCAAAGAAGAAATCCTAGCTTTCGTATAAAGAGAACCTTGAAATGGGCCAAAAATGGTGCACAACTCGAAGAATTTCAATGAAGAAATTTGTTTGGGGCACCCTGCCTTCCCATATGGACATGAAATTTTCTGTAGGAGGAGAAATTTCTGCCTTCAAAGAGGACAAAAATTTTTGAATTGACTAATAGAGTGCTCGAGCCAAAGACTTTCAATTGGAGACACCCTCTCTCAACATAAACACGAACATCAAACCTTTTTTTAAAAAACAATTTGAAGCTGCCAAGGAAAACGAAAACTAAACGGAAGACAAAAAGTACACAACTTAAAAAATTCACAGAAAAATTACCCAATAATCAGTTTTAAAACGCCCTCTTCCCCGAAATGTTTAAAACAAAAAATTCCTACTTCTGAAAAGGTGAACAAAGTTGAAATGAATAAAAGAACTTAATTCCGAGAAAATTTCTCTAAGATAACAACGAACTTGAATGTAATTTTCACCAAAATCAAACAAACAAAAAGCAGACTAAAAGGGCATGCTTCTCCAAAAACATCCTTCCAACCCACCCACAATCTCCTAGAGCCGCTCATCTCCACTCACACCCACGCACCATTCTTAAATTCATTCCCGGAAATGCTCCCGTACACAAATTTCCAACCTAATCTCCTGCATTTTACAATCCCTCTTTTGTTTTATCACAAGAACCAGCACCACATCCTCCGCAGGACCTCCACCGCCCACCCATTTCACTTCCGGCTTCGAAAAAGAAAACAAAAAAAGGCTCCCCATTGAACAATGAGCCTTCAACTGGCTGTTTGTTCAACTTCCGCTGCAAGTTCACTCGCCCAACCGAAGCCCTTCCGTCTCACACACCCACTCTCTCTCTCTCCTCCTTCTCCAATAAAAACAAAAAAAAGAATTAAATTCGAGGTACTTTTCAAATTAATTACTTTTTCTTCGTCGCTTTTTTCGCATCCTTTCTCTGGCCCAAAGGAGGGAGTCCTTATCAGAAATGTGATAATTCAACAATCGCCCTCTGGACGTGATAAAAGTGAGAGTGAAATCTAAAAAAATTGCCAAAAAAAGATTTTGGAATTAACTGCTGCAGGGTCCAAACATTATTGGTCCACGGTTCTTGAAGACTCCCATCATAAGCAGTCAATCGAACTCATTCTCTATCAAAGTAGACATTCAAAAACGAGCTAAAAGATCTGTGGGACGCTTCAAGTCAAAAACAGCGTCTTTTAGATGCCACATCGTCTTCAAAAACGCTTTATTGGTGGCTGTCATCTGCTACAGGTTCAGAACAAAGACTCAAATTTCCCTCATGGACTCATTTCAAACATATAAAATTAAGTTTGTACTTCTTTCACAATTCAATCCATCTCCTTTTCGTCCTTTTTCATCTCGAAACATAGAAAATCAATTTTTCAATTCGGTGCAGACGATTTTCGAGAAAATTGAAAATTCATCCATTATTAACCCAAAAAATGCATCCCGAGACAAATATTCGGACTCGACTTTTTTCTAGCAATCAATCGGAATTCTGAATTTCGAAAATTTGTCCGAAATATTTGGGAATTTTGAATAAAAATGATGGTGAATGAGATATGAGATTGGAAATGGAAGGCATGAGTGCATTGAGAGTCGGTAAAAGTGGTTTGAAAGTTCGAGAAAAGACGTTTGAAAGTAAAATGGAAAGCGAAAGGATGAAAGTCCAAAATTTATTAAGAATTGGCACAAAATTATGTGGTATTTGGTATCTCTGTGTTCTTTATCTAAGAAGATGCAAATTTTGGAGACTTTGGGAGGCCTGAGCGCGGAGGAGCTTTAAAATTTGATACAGAGAACAAGGATCGGTCATAGTTAAGGAACTTTCAACAAAAGTATGCCCCTTAAAGGTAAAAAGTCATGACGGACTAAACCAAGAGAAATGTAGACATAATATTCAAAGTGGGGGTTGACGAACAAATGCCTAAGAAAAATGTAAAAAAGACCCGAATGAAAGCAAAATTTAAGTCGAATCGAAGCAAAGAAACTTTCCAGAAACCAATCTCCGCTTGAAATTCTCCCCAAGAAAATTCCAATCAGCACCGAAACAAATTCCTTTCCCATCGACCTTCCCTTCTAGATGGAATGACAATGCACAGAACCCTCTTCAAACTCCCTCCACGAGCCTGCAGAGCCACCGGCAACAACTTCTACGGACTTTCCACCTCATCAAAAATCCCCGTTCATACGTTTCGTACAAAAATTTATTCGTCTAGTCACCGCAACTTTCTGTATCTTTTTTGTTTTTTTTTTGTCTCCTTGTCCTCCATCTTTTACTGCGTCTTCGTGTCCGATGTGAGATGAATTCCATTTTTGTGAGACACAAACTCGCAGACCAAGTCCACTCACGTATTTAATTCCAAAATCACAGCCACCGCACAGAGGGTCAGGACCTCCATCGAACAAAAAAAAAAAAAAAACTGTAGCGCAAAATGAAAATTTCAAAGGACAATTATGAAGGACTCCCATTGTCCAAAAAGTAATCGACCGATTTCCATCGAATGTTGACTTTTGAAAAAATCGAAAAATAAAAATATCGAGCCCGGCAGCGATGAAAAGACACGACAAAGTGAATTCAAATGGATGCCAGCTGCCCGCTATAAATAACCCAGGCAACCGCCTCAGGATTCGCCCCAGGAACGTCGTAGATTCTAATTAGACCAGCAAATGGAGCACCACTAGCTAAAATTACCCCCGGCCGCATCGTAACATTTCAATTATCGTCCTTAAATCATGTCACAGGCATCCTTGCGTCCCCTTCCATCCCATAAATTCGCCAAGAAACACCAAGTTACCGTTAAAAAGAAAGAAGAATATGCACAGTCTTCTCAAAATTTAGTTACCATCATTAATTTTGACCGAATTACGAACATAAAAGTGTTGCGCCGTCAAAAAGAAAATTTAAAAAGAAAAATTTATGATTCATTCTTGGGCGCCATTTTCCTCGGTCTTGGCCGAACACGGAAATCCCATCTCGGGGATAAACGGCAGCCAATTTCTCGATTTCGTGCAGCTGCAGCCAACAGCACGCTCACGTCAGGAGGCCATTACCGCCTGCAGGCGATTCAAGACTATGACGCTGCACGCCTCCGAGCTTCTGATGCCTTCCCGGGCCGATGACCTTCGGTGGGGGAAATTTAACTCCTCCTATTGACTGTGGCCTCATCAATTCATATTCTGTGGATGTACTGCAGCTCCCTGTTGGGATATTCCGGTCACACGTGCACCGAGCACGACTTGAACTTGGCCATCAATCAGACGCAAAACAAATTTCCCGTTTCTGTGTTTTGTTACACGTGTCGTGGGCGGGCGAGGGCGGACGTTCGTCGGCGCCTTCGACAGTTGGAATCAGATTTGACTCTTTTTCTTTTTCTATTTCTGACGCAGTCGGTCGGCAGGAGTGGGAAACGATTTAGTCCTGTGGACAGAGTTATTCAATGGCGTTGTAGGGGGCGTGGAATGTAATTGGGTGAACGAGGAGTGAGCTTGTGGGTCAATGTGAATGTCGTTGTCGGGTAGGCGTCCTAGAAACACGTTTAATGGGAAAAACGAATCTGGAGCATTAAGGTAGAGGAGATTTGGAGAGTTTTGGTTAAAAAGCTGATATCTGAGGAGGGGCTTAGTTTTTGACTAAAAGGTATTCCGATACATTCCACAATACTTTTCAAAATAACGAACATTTCTTTCTTTAAAAAACGTTTTATCTATTGAACCTTCAGGATGGCTGTTGGTTGCTAAACTGGCACATTTAATAGGACCAAGATAAGAAAAGACGCGCATTTCACCAACCAAAAATGAAAGCGTCAAATCCTTCATTTCTGTCATCCTACAAAGCAACCCTGCTTCAGCTTGTCCTTTTTGCCTACCACTAAGACAGGACTCTGAAGGCGAACTTTCCAAAATTGACTACGAGCTGTCTTTCAGTTTTATTCGAAAAGTTGATGCGTACGCTTAGACCCATCAGAAATTTAAAAAAGAAAAAGTCAAAAATTTACAAAAAGTGTCAGAAATTCGTAAAAGACAGACAGAAATGGTTGAAAAAAATTGCAAAAGAACCGTCCACCACCTCTTGACATCTACCTGTCCACCTGCCAATCGACCTTCTGCCCTTGTGAACCTCAATCATCTCAACAGTGACTCCGATTGCCACCCTCAGACGCCTTCAAACTTCCCGTGACCTCGAACCGAATCAAAAAAATAAGTCAAAAAACCAATTTCCTTGATTGCATAGGCACCCGAAAAACAAACGTCCTGCCACCTCAGCGAATGACTGATGATATCCGCATTTCCCTTCGTCATTAATCATGACCACGTCTATGAACTCGGAGGCAGCCCCATTCTCCTGGAGCACCTGCGAATGACGATGAACACGTGGCAGTCCATTCAGAGAGACCGAGATGAGGTGCTCCCGTGTCGCTTTTTCAACGTCCGACACACGGCAGATCGATTAACAAATCATCGAAAGCACGCCACGCCACGCACAGCCGCATCCGGAACTGGAACGAGACCCAAATGTGCGTCCCATTATTCGATTGTGGCCGCTCGAGTTACGACGCCGGGTCAGCCGCACCTTTGTCCCCACTCGCCACGCCCCTCCCATGACAATCAAAATTCAGTTCACATTTCGATTCGCAGGACATTTGTCTCGGGATGCGTTTGCAGAATCGGAGAACGTGCAGCGTCAATCGATTTGGAGTCGACTGCCCGCCTCTGTCGGTTGTCCTGCGAGGATGCCAGGGCATCGATTTAATCCTCGGATAAAATATTACAAATCGTTGGGAAATTTTTGGCAGCCAACAATCCGGGTGGGGGGTGAGGAATGGATTTGTAAACAGACACAGCGCGCCCAGTGGGCAACCCTCCATCCCGAGGCGATGGATGATAAATATCCCGACCAAAGGAGCAAGCTCAGCACAGTGGGGCGGGCAAAGAGTGGCAAAATCTCGCTTGGAGAATATCCTCGGGGTAAAGAATGGACGACACTAAGCCAAAGGATGATTGGGTGTTATTACACGGATTGGGAGTTTGCTTTGGGTGTTAGGAGTTTTTTTTTTTTTTTTTAATATTAATCAATTGAATATTGGGGGTAAAAATGGCAGTAGGGATCTTAAAATGAGGAAACAGATTGTCCAAAAAGGTAGGGTGGGGTCGATTACAGAACGCAGATAGGTGATTTAAAGTTGGATAGTAGTGGAGGAATAACAAAGCGGAATTAAGGGAAGTTAAAAATGTAAGCTCTACGAAAATCATTCCAACTAAAAACTCAGGCACACGCGATCTACGAAATACGCTCTTCAAATAAAAGAAAGTACTAATCTTTCTTTTATGCTCTTCGTTGAGCAAAATTGATAAAAACTTAACAGAATATAAAAAAATTTTACTTAACCAACATAAATCATTTACATTTTTGGATAAACTCGATTTGCAAAAAAAAAACCATTGGTCTTAAACGTAAAAAAATAAAAATGAGCTAAAAAATAGAACTCGATGCAGATCTCAGCTTTTTCTTATTAAAATGAATGATACAAAAAAATGTATGAAAATTTTCGATAATTCGATAAAAAAATGTCTTCGAATTTAAAACTTGCTCAAATAGAATAAATTTAGAAAATAAGAGCTTAAATTTACTTAGGATTTTAAAATTAGCTACCAGGTATCTGCGGTCTTATGACTGCTCCTTTTGAATTCTCACCCACTCTAAATGAATGAAAATCTAAAAATATTTTACAAAAAAGAAACAAGAAATATTCGTGCTCAATGATCATTGAAATCGCATAAAGATAAAAGGAATATTTTCCAAAAAAAAGAGAAATGTTTCTGTGGTGTGATTCTATGATTTCGAACTCAAAGTATATTGGAATATTTTCTATCTAAATAGACAGAACTCTAAATAGTTGAATTTTCCAATATTCTTTGTGTGACAAAAAACCTAAGAAAAATAGTCCTCAGAAGCAAAACACTGTTTTCCTTCTAAAAACTGAAAATGGTTTTAGAGAGATCAACTTAACACAGTTCCGTAAGAGAACAGGTTTTGTCTTCAGCATATTAAGAACAGCTTTTTCAGCACCTACAAGATTTGATTTTTTCTTACATTACACATTAATTTATCACCGCTCGATTTTGGCCCACACACCCACACTAGCATCATCTTGGTTTGACAAAATTTTGAGTTGAAGACAAGACACAAACCCTTTACAGTAGCTTAAATTATTTTGATACTGTGACAACAAAAATCTGCAATGTAAGCTTTTGTTGGGTTTTGTATTATTTTTTTGGTTTTTATGCTGACGATTGTTTATGATTGATGTTTTTTTAGTATAAACTTTAGAACTGCACATTCATTTTTTGCATCTTTCATTATTGCTTTGACGTTAATAATCCCTCTCTCGAATCTTTAACCATTTTACCTCTGAGACCTGTGACTTTTCCATTTCACTGACAGTCTCTAATCAACCTTGGAGGTCGAACATTAATCTGTTTATGTGTCTCCACAACTCAATCTTGTCTCATTTAAACTTCAGTTGTTGAAAAAGTTATCCTACAGAATCTGCTTGAGTTTGCTTGTAAAGCCTGTTTAAAATTGTGTGCAGACTTTACATTTTTTTTTTATATCTTGCGTATAATCGAATGAAGTTTTATCATTTAAGGCGAACCAACCATTTGATTTAGAACTGCTAGCTGGCTGGGTCATCGCTGCTCAATTTCTTCTGTTTGAATTGAATAACTCGACCAGATTTCTGCTAAAAAATAGCTGCTGTTGTTAAGGGTGATCCTTCATGAGTCCACCGCATCCGCATTACCTTGACCTCAAGAAATGTTCGTTCTCTTGAGAACGTGTGCCGAGGATCAAATCCTCGGTGCTAAGAATCAGAAACTGCACGTTAAGGGCCCAATACGCATGCCAACAAAGGTCCTCCGTTTCACTACCCGTAAGACACCTTGAGGTGAGAGTTCAAAGACTTGGGATCGCTTCCAGATGAGACTCCACAAGAGAATCATCGATTGAGATCATCAAGAGGATCACTTCCATCAACATTGAACCCGGTGTAGAGGTTGAGGTTACCACTGCTAACAAAATTGTCTTTTGGTGTTCTTTTACAAAGTGAAACAAAAAAATAGAGGAAAAGACCCAGTTAATGATTCGCTTCACCTATTCTTAGACTTTGGAAACAACAAATTTTATAACTTTTTCATTACTGCGTTTTGGTTTATTTTGAGTTGTATTTTTAATAAAAAAAATATTAATTCGATTTTTTTGTTAGTAATTGGGTAAAAATTTTCTCAAATTTCAGGCAGTACAAAGAAATTTTCACAGCCAATGATTTTATACTACAATTACTTTCGGCGCTGTAACTTAAATGTATTACATTCAAATTAGTTGTACTAGTAACTGTAATTTTATTATAATGGCAACTCCTTATCAATGTCGCAGATAGATTTTGGAGCTCTTTTTTTTTTGGAAATCTTGTTCATTTGAAAAATTTCTCTCATTCTTTGTAGAAGAACAGAGGTGGTATAGAGTCTCTATTTATTTGCTCGGGTCTGTATTTCACTGTTGGGGTTTGTAAAATGCAATGATTTTTATTTAAGAAAAAAAAATGCGTCCTAATAAAAAAAAAAAAAAAACTTGAAAAAAGAATCGTTTTTGCCTATTTCTTTTTGTTGATGCCTTATTGTCATATCAGTGTTGTGCCACCATTTTTGTTCATCATTGTGTTTCGAGTGTTTTAGAACTGGTGGCCTGATTTTCAAATGCTTAGGTATAAATGTGGATAAAAATGAGGGATGATTTTTAGGGTTTCGTAGGGAATAACGAAACCCTTATAGAATGGCTTTGGTGTCCGTCTTTCTGTCCATTTTAAAAAAACGCTTATAACTTTTTGAGACGTCTTTAGTAAAGGGATGAAATTTAAACTGTAAGTGTATCTATGTAGGTAAACCCAAAAATAAATCATGCATTTTTTTCGGAATTAGTCGACGATTAAAGGACACGTTAGTACTAATTATAACGCGCGGAAAAACTGTAAGCAGCTTTGATGGTCTATATGGGTGTCGTTAGAAAGGAGTGAGGTCCTAATTATGAAAATGTCAGTCCGTCTTTCATTAAGCTTTAATACTGGAAACTAGCGAACCACTCGGGAATAAGTAATTTATCCAGAAAATGTGCTGCACTTGCCCGAGGTAAGTTCCAACAAAAAAGTTAAAGAAAATTACATACTACCGAAAAAGTTAGTACTAATGCTAAATTTGAAAAATAAATTTATTTTGGTATATTTTTGATATGGGTATCGTTGGAAATAGTAGTCAGCTAGATCATAAAGTTATACAACAGTAATGACCTTATCCTTATTGTTAAGGAGTTATTAGCCATTGACAGTTTCAAAAAATGACATGCGTACCCAATTTATTTTCTAAAATAAAAAAAAAGAAAAAAAAAATAGTCGGCGTAACAGACCATACAGGGCCAGAGCCTAGCTTTTTCGGTCTTCCACTGTGTTGTGCGCGATATATTTTGACACATGTGAAGGGGACCTACTGTTTAATGCCGGTTCCGAACGGCGGATTGCGAAAGCTTTTCATGATAGAAATAGTCCAGGAGGATTTTTGGTTTTCAGTGGAGGTGAGGCCGTGGCACTATTAAGCCACGGCGCCTACTAAAATATGGATTTTCTAAAATATGGAACCAAAAATATGAAAAAAATTGGAACCAAGAATCGAAATTGCCCAAAAGTCGATTGATTTTACGATTTCTTATTCATACTAAACTAAATTAATTCCTAAATTTCGTATCGTTGGACGAGTCTTGTAAAATAAAATACAGTTTCCATTTTGAACTTTTTTTGAACAAGCTCTCGAGATATTAAATTTAAGGACAAAAAAAAAAGGCGTCCCCTGTCTTTAGAGTTTACACCCATGGGTCTAAAAATTCAAAAAATTCTGGAGTGTAAGCCTCGAGGTAATCTTTAGTATGAAATTGTGTATGAGCACTTTGGCTCAAATAGTTTTAGAGTTATTGGCCAAAAAACAAAAAAACCAAACATGTGCATTTTAAAGATTCAAATATGCGATTTTATAGATCTCGATGAAAGAATTAAAAAATTTCTTTTTTACACAATTTTTCGAGATATTTATGATTTAAATCGGATTAGTTTCTAAACGCTAAAAACGATGAACTGACGAAAGTCTCAGTGCCGCTTGCGGCCATTTCAAGCCTTAAGCGGGGTTGGTTGCGGGCATTTCAACGGCGCTTAAGCTGGTGCCGTCAGTAAATGGGAAATTATCTCCTTTTACTTAGTTTCATTCGAAATGAAAAGAAGAATTTGACTAATGGTGTTTTAATTTTTTAATTTCTTGAACTTATATTAAGTCAAAATTATTAATCTATTTTTCGCAGAACGAAACCAACGCCGTGAGAGTAAAACTCACACTTAACCACTTTTTTTCTTGACTAGACCGATTGAGTGTCTGCGAATTGGTACGTCTTTTCTGACGGCTTCAGAGTCAGAATAAGAGTACAATGTTGTGATGCCTACACACCTATACATCTAAGAAGAAACTGGCCGGAAACTGATGGTTTTATAAAAACTTTTTAAATAGGAGAGTGTTTGATGTTTACGCATCGACTAGAAGCACGAAGCGGTGCCACATATAAACGCTAGTAGGTTTCTACGGCTTGGCTTAATCTGTTGTCTAGGTTGGTTTCTTATTAGAATTGTAAAACATGTTCCGGAGTTTTATTCAAACTTATATCTTATATTTAAAGCATATTTAAAGTTGTGAATAAAATGTAAACTTATCGTGAATATGAGAAATCGAAAGCCCTATAGGACCAAGATTTGATATATGTGTATAGCTTGAATTTTTCTTAAGCTGCTTTTATAAGGACTACCAGAATTTTTAATTTTTTTCGAAATTTTCATCAACAAATAATGAACTAAGTTCTCAGAAATTTTGGTAAAAAATCTGAAATTAAAACGATTTCGATTCGCTTTAAAGATTTTTTTTTTATTTTTTGATTTTCTAGGAATTCCAGCATAAGAAAGGCCGAGCACATTTTCCATGGGTTTTCCAGGAAATCAAAAAACAAACTAAAATGCAATTGACACTAACAAACGATGCATAGAGTCCCATTTTGACCACTGAAACTTCTTTCTGTGTACCGTTTAAGCAAAGAAACGCTTCCCTTCAGCGTTTTTTTCAAATTTTCGCTTCCATGCGAGAGAGTTTCTTTTTTTTTGTTTCTGATGTTATTTTCCGTCACGTCCTCTTTCGATATGGCAAAGTTTTTTTCCCTTTTCCCATCACTTCTACCACTTTTTTTTATTCCTCGTCACGATTCTATTTGCGTTTCTTTTCCACTCCACAGGCGAACGAATCTCGCTCCACCGCACCGCGATTCCCCTCTAGTCTGTGTGCTACAAATCGCCTTAAAACTCCACAAAGGAGACCCTTCCTTGTAGTCGATTCTGTACGACCATCTTCCCTCTGCGTTTGTTAGTATTCACTTGTTGTTCCGCCCGGCTCCTGAGTCTCGTGCAAACGTTGCGACATATCCTGCAAAACTGCACGCGATGGCATTGTGTGTAAATTGCCGCAGATAAAATCCACAGCCACGAGTGCACGAGTGCTCCGCTCCGCCAGGACACGGAGAGGTTAATTGCATCAGAGAATTCGAAAGTCGAACTTTCGATTCTATTCCGGAAGGACTCCCATCCACCGCACCACCCCCAGACACACCACAAACACAGCATCGGCAATTTTTCTCTCTCTCACTCTCTCTCTCTTCGTGTGTGTGTGTTTAGCCGGGTGCATCCTTGTGGAAGTGGTTCCTCGTCATCGTCGTCGAGGCTCGGAGCTGATAATGGAGCTTGGCTACCGTTTGTGTGTGTCGGATATCGGAAACGATATTCGAAGAAGGTCCTTTTTGTGGGGTTGTGGCCCACCTCACTCCCACATCGTTTTGTTTAGTTTATCTTCGTGTATCCGTTGTATTTGAATGTAAAGTCCTTTTTTTCTCTCCTCTCTCTGTCTGACTTGAAAATAAAAATTCGTCCATTTTTCGTATCCTCGCGTGTGTCCAGGAGACGAAGGGCCACTGCATTTTTGCACATCAGCTACTTTGGATGGTTTATTTATGAGCCGGCTGCAGTTGATCCTTTTTTTCCTGCCCAACGTTGGCTATTCTTTTCCTTTTTTTCCTCATTTTTTCTGCACAGTAGAATCTCGTTTTGGAAGATTTATGGGACTCATAACATATTTATTAGGCTGCGGGATTTCAGCTGGGTAATGCTTTACTTTTCAGACATAAACTATCGAGACTCGAGGCCGATGGGCCGGGGTGGGGAGGGGTTATTTATTTATTTATGCAACAACAACAATAAAAAGGATACAAAAAAGAGAAAGATTATTCATGTTTCGAACAAGGGCTGGTCTTTTATTCGAAAAATAATTTATTATGGTTTATTTTTTTGTTCCGCTGTCATAATTGAGTTGCGTTGGAAAGAAAAAAATAGTTTCATTGCTGATTGGACTTTTCTGGTGGTGGAATTTAAACAGGGACAGGGCTTTGTATTGCTTTCTACTTGGATTCGATTTAAATCTGCTTTTATAAGGATTTTGCTTCGATTTTTTCCATACACTCGTACGTCTCTAGCTTTCATTTATCTCCTACTTCCATTTATCGTTTGCTTATGTCCTTTCTTTTTTTTCTGTTGTCGTCTTTCCTTTACTTAATTTATTTTTTTATTTAGTGGCCATCATTGGCTTCACATTTCCTTAACTGCCGTCTATCTGACGCTTTCCTGTGTGGAAGCTCAGACCTCTTAATGGACTCTGATTCTCAGTAAATGATGAAAATTAATTAATGACTGCAGTCTACCAGTCTACCAGCTGACTCAATTTCACATTTGCCATCGATCTCACTTCGATTGGATCTTCATAGTTTAAGATATGTTACATCTCTAATGGTTTAAATCGTCAAGTAATTTTGTTCTTCATCTTATTCTCTAATAAAGGTTTTTTTTCCAATGTTTTAGGGCATTAACAGGTCGCGGTTCTGCTTGTCATCAAAACGAACCCTTTGTGAATCCTCTTTTCAAGCAGCAAATGATTTGAATCGATTAATAGTACTTATCATTTATCTAAACTTTAACATATTATTATTAATTTTAATGGGCGCCGCACAGTGGTTTCACTTGTATGGGGCAACGGAAAAAAATCTGTAAAATTAGAGCCCGTGGACCGATTTAGTTTGGAACATAGCATGAGTGCTGCGAGTTCTTGAAGTAGTTCAAAATTCATGTACGCAACTTAAGTATTTACGGAGTAATTGTAGGTCGAATAATTAAAAAAAAGGTAGTGTTTTGGTTTTGGCTTAGAAAATAAATGACTTATTATTTTCAATATTGCTAAATTTAGTTGTACGACTTAGTTTCAATACTAATATACATTAAAAAGTTAAGTATAAACAAAATTGCAAACGTAAGTGGGAATATACGCAAATTATCGATAGTACCTATAATATTTATTTCTGCTGTATTGCTCTTCTTCGTAGAGGAAATAATTTCTACTCCTTGAAAAAAAATCGTATGTACTGTCACCGGCATACAATACCAAGGATACACATTTGTTCCTGGCCATAAGTTATTTTTTTTCCTCGATTCTACATTTTTTTTTATTTTGGCACAGCAGTCTTCAAATTATTTGCAAAATATTTGTACAGAATTTATTTCAGTTAAAATTGTACTAGAATTTCAGATATCGCTACCTTTGAACACCTCGTTCTCCCAAAGTGATTAAAAAAATTAAAAAGTCCCCTCCACATGTGTCAAAATTATAACGCGCACAACACACTAGAGGCGCGAAAAGCTAGGCTCTGGCTCTCAACAGGCTGTTACGCAACCCAATCTGCTTCCACCTCTGGTCATTTTAAAATTGAATTTGATTTATAGGTTGATTTGAGTGGTTCAATTTTACAGCTATATTACAGGTATATTTTTTCGACTTACAAGTTCCTTCTTTGTAGCATATAGGCATATAGATATATGCTCAATAAGTTAATAATTTTATGGCGTTAAAGGCAACGTTCACACGTATCGTTGAATGGAGGAAATTCACCATGAGCTTCTCTAAGAAATCCGCGTTATTTAGTAGCAGTTTTTTTTTCCAAATAATACAAACAACTTTCTTCCTTCCCGATAGTATTATAATTATTGTTTTACCAAAATATTCCAACCTAATAGTCCTTCATTTCATAATTGGTAAATTTTCTCCTTTGAAAAATGTGCTTTTTCAAACTTTTTTTTTCGCACACCTCTATTAAAAGCAGAGCGAACGACTGTTCAGTAAGGTTAACTAAAAGATAAGGCTGTATATTTTTATTTCTTTAAATTCTCGATTCTTTAGTTTAAAAGCTGGGTGAACACGTAACCAAAATTATCACAACCCATGCATTGTCAGTTTCGATTTTTATAGAAATGCTCTTGTGATTTTTATAGAACTTTTTGTAAGTTTCAGTACCAGCTTCCTTCCTCCATTCACTCCTTTCGCTTTTTTTTTTTTCTTAACCTTTTCCTTACTACTTGAGCCTCTTTTTCCCGTTCAATATACCAAAAGCAAAGGTTGAAAAAGCCGCCATTCGACTTTTATCCTACTCCATCTATTACAATATTTCACTCAAATTGTTGTCATTTCCGGGAAAACTAGTCCGCCCTGATCCCGAAATTCCCCACCCGAACAAAAAACTTACAACAAAATCACCCGTATCCCACCCGATTCAATCGTTCTTTCACTCGTCCACTCTCCCATCAACTGCGCTTAATCTTGACGCCTTTTTATTGCGTCCTAAAAGCACCTCCAATCGGTATCATAGACACTCAGCTCCTGACCGTCATTACTGTCCACTCTCATTCCAGTCACTGGCTTTTTGTTTTCCTGACTTCTAAGCGACATAAAACCGCCCGCCTAAAAAAAAAACTGATTTCACTCGAATCGAAGCCCAATAAATGGTTACGACGAACATAAAAAAAATCTCCCCGTTTCCACCTTCGATTTGGAGATGCCTTCCCACCCATCAGGTGAATAGAGAATCTCTCGAAAGACGAAAGAAAAAATCGAAGTCATCCCCAACCCCCGGAAAATCACACAAAAACAGAAAAAAGAAAATCATTATCCTGTTTTTCCGAAAATAACATTTTATTATCGCCTGGAATCGAGCATTAAATCGTTCTTCCCGCTTTCGTCGGGGCGTGCCACGAACACCAACACAATTCCACCACCCTTCGACTCCTGCTCTTGCTCCTGTGCTCCAGATCCACCACATCAACACAAATCACATTAATAATGCTCGAGAGGCAATAAAAGAAAGGCGAAGAAGAATACAGAAAAGGAGAGGAACGAAGGAATGAAGAAGAACGTATCTTTATCTTTGGAATTATTACTCTATCACCGTTTTGAGGATACACAGGGATGTGTTCCAGAAAGGAATCCTTGACATTGGCGGTTCCTGCAGAGAGGATATTTGTTCCTTTAATGAGTTTTAAAGAGGATGACTGTGTGCTGGCGGGGAAGCTTTTCTTTGTTGTGTGCTCGGTTGCAGGTGCTCGAGAGAGGCCCTCGAGTTATGGCAGTTTGCATTTAAAGCTGCTCATTCGTGGTTTCATTAGAGGAGATGAAGAGCATTTGTCGACAGAGGGATTAGCACCAAAGAAGCGAGGTATAATTGAGCTTGTGGCTGACTCGGCAGGATGTGGGGAATTACGTTGAGGAGTTTCTTTTGGATGTCGTTCTATACAAAAATAACTCTCTTCAATTCTCGGAGCTCGAAATAAAGATGCAGCGCTGTACGTTTTTTTTTGGTAAAATTAGAATCGAGGGTCATTAACTTACGCGTGCTCAAACTCGATTTTATGAGAATCAGCGAAGCTACACACTCAGTACTTGCTGGTTTCATAAATCAAATCCATTGGAGATTGGAAATTGATTCAGGTCACTTGCTAAAAGAAATGAACACACCAATTTAGTTCAGTTTCACTTTTTCACTTCCCATTTTTTGAATTCTCTCATAAAATACGTTTATTAATTTATTTATTCATTAATGGATATTTATCTTTTGACTTTGACGATTGATACGATCCAATTCTGACGACGCTATTTGATTTCCTTAAAAGAAGTAGGCTTGCCAAATCTTGATCTATTCTTCGGGACAGTCAGAAATAAATTTGTGTCGCAAATGTCTCTTAGAAATAGTTCGAAACTCTAGTTTTGTGTAGCAGATTCTACTGCAAGAAAGACATCGCTTTTTATATTGCTTTAAATAAGATTTGCTTATTTTAAAAGCGCGTTTTTCCATTTTTTCCTTTCAGCGATTGCTGCAGTCCTCGAACAGCACATAGCGCGGCAAGTCCTAAACTTATTTTCATTTGCTTAGCTGTCTGTTCTGCGACTGCTGCGGACAGCACAAACGCGGCAGAGAGTGAAGCAAAGCGGCGATTTTTTATTCGGGAAGTCACGACTTGCCTGTGACCTGAGAGACCATAAAGAGTCTCAACCTGCATTTAACGTCCAACCTGTTGGCTAAGTCATCTTACAATTGGCTACCAACTTAGGGCATCGTCTTATAACAACTCAATTAGTCTGAAGGAAAATAAACCATCGGTCTCAAATAAAATTAACACACCCTTACTTTCGCTTCGTTAAAGTTTCTCAGCAACGCTTAAATAGCTATGAAGCCATTAAGCACAGGGCTGAAGATTTCGTTTTGGTTTACTCTTAAATTTTTTTACAACCTCCGTTATTTGTAGAAATCTGCCGATGATTTTCCGTCCGTTTCTTGAATCATTCCACTGGCATTGACTGGTTGTAATAACATCGATTAACGATCAAAAAACAGTCATGGTCTGTGTTCTGTGAAACATCTGTCCTTTCAATTTTCACAATGGATCCCAGAAGCCCTCAAATCGCTTTAACTGAATCTAATTAGAGCAGCGGCTTTCCACGAAACTGAACCAGATAAAACCTGTATCCATTGCAAAAATAGTTAGGAAATGGATGCATGCATATGATTGATGCACTCACAAATCATTTTGTCATTGTCAGTGATTCATATCCACTTTTCTGTAAATTTTCGAGAGTCTACTAGCAAATTTGATGTTCCTAGAAGGAAACTGAAACAGAAAACTCTTTTTTGTCTGTCCATTAACATCACCAGTACAACAGTTTCCGGAATTTGTTCCTGTTCACAAAGTCCACTCGTCATACCACTCCACAAATTCTCGGATCTCGTTAGCAATTTCGTTGCCATTTTGCTTGCATATTTTTTCGGATATTATATTTCTTTCAATCGGATGAAGAAGCTGTACAGACTGTAGGAGATATAAAAGAGTTGTTGGTTTGTTTAAAAATAACTTGAATTATTTATTTTCATCAACAAATTATTTGTTAGTTATGTTATTCATTTATTTATTTAGCAAAATAATTTACAAAGTAAATTTACAAATTATTTATAATAAAAGGCATCAGGGTATCAGGACCATGTGATGCCATCTTTAAGCAAAATAAATATAAACAAACTATTTACATTAGTTATTAGATATACATTGGATTAATACATTAACTGAATTCTAAAAGAAAACAGAAATAGATTTGGAGTCATAATAGTTTTGAAAGAAAAAGAGATTCGACTCATAACTTATTGAATTTTTGATGGACTGAAGTTGCATCCTTGATATATTGAAGTGTTCGTAATTTACATGGGTTAAGAAGCTCTGCAAGTTTTTTCGAAAAGTCAGCGGATAGTAAATCAATTTGACGGGACAGCGGACATTCAACAAGAATATGCCAAACGGAGAGTGTTACATTACAATTTAAACAATTTTCAGGACTTTCTTGTGTAAAATAGTGTTGTTTTTTGCGAAAGCACCAACCAAATTACTCACGCATTCCATACAACCGATCTTTTAGCCGAGAGGACTGTATTAAACTCTTTAGAATAAGGGTTGGTTAGTTATGTTTTTCGTCCTTGTTGTAGTCTAAGTCAAAAATTCAATTAACCCTAGACGAAACGAAATTTTTTTTAAATTTTTTTCAGGTTTTAATTGTTTGTTCTAGTCTTTATTATCGTCGTCGTCTCCATTATCCTTGTAAGCTGTTGATGGATGCAAAAGTGTAACAAATTATATGATAATAAAAAAATTATTTACAGATAGTTCCGGAATCAGGAGCTTTAAGATAACGCTAATCATCGTCATCGTCAAAAAGGGGAAGGATGACGTTAGTGTAAAAAAAAATAAGGATGACGTTCTCAGGTTAAGGCAAACAACGATTTGTGGTGCCTGATGAACAGTTTATGTTTCTTTTACGATTTTATCCTCGTCGTATTAAATATTAGTTCGAACTCACGTTGCTTTTTAATGTCTTTCCTAAAATGTGTGTAGCTCATTATCAAGAGATAGGTGTATTGACGAAATGGGGAGTGTCACTGTGCACACTAATACTGCGACCTTAAAGATCTATTGAGCCTATCTAGTCAGTGGTTAGGAGTGAGGAATTCAAGCAAAAAACAAACAAAAAGAAGAAAATTGCAGATTATATGTCCGACTCTCGAGAAATTGTTTGGTGACGATGCTTCGTAGACAATTGCTTGCGTCGGCAAACCAATTTTCAGTGTCCTAGTTGTTTCGACTAAGACGTTTATCAATTTTTCTCCTATTTCAGTATCCTAATAGGTCCAAAAAGGCGTTGAGTGCATTTTTCTTACGTCAAACAACGATTTTCCGTATCCAAACAAGTCTTTGAGTTGATTTTTCGAACTAAATTCGTTGTCAAATTCGTCTCAAACTCAATTTTTGAGATAGAGTAGAGCTAGAGCCAGAGCGAGGTCACTAAATTAACTTATGAGACAGTACGACGGACGTGTTCATGTTGGACTTCATGTTCCTGTTGACTTTTCCACCACTGTATTCGATTTTTTTTTCATAATAAAATTACTTTTTATTGTCGCTCCTAGAATTTCATCTAAACGACTTGTCAGCGTCGCTCTTTTCTGTCCATTGGCTTCTTCTTGAAGTGAGTTTCAGCTAGACTTGTCTTCCAGAGACACTCCTCCGTGAATTTTTCTTCTTCCGTTGGTTTTTTGGTGTGGAACTCATTCACAAAAGCCACAACTCTATTTAATTTCAGCTAACACAATTGAAAATGCCTTCACATTTTCAAAAAACTGCTCCCACAAATGTCCCCTTTTTCTTCTCTCTCAAATCTCTCAAAAAGCCAAACATTTCAACACTTCTGTTTATTTTGTAAAATTTTTATTTAATAAAAAAAGTTCGTAAGGATATTCTAAGGACATAGCCAATTGGTTAGAGCATAGATAATCAATAAAACATTCATTTTGTGCATTTTCTTTAGAAAAACAATTTCTTTTCTTTGGTATTTGGTTTTTTTTTGGGGGGAAAGAACCCGTTCTAAACATCTAAACAAAGTTTACAATTTACAAGACAAAAAAGAGGACAAACTCAACTTAAAGATACACTTCTAATAAATAAACTAAAGATACATTTATACAAATAGACCAACGAGTTCATAGAAGGACACAGGATAAGGAGGAAATATATTTACAACATCAAAAGCAAGGATGCAGGCGGTGCATTGTGACAAACAGTAAATTTGAAATGGGAAGGAGGACGGAGATCCTTCTCAGATATAAACAAAGTGTCCCAATCCTTTGGGTGGGTCGTTATTTACGACCTCGTCCGATGCTGCCAGGCTGTTGCCATTTAAATCGCTGTTGTCGATCCTTGAGGAACGCCTCGACGAGTGCGCCCGGATTGCTGTGGCCTGTGGCTGTGGCTTTGGAGGCGGCAATGGCGGCAGTCGAGTCTCGAACCTTCCGTTCAGATGAATGTCGAGGAGCTTCTTGTCGTTGCCAAGGGAGGAGAACGAGTGACCGACCGTGCGGATTTCACGGATGTTGTAGACCGGATTGTAGGATGGAACTGCGGTGGTGTTTTTGTGGCAGAACTCACACGACTTGAAGTTGTTGCGACATTTCTTGCAGGACGACGCGGAGGATGAGGAGGAGGATGAGGACGAGGTGGTGGAGGATGAGATGGAGGAGGCAGAGCTGGACGACGACGACAGGGAGGATTTACTGCAAGTGCTCGTAATCGATTGGGAATCAATGTCCTTGGTGCGACTGTGCGATTTCTCGTCTGGCACCTCGGGGATCGAATCGGTTGACATGTCAAGCTGGTCGTTGTCGTTGCCATTTTCGTTGTCCTTCGAATATTCATTCAGGGACGTCAGCAGCTGTCGTCGACGGGGATAATTCGGATTGCGTCGGACCAGGAAATGGCACGTCTCGCCACGTTTCATTCGTTCGGCTTGGGCGCGCAATGGCAGATCGTCCGGATGGAGTTTTCGTTGATACTCCTGACCAGGGCAGACCTACGAGGATGGGAAAAACATGAGTGACATCGTCCTGTGAATGGATTTGAGTGAAAAATCATACCTCGTAGATGGAGAACTGCTCGACCGGTTCCATGGAACTGTAGCAGGAGAGCAACAGGGCGAGTAATTCATCGGACGTGGTGCCCTCGGAGATGACGAGCGATTTGTACTGGGACGTCGGTTGCAGTGCGGATGTGTGGACACGGATCAGGCCACCGGGACGTAGTTGCAAACAGAATCTGAAAGGAAGAGGGAAATTACTTTATAAAGGGAGACGCGATTTTTTGCGTCTTCCTTACCTTGATTCCCCCTTTGGGTGACACGCCTGGAGGATTGCCGGACGTGTGTCGTCGTCCAGGACGAGGATGGTCTTGACGCCGGCCCTACGGACGCTGACTTCCATCGAGAGGTAGAAGAGGCGCGGATCTCGGTGGCGCATCTTCAATCTGAAAGAGGAAAAGTCGTTCAATTTTGGTCTTCATGTGTGTGCTGGCGTCGTCTGTCAGAGTCTGGAGTAAGATGTCGAAAGTCTTCTCGAAAAATCTCATCACAACTCGCTTAGCTTCACTCAAAGGAACCTTTTCCTCTCCGTCGTCGAGCGAGTTAAATTAGATTTCAAGTTGTTGTCGACGCCAGACGACGAGTCGTGTGTGTGCACTTAAAATTTAAATTTTGAAAAATTTAATAACCATTAGCCCTCTATCAGCATCAACGACGTTGTCGTTCCTTCAACCATCTTTCAACCAAAAGTTCCCTGAACTACGAATGTCGGTGACGTGGAATCATTTTACTGCAAAAAAGAATTTCATCAGACGTGACATTTAATTGTCGACGACAATAATTTCTATCTGCAGTTTTGTTTGTGGAAACTTTTTCCTTTTTCTTCTTAGCAAATAGAATCCATTAAAAGACAAACGACACGACATGTGAGAAGAAGGTTGTTCAACTTTTGAAGGGGGGTCTTTTTTTATGGGCTGTTTATGGGGCACTTTGGGGTTGATGGGGTTGACATCTTGGGGGTTTTTATGTGGTGTGGGTTTTATGGCGAATTTAGCTCATCTGTTTTATTTTTATTTGCATATCTCGAAGTTGTAAAGTTGAGTGAGATGTCGGTTCTTTTTTTTTCGTGGACAAACGCAATGAATTTCAGTTAACGGGCAATTTTTCACTTCCACAATGCCAGACAAAGTCGTTAGTCAGTCTTTTTCGGAGGAGTTTATGAGTTGAGAGGTTGTTCTATTGGGCGGGTGGGAGGTTTAATATTAGACGCGATGTTTGCTTTGGTTGATAGAGTTCTAGGCCCTCTGTGCAAGGGTGCTAAGTTATATATGGGGGGACAATTCGCGCTTTCCATAAGGCCATATGTTCGATGAGACTTTTTTCGGTATTTATAGGTTTTTCTCTTGGCAAGTAATCAAGTGAATCATTTCTATCTGTCTGTCTTCTATCTACTTTAGGATTTTAATCATTCTTCACCAAGATTGGGGTTAAGGTTGTTCTTAGTCGATCAATTGCGACCGACCCGTAATTTGGGTGGTTGCCTGAATTTTTGTGTTAAATTGAATGCTTCTACTCTTCTTTCTAAAGATTTTTTCTGTGCCATGAACGCCAAGGTGCGGACTATGAAGATGGAGCGGACTTCTGCTGTGTTCTCATTTGTTTACTTCCATTAAAAAACTATTCTAGGCGCTTTGAGCCAGTATAAGCCACGAACTCGTTTTCTTATATCTGTGATGTTTTTTTTGACATCAATTTTTTGAGTTTTCGTGTTGAGGATAACTTTTTCGATAAGTTTTTAAGTGTCTTTCGAGTTTTTTTTTTATTTTAACGTAGAGCTGGACTCGCTTTCTTATTGTTTCCTACTGTTAAGATGTCTGATCTTTTTGACTTCGAATTTGTTTTTAAACGTGGATATTCATTCGCAAAGAGGAGAAAAAGTCAGGCTGCTACTCAAGTTAAACTTCAGATCGTTTTGGTATTATTTTTGGTCTTCAGCCTTCCTCAAAGCTTTCGACTGTCGTGATGTTATGTTATGTGTAGGTGGCGGCGAAACGCCAATCACATAGACCAGTGATGGTCCATAGTGCTGCCACCGTCACAGAAAATAAGTATGGCAGTGTAGCATCCCACTACCCTTGGTTTAGACAGAAGGCTTTGGATGCAGTTGCGAATTTTACTAAATGAGTTAAGTTACGGCTGGCTGCCTCATTCAGCGACTTGATGAAGTAGCTACCCAGTGTAGTAAGCCTTGTCTATGCACAACGCATGCTCCAATGCTTCACTAGAAAACGAATCCCTGCAATATCTACAGGTGTCCGTTGAGGTCAGACCAAGCTTTCAGGCTTTTAACCTAGTGCTCGAGGCATCGCTTTCAATCAGCAAAATTCATAATCTTCTATCGGTTTAGTCCTGATATTAAACAAAATTATCTTTCATTTCTTGTGTATGCCAGAAAAAGAGACTAAGGCCATTCTTTGTTCAAATTGGAGCTCAATTTTCCTCGCTGACGTAAGCCCAGTACTTGAGCGACTATTTCTGAAATCGCCTTTTGTTTATTTTATGGACGGCCATGCTAGTTTTCTCTGTATCATTTTGATTTCATACATGGTCGGCCGAAGCAAGAACACATTGGTTTTGTAAAAGGATCCCCATCCTGTTAGCACTTTCAAAAAAGCGCTTCCACAAAGACCCCTGTTTCAGTTAAAGGTAAAAAAAAAAGGAAGCATTTTTTTTCTTCGAAAACAAGTTTTTGTCTCTCGAAATGGTGCCGGGAATTAGTTTATTTTAAAGGTACCATCTTGACATGCAAACGTTTTTTTTAAACGTTTTTCTTGCACGTGGACAGTAGACTCTCGATAATTCTTCCATAATTGGACAACCTCTGTAAATAGAAACGGAGTTCAGTGTATTTGTTTAGAAGCGCTGCCTATGTATATGTTCAGAATTCATGTAAGATAGTTTTTGGTTTCTAGACATGTTATGCTCTTGCTTTTGATGAGTACGGTTATTGGAAGTTGTTGACTGTCAACTCTTTTCCAGATCTGCTGCCAGTGTAGAAGACGTGGTTCCCTAAACGTCTTTTGCTTCAATTCATGTCGGATGTCATTTTTTCCTTAAAAAGGAATTCAAATATCTTCGAAAATGAAAACTGAGTATCTGATTCTTTTTCTGATCTGATTCTCGTTCCGTTTTCAAAAGATTGAGACATTAAAAACTGTGAAAGACCTTCAAAGAACGAAAAACGTGTAGTTGGACTACATAAGTTGTTTGAAGTGAAGCCCTATTCCATTTGAAGAAGCGCCAGTAGTAGCATCGTTCTCACAGAATCCAATGCTTCCACGTATGCCTGTACTTGGGACATCTTTTCCGGAAACCTCTTTTGTAACGTTGAGTCAAAATAGAAACGGATACCATTTTCTCTTTGAAATTGAGTCCTATTACATTTTAAATCTTTTTTTCACTGTCCATAAGACCACTGCGCTGTCGTCTGAATAACTTTTTTAAACATTGGCACTGGTGGTACTTGATGGTACTTATGTTTAGGAAACTGGAATGTAAAACTTGGCCATTAAGTAAGCTAGCAATTTCCTATGGAATCTTTTGTTTCGTTATTTAATGGCAGCTTAATATTGTAACGGGATAGGTGTGGATCATGTCCTCTAAATTCGCCAAGGTGTTTGTTTACGAACGAACCTCTGTGCACATTATTTCATATTTTCAACAGCTGTTTTTGTATTTTTGCAGTTTTTTTGTGGGTTTTTTGCCTTAAAATGTCTGAATCCAGTTATAAATTACTTTCTTTATGCTCTTTAAAAGAATGCTTTTAATATTTCTGTGACCACAGTTTTGATCATCAAGAGACTAGGTAGAGGGCTGAAGTCTATTTAGAACTCATTTCCTCAGTTTTTTGAGTCAGTCAGTGTAAGCCCACACCAAAAGTTCAACTCACCTTCTCAATAGCTGCCCAATGACCTCCTTGCTGGTCGTGTCCCATTGAATCCCCAACGTTTTGTACTCGATATCGATTTTCAAGCAGCTGGTAAACACTTTGATTGTTGTCTGAAAAGAGAGAAAAAAAGCAAATTAGACACTTTAGTAAAATAATTAAGTTAAATAACCCCTTCCGTCATCACAATTGAGAGTTTCCTCTCGCGCGATGAATCTCTATCTCTCCCGGAGTCCCATCCCACGATCAACAAATTCACTCGAATCTAAATTACAGGAAACCCATTACATCATGACAGACACACACACGGCACTTGAGCGAGGTCGTAACTGAACCCGGAAAGTATCTATGACTCTAATTCATAGGAATGCACCCCCGACTCTGAGGCATTTGTTTCCAGGTCAGGTCAGGTCAGAGAAGGAAGAATTCGTAAATTGGCAATCAAAACGGAAAGGAAATGCATCCCACACCCACGAAAGATTGCAATCGAAATGTAAATTGCATTCGGGGCTTTCGAAAAGGATCCGCACACGCTAGGCCTGGTTGAGGGACGTTGAACTTTGGACGGAGATTCCACGGAACTGATGAGCGATGACAGGCAATGATGGCGTGTCACGCGACGGACGGATTCGGAAAAATCGAAAATTCCGCTCTAATTATAGACGACGAGGAAAAGACCCGACGTCTAGGTGGAAAAGACGCGCTTCCCAGACACAAATGGCCTGTGAAGAGATGAAAGGAAAGTGAGTCTTCTCGTGGGACCGGGTCGGGAGTGTTTGGGTAATAAATTCCGCTCACAATTTTCTTTATGTCATCGTCATCGTTGTCGTCGTCGTGTGAGTTCCCGTGTGTCTTTTCGGGGGTTGATGCGGATTTATTGCGGATTTTACGCGCGGACTGGTCAATAAACTGAGCGGAGTAATAACTTTGACACTTAACTCGAGCTGGGACTGTCGATGGCGTGACATTTCACTTGACCCACTTTCGGTGGTCTTAAATTTTCGAGCCTCCGGGTGGAGGAATTCCAGGGTCCTGGAGGAAATCAATTTTTCTTGGCGTGAGTCCTCTTTATCTCGTCGTTCCGTAAATTACACGGTTCATTACATCGTGGGTGGCCAACAAAAAAAAAGGATTGGGAAACCCGAGATAACGAAGGGGTAAGCAGGTGCTTGGAGTTTTGGTGACAGGAAAACACAAAAATGGATTATTCAAATTTTTTTTTTCGTTCGTCTTCTGACTCGGTCGTCCTTTTTGGATCCTTTCAAATCGACTTACAAGAGTTTTATCGGATTCTCTGTTTTGTTGGTTTTTTTTTTTTATTTTTTTGGCTGAAGGGCTGAGTGACAAGATTGCGTTGGCTTCGGAAATTGGTCATTCGGAAAGGGTGATGGGTGGTAATTTTTTATTTTGCTTGGGATTTGAAGGATGAGGTGTTCTTCTGTAATGGCTGGGAGGCTTTTAAGGAATTGGTTTTGAGGAGATTTGCTCTCGGGGGACGTTTAATTGGATGGATAGAGAAGTTGGAAAGAGGTTGGTGTTTGATTGTAGCTGTGGTTTGTTGGGAAGAGACTGGGGAAAAGGTGAGGAGGTAGGTTGATTTTGATCGATTTTTGATAGGATTTCTTACTGACAGGGGTTTGGAGGTCGATTGTTGTTTTGCAAATGTTGAAAATGGAGGTTGCCGCACCACGAGTTAAAGGCAATTTTTCACTTTAACGTATCACATTTTATGATTTTTGATTTCAGAAGGCTTTTAAAAGAGCTCTTTAAA
This sequence comes from Syritta pipiens, assembly GCA_905187475.1. Lineage (NCBI taxonomy): Eukaryota > Metazoa > Arthropoda > Insecta > Diptera > Syrphidae > Syritta > Syritta pipiens. The sequence continues at coordinate 10,707,665 of LR994573.1, forward strand.
TTTTTCACTTTAAGGTGTCTCAATTTATAGTTTTCGGTGTGAGAAGGCTTTTAAAAGAGCTCTTTCTCTTTTTTCGTTGTCGGGTTCTTGGAATTAAAACGATGAGATGAATTGGTTCGAGGGGTTGTTGGGAGTTTCGTTTTAATGAAAAATATTTGGAAAAATTGTTTCAATATTTTATTTATTTCAATATGAGAAAAGGTGCTCAAAGCAGTTTTTGGAAGATTGAACATTTTCGGGTGTACTTCAGAGTCAAGTGCAGTTTTTGTTGGAAAGTTTTTGTATAGTTTTCGTTGGAAACACGAATATCGTACTATTGGATATGAAAAGGAATCGAAAATGGAGAAGGATTAAAGAAGCGTTTGATAAATTTCTTTAGTAGTTTTGCCTGTAATCTCACCAATTGTTTTTCAACAACGAAACTCGATTTTTTCTCTTTGGAAGACAACCAACTTAAATTTGTTAATTTTCGCCACATTTTATTAAAAGTGTTGTCAAAAGAAATACACGATTGAACTAATTTCGCTTACGTGAATGTAGAAAAAAAAAACATAATTTTCTCATGAAATTTGGGGCTCTGATTTGGGTTAAATATCCTCATTGTTTGGTAATTGGTGGCCATTCAGAACAGAATGCTATCACGGTTTTCTCAAAATATACAATAATCCCCAAGAAGCCCTCGTCTCAATCAGTAAAGAACTACGGCAGTCATTTTTTACAAGGTTCTCTTAAAAGCTTGTTCTCGCCAGCAAAATGGTGTTCTGTCAATTGGAAAAGTTATTGCATTTTCTTGGTGTTTAATCCCAAATTCAAGTAGTTGCACAAGAAATTGATAAAAAACATTCTGATACTTCTAGCAGATCATATTTTATGTGGGTTGCTCAGCGTTGATCATAATTCCTTTTACATTAGCTAAAGTAATGTCTATGCACCTAAAAGTTTGATTATGATTAAAAGTGAATGGATGTTTGTTAAAACAATATAAGTGAAATTTTTATTTTTTTTTAAATATCAGCATTAAAATACTGTTGAAGCGTAAATGCCTCACAAAATTAGATTTACAGTTGAAATATTTCTTTGAGTAGCTTGATTTATAGAAATTCGAGTTAAACAGTAAACAAAATAAAAATATATGAGAAATGAAACGAAAAATCAATGTTCTTATACTGAAGTTCGACTTAGAAAAAAGATGAAATAAAATAAGTTCAAATTAGAGAAGTTCTACTGTAATTCATGATTTTCAGGGGAATTAGAGCCCATTTCTTTTTATATTGCATACGATGTTTATGCAAGATCTTACCAGTTAAACATTTAACTGCAGTGGAAAGCTGAAAGTTTTCAATTATATGTAATCACATAAACGATTGTATGAATTACTCCTTCTCTTTTATTTTTTTATTCTGTTGAAAATCGTTTACTTCGTTTAGTTTTATAATGTTCAAAAATATTTCAAGTATTGATTACTATTTTTCTCATTTAAAGTACTAATATTGCCACTACTTCATCTTTCCATCTAGATTTGCTTCGAGGTCATTAAGTTGAGCAAAGTGTCGAAACATATCTAGGCCTCTGGTGGTAGGGTTTGGCCTTTTTGTTTGTTTTAATTGAAGCTTTCTCCTTTCTGATTTTGAGTCACGTTTTCTGTGAATTGCCGAAATATAGTCGAATTTGGGTGAACGTTTCGTATAGATTATATAATTTTTGGAAAAGAAACGGCCAAGTTAAGAGTTTTGGTGTAGGTGACGTTTTTTTTTCAATCACATACATAGATGCCTGTATTTTAAAACCTTTAAGGTATCATCATCGTCTGTCAACGGGTGCCTTATTTTTTTCTTTGATTACTTGGCGACTTTGTTTTACAGTCTCTCCTACATCTTTCTCCTGAAGCGATTTCTTGTCAAATCCTTCTTCCTGATTATCAATCTTGATTTAGCCCCCATTACAGCTAGCTCATCTTCATCTGATCATGTAATTTCTTGTCTTAAGCTTGTTATAAGCAGCCCACTCTTCACTATCAGTTACTATTCGGTTTAGAAAAGGTTAATTCATGGTGTCATACAATTCAACAACTATTTGCAAGTCTCATAACTTTTTTTGGGGTTAGACTCGCTTCCTTTTCCCTGTATCGTATTTTTCGCATCAAGCTTTATTCAAATGGTTCCAGCAAATGTTTTGTACAAAATTTTAAACTGTTAGACAGTCAAAAAGGTGCTCGAATGATGGTTATTCCTTATTGACTACAAAAACTTTGCAAAGGTTACTAAAGTGCTAGAGTATAGAATTGAATAATTTTGGTAAATTCTGAAGCTTTGTGCTTTTTTCATATATGCCTTACAAAACCAGTTGTCACATATAGTTTGGGAATAAACGCCCTTTCTCGGCAGATTTCTCTATCGTACGCAAAGCACTGGAGGACTTAGAAGTTACAAGAAAAAAACTTAACAAAGGAAAAACTAAGCGTGACTAATACAACATTTAGGGTTGAAAAGAATTCGAATTTTCAGCTGCCTTGTTTGAGTTATCGTCGGATATTTGGGGATGACATTAGCACCTAAATGAATTGTAGAATTACTATTGCTAACCGCTGTTTCTTTGGGCTCAAATGGAAAATGAGTCGTAGAGTATATCCCGAAGGACTTATCTCGCTCTGCACAAAGCTTTGTACCTTCTTATCTATGGCACGGAGTTCGTTCAATCGAATAGGAGACTAATTAATAAATAAGTTCTTGAAAAAACTTCTTGAGAAGCGAACGAAATCTCATCTCTAGAGTGGAATTTATTGTTCGTCGAGTAGACGTATAAGACGGGAGATTTATGAAGAGATAGCTGAAGTCATCTGTTGAAAGAAGAATTGACTTCCATTAATAAGAAGAAAAATAGACCGATGGTATTTTTGGGAGCAAAGTTATTGTTCTCTATTTTTCTAGCCTACGGTGGATGTGGTCTTCGTTGATAAGCCTAAGGATCTTTGTATAAACCAAAGGAGTTTTGACTACATCTAGAGAATGACCTATAAACTCTCTTCCCGGTGATCTTAAAGGTTCTCTGTTAAAAAAAATGTGTGTTTCATTTTACTTCTTGGGATACTGAATATGCATATGAGCAATTTTTATTTCAATTTAATTTCATCTGTCAATCATCAAAAAAGATGTGCTTTATTTTTTAATCGCACACGCGATTCGTCTTCTGAGACGATTTCTTCTTAGAACTCTTCATTTGCTCGTCACTTTGCTTATGTCCTGTCCACGTCGTTCACTTTCAAGTCGTTCAACTTCTCACTTCCGCATGTCTAAAGCCCCCTTTCTCTGCCCATTCAACTCTCACTTTTTATCCCCACCAGATAAAAAGGACAACGCCATTTTCCCTCATTTTCTCGCCATTTTTCCTTATTTTCTCGCCTCGGTTTTATTTTCTTTTTTTTTTTTCTGTCCCCAACACTTCCCAAAACACATCGCCACCCCATCACTATTCTTCCATCAGAACAGTTCACCGGAAAGGACATAACGAATAAATCAGCCGTTTGTTCGACTGATAGCGAAAAGAAAAAAAAAAGGACGAACAAAAAGGAAGAGAAAGAATGTGTCAGAATGTGATTTCATTTCCCGGAAGTTCTCTGACCATCCATTCATCGTGATTTTTTCCTTTTTTTGCAGATACGACGCGAAATTGGAACCCACACAAAGGACGAATTGACTTTTATTAGTCAACAGGACATGAGAGTGGAATGGTGGAGGGTGGAGGGTTTTTTTTTTTATGTAAGTGGCTCTTGGTTCGGTTCGGTTGTGAAAAGGCTCTTGGTTCAGTTCTTGACCGCGGAGATTGGAAATACATTTGCATTCGGAAGTGCAGGACGTGTGGACTGTGAGGGTGTCCTTTGGAAAATGTATGTGGCGAAGGTGGTTTTGACTCCGATTGCACTAAATTATGGTTTCAGTGGAACCAAACAGCAGTCAGACGGATTCCCATGAGTGATTTTGAATGTGAACGGATGTTTTTCGAGGTTTTTCAGATCCCACGAGGGATTTTGAGGTTTTTAGATCCTCCTTCTTTTTTGTGGACGTAAGGACACGCTGTGCGGCTGCCTTTTGTGATGCAGATTTTCTCGGAATTTGCATTAGAAATGAGTGCCGGTTGAGGATCCTTCTTCGACAAGGATTTTGTGACCATTTTTGAGGATTTAGGGTCCTTCCGACAGCAATTAAAACTCCTCGTGGCTGTCACATCCTCCTCATCTCCGACAAATTTATTTTTTCAAAGGCGTCGAAATTAATTCCCCGCAAAAAATGAGTGAAATGAGAGATTTTCCGGGTCGCTGCTGACGTGACATCAAAAGACACGCGCCAAGTTGAATTTACGTGATCCACAAAAAACGTTTCACGATGGCAATTTACCACTTCCTGGATAATAATTGCAAATGTCACCCATTTCTTGGGGATTTTTTTTTGTTCCGGGAGTGTGGGGTTTGTAATATCTTCTCTTTCCTCGAAACCCTTTTTCTTTCACTTCCTCGTCTGCCACGCCTATAAATTTCCATTTTAACGCAACCGATACGCAGACTTAGCATGACATCCTGATTTAAGACGCCCACTGGGAGGTGGGTGGGCTAACGTGTTTTTTGTATTCCACTCGTGTGTTTTGGGGGAGATCGTTTTAAATTTCGTGTCAAATGGGTGCCGAGGAATTCGTCGTCTCCCCCCACACCCACTCCTGACAAATGGCCAAAATCAGAATCAAATGAAAGAAAGGAAGACGAAGACATTTAGACGGCAGTTTTTCATGGTCATGGAGTTTGTTTCTTAAAATAAATAAAACGACCCCGTCGAGTTGTCGGAGGATATTTGTTAAATTGCCATGTAGGTGTGTCGTCCTGTCGCAAGGACTTGTTCTTTGTTCAATTTTCAACCTGAGAGTGATAAAGATTTAGACGATGACGACGTGATGGGAATTTCATGACTCTTTTTCGTCATGAGGACGAGGATGGGGACGCATTTTCGTCTGTCTCTTGGGGAGTGTCTCATGTTGGTTTGTGCGTTTGTCAGGAATTTTAACTTGATTTTTAAAGGGGGGTATTTTTGGAAAGTTTTTCTATTTTTTCTTAAGCATCTGTTGATGGGGCTCAAGAGGCGGTGTGGGTGAAAGAGAAATTTTTGCCTTTTCATGGGTAGTTTGGTTTAATTGGAATTTAAGTTGTCGACAAGAGGTTGTCTGGCAGTGGATTTTAAAAGTTCAGACGTTTATTTAAACATTCGATTAGGATTTTAGTGCCGAAACTGTTTTTGGAAGCGAGGAGATGAAACGGGTAAGGTCATTTTTTGGGTATTTTTCACTTACTTTGTTAGGAGACGTTGAACTGAGTCAGATGCTAGTCTTGAAAGCTATGAAAAAAGCGAGGAAGGACGGTGAAACATTCTAAAATTGTTCTGTTTGTCCTGCCTTTTGGTCTTGCTAGCCCTAATTTTTTAAGCCAAATGAGACACATTTCTTCTCAAATTCGAATTGTCACATTTTTGTTTAAATTGAAAGTCTTTGCGGTCAAATTATTCCAAAATATCGTTTTTTCTTAGGTTCCACAAAGTAAATGGGTGCGTTATATGAACGCTGTGGTATTCTATAATTGTAAATGAGGCCTCCTTTAGTTGTAAGCTCAGAAACAACACTAACACTTTTCAAGCTTCTTTTTCTTCTTCTTCTTTTTCTTAGCCCACATGTTCCACTCAACGGGTTGCTCCTTAAAGATACCCTTCTTAAAAGTCTTTAAGGATCATCGGCAAGTGGGCGTAGTATGCGGCTTGCCATAAAGGCGGAGGTGATTCTTCTTGAGACTTTGTAAAAGACCGAGGTTTCCAGCTGTTTTGACGAAACTTTCCATTGAATCAAAAAAAGGAAAAAACAAAAAAAAGATTCTCACATTTAGAAAAGGTGTGCAAAACGTGTTTGGTTGTGATCTGAACCCTGAAGCACTCCCATAAGTTCAAATAACGCGTAGTTCTGACTAAACAACTTCTTAGAGCGAGGCATTAATTCGAAAGGGACTTCCTTAGAAACTGGGTCAAGCATGGCGTCTTCTAGTCTTTTTGAAATGGAGTCAAAAAGATCCATCCACTTGTCCCCTGAACACAGAAAAAGGGTCTCTTCAAGACATTGTGGTCGGCTCAACTTTCGCACCTCGCCTTTTAGTCCAAAAAAGCAGCCGGTGTATTGTCTCAACCCTGTGACATGCTTAAAATCCGACAGGGAATGGTCTACTGACTGAACAGCGAGGTGGAAACCACTCCCAATTTTTTTTTTTACCTCGGAAAAAGTACAGATGAGGCATCCGAAGCCTGCGGCATACCACAAGAACCAAAAAAAAGCCCTTTGATCACCGATTTTTTTTAAATTTTCACTTTTTTTTTTTAAATCTCACCAATTTTCATCCACTTTTCAACCTCTCATCTAAAGAATTTTCAACATTTTCACAAAATTCCCTAAACACCTCATCCTCACCCACTTAACTCCATTAACCGCATTAAGTCAAATCCCTGTTGCCTCGTTCACCCAACGACTATCACCATGACCCTCCGCACTCCCCTCAAAATGTTTACTTTGCCTTAATCTCAATCCAAATTATCCCTCTTTAGGACCGCTTAATCAAAAGGGATATGTCTGTCTGTCTTTATTACAACGTAAGGCTTCTCAATTACGACCCAACGCAAGCCAACAGAAAAAAAAAGGATCCAGCGTAAATATCCTGCACGTGCTCTGTCCTTAACAAAATTTAATATGATAATATCCGCGCCATCACTGCATCCTTATTAACCATCCGAAAAAAAAAACGGGACGAACAAAGAAAGGAAAAATTACCCAAACAAATCTCTCTCTTGCTGGGTCGGATAATAGATTCCTTTGCCGCAAGGACAAAAAAAAAAACTCAACTACCCGACACTTCCTTGTAATTTTCCGTTCAATTGAACAGTTCAACGGGACCGAGACGTACCACCCCCTTCGACTACGTGATCAAATTTCTAAAAAAGAAGGAAATCCCTCACACTTTATCCTGCGAAGGAGCTGCACTTGAAAACAAAAGTTTTCCCAACATCAAACTTGGGCTGTTTGGGGGGTGATTACGGCGTTGAATTACTCACTCATCCTCTTAAGCGCTCTTACGATCTCTTATGCGACTCTCCCAATCACCCGCACCTTCATACAACCCCCGGTTATACTCGGTTAATTGTCCCCCGTGCGAGACTTTGATTTAAATTTCCAGGACGAAGGAAATAAACTTGTCCTGCCAGTGAGATTCTTTTATGCGACTCTCTCTCTTTCCCGTCACTTTAACTGCCGTGTCCTTGTGACCTTGGACCCTGATGTGACATTCGAATTCGCAACAACAAAAAAAGGATTTCCCTCCCCGTGTGTGGCGTGTTTTTATAGTTTCCTTCCACTTAAATTGAATCCGTCAAAACTTTCTTCTGCTTTTGTGATGAAATTGAAAATCTTTCCTCGTCTTCGTCCTCGTTCTTGTCCTTGTCCTTGTCCTTGCTGCTGTTGTGGTTATTTCTTATTGCTCATAACACTTTTCTGCAGGACATGGAAAATTCTTCGATTTTTGTGTGTATTTTTAGGTTCAATGGTTGTTTGATGATGGACGGGCTGTATTGGGTCGTGTTGCATAATGCAAAAGTGTTGAGGAAATTTATAGAATCCTAAAAGGGATGTGTGTGTGGGCGGATGTGGGGTGTTTTTTTGTTGACTTTTGATTGCCGACGACGCAACGGTGTTTAGGTGGAGAAACGACCAATGTCTCTGTCAAGGACACGTGACATTTTTCAGGATTTGATTCGTGCTGTTGGACAGATTCCCTGGAAATCCATCGGGCAGACCTGCTCCCTGAGTGGATTGTGACTTTCGCCAACGCATTTGACTGTGATGGACATAAATTGTGTAGAGATCAAGGTTTTGGTTGACGAAAATGTTTTTCATTTATTTGGAAGCAAATTTGAATGGATATTTTGTAAAATTCAATTTCTTTCTGAGTAAAGAAAGAAAAAGAAAATTCACGACTGTTTATAAATCAACTTAAAATTTGAACAAAAGTCCGAGGAGAAATTAAGTACAGAGGACGAAAGAAATATTTCATGTTCTGTAGACTTCAAAATTAAACGTAGAATTTAGTACAGAAGCTGAAAAAAATATCTCATGATTTGTGGTTTTCAAGAAAACCGTGAAATTTAGTACAGAAATACAAAAAAATGTCGCATGGCTTGTGGAAGAAGAAAATGTTAAAATTTAGTACAGACATAAAAAAAATCACATGGTTTGTGGTTATAAAAAGAAAACGTTAAATTTAGTATGGTGGACGAAATAATATATTCACGGTTTGCGGTCTTTAAAAAACAGAAAATTTAGTACAGCGACCGAAAGGAAAATACCACGTTTTCTGGTCTTATTAGTTTGAGTTCAGTAAGTAGGAAATTTAGTACAGGGGATGACGTTTTCTGGTTATGGTCTTCGAGTTTTGAGAAATTTTGGCTCATAAATGTTGAATACTTTTTTCGGCTCTGAATAAATTTTGTACGACTGTCATATCCCTAAACTGGTTGTAGACTTTTTCGATATTTTAATTCTTTTTAAAAGTACTACTTTGCATTTTAAAAAAAAAACACAAAATACGAAAGATTAATAAGTTTTGTGAAGAAGGAAACCAATATCTAGAAATAGTTTTCTTTTTTATGCGAATTTTGAAAAATTTAGTACTGCTTCGATTTGAAGGTTTTTGATCTTTTCATAAAACATTTTAAGGTACAAAAAGTGAATGAAATCGTTACAATTTTTTAATTTTGAACAAACTTCAGTATGTGAAAACCCAAGATTTTACTGGAAATTTTGATACACATTTTACTTGGAAGCAATTAAAATCAATCCTTGCTCTAGATACGGAGAATAAATTCAATCGGCTTATTTCGTCAGTTTCGTCTAAATTAAATACTGTGGTTGTTTTGTTTTTGAAACCTTGTTAAATATTTTGGTAAAATTTCGAGTTGTAAGTCGTTGACATGTGCTTTTCCAGCATTTTTGGAAGCTTATCCAAATTTAATCGGCTTGAGTTCTTAGGTTATTATGAAATTTAACACGTCAGATGTATTTTTCGTTACACACTTGTCAAAATTATAACGCCCAACACAGTGCAGGCGCGAATAGGCTATCCAATTTATGTAATCGTTGTGTTTTCCAATAAGTTTGGTTAAAATTTGGTTTATTGCAGGCTTGAATTGGTGACTGTAAAGCAACTTAAATTCATTTTCTTTAAATGTTTCTATTTACGAATTTGATCAAAATTTTGTCTTCAGGTTAATTTTATGGCAATTTTTCATCTACGATTTCGTTAAAGTGAATAAATGAAGTAATTGAAATTGGACCAGGCTTTAGTCCGCTTAAAGCCCATTCTACGTTTAAAATTTACTGCCTTTAAATGCAAATTTCCCAGAATTTCAGTCAGACATTCCACTTCTTTTTATCTGATTTTCAGCGGCCATTTGAATTTAATATTTTCAGCGTCCAAACAAAAACCAGATGCGCATCGATTCTTGTCCGAACAGACGTGCGATTTTCTTGGAAAACCACCCGAAACACCCACACTCATACATAATGCATGTTTTACCCGTCATCAGCCAATCACTCGCAACCCAGGTGCTCACCCATTAAACGAATATTTCCTCAAACAATTTAATTCCATTAAACGATGATTTGTGTGCATAAATTACCCTCCCTCAGCACCCGACCCGACCACATTCCATTATCCTTATCAACAATTCACGATGTGATTTCCTGTTACCGTTCGGTCGATCGTCCTTGTCTCCTTCGTTTTTTTTTCTCCTCCTTGGACATATTTTAAAATCGACAAATATTTGCATATAATATTCGAGAAGAAGGATGTGCAGTAAAAAAGGCACATAAAAACCACACGTCCTTTTTTTTTATCGGTTTTTGGCTTTTTACCTTCGAACGTACGCAATTTCCGTTCGGTTTTAGCTCCCAAGAAGAGGTGATTCATTTGAATTTTTCCAAAAAAAAAAAACACTTCGAAGGATCCACAGGAGATACACACACAATGACAATGTAGTTTGGTTATATCAATTAATGTTTGCACAAGTTTTTGGCTCGTTTATCATGGTGTGGGCAGACAGGACGACGACGATGAGGACGAGGGCAAGAATGACAACGAAGAGGTCTACGACGATAAGGACTACGACAACGATGAGAAGGACGTCATTGTGACATTAAATTTCGATAGTTAAACATTTTACCTAACCGATGAAATTGTATACATGTGGCAGGATGATTGGAAGGGAATGAAAAGGCAACGAGTGGGTGGATGTCTGCGGGTAGGCGGGCGGTTAAAAGTGTGTGCGTTTATTTTTTGAGATGAAATGCAGAATCGTGGTGAATTGACACAACGACGACTTCCTGCTGTGGAATTTCTCAGATGACGGATTTTTACGTCGAATTGAGTAGAGTAGGGCTGGGAAATTAAGGGACTGGTTGGGGAATTTCAGGAGACGAGGCTGGAGAAGGAAAATATTCATCGAAATTAATTTTTTGGAGGGACTCGGATGGAAATTTTGGGACAATGATGTACTAAGGAAGATCTAAAGAAGTACTAAGGCTTGGATGCATTATGAGGATGGATTCCTGTAGAACTTCAAGTTTTTCAGTTTAAGGTCTAACAATTTAGATTCGCATGCATCAGGAGGCTGAAATTATTGGTCTATTACACGTCTTCTACTAACTTACGAAGGAATTTTGAAGAGAAAATGCAAGAACTCAGCTGATGAAGCACCATGAGGCCGCCGTTTCCGTTGTTTTTTCCGAAATTCGAGGCTTTATTGTAATAAATTGGCTATACATTATGATTGCGTTTGATTCAATTGCGTTTGACACGAGTCTTGATCAAGTCTTATTGTACCTCTAAATTGAAATAAATTAATAAGTGAAATGAAATGAAATGAAAAAGTAATGTCTCCAAATCTCTATCTTCGAAGGTCTTCTGTAGATCAATCAGGCTAAGAAAATATGCAAGTTTAATAAACTTACTGAACTCGAGGGGAATTTTGAGTAGAAAATCCTCATTATATTGATGGTTTTGAGGAAAATATGCTAGGAGTTGACTAAAGGTCTATCAGGAGGACGAAAATATCCATGAAATTTAGTTTACTTACTGAATTTGAGGGGAATTTTGAGTAGAAGATGTTAGGATTTAACTCAAGGTGCACTAAGGGTTTGGAATTCTTAATCATCTTCAAGCTTTTGCGTAAAATATGCAAGGAACCGACTCAAATTGATCCAGAACGACGGAAATATTCATCAGATCCAAGTTTCTCAGTGACTTGCAGACAAATTTCAAGGAAAAAAAGAAAGAACTGAGCTGTGAGTGCACCAAAAGGTCGGAAATCTGCATTAACTCCAAGTTTTTTTGAAGTGAAGATGCAAGGACATAGCTGTTGATATCCCAGAAGAGTGAAAATATTCATCAAACCCAAATTTTTCACTGACTGGGATACTAATTTTGAGTAAAAGATGTACTGAGTTGGCTGTGGGTTCATGGGGAGGCCAGCAATGTCCTCAAAATCCAAATTTTTAAGTAAAAATTAGAAAGGACTTAAATTTAAATGGACCAGAATGTCGAAAATATCCATCAGTTCCAGGCTTTTTGATGAGAAGCTTAAGGAGAAGTTGCAGGAACTGAGCTGTAGATCCACCAGGGATCAAGAAATATCCTTCAATTTCAATTTTTTGAAAAAAAAAAAAAAAAATTATGTAAGGATTCGGCTGTAGCCACATGAAGAGAATGAAAATATGCATCATATCGAAAATTTTCTTTGACTGGGAAACGCATTTTGATTAAAAGTGGAAGAACTTAGCTGTAGATGTACCACAAAGCCTTCATATTTTCAGTAAAAGTGGAAGAACTTAGCTGCAAAGCTTAGCTTAGCTACCAAATTCAGGTATTTTGTGTATAAAACGCACCAAGTAGGCTGTAGATGCATGAAGACAACGAAAATCTGCCTAAGTCCAAATTTCTTTTCAGTAAAGACGTAGGAACTGATAGAATTCAAGATTTTCACTGGCTGGGGCATGAATTTCGAAAAAACACAAAAAGTTGTTTGTAAATTCACCAGAAAAAGAAGAAATTTTGATTATTCAATGCCCAATCGAAAATATCTGCCGATAAACCGCCAATTCTCTTAAATTTCCATCCTTATCCTTCGTCCATTTCTTCTCCCACCCGACTGTCGCCAAATGCCCCCCCACTGTCATTGAAATTATTCGAATACGTGCCCTCTCTGTGGCATGCCTCATTGCAGCTCAAGTCGAGTATGATAAATTGATTCAAAAATCACTTTTTAAACATTTTGCTTCCTTTTTTTTCATTTTCTTTTGATTTCCCAGAATTGACTGTCAACCTCATGCCACCCACTTAACACCGCATTCCAATTAAAGACGAATCCCAATCGAGGGACTCTGCTCAGTATCTCTTCGTTCGTTCGATAACAATTCATTATCGAAAGCCACACTTTGCCAATTAGTTGCTATCTTCTCTCGGAGGTAATTATCCAGGAAATGGAGATGGAGAAGGGAAAAGAGAGAGATACCGAACAAAAATAATGGGAACTAGTTCCGATGGAGAGTCCTTCCTTGTGAACGATTCGTGACCTCATCTCCCGGAGGGAATTATTTATCAGTTTTTGAAATTGAAAATTTTCTTTTTCCTCTTTGAGGTTTTCTTTTTTTTTTGGGAGGAGAACTCTTTCGTCATTCTTTTTTTCTTTTTCCTCCCGTTTGTTATTCATTGGTGTGGAATGTGGAAGGAGCCGGGAGGGAGGAGTAGGAAATGAGGTTGAGTGTGGTATTCGAATTTTTTACCCCGAGGGTGGCTTTTTTTTTCGTCTCTGGGTCTGGAGATCATGGGGCTATCTGTCGGTTTTGGGGAAGGTCGATGGGTAGTTATCGTCTCAGTCTGACGGAGAGGGGGAGTTTTCAGTGGTATTGGAGGGAGTTTAAATTCTGAAATGGATTTTTGTTTTTGTTTTTTGAGGGTTTTTTTATTCGTTTGAAGATTTAAAAGCTGAATTTTAAAAGGCTACGTTGCTCCGGAGTGAAATTTTGTTGGAGAAATTCTATTTCACGAGGACCTTTCTCCTTTTTTAGTAACAAGGCGATTTTTAACATTTCGCATTCAAAAAACATGAGATTTCAATTTTTGTAAACAGCATCGGTTCAAGTATTGACTATTGTGGGACTCGTTAAAAGCGGGGTTGAAAACATGAGTCTTTCATCTCTCTCCAAGCGGTGGGTAAAAAGCACAGGACCCAGTACTCTTGTGGAACCAGAAAATCGAATTTAAACGTGTGAGTCTTTCATAATTTTCTGAACAGCACTGAACTTCTGTGGAACTCGTGAAATGTCTAGTTACTCTGGTGTTGGACCGACTGGTGCTTAGTTTTGGGGTCTGGGATAGAATTCCGGGAATAATTTTGAAGAATTTTTGGACTCGAATTAACAAACGACTTCAAACTGCTTGCACACAATTGTCACAACGTCGTCTAAGTCTCCATTTCCCCCCTTCTGATTTTCTTTTCAAGTTTCTAGCGAATTTTGCTTATTTTTCCGAAAAATTATTGTTAAAGAGTACACCTAAGGCCATCCAAGTGATAAGCCTTTAGGCTAAATTTTTCCAGATTTGTATTCTGTAGCTCTTTTTTTTTTGTTCAAAATATTGTTTTGGAGAGTTCCAAAAAGTGAACATAAGCCGAAATTTGATATTTTCCTTTTTCCCTTTTTTTTTGATTTTTCTTCTTTATTTATTTATAATTTATATTTTTTCTCCTTAAGGACGAACACTCTGCTTTCAATTATCAGTTGCTTGGTATTTCAATGTTTTTTTGTAAATTTGAAGTTTCGAAATTTTTCTCGATTTTTCGAGCTTTTTTTTCAGTTTTTTGTTCATTTTTTATCGGTTAAAAATTTCCCTAAAATCTACTTGTGTCTTCCATTCATAATTTTCACTGAAAAAAGGTACAGGTTATCATATCCACCCTTGTGGCACTCCACTTTCCTCAGCTTCTGAGTGTCAATATCCACTGCGTAGGGTCTCCATTTCATGACATCAATTAATCACCCCCTACGACTTCAATTTCATCTCCAAATTCATGCCAAATCAGCGCTTTAAATGCGATTAATCTCTCCCACTCGACAGCTAATTCCTTTCAAACGATTCCCCCAAAAACTGTACAATTCACTCCCCGTTGAGAATTCGAATTTCGAATTCAATTTTCCGATTCAAGAGAAAAAATCAGATATCCAATAACCGAATTAACAAAAAAAGGGGGACTAACAAAGAAACCCCGCCTAGAGCCCCAACCTGTCACAAACGATTGTGCACTCTCATCGAATTTGTTTTTTTGTGTAAAGTTCAACTTCAAAAGTACATCTACAACTCTCATCTTCTTATCCTTTTTTTTCGAATTCTCCCCATCACTGTCACAAAGACAGAGAGGCAGGGGAGAACAAAAGCAAAAGAAGCACGACTGGTCTCGTCTTTTTTTTTTTTTTTTTTTGAGTGATTTCAAAAACACACAAAGCGGAAGACGACGACGACGACGACGTAGATAGGAGGTGTTTCTATTCCCTCCCTCGTAACCAGAAACCCTAGTAATTTGTTTTGAATAAGCGTTCATTTGTTCCGCACATTTAAACAGAGTTCCTTTCTGTTTTTTCTATTCCCCCATCGACAAAAAAAATGGGAACAGCAATCCTTCGGTAGCACGTGCGATTGTTCCGTGCCTGATCCCGAAATGGATTTCCTTCAAAAAAGGTTTGCGCTGCTTCTATTTTTGGCAGCTGGGAGAGACATGGAACGTGTGTGGGACATGTGAGAGAGTTCTTTTGAAAGACTTCTTTTTCTAATTGCTAAGAACTTCATTCATTCTGAATCGAGATTTAATTGCTCCTGCTAAGGATCGTGTATCGTCTGTCTTGTCTCGCGACGAGGAGAAATTGTAAATTGAAGCAGTTGAAGTTGGAAATTGAGTTTGAAAAGAAATTCGGAAGATGCATGTGTCTCCCTTCTTCCTCGATTGATTTATAGAAAAATTCAAGTTGAACATTTAAAGCCCACGCTTCAAGCGAACATGATTCGCAATCTTCATCGTCTTTCGGGAGAATGATCATAAAAAGGATTACGAAATGAACCATGATGTTGCTGCAGAATTTATATTGCTCTTAATTATGTTGTTGTGGGTGGAGACGATGTATTTACGTTATTTACGGGTGTCGTAGATGTCTTAGGCACGGTTGTGTTTCGTGTCGTAGATACATTTGTCTTGTCCGTAACTCTGCCTCTTTTTTTGTTTTTCATGTTCTTGTAGTCGATGTCCCTTTAACGGTGAATGGGGGGTGTTGTCTTGTGCTTTTATTCAGTTAAAGAGTTCTTGGAGGATACTTGAAAGTAAGTATCTGATGGTTTTATTGATTCACAATCTGCTGTGAGTTTAAATATCGTCCTATTGTTCGATATGAAAAATGTTTCTTTGAAAAACTTGAAGCCTTTTGGGGTCAATTATTTTGTCTGTATTTTGGAGATTTTAAAGGGGAGCTACTTTGAAAAATGTCCACTTATCAGAGGCGTTAATCGTGATCAAGCCTGCTAGCTTCAACAGCTTGCTTGGTTTTCAAAATTTTCATAACGTGTATGTCTAAAAAATTTCTTTGTAAAGCTTGAATTCCCACATTTCTTTCAGCCCAACCGCCTTTGAAAAGTTCAAAAATGTCTGAACTCTGAAATTTAAACTTGTTTGGAGTTTGGAAGCCTGGAAGGTGGACCTGGGCCTCAACCAACATGCCTCTCCAACTGGCCCGGCTGTTTGCCAGCAGTTTCCAGTTTCGCACGCCAAGTTCGTTGAGGTCCCTTTCCACTTGGGTGCTCCTCCTGAGGCGGGGTCGCGATTCCCCATGGTGGGAGATTTGAAGACTCTCCGGGCCGGAGCATTAGTGTCCATCCGCTCTACATGGCTCAGCCATCTAAGCCGCTGCATTTGGCTAGTCTGACCAGGTTCGTGTCGCTGTACATTTCGTGGTTGAATCTCCTTCTCCACTCGCCATCTACGCCGACAGGTCTGAAGATCATGAGAAGGATCTTTCTCTTGAAACAACCAAGCAGGTCGTCATCCTTTTTTCATAATGTTCAAGCCTCTGCGCCATAGAGGAGGACTGGGACGATCAGGGTCTTATATAAAGTTTAGCATAGTTGTCCGAGAGAGGGCTTTACTTCTCAATTGCCTTCTCAGCCCAAAGAAACTGCGATTGGCAAGAGTCTCTTGATCTCCAAGGTGGTGTCGTTTCCTGCTTTAACCGTGGAGCCCAGATAGACAAGGTCCCTGACTACATCGAAGTTATACCTGTCAATATTGACGGTCTGTCCAAGGCGTCGGTGTTAAGTGTCCTTCCTTGATGACAGCATGTACTTCGTCTTTCCTTCGCTGACCGCTAGACCCATCTTCGCCGCTTCTACTTCAATGCCCGCGAATGTCTCACAGAAAGCTCGCTGTGTTCTGCCAATTATGTCAAGGATTATGGTTGGGAACGTTACTAAGTCGAAATCAAATGTGTTTAATTTTTTGGAAAAATCTTATAGAGATGGTCTGGCAGAAATATTTAATATTTTTACAGTACGAAATCGGTTATGGTTTGAAATGCTTGGGTTAGCTCGATTATATGTCAAATCGTAGCTCTCCATGTAACCCACATGTGCTAAGCGTGAAGTTTTGAAAGTTCACTCGACATTAAATATTTTTGAGCACGAGTTATTTTCTTCCCTTAAATTTCAATTCGCTAAGAGCTAGGCCTTGGTGCTCAACGAGTTACACCGCAACGAAAAAAAAAAATGTCAGTTGTGTCTTCCATGGATGTGAGCTAAATACGTGACCTTTCATCGATTTTTTATACACTCCCTGTGTATGTTGTGTCTTCCCTTCAACTGCTTCCTACCTCCATCCTCAGCCTGCCTGTGACGTCTTAAAATATAAAAATTATGTCCCCCACGGTTCGTGTCACTACAGACTTTGTCTAATCTTAGCTTCACTCCCTCTCTTCAATTATCCCACGTCACACACAGTCCCTCTTTCCTTCTAATTTACTAAAGACTCACCTGTGGCAATTGTTCGTTTAATGACGAGTAACTAGACGCCCTCGATGGTGTCCTTTGAATCTCCGATGGTGGCTCAGGACTCCCACAAATCGACGATGAGCACGATGTCGACGACCGCAATGACATCGAATCCGATCGATTCCTCAAAGGGGAGATTTGCACGTGTTTTAACATCTGTAACAAAAAAAAAATAAAAATAAAAACAAAGTCTAAGATTTTGTGTCTAGTCACGTTCTTCCCTTCCCGCAATTAAAAAAGACACTCAAACACCCAACAGGTTTCACTCAAACTTCACTCATAAACAATTCAGACAGAGTTAATGCAACCGCATGACATCTATGCTGGCGGACAGCGTCTGTGACGCTGACTGACGGAATCCGACGTCAGAGGTCTTTTTCACCTAACGGTCGTAGATACAAAACGTATTTCATCGTTTTTGGCTGGATGTGTCACAATAAAAAATGCATAAGCCATTTCATTTCATTCCACTGCCTCCCACAAACTGTCCACTGTCACTGAGCGAGAGAGGGGACAGTCGTGTAAATCTGCAGTGGGACTTTGGCTTGACTGCCGGAATTACGGATGTGGAATATCTAAGCGGGTGTCAGTTCAGTGGTTGACGAGGAGGAGGAGGAGGGGGAAATGGAAGTTTTTTGATTTTGTCCATGAAAAATGAATTTATTGCAGTTTTATTGGAATTTATGAACCCAAAAGTGGAGGTTAAGTGATTTTCTTTTTTCTTTTGGGGAGAGTTGTTTTTATTTTTTTATTTTTTTGGGAGGGGACCTTTGGTTGTTTTCGGAAACAGTTGGTTGAAAAGTTGGAGAAGTCTTTGAAGATGTAATGGAATTAGTTGTCGTGATTTATTGCAAGGCAGATGGGGTTGGGTTTTATTTGACGGGAAGAGAAATGGAGGTGGATTTTTTGTAGGGAATGATGACTGAGAGTTGAACAGATGCAGGATGAGGGCGTAGAATGGTAATGGAAATCATATTTGGGCGTTTTGAGGTCGAAAAGGGGGTTTTGTGGTTTTTTTTAAAGAAGGCGGGAATTATTTTGACGATTTTTGAGGTCATTTCGTAATAGTTGCAGAAAGAATTTGAAGGTTTTCTTTTCAATTGAAGTGAAGTCAACGTTTTTGTAAATTTAAGAAAATTTTGAAGGTACAGTCGAAGCCCTCTAAGTCGAATTTTCACGGGATATCAAATTTAGTTCGAGTTAGAGGTATTTTTCGACTTAAAGGGCGTTCGACGTAGAGGATTTCGTCAAAATATGGCGAAAAAGTTCGAGTTAGAGGGCTTTTCAACTTAGAGGGCATCGACTGTATTTTTTTCTTACATCGTTTGCTTCGATTTTCAAGGAGTGAGACATAGAATGTCGATTGTTCTAGGTCTTAAAAGTTGCTCAGTAAGGGCAGCTACTTTTTTGGCTACTTTTGACTACTAAGAGACGATTCTGAAATTTTAAATCGTGCTTTGATTCGTTTTTTTTTTTTTTTCTTTTTTGTGGAATTGGAGTGAAGATGAAGACTGTGTTGAAAAAGCAGAACTTGGGATGAGAAAATAGAAACTTAGAATAGAAAAATAGAGTAAAGGATGAGAAAAAAGACGTACGGTTATGAAAGAATGGACCCAAAGTTATACAAAAAGGTCGCAGCTCGGATTTCTCAAATTTTAAGCAGTTATGAAGTCTCCATTGGCGTTCTACTTCAGAATTATATTCCTAACAACTCATTTTAGAGACAACATGGCCAAAAATAAATCTGTGGTAAGAAAAATTGTATCATTAGCGTTCTTTTACTTGTACTTGTAAAATTTGTATTTCAAATTTATCATTCGGCTTCGCTCGTGCTTTTACTTGATAATTTTCGTTTCAATTTTGCCTCCCAACAAACTCATTGACAGCATCTAAAGCATTTCTTTCTTTGCCAAGTCCGGAACTTTCTTTTTTTTATAAAACGGTCTTTCTAAAATATCATCTCTTTTCCAGTTTTTCCTCTTTCATTTTACCAGAAAATTCCACCATTAAAATCCTCTTCAGCCAAAAATAGTCTCTTTATCCAAAAGATCGTCTTAAGACGTTCACCCTCGCCCATCGTTTCCCCATCTATATCCTTGTCCTTGCTGTCGATTGCTCTTGTTAGCGGCAAATCCACCACCAGCGGCCTTCTTTTGAAAGCCAAACAAAGACCTGTTCTCCTCTCGTCCTCCCATCGAGCCGGATGAACGATTTAAGCTCACAAACAATGAAAGAGCGTCGAAAGGCGGCTTCAAAGCGCGCGTTCATTAATTAAGAAAAAAATATGAAAACCCCAACTGAAGTGAAACCGTCTCTGCTGCCATTTTCTTCATCCGGAAAGGATTTTGTGTAATTGTTTAATTACTCCCTCCTTCCGTCTTTGGGCTTTGTGAGGAAGTCCGGCCCATTGATCCATCACCCACCCATTCATTCGTCCGGAGCAACAGTCGACAATCGCAGACTTCGTCGGTCTCCCCTCGCACCATAATTGGAACTATTTGACAGAGGAGAGCAAATATTTTTCAAGTGGACATCGTTCGTAGTCCTTTAGGACGAAAGCCGCCTTGGTGTTCATTCTCTTTGCCTTCGGTTCTTTTTTTTTTGTTCGAAAATCTTTCAATCCGTTTCCGTTTCTCTCTCATTCTGCTTTTGTTTACCTTTCCTGAGGAAAACTTCTTAAGTCGTCAACGACTTGCTTTTCGGTTGCCGAGAGGAGGCTTGGTGGGTGGGAAAAGCCGTGGAAAACCTCTCCATGAGTGAAATTTAATTGAAACATGTTTGAAAGATCTCTCGTTCAGATTCTTGTGGAAATAATTTTCAGGTGTTTATCCGGTGCAGTGTTTGACGAAAAAAAGGACGAAAAGGGGTGTCAAGGATGAAGGATAACCCAGGAGGAGGCATCGTGGCCTTGAGTAAGAGATTTCCATTCATTTTAATAATTTTTTATCGGATTACAGGTGTTGGGCTTTTTTTCTGGGCCTCTGTTCAACCATTTTGGTGTTTTTTTGGGGAGATAAGAATTTTGGAAGGTCTCCTGTAGGAGGATGATGAGAAATGTTGTCGAAAGACTCTTCTGCGTGAAAAAAAAGTTTATCGTGTACGTGTTTAGGATGACAACGGCAGGTGGAATGAACGAGAGCGATAAATTTTGGTGTTTTTTCTCGGATGGATTTGTTAATCTTTGGATGGAGAAGCTGTCGTGGATGAATTGGCTGTTTTTTTGGGGACTTATGTAAAGTTCTGAGCGACTTTTTAATGGTAGGTGTGGAGACATTCCTGTGGGCTCTTAAATTCTCATAAAGACTTGGAAGAAAATGGGGTTGAGAATCATTTTTGAGGTAAGAGACTTTTGTGTGGGAGTCATTTTGGTGATTTTTTCGTGACTGGCCGACTTTGAACAGGGAAAGTCGTAGTGAGATTCCTTCTTGTGGAATTTAGTTGAAAATTGAGATTATGGAGGAGAAAATAGAGGCGAGGATAACAAACATGGAAAATTAAGTTGAAAAAATTGCAGCAAGGATTCAAACATAGAAACATTTCTTCAGACGACGCATTTTTTAATCATTTCCTGCACACTTCCTTTTCAAAGTCAGCAGCAACTCATTGACAATTGCTTCAAACTTAACGTTTAACTTTATATGCCTTCCGTTTATAGCCTCTCTTCTAATCATGAGAAAATGTTGGAAAAGGTGGTTTTCTTCGAGCAGTTGTTCCCTTTTTAAGTTGCACTTAAAAATTTCTGTATTGTCGGACAGCAATACAGAAATTGGAGAGAAAATTCGAGCTGTTGGGACAAGTTAGTGATGTGAAGAATGCAAGTCGCTGAAGAGCAGCTGAGAATATTGCTGCTGGAGAAAAGTGTTGAAGAAAACCCAGGTTTGTCCATTCCTCGTCGTTCTTTGGAATCGGGCGTTCCGTAAACGTCATTACACCGTATTTTGAATTAGGACTTGGTTCTTAAGACTTATAAAGTTCAGTTAACACAAGAAATCAAGCCGGCGGATCATCAACAATGTCGTGTCTTTGCTGAATGGGTCCTTGAAATGCATGAAAATCATCCGGAATTTTATCGAAAAATACTCTTGACTGATGAGGCCCATTTCCACATCGGTGGCTACGGTTCGGAAAAAAAAAACTAAGAATTAAAAATTAATTTAAAAATTAAACAGCCCATACAGGGCCAGAGCCTAGCTTCTTGGCTCGGAAAACCTATGATTTATTGTTGAAAACCCTTTCTATCCTCAACATGTAATTGTTTGGTGCGGTTTATAGTCCGGCGGAATCATTGGTCCTTACTTTCCGCAAATGAGGCTGGAGCAACATTTACGATGAATGAATTGCGCTATTGAGAGATGATTAATGACTTTTTATGGCCGGAATTGATGTGGACAACGTTTACTTTCAACAAGACGGCACTACATGCCACACAAGCATCGAAACCATTGATCTTTTGCGGAAAAAGTTTCCAGACCGTGTTATCTCTCGAAGGGGTGATCACAATTGGCCGCCGAGATCGATTTATTGTGATTTAACACCATGCGACTTCTTCCTTTATTGCTACGTGAAAAATAAGGTCTACGCCAACAGCCCAGCGTTGATTCAAGACCTCAAAGATGGAATTCGTGAAGCTACTGAGGACATACAGCAGCCACTTTGGGGTTTGGTGATGGAAAATCTCATGAAAAGGATGCGGTTTTATAAGCGTAGCCGAAGTGGTCATTTGACTGATATTGGTTTTCATTATAAACGGCATTCCTTCCTCTTTACACTAAAATAAACATCTGCTTATTTATCTCAAAAAATGCCATTTTCTTTGAATATCAAAATAACACCTCTTATTGAAAAACCCTGTATTTTGATTAAGAAAGCAGAAGAGGAAGTTTTTCAGAAGTGTTTTCTTTTTTCCAAGCTGATGGTAGGGTAGAAGATTCGTCTACGGCTCCACTTAAACCATATCCTGTCTTTCCTAATTATAAGCTTATGTTTCCTTAAACAGTGTTTATTTGATTTTAAGTTTCATTATCATCATTAGTGGCATAACAGCCCACAAAGGGCCAGAGCCTAGCTTTTCTCGCCTCCACTATGTTGCGCGCGTTATAATTTTGACACATGTGGAGGGGACCTACAGTTTACTGCCAGTTCCGAACGGCGAATTGCGAAAACTTTTCATGACAGAAGTACCCCAGGAGTATTGTCAGTCGTTCGCTGGAGGTGGGTCCGTGAAAAATGTTTGTGGTGTTTATTTTTCCCCGAGCTGGATTTGAGTCCGGGTACTCTCGCTTAACAGTCTGACGCACTAACCGACTAAGCCACGACACCCACAAATTGATTTTAAGTTTGAGATAACTTTAATTTCATATTCCCTTCCTTACTTTTCTAGAATTTTTCTTGTAACATGTGATTTAGAACATCTTACGATTTTGACCCCCTCCTGTGACGAAAGTCACTAAAGCTAATTGAAAAAGAAGAGGAAAATAAAACAAGATTTTGATAAATTTCTAAGATTCTGTTGATTTTTTGTTTAAGTTTTGTTACTCATCTTTAGGTTGAATTAGAACTGAAATTTCAGATTCATTAATGAGGGTCACAAGAGAGTGGTCTCTTCATTGTTCGACTGTATCCTAAGCTCTCTTTCGTATGTCTTGGCTAAACACAAGACCTTCATCATTATTTACAACACGAAAAGTTCGCCTTTGCATTTTCTAAACAACTATGGTCAATGTAAGACACAAAACAATTGATTTGTCGCCTGATTTCTGTACTGTCCAGCTCTCGAGTTCTACTAGACTCTTTTAATTTCTTTTTGATGCCATTGACACAGAACTCTCTGTATTTACCAAGTCCATTTGGTAGTCACTGAAGCAGCTGGAACCGTGCAAGTAAACAGGCAGGATTTGCTTTCTACTTCTTGTTTTCTAAAAAAAAAGTCCAAATGCCTTCTTCTCTGTCTACATCTATGTCTTGCTTGAATTCCCACATTTTCTTTTCGTTTCCTCATAAATTCACAGAAATGTCGCATGTTCGTTGCATAAATTCGCCATAAACCGCCTCTGTGCAATGCCGTGATCACCTGAAACTTGTCAAACACGTAAAAAGGAAAGGTTTTTCTATTTCAATTTTTTCTCGCCCATGGCATCTTCCCATCGTGAAATTTTCGTAACTTTCATCTTCGTTGATTTATCCTGAGAAAAAAAAAACATACAAACCCACTCACTGTGCCGCAACTCCGGACGCGTTGGTGAAGTTTTGCAAAACTTCTCTCGCTTCTCAGTCTCATCATTCAAATTAAATTTTATATTTCACGAATTTAATTAAGAAAAAAATAAAACACAATGCGTGTGAAAAACCATAAAAATAACAAAAAAAAAAATTCAAAAAATCTCCCAACAGTCTGTGCCCGAAAAGCAGGACAGGCGAATTAAAACCACAAGTGCTGTCCTGTGAGAGTTTTTTTTTTCTGCTTTTTTTTTGTATCTATTACTCGCGCATCTACTATTTGTAATGTAATTATTATCATTACTTGGCTCTTTCCCCGCATTTGAATTGTGGAATTTTTCTCACGACTCGATGCGCTAATTTCAAGTGCCGTTCGTGATCGCTCATGGGCTGTGTCTGCGAGATATCTTTGTATCTGTGTGTGCATCGCCGTCGTTTCGTTCTTGATTTATGCGCAGTGAAATTATGCTCTGGAAAACGATTATCCGATAGAGAAGCATTTGTCATTCCAGAGACCGGAGACCGGAGCAAGCTAATTGCCAGTCAAACACACGGAGGGGACAAAAAAAAAAAAGACAGAAGAACGGAATACAAATCAAATTGTATCTAAACAGCTTTGTGGTTTGTGTGTCTTTTTGTAAATCGGACAGAGAGCTTAACCAATTAATCAAAGAACCACAAAGGGACCCAACCACTCGAAGGAGGTGCCATTTGTGGCATCTTTTGTGCCACCGCATCGAATTCCCTTTCATCTATCTCTCTCTGTCGGTGGATTGATGCGGGCAGAGCGTACACTCTGCGGTTTTTGATTGTGTCGCATTAAATTTTGCAACGAGACGGAGAGGGAGGGAGATATTTAATTAAACCCTTAGAGCTATCTATCGGATGGTATTTGCGCTTGTCAAACTCAAGGTTAGGCCAGCCATCCATCCAGATGGGTCCTTTTGTTTGAATTAATTTACATGCGCGTGTGTCCTTTATTCGTGATGATTTTTCACATTTTACCTGCATGTGACAGGTACGGACGGACGTGATGTGAATTCTAATTTTTCTTGTTGTTTTGGTGATGTTGTTTGAGGTGAGGAGATAAGATGGGTGGAGAAGTGTTTTGTCCCTTTTTCTGTATGCTAATCGGTTCAGGGCGTTCGACGAACCGTATCTCCCTTTTTGTGCGAAAATGTGCATGGAAATGTATCTAGAAACTGATACGTGGTGTCTGGGCTTGTTTGCACTAGAGGAATAGATACAACAAAACGAGATTCCTGAGGAGATTCACTAATCAATGTCACACGAGTGGGAAGCGGGGGACTTGGTTGGTGGTCAACGAGTGTCATGGACCTTTCACGGAACATGAGATACGTGTTCTTAAACATCTGAGACTTTGTTTTTTTGTTGCGGAAGAGGAATTTGCCAGGTGAGCACTTCCATGTCGAGTGATGATTCAGACGTGAAACATCTTTGCCTTTGTTGGAAGACATTCAATATTTGTTAGCAGGTGGACGGCTTTTGGCTTGAATCGGCATGGAATCTCTATTTCTTGCTTAGCTGTTTTGGATCGATGGGTACAACGGCTGTAAAACTCATTCAAAGCTGTAAGGCCCGTACTGCAAAATACTTGCGGTTGTTTAGAACCAGTAAGTCACTGTCGAAATTTTTTTACAAAACGAGAGACCATCGAAATTTCGCAACAAAACGAGAAATCGTCGAAATTTCGTAGCAAAATGAAAGACCGTCGAAATTTCGTTGAAAGTCGAGAGACCGTCGGAATTTCCTAGCAAATCAAGAGACGATTAAAATTTCGTAGCAAAACGAGAGACCGTCGAAATTTTGCAGTAAAACAAGAGACCGTCGAAATTTCGTAGCACATCGAGACACGATTAAAATTTCGTAACAAAACGAGAGACCATCGAAATTTCGTAGCAAATCGGGAGACGAGTAAAATTTCGTAGCAAAACGAGAGACCATCGAAATTTTGTAGCCAAAGGAGAGACCATTAAAAACTGTACCAAAACGAGAGATCGTCGAAATTTTGTAATAAAACTAGAGACTATCCAAATTTAATACCAAAATAAGAAACCGTCGAAATTTTGTACCGAATCGAAAAACTAAAAATTTCATACCAAAACAAGTGACTGCCGAGATTTTGCAGTAAATCCGGCATGTGGCGAAATTTTGAGTAGAACAAAAAAATGTCGAAATTTTGTACCAAAAGGACTATTTGTCGAAGTTCCGCACGAAATTTTGGAACATAATCTTCAAAATTTTGTAGAAAAGCGCTTAATTGAAAATTTTTTTCTTCAAAAAGCCAAAACGATTGACTGTCGAAGTTTTGAAGTAATTTGTTAAGACTTTGTAATACGACGATTTTCAGAGCTCTGGTTACAAAACGGCACTTAGTGCTAATTGGGTTCTTCTAGAACCACCACCTCACACACACATTGTAATAAGACGAGAGACTTAATAGGAATGGGGATCGAAATTTTGTTCCAAAATGTGTAAAAGGCCAAAATGTTGCAGTTAACGGCTCATTGACAAAATTTTAATCAATTGCAATTTTAAATAATTTCTCTGATCGAAACATTATTAACATCCCTGGCCCCAAATGTTCCACTCCACCGAAAACGACGTGGAGTGCAGTTCCTTCCTTCCTCGTCACAGAAAATCACGCACCCACTTTGAATTCACCTAAATCCACTTCCGCGATTCCGGAATATGACTTTCATTTCATATTCAACAAGTAACCCGTCGATGCATTAAGCCGAGACACCCCTATCTCTCGGCCGTGGTCAACCCTTCTCCTTTTTCGCGTCACATTGCGTCGAAAAAAAAAAAAATACACACACAGAGCCAATGTCACATGTCACTAATTCCGACTTCCGCACCGGAACAAATAATTTCGCTTTGGCTTTTTTTTTTTTTTCCCGCCCGCACTGGTTGCATGCGGAAAGGGAAAACCTCGTCCAGCATCAGCCGCGTCAGGAGTGAGTGATGTGACCACGCAGTCGTTCCACTTGAGAGGCAGACACAATCCTAATAATTACCCGCCGCAGTTGACATTGCTGCTGCGGTGGTTTTTAGGCCTCCACCCCCCCAAACTCGCTGACCAGTCAACCAGACGCCGCGCCGGTGACGGTGACAACTTTGATGATAATTTTCCGCGCGTGGTTTTGATTTTCTCTCGTGTATTTTTTTCCAAAATGCATCTATGATTTCAATTTCAAGCGTGGGGACGACAACGATAATTACGCAGCTGGGTGTGGTTGCGGACCGAGGGGGATTCCACAGTTGCGCATGGACTTAATTTGGAAGAGGGGAGAGAATTTTATTTTTTTCTATTCGGTTCAGTTTCGGTCAGAGTCACAGATAAATGCTTACGCGATGTGTTCGGGCAATTAGATACAAAGATACAATCGTATCTGGAACTTAGTGCCGTATGCCCTCGGGCTGTAGTGAGCGAGATAATTTGGGTTTTATTTTTTGATTAATTTTTTCGACTGCGCGGTTAAGTGGATTTTTTTTGGACTGGTTTTCTGTTTCTTCGGGTGCTGTTGACCTTTGGCTTTTTGTGAAATTTCGAAAAAAAAAGCAATTAGATCCTTGAGTAGAGAGAAAGATAGATAAGGAGTAAGTGGCTTTTTGAGTAAAGAAATTTGTTTCGACTGTCTTAAGATGGCAAAAGGTCTGAGAATGGTCTTTGGTGGGGAATTAAAGTGGTGGAATGTTTGTTTATCGGGTGGTTTTTACCTTGGGTGCGATTTTAGATGATTTTTTAATAGGAAAATATCTGGAAGTCATTCTTTTGCATACCTATTTCAGTAGTCTGTGGCGTCTGTAATCGTAGACAGCTTTATAAAATGAAGTACGGAAGACATTTTGCCTCCACTTGCCTTTCAGCTCTTGTTTGAATGAATTTTAGGCTAAAGTTGAGTTGAGACCCAAACCTCATTGCTGAAAATGTACTTTTTTCGCATTTTTTTTTAGAAAAACGACAGAGAATTTTCTTTTCTAAGCAATTTAATTTTTCTTTTTATGGGCAACTAATTCTACCATTTAGCCAGGGTACAAACCTGCAGTATATTATATAACTTTACAGGTAGCATTTGAAGTTTATTTCGGCAAAAAAAAAAAAGGGATGATAGTGGCTAAGTGGACATATAAACAAAAAAAAGCCAGGGTACAAACCAATTATCTGAAATATTCCATTTCTGTGTAAAAAACAGTCAAGCGTTGCATATTGATTGACTGACAAAACATCCCCTTCATCAAAATTGCACGAATTTCGAAATTGCTTCATACGTTTCCCTAAGGTTTGCGCCCTTGATGTAGATCTCGTATTTTTTTTCTAACAACGATAAAGTTTCTTGTCTCTTATTCCGAACGAGTCGTAAATCATTCGAATCCAAATTTCACAAAGTTCTAGTTGAGACGCAAACCTAATTCACAATTTCATGTGTTTTTCGTGCCGTTTTCTTTGGAAAAATAGTGAATTATGTATCTGATCTTTATTGTTTTCGTTCTAAACTGAAAATCTAACAAATTCTGACATTTTATTTTAAATTCCTTCATGATTTTAGCTGAGGTATGAACCATATACCCCATTCTTTATACTTTTTCACTTGTTTTCACCAAAATTTCGTATCTAATCGCACTAAAAGTACAAAAAATCACATAAATTCTGTCTTTTCTTTCATTAGTTTTTTATATTTCGTTAGTTTTCTCATAGATGTCGCTGGATATTAACACTGGACTTCTGTTTAAGGTCTATTTTTATCTATTTGAAGCTCAAAAGACTTCGCTTTTGATGAGTAAGTGTTTCAAATTTACTTTTCTCTGACTTTCACTTAAAAATTTCATTGTTGTGTGCAAAATTTAGACTTTTTGGAGGTCGCTCTGCAAAACGAAGATCGTTATTTTTTCCATTTTTTTAATTCAAGTTAGATAACATATCCCATCGCCTTCGTCTGGTTCAAGTCACTTCCAAGGACCTTCTCATATTCCCTGTCTCATCAAATCTTCACCCACTGCACGTGGCTCCACCCAAACGACTCTCGACTGTATAAATCAAACACCGCCTCCTCACTTATAATCTCATTCCCACGAATCGCCCACCCCTCGAGGCATAATTACACATCCCCACTCCTTTGTCCTTAAGAAAACACCCACACCTCCTTCTGTTGCATTATCCCACCTTAAAACGTTCCATAAATCTTCTCACTCCGCTCCGGGAAAGTTAAATTGTTCGCACTCACTTGAGCACATAAGGACCTCCCGCTGCTGGAGTTTAATCCTTGTGCCTTGGCCAAAAATTATAGTTCGTCTCGTGTGCGTTTAAATCTCGCTCTCATTCCCCTCTCCCCCTCCCACAGACAAAGTTATTTTTAAGAAATTCCCGTTCAGAGTTTTGCAAAGAATCCCCGTCGCATGTATCTATCGCCTCCTCGTGAAGTCAGGACCTTCAACTGCAGGCCGCCCACTCTCGGTGGATGGATAATGAATTGCAAGGATATCTGCGTTCTCATCCCTCTCTTCGAGTTTGTGCAGATTCTTTACCAACAGCAGATTACTTTTTGTAATTATAGGAGTGGGTGTCTCTTGGTTTCTGCTGAGTCTTCGGATAAGCCGCCTTTATCCTCAAGGATGCCGCTAATTGAATATTTTATTCTTGAGTTTGTTGTTCGAAGCGACGGCGTGTGTGTGCGGAGGTTTTTTATTCGAAAGTTTGTCCTTAAATTTATGCAATTAACTGAAACATAATTCGTGTATCCAGGACCTCCCCTCGGAGTGAATTTCCCGGAATGCAATTCGAGACGCCACATCCGCTTTAGAAGACTACAACCGTTCGTTGTCTTCTTTTTTCGAGACTCGCAGACAATGCATGAGGGGTTCACAGTGCGGGTCGATCGCTGCTGCATCAGCGATGTGTGACGGACAAAAAGGGTTTCGTTTTTTCGCCCCTTCGCTGTCTGGAGTTGTTGGTCTATGGGCTCGACGGGAGTTACTCAGGTATGACGTGGGTTTGAAATCTGATCGATGCACTCGGAGACGTGCAACGGATTGAGGGCTACTACCGCGTCCGAAGTGATGCGTGTAAACGGGTGCAGTACAAGACAGTGCACAGTGAGGCATGGAGAAAGTGAACCTAATGAGGCGTTTTTTTGATTGATCTTTTAATGGTGATGAAGAAGATACGGTAGATTGAGTTTTTCATCGGTCGGAGTTGAGAGAGTTTTCTTCTGCTTTTTAAGTTCTTTACTGAAGAAAGCAGTTCTCCTTTTGTTTTATGTTGGACCACTTTGTTAAGCGGAAACTACGTGGCCTTTTAAGGTGGTCAAGACTTTTCTGTTTAAATCGAAGAAGTAGAGAGCTTCTGTGCTTAAGTTCTCGGCTTTAACTAGTCCTAACTCCTTTGTTTTAGAATTGTGATAATTTACGCACAGTAGTCCCACAATTTACGTCGAGACGTGTTCCAAATCGGGACTCTTCTTTGAGAGCCGCACTGTCTTTTTATCGATTTCGAATTTACTCGACCACAATTTTTTTTTATAGTCACAAACACTTCTTTTTTTTTTTTGGATCTTCAGGTTAAAGGAAGCTGCTTTGTTGGTTTTGAAATTCTGTTTGTACCTCTCTTGTCTTCTCAAAATCTTATTTTGAAGGTTTTAATCACGAAATTTTCTCATAATTACAAAAATTTCGTTCCCATTGGACGTTAGTCATACATTTTTTTATAAAAAAAAGGAAATTTGACCATCTAGTCAACATTTTCTGGGCGCCGTTAGCTCGATCGGCTGGTCGTTTGTGTTCGTCATATTTTGGCATTCCCCTTCCCAAATTTAAATACAAAAACCATCTTCTAAGTCGAACTCTCTCTAGCTCGAACTAGTTTTAATGTCCCGTGAAAATTTGACTTACAATTAGAGGGATTTGACTGTAGTTTGCCATTGGAAAATAGTGCATGCAGTTTAAAGTTTAAGTGGAAAACTTAAAAAATCATGTATCATTTCTTAAACAAGCTCACAGAGTTAGTTATTTACAACTAAATTCTGTTTAAAACTAGTAAAAGCTTCTCTTCTTATAACAGTCATCATATTTTTTGGAAATTTTAGTTTAGATTCTTAAAAAAAAGATGACATCAATGTTTGTTTCCCCTTGAATTCTGATTCGAAAGTGTGGATTGAAAAAATCTTCTCAAGTCCATGGTTGGCAAGTATGACCACAACTCGAACGTCAAGCGAAGTAATTCGCCGTGAAAAACCAACAAAATTCATTTATCATTTCATTCATTTATTTTCGGACCTTAAACACAATTAGCTTTTGTTTTTTTTTTCAATTAAATTTTGATTGAAAAATGCATATTACAAAAAGAACGCTCAAAATGCGTGCTCTGTTAAGAAAGTTCAAGAAAGAAAAATTGTGTTCAGCGACGAAGCTCATTTTTGGCTCAATGGGTACGTAAATAAGCAGAATTGTCGATTTTGGAGTGAATATCAGCCAGAAGCATTGCAAGAGCTACCAATGCATCCAGAAAAAGTCACAGTTTGGTGCGGTTTATGGGCTGGTGGCATCATTGGACCGTACTTCTTCAAAGATGATGCGAATCGTAACGTAACTGTGAACGGTGAGCGCTACCGTGAGATGATATCCAACTTTTTTTTGGCCGAAATGCAAGAGCTTGACTTGCATGACATGTGGTTTCAACAAGACGGTGCCACATGCCACACAGCACGCACAACAATGGACTTATTGAGAGGCGAGTTCGGTGAACATTTTATTTCACATTCGGGACCGGTCAATTGGCCGCCTAGATCGTGCGATTTAACGCCCTTAGGCTATTTTTTGTGGGGCTATGTTAAAACTCATGTCTATACAAACAAGCCCGCTTCAATTGACGCATTGGAAGAACATTGAAGTATTTATTCGTGAGATACCGGCCGAAATGTTGGAAAGAGTATGCCAAAATTGGACTAAGCGGATGGAGCATTTGAGGCGCAGTCAAGGTCAACATTTGCATGAAATAATCTTCAAACATTAAATTATATGGACCGTACTATCGATTCAAATAAAGATTTCATGCATTTTTCTAAATTTTATGTGTTTTTTTTTTTTTTAAAACTTTCTTATAGCTCTTAAAAAATCACCCTTTAGATAAAGAAAGAAGACGTCTTTTATAGACAAAGAATTCAGCTCTGAATTGTTTTCATAAAAACTGTGTTCCGAGAGTCTTAATTTCAAGCACAGCTCTAGTGAAAGACTTTGTAGTGATCTTTGATGAAAACGCAACTTCCAAATGGACCTCAAAATTTAATGAATTTTTTTTTTAATTTTTTTTTTGTCTTACAATTTTAACTAAAATCTTTGAAAAAGATTTTCAAATTTTATTATTATTTATTCGTCTTCGAACAGAAAGTCTGAATTTATGGCCATCGTATGTGGTAAAAATCTTAACGTGAAGTTGACATGCAGAGACCGCAAAAGTCAACAAAATAGTTTTTCCGCCCTTTTTCTTCTTATTTTATTTTCAAATTAGCGAAAAAGTATTCAAATTATATTCCCTTTTCTTCAAATTTGTCCGAAAGTCTGAACCTTTCATAAAGAAATGTGATTGTCATCTGTGGTGAAAATCAAAACGTCAATTGGACACGTTTAGGCCTCAAAAGAAAACTAAATTCTTTGCGCAGAAATTGAACTGAATTGAAATGAATTGAAAAAAAAAAAAAAAACTCCTTAACACTAGCAGAGCGTAGTTTCGATCTACGGACCTCTGGGTTATGGGCCCAGCACGCTTCCACTGCGCCACTCTGCTCTGTGACGTTTCAGTGGCTGTGGAGCTGACAGTTCAGTTGGAAAATTTACTTTCACAGTCTTTTTCCTTGAATTCAGTCAGGAAAATGTATCTTTAAATTACTGGCTGTAGATTGAACGATTTTACAAGAAAATTTATACTTTCTTGTGCCGATTTGATAGTTTAGCAGTAGAAATAAGGGTTCTAACTGGTTTGCAAATTTTGACCTCAAATTTTTTACTCTAAAGGGTGGTTTTGGCTGTGAGGGTGCTCAGACGGAACATTTGCCTTTCGATTTTGAGAATTTCTAGAATTTATGATTTTATGATTTAAATTTTTTGTGTCAACAGTTTTGAAAAAAAAATATTTTACCAAAAAAACTGAGCAAAAATTCCAGTCTAAATGGAATCTATTTCAAAATTATAAATTTTCACTTTGAATGTGCCACAAAAACGAACAAAAGAACGTTAAAGCATCCTCTAAATCTCCGTTTAAATAATCCCTCCGCTCTTTTCAAACTTATTGCCAGTAAATCCATAATCCACTTACACTTCAACTGCACTCCTTTCAAAGGATTCTATGCGGCGCACTCTAAGCACAAAGTAAAAAGATAAATGAACCGATAGATGGCTTCACTTTAGTTTTCAAACTACTTTATACCCTCAGCGGAGGGAAGGACGAGGCATGAGGTTGTAATTTCCTTCCCATCTCCTGTCTCCCTCTCCCCCCACATTTTTTATGAGCTTAAAGGATTTAATACTTAACGATCGACTTGAATAGAAACATTGACAACAAGTCTATAAAATTTCCTGTATCCACTTCCTCTCCACCGTGTGGCATCCATCCGGTGCAATTTGAACTTAATTACGTTCGTTCGTTCGTTAGTTCGACGATCAAAGGTATCGGTATCTTTCGTATCAACAAGTTACCCTTCGAGTATCTTTTAAATCTTTGTGTGTGTGTGTGAGAGATGTGTTTGCTCCTCCTTCCGGATGTTTGACAGCGAGGAAGCGCCACCGTGATAATTACCCCGTCATTCTTGACTTCTAAATCATTTGCACGCATGCAACGGCGGCAACAGGAAATAAAATTTAATCACGAACTCGCCTCTCACCGAAAGAATGCCGCGTAAAACGACACGACGCCGCGTCACTAAACGCGCGATGAACTATAAAACCAGATTCAACATCCGGTTACACCATCGGCAGCAGGATGCTAGGAAATAGGAAAATGTCATCAATATCTTGAGAATGCATACTGCAGACTCGGTCGCATATTCAAATGGATGAATGATGAACTGCTCTGTGTGTGTGTGTGGAAGGAATTCCTGCAGGCGAAATTATTTTTTTTTTTTGCTCTTCATCCTCATCCTCGCTTTGACAGAACGCAAGCCATGTGTTCAGCATTTGGATGGGAAAAGATGAAGCAACAGATTGCAGGTTCAGGAAAATTGAAAGAAACAAAAAAAAAACGAGGGATGCTGCTGCAGGATTCGCCTGTGTGTGTGTGTATTTGCGTGGTGGTGCAGTGCTGTGGAAACGCTGGGAAATTGTTTCAAATTTCCCATTTCAATTTAGCAGGTGCTTCTGTTTTTTGAAAAAAAAAAGATTCTATATCTGGGGATTCCTTTTTTGGAAGGGAGAGAACGAAATTTGAGAGAGATGCGTCTTTTTGATGGTGGCCTTTAAAGGTGGAGTGACTTTAAGGGAGTTAGTTTAGGAGTGCAGGAAACTAAGATGGATTACGACGGCTGAGCAGGTTGTTTTTTAGGTGGTAAATGGTGATATGTGAAGGACAAGAGGATTGAGGTTTGCAATTTTTGTAACTCAGGGGATCCAAGTTGCACTTTCACGAACGTGTTTAGAAAACAGAATCAAGTTTTGAGCTTTGTGAGGTTGGTTTGAGGCCTTAGGAGCTTTGCAAAATTCGTATGTCGAGTATTTTCTATGAAACAGGACTGTTTATTCACTCTAGAGATGTCAAAATATTTTCTGGATTCCACTTTTTTGTTTGAGTTTTTTTGTTTGAGAGTTTGAAACTGTTATTGCAAAATTTTTATATTTCTACATCCAACTTAAAGCAAAATGAACATGCCCAGAGATTCAAGGGGCAAAACTTTCATATTCTACACTCCGCGACTACTGGTTGAGACTAGTGAAGGGAGCGTTTTTTTATACCTACCCGATGGGTATTTTTATAAGGGTACCCACCCAAAAGTGGGTACTTATTTTAAGTAAGCAATTTTATACGACCTAGCCATTTGGCACAGATGAAATAGATGAAACAGATAACACATGTACACAATAAAACGTAGTCTTTTAAGAGTATTAATGTGTACTTTCTATGGAAAAAAAAAAATAACTATACAATTCAATTTTTATTTTATGAAAGTATTATGGAGTATAACTTGAAAGACTTGTTAAAAAAACCATTTATTTGAATATGAAAATGAAAATACATGTCATTCAAAGTATTGCCCATCGCTAGCCACAACTTTTTCCCATCTTTCTGGCAATTTGTGGTTTCCGTCCCAAAAGAACTGCGCCGGCTTGGCGGCTAAGAATGAATCGAGCCAATTTTTGATACCGTCAACTGAAGTGAAGCGTATTCCAGCCAGGGCATTCTGCATGGACCTGAACAAATAGTAGTCAGAAGGGGCCAGGTCTGGGCTATACGGCGGGTGGGGTAGTGATTCCCATCCAACATTTTCCACAAATTTTTTAGCCCGTTGAGTGCGATGTGGCCGAGCATTGTCATCATGGAAAATTATCGATTCGTGTCTAGTCGCGTATTCTAGCCGTTTTTCTTTGATTTCGCGGCTCAAACGAATCAGCTGAGTTCGATAGAGTTCACCAGTGATGGTTTGACCGCTCGGTAGCAGCTCATAATAGATCACACCCTTCTGATCCCACCAAATACAGAGCATCACCTTGGATCCATGAATATTTGGCTTGGCCGTCGACGTTCCTTGTCTTCAACGTCAAAATCACCACTTTTAAAGCGTGCAAACCATTCCTGACACATTCTGACACTTACAGAATAGTCAGGGTAAGCTTCAATGAGTAAACGTTGCGCATCTGTTGTCCTTTCCCCAAATGAAAGTAGTGAATTAAAACTTCGCGCAAATGTTGTTTTGAAGGCACAAAATTCGACATTTTAAACGCAAAACAAAACTTGTGTAAATTAACTTGTGTATACTTTGACAAATGGAATTAACTAGATTTTTCGACGCTCTTTAACATACAATAGCTGTCACTGTCAAAAAAATAGCGCGTGTGAATATATATGAAGTTAGTAACAATGCTCGTCTTTCAAGTTGTACTCCCAATAGAAAAAATATACTAGGAAAAGAAAAAGTTATTACCATAATAATCTCTGTCATAAAGCCAATTATTGGGTAGATGGTGAAATTTGAAGCCAATTAATGCATAGGCCACAAATTATACAAATTTTGAATTAGAAAATCAGGGACAATCGGAGAAGAAAATGAACCGAACTGCAGTCATCAGAGCCTTAATCTCTGTTTCAGATTTAAATTCTTTATCTTTTATTTCCTTCCAACACTTATTTTCTGTCTTTAATGTCCCATAATAATAAAATCTTCGAATAACTTTGATTTCTGATGTTTTAATAAATACCTACACATAATATATATTCGTTTAGGAAAAAATTCCGGTAAATAGATCACTAGTTGAAACGTCTTCTCGATTTTGAAGTTTCTTAATATTTTTTTTCAATACCTGCTACAGATGTTACTATCAAATAATGAGTGCTAATGAATATATAAATTCCTGAAGGTGCAAGTCGATTGCATTGCGTTATCTCTTGAAATTTTGCAATTTGTTGTCAGTCGATCCTAATAACTACAATATTTTAACGCATTCACGAACGTACCCGTCCTAGGGCTTTGACAGCAGCTGCATTTTTGACATTTTGGTCTGTCATTGAAAAGAGTGCAATCATGGTTTTTAGACAGAATATAAAAATAAAGGTGTGTAACATTTTTGGCTTCGTGTCTTTCTCTTCATACCATCTCTTATTTTCTCCGCCACCCCTTCTTTAAGTATCACCGAATTCGCAAATACGTAAAAATATATTAGGTTGTCAAATATCCCCCTTCCGCCCTTTTGTCTTTTGAATTTGCCGGCTATGTACAAAGCGCTACAGAGCTCGTATCTGGCAATACTATACATCATTTGAAAGGTCTTGACAAAACCTACAAAACGACGCTATGCATGATTAGTTTGGATACGAGCTCTGTAGCGCTTTGTATTGTTCATAGCCGGAAAATTCAAAAGACAAAAAGGCGGAAGGGAGATATTTGACAACCTAATATATATGTTCTTTTTTTTTTTTTACTATTTCGAAATTATTATTCTGTATCATATTCTGTTTCTCTCTTACTATGTATTTTCATGATAATATTTTTCTTTTTTGTATCAATTCATTCATCAAATCAAAATTACTTTTTAATGCTTCTTTAAGATTTCATATCTTGTAGTTTATATAATGAATAAATAAATGGAATGAATAAAATAAAATGATCGCTACAACTGGCTGAGATAGTCTTTTAAATTAAGGCAAACATTTGATTTCCATTCAATTTTTTTTCATTCAACTCTTGAGCATAGTGTCCATAAAACTTTTCGGAATATGCTTCCAATAACAGAGGATTCTTTTCCATTATCCATTAATTGTGGCCACTGATGGCCTAAATAATCAAATTTGTAAAATCGAAATTTCTAAAAATTGTCTTCATTATAAAATTTCTGAACTTACATTAGTTGTGTAAGACTTTAAGCACCTCTGGAAATTTATGAAATGTAATAGAAAGATTGTGCTTCAATAACTTCTTTTTGCTTAGCAGATTTTTACTGGCAGAAGTGGAAATTTAAAAAAAAAAGTAGAAATAAAAAAAAGCTCTTAACGCTAGCAGAGCGTAGTTTCGATCTACGGACCTCTGGGTTATGGGCCCAGCACGCTTCCACTGCGCCACTCTGCTCTGTGACGTTTCAGTGGCTGTGGAGCTGACAGTTCAGTTGTCCTTTGTTTTTTGCGGTATTGCCTAGCAGGTAAATTTTACTGCAATTCTTTTTAACCTGTAAATGTGAGGTGTAAGGGTAAACCCTCCTGAAGCCTTAAATATGCATTGTCAATCAAACTAGAATGCGTTTAGCAGTTGTTTTGGTGGCGCTTCTTCTATTGGTGATGTGGTTTTAAAAGAAACTCTTCCTCCATTCCACCAAATTCCTAGCGATAAGCGTCTAAAAATACTCAATGGTTCAGATATTTGCTGATTTTCCTGTGATTCTTGAGATGTTGCTAGATGGCTCTGATTTGAATTTGTTAGAAGACGCGTCTCTTTTTTTGTTTTCTTCAATTTATTTAGCGTCTGTGTTTTGACAGTAATTAAAGGTTCTAAAATGCATTTGACTCATGTTGGTCATTCTGTTTGCCTTTCAAGCGTTAAATAAAGTAGATATTTTTTCAAGCATATGTCTTTCTACTCAATTTAAATTATTTCTCGTATAAAGGTTTGCAGAAGTAAGACTTATTGTCTTTTGTAGCGCAACAAAGGCGGTTAGAAATACAAAACAAAGTTCCAAAAAATTACAAAAAATGGAGTTCGGTAGACTCTGAATACTGAATTTTAGAAGAAAGAAAAAGTGATTTACAGACATGCATAGTAGGGCAGACAGTTGGAACGTAGAGGATGAGGGAATTAGCACTTTTCTAGAAAATATTTAAAAAAGATACCACATGAAGTGTTTTTCTTAGATTATGGAGAAGGATGAGTTGAGATACTGTTTTCACATTTTAAATGTAATAATTTCTAGTTAAGAAGATCAACGCGTTATTAGTTTTTATCATCTGCAATACCGAAATTTTCTACATTCAGCCTTTTACATTTTTTCAAAAAAAGTGCTATAAATTGATTTGTTTTATTTTGTTTATATGTTCTAACTTGTATTTTATAGCTATTTTTAATAGTTTTTATCAAATAATTAATAGGCAAAGTGAAGCGTTTTTTGTTAGCTTTAAGTTAAAAAAAATACGAAAAAAGGCACATGTGCTATCTTTTTGCCGCATACTGTAGCTCTTTTAAAGCCTGTGTTAGTTCTTACTTGCTTAATATGTGCTGTACTCCTTTATTTACAAAACCTAGTTTCTAAATCAAATATCTAATTAGATCTTCTTCTGTTCTGTTCTGTTCGTTTTTATTATTTGCTAAGCCTCAGATGTGTCATCTTCAACTAGATGGCGTCCTTTCCTGTGCTCAAATTAGCTGCCCATCACAAAACGAACCATTACCTCACTTCGGTTGTGAAGAAAATTGTTTCATGAAGACTTACATGACTGTTATGTTAAACTCCCAGCAATTAGCAACAAAAACAGGACCTGATCCATTTCTGGTGTGCACCACTGACCTGCACCTGTTCACACGCTCACTTCAAATTTTTTTGTTAACATTTTCTCGCCTCTGCTAAAACACGAATTCCTTCTCAGTGTCTCCTCACAAAAAACATTTCACCGACTTCTCATCGTTCAAGTTCGTAAAAACACGAATCACCACCTCGACAAAAACCTAAACTGAATTACACTCGCTCAATTACCCAATTGCACTTCCTCTGGCCGTCCTTTTGGCCGGTCGGAAAGGATACACTCGAGGGAAGTAGATACTCGTATCGAAAAGTATCTCTCTCTCTCTCCGTTGTCAAGTGTCAGTTCGTCTCCTCTTCAGTGCACTACATTTGCGTTCAACTTGAATTTTTTGCAAATTAATCACTGCTACCCGACGAAGAAGATACACAGACATTTTTTTGAGTGTGGGAAAAAAAAGAACTGCGACAAGTTCTTCGTATCTCCTCCCTTCCTGTGTGTGAATGTTTGACAAGGATATAACTTTGTGAACTTGCCATAGGAACTCGAACAGCACAGCAGAGAAGAGGGCTGAATATAAATCACTGAAAAGCGGTCTCGACAAGTTTGGTAATTGATTTTCTTCTTGACAATTTTTAGCCGAAGTTCGCGAAATCGATAGGCACTGTTGCTGCGGATGATTTATCGTGGGAAAATTTCTTTTGGCTTCGATCCAAACAAATTTTCAAAATGTGCAGTTTAGGTCTTTTTTGAAAACTGCACGCGCACCTGTTTTTGAAAACACATGTGCGGGTATGTGGGAATTTCCAATTAAGATTCGATCAGGATAATATATCCCTCTCCCGGAAGTCTTTCAAAAATCCGTGTCTGCAACAAGTTGCCGGCAACATGTGCGGACGCCAGCTCTGATTGGAGTCGCCTCCTAGATGACCATATGCGTTCTTTTTTCAAAAAAAGATTTCTTTGGAATTCCACAGGATATGTGACCATGTGTCGGGAATGGACGACGATTCTGCTGTTTGTACAGAAGCGGCCGTAATTCGATACCACCGCGCACCACCGGTGTTTGGTGTTTGGTCGGGATTGTTTTTGAATATTTACTTTGATTCTTATGCAATGGAACCTTCCCGGTTCCTTAATGGAGTTTTCTTTCCCCCCGTCTATTTGTATTTCTCAAAATGGGAACCCCAAAAAAGAGAGATTATAAGGAGACCATTTGTATTCGATGGATGTTCTAGGAAAAAAAAAAAATTTTGATCGTTCAATTAATGGAGGTTCTCGGTCTCGTTCCCTACGCTGATGGCGACTTTGATGTGTCTATTTGCGTTTGCTTTCTTCTCTCATCGAGAATTCGATGAATCGGCCGAGTGGCGGATTGAATTTTTATTGAGATTTTCTGAGGAATACGGGAAGGATGTGCCGGGACGGGAGCATCTGTTTGGGGAGAGATGGAAGTGCGTACCGCAGAATAAACACCTTGGAGGAGTGAGTGGAGGGATTGATTTGCTTTCTACTCTCGGTTCGGGTACAGTGGGCTTAGGCAATCGGAGTTAATGGAATTTCAAGAGGCGTGGTGGTTGGGCAATGACCTCGTCCTTGTTGTGGAATGGTAGGGAGGTATTTCAGAGAAATCTGAGGGGGGATTTTTGTGGTCGTTTCATCTCAGGGTTGAAAGAAGACGTTTTTTGGGTGATGAATTCTCGAATGGACTGCAGTCGTGTCACGTGGAGGTAGAGGGAACACCTTTTTTTGGTTAAAAATGGTTCTTAAAGTTATTCCTAGAGCTCGGCAGGACTCTTACATGTGCTTAGAGTTTTTTTTTATCCACTTTTCTGTTTTTTTTGTTTTTTAAAAGCTTATTTTTGTCGAATTTCAAACACCGTTGAAACGCAGCATTGGTTTTTACGGAGTTTTTCCAAATTTGATGTCTTGTTTTGCCTGCCCTAGGCATTGTTTCAAAATGTGGTGGAACTCGAGGTATCTATCGTGACGAGCAATATTTCTATAGCTGTAGTCGTAGTTTCAAAAAATCTCGAGGTCTTTTGCTTCTTTTTAGTCTGTTTCGCAAAGATAATTGTCAAATAGATTTGAATAAATTTTTTTTTCATTTTTTGGTTCGGTCAATTTTTGGTTTCAAAAGTAAAACTAAATAAAATACACACATCGCTACATTTTTACTGAAAATTTTATTTTATTATAAAGTCTAGACCTTGCCATTTAGTGTGGAAGACAATATTATTTGAATGGCCGCCTGGGAAAAAAAGGTTTTAGCATGCAACTCAAAGATGCCAATGGGCAGTCAATTTTCGACCGAGCGACAAAAATTATGACACTTCAAATAGCAGCCAAGGTGGACGTGTATCGAATGCCAGCGCTTCCAACTTGCATCTATGTAATGAAGAACTCTGTAGTTGCTGAGCAGAAAATGGGAGAATCAGTAGATGGCGCTGCTTCGAATGTGAAGAAACATAAGTAATTTTTTGGTACTAAGTACCCTCGATACCTTCGGCCCGTGCTGTGTCTTAAACAGGATACTTAAGGGTAGCCCCAACCCCCTTAGCACGCGCCAATTATACAAAAAAAAAAAGTCTTTTTTTACCAAAGTTGAAGATGTTTCCTCCTGTAGATCTTTTCTACATCAATTTTTCCCGGTAATCCTTGGAAAGCTTTTTTTTTTATAAAAATGGATAGAACTGAAACAAGTCAGGAGACATCAGAAGGGCAATTTTAAGCTGGTTCGTCAGTAAGGGTTAGAATTGTTCACTTGCTATGAAAGATTGAGTCCCCAGGACCGGTGGTGGATTTTTTTTTTAATACATTAGGTTCATTTTATCAAATTTTAATTAAATTTGCACTTTATCGGCCAATTAGTAGCAGATTAGACTATTTTCATATCAATAACCCCATTTCCCTCAAGTAGGCTTCGGTCCATTGACTGTTTCGGTACTCGACTACCTTGAACTTTGTTTCATTTTCTTTCTTTTAACATATAATTTTATTTAAGAACTAACTCTGATCAGGTTTCGATAAAAAACTAATTTTTCCATGGCCTTAAAGACGGCTGCGACATTTGAACTGTAATTTTTGCTTATCTCTAATAAAAAAAAATTCCCACCACTTCTCTGCCTGCTCAACGCTCTTCCACCTCCTTCTTGAGCATGGCTTTTCCTCGGCTCCCCAAAAACCTCATATCTCGCTCCATCTTTTGTCTCCACATTCCACTCCAATTAAGTCCCATCGGCGCCTTGATTATTCACTCAAACTCCACAAACAGCTGCCGACTCCCGATTCTCACCGAAGTCTCTCTCATCCATCCGATAACAAGCTCCAAATTGATTTGAACCTCACACCAATCCCACACGAATCCCGTATAAATTACGTCACAATGGCATCCCTCACAACTCCATTCTCAGACCCATCTTGTTTAACCGCACCACTTAAGTTTTATTATCTCCCCCGATGTTTTCATCGATTTTGTAGAACGACCTTTTAAAAGAACGTTCTATAATCAAATTTAATTCTCCCGCCACAGATGCACACATTTCCTCCACCTCTAATTAAAATGTTCTCCAAAAAAATAAAAATTTAATTTAAATCATCTCATGAATATTCAGAGAAAAGTTCACAAGAAATCTTTTCCTTCGATTACTTCATTGTGAGCTTTTTTTTTGTTTAATTTCTTGTGGATCTTGAAGATACGAAAAAGAATTCTCTTCCTGAGAACTTCACAGTGGGAAACTAAATTTCCCCAAACGCAGTTTTTTGCTTGTCTTGATCTTTTTTTTTTTTGTTGAATTTTTTTGTTTTTCCACACAAAGTGGGTCAAGTACAAGACCAGGCAGGTGAGAGATGTGATCTGAGGCAAGAGGCCGATGATGAAAAATTTGAAGAAATTCAGAGAGAGAAAATCGTGAGGAAAACCCCCCATAGAGTGTGTGTTAATTATCGTGTAAATACGTTCAAGTTGCGTTGATTCGATTACATAAGACCGAGATAGGTAAGTCAAAGACACTTCCAGATCCACTTTACCAAAACAAAGAAACGAGGCTTCCGGATGCCGACCCCGTCGATCGTTAATGAGTTCTTTTGTTTGAAGAAAGAAAAACATTTCATCATCGCCACTCGAGAACTTTTGTGTAAAAAATCCACGACGACTTAGAAATGTATCCGCGGCTTTTATTAATGACTTCTGTTTGAGTTACACGATCATTTCGCGATCACTGATCACTCTGAATCCGGTCGAAGATTAATGGATGGATACGCGATATCCACGGCACTTTGTGATCAATTAAGCTCGTTGTTGGTTTTATCGTAAGACTCCCGAACGCGGTGGGAGTGTTCCTGAAGTTATTTCTCTATTTACGAATCTCATTAGAATATCTCTTCGTCTTGTTTACTCGTTTTTCTTTTTTTATTTCTTCGATCCAAATTTGAAACCTCCGTGTGTGCCACGAGACTGGCACGAGGTC
Organism: Syritta pipiens; assembly: GCA_905187475.1. Taxonomy (NCBI): domain Eukaryota; kingdom Metazoa; phylum Arthropoda; class Insecta; order Diptera; family Syrphidae; genus Syritta; species Syritta pipiens. The sequence continues at coordinate 10,750,716 of LR994573.1, forward strand.
TTTTGTTGTCATTCTTTCTTCTTCATCTCTCTCATCCATTGTTGTGTATCTCAAATGCAAATGATAATCGAGGAGGACGAGAGTGCCATCTACTCCCACACACTCATTCTTTTTTGTTTGTCTGGAAAAGAACCTAAGGCAACCTTTCTCGCAGAGTCGTCTCGTATCTCGTATCATTTTTGGGTGACATATTGAGGTATTAAATTTAATTAGATAATCAATTGGAGCGAGAGATATGAAGGAGGTGTGAAAGTCAACAAACGAAATGCTACAACTTTGTATCTTTCTTTTTTTTTCGGTTTTTTTTGGTGAATGTGGGTGAAATGAGTGGAATTTTATTGAGGCAGCCATTTGGGTTGACATTTGGTTGATGATAATAAAATTCGAGTTTTTTGTTTGTTACGCGGGGGCTTTTTATTTTATGGGAAGAGGCAGCGTTTTGATAGAATTGACCCAATTTTGTTTGTTTGCGCGACAGATGTTGTTCTGGTGGTTATGAAAGAGGAGAGTACTTTGGGATTTCCGAAAATGGTGTTGGATTGGCGTCAGCGTGGCGTTTGGCGACTAGTTTGGGTCTCAAACTAGGCTTAAGTGTCTAAATGAAAATTAATTATACTAGCCGCGGCAGTAACTCCACTTATTAGGAAAGATTAAATCCGTGGCTTAGTCAGTTAGTCCGGACTGTTAAGCGAGAGTATCCGGGTTCGAGTCCAGCTCGGGGAAAAAAACACCATAAACATTTTTCACAGTCCCACCTCCAGCGAACGACTGACAGTCTTCCTGGAGTACTTCTCTCACTGAAAGCTTTCGCAATTCGCCGTTCGGAACCGGCAATAGACTGTAGGTCCCCTCCACATGTGTCAAATTTATAGCGCTTATTTTTTTAAGAAATTGTGTTTATTTTATCAAATTTTCTTTAAAATTCATCTAAAAAGTACTGGCCCATTGGCTAAGCCTTGGGGTACTCCTCTTATTACGAAAGATTGAGTCTCCAGGACTGGCCGCGATAATTTTATTCAAGAAACTGTCTTCATTTCACCAAATTTAAAACAAAATTGCATTTATTTTATCATATTTTCAAGAAAATTCATTTTAAAAGTACTAATCCTTCGGCTTAGCGCTGAGGTACTCCAATTATTATGAAAGATCGAATCCCTAGGACTGGTTGCTGTCATTATTTTAAGAAATTGTCTTTATTTTACCAAATTTCAATTAAAATTGTAGTCAATTAATTGCTGATTAGACTTATTTCATGTCCAAAAACCCCTTTTTTCTAAAGTCAGTTAAAAAGGCATCATTTCATTGACTGTTTCTTTCTTTATTCTAGTACCTAGAAAAACTACTGCACAATTTGACAAATTCATAAGCGTCTAACGACGCTTTGATTTGAATCTCCTCTTTTTGCTTTGTACTTCTTCCATTTGCGTAGCATCGCTTCTCATCGGGAATATCTTGTGTCACATACGATCCTAACCACCTTTCCACTTGTTATTATTCAATTGAAATTTCATAATCGCCTCCAACCCGCCTCGTTTTTCGATTAAAATTTCATCCCATTCATCGCCCAAAGGATAATTCTTAGCAACGAATGTTGGCGCTGTTTTGAGTTTCATACAAAAACGCTTCATTCTAGTAGTGATCCATCATGGCAACATTGTGGAACTTCATCAGCCACACTTTTTTCGTCACTAGTACAGCTCATTGCATGCAAATGCGATCCCTGTCGAAACTGACATCAGCTCCTTGTGCTCTAAAATTGTGTCGCCTTACCTTTGTTTAAATGGGTTGTGTTCAACTTGGACCTTAGTAACCTCTGGATCTTGAGCTGATCGTTCTATTTCCAAATTTTGTGAATTATTTCGAACCACCATCAATTTGATTCAAAAGAAAAAGGTCTCTAGAACAAATCCACTTGCCAGTTTTATGCAAAAACATATAGTTATAAGAATAGACCCCACAGTGGAACGTTGTGGAACTCCACCAATCGCAAGTTTTTGTCACCAGTACAGCTTATAGCGTGCAAAAATTTACGCCAAGTCTGATATCAGCTTTTTCTAATATCAAATTTTGTTGCCTCAGGTTCATTTCAAAGTATTTTGTTAGAATTTCGCCAATAGTGGAACCACAATCACTTATTTGTCGCTTCATTTCAGAATTTTATAGATAATTTTTGAATCGCCATCACTTTGATTTAAAAGGAAAAGGTCTCTAGAACAAATTCTCTTCACAGATAAGGTCAGTTTCATACAAAAACACGCCGTCAGAAGAACAAGCCAACAGTGGAACGTTATGGTACTTAATCCATTGCACTTATTTGAGTCGTAGACCTTAAAAAAAGGATTCCAATTTGTGGAACATATATCAGCATTCGTTTAGACGTAAATTGAATGTAAAACCTAAGGCATACGGGAATCATGAGTTGATCGTTTCAACTCTAAAATTTGTAAAACAATTTTCATACGATCCGACTTTCGTTCAAAGAAAATCGTTGAACAAATCCTGCAAAATGAAAAGGGTAGTTTCATACAAAAACACCTCGTAAAAAGGGACAGTCCCACAATGGAACACTGGCACTCCACTTTTTCGCACGTATTGCAGTCGTAGACCGCTTAAAAATAAGTGAATGTTGTGGAACCCAGCGTACTGTCGTAGTCAGAGTGTTGAGTGTTCAGATTTCCCTGCCTTTAATTTAATGTCGATAAAATTTGTGCGAATAAAAGTCGCTTTGGCTTTTCTTTGAAAAAAAGTTTATTTGAAAGAGTTTCAGCAAAAGAAAAACAACATTCAAGCAGTGAAACTTCACTACAAATCTCTGACATGCAATTCATCACACGAATTTCAGCGCTACTACTCCTCAATATACACGAAAACTGTTACTAGAACAAGCATAAGCGTCTTATGACCACAAATTTCAATTCCATTGGCTTTCTTTTAATTATTTCGAGGATCATTTATGAATTTCATTGAATTAAAGGTTCTAAGAATGACTCCTTACCACTTACAACTTCTTTTAAAAGTGACTCCTTTCCACTTACATTAACTGCGCTTCACCTAAAAAACCTTTCTTAAAAGAATTGACCCATCAACTCCACCCTGCGGCAGTTCACAAACTCAAATCCTTCTCCCACGACTACGACTCCAATCTAAACTATTTTCGATAGCCCGCATCTAATCGCTCCGAACCACAAAAACCCACATCTGCTTAGTTATTCATTTATTCCAAAAAAAAACTTTATCATTTTCATGGTTCAGTTCGTTTAACTCTCGATCTCTGTCGCATGTGTCCAATGCTAATATCCTCACGCAATCGTTCCACAAAACAAGAATAGAACCAAAAAAAAAAACCCACCCCTGTGTTGTATGTCCATCACGTCTCACAATCGATAACCATGAAACCGAAATTCTCAGGAAAATGCGCCTAGCGCCTGTTTTCCTCTCACGAGAAACACACACCTCCAAACAGGTTCCGCTTGGGATACCTGCTGGGAAGAGCAAAACCTGGATAAGAGAATTCAGATACAGTTCATCTTGTATCCTTACGATGCTCATCATCATCCCTTTACAATTGATTCGACTTGTTTATGGTTTGAAGTGAGAAAAGCAGTTAACTACCGATCACGTAGTGAGAAGATCAGATCTATTTTTTTTTGAAAAAAAAAAAAGGAATCCAGGGCCTTCTGTCGTGAGGTGAATAGATCCGCACCGTGAGAACAACGTAGTTGATGTCCTTTCTGCAGCATCATGTTGCTAATGGTTGGAGGTTTCTATTTCTTGGTTTTTTTTTTTTTTGAGAATTCATACAAATTCAATTAAATTGAATACGAATTTGAATTATTTCACGATGATTTATCATGAAAATTGTCGCCTCGTGTCGTCGGGTGAAGAAGTCAAAAGCTAAGGTCACCAAAGAGACGAGTGAATGGTGTTTGTGTGGCTCAGTGAATTATGATGTTTATCATTTTATCACGGATTGGGAATTGTGATGGATAATTTCATGGTGCGAAATGTCAGTTGCGAAGGTGAAAGATGATAAATTGAGGACGAATTTAGGTGCAAAGGAGGAAGAGTAATCAGTCTTTCTATTTTTGAACATAGGTTGAAATGAAATTTAGAGTTTGCAAAGTGTCAGGTGAGACGCAGTTACTCTCTTTAAGGTTTCTCTAAATTTGAAATTCTGGAAAATTGTTGTCGAGGCCTAATTGTGTACTCTGGTTTTATTTTTATAAGATTCGCTGAGAAATGGATCCTAATCTGTTTACTCTTCCTTTGAAGTAATTTATGAAAGCTTGAGCAATCCAATTGGTAGTTTTCTTGAATACTTTAAAAGAAAAGACGTCTATTTTTTTTTTTCGTATGAAAGCCATTGTTAAAAGCAAGTGTTTTTGGAGTAACATTTGAGGTGATCTCGAAAGTGACCCTGTTTAAGGTACCCCGAAATGAAACCTTTGTGAGCTTCTGCATTTTCAATATGATTAATCATTGATTAAAATTTTTTCCTCAGTTTTTGGGAGTCATCACGAAGCCTATTTACTCACAGAGTGCAGGCGGATCGCCTTTTGCCTGCAAAGGCACATCAGACGAGCTATTTGCAGTCTCTAGAGGCGATTTGGTTGTCTCTGATCCCAAAATTATCGTTTTTTCTACTTATTTTTTCAGGAAAATTCAGTTAGAACTTGTTTTTTTTTTTTAACTCAGCTCTTAGAGGCAGAGTGATCTTGCAGATGATAGCGAAAATCGACACCAGTGAACTTTTCCATTTTCGTCGAGCTAAATTAATTTGGCAAGCAGTTTTTAAGAGTCAAGATAAGTCAATTTAGCTATCATTCCATAGTTTCACATTAATGGGTTGACTTTTTCATGCGATGATACATTTGGTTTACAATTTGTTACCTCTCTAAGGCCAATTATTTGGTCTGTACGGTTGTTTTTGCTCGTCGTTTCCTTCAAAATGGTTTGGTTCTTTGAAATTTCGTTCAAAACTACTTTGTAGAACAGCATGGCAAGGAACGAGTTGAACTTGTTTCGGTAGACTCGAAAATTTTTTTTCTTTTAGCCAGCGGTCTTCGATGTCAAAACCACGCCACTCTCGGCACGTTCTTTCACTAATAGCGGCCTCACCATAGGTATTTGAGAGCATTCGGTGAGCCTCAGCCGCAGATTTATTCATTTTAAAGCAGAAAATTAAAACCTCCAGCAAATGACGAGAATTTGGCTCGTAAGCTGACATGTTTAATGGAGAACGACTTTATGATGCAGACACAAATCGACTAATATTTCGATGGCGTTGTGTTTACAAATACCTAAGCTTATTGTATGATATCCACGATTTATTTATTTCGACTACTACTTACCGCTACAGCCATCTATTGCAAAACAGCGGAAGCAAAGTTGTACACCTAATATATAAATTCTTTTACAAATTTTCAAAACTTTTCGAAGCAAAAATTTGCATAGAACAACCACTTTTGGAAGAAAAGATTTAACCTTGTATCCAAAGATACACCATTTTAGCCCTTAGCATTCATATCCGTTCGGCTGAGAAAGGCTTTACGTGTTTTTGTTTTTTGAACTAATTGTTACAAACATTTTGTTCGAAACAATTTTCTCGAACTTCATGGCGAAGATTAAGTGATCATGTTCAGGTTATTCCAAGCCATTTAAGCTCTCAGCATCCATGTTCGCTCCCCAGCTCAGAAAGACAAAATTTCTTGATAAATTCTTCCGAAAATTCACTTCGAATCAATTTTTTTGAACCCCGTGGTGAAGATCAAGTGGTCGTAAAAGTGATCGTGTTAAACTTATTCAAAATTTTTGGTACATCTTCTCAGCCAATGTGGACATTCTTTTCCGATTTAAACAGAAATTTGCTTGGAAGCATTTTCGATGCTTTTTCAGGTCCGGTTGTGATGATGGAGGCTCGATTTGCATGCTAAGGCACAACGGAAACCCGATTTACCACACATAGAGCCTTACAGGGAGGTACCTCTATGCCTTCGGCGACGAGATTTTAATATCTTTCTACAAAACCACTGAAAATCTGCGACACTTCTGTCTCCTAATTTCACACGTGTTCATCGCATGGTGTCAAATCCGCATACACGCCTCTGAAATGAAAACATCACCTCCTCTCCTCTGCCGCAGGCCAATTATTCGCTCTTAAATCTGAATATATCCGTCCCCGACAAATAAATTTCCTCGTTCAAAAAATTCGTTACAAGTCCCAGCCCACAGATTCCACCCTGCGGCACCCCATGGATTCTCCTGTTCGAACACACAAATTCATTTCCCATGCAAATTTCCACATCCCGATATGAATGAGTAGATAAAATCACAAATGTAAACAACACGTTTTTTTGTTTTTGTTGCCTATCATGAAAACGAAACTAACGTGAGAATGCAAAAAAAAGAATTTTCACTCCTGCTGTTGTCGTAACAGATACAGATACAAAAAAAAACTAAATTCCAGCAGAAAACTTCAAGTACTTTGGATTCGGTTTCCACTGCTCAACTGTGACTGTGACTGTGTTTTTTTTTGTCTGCCTTCTTAATAAATTATATCAAACTCACCGGACGACGGATATTACATCCGCCTCTTTAGATGGTCGTTGGTTTCTAGCGAAAGCATGCGGTCAGACGGCTTTTTTTTGTTTCGTCTCTGGTTTGTTTTGCAGTTTTTTTTTTTGTTTTCGTGGAATCAAGCAGCAAGTAGTTGAGGTGTTGTAAAGGTATTTGCACTCCTGTAATCCCGAGTCTCACACACGGAGACGGGGTGGTTCTTGGTCAGCCACGATCGAGAGTGAGAGGAGGAATTCTTTTTGGTTTTTTCTTCTTTTTTTTTGGTTTTTATGGTTAAAGTGGGGGAAAGTTGCACTTTAAATCAAAGTCAACGTCAAAAATTTGTGGTTGAACATGAACGCGATCTGCATGGAGACTCGAAAAAAAAAAAAAAGAAAATCGAGATTAAGACCGAAGGAGAGAACGAAGGCGGAAATGCGGTTATGCAACGCGTCGCTTCGGTCGACAATCTGGTTTTTTGAAAATTTTTGTTTCTTTTGTCAGCGGATGCTCACTCGCTGCGCATCTGTGTGGTGTTTGAAAAAAAAAAAGATACTTGTATCTCTTATTGCTAATTAGTTGAATCACTTAGCCGGTGTGCGCGGTTCGTGGAAGTGACGATAGTCACCTGTTTTATAATTCCACTCGGAGATGTGTCACGACGGCGATTCGGTAGCGCGATCAGTGCTTGAGCTTGTTTTGCGGAATGGTGTAAATTCCAGAGAAGTCATTCGTCAATGCGGCTGAGGTTTGGAAAATATTTTTTTCATCGCTTGACAACCGAGGTACGATGACATTCGAGAAGAAATCCACGACGGATTCGTGGTCGGTGATTTCTTTCGGTTAACTTCGGTGAAAGCAATGAGTGGTACTTAAAGTTAATTTGGGCTTGAAAGCAAGCTTCGAGGGTCATTGGCAGCATGTGGAGATACTTCGAAAATGGCCAGATAATCGGTGGTTTGATGAGAGATTTCTTTGTAGTTTTATGTGATTGAGATACGAATCTTTGTGGTTTTATGAGATGAGATTTTGCTTCTGTGAGTCTATGATGGGTATTTATGAGCCCTTAATTATCTGTCTGAGTCGTACTGAGCCTTTAAACTTTTCTTTTGCTTTATGTCTGAGCTTTGACCGCAGCAATAAGCTCGGGATGAACATCTTTTCGTACTTTCAATCGTTTTAAACGTCAAGTCTCTGCTAATTGGACAGTTTTAAGTCTCCAATGCTGGTTTAAGTATTAGATTGTCAAATATCTCCCTTCCGCCTTTTTGTCTTTTGAATTTTCCGGCTATGTACAAAGCGCTACAGAGCTACAGAGAGGAGATATTTGACAACCTAATATTTGCTTCGTTTCTCAACTTCTTCAACTTCTCGTAGTTTTCAGGCGACAAAAGATGGGAAACGAGAAATGCCTTAGTTTAAGTGGCAGTCACACGAAAGCCTGCTTAGGTTTCTTAAAAGATGGCTGAACTGTGGTTGCCAGACGAACGGGACTTGTCGGCATTGTCTTGATACTTTTAGGGTGTTATTATTATTATTATTATATAAAATTACTAAGCTAACATTTTCTGACATAAATTGCAAAGGCTTAGCTTTTAGAGTAAACGCTTTAGCGGTGTCCAGAGTGTCGCATAAAAATTATTTTCAGGTATCCAGCAACTTTGCTTTCTCTGCTCTATGGCTTGTGGTAAACTCTGTTCGAGTTTCGGCGACTTTTAAAAATGATTTTCGGGTCTCTAAACCCACGGGAGCACTGAGAGCCCAAAATTGCTCTGCCCTGGAGTTCCACAGGGTTCTGATTTTCGTCCCATTCTTTTAATATTTTTTTCTTTTAAGAAGAAACAGAAAGAAGCGCTAAGTATGTGACATCGTTTTGTAAAAAATTCCCAAAATATATACAAGTCTTCTAACGAAGACTCAAAACTATTAAACACAAATTTTTGACAACTTCGTCGCTTATAGTTCTTCTTCTTCAATTTTGCAATTTGAATAAAAGAAAAAACACGAACTTGATCTCCTTCATCATTACGAAGACCTCAAACCCAAAGATTCGCTCTCACGTGGACTTCTACAACGTTGCGTGTCGGTTCACTTCTTTTGAAATTTTGAATTTTGAAGCAAAAGAGGAAGACGATGAAGTAGAAAAAAAAAGAAGACGACGAAAAAAAAAAGAAAGAAGCAGAAGAAGAAGATGAAGAAGAAAAGTGAAAAATGGAAAGAAGAAGGAGGATATATTGTGGACATTAAATATGGAATACAGTGGAAGCCCTCTAAGTCGAAAATCCCTCTAAGTCGAAAATCCCTCTAACTCGAATTTTTTCGTCATATTTTGGCATTCCCTTCAATTTTCCATAAAAAATCCATCCTCTCAGTCAAAAAGCCCTCTAACTCGAATACACTTTTTCGACTTTTGGTCTGTTTTCAATACCTCTTACTCGAAATTTTTTTGTAAAAAATAAAAAATTTCCTCTCGCAACTTGTATCAAGCACGCAACTCGTATTGCGTGCTCTGACTCTCTCTTAATTTGGCACTGGACGACGAACACTTTTCATTTCATGTTGATTTTTTAGTGCAAACACGATGAATTTACATGAATTCACAAGCATCCGGAAGCCTAAGATTCGCTTTGGCGTGGGTTTCAATGTGGGTCCAGGCCTTTTTTGAAGTTTTTTATAAATTTAAGCTCAAGAAGGATATTTGGAACATTTTCTAACATCTTTTTTGGATATGAATCATTGAATAAGCATGTTTGGTGAAAAAGAGTTTAAAAAAGCAGATGAAAGTGCCTTTCTTTAAGGTTTAGATTCGTGACTTTGACATATTTTTAAACATGACTTTCTTATAATGAATTTCTTAAACCTCAAATAACATACTATCAACATCATAATAGCATCTAGAGAAAATTCCCAAAAAAAGTTTGAATTCCAAGAATTTTAAAAGCAATCTTTTGATGCAATTTAAGTTACAAAAATAATCTCTCAGAGAAAAAAAAAATAACATCTTAAAAATTACGTTCATTCGAAGTTTTTCAGTTTACGTTTACTTGGAATTTTTCGGTCTTAAGTTCAAAATCCTCAAAAAATAGAAAAACTTGTAAGAATATGCAACAAAAAATATCTCTCTCGTCTGTACACCCACACCGCTCCTTTTAACTACCCCCAGAAAATGTAAACTCCCAAAATTTCAATGGAATTTCACTTCAATCCCAGACCTGTAAAAGACCCCAAAAAAATTCCCGTCGTCTAAAAGATTGCAAGAAAAAAGTACAACGCCCGCCAAATTGAGCTAAGAAATTCGCCCAACAAAAGGACCCCAATTTCTACGAAACACAAATCCGCATGCCCGATAATGTCCTTCCATCTCCCATCTTCAGCATTTCCACAGAAAACCAACAAAAAAAAAAATCATTTCGCTGCGTTTATTTTCGTGGAATCATCAGCAGCTCTGTTTAAGTGTGTCCCCTCGTCTAGACGATGATGCTTCCCTTCCCCATCTCCATCGCCAAGCAGCAGCTAATCCTCAAACTCAACTTTATGCCGACAAATAAATAAACATCTGGTGGCAGAAAAAAAAAAGATACAAAAGAAACCTCACAAATACACACATTTCCTCATGAGCAACAAAAAAAGGAAAAAAAAACGTTTATCGCGAAAAAATGTGCCCTCTTCCCGTCATCGTATCTCTCAGATAAATAAACAAATATGCGCTTCGTGATCTAAATTCTTCGAACTCAACAGAAAAATAACGAAAAAATTCAATTTCCGCATACAATCATCCCTTTCATCTTTCTTTCCTGCGCTTTTTTGCTGAAGAAAGAAGCGATTCAGGAAAAAAATTCAAGAAAATCCGCAATTTGATTGCATACAACCTCAAATTCCCCTCTCAATCAAAAAGAAATGTCTCTCATTTTTATGCGAACGACCTTGTGGAAGACGATTAATCGATTGAGTTGATTAATCGATTTAAAAATTTGACTTAATTCGGGCGTTCGAATGGAAATTGGGCGTTGAGAAAACAGATCAATGACTGAAAAAGTTCACACGATCAGTAATTTAATTAAAATTATGAAATTGTGAATTTTTATTTCTTTTTTTTTTTTCGAAAACAATGAAGGGCCGAGTTCACTAAGTGGCTGCTGCTGTTGGTGTGCCCGTGCTAATTGCCTTACAACAGACTTCGCCTGCCGGAGGGGGTTTCTTTATGGGAGATAACACGGGTAATTTTGTGTGGAGTTGTTTGGAGGTGGTAACATTTGTGAATTGCCTGAGGGTGGGTGGGAAACAATTTTTTTTTTGTTTTCTTGTGGATCGAGTTGGAGAACAGAAGAAAATATGTAGAAATGAGGAGGTTGCGTAATCGGATGAGGGAATTTGGTCTAGATGGACTTTAAGTTGCAGCAGATGTTAGAAATGTACTTCCTTATTCGTTGGTGAGGGATATTTAAGAGAAAAGGGAGAACAAAATAGAGAAATTTGACACAGACAGACACAACAGATGGACTGAAATTGTATTTTAGAATAAGCTTACGACACTTTTACAGCAATTACGCTAATATTTTTGAGTTGAGTATTGACGGCCAGGAAGGTTTTGCTGTGTGTTTGGTGGGATTGGCCGGTAATAATCAACTATGAGCTGCTCCCATACGGCAAAACTCTTAACTCGGATCTGTACTGTCAACAATTGGATCGTCTGAAGGAAGCAATCGCCCAGAAGCGGCCAGCTTTGGCCAAAAGGAGAGGAATTGTGTTCCATCAGGACAACGCCAGGCCACACACATCGATAGTGACTAGCCAGAAGCTCCGGGCGCTTGGTTGGGAGGTTCTTATGCATCCACGTTATTTGTTTTTTAATTAATTGGTGCGTGCTAAAGGGGTTGGGGCTACCCTTAAGTATCCTGTTTAGGGGGTACGAAGGTACCGAGGGAGAAATGGAAGGAAGCATCCACGTTATAATCCGAACTTGACACCAAGTGATTACCATCTGTTCCTGTCCATGGCGAACAATTTTGCTGGTGAAAAATTCGCTTCTAGAAAGACTTGTAAAAATCGACTGTTGTACTGTTGTTGCTTGTAAAAATCGACTTATACCTCTATGAGAGATGCATAATGAAATTACCTTTAAAATGGCAACAAGTTATCGAAGAAAACGGCGCATATTTGACCTAAATCGGGTCATTTTAACTATGGCAATCAAAGCCTTCAATTTCATGCAAAAGAAATCGATTTCTTTTTACTACAATTACTATTTTTGAGTTGAAAGCAGATGAAATTCATCGGGTACGACAGATTTAAACAGTCTGAACTCTAAATTGAGCTAAAAGAGAGTTCAATTTGAGCTCAATTTGAGCTCAATTTGAACACGGCTTACTTTCGAAGAGATTTTTTATAACGCTTCACGATTTTGCGTGTCATCCTTGCGCAGGGGCCATGCTAATCGACTCTGTATCGTTCCAGTTTTCCGAAGCAAGAGATTTCTTATATAAATTCAGTAGTTGAACCGTCCAAGAAAGACAACTACGCCTTCTTTTAGAGCCTACACCTACTTTCAGAAGTCTGACAGCACATCAAGAGACCTTTTTAGAATTGAATCAATTCCGCTCAAATGGCTCTTTTGGTCTTAGATTTTGGATGACATGCAGCTGAAAATGTCGCTTTTCTCCCATCGTTCCTTCTATATTTGAAATTTTAAGCTTCGAAATAGTTTCCACAACAACATTTCTCCTAAAGTCGTCATGGTCGCCCACTCAACTGAGTCTCCATTTAACAGCCCTTGAAGTCCCACGTCTGCCTCTCGTTGTAAAGTATTCCAAAGGTGTAAAAAATCATTGACTTTCATTTGAATTTCTTTTCAATTACCTTTCTCAGACCATTTTTCTCAGATTTTGCTTAAAAATGATGGAGGATGAAGGACAGAAGACCATCGAGACTCCCCCGCAGTCTGTATCCAAAAATAGCCCACCTTAAAACCCAAAATACACCGACCAACGTCACAACTTCTCCCCAAACAAAAACAAAACAAGCCTTCAACATCTGTACCAATCGATAAGCCCTCAAATTAATTGGAATTACGAATTAAAATCCGGTCATTGATCTCCCTTTCCTCCTCGAAAGAAAAATTGATTAAAATTTCGGATTACCAACGCTGTCTCTAATTGCTGGTCTGGAAATTGAGAAGCCATTCTTCTCTTATTTTCTTTCTATCTAAGATTAATTTTCGAATAAATTTAACTTAAAGAAGATACTCCGCTGCAACCGTCTCACTCGCTCGCAATTGATTTGTTTTTCTTTTTTTCTCGTGACATTCTTTTAACGGTGGAAGGAAAATATAAACGACAACAAACGTCGCTTAAACATAATTAAAATTCCACATAACAATGCCGAGCATGAACATATCATCATCATCCATGGAAAGCACTTAGTCATGCAATAAAAATGTTCAGATACTTTTTTTTTTTTTTATTTTGTATCCACGAGAGTGGGGTGCTGTGTAAGCGAATGAAGTACACTTTTTTTCGAGTTGAATTACTCCACTGCCTGTGTGCCCTCAATCGAGTTTGTGGAGTGCTCGATAAATTTTTCCTATTTTTAAATTTAACAGAGAGAACAGAAATAACAAACACTCCCCTCAAGGTGAATGTCGATAGAGGGCGTTTTTGTGGACCACCACACCCGCGTTTAAGTCAAAATCTCGACGAAGTGAGTTGTCAACAGTCAGAGATTGAAAAATTGATCACTCAAGCTGGGGTTGGTGCAGCAAAATTTGCATACAAAAATATTTGAGATGAATGCCAGGCCCATTTTTTTAAACCTGGCTTCGGATGAGAGTTCAAACCTCCACCGAGAGGCTTCCTAATCTCGATAATCGATTGAAGTGAGTGTACTTAAATCCGGGTTAATTGGCAGAAGCTGAGTTTTTGTTTTTTTATGAGCCCACGACGTGATTGAGACCCAAATCTAAGCCCGGCTTAGAGGAAATGGTTCATCAGAAAATACCGCTCAACATTTTCTATTTCTGGGTCATTAGATTGAATTTGATTGTCTAAGCACGGCTCTAAAGTGGCATCTTCGCTACTGTCTATCCCCAAGTCCGGCTTAATGGAGAAAAAAAAAATTGTATCTCGACTTACCGTCAATTTCTTAGAATGCAGTTTGAAATAATCCACAAGGTCGTTGTTTGTAATCCGTTTCAAGACAGAGATGCAGAAGCAGAGTCTGAGCTCTCGTCGATGATGATGAGAGATGCGGTTTTTCCTTATTTCTTTTTTTTTTTTTTCCTGTTTTAATGTTGCACTTGCACTTGGAGGTAATCCACTGTCACTTTGATCTCTTTTTCTTGATTTTTCTTCACCTGTTTTATCGAATAAATCCGGTTGAAGAAAAAGGTCGTTGTATGCCTTTCAATTGCAGAAAGGCAGCAGAAAAAAAAATTCACTTTACTTCGATTATTTTGTATTCAAGATACACACTTTTCTTCTTTTTTTTCCACAAATATGCACACGTATTTTTGGTTTTTTTTTCTATCTTTTTTTCGTTGAAATTCGGTCAAATTTCAGTCGTAAGTACTCGCGAACGCATTCATGCGAATTATTTTTCAAAGACACACGAAATAAAACAACCGAACGGGAACACTGAGGGCGGGTGAGTAGGTCTGCGTTGTTTTTTTTTTCGCTTTTTTTCGTTTTTTCCGTCAAAAATTCAAATCCATCTTCACTCGACGTGAACTCGGTCGAAACTGAGCGGCGGTATGTTGACAACGATCGTGTATATCGAACGTCGAATGTGGAATGCATCGCAGTCGTTCTTGTTGTTTTTGGAGTGCATGTGTGTCTGTATCCGTGTGTGTGTGGGCACACACAGAGAGACTGGTCGAGCAACATTCTTTGTTGCTTTACACGGGGCGCCGCGACCGGCACGCAATCCGTGAGATACATTGAGTGAGTTTTTGTTTCTTTTCTCATTTTTTTTCTCATTTAAGTACGTGTGAGTGAATTTTGTGGATTGTGGGTCGTTTTAGCTGTCACGCAACATGTGTCTGGCAACATACTTTTTTTTTTCGGTCGTTGAGCTCACTCGACGAGCTGCCCACATATTTGCCTATGGCCTATCTGCTTAGACACCTAATTATGGCTCCGTATTGATTTTAGATAACTCTTCGCATGTGCAGCGGACAATTAAAACCTTTGGGGTATCTTTGTGTGGTTTACTCGCGCATCCGAAACGTGGGAAGCATCACGCAGTGTTTCGTTTTTTTGATTCGAGCGGTGTTCCGGGGAGTGGTTGTTGTTTTTTTTTATGAAAAGGTCATTTTTCGGATGAGGTGAGTCAAAGGATGGGCTGTGTAGGACGAGGCTTGTGTGTAGGTTGGGATGTTCTAGCCTGTGGTTGTTGAAAATAATCTGAATTTGATGATGGGGCTGTTTTTTAACGAGAATCTAAGGCGATTTATGGGAATATTGTTATTGTTTTTTGATTGCCTTTATTGTTTTCCGTTTTCTTTAGTTGCTTATTATTGTTTCTAAATCTTTTATATGAGGTGGAGAGGTCAAATAGTGCTCTCTTTCATGAAAAGAATTCGTTTTCTAAGCCATTTGAATATATGTTTCGCACTGTTTTGAGTGTAGGTTCTCGTTTCAGAGATTAAATTCGATTTGATTTGCTATTCAAAAACGCTTGTTTCTTTTCTGTGATATCTAGGTCTGCATTTTGAGTAAAGTCATAGACTAATTTCTTCAAGCAGATTTGAACGAAAATCGTTTCCAATAAGAATGGGTCGATATTAAGGCGAATAGAACAATTTATGTTATCAATAAAATTCTTTTTTCGTTTTTAATTCCTACGGTTGCTATTTCATGTGAATATTTGCTTCAAAATGGGAGCCGTGGCTTATATTTCATGGTGGATTTTATATTTCAAATCGCTGCTCTTATTTAGACTGCTATCCGTCTCCTTTACTTACTTGTCAGGCAGAGAACTCTTGAAGGGTGCCTGAGCTAAAGCTATTTCCTAACGTTGATGTACCTTGGCATGTTGCTTGTAATCTGAAAAATTAAGCTGTTCTGCGTCCGCGATCACTTGATCTCTCTACCGGAGGATCCGTCTCCCTCCTTTCAGGATTCGAAAACCCTTTCAGCTGGAGTGCTTGTGTCAATGCTTGAGTGGGAGAGTCATTAAAGTCGACGTATTTTTGCCTTCCGGACAAAATCCTCATCTTTGTACACCTCATAAAAGTCTTGTAGAGGTTCAAAACTTTTCGACTGCTTGAGCATATACGAGATCTGTTCAAAAAATAAGTCGAATTCTCAAACTTCGCGGGCTACGCACATTCGATTATTGATTTGTTTATTTTGTTATGTTGGTACACTCGTCTCGAACACATGTTTACAGTTTCAGCTTTATAGCATATTTATTTTGTTTGTGAGAGGCATAACAGTTAGACGTGTTTTGCGTGTTCGGCGATTTCCTGCTGTCGAAAAAAATGGATCAAAGAATTTGCATTAAATTTTGTGTGAAAAATGGAATCAAGTGCTCAAAAACACTTGAAATGTTGACAGTGGCACACGGCGAGTGTACTCTGAGCCAAAAAAAAATGTTTACAAGTGGTACAAAGAGGTACAAGCTTTTCAAAGAAGGTCGGGAAGATGTGAATAACGACGCTTGCCCTGGACGCCACAGCACATCAAAAACCGATGAAAATGTTGAGAAAGTGAAGAGAATTGTTATGCAGAATCGTCGAATCACTATTAGAGAAGTTGCTGAAGATATCGCCATGCCATTCAATTTTTTTTGGAAATTTTGGGCTTGCAGCGTGTGGCAAAATAGCTGGTTCCAAAATAGCTGAATTTGTACCAAAAATATTGTTGCTTGTTTATAGTTTTTTGGGCAAAAACAACACCGTAATCATGCCCAAGCCCCAGATATTTGTGTAACATTCCACCAGCCAAATTCGTTGCCCACATCCATCTGATTCAAAAGATGGATGGCTGCACAATGGGCCTAGCTTTGGCCTAAGTGTTTTCATGCCCCAGCCACCGTATGTATTCACCAGATTTGGGCCTCTGGGTCTTTTTCCTGTTCCCAAGATTGAAGAGACCCATGAAAGGACGGTGTTTTGCGTCGATTGAAGAGATACAAATCGAATCGCTGATAGAGCTCAAGGGCATACCAAAAAGAATCAGAACTGCTTCGAGGATTGGAAAAAATGCTGGTACAAGTTTGTTATATCTGAGGGGAACTACTTTGAGGGGGACAAAATAGAAACTGATGATTCTTTGAGGAAAATGAAAATTCACCTTATTTTTTTTTAAACAGACCTGGTATAAAGACCTTTTGGATTGAAATTTGCCTAAAGCTTTTAAAGCATCCCTCTCTGTATTCTCAGTATCTGTGTGGGCTTGGTCCCATCAATTGCTTTTGGCTCATTCATCCCTTATCCTTTTTTTTTGTTCTAGAGCACCATTTACCATAATAATTGAAGATTGACGTTTTTTCGTCTCCAAAATGCCTTTGAATTCAGAAATTACCTTTTTTTGCTCTTTTTGCATAAAAAAAATTTATTTCGCTCTCTAGTAATTTTTCTTTTTTGTGGGCGCCGTGGCTTAATCGTTAGTGCGTCGAACTTTTATCGCGCACAACACAGTGGAGGCGCGAAGAAGCTGGGCTCTGGCCCCGTATGGGCTGTTACGCCGAATATTTATTTATTTATTTTTATTTTTTATTTGTGCAAGGCAAATACGAATCATTTAAGTCTTTAGACTGGAAGCAGTATAATGAAACTGGAAAAAATTAAAAATAGTTGTAGTCTAAGCTCATGCCAGGGGTTTCCAGCCAGGCAAAAGTACACCGTGACCCTAACCTCATTTTTTCTGACGAGCTACGTTTAAAATCTGATGCTTATATCGTTTTTGGCTCAACTAACCCTTTCATGCCTGAAGTTGCTTATAGGTAACATTCGATATTTGAGCTTCGTCCCGTAATCTTAATTTTTTCTCGAATTAGGTAATTATGTTGTGCAAGCTTGTAGGCGAATCTCATTATAAATATTGATAGTCATTATTTTTTTAGCTGATCTGGGCTGAGTGCACACTCAACGAAAACTTAACAATTAATTTTGGGCATGAAGGTCTTAAGTTAAACTTCCAATCTTGTGTTCCTTCTCCTGAGCAGTGATCCCCCACAACAGGATCCATTTAAAGTGTCAAAAACAAACCTAAAACTTAGGTTCTTCTCATTTCTATTCCTTTCCGACTTCCTCCCAAAAAGTCTAGACTCAAAACGAAGTCAAAGTCACGTCACTTTTCCCCCAAAGGTCCATGAACCCCATCATTTGATTTCCCTGCTGTCCCTCGTCAAACTCCAAAAAAATATCTGACCACATCCCCGTCTCATCATCGTGCATTGCGTATCTCCAAAATGCGTCCAAGCCCACACGTGTATCTGGAAGCAATTTTCGTGTTTGTTTACAAAATTCTTCTCTTTCATTTATTTCGTGGTATTCAGAGCGTTACATGACTCAAAAAAAAAAAAAAAAAAACTCAAAAATGTTTGTAAATAATCAACGAGGGTCGGACGTTCGGTCATAAACACGTTGTTAGTCGGTTGATAATTGAGCTCGCCCGCTGACGGATGGATGGACGAGTGTGTCGGCACGATGCAGTTTATTATCATTCACCCTGATCCACTTATGATCATCACCCGAAAAGAAGCACGCCACGAAATTTCACCACAGCCTAGATACGAACAAAATGTATCTAACGAGCTACCAGCAAACCGTTCGCACTTCCTCGACTTTTGGATTTAATTAGTTAATGGCCCGGCAAATTTTCTGTCTATCTCTGACTTGTCGGCTAATTGGCTTTGGTTTTTTTGAATTTTTGAATTGCGAAAGTTTCGCCAACGATGATTATGTGGTGAGTCTCTTTTTTTGGGCGTTTAAGTTCATGGATCGATGGTCATTCAATGTCATGACCGGCTGAGCTATTTCTGTGACGAATCGAGTGTTTGCATGCAAATCGCATATTTTGAATAAGTTTTTTTGATGTTTTCATCAAACCAAAATAATCATAAATTGGCGAATGCTCATCTGGACATTGTAATAAGTTGAGGAGCACGGGGAGGGGTGATTCTGATTAATATTCGCGACATGAGTTTTCACGGCGCATAGTTGTCTCCGTCCGTGTTCCCAGGCTGACATCATATTCGCTCGCTGGCGGGTGTCTCTCGGATACGAATCGATGGCATGTGGCTTCATATTTATGCTGCACGTGCTTTCGGGTTCAATCTAATGACGGTTGGCGGATTGCGAGAGATTTGTTGGAAAAGATTGAACGTGTAATTGAGTTCCACGAGGTTGTTGACAATGTTGAAGGTGCCACTCAGCTCTTAATGAGGTGATCAGGTGGCTTTGAGGATTTCATCGGATTGTTAACAGTTCGTTCTGTCGGTGGGAGCTTGGTTGTCCAAAATGCTGTTCTATAGAAACACTAATTTTGAGTAGTTCAGCTCCAATTTAGAGTCGAAATGTGAGTCGCTTAGGTAAAAAGGGAAATTCGGTCTAAAATTCGACTTTCTTGAAGGCTTTAATCGATCGTGAGTTCAATCGAAAAGCCGAAGACTCAAGAAGAACATACCTTCAGCAAAATCTGGACTAGAATTCTTAGATAGAAAATAGAAGACCATGAATTCCAATTAGAAAAGTGGAAAATAGATTTTGAAAGATTTTTCAATAAGAACAGGTTGATGTTAACAGCCTCTGGCAGCCATTTTACTCACGAGACGTTTGTCAAATTAACCGCCGATTGTTCAGTGACTGAATCCAATTCCATGTGAAGTAAAACGACCCCAGGAGGCTGAAGATCTAATCTTGTAAGGCACTTGGGAATACTTAGGAAAATAGCTGCCGAAAGCTGAAAATGCGACTAGAAGTTGCCACGTGTTAATTTTCAATGACCATTCCAGTGCACTTTTCCATCGAGAGAGAAGAAGGAAGCTAATGAGAACAAGACTGTTAAAATTAAATTTAAAATGTTTTGAGCTAAGGTTGGATCTTTCATAAAGGTAGAATTTCTATTAGCCTAAAATCCTTCTTCGCCTCTGAGAGAGGCTCTAGAGAGTCTCTTCCTCTTAGCCGCCGTGTCCTCAGTCCTAAGACCGAGTTCCTCTTCAAATTTTATGAGAATAATCACTTCAGTACATTAGATACTCACTTTCCCCTGTAGGTGTTGCACATCTCCTTGATGTTGCGATACCGAAAAGCCAGCTTCCGCATCCAATCGACGCCGCCATGTACGCCCGTTGGCAGGCAGAGATTTGGCGGCGCACCCGCCAGCGCCCCAGTGTGGATGCCATCTGTGGCGAAGTTATAAAGGGTGATTTTTTAGCTATTATCTTTTTGGCAACACTGGTTTAAACAGCTGACGCACGTTTCGTATTTTGTTCAACTGTCAAACATCTTCAGTTTGGTCTATAATTTAACCATGAATCGTTTTACAAACGAACAACGCTTGCAAATTATTGAATTTTATTATCAAAATGCGTGCTCTGTTAAGAAAGTTGAGAAAATTAAGAAAGTGTTCAGCGACGAAGCTCATTTTTGGCTCAATGGGTACGTAAATAAGCAGAATTGTCGATTTTGGAGTGAATATCAGCCAGAAGCATTGCAAGAGCTACCAATGCATCCGGAAAAAGTCACAGTTTGGTGTGGTTTATGGGCTGGTGGCATCATTGGACCATACTTCTTCAAAGATGATGCGAATCGTAACGTAACTGTGAATGGTGAGCGCTACCGTGAGATGATATCCAACTTTTTTTTGCCCAAAATGCAAGAGCTTGACTTGCATGACATGTGGTTTCAACAAGACGGTGCCACATGCCACACAGCACGCACAACAATGGGCTTATTGACATTTTATTTCACGTTCGGGATCGGTCAATTGGACGCCTAGATCGTGCAATTTAAGACCTTTAGACTATTTTTTGTAGGGCTATGTTAAAGCTCATGTCTATACAGACAAGCCCACTTCAATTGACGCATTGGAAGACAACATTGAAGCATTTATTCCTGAGATACCGGCCGAAATGTTGGAAAGAGTATGCCAAAATTGAACTAAGCGGATGGACCATTTGAGGCGCGGTCAAGGTCAACATTTGCATGAAATAATCTTCAAACATTAAATTATATGGACCGTACTATCGATTTAAATAAAGATTTCACGCATTTTTCTGAATTTTATGTTTTTTTTTTTGAAAAACTTTCCTTTAGCTTTTAAAAAATCACCCCTTAGTTGCTCTAGTCATGTCCATTGTCGTCCGTCGTTGATGTGCACCTGGTCGCACTCTTCGATCTTGTTGAAGAAGAAGTGAGTTGATCACTAACTCAGCTACCTCGGCTTATACCCATGGCTCGAAGACGGAAGAATAACCGAGGTAGACATCTACACCAGGCTTAGACATGCACAGTACAATCAGACATCCTAATTGTAGGAGTGTCTTTCAAGTGGTCAGAGAATCGGCCAAAATGATGTTAATGTTGTCGATACCACCATTCTTATTGACAGTTTAGCGGTCATAAAAGTCATTCCCGCTACGAAAATTAAGTCAAAACTGATTTTATGTTGCCCTGAAGAGCTTGATTCTTGGCTCGCAAAAACAGAATTAATCTCCACTTTTTGGTTATTTTGGCGTTGCATGTCTTTGGGGAAGGTCGTTACAGGGGGCGTGCAGATACGTCTTGCTTCCTTTGATCGATTACGAACCACTTTTGAGTGAATAACACATGATACACAATAATGCAACTTCGCATACAGCTTGGGAAGAAGGTAACCTTCCCATATTGAGGCTTCGGAGATATCTCTCACATCAGCAGCTTCCACAATATTTCGTATAACAAATTTCTTAATTGCTTTGCCTCTTAGAACACAACGTGCACAGTTCATACAACGAACAAGCTTCACATGGCCACGATTATGCTTGTAGCGACTTCCATTACAGCGTTTTTTCGTCATTTTGTACAACCTACACTCCACTCTGTCTTCTTTTAAGATGTTCTCCGTTTCATTCGTGCTTCTCTTGAGCTCCTCTCCTTCTGCTGCGTTCGACCTCTTCTTAGTTTTTATTTTTATAAATTAAATTTAATCTGTTGAAAATCTAAAATTATCTCAAATATTAATTGCTATAGTAAAATGTCTATTTTCTTTCAAAGGGCCATTCTGAAAGCTCTAAAAATCTTCTGACTTCAAAACCTTATCCCACGTGCCTAAAAAAGAAAAAAATCCACGAAAATTATTCCATGAATTGTATATTCTGTTTATCTAATCCTTATCGTTCTCCTGAAGCTTCTTCGTTTCATTGGCTTACTAACTGATCCTGGCCTAAATACAACTCTTAAATCTCCAAGACTTATCCCAGCTGTGTTGCCAATTCCAAAAGTCTCCGACGACTAAGACACACTCTGTCCCTCCCATACTCTTCCCAAAAACCAGCCAACTGCTGCTCCCCGCCTGGTCGTGCGCTGTGTCCACTGCGTTGACGTGCCGATACCGTCCGTGCCCACGTGTTTCGGCCACTTAAACTCATTCCCCCAAAATGGCATCACGTGGGCATCCAGCATTCCTTTTCGAGAGCATTTAACAATTCTTCGTTCGTGTGGTCTCCGAGAAATAATCGTAAATTTCGCAGACCGAATACGAAGAGGTCAACGCATTTTTATGGCTCGCTCTCCAAAGCCGAGCCTCCTCGGTGCACGAAATCGACTTCGACCCACTCGCGGATGTGATCCATTCTCGGCAAAGAGGAAATGAATCGAATCCACACAAAAATAGCCTCATCCATAAATCTATCTGAATCCTTTTGGGCTGCTATTTAAAATACTTTTCTCAAAGGATCATCCATCCATCGTTTCCATCGCCGCGTGGAGATAAATGGAAGCCGATTCAATCGAAGGGATACATTGCTCTCAAAAAAAAAAAAAAAAATAGAAACACGAACAGGTAGCAGAGTTCCACCCAAACGAATGTCACTTGTGCCACCGTGTGTATCTGTGTATCTCATTTTGTGTATCTACTCGATTTAAAGACCTGAACTGTTTTCTGTTTTGAAATATTCGTCACTTTAAGGTGAGTCTCTTGAAATTTATTGATTTTCAAAAAAAAGAACAAGAAGATACACAGAACGGTGTCGTCTTCGTCTTTTCGGTCGTCAGTCGTGTGGCGCGGTGTTGAGCGCGTTTCCGATGAAATCGAGGCAGGGATTGGGTCAGGTTTTGTTGTGAAAGATGAACAAACATACAAAAAAAAAATGTTTTTCTTGTTTATTTTAATATTTTGTAACGGTAGCAGAGTGAAGAGTTGGTTTATTTTTTCTTTTCCTACGTGATTTGAATTTGTGACGGTGATTTATGAGAGTGGCTGACTGAGAGATGCGGATGGAAGATGTCCTTTTTGAAAAGAAGCCGCTGGGTGCCGCGCAGGAAAAAGGAGTGGGTTGTTGTAAGGGGTTTATGGCGGGTTGGTTTTTGGTGTTTGGGTTTTGGGCGCCAGGATGGTTGTTATGTGGACTTGGAAATTTGTACGATGGATATTCGACTTGATTTTGTATAAAATACATGCGTTTAGGGAAGTCTCCGGTTGAATTTAGGATTTTACTGAATGCTTTGATGTTGATTTAGTCTCTTTGTCGAATTGAATTGAATGTTTGGTGCCCGTAGTTGTGTTGGGTCGACTTGATTTGGTCAAATTGTAGACGTTTGAAGCAGATTTTGTATTTTTCGAAGTTCTTTGAAAGTTTATGAATTCTTTAAGCATTTTCAAAGTGTTATAGGCACTTCAAATAGACTTGATTTGCTCAAACTACAACTGTTTTTTTATAAAATTCTCCAAGTCTTTTGAAGATCCCTGAGTTTATTAGGACCCATAAATTAACTTGAATTATAAAATCAGAGGCGATTTCAAGTGTTTCTAGGTCATTAAAGGCGTTTCTAAACTGTTTAGGACCATCAAATGCATTAAAATGACTTGGTTGCGATAGCATTCAAAGACTCAGAAAATTGGTTTCGGTGCTCCGATTTTGAAACTTTTTTCTGTTTTGGAAAGAGTAGGCACCATATTTTGTGTATTTTAAAGATTTTTCGAAGTTTTTCAGTGACGTAAATGCATCAACTTGATTTGGTTAAGTTAATTTACAGCCGTTTTCAAAAGTTTCCGAGTGTGTTGAGGTGTTTTCGAAATACTTTGAGCCCATAATTGCATCAAATTGACCAAATTTCATGAAACAGAAGCTGCGTTAAGACATTCTAGGCATTTTGAGATTGTTGTGAATTGCATAGAACTCATGTATACATCAGATTCAAGTAAAGTAGTCAAATCACAAGCGTTTTGAAAACTTTCTTGGTGCCATGTGAATTTTTTAGAATGTTTATGATTCATAGATACAAGGGATTAAGCAAATTTCGTGAAATTTCATTAAATTTCATATATTTTAAGATGTTTTTTAGTTCTTATGCAGATTTTTTGAGGTGGTTACAACACTCTTATACATCGGCGGTAAAGCGGACTTGAATTTTCAGTCCCATATAAAGTTTTAAGTGATTTAAAACCCATACAGGCTCGAAAAAGCCTCTACTATTCGAATCTGTGCGAAATTCTTATCATAAGGTGGTTTTTAAAGTATTTTTGGGGTTTTTGAGGGATAATCAAACTCTAAGTGAACCAAAGGGACTTATGTTTCCTAAAACTATAAGTTCCTCGAATGCCACATATCTTGGAGGCTATCATAACGCTTCGTAACTTCGAGCTCGAAAATTTCTATAAACATGAGATTTTTTTTTTTAAATATTTTTGGGTTTTTTTCAAAGATACCGAGCCGCATGTGGACTGAAGGGACATGAATCTACAAATCGAGTGATTAGAAAGTTAGCAGTGAGTTTCTTGTGAAGACAATAAAAACGGAAATTGACAACTTTATGAATTCCGCTTGAAAATCGAAGAAATCGAGAAGAGCTGGCCGTCACAGCTGAAAAATGTCAGAGACAAGCTGACCAACGCTGTAGAATACGTCGAGAAGCTGGAATCATAAATGTCTGTGGCAACAACAGAGGGCAGAAGAGCTACTTCTGCTACAAAGACAAATAGACGCTCTGGGCCGAAAGGAGCTGCTGATGCTGTTCTCTTCGGCATTCGAGCTGTGTGTAGATTAAAGGGATACACAGTTCCTACAATTTTGAGTGACTCGATAACTACATATCGTCGAGCTTGTCATCACTCCCAAATTCTGCTTGTAGACTTCACGTTAGAGAGGTGGGTTTTTAACAAATTTTCGGCAACCTTTAAAGGGAAATCAAGTTGAACTAGTTGAAGCGACATGAATCTACTACAATTTTTAGTAATTCGAAGGCCACAAACCTCCGAAACTATCACTACTACTCCAAAGTGACATAAGCTTTCTACAATTTTGAACTACACATCAACGTGAAAGGTACACATCAATAAGGCAATGACCCAAAAGATGGTTGGCAGCACAATGGGCATTGCTTTGGCCTAAGTGTACTAAATTTCAAAATGTGTTTCATAAAAGTAAAAATAGTGATTGATAAAAGTATATCAATGAGACTGTTATAACTCCCTTAGATCAATTTTTCGAGCTGAAAATGTTTTTGAATTATTTTCTCAAGCTTTTGAAAGGGGATTGAGCGCTAGGTGGATTAAGTTTTTGATTTTTTTTTTTTCATTAAATATTTTTTTTAATTGGCTTTATCCCAAATTTTAAGCTATGTTACCAAAGTATGAACCCAGATTGAATTTGACTGTTTTTTGAAGCGTTTCTGAGCTTTTCCTGAATCTTTTCAAGCATAAGAACCAATCAAAAATACCAAAGTCTTATTTTTTTTTTTGCTTTTCCGTTTCAATTCAAATTTATTCCAGTCTGAAAAACTGTTTTTGAAGTGTTTCTGAGCTTTTCCAAATTATTCAAAAAGACCTGCCTTTTTTTTCGTTTTCTTCCAATTCTCAACTTAACTGGCTTTCGAAAACCGTAAAAACTTTTCGTCTCTCAGCATTTTAATCTTATTTTATGTGCTACTACTACAATAGTCCATTTTCAAGGCCTTATCAGGCTGCAGTACGTTGACTCACTCATACTTCGTATGATTCTCGCCTTTAATTCCATCTAAAAAAAAAAACAAATTTTGCGATGGCTTACGACTTATTCAAGTAATTTTTTAAGTCCATGGTGCCCTTGAGTGCATTAGGCGTCAAGTTTTTTTTCGCCCTTATAGTAGCTCAACGTAATAATGGAACAACCAAAAATCTAGAACAGCTTTGTCGAGTTTTGAACTTTTTTTGGTTTTATGCTGATGAATTTTTAAGACGTTTGTGTTTAAGTTAGCTAATAGTATACGAGATCTGTTCAAATAATAAGGTGAATCTTCAAATTTCGCGGGCTACGTACATTCGATTATCGATTTTTTTATTTTGTTATTTTGGTACACTCGTCTCGAACACATGTTTACAGTTTCAGCGATATAGCGTATTTATTTTACTTGTGAGAGGCTTAAAAGTTAGGCGTGTTTTGCGTGTTCGGGGTTTCCTGCTTCTTTTTAAGACTTCCAAGAAAATTGGCATTATATTACAGACTTTTGCTTGTCCCATTGTTGCTTTCGTTATTTTTGGCTCTAATTTTCTCTGGCCTCTCAAGAAAACTGAATTTCTTATCAGTTTACGACCTGTTTGACGTATTTTTGAAACCTTAGAAGTCTGTGGGTGCTTAGGATTCTCAATTTCATCGATGCATCTGACTTTGGTCTTTACCTTCTCGCAACTCTTTCGCATCTTCAAAAAACTGTGTTCTACTTTCTGATCTTAGTTTGATAAAGGCCCTATCTATTATACATTTTTCATATTTTCGAGTTATATAGGAAAAAACACTCAATCGCTTAGCGCAACCCGAATATAGAAATTAAAAGAATCCAAAAACGATTTTTTTTGTGTGGTTTATTTCTTCCAATTACCTCATATTACAAATTTGTAAGTATGTAGAAGATAAACTTTAATACAAGAGCCCAACAAATGCCTCAGATTAAAAAACGTTTCAGATTGTTAGCGACCCTTCACCCGAAAATGATCATACATTTAGTGGATCGAGTCGATAATCTACAGATTCCCCCTACTCACATACATTTTTAAGGATATCTCATCATTTTCTTACCTCTTAAGAGCATTTTGCAGCCCACATCCATCCCAGAACGCCCACCGAGCCCCCTTCAATCCCCCCCCGTCATCGATGGCCTCACCATCTCCCCACTGATCCATCCACCATCAGTCAATTCTCTGAGTCAATTCCGCGGTTGATTGTCATAAACAATGACCAAAGAAGAGGAACCCCCTCATTTCGACCCACTCCATCCGCGTGTGTGTGCCTAATTGGCGAAAATGAGGATTGTGGGCATTTATCGCAAGATCCAGCAGAGTATCTACCGCTCGAGCTAGACAACGCAGAGGGGAAAGTAGTACGGATACCTTAGCTTCACCGCATGCAAATTAAGTCCAATGGACGATGGTGGTGTCATTATGTGACTTTGAATGCATTCATCTCGAAGTCTTGTGGTCCGGTTGACTTGATTGCCGACAGATTTGATGTCATTCTTGGTCATTAGTTGATGTGGATGTGGATGTGGCAGTGGGACACAAAACAATTGTTCATTTGTCGTTAAGTGTGCCGATGACAGAGCGCAATGGGCGGCGGAAGGCCGAATCTTGAAAAAAGGGGGGTTATTAGGTGATTCTAGTTATTGGTGGTGATTTTGTTTTTTCGAAATTGGTGTTTAAGTGGGAGGTCATTGGGGCTGAGAAGGCCAACGAGTGTCTTTGGAGTTAATTGTTCTTGGAACACATGTTTACCTTGAGTACGATAAATTGTAGTGTGGATGGGTTTAATGTCCTTTTTGACGGTCTTATTACCTAGCGATCACTGTCTTGATTTAATCCAAACTTTTCTTTTGCAATCGTCTTGGCACCAGTCAGTCTTTTTTGGCATCAAAATGCTCATTTTTATTCTTAACGAGCCAACCACTTTGAAAAGAAAATTGGAGATCTACTATTATTGCTAGGCAAGGATGTGGTTGGCCGCGTTTTAAAGGTGATTGGTCCGTTCTAGTTTTCTCTAAAACCAGAAAAATAACACAGAAATTATTCAAATCGGTCAAAAGGGAGTTGCCTTATTTACCAAAAACTAGAAGATCACCAATTATGTATCCATTTTTGCATACTAGTTCGATCTCAAACTCGAACTTTACTTTTGGCAGCACTCAGTCTATCTTGCTATCAATCTTTACTGCTTTGTCAATTTTAACGAACGAGATAGAATCCCCAACCTTCTTTAAACTCCTTAAACATCCTCATTGACCACTTTTTTGCTGAAATTCAACTCGTCATTCGATGGTAGTTGCTTGCATTTGTTTGGCTTAAAGGTTCCTGTTTGATTCGAGGGCCTTTCCATAGCCCATGATCATCGTTCGCATCGTCCTCTGTTCGGTTTAGACCATCCTTTGATTAAACGCTTGCAACTGCGTCACTCTGCTAAACCAATCGTTGGAGCTGCCATTTTTAGATCGATTCCCAATTCTCCGCTGATTTCATGCAGCGTTTCTATCCACCACACCACACAGCCCTCTTTGAAAATTGCTGATTCCGTCCGTCCACAGGTCTTACCCCACGTCGGACCACTTCTCCCAACTTGCGCAACGCAGCACTATCCCGTCTCTCTACGTACCCATCCTCCCTGTCGTAATCCGCTTTCAACTGATTCCACTGTGTCGAACGTCGTCCCAAAGTCAAATCTTTTAATCCACAATCAAAGCGCCGCTTTGCTACCGACGACGACGGACAGCGACGGCGATGTCGACGCTCCTGACCCCCTGACTTAGGCCACCGCCACCGAAGTCATCGTTCCAAATAGATCATCCCCCGTCTCTTGTGTCATCCGATTCTGCCATCGACGACTAATTCGATCGGGCAGCGAATTGGATCAAATTGGATACCCAGAGCGGCAGCTTCTGCGTCATCCCTACCGCGCGACGTCAGCGCGAATTTGCAACAAGAGACAATGTAGCACGAGAGATACGAGATACTTTCGGTTGTATCTACAACTGGAGAGTGAAATATCTTTTCCTGGAATCGAACCACTTGAACTGCTACTGCTGGTTCGCTGCCGCTCTGCCGCAAGATGTAAAACGAATCGGGGTCGTCATCGGTCGACGGACGGGGGCGATGTCTGTTTTGAAATTGAAAATTTCGTATCCGAAGCGGGAACTGATGGATGGTTTTGTGCAGAGTTTTGCTTTTTCCTTTTTTGAGTTCGAGTTGTGTGCGATTGATCTATTTTGGATACGTTTACAGGTTCAAGATGCTTCTGTCAATTGGGCACGCTTGTCGAGCTCCTTCGGGATGTGTGTGCGTTCGTCTCAGCACGGCACTTGACATTGGACGAGGGACGCGAGTGATGCGTGTGGAGGAGATATTTTTAGATTCCATTCGTGGGCGATTCGATGGAGTAAATATTTACGTCGGTGGATTTATTTTCTAGTCGGTAGAGAAGGAGAAGAATTCAATTGGCACGCGGTTTAGTCGACGTCGTAGCTAAGCTGTGGTTGGGGTTGGAATCGAAATTGGAAGATGTTTCGAAAGTCGATGTAGAGGTGGATTTGAGAGATTGGAGACGTGTACAGAAACCATAAATGAACGAAAATTTAATTGGGGTTTAGTATGGGCTTTGTCTTAGGTAGGTGTCACGTTCTAAAGACGTAGTTGGATAACACGCCAGACTGTGTTACTTGAGGCAGACAAATTTTAAGTTGTAGCGTGAAGCAGTTTCCAAATTTGACAGCTGACTACAATCTTTTGAGCCTTCATCCGTCCTTAAAGTCTTTTTGGACCGAGTTTGAAGTGAAGTTTTACTATTTTTATTGCGACGCACAGTGGGGCAGCTTATATGGGGCAGCCGGAATTAATTCAAAAATCTAAATTTAAGATTATAGATTATTTAAGATTTAAGAACTTATTTTTCTTTTATTTTACTTTCCAATTGGTCATATGCAAAAAAATTATTTGTATTGTATGCCTAATTGTCATTTAGCAACCACTTGAAATCAACATTTCGTTCGACTTTCAATGTGAAAATAAACGATTAAAAGGTAATGTGTTTTTGAATAGCCGCAACTTGGGTTCTGATAGAGTAAATTCCTGCCTTTAAAGTGGAATCGAAAGCTTCAAGTTTTTACTTTAAGTTTTTACATTGCTTTTTGTTTGATTAGTAGTTCAAAAAGCAAGCCCTTTAAAAAATGTATAAAGAAGAAAAAATAGTTTTAAGTTCTTTATTTTGACTTTGAGTAACAGCAAGATTTTCCGCGTTGCGACGCAACGATTTTTTATCATCCAATCAAAGAAATTATGCGCCGACGTGCGCATCTTTTTTTTATTTAAGATTTTCTAAGTCAAGTGCATTCAAAAATTATGTACAAAGCTCTGTAGCGCTTTGTACATAGCCGGAAAATTCAAAAGACAAAAAGGCGGAAGGGAGATATTTGACAACCTAATATCTACCCAAATTTGATTTGCGCGACTTTGCTTCGGGTGAAATAACGTTTTTTCTTCTTCTGGCTTACATTGTTTTTTATTTATCATTTACCCCTGGAATAAGCAAAAGGACTTGGATGCGACTTGCTTTGAGACCTGCCGCTTCACCCAACGAGTTGAGGAAGTGGTTGCGAAAACGTCTTGAACCTGATTTTGGCTAGTGCTTGGTAGGCACGTATGACATCTACGATCTATTTCTTTTGACTACCACTTACCGCTACAGCCATTTATTGCAAAACGACGGGATCAAATTGTACACCTAATATTAATTTCGATCTCATTTCATAGCTTAGAATGAATTCCGTCTTCGACAGTTAGCGGCAAAGTGAGTTATTTGGTACAAGTTTATCCCGAATTCAGTTTAAATTTAAGAAAAAAAGAGAGAGCGAAGTTAGATCCTCTAATCCTGGGCAGAGTTATAAAATAATGCAATCATTTTGGATTGCATTCGTTTATGAGGGCAATTTTTTGTTTGCAATCATTGACTTCATTTAAAACTTAAAAAAAAAAAAAATAGAATGCAATCAACATTCACGATAAAGATTGCATTTTTTTTTATCATTCAATTGAATGGAATCAGTTGTGAGCTCACTTATTATTTTGCATTCATTTGCATTTTTTGGTATTCTTTTACATTTTTTTGGAAATATTAGCAGTTTTTTTTAAGTCCTAAATGAAGTCAATGATTGCAATCAAAAAATTGCATTCTTTGAATGATTTTCAAAGAATGTAATCCTTAATGAAGGCATTCTTTTATAACTCTGATCCGTGGCTCTTTAAAACTAGATCTTGAACTGATTTTGCTTTTTTCTTAGCTTTCAAGTAGAGTTTCTGTACAAATTTATGAAAAAAAAGTCTCACATTGATCACACAGATGACCTAGCATGAAATTCTAAGTGGCCTTCTGTTGGGGTGAGTCCATTCCCAGAGATCTTTTCAGATCGCACTTTTTTTTTGAAGTGCTTTTTAAAAGTTTATTTCACAAGTCATTTCTGCTTATTTTTTTTTTTTTGGTTTCAAGATTATATAAGGAGTGAGTTCATTTTACTGGTATCTATCCAATTGGATTAAATGATTTCTGTTGTCATTTTGCCACTTAAACCGACTTTTCTGAACATTGGAAACATTTCTGCCGGTTTGCTGCCAGGTTTCACACATAAACCATAGCTTCGAAAGTAAACAGGACAAGCTACAGGAAAGAAAACAGGTGAAGCTCCTAATTCAGACATCAAGTTAATCTTAAGACAGGTTCGAATTAAAAGTAAACAAAATAAAATACGAGTCCGTAATAGAAATATAGTACCATCTGGTGGTTCCAAACTCACACGTCTTCCATAGAAACAGGCTAAACCACAAGTCGTCTTTTGTAACGTTTAAGGCAAAACCAAATTTCTGAATTAAAATTGCTTAGCTGCTTGATGACCTTCTTCCACAACAAAATTCCTCAAATTTCCAAATTCCATTGGCGTCTAACCACAAATTGTGCCAAAACGTTATCCCCGATCTCATCAATGACTCGTCGTCCCCCACGGCGACTCTAACCGCCAACTATTCCAAGCTGGTGTGATCTCATTAAAGAAACAAGTGACTTATTCATACTTCACACACCTCCACCGCCACGAAACGACATTCCTTTCCCGCCCCAAACATGCTGACTAATTCCACCGTCAGGAGCCAAACTATGTCGCCAAGTGTCGTGTAGTGGCGCGACGCTTAAAATGACGCGTCGATTAAAATTTCATTAAAATTCCTCACCCTCGCATGGTAATTCGATGGAACACCCTCAACACGAATTCCCAGAATCAATCCGCCGCAACAACAACAACCAATCAACGTCCCATAAAACACTCGCGTCTGTGCCGACGCGCCGAGAGAAGAACAAGTGTCTTCGATCACCGCGAGGCACCTGGCACTCGACTCTGCGGAGTCTCGCGGGCTAATTGAAATGTTCCGATGCTTCCGATGATCGTTTTTGAAGAGAAGATGGGAAATGACGAAAAAAAAAAAAAGAACGCCGAGTCTAAAGTCGCGCCGCATCCGTAACGAGATTTTATCGCCGTCAAGACGAGGCCCCCCGCACGAGTCGTGGCGCTTTGATGAGGAGACGACGTTGGTTTTGTTTTGTTTTCTTTTTTTTTTTTAGATGCCCCCGCCACTATTCTGACGTAACGCGTCTGGTGGTGCTTCGTCTCGGCTTTTGTGGAGCTCACGTCACGTTGGTCATCGAGGTCGTGGCGACATCGTGGATCGTAATTGTCTTCCGAAAATTGAGGGGCCGTGGGTTTGGTGGAGATGCGACACAATTAAGGGCCCATTCAAATCACGGTTGATTACGGTTAATGAGGGTTATGGCGAATTTGGACGAGAACACGTAAGCAGCTTGCTGATTTCACTACGTTACGTGCGTGTGGACAAATGACGAAGAAAAGTGCGGTTTATAATGGACTTGGGATGTAAATTAAATTCTGGCGGGTTACTTTCTTGGCTATGTTCTCGATTCAGACTCCTATTTTATGTTCCTATTAAGTTTCTTATTAAATCCGCCTCTAAAATCTATTCAGAGCCTTGTTTCGATACTTGTTTTAGTTTAGACTTTGCTTACATTCACAAGTTTTTAAGCTGAATTTGTTTTGGTGAATTTAACTTCAGACAGTTTGGAAGAGAGCTTCTAGGTTGAAAGACTGAGACATTGTAAAAATGCCACTTGAACCAAATTCCTTTAAAGAGTCTTCATATTCACACATATATCGTCCTCATCAGCGCGAGAACCGGTTACCGATCCGGGTTTCCTACACAAAGCAGTTCCATCTGGACTGATTGTTGGCCGACGCCATTCAGTTTTGCATGAAGGCCTCTAGCGTCCTGGTGTCATCTTTCCTTCCTTTTCCTTTTGCAACTCGCCGTTCGGAACCGGGATTAAACAATACGTCACCTCCACAAAATTATATCGCCCAAAACGCAGAGGAGGTGGGAAGAAGCTATGCCCTGGCCCTGTATGGGCTGTTACGCAGATTATTTATTTTATCATTTTACTTATACGTCGAATTCATTAGTCCTCCCCGCTGGAGGTTCATTCCCATCACTAGATTCAAGTCAATGGACAATTTTAAGGTTCTGATTTTGGCACCCTTGAAGTCAAGATTGCTAAAACTTTCAGCTAATTGTTTCCACATCTGTCATTAAACACTTCTTTACTTTATCTGGCTGTTCCTCGTCTCTTTTCTTAATTGTTGCCCAAATTTGGGATCTCCACTTTATTTTATTTGCTTCAGTCACTTTTTTGACCACTAGTTGTCTAGTTTTTGACCTTATGTGGGTTAAGATTCGTCAGTTTGTGGACTGTGTTCCTTATTCCTTCAACTGGCTCTATTTTCGTATCCTGATATCCTAATTTCTCTCTATTCGGTCTTTTCACAGGTTCTTATTAGTCGTTTCTTTCACTTCGTTACCAGCCTTTGTTGCGAAGGTAGGGACTACGGATTTACGACTAAAGGCAAAAAATCTAACATAGTAAACTTAATTTATTTGTTGCGTACTTTAACAATTTATAATATGAAGTCGCAAATCTAACTTGAAATGAAATCCAAAATTTCATTCCATTGCCATCCTTCTCAATCTTTACCCATCCCCATTGCTTTAAATCCAATAGAACCCCGTACACCCTGCGATAACACTCGCTCCCTAATTCATCTTCCCGTCCTGAATTTTCCCGTCAAACAACTTCATCTGTCACTTCCAACACCTCCACCCACCTAACACCTCAACTCACCAAACTCAATCCGTCGCCGTGGATCAACCCACGCACCCGTTCGTCTCAAAATACGCATCCGACTTCTTGTCACTTGTCACGCTTTGGCTCCGTCGAAAGTTGTGATTTGCATCCACACCCGATCCACATCCCATCCACCCGGCTCCCTCCAAAGACTCATCTTCGATTACACAGAGAAATTGATTGTTTGGGATTTATTACATCGACTTTCGTTTTTTTCGAAATGATTTTTTTTTTATTAAGTCGTGTTTGCTGTGACTTTTTTTTTTGATTTGTCGCCCTCTTATCAGAGGCATATTTAAATGCACTGCGGGAGAGGAGGAATGGGATATCCGTTTGGTTCCTTGTTTGTGTTTTGATAAGGATAACAAATGAATTACAAAGTTGCGGTTGTATCTTTGAATCTTTTGTTTGTTTTCCATCCAGATAAGCAAAATACTTTGAGTCTCTTTTTTCTCTCGGTTGTTCTTTTTTCTTTTTTTTTTCATTTTCTTTGGTTTTTGTTTTGCAGGGCTAAGTAAATAGACGGATTCGTTGAATTTAAATTCGTCTGAGATAACAACAATCGCGAGGGTTGTTGTTTGTTGGTTTACGAGGGGCGGAACGGGTAGGGAGAACGATTCGGAAGCCTGTAACTGAGATCTGACTTTTGAGGAAATTTTTGATGGATTTGCATGAGTCTCAGAAGAGTTGGGGACGTGGGGACACAGAAATCGGGTTAAGAGTCGGGGGGATAGCCGAAAGTGGCCGTTTTTTTGACGATGTTTACTTTGATTGGGTATCTGAAATCAAAGATAGGGCGGTTTTTATCTGGAGTTTATTTGATTTTGATGGGAGATGAATGTCGGTGTTTGTATTGCACGCCAATCGATTTGAGGTTCTGACGAGACTTTTGGTTTTTATCTTAATTTCAATCAGTTTCGGGGTTCAAAAACGTTGAACATTCCCCTTTTCCATAAAAAATTAGTGTTGACTTCGGTTCAAAATGACTTGTTACTGAAAAAAATGCTTTTTGACTTTAAAACTTCAATTTTGGTATTTCAGTAGAAAGAGAGTTATTCGCAGGGTATTCGGGAAGCCGAAGATCTTTAAGAGAAAAAGAAGAAGAATTTTGTTTCTCAATTCACTTTCTTTTATATTTTTCTTTTAATTTTAGATGTGTTCCCGCACATTTTGGCCCATTTAAACTAAAAACTGTCTAAAATCGGAGTTTCTCTTTTTAGGTCGTGCTTTTTTTTCAAAATTTTTTCACCACAGTAGCCGTGTTTCAATATTTCTTGCTTTCTTGTAGGCTTGGAGTCGAGCTTAGGAACAAAGGACATTTTTTCTACTTTTTTTGTTAATGGTTTTTCTTTTTTTTTTCTTTTTTTTTTTTGCAAGAACGTCTTTTGAGAGAAAATTTTCTGAAAGTATTAAGGTTTGGGAGATGTGGGTGTTTAAGAACCCTGTTTATAAAATTATTTTGAGAAACGATTTTGTGTAAGTTGCGAGGATAAGGAGACCGAGTCTTTTGAAAGCTTTGAGATCTTGAGACGTGTCTCTGAGAGCTCTTGAAGAAACACCTTTTGATTTTGTGAAGCATTTGGCCATGCTTTGCTCATTTTGTAAAGGATTTTTTGAAAAACGTAGAGATCCTTCGTTTCAACTTTGTTCATAAATACATTAAAAGAGATGATTCTGTAAGTGAAAGATTAGTTAACATATAGAGTTGATTTCATGGAGACTTTCAAATGTTTAGAAAATTTTGGCTCATTGTTTGTTCATAAATTTATCTTGAAACACGATTCTAGTTTGTTGTAGAAGTTCTACACAGTTTGGAGCTTAATTTCTGGGTGTCTTTTAAACTGTACAGCTCTATCTCACCAATGGCACGGAGATAAATCTGTGGAAGTGTTTTCTCAATAGATCGCAGATAAGCTTAGAGGTTAAGAGACGAAGTTTTGATGGCACTGAGATAAACTTTTATTTTGTAAGACTTTCGATGTTCAGAAACAATTCTATTGAATTTCTTAGCGATTGGAAACAGCCAGAATTTATTTTGCTGTGGTTTTTATTAAGTTTCTAGACCTTTGCTTTATGCAGTGCTTTGCACATAATTAGGTTAGTGGTTAGGCGGGGTTTCACCCTGCTTCATTTAGGTCCTTGTGAACCCCTTGTGTTGTGCACGTAATTAAAATTTTTTAGTTTTTATCATAACTCATGTACCTTCCACCTTAGAAAGGTGATCTTTGGTTTTTATTGTAGCTACAGATTACACCTACCATTGATTTAGCATCCACTACAACCACACAACTGCTAGTAGACATCGTCATTGTGCGTTTGAGCGGTCTTTGAAGTTGTCCGTCTGATTTATTGCTGATTATTTAATTTCTGATGTCAAATCCCCATATCAAACCAAACAATAGAGCTTGTTGTCTAAATATTTAAACGTCATAATCGAAATGACTGCTTAAGCAGAGATAAATTGAGCCTCTGAGGTACGTGCCACGTTGCAAGGACACGGACAAAGTTATTTAACAGTCCACAAAAAATTACACACATATAATTAGTATAACAATAGTATGTAATAAATGTTTTTGAAATTCCTCTAATACAGCTTGCTTAGTTGAACTGCAACGTGGACGCTCTGTTATTGTAAAATCTTTCAGAACATCTATGAGTGGACCTGAAGATATCTTAGTAGTCTAATTTTCGGTCAGAAATCTGTAGAACATTTTTATACGTCTACTCCATCGTTTCTTTATAAATTGTTATAATTCCCAACCCCTTTGGTCTTCATATTCAGACGTTCTTAAGCCTCTAGACATCTCAGCTTCAAATTGATGGTTGTTAAAGAAGATCTAAGAAGAAGTTTAAGCCCCGGTGCCCAGGAAAGTTTTTTGACGCCGCACATCGCTTGAACGGTTTATTAGGTGTACAACTTTGCTTCCGCCGTTTTTTTTTTTTCCGAAATTTGAAACTTTATTGTAATAAACTGGTTATACATTTATGATTCGTTTTGCATTTGATTCGATTGCGTCGACACGAGTCTTGATCTAGAAACGCATCCAATTCTGCATCTTCGAAAACCTTCTCTCTTCCACCGCCATGCTGCTGCAGAAACTTAAAATCTCCCGCAAATGACGAGAGTTTGGTTCGTAAGCTGACAGTTTAATCGAGAACGATGGCGTTATGTTTGCAAAATACCTAAGCTTATTGTATGACATCTACGATCTAGTTTTATTTCAATTACCACTTACCGCTACATCCATCTATTGCAAAACGGTGGAAGCAAAATTGTACACCTAATAGCTTTAGAATAGATGAAAGCATAATGCCCCTTTGCCACCTAACAGAATCCTTCTTAAATCCCCACCCACGATCGTCTTCAAAAACTCATCTTAAAAATACCTGCCCAAAAGTTCACTTTGCTCCTCTTCCACTCGCTCGTGTCATCGCCCTAATCGCGTCAACAACCCCCAACCGTGCCGCAATCGATTGTAGATCACCAGATCATTACCAGGACCACCTCCACCCGAACGCCGCATTCCTCCGGCGATCATCACACCGACAATGACTTTAAGCCACATTAATTATCTCCGCATTCCAGAGCATCCACCTTATCACCCTCCAATCGAAAACAGGTTTAGGAACTAAAGGAGTCCCTAAATCTACATTAAAATGCCTTCGAGATTCGTATCTCCTTCCCCGCGTCCGCTCACGTGTCGGCGTCGTCGCCTGTCAAACGCCTTTCACATTCCACGCAATGACACACAGAGCCTCTGAGCCACGGGGATCGGCAGCGTTAAAGAATCAATCGATCCGAAGACGGTGCCAAAGAGGGACGACGACAAAGCCGATGAAAGGGATAATTACCAGCGGCACGCATCCGCCGGAGAACAAGGGACGCCGCCGAAGGCACGATCGATGGTGGAACGTGGTGCCGCCGTGAACTCAATCGATTTGCGAAACGGGGAAAAGGAAGTCTTTGGAAAGCGAGAGAGAACAAAGGCAAGCTCCCGGAAATGGCCACCGAGGCAACCGTTGCTCGATCATTTGGCCGGAAAAACGTTTTTTAATTACGACAGCCCGAATTCAACGAACCGCAGCCGAGCTTAAGGGTCAATAAAATCGCCGCCGCGCTTCGCAATTGCTCGTAAATCGCCTTACGTCGGCGTCGGACTGGCCTTCGTCGACGGAGCGGGAGACTGAGACCGACCTCCGACTGGCGTTTCAATTATCCGCGTTTGGAAACTTTTCCCGCGCACTCGTAAATCCGTCACTGCGTAGAAAATAATGCGACTTAAGTCGAATTGTTTGTCACTTTCGCTTTTTTTGGGGAAGGGGCAGAGAAGACGATTTCGTCAAAAATATGGGTCACCCTGCGGCGTGAGTTGATTAATTAAACCGTCAAACTTCGACGACGACGAGGGTGAATGCATCGAAGATTTTATGAGATGGAATTCTCAAAATAAACAACTTTGTGGATTCTTTTTTGGAAATGATAAATTACAAGAGAAGAGAATTTGTTTTTTTTGTTTTTGGGTCAGAACTGTGCTTCGGCCGTAAATTCAACGGCCGGACAATTATGAGGGAAAATGGAACATTTGTGGTGACATAGTGCTCGGCGGGCGGGTAAATCATTTTGGATATTCTTGGCGGTGGCGATGATGTCACGAAGTCGTAAATTGCCAGAAATTGGAAGGCGATAACAGTTGAGAGGAAGCAGTGAAGGGCGTGGGTGCTCTGAACACAAAACGTTTGAAGGAAATATCTACTAAGACTCAAAATAGCAAAGAAGCATCGAGTGGCAGCGGCAGAAATGGCTTGAAGCTTTTTATAAAAAATTCTGGATGAGAGGCTAGAACTCTTGTACGCGTTGATTTTCAAATCATCTCTTATTCAAAATTCTAAGCGTGATTAATTAGTTTGTTTTTGATTTCCGCTAGATTTGATCAATATTTTGTCTTTTATAATAATCTACGTAACAACCTATAGAGGGCCAGAGCACAGCTTTTTGATTTTTCTTTTTTTCTTTTATAGTCCTTTTATTTTGTTGCTCTTGGTTTTTCTAAAGTAGTTTTGTTGTTTGTTTGTAAAGTCATTAAACCAGTACGAAATTTTGGACGACAGACATCAAAATGAAGTTAATGAATTGGAAGGTCAATATCTAAAAACCGTCCTAGTTGCCTGCCTTAACTTTTCTTCTATCAATTCTGATCCTTTAAACCATTAATAACTTTCCCAGAGTCGTTGCTATTTCCACGAACTTTTTCGTGGCATTAACAGAGCTGGCCTTTTATTGTGGAGTCTGCGAAGTTGACGCTTGACTTTGAAGCTGTCGTTTAAGTATCTCTTGTCTCCTCCTCCTAACCTTTTTTTCACTGCTTTTTATAACGCTCTTTCTTTAATGGCTCGAAGCCTTAACAATTCTTTTAGGATTATATTTAGTTTATATTTTCAAATTCCAGGTTGATTTTTGTCTGATAGTATTGGGTCTATAACTTAATTAACGCGGTTAGATAAGAGATGGCGTAATTTATATTATTCCGCTAGAACATGCGTTGCAGTTGGTCATTTCAGTAGATGTCATTCATTTGAAGCGTAAAAAGCGTAAACAATTTTTTTTCATACAAATATATGTCGAACTTTGTGCCTGAAAAAGTGTTTTTGTGGGGAGTTCTTCTTCATTGCTTTAATATGAAGAAAACTGCTGCCGAAAGTCATCGTATTTTGGTAGAAGTTTATGGTGAACATGAGCTAACTGAGCGAACGTGCCAAAAGCGTTTTGCATCATTTAAAAGTGGTGATTTTGGCTTGGAAGTCGATGAACGTCCAGGGCAGCCAAAAAAGTTTGAAGATGAAGAACTGGAAGCATTATTCAATGAAGATTGTTGCCAAACACAAGAAGAGCTCGGAGAATCTTTGGGTGTCACTCAAGCAGCCATTTTAAAACGTTTAAAAGCAGTTGGATATATTCAAAAGTAAGGAAATTGGGTTCCACATGAACTCAAGCCGAGAGACGTCGAAAGGTAGTTTTGCATGTCCGCAATGCTGCTGGAACACCACAAAAGGAAGTCATTTTTGCATCGGATTGTTGCTGGTGATGAAAAATGGATCCATTACGACAACGCCATGCGTAAACATCTGTGAAACCCGGCCGACCAGCCAAATCAACGGCAAAGCCGAATATCCATGGCGCGAAGGTAGTGCTCTGTATTTGGTGGGATCAGAAGGGTGTACTGTATTATGAGCTGCTTATTAGGTCACCGCGAATAAGGAAAGGGGGTAACACAAGAGGTCGACAAGGACCTAAGTGTGGCAAAATTAATTCTGTCAGCCCGCCTACTTACCTACCTATTATGAGCTGCTAAAACCGGGTGAAACCATCAGTGGGAAACGCTATCGAACACATTTAATCCGTTTAAAGAGAGCAGTAGCCGAAAAACATCCTGAATATGCGACCAAACACGACGCAATAATTTTCCATCATGACAACGCTCGGCCCCACGTCGCTATTTCGGCTAAGAACTATTAGGTTGTCAAATATCTCCCTTCCGCCTTTTTGTCTTTTGAATTTTCCGGCTATGTACAAAGCGCTACAAACTAATCATGCATAGCGTCGTTTTGTAGGTTATGTCTGTAGCGCTTTGTACATAGCCGGAAAATTAAAAAGATAAAAAGGCGGAAGGGAGATATTTGACAACCTAATATTTGGAAAACAGTGGATTGGAAGTTTTATCCCAACCGCCTTATACTCCAGATCTTGTCCCTTCTGACTACCATTTGTTCCGGTCGACGCAGAATGCCCTCACTGAAATAAAGTTCACATCAGAGCAGAATATCGAAAATTGGCTTAATTCATTCTTGGGTGCCAAGCCGGCGCAGTTCTTTTGGAATGGGATCCACAAATTGCCAGAAAGATGAGAAAAAGTCATAGCTTCAGATAGGCAATACTTTGAATAATACAATTGTACATGTTTTTCTTAAATAAATTTTGACAAAAAACCACACGAATTAAGTTATATACTCAATAAGTAAACTTCCAAAATTTGTTGTTCTCCAGAAAAGACAAATTTGAGAAAAAGCCGACTAAAATTAAACTTCTTCTTTTTTTATTTACGTGGTCCTTTCTTTGAACTTTAGTATGGGACATACCTTCGAAGCAAAATTAGCCTTGCCGGCCATGAAAATATTCTTTAAACTCTTCTGTTTCGAAGATTTTAGCTTTGTGCCTTTGTTGTGCCTTTGCTTTTTCTTTGTTGCAAACACGTTCGGGGACTAAGAAGAACAACAAAACTCACAATTCCACTAAAAACCATTTCTCTCTTCTTGATTTAGCTAGACCTCCATCTTTTATTTCCCCTTCCATTGTCTCTCTTCCTAATTTTATCAACAGAACTCCGTCTTTCAAACCCCTCCGACCAAAATTAGTCCACCTTAGCCCGTAGTTCGAAGTTACCGGCGCCGACAAGCACCCTCCGAGTATTTCTCAATGCCGGTAGCTTTGAAACTCGAGCTCCCCTACGTCTGTTTAGGCGTATCACCTTTCGCCCGGTTTCGAAATTCACCTCAAACGTTTCCAAAGACGGGTGCGACTCGAGAAGTAAATCACCCTTCTTGGCGATAAACAAAAACAACACACCCACGCACCCACCCGTCGAAATCCA
This sequence comes from Syritta pipiens, assembly GCA_905187475.1. Classification (NCBI taxonomy): domain Eukaryota; kingdom Metazoa; phylum Arthropoda; class Insecta; order Diptera; family Syrphidae; genus Syritta; species Syritta pipiens. Next base: position 10,792,307 of record LR994573.1, read on the forward strand.
CTCAATCACTCATTCTCTAAAGTTGTCCCCCCATTCCACCCCATTCATCACAACACTTAATCTCATCCGCTTCCTTTTAATGCACCCCACCGGGGAGGGGGTGGAGATGCATGGACAATCAATCACAGGAGTAAACAACACAGGGAGTCAAAAATGAGGCGCGGTTGAAAGGGGCGTGGGCGGTATTTTTTTTTTTGGGAGACTGGGAAGTGAAACCGTTTCGGTTTCCCTTTCTTTCAGCGGTTCTAATGACTCGGCCGCAGGTGGGACGGGACCGGACGGGCTGATGGCCAAGAAAGTTTCCGAAAGTCTTGGACGCGTCGCAGTTGTGGAGTAATTAGACGTCATTAAGTTTCTAATTATACGCGCCGAGACAGAGACGCGCGTTAAGAGATCATGGATCATAATTTGTTGTCATGTTTCACTTGGAATTTTGTTTTTCGTTGAGTTTTTTTTTTTTTTTGGTTTTTTGTTTCGACCAAAACAAATGAAAAGAGGAAAATGCGATTTAAACGGATGTAAACTTGAACTCATTTTAAAGAGCGTGAGTGAGAAAGATGGGGCGAACACAGTGGCTGCAGAAAGTTTTAGACCAAAGTTATACTGATTCTCGGTTTTCAGTTGTCGGAACTCGGTTCGTGAAAGTTTTGTTCCGGATTTTGTTCTTTTGGCCGTCTAAGAAGTTGCAATGTCTTAAACAAGTAACATTAGGGTCTATTTGACTCTTCGTGGGTACTTAACAGCTTGCATTCAATTTTTTCTGGAATTGTGGTTGTTTGCATCTTAATTTTTCCTGCCAGCTTAGCGTTTTTCCAGTCAATTTAAAAAGTTTTGCACTTCTTAGGCCGCGCGCAAGCTTGTTCGCCATTCGTTAATTGTGAATATAAGTGGCGAAATATGTCTTTTTCTTTTCACATAAATTTCATGCACTTTTTTCTGTTTTCTATTTTTTAAACATTTCAAATATAAGCTCTTGCATCAGCAGAACAGCTTCCACTGTGCGCACTATATCGCTTTTCGTAGCTCTTCTCGCATCGCATCGCCTTTATATCCATTTTCGCCTTCCTGCTTATCACTCAGGAAAGAAATAGCTGAGCATATTCATTGCATTCATTGATCCTTTTTGGTTCTTACATTCAGATCGTTTTATTCGTGCTTGCTCTACGATTTTTATGACAACCCATTCGATTATAAAAACATCTTTCCAGGAATTCTGACAACTGCTCTCGTGGTTGCCAACTCATCCGCCGGTCACCAATTCTACGGCAATTTCTAAAAATTCTGCTGAAGGTATTATTTATTTTTAAGGCTAATGTTTTTATTAATCTGATTTTAGTCCTTTGTCTTGGTCTTGGCTTGAATTGTCATTTCAAAAGTGGACGAATCATTGAATTTTCTCAAAAACGACGAAACAATGTTATTCATTACTTTCAATAACGTTTTGTGTTAAGCCCGTAGAATTAAAGTTATTTTTTCCAGATTCTATTTGTTAGAAACATGTTGGTGGAACCGCAGACTCTAGCGCCTGCTAAAAAAGAATATTCGTGTAAAAAAAAAATATTAATCAATGAGAACTTTTTGTTCAATTGCTTATTCACGGTCTTTTTAGGTATTAAACATTATTTTCCTTCCATGTCGAACGTATACTGCCGGACTTGAGATTAATTCCGCATACTTATTTCGCTTTGGCTTAAAAATCTCGGAGGTGAGCAGAGCTCCTCTTCGTTTTTCATCGTTTCCACATTTTGCATCAGCTTATATCTATATAACTCAAAAATAAATAGCCTATCCTACTTTGGTCTTGCAGAAGGTTCATTCCATTCCTTGGTCTGTAATGCAGGCTTTAATTTTTCTAAAAAAAAAATATTCTCCAAATTTGAGGACTCTCCCAAGTTTCGGCTAAATTCGTTCACCTTCTCAAACTTCATACAGCTCTCCATTTTATCTGCTTTGAAAGCTGTTTACCTAATTAAATCTGGATAGTTTTTCTGGTACAATACCTCACAAAATTGAGCGTAGACCCGCAAAAATTAACTATTTCTTTATATAAGGTTGTCAAATATCCCCCTTCCGCTTTTTTGCTCTTCATTCAACGGTTCATAAAAAGTGTGTTTACAGTGATCGGATTTAGTTCAAATATGCGCAGTTTTGTTCGATAATCTGTTTCCATGTAGACGGCAACTTCATAATACCCCACTCGTAGAAGCCCCCCCCCTTATTTGAGAAGAACTCGGACAGCCACTTTTCACAAGCCTCTTTTGAGTTCAACTTCACACCACCAACGGCGTTCGCTATGGACAGGAACAGGTGGTAATCACTTGGCGCTATGTCCGGGCTATATGGTGGATGCAATAAAACCTACCATCCGAGCTCCCGTAGCTTCTGACGAGTCATCAACGAACACCCCACCCTTCTGGACGCTTCTGGTCGATCCCACCAAACACACAGCAAAGCCTTCCTGGCCGTCAATCCCGGCTTGGCCACTGTTTGGGACGATTCACCGGCCTTCGACCACTACCGTTTTCGCTTGATATTGTCGTATGTGATCCATTTTTTGTCGCCAGTCACCGTCAAATCGTTTTTTTTGCGTCAAATTATGCGGCCAAGCCCAAACATCAAGCTTTTTTTTGTATCCAGCCTTCTGCAGATGGCTTAAAATGGTTTGGTGACTAACTCCCATCTCCTGGGCGATGTCACGAGATGCCACATGCCGGTCTAACTCGATGTTTTCCATGATTCGATCGGTATTCGTCGTCAGAGGTTTTCCGCCAGCTGGCTTATCCATGGTGTCGTTTTCACCGGCTCTGAATAGTCGAAACCATTCCTCCGCGGTTCGAAGTGATAGAGTACCATCCCCCAAAACACCATTAATCTCACGGAACGTTTCTCTAGCGGATTTGCCTTTAACGAAGGAAAACTTTAAAATAGCGCGAATTTCGGCGTTAGTGAACCCCATGTTTACACATCTATAACTGTTGAACGCAATATCCAAACTAATCATGCATAGCGTTGTTTTGTAGGTTATGTCAAGACCTTTCAAATAATGTATAGTATTGCCAGATACGAGCTCTGTAGCGCTTAGTACATAGCCGGACAAAAAGGCTGAAGGGAGATATTTGACAACCTAATATCATATCAACTCTTTTGTTGTTTTAACTTTTTTGAGAAAGTGGCATGCAATTGAAACTATATTTTTGTTTTTTTCCATAAATTAATTTTTTGAGAAGACGCAATAAAACAAAACTATGTTCTAGTTGTCGTTGTACGCTCAATTTTGTGAGGTATTGTAGTACTTCTTTTAAATTTTTGTGAAAGTTTTCTGGTTAATATGCGCTACTATGTGTAAAAACCATTCTTATAAAGATCTTATTTAAAGATCGATGGTGCATAAAATAGTTCTTAGTTTCTCACAACTGTGTGATATTCTATAACAAACTCTATTAGAACTCTTAAGTCCTTGGAATGCCTTTAGCTCTTATCGTTTGGTCTGACTCAAATTTGATTAATTTTCTTTAAAACTCTCGAATAGCCCTCTTCCTTATTGAGTCCTTATTGAGAACAGTCCAGTTTTCTTTTTTATCTGACTGTGTCGTCAGTTTTCATTTCTATTTATTTTGAAAATTGCATTCAAAAGAAGGTGGGTCAATTTTGAAGCAATTGTGAAACAACTTGAAGCAACAAAAGTTAATTACTTACACTCTCTATTACTCCTGTGTAATGTCAGAGTCTAATTTCCTTAAAGGACTTAAGATAACAGATTTACTTACAATTTTTTGTTGGCAATTCCCAAAATTTAAAAAAAAAAATGCTTCCATTTTGAGATCTTCCAGAAAAACCCTGATTTTGGGGATTTTGTTAAACTGTCCTTCGTTTTTGAATAGGCTTCTGAGATCGTTTAAGCACAGATTAAACTAGTTGCTTATTATATTTTTATTATCCTAAAGTTTCTTGTAATTTTACCGCTAGTGTCGAGCAATGTTCTGATTTGTGTCACAAAATTTTATAGCTTCGACTAGTTTTTCTTCAACTCTCATGTCTTTTAAATCAATGGTCTTTTAGTCTCATAAGATTTTAAAGAAGGAGACTTCAACGGTGTACCCTAAAACTTTTTTTTACCAGATTGCTTCCACAATTCTTTAAAGTTTCGAATTTTCTGATAATTCGCTGCTTCTTGGAATAATTTAAATTCTAAGATAGTTCCTCTAGTACATTTTTGATCGAGTTTTTGTACAAATTTTGTCATTTACATTTAAATTATGTTAAAAAATTAAAAAGCTAAAAAAGTTGTAATTAGAATCTTAAAATAAATAGAATCTTGTGCAATTTTTTTTCTTACTTTCATGTACAAAATTTTGTTTTTGTTTCAATTTTCAAAAAAAATAAAGATTTCAATTATTAAGTTATAACGTGCAGTTCGCAGTTTCGGGCACTTCAACGGTCACTTTTGACGCACTCTTTTTTCCCGTCCTGTGCTCAATTTTCCATTCATTCATTTTTTTTTTCAGTTTCTCTTTTCTGTCACCCGTCCGCAAAACTTCACAACCCGACTGTTCCCTCCATTCGCGACGCACGCAACTAGATCATCTGCCTGCCCGCGTCAGATTCTCAAGTGAAATTGTTATTAGCGAAAGCAAATCAGACGCGCACCAAAGAAGAAGAAGCACCATGCGCGATAATCGCATCTACCGCAGCGCAATCGAATGGATTCTCCTTCTTTTTTTTTTTGTGTCTTCGAGGTCGTCGAAAGTCGAGCGTGGAAAAATGAGATTCACTTTCGCTAAAAAGACAGTGCGACAGAGAAGAGAAGAAATTCCAACCCCTAATTGTCTTTTAATTGTACACAGATACTCACACATCCACTCCACGGCAGGTCATCGAATCCTGAAGAGAGAGATCCTTCAGCACACACTTCCTGTTCTTTCTCTTCCCCTGAGCTGTGCATCCTCGGGTATCAATTTCATTGTCATTTTCATAATTTCCGAGACAAATTGCCCATAAAGGAGTCAAACCAAAATACACACACACAGGTACAGACACACAAGGAAGATGCACCACGTCGATCTCTTGAATTGGATGGAACTCGAATTGAATGACCCCGGAAGTGTTCACTTGGCATCGGATAATGGGATTTGAGTGAGGGATTTCAAAAGGATCTCTAGGATGCAATTGAGAGCCCCTGTGGGTGGGTGAGTGTACAGGACTCTGTCGCTCTTAATGACTCAAGTGTCCGGTGCCTGTGGTTTCATTCAGACGATGAGTCTTGTTGTTCCGGACAGGTGTGGATTTTCTCAAAATCTCAACAGCAGATGGTCGAAGGAGGAGAGTCCTTCGTTTACGAACTCGAAAGTAATCAAGTCATTGCCACTCGATTTGTCTTAATCAAGAAGGCGTGGCAATTTATCGACGAGCCCTCGATGAATCTTCATTCAGATGGTGACAGGAAGACTCGGAAGGAGTATGAGATCACCTCGCTTCCCAATTTTCTCGACCCCATTAAGCCAATTAAGGAGTTGAAATTAAAAAAAGTGCAACTTTTAAATCGATTCGAAGTTCGAATCGTGACAAATGACTCGCGTCGTCGTTGTCCTCATCCACAGTCGATGCGAGTGAAGAAGGAGTGAAGGGTTCTCGGGAGCGACAGAACGATTAGCGACGGTGATTTACGTCGTCGCCCGAGACGAGGAGAAGGGCTGGAGAACTTCTTCTTCGGTTTGGCATTTAAAATGCTGGCCATGTCGCCATCAACATCGTGGCCATAATTTAAAGTCATGACGGACAGTTGTGAGCCAGAATAAATGTGTGACAAAGTATGCGAACGCTGCAATACGTCAAAATCAATGGCGAAGGTGTGGATCGGTGGGCAACAGTAGGCAGTGGGCTGTGATTGACCGCAGTGGCAGACGCAGTGGGGTCGATATCTGTATGATTTCGAGTTAAAAAGCGGATCTTACTCTTGGATTTTTGAGTCCTCCTTAATTTTTATTTTAATTCTTTAAATTTTTTCGGGAGGGAGAGAATTATTTCCCGGCATTGGAATGGATGTTCCTGAAAATGTGAACTAAAATGGCTGATAGAAAAGGATTTTATTTAACCCCGAAGCAAACTCACACTGACTTGGGGCATCCCCATCTGCTTTTGAAGACCAAATCTGACGAACTTCAATAAGAAAACTATTAAGTCGTGTAGATTTCCTGTTTTCGAGTTTATTTAGGGTAATTTTTGTCTTTTTTCACTGGTCAATTTCGCCTGTTAAATCTAATAAACGACTTCGTTCTTAAAGATCGAACAATTTTAAAAAATTCAAACTATTGAAATTCTTGAGGTCGCGCAGCTAACGACTCTGGTTCGCTCTGTAGCGCTTTGTAGATAACCGAAAAATTCAAAAGACAAAAAGGCGGAATGAAGATATTTGACAACTTAATATTATGCCGAACCTAGCTTATTTGCATTCATTTTGTAAATATTCAGTGAAACTCTGGAGAAAATGTATCCTAGCTTCATGCGAATTTCTCGCTTTCTAAAATCTTGCGCATCGTGCTGGATTTTAGAACTCATTTCCGATCATTTCCTTAGCTTAAAGTTATTCTACTTTTTTGATATTCAAGGGCTGCAGCTATTTTCTAACGTCCTTTCTGGCTTTGATCTCAGGACTCGGCTTAAGTGGTACCCAGTGGCATATCAGACTGGTTTTACAAGAAATGCTGTTTTTCGACCCACGCTTATGAAGTAACCGCTTTAGCGATGTCTTCTCAGACACTTTTAAGACTCTTAATGCCAGGTTTCTAGGCCGCGAATTACTATCCATGTAGAGAAACCTACGTTCGATCACACGAATCCCTTGAAGAGAATAATTGCTGGTACCTGCTCATGTCTTAGACAGAAAACATCATCAGAAGAACAATTTTCTGGAGAACCGTGAAAAGCCAATAAGGTCTCGATTAGATTAAGAAAATTAGGAAATAAAGTTCTACTTTACCTCAAAGATTGTCGTCATTTTGTTTACAGAATTTTATTGACATCAGCAGCAAGACTTTTAAGGTATGATATTTATTTTGGTAGAAATGGAAAAAGTCTTTTCGATTGCTGGTCGGTGTGAACTATATTCTCTACGCACAACTTGCAAACTGCCAAGATAGTGAAACACAATTATAGACGCCCAATAGATCCTATTCGTCTGCTTACAGAAATGCTCGTCTCATTAAAGGGCCTGTAGATTTCTATCAATAGATAATTCAAGCAATAATAGGCCTCCATGTCGAAGGCTTTAGCTTTGTCCAAAAATTCAGGGACCTATTGGAGGTCCCTCTCTGGTTTTCTTCTTGGTATGTTGGCAGCTATTTTTCAAATTTCTTCTGTGCTCTACCAGTATAGTAATGCATGCTTTTGTCAAGGTAAATGTAGCGTAGTTGTAACAAGTAGCAAGTTCTGAAGTCGCCTCCACTTCCTGAGTCAAATTAAATAATTAGAATCACCCTTCGTGATGTTAGGTTCTCAGTTTCGTGTAAATATTAAAATTAAAAAATCTAAATTTTGAAATTCAGTGCTTCCTTACATCAGGACCAGACGTGGGTTTGCTATTTGAATGCGGCCTGAGAGTTGAAGAATGTGCCCTGCACTACGTTAGCTAAGACCTGATTAAAGACACTGCACACTGGTCAATTAAGTACAACTTTAGTTGGGTATAAGTAGAAAAAAAAAATTGTTTCTACACAAAAAAGTACAGATGGGACGAACGTCAAATACTCAAATAACAAAAAATAGAAAACGTTTGTTCTTTAATTCTGTTTCTCTCAATAAAACACATAACGCTTCACGCCATTTCGTATTTATGTTGTATGCGTAAGCGATCATTAATTTAGTGCCAAAGTGAGATTAAAGAGTTCTAATTCTTTTCGAAGCAAATAAGTTGGAGTATACTTTTGTAGGTAGCTTCCGATTAAGTGTGTTTTTATCAGATATATGAAAACTTGGTCACTACAAACAAAATAAAGTAGTACGGCAACACTGCACGAACATTTTATTAAGATCCCGTAAAACAGTTAAAATAATAGGCATACCATCAAATTATTGGTCAAAAATATAATTGGTACGAAATGCTCGTAAGTGTTCATATAAAGTTGTCAAATATTTCAATTCCGCTTTTTTGCTCTTCATTCAATGCTTCATAAAAAGTGTTACAGTGTTAGGATTTAGTTCAAATATGAGCCGTTTTCTTCGATAATCTATTTCCATCTAGACGGCAACTTCATAATACCCCCCTCGTAGAAGCCCCCCTCCTTATGTGCGAAGAACTCGGACAGCAAACTTTCACAAGCCTCTTTTGAGTTCAACTTCACACCACCAAGGGCGTTCGCCATGGACACGAACAGGTGGTAATCACTTGGCGCTATGTCCGGGCTAAATGGTGGATGTGATAAAACCTCCCATCCGAGCTCCCGTAGCTTCTGACGAGTCATCAACGAGTCATCACCTGCTTCAAGCGGTCCAGTTGTTCGCAGTAGATGGTAGAATTAAGCGTCTGGCCATATAGGAGCAGCTCATAGTGGATGATTCCCTTCCAATCCCACCAAACACACAGCAAAGCCTTCCTGGCCGTCAATCCCGGCTTGGCCACTGTTTGGGACGATTCACCGGCCTTCGAGCACGACCATTTTCGCTTGATATTGTCGTATGTGATTCATTTTTCGTCGCCAGTCACCGTCAAATCGTTTTTTTTTTGCGTCAAATCATGCGGCCAAGCCCAAACATCAAGCTTTTTTTTGTATCCAGCCTTCTGCAGATTTCTTAAAATGGTTTGGTGACTAACTCCCATCTCCTGGGCGATGTCACGAGATGCCACATGCCGGTCTAACTCGATGTTTTCCATGATTCGATCGGTATTCGTCGTCACAGGTCTTCCGCCGATTGGCTTATCCATGGTGTCATTTTCACCGGCTCTGAATAGTCGAAACCATTCCTCCGTGGTTCGAAGTGATAGAGTACCATCCCCCAAAACACCATTAATTTCACGGAACGTTTCTCTAGCGGATTTGCCTTTAACGAAGAAAAACTTTAAAATAGCGCGAATTTCGGCGTTAGTGAACCCCATGCTTACACATCTATAACTGTTGAACGCAATATCCAAACTAATCATGCATAGCCGTCGTTTTGTAGGTTATGTCAAGACCTTTCAAATGATGTATAGTACTGCCAGATACCAGCTCTGTAGCGCTTTGTACATAGCCGGAAAATTCAAAAGACGAAAAGGCGAAAGGGAGATATTTGACAACCTTTTATTATTCTGGTCTATTTGTACGGTGCTGGAAAGAAAACTCATAAAATGTTTGTAGTGGTTTTGCAAGAAACATTTCCTGATGATGTACTCCACAGAATACTTATTTCTTTAGGGCTTATCAGACCAAAATCAATAAATCGCGATGTCTTCCAACAAAGAATCTTAAGATACTACCCTCCGTAGTTATGGATATGATCTAAACTTCACTTAAAAAAGACATCTATAAATATTATAAAACAAAGTCAAATTATTTCTAAATTCATTAACACTTTCTGGTATTTCATTACTGGAATCCTAAAAAATTTAGGTATAAAGTGCTGCCTGCGCGAAGCCAGGATGGGTTGCTCGTATTAAATAAAGTAAAGCACAAAAAAAAATAATTGCTCATATTCGATTTTACAAATCTCCAGTATTTCGAGTTCAAGTCCCTTTAAAACACTTCTTCCATTCCCTATCTCGACGCTACTGTGCGCCCCTCACAAATCACGTGCAGGAATCTCCAACGGCCTGCCGTCATGCAAACAACCGACTTTTAATTTCATTCTTCTCCACAGCTGAGAATTATTTCCAAACTCTCCTCCTCACCACCCACCTCATATCACGCTAATCACTCAATCGGCCCTTCGACGTGTCTTATCACTCGGCCGGATGTCAATTTTGATGAGAGTTCTCATCGTTCTTGTCTCTCAGCGGAAGTCTAAGCGTCAGTGATTCGCTTCACCACAGGGTTTCGTCTCAAAAAAAAAAACAAATTCTAGACCACGTCTTCCTCTTTTTCAAACATCGCTCGTCCGTGTGAATTGATTTTTGCCGCACTGATGATAAATTATCAATTCCGATCGCAAATATTTAAATATCGAATCATAAATGTTAATTGAGTTGTGCGAGTGCGAGCGCGTGTGTGTGTGTGTGAGTGTATCTCGATGTGGGAGCTCGAACTTCGACGGGTCATTAAACACCAATATCCGGCGAATTTTTTTTTTTGTTTTAGAAGTGATAGAAGAGGGGGTTTGTTATTCACGTAGTCAGTCGTTTGGTCGTTTGGTTAATTTATGTGGGAAGTTCGGGTGGGATTAGTTTGAGAATTAGTCGGGGGCCAGTGAGCCAGCCGGTGGAGCTTGATGGAGCGGAAAAGCCTACTGAAGCCATCGGTGATAAATTGGAGATTAGATTGTGTGGTCTTAAGTGGAAATGAAGTCAAGGTCGGTTGGGCGGTTATGTCGTCAGAATTGGGGGAAATTTGTTTTTTGAGGTCGGAGCAGTTGGGAAATTTGGATCGGATTCCAGGTTTCAAAAGTGACAAAGTCTTTGCAGGTGTCTGTTTCGACCTAAGATTGTTCATGTCTGACAAATTTCTGATCCAATTCAGCTCAGACCACTACTTTAGGTCTGTAATTGGTTCTAGACACGACGTGGGGCCACATTTCTTGCATTGGATAAGCTATAGTGACCCGAATGGACGTCTAAAGTAGGAAAATTGACGCAATCTATCCAAAGGTAAGCAACATTTACTAGGCGTCTCGAAATTAGGACTATTTTGGCTTTTATTCTACTCAAAACTATTTTTTTTTAGCCAAGATTTAGTGGGTTTTGAAATGTCTACACAAGTCATAAACATTTCCCGACAGCTAAAAGGTAGTCTTCGTTGTTTGGGCATGCATAGAACGTTTTTCTTGATTTTAAGAATTTGCTGGCCATGCAATAAACTTCTTCCATTTTTCATATTTTTCCTCCATTTTTTATATTTTTCAACAACACTTTCATATTTAATAAAATACGTTTATTATAACGTAGATCATTGAGTCGGCTTCATTTCTATTAAATATTTAACTTACGTTATTTCATGGTCACAAGGTTTACCATAATTTTTATTGGTTTTGATAATTTTTCAATTTTACTTCCAAATCTTTCATTTATAAAAATCTTCTTTCATTTATAACTAGCGCTTCTATGAGACTTTCATCTTCCTTAAAAAGGGGGTTCCGAGAGCCAACGAATACAGCCTCGACTTCTTTCGGCTAAATAATTTTCATAGCCTCGATTGCATTTTCGAAACCTTTTCCTTTAAAGCCTTTCAGATCGAAGTTAAAATTCCTTTTTTTTCACACAATGGAATGTCTTGCAGGCTCCAACTCATGCTTGAAGTTGCCTCCATTCATCCCGAAATCAATTTTGAAATTCATTTTTATGGCTTTCAACTTAAACTCCAAAACTCCGGAATATTGAAAACGCTATCGAGAGGATTAAACCATTTTTAGTGGAACTCAATTTAAGTTTGCATGTTTGTTTTGACACAACCAAGTTTTTGGATCACGTTTGAGCCTCGACGATCTACACTTTCTTATTGCGAATTTTTTTTCATTTGAATTGAGCTCTTACCAATTTAACCAGAATTGTCCTATAATTATTTTTTTGACATGGTCTGTTTTTGTTTTTAATGGAAAGATTTGATTGTATGGAGGACATATGGCATTATTTTAAAATTTGTTTAGGTGTGACCATACGATCACGCTGGCACATCGCCATGATGTTTTTCTGCCTCATACTTGAAAACTCACAGTACCTGAATCATCTGTCAAGCTTTTTTCGACTGTTTTCCGCTTCATACTTAAAATCACCAATCACACAACAATTCATTCGAATGTTTCAACTTAAGACCAAGTTTTACTAACTTCTCGATGTCACTCCGCTCACTCATTCATTGGTTTCAACTTAAGAAGCTCTTTGAAGCTCCACTGTAATGAAGTCCAAATCATGTCTCGTGATCATATTGTAGCTTCCGTCATGAAGATCCTTCAAAACCAAGCTCTTTTTGATCTCGAATCAAGTTCCAAACTCCTTTCTTCGATTTCCAAACAAAAGTACCTTAAAAACCGGATCTTAGTGATTTCCAAATCAAATCGTAGACCCTTGATTTCTAGTTTCAACTGGATTTTTCTTTTGAGATGAGTGCTTGTTTGTTTGTTTGTTTGTTTATCTGGCATTTAACCCTTGGAGGGTCTGTGCCTGAGCCAAAGCCGCCTTCCAATGTTGACGGTCCCGGGCATGCTGCTTCCAGTCCGGAAGACCAAGCTGTCTTGCATCCGCGATCACTTGATCTCTGTACCGGAGGTTCGGTCTCCCTCTTCTCCTCGAACCAGGAGGCTCGGATTCGAAGACCCTTTTAGCTGGAGCGTTTGTGTCCATGCGCTCGATGTGGCCGAGCCACTGTAGTCGACGGATTTTTGCCTTTCGGACTATATCCACATCTTTGTACAGCTCATAAAGTTCGCGGTTATGTCTTCTCCTCCATTCGCCTTCCTCGCAGACTGGACCGAATATCCGCCGTAGAATTTTTCTTTCGAAGGAGCCAAGTATCAGCTCTGCAGTCCTGCTTATCGTCCAACTTTCGGCAGATGAGATGAGTGCTTACAACCTTGAAATAAAATATTAAGGTAAGTTTTGTGGGTTACAACATAAGATTTCTTCCAAATTGAATTCTAAGGGCTTTCAGCTCTCGGCTAAATTCAACTCGTTGAGTAAAACGACGATTCTAATAACTTTTTTTTATCATGGGTTTTACTTAAGTGCGATTTCAAGTCTAAAGCCGTTTGGAATCTATTCAGGCACATTTTTTTTTTATTCAAACTGTAAAGTAACTTGCAGTTTCAAACTCAGAATCTTTGTAAACTCGGCTTTGGAAGCTTTTGAAATTCATCGCCAGTCCATTTTTGCGTCTGGTGGTCTCTCTGTCTGTTAGACCCTGAAGCTTCAAGACTTTTCTTTATTTTAAGATCTGAGGACTCCTTACTCTCATCTCAATCTCTTTTTGTGTTCCCAGCTTAACATTTCCTCTAAGCTTAGCTTCGATAGTTTCCAACATTTGGAAACTATCAAAGCCTTTAAAGTCTTTAAAAATGTTCCACAGTTTTTCAAGTCAAGTTTTTTTTTTAGACTAAGATCAAAAACTCCGCCTAGGACTTCTTCGTTTGCCTCCAATTTCCCCAAAACTTCATTCAAAGCTACGACTACGTCACTCCGATCAAAAATTCCCTCAAATTGCACCACGATGGTCCACATCGGCGATCCACTGGCCCAGAATCGAAGCCTCACCAACATCTCCCATACAAATCCGCCCCAAATTTGCATAAAAGGCGGTTCTCCAACTGTCTGTCACAGATCACAAATCAATCACTTAAGTGTCCCATGAGAACTCGACCCAAGCCGACCTGCATCTCTTCTTCCGTTTTCATCGATGGTGGTCAAGTCATCTCCCGAGAACCATTCCGACCCCGTTCTCCGCTCCAAAAACGGCGTAAGAACTTCACGGGTCAGTCTTTTATCTCGTCTATCTTTTTTTTTTTTTTGGCTAGCTTCTCCGAGTCAACAATGGAAATTAATTGAATCAACAAAAGATCATCTCCCCCCCGGACCGGAATGAAACATTTATTATGTCATTAACATTAAATATGTCGCTTTGAATAAATTACCGTTGTCCAACATTCGTCCATTGTGTTGCGTGGATTTAAAAACGACGCTTTGGCCCCTCAGTGCGTGCGTGCGACCTTCTGCCATTTTGGGGAGGTCATAAATTTCCCATAAATCCAATTCGCCGCCATTCAATTGTGTTACAGCGATTTACATAAACAGAAGAAAAAAAACGAAAAAAATTCCCGGACGGCAGTTATTCGCTGAGAAATTCTCACGGCACATGTATCTGCGTTTGTTGTGTGCTCCAAATTCGTGTTTGCGTCGGGTTTAGTCTTTTGATGGTCGGAATTTCGGTGGTCGATGCATTTTGGGGGCCCATCATGGAGGCTCGAGACTCGAGTTGAGTGTAAGGTCAACTCTGAGGGAGAGTGGGCGTATCTGAGGGGTTTTCTGGTGTATCTTTGGGCATGAGGGCGCACTTAAGACGTTCCACGTTTGACTGAGATCCATAAACTCGACGGATCCCGACTGAAATTCACACCAGATGCCATCCACAGTCTCATTCATCCGTTTGTGCGTTTGAAGTACCTGTCTTTCGGCTTTCGGATTCCACTGTCGTTTTTGTGGCATCGTCCGAAGTACAAAATAATTGAGATTTTCTTTTTGCCGCAGACCGGCGCTGATCTGATTGTGTCTGCGGTGAGGTGGACCGGCCAACCGGTCGGTGGATGCGAATGGAATTCCACTTTGCCTTCAATTATGGTTCTTTTGTTAGAACAGATTTTTTTGTTTGTTTTTTTTTTTTCTTTTTCTCTGTCTGGGCCGAAAAAATAATTTGCATTATCTGAAAGAAGATTTTTCTCTTTTTTTTCGGGATTGAACTGTCAGAGATTTTTTTTTTTTTTGGTTCATTCCCACAAAAATCTCGGTCGGGAGGAGCTTTTGTTTGAAGACTCAGCCGGTGTATGGATGCAAATGTGTGTAGTTATTGTTCCGATGTAATAAATCAGAGAGTAGTAACGCCCTTTGTAGGTCATCGGAGAAGACGGTGGATTGTTCTAAGCTGGGACACACGGATGATCGGGGGATTAGTCGTTTTTGGAGCTTTGTTGGAGTTGTGGGTCAGTTGTTTGAGACTTTTTGTTGGGTTATTTGGGTGACCTATGATGAATCAACAGGTTGTGTTTTTTTAACTGCATTAGGTGACTTACGGTTTAGGTTCCACAAATTTCCATTCATAAGCAGTCTGCGTAGCTTCGATGGTCTCTAAGACTCTTCTGTTTATTTTTTACTATCGTTTTGCGTGCCAACAAACTATGCTCTGGCCTTGTATGGGCTGCTACGCAGACTATTTATTTTTTTAATCGTTTTTTTTTTTTTAATTTGGATGCTTAATTAGGACGTTGAAGCCTGACATGCTCAAGAGACCTTATGTTTTTATGTGCTTAAGATTCTTTTGGTTCGATTCCGCTTTCTGGTTTACTACAATTCGCGGCTTAATTCAATTTCAGTCCAAAGTCTCGAAGGGCACAATCTGGCAGTTCCTACTGCCGCCATAGCTATCGCCCCTGCTATCGCATTGCTCTTGCACTGTGCTCCATCAGTTTGGCATCTTTAGAAAAAGAGTAAGCTCTACCTGATCGTCTACAGTCCTTCACCGATCCTAGTGTAAGTAAAAACCAAAAAACGCACCTTTCGCACTAATCGCTTTGAACGATAGAATGTTTTTCGGCAATTGATTCTATTAGACCAAGTTCTATCCACTTTATTCCTTATTTTTTTTGTTTACGTATTATTTGAAGTCGAACTTAATGCATCAATCGAAAAAGATTCGCATTTTGCCTCGAATTCCATCCGAATGGGTTGCAGAAGATCACGAGATTCTAAAAAAATCACCTTAGCTTTCAAATTTGCAGTGCAAACAAAAACAATTAAATTGATAATTTCCTTAGCGCGAGTTAATAATGAGATAGAGTCGACTCAAAGATAATTTCATCGTGTATACAAAAACACAAATTAGCGTTTTGTAAATTATAGACGATTAAGAGTCACCTTTAACGCTGTCATTTAATTCGAACTTTAATTCATCGAAATATCGCTTGTTGTCTATTTTGATACATTTGTCATATTCATTTCATTTTATTAATCAGTATAATTGACATAGTAATAAGTTGTCCAGCAAAGCCTTAATTGGTTGCCTGCAGAAGACTAGTTACATTAAGTGAATAGGTTATTCCAATACATGCATATACGAGGTCTGTTCAAAACATAAGGTGAATTTTCATTTTTCTCAAAAAAATATTTATTTATTCATCAATTTCTATTTTGTCCCCCTCAAAGTAATCCCCCTCAGATATAATACACTTCTGCCAGCGTTTTTTCCAATCCTCGAAGCAGATCTGATATGCACTTTTTGGTATGCCCTTGAGCTCTCTCAGCGATTCGGTTTGGATTTCCTCAATCATCGTGAAACACTCTCCTTTCATGGGTCTCTACAATCTTGGGAATAGGAAAAAATCACAGGGGGCCAAATCTGGTGAGTACATACGGTGGCTGGGACATGAAAACACATTTTGAAATTTTCGTACACTTAGGCCAAAGCTAGGCCCATTGTGCAGCCCTCCATCTTTTGAATCAGATGGATGTGGGCAACGAATTTGGCTGGTGGAATGTTACACCGATATCTGGGGCTTGGGCATGATTGCGGTGTTGTTTTTAGCCAAAAAATGACGAACAAGCAACAGTTTTTTAGGTCAAAATTCAGCAATTTTGGAACGAACTTCGCTGCCACATGCTTCATGCCCAAAATTTCTGAAAAAATTGCATGACATGAGCCAACCGATATGCCGAAATCTTCAGCAACTTCTCTAATAGTGCTTCGACGATTCTCCATAACAATTTCCTCCACTTTCTCAACATTTTCATCGGTTTTTGATGTGCTGGGTCGTCCAGGGCCAGCGTCGTCATTCACATCTTCTCGACCTTCTTTGAAAAGCTTGTACCACTTGTAAACATTTTTTTGACTCAGAGTACACTCACCGTATGCCACTGTCAACATTTCAAGTGTTTTTGAGCACCGAATACGCAAACGACGTTTAACTTTATGCCTCCCAAAAACAAAATAAATATGTTATTGATTTCACCAACAAAATGCAATAATTTGATGTTTGGCCTTAAATTCACTTTCATCCCGTAAAAAAATTTACCTTTTTTAGCCCCATCTTTGAGTTCACTCACTCCTCTGTCCATGTTGCTATTTGATTTATCCTCCCACCACTGTCTGCCTCATCTCTCTTCACTTACGGAAAACGCATATTTTTTTCCAATTAGTTCCGTTGATCGATTTAAACTGACTCATCACCTATCCTGGCCTCGTTATCCCATTAAGTTTGTTCCACAAAAAAATAAACTCACGTTCCACATGCCACTTAATAATTCTCCCTCACATAAGCCGCCTTCCACAACTCACCCTCGTATCATTTGAGGATATAATTAATTGATTTTAATTCTTTTTCCCCGTTCACTTGTAGCGCGATAAAATGCAATTAAAAATCATTTTTATGGTCTTTTTTTCTTTTTTTTTCTGTGAGTCCATCAAAATGATACCCTCGTCGATGTGCAGCAATCGGTCGTTGGGTCGCAGGTCCTCAGAACCTTGTCCTGTGAAATTTGTTGGTCTTTTGTTTTTATTTTTTATTTTTTAAATTGGATCCACGCTGTAAGAGCGCAGTTGGATTGGTTAATTTATTGAACGGTTTTTCAGAGCGACTCGCTTGGAAAATGAATTTAAATGTTTCTGTCTGTTGATGGAGGGTGGGGGTGGGGTTGGGGATTGGATTGTGGGTGCGTGTGCAACAGGACGCACGCACACGGACGTATGCTGGTTTGTTAATGTTTCTCATTAAATTTGTGGTATTTTGTAAATTTTATTTTTTTAAGTTGATGGCTGCTTCTTTTTTTTTTGAGTGAACCGAAGCGGACAGAGATTGAAATTATTTTCTGGATCATGAACTTTGACGAAGGGGTGGTGAGAGAGTTGTTTTTATTTCATGGACCCATCAGTTGGTGGCGGGTGGATTAAGTTGAATTGACGGAGGGAGAGAGACATTTAATGGGAATGCATATATTTTTTTGGGTCAGGCAAAGAGGCACTTTGGATGATTGGTCGTCTTCGGAGTTAAGCCGGATGAGTGTGTTGTTAATTTTCGGGTTTTCGAAATAAATCGTTTTGGATTCCTCGTGGTTTTTTGTTGCAATCTGCGACGGATTTTTAATTCCCCTGAAGTGGGCGAAGGTCGTGATGGGATTTTTTTTTTGTTCTGAGAAGGAAAGCATTACTAGAACTGGACAATACAACACTTCAACTTGTCTCTGATTTAGTTTAGTCTTGCAACTCATTAAAAAATAAAAAATCCTCTTTACTTTTTAGGATTAATTGCCGAAAATCAGGATTATTGGGAAAGAATTTCTCATTGGACAAGATTTTAATGTGACACCGGTGATCAACTTCAAGTGATCTAGTACATTATTGTACACTCCGATTCTTAACTTAAAAGCCACTCTGAAAATGAAGACTTCGTTTTTTCAGGACTGGGGGGACTCTTAAGAAGTGTCGATTCATAATTATAAACTCTCAAAATTTGCTTATCCTTTTTAAAACAAAGAAATGCAATCTTCAATGTCGAAATGACTTGATAGGAGGACTTGATACTGGCAGAGGGTCTTACATGCTCTGTACTTATAGAGGTGGAATTTCGTGGAGTAATGGTTTTAAGTACTATTTAATACATTGACTCTCACTGGCTTTTTCATCAAGAAATATGGACTTTATAGTATTTGATTTCACTTTATCTGCAAGATAAGGATGAGAGCCCGGTACATCAAAAGGCCAGCACCGTAAATAGAAGTAGGTCTAGCAAATTGTGGTTTCAGTTTAACAAAAAGAATTCTATGGATGTTTACCAGATCAAAATCTGTTACAAAATTTTTGGGAAAAACTAATTAGGAGACATTAAGCCAACAATAATCTATACAGATCAGTAAATGCACTAAAAAAGGCTGCGGATTGAGCTTGGAATGAAATTTCCTAGGAAGCCTGATTGACAGTATACCCACTCGGCTGTATAGTTTACTAAGAAATTGAGACAACTCGACGACGTATGTGCATTACAAGTCGGTCTTACTTTATTCTTTTTTAAACCAATTGGTTGTTTTTTTAGATTTTGGTTGTTTTTCACATAAAGTTGCTTGAATAAGTAAGCTTAAGGCTTTGGTTTTATAAAAATTCCTATATATTCTAAAAGTAAATGACAGCCATTGATTCCGGGCTTACGAAGGAAACTGAATTCCTTAGTAGTCATGGGTCAGAATGTAATAAAAGAGAAACAGAAAAAGCAGGTCTAGATGAAATTCCACTGTTCCATTGGTGCGATCATATTCGTTGCTACCTCATTTTCTTAAAGTAAAGAAGAAGTCAACAAAAGAATCATCCAAATAGGTCGGAAGAGATGCGATTTACTTACGAAAAACTAGAACACCGCAGATTCCCATCAATTTCAATGTTCCATTTTTGCCTGCTACTATAGGAATTTTTCAACCTCTTTTTTGTAAAAGCCTGTCTTAAAATCTCTTTTTTTATGAGATCCTTTAAGTTGACTCAATCGGCGTCAACAAAAGGTAAAACGTCTGTGGATCTTTTTCGATTGTCTTCCACTTTAACCTTTTGGGCAAGTTCCACGATTTGATGGACATATAAAAACCCCCAACACACACATCAGGCGAATAAATCCCCCACCAAATACACCACGTTCCACCAGTTCTACGCGTCACCTCACGCCCCACACCCGTCCACAAATCACGTCAATCTGTCATCGTTTCTTCAGTTTTTTCTTTTTTCTACCTCTTCGGTGGATTTTCTCGAAATCCAGGACACACTTTCAATAAATCAGCAAAACCACGACTGATTTCGCCGAACTCATCAATCAAGCGTCAGTGACGTCGTCGCCCGAGCGTCTGATGTCTTGGGGCCAAGCTCAATCGCTCTCTCTCTCCATCTCCTCCCCGCCCGTAATCAACTCAACTACCGTGCTCCATGCTTCCAATTGACCTCATCACCATCAGAAGCTACCTTCCTCCGACGACGACGCCATGTCGCTGATTAAGTCGATAACGCGTCTTCGATTGTCGGAGCCGGAGCGCTGCTTCCGATTGAACTCGCATTAACCTTGATTTTCGATAATTAACCGATTGGAGTTGAGCAAAAAGAAAGACGAGCGTCGGAGGAGCACATTGAGTCCACCACAAATCCCACAGGGGGAAGTTGGACGACGAGTGAAGGTTTGCCATAGAGGGAAGAAGACGCATCGCAGAGTACGACGAATACCGATAACCACAGGAATGTATCTTTCTTTTTGTTGGATGCATTTTCGTGTACATTCGTCTTCAGTTCAGTAATGTGAACTGAAAACGGATGGGAATCTGAGATTTCTCAATGGACAGAGGACAGAGATACGCTGCGCGGTGACCAGCGCGTCATTCATTGTTACGGAGGTGCACACGCTGTGGCGTTGCCAGGCGTCGAAAGAGAAGCACTGCTTTTAAAAAAGAGGAGCTGTGTGTGGATATGTGTGGTGGTTTTAAAAGATTTTACTTGGTTGCTTCCCTTTACTGATGTGCCAAGTCTGAATTGAATTGAGAGTAAAAAGAATCACAGAGTTTGAGGACTGAAATTAGCTTCCAGTGACACAGTCAGATTATGACACAGTCTTTTGCAGTCGAGTTTGAGTCGAATTGGGACAGTACACTCGTCCAAAAACGATATATTCCACAGGACCCTACTGAACCTCGTCGTTGTCCTTTTTTATTAGCTTAAACCCTACCACATGTCCAAATTGACTTCCATGTACCTCAATCCCTTATGATCTCCGCAATGGATGCAAATCATCTCCCTCTAAGCCATCCCTCGTTGGTATCTCTGTCCCTATTGCTACCATCTGACATTAATTAAAACGCCCTCTCAAATCCACAACTCAATTGAACCTTCCCATGCATCGAGTCTCTTCCACAAGACTCAAATCAAACTTCTGCCGTATATCAATTTAAGTCTCCTTCTTCTCCGTCTCCCGCATACGACGACGGCAAATTCACCTCCGGAATCCCAAACCACCAACGAAGTTCAAACTCAACTCGTGACAGTTTCACTGAGTGTCCTAGTCCCAGTCCCAGTCCCAATTGCCGCATCCTGAGAACAACTGTATCGTTTTGCTGAAAGCCATTTTCATTCACACAATTCCCCTGCCACTCCCCCTCCGAATGAAGCCATGAACTCAGGTGGCGGGGACAGGTACCAATCAATCTAAAAAAAAAAAAACAAAAAACTTGTATCCCATTTTGTAATCGAAACCCGATAAAATGAAAAACGATATCAAAGAGGAGCAGAGAGAGAGAGAGAGAGAGCTGGGAAAGGGTAAAAGAAATAACGAGACGGGAGGAACCTAATCCACTCGGGAGCTACTTCCTCCCCCACGCCCGCCCCTCTCCACTGCCAATCTCAATGACACCGATGATGGTCTGGATGTGGAGTGGAGAAGAATTTGTTGTTGTTGGTGGTTCTGATCACTTCCTCTTGTATCCGCGTTGGTCGGTGGTGGGGGAACAGCTCTGGGAACTGCCCTTCACATTCCCTTGGACACACATGGACACACGAGAGTGTGGAATTCGAATCGTCCGGCCAGACACCGTGACCAGCACCGACGTCGAGATGGTGTGAAGGGCGGAAGTGGGTGGTGGTGTTGCCAGATTAGGGAGGGTAAATGGGGCTGGTTTATAGAGGACCTGATGGGGTGTTATGGCAATTGAAGGATTGGTTGAGGACTAGTTTCGAAAATAAAGAGTAGCTTGTGTATTTTTGAAACTCGCACTTGAAATAAAAGAGGAATAAATAGAGAATGGTTATACAGGGTTTTCCAATAAGAGGTGTTATTTTGATATTCAAAGAAAAATGACATTTTTTGAGATAAATAATCGGATGTTTATTTCAATATAAAGAGGAAAGTATGCCATTAATAATGGAAAACAACATGAGTCAAATGAGCGCCTAGGCTACGCTCACAGGACCGTATTCTTTTCATGAAATTTTCTATCATCAAATCGCAAAGTGGCTGCTGAATGTCCTTAATAGCTTCACGAATCCATCTTAAATCTTTCATCTTTGAGGTCTTGAGTCGACGCTGGGCTGTTGGCGTAGACCTTATCTTTCACGTAGCCCCATGGGAAGAAGTTATAAGATCTCGGTGGCCAATTGGGATCACCCCTTCGAGAGTTAACACGGTCCGGAAACTTTTCCCGTTAAAGATCGATGGTTTCGCTGGTTATGTGTCACGTAGCGCCGTCTTGTTGAGAGAATGGCTTTTCAACAATAAATCATAGGTTTTTCGAACGAAGAAGCAAGCGAAGAAGCTAGGCTCTGGCTGCTTCTTCTGGTAACTGTGAATGGTGAGCGCTACCGTGAGATGATATCCAACTTTTTTTTTGGCCAAAATGCAAGAGCTTGACTTGCATGACATGTGGTTTCAACAAGACGGTGCCACATGCCACACAGCACGCGCAACAATGGACTTATTGAGAGGCGAGTTCGGTGAACATTTTATTTCACGTTCGGGACCGGTCAATTGGCCGCCTAGATCGTGCAATTTAACGCCTTTAGACCTTTTGTGGGGCCATGTTAAAGCTCATGTCTATACAGACAAGCCCGCTTCAATTGACGCATTGGAAGACAACATTGAAGCATTTATTCGTGAGATACCGGCCGAAACGTTGGAAAGAGTATGCCAAAATTGGACTAAGCGGATGGACCATTTGAGGCGCAGTCAAGGTCAACATTTGCATGAAATAATTTTCAAACATTAAATTATATGGACCGTACTATCGATTCAAATAAAGATTTCATGCATTTTTCTGATGTTTATTTTTGTGTTTTTTTTTGAAAAACTTTCCTATAGCTTTTAAAAAATCACTAAAGAATGAGTCTCTAAACTTTTTCGTTCGTCCGAAAGCAGGCTTGAGGGCGTACTGATGAGCATTCCTAGCGTGGCGAGTATTGCGGGTGAATGTTTGAAGGGGGGAATGCAGTTGGCTAACTCATTTGAGCACTGTCTATTGAAATAGCGATAAAACAAGGGCAGACAGGAAACATTTCGACGATGTTCAAGCGAGTCTATCGGCTTCGCAATATCATTGTCTCCTATCAGTTTAATCGCTCGCTTTTGTATTCTATCCAGCAGGTGCAAGGAGGTCTTAGATGCACCAGACCAGATATCAGCGCTGTACTCGAGTTTGGGACGGATATAGGCCTTATAAGTGGAAGCCAGACCACAAGGGGTGAAATATTTCTTGCATCATTTAAGGAAACCTAGACATTTCGCAACATTTTTGGCGACCTTGAATATATGATCATTCCAACTAAGTGTTGAATTGACGCAGATGCCGAGGATGGAAAGTCTTTCGGTTTCTTTGATCAAAATTTCATTCATGGATAATGGCTGTTTGTTGGGTGTTCGCTTGAGTGACAGTGGACAGCATTGGGTTTTGGAAGTGATGAAATTTATGGAGCTGAACGAACATTTATGGAGCTAACGAACAAAAATAGGACGGCAACGGAGAGACAGAGACATCTAAATATTGCTTTTACAGAAGTTAAGAATGATGCCAAATAAACGTAAAAATAATTAATTTCTTTTTTATTTCAATAGGAAGCATTAAATTCCGCTCTATTGGTTCTACCCCAGCTGATTATGCTGTCAAGGTCGGAATTTAATGTGCTCAACATACACTGCTGTTCCAATTCTACGGCCGAAGAGCTAGGCCGTGAAACGAATATGAGAAGCTGAGGGTACTGTCATCAGCGAAGAAATGGATTGGATTAGAAGTAGCAGACAAGAGATCCTTTATAAAACTGAGAAAGAGTGTCGGAGGCAAAACAGAGCCTTGGGGAAACCAGCGTAAATGTGGTGGATATCAGACTGAAATCCGTCCAAAACAACTCAGATTTAACAGTCCGAAAGCAAATTTCTAATCCATAGAAGAAGAAATTCATCGATACCGAAAGCACGCATTTTCGACAAAAGTGCTTGATGCCAAACTCTGTCAAATGCTTTAGAAATATCAAATGCAACGATTTTGCTTTCACCTGAGTTGTGCAAAGCATGGTTCCACTTTTCGGTGAGATATGCCATCAAATCACCAGTGGACCGATTGCTACGGAAGCCAGAACTTACTTGAAAATAGGCGTCCAATGTTGTTGGTCCCAACGATTATTCCAAAGAACACTTTTTCTGTTGAGCTCAGTAACTTGACGATTAAATTCCAAATCGCAACGGAGCGTTCGGTCGGTCGGACTTTGACAGGCGTTAGTACGCGTTTTATCGACTTTACGATAAAGAATGTCAACGCGCGTGTAACTCAATTTTTCAAATCGAAATGAAGCTCGCGCGTTACGTGTCTCAAAATCAGCTTATTCAAGAAATTTTCTATCCTCTGAAAAAAATTTTGTGAGAAAACAACTTAATTTTGAAACTAAAATCAAAAGCAATTCTTAATTACTCAAATAATCGCCTTTCCGCGTTCAAATTTCGTTTGTAAATAAAAAAAAAAAACTATGCACACATCTGCCAAACGCCCGAGCGAGTAGAAAGTAGACCTAGTCGGTCGGGCTTACGATCTCCGAAGTTGCAACGCCCGACCGCGCCATTTCGATTTGTAGAATGCTTTTACGTGTATTCTACTTTAAATGTCAAAGTCAGACCGACCGAACGCGCCGTTGCGAGTCGGTTCCTGAACTTTAATCTAAAAAAATTTGACGGTCACTTAGGGAAAAACCATTGAGTGTCTCTTTTTTTAGACAGATGATCTGCCCGTTGGCATTTTTGGACAAGAAAACTTTCTATGTCTGAGGCTGAAATTCGGTCACTTCCGCGAGGCGTCGCAAAGAATTAATCTGCAAGTCATTCGTCCAGAGAGGATACCTCCCCAGTTCCACAGCCTGTCCTCGATCTCCATCCCATGCCTCTCTATTCCCACACACACGTCTCCATGTCGGCCCCGAAAAAAAAAAAGTGCACTACGTCCAATTGAAATTTCGAAATCCACACCACTCCTCACTCCTCCCTCCTCCAGCGAGAGATTCAATTCACTTTTAAATCGTGTGCCCACACACGATTTCCCTTCCAAAACCAAAGAAAATCTCACGCTCATTGTCAGCGGCAAGGCGCAGTAATTAGGCCCACTTTCCACGCTCCCGTCCCCATCGTTGTCGTCACCGTCGTCATCAGTGTCCATTGTAAGCGTTCTCTCAGCGTCAGTGAAACTCTTTTTTGTGATCACGCAACGCAATGTCTCCCCCTCCGGAAATTCACGCTCCCACCCGCGGTTTGTTTATCGACTTTGTCGTTGGAGATGCGCTCCTCGATGACCTTTTGGGATTAATCCAAGTAGGGGGGAGGGCTCTTCAATTTGTTTACACGTGCTCAACGAACATCGCCCGAGATTCAAATCGAACGAACGGTGACGCTTTTCCCCGGTCTTCCGCTTTTAATTGTCCGTCAATGGTCTTCCGGGCTTCTTGTTGTTTGCCCGCTGACTTTGTTTTGTTTGTCTTTTGAGCAAGAACAAAAGGCCAAAAGAGAGAGAGAGAGAGACGAGGAGAAGATGAAGAGATGAGAGGAATTAGGAAGCATTTCTTAGGTCGTTGTCACGGTTCGTTAAACTTTTTGATGATTGCGGACGTGCGTCGTCGTTGGTGGGGAGCCGCGAACGACTTCCTTGCGAAAAAAAAACGCGTTTCGGGTCGGTCGGGTGGTTTTATCGGTTTTCAAAGGTTAACCACGATAGTGGAGGCCTTGAAAGCGATGAACGTCGGTGCTTAGACGTGCCTAGTCAGGCGTGAGGGCTTTGTGTCGCGGTGAGTTGCGAGTTGTTAGGATTGATTTCATGTCACGTTCTGGGCTTCCACCCTTTTAGTGGAACCTTTTCGTGTCGCAATTGAATGCAAGGAGTCATGTTAAGAGGAGTCAAGTCAGAAGGAGCCAAGTCAGAAGTAGTCAAGTCAGGAGGAGTAAAGACATCCCAAAACCACATTCTGCTTGAAAGCCTTCCTCTTTTCAGTCCCGCCTTCAATCTCAGCCCACTGCCTACAAATCACGTTCAAATGCGTCGTCGTCGTGTCTTCATCGTCATCGACGCATCACCACCACCCACCTGCTCCTTCGTCATAAACCACGACCATTTGCGTGTGGCGTCGTTGCGGAGAGCAAGATCAAAGCCAGCTCCTTGAAGACGACCGAATGGCAGCTGTTGCAGGAACGCCCAACTCCCTCCGAGGCAGAGCTCATTACGTCGAGTGAGTTATGGTCCCGCAGTCGTCGTCGACGACGTCGGTTCTTCGAGTGGATGCTGGCGAATTGAATGTCAGCCATGTGTGTCCCGGAGAAGAGACGAGACGAATCGAGCAGAAAAATCGCAGACACTCGGAAGTGGGTCAATGTGAGAGGAGTAGGGTCGTGATGAGGGGTTCCCAGTGCAAGATGGGAGTGATTTTTTGTGAAGGGGGCCATGAAATTTGTATTTTGGGACTCACTTTCATTGGGGGAGGACGGAAATTGTGGTTAATGAAGCTTCACAAGTCGTGACGATGGTTGTGGAAAGTGTGGAACGTGTGGAGATGGAGTAGGAGGCCACAGTTGGACTCAGGATGCGGCGAATTTTGTGAGAAGAATGCAGAAAATGAATGTTTTTCATTGAATTTGGAGATTCTTGGACTTGTTTTGAGTTCGGGAAAGCATTGGCAACGATTTTAAATGCATTTTTAGCAAAAAAAAAAAAACTCATCTAGATGTCTTTAGAGTGCCGTGAAATACCTTCATGCGACCTTTGAAGGGTAAATGCATCGTCTTTTTTAGCATTTGTTCTTTTTTCCAACTTTCCCGGCTTCTAAAGATTGCGTGAATACTTTTGTGGTTCTGTTTCTCTTTTAGGAATCTGTAGCTCGATAGTCTCTAGGATTTTCTTCAGAAATCCTCCCACGTCGTCGCTTAATTTATATTCTTCTAGGTTTTGTACTCTTTTGAGGTTCTTTGACTTTTTCTGTCTCCAGCCACGTCCAGGAACTCAACTTTTGGTCTCGGGTTCAGTTTCTAAACGCCTCCCCTTCGTCTGTCTCCAGCCACGTGACCAGGAACCCGACTTTTGGACTCCGATTTAGTTCTTGGGCGCCTCCACTTCGTCTCTCTCCAGCCACGTCTCCAGGAAATCGACTTTTGGTCTCCATTTCATATCCTAGACGTCTCCACTTCGTCTGTCTCCAGCCACGTCTCCAGGAACTCAACATTTGGACTCCATTTGGACTCCTCGACACCTCCACTTCGTCTGTCTCCAGCCACGCCTCCAGGAACTCGACTTTTGGACTCCATTTCAGTTCCTCGACACCTCCACTTCGTCTGTCTCCAGCCACGTCTCCAGGAAATCGACTTTTGGTCTCAATTTTAGTTCCTAAACACTTCCACTTCGTCTCTCTCCAGCCACATCTCCAGGAAATCGACTTTTGGTTTCCATTTCATATCCTAGACGTCTCCACTTCGTCTGTCTCCAGCCACGTCTCCAGGAACTCGACTTTTGGACTCCATTTTATATCCTAGACGTCTCCACTTCGTCTGTCTCCAGCCACGCCTCCTGGAACTCAACTTTTGGACTCAATTTTAGTTCCTAAACACTTCCACTTCGTTTGTCTCCAGCCACGTCTCCAGGAACTCGACTTTTGGACTTCATTTCAGTTCCTCGACACCTCCACTTCGTCTGTCTCCAGCCACGTGTCCAGGAACTCGACTTTTGGTCTCAATTTTAGTTCCTAAACACTTCCACTTCGTTTGTCTCCAGCCACGTGTCCAGGAACTCAACTTTTGGTCTCGGGTTCAGTTTCTAAACGCCTCCCCTTCGTCTGTCTCCAGCCACGTGACCAGGAGCTCGACTTTTGGACTCCGATTTAGTTCTTGGGCGCCTCCACTTCGTTTGTCTCCAACCACGTCTCGAGGAACTCGACTTTTGGACTCCGATTTAGTTCTTAGACGCCTCCACTCCATTTCAGGTTCTCGACACCTCCACTTCGTCTCTTTCCAGCCACGTCTTCAGGAACTCGACTTTTGGACTCCATTTCAGTTCCTCGACACCTCCACTTCGTCTGTCTCCAGCCACGTGTCCAGGAACTCGACTTTTGGACTCTATTTCAGTTCATCGGCGCCTCCACTTCTTTTGTCTCCAGTCACGTATCCAGGAACTCAACTTTTAGACTCCATTTCAGATCCTAGACGTCTCCACTTCGTCTGTCTCCAGCCACGTCTCCAGGAATTCAACTTTTGGACTCCGATTTAGTTCTTGGGCGCCTCCACTTCGTTTGTCTCCAGCCACGTATCCAGGAACTCGACTTTTGGTCTCCATTTCAGTTCCCCGACGCCTCCACTTCGTTTGTCTCCAGCCACGTCTCCAGGAACTCAACTTTTGGACTCCATTTCAGTTCCTCGACACCTCCACTTCGTCTGACTCCAGGAACTCGACTTTTGGTCTCTATTTCAGTTCCCCGACGCCTCCACTTCGTCTGTCTCCAGCCACGTCTCCTGGAACTCAACTTTTGGACGCCGTTTCAGTACCTAGACTTCTCTAAGTCGTCCCTGTCCTTTCATTTCTTCTAGAATTTGAATTTTGAGATTCAAAAGATGGTGGATGGTTCCACAAGAGCTTCTCGATACTTAAAGCTTTCTTTTCACCTCTTGGACCGGCTCTGAATTTAGTCTCAACCTTAGACGGTTGCTTGGGATACCGTCTCTAATCACACGTTCTTCTCTTCGTCATCGACGCCTCCTCTTATCTTCCATTTCTCCTCTGTGAGCCTCCTCGTTCATCTTTTTTACACCTCCGACTCCTAATGAAGCCTGAAGCATCATTTTCTGCTATCCTCCTGCTCTTTCTAAGATTCCACCGCCTGCAGACACCTGGACCTGAATTTGTTTGCCCTCTAACCCCATCCACTTGTATCCCAAAATTGTTGAAGTGTTCTCCTACCCCAAATTTCGACCGCATCCTCCTCCTAAACCACCTCCTTGCTCAAATCTGACTCTCCCTACCCGCCTCATGTTTGTTTATCTCCCATCACAGCCTCCGTCAGACAAATTATGAACTCCACGCACATGTTCCAGAAATACCGCGACCATTTATTCCGCCGCCGCTTCGCAATTCGACGTTCAGGGTCACCTCACTTTGCAGTTCCACAGCGCGGGGACAAATAAATCCGATCCATCCATCCGAACGCCATTAACTGTGTAAACAGATATACAAAATGCACTCTGTGCGAGTTCAGCTGCGTTCCGTCGCATTGCGCCGCGCCGCCCTGTCTCCGGCCGTCGTAATCGTCGTCGTCGTGATGCACGCCTCCGTACGCGACCGACACGACAACTCGTAAACTCGTTTCGCTAAATAAACAAAAGTTGCGTTGTTGCTTTTGTTTTGTCGCGAGTCGAATGTTGAGCAACAAACGCCCCAACACGGACACATGCACACACGCTCGGCCTCACGCCAAAGTTTAACGCGCGAATTTTCAAATTCGATTTCGGGGCCTGGGTGCAGCCGAACCGCTCTCCGTCGCACCATGCCGCGTCAGCCCGTGGCCGTAATAAATCCTGAAAATCGGATTGTGGAACTGTTGCATCTGTGGGCTGGTGGAAGTCGTGTAGCTGCCACTTATGCGGCCCACATGCGCCGACCAGAATTGAAAGACAAAGAGGGAGGCGGGCGGTCTAGCGGACGGCTCTCTAAGCCCCGTGAGAGGTGACGACTGATTCAATTCTCTGTTTGCCCCCGAGGCTTTTGTTTTCATGGAGAGATTATCGGTTATGACGGGTTATGATGGGGAAGAGGGAGGGTGGTCGAGTGCGGCACAAGTACACGGGAGATTAAGGTGCCTTGACCCGAGTGCGGATGGAAAGTCGGAGTCGGTGACGGAGACTGAGAGGCTGCGATGGATTTGAATTCGAAGTGGAGGTGGAAGTCGATTGGAAGCGGTGGTCACTGGTGAATGACTTGGCGTCGTTGGTGGTTGCGAATGACCAGAAGAGGTCAATGAGTCTTTTTGGAAGAAGGCACTGAAAGTGTCAAACTAAAAAAAACTCTGGATTCCGTCTAAAAAGAATGGTGGAGATGTCAATTTGCATGTGTATTTCTCAAACATGCTTCCAGGAGTATGGACACAGATGAGGGTTCAGTGTCCTTTATTTACTGCAAGGGCTTTTTGCAAAACAATATAATCTTTTTCCTGTTCGCAAACTGAATTCGGTAGATTTTTCTACATTTTCTTCTTATTGCCCCTCCATTTTCATTCCTCTTGTTGAGATGTTTTTCATTCGCTCCACAGAAACCGATTTTCGTTTCGGAATATCAATTTTTTTTTATATTTTCCTTGTTTTTGGTTCTTTCCCAAGTTGGTGCTAGGAGCCTTAAAAGTTCATCACATGTATGGACTGCAAAAAAAAAAACAACGAAGACAGCACAACAACTTTCTGAATTCCAGCTCGCCTTGGTTCGCAGGTTGTCTATTTCATGTGTCCAACTCTCTTTAAAAAGCTTCACAAAGCTTCCAATTGAAAGCGACTTATTCCCTAAGTTTCAATTCCTTTTCTTTGTCTCGCCACAGTTTACGGTTGAATTTGAGTGCCTTCTTTGAGTGTTAGAAAACGATCAATAACCCCTCGCTGACGCTACAGATGCCAAAAAGCTATTAGCATTTTCGCTCTTTTTTGGGCAGATACAACTTTGGACTTTTTAGTTCTTCTGAGAATGTATTTTATTTGTTCAGCTAAGATTGTGCTGTATGAATTTATTTGAATATGACGTGATTCAATTTCAATTTATTTCACATAAAATTGTACAAGTAAGACGTGTACAGCACAGCAAAGGCGATTAATAATACTTTTTTTCAGGAAACCACAAAATATGATGCCCAATTCTTGAGACCTCCGTGGAATTGACTGATTTGGCTCGTTTGCCACGGACGCCTGAATGACAGCGATACTTTCGACACTTCAACCAACCCGTTGTCGCACTGACACGGCAACATCACATAATGAATTTATAGACTCGAATTTTTGCACTAAACTTGTTATTGCCTGTCTACTAAGGCGAGAATTACGATCGGAAATTGAGTCGTTCAGTGCACAGAATGATTAAATCCACTTTTTGAAAGTTTCTAGATTTAAGTGTCAAAGCACTTAATATGGTCATAAGTTCTTATGTTTACAATATCTTTCCTTAATAATAAAGATGAGCAATAGTAAAGGACAATAATTTAATAAAGAAACGTAGTGTATTTCTGAGACAAAAGAAAATTATTTCATCGTTTTTCTCAAATTTTTGTTTTACGGAGTTAGCCAATCTATGCTTTGAACGGCTCAATTGAAGTTAACGTTATTACGGTTACATTCACAGACTCCGAATTTCGATAGAACATTTTTATAATTTTCACACGTAACTCATTCGTGTACTTTACCATGGTAAAAATATTAAGCTTACTGAATAAATCGGCAATAACAGTTCGATGATTAGTGAAAGGTTGCCTTCACAAATTAAATTCAAAGTTGTCAAGTCTCTGTTGGAAAACCCTTTATCTATAATCTTTTTAAAATAAAGTTATACGAACGAAATCGTGAAAATTCCGTGGTATATTAGGAACAATGACGTACATAGAAACATTAGGATCGTAAAAATAGGTAATGAAATAAAGAGCTTTGCACACAAGCAAAGCTCGGACTCGCATTCATGGTCATTGCAAACATGCTATACTCCAAACCCTGAACGAGACTGGTGAAACTTTGTACGCCATCTTCAAAGAAAGGTTTCATTCTGAGTCAAAGGTGGTTTTGACGAAAATCTACTCGCCCCACGTGTAAAGTCCCAGACGCGTAAACTACTTACTAAGGAAACTAATGAAAAGGGAAGGGTGAGTTTAGTCAGTAGAGTAGAAGATTCTCACCAACCCACGAAAAACAAAGAAACCTTTACAGTCTTCCCTCTCCCAAATCGAAGACGAAAATCGCTTTTGCTGATCCAAACACGAAATTTAAAAATGAAGATCACTATTACCATGCCATTGTACGAAAAATTCGTCACGAAGATCACTTTGATGTCATTTGAATTTGAAAATGGATTACGATAACGTACAATTTGGTTCCCGCTGACAAAAGGCTTGATGGTTAAGATCATTTTTAGTGCGTCAAACCTACGACGGTGGTCACATTTTCTGTCTCTCTGTAGCGAGCATCATTATCCGTATTCTTGCCTTAAAATTGAGGACGTACATCACTTTTGCTGTCATAAAACTTGACGAAGAAAAGTTTGACACGTGAAAGCTAAATAGGAAAGAAAGTAAGCCCGGACGAACTAAAAATTCAACAAAGAACATTACCGTGCTTATGGAACTAGAAACAGACAGCTGATTGAAATAAACCAATCTCCAAGTCGCTTTAACCCTTTCATGACCCCGTCCAGCAGCAGGAAAAATATTTTTTTCGATTCGCCAAACAGCAAAAAGAAAGTAAAAGATCCCGAACATTCTTTTTGCACTAGGAGACATCTGATGCAGACTTAAATTGTCTACAATCGGGTTTTAGAATAAAATTAATACAGTTTTACTGATTTTACGCCAGAATATTCGAGTTTTCAGTAGATGAAATTCATATTGTACAGAAACAACACTGGGCACGAAAGGGTTACAGAAAATCATTTCAAAAACTACCTGATTACATCTGTTCTTTTATCACCACCGACACCACGTTCAATATTATGCACCGAAGCTGCTATTTGTCACCACCATCCACAAAAAAGCCGGTTATCTCCTAATCCTCAGCTGAAAACAGCTCATCAGAATGCACCAGGATGATCCATCGGATTATCTTTTTATCTGCCATGCAAATTCCACCACCTCTCTTTCCATTCTTTTTTTTTTTTTTCTGGACCATGGTCAACGTCCGTCCACCCGCCGAATTAATTTACCCGACATCTCGTTTTATGGTCATAACTGCTGCTCGCTGTGACTCTCGCGTAGGTTCATCCGAACGCTTAGCCGCACGCGACTAAAGCGCGCTTGGCGTGGGCTTTCCTCATTCACAGGCGGCTGAGTGGGTGAGTTTGGGGTGGGTGTGTTTGAATTCGTTGGCATTCGATCACCTTGGTCAAGCGACAGAATGTTGTAAGAGGTCATAAAAAAAGAGACCTGCTCACTCAATCGTTCGTAACGAATTGAAATTAAATTAGCGAAAGGGAGACGAAAAAGTGGCGCCAGTCTAATCAGTTCTGCGTCGTTGTCGCGTCGTCTTCGAATTTCATCAACGCCACCGGAAGCGACACCTGCTGTGGGTGGCTGGGTGGGATGCAACGTCTTCTGACGGAGGTAGACCGGGTTCGGTTTTGAGGGAAATTTCCCAAAAAAAAGAAATAAAATTTAAAAAGAGTGCACAAGTCGCCGTTTTCTTTGTCTTTTTTTGCGGAGTTCATTCGCAGGTTGAGTAACTCACGTTCCACACGAATAAACACGATGACGGTGTCAGTCCACATGCGATTTTCCCCTTTCCCCTTCACCGTGTGTCACGTTAGTCGCATAAATTCTCATTTAGAGGAAAAAGGGCTAATGGCGGACAGTGAGGGACGAGGCGAGAATCACAGTGAGATTTTTTCTTGGGTCACAGTCGAGTTGAATTCCGCAGTAGACAATCCACGTTTTAACAAAATATCACAAACAATCTGAACTGGAAAACAGAAAAAAAAAACTTTATAAAAAATAAGCTGAATTTTCGTTTTGAAAGAAACGACGAAAAATGATCGTCGCTATAAATTTTCAGATCGGTGTGGCAGCTTAAGTGGTCCTTGTTGTCGATTATCGGAGTAGAAGACAGCATAATTATCCTTGTCTTTAATTTTGAGAGTGAAGATCTTCATTTATGCCCCCAAGTCCTTCACACCTCAATAGCTAGACAAGATTCGATCCACAACCACCTGAAACTTGTGGATCCTCATCACAAGCCTCCCAACACCCACCAGTGAAACTTTTCTGTATTTTCCCTCGTGAAATCGCTCTCGAAACCCCGTTAATTCCCATAATTTCCTTTTTTTCCTCCGCAAAAAAAAGAATTCCACTTCCTGCCCCATTCCCATGGCACTTTCGTCTTAATTAAGACCTCAGCTCAATTCTGCAACCGACTTACGCGACACAACCATGAGCCTAATTAAGAGCCTCCACTCGCCTGCAGTGCTCTCTCTGCATGCGCTTCCCAACGGAAGCATAATTGCTCCAAAATGTGCAACAAAAAAAATACAAAAATGCTTTGCCCAACAAATGCTACTAATTAAGATCAAAGCCAATTTCTATACGCGACAGGAGAATAAAAAAAAAAGACGTTCAAACTCAAAAAAACTTTCAAGCCCATCCCATCGGACTGCTCTGCAAGACACATGCGACACAGCAAATGTTGCGCGCATGTTAATTTCGCTTAATGACCGCGCTACTGTGGCCCCGTTGTGATGCAATCAGCGCGGTAAAGTCGCGAAGGCGTCGTCGTTTGTCGGTCGTCGGGTGTCTGTCGGGGGTCACTGGAGGGTGATGTGTCATACACATCTTCTGGAGCTCCTTCACCAGGTGGAAACGTCTCGAGGTGCGGGAGCCACTCCGCTAATCCGGGAGTAACCACCTCCACTGGCCACCCCCACTCGGGCAGAAAAGAGTTTCTCAACATAACGACGGCGGTGGCGGCGAGTTCGTGAAGCATGACGGTAGAGGTTTCCGTCGTTCCAATGAGTGCACTATGGGCTGCTGGTGGCTGGTGGGGAGACATCGGGGGGGACATCATCGGAGTTTAAAATCTGGAAGAAATGTGTTCAATGTGTGTTCTCTCTCCAAGGGCAGGCGTCTTCGTCTCCGTCACCGTCATCGTCATCGTCGTCGTCGCATTGCGTCGCTAGTACTTTGGGGAGCTAACTTTTAATTTTATTTATGTTCCTCTTTATTGTTTTGTCTTCCCACACTTTTGGTCGCATGGAGGAGTGGAGAGGAGATGGAGGAACGACTGCGGACTTACGTACAATTTGTGAGTCGTGTCGTAGTCGATTTTTTTTGTTTGTTTGGAAACAAGCAAAGTGGCGAACAGTCGGCGACGAAGGGCTTGAAATCAGTGGGAATTTATTTATAGAACTTGATTTTTTGAGTCTTCAAAAAGTATAAAAATTGATCGTTTGGTGGACATTATGTTTGTTTCTAAGGTCTGTGATTGGTCTCCTGTTTTGTTCTCGTTTGACCAGCGTTATCATCAGTCGCGAAGACTCCTTTTGCAAGTGTGAAGCTCTCAAACAATTTTTTTTTTAGCTGAATCCATTTGGTTTTCAATTTAACTTATTGCCGAAAGAATAAGAAGTAGGGTGAATTCGTAAACCGGTTTCCGCTCTTTCCCAAAAAGGCTCCAGTTAAAAAGGAAGTTGCTGCAAACCAAAGAAATTAAAACAGTGCAACTAGTAACTATTGTAAGCTCATTCTAAAATGACTAAAGAAAACGTCATCAGGAAACATTTGTATCAGTTTTAGTAATCCTTCATTTTTGATGGCGTGACGCTGCATTCCCCATATTTTAGCGTATACAATTTTTGTTTTGTTTTATTTTTACTTCTTTTGTTAGTTCTTCCTTGACAACAATTAAAAAGGGCCCTTCGTGGGCTGTAACGCCACTAATGATGATGATGATGATTTAAAATTATGAGGAAATGTGGTTGAACCTTCATCCTGTTTGAAAACATTAAGATTAATGAAAATTGCGCAACTAGCTGTTCGTAAACTCCTCAAGCCTGCTAAGCAATCGTATGCTTTTGAAATTTCGATCGCTTTTTTTCACATGCTTTGCAGTAGTATGCCTTGCAAACCTTACGTTTACGAATTCACCCGTACACTGTTGGGTAGATGTTTTACTGCCTTCTATCTCGGTAAGCGCTGTAATTTTTGACATTTGACAAGTAGAAACTACGCCATTAATAAAAATGGAACGATACATGCTTCAACAACGCTTGAAGCTATTAAAATTCACTTTAAACATGGTGAAAATTTGGTAGAGACGGTTCGTAGAACTTAAACATTTTTGGGTCGTCGTAAAGGAACCTGTCGGACCGCAATGCAGAAATTGATGGGCAAATTCGAGCTGTTGGGACAAGTTAGTGATGCGAAGAATAAAACCCGTGCATGTCGCTGAAGAACAACTGAGACTATTGCTGCTGTAGTCCAAAGTGTTGAAGAAAACCCAGGTTTATCCATTCTCGTTGTTCTTTGGAATCGGGCGTTCCACAAACGTCATTACACCGTATGTTGCATATAGACTTAGTTCTTAAGGCTTATAAAGCTCATTTAACATAAGGACTAAAGCCGATCGATCATCAGTAATGTCATGTCTGGGGGGAAAAAAAGTTTTTAAAAATGTTTGCTGATTGAGTCCTTGAAATGCATGAAAATGATCCAGAATTTCATCGGAAAATCCTTTGACTGATGTGGCTCATTTCCACTTCGGTGGCTATGTCATTGGGCAAAATTGTGGCACCTGCGGCTCGGAAAAAAAATTAAAAAATAATCGGCGTAACAGCCCATACAGGGCCAGAGCCTAGCTTCCTCGCTCGCTTCTTGGCTCGAGAAGCCCATGATTTATTGTTGAAAAGCCTCTCCATTCTCAACGTGTAACTGTTTGGTGCAGTTTAGGGGCCGGTGGGCTCATTGGACATTGCTTTTTCGATAATGAGGCTGTAGCAACAGTTACTGTGAATCGATTGCGCTATCGAGAGATGATTAGTGATTTTTTGTGGCCGGAATTGCTGGGTATTAATCTGGACAACGTCTACTTTCAACAAGACGGCGCTACGTGCCACACAAACAACGAAACCATCGATCTTTTACGGAAAAAGTTTCCGGACCGTGTTATCTCTCGAAGGGGTGATCGCAATTGACCACCTTATAGGAGCCACTTCGAGTTGGTGATGGAAAATTTAATGAAAATGATACGGTTCTGTAAGCATAGCCGAAGCAGCCATATGACTGATATTGTGTTTCATCATTAATGGCATACCTTCCTCTTTGCATGGAAATAAACATCTGATCATTTATCTTAAAAGATGTCACTTTCCATTGAATCTTAAAATAACACCTCTTATTGGAAATCCCTGTATTTAGAAACGCTGATATTCTCATAGAAAATCGCACTGACATAAAATGTCGTGGCGTGATGTCATTCCAATTGCAAGAAATTGAAGGGCGGGTGGGTTAATTCTAGTATTCTGCTATTCGAAAATAAAGTGGTGCATTTTCCTGATAATTTGCAGCTACTTTGATTTTGCAGTTGGACAACCATGCAATACAAATAGCAATATACAAAAAATACGGACTAAGATGTCGCTTTGTGATCACTTTGGATGAGTAATCATACAATTTTGATGCTTATTTTATTTTTATTTAAATTTGAGGACACACTAAAAAATGCAATTCAACATTAAGAAAATTGAATTATTTGAAAAGGTTTTTTTGGCAATGGAAATTTTATGGCAGAGTATTTTTCGGAAGTTTAAGAAATTCGGTGAAATTCATGCTTCGACTACTGAAGAATATTGTCGATAAATATGGCTGAATTTTCATTTAAGGGAATTCGCTGATAAAGAAGCATATATAAATTTAAATCTAAATACGTCTCTTAACATCACATCGCTTATACTTTTTTAGGTCTCAGGAGAAAAAAAACTCTTTAGACAACTTTTGAATTAATTTGTTTACCCACAATAGCAAGACTGGTCTTCATCGACAATTTTAATTCAACAATAAGCCTAACCTTATTTTTCTCGCCAATTAGTAGTCGTAGTTGTCAATTTTCAAAACTTATACTCAATTTTGCGAGCACCAATATTACTTTTCGTTGCTAATTTTTAAAGTGATAGAATCATAAAAATGGTTTTCGGTATTAATTTTGAAAGATTTGTACCGGCGAAAAAGATCTTCGTACTCAATTTGTCGAGGGAAGTCACCAAAAAATGATTCTCGTCGTCAATTTGTATACCAGGCAATACAAAATGTGTCCTCTTTTTCGATTTTCCTGAGCTACGAGGAATCTGCAGCGATCCTCATTATTGATTTTTATGAGTAACTAGCTGTACCCGGCGGCCCTTGCTACACATAAAATAAATCAAATTTTAAAAAAGCATCCTCTTTCCAACTTTGAAACTTCATATCTCTCCAATGGTCTTTTTTACTGACAAAACCCGAAAGAAAGCTCAATCTTATTTTCAAAGACCTTTTGGTTGATATTTCACTCGACCGGATCAGGCGAACTTTGAAAGTCAGCGTCCACGTCATCTCAATGGGAGCCATCTTTTTTTTTTTGCTGAAAGTAGAAAGGAAACTTTTCAAAGGCCAACGTTAATTAAGTTAATTTACAAACATTGTGTTCAAATTTTGAGTTTCAGCGCTATTCTATTTACTTGGTGGTATTGAGATTCAAAACTCTGACTCAGAGTATAATTGCCATTAATTTTCCGTCAACTTCAAACACCAATCGAAGTTTAGTTTACTTTTCGATTCTTAAGGCATAGTAAGTTCAGGGAGCGGCTACATTCGAAGTTGTTCCTTTAAACGTGGCTTCCATTAAAATCGAAAAGGCCGACGAATTAGCTAGGACAGGAGGGGTGATGGATTTGAACAACAACCAGGAGAATCCGTCACCCTCCATGCAAGAAGTTGGCTCACAGTTACTTGCAGAAGCCATAACGGCAGCAAACTCTAGATGGAGTAATTTATATTCCTGCAAGGTATCTAGGCTGGTGTGGCCTGGAATAGATAGGAGCAGGAAAAAAAAGCAGTTGCTCTCGATAAGCAGAGCTAATGAAATAGTTGGTGTCCGAACTGGTGAGTGCCTCTTCGGCAATCACGCCAGGAGGATGGGCGCTTCTTTCAACGACCTCTACAAAAGCTGCAGGCATGACGAAGAGCAGGAGACCCCACTTCATCTTCTTGTAACATGCGCAGCACTCTCCGGTACTAGAAACCGCACTCTAGGTGCATACTTCTTGGACGATTTCAGTGAATTCGCTAACTTGGATGTAAGGCGCATTAGAGGTTTCATCAACAAGTCCAACTGGGTATAGCCTAAGGGATTTCAGACTACGAACTTTGTCCGTCACACTGGTAGGATAACATGCCTGCTAATATTTTGTTTGGTTTATTTGCAGGAAACTTTTGGGCAGCGAGTCCGAGCATTGGGTTCAATCTGGAAACGTGACAATGGGCCAACAGGTGGCCTACATGAGCCTATCTATAACGCAGGCAGCCACTAGTACTTAAGACCGAAGAGGGCTGAAATTCGAAGTTGCCGAAGGCTACATTCGAAGTTGTTCCTCTAAACATGGTTCCCATTAAAAACGCTTCTATAAAAGTCTTTCAATTGAGGTTTTTCTTTCAAGAGCCTTGGAATAATTTAGTTTTACTGTTGTGTGCCTATTGATCGTTGTTCCAATGCTGCCAGTTACACCCTCCAGCAAAAATAAACTTAAATTCGACCCCTGACCAGAAGTCTCACGACACTTTCTCTTTCGACGTTCACCTCCTGGTCACCGCTTAAATGAGCGGACAAAGGACTTGGCCAAGTGCGACTAACTCCGTTTATTACGAGAGTTCAATTGGGGTCTCAACATAAATTCGACTCCCCTCACCGTTTGCCCATCTTCCCGACTGAGTCAGAAGCCCGCGAAGCGCGCGTCGTCGGCGTCAGCAGCATGAACATAAATTTAAATTGATACGTCTGTGCGTCAGAGCCTCAACCATCCCCCAGTTGGTCTCTAATTTAAATGCAACCAATTCAATCCAGTTGCCCCCCAGCCCCGGTCCACGGACGGATGGACGCGCATTTTCAAGAAGCCTTTTGTTTTTCAGCGTCTCAGTCTTCCCCTCTTTCAAGTGCACTCCGTCTTAGGTCACAGTCCACAGTCCGTGTCTAAGCAGCATTCCGCGGCTTTGTCTGTGTGTGTGCCTGCCCCCGTGTGTATGTCTGCCCAGCGGATAAGGCGAGGTGAAGAAGGTTATTTCAATTAAAACACTAAACGCGCCCCTGGCCACCACCCCTGCTTCTGTAGTGAGCGGATTTTGTGCGGACCGCCCACGCGAAGCGAGCGGCTCAAGGGAGCGTGACTAGGTCCAAGTCTTAGCTCGCCAACGTCGTGGCGTATGCGGTCGTGGCTGCAACGCGTCGCTGCATAAATTTGTCTGTGGAACGTAAACAGCACTCGGGAAACATATCGCTTTGAAATTGTGGACACATGTTGCTGTCGACAATGGTGTCGATATGCGGGTCGTGTCAAGTGTAAATTTATTCGAAGGGCGCGGGGTAAATTGTGACAGATGAACGATTTTTGGAAAAGCACTCGTTGGGCGATAAATTAATGCGGTCTGATCAGCAGTATTTGATTTCATTGGATTCGTTTGATGGTGTTTGTTGTTGCATAAGTTAGACGGGGACGATACCGGGGTGTTAAGTGGGAGCTAATTGACTGTGGGGGAGAGTGTTGATTTTGTCTGACTGATAAATTAGGGGGAGATATAGAAGTCTGTTGCAGGAAGTTCCATCGGAGTTGAAAATGCGGCGCAGAAATAAAAAAATCATCAAAAGTGTCGCTGGAGGCAAGAGTCCAGTCGGATAGCTTTTTCAAAATCATTGCTTTATTGTGAAATCAGGCTGCAGCTGATTAAATAAATTCTTTTAAAGTAGAACTGTATTCAAAACTGTGTGCAAAATAGATCAACGAAGACTAAAATCGCCACTAAAATTTTTAGATGGACCAAAAATCGACGAAAAAAGTTGATTTCAAATCAAAACACTGTTCATAAAAGCTTACAGAAACCAAAAGACGCTGAAAAAGTGTCGAGAACTTCAGAAATGTATTGACAAAGTGACACTGCAGTTGAAAATCCGATCAAAGAAGCTAAGCTGCAACAGAAGTTTAAAATCCATTTACTGAAGCGAAGAAAATTAAGGCATTAAAAGAAAAAAAATTCCACTGAAACTTAGTCGCACTCAAGCAAATAATATGAACAAAAAACGACTCAAAATTTAAAAATTAAAAACAAAAAACTGTCACTTAAAATCTGTTTCAAATATATTACAAAAAGGAAAGCTGTGTCTGAAGCCAAAACCCAACTCAAAAACGACCCTACTACTCTTTGAAATTTGTCGCGGAAGTTGCAATTTTCCTCCAAATCATCACCAAGGCATAAAACCTCTGAAAATCGACAATTCAATTGGGAATGCGCAATTGCAGTGCACTGGAGGGTTCCAAAGACCGAGAGACACCGATAGATGCTAATTCTCTTTTAAGGAGATTCAAGCACTAGGCTAAGAAAAAAGGAGTGCCTTAAAAAAGGCTGTTATGACTAGAAATACACCTTTTCACGCCGCATAGTGGTTCCACACTTTTTCCAAAAACTACAGAGAATTTCCCTCTAACCAAGTCACTATATGAAGTTAAAAACGTATGTAGAACGTATCGCACTGTTTCATTTCATTGCTTAAAATGAGGGTCCTCTAAAACTATTAAGTGTACAACGTTTTGCAATAGATGGCTGTAGCAGTAAGCGGTAAGTCAAAATAGATCGTAAAGTAAATAGATCGCCATTAGTGAAAGAACGTGCCGAGAGTGGTTTCAACGCTTCAAGAATGGTGATTTTGACATCGAAGACCGGCACAGCGGTGGAAGAGAGAAGGTTTTCGAAGATGCAGAAATGGAGGCAAAACGAATCATAAATATACAGCCAGTTTATTACAATAAAGCCTCGAATTTCGGAAAAAACGGCTGAAGAAAAGTTGTATACCTAATATAAAAAATAAAGCGGTGAATGTTATCCCCACAGAAAATAGTCAATAGGCGTTAAATCGCACGATCTTGGAGGCCAATCACGGGTCCGTAACCTAACTATAGGTCTATATAAATGTTTCCTTCAATAAATCAATTGTGGCAGGAGCTGTTACATGTTGAGCCGTCTTTTAGAAACCACAGCTCCTGCACATCATGGTTGTTGAATTGATGAACAAAAAAGTCAATACTCACAGCTCCATAACGTTCACCATTGACTGCAATGTTCAAGGCAGCATCATTTTTAAAGACGGACAGACCAATTATTCCACAAACCTATAAAGCACACCAAACAGTCCGTTTTTCCGGGTCTAACAGTGTCTCAACATACACTCGAGGATTATCATCACTCCAAATATGGCCGTTTTGTCTATCCATTCAACCAAAAGTGAGCATCATCGCTAAACAAAATTCGTTATGAAAATAGATTTGCACAATTTGGAAGTGTTGTTCAGTCTATTCATGTTGAAAGGCTTAACCAAACCTTACTTGACGGCTGACAAAATGGCCGCCACTTAAAATAGTGCTGCCAACTTAAAGTACTTCTAAAAAAACATCCTATAGTTCCGCGTAACGAAATGAATAGCTTTATGCTTGATCAACGTAGGGAAATATAACATAATATATCATCTTCTGTGACCGCCTATTCCACTAACAGGGTCACGAGAAAACTCTTGGCCAAAGTGGTTGTTGTGTTGCACAGACAGTGTCGTTTTTGAAAAGAAATCGTGTTATAAGCCATCTTGGCGATGCTAATTAGATGCGTCGGAGCTGTGATTTGAATCCTTTGGGATATTTTTTTGTGGGGAACAGCAAAGGGGTAATGTGATACCAACAATCATGAAACGATCCAAGCACTTAAGGCCAATATCATCCGTGAGCTACAGTTCAAAACTATAAACAGGGTCTTGGAAAATTGGAGTGCTAGAATGCGCTGCGAAGCCAGCTGAGACAGGGACTTGAACCACGTTGTGTTCTGTAGTTAATGGGAAGGTTTGCACTTACTAATAAAGCCATAATGCATGAGAGTTTCAAGTTTCAAAAATGTTTCTCAAAACTGCCAATGAAGCGTTATTTCTCTTTCTCTAAGCAATTTTGGTTATTGTAAGCAAGATTTATAGAAGATGAGATTACGCATTCCCGTGTTTCACTCTCTACGTCCTAGAGGGTCCCTTAAGAGAGTCAAAACTCATAAAATGAAGTAGAATCTAGTCTAGCAAATTGGGTTCCTTATGAAGTACATGCGGAACGAATAGAGCGAACGCGTAACCTGGTATTCTATAAATCTTGATTGAAAGTTCAAAGAGATTCAAAGATTGCATGAGGCTCATGTGGCTACCAACGTGAAACAAAATCAATTTGCAAAGAAGCTAAGTGGTACAATGGAACGGTGACACCACAACTTAGTTCCATTATATGAGAATGTAGAAAGTTTCATTACAGCTAGAACATCCGCTCAAAATCAGCGAAAAAATATACAAATAGGTAATTCTGAAGTAAGAAATAGTAATCCCCTATTTTCTAGAGAAAATTGAGTTCAAGAACCGAATCTTTCCAGCACAAGTAGCTCTACACCAAGACGTTTCCGTACACGATAGCCAGAGGTCATACAGACATCCTGATGGAAGGTTAGACCAGATTCTGAAATGAATTTCCGTCTTTGAAAACGGTTAACAACGTTCTTTCCTTCTTGGGTTGTTTTATTATGTTAGCCACATATAAGTCTTTTAGAGTAAGTAATCTTTACGTCTTGAAAAATGCATCAGTTCCCGATGGAGCCGGTTCATTGATGCATTTATAAACGACGTCTCCATCTGTTTTTTCTTGCTTGCTTATAAAATCTTAATAATGAAATTGTGGGGCACAATGTTTTCCAGAAAAGCCTTTAAGGCTTTGCGAAAATATTCAAATGCCGTTAAATCCTTTAATGAAAATAAAATGAATTAAATTTGCCAACATTTTTGATTTCTTCTTCTTGTAGCCGCATAGGCTCTCTCTCAACCTTTTCCCAACCTTCCCACACACTTCACGTCCACCCAAGGTCTCTCTGTTCACTTGACTACAACACCACACAGTCTTTCGGAGCATCCCTTTTCCAAACGTCTGTCCGACCATCCTTTTGAAACTCCTTTCGAAATTTATTAAACTTCCTTCCTTCCTCTCTTTCTCGCTTTTCTAATTCATGTCCATGACAAATTTACAGCAAATTATCGCCATAAATTCGATTTAGTCGCCGCAATTTATAGAAATTTCCTTTTCCCTGTCCATTCCACCCGACCAACAAAGCCGAAGGACCTTAGCACGCCGCAGGGCAACTTTTCATCTCAGAGACGCAGTCCCTCCACTCCGTTCCATCGTTCCGTCGAAGAATCTCCACGACACCAGATCCAGACAGATGGAACCTAATTTCAGGGCGTAACTCATGACGACCATCGCAAGCGTTGCTGGGGATGGGGCTGGAGTGCGCGGGGTGTTGTTATCCTTTTTTCCCTTTCCGTCAAATGTTAAATAATTTTCTCCACGCTGGGGTTAAAGTTAATGACGGCCCGAAGCGGGCGTCTCTCTGTGACAGCCACGTGAAGGGGATTTGGCGTGGTATTTGGCGGATCGCTCCGAAAATAGATGACAGATGTTAGTGGTTGATAAGCAGGAGCTCCAGAGAGCTCATTTTCTGTTCTTTGCCGCTCCCCAGCCCAACTTCAGTTATTAATTAAGAGGAGTGACGTCTCCCCCCATCAACCCTGTTGCGTGATTTCCGCTTTGGCAATTAAATATTTACCCGAACGCAATCGTGGACACGATCTCGTGAGGGAGATGGCTTCGTCGTCGGCATTAAAAACGCGTGTGAGAGGTCTCATGAAATGCACACCCAGAATGTGCCATTAAAACAACCCTCTGGTGCAATGGGGATGGAATTGGGCGGGGTGTGGGTGGGTGTGGAGTGCAAGTAAGCTCACGTTTGTTTGAATGACCGGCCCAACCCA
Organism: Syritta pipiens; assembly: GCA_905187475.1. Taxonomy (NCBI): domain Eukaryota; kingdom Metazoa; phylum Arthropoda; class Insecta; order Diptera; family Syrphidae; genus Syritta; species Syritta pipiens. Next base: position 10,836,971 of record LR994573.1, read on the forward strand.
AGAGTTAATTACTCAGCGTGTCGCCGGACACGAGTGTTTTTACGTAGTCACGTGAACCAGAGCGTCTCGAATTGTTGGGCTGTTGAATGGGGGAGTTTTTCACGTGATCAGGAGACGCAGCTCCTTGGGGAATTGTTCTAGTGTCGGAATTTTCTTTTTTTTTCTGGTCATTGAACCTGAAGAGTGGGTGCAGCGTCACTTGGGGCACAGTGGTGCGTTAGTGGAAAATATCACAAAAAAATTGTGTTTTTGTTTGAAAACCTGATACGTTTTTTGGATTCTATTCATATGAAAACCAAGAAAGCCAAAGTTTTGTGAAATTTGTTTGCTCCGTTCGACTGTACCGTTAGCTGAAAGTTGGCGTTCTAAAATTCATGAAAAAGTATGCATTTTTTTAAGCAATTTTAACGCCAAATATCTTTGGATATAAGAGGTATCCGGAAAAGAATTTATATTTATTTTAAAGGGCGTATATCTACCTTTCAAAATATATATACATCTTTTTCGTATTCTACACCAATCTTATAAACTAGGCTTTTAATTGAAGGCAATTTCTTAGAGAGCTATCACAATGTTTATTGGTTCATAAGGAAAAGTGCTCCAAGAAGCTCCAACGGGAGACCTATATTTTCTGAAAGCTTGAAGTATTCTCTTTCTTCAAAGTTTCATTATGCTAAAACGTAAAGTCATTTCTAACCTCTACAAAATGGAAATAATGCAAAAACTGATCAACTAATCACTTTGGGAGAACGGCGCGTTTGAACGTAGCGATGTCTGAAATTCTAGTACAATTCTCACTAATTTTCTTACGAAATAAATTCTATAAAAATATTTTGCAAAGCTCTAAAGAGTTTCTTCTGATGAAAAACAGATTTCATTGGGTCTAAAAATGTTTTCTATTTGGTAATCCTGTCGTTTTTACCTATTCCTAGTATTTTGGGGTCATTAAATAGATGTCTGGGCTATGTCGCCGTAGGTGTACAAGCGGGAATAGGTTTATATTGGTAAGATAAGGGATTAATGTATTAAGAAGTCGCAAATTACTTCGATATTCTTTAAATATAAAGGATTTTAAGTTTACGTTTATCTATATGTATAACCAAACACAATAAGTTACAGTTTCATTTTACCATTTGTTTCGTAAATATGAAATCTCGGAATGAAGTTTCTTATAATTCGTTATGAATATTAAATTATGTAATAATTCTTTGGTTGACCTATTTTGTAGTGTTTAAAATATAGTATTAGACAATAAGTGACTGTGTAAAAAATGAATCAAGTATTAGGCGTACAACTTTGCTTCCGCCTTTTTTATCTGAAATTCGAGGCTTTATTGTAATAAACTGGTTATACATTTATGATTCGTTTTGCACTTGATTGCGTTTGGTACGAGTTTTGATCAAGTAATGCCTCCAATTCTGCATTTTCGAAAACCTTCTCTCTTGCACCGCCGTGCCGGTCTTCGACGTCAAAATCACCGTCCTCGAAGCCTTGAAACCACTCTCCGCACGTTCTTTCACTAATAGCGGCCTCACCATAGATATTTGAGAGCATTCGATGAGCCAGTCGTAGATTAGCTGGAGGTTTAAGCAGAAAATTAAAACCTCCCGCAAATGACGAGAATTTAGTTCGTAAGCTGACATGTTTACCCGAGAATAACTTTATGAAGCAGACACAAGTCGACTATGGCGATGGCGTTATATTTACAAATACCTAAGCTTATTGTACGACATCCACGATCTATTTATTTCGACTACCACTTACCGGCTGTAGCGGTATTACAAAACATCTATTACAAAACGACGGAAACACAGTTACAGTACGACCACAAACGTTTTAAAAAGTCATAGAAAATTGGATCTCCGGATTGGAGTACGTCCGAGCCGTGGCGGTCGCATGCAAGAAATCGTATTTAAATTACAACGCCAGTACATTTCGAACTAAATTCATGTCAATTTAGGAAAATTATCTTTGTTTTATTCCATTTCAAAGTTCTATACCTCTGAAAAAACAACCTATATGATGCTGACTTTCTGTCAAGATTTCAAGCGGAAAACAGTTGTCGGTGTCAAAATTGCTCACGACTTCGAAAAAGAACCCTAAGATGGCCCGCTCATTACATTATAGTCAATCGGTGCGGTGAAGCGTGCCGAATTTCGGCCTAAAAAAAATAATCAGTTCCTGGAAATTATTAGTTCCCAATCAGATTCTCATGTCAAAAATCTTATTTTCTTTGGTTAGGTCTCATACAGGAGCTGAAACTCATCACTGACCGTTGATTACTGATTGTCCCAAAATCATCCTTTTTTCGATCTCTTCTGATGCTTCGTACACTCTTGTTGGCTATGACTGTGCACTTGCAGTTAAAGACTGCCCAGCAACAGATCATTAGTCAACGCCAACGAATGGTGGTTTCAACTTCGAATTTTTTGCTTTTCTTAATTTGATTTCTGACTCGATGTTTTCCTCGTGATTGGACACGGGTTTTGTGCTACCAATTTTCGCTCTGTCAAGTACCTTCACTTGATTCTTAACCGAGTTTCTAGTTGCATGACTTTTTAACCTCTCGATGAGTTTTTGCCAAACATTTGGTCTCTATCTCCACCGCTTTTTGGTGGATTTTCTGCGAATCTCTCCACGTTTTCGCTCTCTAAAACAGAGTCCTCCCATACCCATCCTTTCACATTCTCGTTTGTCGGTCTAATCATCCAGGTCCTCCTCGGGACAGTCCTCATATCCAACTCGACAGACTCGACTTAATTCAATCGGAGGTGCACTTCATCATGCTCATTGGCTGCACTTTGTGCTCAGTGTTTCCTTTTCTCCCCCCCTCCCAGTAAAACGTTGCAATTTATGTTCCCCAACCCGTTTCCAACCCCAAAAAACTCTTGCCGCACACAAAACACACGAAGGAGATGCCATGCAATTTGGTTTTCCCCTAAACGAGCATGAGATAGTAAAATGGGACGAGAGATCCTTTTAATTGCGTTCCAAGCTCCAAGCACACCCCAAAAACAAAGAGAAGACTTCCATGGGTCCCAAGTCTTGCCCGTCACCCGTCTCATGGGGCATGGTACCGACTGAACTAGTCAACTTTATGATTAAGTGGTCGACATAATTTGCAACTAAGGACGCATCAGTGGCTGTTTGCCTGTGTGTGTGTGTGTTTTTGTAAGAACGAAGCACACTTTTATTTAATGGTGTCTGCCACCATCCTCCTCGTCCTTTCTAAGTTTCTTACAAAATTTATGAATTTATTAAATTTTTCGACGTAGGGAGAAGGTTTCTCTGTGGTTGGGTAATTTGTTGCACATGGGAACGACTTGGTAAACGTTTTCAGAACTCTTGCAGACACACACACACACACACACAAACACATGCATGGAGAAGTTGTTTGGTTAAATTTTATTACTTGGAATCTTTTGTGTGAGGCAATCAGTGGGCGCGGAGGAGGTGGAGGAACAGGAAGAGACTTTAAAAGAAAGCAATCGATGAAGGGACGATGGCTGGCTTAGAGTTTTCGAAGTTCCCCGAAGGACCAAAGTCTACGGAAGGTCTTCGATGTCGAAAGGAGTTGGTCTTTCGACCTGAGGAAATGTGTTGTAAGGCGACAACAATTTAGAGGGATGGTTTTCTTCTGTGGAGTGGTTAGACTAACAAAAGGACCTAAAATTTGGCATTTTTTGAGGTTTTTCAGTTTTCCTTAAAATCGCTTAACTGGTCGGTGAGATGAGGGTCCCGAGGATTGTGCTTCAGACGTGGACTTTTCTTGTCAAATAATCCGTATTTGGCCACCTCAACCGTAGACTTCTTTGAGTGGACTTCTGTTTAGTTCCTCAGGTAATTCGATAGAATGAGGGCTATGGACAAAAATTGAGCTCAATTGAAAATTTTGGTCTTGGGATCTGAGGTAATGTGTTGTAAGGCGACAACAACTTTGAGGGAGTGTTTTCTTCTGTGAAATGGTTAGACCAACAAAAGGACCTTAAATTTGACGTGCTTAGGAGGTCTTTCTGACTGTTTTGTTTAAAGTCGCCTTACTGGTCTGTTAGACGAGGATTGTGCTGCAAACATGGACCTTTTTTTGTCAAATTAATCTCTTGAGTGGCTGGCTAACCAATAGGCCTCAACCGTAGACTTCTTTGAGTGGACTTCTGCTCAGTTTCTCAAGTAACTCGATAGAATAAGTGCTATGAACAAAAATTGAGTCGAATTGTCGTTTTTTTTTTTTTTTTGGTGTCGCCCAACTGCTAGGTCAAGCGAGGAGCATAATCAAAAATTAGACGTCAGACGTGGGCCCGTCAGACGTGGGTGGGAAGTTGTCCAGTCTTTCAATTGGCCGATGAAACGAGGGCAAGTCCACTCAACTTATAAGTTTAACCAGAGATTTGATAAAAGATTAGACCCCAAACGTTGCACTGCCTTACACAGCGGTTGACTAAAAAGCGGTATATGACTGGAATCCAAAAACGACCTCCTTTCCGTCTTAATCTTTTCAAGTCTTTTAACTGATCTAGAAGCAAAGATTGAGCTCCAGACGTGGAATTTATCGGTGCCGCGAAAAAAACGCAGAGTAAAATAAGGCCGAATTTCGGAATTCGGCTTTATTTCGCTTTCAAGAAGTGGAATTCGGCGGTGAAATAACTTGTTTTTAACCAGTCTCCCAAGCAGTTGAAAAAAAATTTGGTCCACGATTGGTCATTAAACGATTGACTTTCTTTTCGTGTATTCATTCAATCTCTTAAATCATCTGTGAAACGTTGCTGTGTAGTAAAAATTGGCTTCAAATGTTTGAATTTTATTCGATTTCGTTTGTCAGGGGCTTGAAAACATCCCCACATCTCTGTGCCTCCACTCCGATCATTTCAGACCTCTAAAATAAATTGTTAACGTTTGGGGGCGATCTTGCTGTGGATATTTTTATCTTGCATTAGGTTTATTTTCAAGGGAAATGACTGAAGTCTTTGAAATGAATGAAGTCTTAACTTTTTGGAGTCTGACATCAGTGACATATTCAAACCCCACATTCGTTGGTTCTTAAAGTCTGATATCGTAGTCTCCAATTTCTGATTTCTGCAATTGCTCTTAATTTTTTATTTCATCAACTAAAGACACTTTACAAGATGTGCCCCAATGCCTGCTTCCTTCTAAAATTTCGTCTTTGGATGAATTTTTCTCATGTTTCGGCATGTGCTTCTAAATTTCCTCGTTCTTTTTTACTTTTTTTTTCAGACTTTGCTTCTAAATTTCCTCATTCTTTTTTACTTTTTTTTTCAGACATTGCTTCTATATTTCCTCGTTCTTTTTTACTTTTTTTTCAGACTTTTTGACATCTTGAATCTGGTTACTGCGTTGAAAATTAATTTATATTTCTTCGATTTTTGGCAATCTTTTTAGACATTTAGCGACCCAAGTTGTTCGGCCTTTGACTTCAAGTTTAATTTTTTTCCTTCAAATAAATTTCAGTTCCGAATCTCAAACTTCAAGAACTCTTAAAACGGTTGATCTCATAGGCTCATAGGCTAAAAAAAACTCTTTCTCCAAAATCCAGCATTTTACTATACGCAAAGCGTGGAATTCCATTTCGAATTTGTAATCTGTTTATGTCGGTTATGTAAGGTATTTCTTAAAATGTGACCTGTAAATCAATTGATCATACGGCTCCAATAGGATGGTGTTAATTATGAAATCAAATAGAAACAGAGTATGGAAATTGAGGGATTCCCTTTCTTTTGAGAGCGCTATCCAGTGTAGATTTTGCAGATTTTTTCTAAAGAGCTCCTCGAGAAAAAAAAAGAACCATGTAATAACATGATAAAAATGGGAGATAGTTCAAAAGAAACTCTCAGCAGAGATATTAAGAAGAAAATTCTATCAAGACGGATATCAGGAATAATTCCAAGAGGTCACTTTTCACAAAACCCATCGTTCTGACTTTGAACGACAGAAATTTCTATTGATACAAGATACGAAAATTTAAACCCATACGCTAAATTATTAAACAGAATGCCTACAGAATCGACCTCCCGACCAGCGAAACTAACAAAAACAAGTACCCGAGTTTGAGGATTAGCGGCCACAAAAGAAAACGACCACTTTACGCACACGATTTCGACTTGAGTGCTCCCAGAGGAACAATTTTAATGATTTAGTGCGACTTGAGCAAAAAAGAAAACACAACCTGTCACTTGTCGACTTATTCAGTGCGATTAGAACTTGTCATGAGTTTTATATCGTTCTTAAAACAGATGGAGGATTGGATTTCATCCTAAGCACAAAGAATAATTCAAATTCACCGACAAGTGGCTGAGAATCTTCTGCTTTCGACACAAAAACTTGTCCTCATAGCTAGACGAACTCTGTGTTCAGTCACATTGCCGTCAGATTTGAAGCAGTCTAAGGAAACGAGAGTAAAAAAGGGCACTTACTTAATGCCACTGTAAAGAAGGCAAGGCTAAGGTCCCCCTTTTTGCTTAAACTTAAATTTTATGATCCATTGCAGCCGCCATCATGCAAAGAAACTAATTCTCCCCAATCTAGTACATTTTATTTGACAACCTGCAACAAATTCACAACTAATGGCGGAAATCGATCTAATCGCCGTAAAAAATTTAAAACCTCAAAAAATCGATTAAATTTATTCATCTCCATTACCCGAAGCTCATCTTCTCCTCAATGACCACGCTTTCCGCCTTCATATCTCCATTGATCTCATCTCAGGTGGGTGTTCCACCTCAATCATAACCAAATTAGTCCGATGACTTCATTACACGTCCCACACATCGTCACCGCCAATAAATTTTGAGAAAAGCTCATTTCCCAAAAAAACAACGAAACCTACGCGCTTCCGCCGCCGCAACAACAAACCGGCTCACACCTCTTCCAGCCCAGCCCTCGGAGGTGATGACAACACGCGAAGATGCATCTGCAGCGGCTGTTAATCCGCTTAAATTGCTTTTAATCGCTCCACAGACTTGTGTCGCGATTATCGCGTGTCGCAGCGCCTACGCTCGAGTCTTTTGAGGGCTTCGGTTGCACAGCTCCACGCGCGGAAATGTGCTCGGTCATTAGAATTCCTTTGGAATGCTGCGACGCTGGCATTCTCTTGTTATCAAAGGAGGCAAACGCGAGCAAGCGGACGCTCGGAACTGGGCAGTGCTGGTGGAAGTTGACGACGAAGACGTCACGTCACTGGCGCCGGTTTTTATCGGAGCAAAACGAGTTTTTTTTTTGTTTTTCACGGTGATTAGGAACGGCGCGACGCAGATGATGTGTTCTGGAACAGTCGAATTGGGAGGCGTCATCAGTCGGTCGGAGGAAATGCGATTTCAACCGAAATCTGAACGGGCTTGAACTTCTCAGAGAAGATCGTGACGTGGATTGGAGGTGGCTCTGAATCAGAAGTCCAAAAATCGAGTTTTGCGAATGTGACTAAGCCGGCGAGGGTATGTGACACGGAGTGGGTGCCGAATTTAGAAAGTTCGTCGGCCGGTAGGGTTTAATATCAAGCCTGGCTCTGAGTGTGGCGCTATTTTTGGAACCGTATCAGTGATGGACAAAGTAATGAGAAAGAATTGAGTGTTGGGGGAGTCACGAACTTGCTATTCATGAGGCCATGATCTCAGCCGTTTGATTTAAAAGTCGTGAAAGCTAAAAAAAAAGCTTGAGTTCGTAAATTTTTGAACCTTGATTTGAAAGCATTTGAAACTAAAAAATGCTTAAATTCATAAGTTTTCGAAGTTAAAAAAAAAGTCTAAAATTGGAAGGATCGAAATGGAGCCTAGAATTTAAGTAAACAAACGAATAGAAATAAAACGCTGGAAAACGGAGCGCTATGGACTATTTTAGAGTTCAAAACCTCAACCGTAGGTCTTTTGTATTCTAGTAGGTCGAATCAAAAGCCTTACATTCGCAGATGTAAACTAGGTCTGCGGAGCTTAAGGATTCAGAAATAAGAACGGGAGGTTGGATAGGCATATAACGAATTGGTAAGCATTGAATTTCTCCCCGAATTCCATATTTGAACCGTCTGCGTATACAATCCCATCAGGGATAGGCCCTATACGTTTGCTATCTCAGTCTGCTCTAGTAGGGAGGAGTACGTCGGCATGTTTTGAAAAGCCTAATCTAGATGGAATGTCTTTTGACTGTTTGTTTAAAGCCCTAGGAGAATCTAGGATGCAGCTGTGCCTAAAGGGTCTCGATGACTTCAGGCGAGACTCTGAGCTTGATCGAACTAAGCACTGCCATACTTTGAATGTGAGGGTCAATAGCTAGCAGATGAAGCATGACCGTCAGAGCGTCTGAAGGGGTTGTCCTTAGTGAGGCTGTTGTACCTATGTATGTCATTCTTTGTATCTTGTTGAACTTCACAATATATTTTTTTAGAGCTACCCACCAAACAATCCAAAAGTAAAGATTGGACAAACCACGGCTGTGTACATCCATCGTACTTAGTCTGATCTCAGACCCCACTTTTTTCCAAAAGTTTTATAGCAGGTAAAGATAGCCATACATGCCTTCTTAGTCCGCTGCTCTATATTAACATTCCAGCTAAGTTTGACATCTAGACGGATTCCTAAATTGCCTAGCGCTAGGGGAGGGATAATCGTTGACCATTTAGGCAGGGGAGATTGAAAGTGGGTATTTTGTATTTTCTGGTGAACAGCGCCATCTTTGTCCTACCAGGGTTCATGCCTAGGCCACAGATGAAGCCAGGTACAAACCTTTTTCAGGACAAACTCTATGATCTCTCAAAAACAAGTTCGAAATTCACTTTTGTGTGACTAAAAAAAAACATTGTAAAAGCAAAATAATTAATAAACAATTCAATTTGATGTGAGTTACGATGAAAGTTATTCCCTTTGTTGATCTGAACCACCCAATCACTTTTCTCTCGTCCTTAGCCAATTCAGAATGCCAAGATCACAAAAAACCGAAAAAAGGAACATTCCTGTCATTAGTTGCTGCAATTCATTATTGGACGATTTCATATCTTATACGTCGGCGGAATGAAGTGTTATTTATGGCTACGTGCAGTGCTTCTTGTCATGAGCAGCTCCTGACATAACTTGCTTTGAACCAGCGCGACGCCTCGAAAAACCGCTCAAAAATCAATTTTTCAAAATCTTGAGTTGACAAAAAGTAATTTTTCGACCCAAATACCCCTATGTGCGTCGGTCGAGTCGAATTAAAATGCCTGGTATCAGTTGACGTGGCTAGTAGCTCGAGGTTATTTTCTCCTCCGGAACTAGTATGCAAACTCCTACATCCTGTGATTTGTCCTTATGTCGCATTTCTCTCTAGATCTAAAAAAAAATTGTTTAGCTGAAGCTTTAAAAACAATTACCTTCCAACTTACCCCAAATCTTCTTAAGAAAAAAAGACCAACTCGCATTTCTTAAATCTATGTAACGTGTCGACAATTCTCACGACCGCCGAAGCTGTCGTTCGGCGCACAAAAGAGGAACCCGAGTTCTTCAATCGTTCAGGGAACAAGGAATGTTGCGTAAGCTACTCAAATAATGAACAATAAAAAAAGTATTTTAAATATGGAATATACTCACTTCTTGTATTAATGATTTGATTTGTTTAAAATGCTTCTAACAGCACTGCTGTTGAGAAAAACAAACGAATGAATAATTCAACTGAAATAATAAACACAATCCGACAAAAATAGCGAGGTTCACACCATATTTTTATTCTTTAAAGCTTAAAACTATCTTTCTGTTGCAACAACTCATCTTTTTTCTTCGAAGTGCACAAGCAATTGCACATGGATTGAAAGCGTAACAAAACGTATGGAGTGCGGATGAGTAGCATTTTTTCAAAATGGCATTTTTAACACTATGCTACCGACATCGGCACACCTTCACATTTGCATTTTGTATAATAGAAAAACGTAGATAAGAAAATATTCCTTGCATAGTTTCTCTTAACCGGCATAAATATTTCGTATTAAACGGAACTAAATATTTTGACTTTAAGGGAATCGGCGCCAAGGTTTCTCAATAACGTGTTCTATTTTATTCCTTCTTTATACTCGGAACCCTCAAAATCAGGACACCTTAGTAGCTACCACAAATGAGCCTATACAGATACCCAACTTCTTCTTGTCTTGCCCCTTGATTTTATTTGACAGCTTTTTTGTAAAATGTTGTGCCTGTGAATACAAATCAAACAAATGTGCGTAAAAATGAGATGAGTTAATGTTCGATGATTCCTGAATTACTGTCAAAATGCTTGCTATATTTCAGCTACATTCGTGAGTTACTGTCAAATTCATCGATGGGCGAGGGGAAATGGCAGCTGCCGAGATGAGCGTCTATATTGGGCTGTCTGTACTGACTACTCCGCCTGCGAATGATGCGGTTGTTTTGTCAAACGAATTTGCAACTGCAAGCTTCAGATAACCCTGAATAAAATCTGCAGCTGGGTGAAACTATGACGGATTGACCTTAACAAACCTGAATATACTCATATCAACATTACATTTAGGCAATCAAATAATTTACTCTCGACTTTCTATAATTTGACACTCGTTAAATTGAATCTCTCAATAATTTGAAGCTTTTCTCGGGTTATCGAATGAAAATCCGTAGGTCATAACGATTTTGGCAATCGATTTCAACATGCAAAATTCGAAATATCCGTAACTCAGTTCAACTCAGCAACTCAGCATTTTCTATTTCCGAAAGTGGATTGAGGGCATTTCCTTTAGGGATACAAAATACAAGTTTTCTATTTCCGAATAGATTTTCGATAATATAATAATACGACAATACAAAATAACCCGCCAGTTCTTTCAACAAATTCTCTTTGCTCTGAAAATAACAACAAAATACTTTGCACACACTTTTCAAATTTCACACAATATTTTTTGATGACACGACAAAAAAGCGTTGCGTTCAAACGCCGATGCATAAATTACGCCGTTTCAACATTTGTTGTCTGAAATTCGAATCTCTTGGGCGTACACGTGATGAGCATTTTTCCATTTCAATCAAAGTCCCCCCAAAACCATGCAACAACCACAAATGTGAACTTTTGTATTCTCAGAAATAAAAATTTGTTTGTTTTTATTTTACCTCAATATTCTCTGTATCCTTCATTGTCTCACACAATATTTCCAAAACAAATTGAGTTATTTTCTCGAATCAAAACATCAACGACACACCGATATGTCCCTTCCAAGCTTCTTCATTTCCTCAAAACAAACCCCTCCCCAAAAAAAAGTATAAAATGTAAATAAAAGAAAAACATTTTGTCTAGCAAAGCACCGTTCAACTGCAGCTCTTCCTGTTTTCCTCGAACCCATCACCATATCCGCCGCCGCGTTCCACGCGCCACCGCCGACTTTAGCTTCATCTCCGATAGCCAAAATCGTAAAACCAGGCCTCGAAGCGTCGCACGCAATCAACAAAACACTTCACATGCAAATCCATGCTCCCGCTATGGTCATCCGCCGGCGTGTCCCAAGAATTCCTAAATCCCATGCCCACCCTCCCATCGTTCCCATCGGCTACTAACTCGACCCGGAAATGCATCTAAGCACACTCTTCCACGTCGAGGTGAAGCATTCAGAAACTCCACGCAGCGTCGTTCATTTAATGACCCGAGCTTCCTCAAAACACACGCACACTCCCGCGGACTCATTACGTATTCCCTTGTCTGTGTCTTCCTCTTTTCCGGCGTTGTCGTGGACGAGCCTCTTCTTCAGTCAACTAGACCCTTCCGCTGCGTGGATAACAAATTAATGAGTCCATCCGCTTGGCCAACGGACTGCCGGCGGCCTTCAAACGACCGCCGACGACACCAGTCCACGTCAATCGTTCCTCTTCCTCCTGGCCGCACGCCGATTTGTGCGAAACACCTACACCTGGTGGAGACTCGAATCGTGGCACGTGGAAAGGTGGCCTATCACCTCTTCCGGTGCAAAGAATCAATTTTCGGTGTCACGACACGGTCGCCCATAAATTTCTCAATCGACCGGCAGCTCCAGATAACGCGAACCAGACCCGAGGGAGTCGACGAGCGGCGTGAATCAGGATGCGTGTTTTTGCGTGTGTGTGGTTAACTCGGTTGCAACCCAAAACGAAAAAAGCGAGACTGTGTCAGTGTCGCAGGTTGCGGCGTGGAGCATCTGGGCGGAGGTTTCGGATTCAGGGCTCGCAAAAAAAGTGAAGCACCGTGCGCCGGGCGGTTTTTTTGTGCAGATCCACTTCGTATCGATTTACAGAGGCCACTTGGTGTGCCACTGAGCCACATGGCGTGGCGTGGCGTGGCAATCGGAGTGAGTTATGGGCCGGGTGGATGTGGTGGACTGTCGACTGCGGGGAGAGCATCTGATGCAGGTGATTTTGAGGCGCTGGATCCAACGTCAGTCGCAGTGCAGAGGATTTAGGTGGCGGCGTCAATCAACGGGGACGGGGAAGCACTTTTCGGGAGCACAGATACGGAGGTTGTACCTTTTAAGCCGCTCTCCTGTGACTGATTGGACAGTGACTGGCGTGAAACCTGTCCGTGGTCCATCTCCGCTTGATTTACGACAATCTTTCAATCTCATGGTCCAGAGTTCTTCGTGCTGCGGCTGGAGTATGGCAGTTGACCGCTGTCAGGCCTCCGGCTGTGTCTTAAATCAGTTGCCGATGGGGTCGTTGGTTTTTCTTCTGTCTCCGTCGATTTTCCAGCCGTCTCCTGCCATCTGAATCTTCTTCTTCCATCGATCTCTTCCTTTTGCCTTTGCTCTCGTTTTGCCTTTGCTCTCCTTTTTCCATCGATCTCCTCCCTTTCCCTTTGACCTCCATCCTACTTGCATCGACCTTCTCCTTTTGCCATCGGTTTTTTTCTGCTTCCATCGACCATCAGTTTCTTCCTTCTGCAATCGGTCTTCTTCTTATACTCTCGATCTCCTTGTTTTGCCATCGACCTTCAGCTTCTTCCATAGACCTCCTGCTTTTGCCTTTGATATCCTTCTTCTGCCTTCGACCTCCTCCTTTTGCCATCGATCTCCCTGTGCTTCCATCGACCTCCTCCTTCCTCCATCAGTTTCTTCCTTCTGCAATCGATCACCTCCTTCTGCTCCACATTCATCGTCTTCTCCAGGACCCACCTTGACTTCACTCTGCCACTTTTTATCTCACCCCATCGTAGGACTTTTTTTCTTGGTCAGTTTGCTCATCGAATGTGCAGATGGAAAAGACAATCTCTGATCAGCTGGCTGTTTGTCCAGCTGTCAGGACGAGTCCTTCTGTCTGGTGCATCAGACTCACAGCCACACTTTGCCCAAATTGAATTCAGGTGTTGGTTTCAGCCTGAAATCCAATCCTCCCTTTTTTTCAGATCGATACGAAACCAGTTGCGAGTTCCAGTCGGCACTAAATCATTCAAATTGCTCCTCCGGGAGCACTCAAGTCAAAGTCATGTGCGTAAAAACGGTCGTTTTCTTTTGTAGCCACTGACTCCTGGCCTCGTGTCCTTCTTTTGAAAGTTTCGTTGATCGGGAGGAAGTAGGAGAAGTCAGTTTGTTGAATAATTTGACATCTGTTTGGATTTCAATTTCTTCATGGCGTGTCGATTGAAATGTCTGTTTGGTTGAGTGCTCATTGGAGAGTTCTTTAAGTAAACCGGTGGATTTTGTAGAAAAAGTCCTCGCAGGATGTTCTCTTGCTTCTTCTTTTTGAATTTCAGCTTTGAAAGTGGGGACGAGAGAAATTGGTCTTTTGATGAAAATCGGTTTCAAATTTGATCTCCTTTTCGTCATCTCGTAAAGCTACGAGAATTGCCACTTCGACTTCTGAAATGGAAGTTTCTCGGATAAAAACAACCCAAGTCTTCAAAAACTTTTTGGCAGTTAGGACAGAATTGAACTTCCTACGATGATTTTTAGCTGATGATCACATCTTAATCTTAAGGTTTTAATTCATTCCACTTTGTTGGTGTTGAATCCAGAAGCGCAAATCACAAACGCTAAATCAGTCGTAACTTTAAGTCACTTTACCCAGAAACTGGGCTCAGCAGTTCTTTTCTTGGTTTTAAAATCCATTTAACAACTGAATGCAAAAAACTCGCCTTAAATTTAAACCAAATTTTCTTCACACTTCCAATCCAATCAAATTAAAAAAAAAAAAAAAAAAAATTATTTCGAGGAATTTCCTCCCATTCAAAGACTGAAATCGACACAGTGTTTTGAACGCAGTGGATGGCTGGATGGCTAGTTAGTGCTTTTAGTGAAATGAATTTTTGTTAAATCTCTGTCTTTTTTAAACTAACTAGCATTTCTGCTTATGTCCACCCATCTACCTCATACATATGTTTACGTCCTGTTCTTAACGTTTCCAGGAGTCTACACAACTTATTCTTGCACACTCTTACGCTATGGGCGCCGTTGGCTCGATCGGTTAGTGCGTCGGACTGTTGAGTGAGAGTACCCGGGTTCGAGTCCAGCTCGGGGGAAAAAAAAACACCACAAACATTTTTCACGGCCCCACCTCCAGCGAACGACTGACAACCTTCCTGGAGTACTTCTGTCATGAAAAGCTTTCGCAATTCGCCATTCGGAACCGGCATTAAACAGTAGGTCCCCTCCACATGTGACAAAAATTATAACGCGCACAACACAGTGGAGGCGCGAAAAAGCTAGGCTCTGGCTCTCAACGGGCTGTTACGCCGCCCAATACAATACAATACTCTTACGCTATAGAGGCAAGGTTTCACATTAAGCGTTGTATTGAAGGTTTAATGTAACACGTTGCCTCAACCAGAAATTTTTGAGTTGGCTAGGCTCGTACACCCTTATTCTTGGAAGAGTAATCCCTCAATAATGTGAACTAATTAAAACAAGGAATTTTTGAATTTAGGAGGGCTTCACTATACTGGAGCTTTTTTTCAGTGCTCACCAAACTAAATAAATAATTTGTGTTCTTCTTTTTGAATCCATTAAAACCAATATAGAATGATTCTATAAAGTGTTTCAATATTTATTAATTCAGAGGAAAAACGAAAATAAAATATAAAAAAAAAAACTGTATATTAGCATAGATATTAGTATAGTACTCAACTGATATAGGAAAACCTTATAAAAAACGCTTAAAAGAAACAAAGAACAATGCATCGTATTTCTTATAAAAGAAAAAACGGTTAAAAGAAAAAGATTTTTCGGATTTTTAGTTTTTTAAGTACTGTACTCCCAATTTTTGGCAAAATATTTTGTTACTTTCGACTAGCAAACAGCTTGACTTGATCTTTCTACCATTTCTGCTCTTAACTTCATCAAACAAAAAATCGTTTCTACGTCCAATTCATTTTGATCGGCGTACTCAAGAAGGGTATTTATACACTGGATGGCTTTCGTTATCCATTTATTTTGTTATTTTGGGAGCAGCTTGAGTGCTTTAATTGTTTCCCTTCCCCGATATGCTTCCAATTTTTTTAGTTTCATCAATGCCTTCTTCGATGACTAACTTCTAACTCTAACTTCTTGCATTGATATGTTGTGTTCGGTATCTACAATTCCAAGGAGGTCATTACTTTTTCGTAAATTTTCCTTGAAGCTGAGCTTCATAGTTCGATAAGTGAGACTAGATCAGCATCTTCCCAGTTATCTTCGGAAGTTCACATTAAAGAGATGACAATGTAAAGTTTTGCCTACTCACTTTTTACATAAATTCACATTATCTATGGATTATTGTACTTGGTCTTGGTCATCTCTTTTCTGTCTTTTTTCCTTTTTTTGCCATCGAACAATTCCAAGCATCATCCGATCGCTAATTTAATTTGTCGGCTAATACCGCTCTTTGGACATTTTGTCGTATATCTAACCTTATTAATAAACGTAAGAATTTTGAAAACTCAGCCTGAACAAAAAGTCTCATTATTTTAACATAATTTTTTACGTTACCAGTTTCACGTTACTTGCGGGTTGGTTTTACTGGCATTCTTCTTTTCACAGCTCTTACATTTTCTATTTGTTTTTTTTTTTTTTCAACATTTGGAGTGCTAAATAACGTCCTCTTTTAATACTTTGGATCGAATTCTCTTTTTTCTCATTCTGTATATGTAGTCTAAAAAAACTATCCGACAATGGCCTAGTGACGCCTGTGTGAGTTGACGTTACTTTATTTATGCCTTATAATATGGTTCATTTAGTTTTAACAGTAAACTTATTTATGACTTTTTTTAGTTTAAGAGTCTAGAATTTTTTATTTTCCTTATTTTTCCATTAGCCCCTAAAAATTTTGCGTTCATTTTTTATGAGCGTTCTATCGTCTTGTTATTCTAAACCCCCATCATCTCTCATCCCTTTTTAGGGCTTCGTTCCAAAGGAATAACGAAACCGTTATAGAATCACTTCAGTATCCGTCTATCTGTCTGTTTATCCAAAAAGCCTGGTTGTCGTTACAGATGATATTTCGGTCAAAGTCTACCTCTTCTTTCAAAGTTTCCTAAGCCAATGTCTTTAACTCTAAGCTTTTGTACCATCTAAGCATTGTTTGCAAGTCCCGAAGCAACATTTATCAAATTACAATGTCCGAGTTCCTGTGCATGACGTGAAACCAACTAAGTCACACTCATCTGGACACCTTAACGATAGAGGATAGCTATGTTTTTCGACGATCTGACGTATGGGTGATTGTCGAATTTTGAAGACCAACACGTCCAATCCACGTTGCATATTTTCTATCACGCTGCCTTTTGGCCTCTGCTTAGAAAATCCTGATTCAATCAGGAAGTGTGATGTAGAATCACAATGTCTAACCTCTCGATGTCTATTCCCTCGCCTGCATCTTCGCCCATCTCCGATCTTGCTTATGTGTCTAATGACACTCAATCAATTAAATCAATTTAAAACTCAAATTAATGCTTGTCCATGAGTTTTTATGTACCATTTCTTAGCTTAAGCATTTTCGTGCTTGTTTTTCTGTACTGGTTTATTCTCAATGAGCAAACAGACTCTTACACACTTCACCAAGACAATTTGATTAAGGCAACTGTCGAAAACATGTGTAGTTTTACCATTTTCTTAGTCTTTTTAAGTTTAATCGTGGTTAAATACGGCTCCGGGTGTATTGCAGCCAGCCAGTTGAGCCGCCTTCCCCTAATGTAAAGAAAACTGCTAAATTGTTGTAAGGTTATTGCTCTTGCTTTATTTATTGATGCCCTTGACTATCCACGAAGCAAAAACTTCCAGTCAACATATTTCCAGCAACGAACGCACTTTTTGTTGCTGATTTTACCACAAAAAAGTAAACAAGAGTCATGCAGAAACGTGGCCACCAGTTGCATACTAATTGCGTGCATATTGTTACAAATGTGCTACGCCTTCACCCGCACATATTATGAAGGTGCAACCAACGCTCACAATGTATTAGTTTTGGCGACACCTGGTGTTTGATCTATGCAAACACCAGGCGTGCGTCTAATATCTTTCTAAAACCGCTCGCTCTCTCCAACCGCGGCTTCCTGTAGGTGGAGAGACCGATCGGTGATCTCTTCCTCTAGTAGCGTGGTCGGTCGTGGACGTTTTCTTTATTACTCGTGAATTACCATAAAATAAATAAAATTCAAAACAGAAAATAAAGTCTTTTCATTTAGTTTATATAACTATATAGATTGATGTCTGGATTTTGTTGCACTATAGTTTAAACTAATTTCTTTATTTTTTCAATCGAAAATCCTTTAAATTGCAACCGCCAATCCACTCAATGATCGCTCCACCTATTGGAATCTCAGTCATCCACGCCACTTCAACCGTCCAATTCAACAACCACATTTCTTATTTGCATTTTCTACTCCAATCTCACGTCAAATCCGCGACCATCTACTACAATTCCAATCATATGTTTTTGACAACAACACAAAAACGCTTGCGCAGCACAAAAAAAAAACAACACCAACCCAAAAGACGACGACGACTCCGACAATGAACCAAAAGAAAACCTCTTCACAAAGTATTTTCCCCCATTAACACTGTGTGCGGTGGTTTTTCAACCTACCTGCGTGTCTATCGCGTGAAAAGAAAAAATATTCAGCAGAAAAATCACCCAAAATCAGTAGAATTTAATACCAAACTGCTTGTGACTCACTTGTGCATTCGTTTCCACTCAAATTCTGTGCAATTTTCCGCGATTAAAATGTGAAAACTCTGTGTGAAAATCAGTGTTGAAAAAAAAAAGGAAAAGACGAATAAGAAGAAGAATAGTACATACACACCGATTTAAAGAAAAATCAATATTTTCCGCAACTTTGTGTCGTCGGTCGGAAAAAAGAAAAAAAAAAAAAATAATTGTGAAAGGAAAAAAATTCCCTTCAGGACAACAGCCAAAAGGACTCCTCACAGAAAAATGGATAAATTAGTGAAAAAGGTAAACAATTTGTGGCATTGACTTGGGCAAGTGCATTCGAAGGGGCGTACAACGACCACAACGACGACGCGTCCTCCGTCTGTGGCTACAGCTGTTTCGAGAAGTGTACGCGTAGTATTCGGAAGTCGTCGTTTCGTTGTTTTCGTATTGTTGTGCATTTTGTTTGTCTCGTCAACACCCACAAGGCACTCTTATCGTGGTCGTCGGAAGCCCCAGAAACGAGCGAGAGACATTCATGCGAACCGATATTGAGTTACACCACATGGAAGTCGCCATTTGATTTCATTCCACCCCCCCAAAAAACACACACACTCTTTCGGGAAGCAGCACAGTCGTCGTTATCTATTCGGGAAGGCAACCCAAACGCCATCAACACCACTGCGTCGCGGTGCATACACGATTCGGTTTTTTTGGCGAGGGGAACAATCACACTCAGCCGTGGGCTTATGTTCTCTTTTTTTGGGGCCGACAGGAAGCGCTTGATTGTGTCTGACGTCGTCTTTTGTGCTGCACTTGCTCCAGAGTCGTCAATTGAGTCAATCTCACACTCGGCCTAATCGTCGCGTTGATTGAGCTCGGCCCCTGTGTGTGAGGAGGGATGACCTTGATGCCGTCACTAGAACAAAATAAGAATAAATGCGTTGCGAAGAAGAAAAACAGGTCTTGCCGGTCTCATTAGTCATACTTGGATCTCAAAAAAAGAAAGAGTCGTAATCGTAATGTGACTCGTGAGTTGTTGTGCCGATTTGTGTTGATCCCGGGGTGTTACAAGTGAATTCTCTTTCGCCTCCCCTCTTCTGTCTGCCGTCTTTGGAATATTATCGTTCGCATGACATGGTTCAGTGCTGTTTACCTCTGGTGGTGTCTCTTATCAGCGGCTAATGACTAATTCCCGAGTTAACTTTGTCGTGGTTTTTGTGTTGTGTTATTATATTTTTCTGCCTCCGTGGCCTTATCGGGCGTTTTGATTGATCGTTTCAAACGAAATTTCTTATAAGGCACCCGTTCTCGACGTGGTGAAGGTGCGCTCGTCTAATCAGACCTTCCGCTCCACCCACTACTTCAATTCGTCGCCCCCGTTGTCGGTGGGGAAGCAGATTGTGAAATAACAATTACAGAGATGGTGTTGCATATTTAATCGCACAGGGAAAAGTGAGTGTTGCGTCTTGTGTTGTGTTGTGTGTTGTAAATAGGGCAGAGTTGATATACTCAGCTCAAGGGGGGCCCGCTGGGGTCTTGGAATAATTTCATTGTGTGCTAATCGAGTGAGCGCTGGGTATCGGCTGCAAATGTGGAGTGAGGCCGACTCGTTTTCGTTCGATTTGACGGGTAGAACACATATGGAGACAGTTTTGTTTTTGTTCAAAGGAAGCTTTGTTGAGTTTTAAGTGGAATTTACCATTTCTGGCAGGTAGAGCTGTGGAATTTCCTATTTCTAGGAACCAAGAACAAAACAAAACGTAGAATCTCTCATTTCTGGGAGTCACAAACGTAAGGTAGACATTGACGACTGATACAGATTTAAATTCTCCTCTCGAGGTCATCTCATATTTGTTTCGTATGTAGCTTTGTGACGGTCATCGACTTGTTGAACTTCGAGTTCAGTTTTTGTCCGGATTTTCACAATTTTTGGCGCAATGAGTGTCTTTTAATTGAGGTTAATGACTGTTCTGCTTTCAGATAATCGTCATCCAACCGAAACAAACAAAAAATAGCACGTGAGTTGTGTTTGAGCTTCGATATTCTGTAGAAAATGATGTCAACATTGCTTATCTTTATTTTCAGTTTCAATTTTTGTCTATAGATGTGGCTCGTCATCCAAAAAAACTGGATCATGTCAACCCGCTTCTTGATCGCTGCATTTTCTTATCGACAACTTCGCAAGGCTCTAAAGCTGACGTTAATCCTTCCTTTGGGTGTGTCATCAGAGGCTCAAGCCCATCTATTCGTCCCAGTCGTACTTTGTCGTCCTAGGTTAGGTCTTTATAACCTGTCTGTCCAAAAAACCATCAAATTACTTCAACGTCTTTATACTGCGCCTTGTCCTCCACATCGCTTCGCTCACCGAAGGTTTGTGAAACAACCAGCCATTGATGATTGAAATTGATGTAAATCTCCCCAATGACTTTATAAGTTTCCTGTTTGCTGGATTGTTTTTGCTGTGTCTTACACTGACAGTTAAGGCTAGTCCCAACCCCTTAAGCACGCGCTAATTGCAAAAAACAAAAAAACAAAAAAAAAAAGTAACCAGCAAATCTCTGCCCCTGTCTTGTGTATTGTTTCGTCATAAGTTGTCCACATCTCTTTTGATTTCTTCTCTTGGTTTTGGAGTAATTAACATCGAGACTATTCTTAGATCTGATGAGAGTTTGCGTGACTTTTAGACGTCTTGGTCTCTACCACAAGCTCATTGTGGGCATTTCGAACAATATTTTGGCATTTTGGCCCTCCAAGTAGTTGAAGTTGTTGTAAATCCTACTCAAGCACTTCAAGCAGTGCCTTAACGTCTTCTGTTTCCTGTTCAAAACAATAAGCCGTGGGCTATCCACACCTTTTTCCAATTCTTTCCAGGATTCCCAAATCTCTGCTGAAATTTACGTCAATTCTTCTCATGGCTTTATAGTAATTGACATTATATCTCTTTTCGTTCTAATGGCAGTTTGCCCAAAAATAATCAGCTGACTTGTCGACGTTGTGGGCAACTCAAACGACATTTTAAATTGACTCATGACCTTAAAATCAAGTCTTAAGTCTTTTATGCTCGTTTAAACTTTCAGTATCAGTTTCTTCAGGCGTTTTGTTTTCCGATTCCGCATTGCCTTTTCAAAAAATCTCCAGAAATTGACGTGAATCCTTCTCATAACCCTTTAGCAAGTTATTTCAGGCCTTTTTTTCGCCTTGATGAAAAAGGTCATACTCGACTCATAGATTTTTTAAATAAGTGTCAATTCGTCGTCTCCTTGTCTAAAGACTTTGAATTTTCCTTAGGCCGCCCTGCTCTCTACATTGCTCCATCGTGAACTTCCAAAACTTCTTCAGAAATTGATGATGTAGATCTTACTCACTGCCTTACAACCAGTGACTTCAATTCTTCTATTCGTCATGATGAACAAGTCATCTTGTCCTCCACCTCGCCTCGTCATAAAGTTCGCACATCTTTGTAAAAATTAGCTTAGCTTTATAATTCGTATGGCCATACCATGCAAGGACTTGTAATATGTTTGAAAAGTATCCATGAAGTAAAATATAAAAATTAAACTAGCCAAACACTGTCATAGACTTCTAAGACACCTGAAATTGACATCAATCCTTCTCCTCCGAAGTACTTTAATTGCTGAGACTAGACCACAACGTCTCATCGTTGATTTCGTAAATTTGTCAAATTGGTGGAATCAGCGATTTTAAGTTTTCTCTTCGACCTGATACTCGTTTGTCCGAATAAAAACTGCTTACAAACGTCTTGGTCTTTTTTTTTATGGTTTGCACCAATAGATATGTAATCTTCGTAGGATACTAGCAACCCGTGTTACCAGCTGAACGATTCGCGGGATATTATTCTCCTGTTTCCTGACGCCTACGAACTAAACCACACACCTGCACTCATTAACCACTCTTCCCGCGAGGCTGCTGTTAGGTATTACTTAGCGGGGCTATTTACTGCCTCTTGGGTTCTTCTCAGCG
Source organism: Syritta pipiens (assembly GCA_905187475.1). Classification (NCBI taxonomy): domain Eukaryota; kingdom Metazoa; phylum Arthropoda; class Insecta; order Diptera; family Syrphidae; genus Syritta; species Syritta pipiens. The sequence goes on from LR994573.1 coordinate 10,859,014, forward strand.
CTTCTGTTCTTCTTAGAGCGGCCTGCACCATAACGATGAAAGAGCTCATCTCTATCCACTCGTTGTTCGATCTAGTCATTTGGCTATCAAGATTTTCCGGGCTTGGTATGTTGACCTTCTCTTCTCTGAAGCGTACGCAATGGAATGCTGCGTTATCTGCGTCCTCTTCATCTGGGCATTCCGGGCACAGGGGCGAGCTATCGTGTCCAAATCTGTGGAGGTATTTCCGATTGCCACCGTGACCAGACAAGAGTTGCGTAAGGTGGAAGTTACAGCTCCCCCTTGCTTTCTCTATCCATGTCGCGATATTGGGAACCAGTCTGTAAGTCCACCTACCTTTGCGTCGCAACTGGCGTCTTGATCTGTAAACCTCTCTTCGTGGCCCTCCCAATCTTTCGAAGAAATTGATGGCAACTCTACACATGACTTTCTAATCATCGTCTACAAATCTCTTTCTTATTGTTTGTCTGCCAGAAAAAAAATCAATCGGCTTTGGTTGTGCCTGGGCTTATATCGCCTTCCATCCTTGATTGTCATGCCTTGCTCTACTCCCAGTCTGAGAAGCACAACTGCCTAATTTCCGCCATATGTAGGCAGGCTGACAGAAATTGCTCTGCCTCACTTAGGTTCTTGTGGACCTCGAAGCAGGAAGCTTGGAATTGTGAATTCAAATGCTTGAATTCAAAGACCCTCCTAGTCTTCCGCATTTGTTGAACAAGTTAAACAATCTTTTTCTTTATTAAAAACTAAAAATTTTCCATATAAAACAGTGTGAAAAATGTATGGTGAAATTCATGACTTGAGTTGTTTGTAATTGCCTGCAGACGGTTCTTACGAAAGAAAATTTTGTGTGCAAGTGTACTAATCCTTCGCAAATGAAGTCGCAGGTAGAAACTAGCTTATTATGTTTATCTCTATGAGGATTTTTTTGCTTCTTCCTTCTAGGTCTTCTTAACGACCTAGATTGAATAAAAATTTAAAAGCGAGTTCCGGGTCGCGCTTTGCGATAAGGTGTCGCTTGCCTTGGCGGCGTTTGTTCCCACGGTCGTTTGATGGGCAATGGTGGTGTCGTTTGTTCGACGTCTAGACCTCGTATCGAGTTTCGCGTTCACCGCTACCCTATGCGCTGTGTGAGCACGCGTCCGTGTTAATATACTGCCCAAGGAGGTTGCGATCATGTGTCTTCATTCATTCGCATTCCGTGCTGATAGAACTAAATATCCGACGTAGAATTTTTCTTTCAATCGATCTAAAGATCAGTTCTGCTGCCTTGCTTAAAGCTGAAGGATGAAGGATTGGCAGAATGAGAGTCTTGCTTTTAGGATAAGGAGTTCGGGCCCTAGCTGTTTCAACAGACCAACGTAGCAGCGCTTGTTAAGGGTATTTCCATATTGAGTCTCCATTTAGATGTCGGGACTCGGGAAGCTCACCATCTTGGAAATATCGGGGCTTACTTGAAAAAAACCTACTGTGATCTTTGAACAAAAACACAACCTACGTAGAAGTCGTGCGTAGATCGAAGAAGAGAGAACCATTCCCCCAGATGAAGAGAGAATACAGCCTTACGCAGCCTGTCAAGGAGAAGAGGTCAATGAGGTCATGAGGTTTGATTGGAATGAAAGTCCCACACTACTTGGAACAGAACGGCCCTATTCTACGATTGCATTAGTGTTTCCCATCGTCCTCAAGACAAGAAAAAAAAAAAAAAGTTGCTTCGGCGACTTATTGGAAAGTCTTGCCATTGTGTCGTTATTGGTTTCCCAAGCTGTTTAAATCAACGTTACCCTTTTTCGGGGCTTTGGAGTCGTTAAGTTCAAGTCTCCTATTTGACCTGTTGGCAGTCAGCCTGTCCAAAAACAACTAGCTGGCTTTGAGGTGTCTTCCACCTTACATAATCTTGTCGTGGTCATTTAAAATCTCTGCAAAAGTTGATGGCAATTTTTTTCATGCCCTTGTAAGTCTTTTCTTCAGATTGCCTCTTTAACCAGATTGCCTTACGAATGCACCTTGACATCTCCTCGTGGGGGCTTTCTTTCCTTCGAAATTTCAATGTCAATAGTAAACCGTAACTTAGAGTCATCTATCATTTGTCTACCCCAAAACATACAACTTCTTGTAAGGCGTCTTGCTCTCTGTACCGCTCCATCGTACGTTTCCTAAATCCGTTCAGAAATTGACGTCAACTCTGCTCCTAGCTCTGCAATTAATGACTCCTGATCGTAGTTTGCCTGTTGAAATATAATCTGCTGTAATTTTAAGGAGTCTTTCCGACATCGACATTGTCTCCTCGTAAGCCTGCCTACAGTTGGTGTCTGCATGCCTCCGAAATTAACGTAAATTCTTTTCATAGTTTTTTATGCACTGACTATCTCCTCTTCTTGATGCTCATCTGTTTGTCCAATTCGCTTGCTTTAAGTCATCGTGAAGTCATAAGGTCTAAATCGTGGAAAACTTCCCAAACGTCTGCTGAGATTGACTTTCGGGGCTTCAAGTCTCTCCAGCTCGTTTGTCTGGAAATTTTCAGCCTCGCTTAGCCTGTGTTTTTCTCTGTATTCCATAATTTTGTGCTTCCAAAACCTCTTCAGAAATTGACGTGAATACTACTCATGCCTAAATCCAGTAGTCTTAAGGCTCTCGTTCCTATTGGAGGGCATCTTGTTCTCCACGTTGCCTTGGCGTGGGCTTTCCAAGTCCCTACACAAATTGACATCAATATTTCTCATGACTGCCAGTCAAGTCTCCTCTGGTTGCTTGTCAACTTTCAGCGTCTTTAAGTCGTCTTGTCCTTGAAGCGACGGGCAGGCTAGGGGTCCACGTGTCCTTCCCCCCCATCCGTCACTCAGCCAGAAAAGAAATTAAATTTCCTCCCACTGACACTTTTCCCTTCTTTCACATCTCATCATCAACGTTGACTTCGTTCCCGCGACGCGTTCGCCTGCTGAAGGTCAAACACAAACGGGCCTCACAATCCCCGCCATGCCGCCGCCGCCTCCGGGAGAAACTGGTTGAGTGGATTTTCTTGTCCTTGTTCCCGAGTTTCTCCCTCTTGTTGCAATTTTCAATTTCAATTTCCCACCAAACAATTTTGTTTACTTCCTTCATTTAGAATAAATTCAATTTCTCTCACTCTCCCCTTTTCCACAGACGGCCTAGGACATCGGAAACCACCCTCCCAACCACAGACCGGGAGTAAGTCTCTCGCACCACTCTCGTCGATTCAGAAAAGACCACACAGAACCAAAAAAAAACCCAACCGCAAATCAACTGCCAACAAACCGCAGCGGTCTCCTGCTGCCCTCTCAGAGGAACGCAGGACGCGACAAGGCGGAGGACAACAACAAACAATGAACGTGATGCGTAAATTACGCGGCGGTGGTGCCAACAATGTTGGTGCCACCACAAACACCACCGGGACAAACTCAACATCCGCCTCCGGTGCAAATGATGATCCAGTCTCCGAATCCCGCACCCAACTAAGTCTGATGCACCTGAAGAAACTCTTCAACGAGTACACACACCCAAAGGAGCCACTCAGCGAGCACGAACGAGATCAGAAGCTCTACAATATGCTGCCATTGTTTTGCAAGGTAAAAGAGAAAAAAAAAAAAAAAAGAGACGTCTCCACGGAGACGAAAACTCATTTCCTTCAAAAACGTGGATGACTTTCTCTGCTTTTTTTGTGAATAGGTATTTAGTACATGTCCCTCGTCGGATATGAGCGAAAAGTTCTGGGATGTGGTTGCGTTTTGTCAGCAAGTCGCACGGTTGATGGTCGCGGAAATCCGCAAGAGAGCCTCCAATCAAAGCACCGAAGCGGCATCAATTGCCATTGTTAAGTTCCTGGAAATAGAAACCAGCGAGGAGACCAGCAGTGGTTGGATGCTATTGTCAACGTTGAATTTACTCGCAAATGGGGATGTTTCGTTGATTCAGGTGGGTGGTTGGTTGTCCTCCATGTAAAGAAAGACATGGATTAACTTTATCTCATTTTAGGTTATGACAGCAGCAGCAGTTCCATCGACCCTTGTCAAGTGCTTGTACTTGTTTTTCGACCTGCCCGAAGTCTCCGAAGATCCACCGGCCGAGAGTGGCGAGCCAATTAGCGACTTCAACGCGATGGAAAGACGAACACTCCTGCAGAAGATCTTCGTGCAGCTTCTAGTCAAACTCTGCTCGTATCCATACCCAGCCGAGGAGCTGGCCAAAATGGACGATTTGACGCTTCTCTTCTCAGCCATCACATCACCGTGTCCGGCGCACAACGTCGTCTGGCGGAAGAGTGCCGCCGAGGTGTTGACAACGTTGTCCCGGCACGGACTCAAGGATGGAGTTGTTAGTTATATACATTGTAAGTTGGAAGGGGTGTTCTGTCCTATCTACAATGTTGTCTAAAACTTGACTTTGCTTCAAATTGCTTTTTCGATTTCCCTCGGTCCTTTCTGCGAAAACTTAAAATTCGTTTACTATAAATTTGTCTGAACTTTAAAGAAAAACAGTAGGGAATAGAACCCTTCATTGGTCGATGTTAAAAATTCAACTCAAACTATTTGAATCCCTATTTTTGACTGGCCAAAACCTAAGCAACTAAACTTAGAAATTCAACAAAATTTAAAAAAAAACTACCTAATAAATAGACCCTTATTTTTGATTATTGCAGCGCATCATCAAAAATAAGGGTCTTACATAGCATTATGTTGGTAGAGTCCGTGGTGGCCCAGGGCCTCACGCAGTCCTCTGCAGTCAGCTGCTTCCAGTGCCGCACACCAAGCTTGTTAAGGTCAACTTCCACTTCTGTGCGCCATCTGTTCCTCGCTCTTACTCTACTGCGCCGACCCTCTGAAGTAGACTTAAAGATTTTTCGGGCTGGAGCGTTGGTATCTATTTACTCCGCATGACCTAGACATCTCAGTCGTTGGACTTTTATTCTTTTAAAAGTGCTTTCCAAACAGTTTAATAAAAATGACTGCGGAATGCTGTTCCAAGCTTCTTTAACTTTTTTAAAAAACGCAACCTTGCTTTTGCAACTCCCACGTACAATTTTGTACAATCTCCGAAAGGTTCTCATTAGGATTGAGATCCGGAGATGGCTCAGGTCATTCCGTAACATCAATGTTTTGTGTCCTAAACCACTCCTTGACCAATTTTGGGGCATGTTTTGGGTCATTGTCCTCGTAAAATGTCCATTTCAGAGGCATTTTTTCATCAGCATGGGGACGCATGGCACTTTTAAGGATGTACTTGTACATGAATCGTTCCATAATTCCATCTATATGATGGATTGAAGCGATACCACATCCAGAGAAGCATTAGAAATCCGTGGCACTTCGTTCCTAATGCTTAAGCGTACCCTTACAATCCCGTGGGTTTCGAGTTTGATTGGCTGGCCAATGGGCTGTCGAACGGACACGGCCAAATTCGTCTGAACTATTCAAATTCAACTGAGACTTGTTAGGGCATCCATTTGTGACTAGTCCAGTTTATGTGTAAATTTCAGTCATTCTTTTCTATTTGTGGGCGAAATAAAAAGCTTCTATAACGACGCTGAATGTTGCTGGACCACCATCAATGGTTCTTCGACACATAGTTCTCGCACTTGCGTGAAAATGCCTTTTCAATTGATTGGACGACATAAAAGGATTCCTTCAAATAGTTTTTAACAAAGACTCTGTTGTCAAGTTGGCTAAAAACTTCGTGTCTGCCACCCCGACAAAAGGTTTGGACGGTGTCATTCTTAAAACTGCAAGTAACCGATTTTGCAAAAGAATATTTTCCCGATCTTTTTGTGAGCAACTATTTTTAAATCAATCTCAAATAATTTTGTTTTCTAAATCGTTACAAAAAATATATCTCGGCATTTTATGTTTTTTGCGAGCGGTACAGTCCAGGGTGGTCGGCAGGGGATCGGCTAGCGCTATCTTAGGCTAACCGCCTCCAATTTCGTACACACAGCTGACTAAGGTTTCTATCCAGCTGGTCTCGGCACCGGAGGCGAGGTCTTTCTCTACCGCGATGTTCCCCGGTGTTGGACTCGAAAACTTTACGAGCTTCCCATTCGCTCCACATGACCTACACAGCTGGTCAAAAAAATAGGTGTGTGCCTTGTGTTTGCCTTAGATCATAAGAGAACCGATGCTGAAGTGTTAATGACCGACGTGTTAGAGTGTTGTCGCCAACGTCATTGGATCTTCAACAGTTAAAAAGAAATGACACAACATCCTATGAAGTAATTTGTTATCTTCGGACTCAAATTAATTTGTTATGTTCGGAGTATGCACATAACGTTAGGCCACCAAAAGAAAAGGAACTCCACCCACGCTGTACCATGAGAACTATAAAACATGGAGCAGAAATATCATAGTGTGGGGAAATTTTTTCTATTATGTTGCGGGCCCTATATTTTTCGTATTAATAACACCAGGACAAAATATTGATAGAGTAATTTTAGAAAATGTCATGGTTAACACGTTGAATGACATGGGGGTCACCGGTCCAACCAGTAAGTAAGGAACCGAAGTAAACATGCTACTTCGATGACACTTTCAGTAGGATACCGATCCAAAACATAGAGCTAGTCTTATGAAAGATAGATTTCATGACCAAAAAGTGTCTGCTATTTCATGGCCAAGTTAATCTCCAGATCTCAATCCCATTGAGAAGTTGTAAAATGAACTCTAAAAAAATTTAGATGGTCAGTATCTTTCTAACATGGACCAATCTTCCCACGATTGTGCCTCTGGGGCTGACGCCTGACTTGCGCATAATCTTCTCGAGAATCATGTTAAACAAATCTCATGACAGTTCATCTTAGTCCTCTAAAATCATTCTTGATAGGTCTAAGACCTTCCCGAAGGTCTCGGTGAGGTCTTTACCGACTTTGACGGAGCAACGCGTTCTCCATCGTTAATCTGCGAAGACGGACGAATTTTGCAGGGATGCCAAGACTAGACAAGGCGTATATAGCTTGTGTATAAATACTGTTATAAGCGGCCTTAAAGTCAATAAATAGGTGATAAATATTCATATGGTGCTCCGGGGTCTTCTCCAAAATCTACCGCAGCTTAAATATCTGGACAATGGTGAACTTTGCTGGCCTGATATTGACTAATTAAGTTGTTAACGAAAACGTTTTGGCATTTTATTTAATTGAAAAAGAACAGAATACAATCTTTCCTAGCGATATATAACAGCATAGTGACAATATTTTTATTTAGAATTTGTAGAAAAAAATAAAGAGTACAAAATTCTTCTGTCAGGGAGAACGATTTTGATGGAAATAAAGGAGTTGCTTTAGTTTTTGCCAACCGAAAGTGGAGATTTAATTAGTTTGAGTTAAATGTTTTTACATCGATCAATGGAGGGTTATATTATGTTTTTTCATAGTTTAATATTTGGTTAATTCTGAAACAATAACATTATTCGGCATAAGAAGCACAGAAGAAGCAAGCCGAGATGCTTCAGTTTTGGCCAACACTATAAGTTCCCATCTAATTTGTTTTCCTTTCCAGCCAAAGGATGCATGGCCCTGTGTGTGGACAACATGCAACGGCTGACAGACGCCAATCCGCTGGAGATTGTCGAGATGTTTGTCACGGTATTTTGCTTTCTAAAGGATTCTAGTCAAGTGTCGCAGATATTATTGGATGACTTTAAAGCCTCCCAGGGATATCTCTTCCTCAGTGAATTTTTGCTCAAGTAAGTTAAACACACACAAGTTCCGTCCTGTAATTCGCCTCAACTCCTTTTCAGATTTGAAAGCGATCGCACGCGTTCAATTGAAGTTCAAGCGGCGATTCGCAACCTCGTTCTCATGATCTCATCCCTCTGCATGTGCGGCTTTGCGGAGCTTCGGCCACCGCCGACTCAGGCCAACAGCCTCTTCAAGATGCAGAATTTCCAAATGCCTCAGGCGACGTCGCGGGAGACCTGCGTGCGGAACATCTACGCCTTTCAGGTGCTACAGACGGTCTTCTTGAAATCCACGTCACCGACGCTCTGCTGTACCATTCTGGACGCGATCTCACGGGTGTATCACTCGGAGAATGCAAACTACTTCATCCTGGACTCGGAGAACACACTCAGCCAGTTCACGGAGAAGATTCATCTGAAGGGACCGCAGATTCAGGAGAAGTTCTTTGATCTCCTCGAGTTCATTGTTTTCCAGTTGAACTTTGTGCCGTGCAAGGAGCTGATCTCTTTGTCACTCCTCCTGAAGAACAACCACTCTACCAACTGCAGTATTCTCTGCCTGAAGACGCTGCTCAACATCCTGCGGCATAACAACGTCTTCAAGGACGTCTACCGCGAGGTGGGAATCCTCGAAGTCTTCGTCACGTGCCTGATGCGGTACTCGGACTTTGTGCGCAAGATCACCAACGACGACGAGGACGCTGAGGTTGATGTGGACGACAATATGAGCGACGTGTTGGGCAAACATGTCCTGGAAGCGCTGACAATCCTCCTAAGCGGGAGCAACAACAACGCGAACGTGTTCCGCGAGTGCGGAGGAGCCAAGTGCACCCATGAACTCGTCAAGTTCAAGCACTGCCGGCACCAGACGCTCGGAATCATCCGAGAGTTGATCCTCTCGGCTGGAGGAGACGATGACATGCTGTTCATCCTGAGCGTGATGCACTCGGTGCCAGCGCATCAGGTCGAGTTCAAGATCCAGATCCTGAACATGCTGCTGGGATGCCTCAAGGACAGCCACCGGACGCGGACGGTGTTCCGGAAGGTCGGCGGATTCGTGTATTTGACGAGTGTGTTCGTGTCGCTCGACGGAAAGTTGAACGATAGCGTTGAGGAGGACGCCAAGAACCTGGGAATCACCCAGGACGATCTCATCCTATTGCTGCAGATCGTGTGCCAGACCCTGGCGACGGCGATGCGCTTCGAGCCGGCAAACGCGAAGTTCTTCCACCACGAGATTTGCTCGGCGTCGTTGTGTGAGACGCTGCGGTTGTTGGGTTGCTTTAGCAGCGGCACGGAGCTTACAGACATCTTTGGGGACTTCAAGGCCGATGGAGAGGTACAGAAGTACTTCCACGAAATATTCAGTGGTGAGATTCTCAGCGTTAGTTTCCGGGAGAGTGTCCCGCGGTCGCTGTCGTATGTCTGCGTGGTCTACCGCCTCCTGTACAGCATCGCGCTGGACAATTTCGAGCAGCCGAACCTCAACGGGGTGATAAATCTCTTCATGGACCAGAACGTTCGCTCTCCGAGTCAGGAGCTACCCACACAGCACCCGAACATGTTGAACCTCACACAGCCGACGCCGGAGCCGAGGATTGTGCACCCAGGAGTGGTCATCTGCATGTTACAGCTGCTTCCATCAGTGGGACACGCGGAGGAGCAGGCGAAGGCGATGAACTTGCAAGTCTATCTGTCGGAGATCATCAAGAGTCTGGTGCGGAACGAACGCAACCAGCAGATCATGTGTGACTATGGCCTGGCCGGGCATCTGTTGAAAATCGGACGGCGGGCCTTAAGCGAGGAGGACAATCCGCTTCATGTTCCGCTGCAATACATCTTGGAGCGTCTGGCAGCCCAGGCTCTGCAGCCAACCGAGCTGAGGGAGTTCCTGCGATTGGGGGAGCCGCTCTCATGTGCAAACATAAACCTGGACGAGCCCTACTGCATGGGCGGACCGGTTCCGCTCACCCGGATCAAGACTCTGGTGTCAATGACGACGCCTAGGGACTTTCGAGCTCATGGATCGAGTACTCTTCCGCCGTTTGTCGAGATGGACATGTCCGCCGAGGGATTCGGATGCCTGTACTTGCCGAGTCTGGCACCACAGGCAGCCGCAACAGCCGGAGGGACAATCGACTCAAACACCATCGGCGGGATTGGAGCTGGTGATCGGATATTCCCACCGCAGACGGGGCTGACGTATTCCACGTGGTTCTGCGTGGAGAAGTTCTCAGATCCGAAGACAGATCCACATTGTGTGAGGCTTCTGACACTGGTCAGGACGATCAATAATCCACGTGAGGAGAACCTCGTGTGTCTATCGATTCTGCTGTCCGCAAGGGACAAGGCGATTGTCGTTTCCACGCAGGAAACACTAGTCACGCCGAGCAAGAGTGAGTTAGGAATTCTCGTGCTTGGAGTTCGTTTTATGAATCGTTTGTTTCCTTTCAGATCTTGGTGACTGGGAACCGGAAGGATCTGACGACGGGAATGCGAGGATCTGGTGTCCGGATCTGCTGCACGAGGGCCAGTGGCACAATCTCGTCGTGGTGCTGAACAGAGCTGTGCTCAAGAACTCCAGTTTGTCTCTGTATTTGGATGGAATTGTAAGTACAACCAAATCAAGTGTCTTAATACGCTTAGAAAATTCATAAGCCTAAAGCCCAGCCTCAAGCCAAAAAAGCTAAGAGTGTTTGAGGCATTTTCAGGATATTTTTTATTCTACTTTATTTAGGGTCTATTTCTCTGAAACTAATTTATAATTTTACAAAAAAAGGGAAATGTACAGTAAATGATTTAAGACCAATGTCGTTCGTTTATGTGTACAACAAGTGAGTTTCAATACACCCGGTGCGTTGGGGTGTTGTTCACACTGAGCGCCCCTTGTCGGTCGTTGTTGTCTGACAAATTGTGACCTGTTCCCCTTTTCACTTTTCGTTTTATAAGCTTTTTGCGCCTTCTGAATATTGCTTCTTGCCTTCTCACTGATCTTATTCCTTTCGTATTTAAGCCCTCGTATCAGTTCATCTTGTAGAATCTTCGACGACTCAACATCTGATTCGTTTCAAAATTGACACCAAACATGGCTTCGAATGCTTGTTGCACCTGCGACTTGTATTTGTTCCATTTCGATGGTTTTGCTACTGTCATCTTAGCAAAGACGGAGATGAGATCTTGATTTGGTCATTGCCTCTAGGTACACCTGTTAAAGTCGTAATGTGTTGGATGTTGTGCTTTTCGCCGAAGTCGATGCACTGGATACGCACCAGCGTTGACTCTCATTCGGAGTACTTTCGTTTTACAGATTTTTTGGTTTCTCAATTTCTTCATTTCAAATAAAATGTCTTGACCACTAATTTTTTTTCTTCTTCCCCAGCCCATGCACACGCAGAAGCTTCACTATATCTCCCAGAACCCGGGTGCCGGGTCAGCGAACCTCGCCGTAGCCAGCCAAGTCTTTGGTTACATCGGAACTCCACCAATTTGGAGGCGATATTCCCGCCTCTGCTGGAAACAGGGCGTCTGTCACCTGATCGAGGACGTCCTTTCCCAACAGACAGTCCAGACAATCTACAACCTCGGCCCGCACTACATGGGCTCGCTGCAAGCTCCACAAATCGGCAAACAGAACGAACCACTGAATCCCTTGGTTCCAGAGGACAAAGTTCTCCTTGGACTGAATGCAAAGGCAGTCTCACAGCTGACTCTGGTGAAGATTCGAAAGGTCTACAGCCGGACGGATAACAAATCAATCGCAAAGCAACTCGGAATGAACTCCCACGAAAATGCGACACCAATCAAGTGAGTTCCCTTCTTCTCCTGCCATATTCTTAACTTCTTCACACTTTTCTTGTCTTTGCAGGATCCTCCACAACTCAGCAGGACACTTGGCCGGCGCCGGCCGATCACTCGGCGGAGTCGTGGTCGGTTACCTTGGCGTGCGGGTCTTCAGCCCGCACCCAGTCTCTGCGATGATCGACACAGTGGGTGGATGCAACGTCCTCCTCGGCATCATCGCCATGGCACAGGACGTCGAGAGTCTCTACGCTGGAGTCAAGGCTCTGACATGCGTCGTGCGTAGCAATCGCGCGGCTCAGAGTGAAATGGACCGGAAGAGAAGCTATCAGACTCTGGGAATGTTCTTCAAGAAGAAGAAGAACCTCCTGAACTCACACATCCTCCACTTGACCTTCGGTCTGGTGGGCACGGTGAACAGTGGCCAGGACATGGCTGCCATCCCGAACATCACGGCGTTCCAGGATCTCCTGTGCGACTTGGAAATCTGGCACGGAGCACCAAACGGTCTGCTGAGATCGCTCCTGGAGCATCTGCTCGAGCTGGCCGTGGAGTCGAGTGAGAAGAAACAGAATGTGAAGATCATGCGGGATCTGCAGCTGCTGAATAAGCTCCTCAACATCATCACCGACATTGCGGACCACTCGACGCGGGAGATTCTCTTCTCGTTGGTGGAGACGCTCTTGGGAGGGCAACCGCGGCACAGTGACCTGCTTCTGTTCGGGCAGTACATCGCAGCGAAGCTACCACGGGTGGATCAACCCGAGCGGGCGGTGATCCTGCCGTCGATGGCGAAGAAGGACGGCGACGATCTTGTGGCGCAGAACATCTACCTGCGGAATCGATGCCTGTCGCTGCTGCACGGATTGCTCTTCACGCCGAGGAACACGGTGAACTACATCATCTGCGACGACATCTCAAAGACATTGGGCATGGACTGGTTGTTGCTCTTCATGCAGCCGCACGTTCACTTCACGTCGGTGATCATCGCCGTGAGGATCCTGGTGGTGATCTGCGCGAACGAGTGCTTCCTAGCGCGATTCAGGGACAGCACCCACAACGGCGGGTACCTGCGGTTCACGGAGCTCATCTCCCAGAAGAAGAGTATCTGCCTGGGAGGCCCACAGCTGAGCACAGCCGGCTCGGCGACAAACGGCGGCGTCATTGTGTCCGCCTCGTCTACAAATCCTCACACGCATTTGCCCTCGCAGATCGCCGGCGAGGTGAGGACATCAGTCTTGCACGTCCCCGGCTTTCAGATCCTTGAGTGGCTGTTGCAACACCACTTGGACGTTCCGGAGCTGTACTTCCTCATTACCGCGCTGATCATGGGACAGCCGGTCAAACTCCTGGCAACGGAGCACACGAAGTTCGACTTGGATCGGGTCTGGTCTTTCCTCTGGGGAACCCCGGTGTCGCACGCATCCGCGTCGTCCGTCACTCCGAAGATGAACGTCTGCCCGGAGGCAGTCTGCGTCCTTCTCGGCATGGTCCGCGCTATTGTCCACACCACGGAGCCGGCGGAGTGGCTCAAGAGTCACCCGGAGACCATCATCCAGCTGCTGTTCTCGCTCTACCAGAACCTTCCGGACTTCATGCCGGTGATGATGTCGGGCGACGTGATCAGCTCCCTTGTGGCCGTGCTGTTCCCGATGTCGAAGGAATTCGGCGCAGATTCGGAGCCGAACAGTGGCACGTCAACCCCAACCGACAACTCTGGCTGCTACGTTGTCCACTCGCCCATCCAAATGGCGCCGCACGCCTCTTTGACTGCGCATCCTGTCCGGAAGTTCGTCATCGACTTTCTCCGCGTGATCGTCGTGGACTCCCTGAGCCTCTCGATGCACGGAAAGTCCACGCCAGTCGTGGATCTCGTCCTCGACGCGTCGCCCGAGACCGCGGACATGAACCACCAAGTAGAGTACCAGACAGAGATCGTGACCGCCCTCGTGGAGCACCTGCTGGCAGCCGACGTCCTTGTGGGAGAGCAGGCAGCTCTGCCGATCGTCCCGCTGCTGCAGTCGCACGTGCAGAACATCGCCCCGAACGTGTTCTACTTCACGGCCCGTGTGGTGGACAAGATGTGGCAGGGATGCCTCTTAAAGAACCCTCACGACATTTTCGACTTTGTCATCAAACTGATCGCGCAGGCGAAGCGTCGCTCCTCGGCTCTGTCGCTGGAGCAGCTGCACCACTCGCTGAACCGATCGATTCTGTATCTCCTGTCCCGCCCGACTGAAGCCATCACAGAGCAGATGTCCGTGCTGGAGGCACTCCACAAGATCATCACGCACCGTCTGCTCATCTTCGGTGCCGGGAACCACGAGCTAGAGTTCATCGGCTGCCTGACTTACTGTCTCCTGCAGCTGACGGCTGACATGAAGATCATCCTGGAGCCGTCGACCAGCCGCAGCACCACGTGGCACGTGAACCCCCAGGTGGACGTCATCGAACCCCGGGACGACCACTTGAATCAGCTGCAGGGAAGAAACCTCATTGTCGGCGCGGCGTTCCGCGTTTGGGAGGAGCTGTACGTGTGCAAGAAGCCGGCCATCGAGGAGGTCTTCAAGGTGACGCTGACCCCGCCGCCGAACAACTCAAAGGCCCCGGACCTGCACACGACCCGCGAGCAGGTGATGGAGGTGGCCTCGAAGCTGTGGTTCAACTACGTCGATGCAGAGCGAAAGGCGTCCTACCGGATCCCGTGGGAGATCCACAACCAGATCCAGTCAAAGATCCAGAAGGTCACGGGAGGGCTCACACGCCTTGCTAGCCGCACCAAAGTCAAGAAGGACGAGCTCGTCCGGACCAAGTCGACGATGAGCCGCGAAAGCGCATTCGAGTGTACCGCAATCCACGTCCAGCTGATCCGGGACTTATGGGAGATGCGATGCAAGCAGTACACGCAGATGATCCAACACACGCAGCGCTACGTGTTCCAGGACTGGATTCAGTCGGAGACAGAGTTGACACGCGAGCGCGGACTCTGGGGACCCGAAGGCGGCTCCAGCCTAGACAAGTGGACGCTGGACACGACAGAGGGACCGCACCGCATGCGGAAGAAGACCATGCGGAACGATCTCTTCTACTTGCAGTACCCGTACCGGCCGGGAATCGACCTGCCGGACAATCGTCAATTAAAATACAAAGTGGCCACGAGCTTCGACAGCAAGATCTACTTCACGCACTGTCAGCAGCCGCCGAGGATCCTCTGTGAGACCGACAGCATCCAGCTGCACGGTCCGGAGAATAAATCAACCGAGAGCGGGGTCAATTCGAACGGGACACCACCGCAGAGTCCGACGGGGGATCAGCCTGGGAAACCGGGAGGCATCGGCGCCCCGCAGGAGTCTGTGGACGGCACAGGAGCTGGTGAGGATCTGGACGAGGAGGAGGAGGACATGTCGATGGTCTCGGATAACGAGACGTTCCTGCGGCTGTTGGAGGAGCAGGAGAAGATCTCCTACATGTTCCGCTGTGCCCGAATCCAGGGCCTGGACACTACTGAGGGTCTGTTGTTGTTCGGCAAGGAGCACTGCTACATCGTGGATGGATTTACGCTGCTGAAGAATCGTGAGATCCGTGACATCGACACCCTGCCGACAGGAGCCTACGAGCCAATTATTCCCAACTCTGGAGGAACAACGAGGTCGCAGAAGATGCGACAGTGCTCGAAGTTCTCGTATGAGGAGATCCGTGAGGTGCACAAGCGGCGGTATCTCCTCCAGCCGATCGCTCTCGAGGTCTTCTCTGAGGACGGCCGAAATTACTTGCTCAGCTTTCCAAGGAAAGTTAGAAATAAGGTGAGTTGGAGGTCTGGAAGACGCAGGAAAGCTTGAATAACGAGATCTTTGTTTCAGGTTTACCAAAGATTCATGTCGCACGCTACGGCGATTGCCGACAACGCTCAGCAGTCGGTGGCCGGACAGAAGCGCACCGCAAGCGTCGAACAGACGTCGGGCATTTTTAGCAGCTTAATCGGAGAGACTTCTGTGACCCAGAGATGGGTGGTAAGTTGAGTTGTTGTGGAGTTAGGCTGTGGTAGAAAAGTGCTGTGTATTAAACTGGATACTTAAGGGTGGCCCCAAATCCTTTAGCACGCGAGAAATATAAAAAAAATCTGAATTCGTGCGTGCATGCGTTGACAGCTGGACTAGAAACAATGTAATCTTATTGGGAAACGCAACAGCTAGGCTCTGGCTGGAAATGCTAGGCTCAGCTTTCAATGGGCTGTAGCGTCATGTAACGGGGGTAAAACAAAATATGACCTCGTACGTTTGCTCTGAGTGACAGAGAAACCGAAGACAACAGATTTCCTTTCGAAATTTTTAGCAAGAAGTTAGACACGTTCTCGTTTGATCCTGTAGCGGAGGTGGCCATAGTTATAATAATGAGTGTGTATCGTTTGAACGATACGATTGTGGTGATTGCCATCGTAAATATCACAACACCGACCTGCCTCTACTAAACCAAAGTGTCCCCGTAATCAGTCCCTGGCTTCACAACAGAATGAACAAGACAAAGACGTCGATGCTCAGTTTTTTTCTTTTTCTTTTTCAGCGCGGAGAAATATCAAATTTCCAGTACTTGATGCATTTAAATACTCTTGCCGGACGATCGTACAACGATCTAATGCAATACCCTGTCTTCCCGTGGATCCTTGCCGACTACGATTCGGAAGAGCTGGACTTAAACAATGCAAAAACATTCAGGGACTTCTCCAAGCCCATGGGTGCGCAGTCTGAAGAGCGATTGGAACAGTTTTTGAAGAGATTTAAGGTGAGTTGTTAAGACTGATGCCAATGCAGTCGTCTGATTACCTTTTTTCCAGGAATGGGATGATCCACATGGCGAAACTCCACCATATCACTACGGAACTCACTACAGCTCGGCGATGATCGTGTGCTCGTATCTGGTTCGTTTGGAGCCGTTCACACAGCATTTTCTTCGTCTCCAAGGCGGTCACTTTGATTTGGCTGATCGTATGTTCCACAGCATAAAGGAAGCTTGGCTTTCGGCATCTATCTACAACATGGCCGATGTTAAGGAGCTGATACCTGAATTCTTCTACCTCCCGGAGTTCATTACGAACGCGAATAATTTTGATTTGGGTAAGGAATTAAGGGTCCCCCCTTTGATTTTTATTTTCGTTGGTTGGTGAGAATCTTTAAACGACACTATGAAACACCGCGTACTCACAGTAGTCTCGGATTTCTGCCGTTCTCTTTTTTGTTATCAACTCCGACTAAGTTTCCTTATCAAGTAGGTTAAGCATTTGTGAAATGGAAAGATTTTCGATAAAAGCACCAGCAAATACTGTCATTAAATGCGCTTAAAAGTTTTTTCTACGTTTTTGTCAAAAAGATCACCTTTTGCCTATCCGCTTTTATTTTTCCTGATTGAAACCGACAGCATGTGTTTTTTGTTATCTTTGACACTTTTCATCACTTTGCAAAGCAAGTTTTATGTGTCGTTCGAGTTAGCCAAAGACTTCTCGGTCTTAAATCGTTTTTTCAAACCCTCTCACCTCTTCTTTCAGGTACGAAACAGAATGGCGAGACCCTGAACCATGTGATTCTCCCACCATGGGCCAAGCAGGATCCCAGAGAGTTCATCAGGGTGCATCGGAGTGCCTTAGAGTGTGATTACGTTAGTCAGAATTTGCATTTGGTAAGAAATCCATCATCTCTCCTTGTTTCCAACTGACGTTTCTGTCCCTCTTTCAGTGGATTGATTTGATATTCGGCTGTAAGCAGCAGGGCCCAGCAGCCGTGGAAGCCGTGAACGTATTCCATCATCTGTTCTACGAGGGAAACGTTGATATCTACAAGTGAGTGACTCAGATTAATTTAAACGACTTCAATGACTCATTCTTTCCTCTTAGCATTGATGACCCGCTCAAGAAGAACGCCACAATTGGCTTCATCAACAATTTTGGTCAAATTCCGAAGCAGCTGTTCAAGAAGGCGCATCCAGCAAAGAAAATGGGAAGTTCTCGTCACTCGGTGATCGATCCGACGCCACTGATTGGAAACACAACAGTCCTGCAGTCCGATCGGCTGTTCTTCCATAACCTCGATAACCTCAAACCAAGCCTGCAGCCGATAAAAGAGTTAAAGGGACCCGTCGGACAGATCCTGCAGCCAGATAAGACTGTGTTTGCTGTGGAGCAGAACAAGGTGATGATGCCGCCATCGTATACGAAGTACATTGCCTGGGGATTCGCTGACCACTCGCTGCGGATCGGACTGTACGACTCGGACAAGGCGTCGTTTGTATCAGAGGCAGCGGCGCAGAACTCGGGGGAGATACTCGCGTGTGCGTGTCCGAATTCGAAGATGATCATCACGGCAGGGACGAGCTCGGTGGTGACGATTTGGAAGTTTGACGCGAATAAGAAGACGCTCACGGTGCGGAATTCTCTGCACGGGCACACGGATGCAGTGACTTGTCTGGCGGCAAGTGCGGCTTATAACGTGATCGTGTCCGGGTCGAGGGACGGGACTGCGATTGTGTGGGATATGTCGAGGTTTACGTTCGTGCGGCAGTTGCGTGGACACGTGGGTGTGGTGGCTGCGGTGGCGATAAACGATTTGACTGGAGACATTGCGACGTGCTCAGCAACGTGGTTGCACGTGTGGTCGATCAACGGAGACGCCCTGGCGACGGTGAACACGAGTGTCGGGAGTGCGGATCGCATGCAGCAGATTCTTTGTGTGGCTTTCTCGCAGATAAGGGAGTGGGACCAGCAGAACGTGATCATCACTGGGTCCACAGATGGAGTCGTGAGGGTAGGCGTGGACTTTGAAAGTCTTGTTTGGAGTTTGTCTCATGAATTCTATCTTTCAGATGTGGTCCTTGGAGTATACACAAGTCCCGATTGAGCGAAAGTTGAAACGATGTGCTGAGGTCACGTCGGAGGACAAAGTTCCGGAGAAGGGTGAGAAAGACTCGGCGAATGAGGCGTCCAAGAAGTTGGATCTCTTCAAGCAGATGAAGAGCATGTCGTCAAACGAGGCAAATGGTGAGTCTCAGAGGAAATTCTTCTTCTAGATTATGCTGAACCCCTCCTCTTTCCAGAAATTGCAAAATCCGCATCAGAAAGCAGTATATCCGAGGCATGTGATCTCTCCGAAAAATCGACAAAGTCCGATGACTCTGAGAAGAAGTTAGAAGAGTTGGCCAAGCAACAACAGAGAAGGAAGAGCAGTCTTGCTGGAACAAAGTCCCTTCACGAGATGAAATCCTCCACAGTGGATGAGTGTCGGTCGACGGCATTGGATAGGTCCGAGAGTACAGGTACAAAGCTTGGTTTAGAAATTCAATTGATACGATGATTGTCTTACGGAGCTTTGTTGCAGTTGAAAAGAGTGCAGTGGAAGATCGTGCGATACGTCCAAGTAAATCAGATACAAGTATAACTGAGTCATTTGTTGTTGTTGACAATGATCAACGGCATAGAAATGATAATTTGCTCAGGAAAGGTAAAGGAAAATAGATTTAGGGTCAATTGAATGTTGTTGTTTATCACAAGGAAATTCTTTAACAGGCTTTAGATGGCAGCGGCAATTGATGTTCCGGTCAAAGTTGACGATGCACACGGCATACGATCGGAAGGATAATGCGGAACCGGCGAGTATTACAGCGTTGACGGTGTCAAAGGATCACAAGATTTTGTATGTCGGTGAGTGGTTTGTTAAACTTTTTTTTTAAGTTGATCTAAGAATACATGGGTTGCAGAAAGTGATGTAGAATTATTCTTCGATTCTAAACCGATTTTATGACACGTGATTTTATTGACAAGTGAAAGTAGTCTCCGGTGGTTAAATTTTGCCTATCGAGTTCCTTGTTTTATTTTTTCTTCATTCACTCAAAAAACTAGTTACAATC
Source organism: Syritta pipiens (assembly GCA_905187475.1). Classification (NCBI taxonomy): domain Eukaryota; kingdom Metazoa; phylum Arthropoda; class Insecta; order Diptera; family Syrphidae; genus Syritta; species Syritta pipiens. Next base: position 10,878,388 of record LR994573.1, read on the forward strand.
GAAGCCCTCTAACTCGAACTTTTTCGCAATATTTTGGCGAAATCCGCTACGTCGAACGCTCTTAATTCGAACTAATTTTGATATCCCGTGAAAATTCGACTTAGAGGGCTGTATCTATTGAATGGTTATCTTTCCTCTTCTGTCAGGCGACGTTCTCGAACATGTGCCTTTTCTTTTAACTCCGGTCGGTCATTAATTCGTGGTTAAGTAAATTTTGAGCGTGTTCCATAAAGAAATGTATCATTCTAATGACTACAGTGCTGTCAGCCTGGTTCCGACTTAACTTTTTTTTTAGAAACTCTTCTTTCTCTTTGGTTGTTTTTGACCCTGTTTGGCCCATACTTCTGTATTCATGTAAAGCTTTCTTTTTTCTATTGACGAACACTGCTTTTGTAGTTTTTTTGTTAGTCTCGAAATCATATTTGTCTTTGACAATTCTTAAAGTCAGAAATCAGTTTTTTGATCAAGTCTTGAAGTTAATCCGTTGATCTTGACCAAGTCTTGAAATTGAGCTGTAAAGTTATCGTAAAAAATCGGAAAAAATGTCCTTGAGTCACGAAAACAGAAAAACAAACAAGAGTAAAACAACTACAACCAGAACAAACTCAAAACTATTATTTTTATGATTTGAAAGCGTTCTCTAATTAATTTTTTGTTAGTAGAATCTTTTAGTGATTTATTGTGATCAAGAGGAAAAGTCAAACGAACTCAAATCAATGCATTTTAAGGTTCAAGAGCTTCATTGGTCGCATGGCGAGGAAGCGACTTCGATGATGCAATCGAAACCAAATTAAAACAACTCATTTTATGGTCCGAAAAAGTTCACTAATTAATTTTTCAGAATGATTGTGAAAGAAAAGAAAAACCCAACAAGTTTAAAATATCACATTAGAACAATTCAAAGAGATTCGAGAAATATTTTTCCATGAAAAGTAGTTCAAATAGTTAGCATGTTGAATGCCATGGGAGTCACCGCTGACCGGAGCTAAGTGTGTTCGTAGATGGCGTGGCATTCAATGTGTTAAATAAGAAGAAAATCAAAATGGAGCCCAAACAACATAATTCGAAATTCGAAACACCATTCTAATTGGTTCTGCATGGAACATGCTTCAGAGTGAATGATCATGAAGCTACCCCAATCAGCATCAAACAGCATACTCCAAGATTCCAGAGATTCATCCACTGTATGTCCGTTGATCGTGGCCATCGTCTATTTTAAGCAACTCTGGATGAGATTTCTATATTGCACTCTCTTATCCTGCTTAAATTCCTGCAACTCTTCTCTATTTATGACCGTAAAAGGTTAAATTCAAGAAAAGAATCACATTCAAGACACCAGATTTGATGATTACCCAAGAAATTAAATTACACTCAGATAGTTCTTCAATTTTAACAAATGATGGCCGAGAATGTCTTCAATTATTCTACAAAGAAGATCTGGTAATACTTTTAAGACAAAATCTCAAGTTTAAGCAGCAAGTCAAGACCAAGAAACTTTAAACAACCTTTCATTTTCTGCTAAGCTAATAATCTGTGTAAAAGTTCGATTTTAAGGATCAGTTAATGAGGAACACGAGAAATAAATCAACCTGAAAACGCAATGTTTTTTGCTGACTTACGCGTTTAATTACATTTTCCAGCAACAAGTTTTCAGCTCAGGCTAAACGGACCAATCCAAAGAAGGGGAAAAAAGTTTTAAAGTTGTCCGTAAACTTCTCCTTTGGTACGAAACAAGTATTCTATCATCTTCATAAGTTTGAATCAAACCCAAAAAATACGTAAGGTTCAAGACCCAATGATTTTCAACATCATGGAATTTTATTCGGTCAAAATAACACCAGCAAATGCTTATCAACAAATTTCTTTTCGCATTCAACTGAAAATGTCTCAAGTATAAAAAAAGGGCCATTATAAAGGGCAAGTCTCCGGCCTAAATCTCAATACAAAACCAAGAAAAGAAAATATGACTCAGTCAACAGCAATAAATGAATTCCACTCATCAAGAGAAAAATATAAATCCCATTCGCACATCCAAATCAATCACATTTTCAATCTGTAAACGTCAAATTAAATCAGAAAAATCTCAAGATTCAAAAAACAAAATTCAAATCTTCTAGGCGATGCCCGTGGACGAATATTCTCATGGAGTGTAACCGAGCAGCCCGGACGTGGAGTAGCCGATCACTGGCTAAAGGACGAAGGAGCTGATCAGTGTGTTAAATGCCATGTCAAGTAAGTGATGACCTCTCAATTGAATCTATCAGTCAACCCTTAACTCCCTCTTTTTTCTCAGATTCAATTTATACGAACGTAAGCACCACTGCCGCAACTGCGGTCAGGTATTCTGCAATAAATGCAGTCGCTTCGAATCGGAGATCTCGCGGCTACGCATCCTAAAACCGGTTCGCGTATGCCAAACCTGTTATAGCGCTCTGCGCTCACAATCCGTCGAGAGTTAAGCTGAAGGATAAGTATTTAAAAAAGGCTAACCAAACAGAAAAGAAAAACTACAATAATCATCTATCCCCACTCTAATCCTCATTAATATGTGTACTATATCCATAAAAACAAAAAAACAAAAAACAAACACTCAAAATCTGTAGGGAATTTTCTTTTTTGTACTTTTTGTTTACTTTTTACGTTTTCCCTCCAAAAAAAGAAAGGGAAACTATAATTGTTTAGGTGAAAAGTTTGTAAATGTGTTGCTTATAAAAAAAAAAACAGTAATTAAGTAGAAAATTATACTGAACGTTATTAATTTATTGAAAAAACAAAAAAAAAAAACAAAACGTAGGACTTAAGATGAATAATTCAATTCACACAATGATGAGAAAATACAATAATAAATGTTTTAATCATAAATATATTAAAAAAAAAATGAATATACATAAATATACATACATATATATACATATATATATAAAATATATATAGAAAACAGTATCAAGCATTTTAGGGCGAGTTTTAGGAACCTCAATTATTGTAGACAAAAAAAAACAAAATGCATATTATGACACAAAAAAAGTATTAAGCAAAAAAATTGAAAAGAAAAATCATAAATTGTTATTGTATATGTAAAAAGATATAAGTATGTATTGTATATTCAGTGGCAGTCACCGTCTAGCTTCCGAAGCGACAACATCGTTCGGTATTCGCTCCCGGTCACTTTTTGCATCGTCTCTGATATCATAAAGTACTTAACACTAATTACCTACCGCAGGCAATCTACATACGGGAAAACCCCAAAACAGTTAACCTTCATTTCCGTACAACACTAATTACCAAGTGAATAGACCGAAATCCATAAAGAGTGATAGTTTTCGTGCTTCCAATGGCCTCAGGGCCACGTGTTTTGACGGGTAACCGGTTCAGCGAGCTCGATTTCGAGACGCTTACCGAACCCAAGCATAATAAAAGAAAAAAGACAACCTACACTCCTTTTAACTCCACAACCCAAGCCCCTTCTAACCCCAAATTTATAGTTATCGCTCCTACCACCCCAGAAAAACCGCTATCCAACTATAGCGTCTTTTTATTGAAAAAAGCCATAGACGGTATTAGCACGGCATATGATAACATAACGCAACTCCGCGACGGCAATCTTCTGATCCTAACCAGATCACAAAAGATAGCGGAACTTTTCATCAAACAAAAAACCCTCGCTAATATCTGTCCGGTAAACATAACATACCACCATAGCCTAAATGCCTGTAAGGGCACAGTATACGCTCCCTGCTTAATTAACGTTCCAGAACAAGAAATAATAAAGGAAATGAAGTCACAAGGCGTCACAGACGTATATAAATTCAAAAAAACAACAGACGGCAATCAACGGGCCACTGGTCTAGTGTTATTAACTTTCGACCTTTATCGACCACCAACATCAGTTCACATTGGCTGGTATACAGTCAACGTAAACGAATATTTTCCCAATCCCATGCGTTGCCAAAATTGTCAGCTCCTCGGCCACACGGCCAAAAGGTGCAAAAGCAGCCCATCGTGCGCCAACTGCAACCTTCCCCCACACAATCCCAGCAGCTGCACACGCACTTTGTGCGCAAACTGCCAAGAAGACCACCCATCGTCATCAAAAACATGCAAGCGGTATCTTCAAGCCAAGGAGATACTCAAGATAAAAACAATGAAAAAATGCACCATGGCCGAGGCGAAGCAGACTTTCAGGGAACAAAACCCCAGCCCTACAACCTCCGTATCCTACGCCGCAATCTCTAAAAACGCATCCCAACCAATTGCACCTGCCACACTCCCAAATAACTGTGTAACGCGCAACAAACCTATCGAAACAATCAAAGCACAAGCTCCCAACGTGACCGCAACCTCTACCCCTACGCCATCAGTTTCGCAACCAAAAAACCCACAACCACACAACAATAAAAATCAACCCATCACTAGTCCCAGCACCACCTCTACCACCGTAAGCAGAAACTCAGCCACTCCACAACCCTCTACGACATCTTTCAAGCTTGCCACAAGCACAGCCTATCCTAACACACAAAATTTAAACACTAACACCACTACGCGAATCTTAACCAACCCAACACAAACAATGCCTGACAACAAAATCAACACAATCACACAAACACTCATTAAAACCAACAAATATTTCTTAGATCCCCCTGTCAAAATTGACGATGATGACAACTAATACTAACCATCCGACTCCACAACCTGTCTCTGTTGTCCAGGCTTCGAAACATCCGAACTCCAACCGGAGTCCGAATGTTTCGAGGGCTGGACGACAGAGTCCCATCTCACAAAATATATCTAACACCAATGCCCCGAAACACAATCTGAACCCCTACACAACCAAATCATCTATCAAAATCCTCCAATGGAACCTAAACGGTTTCTTCAACAACTACCATGAACTACAACTACTCATAAATGAGCACAACCCTGCTGTAATATCACTTCAAGAAACACATATCAAACCTAACCTCCAACCTATTCCTCCAAAACAATATTCAGCATCCTTCCACAACCTGGACGCAATCACCGCTTCAAAACAAGGTGTCGGCCTTCTGATCCACAAGTCCATCCCACATACATTTCTTAACATAAATTCCAACATATCAACAATAGCAGTCGAATTAACCCTGAAAATCAAGCTCACCATAATCTCCTTATACATTCCACCCGATCAACACTTTTCGTCGTCAGATCTTGACAATATACTAATCAACATAAATACACCAGTCATTATCACCGGCGACTTCAACGCATGGAGTCCTACCTGGGGTTCTGACAAACATAACAAGCGCGGAAAAATAATAGACCACTTCATCAACAATTCAGGGCTAGCAGTTCTCAACGACGGCCGCCACACCCATTTCTCCACACACAGAACATTCACGCATGTTGACTTATCCCTGATCTCTCCCTCTCTCCTACCGAAAACCACCTGGGCTATCTCAGACAACCTATCAGGCAGTGACCACTTCCCTATCTTCATCACTCTCACATGTGGCCCCTACAACTCCCACATAAAGCACACAACAAAATTCCTGCTCGACAGAGCCAACTGGGACCTTTACGGTACCACAGTATCAAACGAACTTTCTAAAAGGTTAGAATCGCCGAATATCAATAGAGAATCCGCACTTATCCACAAATCCATACGAACAGCAGCCAACGTAGCCATCCCCCAAACGACTGGGAAGCTTCACAGGAAGACAGTTCCCTGGTGGAATAAAGAGATCAGCGACCTCCGGAACTACAAACAAAAGGCTTTTCATAGATTCCAGAAATTCCCCACTGACACAAATCTCATTCTGTAGAGAAAGCTTAACGCTAAATTCCGACAAACAGTTAAAACTGAAAAAAAGATCTGCTTCGAAAAATTCACAGCCCATATAAACCCTAACTGCAAATCGCGTAAGCTTTGGGCAGACATAAAAAAATTAACAGGTACATATATACCAACCACCATCCAAACCATAAAAACTAGCGCCACAACCCTTACCTGTCCAACAGAAATAGCCGATCACTTTGCCCAGACTTGGGAAAAGCTTTCTGACGACTCAAATTTTACTTCAAAATTCATTCAGGAAAAGTATATAATACTCAACGCCACCCATCCCTCCTTCAATCCCTCTCCTACAGCTACGACAATAGAAACTAAAATAAAAATGATCGAACTCATATCGTGCTTAAACACTGCAAAGGGCAAAACACCAGGTTTCGATCGTATCTCATACGCCATGCTAAAAATTCCCCCCCAATTTTGAAAACACGACTATTGTCGCTTTTCAATAACATTTTTAATTCAGGAACCATCCCACATTCTTTCAAAGTTGCAACCATCATTCCGATACCTAAACCCAACAATAATCCTTCCTCTACTACGGGATACCGCCCAATCTCTCTCCTTCCCTGCACAAGCAAAATCCTTGAAAAAATTATCGCCAAACGTCTTTTCTGGTTTCTCTCGAAAGACAAACTATTAGACAACCGACAAGCCGCTTTCAGAAGAGGAACATCTACCCTTGATGCGCTCCTCCAAATTGACCACTTCATCTCCTCGACGCTGTCAGAGAGAAACCACGCGTCTGTTCTAAGCTTAGACTTCGATAAGGCTTTCGATAGAATAGGTATGCACGTCATACTAAACCAACTCATAAAATGGAAAATTGGTCCCAAAATCTTCACTTTCATCAAATCTTTTTTGTGCAACAGACACTTTCGAGTCAAGGTCTCCAACACCCATTCCAATCCACACCAACTAAAAAACGGTATTCCACAAGGATCATCCCTCTCGGTAGTCCTATTCCTTATAGCCTTCAACGAAATAAGTAAAACAATAGACATCCTTCCATCCATAGACCACTCGCTCTACGCGGACGATCTTTTCATTTTTTCTAAATCCAAAGACCTTCTTGAAGTCAGTAACACGTTCACCCGCATCATCCTTGCCCTCCAAGAATGGTGCGATTACTCAGGTGCATCCATTTCGCTCTCCAAATCCATCATCTTCCATATTTGCAAAAAACACTCATGTAACAAAACAATAGAACTCTGCATAAACAATACCCAAATACAGAACACAAACTGCCTAAAAATTCTTGGGCTAGTCTTCAATTCAAGGTTTGATTTCCGAAACCATTGCCTTTATATAAAAAAAAGCCTCACAGCCAGAGTTAATATTATAAAATATCTATCGGCGAAAAATAGCAGATCTAATATAAACTCCCTCATTCATTTAACAAAATCCATCGTACTTTCAAAAATAGACTATGGACTTCCTATCTATGGAAAATGCTCCAAATCGTGCATACAACTCTTAGCCACACCCTATCACGCCGCCATCCGAACAAGCATGAGAGCTCTCCGCTCTACACCCATCAAAAACATTCTGACCGAAGCAGGACTCCCTAGTCTTGCAGAAAGATTTGGGAACCTCACCTCTTCGATCATTCACAAAATAAGCTCCAAATACCCATCTGCTATCCACAAAACTATAACAAAGACCGTAAATCGTATTCGACCTCCGAAAATCCAATCAACCATATTCAACGTCATAGCCTCAGCAAGAGACCTAAATATCCCCATATCCATCCAAAACCCCAAAAGCAATAGCCAACCTCCATGGGAGCTTTGCAGCCGCCAACTAATCACAGACCTCTGTAGCTACACCAAATCCCAAACCAACGATCTCATCTTCAAAGCCCTCTATTCAAGCATCTCCGACAAATACAAATCACTTGGCTGGAACTTTTTGTTTACAGATGCCTCTAAAACCGACACCTTCACCTCATTTGCCGTGGTCAACGAAAGTACCTTAGTACTCTCGAAAGGCCTTCTTCCGCACTATACATCAATATTCACTGCAGAAGCTTTCGCCATTCTCCAAGCCATAAAACTCAGTAAAACAAAAAAAACCATAATCTTCTCAGATAGCCAATCAGCAATCTCAGCCATTAAGAACATTACATCCCCAATAGCAATTATTAATTCTATCCGTGACCTCCTCATCTGCAGCAGTGACAATCTAAAAATCGCCTGGATTCCCGGTCATATCGGCATCAAAGGCAACGAAGCCGCAGATCTGGAAGCAAAAACAGCAACAAAACAGCCACTCAAAATGTTCTACCAATACAGTAAAACAGATATTAATAAACTCATTCACAATAACTGGAAACATAATAGGAAAACCTCCTGGTCATCCTACAATCACACCTACAAACTGCTCAACCCCGACGGCATTAAACCAATCTATCCCAATAACATCGCCCAAAAGCAGATCCAAATCTACACCCGACTTCGACTTGGACATAGCTATATCACCCACAAACACCTCTTCCACAAGGAATTACCCCCTATCTGTCACCTCTGTGATCAAAACCTCACACTCACAATATCTCATTTTCTCACCTGCAAAAAAGTTATAACCACAACCAAAAAATTTTCCAACCATAGCCTTACATATCTCCTCACACATGTAAACAGGGAAAACATAGAACTTGTTTACCAAATCATCGATAACCTCAACATCGCAAAACTCATTTAACAACCTACATTGAAAAACCAACTAGTTGAAGGCCCTGGCAGCCAATACTAGTATTGCATTAAATTGTAATTCACTTGCAATTTAATAACATTATAATAATAATAATAATAATATATTCAGTGGTCCAGTGGAGTGAGCGGAGTGGACATGACGGGTTCTGTTGTGATGAGAGGTTTGTGAATAATTTTTTTTGTTGAAGATTGAGCATTTGAATGCAATCGGAAGGAAATTGTTGGAGCACTCGTTTAGCTTGGAATTTATGTCTTTGTGCTGACGGAGGTTTTTTTTTATTCCTTATTTCTTATTTTGATGCAGTTTATTGGCATGGACTAGTTCCATACTTACTTACTTAATGGGCCTCAACCAACTTACCTCTCCAACCTGTTGCCAGCTGTTTCCAGATTCGCACACCGAGTTGGGGTCCCTTTTCAATTGGGAGCGCCACCTGAGGTTGGGTCTTCCTTTGCCTTGATTCCCCATGGTGGTAAACTCGAAGACTCCGGGCCGGAGCATTGGTGTCCATCCGCTCTACATGGCCAAGCCATCTAAGCCGCTGGATTTTGGCTCTTCTGACCAGATTCGTGTCGCTATACAGTTCGAGGTTAAATCTCTTTCTCCACTCGCTATCTACGCAGACAGGTCTGAAGATCATTCGAAGGATCTTTCTCTTCAAACAACCAAGCAGGTCCTCATCCTTTTTTAATAATGTCCAAGCCTCTGCGCCATAGAGGAGGACTGGGACGATCAGGGTCTTATATAATGTTAGCTTGGTTGTCCGAGAGAGGGCTTTACTACTCAATTGCCTTCTCAGCCCAAAGAAACTGCGGTTGGCAAGAGTCACACTTCGCTTGATCTCCAAGGTGGTGTCGTTTCCTGAGTTAACCGCGGAGCCCAGGTAGACAAAGTCCCTTACTACCTCGAAGTTAGTTCAGCGTTGGCACTCCACCCATACACGTTAAGGAACACACGGCGTCCATCTATCTGCGTGCCGCTTACTTGGTCGAGCCTTCTGTCTTCGAGTTATTTTTTTCTTGGTTTCGAAATATGGAAATATGAGTTGTCTTGTTGATGATATTCCTCGATCGTCACAGTCCTAGCCTTCAACCGTGAGTCTAAAATTGTTTTCAAGGCGCATATTTTCCTGTTTAGGCCATTTATTCTAAAATTTTACGAATTCTAAGCCTCAGATGTTCTGAACATCTTCCTTGGAAAGTTGCTCTGTAGCATAAAATTTGGATCTCTCAGGGGCAGCTGTTCTGTATATATCTGCTGTTATGTGGAGCAGTTCTTGGGATCATGTCCATAATGTGTGAGTTTTACAGAAGCATGTGGTTTTTTCGTCGTTATCATTTGTTATTCCGCTCCAGCCCGGGGAACTATCACCAGAAACATTTTTTCCACGGTCTCACCTCCAGCGAACGACTAATAATCCTCTGTCATTAAAAGCAGTTGGAAACCGGTATAAAACAGCGGGTCCCCCTCACATGTCTCAAAATTATAACGTACACAACGCTGTGGAGGTGCGAAAAGCTAAGCTCTGGCCCTGAACGGGCTGTTACGCCAACCAATGTAATGTAAGCGTCTCATTGACTCTAAACTTGGCTTGAGAACTAGAATCAGTGCTCCAAAGTGTGTCTCCTGACGATTTCGACCTTGGGTCGACTGGGATCCTATTTGAAGTACTTTATGGATCTTGGATTATCACAGAAATCACCATGCTGGCATGCATTCGGTGGTCGTGGGATGCGGAAAGTAGAAATGATCGCTTAGAGCGAACCTCTGAAGTCAACAACAAAATCAATAATTTTATCAAAATCACAGTGATTTAGCCGTTTAATTATGAATCGTAGTTTATTTAAATTTCGTAGCTTCGTTAATCTCTTGTCCAGCTTTCAAAATTATTGTCTCTGTGAAAATTTCGCCCACAGTTGTATAATACAGCTCATTCAAAAAATACGTCTCGATTGTTCTTTCATTCCTCAAATTCCACTCACCCACACATCCCCTCACTCCCCGCCACTGTTCGTATGAAATTAAGAAAAATAAAAAAAAAGACACCTGAAATTGTGAAGCATTTTTGGGCTTAAAACCAAAATAGCAATCTCTTAAAGGCAATTTGCAAAAAAAAAAAAACAAAAAATAATATTCAACGCATGGTATTAAAGTGTTTTTATTTTTTTATTTTTAACCCAAAAGTGCTTAGATATATATACATCAAATATTTATTCAATTGTATAAAAGAAAAAAGTCATTAATTTATAACAAAACAACAATTTGTGTACTCTCTCCGCACACCGAACGCTTGCACACGTTCAGTTGCGCTGGTTTTTGCGATATTAAGATTTAAATTTTTTTCTCTTCATTGTCTCTGCGGCGATCTGCGTTGATCTGCGCGTTTATTGCAATAATTTATTAATTTGTCTTATTTATAAGTTTATTATGACATCTTTTTTGTGATTTACTTATAAATTTAATTTTTAAATTTTCTTTTAGTCATTCATTGGGATTAATTTTTGTAGGCTATAATTTTATTTTATTTTTCGTAATATGCAACGAGTTTATTTTTGGTTGTTTACTTTTGTTTACCCTCTTTTTTATATAGAAAAAAATCAAAGCATGTAAATGTTATATTATTTATACAATAAAAGTTTATTTATGACATTTTTTCCAATTTTTGTTTGTTGCATGGTTTTTGTTTTAAAGGAGGTTGAACCCAGTACGCGGAATGTACTAAAGATGTCGGTTGTTTATTTTTCGGCAAGCTCTTTTGGTTTTTGAATTTCATGGTCAAAAAAGAGGCCTTCATCCTTTCGTGGTGGACTCGGTTGTTGTTGATTCAATTTTTTTGGGATAATCTGTGGATTGACTGTGTTTACAACAAGAGGAAAAAACTTTGCGCAGGGCTCATTCTCGTACGGTTGGTGAGATGCTAAAATTTAATTGAAATAGAAATCGCTGATCATTTATTTATTTATAAAAGCATAATTTACAATTAAAATTAGAAATTAGAAATTAAAAATCGCTGAATTGAAACAAGACTTTGCTAGAGGAATGTTGAGCAGCTGCTTCTTCGTACGGAAAAGGCTATACTTCGATGGTTTGGTCACGTTGCACGAATGTCCTCATCATGGCGACTTCCGAGGCGTGCCTTGAATGCGATTTCGTCAGGAAGGTGACCGCTCGGCAGACCTAGGATGAGATGGCTGGGCCAATTTCAAAAGCTAAACTGGTTGCGCTTGGACATATGTTCTCATGAGTTAGAGTCGGCGTTGGAGGATCGGGTTGCCTGGAGATGTCTTCTGCGTGCAGTGGCCCCGCGACCGCGTTAGTGGAACATGCGGCCACAGAAGATGATGATGATAATTATGGTGGACTCAATTCGAATGCACTGCCGTGGGCGCGGGGGCTTAATCGTTTGTGCATCGGACTCTTAAGCGAGAGTACCTGGGTTCGAATCCAGCCCGGGGACAGAACACCATAAACAATTTTCACGGCCCCACCTCCAGCGAACGACTGACAATCCTCCTGGAGTAACTTCTGTCTTGGGAAGCTTTAGCAATTCGGAACCGACATTAAACAGTAGGTCTCCTCCACATGTGTCAAAATTATATCGCGCACAACACAGTTGAAACGCAAAAAAGCTAGGCTTTGGCCCTTTATGGGCTGTTACGCCGATTATTTTTTTTATGAATCTTAATAGACCGACTTTTGAAGTTATTTCAAAGGACTCAATTTTTCTCAGCCATGAACTCTTTAGAAACGTGCTTAGATTTTTCAGTTGTCGTTCTAAAAAAAGGTGCTAAAACTTGGCGTGTACATCTGCCCTGCGGCGGGGTTTGACTTTACTCATTTTTTATAATTTTCAGTTTAATTTTCCTTGAGATACATCTCCCGCTTTGATCCTTTCATCCTCCAAGCTAATCCTTTCACCTCTAAATGCGTGCACGCAAATAAAAGGACAATATAAAGTGATGTCTTATCCAAAAACAAAAAAAAAAAAAACAATTAATTTTAAATCAATACAACCGTAGAGCATAAGAGAAAAAAATAAAAACAATTAGAGGACTTAGCACTTAAGGATCACACAATAATTGAATCACAATAAGAGAATATCATCAAGGATACGCTCCTTGGGTATGTGTAACACAAAACACCACATTTTATATCAATTTATTTACGTAAAAAAAAATAAACAATTAAAAGGAATTGGTCACAAGAAAAAACACACACACACTTTGCAAGAAACCTCTGCACTTTCCCAATCAAGGTAATTAGCAAACACACTCATATACAATTATATATACACTCTAAGCATATACATACATATATATATCGTAGATAAATAAATTTTAGATGAATAAATGTTGAAAAGGATAATAAATTGTAGTCCTGTAAAAAAAAACATACGCAAACAAACCATTGAAGGCATTTGTAAAGCAGCAAGGATCTCTTTGCTCTGAGATTGAATAATAAAACAAAAACAAGAAAATATATATAAAAATAAATTATACATGAAAAAGGATAACTGCATTTAAAAAAAAAAGAAGGAAAACCTCAATTTAAATTTTATTCGTTGGATGCATTTTATTTTCAAATCACCAGCAGCCTCCTTTTGATGGATTTTCATCACATTCTTCAAGGAAAAGGATAATCTCTCATCGTCCATCGCCCACATAAAAGGATTCAATTCGAAAAGTATCCTCTGAGGCGATTTTGTGTCGAGGATATTATTTGCATAAGGAACATAAACGTCTTAGAAGGACATTCGAGTGGCTGGGGGGGGACAAAGAATTCGTCACCAAATCCTTTTTCAAAGAGGACTTAAGACCGGTCAATAAGAAAAAGGATACCCATTCGTCTTGCGAATTTTTGGTTTCTATGCCGATCGTTTTGTGGGATTGAAATGTTTTTCTTTTCTTCGGGATGAGGGGAATGATTCTCTTTATGAGTGGCCGTAAGGGTGGAGCAACGCCGTTGGGCAGTGTGGAAAGTGTGAACAAAAACCCATCAATCCTTTGACATAAGTTTTGAAGACGTGTGTCCCTTGACGTACGTGGGTTGTTCCTGTGGTTTAAGGGAAAACTAATAAAATATTCTTTCTCTAACTGTGGGAATTTCGACAGGCGTCGTGATGGGTCCATTTGACGTGGAAGATGACTCGTTGCTGAGGTTAGAGGTTGCCACGGAATACTGAAGGCTGGGGGTTGGATTTCGTGGACAGGTTGGATTAAATTAAGCGCATTTTCTTTTTGAAAGGGCTCGATTAAAGGTTGATGAGCGTCAGGATCATTTCAACTCTTTTGTAAAACTGCGCAGAGTGTGTGAGGTTCTATGAGGGTTTTGTACCGTGTGTTCAAAGGTTACGTCGTAGGAGCAATTTCACTCCCAGAAGGCTTATCTTTCGATCTTGCTTCCCTCTAGAAACTAAGTCGTATGCTATTTTTCATGGCCAAAGACTATAATTCGGAATCTTATTCTCCTTCAGAGAATTCGGTTTCTGACTTTGTTTTCAGTCACTCTCTGAGCCTGTGTTTTGGTATCACATTCAACCTCAGAGGCTTTGTCTTAGAATTTAATTTATCTAATGATCTTGTTCACCGTCTGAGGTTTCGTTTCGGGAATTATATTTTTATTTTTTACCCGGCCAACTAATGTAACTCTAAAGATAATTTTGTTAAGAGTTTCAATTCCTTGTCAGAATCGCCTTCAGAGCTACGTCTGTTGGAGGATCACGACTGATTTGGTGTCTTGCAAATTCAAATAGCTTTGCTATTCAAATCCATTTTGCTGTAAAGTTTTGTTTAAATTTAATTAAAATCTGTTCTATAAGTTTGTTACATTTACATTTTATTATTGTGCCACTTTTGGTTAACGCAATGGTGCTATGTATGGTTATGTGCTTCGCTTTTTGTCTTGATCATTCCCTAAAATTACATGCGAGAAGCCGATTGAAGCAGCTACTTTTCGTGAGATCACCTAGAACTTATTGCTGTTGTCCACTTTCGAGGATTATACTTCAACTCTGTTCTGTCTATTTATTTAATTGCAGTTTTTTTCTTGGGCAGAAATGATGTTCTATTTACACAAAATAAGGAGGCATTTAATTCTTTGTAACACGAAGAAAGATAAAGAAGATGGGACGATGTTCCTAAGTAAAGTGTTTGGCTTTCTTTTAAAATTGCAAACGTTTTTTTGTTTCACCCATTTAGGACTACTAACATAAATATTCAGAAAATCGTCAAAATTGGGACATTGTTAAACCATTCATATAATGGAGATTCAGATATTCGTAAAAATACAACAAAAATGCTAGCCTTTTAGTTCAAAAAAAAAATTCTCCTAATGATTAACGCCCTCATGGGAAAAATTGGGTTCAAAGGCGACATTTTCTCACTGTCATCATAAACGACAAAGTACAGCTGGCTATTTTCATGGGGATTTTTAGTCAAATGAGGGATAGTAAAAAGAAATTATTTATTTCTGCATGAAATTGAAGCATTTATGTAACCTATTTATATTTTTTCCTGAAGGGCTGTTTTACCTCAAACTCCTTAGCTTAACAATTCTTGAAGACCGCAGAAACATCGCTGATGTCCTCTTCTCTCTACGTCTCCTTGGTGGTTCAATTCTTGAAGACCGCAGAAACATCGCTGATGTCCTCTTCTTTCTACGTCTCTTGGTGGTTCAACTCCATCCATAATAACCCTCGCGGCATACGAAACCTTCGCCTTTTCTTTTCTTTCCTCCCTTCCCATCATATAATACCTCGTACGGCTCAAACGAACCCATCTGCAGTATGCTGCGTAAGTTTAATTTGGCTCCTAACTTTGATTTTGGCATAAATCCCGCTAACCTGAATGCCCGTCTCCATTGTCTCCATTGCCCTACCCCTAATTCTTAGGTTTTCTGTTAGCTTGTAAGTTAGATTAAGTTTTTTGGTTTGCTTAAGCTAGTATAAGGAGTTGTGGCCCCACTAAAACTAAAAATTAAATGAAAGGGAAAGGATCGGAAATCGGACGTTCAGAGACTGTCAATTTCTTTATTGTTTGTGTTCATTGAAGGATGCGATGATTTTATTGGTTTAAAGGAGTTAGTTTTGATGAGTTTTGATCTTGAAGAATGTTTAAAGGAAAGAATACAATGGGATGTTGATGTTTGATTGTTTTTAATGTGATGTGATTGGGTCGAGGTTGTAATTTACTGATTTTTGCTGAAACTTCTTCTTTAGTTGATTTTGGGGTCACTCGCTTTAGACATATACGTAGAAATGTCATAGTTTTTGAGTTTAAGCCACGCACACAAGCAACTTTTTGACGCAGCGGTGATGCGGGGGGCCCGCTTAGACGTCATTTGATACACACAAATCAATTGAGCAGTGCACACAAGCGTTTTCGGATGCGGGGGTGACGCGACGGCATCGGGCGTCATGTTTGCGGGCAAAAAAACTCGCAGGTTTCAGCGAGACCGCAGAGTCACCGGCTTTGAATACATAGGTTGCTATTGAGCGGTGTAAACAAGCGTCATTTTAAAGTCGATTTCAGAACAGTTCTGTGTAGAATATTTATTTATTAATGAAATCGAAAAATTAAAGGAAATATAATAAATATGGCGGCACCGCAGCTAGACCGAGCGTCAAAAAGAACGATTGTGTGCACTAAATTATTGCGTCATCGCCGCCGCGTCACCACCGTGTCAAAAATCGCAATTCAAGGATTTTGGAAAATCCTCTTAAAGATTGATCCATTCCGAATCCCCAGATCCGAAACACAAAGTCACTGTCAATATGTGTAGCGTGGTATTGTCCCCATGGTAGTGGTTCTAAGGCCACGCGTACAGTGAGGCGAGAAAGCGATGCGTTACGAGAAGCCATCCAAAATGCAATGCGAGAAGTGATATAGTACGCACAGTGGAAGCTGTTCTGTTGTTGCAAGAGCTCATATTTAAAATGTTTAGAAAACGGAAAACAAAAAAGTGCATGAAATTTATGTGAAAAGAAAAAGGCATATTTCGCCATTTATATTAACAATTAACTAATAGCGAAAAAGCATGTCGAATACGAAAAATGACGTTTGAAACATTCGATTATAACAACTGCGAGGCTCAAAGTAAATTAATATTTTTTTTTTTGGTTTGTCTTCATGTTTCTTCAAAAATAAATGCAATTTCCTAAGCAATTGAAATCAAATTATCAAAAGAAACGACAACAACCATTAATAGTTCTTGCTCAGACTCGCATGAAAACTGGTCAGAAGAGTTTGGAAGCGGCTCTTCTGGAAACAAATTTCTTTTACTTGCTTTGATTTTTGATTCATTCCAGATCAAATTTCCAGAAGCTAAAGTTTACCGCTCAAAGGATTCCAAAGCAAAGACTTGAAAACACGTAGGCTACAACATTTCGTGGAATGTGCGTCGTCATTGAAAATTTCTACGTTTGGAAAAAGGACCTCAAAAGCACTCGTGCTGATCTCAATTTAATTAATTTAAATGACACCTTTTTTTTATGAAGTTTCATTTTAATTGGCTTTTTCATGAGACCTTTTTTTTACAAAGACCTCTTATAGTGGGTCCTTTTGTGACTGACTTTATATGACTCGCTCGCTTATCAAACATTACTATACACTAAAGCCAAATGTTTGTTGAACAAAGCGTTCACCTTCAAGACTCACGTGCTCGAGTAGCCACGCACTGGTCTTCTGGAAGACTAAAATGTTGTGGAAAGAATGCAACAGACTCCAGTCTATCGACTGTTATACCAGCCAAGCCAGATCTCAAGTTTTGGCACCAACCGACTGAAGACCATGTCCTCCAGGCAGTAAACCGCCAATATTCATCTTTTCCTCTTAAGGTCTAAAAACTTTAACTTTCTATTCAATCTTCTTTCCCAGTACAGCTCCTCCTGAGAATTTTTTGAGGGATGTTGAACAAAAAAACTCACCACCATTGTGCCTTTCCTCCAAATTCCTTCCTCCCCATTCGCCAACGATGCTACAAAACCAATCCCCAACTCCTGAGGGTGGATTTGTAGACGGTAAAATAATGTCCTTCTCTGAAGAAAAAGAAAAATAATGTCCTGTCGTGAAAAAGTCATTACGAATGTACGAGTGCAACCGCAGAAGTTTCCTTGTTCCTTGGGGTGGAGCTACAGATGAAGAAATGGACGACTGGGGGTGGATGTTGGCCAACAAGATGAGACTCTCAGGGAGAAGAGTCGTTTCGTGGAAGGTAAGTGAAGTGAGTTAAAGGTGTAAAAGGATTCCTTTCAATGTGAATCTTCATTTCTCAGGTCGTGCTGAAGAAACAGTATTGGATGGAAGCTAGAAAGACCACATGAGTGCAGCAGAATTAGTAGAAATATTGATAAATTTAGTAAAATAAAAACTATTAGTTCAGCTTAAGACAAAATGTTTGTTAGATTAATAAAAATAAAGAAATGCGAATTAGAATACACTCATCTCTCGTTTTGTGAGGTCTCGTTTTCGCAGATTAACCTTTGCGCGATTTTCAAATATCTACCCAAATTCGATTTGCGCGACTTTGCTTTGCGCGAAATAACGTTTGTTCTTCGAAGAATGGCTCGCTATAGTTTTTCTGTTAAAAGTCATCCATGTACGCTCATAATTCGTTTTGCGCGGTTTCGGTTTGCATGGAACTTTTCATTCCCCTAACCGCCGCAAAACGAGTGATAAGTGTGTTTGTTTTTTTTAGCAGGGAAATCGTTTAATCCACAAGCCTATTAAGGGACTTTGGCTTAATTTAGTTACATCAAACCACATTAAACAATCATTTGAGACTCAGGAGTAGAAAAAAATCCCAAATTGAGGGAATCATTGAAAACGACGAATGCGCAACATTATCGGTCGGTTGAACCTCATTACCAACTATCTTTAGTATCAATTATATTTTGTCTAATTCTGTCATTTTATGATTTTCAAATTTTATTGATTTCAAATTCAAATTACAATAAATTGGAACTGCTGACGATTTGTTTGTTATTCAAAATATTTTCTTTTATTAATAAGGAAATAGAATCATATCCATTATCTTCTTCTGTAGCCGTCTGTTCGAAGTGTATTTATGCATGTTTTTGAGTAAAAAGGCGCTCATAATGGACATGCATTTGCACAGCAAAAATCCAACAACCTCGCATTTGATGAAGGACACCGTTCTTCCCAATATCCTGGCTGCCAGTTTGAAACGCGTGAGTATCCCCCCACACCTGTGCAGACATATGAGGTGCAACTGCCGACAGGAAGAGGTTCCACCCGTCCGAAAGGCTCGCAGCTCTAAGTCGAAGAAATACCTATGATATCTAACCGATACCTGGTAGCTTTTTCACCACATCAAGGTCGTTTCCTATGAGCGATGAGACATGTGCCTATCCTAAGTCGTTGCTATTGTCGGTTAGTTTTAAATCACCGCATCATTAACGCATGACGTGACTACCACCCCAACCTTATAGGGGCTTACGAGACCACTGCCGGACTGCTTGTAATTTCTTCGGGTTGAGCCCGACCGAGCACCAAAAACCGACCACTAGACGCTCGCATGCTATCACCATTTAGGACTGACTCCAAATGGGCTCTGCCACACCTGGTTAGGCAGTCTGCGAGGCCTGCTGCTTTCTTTTATTTCTTGCACTTCGTTAGCCAGATCTGGGGTGTACGAAAATTAAATTGCTCGCTCCATCTTGCGATGGGACGCCGCGGCGGTGACGCTGCGGTCTCACTGAAACATGCGAGCATTTTTGCCCGCAAATATGATGCCCGATTCTGTCGCGTCTAAAAACGCTTGTATGCACTGCTCAATTGATTTGTGTGTATCGAATGACGCTTAAGCGGGCCCGCCGCGTCACCGCAGCGTCAAAAAATCGCTTGTGTGCACCGGGGCTTATAGTTTTGAAAACATTTGACATGATGACTTCTTTGACTATTTTGTTCTCTGAGTCTCATATCAGTCTTCTTTTGTTTAAAAAAAAATCTCTTTTCTCTGTCTTTTATTTCATCTCTCTGTCATTTATTTCATTTCTACGAATGAGGCCCTAATTCTCACTCGGATAGTCTTTCCTTGTCAAATTTTAGAGGCAATGCAAAATTGATGCGCCGGCTTATCTCGTCGTAGTTGATTAAATGGCGTCACAGAAGATTTTTTAGAGTCAGAAATTGCGAATTTTTCGAATTTACGACCAACTAACACCGTCTGTCTCTTTTACAAAATCCCACTGATGGTCGAACTCTTTCGAAGGGACGAAACTCAGAAAAAGGTACATCGTCGCTAATTAGATGTAATTCGCACTCACACCCGCACTCGGTGCACCATCCCATGAGAAAAATAAAACAGAATTCCCCTGCATCCTGGGAAAACTTAACAGATGGGTTACCTTCGAGTCCATGAATTCCTTCACGCGAAGTTCAACTGAACTGTTTTTCCCACCCCAAGAACAAAATTTTAAATTTCTTTTTTAATTTCCAACCATACACACACACACACACACACATCCCATCGTCACTTTTTAGCTTCAACGACGAGAACGACGATGAGGACGAGCACGGACATTCATCGCCAGCAACCACCCCTATTTGCATCCCGCCTTAAAACCGTTCCACGGTGGGAACGGTAACTGGTGTGAAAATTCTGCCGTGTCCTCCATCCACCGTCGTCCTTTCTGACTGCACGGTGGCACCCTCTTGACATCCCATCTTCTAATCGGCTCGAGGCGACCGCGTTTCAACCCCCAAAAAGCAGCGGCGCGGCGGCACAGCTTCAATGACCAAACGAAATGCGTGACTACACCACCGGATAACACGTGGTCCAGCTCACATGGAGGTATTAGCGCGTAACACACGATGGATGATTACACCCGGGTGCAGGAAGGATACACAAACACAAACGCACACCCGAAGGGGGTGGCTTAGGTCGAGAGACAAATGAAGGATTCACATGCACAGAGCAGCAGGACTTGTAATGATTTTCTGCTTTCGTCCCGTTTCACTTTTATTGTCAGGCAATCAGGTAATTCGAAGGATAATTCTTCTCTTGACTGGAGGAGGATTCAGTGCCGATGATTTGATGATGATTTGGTGTTTTTTTTTTGTGCGTGGCTCCAGTGGTGGTCAATCTCCTTCGGTGGGGGAGGGAATCCTTATGGCCAGGATAATTGCGTGCGCAATGAGATGGCAGTAAATCGAAGAAGGACACAACAGCATCCGGGACTGATAATAGAGCGGTAATTATGTTCGAACGACTTATTGTTGGTTGTGTTTGTTGTTATTTGTTGTGTTTGTTGGGCGTTTTGGTTGCGATTTAAGACGCCGGCCGGGGTGTGGGAATGCGTCCAGGTGGAGGCTTTTGTGTTAATCGCGGGAGTGGAAATTACGTCTTCGGGATGAATGGCTGGGAGTCAGGAACAGCGGGATTTATGGTCGGCAGTGGTTAAAGGATTACTGAAGAATGGATGAAGGGTGTTGTGCGAATGGTGGAGCAGAGTCTTTGAATGGGTGGTTTGGTGGATCGTTGGGACAAATCTTGTGGCAGTTTTAGACTCTTTGATATCACTAGAGTTTTTTTCATTCATTCCATTGGCGGATCGGATGTTGGGAGTCTGCCTTTTTCCTTTCAAATAATTGAACTGTTCGTCGTTGGTTCAGTGTTGAACTTCGTGGGCCTCTATGAAGTGTCACAACAATGGAGAAGACACTCACATTATGCCTGAGGACATAAAGAAAGCAGGCAGTTGTCCGTCAACCACCCATTTAGCTGCCACCCAATATCTGCCAACTAAATCAAAAAGAGTTTCGAGGTGGAAAAATTATTTGGTGACTGACTAATAAATCAGAAAAGATATGGCCTTAAGTTTTCAGCGATGGTGATTTCAGCAAAAGCAAAGCTAAATGAGTTTCGCGGACATTGGGCCATTCGCGGTTAATGGCCAGAGCCCAGCTTTTTTTCGAATGCTTGCTTGGACCGAGTTGAGTTGAGTTGAAAAAGTTGAATTGGATTTATCCTCCTTAAAGATCCCAAATTTAAGATAGAAGGAACTAACGGAGTCATTCAAAATAAACTGACACCAAAGGGCGTTTTATTTTACTCCATTCATTATGTCGGAATTTTAAAAGACGATTTTTTATCAGCCTTAAATTTCACGTCGAAAATCAGCTTTGCTTTTCAATCATTACAATAGATTTGAATTATAATAATTTTTGCTTTCATGATAGCTATAAGAGCAGCGAAGAAAGACGTTTTTTTTTAACTTTTTGTGACAGGGAATGAGAAATGGGTGATCTACGGCAACCTACTACTAAAGTTGTAGCTCAAAACATACAACCAAAGTTGTAGGTTAAAAGTCACCGTCTGAGTTTGATGGGATGCGTTTAGGTGCTATACCCTGACGCAGTTCATATACTGGCAAAAAAATAGGAGAATGGTAATGAAGCTTCTTCCCCTCTAAATTCTTCTTCAATGTGTTTTACTCTCAATGCTATGCCAAAATATCTGGTCTAAATCTTTTACACCCTCAACTACACCCTTATCACATCGATTTCCAGCGTTGCCAGAATGTCTGTGACATGCAAATGACTTCGTCAACTGAGGGCGGGAATCAAATCAGCCTCTCTGATCATATTTTTTGCTTAACCGTAATAATGTTGAAAAAGATTTTAAATGCATTTCGAGCATATCAGTTGTAAATTGTCATTTGTGTTGAAATTAACTATCTAGTGAGACAATAAGAGTTAAGAAACTAAATTTTAACAGATGATGTACTTCGATAAAAGTTTAAATAAAATTCTTAGAAAAATTTGTAGATTCTAATACTAAATTTGTTTAAGCTGAGATTTCATTTTCAACCTTTTTTCTTAAAAGTTCCGGTTTGAAATTATTAAGCATGTTGTTGTTTCAAAATTAAGCAAATTAAGCCCACTCTAATTTCTACATCGATATAACTAAAAATCTTTATCTATAAAGTGGTCTAGATGTAACTCTTATTTAAAAATTGGCTTAATTGGCTCGAGTTATTGGCCGAAAACCCCAAAATGATGATATGCGAATTTCGAAGATCTGAAAAAAGAGAAAAAAATCACAAAGTATCATCATCATCATCATCACTCATTTTTTAGCCGCACCACACAATTATGGAATGCTCTTCCAAACTCAGTTTTCCCATCTGAGTATAATATGATGACATTTAAAACCAACGCGCACCGGTACCTTCTTTCTATCTCTCCCTCCGTACCTTCGGCCCATGCTGTGTCCTAAACAGGATACTTAAGGGTAGCCCCAACCCCTTCAGCAAGCACCAAACGTAAAAAAAAAAAAAAAAATCATCATCATCATCATCATCATCATGATTGTTGACCGTGTGTTCCAGGATCGGGGTAGCGGGGGTAGTGCACCCAGAAGAGATCTCCAGGCAACTCGATACTCCGTCACCAACTCTAACTCATTTGGAGTTATGTCCAAGCGATCACATGGTGCTGTATACATAAAATTGCATTTTCGGTTAATTTTTCGAGATATCGACGGTTCGATTCTCATTATACAGTCGAAGCCTTTTAAGTCAAATTTTCCCGGGATATCATATTTATATTTTTTTTTGGTTTAAAAGCTTTTATTTTATTCAATAGAGTATACACGTAAGGAATAAGGAATAAACACAGGACATCACTTAAAAAAGCTTGTAATTTTGGATTGAGTCTTTAAAATTGGAGACTGTAACCTTTTAAAAAAGGGCTCTGTTTTAGAACGGCAGTGTTGGATCTCATCCGGACTCTTAATGCGTTCACTAAATGAAGCTTGAAAACATGTCAGATACCTAACTGTTTTTATATTAAAAGCATATTGTCTTAGGCCAACCAAGAACACAATGAATAAGCAGCACAGTTATTCATACAGAGGCGCACAAATAACCTATAGCTCATTTGTGGTTGTATGTAGATGACGATTATGTGGCCCTAGACTACGATTGTGTTCGCCTAATATGATTGTTCTTCGAGAACCGATGGCGAATAGTTTCGATTCGATTTTCTCATGTTCTTTGGGTTCGATGTTGGCCGTATAGGTGAGAATGAGCCATGCAAAAGCTCATTCTTGATGTGAACATTCTCTTTCTTTCTTGTATAGGTAAACAATAATAAGGGCAGCCACATGCACTAAAAAATCAACATGAAATGAAAGGTGTTCGTCGTCCAGTGCACAAATTGAGAGAGATTCAGAGCATGCAATACAAGTTGCGAGAGGAAATTTTTTGTTTATTTTTCGAAAATTCGACTTAGAGGAAGTGAAAATAGACCAAGAGTCGAAAAAAAGCATTCGAGTTAGAGCGATTTTTGACGTAGAGGGCGTTTGACTTAGAGCGCTTCGACTGTATTTTTACTGAAACGGCAAAGTGCCTGTTCACTTATGCGAATTCTTTTATTACAATTTCATTCCATGAGTGCACCGTGGCAATTGTAGAATTTAGAATTAAAAATGAGAGCCTTCTTTTATTGTTAAGTTTTTGTCCGTTTTGTCTAATTTTTAAAAGGAGAGGAAAAATTTGTGTGTCAGCAGTGCACTTGATTGTAAAAGTTTTGATAGAATCTAATCTAAGAAGAAATTTTGTATGTTCCGCCTTTTTGCCTTTTGAATTTTCTGGCTATGTACAAAGCGCTACAGAATTCGTATCCAAACTAATCATGCATAGCGTCGTTTTCTAGGTTATGTCAAGACCTTTCAAATGATGTATTGCTAGATACGAGCTCTGCAGCGCTTTGTACATAGCCGGAAAATTCAAAAGACAAAAAGGCGAAAGGGAGATATTTGGCAACCTAATATCAAGCAAATTCTTTTTCTTATTTAAAAGGCCCGAAAATGCCATTCGTGGACGCCGGGGCTTGATGGTTAGTGCGTCGGACTGTTGACTGAGCGTAACCGGGCTTGAACCGAGCTCAAGGAGAAATCACTACAAACAATTTTCATTGCTCCAACTCCAACGAATGACTGACAATCCTCTTGGAGTACTTCTGTAACGGAAATATTTCGGAATTCACCACCTAGGATGATGAATATGCGTTTTACGTTTCTTTTAACACCGACGCGTTCTTATTAAAATAAAAAAACTTTAATAATAATATAAATAGTAACTGTTGGGAACCTTAACCCGAATAGCACCAACATGTCTGTAGAATAATGCCATATTTTTAAAAAGTAAAAATAAAAGCACAATTCGACAATTTAGTTAAACATCACAAAAAGCATCACAGTCTCTCCCTTTCTCCAGTACTCGAAGCTATGAATTAATGGCCCACCATCAATCCTACAGATTCCTGACAACCTTTTCAAAATTGTTAAGGTTAAACATAGCCCGCCTCTCCTACCTCTCTACTCCTATTCCCACCCTTAAAACAAACTTTACACAGCATTTTTTTTTTGCAATTTAATTTATTCTTTTATTTATCAATTTGACATGTTTACTTATTCTTGTTTTATACACATTCCTTTAACTATTCTACAAAAGAAAGAATAAAGAGAGAAAGAGTAACTTACGAACTAAATTAATAATTTTTCTTCTTTTTTTATTTTTTTGTGTTTAACAATTTTTTCTCTTTTTTTTCTACTTCTACACCCAAGCACATACGCAGAGAGTGTTTTTTATTTTCTTTTACACTTACAAAAAAAAAAACGTTTTCTAAAGCCATGGATATCCAAAAAAACAAGAGAGGGAAAAAGACAGAAATAATTTTTTTGGTTTAGATGACGTCGACATTGCAGAGGCAAGTCAAAAACCAATTTGATTCATGAACACACCCGCGAGCAAAGTTATTTTTCCATCTTCCAAAAAAGTGTGAGGGGATGTTTAGAAAATGAAAAAAACTAAACTCAGAAAAAAATGAAAAATGAAGAAGCGAACAGAAAAATTCAGGTGATTGAGGGCGATGTTGGAAAATCATTTCCCGCTTGATAATCAAAAGAAAACATAAAAAAGCCGCGAGAGTGAGAGACACGAAACAAAAAAAGAAGTAGAACGCAAAACCACCAGGACGATTAAAGAACAACATTCGAGGATGTGAAAGGATGAGGAGAGAATAACTGAGAGGATGAGGATGAGGACGATGAGGTGAGATGAACAGGAGGAGAAATGGACGGTAAGGATGAGGACAATGATAACGAAGAAACGTCAAGGATGAGATTGCTACTAAAAACGAGCAGGACAACGAGGATGATTCGTAGGTCGAGGACGAGGAAGCTACAGAGTTATGGGGGAGCGTCAATGATAAGGCGGACACGGTAATGGAGTAGGACAACTAGGACGAGGTTCACACATGAGGAAGTTACAGAGAATGAAGATTACGTCAAGGATAACGTGGCTACCACAAACGAGCGGGATAGCGAGGATGAGGACCACGTCGAGGATGAGGACAACGTCAAGGATGAGGACCACATCGAGGATAGGGACCACGTCGAGCTGGAGGACCACGTTGAGGATGACTACAGAGCTACACAGTAACTAAGCTACAGCTATGAGGAGGACATCACGGATGAGGCGGACAACGAAAACGACCAGGAGGAGGATGAGGAAGCCACAAAAATAAGGAGTACACCGAGTATGAAAAGAACACCACGGTCAAGCTGGACGTCGACGTCATCACCAATGGACAGGACGACGAGGCCACCACGGCCAAAAAGGACGAGGACGACGCTCCTCATTCACTTGTCCATCGCGTACTGCTCCATGGAGTACATGTCGCGGAGGAGGCGGGCGATGGGCACGTTCCCGATGGTCTCCTTGAAGAAGAGCGCCTCGATGGTGGACGCACGGATGGTCCGCAACGATGGCAGCAGGAGGAGAAGGCGTCCGAAGCGCGTTGCCTGGCGTGGATAGCGAATCCGTACGTGGTCGGAGAGGATGCACTGCGCCTGATCCTGGAGCATCTCGACGGGTTGGACATCGCACAGTCCTGGAGTCTCGGGAGCGAAGAGTGAGATGGCCTTCATGCAGCCGACTTCGCTGCCATCGGGCGTCACCTGACGGAAGCGCGTGAGGATCTCTTGGATCGTCTTCATCTCGGTGGTGGTGGCGTCGTCCTGGAGGACGCGTTCCTTGATCATCGGAGAGTCGAGGATGGGTGCGAGGTCAAGCGGGATGCTCCACTGGGCGAGGTTGAGGAGGAAGAGCTCCTTCCAGGATTCCTAAAAAAAAAAGAGAAAAGATTTTTAGAGGAAGGCTTGAAGGCTATTTCATCTCAGAGGAAGATTCAAAGACCACCTCATGACAGAGGAAGACTTGGAGATCATCTCGTGCAGGAAGAAGTCTGTTTGACTCACCTGAAGCAACAAATGCTGATCGTTCTTGGAGAGGGTCTGGAAGGGCATGAGGCACTTCACCCAGCGGACGGCCATGAAGAGCAGCCGGGCGGTTGTCTCCTGCAGCATCTCCCAGGAGAGGAGGCGCGAGTCCATGCCGATGAGGGTCTGCGGCAGGGGCGGGAACAGGATCGAGTTGTGCACCTGGTACTGGATGATCTCCTGGCACTTGTCCGGGCTGAGGAGGAGCTCGAGGAAGCCGTTCTGTCGGCCGTGAAGCGCGCTCTGGTTGCCGTTTGTCGCTGACGGCGTGTTGTTATTGTTGCTGGCGCTGACGTGGGTGTGGATGGGGAGTAGTTCCTTGGGGCCGGTGGAGGGCAGCGTGGGCGTGGACGAGGGCGAGGACTCGACGTTGAGCTTGGGGCTGCTGGAGCCGTCGGAGCCGGGCCCACCGACGCTGGAGATGCTCTGCACGGAGCTGGACCGCGACGGAGAGTGGGCGTGGCTGTGGAGGGGCTTGTAGAAGTCGCCCTGGCTGCCGCCGCTGCTGGGTGGCGAGGTGGTGAGGTCGAAGCTGGCCGGAAGGCGGTCGCCGCCGGGCGGCATCTTGGACGCCTCCATGAGGTTGTGGTGCATCTGCGGGAGCAGGTGCGGCGGGAACGGCATCGTTGGGGGCGGCGGTGGTGGAGGGCCGCCGAGGCTGCCGCCGGGGCCGTGGAGGTGCGACGGCGGCGGCGGATGGAAGCCACCCGCGGACGGATGCGCGGATATGTGCGACGTGTAGTTGAACGAGGCGGAGACGTTCGTCACGAGCGAGACCGGCAGATGGGGGTTGGGGTGGTGGCCCAGCCCGTTGGCGTGGTGATGGTGGTGGTGGTGGTGGTGCAGCTGCGGATGGAGCTTCGGCTTCCGGGGACCGCGCTCGTGTTGAACAGCTGGAACGAGAGAGAAAGAGGGGGTGGGATTATTTGCGTTGCTCGCATTCGAAAATCGGATTAGAGCAATTATCCGCTCGGTTGGAGGACTGCTGCTGCTTCTGTTGGAAAAAAGTCCCTAAGACATTTTGATTTTGTTTGCATACATCAAAGTTTTTCGTCCCCCTCCCAGTCCTTGGCGTGCATGTCAAGAGGGAAATTACAAAGTTCTCAGAAAAACCCACCCCCGGTGGCGGGGGCCGCCCTTTGAGAGATTTAAATTTCTCTTCTGATTTGCTCCTGCGCTGCGTTGCGTCCTTCGCATGGGGGTTGACGTCTTAATGACGCGATGTGGGAGCCATTTTGCTGGCGTATGCGTGAGTGTGCGCGAGTGTATGTGTGCGGGGGTGGTTGGGAGGGTGGGTGAGTAGGAAAAAAAGGACTTAGTCAGCGGCAGAGAAAAGTTTTTCCTCTTCGTTGATTTTTTTCTGCGGAAAAGGATTGAATCTTTTTCGAGTGTTGGGCGTTCTTTTTTTTGTGGACGAAAGATGGTGGTGGAGTGGGGGATGAATTTGAGCGGCTGCTTAATTGAGTTTTTGAATTTTTGAAAGTTTTATGACTTGGGGCCAGGATTTCGGTGGAAAGTTAGAATCGAGTCTGTGGTTGCGGTTGTTCTGTCGCTCGTTCCCGCTGATTGTCTCCGTCACTTGTCTTTTTCGCTTGTCTTTGTCGTTTGTCTCCATCATTTTGGAGGGTTGGATACATAGTTAAAAGGGCAGCGGAGCATCTTGAACGAAGGCTGAAGTAGTTCTAAGTGACATTTGTGGTCTTCTTAATGTCGGTTACGAAGCTGAGAGGTCGATTGCGGCCAAATTTTTAACAAAATTAAATCGTTTTGACACGTTCTTGCAATTTACGCCCAACTAAGTCATGAAAATCAGCTCCAGAACTCATCTCAAGGTATTAGGTTGTCAAATATCTCCCTTCCGCCTTTTTGTCTTTTGAATTTTCCGGCTATGTACAAAGCGCTACAGAGCTCGTATCCAAACTAATCATGCATAGCGTCGTTTTGTAGGTTATGTCAAGACATTTCAAATGATGTATTGCCAGATATTTGATGATTTGATATTTTTCCCTCTTTAAAATTTAACAAAGAATTCTAAACCCATGCAACGCAGTCTCTAAAACTGTCTCTTACAACTTTCTGTATAAGCCGCTGCAAGTTTTTGACGGAGGTTTTAAGCGTTTAACAATTTCTTGAAAAGGCAAAGAACCCTATTCGAATAACTCGTGAAAACAGCGATGGAGAATTTTTTCTCTTCTTCGGTCGATTGATTATAAATTAGAGTTTTTAAAGAGTTTTGTAACGATTTTGGGGGCTTAGGTGGTCTAAAATGTAGCCAGAGGTTTGAAATGTAGCTTTTCTTGTAGCCTGATAGGTGCTAAATGCTTCTTGACAAGACAACTTAAAACGGCTCACTTTTTAGAGCCGTATACAGTCATACACACATACCCCGCAAAAGTATTCGATACTTGACCATATCGCCTTTAAAATCTAATAAACAGACTAATTTTAGGCGTCAGAAGTTAGTTTTTTTTGTTATTTGCCTCGTCTTCTTCTCTGATTCACATTTTGCAACGTAAATTCATAGAATTTTAAATCAAAAACTTTGGAAAATTAAAAACAAATTGAACTATTTCGCCAGCAGCCTGAAATTGGAAAATTTATTTTCGAAATTTCAGAAAAGTGTAACAAATTAAGTTGAGGGTTTTAGTTGATCTCTGTTGACGTCGATATTTTAAAATGTTGAGTTAAATAGGTAAAAAAAAAATAATAAGGCTTCGTGGTCAAGTCATTAACCGTTTACTGCACAAGGAACAGTGAAATTGGTTGTAAAGAACATCTGCAGGTGCCAGGAATTGATGAGAACGAGTAGAATTCAACAACTAATAAAACACATTTTCCTACTTTAAGCCCAGAATTAAGATCCCACACTTAACTGGAATACTAATATCGAACAGAGGAAGAATGCTAAGAAACCAAGCTTTCTATGCATGCTTGCACTTCCTTCAATCTTTGCGCGAGGTATCTAAAATGAACACCAACGATTTGATTTCGTTTCTCAACGTCGCAAATTTTGTTTTGTATTTTTTTTTTCTCTAAATAGTACAAAATGAAGTACAGAAATGTGAATTTTTTTTTGTTTTGTCAATGGAACATAGTGCTTTTGGTAGAGGGTTAAAGGTGAAACTTTGAGGATTTCAATTCAAAACCTTGGAAAATGGTCACGAATTAAGCAAAAAACGCTTCATTTTGAGTATTTTCAATGGAAAAATCCTGAAAAATTTAACAAAAAACTTAAATTTTACAGCAGACTCTCCCTAAGAAGAACTGCTCGCCTCATCAGTCACCACGACCCTTTCGGTTGACTGCTCTATCGACCCCTTCTTCAATTTCGCCACCTGTCACAAAGCTGGACAATTGACAATCACCAATCTTCCACCTGACATCAGTTTCTCTGCAACTCATAGTTCACCGGAATTCCCTCACATCGATGCATCGAAACTTTCCCACACCCCCATCGAGCCACACTTGTCAACTGCTGACTCACTAAAACAATCAAAATAATTAATCGCAGGACCTTACTCACCCTCGGAAAACGAAAAGTTATAAAAAAAAACACCATCTGTTCTCCCACCCCACATCGAGATGCACTCACACCCCCGTCGCATCTAAACACGCCTAATTACGGGGGTGGTGCGTCCTCTCCGAATGATGAAATAAAAATCAATTTCAAATAAAACAACAAAACTCTGAGCAAATAAAATGTATCTGTCTATCGACCATTAAATCATCCCCTTGTCGCGGAACAAATTCGAAAAATTGAGTTTTTCGAAAAAAAATTCGTCGTTTTTTTTTTGCCAGAGTGTTGCTCACCCATCCGCATCGGTTCTCATCATCGTTCATCGTTCACCTGATGATGAGGATGTTATCCTGATGATGATGCCCTTGCCACGGCCTCACGCAAATGCAAAGTAATTTCAATTCCTCGCGCCATTACACGAAAAAAGAAAAAAACAGTGAAGTGAAATAAAATTTCACAACCCTCGAAACATTAAAACGAATTACAATCATGAAACGCTGAGCAAACACACGGAGATACGAAAAAAGCGCGCGGATTGCGTGTCACATCAGTCGGGGGTGGGGGTGGCAAATAAGACATTCGAGTGGAAGTGATGGAACAAAAAAAAAAAAAGAAACGAAAACGAGATATGGCGGATGTAAATCTT
Organism: Syritta pipiens; assembly: GCA_905187475.1. Taxonomy (NCBI): domain Eukaryota; kingdom Metazoa; phylum Arthropoda; class Insecta; order Diptera; family Syrphidae; genus Syritta; species Syritta pipiens. Next base: position 10,909,396 of record LR994573.1, read on the forward strand.
CACCTAAACTCCGGCCTCAGAGTGTGTGTGGGAAAATTTACCAAAGTGAACACATTTTTTTTTTCATCTCGAGCAACCCTCGTCCCTCTGCGCGGGTAAACGGCATGAAAAATTGCTTCACATCAAATGATCCATAAATATGCGCCGTGGAAAATGCCGTTGCGGCGAATCCACTCAATTTTCTTCCGCAAGCAGCTTACGAGGGACTTTTCGCCGCCCAACATAAAAAAAAAAGCCGAGCGAAAGGAAGAAAAAGAAAAGACAACGAGTCCTGGGGGTGGGGAGGTGGTGTAAATTGTTTGCGATGGTGGATGGGGCTGGGGTGGAAGGATCTCCTAATGACTCGCTGAATGGTGTGTAAAGTGGGAGCTTACGGGAAAGCCGCGCTAAATAAACCGGGAAGGGGAGAGATGCCTCAAAGTGACAGTGGTTTTTGTGCGGTGAGTGGTTGGGGTTAAAGGAATAGCTTGGGAGTGGATTGGCGGCAGCATAGGCTTCTGCAGAATGCGGCCATTTTAGTAATGCTGACGAGATTTCAAATTCGGATGAAGAAAGCGTGAGCCTTGCGTAGATAGAAGTTATGGTTCTCTCCTGGACGACTATGATTGTTTTCAGGCTAAATTTCCTTCTTTGAAAGCTCAACTTAAAAGTCCTCGTTCTCGTGAGCCTTTTTTAGGCTTTTACCATATCTATTATGCAAATTTCTTCTCCATGGATATTTATAAGAGAAACTCACGTCCGCGTAGCTCCTTTCAAACGTAATTCTACAAAAAAAGGCAAGGTGGCTTGAGTCGAAAGTGGAAAAGCGAAAAATTATTTTCTGCATGTTTACATGTCTCTAAAAATTAACTCTTTTTCTGTCGGTCAGGACAACCCGCACGACTGAAAAATGGTTTTATTTCTGCATTTGTAGTTTCTATTCTATACTCATAAACCAACTACTTACGCCACATATGAATATAATGTCCTATTTATTGCTAAAATAAATATAATATCGTCACAAACATCAACATCTTGACCACGTGTTCCACTAATGGCAAGTGGGGGCAATGTACGCAGAAGAAATCTCTAGAAAAGCCGATAATCCGCCGCCAATTCTAACTCATCTGGAGGTATGCCTTAGCTTAGCCAGGTGAGATTTTAGACTCGATCCAGCCATCTCATTCTGGTTCTGCGGAACGATCATCTTCCTGACGGGACCGCATTTAGTGTAATCATTTTAATATGTTGCTTCTGATTGTCGATACATCCAATAGAGGCCAAAAAAATGATAAAGACCAAATCGCAACGGCGGGTTCAGTCGGTCGGACTTTGACAGATGTTGGTACGCATTTTATCGACTTCACGCGCGACTCACTCAATTTTTCAAATCGGAATGGAGCTTAGAATGGAGATTAGTTTGCTTCTTTCATCGAAAAGTTGATAAATCTTAAATCCACAATACTTTAGGTCCTATTCGACTCCTATAAACAGAATCCTGACGACTTTTCCCTTTTGGTTTGCTCAGCTGAATCGAACTGTCGGGATTGTACTTGTCATTCATAGTCCCGGCCATAGCATATCATTTAAAAAGTAGTAGAATAAGAGCGGTTATGCATCTTAGCCATGGATCTAACCACATGTTAAAGGGGTCCTTTTTAGTGAGAGAATTTACAACGACAGCATTCTGCTGTTCTTAAAACGCCTCAGTGAGGACAGATGCTAGACAGGGCTATTTGGCCTAGATACGATTATAGCAAAACGAAAGTGCTACACTTGCATGAAAAAAAGTCTATTGCAAGGGTGGTTGACGTAATCACGGGTCACAATAGCTTAAAAGACCACCTTTTCGGGATAGGACTCCTGGGTGACAATATATGCAGGGACTGTAGAGATGAGGAGGAGAGGGAAGACACCCAACACTACCTCTGTCACTGCTCCAATCATTGTCACCTACGATTTGAAATACTTGGAAGACATATCTTCCAGGATCTTTGTGATATTAACTCTGTTCCTTTCAAGGAAATTTTCAGGTTCGTGAGTATCCGATCCGATCCGATCCGATGGACGGATCGGACCACAAATGGTTAGGACCTGCAAGTTGGGGAAGGGGCCGAAATCCCCCCCTACTGGGCAACACAAGGTGTCCACAAGTGAGGCAGGGTGAAACCTCGCCTATCCACTAACCTAGCTTAACCTAGGACACATGCTAGGGTCAGGATAACGAGGATCTTAAGAAATCAACCAATTGCGGTAATAGTTTGAAAAAAGACGAAATACAAGAAGATGTTTTTTCAAGGAATCTTAAGCCAAAAAAAGTCTTTTTCTCGAGTCTTCATCATCCAAGTTTCGTTAAAAGCCCAAAGCCGAAAATATTGGAGGAGCTACAGCCTACGTTCCTCGATCCAAAGCCCAAAGCCGAAAATATTGGAGGAGCTACAGCCTACGTTCCTCGATCTACAGCCTCGCGTTGGAAACTTGAAAGAAGTATGACTAACAAAACTAGTATCTGAGGTCTTCGTAAGACAAAGGAAAAAAAACTTAAGGCCTTAGGAAAAATACAACTGACTGAACACAAGATCTCCTTAACGTCGAACAAAAAAACTTGGCAGCTACAGCGCCTTGCAAAATTATTCATACTATTCCTTCAATCATTTTTTAACATATAATTTAAATTTTATGCTAATGTAAAGATTATAGAACGGAGCTGTGGGAACTATTGGCTTAAGTATTCGTAATTTGATTATTTCGGCTAAAAATAAAATAAGCAGACTAACTCTAGGCCTAGCAATACCTTTTTTTTATTATTTTTTTCTTGAGAAAGACTAAAGACTATAAACATTATAGGAGGAAATTAAATCAATTTTAGTTTACCACTTTTATACCTTAGATCGCTCTCCTTTAAAGACCGAAACTCCAACCAGTCACGCATTGATTTTTGTGTGAATCTTCCCTCTCTTTAAGTTCGAGTTTCGAACTGTTCATTTTTGGGACAGAATTTGAAATATTCGCTGAATACGAATTTCGACTTCTTTGTTTTTAAAATCAAATGCCAGAGTTCTAAGTTTTAGTGTTTTACAGTTAATACGTTGGTAAAAAATAGAGCGAAAAGCAATTACTTTGTATCATAAATCTTTCTCTTTCATTAATTCTTTGTTAATAATTCATGAATTGCGTTTCATTGTTCATTGAAGTAGCATTAAAGTATTTAATTTTCTTATACTTAATAAAGTTTAATTAAAAGGAGTCATTCACTTGTTCATTTTAAGTCGGGTTTTTTCAGCAAATGGATGAAATGGATTGAGTACCATATTTTAGTTTCGCTGGACGTGCATCGAACGTTTTTTGTCTACAGATTGGAGTTCGTCTGCTCTTCTTCCTATTAAAATGTTCCGTTTAACATTGTATCCTTCCTAAAACTGATGGCAACAAACAATGACCTTCTCTCACCAGACACTGGGCTCATGAATCTTTAGGCAATTTGTGGTCCTCGTCCCCCAAACAACTCATCTCTGTGATTAATTTCGACATTCACCATTTTCGTCTATCCCCCCGACTAATTCCGAAGAAGTCCATCATGTTGTTGTCAAAAAGCAGCCTCCGGTCCCGTATCAACACCCCCCGTCTCCATAATCCTCTGTTAACCGCCCACTCACACCTCTGTCGTCCTTCGTCCTTCATCATCATCATCCTCATCATACTTTGGCCAAAACTCAAATTGTCAAGACATTTCTGCCTTAGCCCAAAAGGCAATGGATTCCCAAAGATGTACGTCTCCACCTCCGTCTCACTCCCACCCACCTATCTGTAAGGACTTTTCGTTCGGCATGCTCCGTTGCGTTGTCGGTTGAGGATATCATATTCTGAAACTGAAATTAACTGTTTATTTTTAGCCAATAAATCGGATTAGTGTGGTTCTTTTCCTTCTTAAGAGGGTTGACTCCACCGCAGACGAAGAGAGCGAGGTTGGGTGGGTGAGAAGAAGAGTTTCTAAAGATTTCGCGGAAAGATTTCACCCCCACCGCCGCCTCAGAGCGTGAGAGAGTTCACATATGCATCCAACAAAAAGGAGTGAACACACACACGAGGATACACAGACGAGGTTTTAATTACGTGACATCTCATCACCGGCCGAGTACTGAATGTGTGCGTGTGAGGCTGTGAGGGAGGATGGGAGGTGACAATTTGATCCCAGGGAATTCCGTCAGCTGTGCGACTCTCTAGTTGACACATGAAACAGTTATTTTTCAGTTGTCATGTTTTACTGTGTTGCCTTTTATAATCCTTTCGACAAAAAAGCCGCCCGGAACAGCACGTCTCTGTGATGAGTGCGTGTGTGTTGTTGCGTGTGTGAGTGTGTTGATGTGTGTGCATTGTCATGCATAATCTACTCGACGAGTCGAATTTCGGTGTGAATTTTCGATTTGGACAATGTCCACCTTTCGGGCAATGCTGGTAAACAATCCAACCACCCACCCACCCACACATCCTGTCTGGCTGAGGTGTCCAGTCTCCCCTCCGGGCGAGGAGGACAGAGAGGACATGGAAAATAAACTGCAATGTCATGTTGAGTCGATTTTAAATTTTTAATCCTCTTGTATGTCAATTGAATGGGAGAGTGACTGCATTTGGATCTCCCGGCAACGTTGGCTGACACCTATTCCTGGATCCGGGGGTGGGGGTGGGTGATGTGCTCGCTCTGTGCATTAATAAATCACCTCGTGCACTTTGGGACTTTGTTTTTAATCGGCTCATTCAGTTTCACGTGTTGTGTCGGGGTGGGGGTGGGTCTGGGGTGAATAATACGCAACAGGGGTTGTCGTTCCCAGGTGACTGTTAAGGTGTAATGTCATGTTAGCTTACGTGAGTGTGAAGTGGTTGAACAATCACACCGAGCCGGCAGAAGGGCTGCAAAGTGAATTTTTGTTGTTTTTTTGTTTTTCGAAATGAGACGTGTGAGAAATTTCTGATGTGGGTGTGGTGAAATGAGTAAAGGCATTTTTTTTTTAGTGCAATGGAGGGAGTTTTGGAGGTGCACTTTTTTTACTTTTGAGCTTGACATTTCGCTTTAGGGCTTTTTAAGTGCAAACATTCTAAAAATGTAATTTCGACGCCGCCTTCGTCTTCTGGTTCGAGTTCCAGACTCTGAAGCCCTCCATTGATCCACGTTCCACACTCCAAGTCACTTTTAAATTATTTTCATTTTATTTGGTTTTTAAAGTCCCATCTCTTGTGTAAGTAAGTCCGCGTTCTAGACGCTAGGCTCTTCCTCTCGAAGTGAGTTGAACCTCCTTCGTCTTTAAAACCGAGATTCAGATTTTTGGGCCTTTCTTTGAGCGTTCTTTAATCTCCCTTCGTCTTTAGATGCACGTTCCACATTCCGAAATCTTCATTCTTCGCCTACAGGTCAAAATTCCAGATTCTGGAGTCTTATTTTGAGTACCCTTTTGTCTTCAGGTTCTTGTTCCAGATTCTGGAGTCTTTTTTCTCGACGTGAACCGAGCCTCTTTCGTCCTCGAGTCTAAGTTTCAACTTCCTTTTTATTTGAACCTTCTCCGTCCGCAGATTTGAGTTCCATATTTTGGAGCCTTACTTGCAGCTTCCTTCGTTCTCAGGTCCAAATTTCAGACCCTGCGCTAGCTTCATACAACGGCTCTAGTTTTCGATGGATATCGCGGAGTGCGGCAGCGAAGGAAAGGGTAGGTTGGATTAGGTTAGGTTGACGTGGCCGTCAGCAAATAACCCACAGCCGGATTTAATTGTAGCTTGACTGTCAGTACAGATGATCATATCTCTCACATTGTCTTTAAGCCAAGCTAGCACTGCCTTAATCGCCAAGATCTCCGCCTAAAAGACGCTACAGTGATCAGGGAGGTATAAAGAAATTTCTATATTTCCACATAAGACAAGGGTTTGTTTAAAAATAAATGTGTTAACGCTTTCGCCCTTTTTAAAAATGATCAATGGACTCTTGAGAATAGAGCTCATTGTTCATATCTCGTCTACAATACAACAAAAATCGAAGCACACTCTGCCGTTCTACCAAAGCTAAAGCTGGTTATCTTCCATATCAATGAAAAACTATTCCACGGTGCAAACGCTGCTGTTTTTTCGAGACTTCAGTCTTAGTTTTGAGTAATAAGAATGCGACAGATGGTGAAAAAAATCATAAAAAGCTTGTCAAAGTCCTATGAACAACACCAGCTTCGCAAAACCTCGAGATCATCTTCTTTTATCACGATCATTTAAAATGAAAGTAAAGTGAAGTAAATTTTGCAAGCTGTTTATGTTTAACAAACGGAGAGCACCATCAACTAAAACTCACCATCCTCACTCACTTATGTTTCTAATACACGGTTTTCCAATAAGAGGTCTTATTTTGATATTCTAAGAAAAATGGCACTTTTTGAGATAAATTATCGGATGTTTATTTCAATTTAAAGAGAAAGGTAAATTTTCCATCAGTAAATCGCAAAGTGGCTGCTGTATGCCCTCAATAGCTTCACGAATTCCATCTTTGAGGTCTTGAATCGATGCTGGGCTGTTGGCGTGGACCTCATCGTTTACGTAGCTGCAAAGGAAGAAGGTGTTAAATCACAAGATCTCGGTGGCCAATTGTGATCACCCCTTCGAGATCTAACACGGTCCGGAAACTTTTCCCGTAAAAGATCGATAGTTTCGTTGCTTGTGTGGCCCGTAGCGCCATATTGTTGAAAGTAAAAATTGGTCAGATCAATACCATCCAAATCATTAATCATCTTTCAACAGCGCAATCCATTCTAATCCACCGTAACTGTTGTTCCAGTCTCATTTTCGAAAAAGTAAGGTCCAATGACCTCGCCGGACCATAAATCGCACCAAAAAGTTACACATTGAGGATGGAGAGGCTTTTCAACAATAAATGTTGGATTTTCCGAGCCTCAGATGCAACAATTTTGCTTATTGACGAAGTCACCGAGGTGGAAATGGGCCTCATCAGTTAAGAGGATTTTTCGATGAAACTCCGGATCATTTTCATGAATTTCAATTCATTGAGCTTCCTTTGTATTTGAATTCAAGTTTCAAATTTTGAACTCTTTGGGTGAGCTTCCTTCCGTTTCCAGATTACGCAGTCTTTTTTAAGGCTCCATTCGTCTTCAGTTTCAGTTCTAAATTTTGAAATTTTTACCTCGACGTGAATTGAGCTGCTTTCGTCCTCGAGCTGGCGAGCGAGTCGAGGGTCTTTTTATGAGCTTCCTTTGTATTTAAATTCAAGATCTAGATTCTGAATTTCTTGGAGCCTCCTTTAAGCGTCCTCGAGCCGGTGTTTCGGATTCTGGAGTTTTGCCTTAAGCCGGTGTTCCGGATTCTGGAGTTTTGCCTTAAGCCTCCTTTAAGCGTCCTCGAGCCGGTGTTCCGGATTCTGGAGTTTTGCCTTAAGCCTCCTTTAAGCGTCCTCGAGCCGGTGTTCCGGATTCTGGAGTTTTGCCTTAAGCCTCCTTTAAGCGTCCTCGAGCCGGTGTTCCGGATTCTGGAGTTTTGCCTTAAGCCTCCTTTAAGCGTCCTCGAGCCGGTGTTCCGGATTCTGGAGTTTTCCCCTGAGCCTCCTTTAAGCGTCCTCGAGCCGGTGTTCCGGATTCTGGAGTTTTGCCTTAAGCCTCCTTTAAGCGTCCTCGAGCCGGTGTTCCAGATTCTGGAGTTTTCCCCTGAGCCTCCTTTAAGCATCCTCATGTGCGTGTTCTAGACGCTTTCGTTTTCCTGTATGTCTTCATGTTTAAGTTTCAGATTCTGGGATCTTGCTTTGAGCCTCCCTTCTCCCCTTCCCTTGGGATCTTCGTTTGACATGAGCTGCGCATCCTTCATCTTCAGGCCCAAGTTTTAAGCTCTGAAGTCTCTTTCTCGACTTTTTCTTAGTCCAGATGCGATTTGTTGATCCTGGAGCTTTCGGACGGGTTTTTTGTTTCTCATTTTTCACATCTGCGTCTCTTGGCGTGTCTCAAATTCTTCGAAAGACCCCAAACCTGACCGTCTCCAAACATCCGGACTCCAGCTAAAGACCCCGAAATCTACTTCGCAGTCTTTTTGTGAGCCTTCAAACGTCTCTTGGCTGATTTATCGTCTCTGCCACAACAACTCCATTTCCCCAGAATCCTTCCACCTCATCTACCCTTCACACTCAATTGACAAAGCCGCTTTTAAGTGCTTCTTGTCATCTTCTCCCCATCCTTGCACATCCACCTCCACACTCAACGACTTGACAGAATCCTCACACAACAAAAAGGACACCCAATAAATGTCAGTTTAGAAAATCCCTGAATAATTGATCTGCCTATCAAAAGTCGAGGATTAAATTTCACAAAAGATTACATGTGAACCGTAACACACTGCTGCGTCCTTATATCCTTCGGCCAATCGATTTGTTATCTTCCATTTGTCTGTATGTGTGTGAGTTGGAAGATGTATCAAAGAAAAGGACTTCATCTCAATTGTGTCGCCTCTAATGATCCATAAAATGATGGGATCTAACTTAATCCTTCCCGCCCTTTAGATCTCGTCTGGAAATTGAAAAATTCTCGTCCTTCGAGAGGGAGAAAAAGAAGCCAGGACACTACACGACGACACTCAGCCCGGCGGAAAAACCAAAAGAAGTTGGTGGTTGGTGCGGTTGCCGTCATCTCCGGTCGTGTGAACCGCACAGCAGGACGACATCCCGTTGTTGTTGGGGGGGCATGTAATTTCACCACATAACACTCGAATAAAAATAACATTAACACGCCCCGGAAAAAGGACATCACCACCAGTCCTGGGCGGATTACAAAATGCCAAATGCCATCGCAGAGGTGGGGCTTCTTCCGCCGAAAGTTTCCTTCCCAAGTGGTTCACCAACCAGCCTCTTCTCCATCCACCTCATTTCGAATGCAAATGAAGTTTCATATTTCCCAGGACGTAGACGACGCACACACCTCCTCCGGATGGAGCTCCTTTCCGGGTCGGATTTGGAACACCACCGGAATGGGATTGTTTTCCCAACAAAGTGCCAAGGATAACAATTTTAATTTTACTTAATCAGGGGATGGAATTATTTTGGCTTTTTGTCGGTTTTTCTGTTGTCATTTACACGGGTTACGTTGGAGATTTAAATTTGTGTATTGTTGTTCTTGTTCTTGTACTCACCATCCTTGTTCATTGCGGATTGGAAGCACTTGGCCAGGCGGCAGGCGCGGCATTGGTTCCTATGGGTCTTGTCAACGGGGCAGCGTCCTTTCAGATCTCCGGTTGCTTTGCAGGTGTAAATTCGGTTGCGGTGAATGCTACGCTTGAAGAAACCAGAACATCCTGGAAGGAGAGAAAGAAAAAACAGTTAAAAACAGGGCGCAGTTTGAGGTTCTTTGTGGTTCTGAAACATGAAATCAAGAAGTTCGGATCAAAATTATTTCAATAGTTCGTCGACTCGTGCGCGATGTGAGCATTTGGAAATTGCTGGCTTACTGAAAGGTCTAAAATAATTTGGGGCTGAATTTGTAATTCTCCAGTTCTAAAAGTAGAGAACCGGGCAGCGCAGGACTGCAACATTCATAACCCATTTTTGGTAGTACTTGCGTCTTTTTTCAATTTTTTTATTGGTGCTCGAATTCACACAAAACGAGTCAAAATGTTTCTTTTGCCTCTTGAAGTCTGTCAGAATTGATTCTTTGCCACTCAGAGTGGTGTAACAAGATTCTGGCTGATATTCACTCCAAAATCGACAATTCTGCTTATTTACGTACCCATTGAGCCAGCCGATTAAACTGACCATAAAATGGAAGAAGCGCGCGATGAACTTTCTTAACAGAGCACACATTTTGATAATAAAATTCAATAATTTGCAAGCATTATTCGTTTGTAAGACGATTCATGGTTAAATTATAGACCAAACTGAAGATGTTTGACAGTGAAACAAAGCACGAAACGTGCGTCAGCTGTTTAAACCAGTGTTGCCAAAAAGATAATAGCTAAAAAATCACCCTTTACTAACAATAAGAATTATAACACAAGTCAAAGCTGATTTTATTTCGTTTTCCTTAGCTGAGTGATGCAGGACGTTCCTGTAATATTTTAGCCCCTTACTGCACAAGCAGCCATAGACATTCTGATCTCAAAACGCAAGGCATATTCACCATCGGAAAAGTATCATTTAGGCCCATTGTGATACCACATGGATGAAGATGCGAAAACATCCCACTACTCCAGAAACCAGTTGGAGCTATTGGTATAGCTGAGAATACGGCTAATGCTGGTGTCGGTGGTGCCAAGATTATTCAGAAAGTAGTGACCAAGATGTCTCTTTCTACTGTTCGTGAGAGCGCTACAGGGCCCTGAAAGGTGGAGCGAGGTTTCTTCCTCTTCTTCGTCTCTGCAGCTTCTGCAGAAGTCGTTGGCCGGGAGGCCCAGTCGGGTGGCATGTTTGCCAAAAGTGGAGTGCCCAGTTATGACACTGATCAGGTTCCTAACTTGAATTCTATTGAGTCTTAGGAGACTAAATGAGAGTTCAGGATCTAGCTTAGGCCAGATTTCTCTGATGACCCGGCAAGTAGCACCATTCGATTGCTTGCCCTAAGATTGGTTGCCGTAATGGTCTTAGATTTGATGTAGAGGAGCGCGGTAGCAAGAGGTGTTCAGAGACCGACCTTATCCAATTGGATGGTTTCACTGGTTCCGCGTTTGGCAAGATCATCGGCCAGGCATTTCCCCGAGATATCACAGTGTCCCGGCACCCACATGAGGTGAATGTTAAACTACTCTGCCATCTCGTCAAGAGATTTGCGGCAGTTAAGAGCTGTTTTTGGGTTAAACGTGACAGTCTTCAGGGATTTTATTGTAGCTTGGCTATCTGTACATATCGTGATAGAAGTGCGCGATATTACGTTGTACCTTAGCCACGACAAGGCTTCCTTGATCGCCGTTATCTCCGCTTGATACACGCTGCAATGGCTGGGAAGGCGAAATAAGATCTGGATTCCTAAGTCTTGGGAAAAACCCCTCCACCAACTCCGGATTCAGTTTTTTGTACCGGCGGTGCAGATGGATCAAAAATGGAAAGATGGAAAATGGAAAGTGTCACTAGTTTTTAATACTTAAGCTTTTTGCCCTATCTCTTATGGGAGTAAGAAATTCGGGGCCAATTTTCTCGTCACGCTTTTTACGCGATCATAGGAAGTAAAGAAGTCGAAAAATTGGAGAGCTCTACTAAAGAGTGTGAATCATTTTTAAAATTGCATTTTAATTCTAAAACTCGTCTCATTTAGTTTTTTTCAGGTCATCCATTGGTGAACAAAAGACAAGAGTATCAACTTGTCCGGCAGATCTGTTCCTGTCGTTAATCGGAGCAGTCTTTGTGTTACATGAAAAAGTCCAAATCGAATAAAGTGTAATAAAAAAAAATAAGGTGTAAGGGGTTAACTACGTCCAGAATTTTCAAAATATTGATTCTCTTCACAAATTATTGTTCTCCATACTTTTAAGTTTATTCCTCTAAAGCCGATTGCAAAAATTCCTTCTAAATCCAAAGCTATGGTAGAAAATGTAACTCCCCCATGGGAGTATGATGCTGGTATGGTGAACATTTTAAACGCGTTTTTCTCAAAACAACATTTTTCGACACAGAATAACTGCCAGAATTTACTGAAATTTTCAAAATTTACTGAAATTTTCAAAATTTACTGAAATTTTCAAAATTTACTGAAATCTTCAAAATTTACTGAAATTTTCAAAATTAAAAATTTCAGCTCGAGAGAGGAGTTATCAAACCATGGGGCAACTTTTTGTGTTGTGGTTATTTTTTACATACTAATTTTTTGGAAAAAATAAGTAAAATACATTTTTTTTATAAAGTTAAAGGACGAATAAGCATTTTTTTGTATTTATTTTACTTTTATATATATTTTACTTTTATAAATTCCTACCGTTATCCCTACCAGAGTGTAAAAGAATGCATTCTTTTGATTTAACTAATCAATTGACTTTACGATTTGTGATTCATTCAATTGACTTCATTAGATAAGTGTGACTTAAATCTTAAAATCACCATTCTACTTTGAAGTCTTGATTGGACCAATCTTTCGGGCCACTCAATGGATTGAAATCAATTGAATGCAAGTCTTTAGAATTATGTACATTCTTTGAAGTCACTTTGAAGTCCGTACCATTCACTTGAAGTCCCACCATTCACTTGAATGAATTCCCAAAAGATTGCATACTTTTATAACTCTGATCCCTGCTAACAAAATGTTTTCTTTTAGCGCCTCTCGACGTCTAAGTTACTCCGTAAATGCCTCACTCAAAATTAAAATTGAGGGCAATGAATGAGTTATTTCATTAGTTCAAAGCAGTATTAGGTTACGCTAAAATTCTCCCTTAAAGACCTTTTTAAGGCTAGCACAACTCTCTTCGTTCCATTCTCTATTTCTATTTTTGTTACAATTATATAAGTCCTTTATTTCCGTTTATTTTTGTGATTTCCTGTTAATTAAAAAAGAGTCGATGTAAATTTGTTTGAAAGGTAGTAAATTCTGAAAGAAAAACTCATTAAGTTTGTACAATATACAATCGAAGCCCTCTAACTCTCCATATTTTGGCGAAATCCTCTACGTCGAACGTCCTTTAAGTCGAAAAATCCCTCTAACTCGAACTAATTTTGATATCCCGTGAAAATTCGACTTAGAGGGCTTCGATCTTTACAATGTTCTCTCAGTGAACGAAAAAATGTTGCAACTTCTGTAAAAAAAAAGGAAATAAAAAGATCGATGAGTCTCTATTATGTCTCCTGCGACATAGGGTATCAGTGAAGCATTTTTTTATATTTTGATGAGTGGAGTGATCGTAGAAGCTTCGTCATGTTCAAATACAGTCGAAGCCGTCTAAGTCGAATTTTCACGGTATCTAAAAATTAGTTCGAGTAAGAGAGCTTTTTCGAAAAATTCGAGTTAGAGGGATTAATATTTTTTGTTTTGTTTAAAAGCCTTTATTTTATTCAAAAATTATACATGCAATGAAAAAACTCAGGAAATTACTTAAGCTTGTAATTTTAAATTGAGTCTTTAAAATTGGATAATGAAGCCTTTTAAAAAAGGACTCCATATTAAAAAGGCAGTGTTGCACCTCATCCGGACGCCCAATGCATTCACTAAATGAAGCTTAAAAACATCTCAGACACCTAACTATTATATTAAAAGCAAATTGTTTGAGGTCCAACTAACGCTAAGGTCGCCATGGAAAACCTCATTCTTGCTGTGAACATTCTCTTTCTTTCTTGTATAGGTAAACAATAATAAGGGCAGCCACATGCACTAAAAAATGAGCTTGAGAGAGAGTCAGAACATGCAATACAGGTCGCGTACTTGTTACAAGTTGCGAGAGGAAATTTTTTGTTTATTTTTCGAAAATTCGACTTAGAGGAAGTGAAAATAGAGCAAGAGTTGAAAAAATGTATTCGAGTTAGAGGGATTTTCGACGTAGAGGGCGTTCGACTTGGAGGATGGACTTTGTATGAAAAATTTAAGGGAATGCTAGAATATAGCGGAAAAATTTGAGTTAGAGTGCTTCGACTGTATGTCATTCGCCTTGAGTTTTTTCTTACAAGTTAAGTCTTCTTATTTATTTACTTTCTCTTCATGGATTGGCTTTATTTTAAAGTTTTCACTTTTGAATTGTTGTATTTGCTTTGCTTTAGCAACCATTCTTTCGCTTAATATATTCAACTTGAAGGCTCGGTTCGAAGCTCACTTTAAGGCTATATTCTTTGTGTCGGTTACCTCCGAGTCGTCTACAAGATCGATTACCCGTGTATTTTTTAAGCTAGAGAGCTCGACTTACTATACTACTATTTCAAAAATCAGCTTTATATTTCCGTTTTTCGTATTTTCATTTATAAAATTGGGCCGATTCCTTAATGTTTGAGCATTTCCATCATCCAAATTGTGTCCTTTCATTATAACTTCTGTAAATCCTTTTTCAATTCGTTGGTAGGTTTCGATGAAAATGTGTGTTTCCACTTATTTCGTTAGGCTGCTTCTTTTAAGGCGCTAAAACCTAGGATGTCTTTTAAGTCTGAAGGAATGCCTACATAGAACGTCGCAAGACCTACTTAACGATTCCAATCGGAATATTTGTCCAAAAATAAGGTGCGCAGATGTAAAATATCTTTTGATACAATTTCAGGTCTTAACTGTTATTGCTTTAACGCTTCAAGTTACAATTCAATATAAAGTAGGAGCGACATTTTCGTAAACAGGACACCACCCCAAATTGAATAGTTTTTTAAGCGTTCGACTAGTTTTATTCCTGAACTGCAAAGGATTTCCAAGTTGAAGGAGGTTGTGTTCTATAAGAGCTTCCTTTTTCCCCTTGTGAGTAATATGTTGTCATACTTAAAAAAGTCATTTAAGCAACATCGTGGGGCTACAAAAAAACACGCCGAAAATGCTGCAAAAAAAACGTCGTAGACAAACAAAAGGATTAACAGTTGCAACAGAAGCAACCAGAGATAAAAAGAAAGATTTTTGTGTGGCCTAAACCCCAATAGAATTTTCTGAGTGACAAATTAATCAGAAATCGGAATCTTAGACGTTGCAACTAGTGGAAGTCATTCCTAGTAAAATTCGGAGTGAGTCAATAACCTCCATTGTCAGCTCCAAAAACCTTAAAAAACAAAAACCTTAAGAAAGCTGCATCTCCTCCTCCAAAACCTAAAAAAGACTTAACACCAACCATTTGCAACACTCACCATCACAGCTGTATATTCCGTAGTGCTTCCCCGAGCTTCGATCTCCACAAACTTTACACGGAATGTCCAGAAGGCGATCTCCTGCAATGAAAAAAGGATTCAAACCAAAAAAAGAATAAATTTGAAATTACTTAAGGACTCTTGAAAAGTAAAAAAAAAGAAAAAAAGCATAAATCCCTTAATTCCCTGAATGCGCGACATAAGAACAAGGAAAAGGACTTCTTTCTTGATGCTCCCCCATCACTCCCCCCTCGTCCTTTCATAAAAAAAAGAAGTAAATATTTCTTCACTTTTAATTGAAAGCGAAGAAAGAGTTAAGTGGAGCAGTGCGGTGGTTTTTGGCGCACACACAGAGCGCCGCCGGTGAAGGACAAGAAAATCCTTTTTAACGTCGCTACTTTTTCTGCACTTTCTCCTCCTGCAACCGTCTCTTGGGTCTTATTATGTTTGGGAATCCTTTTCGTTTTTTTTTTTTTTTGCGCCCCTTTTAATTGCCAGCCAGTGGTAATTTTCCCATGACTACTGAGAGAGAGCGCGGGAGGCAGTTGCAGAAACTTAAGGGTGTCCTTAATTAGTTATTCGACACAAAAAAAAAAAAAAATGAGGAATGGAGAAGGATTTTTCGAGGACGACTCTACGCCTAACCAGAAACGAATTAGCTTTTGTTTATCCTTCCGCCGGAAAAGGATACCATCGCCCATGTGAGCGATTGGATTTAAATGAAATTATCCAGGATTACGCAGGAAATTAGCTCGAGTGCAGGAGGGAGAGGGTTGTTGCTTCCTGATTTTTCATCCCTTCACGGGCGGAGCAATCAACAATTTGGCACTTGTCAAAACACAAGGGGTGTCGGTGTCGACGGCGGCAAGCGTCCTAAACGGTTGTGGCACGTTTTTCGATTTCACGCGCATTTCAAGTGTCAAAAACGGACGATTTTCGAATTGAAAACTGTGTCGCTTTGTTTTGATTTGATTTTAAAACTTTTTAACGAGTACGGCCTTTTGATGGGAAGCGTATTGTTGGACGATTGAGAGCCACACAGACAGAGAGGGTTTTTTTGTTTGAAATGAAAACAAAGCGATTGTCGAAAACGGGGGCTGGTGCCGGTGACGGTGACAGTATATATTTTTTTAAAGGTAACGTGTCAAGCCTTTTTGTTTTTAGTCTCTCCGTTCTTGGTGGCGACGGCGGTGAATTGAGGTCCCTTTGTGTGTGGGAACAAAGCGTGAGCAAAGTCCTTTTGTAGTTGTTGTTTTTCTTTTTTTTTGTGTTATTTCGTTTTTGAGGACTTTAAAGTGTGAGTGGTTGTGGTCGGTGGGAGGAGGAGGGGGTTAGTTTAGGACACGTTTTGGTTGAGTGGGTTAGAGGGATTTTTTTATCACTAGATGGTGTATCGATGGCCTTTTTTTGAATTCCACTCAGCGATTCTGTGAAAAGTTCTTCTCATTTCACTGGTTACTTGTGCTCCTCAGAATTGTGAACTTTTCTGCCATCAGTCCTAAAAAAAAGCCCTTCTATGATCGATACTGAGAAATTTTTGATTTTCCTATTAAATTTACTAAACTACTGTCGAATCCCTCTAAGTCCAATTTTCATGGGACATCAAAATTAGTTCGAATTAGAAGGAGTTCGACTTTGAGGTATTAGATTGTATTTTGACATGCTGATGCGATTTGTAAAATTGCTTTGTAAAAATGCAACTCCTAATTGTCTGTACTAAAAGAGAATTTGAATGGGACTCTCATTTTGGGGCCTTTTGATTAAAAGTTGACGGTGATTTGTTTTTGAATTAAGTGTGTCTCAAGGTTTCTGATCCAATAAAGTCCGAACGGGTCCGAATTCTCAATTTTTTGCATCTTATTTCTTCATTTGAATTTTTGGTTCTGAAAAATTTGTTTTTGCGTGTTTCTTTTGATGCAAACCGTTTGTTTTAAGGCTATTACTTAGATTATATCGACCAAATAAATTTACATACTTGGGAAACAAAATACTATTTAAACAGGCTAAGCATCATTGTCCGCAATGTGGCATCACAATGACCCTAAGCTGACCTAAGTGCGGCTGTGGGTTATTTTCTGCAACCGACCACTTCAACCTAACCTAACAACATTTCTGATTGACATCTAATTGATCAGAATCTGACTTTCTGAGGTGCATGTAAAGTTATTGCAGTCATTAAAGGATGGTGTCAAACAGACGCAGCCAATTTTGTTGATTTTGTTAGCAACACTTTAAATTTGAAAAAAATTAAATGCATTTTGACTAAAATAATGTATTAGGTGCACAACTTTGCTTCTGCCGTTTTATTTCGATGTTCGAGGCTTATTGTAATAAACTGGTTATACATTTATGATTCGTTTTGCGTTTGATTCGATTCCGTTTGATACGAGTCTTGATCAAGTAATGCCTCTAATTCTGCATCTTCGAAAACCTTCTCTCTTCCACTGCCATGCCGGTTTTCGACGTCAAAATCACCGTTCGTGGAGCGTTGAAACCACTCTCGGCACGTTCTTTCACTAATAGCGGCCTCATCATAGGTGTTTGAGAGCATTCGTTGAGCCTCAGCCGCAGATTTCTTTATAATGAAGCAGAAAATTAAAACCTCCTGCAAATGACGAGAATTTGGCTCGTAACCTGACGTTTTAATGGAGAATAACTTTATGATGCAGACACAAATCGACTAATATTTCGATGGCGTTATGTTTACAAATACCTAAGCTTATTGTGTAATTTATTTCGACTACCACCGCTACAGCCATCTATTGTAAAACGGCGGAAGGAAAGTTGAACACCTAATAATATCCTAGTTAAGCCGTCACGTCGTGTGAAAATACCATTTTTTTGACCATTTTTTCTGCAACAAACCTAAAAATCGATCTAATTTTTTCTTGCCAGAAGTGTTAACCACGCACAAAAACTAAAGTCATTTAATTTCGAAAGAAATTATATATTTAAAAAGAAAAAAGATTGCTTCTTGTTCAAAAAGAACCAGCTATGGGAAGGGTAAAGTTAAATTGTAAACCTTATCGCTGAACCTTGTCAGTTTTTGAGAAACTCAAAAAGAATTACACTTTTGACGAAAGAACTCTTTTTTAGTCTCAATCTTTGGGGCGATTTTATTATAAAGAATGCTACTGGCTCGATTTCCACCTGTAAAAGGATTAATTTTAGCAGCAAGATTCAAAAAACATCCATCCATTCCAAGTAAAATTCATGTTCAGGAAACGTTCCATTCGACCCAAGTCAGGAATCAAACCTGAGGAATGAAAATTCCATACTCTACTGAAATTTGCAAGAGTTCATTCACAGTGTTTCGTTTAAGTACGATTCACTTCATGAACATTTTTCGCTTTTTATTTCGAAAGACTTAGCAGTCCCTTTAGTTCATTCTAATCAGATTCAGAATATTCTATTTATTAGAGGTTTCCATACTTCAACGAAAAGGCAAAAACCGCCTACAATATAGTGGAGGACCGAAAAAAGCTTAAGTTTATCTTAAGCATTTTTTTTTAGGAGAATGACTGACCTTTAAAAGATTATGTAGGTGTGTGAATGTTGCTGAATTAAGTTCTTCAAAAAAATTCTTACTAGATGGAATAGAACCACGCTGACAAAACAGAAAAAATAAAAAAAATTTAAAAACCTGTAAGTAGGTATACAGAAAAATCATTTTTGGGCTAAGTCGACCATAACCACTTTGCCTTTTAAGCAAAGAAGTTAAATAATTCGTATATGTCATTTTTACGTAGTCAGGTGGAAAACAACTACTTGTACAAAAGTCTAAATATTTTGAAGCAGGACGATCATGCCAACTTTTCTAGATTTGAAGCAATTAACTCGCTTACACTGCACAACATTTTCAAATCTTAGGAAGTCCCTTGGTTTTTATCATCTTGAAACTATTTTTTCAGTTACATTCAAGTATAGTTATGGTCTTGGTGCAATAAATTTAAAATTTATTTTAAGCGCTTTATTTTTATCTGTAGCGCTTTGTACACAGCCGAAAAATTCCAAATACAAAAAGGCGGAAGGGAGATATTTGACAACTTAATATATTATCTTTTCACATTGAATTCAAATAAACTGGACATCTAAGCTTACTCATATGTAAAGGTTTAATTGTCCGTTTGATTTGACTTCTTACCTTTGGCTCTCTTTTCCTCAACTGGTCTGGGAAGTTATCTCCTTTCTCTACCTCTAAAAATTTGCATTTACCCATTTTTCAAGAAATTGAATTTATTCGTTTAGGCAACACAGAAATGAAAAAGAAATGACTCAACTCGAAAATAAAATCATCGTATTTTCTACATTTTTAACTTTTGCAAGAACAAGAATATATTATTTGTACAACTTGAAATACGCGCATTGTTACTAACTTCATATATATTCGCACGCGCTATTTTTTTGACAGTGACAGCTATTGTATGTTAAAGAGCATCGAAAAATTTAGTTAATTCCATCTGTCAAAGTATACACAAGTTAATTTACACAAGTTTTGTTTTCATATTCAAATAAATTGTTTTTTTTAACAAAAAAATACGCGTCTTTCAAGTTGTACTCCTAATATGATCCTTTTTCTAAATAGGCAAACATTAGATTCCAGCAAATCCAAAAAAGACATGAAATTTACTTACAGAGTTTTGAGAAAGAATTTGGCTAGACTGTTCAAGGATCAGAGGCTTAAAAAAAATCGGAGAAGGACCAATGAAACTCTGAAAATACAGCAGTTGCTTGATATTGAATTTATCCAAAGTGTGAATCTGCAAAACTTTACATTATCATCTCTATAATATAAACTTCCGAAGGCAACTGAGAAGATGTTGATTTAAATTGACTTATCTAATCAACACAATCTAAGGATCAATGAGAGTTACAAGAATGGAATTACAAATACCAAAAATAACAAGCCAATACAAGAAGTTTTAAGTATTGATGAGCCTAAACAAATTGAAAAAAACTTCGTAGAATGAAAGTGACAAAGTTATTCCAGCTGCTCCCAAAATACAGTGAACCAAGAAAAAATGGTACACCCACATACCGTGAGCGTCAAAAGAAAGTCTACACACATGTTTCGAGCATTTAAAGACTCATGAAATACGTTCTGGTGCTCCGATTTTAGAACTTTTTCAGTTTTGGAAACGCTTATTCATTCTCTAAAAGTTGTAAAAGGAATTATAACAATAGATCCATCAAAAAATTTAAGTGCAAGATAACCGAAGTTTTAGTGTACATGTGTACACCTAAATAAAAAGACCAAAAACTCAAAACTAGCACTACGACTGTTATGTTTTTGTACCTAAAATAGCTTTGAAATGTCTTAGCGTTGATTCTGCTGGCTTTCTTAATTTTTTCGACAAGAATTTTATGCCACTGATCCACTAAAATTGACGTCGACGATATTCTACTTGTAATCTCCCGTTAACGGACCTGCCTATCAAAATATTCCCACAAGTTACAAGTCAAATTAATGCCTGGTAAGAGTAGATGATCAAACATTTGCTTAGATGTCCAAAAAACCAACCATTCGTAGATTTTTTTCTGTTGTATTCATTCATTTTCTTCTACTACTAGAGGACCCATATTCTTTTCAGT
This sequence comes from Syritta pipiens, assembly GCA_905187475.1. Classification (NCBI taxonomy): domain Eukaryota; kingdom Metazoa; phylum Arthropoda; class Insecta; order Diptera; family Syrphidae; genus Syritta; species Syritta pipiens. The sequence goes on from LR994573.1 coordinate 10,929,707, forward strand.
CCCAACTTTGTAATCCTTGATGACAGATTTTTCCTCAAGACGGTTAAAGAATCTATTTTATTTATTTTAGTATTGATAAACACCAAGTTCTTATCACCTAATTAAGCTATACCACCTCCACTATACCCGAGTCACTATCATTTGCTATAAATGACCGCTCAATATACCCGTGTCCTCAATATACCCGAATAACTTTATATGTTATTGTTGGCCTAAATTGACTGAGGTATAGTCGACAATGGACTGAAATTGGGTTTTTGGAATAAACTTAAGACGCTTTTACTGCAATTGCGCCAATATTTTTGAGTTATCGATAGAAAAAACTCATGTTGTTCACATACAACACTGGACATGAAAGAGTTAATGAAAGAAATTATTTTATTTGTTCTTATGAATAGAAAAATATTGAAACTGTGCTTAATCCATTACCTGCCAGTGTACTCAATTGAGTACAGTATTTTGTGCATTTTTATTTTGATTTTTTTTTTAAAAAGTAGGTTTTGATTTTGGTTTTTTTTGATTGGGAACAAATTATTGGCATGTGCTTTCATACTGGTAGTGAATTTGTAGTGATTGGAAGCCATTTTCATATTTTCTCAATAATTTTTGTATCGAGGCTTTCTTGTTTGCAGCAATTTTGTGACTTTGCAAAAGTAAAATGTTAGTAAAAATTTTAACTTTTGAATAACAATTGAATAATGATTACTATTCTTTAGATATATTATCTAGAAAAAAGATTGCATATACATTACAAACACACATTTTTTCTTCTGCGTGGTAAGTCGTCCATAAAAGGGGTGTACTCGACTGAGTACACTGGCCAAAACCATGCTAAATTTTTTTTTTCACTGGATTCGCAGAAAAATGTTTTTTTCAACTATAAATTGTGGTAGCTTTTATGGCAGGCGTTATTCCAAGCTCTACATTGGTATTGAGGATATACCAGATGATGGACATGAAAGAGAGCTAGTGGTTATCCACCCGACACTGTTGTAACTGTTGCAAAAAACTACGACAACTTGGAACCACTTGGAAAAGTCAAGAGATGGTCAGCAACAGAAAAGAGAAAAGAAGTCATTTCTCAGCCAAATCTTCTGGTTGCATACATTATAGCCATGAGTGGAGTCGATCTTCACGACCAATTTGTAAATTGCTACCGCAAAAAAATAAAGGGTAAAAAGTGGTAGTGGCCTTTGTTTACACACATACTAAACTCAATGGCAGTGAATGCTTTGCGACTCCATTGCTTGAAAAATAAAGACAACCATGATATTCTTTCATTTATTAGGGCCATAGCCAGGACTTATTTACGCTCAGAGTCATCTAAAAAAGCTCCAAATAAGCCAAATGTACCAAAAAGTTTTGTTCGCAGTGATGGAGGACATTTCCCAAAAAAATATGATAACTTAACTATGGTGTAAAATTTATCACAGCAGAGTTCGATGCATTTATGAGCGGTGTCAAACCACTCTTTGCATCGAAAAAAAATGTTTTAAAATTTTTCATAATTAGGTCGAGAATGCACCCACATCTGGCCAGTGTACTCAAACGAGTACACCCTTCTAAACGCCAAAGTTGAATTTTTTTTTTGAAAATAACTATATTTTTGTGCTAATATAAAGCTCAATAAACACCATTTCAAAGATTTTTTATGAATCTCTATTTTTAATGTCCCTGGTCTTTAATGGGTTAAGAAAATCAGTCGGTATTGTTTTTATTGGATTTGAAAATCGTTTCATTCAGTTATTTAAGTACCGAAAAAAAGTTCCAAAAAAGTGAATCCCTCTGAGATCTGAAGACGCCTTGTTCTAATTAGTTCACATTATAGCTCGACTACTGCATTCAAATTTGTTAAAGCAGTCGGTAGAAAAATGTTAACTTTGATCTTATATAAAGTTTTTGTAAAAGAAACAGAATAATTTTAAATAATAAAATCATAGCATATGCTAGTCTATTTAAGCTTTTAATTCTGCCGGTCCTTTTACACTCATTACTCGTTTTGCGCGGGGTTTAGGGGAATAAAAAGTTTCGTGTAAACAGAAACCGCGCAAAACGATTTATGAGCTGCAGGTTGCATTTTGAAGAGAAAAACTATAGTGGGCCATGATTATTTATAGAAAAAAGGTTATTTCACGCAAAGCAAAGTCAGGCAAATCGAATTTGTGTAGATATTTTAAAATCGCGCAAAGGTGAAACCGCGTCAAACGAGACCGCGTAAAATGAAACCGTGCAAAACTAGAGATGATTATACTAACTTGACTTTGACTCTATGACAAGGACTGAAAACTACACAGCATCACTGTAAAGCTTCCAAAATCTCTTCAAGATTAATTTAAACCAAGGCAGACAAAAGCGGTGTTAAATTTCTACTTATTTAACTTAAGCTTCGACCGTGGTCTTTTTGCAGTCAAAAAAAAGCATCAATAATCTGACTATTCAAACAACTTTTCGATGAAATTCTGAGGTTGATCAGTTGAATGTAGATGTGGAAAAAAGGTGATTACGGGCATCATTTTTAACAAAGATCTTTAGTTCATCCGACGGGAGTGCAAGAATAGCTGTAAATATCAACTAAAGCAAAGCCGATCTACTTGTTTTTTTTTTTCGACACAATTTTCTCATTCAGTCCTAAAAAACTATGCTGAAATTCAATTACTATCAATCCTAGAATTTTTTCCTATGAAATTGTCTTCACTGACCGGCGGGAATCGCTTTGAATTTTGAAATTCATTTAATCAAAGTACTGATTAAGCAAAATTCGGTGGTCCAAACAGTTCTAGGGTAAACATTCTTCTCGAAATTCAATCAGAGAACTGAAACAAGATGCAGCTTCAAAAAATTATAAATCTTATTTTAAAAAAGTATGACTTATTTTTATTTAGGTGTAGCTGGGAACAATTGAAGTGAAAAACTCAAAATAAAAGTTGTGATGAGGTTAGGATAAACCAAATTTTGTTCATTAATCAAATGGTCTTCAAACATAAAACTCCACTCTTGACTCTATCTTAAGAAAAATTGCTTGAATCAGATCATGAATCGCACAATATTTAAAAGTTTCTTTTTACCGTTGCCGTCGGGTTCACTTCCACATAAAATTCAAAAAATTATTTTTACTCACCTGTTCCCATTTTCCGTTGATGGAAATATTTAAATCCTAAGGTATCCAGCGCGTCCGATATTTTTTCACAAACTTTCTTTTTTCAAAAACAATTGTCGAAAAAATCTTTCACAATTTCTAGACAAAAAGTTTTTTTTAATCACAAAAACCAGAAATCCAATCAATCACAAAATTCTTCAAATTCGTATTTCCTTTTTTTCAAAACCATCAAAAAACACTTCTTCACTTTGAAAACGAACAGAAAAAAACAACCCGATAAAAAACCAAAAAACACAACCAAACAACGAACCAACGATTCCGAAGGATACACAGACAGAAGGCACGTCCTTCTCGCGATAACTTTGCACAGTCAGTGACTCCGACACGACTTATCTTCTTCTTCCCCACTCGAAAAATTTCTGCTGCTGTTAGATGCCCGCCGCAGTGTAACGTAACGTGCCTCTACTGTTGGCTGGTTGGTTTCCCTGACATCCCTCGTGATAGATGAATGACAAGAACGATGATGATGATGATGATAGAACCATCTGCTACTATAACCAAACGAGCGACCAGCCAACCAACCATCAAACCAACCACCATCACCACCCTCACCCTCACAACAACCACCACCACCACCATCAACATCAACGTCAGCATCATCATCGTCCTCGTTGTTGTCGACGATAAATTCTGACATTGGCCACGGATCTCTCACCCACCCACCCAAGACAAAAAAAAAAAGGACTCAACTAACTTTTTGAAGAAGAAGAACGAGGACGAGGAAAAGGATGCGCGACGCTCTCCGAATCGACTCCCGATATGTGTGCTCGCTCTCGAAAGAGAAAGAGAACAAAAAAAAAAAAAACAAAAAAAAAGGAAAGTCAGGAAACGCAGAAAGAAGAAGAACGCCCACATACACAACGCCGCATCCTTGAAAGCATCCCCTATTTCCCTGTGGCTTTCGACAAATTCACCACAAAATGTCAAGAATGACGAAGTTATGTGTTAAGTAGCACACACACACAGACACACACACGGACAGAGACAGGAAACAACTGCTGGCAATGCCGCAACTGCATCTCAGCAACGGTGACCTACCAGCTTTCTGTACATAAAATTGTCAGCGATGACCTATCACGAGAGAAGGGGTCTCGAATGATGTCGTTAAGGGATGAAAATGTTTTTTTTTTTTTTGTGAGAGAGGAAAAAAACAAAAAGAAAATTCGGGCGTGGATCATGAAGTCCCTTTTTCCTGCAAACAGGACACCGATCCCTGTTGTGTGTGACAGACGGGGGCTGCGTGTGTGTTCCGCATGAGGGTTGATTTACTGACTCCGCAAATTGAAATGACTTAGAACAGAGAGCGGCGAGGACGACGATGACGACGCACACACACACACACACACACGAGCTCACAGGATCCAGGGTGGAGCTACGTGTGTTACCCGAAGAAGTGCAAATGACATTGACTCCTGCCACGTCAGTGAAGATGGGTTCCTAAGAGACACCTAAGAGAGGTTCCATCTCTCTCTCTCTCGGTCGGTCGTTATCCTTGCTGCGTGTCTGTGTGTTGGAGGGATGTTGTGGTTACTTTAGGAGCAGAAAGTCGTTGCCACCCTAGTTTGACTCCTTATTCATGTGTCTGTGTTTTGGTCGGGGGTAGGTCCACCATTTTGCAGCTTCTCTCTCTCGCTCTCCGTGTCTGCGTGTGTGTGTGTGTGTGTGTGGAAGCCACACCTCCTTGTCAATGGAATATGCCAACCACTAAGCGTGAAGCAAGCCAAAAAATCACTTTTTTCACCGCCACGGCGCATACGTCAGGATTGGTCCAGTGAGTGTAGTGGTGAGTTTTTCCATTTTCGTCCTGGACCCATGTGTTCTCCGTGCGGGTGGCTGCGACGCAGAGAGAGACGCAAACCAGAGAGAGAGAGCGAGAGATATTTTGTAACAGAAAAGCTAAAAGCTACGTTTTCCTCGCTGACGTGTCGGTGGGGGAAAATTGATTTTTCCCGTTTTTACCTCGACTCAGAGGTTCCTTGGTGTGTGTGGGGGGCAGGATTTGTGCTCACTCCGAGAAGCCAGCGGGTGGGTGGTAATTGATGGGTGGGTGGGTGTTTTAGTTGGCTGCAGGATCGGCCTAGGACCGTGCATATGTTCGATTTCCGGCTTGTTGTTGGGACGGACATGACTCTGTGTTGTCGAAGATTATGAGGCTGTGTGGTGGTGGCAGTGATGTGGGCTAATGAAGCTAAGACCATGGGAATGTCAGAGGCCTACGATTGCCGACGGCGATTCTTGTATTTGAAGTGGTTTCTGGGAGTGTTTGGATGGATGTAGGGAATGAAGTTGCGTGTGGTCTTTGAGGGCATCGTTTTTTTAAGCTACTTTCCGTTTTTTTTCAATAGCTCGCTTTTTTCTCATTGATGTTTTGTTCTGTTAACGTCTTCTGAGCAAATTCGAGTTTTTTTGTTAACATTGACATAATACAACTTTATTCATACACAAAACAGATTACAGTCAAAATAAAAAACATTTTCTTAGGTTATCGTCCAGGAGCACCATCCAGCAGCGCAGATATCACAGATTCGTCCAGTCTACCGTCCCTTCTTCGTCCTCTTGGTGCAAGTTCCACCAGAACAGTCCCACTCATTAGAACCCGAGCTCCAGTAGCACCATTCGGACGCACAGTCGTTGTTCTACCTTGAGCCTGCCGTCTTCTTGGCTGGCGCTCTCGTCTTTGCCTTTTTCTTAGGCTTCGTCGTCAATGGGCATGTATCACACGAACTGTCGCTGGTGTACGAGTCCGAGGTGTACGAGGTGTACGAAGGTTCCCATGACCAGGAGCACATTTCTGTGTGTTGAAATGGTCTCCTTTTTCGGTGCGGCGTAGCAACTCCCACCGGAGCAGCTTTCGGACTTCTTGGGGGCAGTCTTCTTAGCTGGGGCCTTCTTCTTCTGGGGCTCTACGTAGCACCAGGAACTTTAGGGAGACAGGCCCTCGTTGGCATTTTTCTTTGTTGTAGAGGACTTTGACGACGTCGTGGTGGTTTTCGTTGCGGGTTTCTTTGCCGGAGCGGATTTGGTGGCTGAAGTGGATTTCTTCGCTGAAGCCGCTGTGGACATCTTCGGGGCTGTTGTGCCCTTTGAAACTGGCATGGTGATGATGAAACTAACAAAATTCACGAATAAAGTTGTGAGGTTTCCTCTCAATGACCTGATCTTGATCCTCAGAGTACCTTTCTGGGATTTATATTTTTTAAAGTTATCAACGAGACATTTTAAATTAAAAGAAAGAAGAAATTCATCAAAAAACAACGGAAAAGCCACAGGATCCTCTTTTATTGTTACTTTTGCGTCTCACTTTGCACCTTGGAGCAGTCCAAGAGTTTGCTTAGACCTCCTAAACAAAAATTAAGAGTTTCCACTTATAGGAACATCTTGGAACTCTCAAATATTCCTGTAAGGTTCTTGGAAAATCTGGACTATCTCCTGCCGATGTTCCTTAATGAAAATGCAGATCCAAAGCTTTTACAACCATCTGCGGTAGTCTCAAACCGCAGTCAACTGCATTTGCATTTATGTCGTCGATTGTCTGACCATGTTGGGGTTCTTGATGGGATAAAATCCTGTACTACTCCTTTTTGATACCGAGACTTTAAGCCTTTGCTCATTTTTATATACATACGTGATTGATCATGTTAAGGATAATGATTGCTAGTGAATGGAGCAATCGATTGCAGTGAAATCGAGTGGTTGTGTGTTTATGTTCCTCTCTTAGGTCGCCTCTATTCTCAATTTCATTTCGTTTCCACATTTCTGCGCTCTGCCATTTTTTTTAATCCAGACTTAAGTGGGCGCCGTGGTTTAATCGTTAGTGTGTCGGACTGCTAAGCGAGAGTACCTGGGTTCGAATCCAGCTCGGGGAGGAAACACCACAAACATTTTTCACGGCCTCACCTCCAGCGAACGACTGACATAAGTACTCCTCCTGGAGTACTTATGTCATGAAAAGCTTTCGCAATTCGCTGTTCGAAACCGACATTAAACAGTAGGTCCCCTTCATATGTGTCAAAATATATCGCGCACAACACAGTGGATGCGCGAAGGAGCTAGGCTGTGCCCCTGTATGGGCTGTTACGCCAACTATAATATTTATTTATTTATTTACGTTTTACCAACATCGTACTTTTTACTTTCCTAAAAATTAGCTACAGTCTCAAATTCAAACTCTCGTGATACCTTTTCTTTCTCCTCTTTTTATCTTCATCTTGATTTCGATGGAAGGATAAAGGAAATTTCGTCACCGTAGCTAGTCAATGAGATCGGTAAGCTGGCACGCACTTTTCTTTATGAAGGGTGTTTTTTTAGCTATTATCTTTTTGGCAACACTGGTTTAAACAGCTGACGCACGTTTCGTGTTTTATTTCACTGTCAAACATCTTCAGTTTGGTCTAAAATTTAACCATGAATCGTCTTACAAACGAACAACGCTTGCAAATTATTGAATTTTATTATCAAAATGCGTGCTCTGTTAAGAAAGTTCAGAAAGTTAAAAAAGTGTTCAGCGACGAAGCTCATTTTTGGCTCAATGGGTACGTAAATAAGCAGAATTGTCGATTTTGGAGTGAATATCAGCCAGAAGCATTGCAAGAGCTACCAATGCATCCAGAAAAAGTCACAGTTTGGTGCGGTTTATGGGCTGGTGGCATCATTGGATCGTACTTCTTCAAAGATGATGCGAATAGTAACGTACCTGTGAATGATGAGCGCTACCGTGAGATGATATCCAACTTTTTTTTGCCCAAAATGCAAGAGCTTGACTTGCATGACATGTGGTTTCAACAAGACGGTGCCACATGCCACATAGCAGCGAAACAATGGACTTATTGAGAGGCGAGTTCGGTGAACATTTTATTTCACATTCGGGACCGATCTAGATCGTGCGATTTAACGCCTTTAGACTATTTTTTGTGGGGCTATGTTAAAGCTCATGTCTATGCAGACAAGCCCGCTTCAATTGACGCATTGGAAGACAACATTGAAGCATTTATTCGTGAGATACCGGCCGAAATGTTGGAAAGAGTATGCCAAAATTGGACTAAGCGGATGGACCATTTGAGGCGCAGTCAAGGTCAACATTTGCATGAAATAATCTTCAAACATTAAATTCTATGGACCGTATTTTCGATTCAAATAAAGATTTCATGCATTTTTCTGAATTTTATGTGTTTTTTTTTGAAAAACTTTCCTATAGTTCTTAAAAAATCACCCTTTATTATTTCGTCGCTTGACTGTATTTCAACTGCACCTTTTTCTGCTTTTAATTCTTGCCTCCTAAAGACTTTCTCAACACTTTGAAAGCATTTACAGACTCACTGTTGCTGTTAGCTGCGAGGCTTACCTGTATGGAAAATTCAATTCTTTAAAATTTCAAATCAAATAAAAATAACTTCTTTCTCGTTATGCTGTTCGACTCATTGGTATTTCAGTTATCGTTCTGTTATTGTTATTTCTGTTTTTTTTTTTTTCTAAATTCTAAATTCTTTAGTCTGTCACTTTTTGTCAGCAATTTTGTATTTGTATTTTTTTTTTTACTGAGATTTCATTCTAGTACAATATCACACATACATATTATATCACAAAAACATGAATTCTGCCAACTTAGAATTGGTCATGCTAACAAGGTGATATTTTTTGATTCGATTTAATAACTTAACTTAAAAGAGTATATATTGATTCTTTAACACGTCCACTCAACAAAGACGAGAGTATTATCGCAGATAACTTATCCTGGGCGCCGTGGCTTAATCGTTAGTGCGTCGGACTGTTAAGCGAGAGTACCTGGGTTCGAATCCGGCTCAGGGAAATAATACCACAAACATTTTTCACGGCCCCACCTCCAGCGAACGACTGACAACCCTCCTGGAGTACTTCTGTCATGAAAAGCCGTTCGGAACCGGCATTAAACAGTAGGTCCCCTCCACATGTGTCAAAATTATAACGCGCACAACACAGTGGAGGTGCGAAAAAGCTAGGCTCTGGCTCTCAACGGGCTGTTACGCCGCCTAATACAATACAACTTATCCTAAAATTGCTGAACCTAAAGTAACAATAACTTTTTGTCAGCAAGAGTTTCTCCCTCAGTACCTCAGTACCAGGCTGGAAAACCACATTTTACACGCAGACTTATTGGGGCTTCTGAGCAGATTCACGCTCATTATTATATGCTTCCGAGCAACTCCATTTTGTTTTAAATTTTTGACTTTCGCCGCCATTCCTTGTTGTACGGAGTTTTTGAAATTATGAAATTAATTTTTTTAATTAATATAAACATAGAAATAGTGGGTATTTGCAATAAAATAAGCCTAAAACTTGCAAAAAAAAAATTGGTGATTGCAATGAATAATCTTAAACAGGAACCAATTGGCAGCTCTCACGTATTCACAGACAGGAATTGCATAAAAAACGCTGTCAGATGAAATCAAGGGGAAAGAGACGAGGGAGATGGATATTTTGTTTAGCTCATTTATGGTCTGCACATTTGTTCCCAGCATTATCCTCCACCAGTCCACTCAGGATTCAAGTAGGTGGCTGGCTTGGTGGCTTTGATTTTTCTCACAAAAATTGCTTTCAAGACTATTTGACTAGAAAATTGGCAACGTCGTCTACCAAGTCCTGTTCTTTTCTCCGTCTTCTTTTTTTCGGATTCCTCTCAGCGTCTTTCTCTTTTTCCCAAGAAGACTGTCGTCTTTGTTTTCTTTTCTTTTCGGACTTACCATTTGACATTTCCTTTAGCCGGTGCCGGTCTTGGTTGTGGGTCTCATCACATTCTTCGCCATTAAGAAAGACGCTTCTGAGTGCCATGACACAGCCCTTGACTCTTGACCTTGATTTCGTTATCACCTTCTTCAATGTCACAAACTTCTTTGCGAATAAAAAGATAAATCTCCATAACCTTTCAACTAAGCTCTTCTTCATTTCTACCGAATTTATGGACCTATTTTTAGAACAGTAAAAGTTGTCTCTATTTTGATTCCGTCTCAAAGCCCCTTCCATCCGCCTCTTAGACGACATCAACAAAACACTTCAAACTACGTCATCTGACATGTGGCATGCACCACATCCGATCGTGTGCACCTCAAAACCTCCCCAATTTCAATCAAAACCAAACCCCAAACGACCAACATCGTCCCATTCCAGAGAATTGGCTTGACTCCAATATCCCAAACTCCCCCCCTTTCCGACTGCAATTCGATTTAATCCCCTTCCACCCTCTGCAAATCAAAAAGCCCAATCAGTCCTGAATCCTTTTCAATCGAATCGAAAAGCCCCGAATCGAATGGAACCGACAAAAGGACTGACTGCGTGTGTGAATATGCGTGTCTCACCTCCACCACAACAGCCATGCCCCACCCCCTCCCCTCGCCGTGGCATTCAAAAACATAATCCAACGGGAATTGATTATATGATTTCTGATGGGACAAATATTTACTCAGCTTCCGGAATCCATGTTGTCACGTCACACACACCGAGCGAGTGGCTTCTCCGTTTCGTCTCGTTTCCATATTCGCACCCCCATGGCAGAGCCTTCCCCCTTCCGCCCACTGAGCAAACGATGTGGTTGACCTACACACTGAGAGAGAGAGAGAGTTTGTGCCACTTCCGGCATCAGATTCCAGGACCTGACAAATTTTATTGATTTCTTCGGTTTAATTATGAGCCCCCGACGAGAAGTCCTTAACCCTTCCATCCCACACTCTCTCGGGTCGGTCGCTCTGTCTTTTTGTTTGTTTTGCCAAAATGTCACGAACAAACTGATTTTTCAATTTCCCTGTCTCTGTGTGTGTGCGAGCGTGTACGGGGTGATCTTAGGATCCCCGTCGTTAATTGAATTAGTCCTTAGGCTCGTCCTTCCGTGATGTAAATCCACCCCCGGATGATGGATTCACCTTTCAACTTAAGTCCTGGTAATTAACCTTATTACTCGTTTACAGATTACCCCCGGAGGGGGTCGTGGTCTTCTTCTGGAAGAGCCATCGACCCGGTCCCAGGATGATACTGGGAACCTGTGCACCTGCTGTGATGCGATGCGGTTTCGTTTTTTCTCTCTCTCGAGGTCCTTTTGTTGGTTTCACGGGATGTTTCGGTGTTTCTAAATAATTCGTCGTCGTCGTTGGGTGGTGATTTAAGGAGCGACTCGCATAAGTGATGCATTCGTTGCTTTTGTGTGTGCAGCTTCCACGGTCGTTTCCTGGATGGAGGTTCTGGGTTTGGTCTGATAAATGTTGGGACACATGTCATCGGTGAGAAATGATTTTTAGTCGGGCAGGAGGAGCATGAATTTCTTTGGGGATTACGACTGCAGAGCCATGTTGGGAATGCGTCTGGCAGACTACAAAGGAGCAGGTGATTCTTCTTCAGACTTAGCTCTGTGTTTTTACGGATTTCTCTCCTGGGGTCGTTTTGTCTAGAGATTTAATTCGTTTGAGTTACTGCGATGCGAGGCTAGTAAGTTGTCTCACATGAGACGCAAGAGTTGCGTCCGTCTTTGAATCATACATCGCATTTGGAGCACGCCTCGGAAGTCGTAATGATGGAACATTCGCGCCATGTGACCAAACCATCGAGGTATAGCCTTTTCCTTATGAAGCTGGTAAACTAAAAGACTTTTAGCTTTGATTAGCGGCGGTTTATATTCAAGATCAACATCAATTCAAGATGCTTAAACTTTTATCTAGTATTCGACTACCAGGACGCGAATAGCAGTACCTGCTGAATTAGATTGAAACTTAATATCTCGGCAAGAAAAAATGTTTCAACAGAGTGGAATTTTATTGGCATACGAAACTATCAAACAGCTGGACTCACATATCAGCCTTTTCCAAGTTTGAGTTCCAAAATTCTGCATTTCAAAATGGTTTATGGACGGAATCCTCTGAAAAGTGAGTCTCTCATAAACTTTCCGAATAACATATAGGCAAATCATCAAAAAGTGAGCTTCTCGACTTTTTTTTTTGGTTCCTTACATTCTTCTCTTTGATTGTTTATTTTTGCTTCCTAACCCTAATCCGCCTACCCGATGACAGAGTCACTGTTTCAGTTTCAAGAGATCTTTCTGAAAAACAAATCCATTGTAACTTATCGACCTTGTTTCTCTACGAAAACACTACGTAGAAATGAAAAAAAAGTTCGGATTGTAAAGGGTTTTCAAAAAAGAACACATAAAATTCAGAAAAATGCATGAAATCTTTATTTGGATCGATAGTACGGTCCATATAATTTAATGTTTGAAGATTATTTCTTGCAAATGTTGACCTTGACTGCGCCTCAAATGGTCCATCCGCTTAGTCCAATTTTGGCATACTCTTTCCAACATTTCGGCCGGTATCTCACGAATAAATGCTTCAATGTTGTCTTCCAATGCGTCAATTGAAGCGGGCTTGTCTGTATAGACATGAGCTTTAACATAGCCCCACAAAAAATAGTCTAAAGGCCTTAAATCGCACGATCTAGGCGGCCAATTGACCGATCCCGAACGTGAAATAAAATGTCAATAAGCCCATTTTTGTGCGTGCTGTGTGGCATGTGGCACCGTCTTGTTAAAACCACATGTCATGCAAGTCAAGCTCTTGCATTTTGGGCAAAAAAAAGTTGGATATCATCTCACGGTAGCGCTCACCATTCTCATCTTTGAAGAAGTACGATCCAATGATGCCACAAGCCCATAAACCGCACCAAACTGTGACTTTTTCTGGATGCATTGGTAGCTCTTGCAATGCTTCTGGCTGATATTCACTCGAAAATCGACAATTCTGCTTATTTACGTACCCATTGAGCCAAAAATGAGCTTCGTCGCTGAACACTTTCTTAACTTTCTGAACTTTCTTAACAGAGCACGCATTTTGAAAATAAAATTCAATAATTTGCAAGCATTGTTCGTTTGTAAGACGATTCATGGTTAAATTATAAACCAAACTGAAGATGTTTGACAGTGAAACAAAACACGAAACGTGCGTCAGCTGTTTAAACCAGTGTCGCCAAAAAGATAATAGCTAAAAAATCACCCTTTATATATATGTAATGTGTATCTAACTTTTTCTTTTTCTTTTTTTCCCCCTTTTATTGAAGTTAAAATTTCAATTCACGATTAACTAGCCTGGGCCCCTACTCTGTATTTTAATATCTCAAATTGTTTTTGTTTTGTGTTCATATTTCTGCTAAAAGATTCCCTGTAATTTAATTTATTTACTTGTTATTATTTTCAAGGTTTTTACAGAAAGAACTAACATTTTAAATCGTTTTTTCTTGCTTCCGTTATCACATTCGTTATTGAAATTTTTCGTATTTGAAAACTTTTGGCATTCGGAAATGAAATTCCAAGTACAAAAATTCCACTTTCAGAATTTTTATTTCGAAAGTAGTAAATTTTATTCCGCTTTAGAAATAGAGAGTACAAAATATACGTTTTCGGAAATTTATATTATCGGAACGAAATACAGAGTAGGGGCCCTGATCTCAAATGTATTCTATTCAATTTAATTTAGTTTTCAATTTATGTCCTTTTACACTTAATTAAATAAGTTTTACGAATTGTTGTAGGCCTTGTAGTCCATTGTAAAAGCTTTGAAATAAATAAATGAAATGAAAACTCTAGATGCCGAGATGCAGCCAAAATGTGCGAACAAGTAGTTGAAAACTACATCAAAAGAATCCCATGCAAGTTTTTTACGCTTAAATTTGTATCAAAAATCTATCGGCGTTTAAAACTCGAAAACTGAATGGCCTTATACCTCACACACCATTTGTTTTACGCCGAGGCGAATTTATTGAAATCTGAAAACTTAACTGATAATGCGAATGTCCCTACAGACTCCAAAAAGTGCTTATCATTGGACTGAACCTTTTAAAACGTGTCACTGCCACATCTCCACGGAGCCATCTTCATCCTAAGTCTACAAAGACTCAAATAAAACACAAGCTTTTTTTTATCTATAAAATCAACGACAAATTTTTAAATTTTATTAATAAAAAAAATACATTTTTTCAAACTTTAAAAGTCCCAAACAATTGAGAGAAACACTTGGGAGCACTTTTAACGTCGAAACCGTCTTATAGAAGAAAATATCTAAGAATACCAACGCAAGTGTAACACTCACGGGTATCGTTTTTAATCTGTGAAAGAAATAGTCAGTCCCAGGATGAAAATGTCTCAATCCAGTCCATTCGCCATTGACAACTTACATGGATATGTAGATTGCTGATTGTTTGCACTCCAGGCATTGCCATCAGGAATTCCATTCATGGGCGTCGACGAGGGGAACGTGTCCATCCCGGCTGGCGATTGCATCGACATGTCGTTTTGGAATTCCGGATAGCTAGTGATCGGGCTTCCGATAGGATCCATTGATCCCATGCCCGAGAAATCGTTGTGCTTGTCGAGACCGCTGCTCATGTAGCCCTTGGCGCCCATTGTCATGTTGGCAAACTTCATCGGATACGACGAGGGGCCGCAATTCGGATTCGGCGAATTCATGCAGCCCGACTTGCCCTGACACATCGACCGTGGGCAATTGTCCTGGAGGCCGTTCCGCCGCCAGCAGTCACAGTTGGTGTACATGCGGCTGCCCCGAAGCTCGAAGCTGTGGTTCTTGTTGTTTCGTCCGTTCGGTTGCTGGAAGATAGAAACAAGAAGACGGTCGTTAGGCCAGAGGTGCCATCGAAAGGGATGCTTATCAAGGCAGCCAAGGCTGCCCCTAACTTACCTTGATAAGCATCAGCGGATGTTAATTTTTTGTGTTATTTTTTTGTGGTTATTTTTTTGGTTTTTGGTTTTTTTTGGTTTGTTTCGTTTCACAAATCGGTTGGAAGGTAGACAGATTGTTTTGTTTACTTTCGTTGTGCCTCATTGTGGTATTTTTTGGTTTTTTTGGCTTTTTGGATCTTTTTTTTTTTTGGTTAAAATAAAACATGCCGGGGCTGAGGGGCAACGCATCCAGTGTTGAAGTACGATGCGTACGGCATACTCCGGCCGCATTGAAGCCCCTGAGTGTATCCATATGCAGCGGAGCACGGCGGGGGCTGCATATAGCCGGCTGGGCTGTGGCCATATGAGGTGACGGCAACACTGGGACAAGAGCCACATCGATTCGGGCCAGCAGCAGCACGACAGTGACCCATGCCGGGACCTACGATACGATAGGTCCCGAATGTCGGATATGGCTCGACCTGGACCGGGGCACTGGGACCGCAGGGATTACTCGATGTATGCTGGTGGCACGGATATGATGGCGGCGGGATTGCCCGCGGGGCGCAGAAGCTTCGTGATGTGTTGGGGTGGTAGACGAAGGTCTGGCGAATCTCACGCGTCTCGGACATTCCTTGGGGGCAGTAGGATGGTGGTGAATACGAGGTATGCGGCACCGGTTGGCTGTAAAAGTGCCCAGGCGGAGGGGCTCCCGCATAACCTCCAGGCTGCTGCTTTTATTTTGATAGTTTTTTTTTATTTTTTATTTATTTTTTTATTGGTTTTTGTGTTTGTGAGAGTTGATCTCAAAATTAAAACTTACCTCATATGATCCAGCTGTTGGATCGCATTCACCGCCTAGAGGCATACCCAAAGACGGATCGCACATTTTCAAAAGTGTTTCGGTACTTCAAAAAAAAAAAACTTCAATTCTGCAAAAAGAAAAGACAGACGACGAGACTTAAGATTGGATGGAAGGACTGGCGGCTTCGGTTGGAAAACTTACCAATTTTTTGAAACTGTTTTTGAATTTTTTTTGTTTCTTTGGATTCACTTAAAATTTTGCGTTCCTTATTTTATCGAGAGCCATACAAAATATAATGAGAAAACATTTTCAAAACGAAATGAATTTGTTTTCGATTTATTTTTGGGTACTGTGATTGCTGTGGGCACAGTGGATTTTTGCTGAGTGGGTTTGGTGGACTTGGAAAACGGCGCCATGGCGGAAGCTTTTCGAGGGACATGATGCAAGCTATTGTAACCATTGAAGCACTTTTTGACCAGCCCGAAACCAGTTCAGTTTATCAATGGCGTTGCTAATGATCTGTAATAGTATCGATGAAAATATCCTCATGTAGGACTAAAGCCAGCGTTTTAAGAGGACTATACAGGGTGAGCCAAATAGAAGTTTCTTTTGAAAAATGGAATAAAATGCACACAGTTAATCTTTTCCTATGTATTATGGGTTTATTAAAAAGAACAAACATTCCCATTAATTATGGATCACAACGTTGTTTAGGTGGCCCCTTGCCGACTTCGCAGTAACGCATTTTGTCACTCCATTTATTTAAGACTTTGTTGATGGTTTCACGCTGTAGCTCACGGATTGCTTGGATGATATTGACCTTGTGTGCTTGAATCCCTTCTGGATTGTTGGCATAACATCGGTCGTTCACGAATCCTCCGAAAAAAAAAGTCCAAAGGGATCACAAATCGCGGCTTCGAGGCGGCCAATTAATATCGCCAAAACGGCAAATAATACGATTTCTTCCTAATGTTTGGGTGACACAGACCTCGGAAAGAAACAAGTTTGCAATATATCCCAACGTTGTTGAAGCGGTAAGCGACTCATTTCGACCCGTGGAGGTATGATGCTGACTTTCTGTCAAGATTTCCAGTGGGAAACAGTATTGTAAAATTTTTGAATACCCGGTGATTAAAGTTCTTTTGTCTAATTTCTTAGGATCGCACTCTAGACATCGCTTCTTACTTACAAAAATACCCATTAATGTGAGCATAAGGCGTCGGACATAAATGTAAGTGTATTTGCTTCGGAAAATCACTCAAAACATAATTTTATAAAATGTTTTTTATCATCACTTGAAAGTCATCGGTCGTAAGTTTTTATTGTGAAAATGTATTTTGATTTGTGTGAAAAATCCAATTGCTGGATTATTGTTTTCGTCGTTTTTATATTTTTTCTTTAGGATTTTTAAAAGATTGGTTACTAGATGGATGGGTTTATTTTTTTATAAAGTTATTTTTGTGATTATTAGAGCAAATAGAGAGAGTTTGAGCTGTTTGAGAGACCCTCCCGTAGCTCTTTCCGGTACTGCGTAAGATTCTTAATCAGAAGGCTGGAGTTTGCCCACACCTTGAAAATTTGATAAACTAACAAAAACCGGGGATAGTTGTATGGTGTGAACTGCTAAAGTCAAAAAGTTTAACAGGATTCTGATACAGAAAATAACACCGAATTTTTTGAGACTTATTTTACGCCAGAGCCTTCCTAGAAGCCTCCCTAAAAACACAAAAACCAAAAAAGAAACAAAAAAAGAAGCAAACCTAACCTTTTCTCACAAAAAATATTGTTTTTTAGCTTCCATAGTTTGGAATACCTTAAATAAATATTTCAAAGACAAAAATAAAAAGCATAAACGATCATGAAGATTAACTTTAGGTATTACGTTGAAAATCAACGATTAATTTGACTTGCAATACGCAATTGATTTTGTTTATTTTTTTTTTCTTCGATCTTTTTAGAGGTTTTTTCGATGCTACACAGCGTTATATCGTTTAAATAATTTTGTAGGGATTTCTAACCATTCACAAACATATCCAATTAGACGATTTTAAATTTTGAATTAAGTTGGGCAAGATACACAAAATTATCTGATCTGGAGTAAATCTGACAGTTGTGTGAGTCAAAGACCAGGGACATTAAAAATAGAGTGAAAATTTTACAAGATTTTTTGTAAAAGAAAATTATCTACTTCTTAGAAATAAAAAAGGCGGGTTTAAGGTTGGCCGTTCAATTACAGAATAATTCATTTTTTTTTATTTTCAGCAATATTTTTTAGTACTTTAGTACATCAATTTTGGTTGAAGTGCGGAATAGCATCATTGCCATTTCTGCACTACTTCTGACGAAACATAGAGATTCATCAAAAATCTTTGAAATGGTGTTTATTGAGCTTTATATTAGCACAAAAATATAGTTATTTTCAAAAAAAAATTTCAACTTTGGTGTTTAGAAGGGTGTACTCATTTGAGTACACTGGCCAGATGTGGGTGCATTCTCGATCTAATTATGAAAAATTTTAAAACATTTTTTTTCGATGCAAAGAGTGGTTTGACACCGCTCATAAATGCATCGAACTCTGCGGTGATAAATTTTACACCATAGTTAAATTATCATGTTTTTTTGGGAAATGTCCTCCATCACTGCGAACAAAATTTTTTGGTACATTTGGCTTATTTGGAGCTTTTTTAGATGACTCTGAGCATAAATAAGTCCTGGCTATACATCCTAACAAATGAAAGAAGATCATGGTTTTCTTTATTTTTCGCAAGTCGCAAAGCATTCACTGCCATTGAGTTTAGCATGTGTGTAAACAAAGGTCACTACCACTTTTTACCCTTTATTTCTTTGCGGTAGCAATTTACAAATTGGTCGTGAAGATCGACTCCACTCATGGCTATATTGTATGCAACCAGAAGATTTGGCTGAGAAATGACTTCTTTTCTCTTTTCTGTTGCTGACCATCTCTTGACTTTTCCAAGTGGTTCCAAGTTGTCGTAGTTTTTTGCAACAGTTACAACAGTGTCGGGTTGATAACCACTAGCTCTCTTTCATGTCCATCATCTGGTATATCCTCAATACCAATGTAGAGCTTGGAATAACGATTGCCATAAAAGCTACCACAATTTATAGTTGAAAAAAACATTTTTCTGCGAATCCAGTGAAAAAAAATATTTAGCATGGTTTTGGCCAGTGTACTCAGTCGAGTACACCCCTTTTATGGACGACTTACCACGCAGAAGAAAAAATGTGTGTTTGTAATGTATATGCAATCTTTTTTCTAGATAATATATCTAAAGAATAGTAATCATTATTCAATTGTTATTCAAAAGTTAAAATTTTTACTAACATATTACTTTTGCAAAGTCACAAAATTGCTGCAAACAAGAAAGCCTCGATACAAAAATTATTGAGAAAATATGCAAATGGCTTCCAATCACTACAAATTCACTACCAGTATGAAAGCACATGCCAATAATTTGTTCCCAATCAAAAAAAACCAAAATCAAAACCTACTTTTAAAGAAAAATCAAAATAAAAATGCACAAAATACTGTACTCAATTGAGTACAGTGGCAGGTAATGGGTTAAAATAAAAACAAAGTTGTGCTCCTTCCTGACTCCCTTCAGGTTTCTTTTGTCTCCGACTCCCCACGCTCAGCCAAAATCTCGGAATGTGGTTCCAAGAATCATGTCTTGCTTCACTAGCATATGCCCCAAATTTGACAAACTAAGAGTTTCCAATAAGTGAAAGTGGTTCCAAAAGAAAGACCTTTCTTGGCCACCTCTAAGTTTGTCTCCGAGAAATTCTCTCTCTAAAGAATCAACTTTCCTTGGTACACATACCCGCCTCACCATCAACTTTCCTCCAGCTTATCCCCGGCAAGTGACAAAAACTAACACTTCAACTCGACAACGGTCCATTGTCCACAGCGAGATGACCAATTGCCAGCAAATCCCTCCGTCTGGTCAACGAAAACACTCATCAGTCCATCCACCCTCCACCCCAAAGACGAAACAACACACATACACACGGCAGGAAGTAAAAGAAACAAAGCAACTGTTCAAGTTCCCTCGGTCAGACAAATTGATAGGATTAGGGTATGTAAATACAAAGGATGTCACTTCATTTATCACCGAGCAGCGAACAGTGAGCAGTGAGCGTTGAGCACCGAGTCCTTGCGGCTTATCGCGTGTTAGACACCAGAGCCACCAACCGCCCGGCTCTCGGCCAGAAAAGAAATGCGAAGCCATAAATCCCCAAAATACACACACAGATACAGCCACACGGAGATTCAATGTATCGCTCTTGGAATTTATTTCGTCCTTCGTCCTTAAGTATCCGTCAACGTCTCATTTGGAGCACTTAATTTTTTATTTTCTTCTGTTTTTCCTCATTTCCTTCTTTGACGTTTATCATCTGTCAAAGTTTGTCATCCGTCCGACAATTATGGACAAACAAAAAATAAATTCGTCCTGAAAATCCTTAAAAATTGCAAAGCAAATACCAGAAACCGCCTTAATGAGACAACAATGACGGATGACGAAGCTTTGTCCCGCATGCAGAAAGCAACGCTTCGGCTTTGGCGTGGTCCAAAGAAAAACAAAGACGACGCACAGCCCACCAACCACCCGCAATCACAATCACACACAAAAAATGAAAAAAAAAAAAAAATCCCAAACGAACTCAAATCCTGTTACTGTTAATTTTTGCAACGTCACGAAATGTTTTAGTCCTGCGAACTCGTATGCATACGACGAATGCGAATGGAGGACATCTTTTTTTTTGTTTTCATCTTCCTTTCGTTGTTTTTTTTCTCCCTCTCTGTCTGATTGTAACGCGGCCACCCCCACCAACTCTTACAAGGATCTGTTCATAGGTTCATTGGAAATTACTCTGATTTACGAATCAAAAAAAAAAAAATTGGAAAAGGAAATGTCCTGCGAAAGATATTCATTCCTCAGCAAATAGCGGGACAAATGGGAAAAATTAATGTGCCGGTAGGTTTGGTTTGTTTGCATTCCCGCACACCTTTCGCATGAGAGAGATGAGGCGGTGGTTACGACTGATGTTGGAGGTCCTTCGGAAGGTTTCGATAATGAAAGGATTTTTATTCAGAGCGAGGAATTTTTTTTTTCGGTCGTGTTTTACTTTTTTTTTTAATGAATCGTAATCGCCTTCAGAGTGGCGTGGATTGGAAGTGCGCGGGTGGGAGGAGTTTTGAGTGTATTTGCACTTCTTTTTGATGCACGAACGGAATCTCTGGACTGAGTTCTAGAATGGACTAATATTAGAGTAAGGGACTGTAAGGTGTGTCGAAGAGTGGGCACACAAACTGAGTGCCTGCCCGCGATAGTCGGTCTTTGAATACTGTCAATGGGAATTCAGTTTGCACAGGCTGAGGCTTTAGAATTTTTAACCCATATCGATAGGACGACTGCCCTGGACTTTTTTTTAGAAGAAAGCGATTCGCCAACTTCATGTGAATTTAAGGTCTAACAACGAATGATTACTCTTGTAAGGACTGCTATAGTTGACCAACAGGACAGCAAAGGGTCAAGTCATGCACATGAGAGATAGAAAGGTCCATCTACCTATCTACTACTGTGGCCAGTTGTATGGAGAACATGCTCAAAACGCAAAAATATACATTTCAAGAGCAGCATAGAGATTCGTATCGTTGGAAAGGTAAAATTCCTCATCAAGTTGGTAAACTTTTAAGGCGTTGGAGGTCGCAGGCTTAGAAGGCAAAGCGCTGAAAGGTAGGATTTTTTTGCAAAAAGCACGGAATGTGTTTTGCTTGTTGTTCATAAAAAACAGGAAAAAATATATTTCGCACTAATTTAAACAAAATAGAAATATATGCCGGTATTCTATGAATATTAGAGAATACGCGAATTCGCTTGATCACAAACGCACCCTTAATCTTTTAAAAGAAATGAACAGGCACTGCAATACCTCTCCGATTCTCAGAGAAAGAGCAGTAAGCTCGCATAAATAGATCTCGACCCTAAAAGACTTACATGATTAAGACAGTTTCTGAAGAATCCTCAACATTTCGTTGTGTGAGAAAGAATGAACATCAGCTGGGAACAAAATAAAATCAAAAAAGCAGAAGGAAAAAACAAACTGGTTAAAGAAATCAGTAGAATAATCCCAGATGGTTACACTGATGCTTTAAACTCTCGAGTAATTTACTTTCAATGTCGAGTTTTGAGATTTTGTGTAGCTTTGGGGCTCTTATGCTGGGTCCGGTGGCATAATATCTGCAGTGTTTCAATAAACAACTATCTGTCGTCTTTTGTATGCTTGCTACAGATGATTTTCTGGAAGGAAATAAACGTAGTCATCATTCGCAAAGCAAGAAAATGTTGGCAAAGCAAAACGGAGCATTGTAGAAAGTCCCAAGAATAAAAGGCTGGCATGTTACCAGGGAATGTGTAATGTTATAGAAAATTGATAAATTTATATTTCTAATAAGGTCATATACGATATTTTGTGGGAAGCTTTTCTACTCTGCCTCCTTGGATAGCTACAAAGCGACGATGAATGTAAACGTTGATCTTAGACTCTGCGAACTGGATTGGCGAAATAATAGACAAATGAGGTTTAAAGAAACTTAGAAAATGTTATTAAGAGCCTACGAAGAAGAATGATGTAAGAGAATCCTAAGATGTGGAAGGCTTTTTTTCTGAGATGGAGAGATAGAGTTAGTGGGCGCCGTGGCTCAATCGGTGGCTAGTGTGTCGGATTGTTAAGTGAGAGTACCTGAACCAGCCCAAAAAAAAAAAACACCACAAACACTTTTTACGGCTCTGTCTCTAGCGAATGACTGATAACCCCCTGGAGTACTTCTGTCAAGAAAAGCTTTCGCAATTAGCCGTTCGGAACCGGCATTAAAAACAGTAAGGACCACCTACATGTGTCAAATTATAACGCGCACAATACAGTGGATTAGATATATTTAATCTGAGACAAAAGAAGTCAAAATACAACAATCAAAGAGAGGGTTATGAATCCACACAGGCGGTGATCCAAAGTCACCGTACCCGAAAAGTACTAGATATTTTGTTAAACATTATATTAAAATAAGTATTATAACTGCATTTGTAATTTGTTTTGATTTGTGTTTATATTATTTGGTAAGTTTGTGCATAAGGTACAAACATTATTTCACCATTGATACGCTTAAGTGGCCTTGATAAAGGAAAAAGGTGAGTGTGAGACACCGCCTGGACGGATTCAGTTCATAAGCAATAATGGCGGTATATGTATGTTTTCTACAGTAATAAAGGGTGATTTTTTTGCTATTATCTTTTTGGCAACACTGGTTTAAACAGCTGACGCACGTTTCGTGCTTTGTTTCACTGTCAAACATCTTCAGTTTGGTCTATAATTTATCAATGAATCGTCTTACAAACAAACAACGCTTGCAAATTATTGAATTTTATTATCAAAATGCGTGCTCTGTTAAGAAAGTTCATTTACCGAAAAATTGTGTTTAGCGACGAAGCTCATTTTTGGCCCAATGGGTACGTAAATGAGCAGAATTGTTGATTTTGGAGTGAATATCAGCCAGAAGCATTGCAAGAGCTACCAATGCACCCAGAAAAAGTCACAGTTTGGTGCGGTTTATGGGCTGGTGGCATCATTGGACCGTACTTCTTCAAAGATGATGCGAATCGTAACGTAACTGTGAATGGTAAGCGCTACCGTGAGATGATATCCAACTTTTTTTTGCCCAAAATGCAAGAGCTTGACTTGCATGACATGTGGTTTTAACAAGACGGTGCCACATGCCACACAGCACGCGCAACAATGGACTTATTGAGAGGCGAGTTCGGTGAACATTTTATTTCACATTCGGGACCGGTCAATTGGCCGCCTGGATCGTGCGATTTAACGCCTTTAGACTATTTTTTGTGGGGCTATGTTAAAGCTCATGTCTATACAGATAAGCCCGCTTCAATTGACGCATTGGAAGAACATTGAAGTATTTATTCGTGAGATACCGGCCGAAATGTTGGAAAGAGTATGCCAAAATTGGACTAAGCGGATGGACCATTTGAGATGCAGTCAAGGTCAACATTTGCATGAAATAATCTTCAAACATTAAATTATATGGACCGTACTATCGATTCAAATAAAGATTTCATGCATTTTTCTGAATTTTATGTGTTTTTTTTTTTAAACTTTCCTATAGCTTTAAAAAAAAAGCCCTTTATAACTCTAGATCTTACGCCACAAAACACAGAAAATTTGTTTCAAAAGTTTCAAAAAAAAAACGTCTTTTCTTTTATTAAACACATTTTTAAAGTTTGGTACACTTAGGCCAAGGCTAGACCCATTGGGCTGTCCCTATCGCTATTTCCGAGGTGTACCTTGAATGCGATCCCGTCAGAGAGGCGACCTCTCGGCAGACCCAGGATGAAAAGGTTGGGCCCACTCCAGAATCTCGCCTCTCTCTCGGCAGACTCAGGATGAGAAGGTAGGACCCACTTCAAAATCTCGCTTGGTTACGCTGGGCATACCTCCTGATGAGTTGGAGTCAACGGCGGAGGATCGGTTTGCCCGGAGATCTCTTCTGCGTGCATTGCCTCCGCGACCCCATTAGTGAAACACGCGGTCAAGATGATGATGATAAAGTCCTAAAATCTACTAATTAGGTGGTCGGCATTGATCGACTGCCTCTATCTTTCGTCTTCAGAGATCACCAACTTTGTTAGGGGCCTAAGTCCCCTATTAAGGTTCGCCTTTTCCTTACGATCCTTACCAAAACCAAGCCCCCAACTCATTAACCATGTCAACCATCAACCAAGTCGACTTCACACACATAACACCCGTCCTCTGGATGCTTCCTTCTTATCTTTTGTGTCCTCCGTAAGCCTCCTCCTGATGCTAGAATAGCCCCACTGTCGTTACTTTCACCCACGATCAAGTAAGACGTCCGAGACATCAGTGTTCTCTACCGAACACGCGTAGGAATTTGATCGAAATTTGCACAGTTTGAGAGACTTTTCAACAGCGCCTAATGGCTATGCAATGAATTCATTTCACTGCAGACACAAACCAAGAAAAGTAAGAAAAACACACCACCACTTTTTACCTAAACATATCCTGTAAAATTTTTATTCCGAAAAAAAGTAGAAAAAATAAAATCCTGTCAAATTGGTCTTTGTCAAGCTATAGCTGCAGCTCCTTGGAGTCGATTTCCAGCCTCTCTTTCGGTTTCTAAGTTAGAAAATGTTTGCCTACAAGAAAGATTAGAGGTATACCTTCCACTCGAAGGACACAGGACGAGTGAGAGAACTCACCAGCTTAATAAAGTTTCGTATCCACCGCGGTTTTCACCTGCGGGCAAGTGGATCTGGGTCTGAGTCTGAGTCAGAGTCTGAGCACGTTCATATCGTTCATATCGTTCACATTTAGCACTTGACCGGAGGACATTTATGATGAGGATCCGCGCCACCGGCGGCCTTTCGATGATATCCATGATGATCTACATGAAGTTGTTCTGGATGATGATCGGCGGCACCATGTTTCGTACATAAGTCGTCCTTGCAAGTCTTTTTTCTAGGATCGGTTCCCATTGTCATGTAGGCATACTTGAGCGGATACTTTGATGGACAGCAGTGTGGCTCGGGCATGCGCATGCAGCCCGCTTTACCCTGGCACATCGAACGTGGGCACTGGTCCTGGAGGCCGTTCCTTTTCCAGCAGCCACAGTTTGTGTACATAACGCCGGCTCTCAACTCCCTGCTGCTACAGGTTTTTGGCTGAAACGAAAAAGCAAAAACAAAGAGAACAAGAACAAAAGAAGAACTTCGTGGGGGTGGTGCTCGAGAGGTTTCGAGGGTGGTGGTGGTTTATAGGTTTAAAGGACGACGATGAATGTGCTCACCTTGATAAGCTAAGCTTTTGTTTAGTTAATTTTTTTCATTTTTTTAACACGCCATATAAGGTGGGCCGGGCAAACATGGACCGCAAGGTCCTAATGGCCCACATGGCCCACAAGGTGCACAGGGGGAACACGGTCCACAAGGGCCGCATGGGCCACATTTAGCAACAATGGGCCCATTAGGCATTGGAAGGCCACAAGGGCCGCATGCTCCAGGGCCGCATGGCCCGCATGGCCCGCAGGGACCAGGACCGCATGGCCCGCAGGGTCCGCAGGGGCCGCAAGGCCCACAGGGACCGCAGGGGCCCGGACCGCAAGGGCCGCACGGCCCGAACGGTGAGCAAGGACCGCAGGGTGGAAATGGTCCACAGGTGAGCGGTCCGCACGGTCCACACGGCTCACAAATCGGATACTGTCCGCCCGTAAAGCACGGCAGCGGACCGCAGCCAGCAATCGGTGTCGGCGGACACGGCTGACTGGGCTTATAACGAATAGGTCCATTCTGGTAGCAGCAATACTCCCGCGGCGGGGGTATATCGATCACTTGCGGCTTCGGCTGACACAGGAACGTCTGGCACACTTCACGAGGCTCTGTTATCCTCTTCGGATAGCACACCACATACGGATCCGGAATCATGGACGGGTAATATATGACTCTTGGCTCGCGAATCATTTGCGAGACCCACGTAAGTTTTGGGACTTTTATAACACGCGTTACATCCACCACCTTGGGTATAGTTATTTGACGACATCGATTCACAACCATCGGTTCCGGCACGATTTTTTGATTGAACACGACTTTCTTTTTGCAAATTAGGCGAGGAGGCTGCTGTATTGTGACGCATTTTGGTAAGGGGGGCGGTGGTCTTGGCGCACATTGCGGTAGGGCTTCTAATTCAGCTCCCGAATAACATTGAGGCGATGGCTGTTTGTAAAGTGGAAACCAAAAAAAATATCTCTACCGAGCTACCACACTCTCGCATCTCTTACTCACCTCGTACGGCCCCGTACAGGGGTCGCATGGAGCACAGCATGGAATGCAAGGATCGCACATTATGTTTTTGTTAGGTTTATCCTCTGCAAAAAAGAAAAGGACATCAACAAAATGGGATAATGCATTTCTTTGTATGCACATCATCCACTTACCTTTTTACTGAATTTTTATATTTGTTTTAAAAAATTTTATTTAACGAAAATTTTTTGAGTTGTTAAAGGGGAGCCAAACTAAAATATAATAATTCATTTTCGAAATTTTTCGTTTTGAGGTTTTCTCATAATTTTTTTGCTGGGTGCTAGATGTTTTCTTATTGCGGGGTTGTTTTTTTTTTTTTCTCCCCCACTTAGGAGGCGGTTGGTGGTAGTTTGTGTGTAACTTCCTTTTGTGAAGTTACTCATGTGGAGTTTTGGCTAATTGTTCGGGAAAGAGGATAATATTGGCTGGCTGATTGGACTCTACATTATTGTAAATTTCTTTGTCATAAGAAGAGGCGGATTCATTTAAACTTCAGAGCCTATGCATTTCTTTATTACTTAAGAGTAAATATATAGCGGGGTTCACACCTAACTACAAATTGTACAATTTGCTTGACAATCCTGCTTGACTGAAGACTGCAAATCGTCAATGTGAACGCGCGAAACTACTAATCGGCAGACTTGTAGTCAGGAAATTCAATATTTTTAACTTTTTACATCGATTGAACGATTTGTAGTTGAGTGTGAACACTTGTCGTCTAATTTCGGAGTATTTTTAATTTTTCTTTGTGATTTCGATGGCTGAGCATCTCAGCGGAGCATGGAAAAATAATTTTGGCTAGAGTTTTTTGGCCTAAAGTTGTCAAGCAATGTAGTTAAATGTGAACGGTAAGGCAAATTTGTTTGTCAAGCAAATTGTACGATATGTGTAGTCAGGTGTGAACCCCGCTTATAAAATATTTACTCTGAATATAACAAAAAAACTATATATTTAAATAGTTTTCATATACCTTATGATCAAAAAAGAACTGGAATTTTATTAAAAAACGCAAAATTTCAATTTTTAATAATTTTCTTTATTATCACCTTCAAAGTATTCTCCTCCTGCGGCAATACATGCATGCCAACGCTTGATCCAATTTTCCATACAAGTTTTATAGGCCGCCGAAGGTATGGCTTTTAGTTCACGCAGCGAATTCTCTTTTATGGCCTCTATGGTCTGAAAACTCGTTCCCCGCAATGGCAATTTGAGTCTGGGGAAGAGGAAAAAGTCACACGGGGCCATATCTGGAGAGTACGGTGCTTGGTTGATGATATTGGTTGAGTTTTTGGCCAAAAACCACGCTGTTTTTGAATGAAATTCAGATTTTTTGGCACCAGCCGAGCAGCGACGCGTTTTAAACCCAAAACATCAGTTAAAATGTGTTCGGTTGATCCATAAGAGATGCCCAACAACACAGCAATCTCTCTTATCGGTGCAGAACGATTTTGCAACACGATTTGCTTCGCCGATTCAATGTTTTCTTCAGTAACAGATGTTGTTGGGCGGCCAGGGATCTCATCATGATCCAAGCTTGTACGACCACCTTTGAACCGTTTATACCACTCATATGTGTGTGTTTTTCCTAGACACGATTCACCAAAGGCCTTTTCTAACATTCTCAACGTTTCGGAACACTTAAATCCATTTGCAACACACAATTTGATGCACGCACGTTGTTCTAAATTTTCATCCATTATAAAAATCGCCACCAACTTATTTGTATAGACGTCAAACAAAAACTAATCATACGATATCCGTCAAAATTTGACAGAATATGTATAAAAGTGTTGCGAACGTTGAGAGAATAAAATTTTACCGATTGGACAAGCGCGGGAATTTTAAAATGAAAATTTCGGTTCTTTTTTGATCATAAGGTAGAGACAAGTCGATTTTGACAGCTTGTATCGGCCATATTGTTTTGAAAACATATGTCAAATAATTTTATCTTGATTTTGTAGGGCAATGGCCTCAAAAATTGTATCCCTACTTTCCTCCGTAACAAGAATCACTAGGTGTCAATCGGAAGGTGTAATTTATATTTGAGAGTAAAAACGAAAAGAAGCTGTGAAGTCAAATCTCTATTAGAAGCCACATGTTTGAGCAGAGACTTTAAATGACTTAGATTGATGAGATAGATTGGTTAATTATCTCATGGTATAGATATAAAGGTAATATGTTGCGCATGTGTCGGACAAAAAATTAAATAAAATCCAATATGGCTTAAAACGTAACCATAATTGCTGTGACAGTTCAATTCGGATAGACTATCGATAAAATATCACAGAAGTTGAAGCCATGGAGTTATTACATAGTTACAAAAATTATATTGAAAATTGCATATTACTTACTTACTTCCTTACGTGGCGCTACAGTCCAGGGTGGATCTGGGCCTCAACCAACATGCCTCTCCAACTGGCCCGGTTGTTTGCCAGCTGTTTCCAGTTTCACACACCAAGTTGGTTCAGGTCCCTTTCGACTTGGGTGCGACCCCTGAGGTGGGGTCTTCCTCTGCCGTGATTTCCCATGTTTCGAAGACCAGGCCGGAGCATTGGTGGAAAATTGCATATTAAATTCTCTTAATTCTGCCCTTCGGACTCGGTACAAAAAACTATTCTCTACTGTTAACAGTGACATTTGTTTGTGTCGAGACAGGTACTATTTTGTGCAAATGTGTAATGCACAGGGTAATACCTACAGACAGTCTAAAAAGTATTTGCACACCCAGTTTTTTGAGGATTTTTCCTTTATCGGAAATGTTATTGGAATGGAAAGAAAGAGCAGGAAAAAACCTTTCTTAGAATACAAAAAATGATTAAAATCGCTTAACAATTACTCCAGTTATTCAGGATAAACACCAAAATCGATGTGAGAAAAGTATTTGCACAATTTATGTTGTGAGCGAAATACGAATGGAAATAAATGAGTTACAAGTACAAATGATATTTTGCGTGCAGTCTACTTGCTTCGATAATGTTTTGTGATTTGTGAAGCCTCAAATCCATAAGATTACGAAAAATTTCAGAACCCATTTGAAGCCTTTCCTCCAAAAATGCATTTTTTGGGTCGGTTTTGGTTGAAAGTCTTCTTGACAAATACAGTGCCCTAGGATGACACTTATCATGGCTCTAATTGTTGGTCAGCTCTGCCACAGGAGGTAGACTTGTCGTTTTTTTTATGGCTTGCGCCATTGGATGTGAAATCTTCGTAAGATACTAGCAACCCGTGTTACCAGCATGCACGATTCGCGGGATATTATTCTCCTGTTTCCTCGTGCCTGCGTACTTAAACACACTTCAGTCATCAACCACTCTCCCCGCGGGACTGCCGTTAGGTATTACTTCGCTGGGCTGGTTAGCTATTAAGCTCTATTTACTGCCTCTTGGGCTCTTCTGAGAGAGCTGATCTCTATCCACTCGTCCTTCGATCTAGTCATTTGGCTAACTAGACTTTCCGGGCTTGGTATGTTGACCCTCTTTTCTTCGAATCGTACGCAAGGGAATACTCCTCCTCTTCATCTGGGCATTCCTGGCACAGGGGCGAGCTGCGGAGATATTTCCGATAGCCAGACTGCCGTTTGAATTTCAGTGATTGGAATAATTGTTTCGTATAAAGACACGTTATGACATTTTGCCACCTGAGATCGATAGTTTTAAACGAATGGATCCTAATGGGTAGTCTCGCTATAGTGATGGACATGACCGGCATTTCCTCACCAGGAAGAAGAGCAGAGGAGGTCGCATGTCTGGCGAGTTCATCAGCGATCAGCAATAACTCGGGATGTTGCTGTGCCCAAGCCCCCAGGAAAGGTGAATCTCATCTAAAATCCGTTCTCAAATTCGTTCTAGGATCGGACCACAAATTTTATGCTCTCTGCCTTACAGCCGTGCAGGCTGTAGCCTGTCTGCGTGTATACTGCAGCTTTAAATAATAATGGGAGCATTATGATCGAGATTTTTGCTTGTCTCTTAGACAGTCAACCAGTCAACTTAATCAACCATCGTGGATTAAGAACCCTGGAAGGCTGGATGGTAGCTTTCTTGACCTGCTCAAAAATATTGATCTTCCAACCTAGTTTTTTATCTAATATAACGCTTCTCGTAAAAAGTAACCAAGTCTATTGGAAGGCAAAAAATTACATTACTCTTACAAAATACTGCAAAAATTTTAGAATAGTTCCATTTCTTCAGCTTTAATTTTTCTTATCCTTTATTTGATTCCAAGTCACGTGTTTCATTTTTTTACATCCTTCATAGTTTTAAACTCTGTGCTGTCTTGTGTTTAAGGTCAATTTAGAACGAGTGCTTTAAAGAATGACCTGTCTCAAGTTCCTTTTAACATTTTCGAGTTCACGTTCGAGTCTTTTGAAATCAATACCGACACACACGTTAAATAGACCTTCAGCAAAAACCGAAAATGTTCTTAAAATGAATCCACCCCAAAGTAGCCCATAAACAAACGGTAGAAAACAAGTTCCAAAATGTCAAATAAATCAAAAGTTTTTGAAATAAATTTTAGACAATTTGTTTACTCTTTTGTGGCCTCCCATCAAATTTCCAGTGCAAGTGTAAAAAAGTGCAAAAAAAAAAAACGAAAAGCTTTTAAAAAATGCCCGAGAGTGAAGAGAAAAAGTGTAATGTTTGTAATCCTTACTGCTACTCATGCAATCCCTGCTGTAGGCTGTGCGATCCTTGCGTTCTTTCGCAGGAAGTTGAATCAGAGGACAGCATTTGGGGAGCAGAGATAATGGCGATACCACAACGTCCTCCCGATCTGCCAATGCCACCGCCGATTTGTAGAGGCAAATGGCCCCAACGACGGCGGATTATTCCACTGCTGATGGAGCCGAAGTATCGCCTCAAGCTGAAGATGGTAAGTCTCAGGTGATGATGGCTAAGCATCTGCTTAGTTTCTCTCCTTTTTTGCAGCCAAAAATCTGTGTAGAGAAGAGGGTGAAGGCCGACAAGCTACTGAACACTTACAAGTGCGTCAAGGCAAACGGCGTTCAGGATGACGTCCCCAACTGGTTTGTGCTGGGAAATCCATTTCCTCGGCCTGGACCGGGCTATAATGGCCGCTGTATATTCTTTCCTAGAACCGGGCGATGCAATCCGGCTCCAAGTAAGTGAGTGTAGGGTGTGCGCGTCAGGAATGATTTGCTTCGGAAGCAATCACTGATATCGAATTCTAAGCCGTCTTAAGTCAGCTCAGCTCGGTTGCGGTCTGCTGCTGTTGTCTGAGGGCTTTTTTTTTTTTTTAATTAGGTGGACTTATGACAGATTATAATTAGAATTCTCTTGTTTATTCACTTGTCCCTCATTTTAAATTTTCAGTGTTGTTGATTTGAAGCCCACAATCTATAGGTTCGAGTTTTAACCCATTCAGGAATAAGATTCCTTTTGTTTACGCTTCAAGTGAAGTCGAACTTATTTCCCAACTGTTTTGGCTTAAAGTGTGCTAAGCTTTGAAAAAGGAAGTTAAAAAAACAAAGGGGTTTTCTGCTTTTTTCGAGGTTCCTATTTAAAATAACTCTTTGTCTTCATACTCTCGGAGTTATTGTCTCATTCTAGGAAATCCCACCATTTTGCCAGTAGACAATTTCGTTAGTAGAGCATCTAGGGCTGCCATTTTCAGTCCTAATTTCCCACGACCGTAGACTAGATGGAGATTTCGGAAGTTTTTGAAGACTTGTGATCATTTTAATACAGAAATCAGTACTCAAAAATGTTAAAGTGAACATAAGAAATTTAGAAAGTGTTTGAAAAGCATTTATTTTGGGATTTAATTCAAGAGACAAAGAACTCGAGGATTATAAAGGGTCCCTGTTAGTTTTTTAAGGGCACAAGGATATTTTTTTTCAAAGGTAAATAGACGCATTAAAAAAAGGAAACAACAGACGCATTAAAAAAAGAAACAACAGACAACAATACTTTCTTTAAAGTCGCTTATTTCCAAAAAGATTTGCAGTGAGCCTGGTGGACCAAATATAAGTTTCTTTCTTAAAATGCAATAAAATGAACAAAATTAAATGGATTCCATGTATTCAGGCTTTATTAGTTAGAGCAAATATTCCCATTACTTATGGAACACTAAGTCGCCTCTGCCATCGGAATTATGGAACACAATGCTGGCTGGACTGGCTTTGCAGTAGCACGTCGTTTAATGGAGCTAATTTTTATCATCCATGAAAGTTATATTTCTTTCATAAAGGAAAATCTTGTGACGAAGGAATAGTTTTGAACTAATTGCATAGTCTTAGACTGCACAGTTATATAGTTTTAGACAAAGAGCAAAGAGCCTAAATATAAATAGTTGTGACTATACTAAGTGCTTTGACATTTGCCGCTAGTGTCTGGCGGTGGCCTATGATGAAAATCAACAGAGTTTTTCTGGTATTGATTAGAGTTTAAGGTTAGATCATTTCTTGAGCCGCACTCTAATCCGTTTGCAGTCATTTATAAACTAAGCCCCACTGACACCTCCTCTTACTTTCAGTTACCAATGAAGCTCTCTATGGAGACGATGACGGCATTCCCGAGTATTTATTCGAGAAATACCCCAAGGAGTATATCATCATTGATCCGGTTGTAGAACCACCACCGCAATTGTTTTTGCCGCCATGTTGATCTATCAATTGGAGTTTTTCGAATTGGGTTTAATTGTTTGCTTGCATTTCGTTATTTAAATTATTTTGTGTAGTATCTAGTTATAAAATAAATATATTTAATTATGAAATAAATACATAAAATAATAACGGCACTATGTAATCTGCCTGAATGAAAAATGTATGAATGTAATTTATTTATCTAGAAGTAAAGGGTTTTCCAATAAGGACTTGACCATGATGCCAAAGTATATTACCTTCCATATTTGTATCACTGACAACTTTGAATTTAATTTGTGAACACACCCTTTCACTAATCATCTAACTGTCATTGTCAATTTATTCAGTAAACTCAACATTTTTATCATGGTTAAGTACACGACCGAGCAACGTCTGCAAATTGTAAAAATTTTCTATCGAAATTCGGAGCGTTAACTCCAATTTTCGGTCGTAATTCTCGCTCTAGTAGACGGGCAATTACAAGTTTAGTGCAATAATTTGAGTCTACACATCTGTTGTGTGATTTTGCCGTGCCAATGAGACGACAGGTCGGTCGAAGTGTGGAAAATATGTCGTTAAGGCGTCCGTGGCAAACGAACTAAATCAGTCAATTCTACGTCGCTCTCAATAATTGGGCATCGGGCAAACTACATTTTGCGTAAGGACCTTAGGTTACAAGATCAAGCTGAGTCAACAACTGAAGCCGATGGATCATTTGAAGCTATGTACGTTCTCCGATTGGGTCTCTGGAGAAGATGCAACAAGATGATAAATAATTTCATTGCACAATCATCTTCAGTGACGAAGCTCTATTTGGCTCAATGGGTTCGTCAATAAGCAAAATATGCGTTATTGATCGGGTCAAAATCCATGAATCACGACTTCATAAAAAAATGTCTGTTTGGTGCGGTTTTCATGTCGGCAGCGTTATTGGGCCACATTTTTTCGTCGACGATAACGATCGTTACGTTACTGCGAATGGCCAGCGTTATCGCGCCATGATTACCGATTATATTTGTCCAGAATAGGAAGATATGGACTTGAACTTCATGTGGTTTCAACAGAATGGTTACAGAACACGTTACAATCGATTTATTAAAGATTAAGTTGAAGTTTCAAGAAATGGGCCAGTCGATTGACCACCTCTTTCTTACTATTTAACGCCTCTAGACTATTTTCTTTGGGACTACGTTTAGTCATTGGTTTATGCCAACAAGCCGATGATGTTGGAAGAGCTCAGAGCCAACATTGAACGCGAAATAGCGGCCGTTTCGCCTGAAATATGTGGCCGAGTCATCGAAAATTGGATCCAATGAAACGTGCCCACGGTGGCCATATGAACGAAGTCCAGTTCCATTCATAAATGTTTTGATTGTACTTCGAGCCGATAGTAAAGTTTTTGAAATATCCCAAATGGTTTGCGTTTTATTTAAGAAAAAAGTTGTTAGGTTCTTTACTTCTCTGATAATGGTACAATAGATCTTTTAGATCGCAGTACTAGCGGCTCAATGAAACTTCCCACTTTCTTTAGAGAGAGAGAGAAATAAACCTTTCATCATCATCATGATCATCTTTTTGACCGCGTGTTCCACTAATGGGGTCGCGCTGTCAATGCAAGCAGAAGAGATTTCCAGGCAACTCGATCTTCCGCCGCCGACTCTAACACATCAGGAGGTATGCTCAAGCGTAATCAGGCGATATTTTGGACTTGATTCTGTCATCTCATCCTGAGTCTACCTAGCGGTCGCCTTCCTGACGGGATCGCATTTAAGGCACTTGGACATTCGTGCCACTTGACCAAACCAACGAAGTATAGATCTTTCAGTTCGAATAAGTAGCTGCTCAACATTTAGCTCAGCATGTACCATCGTGTTTCTCACCCTATATCGGCGAATTACTTCCATAACATCATGAAGGAATCTCATGACCATAGCTGAGAGTTGGTACAAATACCAAGTAAAAGACCGATAAGTTGGCCTTTACACGAAGCTCGGCCTTCCTGATTACAGATCTGATCCCATCACTTGTGAAAAAGATCCCGAGCTACTTGAACTTTTCCATGCAGAGTGAATTGAACAGGCGTTTTGAAAATAACTATAACCTCATCCCAGCATCGGTAGGAATGACCACAAACCTGTCTAGCGCACGTTGGAGTTTCGTCTGAGAGGACGTGAGGATAACTAACCTTTCA
Organism: Syritta pipiens; assembly: GCA_905187475.1. Taxonomy (NCBI): domain Eukaryota; kingdom Metazoa; phylum Arthropoda; class Insecta; order Diptera; family Syrphidae; genus Syritta; species Syritta pipiens. The sequence continues at coordinate 10,965,054 of LR994573.1, forward strand.
AAACTAAAAATAAGTTCCAAAATAGGAGTATCAGATATGTTGAGCCCTTGAATTGTCGAAAAACTTTATCGAGACACTTTCGAACTCTTTCTTTTCTTCTTCTTTTCGAAAGGCTCTGACTAAAGGAATTCTCAAATTGGACATAAAGAGGATGTAATTTATTTTCACCACCTCGATTCAATATTTGTTTGGTTTATGCCTTATTATTAATTTTAACGGCAGTTGCCGGAGAATATCCCGCACTACCTGGTCGTATGATTAATTCTAAAATACAAACTACTTTCTTATAATCTAAAACCTGCAATTTCCAACGAAAACCAAAGACTATGCGTCTTTCGAACATCCGTCGGCGACTTAATCGGAGGACGCATCGGTTGGCGTGGAAAGCGGTGCACTGTAACAACTGGCGTCGCAGATGGTGAGACGCCAAGGTTGCATGCTCACACGAATTGCAGTGTTACTCGTTAACTTGTAAAAGACGTAGACTCCTTAATTTATGTAAAAACCTTAGCCAAGGCTGTGCTCGAAAACTTCGTGTAACAACAAACTCAAGTTCCTAAGCTTTTCTTGCTTTGCAGCTCGACTCTTCCATTTCCATGTCGTTCAGCCCATTTCGTAGCTAAAATTGCTTGAAGTCTCCTTTGGAGAGATGAAAAAAATGCAACTAGATGGAGAATACATAAAAAAGACGACAGACAGAGACGGAAGGGATTCTATAAGGGTCTCGTTTTTCCTTTGGAACAATATCTTAGAAAATAATCCTGTGGCAAGAAATGAAGCATTCGAAGACGGAAGACAGACACTTGTCGACTTAAAATGCTGGGAAGTTAAGAGACCATCAAGTCTGTAATTAACAAGTTAGACCACGGAGGGAGTTTTCATTCGCAAAAACGGCCGTCCAAAATCACTGTAACCCCGCACACCGAGCTGTTTTCGAAATGAATTTAATTTTTTAAAGTCGCTTCGCATCTAAGGTGCCAGTGAAAATTTTGGCAATTCCTTTTCGTTCGGCTTTTAGGAAACAACCAAAATTTAGTCGCAGAAAAATAAATTCGAAAAAAAAAATAATAAAAGCTAAAAAAAATTCTTCGACTCAGGTCAGAAACTCATAATTATTCACCAATCACCTTCCTCCAGCAGCCCTTCTCTTTTCTCTAGGGCACCGAGATCTACTAAAAATCGTAAGGGGAAACAAAAGGAATACAATTGAAACGGATAAGAAAGAAAAAAAAAGTAATACGAAACAATCAAAAGATATAGAAGAAAATGTGTGATACATGGTACTCTCACACGGGCTTCTACGGAAGATGCGGTCCCTATGGAGCATATTCTACGTGTGGCCCATGCGGGGTTTTCTCCTGTGGACCCTACCCACCGGCTCCACCAACCCAACCCTACGCTTGTGGGCCCTGCGGAGTGCCAATTGCGTCAGGACCTCGTATGCCAAATGGCTCCGGCGGGCCGGCCGGTGCTCTGTATACCCAAGGTCCAGGCGCCCCGTACGGCCCAACTGGCCCATATGGACCATGTAATCCACATGGCCCATTCGAGCCCCTTGCGCCGAATCAGACTTATTGCCCTTACGGGCCGTGTATGAGTCCGCAGTATAGGGTTTGTTAAGTAGTTTTTAAGAAGCTTGATCGTTGAACGCTACCATTGGGGTAAGATTCGGAATAAACTCTTGGACCTTTCATTTCTTTTTTTTTTTTCCTTTTAATTTTTTTCACAGCTCCTGTGTCAGCGAAGGCGTGTCAAGTTATAAACTGAAGTTCGATGTGTACGTGAGCGGGCCTTTTTGTTGTTTTCTTCTTAAGTGTGAGTTAAGTGATGTATGCTTGACCTGTAGGGTTGACTTTACCAGTCTCGTGTACTCCAATAGATTCCAAAGCACCGTCATTCTTATTGTGCTATGGAAACTAGAGTCCATGTCCTGTGCCGGTGTGTCAACTATGCGGGAATGGATCAAATCCTAAGCTTTAACTTTTTTAAATGAGTATGCAGTAGTATGTAATTTGTTGATATCAATGAGCATTTGTAAATGGAATATAGAATTATGGATAAAAAAAACAACAAAAACAGGCGAGTTTTATTGTGGGGCGGGTTTTGGGGTGGAAAGAAACAGTTGGAGATTTTAGAAACTTGCATCTGGCCCACCTTGTAAAATCAATCAAGCGCTATAGGATCAGTGATGCATTTCTAGTACCCATTTCTTTGAACTTAGCCAGCGTTAGATTAATGGGTCCGTTTCAGATTAATGGGTCTGTTTTAAGCAAAAAATTTTAAGCAACCTTTTTGGAGTATTCGTCTTGGACGTGGTGTTTACGGAACAAACCAAGCCCATTCTTCCAAATCTGCCACCATTCAGCTGCGCCTGTTATTTTTTAACATTCTCCTATAGAAAAGTCAACCTCAAACCAACATATCTGCCAAAAAACGACCCCAGTAAAATAAAAATACATATAGTTTTCGATTTTTTTTTGTTTATGAGATTCTTTCTTTTTTTTATCGTCAATATTTGCCTTGCTCTTCGGAATCGAAGAGTTCTTTAGCTGCCGACTTTCTTTAGTTTCCTTTTTTTTTTCTTTTCGTTTTTCTTTTTTGATTTCACAACAAAGAATCCCGTTTTTTTTGTAGTTTTCATCGAAAAATTTTGAAAATTTGTTGCCTTGTGCAATTGTCGTTCACCGGCTTGGAAAGGATACGGGAAAAATTCTTCACCAAGTCGTGCGTCTCGGTTGTCTTCGTTAATTTAACGTGGTGGAGAAGAAAAGGCTCTGGGTGCCCCCCTCCCCACCAACAACAAATATGCGAAAAACAGGAAAAAAAAACATCAAACTCCATGTTAAGCTCGATTGTCGGCCAAAACGGCAACACTCAAGGCAACAGAAAATTTAGAGTCCTAAAGGTAGATTTGTCTGGATCCCTTGTTGCAGTTTTGATTTTTCATGCCCTTGGACGAACTTTAGTGTCCCTTTACAAGCAACAACCTTAAGCCCACACAAATTTAAGCAATGACAAGTTTCCAATTCTAAGCGGTTTCGGTTGCCCCAAAAGTTGTTGATTGAGGGCGTGGAAAAATTAAAGAGAAAAAAGAAAAAACTTTGATTAGAATGAAAATCTTCCGGGGCAACCTCCAAGACGGGGGATGTACATACCTGTTTCAGGAAACTAACAAGGGCAAGGCACTTTGGGACAGCAGGCAGTTGAGGCATAGCACCTCATTCGCCTGGTGTCCGTTCCGTGGGTCATGTAGGCAAATCTCAACGGGTAGGCTGCGGGGCAGCAACTCCCAGAGGCGAGGCCGCAACATCCGCAATTTAAAAGGCAGACCGATCGGGGGCACTGATCCTGGAGGCCATTACGCTTCCAGCAGTCACAGTTTGTGTACATGATGCCAGCCCTAAGTTCTCGGCTGCAGCATTCATCAGAGCCTGGGCCGTATGGGCCACAAGAGCCGCAACATGGTTCGCACATGGTTTCTTGTTTTGTTCCGAAATTAAGTCCAAAAAGCTGAAAAAAAAAAACGAAAAGGAGGTTATGGGCGGTTAAGGCTGGTGGGCGGGGATTCCTACTTAATGTAAAAATTTAGAATTTGTTTGGCCGAGAGACCTATAGGTGTTTTAGAGCCGAGAGATGATTCGAAATTAAATTGATTTTCTCGGAAATTTTAGAAGTGTCGGCGGACGGCTTACTAGATTAGGGTTGTTTTAAGAAGTTTTTTTGGCAAAGTGCAAAGTTGCTTCATTAAATTCCCACCTTTCAGTCTTCTTTAAACCTCCTTTTCCATACTTTGGAATGTTTGTTTTCTTGTCGTTGAAAGGGGAATGCATCTTTCTTTGGCGTGCTAAAACTTGGTGAAGAGACAGTTACAAGTGACACATGCTGGTCTACTAATGCTACTTTCATCCAAACTAGGCCACAACTGCTAGGCAACATCTCTAGTTGCAGGAATCTAAATTACATCTGGAGTTTAAATGGGTCAAGAGCGGTTTCCAATCAAGAATATAGTAAATTGAATAAGGACAGCAGATACAAACTACCTAAAGGAAAACTTCAACAAAAAAGATTTTCTTCGACAAAAATACTGTCAGATCTCAAGAGAACGGTGAGCCGTTCGACGCGGCGATCCCTTCTCAGAGCAATATCTAATTCCACAGCCAGAACAAGGCTGATCGCAACTCAATCTAGGAACCATCCAGCGTATATAAGCCAACGCCAAACATCTACTCAAACTAGCTAGCTAGCTCCACGGAAACACGTTTAAAGACAGCCAAAACTCATCCAAGCTGGAAGAAGCGTTAGATAAAAGTAAATAAAGGGTGATTTTTTAGCTATTATCTTTTTGGCAACACTGGTTTAAACAGCTGACGCACGTTTCGTGTTTTCTTTCACTGTCAAACATCTTCAGTTTGGTCTATAATTTAACCATGAATCGTCTTACAAACGAACAACGCTTGCAAATTATTGAATTTTATTATCAAAATGCGTGCTCTGTTAAGAAAGTTCATCGCGCGAAAAATTGTGTTCAGCGACGAAGCTCATTTTTGGCTCAATGGGTACGTAAATAAGCAGAATTATCGATTTTGGAGTGAATATCAGCCAGAAGCATTGCAAGAGCTACCAATGCATCCAGAAAAAGTCACAGTTTGGTGCGGTTTATGGGCTGGTGGCATCATTGGACCGTACTTCTTCAAAGATGATGCGAATCGTAACGTAACTGTGAATGGTGATCGCTACCGTGAGATGATATCCAACTTTTTTTTGCCTAAAATGCAAGAGCTTGACTTGCATGACATGTGGTTTCAACAAGACGGTGCCACATGCCACCCAGCACGCGCAACAATGGACTTATTGAGAGGCGAGTTCGGTGAACAGTTTATTTCACGTTCGGGACCGGTCAATTGGCCGCCTAGATCGTGGGATTTAACGCCTTTAGACTATTTTTTGTGGGGCTATGTTAAAGCTCATATCTATACAGACAAGCCCGCTTCAATTGACGCATTGGAAGACAACATTGAAGCATTTATTCGTGAGATACCGGCCGAAATGTTGGAAAGAGTATGCCAAAATTGGACTAAGCGGATGGACCATTTGAGGCGCAGTCAAGGTCAACATTTGCATGAAATAATCTTCAAACATTAAATTATATGGACCGTACTATCGACTCAAATAAAGATTTCATGCATTTTTCTGAATTTTATGTGTTTTTTTTGAAAAACTTTCCTATAGCTTTTAAAAAAACACCCCTTATTTTACAAGTTACTTAGAAATTTACTTTGTGTTTTGGATATTGTGCAAGGCACACACGAAGCAACCGTTAAAGTAATGTGTTGCAGCAATATGTTTTGTTTCAACGAGCAACACTGCTACACACGATACAACGGTTGCTTCAACATGGTCGAGTTGCTGCAAGGGTTATTTCGTGTGTATCTGGCATTATGCTAGAGACACATCATACAGTTTTGAAAATACTTTTTCCATACGACATTTTTTTTGTTTTTATTCTAGAAGTGTAACTAAGCAAGTCATGGAAAAATGTCCCTTCTAGAACGTTTTTTTACGAATTTCGAAACGTTTTTGAAAACATTTTTGGATTTATTTGAGCATTTCTTTAGACAATTTGATGATTTTGGGTTTGGTTTCAAAATCATTTTTAAACGATCTGCTTTTGATGTCTAACCAAATCGTAGAATCAATTCGCGTTTTTGGTTTCTTCAAACCTTGTTCTCCAAATTGATACAAAATGTTGTTTTCTAGTGTTGGGTATGGTGAAAGAATCACAGAATAGGTGTTCCAAAGGCTCCTTTTTTGTTCTTACTATTGAGAGCTCACGGAAAGCCTTGGGAGGGATTTTCTCGTAGTGGGTTTTTGCAGAAACTTGTGAAATTATTTTGTACGAAATTTTAATTAAAAAGCAGGAGGGGGCTTTTGATGGAAAGGAAATGTGTAGCTGATGATGTGATGAAATGCGAACTTGATATACAGAAAATCGTTTTATCGTATCGAGTCTAATAAATATAGGATTTCGGATAAAAATAGGAAATCGGGTTTCGATTCTTTGCATCAATCGTCGTCCTGCGGCGTTAGAACTCTCCCTGACGATTAGCCTCTGATTAACCTCGGAAGACAAAATTTCAACACAATAGAAATCGAAATCTTTCTCACGACTTTGTCTAAAACGCCATTTTCTATTGAGTTACGCAATACGAAGCAAATTTGAATCTCAAAATTTGCCTACAATTAAGGCCTACATTTTTTTTTTCATTTTTGGAAAACAACATTTTGTATTTTATCAGAGAAATATTCCCCAACAAAATCAAGATCGGCACAGCATCTAAGAGAATAAAAATGAATAAAACCACAATTTTTTTTTTGTTTTTAAAAGCGTGTAGCGCGCAACGTTTATTTATTGGTACTTTTCTCTGTAAAATTACACTGAGAATTTCCGCTATCCAATTCACCAACCCGTTTAAGAAAACATGTCAAGGCGATTTGACGATTTTGGCTCGAAATATCCATCCTCGAGAGTTATCCAGACATTACACACACGCGTTTAGGCCCTAACAGCAGCATCTTGGGGGAGTATTGTAGCAATGGGCCTTGCATGGTGCTGTGTACCGGCAGGGTGGGAGTCTTCGATTGGTGGCTAATAATCTATGAAAATTCTAGTTAATGCAAAAAACAAAAAAAAGGAAAAGAAAAAATGGAGGAAATTCTTCTCACATGTGCAGCAACATCCACCACATGGACCGCAGGGGCCGCAACATGGGCCACAGGCAGGTCCACAAGGTCCGCAAGGTCCGCAAGGTCCACACGGTCCGCAGGGTCCACAAGGTCCACACGGTCCACAAGGACCGCAAGGAGCGCAGGGATAACCGCAACAGCCTGGATAGCACGGGCCACACATCTTTTAAATTTTTATTTTCTAAAACAGAAAATAGAAACGAAAACGAAATTTAAAAACCCGAAAAATGAAAAAAAAAATTTGAGCAGAGCCCCGTTCTAGGTTAGTTATTTTTCCCTTCTCGTACCTTAAAATCGAAAATGAAATTTTTCGCCTAAAAATATTTACGACTTTTCAGTTAGCCAAATCGAATTTTACTGATTTAGTTTTATTCGAAATATTCGTTTTCGGTTTTTGGGATTTAGCCGTGTCTGCTAAGATTTACGAGAGCTGAGTGTTTTTTTCAATTTTTGGAGGTCAGGCACTGTGCGTTGGGAAACTTGTTCGGAGGAGACTTTAACAGGCTTTGATAGGATGTGAGGGGCGATTTGAGGGTTGCTACATTTTGGGGAATGAAATAAGTGAACAAGTGTGAATTATCTTGCTCAAAACATGGGAAAAGGCTTCTTCATGAGTTCTTTAATTATTCTCATGGTTGTTTGGTTAAAGAGCTCGATTGAAAATAAAACTTGGGATGGGGGTGGTAGCACTTTGCAGTGAATGTAAGGAGATTCCGAATCATTTTCGATGAAAATAGTCCTTGATATATGTATTTTGTAAAGTTTTGGTCATTTCCTTGAGTGACAGCATGGGAGCATAAACTTAACAGATTTTGTTGTAGTTTCTTTACTAAAGCCTATCAAGACCCCTCATTATTAGTGCAAAAGAGAACTTGGGCGAATAAATGAACAAGGAAAATAGAAATAACATTCACTTCAAATACAGAGGTTTATATCTGCCTTAAAAAGGTACACATTTCTTTATCCAAACTGCGTCGATCTGTTAACACAAGAACTATGGCCAAAAAGCGGAGAGGTTACAATGACCGCAAGGTATCGCCGCCTCTTTTGAAGTCAGAAAAGGTACAAAATAGACTCTAAATTTAAATTCTTAACTCGGAATCATAGACAACCTAATATAGACACCCAACTATACAGCGGCTGTTTCCCCTCGTCCATCGATGAATCTGACAGTAATTCACGAATGTAGCTGAAATACAGGAAGCATTTTGACAGTAATTCAGGAAGCACCGAACACTTGCTTATCATTTTCACGCACATTTGTTTGATTTGTTGTTCAAAGCTCCCACACGTATTCACAGACGCAAAATGTTATAAAAAACGCTGTCAAATAAAATCAAGGGGCAAGAGAAGTAGAAATTGGGTATCTGTATTGGCTAATTTGTGCTCGGAATGTACAGAAGTGATGAAAAACATTACGCGAGGCGGTTAAATACAATGTAGGAGGACTTATTATGGTTCAGAAATCTTTCTCGTGATCTGCCATTATTGCTTTATCCCGAATAGAATACTAAGTTGATTTTCTTGAATTAAGACGGATTAAACAACAAAATGCTCCCATATGCACAACAAGAAGTGCTCAAAAAGTGGAAAACCGAACAATAATAGAGGAAGGAAGGAATAAAGAAAGAGGGGCCTCATTCTCGGCACTCAAATGGAATAAAACATGTAAAAAAAAAACAATTACAAAGCAAAAAAAGTAAATAGAAATATGCTTTTTAAAGAAGAATCCAAAAAAGTTACGAAATATACCAATCTCGGTTCGCTAACAAGTAATCGGCCCAAAGCCAACCAAATTCACTACCCGGATGAGGTACTACAAAATATGAATAACATTATGTTGCTTCCAACAAAAAAAATATACCTGAGTTCTTTTCATACTTTTTGCCGCGATCTTGTGAAGGCAGTATCCTAACTACTGCTGAAATAAACTCTAGACTCAACGAATCATAAAACCCTTTGGAAGATTGTTGAATTGGACATTCATTTAAGTCTATTACAAATTCCATCACTTTAGGCCTCTGCGCACCTCTTGCTACCGCGCTCAAAACTAAGGCCATCAGGGCAACCAATGTTAGGTAATAGTATAACACACATGCCAGAAAAATCTCGCCAAAACTAGACCCTGAACGCTTACTTAGCTTCCTGAGACACAATAGAATCCAAGTTATCATACCATATTATTATACCACTCGACTGGGCCTCCCTTCGAACGACTTCTGCAGAAACTGCAGAGACGAAGAAGAGAAAGGAACCTGACTTCACTTCTTAGGGATCTGTAGCGCTCTCGCGTGTCACTGAAAAAAGCATCTTAGCCATTACTTTCCCGGAATCTCATCAAACTGGCTGATACCAGCTATCCGCAGCTATGTCAATAGCTCCAACTGGTTCCAAAAAGTAGTGGGATGTTCGCATTCACTCCATGTGGTTGCACAAAGGACATTGTCTGTCCTAAATGCTCGGCTGTCTTGCGCAGCCCCCACACTACCTATCCTAGGTATAAAGGTGTGTTTTTTAGATCTGACATTGAACAAGCTGATTGCAACTTACAGCACAAGAAAAAAGACCAACAGATATTCAATTAAAATCTTTTTTAGTGGTTAAGATATTTTAGTATCTATTAATTTTATGTTATTCATGTGTTTCTTAAGCGACTGTATTGTAACTTTTTTAGGGATGGATGAGTATTAATTCAAAGTTCTTTCTTTTTCTCTAAAAGTGATTTGATTCAGGTCATGTCTCAAGTGTCCACTGCTCGAAATAATGAAATATATTCAAAATAAGTTAAATAACCTATTAACATTGTTTATGACGTAAAGGAGGGAATAAAATCAAAAGAAAAAGTGGAATCAGACTCAAAAAATATTTTTGGGTGGAATAAATTTCATTTGGGATTGTCAGAAACGGCATTTTGAACTTTGAAATTGCAAAGAGTGGCTAAATTCATAGAAGAGCATAAAAGAGTTTCTCCAACAAAGCAAAGAGAAGACTACTTCGAGTCGAAAAATAGATTTGATTGTGCGACTCTAACGCCATTTATAGCAAAGCACTTAAGCCACGCTGTCCTACTCCAAATGGCCTGTAATGCCACTATCTTCGGGAATCTCTTGGCCGCCATTGCTATTACGCGGCGAATGTAATTAATTTTGATCCTGAGTGACTTGATGTATATATAACGGAGATAGGTCTGTCTCCACCATGAGCATCTAGTTAAGGGGTCTTCGGGCAGAGTTTAAACAATCATTTAATAAGGAACCACTGCAATTTTTCTAGATGGTCATATGGCTTATACCCCCATACCTGCGCATTACCGACTCGGTCACCGCTTCGTAAAATTTTAATTTGCTGCTGGATAGTAATAGCCGTTATAATTTTTTCAAAAGAAAATTGATTTTTAGTTTTTCTCGGGAGGTTTAAATCTTCATTAAAATCTTTGTTGGCATAAATTTAAAATTAATGTCGAAAACTTGAGTGAAATTTGAACACTTGTATCAAACTTTTTGTGAATTATTTGGAAAGGATATGAGTCAAAGCCAAACACACTAGGAAAAATTGTTGTTAAGGTCTTAGGTCTTAGGTATTAGTGACTGCCTGCGCTATACGCTCACGTAGGCCATTTCTTGGCCCATTGTCTTGTCACACATTCGGATTGTTTCGGACTCGCTACTTAAAAAGTTTCCTGCAAATATACCATGTTATACTACCTGTTTGATGAACAAAGTTCGTAGTCTGAAATTCCTTGGGCTATACCCAATTGGATCTGTTGATGAAACCGCTGATGCGCCTTACATCACCATCATGCACCTAGAGTCCGTTTCCTAGTACGTGAGAGTGCTGAGCATGTTCCTAGAAGATGAAGTGTCGTCCTCATCCCAGTGGCCAGTTAGAACACCAACCAGACCACTTATGTTAGCTCTGCTTATCAAGGGCAACTGTTCTGTCCTACCGCTATCCAGTCCAGGCCACAGTAGCCTAGAGATATTGCAGGAATGTAGATTTCTCCATCTGGAGTTTGATGCCATTATGGCTTCTGCAAGTAGTTGTGAGCCAACCTCTTGCATGGAGGGAAATGGGATTTCCTGGTTGTCGTTCAACCCCATCTCCCCTCCTATCCTCGCTAATTTTTTGGCACTTTCGTTGTCTAAAATACCCGTGTACCCAGGGACAGGGTGAGACTACTTTGTCTTTAGGATTAAAGGAAATTCAAATCAACAACAAGAGGTATTTGTTAACCGTAGATTAAGGCTAAGTTTTTTACAAACGAAAGGTCACAGGAAAGCCATCACAGACTTCCATCGCTGGAACGAAACAACAAATGCTAACTAGGAGTTAGATTCGAATTGTCACAGGCTTCTTAACTAGACACTGTCTAGTTATCAAACCCCTAAAAGCGACGCAGATGAAAAGAGAACAAAAAAATAGCAGATTTCATGGTCATTGAGGCAAACATTTTCTTAAAGAAGACAATTTCGCTGCTTATTCACTTCGAAGCATATTAAGCTTCATCGTGAACTTAGATTTCTTGCGTAATGATTTTCTCACTCCCTATCGCCTAATTCTAAAGCTACTCTAACTTGTATGTCTAAGAGAATAAATAACGAAGAACTCCAGCTCTTCTCAGAATCAAAACACTGCAATACCGTGTGGCAAATTGAAGCGAAAGGCTTATCATATGCGCCTTTGTTTCTAGCATCCCTATTACGATTTGCAACGGACTGTTCTGTTTGCCTGAAATTCACAAATACCACCACAATGACAAGAACAATAATCGAATAAAGCATCAAATGAATTAAGTTCAATTATAACATTTCAATATTGAATTTCCTATTTAAAGATATTTAAAACGTCCAGTGTTTGGATAGTCTATTTCCATATTTAAGAAGTCAAACCGAAACGTCCTTAGCGTTCTCCTTTTTTTAAAATAGACAAAAGCAGGAAACGCCATGTACTCCATTTGGGAAAAACTGTCTTTCGTCCAAACGTTGGCCCACTCCTTGTGGAAAACCAAAACCTTATTTGGCAAGTGGATGAAAAGTCTTAGGGCCTGGGTAGAAAATTGCCAGGAAAAGTCACGGCTCATGTAAGCAATGGGTTGGCCCATTGGTTTGTTCTGCACCCGCATTTGCTGGCCTAAAAGTTACAGCACTGAAAATAAGGTATTTTTGCCCTAGATCGGCCTAAGCCCAATCAAACCTATTATGGAACTGCTGATGCATTTAACCTCATTTAACCTGTGGATGGAAAGTTCATTACCCGTTGTAGAACAAGGTTCAATGCGAAAAATTAGCCTCTAAAACGACTTAACTACCTTCTCTCAGACACATCACCACTGAAGCGAATGTAGTCAAATGCAAAAAATAGTTTTAAAACCGGCTACACCTACATCTAGAAATGAAACCGCGACTTCTGGAAAAAGCAACTTCCCTTAGGCACACTCCACCGAAAAATCAACAGTATCAAACACGAACTGAACACGACTTATTCCATCTTCTAGGACGAAAAAAGAAGCCGAAAAAGAGAACATGCGAAAAGAAAACATCGAATTTTCAACTTTTTCAAAGATACCGACGGGAAAAACACCGACGACCTCATACGTCACACGAACTGAGCCGCCTTCCACCACCTCCTCTGGCGTCACTCAGCCCGGCCACTAGATGTCGTGTGCTTCTGTATCTGGACGGATTTATTTCTATCTCTACCACTTCCTCTCTTCACACACACACATCGACAAAAAGTACGAAAAAAAAAAAAAAAACATTACTACACATTATTTTTTTCATTTTCGTCCAAAAAATGCAATCCAAATTTTATTCTTGAAGCATCCCATCTAAAGTTTTGTTTTTTTTTTGTTTTTTTTTTGTTTTTTATAAACGCATTTTGGTTATTTTCTTGAGGAGACACATTGCTTTAAAAATAAGATTAACTTTGTGTTTGCTTCTCTCCTCCTCTTCCATATGTCTTGTCTTTTTTGGCTTCGTTTTTAAGTCACTCTTTATAAATAGCACGGATAGCACAATGGTGGTCGACAATTATTCCATATCCGAGGATCTGGAATGCCACCCTCCATTAGGGGTGGACTTACACAGCAGTTATCAGCTCCGGCTGGCAATGGAACTGGAACCTCACAAAATGGATAATTGGGAAGACCACATCGAGGAGCACTATAACAGCTTGGACCGGGACAGCAACGAGGACCACATGGTCCACATGGGCCACAGGGTCCACAAGGACCGCAGGGTCCACAAGGCCCGCAAGGGCCACAAGGTCCACAAGGTGTGCACATATTCTATTCAAACAAAAAAAACAAAAGAAAATTTTTGATTTTTTTTTTTTGGAAAAATTGAATTCAATTCGTGCTTACGGTTTTAAGCTATTCAGTTATAGGCGTTGACTTTTTCGATAAACGAATTTGAAATAACTTTATTTGCTCTTTTTGGGTTTTAGTTTTTTGGTAGATTTTTGACTAAAATTTATGTGTGTTTTAGCCGAATGTTAATTTGTACTGAAAATTGATTTCGAATTTTCGGAGGAGCATTTTTCATTTGAGAAAATCGACGGTGATTTGATGAAATGGTTGTGAGTATTTTTTGGACTGAGTGGAAATGGAAGGGTGGTTAGTTGGAGCCTTAAAGGTGATTTTGACTTCGTGAAGACTGTGGGATAGAAACAAAAGTTCAGTAGTTCCCTCTTAAGACTGGGCCAAGATATCTTTCAGAAGACATGAACCGATAGAAACACCTACAAGAACAAAAGAAAGTTTAGGTTTCTTTAAAGGTTCTGTGCTACCTGACAGAAGTCTTTTAAGGAACTTTTCGGGCCCAAGATGTTGAAAGAAAGTAAGGAGCTTCATAAAAGGAAGCTTTGAAAGTGGAAAAGTGTAAGTGTAGGACACTTTGAGGGTAGTAGGCGAAATTGGAAGTACAGAAGTCTCATGAAATGTTCACTAGAAGTAGAAAGAGTTCAATAGAAAGTCTTATGTAATAGGGGAAGTTTTGAGAGTCCACGGAAACCGAGAAAAACCTTTGAACAGTTTTTTTGTGGTTGCAAGTATGGTATAAGGAACGAAGTTGTATAAGATGCTTTGAATAGAACAGAAATGTAGTCTAAGCTTGGCCCGGGAGTCTGAGAGCTGTCCAATAACCCTTAATCGAATCGTTGGAGCTAAAAATCCGCCCTGTTTCAATCTAAAGACGGTTTTTCTTCTTCTGAAGCTGCGAAGTCAAGCAAAAAAAAAAAGTCGAAGTTTTTTCTGTTTCTTTTTCTAAGGCTGCGAAGCCAGAAAGAGACAGCAGAAGCTGTTGTGGAATCTATGAAGTATGAATCTAAGAAAGGAGCTTCCAAATGGTTCGGAACTTCTCTTCTTTAGCCTTGAAACGCCCTACAGCTTAAGAACTGTCGAATAGCCTAATGACAGTTTTTCTGTCTCCGATGCTGCCAAGTCAGGAAAAGAAAACCGAAGCTGTTGTGGAACCTGTCTAAAGTGAAAGTAAGAAAGAACATTCAAAATCGTTTGAAACACTCCTTTTCTGGGCTTGGAACGCTTTCGTCAAGCATTTTAAAGGCCGACTAGAAAAATACCAACTTCAAACCAAACCCTCCTTTAATCCCACAAAAACTTCGCATGAAAAACCCTTCAAAAGTCCTCCCCAAGACCCTCGCGTTCCAAGACATCTTTCACCCTCTACTTCCCTTAAAAAAATTATCGATTTCAAGATAAATTTTCCATCAACGTCAATTTTGAAAAATAGATTTCATTTGATTAATTTTGGCACAGCAAATAAATTCAAAATTTGTTTTTTTTTAATCAATTTCGAAAAACCCTTTTTGGCCAAACAAATTTCAATTAAAAAAAAAAACAAATCCTTTTTTAAACAATGTGTTGCCCCATAACACCAGCGGTACCCTGCTGTGCCCCCTGCGGTCCATTCACACAGTGCGGCGGTCCGGCTTATAGTCCTTGCGGTCCACTAGGCTCAGCCTCAGCCTGCGGATTCGGATTCTCATTGGCTCCGTTTGGATATTATACCTATGGAGCGTATCCGTGCGGTCCTTGCTCACCTAGTGGAGCATGCTCGCCTTGTGGACCAAATACACCTTGCGGACCATGCTGTGGACCCTGTGGACCATGCTGCGGCCCCTGTGGGCCATCCTGCGGCCCCATTGGACCTTGTGGACCTTGTGGACCACCTTGTGGTCCTTGTCCTCCTTGTGGACCCTGTCCGCCATGTGGACCATGTAAACCATGTCCAGCGCCATGCGGATGTGGACCAATTTGTGGTCCTTGCCCGCCAACACGTGGACTCTGTGGTCCTGGCGGCTACAGGCTCTGTTTTCCAAACTAAATCGGAAGGTAAGTGGAAGCCGTCATCTTAGTTCCTTAAATCTCGAATTATTTTTAGACTCAAGATCTTTGGACGCCCGAAGGGAAGACCTGGGCCTGGAGATCGCTATAAAAGAATGACATTTCATTACGTCGTTCGTGCCGTGAGGCAGACGGACCCGGATGGAGGTGCTCCTGTCCGGGAGCACCGGAAGCCTGAGCACTGGAAGCTGACGCAGTGCTACGTGTTAGAATTTCGTATTCATAATTTTCTTTTATCATTTTGTAATGAATGCCATTTTAATAAAAAAAGGACAAAAAAAGGAAACCATATTTCTTTTTGTGAATGAAGAAGAGAGGGAGACGTGAACTATAGACGGTGATCTATGTTTTGAGCCAATTTGGCCGAATTCCTAAAGAGATTTTCTGCTTGTGAAGAGAAGAATGGGTTTTGAAAGTTACGAGCATGAAATATGTTTAGTTTAAGGCCCAGAGAAGACCCAAGAATCAATAATTTTGACGAAAACCTAGACTGGGAGGCTTAATAGTCAACGTGAGTACGTGTAGGCTATTCCAGGACTCAGAAATCAAGATTCTGGACAAAAAATGGACCGAAAAACAACGTGTGAGTAAGCGAGGAAGTGGACTAAGATTTGTAAATCAGGCTTTTAAGCTAAAAAAGAGGTTTGGGGACTTAAATCTCAGCGTGGGCAGTTCAGGTTGTTCAAAGAGGTGGTGCTTAATACAGTAATTAAGATTTTGGCCGTAAAATTTGTCTTCAAGACCGAAACGTTGTTGCAGGCGCTCGTAGTTTGCGAGAGTCTTAAGACTTGGATATCAATATTTTGGACAAATATTGGAGTTTTAAATCTAAAAAATTAACGTAAGAACATGCAGACTTAGTAGGAGAGAGTCCAAGACCTTAAATGTAAAATTTTGAACGAAAAGCTGGACTGGGATAAGAACTTGGCGTGGACACATGCAGACTAAACAAGAAGGTGGTCCACGACTTAGAGGCCAAAACCTCGGACTAAAAATAGAGAGATAAATCAAAAAAGGTGGTTTGGAGACGTTAAACTCAGCGTGAGCAGTTCAGGTTGTTCAAAGAGGTGGTCCAAGACATAGAAATCAAAATTTAGGACGAAGAATGGATCTGGAAGGCCAAACGTGGCCACGAGCATTCGTAGAGAACGTGGTCTAAGACTTGGATCTCAGCATTTTGGTCGAATTCTGGGATTTTGAAGGTGAGAAATCAACGTGGAAGCACGCACAATGAATAGGGAGATAGTTTAAGACAGATAAATTAAAGTTTAGGACAAGGAATGGGTCTGAAAGGCCAAAATATGGCCGCAGGCACTTGTAGACTGAGAGAGGACGTAGTCTAAGACTTGGATCTTAAAATTTTAGTCGAATTTCGGGGATTTTCAGACTGAAAAATCAACATGACTAAATAAAGCATATCCAAGACTCAGAAATCAAAATTCGAGACGAAAAATTTGACTGTGGGACTGAAAATTCGATGATAGCACATGCATGCAAAATGAGGAGCTTGTCCAAAATATAGAAATCGACGAAAAATTTGACAGAAAGACCGAAAACTATATGAGGGTTCTCTTCCGACCGAAAGGGAAGGTCCGAAATACAAGTTTTAAACAAATAATTGGACGGAGAGCTCAAAAAGTTGGCGCGTCAACTGTAGATTGAGAAAGAAGATGTGTAAAGACTCGGACAACGACATTTTGGACCAACAATTGGTCTACAAACAATTATGAGCGCTCAAAAAACTGTTTTTCTTTGTCTCAGACAGCGACATGAGGGCAAGATAAGGCAAGGCTATAGTAGAAAAAGCCAATTACGCAAGAAAAGCAGCCTTCACCAGCATCCAGGGTACTTTTCCACTTTACTTTCATCATTTGAAAGAAAAGCCAGACGGGAAAAAGTACCAATCCATCCTAAAACATACACATTTTCAATCGCCTGGACAGCTCATTTGAAAAAAAAAACTCTCAAAATCCGCTACAAAACCCATTGAGACACAACAAAGAGTCCACTTTCTACCTTACTTAAAAAAAAAATCAATTCAAAGATAGAGTTTCCTTGAATTGAAATTTCAAAAATAAACCTCATTCGGTTTTTTCCGGCCAAACGATTAAATTCAAAATTTTTTTATTCTCCAAAAATTTTCGAAATTACTCTTTTTGGACGAAAAATTTCAATTTGAAAAGAAAAAGAAACAAATCCTTTTTAAAAAATGTGCTCTGGAGCGACCTTCCCTACAGCGAGTTTCGCTTCCTGTGGCCCCTTCACTGAATGCACGTTTCCGTCTCGTGCATCCGGTGGGTATGGCTTCTCCCTAGCTCCGTTTGGATATTACGGCAGTCCATGTGGACCCTGTGGACCTTGTGGATCGTGTGGACCATGTCCACCATGTTCACCATGTGGACCTTGCCCACCATGTGGTTCCTGTGGACCATGCCCAGCGCCATGCGGATGTGGACCGGTTTGTGGTCCTTGCCCGCCAACCCGCGGACTTTGCGGTCCTGGCGGTTACAGACTCTGCACCTTAGTATAATCTAATCTAAAGGTAAGTGAAAGCGACCAAAAGTCGTCTTAAATCATCTTCTCTCATTTAGATTTAAAGTCAAGACTAAAGGAGAGCCCTGGACTCGGAGATCGCTATAAATGGAATGCCATTTCATTACGTCGATCGTGTCTTAATGCAAAGAAGACTGGACCAGTCCGAATTTTATTTTCATTAATTTTTATTTGTAATGAATGTCATCTTAATAAAAAGGAATAAAAAAGTTTCCTTTTTTTCATCGAAGGAGCGAGGAGTAGGTTTGAAGGGCATAAGACGTGTTTTGTATGTCAAATGCTGCCTTTTTCTGTTTTTGGTCAGAAACGGTTGAACCTACATACGTCCAAACGAGTGGAAGATCGAAAATGTTATGAAAGAAGGAAGAGGGGAAATATGCTTCAAAAAGTTTGAGCTGCTATTCTAAAAAAGTCGGATTTGGTATTGGGAAGGCTTAGAAAGGTCTTAGGGCAACGGAATTGACGAAAAATGGGTTTTAAAGACCGAAAGTTATAGTGGACACATGTAGGCTGGTCGGGGGGTTTGTCCAATACCGAGAAATCAAAATTTTAACCGAAAAATGGATCTGCTATATCGAAAAGTCGGGAAGGACACATGCAGGCTGAACGAGAAGGCAGTTCATGGTTCAAAAGTACAAATTTTGGACAGATAATTGGACCATGAGGCCAAAAGTTGGAGTAAATACTTGCAGACTAAATCAGAAGATGGTCTACGACACAGAAATCTAAATTCGTCGCCCAGTGGGAAAAATAGTAGATTTAGGTGAACATCACTCATAAACTTCAAAATTTAGCCCAATGGGTGTTTTTTTATGTTTAAACCAAGGTAATCAGTAATTTTCGGAAGCAAAATTTTTAATTTTCAAAGATTCACTGACTTATCGAACAGTTTTCGTAGCTTCGTTTGTGATAAAAAAAAACTGCTCCAAACCTGAGCTAAAAGATGAATTTAGAAAAGATTTACTTAGAGCGCACCATACGACAAAAAGTTATAGTTATAGTTATAAGTCTGTATTCGTTACGAATTCTTCTTTCAAATGCCACAAACCCACAAAGGCGAGCCTAGGTGATCCAAGAAAGTTACAGCTTATCAAACATTTGTTTATAAGAAGAAATTACGCTGGCCTAGTTGAAGAGCTAACTTTGTAATTTTTTGCACCAAAGCAAGCTTAAAAATTGGTTATATAAAGGGTGATTTTTTAGCTATTATCTTTTTGGCAACACTGGTTTAAACAACTGACAACGTTTCGTGCTTTGTTTCACTGTCAAACATCTTCAGTTTGGTCTATAATTTAACCATGAATCGTCTTACAAACGAATAATGCTTGCAAATTATTGAATTTTATTATCAAAATGCGTGCTCTGTTAAGAAAGTTAATCGCGCGAAAAATTGTGTTCAGCGACAAAGCTCATTTTTGGCTAAATGGGTACGTAAATAAGCAGAATTGTCGATTTTGGAGTGAATATCAGCCAGAAGCATTGCAAGAGCTACCAATGCATCCAGAAAAAGTCACAGTTTGGTGCGGTTTATGGGCTGGTGGCATTATTGGACCGTACTTCTTCAAAGATGAGAATGGTGAGCGCTACCGTGAGATGATATCCAACTTTTTTTTGCCCAAAATGCAAGAGCTTGACTTGCATGACATGTGGTTTTAACAAGACGGTGCCACATGCCACACAGCACGCACAACAATGGGCTTATTGACATTTTATTTCACGTTCGGGATCGGTCAATTGGCCGCCTAGATCGTGCGATTTAACGCCTTTAGACTATTTTTTGTGGGGCTATGTTAAAGCTCATATCTATACAGACAAGCCCGCTTCAATTGACGCATTGAAAGACAACATTGAAGCATTTATTCGTGAGATACCGGCCGAAATGTTGGCAAGAGTATGCCAAAATTGGACAAAGCGGATGGACCATTTGAGGCGAAGTCAAGGTTCACATTTGCATGAAATAATCTTCAAACACTAAATTCTATGGACCGTACTATCGATTCAAATAAAGATTTCATGCATTTTTCTGAATTTTATGTGTTCTTTTTTGAAAAACTTTCCTGTAGCTTTTAAAAAATCACCCTTTATAAAGTTCGTACCTCTGGAAAAACTTCTTAAAAGCGAAAAGTCAGTTAACATCAAACCAAACACGAATTCTGTCAGATTATGTAAAGCACATGTTTCAAACATTTTAATTTAGTCTTTTATTGTTCTCAAAAGAATGATGGAGTGCAACAGCGTTTAACTTTCAAATTTTTATGGTTTTACTGCCAACAACGATTTCTTGGTCCACAAAGTCTTTTTTTCGACATGAAATTTTGATCAAAAGTCCACCTACTTTTTCCCACTGTGCTTCGACACGTGCAAATTATAGACGTGGTGAAGAAAAGATGAAAAATCGTGATTGTGAGGATTGCAATTGGTTCAGAAGACATTTTGACAGGCGAAAACTGAAGCCGCTTTACGCGAATCAAAAAGAGCAGCCTTCAAGTTTTTTGGGTACGAGCAGAAGAAAGGAAACATCTTTGACTATGGTGAACGAAGAAAAAACTTCCTCTACGGCTTAGTCTACGGTTTTCGAAACTCTCCGGATGATGGTGTTTCGATTGTGTTCAAATGTGTGCAATTGTTGGTGCTAAAAAAAAAGATTTTAAAGGCAAAAGAATCGTGGGAGGGTCGGTAGTGGTTTTTTTGCGTGACCTTTCGAAATTAATTTCAAATACACTGAGAGACAATTCTTGGCTCTGATTTCAATCGTTTAACAATTAATTTCGATCGACTGGCAGCATGAGAGATAAGGGTTCCAGAGTTCCTTAAGACCCACACACCACTCAAAAACTGAATCAACAACTTTGAAGCTCGTTCCTTTTAATTGAACAATTGAACAATTGAAAACACCTTCGAACTTCCTTTATCTTCGTTTATTCAAATGACATCCATTCATATTTGATTGAAATAAAAAAGAGAAACAATTTCACACATAGCCTCGCATGCATCTCACTGTGATCGCTCAGTTTCGAAAGCGACTTTTTGTTTTTCAAAAAATAAAAATCAGAAAAAAACACACCAGGCACTTCACTTTAATGTTGGACATGAAGGCGTGTTCTTCTTGGTTGCGTTTGCACATGCACGCTCTACTCTTCTAATGAAGTCATTTTGAAGGGTTAATGGTCGAGTCCTTTTCTTTTCCACGTTCTTCGACTTGAGTGCTCATCTAAAAGTTCCAAAGTCGATTTCACGACGAAACGTCGTTACTTTGCAGTCCACAGGTCCTCCTCCTTTGACTGAAAGGAGAGATCGAAACTGTTTTAAAGAGCCGGAGTCAAAAAGTAAAGTTCAAACCTTACCTTTAAACAGAATCCCCAGTCGCCTATAAGGCACAGTGCCTGTAGTTTCCAGGACCACAGAGGCCGTCGTTGGGCACGCAGATTAGGCCACCCAATGGACCTTCACATGACGATGGGAATCCCAGCGGTGGCTGCCGTGGCCATCCTTCGGGGCAGGATGGACCGCGGCATGGCTCGCATGGCGGAGGAGGTGGCGGAGTCAATTCGCAGGGTGGAGGTACGCAGCAGGGCGGAAGGCTAGGGCAGGGCGCAGGGCACGGACCACAGGGCGCAGGGCAGGGACCACAACTGGGGCCACACGGCCCAGGGCAGGGCCCACAACAGGGTCCGCAGGGCGCAGGACAGGGCCCACAACAGGGGCCACAAGGTCCAGGACAAGGGCCACAAGGCGGACATGGACCGCAGGGAGGGCAGCCGCCTAGAGACGGCGGACAGGCGTATGAGAACGGGGCACATGAGTAGCCATTCGGCGCACAATTGTATCCACAGGGGCCACAAGGCGCGCACGCGTACCGCATCGCGTAGCACCCGAATCCACACGATCCACTACAAGGCCCACAGGAGTCGGCGGGACCGCAAATGGAAAATATAGGAAGTGCCATTTTCTTCAAAAGGAAAATTTAATTTTTATTTTTTTAGTTGGCTGAGTTTTGAGGGAATTTTGAGTGTAGTCGAAGTGCCAAATAGAGCCAAACTGAGGGAATTTTCATTTTGAATTTTGACTCGGCTGAGTGGGTGGATGCTGCGATCGGAAAAGAAAAAAAGAAAAAAAAATACTTCTTGAAATGTGTAGGCATGCGATTGAATTGTTGTTAGATTTGGAATTTTAGCTTATTTTTCCTCCGGGCTCATCCGCTAATGACGTAAAAGTTCATACACTTCAACAGCTCGCTCTTCTATAATTTCATACGATATAAGGGTTGCTCCTCAAAGGACGGTTCAACTTCCTTTTTTAATGAATAGATTCTTCTTCTTCTTGTATTGGTTGGATAAATTCAGGTTGCCACTCAAAGCAGTTCGAAAGTTTCATTTAAGGTACAAGGAAATCAAATGGCTTTCAAAGGATTGAGAAGCGATTCTAAGCCTCCCACAATATCATACTACTATACAAGCAGAGGCTGCAAAGCAAGCAATTGCTTTACATTAGTCCTATAACAAATTTTGGAACTTTATGGAGCATATGGAGCTTGTCAGGGAAGGTAACAACGTATGAAAACTTGGAAAAGTAAGCGATCTGTTGCCTCCGGAGCTAAAGTTCAAAAAAATCTACACGACAATTATACGTGGTAGAGTAATTCATCAATTGAAATCAGCAGGTCCGATTTGTCCCAATTGTTTTTCAGTTCCTTGTAGGGTGCCAGCGTAACGCCGATCACATAGACCAGAGTTGGTCCATAGTGTAGGTTGTTGTTCGTAATTGCCAGGAAAAGGCTTTTATGAAAGAAAATTTTAGGAAAGTCGGAAAAGTAGGAATTTTGAAAAATTCGGTAATTTTTTGAATGAAATTTTGTTAAATTGGGGCTAACGAAGTTCGCCCAACACGCTAGTTGACTACAGATATTTGAAGTTAATTTCAAAAGGGCAACGGAAAAAAAACACTGCCGATATTTAAAATAAAAATAAAAAAATGAATAATCTGCGTAACAGCCCATACAGGGCCAGAGCATAGTTTGTTCACCGACATTTGTTAGCCAAAAATGCACCCTCCCACGATTCTTTTGCCTCTAAAATCTTTTTTTTTTAGCACCAAACGTTACACACACTTGAACACTATCGAAATTCCATCATCCCAGCATAGTCAAAGATGTTTCCTTTCTCTGCTCGGAGCTGGAAAAGTCGTAGTCTGCTCTGTCTGGTTCTCGTAAAGCGGCTTCAGATTTCGCCTGTCAAAATGTCTTCTGAGCCATTTGCAATCCTCACAATCACGATTTACCAGTTTGATTCTTTACCACCTCAATGTCCGTCTGTAATTGTCATGTATCAACGACAAAAACTTGAATTTCTATGTCTTGAACCGTCTTTTCATTGAGTCTTCAAACGTCCACTTCAATTTTTGGCTTCATGGCCTAGTTATTTGTCCAAAATTTGTATTTCTGAGCCTTGAACTACCTTTTCGTTCAACCTGCATGTGCCCTCATCGAATTTTTTGCTTCCAAGTAATATTTAAAATCCACAATTTGATTTCTAAGTTTTGGAGCACTTTTTTTGTCAGTCTGTTTTTGTCCACGTAAACTTTTTGTCTCGGATTTCCAATTTTTTTCTGAAATTTTTGATTTGATTTCCGAGTCTTACAATTAGACCACATCCTTCTCCTGCAACTTTTTGGCCTCTCAGGCCAGTTTTTCGTTCAAAATTTTGATTTCTATGTCCTTGATAGCCTTTTCATGTGTTCACCCCGACTTTTCGATATCCCAGATTCATTTTTCTGTTAACATTTTCATCTCGCAGTTTTGAACAACCTACCTTAGGTAGCATGCATGTGTCCACGACAACGTTTGGTCTCTAAAACGTGTTTTTCGTTTACTTTCCTATCGCTTAAGACCTTTCTAAGCCTTCCCAACACTAGATTTCTCTTTTTTTGGAACAGTAGGTCAAATCTTCAGAAGCTCATTTGACCACCTTTGAGACATTTTCGATCTTCAATTCGTTTGGACTTGGGTTCATGACGGGTTCATAACAACCCCGTTTCCGAAAACCCGGCCAAAAGCAGAAAAAAGCATCGATTGACCAACAAAACGTGTCATGCCCTTCAAACTTCCTCCTCGCTCCTTTCAAAAAAACAAATCAAACCTTTTTATTTCCTTTTATTAAAATGACATTCATTACAAATTTAAAATCCTGAAATTAAAATTCAGATAGCCTCATGTTGGTCCGGTCTTCTTTGCATCGTGGCACGGACGACATACGAATGAGAGAATACAAGGTTACGAGACAAGGTTAGGTCTTGTATTCTATCATTCTTGTGAACGACGTAATGAAATGACATTCCGTTTATAGCAATCTCCAAGTCCGGCGCTCTCAAGGCTAACAAGGGCCACAGGGAGGGCAACCGCCTAGGCACGGCGGACAGGCGTATGAATACGGGGCACACGAGTATCCATTCGGCGCACAATTGTATCCACAGGGGCCACAAGGCGCGCACGCGAAACGCATCGCGTAGCACCCGAATCCACAAGGTCCACTGCAAGGTCCGCAGGAATCGGCGGGACCGCAAATGGAAAATATAGGAGTTGCCATTTTCTTCAAAAGGAAAATTTAATTTTTATTTTTTTAGTTGGCTGAGTTTTGAGGGGATTTCGAGTGTAGTCGAAGTGCCAAATAGAGCCAAACTGAGGGAATTTTCATTTTGAATTTTGACTCGGCCGAGTGGATGGATGCTGAGATCGGGCTAAATTGGGGTGGATCTGTGTGAAAGTGGTTGTAGAAAATTTGCAGACAACCACCAATAAGAATTTTTAGTTCTCACTTTTCGGGAGAGTGTTGAAGAAAGTTGAATAAAAGCTGAAATTATAGTGCTGTTGATCTAATAATTGTATGGGCAGAATAGGCAGAGGACGTCAAAGTACGTGTTGTAAATTAAAGATGTTAGAAAACTATCCGCAAGACATGAAGAAAAAAAAGTGAGACTGAAGGATTAATTAGGAATGTAGCTGGAATCGCTGGATTCGAAGCTTTTTGCAACTTTTAGATGATGTTCTTATGCTCATCGGCTAAAACTTTGGAAAGCATTGGCCAAAAGATACAGGAATGTTTTTATGCAATCTAGTAAAATATAGGTACACTACTATCACAATGGGCCTCGTCTGGCCTAAGTGCTTGGCTGTGTTGCGCACAACCTAGGTACACTACATGCAAAATTTACGCACAGCAACTGAATTTGCAGTCATTCTTAGTAGTTCTTGAAGTTTTTAATGGGTGCGACCGGCGCTTTCCGCACAACTCCCACATTGGGACTCGAAACCATACTTCACCTACTACCTTTTGACCTCTTCATGCTCGAGTCAGCGTCGAAACGCGCACTAAGAATTAGCAACACAGGTGACTGAAGATTTAACCCAGTGGAGCACTCGAGCATGCTTAGGAAACTGGGCACCGAAAATTGCACATGCGACCATACGTTGGCGTGTGTTGACTTTGAAAAACTTTTTCGGTGTACATTCGACAGCGGAATGGGAAAAACTGAACCCCATCATAAGCCACACAATCACGGTATATAACGATGGCTCGAAGATGGATGAATGAACGGGCGCTGGCATTCACTCCGAAGCGTTAGACGTACACAGGTCGATCAGATATTCTGATTGAACCTGCGTCTTTCAGGCGGAAGTCCTGTCGGTCAAAGAATCAGCCAGAATGATATCAATGTTGGTGATACCACCGGCTGATATCACCATTCTGATCGACAGTCAAGCGGCCATAAAAGAAATTTCCGCTACGAAAATTAAGTCAAAGCTGGTTCTGAATTGCCGCGAAAACTTTCGGGAATTAATCTCTGCTGGGTCCCTGTTAGCATAGAAGAACTTAAGAAAAATCATTTACATTTCATTATACTTCAAAAATTAACGTGCTGTAAAATTTGCTGTTTAAACCTTGTTAAACAAGTTTCTAATATCAGTTTCTAAGTTATTAAACAGTTGGGTTCCTTTATGCAGAATATTGTTCTGTGTGCTAGATCTTCTTCAATCTGAAGCTACCTACATTAATAGCTACCAACATATTGTAGATTTCTCTGCCAATACATTGGATTTAATCCATTTCTCAGATTAAATATGAATATTAATGCATTGTATTTTAGCCTATTGGAAATCTTCATCCATATTAACTCTCTTAACATATCCACAATATGAGCAACTTTTTCTTTTTTGTGCGGCGGGATGAACCTGGGCCTCTTCTAGCAACCTCCTCCATCCAGCACGATCCCGTGTCAGCTGCTTCCAGTGACGCATACCGAGTCGGTTCAAGTCCTTTTCTACCTGTGTACGCCACCTTAGACGCGGGCGTCCTCTGCTGCGTTGTCCCATAGATTCAGAGTCGAAGATTCTTCGGGCCGGAGCTGTACTGTCCATTCGCTCTACATGCCCTACCCACCGCAGGCGTAGACGCCTGGCCAGGCGCATGCCGCCGTACAGACCGTACAGTTCGTGATTGAACGTTCTCCACCAGTAACCATCAATGCAAACAGGGCCAAAGATCGTATGCAGAACTTTTCTGTCAAAAAGGCCAAGGGCTTCTTCATCCGCTTTTGACAAAATCCATGTCTCCGCGCTATAGAGCAGGACTGGGATGACCAGGGTGTTACATAAAGCCAGCCAATTGCCTCTTGGGCCCAAAAAAACAGCGATTGGCAAGAGTTATTCTGCGTTTGATCTAGGTACTGGTGCCATTCGTACTTGTTACCGCGGAGCCGAGGTAGACGAAGTCCTTGACCACCTCAAAGTTTTTGCTGTCTATTGTGACGCTCTGACCGAGTCGTCGATATTGTGTGTCCTTTAATGAAGACAGCATGTACTTTGTTTTGCCCTCATTTACCGCAAGACCCATTCTGGCCGCCTCTTTCTCAATGCCTTCAAACGCCTCATTGACGGCTCGCTGTGTTCGTCCAATCACATCAATGTCATCAGCGTATGCTAGCAGATGCATTGACTTTTGGAAGATCGTGCCTCTAATATTGGCCTGTGTTCCTCACCATCCTCTCAAGTGCAATATTGAAAAGTCACATGACAGCGCGTCGCCTTGTCTAAGGCCTTTTTTTGACATTGAAGGTCTCGGTGAGTTCGTTACCCACCTTGATGGAGCTGCGTTCTCCATCGTCATCCTACATAATCTTACGAGTTTGGTAGGGATGTCAAAACTAGACATGGCGTTGTATAGCTCGTCTCTATGCACGCTATCATACGCAGCTTTAAAATTGACAAATAGGTGGTGGGTGTCGATTTGCATCTCTTGGGTCTTCTCCAAGATCTGCCGAAGTGTGAAATTTTGGTCTACTGTGGACTTCTCTGGTCTGAAACCACAATATGACCAACTAGTCCACATTTTAGAACGCATCTTATTGTTCTATATTGTAGAATTTGGAGGTTATTGATCCTTTCAGCACTACATAGGTATAATAATGAAGAGCAATAGTCTATATGTGGTAATATCATTGAATTATAAAGAGTAATTGCACAATTTTTTGTGATGCTTTTACGAATTCTATAGAGAAAATTATTTTTTTTTTTTCTCTTTTTGAAGCTATGAGATCCGCGTTTGCATTAAAAGATAGCTTGCTATCCACTAATCAGGAGTATTAGTTTTATTGAAAGAAATCTAAATTAACAAATATGAATTATATTATTAAAACAAACTCGTACCAAAGGAATTGTAGAGTACCAAAGGAATTGTAAACTACCAAAGGAATTGAAAAATAGTTTTGAAGTACTTTTGGTATTGCAAAAAGGAATTGCAAGTACATTTCTATTACTTGGACTGGTAATTGCTTTCTTTAAGTATAAGTACCAAGGAATTGTGCTTATACTTATAAAAATGAAAGTACGGGGAATGGTACTTGTACTTGTACTTAGATTTAACAGCTCTGCTCCTTAGTATTTAATTTGTTCAACACATTCGATATTCTCGTTACTTATATTAATATTCATTCTAATGTCCCATGCATTTAGTTTTCATAATATTTAATTTTAATTTATTTTTACATAACCATTTATATAAACAATTTGCATCTAAGTTCACCTTGTTTGCACAACAATATATATTACGAGTAGTGTATCATCCGCAAATAATGAAACTTTACAAAATTTTATGCAGAAATAAGATAAATCCTAAAAATGTTCCGTAGGGCACGTCCAAGTTTACTGATCTTGACGTTGAGAGAGTGTCTGCCAGATTTACCCTTTGGGACCTCCCGGACAATAACGACTAGAATCAATAGTGCTCCTTGTTTCGTATTCCAAAGTTTGATAGTTTCTTTAGCAAGATACCCCTGCCTGCTGTTTCAAAGGCCCTCTTTAGATCTAGAAATAGTGCCAACACTACATTTCCGCCATCCATTTCTTTCTTCCATTCATGTTAAAGCTGTTTCTGTAGAGTGCCCTTTGCGAAACCCCGACTGCTCATCGCATATTGTTCCGTTTTTGGACAAGAAACACTCCAGTTGCATGCATACCACTTTTTCTAGCCCTTTTTCATACACCGGATCATGTTAATAGGACGAAATTGTACTGGCTTCTTTGCGTTTCTCTCTTTCTAAACAGGTACAACAACCGATTCTTTCCAAGCATTTGGAAATGCACCTTCCCTCAAGAATAGATTTATTATGTGCACTAGCTCCGGAAACATACCCGGAAATGAGGAATCCGACAGGGTTGCGAGATAAGTATAGAGACTCAGTCTAGATCAGGCGATAGAAGGTATCCACCCACCAACCTGCTTCGTTAGAAAGCAAATGGAGGACAGGATATTAAAGATAGCAAATAATAGAAGGCGGCACTACCCACGTGCGAAATGGATTTGTCTTAAAGAGATGGGTTTTCACGATTAGGGTATTTTTACAAAAATTACTTTTTGACGTATGGGGCGTCCTAATTCAAGTTTCTTTAAAATTGCAATGGATTCGAAAATTTCCAAAGTGATTAAAATATCTTGCAGCTCAGCTGTAAAGCAGTAAACGTTTGCTGATTTATGTATGTCACTTTTTGAAAAAAAAAAATTATAACAAAAAAAGGAGAATTCTTATTAGCCACCTTCGTAAACTAGGTTCTTAAGCAAGTAAAGACTCATTAGGCTATAGCAGTCCATGTCAATGCTCGGCTTTATCCGTTTCAGCGTTTTTTTTTTAAAGGATTTCATTGAGCCCCACTGCAAAAGAACAAAAGTCCACGCCATCCACACATTCATGTTTCTCCCCTCTAGAAAATTTTGCAAGCCAAAACCCCCCCAAAAAAAGTACATTGCTGCTTTTTACAATATATTATCATGGCACTCATTTTTTACACGTTCGCGCAATGAAGTGCTATTTATGGCTACGTGCATTGCTTCTTGTCTTGAGCAGCCCCTAACATAACGTGCCTTGAACCGGCGTCGAGTCGAGCTCCAAAGCCGGGATGCGCCTAGTAGCCTGAGGTCATTTTCTCCTCTGGAACTATCGCGCTCGTTAGTGGTTGTGCCCTTCCACTGCGGGTGGGAGGTAACCGAGCGGTGAGCAATCGCCACTTGCCGGCAAACTTGCCCCTGATGAAACGGCCCTCTGCATATTGAATTCCATCGCAGGGTAAGATGTTCTTGAGTTGACTTCGTCTGCAACAGTTTAAGGTCGAGTTCTTCGACTACATGTCGTGATTTGTTGATATCTCCGTTCGCCCCAAACCTAAAAAAAAGAACAATTTATCTGGGGCTTTTAAAAGCGCCATCTTTTAACTTACCCCGAACCGACTGGTGGAATATAGAGATCAACTCACACTTCTTATTCCTATGTAACATGTCGGTAATTTCCTGGACCACCGAGACCATCGTTCGGTACACAAAATAGCGGTCCGAGAGGTCCTTGAACTGTTGTGGGAGCAAAGAATGGAGCAGCTGGCGGGTATCCTACCGAAGGTGGGCGGAAGCATAATGGAAGTGGGGGCCTACATTGACACATGGCGTAGCCCCCGCCGTAGGGACTGCACATCATCTTGAAAAGCTTTTTTTAAAAAGTTTTTGGCTTTGTTATTTTTTTTTTGCTTTTTGAAATCTTCAAAAGATTTTGAATTTTGAGTTGTTCGCTAATTGCCTTTCGAAACTAAACTGATTTTTAATTGTATTGAATTATTTTTTTTCGATTGAACAGGCTGTTTGAGTTTTTTAGCTTCGCAAGCAGCAGGTTTACGGAAGGCAGGTGGTTCTGATGGTTTCACGGTCAAATAATTGGGAAATGTACTCTCTCGAGTAGGAAGACATTCGTTTTGCTGGTCGGCATCTTGAAAAACACACAGATAGCTTTTGGGCAAAACGCTGAATAACATTCAGACTTTGTAAGCGTAATACATCTCTTAAAGATCGTATTTAATAAAGAATGGCGCCAAAACAGGCTTCATTTTGTATAAATGCAACCTACAGGAGTCTCGTCGACTTGGTTTTATTGAAAAACAGACAGATAGCTTTTGGGCAAAACGCTGAATAACATTCAGTCTTTGTGAGCGTAATACATCTCTTAAAGATCGTATTTAATAAAGAATGGCGCCAAAACAGGCTTCATTTTGTATAAATGCAACCTACAGGAGTCTCGTCGACTTGGTTTTATTCACGAAGAGATTTGCAAAATAATGTCTCATGCCTTTTTGAGATGAAGACGCCATTTAGATTGAAATGAATATTAACTCTCTGTGCTTGTCTAGATATGTAGTGTTTAATGGTAAATGTTTTGCTCAATTGCATCATAGGAAACAGTTCGTCTCCGCAGTTCCAAGTCTCTTTTAAAAATTGTCTTCGTCTTGGCCAGACAAGTTTCACAATTTCAGGAATAATCGTTGAGTGCGACTGGGTATCAAATAAATTTCCTGGAAAATTGATCGAGCACAATTGAAATTTGTCGCTTTTGCTATTTCAACATACCTTTTTATAAGTTTTCTTGTTTAAGCCCCTCTGTGGTAATCTCAGACCTCTCAGAACAAATCGTTTCTCCAAAGCTTAGGTGCTTAGGTGCTGTCGTGTTTCTTTCCCTATCTCGGCGAGTAACACCTACAACAGCACGCAGAAATCTCATCCCGGCAGATTGTACTCGTGATCTTATTCTTTCCGTCATTACCCAAATTTCATGATCATAGGTGAGAGTTGGAACACATACCGAGTTAAACACCGATAAGCCTTGACCCCAAGCTCGGTCTTCCTGATTACAGATCTTCTAAACTGTTTCAAAATCGATCGAGCTTGGCTGATCCTACAAGATAGCTCAGAATTGCTCCTCCCGTCACTTTTTTCATGAAAGACCCCCGAGATACTCGAACTTCTCCACCTGTTTCAATGGGACTCCACAAATGTGCAGAGTGAATTGAACAGGCGTTCTGGAAATAACCATAACCTCAGATTTGTCCCCATTAACCTTCATCCCAGCATCGGTGCAAAGGGCAACAAACCCACACTTAGCGTACGCTGGGGTTCCGTCTGAGAGGATGTGGTGATAAATAAGTCGTCTGCAAAAAGCAGATAACTTACCATTAGCCCTCCCTGTGTAAAACATTTCTCGACTCATCTGCGTTGCAATATCCAGTCCATATAAATAATGAAAAGGAGAGGTGACAAGACGCACTCTTGGCGAAGACCAACGCCCATGATGAGGTGTTGATTTAATTAAAAAATATACCATTTCTTCACCTTACTTACTTTTAAACACAATTTTATTACTGACTTCAAGGAAAACTTATATGCTAGACCAAATTGCTTAAAACTAGCTTAACTAACTTACTGGCCCTATGCGGGCACTCTAAGCTAAATAGAACTACTTACAACTATGTCTTTCGACGTATTCTAACTTAAGGTAACCTAACATAAATCAAATTATTGAAACTAAGAAAAATGCAAATAAAAAAAAAACTTAGTATATGAATGGTTCTCATGGGGCTTAAATTAGAGCAATGAAGTTATTCTAACATAAAACTAAAAACTAATGTAGTCTAGAATGTAAAACTTAACTATTTCACCAGCTGCGAACAAACTATGCTCTGGCCCTGTATGGGCTGTTACGCAGATTATTTATTTTTTAGGGTTTCGTTCCAAAGGAATAACGAAACCCTTATGGAATCACTTCGGTGTCTGTCTGTCTGTCTGTCTGTCGCCTTTTACATATTTGACTATAACTTATAAGTTCTTTGTAGTTAAGGGATGAAATTTGGACTGATGGTGTATCTAGGCAACCCAAAAATATATCATGCACCCTTTTTGGAATTAGTCGCAGATTAAAGAAAAAGTTAGTACTAATACTAACGCTCGAAAAAACGTTTACTCACTTTGATGGTCGATATGGATGTCATTGGAAAGGGGGCGGTGCCCTGATTATGAAAATGTCTCTCTGTCTGTCATTAGGCCATAACTTCGGTAATTGGCGAACCACTAAGAATTTATAAATAAAACTTTGCTAAAAGACGTATTTCACTTGCCCAAAGAAAGTTCAGGAAACAAATTTTAAGAAAATTTTATACTAGCGAAAAGCTTAGTACCAATACTAAATTTGAAAAATAAATTTCTTTTACTAGTTCCTTGATATGGGTATCATTGGAAAGAGGATGATAGCTAGATCAAAAAGCTGTACTACAGTAATCATCTCACTCTTAATGGTAAGAAGTTATTAGCCAACAAATTGCCAAAAACTGACTTGTGTACCGTGTCCCCCACCTTACTTTCTAGAATATTTGATCAAAAAATCTGAAAAAATTGGAGTCATGGGGCAACTCATCGCAATAGCCCAAAATTATCCGAAAATCGTGTGTGATTTTTTATTTGTACTAAAATAAATTAATTACTAACTTTTTTTGAAAAAAATTTCACGGCAATATATTAAGTGAGGTACCATCGGATAGGTCTTGCAAAATGAAAGAGAGTTTTCATTTTGAACTTTTCATTTGGAAGTTAATTTTTCGAGATATTAAGCTTCAAAGTCGAAAAAAAGGCGTCCCCCCCCCTCGCATTTCCACACCCGTTGGTCTAAAAATCTGAAAAAAATCTAGAATGTAGATCTTGATGTAATCTTTGTGTTAAAATTGGTTTGAGCACTCTGGCTTTAATAGTTTTCTAGATATTGGCCAAAAACCAAAAAACAACTACATTCGTATTTTGAAGATCCGAAAACGCCATTTTGTAGATCTCAGTGAAAGAACAATAAAATATTATGTAAAACAAATTATTTTCATACAATTTTTCGAGATATTAACGATTTAAATCGAATCAGTTATCGCAAAAAACGATGAACTGACGGCAGTCTCAGTGTCGCTTGCGGCATTTCATCCCCTAAATGCACCAAAGCAATTTTCACACGGCTGGCGCGATCAGCAAATGGGAAAGGATTTTCTTTTGTTCAGTTTCGTTCGAAATGAAAGAATTTTAGTGAATGAACAGTGAATTGAGTTTAATTTGATTTGACTATTTTAGTTTGTTGATTTCTTAGACTTATATTAGGACTAAACTACTAATCTGTTTGCGAACGAAACCCTCGGCGGGTGAGTAAAACTCACTTGACTAGTTTTTTTTATTTTTTATTTCACCCCGTTGGTCCCGCCTGGCCAAAAAAATTATAGAATTCATTTTTAGACGTAACGTCTACAACTCGTAACGTCAGTACTCTCAGTTGTGAACTATCTGCTAATCTGGTTCTGTCCAAACGCAGCCAAAAGAGTCTCAGGCAATTATTGGCTCTTATTGCAATCGAATAACACTCAAGATAAATGTTCCAGAGTTCCAGAAAATGAAACAATTTCACACAAAGCCCTGCGTGCATCAAACAGTGGTCCCTCATTTTTAACCGACTTCAAAAAGGAGGAGGAGGAGGAGGATGTTGGTCTGTATGTATGTTTTTCTTTTTCCTTTTATGTATATTCACGAATCATGAACCGATTTCGAATTTTTTTCTTTATTCTTGAGATGGTCCCATTGTCCCAAAGTCAGGTTCTGACAAAAGGAACACATCGAAATCAATAGAAATTCTGAATTATCAATATTTCCAGTTCAGTGTTTACCCCTTAATGACCTGCTTACTTGGCTATTTCCACTAATTCTATCTACATCCAGATATGGATGCCACACTAATACCCTACGCACTACGTATGTATAAATTTCCACAAAAAATGGAAAAATAAAAAAACTTTTTTAAAATAAAATTAAACTAAACTGTTGCTACAAACAGTCACTAAAAAGCAAAAAAATAACTAAATTACAGATTTAATTCAAAATACAAAAATGCACGGCATTTCTTGTCAATAATTGTTACCTATTAATTTAAACAAAATATTATTATATGTTCAATCTAATGATCTGCTGGAAGTCGGTGCCAAACAAGACGACTTAACCTCTATCCTTCTACCTTCTACCTATTTGGCTTGGCTCTGACTTGACTGCTCTTTTTTTGCGTGGCCCAAATGCGACATTGCCTTCCAACAAGTAAAGCAGTTCAACATATAAATTGTTACTCTTTTTTGAACTTAAAAAGGATAAAGAGAATGCAAATTATGGAGTAATCCAATTACTAGTTCAGTGACAAAATTTTATTCGCGTAATTTCGACATAAAAGAGTCTAACGCTCTCCAACGGTAATACGGTGAAATCGAAATTCGCATTCGCAGTCATCCAAGCGATTTGTGGCAATACGAAAAATTTACTCAGGCGAATATTTTCGTTTGACTCGCAAATAAAGGCGCTACTTTGGCGCAGTTTATGGTGTATCGACGAAAAAATACAACTTGAACAGTAGAGTAGTCAAAGTAGGCACATGTGGATTTTGATTGGAAATTGAGCCTTCGCAAACCTAAACCTACAAAAAAAAAAACTAAAATGTCTCCCCAGAAGCAGTTACTGAGATAACTGAAAGGATTAATCACCAACTTACTTGAGAAGAGGACCCAGCAAACAAAAGAGAAACTCCTAGAAGCTACTACGAAGTAATAAGAAGAGTGGTAACGCCCTAAGCGAAGTACATGGAGCCATAAGCCCTCCACCTTCTCCTCCAACGACAAAGGAATAACAGAATAATTGGTAAAAACCATTTTACATTTTATTATTGTGGCACTCATTTTTAACACGTTCGCGTAATGAAGTGCTATTTATGGTTACGTGCATTGCTTCTTGTCTTGATTAGCCCCTAAATTAACTTGCCTTGAACGGGAGTCGAGTCGAATTCGATAGCCGAGTGCCAGTTGGCGAGGCTAGTAGCCTGAGGTCATTTTCTCCTCTGGAACTAGCGCTCGTTAGTGACGGTGCCCGTCCACTGCGGGTGGGAGGTAACCGAGCGGAGAGCAACCGGCCACTAGGCTGGCAAACTTCTCCCGATGGAACAGCCCCGGGTTTGCTAAATTTCATCGGCAAGACGTCTCTGAGTTGACTTCGTCTGCAAAAGTTCAAAGTTGATTTCTACGACTGCATGTCGTGACTTGCTGTTCATATCTCCATTTGCCCTAAAACCTAAAAAAAGAAAAAAAAACGTCTTAACGAGGGGCCTTCACGAAACCGCCCTTAAACTCACCTGAATTGAATGAAGGATATTATTCCTTACATTCCTTTCTGCTAAGTACAGTGCCGATAATTTCCTGGACCACAAAGTCCATCGTTCGGCACACAAATTAGGCCCCCAACAGGTCCTTCAACCATTGCGGGAGTACATAGTGGAGCTTGTGGTGGGTACCCCAGTGAAGGTGGGCGGAAACAGGGTGGAGGTCGTTCGCCACAGCATGGATAGGAAGGTCCACATGGTCCACAGGGTCCACATGAGCAGCAATACATGTAGGGGCTGCACATCTTGAAAAGGCTTTTTTTACAAAGTTTTTGTTTTCGTTATATTTTTTTTTTCTTTTTTCGAAATCTTTAGAAGATTTTGAATTTTGAGTTGTTTGCGGATTGCCTTGCAAAACTAAACTGAAAATTCAAATCAAAATTTTCGATTGAATAAACAGCACAGGCTGATTGAGTTTTTTTTTTTTTTAAAAGCTTTGGGGTTCAAGTGCAAATTGTTCGTGGATCGATTTTGAGAAATTCGTAAGTAAGCCCAAATCTTGTTGGTGTCGTAGTGGGGCTTATCTACGGTATCTCAAGTAATTCATTGACCTCACCTGAGCCTTGTATTGGACGTAGATGTTCGTGTTTAAAAACTAAATTAAAAAATAAGAATAGTCTCTGTAACAGTCCGTAGAGGACCAGAGCCTATCTTAAACAAAATAATTTTTTTTTTACAATTTTTCACTCCGCCGGCCTTTGGGATTTTTTTTTTTTGGTCCGGCTTTTGAAAGACCTTGTGGTTCAAGCGCTTAAGAGATCTGACAATTCAACAACTAGAAGCTAGACATTTCAAAAACTCGGAGTTTTAGAGATTCGGCGTTTAAGCGTTTTAAAAAAACCGCCTTTCCAATGGTTCAGCCTTGGGTGTTTCACTATTTCGATGTCAAATCCTGTTGAGAATTCGGTACCATTACTAGAGTGCAGTCTACTAGACTTCATAACCTCCCCCCTTTGGGATAACCTGCAACCTGAAAAGCCGATCCCAAAAATCAAAGCACCCTTAGAAAAACTTTCAACTAAAAAATCACATTTCGGCTTCAGTTGGCGACGCGATAACACACGCACGTAAAATTCTAAATTTAAAGTTTAAAAAATAACAAAAACCCAAATCCTTTTAAGAATCATGTGCAGTCCCTATGGCGTTTGTGCCCCAGCTGATAATTGCATCCCTTATGTGGCGGCTGTTGCGGTTACAAACAACTGCTGCCCTCCGCCGGTGGCACCTCCGTCCGTTCGCTCCTACGTCGGGGCACCCTGTGGGCCTGGGGCTCCTTATCAATGGTCCTGTTATCCCTATGCCTACGGTCTGGTGTTTTGCTGTGGATCGGGGGCATGTGGTCCTATAAGTCCTTACGGAACTTGTGGCTGGAGGTGTATTTACTGATTAAGGTAAGTAGAGAGCCCCTTGCCCAGCTGATTTCATTTCTAACCATGGTCTCATTTTAGGGGACGTATCTTTCCAATTGAGGATAGAAAAAATGTGTATTTTTTTTTTTTTTTGATCGCCTTAAATGGGGGCTAAGCTTGATCCAGACTGCGAGCAAGCATTGATATGACATTTCATCGAGTTGAGTGCGTGTGAGGACGACGTATGGCGTGCCGTGCAGATGTCGCCTGAAATCTGCGCCAGCGTTAATCGAAAGATTTAAACTTATTTATTATCCATGAGTGTCATTATCATTAAACAAAAAAGAGGATTATATGTCGGGTTTGATTTCTTGTGGTCTAAGGGTCGTTAGGGTGTTGGTTTCCGGCAGTGGAAATTTGAAAAAGTTTGTGGGTTGGAATATTTAAACGTCAGTGAAGGTCGGGTTTTTAGTTTCAAATCATCAAGGAATGGCATTGCTTTTGATTTCCAAATTTAGATTGCAAAATTATCACATGGAGCTAGTCACTGCCTATTCACTGATGGATAAATGGATTCGTAATTTGTTGCTGATATTCATCCTGGCATGAGTTTTGTTTTGTTTTTCTCTATGAAATGTATGAAAAATGAATATCACACCAATTTTACTATTTTTCCCTTTTATAATGCTAGTAAAAGCAGTTTACGAATACCCATGAGGATTTTGTTTCGAAATTTATTGATTAGCACTTATTCATCCATGCCATGCTCAAAAAAAAAAAAATGTCTCGCCGGAGCAGAGAGAAACATGATACAGGATTTTTTACTGAAATAACTGAAAGGACTGATCACTACACTACTTAACTAAAAGGCCTAGTGGCGAAAAAAAATTAGAAGCTACTCCACTCCTCTTACTTTGAGTTTGTTTACTCAAATATTTGAAAAGGGTGATCCATAATCCACTTGAGAAAAAGGCCCCTATAGCCAAAAGGAAAACTACTACAAGATCCTAAAAAATAAGAGGTTTGACAACCTAAAAGAAGTTCATGGAATTCTTTCTGGTTCCTTTTCGTGTTTTTTTTTTTTTAATTTAATTGAAAAAGATATGCATATGCATATCATTATACTTTACTTATTTATACCTCCAGTAATATGACTGTCCTGCGAAAAGGATCAACGATCTAAAAAAAATATCTGCCGAAAAAAAGATGTGTCGTCTTAGTTGCCTTTAATTCTATCGGCTCAAAGTAGTCTTAAAAACAAGAGGACGATGCTGCACAGTGAGGCAAAATACGGCAAAAAACGGAAAAATTCTTTTCTATAGACAGTCGCTCACAGTTTATTTGACCCAACCTATATTAACAACGAGCCTAACTCCTAAACGAAAAAAGGTATCAAAAAAGTAAAAACGCAGAAAAATTTGTTGGGTCTTAAACTTGAGTTGAAATTCTGTTGAGTTTTAAGAATTCTGGCATTGTGATATTGTATTTGTGAGGTCCTTTTTTTGGCTTATTTTTTTTGTCAAATTAGTTAAGTTTTGAATGATAAATGTAGGTGTTTAAAACTCAACAAATTTGTCTGCGTTTTTTTCTTTTTTGGTAGCTTTTTTCATTTATGAGCTATACGCGATTAAAGTTGTAAAAAAAAAGGTTTGGTCAAATAAGCTGTAAGCGACTGTATGTAAAAAGGAGAATTGGGTCATAGCTGACAGCACTAGTAAGTCTACTTAGTCCAGGCGGAAATAGAATTGTCGGAAACAGAGGAGTGCTTTAGTAGTCGCAGAGTGAGCAGTGAAATTGCTTTCGTTTCTTAATCCTGTTTTTTCTTAATATTATTTTATTGTTAACGTATGTCAATGTTAACTTACTTTTCTAAATTAATAAAATAAAATAACTGAGTTATTATAAATCTCACCTTACAAGTGTGTATATCCATGAACCATCCAGGACCACAGGCCCTATCAAATTGTGGATAGTTTCATTACACCCGATACGATACAGATATACAAACAACGAAATGGTTCTATTTAAAAGTACATCATTTTTTCCTATGGATCGAAACGCTATAAACCAAAATTTTGTAACAAGATGTTTCTTTTAAGGTTTATGCCTCATGGCCTCATGGCCTCATGTTGTTTGTGGCTGTTAAGGAATATTTTCTTCTTCCTCGTGAATTAAAACTTTACTGTTTAATACCACAACTGCCTTTCTTTTATCAATTCTCCACTTTTGGCTAATAAGTACATAAATAGGTAGTCATAGGACAGTTATTTTACATTTTCAGAATAAGCCTAAAGAAAAAAAAAACAGTTTATTTTCTGTTCTTCAAAATCTGGTGAATTTAATGTCTGTATCTTTAAAATAAAAGAGCAAATAAGATAAAGCCATTATGCTCAAAAATTAACGATTTGTTGATGTAGTGAAAGTGTCGAACTTCGTCGGTCTTCAACTGATACTAACAAACATAAAACAATGGATGGTTAAAAAAGTCTACTACAGAGGGCTTTATAAACCTTCATTAAATTTATGTTGTGCATTCAAAAGACAAAAAGGCGGAAGGGAGATATTTGACAACCTAATATGTGTTGGAGATCCAATGACGTTGGCGAAGACAAACTAAGGCCACACAAAGTGTTATGAAATAACCGACAACACAATGAACAATAACATCACAAAAAGCTATGTTAAAACTCTATAAATGGCACCGTCAAAAAAAAAATTGTTTGTCTCCCATGTACCGCCAACACGAAGTTTTTCATTTACACATTTTACATGTATTTCCTTGCAACACATTATAATTCGAGTTTACAGTCCAACAATATGTACCTATTTTCCATCATTTTTTTTTTTTCTTTTTTTTTCAATCAAATAAATAAATAATACAGGCTGGGCCAAATCCAAGATTCCTCTTAAAACTGCAATAAATGAACAAAATGAAATTTTGTATTTTGATTTTATTAGCAAGAAGAAACAATCCCATTAATTACGGAACACAACGTCGTTTATGTGGCCGCGTCTACTGGCTTCGCGGTAGCACATTCTGCCAGTCCCATTTTCCAAGTCCTTGTTAATTGTTTCAAACTGTAGCTCATGGATTGCTTGGCTCTATAACGCCCACATGGTATCGAAACGTTGGTTGAAGTGTCATTTTCGAAGAAAAATGATCCAATGATGCCACCACCCCACAAATATTAGAAACAAGTATAGGCCCATAAAAAAAAAAGGTTTTCACATGTTTAATTTTTAATCGACTCTTAACTTGAAATCAACTCTTAACTTGAAATCAACTCTTAACGTCGTACCCAAATTTCTAGACGACTCAAATACGACAATGATACAAAAGCGTTGCTGCGTCATATGCAAAATTTAACTATGACCATGTTCGTAAAGTAAGACTGCCGTATTAATGAAATACGACTTCACTCGTATCCGAGTGTCAAATACGCGATGCATAATTGGGTAATTGGTTTCTCCGCAAACAAAGTGCGGGTTTTTCGAGCCCCAGATGTGGCAATTTTCCGGAAAATAATTTTAGGACTGCGAAAGCGGATCGTCATGCGTCTTTGATTTTTTAGTCAGTTGGACATCGTAAGCCACTAGTTCCAGATCCTTGTGCAAAATTTTCCTCAGAAATTGTGAGCGATTAAGATCGATCTCGAGTTGATGTTTCTTGGATTGACTTTTTACACTCTCGGCTACAACAACCACATTCTCGTCTGTGCGCACCATACAATAACAGAGACCAAGAGGGTTGTCCATTAGTATGCCAGTCTTACGAACTTTTTCCACAAGCTTGCATACATCAGGTGCAGTGGTTGCTTTATTCAACCCGAAACTTCTTTCCGAAAACCCACTGCTGGGATGAAACAGTACTCACTTTATAAATAAATTTTCAATATTTCCCAACGGTGCTCAAGCATACGACTCATTTCGGAGTTATAATACAACTTTTCTGTGAAGACTTCGAGCTGACAACTGCCAGTGTCAAAAAAAACCCATGATTTCAAAAGGAGCCATTAAATGGCCCACCTTTTACGTGGGGTATAAGGGTTGAAATAAAGTTGGAGCATTCCATAAGTTATTCATTTAAACGAGTAGTTTTCTACGTAAGGATGAAATGTAAGTTAATGGTTCTTGTAGTGCCTTGTGGAAATGGGCTTTAGAGTTTTGTAGCAAGCCGAGAAATAAAAAAAATAGTAGAACGAAACAATCCATGAATAAAAATGAAACCCGATTTCAAGTAGGACAAAAGATTTGAAGAGTGAAAACATACAGTGGCTTCGCAATCGTTATGAAATTCTTCAAATCTTCAAACAATAAAAGAAACTCAAAAGGGTTGTTAAAAATAACTTCAGAAGACGATTTGTGTGGCACGTTTTGGGTAAAAACAAAATTTCAGCATGTTTCGCTGAAATGTGGGATTTTGTTAGTATTTTAGTAAAATTGGAGCGGTAGGAAGTGTACAGCTTTGGCAAGAGAAATGGAGAAAAGACAAACTTAAATCTCCCGGAAATTGTCTGTTTGGTGTACCCCAAAAATGAACCAACTATCGATGATATCTTTCAGAAATGGGGTTTCAGAAAGGGGGGTACTAGGGTTTCACAATTCCCACTGTAAAATATAATTTTGAGAGTTTAATTGATTATGCATTTGGTGTTTGTTATTCTAATAACTGCAGCGAAGTTCATCAGATTGACATTGAAAATGGTGTGTGCAGTACTGGGTTAAGGACGGCTAAGATTTGATGCAACAACCAACAAGAAACATGTCAAGAGCTGTTGAGTCTCCAAAGAGTGTTTTAAAACTGTCATCACACAGCTACTGAAAAAAAAAAGAATGTACCAATTTAGAAACAGGTTCATACTAGGCACTTTTATTCCAATAATAAGTGTCGCTACTGTTTAAAAAAAACTGTTTTCCCAGGCTCTGTCTATTTCAAATAACTCAAAGACGATGGCAACGTTTTAGAGAAACCTTGAGTTGAGAAAAAAGATAATGAAAGCGATGAAATTTGGATTAAACTAAAACCCATTTTCGATTGATAGACGCCCAAAAACCTCAAACAAATTTTTTTCCTTCAATCTTCCGTCGCCGAAGTCTTTGCCCTCCATCCCATAAATAATTTATCCACTCCTTTAAGGAAATCCACATTCTGTACCGTACCCAAGATCCACTTAGCCCCACTCAATCGTAGGCACCCCTTGAAATCGAAATTCGAACAAAATTTCGTTTTTCTCATCACTTTGGTTTCATTTGGCATCGCAAAAGCAACAAAATTAAATAAAATCCGTTAAAATTTTCAAACTCCCTTAAAAAAAATTTCAAAAATTTAAATCCCCGAATCATGTGCAGTCCATGCGATGCTTGTATTCCTTGCAGCCCATGTGGTCCCGTCGGTGGCCCCTGTTGCGGACCATGTGCTTCAACATACGAGGTAAGTACATAACGCAATGAAACGCAAATAAAATGCAATGCCCACACGCATCATACACAAACGGCGCCTTGTTCCCATTTAGAGAACCTCTCCTGTTGTATGTGGTCCATGTGGTCCATACGGTCCCGGCGGGCCTGTGCGCTTTAAGCCATGCGGTCCATGTGCACCCTATGGTCCATGTGGATTCTCCGCGGCCCCCTTCGGATATGGCCTAGGCTGTTTTGCTTCTTGTGGATATGGATGTGGGCCCTGCTACCCGTGTTATGATCCAGTTGGGCCTTCCGGCCCTTATGGCTATAGGATATGCTTTTAACTTCAAAATGAAAATATAAAAGGCAAGTTTTGTGTAGAAAGACTAATCTGACTTTTCTATTTTCTTCTTTCCTATCTTTTCCCCCCACACAGTATAGAGGTTGCCTCGATAGATTAGTGCGACTTCAGAAGATTTACACGACATTGGATTATTGTAGACGGAACGGAACTCAGGACTTCCTTCCAATTTCGCGGAATACACCCAGTTGTAGACCGGCTTGCCCTTGTATGCTTTATACCCTGCCTGGATGTGGCACTCCCCAATACGTGTTTAATCCATGTAATTAACGCCCGTGATCCTCCAGTGGTCCTCATCGATCTTAACCGAGT
This sequence comes from Syritta pipiens, assembly GCA_905187475.1. Lineage (NCBI taxonomy): Eukaryota > Metazoa > Arthropoda > Insecta > Diptera > Syrphidae > Syritta > Syritta pipiens. The sequence continues at coordinate 11,007,706 of LR994573.1, forward strand.
CTTCTTTTTCCAGGTGCAAGGATTCAAAGATACGGCGAACACACACCTTTCAATACCGATAAATTTGGGACTAATCGTGAGAAAGGGGAATTAATATTCGGATAGAGGGATAACCTAGACCTTGATCCGGAAATTTAAGGGGAGATGATGACACTTCATTAAGTATAGTTTGCCCAGGATAAGCGAAAAGGGGCAGGTATCTGAAGGGGCCTAACCTTTAAGTGTCCGCGTGTTGTTGTGCGCTATGGGAGGGGGTGGTATATTTTTTGCTCTAAAAAAACACTAACCTCCCGCTGAGCAAGAAAGTGATTGTAAAAAAAAAAGTAAAACCAAAAAAAAAACGTAAAAAAAAAAATTATTGCTTTGCATAAAATCACTTTTTATACCAATGAATGTCATTCTAATAAATTAGAAAATGCAACGTCAAAATTTTGTGTTTTTGTGGAATTTTTTTGGCGTGGAAAAATTATTTTGATGAATGTGCTGAAGGGAGGGTGGAGTCTCAAAGGTTGTCTGTTATCGTCGAAGTCAATTGCAGAACACCATCAATGTGGATCCAAACGTTTCGAAACATTCGCATACGACAGACAAATCAACTACGTCTACGTCTAATTTTAAACATACTAGTGGAACGCTAGCTTATTCAATTTATCGTGATTAGGTTTAACAATCACCTCGATACGGAACTCGCATACAACTCTCGTCGAGGTAAATACAAGAGTCGTGTGCGAGTTCCGTAATCGTAAATGTTAAATTGAATAACCTAGCATTCCACTAAAATGTTTAAAAGTAGACGACTGCTGTGAAATTCTTTTTTTTTTTTGTGTTTTAAAATAAAGCTTAACAAAGAAATGAATCGATGTCGACAGTTTACTGAGTTGCTGCGGTTTTACAAGAATTTTGTTCATGAATTTAAATAAACTGCATTACCGACAGTCCAACTGAGATCAAAGTCACCAAATCCTTTCTTTTAAAAACCCTGCATTGCTGTAAGCTTGTGGCAGTATACGTGATCGTATAAGCAATGAAAATATAAAAATATATAAAAATTCTCCCGCCGCAGTCGATCTGCCGTTTTTAATGATTTGCATCAACATGAATATTTATTTTGTGCAGCGCATGAGCAGCAATATAAGCTCACCGAACGTGGCAGCCATGAAATTAAGGCAGCCATGCTGTTTTGTTGGCATTCGTTAAAATGGCTGTTTCTTGTTCATCGATGTTGACAGTTTGGCAACCGTTCATAAATGTAAAACTGATGTAGTCTAGCAATCTCTAATAAATCTCTACAAGTCGGCAATTGATAATTAAGTTAATAGAGTTAAAGTGATGAAGAAACTGCGATGAAAATCGCAGTAATTTTTCTCAAGGTGCTGAATTCCCTTGAATATTTTATGAATTGCATGAACAACAAAGTTGCAAATATGAACTCACCCTCCGTGGCTTTTATGTTGATTAGGAGGCCATGCTGCTAAAGCTGTCATATCCTATTTGTAGCATTTAGCAAAATGGCTGTTCCCTGTGTAGTAATGCCTCATCATAATGGAGTAACAATAATGGAGTAACAATAATCATTGCCATATTATACAGTTGCGGTCAAAATAATAGCAGTGATGCTTTCTGAAGGATAACTTCTTGCAACTTGAGTAATATTATGCTAATGATCGGAATAATTGAAAAATCTTTTACTCCTTTTAGTTATTGTTCTAAAGTAGAAGAACATTCCCAAAGCCTCCAAGAAAAAAATATTTTCTCACACTATTACTGCTATGCACTTCTATTATTTTGACCGCATATAGTCTGGTAGTCTAATGTCACCTTCATACATTGTTTGAGCATGAATTTGTTCCAACATCTAGCGCACTATAACCAAAGAAATTGCCAATTTAAAGAGGTACACACATTACATCCATAGATATTCATAAGATGGGGACACCTATGCGTGAGATATTCTTACTCAATTTACTATAAATTTACCTTTTTTCATCGGCACAGCGCCCTAGATGTTGGAGACAGCGTGAAGTTGGCTATTAGTAGTCAACATATAAGGTTGTCAAATATCCCCCTTCCGCTTTTTTGCTCTTCATTCAATGCTTCATAAAAAGTGTTACAGTGATCGGATTTAGTTCAAATATGCGCCGTTTTGTTCGCTAATCTGTTTCCATCTATATTAATTTATTAATACCCCAATTTTATAATACCCCCCTCGTAGAAGCCCCCCTCCTTATTTGCGAAGAACTCGGACAGCCACTTTTCACAAGCCTCTTTTGAGTTCAACTTCACACCACCAAGGGCATTCGCCATGGACAGGAACAGGTGGTAATCATTTGGCGCTATGTCCGCGCTATATGGTGGATGCGATAAAACCTCCCATCCGAGCTCCCGTAGCTTCTGACGAGCCATCAACGAAGTGTGTGGTCTGGCGTTGTCCTGGTGGAACACTACACCCTTCCTGTTGGCCAATTCTGGACGCTTCTGGTCGATCGCCTGCTTCAAGCGGTCCAGTTGTTCGCAGTAGATGGTAGAACTAAGCGTCTGGCCATATGGGAGCAGCTCATAGTGATGATTCCCTTCCAATCCCACCAAACACACAGCAAAACCTTCCTGGCCACTGTTTGGGACGATTCACCGGCCTTCGACCACGACCGTTTTCGCTTGATATTGTCGTGATCTATTTTTCGTCGCCAGTCACCATCCGCTTCGAAAATGGCTCGAGTTCGTATCGTTTCAGCAGCATATCGCAGGCGTTGATCCGGTCCAGAAGGTTTTTTTACGTCAAATCATGCGGCACCCAAACATCAAGCTTTTTTTTGTATCCGGCCTTCTGCAGATGGTTTAAAATGGTTTGGTGACTGACTCCCATCTCCTGGGCGATGTCACGAGATGCCACATGCCGGTCTAACTCGATGTTTTCCATGATTCGATCGGTATTCGTCGTGACAGGTCTTCCGCCGGTTGGCTTATCCATGGTGTCGTTTTCACCGGCTCTGAATCGTCGAAACCATTCCTCCGCGGTTCGAAGTGATAGAGTACCATCCCCCAAAACTACGTTAATCTCACGGAACGTTTCTCTAGCGGATTTACCTTTAACGAAGGAAAACTTTAAAACAGCGCGAACTTCGGCGTTAGTGAACTCCATGTTTACACGTCTATAACTGTTGAAAGCAATATCCAAACTAATCATGCATAGCGTCGTTTTGATTAGGTTATGTCAAGACCTTTCAAATGATGTATAGTATTGCCAGAAACGAGCTCTGTAGCGCTTTGTACATAGCCGAAAAATTCAAAAGAAAAGAGATGGATGAAAAATTCAGCATACAAATCAAACTTGGTCTTGTGGTAATACTTAGGTCTGTGCCGTAGTAACTTCATTCAATTCAACTGACTTATTATCTCCTCGTCAATATTTTATACGATGGGTTTTCGAAGTGCTTGCAAAAAGCAATCTAAGCTGGGAATAAATCATCTCGAGAAACCTCTTGTTGGTTATGCTAACAAGTAAATTTACGCCATATGAATGCTTTACAAAGTGTCACTGCATCTACAAAAGGTTGCTCTTTGATGTAGACCACAAATGAGCCAATACAGATACCCAACTTAATCTTTTCTTGCTCCTTGGTTTTATTTGACATCGTTTTTTATAACATTTTTTGTCTGTGAATACGTGTGAGCACTTTGAACACTAAATCAAACAAATGTGCGTAAAAATGATGGGCTAGTGTTCGATGAGTTCTGATTTCCTGTCAAAATGCTTCCTGTATTTCAGCTACATTCATGAATTACTGTTAAATTCATCGATGGACTAGGGGAAACAGCAGCTGCCGAGATGGGTGTGTATATTGGGTTGGATGTAATGCAGACTTATCTTCAATGGTTAACTTTCCTTCAACCATTCTAAAAACGACGTTGATGAGACGAAGACAGCATGAAATGGCTACCAATGTCGTAACCACTTTTTCAATTTGTGTTATATGAATCTATATGACCTTAGTTAAGTTCTATGTGACGGAGTCGCTGAAAATCTGCCTGCTCCAACCATCCGATGCTAGTGGATCGGCGGATGCTAGCGGATCGGATAGTCCGTCACATAGAACTTAACTTAAGTCATATAGATCCAACTAAATTGCGTAATCTTACCAGCTTCAAAAAATCCTACCACAAAAATTGAAAGAGTGGTTAAAATTACATCTTTGGTAGCCAGTACAGGCTGCCTATTTAACTAAAAAAAAAAGACTTTTATTAGTGCCTCATTAGCCTATTAAGCTGGTTTTATTTTTTTAACATGATGAATAAATGCCGACAAAGTTTTTGCAACAACTTTGCACTGCCGCCAACTTTAATGTGATCGCATTTGCGATTTATTTGAGCCGTTCAGAGCACACGCCAATTAACTCCATAAAACAAAAAAATTTAGAAAAACGGTGAAATAATTTTCAATCGTCTCAAAAATATACTTTGTTCTATTCAAATTGTTGACGTTTACTGGTGGTTATTTTATTATTAAGGAATGAAAGATCTCAAATAATATTACCAAATATGTGTTAGGTTCCTGCTTAAAACTATATTAATCCATATACTGCCGCTTCAGACATTTATTGGTTCAATAAGAATTTTATAATTGGGATCCATTACTTTGGTTATGGTGAAAGGCAATTAGATCTCATAGCTTGTTTTAAAATCACAAAAGCATTTTTAAATCATTTCTATTGTTTGTATTTTAAAATAACTTTTCTTGTGAATAAGCTCTTTGTTTACCTGGAGAATAATCGCAAATCAAAACAATTGTATCAGAGGTCGCAAAATTGTATTATTTTTTCTAAAAAAATTACAACAAATCACCACTTAAGTCTTAATCGGATATGTACATTGCTAGCACATTAACGTAACAAATGTAAATGATCAGTATTTGGTCAAACTTAGTTTCCTCTTAAGCTTAAATTCTATTTGATATACCTTTAATTAATTCTATTAAGACACCCTCCGGGACTGTGGTCCAAGAGGAATTATTAACATAAACTCTTCTTACCATGGAGTGTTGAAGAAGCAGGTACAAGAGAGTTTTAAGTTTTCCATTTCCACAAAAGACGGAAATTTACAGCAACCGAAAAGAAAAAAGGGTTTGTAGTCCCAAGACTGAAGCCTCGGTGGCGTATGCGCATTTTTTTATGCACTTTTTCAAAAACCTGTTGTACAATGAATTCCGACTATGGTTAAAGGCTAACTCAATCATACCAAAACACAGTGGCAGAAATGATACGGGCGATTCATCTTGGCCATTGAAAATATATTTTTGTAATACCAAAATGGAATGAGGAAGGTGTATTCAATCATAGCCCTAGAGGTAGACACTAGTCGACAAGGTTGGCTACTCGACATGCGACATGCTCGACATATTATATATGGATTGATAGTAGCCAACTTCTCACTGATTTTAACATAGTATGCGGTAAGTCAATAATAGCGGCGAATTTGAGAAACTTACGTACGACTGACGGATTTTTCTGCATAGAAAGTGTTGCCATCATATCGACGTGTATGGATGTGTTTTTTTTATCTATAATAGGGGAGAGACACCGACACTTTCTATGCGTAAGAATCTCTTGGTCAGTCTATGTGAGTTTCTCAAATTCGCCGTTTTATTGATTTTAGAACCAAATCTCGCGCAGACAATGTATGAAAGTGACATTAGAGTAGCAGTCCATATATAATATGTCAAAGAATAAAGGGTTTTCGAATAAAGACTTCACAAATTTTTTTTTCTGAATAGAACGTAAACCATTTGAGATATTTCAGAAACTTTACTATCGGCTTGATGTACAATCAAAACATTTACGAATGGAACTCGATTCGTTCATGTGGCCACCGCGGACATATTTGCAGCGGTCGCTTCGTTGGATCCAATTTTCGCCGACTTGGCCATAAATTTCGGCCGAAACGGCCGCTATTTCCCACTCAATGTTGGCTCTGAGCTCGTCCAACGTCGGTGGCTTATTGGCATAAGCCAATGACTGAACGTAGCCCCAAAGTAATCAGTCTAGAGGCGTTACATCGCACATTGGAGGCTGCCAATCGACTGGACCATTTCTAGAGACACCACACTCATCAAACTTACTCTCCAATAAATTGATTGTATCGTGTGCTGTGTGGCTTGTGGCACCATCGGGTTGAAAACACATATCGTCCAAGTCGATATCTTCCAATTCGGGCTAAAAATAACCGGTAATCATGGCGCGATAACGCTGGCCATTCAAAGTAACGTGACGATCGTTATAGTCGCCCAAAAAATATGGCCCAATAACGCCGCTGGCATGCAAACCGCACCAAACAGTTATTTTTCATGGATGAAGTAGTGATTCATAAAGCACATGTAGATTCAGCTAACCAATAACGCATATTTTGTTTATTGACGAACCCATTGACCCAAATGAGCTGCTTCACTTAAGGCGATTTTGTGATGAAATTCATCATCTTGGCCCATCTACTAAGGAGCCGAATCGAAGAACGTAAGTCGCTTCAAATGATCCATCGGCTTCTTTTCTTGAGTCAGCTTTATCTTGTATGGGTGCAAGCCAAGATTCCTACTCCAAATGCACCATAATGTGGTCTGAACGATGCCCAATTCTTAAGAACACCACGGAATTCACTGATGTGGATCTTTTGCTACGAACGCCTGAGCGGCAGCGCTATTTTCCACACTTCGACCGACTAGTTGTCTCACTAACACGATAACATCACACAGCGAATATGTAGACTCAAATTCTTGCACTAAACTTGTTACTGCCTGACTACTTAGAGCGAGAATTACGACCGAAAATTAGAGTTAATGCTCTTAAAGTTGCGGTCGCAGACTCCGAATTTCTGTAGATATTTTTTTTACAATTTCCAGACGTTCCTCGGTCGTGTACTTAACCATGATGAAAATGTTGAGTTTACTGAATGAGAATGACAGTTCGATGATTAGTGAAAGGGTGTGTTCACAAATTAAATTCAATGTTGTCAAGTCCCTATTGGAACACCCTTTACTTTCACGCCCAAAATTTGCTGTGGGATCTTGGTCTATTAATGAAAGTTCTCGCAATTAGCTGTTCGGAATCATCAATGAACAGTAGATCTTCACACGTGCGAAATTATACCGCGCACAACATATTAGCAGCTTGAAAAGCTAGGCTTTGGGCCTCAACGGGCCACCCAATATTTAAGGCCACCCAATCATTAATATAACGACGGACTTTTTACAGCATCCCACCCCATCCTTAACTTCACAGAGACGGTTTAGAACGCCATTCGTCCAATCTCCCTTTAAAAAAAAAATCAACACCAAGTCCAAAGAAAATCACCTCTGACTCCTTTTTGAAGCTTTTATTAGACGACCACCAGGTCGCCAATCAGTGATTTCCTACCATCAAACTGCTGCCAATTTTCCTCTGTCACTCGTGACACCCAACTGAGGCCCAGGATTTCTCCGTAAGAGAAGAAAACAATCCCTACTTCCATGGAGGAGTCTTACATGGAGGATTGCCCTTCTCGAAGACCACCGTGTTCGCGTAGCGATTGGACCTAATTCCCGGTGGAGTGTTGTAACAGTGCGCCTTACATGGACAGTCCCATTGGCATGGCGGTGGTGTTCGCTTCGATACCAGCGGATTCGCTGAGCTGAACGCGCAAGTGGCAGGATTGCTCGATGCTGGCGCAGGACACTTTCCGCCACTGCAACACGCTGGGTTCCGGCCGCAGCAGTTTTTGGAAGAATCACACATGTTTTAGCTCAAAAAGGATTTTTTTGTTGAGATTTTTCTCTGAAAAGGAGAAGATGCTAAAGAGAGAAGGGAAAAGATGAATGGACTTACATTTTTTTGTATTTTCTTTTGTTTTTTTTTTTAACTAAAAATTTTGAATGTGTATTTTGCCGAAAGGTGATTGATAATGAGATTTTTTTCTCAATCACATTTTTGAAGCTTGTACATGTGTGAACTAGAATTGGAAGGGCCACAGTGGTTTTTGGGGGCGGGAGCCCCCCAATTGGTGGTGAAGGGAGTTGTGACTCTCGGGAATAGTCCACGGATTGGGTGGAAAGTCTTTCTCAAATCTCAATCTCACCCCGTTCCAAAGACCTCAATCACTTTCCACCCCCAAAACCACTTAGCAAAAAAAAGAAAATTAAAATTTTCGAAAAAAATCTTACGAATCTAAAAAGGCGACGCTCAAATCGAGCCTCATTCGGTTTCGGTCGACGATCAGAATCACAACAAAATTCTTGTTTCGGCCCAAAAAAAATCAAAATTTTGGTTTCGGCCGCAGTTTAGACCCGTCAAAATTAAAAAAGAAAAAACGAAACAAAAATGAAGATGATGTGCGATCCCAGCGCCGGCGTGCCCTGGTGTGATCCGCCTTGTCCGATGGACCAATGCTGTGGACCACACATGGTAAGTAACCCCAAAACCGTTCCACCATCGTGCCTAATCTCGCTCATTCCAGAACGTAGGACGTATCCGCAGAAAGCTAAAAGCTGGATTCTTGTGGAACACATGGGACTGCTACCGACACAACGGTGTCCAGGATCAAGCGCCCTGTACCCTGCGCATAGGCGTACCAAGGCGCTACTTCCACGTTTTGCCACCAGGCACACCACTTCAGCAATGTGGATCATGTTGTTATCGTTGCTGATATGAAGGCGCTGAGAGTGCGTTAAATCGCATTCACACTTCGTTGAAGGTGAATTAAGCGTGACGCAAAAAAACTGTGACGCACACTCAACAAAAAAATAGCAAAATTCTAAACAAAAAATGACGCTTTAAACGCTTGACGAGCCTTCGAGGGACTTTATCCTGATGGGGCTCTTTTTTAAGTGAAATTTGCGTCCCTGTGATCCTCGACGCGCTCGCCACAGCGTGTGGGGTGTCTTGGGTCTAATTCTGACGCTTGAAAGTTCGCATTTGGTGATGTTGATTGTGACTTAGAAATAAAGAAGATAAAAGTGTTTAAAACCAAAATATTTTTTGAATTATTATTCTTTTACAAGCTTTCAAAGTGAAAGAAGAAGAGTAAAGACGAAGTTCTTGTTTAATTTAACCAGTGTAACCGTTTTGTCACACCCAGAAGAACTATTAGATCAAGAGCCCGCAGCAAATTTTGGGTGTGGAAGTATAACCAAAAACGGCATGCGTCAATTTGAAAGTCTTCGACGGTCGATATCAAATCCAGCAGCGATTTGAAGCGGCCGATGGTTGTAATGTTCGCCAATTTTTCCGCGAATGAATGTTTGTTATGTATCTACTTGAAGGTAGCATCAAATAAAAGAATAGACTACCACAATTACTAGAACGTGGGCGCCAGACGTTTTGCACGCGGCCTTCAGCCCGCATCATCAAAGTTTCTAGCCACAAGTCCAATTCCAGGAATGAAATCTACCAATAAAATGGGAAAACATCATGGCTGCAAATTGAAGCATTGTCTGTACCTCTTACCACGATTTTTCAATCGAATTTGGATCGACATTTTTCTAATTTTCTTTTCGCAGTGGACTCCAAGAAAGACGAAATTTATTTTGCCAGAGGCAGCGACATTCTTTAGGGAAGTCTGTTAGCCCAAGAAAATCTAAACGGACAGCCATTTGTAGGGAAGATCATGATATGATGATGAATAAAGCTGAGTCGATGTGTTTAGCGAAATCTCACTCCGAGACAGACCTTAGACCTACAGTCGAAGATTCGACTTCTTTAAGTTATTTGCTCAATTTAATAGTTTTTGCAATTTTCTTCGAAATTTAAAGATTTTTGATATTTGAAGAGCAATAACAAATTGTATTACTGTGCCCTATAAAAATAGGAACTGGTTTATAAGGGATTTTAAAGAAGAGGACAAATATTCAGGGCTTAATATTAGGTTGTCAAAATTCTCCCTTCCGCCTTTTTGTCTTTTGAATTTTCAGGTTATGTACAAAGCGCTACAGAGCTCGCTTTGTACATAAAAAAGACAAAAAGGCGGAAGGGAGATATTTGACAACCTAATATAAGACCCGAAAGATATTTTAAAATCTTATATTGCACAATTGAAACGATGGTGTGGATTTCTATAAAGAGAGTGCGAATATTCTGCCATTTCCACCATTCAAGTCGCATGGTGTTCGAATAAAAAACCATCGAGGTTGTAAGATCTACTGAGATAAAAAATAGTTTAAAATTCTTAAAAATTGCCCAACTGAGATAGAGCGTGTTTAAAAAGATTGAGCTCTTCAAATACGAAACAGATACACATAAGTGAAAAATCAAAATCAAAAAATTTAATAATGAATAAGCCGTGAGATATATTCCACCAAAGACTTAGAACCAAAATCAAACTTTAAAAAAATTGAATCTATGAAACATTTTTGTAAAACATGGCCAAGACAACTTCTGTAAGCCTCTTTTTAATTATTTTTTCCTCAATTAAACATTTTAATAAAAGGAGCCATAGAACTTAGTTGCTGCCAACAAAAGTTTAGAGGTTTTGAATCGAAAAGTTATATGATCGCCCGTGTTCTGCATTTGACTTTTTGCGAAAAAGTAAAATTAGGTGTTCCGCATTTCGAACGAAATTGTGTACAGTGGATAAGGTTTTGTATCGCAGTCGAAATCATCGAAGTGAATTCGGTTTTCTAACATCGAATAACATGGAATTTGGTGTTCTACATTTCGAAAACAACCGTTTTTATGTGAACTGAATTGCAATTAGTTATGCGTTGCGACGTTATATCACTTGCTCTTGCGCTTTATCCCTTTCTGTATAAAAAAAAAAAGATCGAAGTTCTAATGGGACTTAGTAATTCGAACGTGCTTATCATTGAAACAACTTATTGAACTCTATAGTTTTCAAAATTAAACACATTTTCCTGTTTCATGCTTATGTTCTGCTCTGTAGTGCACCTATAAACAATTTAAATGCAAGGCATTCAATATTTTATCAATATCTTTTCCAACAATCTCAAAATCCTTTTCGAATGCTCGTTGGTAACTTTCTTTTGCCAAAAAATTGTGTATTTCTCCCAGTTTGCATATCTGAGGAATTGCAGTTGGCGTCTCTGACTTCATTGTTTTGGGAAGATGAGGCAAATCTAAAACGCAAAATCGTCCAATGGAAATATGTACGTAATAAGAACCACATTTCCACAAGAAAAAATTAGGCAAAACTTTTTTCGTCGCCTGGAATTAAAAAATCACATACCTGTCCATCGGCTTTAAGTCCATGCCTCATAAAGCAAATGGTGAAGAATTTTCAGATTAAAAAAGTCGTCAAGCTAAGAAACATTTAGAGAACATCATGACTCAGACCAGCTTCCGAATGTCAAAAACAAATATCGTAGGGTACCACACAACGTCTGCAACACCAACTCGCTGCGCCGCATTTGTTTTCATCATCTTCATTCAACTTTTTATCTCCAATTCTTCCCAACTCAACTATCATCGGCCTACAAATTCAACTCAATTTAACGCAAAATCGAACAGATCCCATCTCCCAGTCGAGCAGCATCCATTGAAGAACTTTCCCGGCACATTCGCCTTGTCTATCTTTTTCTCCTCCCCCCACCACAACCCCAACCGATCCGATAGATACGATCCATTCTCGGATTGTCTTCGACAGTCACGCACAACTTCTCGACTCAGAGCCGGCTCCTCAAAAAATCAGTTTCAATTCGTCGGTCGTGGATTTAAGACGCGCTCCCCGAAAAGGAAAAGACCACTCTCTGCTGTGGTCCCGCGATTTATTGTGTAAGTATCCGTGTGTGAGTGATAAGGATATGTTTTATTGTGATAAAAAAATAAAAGAGAAGAGAAAATAAAGACGAAAATCGAAAATAGGGAAAAAGAATTTAAAAAAAAAACAGAAGAAAGTGGTCATCTAATGACATCCCATCGCCTAATCTCGAGATTGTGGTGCAATGAGGTGGGGTTATCTCTTCGAACGTGACGGAAAGTGGACAATCAGCGAAAATAAAGTGGAAAAAGTGTCTTTTTTTTCTAGTTTTTCAAAACCGAAAAATAAAGAATGAAATTATTTTTTCGATGGTGATAATGAGTGCGATTCTTTTTTTGTTGGGTTGAAGAATTTGTGAAATTTAATGGGCTTAACTAGAATGGGATGATTCTAGACTAATAGCTGGCCTTAAATCTGAAGTGTGTTGAAATATTGGATGACTTTTCATGATGCGTCCCTTAAAGTTCTTCCCAAATTAAGACCGTTCTTAAATTGAAGTCACCCAGAATAGTGGGTTAGTTACAAAATAACTTCCCAGTCACAGACATTAATAATTCGAGTCCAATGGCGCTTGCGGCTAAGTAGAAAGAGCATAGATTCCGAGTTGCAGATATTTATCTCGAAAAACTGAGTTTAGAAGATTGAAGCCAACTTTATACCTTGAGTTGAAAAATAGAAGTGTTTAGAAAGAAGTGGGAATGGAGCTGATTCAAAGCTGTTGGCTTTAAGCCGCGTACATGTAAACGGCGGAAAGTGTTTCATTTTGTTGGTAAAAATAACCAACCAAATAACTTGCTTTAATCTGCCCATGTCCTTGTTCAACGCCTGAGTCCCAAGAGCGAGGTTATTTCTATTTAGCATTAATACCGGTTGTCGATTGAGAATTAAAACTAGAACGCAATGCAATTAAATGGTTATATCCATGGTATTTCGAATACAAATCGTCTGAACTTTTTAAATATAATTAATTTAATCTTTTAAGTCTCACTTAATTGCAATGTTCTCTAAAAGAAATTAAAGATTAAATTTAAAATTATTAAACAATACAAACTAATCCTGTGTGTTTGTTTTTTTACTTCTTAACACATTTACGAACAAACTTAATGCTGGTCATCGGTGACCCCCATGGCATTCAACGTGTTAAGAGTGCTTGATTTTATTTCAATCATTATTCCTAAACTCTAAGATTCAACTATGGTCAGGAGAGGTAATTTTCTTCTTTTTTTAATAGGCTCAGAAAAATTATTTTCTATCCTTTTCATACATCAATTGAATATGTTCCACTCATTTTAAAGCAAAAAGCAAAGAAAACTGTCCGAGTTTTTCTCCTTTAAAAAAAAAGAAGTTTTTCCTCTGGGCAACTAAAAAAACCTTCAGAGTAAATATCTTTAGATGTTATCGCTTACAGTCTATTTAGTTGTATTAAAATTCAGAATCCATAAATAGCCTCTATAAAATTTCCTGAAGTAAGACAAACGTCCAATTAAAATTGAAACTTGAAAATTAAAAACAACCCAAACATTTTTTGAATTTAAAGTTAAGAAGTATTGTAAAGGTCACTTTAAAACTTCCTATAACTTCCTGTTGAAAAAATTAACCTAAAATTTTGTGACTGAAAGTTCGAAAAATTGAGTGAAAATTCGAGTACACAGATCTATTAGTGTATTGTTAGTAAAGAGGAGGATCGAATTGCCCGGAGATCTTTTCTGCGTGCACTGCCCCCGCAACCCTTTTAGTAGAACATGCGGCCACGGAAGATCAGATGAGATGATGTAAATTTGATACGTTTTTTGAGAAGTTAGTATTTATGTGAAGTCTTTTATTCTTCGAAAAAAATTCCAACCTCGAAAGGAGTGATTGCATTAATTTTTTACAAAAATTGGGCTCAATTTTATTCCACTGCTCAAGAAGAACAGTTCTTAACTCTGTTTTGTTGGAAAAGTTTTCTAATTTTTTGGTTCAAGTACTCCGATAAGTCGTTAATAAGGATTATACCTATATGGACTTTGTGGGGAAGGCCTGGACAGTTACAAAGCAGCCAGGATTCTACCTTAAAATTTTATACTTGGGGTCACTAATTTGACAAAAGTTCTAGCGATCACTAATGTCAAATTTACTGACAGATAAGGACAAATTTTGTTTTAAAATGTCCAAGCAAACATGTTAATTGATTTTACCCTCTATGAAACGTAATTTGTCAGGTCTAAAAACAGAAAATGATTCCCTCTGCATCAGTAGGTATCAAATTCGTTGAAGGCAGTTCCTCGTTAGGATTTCTTCACACGTAGAGATTTTCTTCCGATCCAAAAATGTTGAGTCTACTTTCGTCTGTAAATAAAACGTCTTTCCAAAACGAAAAATTCCTATTTCGATGTTAGCAAATGTAAATGTTATGCCCAGTTTCACAGTTTAAACTGCAGTTTAGCTAAACTTCAAAATGAGCTTAAGCTTTCCGTTAAACTTGTTCGATTTCACAGTCTAAAATAAACCTCATGTTAACTAAACGCAGTTTTGGAAGTTGTGTCTAAGGAAATTATAGGGTTTTGAAATGCCAAATTACGGCTTTTGACTTGTTTTGGTTCTAGTATCTGAAATTGGTTTGAGACTTAAAAAAAACCTAGAAAAAACAAAGAATTTAATCTAAAAAGTTGTTCGAATCACCGAAATTTACACGACTACTTAAGCTGAAGTTTAAACGGGAGAATTCTGTCGTTTAACTTAAACGTCGAGATAATCTCAATTTTTCGTACTACAATACCCGTACTGTAAAACCGAAAAATTTTCAAACGGAAGTTGAAACCAAAAGATTAGTTTAAACTCTCACTGTGAAACTCGGCATTAGTTATTTTTTTGTTTTCAATTTTGTTATTATGAAACTGTTCGAATTTGGCTTGGAGCCACTGTACATCAATCTAGTCTTATTTCCGAGTTCAAAAACTCGTCCAGAGTTGCACATTTCGCTTCCATTTTAAAACAAAACAACGATCAACCACTCAACTCGCTTCAATATCCAATCAAAGTCTTCAAGTAAATCCTCCATCGTCTCGCTCCAAACTTCCATCCCAGCTAACACGTTCCAAAAATTAATTAAACCTCATCCCACCTGCCAAAAACCCCTTCGACATCATTCCCCACTAAATTTTTGAGTGAAAAAAAAATGTTAATTTCACAAAACATCTCACCCATTTCCCCTCAAACAAAGAAAAAAAATCCAACGCTACATTTAGAACTCCGCCGCCGATAAGCACCCGAGAACTTCCTCCTCTGCCGATGGGGGCCAAAATGTTATCGCCCCACCGCTGCCGAAAATAGTGCTCAAGTTGTTGTCTCTCGCGATGTCGCGACACAGTGATTCGGGGGGTGAAATAGCAACAGCCAACATAAATTAACATCCCTCCCCCTTCCTCTTTCACAGATCCACCCCACTCAAGATGGGAATTAAAATTAACCTCAAAACGAAAAGAAACTAAAAAAAAAAAACAATTTTTGAAAAAACAAAAAACTAAACAAAATTAAACAAAAAAAAAACAACCCCAATGCACGAAACAACTTCGCTGTGTGATGGTGAACAAAGAAATGCGAAAAATTCCCCTTAAACGGAGAAAAAACTCTGAAAGCCGTTCGCCTACCGCCACCGTCAACGCCACCACCACCCTCACCACCCCCACCCCGGATAGAAGAAGAAGAAAATTCTTGCCCCAATGGGCAACATTCAGCGCCACAGTTATCGTCGTCGTCTGTATCGCTGCGAGTTCAACTCTGGGTTACGTGGATGCCGCGGAGGAAGATAGTAAGTGAACATAATTTTTTCTCTCATTGTCAGTCTTCTATTTCAGCGACACCCTATGATGTCATGTGTAGAATTAAGTTTTTGCTTTTTTACGACCGGGTGTTCTTTAGCGCGCGAGCGTTTCACAAATTGATTGGAATTGACGCTGCGTCGCGTTGGGAGAAAAGTGGGTTAGTTGCTGGCGACATGATTTCCTTATAAGGCGCGACGTCATCAGACGAGGTTGATTGTGGGGAAATGGGCGCTGGAGAGATGGGAGTCCTCCTCGTCAGATGTCGATACGGTTGCTTTGAAGTATCGATTTGGGGCCAAAGGGCATTTGCAGTGACGTCGAAGATGAAAACGACGATCAGAATTGACGGAAAACTCGATTGACTTCAATCACGCGAGACACGGTACTCAGAAAGTTGATGTTGAAGTGGGTGTTGAATTGCAAGAAACGAGGCAGGGTTAAGATTTGGTTTGGCGCTAACAAACGTACCTACTGTTCTGTGAAATTAAACCTTGGATTTTACAATCATACAAAAGTAGCAACTAATTTGAACACACTAGCTTAGAAAACAAAGTCTAGAAGACTGCGGTTACACAAAATTGAAAAAATCCGTTCTTTTGCACATGTCTGTAAAATTAAAAAAATATTTAAATGAACAAAGTAAAAGAAAAGAGCACTGACGCAAGCAATTTTTAAATTTTAAGTCGTTTATAAAGATTAATATTCGCTTCACTATAAACGAAAGGTTGTAACTCAAAAAAAAAGAGTGTGCCTAAGACCACACAACTGAAGTAAAAGTTCCTTAGCTGTAGTCAAACTCAATACGTCGAATAGAAATGTAGCTTAAAACCATGTTTGCAAGATAAGGAGTTTACCTTCCAAATTTCAACCAAATCGGTCAAGCCGTTCCAAATTTGCAAATTCCAAACATTAATAGAGCCGATTTAAAAAAAACCATAGGATTTTTTCTAACTCTTGAACGGCTAAACCGACCTTGATGAAATTTGGAATATAAATTTCTTATATCCTACACTAAAACGTTTTACAAATTTGTTCTTAGATGCAATGAGTTTGACTTTAAATCAGAAAGCAACCGCGGCACATAGCAGGCCAACGTTTCCATACATTTCAAGGAATCGCACTTTGGCGATTGCTCATATGGGTTCAACTATAGTATTAGGCGTACAACTTTGCTTCCGCCGTTTTGCAATAG
The DNA here is from genome assembly GCA_905187475.1 of Syritta pipiens. NCBI lineage: Eukaryota > Metazoa > Arthropoda > Insecta > Diptera > Syrphidae > Syritta > Syritta pipiens. Next base: position 11,024,431 of record LR994573.1, read on the forward strand.
ATGGCTGTAGCGGTAAGTGGTAGTCGAAATAAATAGATCGTAGATGTCATACGATAAGCTTAGGTATTTGTAAACATAACGCCAATCGAAATATTAGTCGGTTTGTGTTTGCATCATAAAGTTATTCTCGCTTAATCACGTCAGGTTACGAGCCAAATCCTCGTCATTTGGGGGAGGTTTTAATTTTATGCTTTAATATGAAGAAATCTGTGGCTGAGGCTCATCGAATGCTCTCAAATAACTATGGTGAGGCCACTATTAGTGAAAGAACGTGCCGAGAGTGGTTTCAACGCTTCAAAAACGGTGATTTTGACGTCAAAGGTGGCGGTGGAAGATAGAAGGTTTTCGAAGATGCAGAATTGGAGGCATTACTTGATCAAGACTCGCGTCAAACGCAACAAGAATTGGCAGGATTATTGGGAGTGATGCATCAAGTCATTTCAGACCGCCTGAAAGTCATGGGAATGATTCAGAAACAAGGAAATTGGGTGCTGTTCAAGTTGAAGCCGAGAGATGTTGAATGGCGTTTCTTTGCTTGTGAACAGCTGCTTGAAAGGCAAAGACGAAAGGGATTTCTGCATCGCATTGTCACTGGGGACGAAAAATGGGTTTATTACGATAATCCCAAGCGCAAAAAATCATGGGTATATTCCGGCTATGCTTCCACGTCGATGGCCAAACCAAATATTCACGGTTCCAAGGTCATGCTCTGTATTTGGTGGGACCAGCTCGGCGTAGTGTATTATAAGTTGTTAAAGAGGACTAAAGCAATCACAGGCGATCGTTATCGAACACAATTAATGCGTTTGAGACGAACATAAATGTATAACCAGTTTATTACAATAAAGCCCCGAATTTCGAAAAAAAATGGCGGAAGCAAAGCTGTACATCTAATAGAAACTAACAAAATATTTTGAAGTAATAGAAAAGTATTTTTAAGGAATAGAAAACAGGTAGAGTTTAGTGGAGCTTAGTTTGAAGCACGACAAATGAGTATTACAGTACTTAATGGATATAAGAAAAACTTATATAAGAAAAAAATGCTTAAAAGAAACAAAGAACAGTGCACCATGTCTTTTCCCATGTGAATTACCAATAAATAAAACTGATGTAAGGAAAAAGTTTATAAGAAAAACGTTTAAAAGAAAAAAAACTGATATAAGAAAGTATTTCTTGTGACTAATATCGAAAATTATATGAGCAATAATACACTTATAAGGAACTATCCCCCAAGCAAACCATTTTATTTTATACTGTACAGTACCCTTACAGGAATCATGGCTAGAAAAATTTGTTTTATACTGTGCGTACATTACATTCTCAAAACTTAATATACAATTTTGCCATTAATAGCTCAAACGAAATGGCAGTTTGTTTTGATTGTTTTTTTTTTTTTTTTGCATTCGGTTCGCAGATTTTTATTTTGCTTACTAGCTGTACCCGGCGCGCCTTGCTACGCATAAAATAAATCAAATTTAAAAAATTTACAGGGGTCACCCTTTAGTTTACAACTTCGGGGCACAAAACCCGAAAGAAAGCTCAATCTCATTTTCAAAGGCCTTTTGTTTGATGTATCACTCGACAGGATCAGGCGAACTCCATGGGAGGCATCTCCCATCAGACATCAATGATCTATCTCTTACCATTTAGAAATCTATAAAGGAATAACATACAAACATTAATTTTTATATATTAATAGAAGATAGAAGATAGATTAGAAAACGTTTTTTCTTATATTATATGTTGTTCTTTTATGAGAATTTCATTTCCTTATATCCGTTTATCTCATAAAAGAAAAAAAAGGTTAAAAGAAAAAGATTCTTTAGATTGCTAGTTTCTCTAGGCTTCTTCTTTGCAAAAAAAAAGTGCTTAATCCGCTGTTCTGTTGTCTTTTCTTGCAGTTGTGTTGGGCTGCAAATCTTCCTTTATATTTCTTGGCCGAAGATAAGACATTTTTTCTGGCCTCAATTTTCATTGTATCGTCGTCAGTTGCTTTTATCTTCCGTTTTTAAGACTCCCACAATTGCTTTTAAGACTTGCAACTGACTCCTGATCTGTTTAGAAGTTAAGACAGACCTTTCTTGATGTCAAAACTCAAATTCAATATCTCTCCGATAGATTTGTCCTATACGTTTTGGTTGTCTAAAACTAGAACAAGTCGTTCTCTCATGATTTGATTTCCATCTAACACCAACCAACTGTCCAAAAACGTCTCATATATCCGAAAAATGTTGCTCGAGAACTCCAGAACACTCTACACTTGCCCCACGCCTTGTCTCTTTATTTCTGTCAAAAAAGACATATTTTTACTCAAAAACTTCCTAGTCTAAACTCAAAATGGCCTCCACCTTGAAAACCAACCCACAGGCAAACACAGAATCTAAAGAAAACATTCCCGATGACGCCAGTGTGCAGAAATTGAAAATGACAGCAGCTCGTGGGCGTTCAAATTGCCAGACAACGACTTTCGTGGTCTTAAAATAAAACCACCGATCGCCTTAAGCTGAAGGGAATCTCCGTCAGTTATCACAGAGCCCCACCCCACAGAAAAAAATGCACCCTCTCTCACCCCCTTCTAGATAAATGTGCAACAAAGTTGTTCAGTGCAGCACGTCTTGGCACACATCTCGGCGCTCGTCGTTCGTCGTTCGTCGCTCTTAATTACCCCCGACCAGCCCATAGGCATTCCTCAGCGCAGCAAACTCGTATCTATACATCTGTCAGGCTCAATAAATCGATTCATTTAGCGAGCGCTTCCAATTGAGTCGCCAGCTCAAATGTACGCCGCGACAATCATTAAGGTCGCCCAACTGGACGCACACAGAGAAACAGACAGAGACCCACTCCCGGCGGCACAGAGAAGGGTCACTGTTTGTTTGCTTCCAGAACTGGGTCAATGGTCGTTCCAGGAGATAAGCGGGGCTTCATTGAATCGCCGCCACCGCTCATACACTTGACCAGCGTCAATGTAGGCGCGCGCTAACCGGCTTATCGCCCAGTCTCCGATCGCTCTTATCTCGGTCGGTTTCTTATCGCCTCCGGCAGCGATCACGTAACAGGCGTGCGTCGCTTTAAAAAGTTCGCCGCTAATTGATTCCCGTTGTTGTTTCTGTTTCAGGCGGTCTCGTTGATCTGCTCAAGGAGTTCGGAATGCCGGAACTGCCCGTTGGCATCAAGGAGTCCAAGGGCTTCTGTGGCAGTGAGCGGACTCCATACACAGAGGCGTACCCATCGCCGGCGTTCCAGCTCAACAAGGAGGCCATCCTGACCATCCAGACATCGCAGGCGTTCCCGCGCGGCTTTCCCGAAGACTTCTCGATCCTGATCGCCCTGCGGCCGGCCAATCGCACGCAGCTCAAGGTCCCCATTTTCACGATCTATTCCGAGGAGAGCGAGGACGTGCTGTCGGTGACGGTGGGACGCGAAATCGGAATGATCTACCAGCAGGTGGACGGTCCGAACTTCCAGCGGAACGACATCAACTTCGGCATCGGCATCAACGACAACAAGTGGCATCGCATCGGCATCAGCGTGAAGGGCAACGCGGCAACGCTGATTCTCGACTGCAACAAACAGGTGACGCGGCGCCTGGAGCGCGATCTTGGCTCCTCGATCCCAACCAACGGATTGATCCTGACCGGCGTCCAGCTGACGGACGACGAGGGATTCTTCACGGGCGATATTCAGATGATGCACGTCTCGGACACGCCCGACGCCGGCTACGACATCTGCTCCAAGTACGTGCCGTCGTGCGGTGAGAGCGGTTACCAACAGACGAGCCCGGGATCGGTGAGGACGACCGTGACTACGACCGGATGGAGCTCTGGCGGAGGTCCGCCGATCTCGGTGACGTACGAGGAGAGCTCCAGCAGCTCGCCTGGGTCGATTTTTCACTCCTCGTCGAGCAGCGGAGGAGCGGTTGACGGCTTTGGCTTCCGGACGTCGACAACGGGAAGGACTGAAGGCGTCAGCGGCGGCTCTAATTTTAGTGGAGGAGGAGCCAGTGGTGGCTACAGTTTTGGCAGCTCATCCGGCAGCAGTGGTTCCAGCTTCGGCGGAGCCGATTCGAGTGGAGGAATCAGTGGTGGGTCAAGCTTCGGTGGCGGCTTTGGAGGCAGTTCCAGCTTCGGCGGATCATCCGGCGACACTGGGTTGAACGTTCTGGACTCGAGAGAGATTGGTGGTGGTTCTTACGGATCCAGGACTAGCGGCGGAGCCGGCGGCGCTGACTTCTCCCGTGGCACCTACGGCAGTGGTTCCCAATTCAGCAGCTCCAGCTCCAGTTCGTCATCTAGGGATGGTATGAGGACGGGAACACTCCCGCTCCCAACAGATGACCGCTCCAACTATGGCTCTGCCTACGGCTCCAGTTCTAGCTCTGGCTTCAACTCTGGTTCCAGTTCCAGCTCCAGCTCCAGTTCATCTCCGATAGACGGCGCCTTCGTGGACGTCCACATGCTCACAACAATCGACCGCCCGGTCGATGGGGACGACGCCAACGGCGGCTACTCCGAGGAATCGATCTTCGGCGGTGGGCTGAATGGCCACGGCGAGTTGCTGCCCAACTCGACGGAGGACGATGCCAACTCACAGGAGGACGGCGTAGGACCTGAGGGTGACGACTTCGACCTTAACGCATTCAACGCCGGTCTGGGCGGCAGCTCAGGCGGTGCTGTCGGCTCTGGCGGAGGACGAAAGAAGGGCAAGGGCCGCAAAAAGTCAAAAAAGGGCGGCTCGGGTGTAGGACCTGACGTGGCAGCTGTCGGTCCAGAGCGGAAAAACAACCAGACGGGGCCCTATGAACCAACCACGGTCACTTGCTATCCAGGACCGAGAGGGTACACGGGACAACCGGGACCGCCGGGTGAGCGAGGACCGAAGGGAGACCCTGGACGGGACGGATTGGCGGGTCATTCGGGGTCGCCAGGAGCTCCGGGACACGTTTTTGTGGTGCCAGTAAGTTGTAGACGGACTTAGAATTCCTCAATTCTTTAACCCGCCTCTTTCCAGGTGAGCCAAGCCAACGAGAAGGGCCCAGACACTCAAGCGGAAGCTCTGAGGCAGATGCTGTCGCAACACATGGTGAGACTCCAAGCCTTATGACAATGAGCTGAGCCTGGCTTGAGGGTAACTCTGAGCTTCTGTTGCCCTACAGCCGGAAACTCCTCTCAAGCCTCCTCGTAAGCCCCTCGACTGTAACGCTCTCACTGTTTTTTTTAGATGTCGATGAAAGGACCCGAAGGACCGATGGGATTGACGGGGCTTCCGGGCCCAGGAGGACCGCCAGGACCGCAGGGCACCAAGGGCGAGCCGGGAGACGTTGGAGAACCGGTAAGTCTGCACCTTGAGTCCACCTAAAGAGTCCAATAAATGGCCCCAGCTAATGTCCCTAAATGCAGTCCTAAGTTTCTAATTAATGTCCCCTCCCATTTCAGGGCACACGAGGCCTCCGAGGACCGCCGGGGAGCCAGGGAAGAGAAGGTCGCCGCGGAAGATCAGGCCGCGACGGTGAGCGAGGCGCTGTCGGACCGACGGGAGCGAAAGGAGAAATCGGTCCGATTGGATCACCAGGCCTGCCCGGCGATAAGGGCCACCGCGGCCTCCAGGGCGCTACAGGCGAGAAAGGACAACAAGGCGTCGAGGGCCAGTCGGGCGAGGAAGGTCCTCCAGGACTGCCCGGCCTGCCGGGAGAGTTGGTAAGACCTCTGCACCTAACCAGACCCACCCTGTTATTGAAAAAATCTTTTTCCAGGGTCCCCGCGGTTTTCCAGGTCCTCGAGGCTTCGCAGGACCGGCCGGAAACCCCGGCCTGCCGGGCAACGAAGGCCCACAAGGTATCAAAGGCAACCCTGGACCGAGTGGACAGCCTGGACCGCCTGGCCAACAAGGTCCCACCGGTCCTACCGGAGCGCCGGGTCATCAAGGTAACCTTGGCCCGCCTGGCATCCCCGGTCCATCAGGAAAAGCGGGTCTCCCAGGACTCCCCGGTGCAGACGGCTCACCTGGCCGGCCGGGAACACCAGGATCAATCGGCACCAAGGGCGACCAAGGTATGCAAGGCGTGCAGGGTGCTGTCGGCTTTCCAGGTCCACGCGGGCCCAAGGGAGACGACGGGCCCCGTGGGCCGATGGGCGACAAGGGAACCACCGGTGATCGAGGGTTGGATGGCGAAAAGGGAGATACGGGCGCACAGGGAGAACGTGGAAACCCCGGAGCGCCGGGAAGTCCTGGTCCCGAGGGCCCCGAGGGACCGAAAGGCTTCGAAGGGCCCCGCGGCGAGACTGGAATGATCGGTCCCACAGGCGAGAAGGGAAAACAGGGACCGCAAGGCTTCCAGGGCTATCCTGGAGCCACTGGTGACAAAGGAGACAAAGGCGCGACGGGCGCTACAGGCCCGGCTGGGATCAAGGGCGAGCGAGGGTTGCAGGGCGCCCAGGGCGAGCGGGGGGAAATCGGACCGCGAGGCTTCAGGGGCTCACGTGGCCGCCGCGGTAACGAAGGAAACCCGGGACCGAAAGGAGACACCGGCCAGCCGGGACCTCCTGGCGCCCAGGGAGAGGCTGGCGCACAGGGCGCCGAAGGACCGCGCGGATTCATCGGAATGCCCGGACCCCAGGGCGCTGACGGCAAAAACGGACCCGTTGGGCTACCAGGAGAACGCGGACAACCAGTAAGTGTCGTCTTCCACGCACTCTCAGTAAAGGCTGACAGTCTTTTTGTCTCTGCAGGGTGAACCAGGAAAACAAGGACCTCCAGGCGAGCCGGGCGTGATCGGACCGAGAGGTGTCACGGGCGACGCCGGACCAGTCGGAGAACCGGGAATACCAGGGCTGCCGGGACTCCCTGGTGAGTCCGGACTTCCGGGCGATGCGGGTAAGGAGGGGCCTCCAGGCCCAGCCGGACCGATGGGCAACCCCGGGCCACAGGGACCCACGGGACTGCCAGGCTTTCCAGGCGAACGTGGACATCAAGGACAGCCAGGACTGCCGGGTCTTAAGGGCGAGTTGGGTATTCCCGGAGCTCCAGGCCTTCCCGGTGATAAGGGACAACAAGGCGACGCTGGCAAGGAAGGCCCCCAGGGACAGATGGGACGGCCAGGACCGCCCGGAAACGTTGGCGCCCCCGGCTCCAAGGGCGAACCCGGCGAAAAGGGACCAATAGGACCGGCAGGACGTGATGGATTGACGGGACTGCGAGGTCTCCCAGGGCCACCCGGCCCAGTGGGAACGCCCGGCGAAGACGGCGACAAGGGAGAGGGTGGGCCACCTGGAGAAAAAGGCCTCAAGGGCGCGCAGGGCGAAATGGTAAGGCAATAAAACAAAAAATCCAAAACTGAACTCGTCTTCCAATGAACGTCTTCGTCTTTCCAGGGTCCAATTGGATCAGCAGGCCCGCAGGGGCCAAGGGGAGAGTCCGGGCCTCCGGGTTCCCCAGGCGACAAAGGCCCTCCGGGCGAAATGGGCCGACACGGCGTGAAAGGCGAAGACGGAAAGCCTGGCATCTCAGGACCTCCAGGGAACATCGGCCTCCAAGGTCTCCCTGGCCCGCCGGGGATGAAAGGCGAGCGTGGCGACGACGGAATGATGGGCCCCGTGGGACCAGTGGGCGTGCCAGGTGACACAGGCCGACGTGGCCCGAAAGGAGCTGGAGGAGCACCCGGAAGGCCGGGACCTCCGGGTCCCATCGGACTCACAGGCGCCGACGGCCACCAGGGGCAACCCGGCCCGATCGGTCCACCCGGAAAGGAGGGCGAACGAGGGCAGCTAGGACCCAAGGGCGAGGAGGGAAAGTCAGGTGTGCCGGGACCACCGGGAAAGCCGGGATACCAAGGCCCCGAAGGACCGAAGGGCTCCATTGGTCCCCGCGGCTTCCCTGGAAATCCAGGTGAGCCGGGTCTGCCCGGACTGAAGGGCGATCAGGGCAAGGAAGGCGAGGATGGCAAGCAGGGCGAGCAGGGCTTGCCGGGCGACTACGGCCCGCCGGGACAGGTGGGAGAAGCAGGCCCACCGGGAAAGCAGGGGCCCGAAGGACCAGCTGGGATGCAGGGCAGCACGGGCCCGTCAGGCGAAAAGGGGGATAAGGGCGATGTAGGGCCTCCGGGCCCGATAGGAATCATCGGACCACAAGGTCTACCGGGTACTCAGGGACCGCAGGGACTGCGCGGAGCACCCGGCAGCATCGGCGAGACTGGCAGGCCGGGCAGCATGGGCGCTCCAGGACCCAACGGCAAGACTGGCGAAGCCGGACCCGCAGGTCCGAAGGGCGATCGTGGACGACGGGGCCAAAAAGGACATCGTGGTGAGCTCGGAATGGTCGGCTTGAAGGGTGAACAGGGCGAGAAAGGCGATCGCGGTTTGCGCGGTCCCCAAGGACCAGAGGGACGCAAGGGAGAGTTCGGACCCATGGGACAGATGGGTCTCAAGGGAAATGACGGACCGCAGGGACCACCTGGCGACATCGGCAGACTTGGCCCCAAGGGAACTGAAGGACCCACCGGCGCAAAGGGTGACATGGGACCCGCCGGTCCACCTGGACCGCCAGGAGCTCCGGCAGACGCTCCGCTCATTCCACCCGAGCTGCTCTTCCAGATGTCCGAGTACGGCAACACCAAGGCCGACGTCCGGCGAAGGAGGGACGTCTCGGATGACGACAACGACTTCAACGAGTTAATGGGTATTTCGAAGGACTCCTCCTCGACCTCTAAGACTAAGAAGCCGAAGAAGAAGAAGGGCAAGAAGGAGGACCTGCCACCAAAGTTCCTCGACATGTACAGCGCCATTTACACCATGCGCCAGGAGATCGACCGCATCCGGAAGCCGCTCGGCACACAGGACAACCCTGCGAGGACCTGTCGGGACCTCCACTTTGGCCACCCAGACTTTAAGGACGACTGGTACTGGATCGACCCCAACGCGGGCATGCCCGACGATGCCATCTACGTCTTCTGCAACATGACTGCCGACGGTGAGACTTGCGTCCCTGCAGACGTGCATACCGCTCAGATGCCCACGATTCCCTGGCGTCGGGAGAACCTCGACTGGTTCTCGAACATGCGCGGAGCCTCGAAGATCACCTACGACACCATTGGCACGGTGCAGCTAACGTTCCTGCGGCTCCTCTCCCAGGAGGGCTACCAGAACTTCACCTACTCCTGTGCGAATAGCGTGGCGTGGTTCAGCAGGCGGGAAAACAGCTACGCGAACGCGATCAAGCTCCTAGGGGACAACGAAATGGAAATGGCTTACGCCGAGACGCCAGTGAAGCCAAACGTCCTCGTCGATGGATGTCAGGTAAGAGAGAAATGGAGACTCTAAGTTTTAGTCTTTATCTTCCTGCCTCTTTTAGTCGAGCAACTCCCAATCGGAGACGGTGCTCGAAGTCCGGACAAAGCGACTGAGCTACCTTCCCATCACGGACTTTTATCCGAAGGACTACGGCCAGGCGAATCAGGCATTCGGCTTTAAAGTCGGACCGGCTTGCTTTAAATAAACGACAAAGGATAACGCACAACGGACACGAGATAACGGACAAACGAATTTAGGACTGCCAAGAATCCGAACCGATTTAATTTCGGCCAACGATACGTAGCCTTTTAAGGATCTGATTAAGTGTACTTAGTTACTTTAGGTGTATGTTTTATTTTTTTAGATAGTTATTTTAAGAGCATCTTTGTTGTATTTAAGAGAGAGTCTTTTGCTTGTAAGAATAAAAGAAAACGAAATGAGATTCGGGGGATGTTTTAATTGGGACTGGGTGAACTATAAAAGGGACAGTGACAAATCTTGAGAAGACTGAGTGATAGGAATGCAAGGAAAGAGAACAAAACGGTTGAAGAAGGTGGATAAACGAAAGACGGAAAGGAAATAGATTTTACGGATCAAATGCAAGGAACTAGCAGCTCTGGACAGATTTGCTCTGTTAAAAAAATATAAAATGTAAAAAAAGAACCATTTCAAATATAGTTATCAAAATGCGACCATCTTAACTACATCTTAGGAGACTCAAGAGAGCTTCAAAAATCTTCAGTTCCACAGACACAAAGATCTTCTTTACGTGAGTTTCATCTTAAATGTCAAAACTCGGAAGCAGTGCTCGCTAGCCAAATTCTACAATCAATTAAAAATAAAGGCATAGTACACATTAGGGATGGGGCCTTAAAAATATCACCCCTTCATACCAACCAATATGCCTACCAGCCGGGGAAATCTACCACAGACGCGCTTCAAAGCTTAACTACTCGGATTAACAAATCCATTAGCGACAAAGAAGTTGCAGTTGGCTGCTTCCTGGATATCGAGGGCGCCTTTGACAACACTGATCACGCCCAAATACAGCGTTGTATCCTCAACACAGAAGTAGATACCACCACATGTAAATGGATCCAACACATGCTTAGTAGTAGGAAGATCAACGCCACACTAGGCAATGACAAAATCAGCGTAAAAGCTGCCAAAGGGTGCCCTCAGGGCGGGGTCCTTTCGCCGCAACTATGGTCTATCATGGTAAACGAACTGATCTTCATACGGAGCAATAATGGTTTCTACGTCTATGCCGACGACATTGTGATTCTTGTAAGAGGAAAATTCGAAAACACCATCTCGGAACTCCTCCAAAGATCTCTCAACCTGGTTGCAAATTGGTGTCTAGAAATTGGACTTAACGTCAACCCCAAAAAAAGCACCATAGTCGCCTTCACTAAAAGAAGAAATAGGCAAAAGCTTGTTAAACCAACACTCTTCGGTGAAACGATTGAGTTCTCAAAAGAAGCTAAATACCTAGGCGTCATACTAGATGAAAAGCTCAATTGGAACTCCCATCTAACGAAAACCATAGAGAAAGCTAGGACCTCCCTATGGACCAGCAAGAGTCTCACCGATAAGACCTGGGGCACCAACCCCAAAATATCGCGATGGCTCTATACGGCCATCACAAGACCCATCATCAGTGATGATGATTCATCACATACGCTGCGCCTCTCTGGTGGTAAAAATCTAAACAGGCATCAGTGCAAGCGAAGCTCAACAAACTACAAAGACTAGCTTGTATTTGGATCACAGGGGCAATGCGAACTACGCCCATAGCAGCGCTAGAAGTCATAATGGACCTACCACCTCTCCACCTTCTATTGAAGAAAGAAGCCATGGTCACACCCACAGACTCATCTCTGAGGATGACTCTAACTCTAGGAGAACTCATCCTGACATTCTCACCGAACTGAATAGACAGGAAGTCCTAAAAATTATCTGCACAGACAACTGTCTGCCTAGATACAACTTCAGCCAAAACTATAAGGTAATATTTTCCCCCCGACACAACTGGGAACAAGCTATACCGTCCTTCAACTCTGGATCTCATGTTTGGTACACAGATGGCTCCAAAACAAAGGAGGGCGTTGGGGCTGGAGTATACGGTGCCAATACTAGAACCCATATCCACCACAGCATGGACACACTGAACTCCGTATTTCAAGCAGAAGTTTTCGCAATCGAACTCTGCCTTAGAGAAAATCTAAATAGGAATGTAGCCAACGAAACCATTTACATCCTCTCTGACAGCAAAGCTGCTCTTCTGTCCCTAAAAAGCTACGAAGTCACCTCAAAGCTAGTATGGGACTGCCTCCAACTACTGCACCAACTGGCCAGCTCGAACAGGGTCTATCTCATTTGGATACCAGGGCACAGTGGTCACGTTGGAAACGAAAGTTTCAATGACGCAAAGTCCCTAAAGCTCTGAATATTCGGTTTGCCTGCCGACGTGGAAGCGTGGCCCCATAATTTTTTGCGCTTGGGATTATCATAATGAACCCATTTTTCGTTCCCAGCCACAATGCGTTGCAGAAATCCGTTCCGTCTTTGCCTTGCAAGCAGCTGCTCACAAGCAAACAAACGCCGTTCAACATCTCTCGGCTTCAACTCGTACGGCACTCAATGTGAGCTTCATGCCTAGAAAAAGAAGTTTTTTTTTATTCATCTTCGGATTAAAGAGACAAAATGGATTTCTGTCAGTGATGACGTTTTTGAGGAAGTGGCAACAAATTTGGGCCAAAGAAAAAAACCTCATGGCTCTTACCTCAATCTCATAGAGAAGGACATGTTTCGTTTTTGGTTAAGTATACTACACCGAGCAGAACAAAAATTTAAATCGTGTCAAAATTTGGGGCACAAGAGCACGTAAGAAACTTAAATATACTCAAAGTTTATTTCAAGTGTTCTTTATAGCCTTCCGAGGAGGAGCCATGAACTTAAATACCTTTTGAAACAAAAAAAAAAATGATTAAAAAAATGGTTTAGGAAAAGTGGAATGCTCACAAAACTCTAATTTTAAGAGATCTATGGATGAATAGCTGTTAATTTGTTTTTAAATTTCTAAGCTCACAGAAATCTGTGAAATTCAATTGGTTATCTGCAACATGGAGCAGTTGAATAAAGGGGAACGAAGCCGAGTTTTTAGTTGAAACTTGCCAGGGAGTTAGTGATAGGTATGACTCTCTGTTGTGCCAGTGCATTTATAAATTTTTCCTCTACTATATTGTACTTATGCGTTTCTATTTAAATCTTAATTTTTGAACGTACTGGTTTGCTATGAAGCTCTGTAGCGCTTTGTACATAGGCGGAAAATTCAAAAAACAAAAAGGCGGAAGGGAGATATTTGACAACCTAATATAAAAGCCGTTGACCTATCCCACATCGACATATTTAGCTGGAGGAATCCCACTCCCTTCATAAGATGTCCGTATCCCCTATCAAGAAGTCAAAAATCCTTTCATTTTTTTAATTCCTTCCATTTTATTTATTATTTTCATCATAAAATTGCATAATTGAAAAATTTAATCTAATTCATTTAAATTTACTTCAGCTTTAAAAAAACAATAAAAAAAATTGTGACATAAACAAATTCTTTTTCTTTTCACAATGAAACTCAAAATGAAATAATTTGTTCTGTTTTTTTTTTTTTTGTTATTTTTTTCAGTTCACTATCAACCATCAATGTGACGGTTGTTTTAAATAAATTAAATTTCCCCCCAACAGAAAATTCAAAATATTTTATTTTTTTTTATTCATTTATACGCCTATATTCTGTTTTCTTCTACTCTTTTTTTATTATAAAAAATAAATTAAATTTGTTTCTTGTTTCATCCTAAATGGTGTTCAATTTCACATCTCAAAAAAAAGTAAAAAAAAATGTCCTCCTCAATCATTTTATTTGCTTTAGTCTTTTGTTTTGTTTTTAATTTCATACCCGTCTAAGTGAGAGAGATAAAAATGAAAAGAACAAATCTCTTACAAAAGGATTTAAGATTCAAATTTGAAAATTCTTTTTAAGGTTTTTAGGTTACATTAGGGTCACCCGATTACTCTAAGTAGACAGACAGATACGAGAGTACACATGCATGCGGGTTTTTTTTAATTTCTTATTTTTTAAATACACAACAATCAATATTTAGTAAATACATATTTGCTTTTTAAAAGGTAGTTGTAATTTTTCAAAATTTCTTTTATTTTTTTGTATGGTTGTGTTGCACACAATGGAAAAATACTTTTTTAAAATTTTTTTTTAAAGTTTCTTTTTTTGTAAATTGCTTAACGTCACAAATTTTTGGATTTTTTGGATTATTAGGTAGGATTTTTTTTTGAGTAAATATAATTAAATGTACTATATGCAGTTTAGTTTTTTGGTTTACAATTTTTATTTTGCTTACGTTACGATTAAAGTTGAGGAGCTATAAGAGTATTGCCTGTTGGTTTTCTTTTCTTGGTGGATTTTGTAGTCTTAAAAATTGTATAACTAGAAAAAAGAAAAAATGTGTTCAAATTAAGAAAAGAAAGTTTAGAACTCAACCAGCGAGGTGGGACGGTGGAATGAACAACTTGGTTTGGGCGGTTTCCAATAGACGACTTGCTTTCATTTTATGACTTCGCCTTTAGGCATTTTACTCTGATCGTTTGTCCTACGTTAAACGTTCTGCCTTGAAGTTTCGGCTTTAAGTCTTTATTTTGAAGACCTCGGTTCGGGTCTTGAGTTCAACATTCCCTGGTCTCTATGCTTTCAAAGTTCAATTGATACAAGAACCGTTGACTATTGGCCATGTACCATCAAAGAGCTGTCGTTGAATGGTTTAATGAATGACAACCATGAATTTCTTACATCTCAAATAAAATTGTCTTAAGGAATGAAGCTCATTTTTGCCTTGGAAGCTTCGTGAATTATTCAATTAACTCTGAAGAGGATTTTTTTCTTTAGCGTTTGGTGTAGGGTTTCGATAGAAGGGTGCCATTATTTTTTAATAATGAGGCAATTGCTATTTGTCGTGCTCAATAACATAATATAGCTAAATTCTAGCTAAATTTATTCATATTGATGTGGGAGACATGTGATTTCAATAACACAATGTGAAATTCTGTATAGCTGATGAAACAATTCAATTGCCAAATACCATTCTTCTGATTCGTTAGATTGACTTGTGAAAAAGAACGGTGCTTTTATATAATTCAAATCTTTTGTGATGATGCCTTCATACTGCACAGCAACTCGATTTTTTCCTCAAAAAGTTATTTATATGAATGTGGTAGAATCTAGGAAGTCTCCCTCTAAGTCAAAGTTCCCTCTATCTCGCCATATTTAAGCATTGCCCTTCCCAATTTTGCATACAAAAACCATCCTTTAAGTCGGACTCTCTATAACTCAAACTAATTTTGATGTCCTGTGAAATTTCGACTCAGAGGGACTCGGCTGTATTTTATATCACAAAATACCTCAAATAACGAATAGTTATTCCTCCTCGGCTCATGAGGGAACTTTTCATTTAGTCCTAAACAAGCTGCATAGTTCATATCTTCTTCTTCTAAAAGATATCGCCAAGCAGAGGTCTTGTTTTCTATGGCCACTATGAGTCCTCAACCGAAAGCAATACACCAAACGGAACCCGATAGACAGATCACACAAAGTTACTACTAGAGCCCTATGTCTTCATAAAAAGTCAAGCAGCTACAAGTTCTTGTCACTTGTGAGACACGAAGGCCAAATCGTTGCATACTCTCTCGGCGCCGCTTTAGAGGTTCGTACACTGCGTCGCAGACAGGGTTTAAAGTTATAGCTTCGTCGTGTGGACTTTCAGCAAGGCATCAAACATTGAATATGTCTTTCTATGCAGGCCAGGGACTGAGATAACATCCGCACACACTGCATCTTTTTTTCGAAGTCGAATTGCTCTCGGTGCGTCCCAATCAGTCGTAGCAAAGTTACCAGCATGGTGATGTTTTTCGTCAGACAAGCGTCAAATGGATGCGGTTGGAGATGTTGATGGTTGGCTTTATCAAATAAGAATTGTCTGTATTGGACGACTTGGTTTGAATAAAAGGGAATGGAAAGGAGAAGAGAGCTTATAAGAGTGATGAGCAATGGGGATAGGAGAAGGCTCATTAATTTATTACGAATAAGAGGCTAAAATCCTCTGAAAATTCTACAAGACAATCAAACGAGATTTGCTAATAGCCAGTCAATCAATGGATTGAATTAAAGAGGCCCACGGGATATGAAAAAGCTAAGTCAAAAAAATTAAAGGAGTGGACAAATTCCCTATGCAAGAAACCGCAAACTTAGCCATTCCCACCCGTTAAACTGTGACGACAAGCCCTGTGATTCTTCTTCCAAAAATCGGCTACACGGGAATCGCTTAAATTTCTGTGCTTGTAGTTAAACGTATTTCTTGCTAATTCTTAAAAATGTTTTGTATCACAAGTGCTTAAAAGTTGTTGATCGGATTAGAAAACGACTAGCAGAAAACAAAATAAGCATTTTTTTCCCTGTATAGTCGACCAATGTATTTAAAAGGCTGTTGTGTTTTTTTCTAGAGAATTTAAGAAATAAATATTACCAGGAAACAACCACGAACCCCAACACTGCAAAAGTCGTAACAGTCGTTAAGGTTTGTGTTAGTTAGTTTCATTTTCTCCTGTGCTTATGAGCACCCTATTTTTTATGGTTTAGAATTAAAATTGGAAGCGTGGCTATTCTGATTATTTATTATGGCCTAAGAACAAGTAATCACATTCACCTCTTCAAGAAGACACTGGCAAACTGAGATCTTACTTTCTATAACCACTGTGAATATTCAGCCAAGTGCAAGGCGCAAAAGAGAACTTTACAAATAGATCTTAAAAAAATCCCAGCAAAACCATGTTTCTCTGTAGAAAGCAAAACAACTAGAGGATTTTCTTCGCCTAGATACAAAAACCAAATCGTTGCATATGCTCTCGGCGCCACATAAAAGGTTAATTGTGTGTCGTAGACTGGGTTGCAATTAAAGCTTCGGCACTTGTCCGACTTTCAGCTAGGCATTGAAACTTGGAGGTGACAGGAATTGAAATATTATCCAGACATCTTTTTTTTTCCACTCGCAATCAATCATAAGCAGGGAAGCGTCAAATGAGAGAGGTGGGAGATGTTGCGGGTTGGCTTCTCCGAATAAGATAAAATAATCTGCGTTAGACGTCCAGAGGCTAACTTTATCACGCCTCTGCTTTGTTGTGCGCGGTATGACTTGACGCATGTGAAGGCTACTGCTTCTGCCGACAGAAGTACTCCAAGAGGAGGGCGTGAAAATTGATTGTGATGCTTTGTCCCCGGTGGTGGGTGGGCTCGTTTAACAAGAAGTGTCTCTTTTTTATGGACTACTTGGATCGGATAAAAAGGAGTGAAGAGATGACAGGAAGGTGTGAGGGTGACAAACAGTGGGAAGAGGATAACTGAGAGTAATGTGGAATCAATAATAAGGGGAGATTGAAGCCATCCAAAATTCTACAGACTTTAGGCTGTCTGCGTTTTGAGAGCTGAGAGCTGAGCGGCTATGGTTAATACAATGATTGATTACACTAGATATGGAAAAACCAAACGCAAAATATTGAAAAGGAAGACAAATTCCCTACGCAAAAAATCGTAAACTATAACTCCACTAAATGCAATAGCCAAAAATCTCATCTTTCTTCAATTTCCATTTTTTCTGTGTTCTTCTTGAAAAATACCGAACCTTGTAGCTGATATCTCAACTCCCCTGATTTTTCTGTCATCCTGTTGATACAGGGTCGATTAAGTCTTTCATATATATCAAAACCTCTCGGTAGTGTCTCCGTTCGTTGCGAAGAGGAAGTCAAAAAAATACGATAGCAACTGCCTGCTACAAATTCTGGGTACTTGACAGCTTCGTGGCGCCAGAGATTTGCTTTCGCGAAAGAATTTTCAGTTTTTTGAACTAAAGCTCTGCCGATGGTTTGCAGTTTGATTATTTTGTTAGATTTTTTTAGGCTTACATTTATTAGATACATTATTTTCTATTAACAAATAATCTGGTCCTATGTGATAAAAGTTTTGGGTTTGACGCGGTGAGTCTCGGGTTCTTCGTGGTTTTGTATGAAGTTTGATACGATGAATCAGAAAATCATTGAGATTGAAAATTTGCTGTGGGTTAGGCTAAACTTGGAGTGCAGCCAAAACGCCAACCATTCTAGATTGCTCACATATGCGACATTGCGACATATCCAAGCAGGAATGGCTATACTTTTGGGGCCCTTGTTTGGCCAGAAAAGGCGACGAGTAATGGAAGAAATTTTGTGTTGAACGAATCCCCATAGAAAGAGTGATTTGCAATGTCAAATTCATTTGTAGAAAGAAAGCAAAGACAGAGTGAACCAGAAAACAGACGATGAATGCTTTTGCTGCCTCGTTTTCTTTTGGGATATTATGGTAGACGACTCGTAGGCTTGAAGACCAGTTGATGCACTTACTGCAACGACTCTCTGGCTACACTCAGTCTCCAAGTTTTTGATAATTTCTGTGTTAATTGGATTCCGACAGACGTGTTTCGGTTGTTAATAGATAGACTGAAGTTACTCAAAGACCTACTTCTTTAAATGAAAGCTAAGCAGATGATGTTCCCTCAGCCACTGTCTTTAGGAGACGCAACGACCCCTTTTGGTTTTTTGTGGGTGCTAACTGCAAAATTTAGTCAAAGATCGAGTGCTCTACATGGAACCTTCGTCGACGGTAGTGTTCTGTGGGTGTTTTTCTGCTTCATGCACTTAAAATTCTGTCCCTCACCAACAAACCAAAAACCATAACAATAAATAAGAAACAAACATAAAATAAAACAAAAACAAAAATTCTTTTATATACATTTTATTGTTTATCATACTTTGTATTTTCTTTTTTTACTTTCCCCATTCCTCCCCATCTCTCTCTCCCACCACAAAACCCCATTCACAAAACTCAACGTAAGAGAGGAGAGAAGGGATCGACCGAGAAAGCGACCGATTGGTGTGATTGATGAATCTTCTTTTTCCATCTTTTTATATTATACTCGTTTTTTTTTTTGTTTTATACATATGCTTTAAATAATTTCTTTTGAATAAAAATTCCTAATATAAACATTCAAAAAGGAAAAAATTAAAATTGAAATACTAATTATTCACAAGAGAAAAAAAAATTGATATACAGATCTTGAATCGAATTCAGAGAGAAAATAAAAATAATTATTTAAATTTAAAATCACAAACTATCAACTAAAAAAGAATAAAATATATAATATATGTACTTGGTTACAACGTAAAATTAGGAAACAAAAAAAAATAAAATTATACATTTCTGTTGCCTTTGACCCACTGCAAGAAAAGCAAAAAAAAAAAAGGATTCGACACGAAAAAAATAATAAAGGAAGAAAACTTTAAATCTACTTTCATTTCCTGCGTGTGGATGTGTGTGGTGTGTGTATTACTTTCTGTTACATTTTTTAAATATTTTTTTTTAATAATAGTTTTCTTTCTTGTTTCAGTATAATTATTAACTGGCGAATATTATTATGTTTTTTTTCTTTTTGTTAGGTAAATATTTTTTTTAAGATTTTCTGTTTTTTTTTTCTTTTGTTATATTTATAAAATGTTAGTTAATTTTTTTTTTTTTTAATTTTTAATACAACCGCCGCTACTATCTGGGCGTTTCCATGACAACTTGCTTAAAGGCTCCAGCCGATACGCGAGATTTGACTTCATGGCTGCCTAATGATGCCGTACCATCTTTCGCTATATACAATTGCAGTCCTGACGCTGTTTAAAGACAAAAATAAACTCAGATTAGTTAAGAGAATCTCATCATTTACTCCATCTACTCACTCTCTGCTGATTCCTCGAACTGATCCAACTTGGTGTCCTTTAGAATTTCATCGATTAATGAATTCGGATTTACTCGTGTCTCTTCGACACGATCAGAAACACGTGGGGCTCCATCATCGAGAGCACCTTTCTTGCGTTTCTCAGCAGCGGTTTTCATACGATCTAGAGATCCTGTTTCACTTATAACTAACGATCCGGAACTGGGGTTCCTGTTGATTGTGTTCAAAGAAAAAAGAAAAGTTTATTAAATAAAAAAAACATTTTTGATTGAATTTTTGATTTTACAATGAATGTGTTTTGAATTTTAGTTTTCTTTTTATTTCTTTCTCCTTCAAATGAGCACACATTCAGCATAAAAAACATTTAAAAAAAAACTTAAAATTCATTTCATTCTTCAAAATAAAAAGTGAACAAAAAAGGACGCACAATTGAAAATGAAAATTAGAAGGAGTGCAGTTAATGACTTTGATGCGGTGCTTTTAGAGCTTATGAAGTGAACACAATTCTAAAGAATAAAATGAGAAAAAATTAGAAGAAAAGAAAAGAAGGAAGGCGTAAAGTGTAAGTGGACAGCCGTGAGGTTAAAAAGGTGAAAAGAGAGAGTGCGGGGAAGTTTTTTTTTGTTTATTTACAAATTATTTACATATTTATTTACAAAAGGAAATATTTATCGTCCTCATTCGTTGTCGTGTCGTGTCAAGAAAAAAAAATATCGTTGTCTCTTCAGCGGGATTATGTGGATTTTTCAGGGCTTCAATTTAGGAACACTTATCTATGACGAAGGAAAGGAGTGTTTAAGGATAAGTTACCAACGAAGAATTTGTATTTC
The DNA here is from genome assembly GCA_905187475.1 of Syritta pipiens. Lineage (NCBI taxonomy): Eukaryota > Metazoa > Arthropoda > Insecta > Diptera > Syrphidae > Syritta > Syritta pipiens. The sequence goes on from LR994573.1 coordinate 11,044,420, forward strand.
CCACAAGTTTTGGAAACCGATCACGAAGGGCTTCAAATTAAATTTAGAAAAGTACAAGGATTTCTAGACGAGTTAAGAAAAGGGCCTTTGACTCTTAAAAGACATGAGAACAATGCACAACGACCTCACAAAGTTGTAAGTTAACTTGTGCCAGTTAACAAGTCCCAGACGAAATATAAAATCATTTGGGTGGCTTTATGTCTTCCAAAAGACCAAAAAATCAAAATTTCATAAACCTTACGTTCATTATCCTTGCACGACGCCATGACAAAGTCCAACGATCTCACAATGCTTTAAGTTCACTAGTGTATGTCTCAGACGAAAAATGAAAATGGAATATTGCAGACAAAAAACGAGATCATTTGGATGGCTTTGTGTCTTCCAAAAGTCCGAGAAACGAGGCTCATACGACTTTCAGTTAACCTTGCATTTCACAAGCAAGGGTACACAATACAACGAAAAGCTACCAATGATAGTTTCATCTCTTCCAAAGGACAATCACAATTGCTTCGATTAAACTGATGAAGCGTAAAATCTTCAACTTGGCCGCATCTGAAACAAACGATGAGATCATTTGGCTGTTTCAAAAGTCTAGGAAACGATCTAACGAGGTTTCAAACTAGGCTTAGAATTGTAAGAGAAAAAAGGGCAAATTAAAGGATAAATGCATGCATATACATTTGCTGTGGACGAGTACAATGGACAATGATCTTGCAATGCTCAAACAGAGATATAGAAACAAGTCAGTGGTGTGTGGTTAGCCTCCAGCGAACGACTGATAATTCTTCTGGATTACTCCTGTCATGAAAAGCTTTCGCAATCCGCCATTCAGAACCGGCAACCAAACCCTCCACATGTGTGCCAAATTATACCGCGGACAACACAGTGGAGGCGCGAAAAGCTAGGCTCTAGCCCTCAGCGAGCTGTCACGCCACCTGTACCTTATTATTATCATTTATTAACATGTAATTTAAATTACAGGGCAATATAAAGATTATAAAGCTTTGCTGTGGAGACTATTGGCTCTGTCACCTGTACCTTTTTTAAAGCATTGAAGAGAAGTCCAGGTTGTGCAGTTGACTACTTCAACCATTAAAAGTGGAAATTTAATTTGGAAGAACCAAATTGAAACTTTGTGCGGTTTTGAAATCTCAGCTTTGTTAGTTGTGACATTTATGAGGGACATTGATAGGGCTTGTGTTTAAAAGCCAACCAAATATTAGGCTGACTAAAAAATAAACGTGAGTTTTATTTATTTATTAAAAAAACAAGGAGGTGTGGACAATGCTGTTTTTTTATCACTGGCCAAAACTTGCATAATGGTTCCATTCCATTTCCAGTTTTAGAGTCTAGATCTGGACGAAAAATGTAAAATGCAATCCATTTTTAGAGCCCGGATATGGACGAAATTAAAATGTACCAACAAATAAAGCTGGCCAGGTTTTAGAGAAGAAAAAGAGCTTTCCGATGGTATAGTACACTTGTTAAAACTTTATGCAGGTCTTGGCGAGATAAGCGTTTAGTTTAAACGCTCGTTACTTATTGCTCAACCCAATACATTCGACTTGACGTAGATTTTATAAAAAGTTTAGAAGTCAACAATTTTATTTGCCAACTAGTTGCTTCATGATGCCAATAAATCATGCTCCAGGCACATGGAAAGACAAGAAGCTACTAATAAGGCTGCGTTTATGGCCAAGCGAGTTGGTGTCCGTTTTAGTTTTTTTGTAAAGGCAGTTCGAAAAAGAAAGGTCAAAAGACTAATCCAATTCCAACACCGAATTGAAGTAAACGTGAACTCTCGGGAGGCTCTTGGGAACTAATGCAAGTGTCTCCGACTACTTTTGATTAACAAAATGAATGTAGTCGCAAGGAAAAGGTTCAGAAACAAGGGAAGAGATACAAAAGACAGAATAAACCTCTCCACATTATCGAGACAAGTGTTTTTATTTATTATTCATGTATTAGGTTGTCAAATATCTCCCTTCCGCCTTTTTAGGAGCTTTGTAGCGCTTTGTCGGAAAATTCAAAAGACAAAAAGGCGGAAGGGAGAAATTTGACAACCTAATATAAAGAGAACATTTGTTCTCAGAAAGATCCTAATCCAAAGAATTTGAACTTTTTTCATCGCCGAAAACTTGAAGCCCTCGTCGTGGTAAAGCTGGAAGTTGGTATTCAAGATCATTTCTTTGTAGACCTTTCAAGGGTCATCACTTTCATTAAGTAAGGACAAGAGGGAATATAATATGACAAAGGGCTAAGCAGTCCGAGACCCCACCCAAAAACCCAGTCAATTTGTCCCGGACGAGTGTTCTTTTCTTTTGTAAGGCAACAAGTCCTAGTTTGTTAACCTAAAAAAAAATAAGTGTTTTCATCCTAAAAAAAAATTGCTTTGTAAAATAAAAAAAAAATTAAAAAGCTTCAACTTCAGTGCTTTAAATAGAAGATGAATTAAACATGCGAGCAGAAAGCCTACGAAGGCACACACAAGCGCCTGTTGTTCATCTCAAGCAAAAACAGGTAAAGCCAGAGGTGGACCAAAGGGTCTTCAAAAAAATCAAAGGCGAATGCCTCTGCAAAAAACAAACAAATGAGAATTCATTTTAAAATCAAAAAACGAAAGAAAAAAACTGAATTTGCTTAAAAAACAGGCATCGTAAAGCATCAGTAAAGCAACAAACGGGCATACAGAGTCATCAACTTTTCTCAGTTTTTTTACGAAACACAACAAACAACAAAAAAAAACAAAACAAAACAATCTGACAATCAAACACGAACATATTAACACTGGGCCGTCGAATGACTTGCGAGGTGGCCAACGGTGACAGGGAGGCTCCCGTCGGTGTGACGTATTCTCCAGCGCTTCCGGTGCAGCCCGTCGCAGCTGAAGAGCTCGTTGTCGTGCCCACAACGGAAGCATTGCCTCCAGTACTGGTAATGGTCAGGAGCAAAGATGCAGCCGAGGGATTCGATCGCAGGCTGCAGACATCCGTTGGACTGGTTGTCGATGAGTTTTGTGCGTTCTGCGCTGCCTGCGGCGATGAGATTGCTGCTGGTCCGCCAGCGATAGCACCCGGTGATCCAAGTGGCTGCTGTTGCTGCTGCTGATTTGGTGTTGGCCCAATGCCATCGACCACATCACTAGTGCAGGTGAATGTTATGACCGCTCCGCTGCTGCTGCCACTCGATGAGGTGCTATTTATGCTGCCCAATGTGCCACAGGACGATGAAGCGTTCGGTGATGTTGTCGCTGTGGCAGCAATTGAGGAGATTTGACGATTACTGCCATCTAGGAGACGACGTGGTACACCTGAGATACTTCTGGGTGGTGTGTTTCAATGGGACACGATAAACGGCGATTTTTTGGATTTTTTTTTTTATTTGACACGCGTTCGCAAGCAGAAACAAAAAAAATGAAAGGGGAACACACAGAGAGAGAGAAATTGTGTAAAAATTGGAAGAAGCATTTTGATTTAAAGTTTTTTTTTTATTTATTTTGGGAGAACTTTGTAAAAAAAAACATAATTTAACGAAATAAAAATTAAACAGAAATTGTAAAGAAAAAAACAGCAAACACACTGAAGGCGGTTCGGTTAGACCACTGAGGCAAACCGTCAAGCTGATTAAGCGTCGCGAGGCAAAAATGAAGAGAAAGCGACTTGGGGCTGGGGGTTTCAAACCCCTTTGCTCCAACAGCTGCGCACAAATACGTGAATTTGTGGTACTTTCTAAGAAACACACAAGTTTACAGTGTCCGTTTGGTTAATAGCATGACATGGTTACAAAAAATTTAATGAATTTTCAACCGGAGGTGGTCCGGGAAAGTGATTTCAATGAAAAGATGTTTCAGTAAGAGCCTGCTAGAAAAAAAAAAACAGAAGAACCTGGAGGTTATTGAGGGATATGAATCATAAGACGAGGAAAGGTGTTACTTTGGTCAGTCTCTTGATCATCATTATATTGCCTTGGTCTCCCAAAAGTAGTTTCCAAAGGTAAGAAGACTAAAACAAGACAACATGCCTTGATTTTTAAATTTCTAACAAAAAAGCCAGAGAATTTTGAATGAATTCCTGTATGGCCATAGACGGACATGAATAAAAAGACGAGTAGGGGCACTTAAAGCAGCAAACAGGCAAGACACAGAGTCAGCCAAATTACTGACAAGAATAACCTAGAGGTTGAAGTCCTGTCATTGAAAGAAGGCTTTCAGTAAGAAGAAAAACTCGAGTAAGAAATCGAACTGTCTTGCGGAAAATCTGGTCAGTTTAGAACTAATACGTGAAACTTAATCAGTGACCGATGAGGAGAGCATCACATTTCAGTAGTTCATGAATGGAGAGAAAATCGGTATAGTCATCGACATACATTCAAAGCAAATGGCTTTAAAATCAGCTTTTGAGGAGTGGAAACTGAAAAGACAGATTACAACAGAAGACCTAGCGACATTTTCAACAGACCACTCATGAACAGCCAACAGCAACATTAAACAGACCAGAGTAGAATAAAGAGCATCCATCCAACGTTGGATGGCAGCTTTACAGACCTCCAAGTGCTGACTGGTTCATAAGTAAGTAAGTAAGTAAGTAAGAGTAGATTAAATCCAATGAATGAAGTGGATCTATAGATATTTCGAAAAACCCATCGAGGAGCACCAAATAAATGAATAAGGGTGTTTGAGACGAAAAAGATTCAAAGGCAATACCATCGACGCAAAAGCAAGCAAAAGTACAGATAAGAAAAGTGGATAAGAACATTTATATTCATAGGTTTGAGTTAAATTTAATTAATTAGGGAGTGTCATTGAGCCACTTGCACTGTGACTTAAAAGACCTAATGTACACGTTCTTTGTCTAAGTTTTAAACGCTGGCCTCATGAATTCGACAGCGTCCCTAACTGGGATGTTCTCTAAATCGATCTCAGCTATATTAGATTTTTTGTTTGTATTAAATCTGACTAGGTCCAAGCTTGGGTAATCGGTTAAAAGGTGTTTCATGGTCTCCTTGGCCTGGATTCAAATGAAGCTTAATAAAACCCAAAGACTGCTCAATGTCAGTAGCTTCAAGACCAAAGTTTCAAAGCTAAAAACTGAACTTATGAAGATAGAACCCAATCAAACACGTGAGTAAATCTGGGGACATTCCAAAATGCCCATGCATCGACTAAACGCGACAGAGGATCTAAGTCAAAATGAGACGCATACAAATGAGAAGAGAGTCAGAATATGAAACGAGGAAAAGGAATTTTCAGATCTATAAATGAAGAATTTAGAGCTTGAGAGGGCTTACAAAGGATTTCAGTAAACTTTTCGATCCATAAAACGATAAAGCAAAAGTTTGTTAAAAAAGAATTTCTTTCGGATTTTAGAGCTGTAGAAAAAAAAAAAGTCTTCAAAAGCAATTCCAGTAGATCATTAGGAACTTTCAGAAGACTATTGGATCCATGAAAGAAAACTTTAGGACTTAAGAAGACTTATAAATGACTCCTTGAAAGTTTTGAGCTGCAAAATGAACAAAAAAAGGCCTCTGACTTCTTGAAACATTTTTAAACCACAAAAGAAAAAAAGTGAACTAAAGGAGGCCTCAGAAGGCTGTCCAGTATACTTGCAGTCACAAAAGCGACTTTTGGAATTAAAGAAGGTTTTCAAAAGACTTTTGGGATTAAAACATTCTTCCAAAGGCCCTTGGCTTTTAAAGGCAAGCAAAACAAGTTTGAACAAGAAGTAGGCTTGCAAAAAAGTTCCAGTAGATTTATGCGTCTACACCAGAAATAGAAATAATTGAAACTTACTTGCTAGACACTTTCAGTAGACGGTTAAATTCAGAAAAGAAAACTGTAGGACTTAAGACGACAAAATGAAGAAAGAAGGACTCCGAAGGGCATTGAGCAGATTTGCATCCATAAAAAGCTTTCAAAGGACTTCCAAGAGTACCTCTGAAACATAAAAGATAATTCCGGGACTAAAGAAGGCTTTCAAAGGCCTTTGGAGGATTAGATTTGGACTTTGAACAAGCTTGTTAATAAGTTCAGTAGACAACCATAGGATAAGTTTTTGATTGAGGATGTGTTACAAAGAAATCCTGGCACATTTCTAGAGTCATAAAAAAAGAATTTGCCACAAGCTGTGTCTGGGACACAGAATTTAAATGAAAAACTAAGAAAATATAAAGACTGTCTGTCTACTGGCATCGAAAGTATTAGACTTCAACCATTAGCAAAATTAAGGCAGAAAAAAAAAATGACGAGGAAGACATTGATGGAGACGTTGACGAAGGAGGATCTTGGTTGAAACTTTGATGATAACATTCCTCGAATGAAAAAATTCAAATTAAAAAGTGACCATTTGAGAATGGCCAATTGGAGCAAACGAAACAAGGATTGGATCAGATGGCGCCGAACGTTAGTTGACGTCACACATATACTTGATGCCAAGATCCGCATCCGACTGTCGTGGCAGTAGCTGATGAAGCGGATCTTTTTGGCGAAGAAACTTCTCATATGAGCCTTAGAATTATAGCAGACGGGGTCAAAATTTATAACAATTCTTAAGGGAGACACAAAATCGTGTTAGATTAGAGTCGAGAGTTGAACAAATCTAGTTTAAGTTCCTTCAATCATCAATTGTGAATTTAAACTCCCATCCCACTCCTTAAAAAGACTCCATAATGAAAGTCATTAAGGCTGGACACAAAATTCGATAAGAAGGGTCTGAGCTTCATTCAGATTAGGAGTGACGCTATCAACAAGACCAAACAAAACAAGAAAAGCTAGGCTCTGTCGCTCAACGGGCTGTTACGTGACCCAATGTAATGTCTACAAGACATACTCTCAAAATAGGCCTAATTATGGTACTAATAAAGGTCCCTTCCTCCGAGAGCGGCCTATTTATAAAGGAATTATCTTTAGCCCTTCTGTCAATAAGTAGGTCTGGTCAGAGCTTTTGTATTTTCCAGACACTTTTTTTCTAATCAAATGCCCAGCTAAGATAAAATTGAAAGCCAAAATTAAAATATGCGGCATTATGTCAGAAAAGAAGTCTCCTTCAATCGCACCAACAGGCTAGATATCCTTGAAAATCCGACACACTCTGTCGATGAAATCGTCTCTGATGAGCATCCACATTTTAATTGATTTCGTCGCGCTAATGAATCAGAAATCGATTAGAGCCACGAATATCAGTCGACTAATGGACTCGACACCATCACCCCCTCATCCGATTGGACAGAAAAAAGTCCCACCCAGCCAAAGAGCCATCTGCTGCTATTGCTGTTCAGCCACAGGAAACGAAAAGACACGAGACAGAGTGTGGGAGTGGGAGGGCGTCCAATTTAAATTGCATTATCACATCGGAAGCACAACCCACTGGGAAAACCAGGAAACCCGAACTCTTCTCGTGTGGAATTCCTGCATGGCACTTCTGGAAAATTCATCGTTTGTGAGGCTGATATCATCGACGGTTTTGCGCAGTCATTAGGGAAACGAAACGAAATACACATTTTTATTTTCAACAAAAAAAAAAAACAAAAAGGACACACAACTCCTACAGCGAGACATAAATCATGTCCAATATCGCAGAGGGACGAGTGGATGAGTAGATGAGGGGACGAGTGGTGTTTTTTTGAATTAATCGTGTATCGATTGGACCCACCGCTCAAGGATCTAGAGCCAGAGCCGGTGGAGCTGTCATCCCAGGCCGGGTGTTGTTAATTCACTTACGGCGAACAAATTGCTCTATTCTCGGGCGTTATTTTTGCGAGAGACTCGGGGTAAAAATAGGAAAAAAATGGAGAAGTGCTGGCCACCTACGCACGGACGGGCCTAATTGAATTTGCCTCGCATGCTGGAGGAGGACAGAAGAGGGTCGTGGAATTCTCTGCGGGTGAATGGGATTCTGCTTTTTCTACTTCTTTTTTTTTTGCACACGCTGTGGTTTATTTTTGAGGAATTTTCATTTCTTAGAATTTTAAATGTCACCAGAGGGAGGTAGGGAGGTCAGGTTTTGTGTAATTAGGTTCGAGCCCAATTCCGGAGATTTGCTCGCGTCGCCCACGCGTTTTCGGGAGTTTATTAGAGAGTTCCAAGAAACAGCTGGGGTGGAATTAATAAACAAGGAATACACCTGATGTTTGCTTTAAATAAGCTGCGTGGTTTAGGATCCTTGGGTACAGTGGAGGATGATGAAACATTTTTTTTTTTTTTTTTGACTGGATCATTTTATTTTAGGTATGGGCGTGGGCGAAGTGCGTGTGATACCCACTCGTGGTTTAGGACAAATTGAAGTCATGGTCTTTCGGAACAACCTTTACAGTCAAGTTAACGCCTAACGGAATAAAAAATTGTATAAATTCAATGAATGACCAAGAACGGTTTTGCGATATAACAAAGAAGATTCTGAAAGAATCCAAAGGGAGCTCCCCTTCTTTGGATCACGAGCGGAAGACGAAACTGAAAAAACAGAGACGACACGACATAGTTGAATTGAGTTGGCATAGTTTAACACGAAAAATAAGTCAACTGGCAAAAGTTCAATCCAGTTTGCCAAATGAGAGCTGGATCAATTTACGAGAAGGCAGCTGCAGGACAGTACTCTAGAAGTTCTTGGAAGGAGACTTTAGCAAATTAATTGCAAAAAAAAAGCGAAATAACATTGATCAACTGTCTTCACGAAAATATAGTGCAATTATTCATAAAGAATCCGAGAATTCTGAGAACGCTTAACATGAAAACCTCTACGAATGACATCGTATTGAAAAACGGAATAAGTAGAATGAGAGTTCTTTACTTGAAGGACTAAATTCATGCTCTGAAAAACACTCATGCAGCCATTTCTGCTCAAGGAAAAGCAGGACGGTATATTTTGTGACCATGACGAACAATGATGTCGGAAGATTTAGGCAAAAAAAAAAAAACACCATGACGTCGAGATGAAAAAATCGGTGTACAATGTTAAAAGAAAAGCTAATGCACAGAGACTTGAAACTAGTCTAGATTTTGAATCGTGGCAGAGCAGAGCTACATAAGCGTAAAATAACTACGATTAAAGATTTGTCACGCAACAATAGTGAATTTGAAGCACTGGGGTTTTATCACGTAAGTCTACAATCGTCTGACGATATCGTTTTATCCAATGGTTTCTCTCTCGAAAAGACTGTACCCTAAAGCTCATTGCCGCTCCACACAGAAATCGCTAAAAAAGATCTCACGTTCTTTCAAGTTTAGACAGACTCTATCCACAAGAATTGGAAACAGCCTGCACATGAAGGATTCGGAAGACTTTCAATAGATGAACTAAACTCTATGAAGTTTTCTAGATCTCAAGTGCTTACTCACGAAAACTGAATTTATATACAAAAATTATTTTGAAAAATCAGCGTATGCTGACGTGATAGAACTGAAGGCGAGAATAAAAGAATTAAATAGCTTGAAAGGCCAGAAAAAGGCCTGAAGTTCGAGGAGACAGAAATTTGAAATTCGTAAGGTGGGTAAATAGCCTCAAATGGTGTCTAAGGTCGAATGCGACGGTCTTCAACGCGCCGGTAAGTTTGGATAGCAACTTTAAGGTTTTGTAGACTTTTGCAAGCCGCAGAGTGTTGTTTTCGGAACCGGTCAAAAAATTGTTCTAGGGTCTTGAGAGGAATTGGTCGGTTAAAGAATTCATCTATAACCATTAACTCCCATAACCTCATTCTAGCCCCAGACAAATTTTTTTTTTTGATTCCGAATATTCATATTGCACTAACAAGGAGAGTGCACGACTGAACGAACCAAGCACTCTCGGGTTGGAAGCCGTGAACATACCCACCTTAGGATTTCTTTAACAAAGATTCCTGATTATTAAAGGACTGATGCTATATTTGTATATGAAGGGATTAATTCTGTGAATATTCAAGAACTGGCTAATTGAAAAAATTAAAGGATTGAGTAGAAATGACGGCCAACAATGACCTAGACCGCTTTAATCGTTTATTAGTGACTGGCGAAGAATTGAATTGAACTGTTTATAAACTACAAGGCCACAAGTTGAAACTCACAATATAATTTTACTTTATAACTATGGGTTTCTAATTAATTTAAATTAGCCTCTACGATTTTTTTAGATTTATGCTGTTATCACAATTCAGTAAAATATGGTGAGTTCATATTTGCAACATATGCTGCCCCTGCACTGGATAAAATATTTTACAATGCAAAAATGAGTACGAATTCTGCCGCAGGTTTGGAGCTGTACAACAAATCCAAAACAAGAGTTCAAAAAAGCAACATCAGCAGATGGCGAAAAAAACTTTCCGCATAGGTGCCGTGAAATAACGCAGAGTGAAATAAGGCCTAACTTCAAAATTCCTCGTTATTTCGCTTTCACAAAGTGAAATAAGGCCGAGTTTTCAAATTAGTTGTTATTTCATTTCACTTCTTTACTTTTCACCCGCTCCGAATTGCCTTCTCTCCGAGTTCGACTATGTTTCACAAGCAATGTTCGGCGTTATTTCACCTTCGAAAAGTGAAATAACACCGAACTCGAAAATTCGGCCTTATTTCGCTTTCATAAAATAAAATAACGCCAAATTTTAGAATTCGGCAATATTTCGCGGCACCTTCCGCATATTACTGCTGCTCTGCAACATGGATAAACCCTGCAAAATTGATCGCAGTCACAATGCTGTTATGAATGCTATTGAAAACTGTTGTGATGCCGCAGTACTGCATTTTATTTACGTTTATAAAAGCAATGCCTTGCAACACTGCTGCAGTTTGACGTTTATGAACTCAACCATAATTACAGCCATCTTGTGTAAAAACAGCCATTTTGTGTAGGAGGAATTATGCAGTCCTCCTTCATATCGCGCCCTAGCTATAACCGTTTGTTTAAAATATCGCTTACGATAATTTGGCGGTTAGAGCATGATATGCTGGCGAGGAAAAGAAAATTTCACTCCAATGGTTGCTTTAACTCTTCAACTTGCCTGCAGATGATACTGGGCATTCGAAAAACAATTATTGAAACACTGATGGAGATGTAATTGAGAAAATGGTAAAGTATCACAGTTTGACTTTGGATGAAAAAGATAACCAGGGGAGACAAAAAAAAATATAAGAGAACGACCAGGACACATCGAAAATTGTAGAGAAGAACATGGAAAGGGAATTGAAAATGTTAAGAGTATTGGCAAGAAATCGTCAACTTAAAGTTTCATACAATACAATTTTTGATCTTTTAAAACTTAATAGAGAATGGCAACAGGGAGATCTACGCCCGCTTCAAGTGAAAAATAAGAAGATGCAAGTCCAAAAGTGATTTATAATTTAATACTTCGATGGCAAGATTAGCTGATGTAGTCAAAGAGAAGGTACAATATACGAAATACTGTAAAGCTGCTTTATGGACAAAAAATTCGATTCAAGAGAGAGCAATAGAGAGCAATTTTGGTTTTTATTTAAATTACAAATAAAGCACTTAAAGTTAGATTCAAGAACTCCATTATTTCTCTGACAAAAAAAAAAAATATATGAAAGAAAAATTTATTTGAACCGAAAAAAGAAACGATTATGTATACATATTTTGATTGTTCAGAGAATTTTGATTCCCAGTATAAGCCCCAAAAATGCTTTAAAGTTAAATGAAATCAGCAATGTTGTTAGTTTCAAACCCATTTTTTTAAAATAACAAGGTTGCCCCATTGACGACTCACACTTGCTACCAAAAAAAACACAAAGCCTGGACAAAAACATGTTCACCACAAAAAAAACTTAAATTTAAATAAATCCCCATCTTTTTTTTTATCTTTTTTTTTTAACACAACCACAATCTCTAAGGACAGACAAGAAACACAGAGACCCCATTTCAACTCCGTTTAACAAAAAAAAACTCCACGGAACAGCTGAACCAAAAAAACAAACCAATTTTTTTCAAATAAAACACAAAAATCAAAACAAAACAAAACACACGTTAAATAAGTAAAATTTTGAATAAACAACTAAATCAAACTCAAAAAATTAGTAAAAAAGTGTTAAAAGTGCGTTAAAAAAAAGCAAAAAAAGACTCCAAACTCAAAAAAACCGAAAAAGAAAAGGAAAACCATCCAAAAAAAAAAAAAGGGACAAGGAAGAACTAAAAATGAATTCGTCTTCTTTGTAAACGTCTTCTTCTTTTCTTTTCGTTGTCGAGAATGAGAGTCGAGGAGTGAGAGAGAGAGCGCAAAAAATCAAATTTTGTGAGCGGGCAGCGTTGAAAAGCGTTTGTTTTTGAAAAAAATTTGAACACAGAGTGAGTGAGAAAGATGGTCAAAAGCAAGAGAGAGATGTGTGTGGAGCAAAATTTCTACAAACCGTACCTCATTAAATTGGAATTTGGCCGACCGACAACAACCGCGGACGACGACTCGGCGTTGGCGTAGTACACAAAGCCGTCCGACTGTCGCAGTGGAGTCGAGCTCTTCACGTTTTGGATGAGGCCGTTGCGCTGGTAGCTGCGCCTGTACGCCCGTTCGAACGGCGTGCGTGACATGATCAGCGCCTCCGGGGTGTAGTGCAGCTTTCCCAGCCGCTCGTATGTGGTCAGCTCCTTTAGAGACGCACCCCACGAGCAGTCGACGACGTCCACGCCGCTGCTGCCGACCTCCGTCGCATCGGGCGTCTTCCCGGGGAAGCTCTTCCGACCGGACGTCGGCGTGAGGAACGGGTCGCACTCGACCCGCTCGCTGACCACGTCCGGGATCGTGCCCAGCGACTTCATCTTCGCGATCGGGTAGTGCGGGCGCGGTTTCAGCGCCTCTGGGGTGTCGTCGTTCCCGATGAACTTCGCATTGCCGACCTTGTTCTTGATGAACTTGCCGCCCTTGGGCCAGTCGCCCGCCTTAGCGCCGATCGCCGGCGACGTTCTACTGTGGCGCAGCCTCTCGAATTCCAGCTTCAGCGCCTCGCCCTCGCCGTTGTCGATGTCCAGCGTCAGGTTGTTGAGGGACTTGATCTTCGGTATCCGCGAACTCATCATCTTCAGCCGCCGCGGCGAGTTGCGGTCCAGCTCGCGGGACGCCTTGTTAAACTCCATTTCCAGGATCGAGAGGTTCTCCATCGATTTGATCTTGGCCACACGCGGTGTGTGGAAGTTCTCGTCCAAGCCCGAGTCATCATCCGTTGAGTCGGCTCGCAGGCCGTCAGCGTCATCCTCTTCGGTGTCATTCTCGTCGCTGCTGCTGCTCGTGTAGCAGGGACGCTTAAGCGACGTGGCCGCACGCGCGTATTCCGTCGGCGGCGTGTGTAGAAATTGATTCGGCATCTCATTCAATGGCGTGCGGTATTCCTCGATGCTCTGGTCGGTCTGAGCGCTCAGCGATGAGTTGGGCGTCAGGTAGACATTCCCATCGGCGTCGATACTCTCGGCTTTGGTGTGAAGGAACGAGGGGATGTTCAGTTTCATGGCGTTTAGGGCTCTCTGATTCAATCTGCTTAGGAGGGAGACGGATTTTTGGAATCTTTTTTTGTTTGTTTTTTTGGCCATTTCGACAGGTGAAGGGATTTTTATTTTATTTTTTTGTTTTTTGCAAAGCGAGAGCAATATTTTTGTATTTTTTTTTTTTTTGCAACGCACAGTACAGTGGTGGTATGTTAGTCAAGATGGAGTCGAATTTATTTTTTTTCATTTTATTTACCAAAACATAAAAGAAGGTAAAAAAAAAACAAAAGGTTTGAGAGAAGAAAATAAAAAACACAAAAATATAAGAACAAATCAAAAAACAAAACAAAAATAGTAAATTTTTTTTACGAAATTTTTAAGAGAGCGAGAAGAGACTAAAAACTAAAATGGAAATTATAGACTACGAACTAAGAAACTAAGAATAGCGCTACCGGAGTTTTTTTTTTCACTGTTTCTCTAGATGTGGTGGACGAGGTCCTAACTCCATCTACACACGTGATGAGTATCTATGAAGCAAGAGACAGTCTCTAGGTGTGTTCGAGGGAGATGTTGGTGTTGTTATATAGGGAAAGGTTATCGGACTTAAGAACGTGACCCTTGAGGCTAATGTGAAAAATTTAGGCGGGTGAAATAATATCTTTTCACAGGAGAAGCTAAGTTAAGTTGTTAAAAGGAAAAAAAATCAAATCAAATGAAATCATAGTAGCTAGTGAGCTTCAACTTAAAACCTCTAAGACTCTAAGAGTATTTGTACTTACAAATATTCTTGAAAATAAGGCCACTGCTTTGAGCGGCAAGAGAATATAGATCATTCGCCTTCGAAACACAGCTTCAAGGAAGCTCGCTTGGAATTATAAATACCGAATCCAACCTGATAGTACAAGAATTTGAAGACTGGGTCAGTAGGCATTGATGAACCTGAACAAATTGAGGTCACTTCGAGGAACAAAAGCAACTATGCCACTCCAGCTGCTCCTAAACATTAACTAAAACCAAGTGTACACCTTGTTTTAATTGGTTCACATAATCGAGGAACTACTGTGCTAGCATCTGGTCACTCTATTTGTTAGAGACAATTCTGCGTTGAACGGCTCGTTGGGTTATTCCGCAATACTTTTAGCTCACGCTTAAGGGCAAAGCATGAAATTCAACCACTCCCAATAAGAACCTGAATGACAGGATAGGACAAAATGTTAAAGCCAAAGGCGAAATGGCACTAAAGAATCCAACGGTTTCGAAATAGAACTTGAGGTTAATAGAAAATAACCTCAAAGCTCCAGTAGCACATAATTGACTTCCAGAAATCAGAAATGCAATCAAAACTCAACCATTTTCTTGCAGTACAAGTCACCATTGAGATTAGTTAGTCACTGACCAAGGCAAGGCTCGAAGGCAGAAATTGGGAATCTGTTAATAAAAACAAATGAAACAATGTGTGACATTTAGAAGACTACCTGTACAGGACTTTATACGAAAATTTGAGCTGGACATTTTCAACATTTAAAAAGCAGTACATCAGGAAGCTATATAGGTAAAGCTGTAACTCCCTGCTAAAGCTGTAGCTTCTTTTGTCATTACTTAGACGATTTTTTTTATCATTTTCCACCACCAGCGACTCATACAACACTTCCAGCTGCTTTGAGACAGTCATCTACATTTCTTTTTAGTTGTATTTGAAAACCTTAGAGGTCACTAATCCCAAGATAATATGCAATTTGTATTGCTTCACGAAGAGTAGAAGTCGTCAACGTGACGGAGAAGATACGTACTGGATACTTCGCCATTTTTGACATTTTCTTTAAAACTATCCAATAAAATTGTTTACGTTTACGCTAAAACTTCACAGCTCTTCGTAAGGGTTTACCAACGTTGGTCTATGTTTAACTATCTTTGTTAGAAGTTTCCACTTCTTCGCAAAAAAGACCGCCGCTGCTTTTAGCTACAAGAAATTCCACCAACCTCTCACATTACACCCGAAATCATCCAAATGTTTTGATTTCCTTTTCTAATGGGTGTGAAATTTAATTGAATCCTTAAATATTTTCAAGGAACTTCTTCAAGAACTCAAGAAAAAATGTTCTCAACAATCACTTTCACTCTCTCCTTACTGCTTTCTGTTGATAACAAGGTCGTTTACATTTCATCATGTAAGCTTTCTTTGAGAGCATTTTTTACATCAATCGTTGAAAAATGATAAGATAAGACAGGATGATGGATCGCGCCATGAGCGGATAGGTCACACGAAATGGAAGGAGGAACCATAGTCCTTTCCACCTAAGTGAGGAAGGGCTGCTACCCTGTTAAACCGCATACCTAACCTAATCTAGTAACGTGATAGATGGTGAAATAAAAGATATCTTGGAGGGCACAAAATCTATTTTCAATGAATTGCACATTGCATGGCAGGTCTTCTCCAGAATAAAGAGCAATGGAAGGATTTCCAGGGCCCAAAACCAAACGTCAACGACACTTTAAACAACGCATTGATTCTATAATGACATCGTTTTTACTTCCGAACGAAACCCAAAATATGAACTGAACTTTGTGACTATGAACGTATTTATCAAGCTTTTTTAGGCAACCACAAGTTGAGTGTCCAAATGGACGCCATGACAATAATACACAAAAATCCTTTTACCATTCGCCGTTCACAATTTATTTGTCGCTATAAATAGTAGCTGTATTTACTTTTAATTATTTTTTTTTCGAGCTTTTCAGCTCAGTGAAGCTTATTACATTGAGTGAGTCCAGTGAAGACCTTTCACATGGTTTAAGATTCAGAAACAATCATAGCACAGTGATTTCGCGAAAGATTTGCCTTCGATTATATGAATCTTCACAGCTTGGCCTAGGAATAAAAAGAGAAATACTGTCTGAAAGAGAAATACTTCTCTTTCAGACAGCCTAAGAAAAATAATAGAAGATGGCCCACAGTGTGCAGTGCAGCAAAACAGCGGTGATAATGATTTCTGAGTGAATTAACGTGCTGAGGCTCAACAAGCTGGACCAAGAAGCATCGAAAAAGTTGCCAGTAACAAAAAAAGCCACAATCATCACTTAACAATCCCAACCCCAATTCTAATAGCGAAGAAAAGGCCTCCAGGATGCTCCGTACGATCGTGATGGATTAACAAGAGCACACCCTCCTATTTAAGTACATATACAACATTAATCCTAATCCTCTAAATAACAACACCAACATTCCTCCGCAAGTCCCAACTACAATTTCAAATTCCTTCTTAAATCTACACCCGTTTTACTACCAACATTTTACCACACCCATCTAAACCACAATAAATTTAACCCACAAATAAAAAATACTTTTACACTTATACTTTTTTTTCTAAAACTAGATTTCTTCTTAAAAACATTTTTACTTAGTTCAAAATAAATTTAAAGGCACATGTTTATAGCACAATAAGTTTTTTTAGTAAAAGCGCAATAATTGATTAATTCGCAGTAAAAGAACAAAAAGAAAAAAATCGTTTTAATGATTCGACAGTTGTGTTTATAGTTGGAAAAAAAAGAAAGAAATAAAACTTCACTTGTGGTATAGCGAAAAAAGAAAGAAAGAAAAAGAGTTTTGCAATTGTTTGAAACACCAAAATAATTACGTGTTTCCAACAATTACGATGAGTTGTTTTTCCTTTTTAGTATCCAACAGAGAACCTGTTCAATAGTGAGGTAATTGACGAGGAAAAGTTACATAAAACAATTAATAGAATTGAGATGTGATCATTTGAGATCAACGACGGGTTGAATGATGCAAAGTTGCATCAGCGTCATCAAGGGGTTTGATTAGTAATTGAGTCCAATTGGTGACGGATGTAAGACAAACTGAAAGAACATTGTTGCATTGAAGTAGGAAAGAGATTTTTTGTTGTGAGCACCAACTTATGACGACTGACTGACTTAATTAAAAACAGACAGCAGGGTGTCAAAGGAAGAAGGACTGTTCTTCTTTAAAGGTACGGATTCATCATAGGACAGAGAAAAATGCTATTATATGAAAACGATCGTCTTAGATAGGTAACTAAGATAGAAACTTCTAGCAACAAAGTATCACAAATAAAAATAATCCATCGGAGGCTGTCATCAGATTTTGTCTTTCTAGTCTCCTTATTTTGATAGTGTGAGGCCTATTTCATGAGCCCAGAAATTGTGACTATACATTTGCTCTGCCACAAAGTTGCGAACTCAACTGCCTTAAGAGAAATCTCAAATTTCATTAAAAACTGGTTGGAAATAAAAAAAAAATACTTCGGTGAATTAGGCCATTGCACAGTGTTTCTACCGTAGGTCATAAGTCAACAACTTTATGCGAACCGTTTTACTAAGAATGCATGAACACGCATTTAGTGAGATTTTTTAAGAGAACAGTATAAAGCTAAAGAGAAAAATTCTTTCACATAAAAAGCCTCTGCTAGCTTGTAAAATAATTGTCCGGCACATTATTATCTCTGTTATTTTGACTGAATAAAAAACCGAAACAAGAACTGAACAACAAGATAGGTAATCAAAAAATCCAAAAAGGATTTCAGTGAGTAACGCTCAGGCACGTAGAGGCGCAGATTGGCGATCTGTAAGGGTAAATTCGTAGAGATAAAGTGCTAAAGGCTTTTAGAACAATTTATGGCCGCATAGATCTTGAGATGTAACACCTCCAAGCATTCTTCCTTAGACCTACAGCCGCGTGCAAAAATGGATACATACTCGGCGGTCGTATGGTTTTTTGTAAATAAAAAGCCTCCCATTTGACCGATTTGAATGATTCTTGTGTTAATGGAATGGCCAGCACAAAGCCCGGACTTAAATCCAATTAAAAGCTTATGGGCTGTGCTGAAAAGATGAATAGGGGCGTCGGAAAAATTACCAACAAATCTAAATGAGCTGTGGATGAAGGTACAATTCATACATACATTGGGTGGCGTAACAGCCCGTTAAGAGCCAATTCAAATGGTCGAACATTCCGAACAATCTTATAGAAAATTTGGTTGAAAGTATGCCGAACCGTCTTAACGCTGTTATAAAAAATAAAGGTCTATGAACAAAATATTAATCACATTAAAATTGATTTTCTTTATTAAAATTTTGAGTTCTTTTGAACCAGAAGACATAATACCATGTGGTTTTTTGGGTTCGACTCAATATGAACGTGAGCATTAACGGCAAGTCCTAGTTTAGCACTCACAGCGACTCACAGTTTTGAAAAAAAAAAAATGAACTACACTTTTTTCTCTTATTTGCTATTAAAATTTGGAGTTCATATGCGAATTTTTCACAAACTATGGGCATGAACAATCTAACTTTAATGTATAATTAAAGAACAAGTCTCCGACTTTCAAAGTTGGTATAGTACTTTATTGTAGGTGTTGCGATTGTTTTTAATTAATTTCTTTTTTGCATGTTGTTTGATTTGAGGAGGTCCCTACCTCCTAAACGGAGTGAGATAGACCCCTCGCCTACAGCAAAAAAAAAACTCGTTTTCGGACGCTCTATGAACAAATATCATCAATTTTTGGCGCCAAAGTTAACTTACTCTCGTTGCACATCAAAATAGATATTTTTCTAAATGTGCAAAAATGGATACATTGGGGTCAAGATGCGATGTGTTCTACAGATGCGATCAATCGTTTGTACCGTTCAAATTTTTCGATGAAGTAAGGAAAAAATAACACAAGAATCATCAATCAATCAAAACGGTCAAATGGGAGGTTTTTTATTAACAAAAAACCATACGACCGCCGCGTATGTAACCATTTTCGTACGCCGCTGTATGTATGGACAAATCTCAATGAAAACTTTTACAGAACAGCATTTATGAAGCACCGTGGAAAAAATCGAACTGAAGCCATTATTCAACAGCACTAAAAGCTCAAACGGATCACCGAAAATTATAACTTTAAAATGGACCATATTAACCGCGGCTATGGTTAACATTTCGAAGAAATCGCATTAAAAAAAATAGATACTACATTTTGTTGTTTTTTAACAAAGATAACATGGCAATTTAATGGTTCATTCGTTAAAAAAGTTGTACAAAAAGTCTTACCTCTAACTTGACTGAATATAGAAAACAGATATTTCTCTTACGAAGTTTGTCTTTTAAGAAACTTATTTTACAAATAACGTGCATGTTCTCTGAGAAAACAAAATACAGTCGAATCCCTCTAAGTAGAATTTTCACGGGACATCAAAATTAGTTCGAATTAAAGGCAATTTTTGAAAAATTCGAGTTAGAGGGATTGATTTTTTCTGTCTTCTGCCTTTTTTTGCCTTTTACGTCAGTGGTAGACGTCTGCATGTTACTTTTTTTAAGTAGACGTCCAACACACGCACTAAATGAAGCAAGAAAGCTTCTCAGATACCTATTTTCAGATTAAAAGCAGATTTTTTGGAGCCCAACCAACAACACAATGAATAAGCAGTGCAGTTGTTTATACAGAGGCCCGCGGTTGTGTGCGCGATGCGACTAAAGGTGGACCTAGATGACGACCATGTTCGCTCTCATGTTCATTGGTTTCGATGTTGGCCATGTAGGGCCATGTTTGCGAGCAAATCCGCATTTTGTTGTGAAAATCGGTTGCTCTCTCTTGCATAGGTCAACAATCATAAGGGCAACCACATTCGCTTTTTTCTTCGACGTGTTTGCACTACAAGACACAAGACTGAATGAAATGAATGTTCGCGAAATGTGTTCATCGTCTTAGGCCACCTTAAAGAGTCAGAGGCTACGAGCGGGAGGACATTCTTAGTTCAGTTTTGTGCAAAAAAAAAAAAATCGACGTAGAGGCAACTAAAACAGACCAAGAGTAGAAAAAATGTATTCAAGTTAGAGTGACTTTCGACTTAGAGGTAGTGCGACTAAGAGGATCGTTTTTGTATGGAAAATTGAGGGGAACGCCAAAATATGGCGAAAAAATTCGAATCAGAGTTTATAAATTTACGCTGCGGGAAAGCCAAATAAGATATATGGAACACATGGACCTATTCAAATGTATTTATTCTAGTGGTCGTAGCCATTGAACTACCCACATAAAATCAGGAAAGACTAGCAGCACAAGTTTTTGTACTGGAAATTTGCTCGAAAATCGAACTGTGAACTCTAAAGACGCATGCTTAACTTCAACAATCAATCACGAACTGTACGGGCTTGTACGGCGGCATGCGCCTGGCCCGGCGTCTACAGATCCAACGCCAACGGTGGTTAGGCCATGTAGAGCGAATGGACAGCACAGCTCCAGACGAATCTTCGACTCCGAACCTATGGGACAACGCAGCAGAGGAGGTGGCGTACACAGGTAGAGAAGGAGAAGTAGAAGCTGGTACGGGATCGTGCTGGATGGAGGAGGTTGCTTAAGGAGGCCCAGATCCACCCCGGACTGTAGCGCCGCACAAAGAAGAAGAACTTCAACAATAAGAAACTGACACGAGGTTTACTAAGCACCCTGACAGATTAGCCAACAATTATTAAGAGAGCGCAGGACGTAAGAGGAACGTTCAAAATTCAACCTGAGTAAGTTGATCTTAGTTACGACAAAAAGTTTAACCCTTTCATGATGTTCAAACCACGTCCAATTCCAGCCGCAAGGAACATTTTTTTTTTCGATTTACTCAAAACTAAGTAAAAGATGCCGAACGTTCTTTTGCACTAGGAGGCAGACTTAAATGGTCTGAAATCGGGTTTTAGAATAAAATTACTACAGTTTTACTGAGATTCCGCCACAATTTCCGAATTCTCAGTAGATGAAATTCATGTTGTACAAAAACAACACATTCAAGTACAAAAATGTTGATATATCCCCATTACAAAGACGTTTACATTTACTTAGACCCTCCCTTCAAACCCAACAAAACAAAAAAAAAATAGTGAAAGAAGTGTTTAAACCCTTTTGTGATAAAAGTGAATCAAAAAATTATTTATTTTTCAAGCCCAGAAAGCTTCGTTGTATAATACAGACCATCTTCTTCATTTGTTTTTTTTGTTAAAAAGTCAACTTCTAGTGTTTGCAGAAAAAACCGCAAGGTGTTACTCAAAAAAAAAATGTTAAATTACAGAAAAATTAGTTTATTTATAAAAGAAAACAGAAAAAAGAAAAAAAAAACGTTTTAATATAAACTGTCTATGTAAAGAGATGTGTGGATGTGTTTTTTGTATGTAATTAATTAATTTTTTTCTTATGTGCGTTTGCTTTCATCTTTTCAAAAAAGAAATGCTAATCTAAACCAAAAACAAATCTAAGCATAAAAGTCTTCTTAATTCCAACAACAAAATCAAAAACAAAACGTCCCCCAGACATCTGGCAGCGGGACAAAATCACGTTTTTGCGTGATTTGCCAACAGTGAGAGGCGGTGGATAGTGGTGGTGATGGTCATCCTTGGACTTGAACTAAACCACCGTCATCGACGACATTAACACGACACGACACACACGCATCATAATTCTATGGCAAACAGAAAAAAAGTTGAACCGACAACAAAAACCCTATGACGAAGGCCAAAAGCAAGAAAAGAAAGGTGACGCAAAATTGTGTCGGAAGTCTTTTTTTGTTTTTTGTTTTTCTCTCTTTTTCCACGACCGTGTGTTGTGGCATTTTAATTTTTCAATTCACCCAAACTCATAATTTATGTTGCATAAATAAATTTCTCGCTTTAACTCAAACACAATAGGTTAGCGTGGATAATTTTAGCCGGACGGCGTGTATGGCGCTGTGGCGCTGCGGCGGCGGTAGATGGGATGGGAATTTGCAAAAAAAAAAATTGATTTTTGAATGCCGGCCAAGTGAATTACATTCTGGGGTTAGTTGACCTTAAACTTTGCAATGAATATTATAAATTCCTATGCCATTCAGATATGGGACGGACGGTGAGCACGTGGTGAATGTTGTTTCAAAGGATTTCTTTATGAATTATGAAGTGAAAAGTTATGAAGTGGAAATTATTCGTTGGCTAAGGACATGGTTGGAGTGGAGAGGGTTTATTTTTTTGGCATGATTTTTGGGGGACCTTTATGATGGGCAGGAGGACCTAATGCAGAAGGTCGTTGGTAAAGGGCAATTTCAATTGAAAAGGGTAGATGGAAAGACGAATGTAATTGGTTAAACGATTTCTTATATTTTTAGGGTAATCTTGCAAATATTGTTGTGCAATATGTAACAAACTGTTTTTTTTTTTTTGTGGATGGAAGGTGAAAATTTCGAAAGGCACGTGGCTGGTACTGCAGAGTACAAACTTACGATCAATATAGCATTTTAAAAGGAAAACAAGCGATGGAAATGACCATCTGAAATAGAAGGACAGAAGTGCGAAATCAGCTGGTGAGCACCCTCTACAAATCAGATCAGTAAATATTTACAAAGAACCTCATTCTGGAGCGCATATGGCCTTTAAATAGTTCTTAAACACTCTTAAAACACATTTCAACTTAACACGCCTTTCTAAAGCCTTGCAATTTGATTACTTTGCAGAATGTGTCGCTTTTTTGTCTACTGCATTCGTCTCCGGAACTCCTTGCTAGCACACAGTAAGCAAGTAAGAGCTAGCACAGGTTTTAAAAGAGCTATATTTTAAAATTTTCTAGGCCAGCGCTGATTCCCTCATCCTCTACCTCTCAACTTCCTGAAATCCGAAAGACTTACGGATTTAAAGCCAGGGAAACTAGGTTTCAGTGTTGAGAAAAGTAAACGAAATAAGCTAAGTTTTAAATTTTGGAGTCAAAGGCACCAGTTTAAGTCTTTTGAGGAAGACAAACGAATTGAACTAAATTTGACTATTTTATAAAGCCCATGTTTAGAAGTTAGAAGTCGGTCCCTCTTAACAGCCTTAAATATGAAAAAGGCAAAGGAATTGACTTGAAATTAAATTTTTTCGAAAGACTTGGTATCTTAAAATAAGGAAAGCTATTTTAGGCCACGAATGATGATTTGATTAATGCCACAAAAGATTCGATGTTTGCCAACTGGTTTAGTCAGTGGCACTAAAGAAAATAAACGAATCGACTTGAAAAACTTGGTCTTGAATCCAACAAAACCAGTTTGGGGATTGAAAGTGGATTGAATTTCATCGCTTCCCAACTAATGCAAACCAGTTGATCACCAGTTCATGCAAACTGTGTAGATCACAGGCAGAGAACCCTCGGTCACCTTCGATCAACGATCCGAGAGCTAAACTAAAAGCAGATGAGGCAGAAGAAATCACGGAATGTACTGACATGAGCCTATTGGTAAAGGATTTGAACTGAGTGTGACTAGAACGTCCATGAAAATATATTCGCTGTCTGGAGAGACTCAGTACTCAAAGCCCAGAGCCGCACCGCATGCAAGCAGCACTCTGCCGAATGACCCTAAAAAACGGCGGTGCTGGATACGCCGTAGGGTTCTGCTATCTAGAGCAGTTAGTTCAGTCCTTCTCTACGCTGCCTCGATATGGACCGGCGCATTGGCGACTAAAGATCTTAGGAGGAAGTTATTGGCACCATACAGGCTCTGCGCAAAGCGATCAGCGTTTTCCGGGTTATCTCTCACGAGGAGAGTGAAAAAGAAGGAAAAGATGCATCATTCATGCATCAACTCTGTGGCAAGCCAGGTGGAATGGATCCTCCAGCGTGGTAGGGCTGTCTTCCATCTTCTCAGCGTGAATCCCTCCACCCAAAAACTCTGGCTCCGCCGCCTTAACCGCCATCCCCAATAGGCCTTAAGTTAGGTTAAGTTTTCTGTTAGTTTTTAAGTTATGTTAAGTTTTTTTCCCTTGTTTGTCTTAAGCTAATAAATGGGGCTATTAGCTCACAAAAACTCCAAAGGTAGGTGGATCTACAGACAGCCCTACCATCCCGATATGGATAGAAAGGGCAAGGAAGAGCTGTATCTTTCAGCTCACACATTTCTTATCTAGTCACGGAAGTACCTCCACAGGTTTGGTCACGATAGATCGCCTCTGTACCCTGTAGGCCTGTAGGCGCAGAATGTGGCAGCTGAAAACTGCCAAAAGAAATCATTTTGGAAAATATAACGAGTTGAAGCCTCGAAAGGACCAAATAAATATTCGTGTTGATTAGAACCCATACCTAGGAATTCTAAACCTTGCCAAATAAAATAAATCAAGTTTTGTAGATCTAAGCCCTACACTGTAGCAGATCTGATCAATTCTTACTTCTTTCATAAATTATGGGTCACAATTTTAATCTGTTAAGCTTTGTAGATGATCTGCTTCATATATTTTGAAGCGAAGAAGCATGCCAATTTACGTAGACTAATGTTTTTTTTTTGTTATTATTATCCTGGTATTTGCAGCCATAAATTATATAAGAAAATATTTTTTTTTAGTAAAAAAAAAAGTCGCGGCTGTAGTGTTAAGGGGTTCTGCAATTTTAAATTGAGACGACGATATTCAAGCTATAAAAATCAATTGGAATTTTATTGACTTTTGAGGCGTCAAACGACCCTTTGCTTGCAACAGATGGCGGTGTAACATCCCACTAGCTAAATCCAAACCCAAAAAATTGTTGACAGCTCAATGAGCCTAGCTTTGGCCTAAGTGTACCAAAATTTCAAAATGTTTTTATTAAAAGTAAAAACCAGTGGTTAATAAAAGTACATAAATCAACTATGGCTTGGATTTAGTGAGAGATTTTATTAAGTTCTTGAACTTTTAAGACGTTGAGACGATCCTATTTCGGCAACACCTAACCACTGGAAAAGAGAGTTTGTAAATTCTTCACCATTTTAAAGTTTTATGAACCGCAAAGAAACCCACTGGAAAAGAGAGTTATTTTCACTTTTTACAGCCCTACCCAAGTTAAGTTTCAGAAAGATCCTGAAAACCTTTCTGTTTAAAGTCTTAATTTACTTTTGCCTGAAAAAAGGCAACCCATTGACAGCCAGAGCCTAGCTACACAATTGTTGACCAAAAATTAACCAATTGTAGGGCATATAAAGATTTTGTTGTTGGAATGAAGACATCAGCATATTGTTTCCGTAAAAAAGAAAAACTAAGACAATTATTTTGCAAACTAACTAAACATCTAAGAAATGGTATTTATATCGCTGTTAAAAATAAAATAAAATTAGTACAAAAAATAAAATTAGTATTTTTTTGAGTAAGTAAATCAAAAGCAAAAGAAAAAGAAAATAAAATCAAAAAGTAAACCAAATAAAAAAAAAAGTAAAAGTTATTAGGAACACATTTATCGTTTCGGTATGCAGTGTGTTTTTGTTTTTTTGTTTTAGTATCAAAAACAATAAATAAAAAAAGTAAATAAAAAATACATATGTCTCTCCAAAAATTAAGGTTAAGCAATTGTGAGAAAATAAACGTTTCAAGACACTTACCTAGCATGCCCTGAATCACCTTCAGAACTCTGCCTTGAATGTTGACTGTGCGAAAAACTACTATAACCCGAACCTTTTGACATCTGGGAGAGTGAAAAAAACAGACTTGCTGCAGGTCATGAAGACAATAAAACACAACACAACTCACTTGACTAGTATTGCTGGAATTCCTCGAGTGTCCCATCTCCATCATTGATGCAGTCCCAGTATTGCTTGTAACTCCTCCTCCTCCTCCAGTGTTGTTTGTGGTCACAACACCACCGCCTCCACCACCGCCACCACCTCCACCGCCACCGCCGCCGCCACCTCCTCCGCCACCACTTCCGCCGGTTCCTCCAATTCCACCACATGGAAGCACTTGTTGTGCGTTAGACAGTGACGTAAGCGATAGCGGTGGATATGTTTGCATTAGTGAGTCCGTCGCATTCGCCGCTATCGGTTCCGATGATTCCGACAGTCCCGTATCGGTAACAATCGATGCAATCAACGATGCCGGATCCACATCGCTAAACACATCCGATTTCTTCTTCGTCAGCGAACCGAAACCGGAAGACGTTTGCGACTGTGAGATGCCGTCATCCCTTGACGACGATATTGGCCGACTGCCACTGACCGCACCGGAGCTGGGAACCCCCGTATTGGTGTTCGCTGTCGGTACGGCCGATGGCACTGTCACCGTTGGTGTCTGCAGCCCGCTCAGCGCATTATTTCCACCGACCACGGTCCCGAAGTCGTCTTGCGATGGAATCTGTTTGCCTGCCAGGCTCGGCGTTGGTCTAAAAAAAGGAGAACAAACCATCAATCCAATTTAAATGAGATCACAATCGATCTCTGAAACTTACGCCTTGAAGAGTATATCACCGCTTAGCATGTGCATTCTAATTGACACCCTCAACATTGAGTTATCCAAGCGATGACGCTGATCGTAGCCCTCCAGCAGGCACCGGCGCGGTGTTAAGCCCGAACCGGCAAATTCGGCAAGATTCAAATCGATAAAACCTAATTTATGATAACTACGTCCGCCCTTCATCTCTTTGCGGATGGAAATTCGTAGGAAGCATGGATCTAGGACACCAGTCGACGCGTTCGCCGACATTTTGCATGGGAACTCGAAATGACGATCCCATACTACGCGGTGATTCCGAACTTCTTCTCTGTGGACGAGAAATGAGAACGACATTTTGTTAGATTTTTTTTTTTTTTTAGTCGTGGAAAATGAGGAGACAGAGTGGAGTGATGCGTTTTATTGGATAAATTGAATAATTTAATAGAAACGGGAGCGAGCGACTGTCTAAAAGTTTCAATTAAGTTCTCAAAGCGACGACGGCGGAATATTGACCCAGGGGAATGGGGCAGACTGATGGTGACACCTTGTTAAGGCACAGTCAGAGGGAAGGGCGCTTCTGGGAGAGATATCGGTTGGGGGTTTGGCAGGGTTGTTTGAAAAATTCGACTGTGCACAGTCGAAAGCAGAGCTGGAAGAACAGGGGGATGTTTCGTGTTTGGAAAGCAATCGCTTTGAAGCATGAATTTGAATAACAGCAGACTCTTCATTGTCACAGATCCTCCTGGGGACTTCTGTATGTCGCTTTGGAACTTAAATTTCAAAGAAAAACGAATCTTCATTGTCCCAACTTTTCAGAGGATATAAAAAGAGATCTCGGAAACCTTTTAAATTTAGCTTTAAAATAAACTAAAAGAGACTCCTCAATTGAATTTAAGTTTTTCACTCCTCAGTCACCAACCTCAGGGGCACCTTTGCGTGCCACTTTGCGACTTGAATTTGAACACAAATGAATTTGAAACGGAAATGAGTTTTCAATCATTAGTGTCGTATGCGACGTCTCAAAGCGAACTAGAAGCCAAATCACATCGCTTTTTTTTTTTAGTTGCTCGGTTTGTGGGCCTTAGAGGGAACATGAGTTTATCACTTTGGAACTTGTGTTTGACTAAAAACAAAAAACAAAAAAACTCATTAACCAAACTCTTAGATCGCCAGCAGATCCTCAAAGTGCCACTTTGACACCTGAATTTAGACCAAAAAGATTTCCCAGGGTCTAAATTCTCGGAAGTGTCCTTTTAGGAACCTTTTTGTTTTACATTAAAATAAAGGTTTGAGGGAAAACGACTACTTAGTGTCCAGAGGATTCTCTGTGCATTCACTTTCACACTGAAATTTAAGTAAAAACTGTCACCAGAGATCAAGATAAAGAGAAATGAATCTTTAATTGCCACTTTGGGACATAAATTTGAATCCAAAAAGGCTCCCGGATCTTTCTAAAGTGTGTGTGTCACTTTGGAACTTGAATTTGCACAAAAATGCATTCCTTATTGGTCTATTTTTTCACGAGTTAAAAGCAGACTTCTTGGAAACCTCCGTATGGAACTTTAAGTCTTAAACTTGGACATGAAATACTCCTCCGGTGTCAAAGAAGAAGAAAAAAAAATGTTCAGTGGCTGAGCTCGTAGCCGGATTCGACGCGGATTCACGTAGCCTAGTTCGTGAATCCGCGTGTTTTAGTTCGAGATGTGAATTTGTGTAGAAAAGACACATCGGTAGCCCAGTTCTTCAACCGATCCTTCTGGGAATGTTTAAGTGTCGCTTTAAGACTTAAATTTTGATGAAAAGATTCTCCACACGTCAAACTCTTGGATGTAGGCTCCTGGGATTCTCTTGGTGTCACTTCGAGACTTGAAGCTGGGATTAAAAAGGTCATCAGGGTTCATGAAAATTTAATTATGTTGCTTTGCGATTTAAGTTCAGTCAGATAAGACTCCACCTCTTATGAGGATCCTGCAGAAAGCCTCTGTACCACTGTAAGACTTAAGAGTAAATAAAAGGCTCTTCCCAACCACTGGAAAAGGTTTATTGGTACGTCTCTGTATCACTTTGGCACTAAAGTTTGGCCCAGGAACTTCTCATTGGCCAAGCTCTTTGGGACAATTTCCGGTGAAGTTCTGTGGTGTCAGTTTGAAATTTTACTTAAAAAAAAACTTAACCAAAAAAATTTTGAAAATTTTAACAAAAGGGCCTACTTATTGCTCCAGCTCTTATCCCTTCGGAGACCCCTATGCATCTATAAAACTTGAAAATTTTTAATACAAAAAAAAAATCATCATTTTACTGCGAAATTGGAATTCTACCAAAAAATTACGCGTCATAATCCCAGCTTATCAGCTTCTCCTCTCTGCCAGCTAAAATGTCTTATTACTCACCTTGAACTATATTCTTGAAATGATCCACCATCCAATAAACGTATTTTTGCGAATAGCACCTCATTAACTAACGCAACCTCAACCAAATCCTTCAACTCCACCTCAACATTAAACTTGTACTTCTTCTTTTTCATCATAAAGGCCATCCCAGGGGCGCTAGGCCCAAGTAATGTCATTCAGAGTTCCGTCTCGACGAAATTATGTTTTGCCTCTTGGTGGACAAAGTTTTTTTTTTTTTTCAAAACAAAAAAAAAAGAAAGAAAATTAACAAAAATTGCAATCGAATTTGTAATCGATCACGTGGGCGTGTATATGTGTGAGAAGACGCGTTGAAATTTTAAGTCTTTTTTTCCTTTTTTTTTTTCTATTTCACTGAATGGAAGTCTCTTGTTTTGAAGTTCGTTGTGTTGCGTTGTTGAGGAAGCGTTTCAAACAACCTTCTTGTGCTCTCTGCACTGATAACAGACAAAGTGTAATGGATTTTGTTGTTTTCTATTTTAAATGAAATTCCTTTGCTGGTGGTGATTCATTTTTTTTTTACTTATTTCAGCCTTAGTATTTCTTCTTTTTTTTTGTGTGATGAGTGAGTGAGAGACTCTATGTGCTAGCGGATGGAGGGATAGTTCTGAAAATAGAAAAAAAAATACGAGATTATAAAAAAATACGATTGATAAGAGAGCGAGAGAGTTATTTTAAAATGCTAATGTCCGATTGTAAGAGTTTGTTTGGAATTATGAGATGTGCTCTCGTCCGCATGACGATACGCGGGGTCACGGGGAGCAGAGTGCAATGAAACTAGCTCCGGAGTGAGCCGGGAACAAAGTTCGATTGGCGTCAGCAGATAAGGGGGACTGAGTGATGATTGGAAAGACGGATCTTCGGAGTGAGTCGTTTTCAGTCTAGCGGGATTCAAACCATGTCTCAATCTATTTCGATTTCAATTTCACATCTAACAACATTTTTTCGTCGGCTTTCAAAGTGGAGCCGGGTTTCTAAGTGGAGTCTTGGGAATTGGACCCAATTCAGTTGGAAGATAAGGGCGTTATTGAAAAGCCAGAGAGGTGGAGTCGGTCATGTTCAGTGGAAACCTCTCAGATATGCAGCCTCAACAGCCTCGCCTGCAGTTCCAAGCTGACTTTGCGACTGATTCTTGGCATAAATCCTCGAAATGTCGACAATGCTAGGCTCTGGCTCTCAATGGGCTGCTACGCCGCTTAATGTATGTATGTATGTATGTAATGTCGACAAAGTTTCGAGAAGTAAAATCTTCGGTACTCCTTTTGACAGCATAGAAACAGAAGTTGATTGAAATGTAAACATTTGTGAGATAAGCAGAGGTTGGAAAGGCGAAACTTCCCGGTGAATCAGCTTGAGGAAGTTTTGAGTTGGGTTCCAAATTCGGTTTCAAGTTGGAAGTTTCAACGTTTTTCCGACGATTGAAGATGCTACATGTGCTAATCAAGCTCTAAGTATGGAGTTGTGAGCGTAAGAGAAGAAGAAACAGCAAGCGAGCAACCTCAAAGACAGGGAGACGCCTTAAATGTACGATGGGGTTGGGTAGAAATCCGCATTCAAATTCGCCTGCTACTGTTTATTAAGTTGGCGACTGAGTTTGGACAGAACGACTGGGCGTACATTTTTGAAAAGCCAGTAAAATAAAGCGCTTGAAACTCCAAAAGACTGACTCTGTAACTAGCTGTGTTAGGTTAGAGACCGTGTCTGCAGTTACAAGTTGAATTAAACGTGCTAAGCGAGTCCTAAGGCTTATCTCGCATCTCGCATCACATCTTCCTTTCTCGCCCTACTGTATGTGAAGGCTTAAAGCGTCAAATTGTGAATTTTAGAAAGGAAGAAAGAGCTTGATGGAGGTGCTGGGACCTCTAAGAGAAAGGGGACACCTCAAATGTGCCAAATTTCTCCGACCAGACCCAATCTTAAAAGTCATCGCCAGCTGCAAGTTGTCTTGGTGGTTATGCTCCTAATGATTTTCTGCCGTGGGCTTAGGAAGAGATACGAAAATAAAGCGACAAAAAAAAAAAACGAACAAAGGTTGCTTCGACAGTGGTAAGATTTGAGTCATTACCTAGAGCATATCATCTGCTTGGAGCTGCAAGTTACTGATCAGGACTAGAACCATGAATTGTCAGGACTAGAACCATGAGTTTAAGAATAAAAGCAGTAAGATATAGCATGCACAACACGAAAAAAAATGCGGAAGCCTCAACGACATTTAGTTTTGGGTCATTGACCAGACTCATTCTTCAGATTCATCTGCAGTTTAAACAAATGGATTCGAGACTTCCGTATTCGGTACTCTGGCCTCTTAATCGCGTACGAGAGAAAAGTACTTACGCGTACTTACGGTTGACCGGTTCACGTATGAAGAACAATAAGTCCGGAGACGATACAATCATAAGTTGTATGAAATCTACCTCTTAGCATCTGTCGGTAAACTCCTGTGGACCACATATGAGCGAAGAGAAAGAAAAAAAACTTTGCGATACAATTCATTGGACAAGATAGCGACGCAGACCGCGCTTGTGCTGGAAGGACGGTGTAGACAGAGCGCCCAAAGCTTTTCAGTCTTTAGCTAGATGGCGTCCGTCAGCGATAGGAATAGATGAACGTGGTTACTGTAGAAGGCCCGGACCCGAAATAATTAAAGATATCTGGAAACATTAACAACTCTAATGGAGGAATCTAGGAGAAGTTGAACTAACTTAAAAGAAACTCAGTGTCAGGGAGAGGCGGCGTATTTAAAACTTGTCGAGTCTCAGAGACCACCGGCAATGGATCACAAGTTGTTCATGAGTTTCAGTGAAGACAGAAAATTTGTAACGAGCGAATCGAATGTAGCCAATGGGTCTTTGGATATATTCTGAGTGGAAAATCACCGTGTTATTAAATGCGAAAAACTGACGACTGTGGCTACAACGTCAAGCTTCAAGAACGGCTTCAGAAGCAACCCAAAGCAGTGGATGTGATTCTCGCCATGGACTTGAAAAGAAACAAACAGAAAGAACCCCCACAATCGACAACTCCCCACGCAACTGCACTCCCACCCCACACACCAGTTAACCTAAAACAAAACCTTTATCAATAACTTATATCATTCAATTTCGGTCACGATAACCATCGTTGCCATTACGCTACTCCACATTCTCCCCCATTCCGCATTGTAAATTGATCAATCCCATTAAATGGATTTTATAAATTGGTCTCTCTCCCCCGTCCAATCAGGCCGCACATCGGAATGGTCTGTGCCATTAACTAAATCGTCAAAAGCGTCGCGTCTCGTCGTTGTCGTTGTCATTGTCGTTAAACCAAAACAAACGTCACCTCTTTCACTTAATCTAACTGAAATTGTAGTAATTTCTTCCAATTGACCTATTTCCCCACACGACGACCACCAGAACGAACACCAACGCCCTAAATCACATGACATCCGTCCATAACCCATAACCACATTCCACACACATTTCATAGCCGCTCCTCAACTCCCAGCTCTCTATCAAGCTTGCGAAATTATTGTCACGATATATTCTTTGGCAGTCAGAAACTTGAACAAAAAAAAAAATGATTTTTATCGAAGCTTTTATCGAGATTAATTTCCATCGAAACGAAATTGGGAGCAGGGAGCAGAACCAAGTTAAATTGGTGGCAGTTTTCCGTGCACTGATGACTTTGAGGGGTCTGGGAGATTTGAACAGGTCTTAGGGAAGTTGAAGAAGTCGTGAAAGGAACTGGGTGGGATTTGATCGGACTGGAAGAGTACTCAATTGGAGGAATTGTAGTGAACTTGACAGGGACCAGAGAAGACAGTCAATGAATCAGTGACGAACAAACATTCACTAGAATTACAAAACGCTTAGTCAACTCGAAACAGATTCATCCAAAAGAGAAGTATGGTACTGAATGAGTTTTAGAGGACTGAATGAGTTGTGGGTGAGAAAACCCGAGTAGATTTCATGGAGAAATTCGAGAAGAAACTCTGGGAAATGGGAGTCAATAACTCGTAAGAGCATTATTCTTAGTGAACTTGAAAAAGGTTTTCAGAATTGGATCGGATTTGGGAAACTGAAGAAGAGGAACTTGGTAGGATTCCGTCGGACAACGGATTACTAAGTTGGAGAAGTTATAGTGAGCTTGCTGTCCGTAAAGATAGTCAATGAGGCACTAGAAGCAGAAAAGGTTTAGTGAACTTAAACCTTCAGCCAACTCGAAACGGATTCAGCCAAAAGAAAAGTATGGATCTCAATTAGTCTTAGGATTCATAAATGAGTTGTGGATGAGGAAACTCAAGTTGTGTTCATGGAGAAATTATAGAGACATGTCTGGAAGTTAATGGTGGAAGCCCATAACTCGTAGGAAGTTCAGGATTCTCAATGAATTTGAAACTGGAGAAGAGGAACCTGATTCTGTGTGACTGGACTGGATTCTGGCGAGTTTCAGAAATGAAAGTGAACAGTCGTCAGTCAGAAAGCGACTGTGGGAAGTAGAAAAAGTTGGGCTACGATAGGGGGTCGTCCATCGAGGCTTTGAAGCTTAATTTAGCTGAGAAGAACGTCGTTTGGATGCGCTTAACGAAAGAAACCATTTCTGCCAGAGGAGAATCGTACGTGGAAGAAGGTTCGACGGCCGTTTGGTGACCGCCTTGGATAAACGATCATAAAATTTTGATCTTTATTTCATGGACACACTAAAATAGGCAGTTTAACATCAAGAAATTTGAACTCTGAACATGCGATTTCAGAACCTCGCCTGAAACAGAAAATGTCAAGTCTAAGGCAAGGAACACAATGGCAGCTGGAGGAATCCTTAAAAATCCCATTAAAGGCGTCGATGTTAGGTAGAACTTCAATGTTACAAATAAAATGGAAGACAAAAATGTAGGACACGGTAAAGGATTTCTTCACAATTTCAACTTTTTTGGAACTTTTCGGCAGAAGAGAGGATTTGAGCCCTTTTTTTTGGCGTTAGGCTGCCTAATGCTGAGGCTGATGAGCTGATAAGCAGAGAGACAGAGAAAGCATTTTTTTCCCCAAAATTTCGTTCACGTTTCCGTCATAAAACACCTCAGAACTATCACAAAGTCAAAAGACTGCTGCGGACGAGTGAAACATATTCAAACATTGTCATGGAGCCCAATTTTTGAGAAACAGAAAATCCTGCTAATTGGCTATAATCGGGAAACCTCCTAATCGCACCACTTTCCTTCGGTCACAGATGTTTGCTATTGAGAGATTCAAATTTATGTTATCAATAAAGACTTGAGCTACTTAGGCTCTGTCACTCAACCGGCTGTAACGCTGTCCAATTAATTATTAATTAAGCATTTGATTTATTAAAGTTGGTCGTTGTTTTTTCTTTTTTTTTTTTTGATTTTAAATAAAGCAATGAAATGATCAGGATCAAGAAAGAAAGGTTAAAATCAAAGAGTTTCAAAGACAAACATTTGCCTCTAATTTATGTCTGATTAGAAAGGAACCTTTACAATTATACCAGATCTTAAGAGAAATGCTTTTCTTTGGTCTCAATGGTGGTCCAATTTGACAGGTTGTGTAGTTAGTGGGATCCAGGAATTGAAGGAATTAACTCAATTTCACTAAAGGAAACAAAGACATCAAATTAACTTAAAGGTACGTGAAGAGACGAGAAAAATAATGGAGTCGCACTGAATTGGCATTTTTATTGAGTTTTGGAGTAACCTACGAGCTGAACAACCAAATTTTGAGAAAGTTAACAGCGATTTCAAAGTAGCGTAAAGATCTAAAGCCGAGCAAGTCAACTTCAGGAAAATATGTATTTAAAAAAAGAATAGTTTTCAGACCGATTTAACAATTTTAAAGCAGAGAAACATGTTTTTTCTAGGAAAATTTTAAGTTTACCAGTGATATGCTTTCACCGAATTGAAGAAACCTCACCAAACATCTCCTAGTTCCCTGAATTTCATTGACAACCTCCGAACAAGGACTCCGACTGAAGCAATTTCAGTCACCCATCACATTTCCCGGAACCTCCATTGACTCGTACCCCCAAAACGCCAGCTAAATGCGCCATCGGTCCCGGTTATTTACACACCCCTTCTCCTCTGATTGGGACCATAATTACACTGCCACCTGCCTCTACCAAGCTTGTTAATCACCCGAAACACGTCGTCGTCTGAAATATTCAAGGCCCATGTGTGAGCAGACCTCGCCGGGAGAAAGATCGATTGATAACTTTCACCCCTTCGCGCTCTCAAGGACTTTCCAGCAATTACAGTGACAGGTTAACAAGCGAAATTCCATCG
This sequence comes from Syritta pipiens, assembly GCA_905187475.1. Lineage (NCBI taxonomy): Eukaryota > Metazoa > Arthropoda > Insecta > Diptera > Syrphidae > Syritta > Syritta pipiens. The sequence goes on from LR994573.1 coordinate 11,079,664, forward strand.
GAAATGACAGGTATTAAGTGGAGGCCTGAAAGTGAGTGTTGTACGTCCAGCGAACGATTCGTAATTAAGATAACTCGACTCGATAGGGTGCGTTTTCTTTTTTTTTCTGTCCGAAAATAGTCCACGTCTAGGAGTGAGTCATTGAAGGAGCCTAACACGGTTGTCCTTCAGGCAAGCCAAACAAAGAACCGAAAAAAAGAAATCCTGAAAATTGCGATGAGTGACTAGCAAGTGTTTACCTAAGTAGTTGTGACATGCAATCGGAATGAAAAAAAAAAAAAAGACGATCCTTGATGATGGACTATCCGAAAAAAGCGAGACCGGATATGGGAGTGGCTCAGGGGTGCAAATAGTTCGGAAGCACGTAGTGGTGGTGGGCTGGCTTTTCGATGCGTGCGTGCGTCAGCAGGACGAGCATTTTTTTGTGTTTATTCGAGGTGAGAATGCGTGGAATGTGTTGGCCGTGGGAGCAGCGACAAAAAACTGCGGCAAATATGTCATGCATGTGGGCGTTGAGAACCGAGGGTCGTGGAATTGTGGAACCGTGGGGATTTAGGGTTTATGGACGCGTGTTCAAACATTTTATGTGCCTGTGCAGTGACAGAAGCACGAATGGGATTAATGCGTCTTCAAAATTAATTGGTTATGTTTTTTGGTTGGACATAATGCGTAGTTTGTCGGTCGAGGATGGGAAGAAAAAATGTGGAGAAGATATAGGTTTTTGGGAGTCTCGCAAGTTCTCATGATCATTATCTTCTTGACCGCGTGTTCCACTAATGGGGTCGCGGGTGCAATGCACGCAGAAGAGATCTCCAGGCAACTCGATCCTTCTTTCTTTTAAGCCATACAGCCCTATTCTACTATTCATCGGGGGTCAAAACTCCTGACTCGAAGAACTAAGGTGATGCTCTACAAGACCCCTATCCTGCCAGTCCTACTGTATGGAGCCGAAAGTTGGACGATAAGCAGGACTGCAGTGCTGATATTTGGCTCCTTCGAAAGAAAAATTCTACGGCGAATATACGGTCCAGTCTGCGATGAAGGCGCATGGTGGAGAAGACATAATCGCGAACTTTATGAGCTGTACAAAGATGTGAATCCGTCAATACATTAGCTCGACCACATCGAGCGCATGGACACAAATGCTCCAGCTAAAAGGGTCTTCGAATCCGAGCCTCCTGGTTCGAGGAGAAGAGGGAGACCGAACCTCCGGTACAGAGATCAAGTGATCGCGCATGCAAGACAGCTTGGTCTTCCGGACTGGAAGCAGCATACCCGGGACCGTCAACGTTGGAAGGCGGCTTTAGCTCAGGCACAGACCCTCCAAGGGTTAAATGCCTAATAAGAAGAAGAAGAAAAAGAAGACAAAATGCAAAATTTCATGGGTCAATGAAAGAAGAAACATTTCATCCCGTAATTCCATAAAGTAGGAGAACCGCACTTGGCATAATCGTGTGGGAAGATTGAAAAAAATCCTCCCATCCTGCTGAATCGCGATTCAAAAATTTGTAAAATATAACGAACACATTTTATTTACTCCATCACCGCCCATCAAATCGTCCTGCAGTTTTAATCACAGCCACCAAATCTTTTTGATCGTTTTATGTCCTTGAACTTCTCCGCATGAGGAAGGGCTAGTTCTCGTGTAAAGAAGCGGACAGAGAAGTTCAGTGCTATTTACATTTGTTCGTACTGAAGTTTAAATTGAAAATAAACTCACAAACTACTAAAATAATTTAAATAACTTTAATAATTTATTTTGAAACTTTTTGAAATTCTGGCCAAAGCCCTGGTAGCTGGTGCCGAAATTTAAGATTAGTCAAGTAATTTATTACTGATTAATTAAGTTATAATAATTATAACAACAATAATTTTTAAAATTTTCATAAGCTCAGCGAACAGCTGTTTGCGTGAACGTAAGATGTTTCGGTATAAAGCAGTTCATCCGACGGATAGCAGAATAGCATAGCGGCATTATTGCGGATTCGATAAGTGAATCGGATCGCAATTCACGTGAATAGCAGAATAGGGCTGATATATAAAACGATTTAAACCAAAACTTTTAAAATAATAGTCAAAAAAAAAAAACTAACAAGCTGATCAGCCTAGTGCGGCAGAAAATATTCTTACACTTTGGACAAGTTTACGACCTGGGGAGTCAAAGCGAGATCACAAAGCCTCTGTGACTACGAAATGCTTATCAAATTAGTATAAAATTTTAGATCATCTTTTTGAATGTGTTAGATTTAGAAGACCGCAGTGCCCTCCAACACTAATAAATACCTAGTAACGTCCAGACAGTTTTTTATTCACGCGGTTCATCTTTGGGGTAGGCCACCCTTAGATATCAATCCAATAGCATTGATGGTGCCGTAAAATAACGCCGAGCGAAATAAGGCCGAATTTTAATATTCGGCGATATTTCACTTCAATCCAATAGCATTGATGGTGCCGTAAAATACCGCCGAGCGAAATAAGGCCGAATTTTAATATTCGGCGATATTTCACTTTTGCAAGTTATTTCACTGCATCAACGTGAACGCCTACAGAACCAGATTTCTTCATTACTTGCAACCAAGTTCTAATGGAACTAGGAACTTGTGTCCAGCAAAAACACCTATGCCTCGCAAGGCAATAATAATCATCCTAAATTGTCTTGCAGTTGATTTACCTTATAAATTGTTTGAAGACGCTCGGCATACATCTACCTCTGCAATACATTTTCGCAAACCGAAAAAATGCCGCTAGGGCAAAATGGAATCAACTCTACCTGACCTTTAGAAAAACACAAGCAAAACACCGTCCTGCACGACTTTTAGAACCCAATTTTCTGCATTCAAACATCCCACGACGTGATCTTTTCGGCGATTCACTCACCTGACTCGATGACACGATAAAAAAAAAAAAGCCACGCCGTCTAAACCTTCAGAATTTGCACGCGAATGTGTCCTACCAATTACAAGACCGCCCACAAAATGACCACTCGTCGTCATTGCTCTACAAAAAAACAAACGCCCATCACACGAATTCGAATAAAATATTCAAAAACTTCACTCAAATCGTGCGCCGGAACACCGCTGAGTTCTAAATATTTAATGTCCTCCCCCTCCCTGAAAATAAATCATAAACCTGCCGAGTTAACTCCATCGCTCCAAGGCCTCCATCTCCACGTGGAACCGACACAGCACTCCAGATCCGTTTGCCCTTCACGACGCAGCAGGAACCTACTCCACTCCAGAAACTGGGACACACCACAACAGTCGAGAGACACACAAGGTTATGGAAGTGATAAAAAATGAAAATGAAAAATATTTTTAATACTTGAAGAGCTCCGAAGAGATAAAAGATAAATGGAGAACTACACAGACTCGACTCTTGTGGCCATTTCCATAAATTGCGCCATGTGACACACAGAACAGAGCAGCTACTTCCTCCGGACATGACTTAATAATCAATTTTCAGATGAAGCGCGCGGGACCTGGAACGAATTCTTTTTTTTTTTTTTATTGCCCCTCCGTGGTGTTATCTAATGCGACCCCTTTGGATGGATGGAGGGTGAAGATTGCATTTCATGTTCACGTTTAATATTCATGCATCATGCGACGACTGGTCGGACTGGCGAGGGTGGCGTTTGACTTCTGGCAACGTAAACTCAATTTAGAGAAATGCTAGATGATGCATGGGACCGGGCCGGACCGGGAGTCGAGTCTGGAATTTTTTTTTGAATTATGAATTGCAGGATGCACCACCGCAGGGGAGTCGATGGACGGATTGGATGGCATGGAATTTTTTTTGTTTTCTGGTATGAGATCGTAACAAGTGTCTGGGATGGGGAGGTCAGTCGGAAGTGCAGGTCAAATTGGCCTTGGAATTGGATTTTGTGCAGAGGGTTGATTGATGTCGGTGGAGATTGACGACACAGCTTGCGGCGAATGAGTTTTGAATGTACTCAAAAGGGGAAATTTGAAGGATGGCATCATAAATTGGCAATTCAAAACAACCTGGAGGATTCCAAGTGGAGATAAATTTGAGGTGGTTCTTTTATCGACAAAAGAGTCTTTTGAAGATGGATGTAAGAGGACACGTTTGTTCGTTCATTTCATATGCATTTTTGTTTTTGATTCCATTTTTCTGCAAAGCTAGATAAATATGATTAAAACTAGCTTAACTAACTTGAAGCTTACAGACCCTTCAGGGGGGTAAACGGCTCCCTTAATTTATGTATTTAGACGTGGCACAATTTATGCACAGGACACGAAAAAAAAAAAGCACAGGGATCCAAAATACAAATCCAAATTGCTCCCCGGGTGATGTGGAATTCGCAATTGGACGGTAGCTTTTCGTAAACAGAACGTGAGACTCTCAACGACACAAAAAAAATGAGAGGGAGCCGTCTACCTAAGAGAATAAGAAGTGCAAAGGCACAAGAAATTGAAAGCAAGCATATAATTCTCTGGTAATAATTAAAAAAAAAAAATGTTGAAGGAAGATTGATGATTTGAAGACAGGGCATGAAAGAGACACGTGAGTTCGGAATGCTGAACGCAAAAACAAACAAAAAACCAAGTAAAACTAAATTTGTAACTTAACTATGAGATACGTAGACAAAAAATGACAAAAAAGAGATTAAATGTGAGTACCATAAAAGAGGTTACGAACACGAGCAACCACAAGGTGGAGCTATCTCCCATCTTCTATGGGTTCTGCTAATAAACGAGGCACTAGACAACATCAGGTGGTTAGGGTAGTTGCGTACGTTGACGATCTCATCTTGATTATAAGCAAGTTCCTGCCAACAGTAAGTGCAAGTATGCAGAGCTTACATAGATTAGCCCAATGGACTAGGAAATAAATAAAATAAAGAAAACTGTAGCTACAGAAAACCGAATTACTGCTGTTGATGAACAGGAGGCTAATCCCACAATTTAGGCTCCCAGTTATCAGTGACATGCCATTCAGACTAACAAACAGCGCGAGGTACCTTGGGGTAGTTTAGATAGGAAGCTTAGTTAGACACAGACTGAAACACAGACCCCCGTGAAAATTGATCAAGGCAATGTGGCCAAACTATGATTATGAATAGTTTAGGGTTTTCCAATAAGAGGTGTTATTTTCAACAGCTATTTCGGTAGATGTCACTTTCGAAGCTGTAATTTTTTGACACTTGACAAGTAGAAACTACGCCATTAATAAAAACGGAACGATATATGCCTCAACAATGCATTGAAATTATTAAAATTCACTATAAACATGGTGAAAATTTGGCAGAGACGGGTCGTTAAACTAAAACATATTTGGGTCGTCGTGAAGCACCTAGTCGAACCGCAATACAGAAATTAGTGGGAAAATTCGAGATGTTGGGACAAGTTAGTAATGTGAAGAATAAAACCCCTGCACGTCGCTCAAGAGCAACTGAGAACATTGCTGTAGCCCAAAGTGTTGAAGAAAACCAAGGTTTATCCATTCCTCGTCTTTCTGTCTTTTACATAAAAACTTAAGGCTTATAAAGTTCAGTAAACATAAGAACTCCAGCCGGTGGATCATCAATAACATCGTGTCTTTGCTGATTGGGTCCTTGCAATGCATGAAAATGATTCGGAATTTCATCGAAAAATCATTTTGACTGATGAGGCCCATTTCCACTTCGGTGGCTATGTCAATAAGCAAAATTATCTCATCTCTTGGGCTCGAAAAACCTTAGTTTTATTGTTGAAAAGCCTCCACATCCTCAACTTGTAACTGTTTGGTGCGGTTTATGATCCGGCGGGGTCATTGGACCTTACATTTTCGAAAATGAGGCTGGAGCAACAGTTAGGGTAAATGGATTGCCTTATCGAGAGATGATTAACCAATTTTTAGGGTCGGAATTGGATGGTATTGATCTGAACAACGTTTAGTTTCAACAAGACGGTGCTACGTGCCACACAAGCAACGAAACCATCGATCTTTTATGGGAAAAGTTTCCGGGTCGTGTTATCTCTCGAAGGAGTGATCACAATTGGCCACCGAGATCTTGTGATTTAACACCTTGCGACTTTTTCCTTTGGGACTACGTGAAAGATAAGGTCTATGCCAACAGCCCAGCGTCGATTCAAGACCTCAAAGATGGAATTCGTAGAGCTATACAGAAGCTACGTTGCGATTTGGTGATGGAAAATGTCATGAAAAGGATACGGTTCTGTAAGTTTAGCCGAGGCAGCCGTTTGACTGGTATTGTTTTTCATTATTAATGGCATACCTTCCTCTTTACATTGAAATAAACATCCGATCATTAATCTCAAAAATGGCATTTTTCTTTGAATATTAAAATAACACCTCTTATTGGAAAACCCTGCATAATGGCTAATTCAAAGAAAGTAGCGATTTGGAATTCAAAAACTTCGACCGCTTTTGGATTTTTTTTGGTTTAAACGACTGACTCGATAAGTAAGAAGGGATCTTTGGTTGAAAGTTATCCCACTGCCTTTATTAATGTGATTCAGAAAACAGATTCGAGGATAAAAAAAACCTATTGGGGAAGAGATAAGTTGAAAATTAGCTCGCTGTGTCGCTGGAAATCAAGAAATTGTCGATTGAAAAACACAGTTGAGGTCGAATCTAGAGCTCCGTGGCAGAGAAGTGCAGTATTCATGGCATTTTCATAGCCCAACAAGTGAGTGAAGAAAAACTAACGTACAAGAAAGAACCAAACCGCATCATCACTTCATTTCCTGAGACAATCTCAATCTCCGTCCACATCTGCCCTGATATCTTGATCCAATTCGCCAACAAGATAAACCAAAAATAGCCCTCTTACGTCTTCGTTTCAACTGTTTCCTCTCAATAAATCACCTCCAACCACAGCAAAGCTCTGTCAGATAAGCGCCGCAGTCCTCACACGGCAATCTTCTTCATCTTTACACGTCTTCCCAGCGCGGAAGATAAGATTAGAAGCCCACTGACACATAATTTACAATCAATTGCAGAGATTGTGAAGGTTTTTCTTCTTGTTTTTTACTTTAATTATTCATAAGTTCTCATCCCACGGGGATGTTTCTGAGGTTTTCCTGACTTCGAAAACATTCCATCAACTGCAGTCCCATAAACATGCCACAGACTACTCCCGAGTGTGTTTGCTTTCTGTGAAATGACTGAAACGTGGTTGGGAACTTGTTGCGCAAAAGGGTGGGAGTTATTTTTTTTTTATTAAAAATGCAACCCACGTCAGTTGGAATCGATTGTCAAATAGAGTGAATAGAATTATTTAGGAATATCTTCGCTGAATCCTTTTCTTTGCTGAGAATGGAAAAGCAAAAGGTTCCTGTGGGTTATGCATTTTTAAGGAAGCATCGATGGGACTCAATTGAAAACGAAAAGAGAGAAAGAGTTTTAACGAGGGTCTGAGCGGTTTAGATGGAATATCAAGGAAAAGGATTCGAAACAAGGAACTCAACTGGATTAAGGACGGAGACAAAGGAGGATTGTGCACAGAATATTCGCGAAAAATAGGAAAATAAAAAAAAAGTAGCAAAGGTGACAAAGGTCTTTAAGTAAGGATGTCCTGAAGATTTTAAAAGAGAGGAAATGGAAAAATTATCTTTTGTATCCGAGGTGGCTGTTCACCAAAAATCGAAAGTTATTCTACATTTATGAGAAGTTTAGGCTTATTAGAGGTAAGACTCAAGACCAACACCACTGTCTAAAACTTTTTATGTTGAAAAATAATCAAATTAGGTTTTTGTTTTTAAGAGGGACTGTGTTAAAAGTTGCCACAGTAAAGAAAACACAGAGTTCAAAGACCAAACAGAAGGCCTAAGAGAGCCCAAGAGGCAGTAAATAGAGCCTAATCGCTAACCAGCCCCGCGAAGTAATACCTCAAGGTAGCCCGCGGGGAGAGTGGTTGATGAGTGCAGGGATGACTGATGGTTTAGTAAGTTGGTCCGAGGAAACGGGAGAATAATATCCCGCGAATCGTACACATCCATTGGCGCAAACCATAAAAAAAGAGTTCAAAGACCGAGAACGCAAACAAATAAAGATTAACAATCGCTACAAAAGTTTTTGTGTCTTGTAGGCTTTTTCTAGGTAACCATAATGTACACTGTACAAGTCGAGTCTCAAGCAACGATGTTTCAAGCAATCTTTTAGAGAAAACAACAGAAGATCCTAAAAACACAACACCGAATCGTCCGAATCCTAAACAATCGAATCAGAGATTTTGGGTAAAGTTAGGTTATTTCACGAAAAACCTAGAAATGAGCGACTATTTAAATATCAAAGTCTCTTGGTAACTCTTGTCTAAGGCTTAAAAAAGTAGAAGAAATTTTAAACTAAGTGTTTTTTTTTAGAAAACCGGAATATAAGTGTCGGCGCAAAAGTGGATCTACCAAACGTTTCCATAAATTGAAAAGAAAGCTCTCCAATCAGACTTAGAAAACGAACAATCCCTAGAGAAAAGCTAAACTACAACTTTCTTGTTAGTTTTGGCCTTACGAAGATTTTCGTGTAAAAATTTGTTAGTTTATGGCATCAGAAGAGATGGCAGTGGTTTTAAAATAACCTCAAAAGAAATCCGACCAAAGATGGACAGCAAAAAGAAGTTCAGTTTCGGCGATCTTCACACTGGATTAAGATAAAGCTTGGAAAATTTTTATGGCTTTTGTTCAAGGCTGACTTAAAACTATAACATGGAGGCTGGTCACGAGGTAAGTTGTAGCGATCTTGGGGAATGAGCTGAGACTCAAAATAAAAGAAAAAGATGAATGCCAAGGGCTTGATGCAGGAAATGATACCAGTCTTAGACAAAATGTCAGAAACACAAATTTTTGCAGAAAAACCTAGGTTTGGCAGGAATTTATCTTCTTTTTTTATGAATTAGTAGTAGAAGTAGTAAATTTTTGAGCAATAAAAACAATTTTTTTGTCTAAATTTCTGCTAGAAGTCTCGTTTAAGTATCAGGAGAGAGTCTGGTATGAAAATTTCGGTTACTGTCGAAATTTTTCTAGTTCAGCTTCAAAGCTTTGCCAGACTTTCAATAAGTTATAAAACGAATTTATTGAAAGACTGGAAATTACATAGCACGGGACAGGCTTGGTCATACACGTCAATAGCACTTAGACAGATATTAGGTTGTCAAATATCTCCCTTCCGCCTTTTTGTCTTTTGAATTTGGCTATGTACAAAGCGCTACAGAGCTCGTATCCAAACTTATCATGCATAGCGTCGTTTTGTAGGTTATGTCAAGACCTTTCAAATGATGTATTGCTGGATACATAGCCGGAAAATTCAAAAGACAAAAAGGCGGAACGGAGATATTTGACAACCTAATATCATCTTAAAGCAGACAATAACGCTGTTCTCTCACCTAAAGGCATACTGAGTTTCGTCGTAAGCTCAGGATACTTGCATGGGCTTTAAGTGGGGTAAATCACTATCAGCGATCGCTGATTCTTCTATTTCTATTTCTAGGACAGGGCAGAAGCTGCAAAGAGACAGTGACATTTCCAATCGAGTGTCTCCGAGTCGAGTCAGGAAACGTGCGAAGGTAGAAACGTCTCATCAATCGACACAACCCAGGGAAGGCTTTCAAGAGCTGTCTCATAAATCATCTAAAAATTAATCCTGTCTTATAAATAATCTGGAAAATAATTCACCGATCTTAAAAAAAACTGAACGTAAAAATCTGGAGAAAGAGTGAAAAAGGTCAGGAGGCAATCAAAACAAAATTTGGAAAGAAACCGAATAAGAAAAAAGCCGTCATAATCGACAGCGAAGAGCTAAAATGAGGCCGCTGAGAAGAAAAAAGTCCTGGAAAATACAAAAGTAGACAGTGAATAATTAAACGTATTCAAGTTAGGTAGGGTTTGCCTTCCAGCCTCTCAACGTATCTTGAACAATAAACATGGACCAAGAAGCTTCTTTATCTGAATAAAGTTGTAACTGAAAATAAGCTAGGGAACCAAAGTCTATGGCAAATTGTGGCTGAAAAAAAAAAAAAAAAACTAGGGAACTAAAGTCTATGGCAATTGTGGAAAATTTTAGAGTTCTGGAAAAAAGAAGACCAATGGACAATCTCTGATCCCTGTGTGGAATTCCCAGATTTTCACTGACAAGAATCTGACGCATTAGTGACCAACTTCTCAGATTTTGAAGGCCTGAATGTTTTCCCAAGTAAAATAAATCTTGCATTTATTAGAAAGCTGCTCTTTCAAGTAGTCGCATGTAAACAGAGCCTAAAATCCAGGAAAATGAAGACCCTTTCGGTACAGAAACGCCCTTTACGTTCGTTATCTTCCCCTCCCTGCCGATAACAATCGCCCTTTTACAATCAAAACACCTTTTCAATTGATTGTCAATAAACAAAAAGCCACCTCAATGTCATCGTCGTCACACGTGTGTAGCGTTCTAACGAATTCCGAAATCAATGTTTACCCGTGATAAAAAAAAAAAGAAAATAAAACAAACACAATCTTCACCTTGTCTAACAACTTTCCTACAACGCGAGCTCCAAGGTAAAGGCCAAAGCGTCGCCTGAGCTGGAAACTGCACAATGCATTCTGCTGATAGATACGAAAAAAAAAAAATTAAATGAATTCATCTATCAACACAAATAAAAAATAAATGAAATCAAATTCACTCGAAAAGTTGTAAAACGAAATGAAAAAGTGTTTTAATCCGGTTTTTTGTTGTTTAATTGAAAACCGAGGGCGTGACAAATGGAAAAGTCACATTTTTATTTTTTTTTTATTTTCAATGTCCCCGTACCGAGGGAATGTATTCTGCTTGTCTCAATTTGTATCTCTCAGATTCAATTGAATTTCTATACCCTCACCTGAATCATGTGGAAAGGGGAGGGAGGAGGATCGAAACACTTTTCGGCGGCCTAATTGCGGACAAATTTCATTGCTTTGTGTACTTGCACTTGAACTTTTAACGTAAACACACGAAATTGTTAGGTTAGGTAATTAATTGTGTCATTGCTGCGTGGAGTTGCGTGGGGCTGCGTGTGTGCGGTGTTTGCGGTTGTGAGGGAGGCGGCAGCCTGAGGGCTATTTGACGCGTGGCGCTGATTGGAGGAACTGGGGTTTTTGATTTGTGGTTTGTTTGTGAACAGGCCGCGGGAAAGGGCACTGTGGAGAGTAATTGTTAATGCAGGAATGTTGGCATGTGTCTGTTTTTGACATGAAAGCAGGGAGTTGCGGGTTATGACCTCAGACAGTCAACTCCCTCTTATACAGACGATTCTTTTAAACGGACAAAATCTTCTTAATGGTTCGCTGGAATGATTGGGATTGGCGAGTATCAATAACCCATCCGATGACTGTCGAATAAAGAACTTTGAATCGGAAAAATTGGAGTAAGAGGCTGAAAAACAACAAACTAATTAATTAAAATATTGCTAACAGAGATCTTTTCTAGTCTCTAAGATTCTGACTCCTAACAAAATCAAAGGAACACCAAGGAATTCACATTCCTCGAACAAAACACCTCTAAACTCCAAGCAATTTATCGACGCGACCCCCACGAATCAGATTGACCCCTAGTATCGCTCCAAAGCGTGCAACCAACAGCCAACTAAAATCACCCCGGAAAATCACCTCCCCAATGTCATCCACTCGCCCGTGACCTTCCCGCGTGTCGTGCCTTCCTCCCGCTCTCTCTCTCCCATCTCAGTCACCAGCTACATGTCCATAAAAAAAGCAAAACTCGTAATGAATTCAAATTGAAGCGAAAAACATTAAAACGATAAAAAAAAAACAATCTCTCAGAATCACGACAAAAACGGTGAGAATGTCATTTACATTCGAACAATTGACACATTTGACCCCGCGTCGTTGACGCCGCCGCCGCTGTGACTCGTGTGCTCGCGTCTTCAACGTTCAACCACCAAAAGCAAAAAAAAAAAAAAGAATTTGCATAACGAAAATAGAGGCCAATAGCCAGGTTGAACTTGTCTCGCCAGAAGAGCGATCCTCAGCCACACCAAAAGTGAGGCGAGTTCCTCTCCAATCGAAAAATAAAAAGATACACGCCACCCGAGTCACAGATACAGATATATTTTGCAGGCACTTAAAAATTCAAATTTGCATTTAATTTTGTTATTGAATGTGAATTAAATTTAATTGACATTGAAAGTGTTGCAAAGAGAGTGCGAGAGTGGGTGGATGGGGTGAGGTGATGAAGGTCGTCGTCTGTTTAGGAGGGAAAATAATTTAATTTCTATTTGATAAAGTAGAGGGAAGAAAAGAGAATTTTCGAAACGTCACAATTTTGACAGCTGCACAACCACGACGATGGAGACCTTGACGTTTGGTTGAGACAAAAAGACGCGACTAAAAAATGAGAAACAAAAAAACAAAATTGAAAATAAAAATAAATTACTCTGTTAGTGGCGTCGTCTTTTGGGAGAGACAATAGAAGAAGACAGCCGCTTTGTTTTTGAGATTTGGTAGATAAAAGAAAAGAAAACATTTATGAGAGGAAACAACAGAGCGACGACTATGGTCGGATGTCAAAAAAGCTCACGGTCGAGTTGATGGCTGATGAGGCAAAGAAAGGTTTACCGGGGAGTAATTTGAAAACCCATCTTAGCTTGAAAACGGAAAAATTAAGGCTAGGGAAAATTTCATGAAGAAGTAGAAGCTCGATTTGGTTTCAAGGTGGATTTGCGTAAGAACGATGGCCAGGCCAGGGTGTCTCCAACCTTACACCGATCGGTGAGCTACCTCCCGAAATTGTGGTGGTTATGTAAGACACTCATATTGAGTAGGTTTAATAATCTTTCAACGAAATCTTGGATCTGAAAGTGAAGAAAAACTTAAGGAAATGAATTAAATCAAGCAAAAAATGGCTTTGAGGATGTGTATAGGCGATCGTTCGCTATAAGAATCGCTTCTACCTTTTTTTTTAATAGGCTTCACATCTACAGAAAACAAAAGTTGCATCGACCTGCATGAGTTTATAACTCAACATTCGATGTATTTTATGTTGTCAGGGAGTTTTTGCTGTATTTATAAAAACTTTTTGTCAGAAATTTAGACGGAGACGGATGGAAGAAGGAATTGTGAAATGAAAGTGGTTTTCCGTTTTGTTTTCCACTCTAAAGTGGCGGTTTTCCTTTTTACTGGGTTTTAACACAAGTTTTATATCTCTCTCTCCCTCTTTTCATGTGCACTTAGCTTACGACCGCAAGTCCAGAAGCACAAGTTGTAAGGCCTACTAAAACTCTGTCTTGGCTATTAGGTGTACAACTTTGCTTAGATGGCTGTAGCGGTAAATGGTATTTTTAAACACAACGCCATCGAAATATTAGTCGATTTGTGTCTATATCATAAAGTTATTCTTAGCTTATGAGCCAAATGCTCGTAATTTGTGGGAGGTTTTAATTTTCTGCTTTAATATGAAGAAATCTGCGACTGAGGCTCATCAAATGCTCTCAAATACCTACGGGGAGGCCGCTATTAGTGAAAGAACGTGCCCAGAGTGGTTTCAACGCTTAAAGAACGGTGATTTTGGCGTCGCAGACCGGAATGGCGGTGGAAGAGAGAAGGTTTTCGAAGATGCAGAATTGGAGGCATTACTTGACCAAGACTCGTGTCAAACGCAATCGAATCAAATGCAAAACAAATCATAAATGTATAACCAGTTTATTACAATAAAGCCTCGAATTACGGGAAAAAAACAGCGGAAGCAAAGTTATGCACCTAATAAAATGTTGCAAAAAAGTCAGCCGTTAAATATCCTGAGTGAAAATAGTTTGGGGCTCTAAATCTAGTGCTGGTAGTCAATCAACTAGGGCGTCATTTTTTGAGACAAAATATGCAGACAATAATAAAGAGCCAAGACCAAATGAAAATCGATAAGACGTAATGTGGACGTGAAAATGTAGGAATTACAAATCAGATTCATGTACAATATTCTCCGAAAACTAAGAAGGAAGGAGGTCAAAATTATGTATCAATACAAAATATACGAGGTTTTAAGGTGATTGAAATTTCAAAACAATTTCAGGAAAAGGCCACAGATTCAGTTCTGGCGCTAAACCAAGTATCGTAACGAATGCAGAGAAAAGGACTATACGATTTTTCTCCCGTGGTCTCATTTCTATTTCTTAAAAGTCTTAAACTTCACAAACAGACCACTAGCGGTAGAAAATGAGAATTTTCACTTGTTTAATTTTTTGTAAAATTTTAAACTTAGAAAAAAGACAATAGAATAGAATTTAAGTCCATCTCCAAGCTCAGAATTCAGCTCTTAATATTAAATAGTTCCAAACATATTTCTGTGCAAGTAGTCTTAGGATCTTAAGCTTATTTGACGAATTCTTAAATTGATGAAAACAAAGAAATTTGTCCAAGGTACTCAAGTTGCTTGGGAGAAGACTTGAAGACTCGATTTTTTTTTAAGAAAAATACAAATTTATTTTAAAAGAAAACAAAAAAAATCAATCAAAAACTGCTAAAATCCAACCAAAAGCATTCTTTCTAAAAGACCAATCTTCGGCCTGGTGCTAGAATGATCTACAACGTAGAAACAGGCACTTCCAATGAAAAGTGCTTTGAAAAATGTGAAATGAAAAAAAAAACTGAGAGAGAGACTAAAGAACTCCCCTGATCTTCAACCTCACTGAAAATTAGATGGCGCTACAGTACGTTGATCACCAGCGCTAAGGTTTTTCGCGCCTCCAATGTGTTGTACGCGGTAGAATTTGACGCATGTGGAGGCGGAAAACAGACTAAATAAAATAATGAAAATAATGGGTTACCTGACAAGTTGCAGGCAAAGCTATCACCGAAGAGACCACTCAGTTCAGAAGGACTTTTATAGTGGATCCTCCTGAGCAGATCACATGGGTTTTTGGATTGTCGTAAGCAAAAAGCACAGACAATCCAATACAGACACCCATCTCAGTAGCTGCTGTTTGTTCTCGCCCATCGATGAATTTGACAGTGATTCATGAATGTAACTGAAATACAGGAAACGTTTTGACATTAATTCGGAAATCATCGAACTAGCTCATCATTTTTACGCACATTTGTTTGATTTGTTGATCAAAGCTCTCACACGTATTCACAGACATAAAATGTTGTCAAATAAAATCAAGGGGCAAGAGAAGAAGAAGTTGAATATCTGTATTGGCTTATTTGTGGCAAAAAGGCTACTTGCAAGAGTTAAATAATAATTTTAGAAAAAGACAAAGGCAAAACAATCTATACAGCACTCGATTTTATAATTTAAAGGGACTGTGCTCAAATTACTGAACGACACTGACCAAAAAATAAGCAACAAGTACACTTTCACCGGCTTAGAAAAAAAAAACCAAGCTACTGCATCAAGGGTTCATGGTGCTGATAGTTGCTACGAGTTGCAGTTGCTTGCTCCGAGCTATTTCTTTTTGACGATGTTTTAAAAGAAAAACACACGGGAAAAATAGATGCATCAACTGCATAGAGATATGGCCGATTCAATTGACCGTATTTATCTGAAGGCTGAAGAGAATGATTCGAAGAAGACCGCTCGATTACACAAAAGTGACAGCGAGATCTAAAAGAGTAGTTTTTAAGAACATAGGAAAATTCCACAACGGATGCAAACATTAAAAAAAAAGAAAGGACATGAAAATTTGTAGAGTCCGACCGAGAACAATTTCGTTAACAAGACGATTCATTAACAACACGATTCCAGCGAAAGGTTTTTCCGATCAAATCATTTTAAGGCAAAAAGATGTCTTCCTCCTTCGCGAGTCTGCAGAATTGATGGCGTTTCTTTGATTAGCGGAAACTCTAGGACAAGCGCTAAATTTATCGGTCTTTAAGACATACTTTAAAACTTGACAATGAAAATTTGGCAGAAGGAAGAAGGAAGGATTCTACGAACTCAATCAGTCTTGAACATCGAGTTGATTCCAAACAAGCCTTTGGACTCAATTTAAAATTGCCTTGATCTCGAGGAGAGCCTTAGCAGCCATGATAGTGCAAGGAACATGCCTCTGCTTAAACTTTAGTACACTTACGAATATTGAAAAATGCTTTGGACTGAATATAAATTCGACTCAACATCAAGAAGAGACTTCACCCACGACAAAATTAACCTACCATTCCCCTTCCAAGAAGTCGCAAAGCACTTAAAACCACCATCAAAACTCAAAGTGCATTAAAACGAATAAAATAAAAAGCCTTCGGATATATTTCCCATTATCAAATAATAAAAAGAAGAAGCCTTCATTATTCTCAACTTAACCTAAAAAGTCCAAATTACTCTCAAACTAATTTCAGACTGAAGCCCCGCTACCACTTTCAAGACTAAATTCCGCAGAATGAACTCTAAAAAAAGAGCCGAAAATTAAAAGAGAAGAAGTGAGATTCATTATTTTCCCATTAACGGGTCATTTCCCCAGCCCATCGTCCTAAAAATAAATCAAATAAAAAGTCGTCGGGAATTTCTTGATTAGAAAATTCCTTTCCATTCTTTAGCTTTTCGTACACTCTCGCTCATCCAGGACGAGAAAGAGAGAGGAATTCGAGTGGCGGCGCCCTCTTGTTTCGAAATAGGAGAACACCCCAGAGGCAGGAAGCCACCCCCCACCCACTCGACAACGAATAAATTGAAACAAATGAGTTCACGTGCACCCTACGACGCGATGCTGCGCTGAGCTTCTCTCCTTTTGTGGTCAAGGTCATCGAAGAAGGGAGGCTCGCTGGCTAACAGGTATTTTTATATTCACAAGGCACACGAGAGAGGGTGACACCTTTACGAAGGACGACAAGGAGGACTACGAACGACTGTGGCAACGAAGGATTTCGTAGTATCCTTGCGGGAGAGGAGTGTTCTTAACCATGGCCTGAGAGAGAGAGAAGGGGAAGTAATCGTCTTAAAATTTATTCTCTCTCTCTTGAAGGGTGAAGGAATCGTCCTCGTGGGGTGGCACCAGAGTGGGTGCGAGTAGGTGGTGATTGCCCCGAAGGGGTCGTTGGCAGAAGAAAGAAGAATAAAGGATGACAAACGACAAACGAGGCGTCGAAATTAAATTGGTGGTTTCGTGTGGATATTGAATTTTCTTCTTCTTGTGGAACTTACCGACTGTGGGTGGTGGAGCAGCAGCAGCATTGACGGCATCGGCCCGTGCGCGTTGTCCTTTCACAATTTTGCCGTTCGGCAGCCTGAAACGGAAAATAGAGAGAGGGGAAAAGTGAATTAGCGAAACTAATTGAAAGACAAATTAAAGTGCTGGCGGCTTATGAGGCTAATTGCACGCGCAAAAGAACGCGGTCGGTTTGGTGGGAGGCGTAAAGAATTTATTTTGTGGTGACATGTTTCGATGGCTAGGCTGGGTCCTCCTGATAGAGTGAAACTTAAGATTGGATGGTCTAAATAAAGACTGACGACAGAGCTGGCAAGTCTGATGGATTGCAGGACGAAAGAGAACTACATTTCTAATTGAGAAGACTCTGAAGTGCAAGAAGAAGCTGGAAGGAACGAAACCATGGATTAAAGCTCAGCAAAAGTCCGGAGGAATGGAAACTCGAGGTATTGAAAAAAAGCCCTAGCCGGTGGGCAGAAGGTATGTCGTCTCAAATGTTGACAGAGGATCTTAGGAGGGAGGACCGCAGAGATACTCACATTGACGAAATAGGGATCTTAGGATGGAGGACCGCAGAGATACTCATATTTTCATATTGAAAATAGGAGGTGTCACTGAGCCACTTGCAGTGCCCTTAAAGATCTATTACACCCCCTCTTTAATCTAGTATTCGAAGGCGGTCTGGAAAAATTTGACAGCATTACCTATAGGTAAGACAGAGGCTTGAAAAATTGAAAAAAAGATTTCGAAAAATTTTAATAAGACTTCGGAGGGCAATGGAATTCAAAAGTTCACGAAAACTTAAAAGAAAATCCTTAGGTTATGCTCAAAAATTTTCTGGTGGTTGCAGAATTACTCTGAAAGTTTAAGAAAGGTTCTTAAGGTTGAAACGTAGGGTTTGGAGACTGAGAAGAAGGCGGGCAGTCACATGCAAAAAGATTGCACATTAATAAAATTCACGTTTTTTCAGACTCTATCGACGAATTTCAACGTCTTAGCGTGGTTGAGAAGATAGCTGTGAAGACTTTAACTAACATAAAACACAGGTTGCACTACTAGAGGTTAAGTCGGGTATTTTTGTAATCAGATCGCTAGAAATGCGATCACGTGGAGGATAACTTGCTCAGATGTCGTCAGATTAAATTTAGAGCTTAAACTCGATGTTAGATATTTCGTAAAGATCTGGTTGATAACAGAAAATAATAAGCCTTGATTTGCTAACGCTTTTGGACTTAGATTTATCCATATCACTCATGCTATGATTCTCCTTCTCATAAGTCCTTTCTACGAGACTATGGGAACTAAAAGACACTCCCGCAATGCCTCTTTTAAAACCATATTCCCGTGGTTTGTTAACCTTTTAAACCATAATATACAGTCAGTCACAAAACTAAGCAAGCTCTTAGTTCTTATGGTTTTTTTTTGTCTGAGCTTGTATTTCCATAAGAACAAAGAGCTCTTCATAGTGCTTACTTACTTTTGTGATTGAAGTGGTCTGTTCAAAATATAAGGTGCATTTTCAACTTTCTCAAAATATATTTATTTATCCATATTTTCTATTATGGCCCCCTCAGATATAATACACTTGTGCCAGCGTTTTTTCTAATCCTCGAAGAAGCTCTGATGTGCACTTTTTGGTATGCCCTTGAGCTCTCTCAGCGATTCGGTTTGTATATCTTCAATCCTCGCAAAACCCTGTCCTTTCATGGCTCTCTTCAATCTTGGGAACAGGAAAAAGTCGCAAGGGGCCAAATCTGGTGAATACGGTGGCTGAGGCATGATTACGACGTCATTAAACAATTCCTGCGACAGTTTTTTTGGTCAAAATTCAGCAATTTTGCAACGAACTTCGCTGCCATATGCTTAATGCTAAAATTTCCGAAAAAATTGCATGGCGTGAGCCAACCGATATGCCAAAATCTTCAGCAACCTCTCTAATAGTGATTCGACGATCCTCCATAACAATTTCCTTCACTTTCTCAACATTTACATCGGTTGTTGATGTGCTGGGGTCCAGGGCGAGCGTCGTCATTCACATCTTCTCGACCTTCTTTGAAAAGCTTGTACCACTCGTAACATTTTTTTTGACTCAGAATACACTCACAACTGTCAACATTTTAAGGACTTAATGTTTTGTTTTTGAGGACTTAATTCCATTTTTCACACAAAATTAAATGAATTGAATGGAAATTGAATGCAAATTCTTTGATCCATGTTTTTTAGACAACAGGAAACCACCGAGCACGGAAAACACCTCTAACTCTCACACAAACTCTCTCACAAACAAAATAAATATGCTATATAGCTGAAACTGTAAACATATATTCGAGACGAGTGTACCAACATAAAAAAATTAAAAAAAATCTATAATCGAATGTACGTAGCCAGCGAAAATTGAAAATTCACTTTATTTTTTGAACAGACCTCGTGTGTGTGAAGTTATAACCACAGCTGTTTTGGTCTTCGTCTTCAATACTTTTTTTCCGAGACTAGTTTCTTTTTAGCTTCTTTTAATCGTTTAAGGCTATTATTTCACCTGCTCTCAATTTTTATGACGATTATTTTCTTATCATAGCCAAGAAGGAGAGCGAACTCCGTTCAAAGGACTCTCTACAGACAGAATACAGACACAAATCAACAAATGAAGAACTGGATTATCAAAGAAAACATCCGATTCCGGAATAAAAAGGAGGGAATTGAATACTACAAAAAAGTCCAAGACTAGAACCTCAGACTAGAACTTAGCAAAGCCAACCTGAAAGGGCTCACAGGGCTAGGAGCATGCAATTAAAAAAAATTGTCTTCAATTAAGGTTATGAGGCAGCTGATTTTAGAATCAGGAGACACGTTTTGTGTCTAGGGAAGATTTTTAGAGGTTGGAAGAGAACTTTGAAGCAAAAAGCGAATTTTTAAGTCAGCAGTTATTTTTTTTTTAGAGCAAACATGATTTCTACGTCCAAATTTGGTTTTTGACTCGAAAGATGATGATTGAAGAACTCAGGAATTTGGTTTTACATCAGATGCATGAACTTGAGTTAAATGTTTTAAAAGAAACAACTGCAGACTTCGTACAAGACGTTTAGCCACAACCGTCACTTTCTTCTGACCTGTATAAAAGCAAAGACTAGTCAGTAGATATTCACAGCCACCATACATCAGATGAGGTCTTTTTGAATACTACGGCTAACGGAATTTTGACTCTAGACCCCATTTTTAATTTTATTTGATGTGGCGGTCCTAGAAAAAGCCTCATGAGTTTTAAGGGTCAGGTTGCTTACCAATGTTTAATTCAGAACTTTCAGCAAAGCAGTGAACGTAAAATACAGTGATTTTATTTATTTCTTTTCTTCTGATTGATTTCAGTTTGCCGCAATTATCCTAGAAGTTTCCTGAGATATAAAGCACCCTCTCAACGATCAACAAAAACAGCTCTCCCAACTCCCAAAGAACGTCCAGAAAGAAATTCCTACCCGAGATAAACAACACTCTCATCTGTCTGTTAGAATGAGAATTTTCACACCTCGCTCTCGGAAATGCGAACAACAACAACAACAAAAACAACACGCTCCCCCACACGAAAATTCAAAAGCGCGATGACATCATTCGCCCATCCCCAGCGCAATTCAAATTCCAATTAACGCGCAAATTTAATTCAAACGAGAAAAAAAAAATAAAAACGCCAATAAATCTCTTCAAACGCATGAAGGCCTCCAATCGTCCAATCGTCCAACCGTCTAAACCACCCCCACACCGATGTATCTCACGAATGATCGGCGCGTTAAATCAACAAACAGTCCATCTGTTTGACGCCCTCTCGCACACAACGACAAGGAAGGGCTTTGACTTGCCAAAATAACAAACGCGTTGTCGATCGCTTCAAAACACATGTCGGAGGCATTTCTCCCCCCTGCGGTAGCCCAGCGGGCGGCGTGCTCAGCGTGCAGCGGATGAAATTTATCTCAAGGGGGATTTTGAACGCGAGAAGAAGCCCCATCCCCTTCCTTCACCTGAAGACGACAACGACGATGACGACGACGAATTGGACGACTCTTTACCGTGGAATGCGGAGAATGTGTTTCCCCTCCAACGAAAATCCCATCCGTTTATTTTCTCGACTGCATTCCAGGGGTGGGTTCTTTTTTTTCTGGTCGGGGTGGTGGTGGTGCATCGGCGACGGGAGATTTCACTCCAATTTCTGCGAAAAGCCTCTTTTCGTTTCAACTTTTTTTTGCGTTTCGAAAATAAATCCAAAAATGTTTACAAGCTGAGCCAATTTGGGGCGCATGAGGCGTGAGGTTGGGGATGGAGGCAGGAAGCGCCCAAGAGTGCGGATTAGTAGCAAAAGCATTCCACACAAAAAAAGAAAATAAACAGAAAAAAAAACGAACAGAAAAAATTGACGCCTGTCAGATTTTGTGGAGCTGTCCCATGGAATTGGGAGCACACATTTTTTTTTCTCGTTTGTTGGGGAGGAGCTCGTTTTGCTTTAAAAATAAATTTAGTTGGGCGAATGAGCTTGGGGAAGGGAACCGAGGGACTGGTAACAAAAATTCAAACAAAATGGGGTCGATAACTTTTCAATTTCATAAAAACGAGAAGTGGAAAGAGCAGAGTGGAGGAGATAAACATTTTTTTCTTTTTTCAAACATTTTTTGGAGGATATTTTTCGTCTTAAAAATTGAGAGATAGTCACGGATGTTGGAGGGCTGCAAACATCTGTTTTGGGAAATGAAATTGGGGGGAATGGGAGAGGAGCAGTTTTGATGGGAACGGAAAGAGGTGGATGGGTTCATGTGATGTGATTCAATGGCGTTGGGAACTTTTGAAAATGAAGTCGAAAGCAAATTTCTGAATATGATTTATTTTCTTTAACGATTTATACTTTATTTAACCGTTACGAGGTCCGTTACATTTCAAGGGAAGAAAGGAATTATGGGTTAGGGCATAGTCGGGAGTAGGGCATAGCGTTGTTTTGCCTTTTTTGCAGATTTCATAGATTCTAACTAAAATAGTATAAAGTAAAAGTAACCATAAAAATAGGATAAAAAACATTTTAAAGATTTAAACATTAGGGAATTAAATGGAATGAAAATAAAAGGTGTAAAAAACGAGTAAGACTCTTTTTTAATTCCACCCTTATGACAGAAGGTGAAACCATGTTGACGATAATGAAACTCTTATACAGCTTCTACTAAGAAAAAAACTTGCTTGAAGCGAAAGAAAAATTTAAATTGTTCAGTAAAACTTTACTTAAAAGGCAAAGTAGTCGACTTTAGACGAATATAATTTTTTTTGCATTCTTTCGTCTCGTCTCTCTATTATAAAAGAAAATTGTGTGACGTCAAAATAATTTTATTTCGTTTTTGTACATTTTTAGTAGGTCGCCAAAGCGTAAAAAGGGTGGCAGGGGTTGGCGAGCAAAACTAGCAGGGGGCTTGCCGTCTAGTTTTTTTTTTTAATTACTTTCATTTCATTTCATTTAACTTATTTAAATATTACTTACAATAGGAAGATTATAGGAATCTTAGAAAATAATTGCAAGCTTGAAGAAAGTTAAGTTCCGTCTTATAAGCGTATTTCTATTCCATCGAGTAGCCCTTTTTAAAATGCCAAAAGAGCTTAATTCAGCAACATTCAAATGTTTTTTCTAAGCTTAAAATCATTCTCCTGAAAAATGCTTAAAATAAACTTGAGTCACTTCACTTTTTGAGTAAGGAATTAGGCCTTGAAGGAATGGCTTTGTATTGAAACAGTGAAAAAGTCTGATACCTAAGGAAAATGTGAATTTTGAAGTTGACCTTACGATTGGATAGCAGAATACAGTTTTACGTCAAAGATGAGATGGTTTAAGAACAAAAAAAAATGGGTCTTAGGGCATTGCTCAAAGTTCACTAAAGCTGAACTCAGGTTAAACGGCTTCTGTCTTTCGACGGAAGTTTTGATGGACTACTACTTCTAGAAACTTACGAGCAATCTATAAAACGAAGTTCTGGATAAGCCGTAAATCATAAGTTTTTGAATAGGCTTGGGTCAACCTTCAGTGGTGTTTGAGGCATCAGTGAAATCTCCTTTAATTTTATTTAACACCAATCAAGTGCCCGCCACGGCTTTGCAAAATGGCATCCATGCCGAAATTTCAGTTTTTCCATTCACTCCGCCGCAAGAATCTACTGAATCGCATGAATGTTCCTGATTTTGAAATCATAAGTTTGTGATTGTGTGTTGAAGATTTTAGCAACGTCTGACAAGGTCAAATCATACGATTTTTGTGGCCAATTCAGTCCACCTCACTTACAGATGACCCCGACCTTGAATCTTGTATATAGAGTCTGTCTATTGAGGAGTGACATCGTTGTGTGGCAAATGACGCTCTTTTGCTTCAATTAAATGATGTCCACATTATTTTATTCATTTTCATTAATCTTACCACGAGTCACAAGTACCCTAAAAAATTTCAAGAGTTAGAGACCAATAATGGCGCCGCAACTGATCAAAAACTACGCCAAGCTGCAGTTTTTTGCATGGCCAACTGGAACACTTGATCGGTTCTTTTTTAAGACATTTGGGCCAAGTGCCGGTTCAAATTCTTCAAAGTTAAAGTCTAGGTAACCTAACCTTGTTAGGCCTTGTTAGAGTGGCTGGCTGGGGCCTCAAACAACAACACTTAGGTCCATTGTGATACCACATAGTTGAAGTCTAAAAAAGGCTTAAATCTTATGCAGAACGAATAAATGGCTCCCTAGTTGCAGTTGCACCGAAGGTGGCAAGTTCTCAGCCGTTCTGGCATTTCTTTTAATTGCAGGTGTTGACTGCTTTCTACTCACCGAACCACTCGTTTCGAATTTCGCCGTCTTTAAACGGCCATAATGACTGCCGTAATATGCAGGTGGTTTTCATAAGGCTAGTAGGCTTTCACCCTAAAGAATAGATACTCAATTCAACAACAAAGTTTTGGCACTTGAGTCTTCTGTTCGAACAAGGAGAGTGCACGAACTTGGGGTCAACGATTTTGATGAAATTTGGCATAGTGATAGCTCTGCTCTGGGACATTAATTTCCCAAAGTGAGAGAACGCACCACTCCCCCTTTTCCGAGAAAAACGCCCCTTGAAAACTTAATGCTGAAGTTATTTCAATGTTGTCACAAAGGTACAGACACAAAAAATGATAAGTCTCCATGTCTAGACGTAGTCTAAGCTTCTTTTGAAGCCTGTCTCTCGTCACGGTTATAATCCGAACTAGTATTGTGCATATATTTTTCGGAATTTCACGAGCAATTTGTTCCTAAAAACAAGTAATCTCCGAAGTGAAAGAAATCAACGACGGCGAAAAAATAACATGGCTGCCACGAACTGTCAATACCAACCCGTACCTATCAGAAAACCGTTTCATCGTTAATACCAACCCGTACCTATCAGAAAACCATCTCTAAATTCATTTTTTAACAAAGAAATTTGTATGAATATTCTATTATCGTATGTTAATACATCAACTAATCCCATTTCTAATCCACACTGTTGCCAAAACTAAATCGCGTCTTAATCGCACTCACCAATCAATTCGCCACCATTTTCAATCCCGGAAGATGATCGACAAACAAAAAACAAACTTTTCCACTCAAAACACAAAAACACCTTCACCCGATGGCACGCGTTCCCAAATGAGCCCCAAACCAACACAACACCACCACCATCGGAAGCCTCGTATGAGATTTTGTGCCCTTGACAAAGGGAACCGATTTGTCAACCTATCGCTTCGATAACGGTCTATTAAACACTTTCGATAACAATAACGAAAAAACACCAACAACTTTGTACGGTACATTTGTCAGTAAAAGATAACGGTTTTTTTTCTCTTTGATCGATAAGCTAAATGAACTGCGCGCAAATTCTAAGGCGCCGCTGAGGCCGACGGGGCGCTTCATGATTGATGAACCGCACTAATAAGCCAGGGCATGAACCTCTGGGTTATTGGCCACGGAAGGGGGGGTGGTGACTGGAGGGTGGGTTTAACTTTGGACGGGTTGAGGGAAAATCCAAATCCTTGCATGTCAGTTGGCAATAATTAACCGTAGGCTCGCATGCAGTGGCAAATATCGAGGATTCAGTGGGGCGAATGTGTGGGCGGACACCATCAGTGGGTGGGTGGGTAAAGGTGAGTCGGTGTGTGTGGGTGTTCCCTTGAACTTTTGTCTCATGAATTAATGGCAGCACCAGACTCAAGAGGGCGCTCATATTGAAGGATACACAAACACGGTGTGTGTTCATTTAATTATTGGTTCGGTCTGAAGGACCAACGCAAGGGACGAGAACAGAACGTGCGTTGCGATAGGGGGTGGATGTGTCGGAGGATGAACAAGGAGACAGTGTGTACGACTGTGCTAAGAAAAAAACAGAAAAAAACATTTATAGAATGCGATGTATAATATAATGCAAAGATATGACCACAGAGACTACATAGTCCTAAATCGGCCATCAAAAACTAAGGCAAACCTTTATGTGCTGCAAACTGCGAACCCCACGCTGCTTTACCAGCGAATAAATTCCGGAGGCAACTGCAAGAACATTTTTAATATGACCGAAACTGACAACAGCCACGTTTCCCACAACAACAGAACGTTTTTGGAGGGAGAATCATCTACGATTGCCCACAAAACGAAAAGTCAAAAAAGCATTATAAGACTTAACCCTTTCGACCCGATTGGGACATGCGTAAAATGCAAGAACAGATTCATGTCGAAGGGGTCTCAGTCTACATTTTATTTCCTTACATGTTCCTAAAGCTGAAGAAAAAAAAGATCAGGATTTAAAAAATACACTTTTATCCGCAAACGAGAAAATAGGAACAGGAAGGAACTTAACCTTCAATGAAAAAGTGGCAGCCTGCAAAGACTGGGACACCTGTGACGGAGACAACAAAATTCAAAGGGCACTTTTTTTTAAGATTTAGAGACGTTGCAGACGACAAACAACAACGCAATCATTAAGAAAATTTCAAGAAAACTATGGAACATCTACTAACCGCATGCCCAAGCTTGGACCAAATCAGATTCAAAACAATCAACAAAACAAATGTAACAGGGACCGGGTTCGAGGACGTCCCGTCTAGGAACATTGTCAAACTCATGAAGGCAGCTTTAAAGTCCTAGATCCAAGAAGGGGGTACAATAAATCTTTTAGGTCGCAGTACAAGTGCCTTGGTGAAACTTCCCATTTCATCATAATCATAATAATAACGCATTTCAAAGGAAAAATAACATGAATTATACAAATAGAAAACAAAAGATTCTTGTTCAAGTCACTCCAAAAAGTGTGATCTAGAACTGATAAATTTTGATCGAAACTATGAATGCGTTTTTTTGAAAAAGAAATAGTGCTTTCAGAAAAGTTTGGGTC
This sequence comes from Syritta pipiens, assembly GCA_905187475.1. NCBI lineage: Eukaryota > Metazoa > Arthropoda > Insecta > Diptera > Syrphidae > Syritta > Syritta pipiens. The sequence goes on from LR994573.1 coordinate 11,106,116, forward strand.
CACAATATTAAGACCTAAATAGAGGTAAACCCAAAATCTTACAGAGCTCAATGAAGGCTTGTTGCTGACACAACAGCCGAAATTTTTGTAAGAAAAAAACTTTCCTTCCGAACTTTGTCAGCACATTCCCATTGGGCTATTTTTGCTCAAACTTGCCTATAAATCGGGATGTTTTCATCCCGTAAAACCAAAATATTTCGACTTGTGAATTTAAACTGCGTCTATTATTTTTTCGTGGGCGACGTAGCTTGATCGGTTAGTCCGTCGGACTGCTATCAATATCACTCCAAAACTGACTAGTCGCTGACTCACTGTCGATGCTTTCATCTTTTGAGTTAAAATTATCAGCAACAACAAGATTTCTCGTTTCTCGGTTTTTCTCAATTTTTTTTCAAAAACGAGAAAAGTCGCTTCCCGGTTGGAATGTGTTAAGATGGCAAAATTTCCCAAAGCAAGCTCTCAAAGATTTCTTTTCCTATTTCTGTGCAGATTCTGCTTATGAACTTTTCGATCACTTTGAGTTCATTTAAATTTTAATTCCTTTTTTGGATAAAATTTTACTTGTGATTTTTAAAAGCCTAACAATCCAAAAATGTTTACCGAAAAGTAAGAGCAGTGCTTTCCATAGGGTTTTCCAATTAGAGGTGTTATTTTGAATAGCCTGCTATTTCCGTAGATGTCACTTTTGAGGCTTCAAGCATATCGCTAAGCTTTTCCAAAACCTTCATGAAGGTTCATAGTTACCCAGCCGTATATCTTTCTTAAAAAAAAAAAACTACGGTGCACTTTTAAATTTTTTTAAAAAGCCATTCAGTCGTCTTTTCTTGAAATCATCCTAGTCCTTTCAGAAACTGCGTGTTGAGTCATTGTCAAAGACTCCAGAAGTTGCTTGGAGTTGCTTGCCTCTCCTCCTGATTAAATTCCTTATTCTTCTATTTTATAAGATTTTCCAATTATTTCAAATAACCCGCTATTTCGGTAGATGTCACTTTCGAAGCTGTAGTTTTTTGACATTTGACAAGTAGAAACTACGCCATTAATAAAAATGGAACGATACATGCTTCAACAACGCATTGAAATTATAAAAATTCACTATAAATATGGTGAAAATTTGGCAGACGGTTTGTAAAATTAAAACATTTTTGGGTCGTGATGCACCTTGTTGGACTGCAATACAGATATTGATGGGAAAATTCGAGTTGTTGGGATAAGTTAATGATGTGAAGAATAAACCCCGTGCACGTCGCTCAAGAACAACCGAGAACATTGCTGCTGTAGCCCAAAGTGTTAAAGAAAACCAAGGTTTGTCCATTTCGTGAAGCTATTGAGGACACACAGTAGCCACTTTCGATTTGGTGATGGTCAACTTCATGAAAATGACACGGTTCTGTAAACGTTGCCGAGGCGGCCATTTGACTGATATTGTATTGTATTATTAATGGCATACTTTCCTCTTTACATTGCAATAAACATCCGATCATTTATCTCAAAAAATGTCATCTTTTTTTTGAATATCTAAATAACACCTCTTATTGGAAAGCCCTGTATGTATATTTGAAACTTGCTACATGTTTCATATGATGGTATATGCTTTCTCATTGGAAAACCCTGTATTTAAACTTTTATTAAAAAAAAAAAAGGAGTTTACCATGGTGAAATTTTCTTATTTGCAGAAGGTAAGCAAAAGTGTAATACAAAGTAAATTATTCTCATTTAAAAGTCGACTTAAAATTAAGTCTTGGAAGCGAAAACAAAACAAAATCAAATCCAAGCGAACAACTGAAACACAAACAGCAAAACAAAACCCCAACAATTGGTTTTAAAAAAACTTGAACGATTTTACTGAGACCTGAAAATGTGAAGTATTAGAGCGTTAAAAGATTTTGTGTAGATGCATCTGATTTTGATGAAAATCCAATAATTCTCTAAAGCTGGAGATAAGGCCACACGAAAATTGAGGCAAAAACATATGAAATTTGACAATGTTTAAGCAGTCAACAGGAACTTCGCATCCAACCGAATATTCTGGGAGTCGGGAACCTAAATGACCTAAAATACTAAGAGACAAACGGAAGATAATTAAAACCAGTATCGAGAACCCAAGAAATGAGCCGACACAAGAAAATCGAAGGCAGAAAGAAGCACGTGAAAATAAAACAAAGAATATCGGTTAAGAGACAAACAGTAACGAAATCGCAAGAGGAGATTTTGTGCGCGGTAACCGAACTCGTTGCAATCAGAAAGGCTACGAATTAGACATTGAATCTTTCAAAACTTCAATTAACTCCAAAGACTCGGAAAAAAATCCCACATGAAATTTGAAGCCAAGCACTGGAGGACCTAACGCAAGAATCAAGGGTGAGCCAAAAACAAAAAAAAAAATATAATAACGATCGAAAGGTAATGGAATTTCAGTCAAAGCTTCTGAAAGGTATAAAGAACGATCTCACAGGGAAAACTGTAATTATAACACAAAACCGCATTCCCTAGAGTGCAACGTCACGTTACAGCACGCGATGGCGTGCAATCGGCCTAATTGCGGTATTAAGCACTAAGCTAACACAAATTTCCACGCCTCCCCACAATTATCCTTCGGCTAAGAGTACCGTTGTACACATTCAACACGCTGTCGAGCAAAATTACCCCCACCCACCTCGCCAATGTCCTGTGGAGCGGCCTACTCCTTGTCAGCCTGAGTGGGAGGAGTGAAAACCCCCACGTTCAAAGGATGAAGGACCCCAAGCAATCCAACGAATCCTTTGTTCGGTCGCTTGGTCGGTAGGTCGGTAACAAGCAAAAGCCTACGCCTGGTAAGAAATTGAATTTTAAATTTTAAACCTTCCCATCCACGTGGTCTTTTGTTGTTGGAGTCAATGACGCATTGCAGTGGAACGAAAAACACACACGAGGACGCCTTCGATTTTCCGAAAAACAGGATGAACTGAAGGAAAAAACAAGCCGGCACATAGAAAAAGGTCCTTTTATCACATCCCCAGACACTTGGCAAACACACACACGCCCAACCACCGAAACCAGGACACGTCAAAGGACGTGGGGTGTGTTTGTGTGGTGACTTACTGATTTATATCCTTCCGAGAGGACGAGTTTACGCTCATCTAAAAAGTTTTGTGAGTTTGAACTACTTCCGCGGCGACGAGCACGTTGAGAGAAAGGATAACAATAACTTGATTGACTATGCCGGGGAGGACGATGTGGGACAAGTTTTGGGTGGAAATTTATTGCGCTCAAAGGACGAGGGCGAAGGATGAGTGCTGCTGAGTCACAATTAGACATCTCTCGTGTAGTCGGCAGTAATTCCGAGAGACAACACTTGCGGTTGATCTCTCTTGGAATTTATTTTACGACCCTCGAGAGGAGGGTGGGAATATTTTACAGCCGAGATGATGGGTGGGCGAGAGTTTAGGGGTTGTTTACCTTGAGAGGGAGTTTTATTGCACTTTGGGGCCCGGTGGAGGTGGGCGATATGCTCTGAGAATGGGAGGATAAAAGGCGTAGGAGGGACATGGTGTTTATGTGAGCAGAATATTTGAGAGACCAGTTGGGGTAGGACGAGAATGTGTGTGGGAGTGGAAGGCATCGGGACCACAGGGACTCGTTCAAGCGTGGCCAAGAAGGCGAAATGGGAGGAGATATTGTTTTGTAAGAGGAGAGGGCTAAAAAGAAACTCAAAATTAAATTTCCGACCTACCCCACGACTTGTTAAAGACTTCGTGCACAAGAAAACTCATTTAAGGGACCATTTTAAGGAAGACTGAAGCTACGTTGAGGCAGGTCCTGAATTTGGTCACTGTTTTCTACCCAGTGAACGATTTAAAATGAAAGCGAAGCGACATTTTGAAGGAAAAGGGCTTTCTAGCTTTTACGGACTGGCCTAAATGTTTAACGATATTTTAAAAAAAAACTGAAATAAATTTAAGATTAAAAGGTTGATTTCGAAAAGTTTTGAGGAGTAGGAGACTTAGCTCATAGAAGAAACAAAAGGAGAGAAGAAGGAGATAATATTTCCCTACGATTACAGCCTAAGATTTAGTTAACTCGTTGAAGAAAATGAAAAAGCTGGTCCCTATGGAGGGAAGAAAATCGGAAAATCGAAGGCGAAAGCAATGCTAAAGCGGTTCCAGAATGGATGATGTCAAGAAGAGGTCAAGATGTGTTTTTAGTGGGAGAGACTACTTTGAACAGAACGCGCCTGTTCCCTACTGCCCATTAGGTTTCCCCATCGTCCTCAAGGCAAAAAAAATAAAACAAAAAATTAGACTTAGCCACGCCTTACTGAAGACATCTCTGCAGCTAAATTATGACTTCACTTTCCATGACTTATCCTTTTGCTTCGAAGCAGATCCTGAACCGAAAAAAACATCCAAACTCCCAAGTTAAGGCTCAGAATTCTTCTCAAGGAAGAAGACAGAGAAAGAGTCAAATAAAGAAATTTGAATTTTGGAATTTTAAGTATGCGATGAGACTACGCCGATTATCCGGTTTAAAACTCGCTTCAGAAGGAGATTTAAATGAGCCTAAGGCGAAAACAAAGAACATTTGACATATTTTAAAAATTTGTAAAAATTATGATACAAATTACGAGAGAAATAATGAAAAAATGTAACAATCTCTTCTATTCCAGCAATGAACTGATTCAGACTTTAAGAAATTGCAAGTCGTATAATACTGGAAGAAGATTGTATGTAGCTGAGGTATTCGTTTTACTGCTAAAAACAAAAGGCGTTTCGAGTTAAACCATTCTGCGTTTTTCTTTCAAAGCAGTTTCGATCGATTCTACACAGGAAACACATCTCTATATCAGCTAAATTTCGAAGACATATGCATCACTTAAAAAGTACAGACACAATGCTGTGTGCGTGAATGCGACATCGTGCGTTAGCAGTGCGTTGTATCGTAAATATTGTAACGCAGACCCCAACGAAAATGAAGATCTAGTCTCTAGGTTTGCGTGCGTTTAACATCGGCTCGCTGCTGATTTGAATTCAATTTTTCGTTAACTACATGGACTTTAGCAAAATGTGTTTGCGATTTGATTGAATCCTTATTCCGCTGTGTTTATTTTTAAATTTTATATTTTAAATTAAAGAGAAAATTCAATTTTACTGCATTTGGATGTAATCTGATGCATAGAACTCTTCCACCTCCCTTGTTAAATTTAGTTTCCGTCTCTGGATTACCTATTTTTTGCTTTATTGGTTTATCCAGCATATCCGAAAAGAGCAAATTCGTTTCAATTCGTTAGGAGAAGTAACCACAACGATTGACCGATTAAAATGTCGTATGCGATTTAGAATGCCTCAGTGACAAAAACTTAACTTTGCGTCAGGTTTGAAGAGGTGACATTTTTATCAGACGAAGAAGCTCCGATAATGTACTGGATTTATAGCCGAAACCTTAACAGTTTGAGCCTAATAATGTTGACTTATAAATTTTGGCTGTAAGTTAACGATTAATAAATAAATAAAGAAATCCTTAAAATATGCACTAGATTTAAAAACGTCTTATTGAAACAATATAAAATCAAAAAGGCAAACAAGAAAAACAATGAAAAATGTTCGAAATAGAAGAGAATGTCAAGAAAGACAAGATGCCACGCGCTTTTTGTTTTCCAAAAATAGGTATAGCGCTGGGAGGTATGGAGTGGGTCTAATCTCTAGGAAGAATAGGTCTTCCACTAGGAGGCACAGGTTTCTAACTATTGCATGTAATCTTTTATTTGCTTATTTGTTAAATTTATATATTGTAAAGCTTTTTGCATAAAATAAGATTAAAGTTAAAGATAAAAAAGATAAAACGAGTCCTATTGCAAGTAAATTTTGCTGCCAGTGCGTTATTCGGCAATCTTATTGGGGAAAAGAACAAGTTACGACATTTTTAACACTTTTCCTTTTTATAGGATTTCGTTCCAAAGGAATAACGAAACTTTTATAGAATCATATTTTGTTTGAACACGCAAAAAAAAAATTGTCTTTCTTTTTTGAGAGTCACAAAGAGTTGGAGAAAACGAACAAAAAAAAGCACCAAGGGTCGAAAATTACGGTGGCGGTTAGCTTTTTCGCGCCTCCCCTGTGTTGTGCGCATTATAATTTTTGACACATGTGGAGGGGACCTATTGTTTAATGCCGAAAGGCGAATTGTGAAAACTTTTCATGACAGAAGTACTCCAGGATGTTTGTCAGTCGTTCGCTGGGATGGGGCCATGAAAAATGATTGTGGTGTCGAAAATAGTCACAAAAACTTGTCCTTGCACTTGAAGAAAAACTTGTCGTCCGTATTTTTACTTATTTGTTAATTTCTTAAGATCGTCGTTGATGGCATGTTTTAAAACTTAGAAAAACTTACAAAATTTCACAGACAAGAGTTGAAGTCATCCTTACCTGAAAGAAAAATAAAATGAACAAAGTTAAAAAAATTGCTTTAGTTTTATTTTTAATTTTTTTTTTCTAAAAGTACAATCGAAAAGGTAGGCTGTGGCACTCAACGGACTGTAGCGCTAATTATTATTAAATGTTTATTATTTATTTATTATTAATTCATTTTAAATTATTATTAAGTACCAGCTTCTGTCCGCGACTTCGTATGCGCAGGATTAGTACAATTGCACACAAAATTTCACACATAAAAGAAGAAAGAGAGAGAGATTTTCCAATTTCCTCACCCTTCCGAAGGGTTTCCACAAAATTTTCCTTAGTAAGAACCTTTTCCAGGTAATTACTAACAACTGAAATTTGTTCACATCATTTTTATATATACAGATCTTTATATATAAGATTACAAGCAATCGAAAACACATCTCGACTTCTTTTGTAAGCTCACGTTAGTTCAGCGTTTGGTAGCAAAGTCTTTTGAGGTGGTCAAAGTCACCTAAGTTGTCCTAGGTCGTTGTAAAACCCCTTTTTTTAATGGAAAGTCAATCTTTTCAAAGTTCAAATGTGAATTTTCAAAAAAATCGGTGTCTTTTTTAGCACATTAAATGCCACGCTATTTACGAGCACACTTAGTGCCATTCAACGTATTAAATCGCCTAAAGATCACGGTCAGTTTTTTAAAGATTCGGTTCTTCCGTACCCTGTAACTTTTGCTTTCAGATATTCCGACCAACTTGAAAGTTGTAAAATCTAAGTCTAAATCTAAAAAATCTAAATCTATCTAAATCTAATCTAAAGAGATATCTCGCAAGACAAGACGCTTAGAAAAAAACAAATTTCTATAATTTTTTTTTTTTTCAAACCTTTCGACGGTGCACAATCGTTTTTTTTTTACGCGGCGTTACCGCTTAAACACCTTAAAATACAGCGTCATCGCCCGCTTGTTTGCACCGGTCAATTGATTTGTGAATATTGAATGGCGGTAAAGTGGTACCGCCGCGTCAAAAAATCGCTTATGCGCACTGAGCCTTAGTTCTTAGTTTCCTTCTAACTTTTTACAACTTTTTTTAGTAAATTTCACTTAACCTTCATCCGTGCCTCGGGTTTTTTTTGACCCAGGCGACTGTACATTGATTTATTTTACTGCATCGAACCTAGTGAACGATTTAAAAAAAAAATTGTTTACCACAACTGCTAATTACATACAAAATGTGGTCCCTTAATTTCAAAACTGTATGTCTCATATTTTAGAAGATATTTAAGGAAAAAGACTGCTTTTGATATAAAAAGTTACGAGGGACGGAGGAAGGTTAACTCAGCTAAATATAGAGCTATAGGACTTTCAAAGCCTCGTCTAATATCACACAAAAAGCAATTTCGATCCCATCCCTCAAAACATCAGCAAACCTTAATTCAGTTACTCCCACTGCAATGCAGAAGCGCCTACACACCACAACGGCAACACTCTCCTTCTGTCTATCTAATGGAATTCAAAGAATTCTGATTTCGGTTAGCGAAAACAAATTTTTCAACCAAACAAACGAAAAAAAAAAACGACGATTCACTCAGTAAACACACAACAGAACTCATTAGCAACAATCTTTTTGGCTGCGATCGGACCGAGAGTACCGAGCAAAAAATTGCAACTCAGTCGTCAAAATTTAATTTAGAGACAATTTTTCTCGGCCAAAGAGACACTTTGTGTTTATTTTTTTTTTTTCAAAAAACGACCACGCAGAGATACTTTTTTCTGTGTTCAACAATTTTTTCGAGCTCCTCTCGACAGTTAAACGCCAAAAGAACGCCGTCGACGACGGACAAAGCGATTCCCTTTCGTTTGGAACGTGACGTGAAATTCAATTAAATCTCCTTCTCTCTCTTTGTGTGGAGCACGTGTGTGGGTGGTGGAGAAAATCAAGTTGAGATTGAAGATACTTTGCTTCAACTTCCGTCCGACCGACCGACAGACGGACGTCCCTCAAGAATGTGGATTGCTTGAGAGTGCAGCAACAACACCGACAACAGAATAATTATCAATTTCATGCACGAAAAATTCACTTTTGGTCAAGGTTTTCGTGTTAAAAAAAGAAAAAGAAAAAACAATTTTGCGGGTGAATCACTCGGGAGTGATTTTTTGAGATACACATGTTCGATAAGTCGCCATTGTCTGGGAGTGGGTTGGGGGATGAGCAATGAGGAGGCGTGACAAGATAGTCTCTTTTATCTCGAGGGGCGAAATGAGTCAGTGGTCTAATTTATCGAGGGGAGTCTATTTTTGGGGGTGAGTTTACATGTGAGTCAGAGAAACACTGATTGATGTACGAGTGACTCCGTGAACTTGAACCCCTCAATCGTGGCAATCAGTCAATCACCGGGCCAATGAGACAGGGAAAGGTGGAAAAGTGATCGAAGTGGAAGACTGATCGGGTCGAAAGAATGATCGAGCTAAAAGAAAAAGAGAGTAAACACAAAAATAACACCTGGGAACTGTTTGAATGAAAATCTGCGAAAGAAAACGCAGTTTGAGTGGCTTACAGATCGTAGAAGATTGACATTTAGAAAGAATTTTCAATCTAGGTAAAGATTCGTCTTAACTGAGTCCAGAATGAAAAGCGCAATTTTAAAGTTTTCGAGAAAAAAAAGTGTAAAAACTCAAAGGAAAACTTCATCAAAATTCCTTTTGTTTTGGGACTTGATTCTAGTAACTGGCTAAATTTGTTTCAAAGGCCTGCAGTAGCTTGGTTTCAAATGTTATGGCCCTGAGCTAGGTTCTGAAAAATGCTGGGTTTTCAATTCAACTTTTGTATTTTTGGTTTAAAAGGCTTCAAATTAAGAGCTTTTCGGAGTTAAATCGTGCTCTCCTTCAAGCTTGATCTTAGACTATTTGTAGCTCTTTTGGTTGATTTTTGTAAACTAGGGGTTCTAGAGGGCTAAAACAGTTCGGCGTCGAGTCCGTGTCTGTCTTTTCGTGGATATAAATTTGACTGCGATTAGGATATCTCAAAAATTTTTGGTCGCTTTATTATCAGAGTGAACTCTTTCTTCAGAGTTTCTCTATAGAAGGTACACAGCCGAACACGTCTTAGAACCAGACAAATTTCTCAGTAGTGACGTTGTTCAGTCACGCGGAGTTTTTCAGGTTGAAGGTCGTTTTCTTTTAATCCTCATATGTAAGACTTATCAGGTTCGTCAAATGGAAGCCTTTTGTTGATTTGTTTCTTAGTTTCACTCAAATCTGTAGAAGGTCTCTAAAAAATAAGAAAAAATGTCAAGAGTAGCAGACTTTGAATTGGCGTTCAATATTCTCTAATGACTCGACAGATAGACTTGCTTAAGTGTTTGCTTGATCAATATTTTTGAGTAGTGTCTTAGGACGTTTCCAGTGGTTGGTTATTGACCTTAAGCCTTCGTCATACTTGCTACATTTATTTTTAAGGCACTTCCACTTCTGGATTTGACTTAAGTGAAGTCTTAAAAATGAATTCAAGGAATTTCGGCTCAAAAGTCGCTAGTTCCTTGCTCTTTCTTCTCTTTGTTTTGGAATTCAGGAGCGTTGTTATACGAATAAGTTTTAACTTCTATTAAATTAAGTCTGATAAGGGAACATTTTGCTTTAAAATCCACGGTGGTTGTTCGATATAAGGACGAACATTTTTCTCTTTATGTTTTAAAACTGATGTAAGTTACTTAAAAGGATGATAGTTTGAAAATTGTATTCAAACAACGTCTGAAAAAGGACATAGTAACATAATTTTACGTCTAAACCGAGCCATATTTGTTTTGTTTTTATCACAAGTTTTGAAATACGAGCTTAAGAGGCTTCGAATAGTTCTTTTTCTTTTTCATTTCTGAATTTGGCATCCCAAAAGAAAGTTTAAGACAACACTTTCTTCAAAAATACCTACGTTTGTTTAAATTAATTGACAAAATTTTCGAAATGGCTACTTAAGTGATATCAGTTGGTCCACTTATACCGCACTCTTAGGTACATTTTATCAAGCTACTTAAGGACATTTTAATTTCTTAATTTGAACCGATTAAACTAAAAGCTTTGAATTCTATTCAGTTTATCTGGTTTTCAACTCAGTCGTATTGAAATGATGGAAATTGTTTGCAGTGCATTCCTTTTAACGATGAGCATCGTTTTTTTTTTATTTCTTGGCGCTAGTAGGCTTCAGTTCATTTTTGTATTGCACAAGACCGTGATTTGTCTGTCAGGTGTGGAAATGAGTTATTTTCAACAAACTTCCTCCATTTCAAAGTGGATATTCTCTGCTGTGTTAAACGTTTCTTTTGATGAATGTTCGGATTTGAAACTAGAATTGCTTTGCTATCTTGAGAGTTTTTTTTTTCTTTTGCGTTGCCGAATCTAGGACTAACAAAAGTCTCACAAAGAGACTTAACTTGGCAATGGATGTTCTCCATTTAGTCCTTGCCATGTCCTTTTCAAAGAAACCAAATAGTGACTCCTTTCTCCACTGCTTTTAGCCGATTCGATCCAAATTCACTGGCAATCTCTTTCCCCCTTTCATAGTAAATGGAAAATCCTTTTTATCTCCAACTTCGAATCAATCAATTTCCATCACCCACTCAACTTTTCCAACAACTCCCCACACGGGCGCCATCAGAAATATGAGGCAACAATTTTATGTGTTCACGTGTTGCAAACTACACACGCACACATCGCAAAATCGAAATCGCTTTTACTTTGTGTGTCACCATTTTCGGAAATCAAAAGCAAATAAAAAGAGCCTCCCTCCTCCCCCGCCTCTGTTAAGCTATACACGATTTCGAATCTAATCCCATTCACAACCCTCGTGACAGTCGCGCTGTCTCCCTCTGAATGGGCGTCTGTCTGTGTCTCTGTGAAACTTGTGTCCTGCAATCGCATTCCATTCCTAATGAGAAAACGTCGTGGGGTGGACGAAGCACTAAAAGTGAAAAGAGGAGACTACCCACTAAGCAATTGGAATTTTCTTCTTTAAATGTATCGAGACATCAAAGAGAAGATTCATTTTCCAAATTTCGGTATTCCCTGGACCAGAGTCCTTCGACTCACACAGAGGGAGCGGACCACGATTCGGTTCTGGCTTCTCGCCAGGTGACACACTGCCTGGCAAAAAGGGGTTGCCAATAAAATCACCGGAGCAGGGACACTGAGCCGAGGAGACGACTCCTCCTTTCCGGGTAATGGAGGTCAGGAGCATGTTCTAAAAATTTCATTTCCTTTTTTCGTGGTTTCGAATCGTGGTCAGTTGGTTGCTGCAAATGGCGGTGATTCAAAAAAGAAGCGAAACAAAGGGAGAGAGAGATAGAAAAAAAAATGGAAATGGAAGCATCCTCTTTGTGGTTTCAATTTTTTCTTTTCATTATTCAGCTAGCAGCCAGCAGCCGGGCATTGCAGTCTATTAAGGATGTCGGTCTTTGGTAAGACGGAGGTGGGGATAGAAGGAGGAGCGTCCTTTTAGCGATGTGGGGATGTTTGTTCTGCGGTTTGTCTTTGGCTCTCGCTCCATGGGAGATGTTCAGAGGAAAGTTCTGTTTTTTATATTTTTTTTTTTCATGGAAATTAGGGAGATCTTTTGCAGGCGGTGCAATGTGGTTGAGATGAGTCATGCGAAAGCTTCCATGTTTTTATTGGTCCTACTTTTTAAGAGGACTGCAACGGCTGTCAATTGTCGATGGTTTCGTAAGTCTCTTGAACTCTGAGTAAAGTGAATTCTTGATTTTGAGCTTAGTAAAAATATATGGTGGCGTACCATCCCGTTGATGCCCAAAGGCTAGCTTTTCGATTTCGATTTTAGGCTTGCTTTTGTTTTTTTTCAACGTTAACGTTCAACGTTGAATTTTGAGCGCAGAATCGTCTGCTTCCCTAATTTGGAGATTTCTTGAGTTCTAACCCCTCTTTTTCGATTTAACACAGACTTAACACTTAACCTAAAAACAAACATAAAAGCTTTAAGTTTAAGTTTCTCAGACTCCAAATCTGTAACGAGGACCACTTAGAATTCTTTTTAAATGCACAAAACAAGTTTTGATTGAAAAAAAAAATTGTTTTTAAAAATTCGTATAAAACCGAAATAGTGCGTCGACTTTTTTGTTCCTTCGATTACTGAGAAAATTTAAAAAAGTGAAAACGAACGAAAAATCGAGCTGAACAAGCTACAGGCGTTTCCAATCTAAAGGGTGATTTTTTAGCTATTATCTTTTTGGCAACACTGGTTTCAACAGCTGACGCACGTTTCGTGTTTTGTTTCACTGTCAAACATCTTCAGTTTGGTCTATAATTTTCGTCGTTACAAACGAACAACGCTTGCAAATTATTGAATTTTATTATCAAAATGCGTGCTCTGTTAAGAAAGTTAAGAAAGTGTTTAGCGACGAGGCTCATTTTTGGCCCAATGGGTACGTAAATAAGCAGAATTGTCGATTTTCGAGTGAATATCAGCCAGAAGCATTGCCAGAGCTACCAATGCATCCAGAAAAAGTGACAGTTTGGTGCGGTTTATGGGCTGGTGGCATCATTGGACCGTACTTCTTCAAAGATGATGCGAATCGTAACGTAGATGTGAATGGTGAGCGCTACCGTGAGATGATATCCAACTTTTTTGGGCCCAAAATGCAAGAGCTTGACTTGCATGACATGTGGTTTCAACAAGACGGTGCGCAACAATGGACTTAATGAGAGGCGAGTTCGGTGAACATTTTATTTCACGTACGGGACCGGTCAATTGGCCGCCTAGATCGTGCGATTTAACGCCTTTAGACTATTTTTTGTGGGGCTATGTTAAAGCTCATGTCTATACAGACAAGCCCGCTTCAATTGACGCATTGGAAGACAACATTGAAGCATTTATTCGTGAGATACCGGCCGAAATGTTGGAAAGAGTATGCCAAAATTGGACTAAGCGGATGGACCATTTGAGGCGCAGTCAAGGTCAACATTTGCATGAAATAATCTTCAAACATTAAATTATATGGACCGTACTATCGATTCAAATAAAGATTTCATGCATTTTTCTGAATTTTATGTGTTTTATTTTTTTAAAAACGTTCCTATAGCTTTTAAAAAATCACCCTTTACATACACTCGTCAGAAAAACTTGAAAATGTTAGATAATTCAAGAAAACCATTGATGAATGGAAATAAACAACGACTAGTGCCTATGCAAGTGTTTTGTACGGTTGTAAAAATGGAAAATGATTGTTTTATTTTTTAAGAATATCAGAAAAAACTCAAAGACTGCTGCAATTCCTCAGCCAATTGAATGCATCACTGAATATTTTTCCATTGGTTTCAATTGTTTTCAAAGAAAATATTGACAAAAAGGAAAACAAAAGGTATTCTAAAAAGGCTAGTTTTCAGAATTCGTAACAATTCAGATCTAAATTTTACAATTTTTCTTTTATTTGTCCAAAAATATCAAACAATTTATAACTTTTCGCACAGTGAACGCATTTTAGAATTTTTGGAATTTTGGATAGCAGATATAAAAATTGTTTTCAATAGTAAGTGCAGTCATCATTTTCTGTGTCCGCATGTTCCACTAAAGCGATTGCGGGGGCAGTGCACGCACGTCTCCGGGCAATCCGATCCACTACCGCCGACTCTAACTCATCGGCGGGTATGCCCAAGCGTACCCAGGCGAGCTTTTGGACTTCATCCAACCATCCGATCCTGGGTCTACCGAGCCGACGGAGTCGCATATCGTCATTTTGAAGAAAAAAAACTCACAATTTAAAAAAAAAAACACGTTTAGTATTTTTAGTAGAGAGTTAAATTTGAGAACTAGGGAATTTGGGCTAAAATGAGTCAAAAATATTTGAATATTGGAAGAGTTGTTTGAAAAAGGATCGACTGCCTTAAAAGAAAAGTCAGAATTTTTCTCTCATATTGTCTTCTATTATTTGTCGACTAATTGATTTTTTTTTCTTACTTTGGGATGAATGGAATTTATAAACAACAGAAGTGAAAGGTTTGATTTAAAGAAGTGGTGCCAATGTAGGCAGAATGGCTGAGTTTAAAAACGTCCATTGAATAATTTAAAAAGGATTGGATGACAATTAAAGCGAAGTGGATAGACTCGCTTGAACACCGTCGAAATGTTTTTTGTCTGTCTTTGTTTTATCGCTACTTCAACAACGCAACGACAATGCTCGAGCGAGTTAGCCAACTGCATTCCTACACTTCAAACATTCATCGGCATTACTCGACTCGCTAGTAACGCTCATCAATATGCCCTCAAGCCTGCTTTGGGACGGTAAAGTTTAGAGACTCGTTTTTTACCCGCACCACACGAATACGGAATACTCCAAGCTCCATTTTTGCATCTCATCATAACGTGCAGACATTTAAGACCGACGCGTCGGTACATCGCGACATACACCGGTACCTTCTTTCCATTTCTCCCTCGGTACCTTCGGGTCGTGCTGGGTTCTAAACAGGACAGGGTAGCCACAATCCCTTTAGCACATAATTATAAAAAACATATAAACAATTTTTAAAATATTTGTCGATTCTACTCTATAGAAGCTTGAATTTAAGGGGCCATAAAATTATTTAATCGACCGGCACCAAGGAGCATGCTCTGAGACGAAAGATGCAATTAAAACAAATGGTATTCTTTTTAAGAAGATTTTATACAAAATTGATAAGTGTTTATATCCGCTTCTTACGAATTAACGTCTGTTTCAAAATATCAGGAAAGTTCTCTAGTATTAATTGGGAGTGAACCAGTTTATAAAAAAAGAAACTCAAAAATGATTAGCATTCTTTACAATATTTTGTAATTAAAAATAAATCTACTCTAACTTATTTAATTTTGTGGGTTCCTTTCAATTAAATCTAAAGACCTCTTTTGTCAAATTTCTTCCTTTTTCCAAGACGAAAACCTCTGGTTGCCATACAGAGCTCTGTGCTGTAAACTGTGACCTCAATCTTTTCACCACTCCACCACAAACACTCACACAAGTCCTTAAAAGTCTCAACCGAGACTGTTTGCCTTGCCGCCTCTATCCCGCTCTCCCACACTCTCCACAGAAAAGGAATCAAAAAGTTTGAAGCTCAACCTCTTCACGCAAAGCACGAAATTTATTAGACAAACCTCATCTCAGCAACATCCTTATCCTGATTTACGACGCGCTCCACTCGAAAGTGTCTTCCACCAGAACACCAACGTCCTGTGTCCTGCACCAGGATTCTAATTTACTGCCTCCTCTCTTACAAAAAAACGAAAACAACATTCCACAACAGTAACAAACTTTTAACCCCCTACATTCGCACTCCTCAGACTCAGCCACTCAACCACTCAACCAGTGGGTTAACGGGGTAACCACCCCAAAACAACCCCCCTCTGCCCATAAATCCAATTCGCATTCACAACGGGGCGCATAAATTACGAAACTTCATGTGAAAAAGGAGCCAAAACTTGTGAAGGAGATATCCTTCCAAAGCGAACGGAGGCAGCAAACAACTTTGCCAAATTACCAGTTGCAAGGATAATCGTAGGCATCCCTGATTGTGTCCCAACTACCCCCCCACACACACATTCTTATCGTTGCTGCAACTGCTGCTAACTTAATCGGGTCTCTTTCTCTCCTTCGTCTTGTTGGGCGTCTTTGAAGGAATCCTTTCGTCTCATTTGGAATTTCTTCTTTGCGGGAGATGAGAAATGGAGATATGCCCTCCCAGCAAAAAGGATCCTGTGAACGAACGCGAAGGACAACGAGTGGTGTGTAACAATAGAGCCCTCCGTCTAATGTGGGTCGGGGCTCTGAGGTCCTTTTGTGTGCGTTCGAAAACGATGCCGCCGACGCCAACGAGAGCAAAAGGACATTTTTTCTCTCGTTACTCCTCTTTACATGGATTTTTTCAAGTGGCCGAAGGGAAAACGCAAAAAAAAATATCCCGGCACTGTGTTTGTGTTGGTTTAAGTGGTTCCCATTGTTTGCAGGACAATCAAAGGGATTCGGCGGAGAGTGTAATTGTTGGCAACAGAGGACAAAAAAAAAAGAGAAAAATTGCAAATTTCCAAATTTTCATAAATTCAGGGTCCTTGGGACTGATGCAAATCTCTGCGAACTCTTGAACGTCCAACGAATGAATCGGGGTGACAGATTTTTTTTTGGACGCAGGGGATGTGAAATGTTTCCGTAAATTATTTTGAAGGGTATTTTTTTTTTTTTTGTGGGGGAGATGGATATGCAAATGGAGTAGGACAGGAAGAGCGTTGGTCTTTTTTATTCAGACAGACCTCTCGTCAAGGACACGCAGGATGTGGGAGAGTATGGGTGTGGCAGGAATTGCACTTGAAAACTCATTAATTTGAAATGCAGAATAAAAAAAGAGGAAATTGAGTGGTTTAGGGGTGGAATGTAAGAGAAAATGAAACCAAAATGACGAGTAGTGATGACGGAGTTGGAGGAAAACCAACAAAGAAAGGATATGGATGAAAAGTGGTAATGGAGATAATAAAGGGAACCAGAGTAAGTACAATTTGCAACAAAATGCATTGGAGATGAAATAGAAATGGAGGAAAAAAGGAGCAGAAAGCGAAGAATAAGGCAAAGACGAGTAAAAATACCAAAAAGATGCAATTTTAGAAAATTTAAAGAAGATTTCTACAAGAGTTATGATGTAGAAGCTGAAAGGGACTTCGTTCTTCGAAAAACTCACATCAAATAAAAAAAAATCGGAGCTCCAAGTGACAGGAATATGACATTATGAAATGGGGAATGCCAGCAAGCCACTTGTACTATGACGTAAAAGATCTATTGTACCCCCTCTTTGATCTTCTTTAAAGTTGCAGGGAGGTCCGATCACCTTTGCTTCGATTTAGCTTTTTTTTTTATAGAAAGAAAGAACCAAATGTGAGCTTCAATGATGGACACTGTTCAGAAGAAAAACTAAAAGCGTTCTTAAGATTTGACAACAAGAGGTTTGAGACGATAATTGGTGCGGAGATTGATCCTGAGTTTGGTTGAGATTTAAAATCTGACTGGAAATCAAATGTAGGTTTTCTTAAAATGAATGTGTTTGAAAAGTAATCTTGAGAGCGACTGGGCTATATTCACTGATAGATAAAAGTATTCGGCATATGGCGGTTGCTAGATAAAAACGCTAATAACTTCTGTAAAACCAACCGAATGAATTCAATTTTTTTTACCTTAATGATATAACATTTACTAAATATTATTCGTTCTATTGAGCTCTCACAACAAAATCCAATAAAATACAAAAATTATATAACCTTGAGACACCTCATTTTTGCTTGGACAAAAGTATTCGTCATTTATGTTACATCACAATAGATTTGCACAGATAAATGCGAATTGATGAAAGTTCTTCCCCAATTTATTTTCATATTTTAGGTTCATTTATTTTTAAGCTTCTTCGTATAATTCAGGTCCAAGGAATGTGATAATTAGGTCTTTATAATATATGGGGTTCGGTGTACAATATCCATAGGCTCACAATCTCTGTTTTGAATCACTATCCTGCAATTGTCACACAAGCCTAAATCGTCACCACTACTCTGGAAATTAGTTTACAGGATGCCTATTGAGAACTCTAAGCACACGACGGGAATGAACTGGATTCTTCTAAAAATTCTACTATTATCAATAATGAACTTGTTTTTGGTTCTTTTCTTATTCTTCTTAAAACTGTCCTTTTATCTCTTTCAGTAAGCTTGAGTAGTACGCCACAACAAAGCTTTTTTTTTTTTCGTAAAACTCTTGTCATTTTTATTTCGTCTTTAGATATTATGTCGTCGTCTTTTTACTCCTTTCGGCTTTCGGTATTCGAAGAAGAAATCAAAAATTGATTTGAGAATGTCTCATTTGGCTAATGAATTTCATAATCAAATTCAGGAACTGATCGAGAGAATCGTTGAGATTAAAAAAATCCGAACTTCATGTTGGACACTGCTCTGTTTTGAGGTGGCCTTTTTATCAAGAGGTGATCATAAGAATGACTAAGCCTCTTTCCCTAAGCGAAGAGTAAAAAATTGATGTGAAAATATTAGGTTGTCAAATATCTCCCTTCCGCCATTTTGAATTTCTTTCTTCTTTCTTTTGAATTTTCCGGCTATGTACAAAGCGCTACAGAGCTCTGTATAGCCGGAAAATTCAAAAGCCAAAAAGGCGGAAGGGAGATATTTGACAACCTAATAAAAGCATTCGCTGACTGGTGCTGAGGATCGGTAACGAAAACATGTCGGTTCGAGGAATGAACCTCAAAATTCGGTCCCGAGATCGTGTTTGGTAAACTGATCATGAGATACAGAGGGTAGGAAAAAGTATTTGCACCCTCAGTTTTTTATTGATTTCGCGGTAATCTAAAGTGTCTTTCATCATCATTATTGGCGTAACAGCCCACGAAGAGCCAGAGCCTAACTTTCCGCGCCTCGAAGCCTTTCGAAGCTTTCTGTGACAGAAGTACTCCAGGAGAATTGCCAATCGTTCGTGGAGCCGTGAAAACTGTTTGTGGTGTTTTTTTTTTTGACGATTCGAACCCAGGTACTCTCGCTTACGCACTAACTGACTAAGCCACGGGGCTAATCTAAACGGTCTTTAGGCCAGCTTTATTTGAAAGTCTCCATTCCCCTACTTCACAACCTAAAATTACGCAAAGATTTGCTAAGGTTTCTGTAGGGTCTGATTGGGGCGACATCCCAAGTTTTTGGGGACAATATAAAATAACCATTTTTTTGTATACCTTGACAAAATTTTCTCATTTTAAGTGGCCCCTCTTATCCTGTTTAAAGCATAACGTCCCTTGCCTTTCAAATTAGATGGTGTTTTGGGTCAAATTATAGCGCAAAATATCAAGAAACTCCTGCTCTTTTTTTCTACATATGACATTTCATTAAAGCCGGGTTAGCGTTATCGCGAAATAATAAAAAAAAAATGGGTGTGGAAATACTTTTTTCTACTCACTGTGTCATTATTTAAGGGTATTACAAAACCAGCCTTAAAAAAGCACCACACTCTCTATATAAAAGATCTTCAGTGCGGTAAGTCAACATGAGAAGTCTGGTTGAGTGTAGATTATCGGTTATAAAAACTATTAATTCCGGAAATGGATTTTAAAATCAGTTAATAAATAGGAACTTGGTTTATTTTGAGATTAGTTTCGAATTCGATCGTGAGAAAGACTGAGGATAATTCACTGATCGGTCTCAAAACCGATTTTAAATAGGCCCACGATCTTTTGAATAAATAGTCATAAAATAAAACTATGTTTTGAGGTGAAGTTCGGTTAGGAAAATTTAATTATTTAAGAAATAAATTTAAGTCCAGTCTTAAACGGGATAAAGTTCTTCTTTTTTTTGCTTAAAGATCCTAGATTAAAGGACTGATCGATCGGTCCGAAAACGTGAGCGTGCTGTTGAGGACGAAGGATAAAAGTACATAACCCTTTTTTATTCAGAAGATCACAGTAGTTTTTGAAGTTCAAATTATTGGCTTAGAGTAAATTCACGCTTCTATGCTGAAAAAAAAACATCACCATCATAACAAAACAAGACGATTAAGCGGAACTTTTAGATTCCGACTTGTAATAAAAATAAGAACATTTTTACATCAGCGACGCCACATTAAGCCTTCAAAACTGTACAGCATTTTAGATGTAGCCCGGAGCTACAAGAGCTTGTCCATAGTGAGCACATTTCATTCATTTATTAAACAATATTAATTACAATAGGAAGATTATAGGAATCTTATAAGATAATTGCAAGCTTGAAGAAAGTTAAGCGGAAAATAAATATAAATATATGTGAGTCTTTACATATTTGACACTCGGAGGTTAGAGCATAAGGAATTTAAAGAAAAACTTATAATAATAACATAAAGACAAATCATCTAAGAAAGTTTTCGAAACCAAACCTTATTTGAGAATAAAAGGAAATGAAGTCTTCGATATAAACAACAAAAATAAATCATTATTTTCATATTTCATTCATTTTTCAATAACATCATTTTTCGATCTTTTTTCGGACCAAAAAATCTTCTTGTAGATCGAAAGCAGTACGTCCGGCACTGCCAAAGTGAGAAACCAACATTAGATTGTCAGATTCTCTTACGATCAAACTTGAACAGAAAATACGTATGTCTGATTTGGCCCACATAAGAAATGAAATGATTTTTTTAGAATAAAAGGTCAGCAACTGGCCTCCAAAAAAAAGTTAGAGCCAGAGTTGATAAGATTTCTTAGCCCCGAAATACGAAGGACAAATGGTCTTTGGATTTAAAATCTTTGGAAATAAATTCCTCGATTTAAAAAAAATGCGTCATGAAAAGAGAATAGAAACAAACTCATCAGCCAGAGCAAGCAGACATATTTGCGTAGCGGCCTTCATCCACCCTCATCCATGAAACGAAATGACTCTTAGCCATCCCACAGACGACGTCAAAACTTTTCTCCTCCTCAACAAAATTGACTCAACGAAGGCGTCAGACGTTCTTTTAATGACCAACTACACGCCAAGAATCATCATTTCTTTGAAGTTCATAAAATTGAAAAATGATTCGAAGAAAAGTTTACAAAAAGTCACGTTCCATCGGTTGTCTGGATGAGCCTCCATCATCATCCTCCACTGATCGGCGTCCACCCACTCGTGAAAAATTTGCTCTTTAAAACGCCAACGATGCCAATAAAATCGCCACCCTCTCGAATTCAGCCTCCGACACCCTCCAACAGCTGCCACAATTCGTGACGTCTCACCCAAGAGACGCTCCATGCCATCTCCACTCGCCCCACATCTGCCACGGTCACAGACTGACGTCTCACCTACTTCCGTCAACGTATCGCTTTTTTTTTCAAAACAAAATAAATTTAAATAATCAAACAACATTCGAAAAAAAAAAACTGTCAAAACACTCGTCTCTCCTCACCAACAAATGACTCACACTTTGCACTTAAAAAATTCTTCTGAAAATTTTCGCATTTTTTGTTGATTTTTTCATCACGACACTCTTTTTTTTATATCGTCGAGTAGTTTTTATGACAAAAAGAAAAAAGTTGTAAAACAATTTCAAACTTAATCTCCTCGTCAACGTCTTATCGCGGGAAAGGGCTTTAGTTGTGTACTCACACGAAAAAAAAAAAAAACGAACGATGACACCTCGTCCGACGCTCGATGAACACGCTTCCGTCGCACGCTTGTACCGAGAGAGTATCTTATCGATAGACTGGCCGACAAACAGAAACAACAACAACAAATAATCGCGCTTTAGACACTCGAACAGATGACAGTGAAGTGTTAGAACGATGTGAACGTTCGCGGTTGCTTTTATGAGTTTAAACTTGAAAATTACAAAGAACTTTTTTTTTTTTGTTTTTTGCGATAGTGGTGATAAATTTTCTAGTTCAAGTGGGAGATAGACTGGCAGAGGGAAGGTGTGAGGACTTATCGGTGTAATTTTTTTAGGGTGGTCGACGTGTAAGTTTGCAAAGGAAACACGAGAAGTTTCACATGGCGGACAACGTGGAGGTTTGCCGTCAGAATACGAGAAGTTTTGAGGGCGTTTCTTTGAATTTCGTCTGGAATTTAAGTCGATGGAACGGCGCTGCTTCTTTGGTGTCCTCTGAGGGCGTTTTAAAAGTGCAGACTTGGAGATTTTAAAGCGACTGCAACAAGCTAAGCATAAAGGCAAACAAAGGTTTTTTTACGCTAAGAAGAAACTCCTCTCGACTGTCATGAATTTCAATGAAAATAAGCCTTTTTGGTTACCAGAAAATGCAGGAATCGAACTCGATTAAAGTCACCTCGCTACGATGGCAGCTTAATAAATCAATGATCTTTGAATATTTGCTCAGTGGCCACCACTCGGAACGAAGGCAAAATAAAGACTGCTTATCGAATGTGAACAAAAGCACCCGCGACCCCATTAGTGGAACATTTGAAGAAGATTCACTGCGAAAGTAGATTCACTACGAAAGCACTACGAAAGTACTAAAGGCCTTAGAGGTCTGGGCTAATTGTACAACTGCTCAGATAAATATTCGATCGAAAAATTGTAGACTAAAGTTAGATTAATGTAAAAAAGTTAGAAGACCACAAAATTCGTAGTCGTCACACCCAGAAGAACTAAGGAATAATGTTAAACAGAGAGAGTCAATCACAAAAGTAAGCACCACAAGAGCGCATGAAAAATAAATAAAAACTTAGACGCATTTTTATTCGAATATTGTATAGCTTTTCAAAGCAAAAAAATTGCATTGATCGGATCATAACTCTGCAGCAAAAACAAGGTCTAAGCTCACATCTCAAAAGTAAGTGGCATAAGAAATTTAGTAATTCTTCAAAGAATAAATAAAACTATTATTTCGTGGGAAACCCTTGGAATTTCATAGCAACAGGCAAACGAAATGACGTCAAATTTACCAAATTTTGTAACATTTGGGGCGAATTTCAACCTCTTGCAAGTTTTTTTTTTCAGGATAACTTCCTATTTTAGTGTGTGCTTTCTAATCTTTCATTCCAAATGTTCCCAAAGATGTGCAATAGCATTAAAATTTGTTTCTTATCAATTAAATAATATATTTTGGAGTATTGGTGGGGTTTGGAATTTGTGCAACCAGTCGTTTACTACAAACGCAGTAAGCTCAAACTTCCAAATCTATTGGAAAAAGAATCACCCTTCCCAAACGAACTTGTTTACCTTTTTGTGCAGGTTAATCCATAATAAAGAGTTGATTAAATTGAATATCCTATAAAGACCTAATGTCTAATCCCCAATATTTGCAAACATAACCTCCCTTATGCCACACTGAGCCGAAGACATTCATAGATGGCAACTATTGCACAAATTTACATCGCGCGTCCGAGCCGACGATATAAAATTTACTTCCGTTCGTAAATATTACAGAATTCCAAAAGGCAGAATCGTCTTTTTAATGTTTGACGAGGTCAATGAGCATTTCAAGGATAAGAACAAGCAAGACACAGTATCGAAGTTGTAAAATGAGGAGACTGAAATGGCCTCAAGTGATTTGCTTTAAAATAGAAAAGGAAATTTGTCGTTTACCTGTGGGACGATAGAACAAATGGAAAGTACTAGAAGAAGAATGTTCAAATTTCCATATCCTCTCGAATCTAGTACAGGGTTCTCCAATAAGAGGTGTTATTTTGATATTCAAAGAAAAATTGCATTTCTTGAAATAAATGATCGGATGTTTATTTCAATTTAAAGAGGAAGGTATGCCATTGATAATGAAAAACAATATCAGTCAAATGGCGGCCTCGGCTACGCTTACAGAACCGTGTCATTTTCATGAAATTTTCCATCACCTGCTGTATGCCCTCTATAGCTTCACGAATTCCATCTTTGAGGTCTTGAATCAATACTACGATACTACTACGATACTACGATACTACGCCTGTTGGCGTAGACCTTATATTTCACGTAGCCCCAAAGGAAGAAGTCGCAAGGTGTTAGTTCGCAAGATCTCGGTGGCCAATTGTGATCACACTTTTGAGAGCTAACACGGTCCGGAAACCTTTCCCCGAAAGATTGATGATTTCGTTGCTTGTGTGCCGCTTAGTGCCTCCTTGTTGAAAGTCACCGTTGTCCAGATCAATACCATCCAATTTTGGCCATAAAAAGTCATGAATCATCTCTCGATAGTGCAATCCATTCACCGAAACTGTTGGTCCAGCTTAATTTTCGAAAAGGAAAGGTCCAATGACCCCGACGGACGCACCAAACAGTTGAGGATGGAGAGGTTTTTTAACAATAAATCTTGCGTCTTCTGATCCCCAGATGCGACAATTTTGCTCAATGACGTAGCCACCGAGGTGGAAATGGGCCTTATCAGTCAAGATGATTTTTCGATGAAATTTCGGATCATTTTCATGCATTTTAAGGACCCAATCAGCAAAGACACGACGTTGTAGATCATTGACCGGCTTGAGTTCTTATGTTTACTGAAATTTATAAGCCTATAGAACCAAGTCTTTATGCAAAATACGGTGAAATGACGTTTGTGAAATGCCCAATTCCAAAGAACGACGAGGACTGGGTTTTCTTCAACACTTTAGGCTAAGGCAGCAATATTCTCAGTTGTTCCTGAGCGACGTGGACGGGTTTTATTTTTCCCATCATTAACTTGTTCTAACACGTCGAATTGTCCCACCAATTTCTGTATTGCGGTACGACAAGGTGCTTCAAGACGACCCAATAAGGTTTTTGTTTTACGAACCGTCTCTGCCAAATTTTCACCATTTTTGTAGTGAATTTTATTAATTTGAATGCGTTGTTGAAGCGTGTATCGTTCCATTTTTATTAATGGCGTAGTTTCTACTTGTCAAGTGTCAAAAAATTACAGCTTCAAAAATGACATCTACCGAAATTACGGGCTATTCAAAATAACACCACTTATTGGAAAACCCTTTATAAAACTAAAAAAAAAATGTTTCAATCTTATATTAAAGGGCAATCCCAATCACGCATTAAGTCACGTTCCAGCTTCGATTGTTTCAGTGGAAAATGAACACCAACGTCAGTTGCAGTGAAATTATGCAATTCAAGCTGAGGACTGAGACTTGGAGATTGACGTCGCAGCTGAAGAGATGAAGTTTCGGATTCTAAGAAGTAGAAGGTGTAAAACCTATGACTACTGGCAATGAAATGATAGTGGCTGAAGATAGTGGAATGAAGAAAATAGGTACCATAGGTTAGGTAAGGTTAGAGTGGCTGGCTGGGGCAACAAAGGCCCAACCACACTTAGGCCTTACTAGGCCCATTGCGATACCACAATGCGGAAATCCATCCGGCACCCTAATGGAACCAGTTGGAGCTTCTTACGAAGTTGCGGATCTGAATGATGCTGATTTAATTCAGATCGCTCAGACTGTCAAGGAAGTGCTTGCCCAGGGGAGTTCTTCTATGAAGCGCTAAGGTCTCGCATGAACATAAGAGATGGAAGATGGTTTCCTCCTCCTCTTCATCCTGACAACTTTTGCAAAAGTCAATAAATCGACGAAAATATTTGAATGGTTTGTATGTTTTCTTGGCTTTTTTTTTTTAGTAGTTGTAAATTGAAGAAAATCTAAACGGAAGGGGGAAACATATCGCGCCCTAACCGCCAAATTATCGTCAGCGACAAAATGAAAACTTCACAGTAGGCTTTTTTTATTATTTCTCTCAGGTTAGCCCTCATCTGTCATTCTGGTGACCCAGTCGACTGTACTTTGATGTCTTTTATTGCAATGAACCTAGTAATCGATTTAAAAAGAAGTTTTTTTTACCACAACTGCTAATTAAATACAAAAACTAGTCCCTTACTTTCAAAACTGTATGTCGCATATTTTAGAAGATATTTGAGAAAAAAGACTGCTTTTCTGTTGTTTTTAACTGGAATGCTTTATTAAAAAAAATCTAATAAGAGAATCGAAAAAACAAAATATCGCTTACAAAAATTTCGCGGCTTAGAATAAGTTACAAGCACTTTTATAACAACCGACGTACAAATATGTAGACACCGCAGTTCTTCAAAAAAACGCAACATTTTATGTGGGGAAAGATGCCTTGAAAATCTGAAATACGATGTCGAAACGAGATTTCCCAGAACATCAACAATAATTAAAACTGAAACAGATTCCAGTTTCTGCATCACAGTGAACACGACACACGTCATCGCAGCAGCTTCACGATAAGACCTACTCGTCTAAGAGAAAACCCCACTGGAAAACTCACTCGCACTTCAGCGGAGAGATAAGAAAACCCCCAGATGAAGAAAGAAAAAAATTCCCCAGCACGCTCCCCGGCCTTGCACCCAGCGTGCATTTTTCCAACGAAGTTCGCACGTCCCCGACCGATTCAGAGAAAACCAAAGTGTTGAAAAAAGAAAATTCAACTAGACCACCACATTTTTATCGCCTTTCCAACAAAATTCTACCCACCCACTTACCTGATGAAAACTTTCCTCACTTTTCCACGAACTTCATAACCTGCAAATAAAAAGAAAAGAAAAAGTTATAAAAAATCATTTTCAGTGTTAAGTTCCGTTCGGTGAAATAGAAAATGTGAGTTTTTCCCCAGACCCATAACCCGTCCGCCCGCGTGACGTTACGTAACCCGTCGATGGCAACACCGACTGTCGTCTATCAATCCCTCCATCGGTCATTTAATCGCAGCGATTTATTTTGATTTTTTTTTTTTTTCAGTCCATTTGACGGCACAAGCACATATCGCCAAAGTATCTATCACCTGTGACGGTAATGATCGGAGATTAAGATACTCGTACACATGCGAGTGAACGGTAATTAATGCGTTGTTATTACGGTTGGAAATTGGCCCAAGAAAATGGAGCGCAACATTCGAGCTGACATAAGTCAACCTCACTCCCTTCAGGTGGGGTTAAGACGGCTTACAAAGACGTGAGGCAATCTCGTCTGAGGCAACCGGTCATTGTGACATCCTGGCCATAGACGGAGACGCAGACGACACCGGCGGCGGAGATGCACCCAACCGAGAGACACCGAGACACCGAGACGACGCAAGGCACGACGCCACGCATTCCGAAGCGTTCTGGCCGGCGATTAAATTAACTCGCTCGCTAATTGCGCGGGGATTCGTCTTTCCAGAGAAAGACCGACAATCAAATTTCTCAGAAGCCATCGCCGCTCCACGCTCTCGTGGTTTTCCAGAATCATGAAGGGATACGCCACTGTGGCTCCATCGCGTCCCAGCATCGCGTCGTCGTCCATGGCGACATCTTCTTTCCAGATGCCCGACTCTTTGGGTGTCATAATTTTTTTCTCCGTTCCCCTTCGACGAGTCGCGGTCTCGTTACGGGAGTGACTTTGAAAGTGAGATGTTGATTAGCAACTAGACGCGATAGGGTTGGAGGGGGTGGATCTGCGTGCGTGGTGCGCTTTCGAAAGTGTGGTTTGTTTCAGTCGGATGGAACATCAGAGTTTCGAGATTCGTGTGGCGCTAATTGAAAATTAATTTGTCGTCGTTGGCGTCGTTCACGTCGTCGTCGTCATTGCCCGTTGACTGACATTTTGATGGAGAATGTGTTATCCCCCACTTCGACGTCCCCCTTTTAAAATGATCGATCTCAATGAACGCACACGAAACAGATGCCAATCAGTGAAATTACTTTGTCCTTGCAGAAGGTGATGCCGAGCATCTTTCTGTTTTTTTTATTTTTGCTGCGTGCGTGTCGATTTCATTTGCGAATTTTTCATCGGTGATGGGGAAATTAATTGAACGGGTGCAGCGCAGTTGACGTGCAGTCAAATCGGTGAGGTAACAATTTTTTTTGCGAAAGAGTTGACCAGGTAACCTTTTTGGTGGCCTAGTTGGGAAATGTGTGGTTTGACAGGGTGGTGCTCGAAGACGAGATTAGCATCCAAGATCGAGCGGTGGGCGATAAGCGGATTAGAAGTTTCCAAAAAAATTAACTAGAACTGATTAAAAGTCTACAATAAAAATCACAGAAGAAAAGGCGTTGAAAGGAAAGGCCTAAGCGGACACTATTGTGTGAGGATCATTGTATTGGAAGCATTCAACAAATCCTACAGAAAAGAGGGCCTTAAATGAGAAAAATATAATCGAGCAATTTTAGCATTGCCGCTAGGCAACAAGAAAGTCGCTAGAATTGTACTTTTCAAATAAAAGTCTCAACAGTAAAACTTGATGTACATTTCGTAAATGGAAACTAAGCATTTTCCAAGGCATTTCTCCGGAATAGTATGGGAGTGACCCGCACCTTTTGCTAAAGGATAAAACGTCGACTGTAACCAACGCAGTCTACAAAAGTGCCAAACGTTTTCAGTCTGTCAAAAATCAAACAATCATTCTAAAGGTAAGTCAAAATATTGTTTTTTTTTTACTTGACGCAGAAACATGGACCCTCTCTAAAGCGGATGAAAGTGCACTAAGGTGTTTCGAGAGGAAAATTCTTCGTGTGATCTATGGCCCCGTCTGCACGGACGGTGATTGGTGAAGAAAGTTCAACCATGAGTTCTACGGAGGTACAGCGACGTCCTAAAAGCTTGGCTCTGGCTCTCAACGGGCTGTTACGCCGGCCAATGCAATGCACAGCAACGCTGATCTGGACAAAAGAATAAAAGTCCAACGACTGAGATGGCTAGGTCATGCGGAGCTAATGGACACCAACGCTTCAGCCGGAAAAATTTTCGAATCCACCCCAGAGGGTCGCCGCCATAGAGGAAGACCAAGGAACAGATGGCGCACTCAAGCGAAAGCTGACCTCAACAAACTTGGTGTGCGGCACTGGAAGCAGCTGGCTAGAGACCGAGCTGGCTGGAGAGGTTTGCTGCGTGAGGTCCACCCCGGACTGTAGCGCCACCAGACAGGATAGGTACAACACAGTGGAGATGCGAAAAAGCTAGGCTCGGGCTTCACACGAGCTGTTACGCAGAATGTTTAATTTATTTGGATTTTTGCAGAAGACTCGCAGCCATACGTATGCCAGATTACACAAAATTCGAATTAACAATGAACCGAACAAAAAACCGCCAAAAACATTCCGAAATTAGACAAATCAAAGCAAAAACAACCGCAAAAAATGGACGTTTGCGTCATACCTGACGTTCCTAAAGCATTGGCTGCCCCGATAATTATTAGGTCATTCCACGCAGAATCGTCCAACGTTCTTAACGACCCCTCCGCGATTTGGCTCAAAATTGGTGGAGTAAGTTAAAAATTTTTGCTCAACTCGATATAGTTTGCGAGTAACGAAGGTTCAAAAGTTGATAAAAAGTCAAAATTCAAGATTTCTTTTAAATTTCAAAAAATCTTAACTTTGGTTCTGCTTATCAAAATTTTGTAAATTATGTCTTAATGAATTCAGAAAAACTTGAACTTTTAAGTAGCCTACACAATTTTTGTTTGCAAGGACGAAAGATAGTTCAAAATGTCCTTTTTGGCACGTATTTTTGAATATCTCAATATATTTCTATTTTCCTAATTTTTTTATGTATTGGAAAACAATATTTGATCTATCTTCACTCCAAATTTCAAGTTGGGAGCTCAATGGGTTCGACCAAAAAATATTTTTTAAAGAAAATCTAAATATTTTGATTGACATTTTCGTATGAAAATAAAAGTCGGGGAGAGTACGATAACTTTGGCGTCAAAAACTGATGATGGGATTTTGAGGGGTCGAAAGCAAGCATTTTTTACCATGGGAGGGTGATCTACCTCGAACCGCTTCCGAGGCAGGGGACACCTCAACCAATTTCGAGCCAATTCGAAGTGGGGTCGTTCAGAGCTTCCCATATAGGCTGGGCGATTTGTTATTGAATGACCCTATTGGCACTAAGACGATTCGATGAATCAGAATTTGTTCCCACGCTACCTCTAAATCAGTTTAAACAGTCCCTGTTAAGTGCTTTTCAGAAAGCCCTTAATTAGCTAAGAAGCCTCCCAAAAACGCGAACACCTACCCACCGTACGTACTTGGCCATATCAATCACCAAGAAAAGTCCTGAACTCACCCCGATTAGTAGACTCCAAAATTTAAAACTTAGGCCTGTAGAGGAGCAAGGCTCGGTTCACGATGATCGACCCCAATTGGGAGCAAATATTGCGCGATAACTTCAAAGTAGTTAAGGAGTTCATGGCGTGATTTCCAAAACATCTTGGTGGAAATTCATCGAACGCACTTAAAAAGGTCTTCGAATCCGAGACTTCTGGTTTGAGGCGAGGAGTAGACCACATCTCCGGTACAGAGATCCAGTGATCGCGGATGCAAGACAGATTGGCCTTCCGGACTGGAAGCAACATGCCCGTCAACGTTAAAAGGCAGCGTTACCTAACTAAGCCAAGACAAAGCCGTCAAGGCGCTCACAAAAGCCTTGTAATTAAGGGGAAACTTCAAAAAAGCCACATTTAAATCTCGAAAAGAGCTCTGATACCTTAAAATAACCTTCATTTGTAATATTTTCTTCTAAGTTAAAATGATCTTCAGTCAAAACTGAGACTTTTTGCTTTCTGCTTAGGCTAAAGATTCAAGAGGTTCTTAGAACATGCAGTGCACGCATTAAGTTTAATCCAATCCATAGCTACTCAAAGGAAGTAGCGGCGACTGAGTGCAATTGGTCGACGACGCATTCCGTAAATAAACAGAGATCTAAGGATCTTCCACTGGAACTTAGAACTGAAATTAGAATTCGGTGGAGAGGTGGGAAAAAGTCGCCCACATCACTGCGGACTGAAGAACGCAGGAAACTCACTTTGCCAAAACAAAACTCTCACCGACTTAGACAAAAAACATGACAAAGAAAATTTTAAAAACACCAATTAATTTGCATCTTAACCATTTTGTTGCATTAGCCTACAAAAAACACCTGCAACGCACTTAAATCCGCACAAAGCCACCACAACTGCGCTTCGCAAATCGATCGCCTTTGTCCTCGTCTTCGAAGATCTGCGTGTATCCACACAGATCTTCGTTTATCTTTATCCAACAGATTCACCACGTGACACATTTACATCCGTCAATCTTATTCTTGTTCTGTCTGTTGTTTGTTCGTCGTTTGTTTGTCTGTTTGTTTTGTCTCCATGTCATTGTCCCGCTGAATCTGCGCACTTTTACGATCCACATTTTGCCGCTCAACCTCCCTGGAGACGTCTAATTATTTCATTCTCCCTCTTTCTTTGTTCTCCCGCCGCCGTGTTGCTGTTTTTTTTTTTGGACGATGACGATTGAGTCACCTTCTCCCTCCGTTGTTGGGCCCAGCGAACGCGTCGAACTGTGCGTGGACCTGCGATCTGTACGTCGCGTCGAAAAAACCAGAATGTTGTCGAAGTAGACCGGAAGAGAATTCTTCTCTCAGAACGGGGAGATGGGGGCATGGGTAATTTCGAATCGAAAAAAAGATAGACGCGAAGGTTCTCACGCGTTTCAAGATGTGGAGAGACTTCTTTCTGTGGGAGGGCCACACACGTGTGGGCGTGTGGAGCCGATCACGTTCAGTAACTTTAATGAAGTTCAGGGTTTGGAATGTTGAGAAGGGCTTTTGGATTCAAATCAGGAACGGGTTCGAAACAAGTTTTCGCGCCATGAAGGTCTCATGACGACGTGAAATACACGCACTGACTGAGTGCTTATCGTCCACCCGCTCTCAAGATAGAAACAAAAAGCCAACCAATTTCGCAACCCCCCAATTAGCACGTCATAAGACCCAGACGCGATGATTGTGGCCAGACAAGCGGACAGAAAGAGAAATTCCCCGAATCAAATCTACTCTGTCAGCGGTTGTTATCACGCAGTGAAGACGCTTCACTGGAAGACGAGTTTAACGCGTCTCTCTAATCAACAAAACAAAAGATTGAGATGTTAATTGGGCCTTTTTTTGTTTTGGGTGATTTAAACACTTTATTGAGTGTGAGGTATGGAGCAATCTCGTCACGGTCGTGAGGTTTTATGACAACTTTCAGTTGGCTGACTGACGACGTTCGGTAATTCGGTGTTGAGTTCGGAAAGTTTACAAAATGAGAGGAGAATTAAGAACCACTTTTAGTTTTAAAGACAACTCAAGATCACGTTTAAGGCAGGGTGAAAAAAGGTGTAAAAAGACAAACTACACTTTATATTAGCTGAGAAGCTAAGCCAAGCTAAGAAACTGAGCGTCCGTTGTTGTAGAGAATTACCGATTATAGATTTTGGACGAAAATAGCCCTTGACCAAAAGCAGCTTTACAGCAATGACAATTTTAAGACGAGATCAGTTATCAGGCGAAGGCGTTTTCGTAGCCAAGATGTTTCAAGGACTGAAGAAGTTTTTTGAAGAAAGCCTATTTAAAAAAGCAAAGCGCTTTTGAAGCATTGGTAGGCAGAAATGAATGTTGACGAAGTTAGGTTGATTGCAAAAGAATATTTAAGATAAAACGACTTAATGGTTAGGACAATTTTTGAGCAAAGACAGCCAGTGTTTGATCTAGGAAAAATTCTGGTTAAAAGCTGAGACGATTTGAACGCGAGACCAAGCCAAATGGTAAAGACAGGTCAAATCCGAAGAATTTTGAGCAAAGTTAACCAGCGTTTATCTAAAAAAAATACTGGTTAAAAGCTGAAACGATTTAACTGAGAGAGCAGCTTATATGGCCTGTTCAAATCCGAAGACGGTTTTTTAGGTAACACAGTTTCAAATAAAAATCAATTTAAGAGTAAAAGCAAATTAGGGCAAATTTATGGTAACTTTTCACCGTTTGGAATTTTTTTGTGGAATGTGATAAAACACTGACTGAAAAGTGAACACCCTACAAACGAGTTCAGTAACTTAAAGATATAAATGCATTGCATTGACCACGCTATGTTAAATGGAAATTATAAAAAACATGTCTGCGAAAAACTCCTGTGTGTGTGTGGGGTGGTGGTTCTTAGAGAACCTAATTAGCAGTAAGTGCAGTTTCGAAACCACGGCTCTGAAAGTTGGGTGTATATTAAGATTTAGAACCACCGAGCGGCGTTGAGTAATAAAATCAAGTCTTTGATGTTCATTCGAGAATGAAAAAAATCTTCTACTGACCAGTCCGTGTAGCCTGCCATTTGATTGAGAAAAAATTAAATTGGAATTACAATTTTCTTAAAATAGTAATAAACTCCAAGAAGTTACTGGGCATTTTTTCCAGAGCTTCACAAAAGATGTTCAATCATCTAAAAAAAAAAACTAAAAAACAATCTAAAAAATGAACATTGCTCATCGAACATTATGGTTATTTCAAAAAAGGACCCAAGACCTTTGACCCAAATGCTAAAGGTTCCCCAAATCCCATTCAATCGCCGTCCATTGCCGCGACGTGCGAATAACTTCCTGACGTCAAAACACTAGCAAACCTCCTAAAAACTACCACCCACTCATCAAAAACTCACAAACTGTGACGTCCTGACATTCAACCCTGACGTCGTTGGCCAAAAATACGCTCCACCAGAGAGAGGGCCATTCGCCTCTCCCGCCCTAGTCAATTTTTAGAAAAGAACGCCTTTTAACTGACCTCATTTTCCTGCCCCTTTTCGTGTGGATGTGTGCCTGTGTGTTACGTCATCTATGAAATTAAACCAACCAAAAATATTACATTACACGACAAGGGAGAGGCGGACGAGCCTCAAAACCGCAACCAACCGACCACTGGTTCGAGAGATTCTTCTTTCTTAGTCCGCTTAATGACACGTCTCAGCGTGACGAAGACGAGGAGGAGCACTCTTTTCCAAGAAATCGCTGCTCATTTAAAAAAACAAAAAAATTAAAAAAAAGAACAACAGAGAGACGAAAAAAAAAAACCTATTTTCTTTTCTCCAGAATTTCGCTAATTAAAAAAGTACTCCACTTAATGAACGCAAAACGAGGAGAAGGCGATGTGATCACCGAGTGGGGTGGAACGACAGAAGACGAGAAAAACAGAAAAACAATGAGTAGAGTAAAGAGAGATAAATATCGGAGCCAAACCGAACCGGGCACATGCAATTAAAAGTTCTGAAACGAGGCACTGAAGAGTGCCATTACCGAGGTGCACCATCACACGACCAACACCACACCCCGGGGAAAACGTGAAGGACTTTTGTGGAAGCCATTAGCACCTGATGCGTGTTTGGAAGCGATTTTTCGGGTTTATTTTTGGAGTTTGAGTTGAAGCTAAAAATACCGAAAACGAAAGAAACTCCTTTTTTCAATCTGCTTAAGAGATTTCAGTTCGACGGGGGGGATGATGGTTAAAGGATGGTTTTGTTTTTCTTTGGCACAGCAGGTTGAGGCATAAATTTCTGGTGATGATGGGAACGAGCGGAGAACAAGTGTGTTAAGTGAATTTTTCATTTTTTTGTGAAATAAAATATGAGCTTGTGAAGAAAATTGAAGACAGTTAAGGAAAAGATGTGGTGGCTGAAGCAAAAAGAAGTGGTGTGTAAGGAGAAGGAGAGAGATTTAAGTGAAATATGTCATTCCAGAGAAAAGGGGGAGGCAAAAACGGGTTAAAATGGAAGACTTTGACAAAGAAATGTGGGAAATGGGATACTTGGGGTGGTGGAGTGAAAAAGGAGACTTTAAAAATTGCGGAATATTAAATTTTGAGAAGGAAAGAGGGAATAAAAATGTGAAAATTTTAATTAGAAATAGAAGTCTTTGCCAGAGCTACTTAGATATGTTGAAATGGAAACCTAAAGCTAAAAAAAAGTCGTCCGCAAATCACAAAAATCAGCTAGAAACGAAATTTTGAGACCATAAACAGAATGAATGGGATGAAAAAGCATTAAAGTAAATGCAACATTAAATTTATGTAATATTTTCAAAACGGACTGATTGCTTAAGTGAATTGAAATGGAAAAATATTAAAAATGTTCACTAAGCCACGATCAGAAAAACGTATTTGAAACTAAAAACGTGTACGAAGTGAGATCTAAATGAGTTAGTTGAACATTTTATTTAAAACTGTAATAGATTCAAAATTTACAATTTTAACCTGAAGTTTAACCATCCATGTAGCCGTAGGTCTAAATGAAAAACAGACTAAAACAAATAGGTCTAGAAAAATCTGCCTAGTCGTGTTAAGCTCCGTGAGCGAATCAACTACAAAAAAATGGTCAGCGTAAGACCACATACAGGGCCAGAACCTAGCTTCTTCACGCCTCCATTATGTTGTGCGTGATATATTTTGACACATGTGGACGGGACCTACTGTTTCATGCCGGTTCCGAACGGCGAATTGAAAAGCTTTCGATGACAGAAGTACTCCAGGAGGATTGTTAGTCGTTCGCTGGAGGTGGGGCCGTGAAAAATGGTTGTGGTGTTATTTCCCCGAGCCGGATTCGGACCCAGGTATTCTCGCTTAACATTCCGACGCACTAACGATTAAGCAACGGCGCCCACTCGCTACAAAGCATCACATAAAAATTAAACGAGAAAAATAAAAATCCCCGTAGAAATCTGCTCTATTGCACTCTAGCTCAAACTCTTGCTCAAAAGCTACTCCCAAAAGTGGCTTTCGGGAAAGAAGTTCTGAGTATGAGAAGTCTACGAACAATATCAGAAGCTACCATGGGTACCGGGCCCAACATAAACTCGCCGGTAAATTGTCTTTGTTTCGACCGTTCTACTAGCTAGAGACTAAGGCGCTGCTGGGCTTACGTCTTTGGGTATAGTCACAAAGACGTTAACCCTTGTGTCTCTGGGAGAAATATTAGAGATCCCCCGACAATCTGCGTGGATTTTAGAGTGGCGGGTACAATATATTTTTTACGTCGTAGTACAAGTGGCTTATTGGCATTTCATTATATCATGGCTAACAATAATTATAAGATGATAAATTGTCTGGAAGTTTATAGTTACTAAGCAGATTTTGAGTACCATCAGAGACTCCTGTGCCTACACCCTCAGCCGAGCCATTTGTGTAGACATTAACGCAGTTAGGACTTCAATTACATCATGGAAAAATTACGATCAAAGAATGTCGTAGGCTTCAGGTAATCAGTATTATTTACCAATATATAGACATTATCGTGCCCTAAGCCTGAAGCTCTTGATCTCTTTTAGTTTCGGAGCCGACTTAAAGACGACAACAGTGTATAGTAAAGCTCAAGGGCACTTAAGAAATGAAATTTCGAGTCCACAACTGAAAAATGTTGCTGAAAACGCTTAGAAAATAAAACTAGAACCAGAAAATCTTTACGAAAACAAAAAAAAAACGAAAAGGAGACTATGGAACTAGGTCTTCAAAAATCTGGTTAGATCCTTCGAGAAAAAAAAAAGAGGCAGATGAATCTGAAAGTACTTTAAATTGAGTTTTTTGAGACTGCAACCTGGATCGCTGTCAAAAATGCAAGATTTAAACTGTTGGAATCATTCTAATGCTTCATTAGGTGTATGAGAGTAGAAAAGATGACGATGATGACACACGTCGAGCTTTAGTTAGATTCGATTGGCTTTAGAAAAGTTAAAGACTGCTCTAAGACAATGAAAAGATGTCAGTCTGAAATTGCGCATAATGTCACCAATTCTATCATTGTCTTAAAGAAGAGGATTAGACGAAAAAATGTAAAACCGTACAGAAAATGGCTTAAAGGTAGATTCTAATAGTCACTGAATGTCTTGACGAAGCCTTTAAGACGTCGGAAACATGGAGAGATATCCCAAATCAATGTTTAAATGGTAAAATCAAACACAAAATGTCTTTATTCACCTAGTTAAAAGGTTTAAAGACTGCGTACAGAATAGTAGAGGCGCACAAAAGCTGGGCTCTGCCCCACAATGTCACATACTTATTATTGTAAAGACCGACAAATGATTGATTAAATTTCAAGAGCAAAACATGTCTGTGCACTGAACGCCTTGTAGACGATTAAAAGGCGTTCAAAAATTAATTTCATAGTGAGTCTAAAGCGACTTTTAAAAAATGCGTCGATAGCGAATTGAAGAAAGAAAGAATATTTAGAAATTTCCTCAAAAGTCAATGCATTTGCCAAAAGACAAAAGGTTCCGCTAAAAATACACAAAGCCTGTTATCCTAGATTTGATCGCCTGAAAAGATATCGAAGACTTCAAATATATTCAAATCTCTCATATCAGTCGTGGACTTCTAACAGATCCTTTAATGTGCTCAAGCGTATCATATGCGGCTCCTACAAATTCACAAAAAACCCTAAATGCATTTCAAAACTTCATTTTGACCACAGCGCCCAAAAAAGAAAATACTTCCAGACTGCACAGTTGGCCTCCTTCACAGAGGTCAAAAGAGTTTCCCTCGACCATAACCACCTCCGAAATCTCCCAATTAAATGAAAAAATGACTCAGAAAATCTATTTCAAACCTTTTTTTCGCACCGAAAAACACAAAAAAGAACACCCCTCCGATAAAAAACGTTCTAACCACAAAAAACGACACCTCAACCTTATCAAAAGCAAAACAAAAAAAAATACTTTTTTTTTACAGAAACTTTATCGACGTCAATTAAAATTGATTACGAGGCAGAGTTTTTTGTGCGAAAAAAAAGGCGAACCACTGCTATCTCGTGTAAACACGGGGTAAGTTATTGTCAGTTGGCAGATAGAATCGCAAAACGCAAATAGAATTCTTTTTTTTTTTTTTAGTTTGAAATTTTAACAAAAGCAACTCGAGGGGACTCCTCAAGTGATGGATTAATTTTTTTGGTTTGCTTTGGATTCAAAGTCTGTGATGGAGGGCGGAGGTCTTGACTGTTTCTAGTGAAATAAAAAATGATTTAAGACTTTTATCTGAGTTGGAGATACTCGTTATAAGATAACTTTTGACGGAAATTAGAAAAAAAAAAAGTGGGAAATGGAAAGAAAGAATTTATCGGGTGCAAGTGGGGAGCGATAGAATCGACTTCCGGTTGTACTTGAAAATGAGTTTTTGTTTTTTGAGTGAGGAGAAGAGTTGAAGGGCATTTCGAAGGTGGGGCAACTTTCTTTTGCAGTTTGTGGACTAGTTTCGTGACGATAAATGTTTTTATTGTTATTGAGCAGACCTGTAAAACCTATTTTCAAACTATTTTTTTGTGGTTTCGCGGTCTACAGGAAAGCAAAAGGGGTCATGAACTTGTTTAATAGACCGAATCGGAAAGAAAGGCCGGACACTGAAGAACCCATTTGGCAATTCAGAATCTGCTAGCTAACTCAACTATCAGGCAACTATTGGAAACTTAGAAGCACCTCTGAACGTTCAGTATCCGAATCACTGTAAACTTGAAGTATTTTCCATTTATTTATTTATTTTAGCATCCCTAGGTCAACGTAACTAATTCAAAAAAATGAGACTTTTATGCAAAGAAAAAAAGCTGGGCCTTGCTTTTCAGTCGCCTTCTTAAGAAAAACTTTAGGGAACTCGAAAAAAAACTGACCTGCGACAAATTTACAGACATATTTATTCCAAAAATTCAGTCTGATGCCACCCAAAATAGTACTTTGAAAGAAATCGACGACGGGATAGCAGCTGCAGAGTCTGTGCAGAGAAATTTAGAAACCAGCATAAAATAGCACGTTGATGTGTGTTTAAGGGCCTTAAAAAAGTACAAGAATTTGTAAGACGTTAGTTTTGAACGTGTCTTTTTAAGACAATTTTTGATGTCTCATTTCTGAATATCATGATTTTATGACACGTCAGCTTCTTCAGGTTCGAAGAGTTGCATAGGGCGACTTTACGGTCTCTGATGCTTCTTCAGTCAGAAGGATTAGGCACACGTCAAAGCAGTTCAACAACTCGAATAAACAGATGTTCAACAGAACTGCACTCCTT
The DNA here is from genome assembly GCA_905187475.1 of Syritta pipiens. NCBI lineage: Eukaryota > Metazoa > Arthropoda > Insecta > Diptera > Syrphidae > Syritta > Syritta pipiens. Next base: position 11,144,733 of record LR994573.1, read on the forward strand.
CATCACATCGAACTGCTGGTCTGGACAGATGTCGTTTCCAAATGCATAATCTCTCGGACTACAAAAGCATTCGAGGCCTTAATAACGCAATCCAAATATTGGACGAAAATGAAAATACCTTTAAATGCACAGACACTGCCAGCCAGATAAAAGAGACGCAGAAACTCTTCTCCGTAATCGCAATCCGCCCCGAAAATTCATTTCTCGTCGCCACTGATCAACCCATAATCTTCCTATGTCCACTTAAGCATTTTTTGACTAAACTTTCACAGTAAATCGTGTCAACCACAGCAAACACGATCCACATCCGTCCCTAACCTTCCCCCCATCCCATCCATTTAACTTAACAACCGATTTACTTAATCATCATGATTTACTTCAAAACAAAAATCGACAACTAAGCTAAGTTGGGTGTTTGAAAAAACAAACAAAACAAAAAATTAATTTAAAAAAACAAGAAAAAAAAAATGCAACCTTCCAAAGGCCGTCGCTCGTTGTCGGTCGTTCGTAGTGCCATTGTTGTTGTTGTTGTTGTCGCCATCGTTGCCACAAATTAAGTCACGTGTAACCACACCGAGTGAGCACAGACCTCAACAACAACAACAAAAACTTCCAGCTGCCATGCCAGTTGGCAACCTTCGTTTCCAATCAGAAATGTTTGTTAATTGCTTCGGCGGATGGACTGGGGAGCATGGAGCCGGGTGTTAGAGGCGCGAAACGCAAGTCCGCGCAAACCCGATGATTGTTTTAGCCGCCTATCACTAGGCAGGCACCAGCCGCTTGTGTCGAAGCGCGTTTTTCTTTTTTTTTTTCGTTTTCTGTGCGCGCACGCTGTAATCATCGAATTACTTCACATTTCGCACGATTATTGACCGCCCGAGCGGAATTGGCGAGTGGAACAGAAAAAAAAAAAACTCAAATTTAACGCGTTTCGATGCGATGGCAGGAAATTCTGGGGCATAAGGGGAGTAACTGTGACGAAAATTTCATTAAAATAATATGCCTACACGGGAATTTTCTGAGGAAATGAGGGTAAGTAGCGGTTTTTTTTGGGACGCTCGTGGATGGGGAGAGACACATGTTTCGAGGGAAATGACTGGAAAGTGGTTAGTAATGGATTTAGAGGCGAGAATTAAATTGATATTTTGTATTCACACCCAAATTTGAGAAGGAAAAGGGTGGAAGACTTGTCGGGGACCCTGGATACATGTTGCTAGGAAAGATACAACTCGGTTCTGTTCGGAATTTTACTAAATGTGTGAGTGGTTTTTAAAAGAGAATCAAATCGGATTCCTGTCTTCAGGCTCAAATTTAAGACGAATAAGAGCTTGAGAAGTTGTGAGGAAGGCCAAAAAAACAAACATGTTGTGTGATGTACACAAAATTTGTGTTTAAGTGTTTTTTAAGAATAAAATTCAATTCAAAAAATTGTATTAGTAGCTAAATTTAACACAGGAAAGGGCTGGAGAGCTTGCAAAAGGCCTGGATACATGTTGCTGATAGAACTAAACATGGACTACACCTCAGTTTTGCTGAATTTAAGAATATTACGGTCTAAGTGTTTTTCAAAATAAAATTCTAATCAAAAAGTTGTATAAGCTCCCGACTTTGACAAAACAAAGGGCTTGAGAACCTATGAAGAGCCTTAGGCCTATGTTGCTAACAGAGCTACAGCTTAGTTCTGATAAAATTTAAGGAAAATAAAAGCGGAAATGTTTTTTAAATGAAAATCGAACTGAAATCTACCATTTGCACCCATATTTTGATAAGAAAAAGGGCTCAAAAAGGCTAAGATACATGTTGTTAAGCCATCAATTAACAGGCATCGGCTAAGCATCTTGTAAATCGAGGCGTTTTGTATCAAAACGAATAATTGAACAGTGTTATTATGACATTTAAGCTCTGATAGAAACTTCTCAAGCTGGTGTAGGCTCTTCAGATACATGTTGCTGACCTACGAGTCGATAGGTATCAATTACGGACTTATCCAACCGGCAAAATTAGCATTTTTTTTTTATCAAAAAAAAGTTTTTTTTTAAATGTTTTGAAAGGAAGTAAGATCTTTCCAACCATTCCAAGACGAGCAAAGGCTCTCTAGATACATGTTTACAAGCCACAAATCCGAGGTAGGCTTAGTCAAAGGGGTCAAATGGACGTTTTTAATGAAAGACTAAAGTTTATTCATATTTTCAATGAAAATCACCTCAATCAAAGACCAAGAAAAAGACCAACGGCTCCCAGACACTTGTTGCTAGGCTGCCTTATGTTCTAAACTCTTTGTAGCCCATCGCATGTAACAAAATTTGCCCTTAAAAATTTAGCACGACCTCAAATGGTCTCTCATCGTCCCCTATGAACCACCAAAACTCCACTGATACATGTTGCTAACCCATCAGTCCACGATTTTCAACCCTGCGATTTTCCATTGAGTGCAAATAAATGTTTTTTTTACCAAAAAAAAGTTGATCATGCTTTTAGTTAAAAATGCAACCGTCTCTAGCACAAATAACGAGTTGCTTGACTTCACGGTGATTCATAGTACATGTTGCTAAGTCGGCAATAGCACCAAATCTATGTTTGTTAGCTTATTTTGTCAGAAAATGAAATAAAAAAGTATATGATTGGAAAAATAACTATAAAAAACATTACTCCCTCCGACAACGCACTTTAGACGTATGTTTCTAAGCACCCTTATCTCACAAACTCCTTCTAGCCCATCGCATGTAACAAAATTTGTCCTCCAAAATCTAGCACGACCCCAATTTCAATAAAAATTGTCTGCCACCATCCTCTAAAACCACCAAAACTCCACTAATAGATGTTGCCAACCCATTAAAACCTCTCCCCACATTAAAATTCGCACAAAAAAAATCAACTGCACCCCTTTGCCACTCGAATTTCATAGAAAACTATGCCACCACCCTCTTTAACCACAAATCCCCCACCCCACCACAACACACACTCTACTCACATTATTCATTTAATAATTGAAACTACTTAACTGCCTCTAATGGGGGTATACAAAATGTAGGTTGCAACAATGAATCGCGACACCAAATCTTCCCCCCTCTCTCTCTACTCCTACCCCTCACTCAAATTACATAACCGTTGTCCATTTATTTTCATTTACCATGAAATTCCATTCGCGCAGCTGATGGATGATGATAGTTGACACTTGTCGCGGAATTTAATTTTTTTTTTTCACACAGAGACTCACCGCCGTCGTCGGTCGCATCTCGAACTTTTTTTCTTTCTGTTGGATACAAATTTTTATTTATTTTCCCCCTTCGGATTCGGGAACACAGAGAGAGGAATAAGATACGAATACACACGCTCGTTATGAATTTTTATTTTTATTTATTTTTCCTCAGTCGTGCAGTTGTTTAAATAAACCGCTAATAGACAAATGATATCAGTTGACAGAAAAAATGAAAAAAAGGAACGCGGTCTGGAGGCTGTTGTTGAAAGTCGTGCTCTCATTAGAGGGGCGCATTGTTGATATGAATTCGTTTTTTTTTTTTAGATATTAGCTCATCAGTTTTGCGTTTTTTGTTTTGTTTTTTTTTTTTTCTATCGAAGTAACAAGTGGCATTTCCGTTTTGGGAGGAAAAAGGAATCAAGACTGAACCACGAACGGAAGCGGGCGTCTGAGTGGCAATAGTGAAGAGCTAAAGGAACATTACTTCTGTCACGAAAAGCTTTCGCAATTCGCCGATCAGAGCCGGCAATGTGTCCCTGTAGGTCCCCTCCACATGTGTCAAAATTATAACGCGCACAACACAGTGGAGGCACGAAAAGTTAGTATCTGGCCCTTCATGGGCTGTTAAAAACGATGAAATTACCAATCCGAAAAGCCACGAACGAAAGCAGACGTTTCAGCGCCCAAACTTTAAGCCAGTTTCAGCTGTCTAAGGAAAGTTGCATGAGCAAAAAGAAATACGAAAAGTCAAAAACCAAAGCAGACGTTTCAGCGACCTATTTCGACTTATTTCAGCTGTAGAATGGAAATTCCAGAAGCAAAATAAGATCCAAAACGCAGCGGGTTCTAAGAACCGAAAATCTAGAAAATCTCACTCCAACTTCCGAAATTAAAGATCATTCTTTCGACCTGGCCTTGGCCTTTCAAGTTTCAATGCATTTATTAACACAAAAAGTTATCTTTGAATTACAAGAAATCGCCATTTAGGAAGAATTTTGTCGATAAGGTCGAATCAAAAGTGCGATAAACAGCAATTTTTCGATTTCACGAAACCATGGGGATAACTTCCCGGAATTGAGATAAAGAATCGACGACAAATTCTTTTATAGATACGTTTTTTTAAAAGTTATCTGCACACGGATTAGGAAATTGTTGCAATAAAAAGGGAAATTTTCAACAATTTACGGAAACCGACGGAGAAGCCAGGGGATTACCGGAAACGAAAGTTTGAAGAATTGCACGAGACAGGAAAACGAAGGAGTGGATGTTTGATTGAAACTAGATTTACAAGGACTGAAATCTCACACAAAGCCCTGCTAGAACGTCTTTCAATAAAAAAGTCGACTGCTTCTGACCAACGATTTGGACTAAGACTATCACACTTTCGTAGGACAAACAAGAAAAAAGTCTTCCAATCGTCTGAAATTTGTATGTATGCAACCAATGGTTTGCCTGGTCTTGAATAATTCGGGTGGTCTTTTTAGAGAAACGAAAAAGTTCTCTCTCTTTTTTAAAAGATCCCAACCACAAAATTGGGCAGCACTATGTCCTGATACAGCATCTCGTGATCGATATCAAATTTGAGTGACTTCTCTAGCTCTAGCCAAGAGCATTTCATAGAATTAGTTGAGGCTTAGCACATTTTATAAAAAAATAAGTTTTAAAATTGATCTTAAAAATGTTTTTAAAGGAGACTTGGAAGGAATCTAAGACGAGTTTTAGAATGAGACTTATTAGGATAAACCAAAAATTGGTTTTAAACGAGACCCTTAATAATGTCTTAACCTTTATCCATCTTTTTGAATCAGAAACAGTCTTTTTTGTCAAATGTCTTTTCTAAAATATAACACATAAAGTTTTGAAACTAAGGGTTCAGTGTTTGTACGTGGCTTTGAAAGAATGTTCAATGCGAGCGCTAGGTTCGTTGCCGTAAACGAAATCAAAGTAGAGTCACTTGGGTCAAAAATGACACGAGAGACGGATGAAGTTTAAAAGATCCCCAAAGAAGCACTAAAAGAGTGTCCTGAAAGAAGACAAAGAGACGTAAAGGCAGTAATAAAATGTGTCGGAAAAAGGCTGCTAACAAATAAAAGAAGGCCCGAAAAGAGGACAGGACTCTTAAAATCAGTTTTTTAAAGAAGCGCAATGGGTTAATCGGTTAGTGGGTCAGACTGTTAAGCCAGATCACACTGCTTCAAGTCCAATCTGGGGAAATAACACCCCACCTCCAGCGAACGATTGACAATCCTCCTGGAGTACTTCTGTCACGTATAAATTTCGTAATTCGCCGTCCGGAACTGGCAATAAACCGTAACCCTTTACATGTGTCAAATTATAAAGCGCACAACAGAGTGGAGGCGCGAAATGCTAGGCTCTAGCCCTCCGCGAGCTGTTACGCCATTTTTTTATTTTAATTGTATTGATGATGATGATGATGATTGGACGAAATCTTAAGGGAAACTTAAGAGTCAGCTAAATAGGAGACCCGAAAATTGCCTTAAGTATGTTTCAAATGAAATCCCAAAAAAAGTCTTAGAAGGAAATATAGTAAGAGTTTTGATAGGAGCCTTGTCTTATGGTTAAAAAGAAGTACCATCAAAAAGCGCCATTAAAGAAACTTTATGTGGTCTGAAAGGTAGTCAAAAAAAAAAGACTTAAAAGAAGCTATAAAAGTTGTCTTAAAACTTTTAAAGGAAGTCTTCCAAAAGAAGTCCTTGAAAATACTCTTAAACAGTCGCAAGACAGGCGAGCATTGTAAACAAAAATTTGTCGAAAATGTAGCAAAATATATCCAGTGTCTGTCCTTTGATGTAAATCATCACTACAAAATAAAAAAGCAAAGGCATGTGTCATAAAATCACAACTATTCGAAGCTGAGTCTCTAGATGCTAGCCCAGGTTCTTCGCAGGTTTTCTAAAAACAAAAATTCATCCCATAGAATGGAGTCTCTAAGATGTCAGATGTTTCATTTTCTACTGCAGAGCATAATTTGGTTTTCCTTGAAAGCGAAAATGGCCTTTTCTGATCTCAATGTGGGGTTGGGATTATTTTGAACGTCAAAATCACCCATCAGTCGGATAAAGTACACCCTGGCTATAGAAGTCTTCACTTTACCAATCCATCACTACAACCCGAACTTCACCACGACGAAGATCCCATGACCAGAAGCCCATTCATTTCATCACTTTATCGCTTCATCACATGTCGAAAATTTCGCCACACTTGTAACCGAAAATAATCTCGTGACTAACAATCGCCTCGAAGGCCGATGAAAACAAAAAAAAATAAAGAAAACAAGAAGCAGAAAGAATTTCAAGACCACTTGCCTCAATCGGGTGAATAAATCAGGCGTGTGATTCATCGCTGGTCAAGTGACGATGCTGAGAGGAGACTTTTGAGACTGATGGCTAAGCGTGACGAGGTGACGTCGGAGTCGAAGTGTGACGAAGACGAGTGTACGCTTTGATGACATCAGCCCAGAGGCGGAGAGAAAGCGACACTGTATCTAATTTTAGAAGTGAGCTTCAAGTTGGACTGAGGGGCGTGGGACTTCGTGAGAGAGAGGTGTTTCATACTGATGCAGCTCAGAATGGATTTCCGGGTACAGAAGTAGAGAGGCAGCTAAAAGAACGTTTGTTTCTAAGCAAATCCGAAGAGCCGAGTTGACTTAATGGAAGGATGACCATGATGAAGAAGAAACCTTTCAAAAACTTGCTCAAAGTAGCGAACTTGTCCCAATTTCTTAATGCATATTTTTTTACGAAATTTCTAACACGTATGTTCAAAATTTACAAAATTAAAATTTGTAGCCGATTTCAAGGCATTTTTTTGGTACGTTTACGAATCTTAGAGGCAAGTCGTCCCAATCTGTCCAGCAACGCTTTGATTTCTCTGTTAACAAATTTCAATTGAATTTTGGACATGTTCGAATTTTGCAATTTCGAACAGAATTTGTTAACCTTAATTAACTTAATAATTTGTTAAATTTTCAACTTGATTTTGAACACTCTTCATTTTTTAAAGCATCGTCTTTGAACTTGGACCACTTTCGGCCACAAGAGCCAAGCCATTTTATAATCGAAATCAAAATTTTCGAAAAAAAGGTACAGTACAGATTTAGATACAGTTCAGAATCATTCTTTGTTTTGTTTTGAACATTTGAATGGGTTTAGTCTGCCTATTTTATTTTGTGATGGAAATTTTGGCTATTTTCCATTTGAAGTTTTCAATTCCTTCTTTTCAATTAAATCGTTTCTAAATTTCCGGGCATTCTTAAATTGATTTTGAATGCTTTTTATGTGTTAATTTGGCTTCTTTAGCTTTAAACGCTCAAGCCAATATTTGGGAATGTGGCCAGACGAATCATGACGCGGATTTCAGGTGTGCTACAGCCACAACGGTAAGAGGCTCTCTGTCGAATATTTTTTTCGAACCGCAATTCCATATATTTTTATCTAAAATTCATATAAAAAGCTGAAACTTATAGACATCTTCTAGGTGTTTTCAATTCATATTTAAACGCCTTTCTTTAGCCTCGCATTGGAACTCATTTGCGTCTTTTTTAGTGCCTTCAACGAAGTTCAATCCCGTTTCAATCTTTAGCTTCATGCTTCTTTGATTTTTCCCAGCACATAATTTCCAATAAAACATTTTCAGCATTTTAATCTGAAATTCAAATTTGAACACGAATTCTGAAAAAGTCGACTTTAAAGCTTTTCCATTTTTTTTTTTTTTTGTTCAAAAACCCCAACATTTCTGATTTTTTTCTGCAAAACCCTTGAAAGGATTGAACGTTATGAGGCCCTGCCAGTTTTTCATCCGCTCCAGTAATTTCCACTCCTCATCGTTCTCCACCCAAACCACATCCTGATAAATTCAATTAATTAACCGCCTGTCAACAAAAAAAAAAAAAAAATGGAAACCGCGTTGCATCCCTATTCGACGGGGATTATTTCGAGAAGGACATGAGTGTGGGCGGTTTATTGGAAAATTAATCTCCGCAACCGCAGCTGCTGGTCCAGAGAAAAGATTGAAATGAAAAATTGTTATTTTTTTTTTTGCTTGTTTTTCATAATTAACAGCAAATTATGAAACACGACGCGCAATAAGCCCCGACAAACGCTGACGCAGGCGACAGCGCCACCCACGCCCGTAGATTGACCATAAATCGGCCTTTGAAAGGTCAATCGAAATTATCGCCGTCGCCGCAACGTCTTACGTGATGCATTCGAAGCACACACAGGCACACGAATAGACAGACAGACGGACGGGGAATTTTTGAGTAACCCTGGACGGTGAACATGAAACTTGAGACGAAGACGAAGAGGGAGACGCAGAGACATGGTGTCGGTTTGTTGCTTCTGCATTTTCCACTTTCACTGGAAAGCGAAAAGAAAAATCGACACGGCGCGAGCAGGGAGAACGTGCACGAGTTTTCTTTCGTGTTTCTGTTTCGGAGAGTTGCACATGCGATCGGACGTGGACTGTGGCGTCGGCGATGGCGGTGCCTGGCTCGTGGGCAGGGAGGGGTGAGCTCTGGCTGAGTGGCTTCGAAGGGGAAGATGCTTCATTTCTTTGTTTTTGAGCAGTAAAAGTTAAAAGAAGACTGAGAAAAAAGAAGAAGCCAATGTGTGGAATGCGAGTCGAGTGCTTCGAAGACGATGGGTTGAAGTTGCTACAGACCCGATCGAGTTCAAGGTCGAGGCATGAAACGAAGAGGCAACTCTCGTGATAAGACACAACTTAAATAAAAACGAATTTCTATAGGAGACTAAGTGTGCGTTTAACATCACTCTGAGGTCAACAAGATGAGTTACTGAGCGCTTTTCGGCCTCAACGTGGATCGCATCAAAGAGCTGAATTGAGAAACTTCTTCAGGAAGAGCTGAAACACGGTCTTGGCTTTTTTAAAGTGATAGAGATGCAAAATAGACACAAATTTCACTAAATGATCCACTCGTATAAAAACAACATCCAACAACAGACATCAGTGGGGTCTTTTTTTTCAAACTGCTTTCCCAATGTACCCAAAAGCTTAAAAGGTTTCAAATATTATATTTTAGACTCAGAATAAATAAATCTATGTGATTCTCACATTATTTAATCTTTCAATGATTTTTGGATAAAAGGTTATAATCTGTCATTTAGCATACTTAAAAAATTCCAACGAGTGACAAAGCTCCGAACTGAACTGTTTTCTGAGAATTCATGTCTAAATTTCGATTCCGCGAATTTTTTGGATGAAAGTGTTTATAACTTTGATTAGAAATTGTTTGTAGAGATTCGTTATAGCAGAATACGAAGTAGTGGCTCACAGTCCACAAGGACCTAACTGAGGCAGGGTGAAACCCCGCCTACCCACTAACCTATTGGCTCACAAGTTGAGAAGGTCAGTTAAAGGAACCAAAAGAGGCTCGAAGTCAAAACAGAGAACAACAAGAAGGTAAAGATAGTTTTAACAAATAATGAGGATTTCGTGAATTTTGCAATAAAATGTAAATTTTTTTTGATAGCGATCCCGCAGGATTGGCTGTTGTTTTGAAAAGAGACTTGGAGCAAAAGAGGCACAATTAACATACGAAAACCATTTAGAACTAATTCGAAAATGCCTATAAAATATATCCAAATACAGTCGAAGCCCTCGTAGTCGAATTTACACGGGATATCAAAATTAGTTCGAGTTCGAGGGATTTTTCGAAAAATTCGAGTTTGAGGCAGTTTTGACTTGGCATTGAATATTAAGGAATTAAATGAAAATATTTAAAAAAAAAAAAAAAATATAAGCTAAAATGTTTACTGAACTTTAAAGCAGTGTGGTAGAGCTAGTTGAGCCACTTTCCACTTGAAGTCTAACCAAATGCTTGCACTTTCCACTTGAAGTCAGGTCTAAATGCCAACGTAATTCTAATACAACTATGAGGCTACTTGGTTTCAGACCAGGCAAATTAACAATTGATCAGATCTTCACCCTTAGGCAGGCGATGGAAAAATGTCTAGAATTTAACATTCCTGTTTATAGACTTTAAAACCGCCTACGATAGCATAGCCAGGGTAGAACTTTATAAAGCCATGAGAGAATTAGGCATCCCAAACAAGTTATCAAGACTATGTAGGCTGACCATGACCAATATTTCAAGGCAAGTTAAGGTAGCCGGATTGCTGTCCAAACCCGACAAGATCTTCAATCGACTCCGTAAAGGGGATGGGCTAGCCTGCCTCCTCTTAAACCTGGCGTTGGAGAAAGCAATCCAGGACTCTGAAACATCAAGAAGAGGGACAATCGTCACCAAGTCTACCCAATTACTGGCTTACGCAGATGACATAGACATCTTCGGACGAAGTGAACAAGCTGTACAAAACTCCTTCATCCAGATCGAGCAGGTGGCAAAAAACCTGGGGCTGCACATAGTTGAAGGAAAGACCTACAACAGTCTTGCAATGCTTTTCAAATCTAAGAACCTTACCATGAATTCAACTGCTCAGTACTCACATATGGATCCGAAACTTTGGTGCTTAGCCAAAGGCACTCTGACCTCTAAGCCGCGTTCGAGAGGAAAGTTTTACGGCGAATTGTTGGCTCCATACGTGAGGAAGGACAATTCCGGAGACGGTACAACCATGAGTTGTATGAAATCTACCTCGAAGCAGATGTTATAACAAAAATAAAGCTCGGTAGACTCCGGTGAGCTGGTCACCTAGCTCGTATGAGCGAAGAGGACCCTGCTCGGAAAGTCCTTTGCGGTACAATTTATGGTACAAGACATCGACGCAGACCGCGCTTACGCTGGAACGACGACGTAGACCAGGACGCCCGAATCCTTGGGTTGCCCAACTGGATAGCGTCGGCAAACGATCGGGATAGGTGGAAGTGCTTGCTGCAAGAGGCCCGGACCGGACACCGGTTGTTCCGCCGATGATGATGATGAGGCTAGAATAAATGGAAGGAACAAACATCTGTGTTCTTTAAGAAAATCTGAAAAATTTGAAACATGTTATCGCAAAGGAATAATACTGTCTCAAATCCGCCATGTTCAAACGGCTTAACTTACCAAACTCGCAGAGCAAGTTGGTCAGTGCGTTTGATAAATTGATCCAAGAGCTTAAAAGTAGAAAAATGAGCTCCATAATGGCCAAAAAGCATGAATTTATAATGGAAAAATTTTATTCAAAACACAACAAGTAAGAAATAATCGCATGGTTGACTACAATGTCATCTTAATGACGAAGAACGACTTAAGGAAGACTTAAAGTGGAAGCGTAGACTTACACCAACGCAACGGCCCGAAAAATCTTCGAATGCACCCCAGACCGTCGGCCGGGTAACAGATGGCGCATTCAAGTTCAAATCAACCTGACAAACTTAATATGTGACACTGGAAGCAGCTAGGTACCAAGCCTATTGGAGAGGTTTGCTACGTGAGCCCCTTTACCACCCCAGATTGTATGGCCACCAGATAGGATAGGATGTAAGATTGTTTAGTGGCAGCCACAGACTGAACTGAAGTTTAAATGGCTTTTATGAAGCAATAGAAGTGCGAAGAAAAATCAGAACATCGATTCTTTTAAGGACAAAACGCATCACATCTATTTAAAATGCGCAAAAATGTCCAAGCCGCGCCTAAAATTGACAAAAAATCAGGAATGAAAAGTCCAAAAAATCAGAAGACGAATGTTTTTTTGGTAGAAAAATACCTTTAAATCGATGTTCTGATACTATTTTCAGCATACAAGCTCCCTTAGGGCATCAGTGGGGGTCTCGCATATGTTCTTTGAAAACCTCTTTACCATCCACTGAATGCAAAATATACGAAAACGACAGCAATGGCGTCACAACAAGGTCCCAAAAATCTATAAAGACCTCAAAACACATTGAAAGGACCTCTTACGACCACCCATTCAAAAAACTTTAGCTTACGACAATCTTCTCGAACATTTTCCAACCATCCTACGTTCACTCACCTGAAACGAAACAAAAAGGAAAAATATTTTGTTAGTTACAAAGTTCATGCTCGTGTCGCGATTTAAATTTCAAATGAATCACCGCCCCTCCATTGAGAACTGATTCACAGCCCACTGACCCACTCATGCGGGGGTGGCCGTCAAATCGAACCCCCAACCAAACCTTTCACCTTTATCATATCGCCACGATAAAAAAAAAAACAAACATTTCCGCCTGCTTTTCTAATTTCCATACAACCACACCACCCCCGACGACGTCAACGGCCCTCCCACTTAATCGAAGGGATTTTTTGTATCCACCCAAAGGATATGAAAAAAAGATGTTTCCCCACTTTTTTTGTTTACGAAACTGATTACGCTGATGACATTCGATGAATCACTCAAAGTGGCTCGTTCGCCTCACTTGACAACAAGTTGACTGCTCTCTGTGCTACCCACCCCCAACTCATTTATCCAACAGATGCAGAGATACTTTTTGTTCTTGTTTTGTTTTTTTTTTATCAGTGGAGCGAAAACAATTCACTCAGCCGCCTACCTCGGAGGGAGGGAACAATAAACTGGCATCGTTGTCGCCCACCCTCCCAGAGTGGCAAACAGACCCCCTGACGTCCTCCCCCATCCTCGACAAAATGTCAAAAAGTGTAAATCAATCTCCCTCGTGAGTGACACTCACCTGCGTGGGGTGGACTCGCTTTGCACGACCGCCGATCAGCGACGACGTTGAGTGAAAAACCGAGAGTTGACTCACGGAGAGACCGTGCTAATCGGAGGGAGGCCAAACAAAAAAAAAATCAACGCCAGAAACGGATCATTTGGGAAGATTTGGCTAAGTCATTAGACGCCGTCGCCATCATTGATTGATAAACAACGACAACGACGACGACGACGACGAAGAAATCACGTCTCTTGCGCAATGTTTACCTTGAGTCAGCTTCAGAAATGACGAAGAAAGTGCCGGGTGTCGGGTCCCAGAGGGGGGTTTTGTGCGCCTCCTGCTCGAGCCAGTTCAGCGCGGCGGTGTTGCGTGTCCAATTGGACGCGTGTGTGTGTAAGACGACAACTTTGGTGAGGTGAGTTCAAGAAACCTCTTCACGAAGCGCGGTTCCGAATGATTGCGTTTTTGGATTTGTTAAAGGAAATTAATGAAATGAGAGGCAGAAGGGGAGTTGGGGACAGCCGAGGAAAGGAATCGAAATCCAATTAGTGGAAGGCAAGCAAATTAACTCACGACCGAGTTGATTGCAGTGAAATCGACGGCGGTGCTGAGGGCGAGCGATGACGAGAATGTGCCGGAAATGTAACGAGGCAGAGAAGGCACGAATTTTGAGGCCCTTTTGCATGTGGGGTTGAGGAAAATAGAGGTGAAAAATCAAAATCATTTGCCTTTTGAAAGCATCAAGTAAAATGTAGTCTTCAGCGATTAGGACTTTGAAGTGTACATCAAAAAGAGGTTCTTCAAAATCAAAGCGTTTGCAAAAGAAACACTAAGCAGGCACCACCAGACACCAGACACCAGACCATATATTTTTTTGAGCACAAAAGTTTTAGTGCCGCACATTTCAGCCATCAACATAGCGTTCAAATTCAATAAAATGTGAAAAAAATATTGGTTAAGGGATCAGAAGTGAAAAGTGGGGCCGTGGATTGATGGTTAATGGTACCCGAGTTACAATCGAGTCCGACATAAACAATTTGCACGGCCCCACCTCCAGCAAAAGACTGAGGATCATCAGTCTCTGGTGTACTTTCTGCCATGAAAAGCTTTCACAGTTCGCCGTTCGGAACTGGCATTATATAGTAGGCCCAATTGACATGTGTTCAATTATACCGCACACAATACGATGAAGACGCGAAAAGCTAGGCGTCACCACTCAACGGGCTGTACCGCCACACAAAATCAGAAGAACAAAAATTTCAGTTCGATCTTTGAGGGTAAGGAAGCTCATATTTCGATGCCGGAGAGCCTGCCTCTTAGACTTCAAATTAAAAAAAAAATTAAGACGACGTTGATTAGATGGCCACTAAGTGGATCCATGGAAAGCTAAAGATTTTGAATCAAAAATTAAGAACAATGAGTTCGCCGCTGAATTACTTCGCAGCCATTTTTCCTCTCAACTCTTACTTCATAGACAAAGACGAGAACAGATTAAAAACTAAATCGCAAAACGGACGTATAGAATTCAACTAAGCCAAGCTTTAAAAGACAGAACTCTGATAAAACCATTTTGGACTTTGTGGAAGGTCTAAGGCGTTCTACACACACGAAAAGAGAGCAAGAAGCCATCAGATAAGGTCTTTTGTTGACAACGTACACTTCACATACAGGATGGGTCTACAAGAAGTCCATCGCTGGAACTTGAGCGTTAAATATTTATTCCATTTAGTTAGGACGTAAAGGTGGGGACATTTTCAAGAGATACCGAGACCCAAAAACAGTGGAGTGAAGGCAAACCAAAGAAGCCCAGAAGCTAAAGCAAGGAATTGCGATGAAATCGGTATCAAAACTGGACTGGCATTGAAGCCAAAGCCAATTTTCATGACAAAAAAGAACCTTCAGCGCTTACTATAAAGTGTGATTTTTTAAAAGCTATAGGAAAGTTTTTCAAAAAAAAAACACATAAAATTCAGAAAAATGCATGAAATCTTTATTTGAATCCATAGTACGGTCCATAGAATTAATTGTTTGAAGATTATTTCATGCAAATGTTGACCTTGACTGCGTTTCAAATGGTCCATCCGCTTAGTCCAATTTTGGCATACTCTTTCCAACATTTCGGCCGGTATCTCACGAATAAATGCTTCAATGTTGTCTTCCAATGCGTCAATTGAAGCGGGCTTGTTTGTATAGACATGAGCTTAACCATAGCCCCACAAAAAATAGTCTAAAGGCGTTAAATCGCACGATCTAGGCGGCCAATTGACCGGTCCCGAACGCGAAATAAAATGTTCACCGAACTCGCCTCTCAATAAGTCCATTGTTGCGCGTGCTGTGTGGCATGTGGCATGTGGCACCGTCTTGTTGAAACCACATGTCATGCAAGTCAAGCTCTTGCATTTTGGGCGAAAAAAAGTTGGATATCATCTAACGGTAGCGCTCACCATTCACAGTTACGTTACGATTCGCATCATCTTTGAAGAAGTACGGTCCAATGATGCCACCAGCCCATAAGCCGCACCAAACTGTGACTTTTTTTGGATGCATTGGTAGCTCTTGCAATGCTTCTGGCTGATATTCACTCCAAAATCGACAATTCTGCTTATTTACGTACCCACTGAGCCAAAAATGATCTTGACCATAAAATAGAAGAAGCGCGCGATGAATTTTCTTAACAGAGCACGCATTTTGAAAATAAAATTCAATAATTTGCAAGCATTGTTCGTTTGTAAGACGATTCATGGTTCAATTATAGACCAAACTGAAGATGTTTGACAGTGAAACAAAACACGAAACGTGCGTTAGCTGTTTAAACCAGTGTTGGCAAAAAGATAATAGCTAAAAAATCACCCTTTATTTATCGTGTTCTTAAAGACTATGACTAGAGAAAATGGGCGAGAAAAAATTCAGAGAGCAGTAGATATAATCGAAAAACTCTTTTACAAGTTTAAGTTTGAATATACATATTCTAATTTGAAGAACAAAGAAGTTATGAAAACATTTCCTAACCACAAAAACACACTGAGATTGGCCTACACTTAGGTTTCTTATGCAGAAATCAGAATAAAAGAGCGTTTAGCACGATAAGGATATAAAGTAGATATCGAAAAAGTCTTAATTTATATCTACATGTCAAATTTTCGAAGATTGTGGGCTTACACGAAAGTAAAAGCCATGCAAACAATTTTTTAAATTGTTTTAGAAGTAGAAGCCACACTTCCAAAACGAATAAGGAGCAGCTTCGTTAGACTGATGAAAAGCGTAGGAGCTCTGATGTCGTTCCGTCAGTACTCCAAACTCAATTTCTCTTAGCCATGTCGAAAGAGCAGCTGCAATAGTCACCAATAAACATGAATGCTGCAGAAACACCATAAAAAATGTAAAGCATCAAATTAAATTTTTTTGTGCATTAAGAGCATAAAGAAATCGGTTTGTCACTCCGCAACCATCTTTCAATAGACCAAAGTAGACAGAACTTTAACTTTTAAAAAAACGTAACGAAACAGTTGAGCTTCAGGGACAATTTCCCATAATTTTTGGAGAGTTTCAGCGAAAATGAAGACCATAGAGGTTTAAGAGAAACTTGAAAACAACGTTCTGGCGAGTGTATGGCGATAGTTAAGTCACGTAAGACTGAAAACAATTAGGAGAAAGCAAAAGTTCATTGAAAAAATGTTTTTGTGGTTAAAATTTGGAGAAAAAAGAGCAAAGATAAATTCAGAGACGTCATACGAGAAAAACATATCCTAAAAGAAAAAGTCGGAAGAAAAATCAATAGTGAAGGATATTAGATTAGAGCTTACTAGCAATAAAAAGCAGACCAAAACCAGTTAAAAATAAATTCCTGAAGTTTAAAAATTAAAAAAAAAACATAAAAACTTAAATTTTTGAACAACAAGATTTACTGGGCATGGGCCATAAAAAAACGTAAAGTGATCCCCCGTCGATCTTGAAGTTCTTTTACCCCAAAAATATTTAAACGCCGACCAGTCATTTAAAAACAAGTTTATTATGTTCAAAAATGGAAAATAAGAGTCAAAAATTCACCTACAACCAAAGAGATTGACTGAGAATACTCCAATCTGTTCCCAGAGAATCAAAGAATGATCACCTCCGTTCATAAAACGATTAAATCTGACCAAAGTCATTGAAAAACACCCCAGACGATGATCGCCCAGTCAGATGTCAACAAATTCCATCCTTTGAACACGAACCCACGGACGACCCCCATCTTATCAAAGTTTAGAGTGAAAAAAATCAACTTCGCGACGCGACTTTGACCTTCAGAGTGTCAAACTCAATTCAAACCGAAAACAACCCTCAAACAAAAGGCCGACTCTCACCAAAAACAAGCTCTGACCCGAGACTGGAAAAAATTCAATTCAATTAAGCCCGCCATCCAACCGTCGTAGTCGTGACATGACTCAACCCCATCATCATCACAAAAAAAAAAAAAAACCAAAAACACGCCAAACAACGCAAAACAAACGCGAGCAGCAACAACAACACCGAAAACTAAATCAAGCCAACGCCAATTGACGGCTGCTACGCGGCACCTCACCGCCTCAAGGACGTTTCTGGGGCGGAGGGGAAAACAAGTTACAACTCCGCGGTGGGGGGTTGCACATTTAATCACAATCACGGTAATCAACGTGACCGACCTACCGACGTTGTTGGAGTTGCGTCCAAGCGGCAGTCGGTCGGCTCACCGATCCGGTCGGTCCGGTTCTGCGGCGGCTCTTAACGTGTCGTTCGCCTCTCTCTCTCTCTGTCTCTCTCTCGTTCTTTTAAGCCGCGTTAATGATTCGAAAAGAGGTCGTCACTTGGGAGGGAAAGAAGAAAACAACAAGAATGAAGTCGTGGCGACCTCCTGGAGGACGTCACAGGACCGCCGCGCACACACGTGAAATGGAGTTTCTGTCGCGGTGGCTTTCTGGAGGATGGATGGCGCAGGAGAGCGTCACACACACGGCTGATCGGAATTCCGATTGCACAACGCATGACTAGACTGCTCTGGATCGTGATCCGTGATTGTTGATCATGCGCCGTGTGGCCCGAAAGACAATTTCGACAGAGAATTACGAATTCTGGGCAGGAAGATCGCGTCAGGGCCGTTGAGGTGAGGGAGCTGTCAGTGCACGGCATGTAAATGACGGTGGCGTCAGCACGTGTGAGCTTGGTTTCGCATAGCAACACGTGGATGGAGATGGTGGAGACTGCGTAATGTGACAGAGGTGATGGCTTCCGCAGAGAGAATGAAGATGGACCGGGAGAGGCTTGCACGCGGACGGAGTTACGCAACGACAAGTGGCGCCGATGTCACTCAGATAACTGAGGTTTGGCTATTCAAAAGATGGCAGTACTTAAAGGACAGTTTTGATTTAAAGAGTTTAAGATGGCTGACGAGCGTGTGACAAAGACATGAACACAAACGCATGAACGCACTGAATGAAATCAGCAAATAACGCGTGTTTCCTTAACGTCGGCCGCTCTCTAAGAGCGGCAAAAAGCCGCCACCAACAAAAAACCGTCTAAAGATCCTCCAAAGTCGATAAAATTTTTCTTAGCAGCTAAGGAACAAGGGAAAGTGCTTAACAGTCTTTAAAGGCAAAGGAAAAGCTGTTTAAAGGTGCATCAAAGAAAAAGAGGAAAGTCAGAGGCCATCATCGTCATCTTCTTGGCAGCGAGATACACTAACGGGGTCGCGGATATCAAAATCCCTTTAAAGTTGAAAACAAGTACGACATGAAAAACCACAATTAAAACCTTCAAGCACTCACGAAGCGTTTTCTACAAAAATCTAGCCCTAGAAAAGGTTTTCTACGAGACTCGGGCTTTTGTCCGGGGGTTGTTTTTAGTGCAAATTTATGTTATGACAGCGAAACTAAATATCAGGAAGATGATTTTCAATTCCCGACTTTCGTAAGCTGAAATTCGACCCTCAGTCAGTGCCTAAGGACAGAGTTTGTTCACATTTGAGTGTAGAATCGTCTAGGGTATTTCGGAGTTACTTTAAGTCAGTTTGAGTTGCTTTAATTAGGCTTGAGATTTACTTTCGAAAGATATCTACTCCGAGCGCTCGTTTTTAGACTCGTTTCTCATATTTTTCAACCTCGACAGCTCGTTCTTAAGACGCGTTTTTTCTGTTTTTTTTTATGACTTTTGAGTTCTAGTCGACTTGAAGATCATCGCGATCAACTGCAACCGTTTTCCTTCTAATTGTGACCTATCTTCAGAAAACCGTCCCTAAAGATCGTAGGGAGGGTCTTAGATCACATTTTTTGGCTCTTTTTCCCCATTTTTAAACCTCAGAATCCCTATTTCAAAATGCGTTTCTATAACTTTCATTGTTTTCAATCTTTAGCCGACTTAAAAATCAGTCGCGATCGAATGAAGATCATTTCTCTTCACAATGTGACCTATTTTGAGTAAAACTTTTCTTAAGATTATCTTAGATTTCATTTCTTAGCTCTCAAACTCTATTTTAAACCTCAGAAATTCCAATTGGAGATACTTTTTTATGCTTTTAATGGTTTTTGACCTCTAATTGATTTACAGATCACTTGCAATCCTCTCTGCATAAAGCTTTCTGTAAGGATCTTTTTGAATTTGATTTCTGTTCACTTTTTTTTTTCCTTTCCCAGTTCTAAAATTTGTTTCCTAGGTCATTCAGTCTCATTTTTATTATTCCTTGTCAGTGATCGGCTTATAGATCATTCGCGATCGATTTTTTCCAGCAATCCTTTCCCTTATATTTAAGTTTTTGTGCTGTTTCTTCCACTTTTTAACCATAGTCTCGTGTTTGTGTAATTTTCGTCGCCGCTACCTTATTTTTAGCTCTAATCAACTTCTAGATCGGTTACGATCGACTGAAGATCAATTCAATTTTCATTTTCAGTAGATCTCCGCTGAAAATGTTCTTTAATTTTACTTCTTAACTCGTTTTCTCTCGTTTTTGAACTAAAGAAACGCGTTTTCAAGGTGCTCCGATCAATTTTCGTTGTTACCGACCTCATGATCAGTTGAACATCACCCGTAACTTGACTGAGGATCAGTTTTAGGATTGTTCTGAAGTGTCTGGGGCCTGCTAAATTATTGAAACACCCAAAAACAACTCCCCAATCGAACAAGAAGTTGTAGAAAAGAAAAAAATTTCACATCAGCTGCAAACATCATAAAAAAAAACCTCAAAAAACCCGCAGAAGATAAACGACATCCAGTTGTCCTAAAATAGCCACAAAACTGTCTTTCTGAACCGCCTCAAGGTCGTTGTCCTTCACAAATCAAACAAATTCCCAAAAGAAATTAACAAATTAAGGTCACCAATGACCTTTTCACCCAACAACCGCTCTCCAATCCAGCCTACCGACCCGCTTAAGCCCCCCAAACATACGTTTATCTACTTCCGCATCCATTCTCTCGCTCAATACCCTTTTCTCAACTCTCCGTCGTCCTTGAAACTAAATTCCTAGGATTCAAAGGAAATCCCTTCATCCTACCACCCATCGCAAATCCAACCCCCATCCAAGTGATTAGCGTCCATTTCCATTGTTCGTCCCCAAAAGGGACACACTTCCTCTCGGACACAGAGAAAATCCCACCCCCCGCCACACCCACATCCCTCAAACGGATGCTTAATTTGAAATAAAAACATCCTCTCTCTCTGCCTCTCCCGCTGCCACCACCTCTTCATTCAACGAACGAGGACAATGAAGGGAAAAACTTTCTTTTTTTCTCTTCTCCCTCATTTCGTTTGTTTCGACGCTAATGGCCGCCAGCAGCTCGTCGGACACCCTTTCCGTCGTTCATTTTTTTTTTTTTTTTTTTCGTTTTTCTCTCCACAAACTAAAAACAATTCCAGAAAATAGTTGCGGGATACATTCCCGCAACGGTCCCCTCTCGATGGACCACGTATGGACGCCGACGTTAAGTTGACAATAAGGGAAAAAAGGAGGTGTGAGAAGTTCCTGTTTTATGTCCATCAAACTGTCGTCCCCACCTGACGTGTGACGGAAAACAGGTGATGGGCAGCGGCGAAAGGAGAGAAACGAGTCCTTTTTTTGCAACAAAACTGATGCAGGTGCAGGTGTTTTGATTTCATATCCTGTCGAGTGGAAAGTTTGTGGGAGAGAGGACGGCTGAGAGAGACGAGAAAGAGAAGCAGAAAACGAGATGAGGGTTTCCTGAAAAGTTTTTCTCTGATGACGGAAGGCAACCGGAAATGAGGTGTCGTTGGGATTCGTTTCAAGAGACTTCAAAAGAAGAGAGAGATAGGAGAAGGTCCTTCAGCTCATTGGCTTTCAATTCCGGGGGGAGGGGGATTTGGGAGACTGTGTGAAATGGGGCGCAATTGTGGATGGAAATTGGACGCGTCAAGTATTCAGTCGGTAAGATGGGAATTCCCAGAATTTAAAAAATCAATAGAGCACAGTAAAAGACAATCAACAGAAACAAAGAACTTCTACAGCCGACCACATTTAAAACGAGAATGCACTGGGTAGGTTTTTTCAAACTTACTCGTTCACCTGTGGAGCGCCTTGAACTGAGACTAATTGAGCCAAACTACAAATCTTTTTATAAAAGTTAAGTATTTGAAAAATCGTCTCCAACGGAGCGAGGCATAAGAAATAAGGAAGGAAAAGTTTCCAGTCCAGTCAAGGCCAAACGGCTCTCCAAAGCAAGGAGAACAACAAAGAGAACTCTAAGAATGTAAAAAAAAAAACGATTTATAACAAATACCTTTTCTCAGAAGACCGCCCAAGAAGGAGCACCTGGAAAACGAAACGCAAAATGAAAGAATCGAAAGAATCATGCAGAAGTCACTTAAATATTTCGCAGGCTCTTAGAGAAACGCTAAAAAAGCGTTTGGTTCATGGCATTGAATCCACAGAAGCCCAAAAAGAGCAAACTTCTGCTGGAAAACACAAGCAAACGTCGATTCCATGGTAGAAAGATATTAGACGAACAACTCGATTAGGGAGATTCCTCAGATGGCTTTTTGTCACCCGTGAGACATCGCCACGCCTTAACCTTGAGCCCAGCCCAAGCTCTGCCCTACCAACTTCTCTCAAGAAGCCACCTGTTTCAACGACCTTCACCCCCTACCAGCCTCGGGACAAAATATTATTTTCCCATCAAGAAAAAGCAATAAACTCACCCCCTGCCAGCCGAATCCCCATCCAAACAAAAGCCGCAAAATTCAATTTCATCTATCTCTCTCAGTCAAAGCACCCTTAATCTCTCCAAATATCCCGCCTCCACCCCCTCTCTCCCCACACTCCATCTTCATCTAATCTCAATTTAACGGCATTTCTTGAGCATAAATCTCGCATCGCATCTTGTCTTTCGTTTAACCCGCCATTACGCTGCGTTGATGCTGCTCCATCAAAAGGAGGTCATTAACCATTTTAATGCCCTCAAGGAAGTCGCCAGTCTCTCTCTCTCCCCACAAACACGCATGTGTCTGTGTGTGCTTGAGAGTCAAGTGTGTTCCACTTCAGAGTCGAGTCCGAGAAGCCGCTCAGCACATTTCAATCAAAAAGATACAAAAATCTCTTTTTTTTTTCTCTTTTCTGAATGTGGATCAAATAATTTTTGAAAAATGCAAAAAAAAACGACAAAAAATTGAAAGTCACGCTCTGGTGTCTTGCCAGATGATGATGATGATCATGACTCTAAAGCACTTAGATACAATTCCAACAAAAAAAAAAATCAAATCAGGGTCAATGTATCTGAACCAGTGCCATGTGTAGATACAAAAAAAAATACGAAATTACTCAAATTGATGCCATGGCATGGCATGAAGATGCGCGCGAAGAAAATGAGCGAATTATCTGTTAATTGCTTCTTCTTCTTCTTTTTGTATCTGCGCATCTTTGTATCTTTTTTTTCGTCTATTTGAAGAAGAGTTAGAGACCTGCGTGAGGAGGATTAATGGTTTTCGGATTATGGACGACGACGAGACGCAAGTGCATGGTAATTCGAGTTTTAAGACGCTAAGTGGGTCTGTGGCACACGAGCGAGATGGACGTTGATGGGGTTCGGTCGGTTGTTGGACAACGGAGAAGGTCAGTGGGGGATTGGAATTTAAGTTCGAGTTGAAATTGGAATTCGTACGCAATTGAGGAGTTTGTTTCGAGTGAAGAGTGGAAAGTGAGTCACGGGACAAGAAGTCAACGCAAACTAAGACGAATCTGTGGTTGAAACGGAGAGCGAAAGTGAGTTGGGGGTAGATTGAGTTCGTGCTTTTGACCCAGAGAACTGTTAGAGGCTCCAAAGAGCATGAGACAGGTAAGAGAAAGGAAGGCAATTTTGCTTTAGACTCACCGAAGAATCGAAGGCAGATTAACAACGACACAGTCTCGAAAACATTGGTTTGGAAAGTGCATGGTCCTGCAGAAATTTTTAGGTTACAAATGAAGACAGTGAATGGGAGGAGACAACTTCAAAAGGCCTTCAAGATCCAGAGGACTACTCAAAAACTCTTAAAAAGCTCAAAAACAAAGTCGGAGCTCCCATAAGCGCTGGATTAGACTCAAAACGATTTTTTTTTTTATGTAAAACCCAGTTTAGACTCAAAACTAGTTTTTTATGTAAAAGACAAAAGCGGCAGTTATAGGGCGATAACGAAGACAGCTAGAGCACATCAGATAGCTCAAAATTCGTCAGATCAGATCTAGAGGACTACATAAGAACTCTGAAGCAGCTCTACCAGGAGACTAAAATCCTAATAAACGATGGAATGGACCAGAAAAACTGATTTCAAACTTTACCGACAGCTTAGACGGTTTAAATGAGACGTAAAAGGCTCAAATTGATTTTAAAAGACAATTTCAGTCTTTCGAAATTTCGCATTTTGAGATCTCCAGAGACGCAACGAGCTTCATCAAGAAAATTTCACATTTCACACGCGTAAACGTCGAAATTAGGGCTTTTTTTTACTTTTTTTAAGGCTTTAATCTAAGACGGAAACATACTCAAGACAAGGATTCTAAACTAAATTTTTAAAACCCTTCGGCTAGCTTTGAATCCAAGCACTCAGCCAATTTCAAGACCAGGATTCGAGGGTCTAATCCTTTAATCAGGATCGTAAACAGAAGCTGAAATCTCAATGCTTAGATTTGCATCAACAATGATCAAGGCTCTACAACGACCTCGAAACGACTTCGAACCGAACTAAATCATAGGTGTAATGTCTTTGAGAGAAATTATAAAACGCAGAGCATACAGACGAAGTGGGAGAAAATTGAAGGACACAAACATCGATGTACTGTCGAGCCTTATAGCCTTAAAGCTCGAATGTTTTCATTTTTAAGTCAAAAGAATCTTAAAGCAACTAAAAAACAAAGAGTTGAAGCAAAAAATACAGCACACAGCGAATTTCCATTCTCTAGTGTGTTTGTGAAGACGATGAGAGTTGTTAGACGTGCTGAAACGTCGACAAACACCCTAAACAAATTGTTGAAGCTTAACTCGTTTAATTTTCAAGTGAAAATAGGCTTAAAATAAGAAAACAATGTAAGAAGTTACACAGAACTGACTTGACGAAGAGTCATTGCAAGAATCGTACCTTGCTTTTGAGCTCAGCATTTTTAAGGCGCCGCCGACGACTGGGACAGTTTTAGAACGTAATTGAACATAGAAGAACTTCAAATATGAAGTTTTTTAGCTTAAATCTTAATATTGTCGGGGAATGAGAGGTACGGATCCGAACTTGAAAGTGGGGAAACCCTACAAACGAAGTCTGACGAGGAAAAGATAAGTGCACGGTAGCATTTTATTAATCAGACTGAATCTTTTTGAGACAACAATGAAGGTTTCAAATTTTCAGCTGGATATTTTCCAGTTTGACTTTTCCGGCGGTATAAGGAAGCTTTTAAATTTTCATTTAATTCTTATTTGATTCGAAACCGAACTCCAAACGAAGGCTTCTGGGATGTGCCTTAAGAACAAGACTGCGAACCAGGATTATGTATTCATCGCAATGACTCTAAAAAGCAGAAAAGGTCACTAGACAGCGTGGGACTAAAGAAAATTAATAACGTAAGTACAAAAATGAAAATTAGTGAACATTTTTAAATAAAAACCTCCAAATCAAATGTGAATAAACCAAATTAGAGCGATATTTGGTGCAAAACGAAAAGCATTTGTACAAAAATAAAAATGAAAGGAAGAAAATTCGATCAAAATTATGAAATTCGGAAGAACAAGGACGAGAATTTACGAAAATGAGAACTAAATAAAGAAAATTGAAACAAATTATAGACAATTAGAAAGAAGTGCAGAAATTGGGACCAAAATGAGGAATTTCGAAGGAAAATCTATAAATTTGTATGCACAAATGGGCTTGGTTCCCCGGCACTGTCTTTTATTCGAACATTGTACCTAAGTAAAATAAAAATAAAAATGAAAAATTGCATGAAATAAAGAAAATTTTAAAAAAATAATGAAAATCCAGGGAAAAATTAAGAACATTTGAGCGAAATGAAGAAAATTGTAATGTTTCAAGCGTCTGCAAGAAGCCACAGTCGCACTCAGTCCTGATTTAGCGTTCAAAAGATTTTCTCATTTCATTTTTCTCACAATTTCTCATCCAGATTCGAAAACAAACAACTTCCTGCCTGCTGAAAATCAACCCCATCAACTCCTGCAAGTAATGCCACACGACTTTTCGGCATGTGAATCAAAATAAGGCCTCAAAGTTTACTTATTGATCCACCTTTATGGACGACTGGGTGGCAAAAAGACGTTCATTTTTTCTTACAAACGACTGTGATGGATTTCCAACCGATTTTTTGACATTTAAGTCACGATTCAGACTTAAAATCGATAAAAAAGCTTAGGAAAAGACTAAAATCGACTCAAAACCCACGATTTCGACTGATAATCGCCGGAAAATCGGCTAAAAAAAGACGTCAAATAACAGAAACCTCACTATTTAGACTCCAACTCTACTGCGAATCACTGGAAGGATCACAATCTACTCAAAACCCACAATTCCAACTGTCAGCCGGTCCCGAAGCTCTGGAAATGAGTACAATCGTCACAAACCCTCACCTCAAGAAACCTCAACAAAAAACCACAACCGCTTGACCCTGCCACAGACAACCAACTGACCAATCGCCCCCACGCGTTTGACTTCTTCCTCTCGGCGTTCCACTTTCGAGTGTCAGTTGTGGTTGCAAGTTATGAACCATTTCGAGCGATTGAGCACCACCCCTTCAACACCCTCACACAGGGTTTGCAGTTACGTCACTTGCATTCTACGTGCATCTGTCATAAGCAGCTGACCTCCGTCAGTGCACATTTGGTCACCTGATTTTTTTCTTTCCTTCTAACAATGAAGGCGAATTCCGCTTTCCCGAAAACAACCCCCAACAGGGCTTTTCTTTCAGCCACCCCCACGCCTCTTTCGATTTTCCTCTCGAAAGGCGTATCATAACTCAATTTCATCGCGCACGTGAATTCTGCTTTGCTATTCAATTTTCGATGTGTGTCTCCCTCCCACCCCCTAATCGTCGTCCTAGTAGTCAACTGTCGACATGGCATTAAGGGCGTGGGCTGATGAACTGCCACATAAGAGGGTTACTATCCCATACACACACACGCACACGAAAAGGGGGATGAAGAAAAGCCCTTTTGGTTGGGTGCTTGTGAGAAACGATATTTAAATTATGAAAAGGAAAATTCATTCGTCTGATTGTTAGAAGAGGTTCGGGGAAGGCTGAAAGACGACTCTGATAAAAAGAAAAATCCCTCACACACTCACACGCACACATTTCTGGTCTCAGATTTCAGCTGCCGGTATTGATTTTCGTTTCGCACACACTCAGCGACGAGCATGCGGCAATAATTTCCAATCTTGGAGGGTGGTGGAGGTCGAGGAATGGAGCGCATTTGGCTCCAATCGACTGGGCGGGTGGCGGTGATGGGGTGGGGGATGCTTCCGGCAGCCGCCGACGGGTAGGCGGTAGATAAATATATTTGTTGACATTAATTTCTTCTCTTATTCTCTGCTCTGCCTTTGAATTAATTCAGAGAACAACCAAAAAAAGAAAACGAGGAAAGAGATTCTTTTTTTTTGAATGAAACTTTGGGCGTCTTCGTGTTTCGGTTGAAGACGACAGGAAGTCTGGCGCGCGAGAGTTTATTTTGGATAATAATGTGGTTTTGGATTTTAGATTTTGATTACACACACTCACTGATTTTGAATTGGGATAGATGTGGAGGATTCGTTAGGCCCCTCGACATGTGGATGAGCTTTTAATTTATGGATGGAAAATTCCTTTGGGACGGTTTGGGGCGATATGGAGGCACTGGGGGGACTTGTGGAGGACCAGAAATCATATGGAGCGTGAATGACGACGATTTGAAGCGATCCATGACTTAAAATGAACCGAAATAGTACGCTCCGGCAGTAAAGTGGAAAACGACTTCAAAGTCACGAAAAACGCACCACAACTTCTAATCTCCCTACCCAAAAAGTTACACAAAATCTTCCTTAAACCAAAACTTGTCCCATGAATAACAGAACAGCCACCACAAGGAACAACTTCTCACCTTTCCAACTATCAGGACAACCAACTAATCCACTGTCTCCAAGAGAATCCCACAAAATCCACGGAATAACAAAAACTTCTCTCCAAAGCAAGCGCATCAACTTCCCTCCATGACCTTGACACCCAAGCGCCACCGTGCCACCAAAAGGAATGCAACTTCACGCACGTCGCGCCTCAACTCGTCGCCAAAAAAAGACAAAAAAAAAGAAGTTTTTGCACAACAAAAAACTTTTAATTAATTTAATCCACTGATCTACTTTTTCCTTCTCTTTTTTTTTTTTTTTTGATTCCATGCACGGAATACATAATTAATGATTCGACGCCCCTGTGACCGGGACGGAGTAGACCTCCAATCACACGCATGCAACACTCGCAGAGAGAAAACCTTCCCAAGTGCAGGTGGTGACAGAGTTTGGATATTAATTACCCGCCGCGGAATTTCCTTCAAAAATTCCACTTTCTGGAGGTTAAGCCGAAGGTTTGAGCGGAAAATTTATTCAAATTCAAATTGAGTCGCATGTGGTTGAGGATTACGCCAACGACTTGAGGTAAATCCGTCGACGCCATCGTGTCGATAAAATATTCAATTTCAATTAACTGAGGAGGATCCTGGGCACCCTAAGATGGGAGCCGCGCTACTGGTCGACGATGCTCAAACACACAGAGAGAGGGACAGAGACCCAAGGTCTAATTGAATACATCCTCATTAATCAATTGTTGCAGTGGCTGGAGGTAGGGTGGCTCTGCATCCTCCTCTGCTCGGGTAATCCGCAGTGAAAAATGAATCCCCCATTCTATCACTCGAGCTCATCTACGCATCAGGAAGGCGGCTAATACTTGTGACCCGTATATTCGGAGGCAACACGACAGAAAAAAAAGTCGATCACACGACGAGAACAAAAGCACCCAAAATTCACCAACCGACACAACAAAAGATAGACAGATACCGAGAAAAGAAGAAAAACTAGTTAAGTGACCTCGACGAAAGGAGAAAGAATCGAAAACAAAATGTGAAACGAACACAGGCGCAGTTGGCGACGATAGGACAGTGTTGCCAACGGGTTCGGAGTAGAATCTCAACTGGCAGTGGGAACGACGTTTCGGGGATTCGGTGCGGAATCAATTTCGGAATAGTCCTCGGGCGGGTCTCATCGCGGTCAAGGAGAAGTTCAATGGACACTCATCGGTGGAAGTGGCTTAAGAGGCCCCGCAGCAAGCCAGCGGCTAGGCAGGTGTCTGTCAAAACGTGAGAAAGTCGAATTCATGTGAACCTGATCGTCGGGGAGAGGCTCAATTGGAGGCACTTGGGGAGATGATCTCCCACCAATCATCGACCGTGACCGAAAGGCGAACAATCGTCTGCTCCTTTTATCACTTGCCAATTGAAAAAGTCTTGCTCCGAACGTTGATTCTTCAATAGTTCAACCTTTCAGGAAACTAAGGCTCGTATTAAAGCAGAAGTCGTTGATTCTTCGCTCGCGGACAAAAAAGGCAAAGATCGTACACATTTTGAAGTCCATGGTCGATGCCACGACAACCTCTGATGCAATTAGAAGGAAGTTAACGAATACTTTTCACTACAATCAATGGCTTCTATAAACAAATGCCTTCTATTTAACAAAAAAAAGTTCTTTCTTGACCTTCATCGTATAGTTTTACTAATTTTACTACGAAGACCCTAATAATCAATTTATTTTTCACTAAATTCAAATTACACACAAAAACTAAGATCAATTAATTTTGAAACTATATTCAAAAAAAAGACTGCCTCTGGCTTAAAAAGACCCTAAATGAGCTTTATAATAATCTTAAACAGTCCATAAACATCAACCGAAACTACACAGTTGAGATCTATGGAAAAACAAAGCAACCCCGAGTCAACTATACTTTTATTAACAACTGTTTTTTACTTTTATTAAACACATTTTGAAAATTTGGTACATTTAGGTCAAAGCGAGGCCAGTTGTGCTGCCAACCCTGAGTCAAGACACTTTCACATTGCCAGAAACGCCAATATCAACCAAAGAATGTGTAGACAGAACCCCTTAAAATAAGACCTTACCCTTAAAATAAGACGTTATCAAAGACTACCAGCCACAGAAGCACAAAGAAGATTTCCAAATTCCAAATACCAATGAAATCTTTTCTCTCCTTTTCAATGACCACTAACAATGGATGCACGAGAAAGTTATTCAGCCACTTTTGTACCTTAAACAAGACCAAAAAATTTCCACAATAGTTTTTAGGACTCAACAACTTTTAATTAAAATAACTACTTAACTACTTGGAGCATTTCTTTTCCTTTAACCACCGACGAGTAAAGACATGTACAGTACGCAACAAAAAGAGAGCACATGACATGATTTTCTAAGATTATGGAGGAGGATGAGTTGAGATACTGTTTTCATCGTTTAAGTGTAATTCTCCCTCCATTTCTCCTAAAGAAATAAGGAGGATCAACGCATTATTAGTTTTTATCATCTGAAATACCGAAACTTTCTACATTCAGCTTTTTAATTTTTTTTTTAAAAAAAGTGCTATCTTATTGTCGCGTCACTTATGGTGCTTACACTACATATTGAATTATCTTATTTTATTTTTATGCTCTAAATTGTAGTTCGTTGCTATTTTTAGCTTTAAGGTAAAAAAATACGAAAAAAGGTACATGTGCTATCTTTTTGTGGCGTACTGTACATGTCTTTATTCGTCGGTGGTTAAAGGAAAAGAAATTCTCCCAGAATCGAGTCCCATTTAAACGAAAAAAAGCCACAATAAAAAATTGCAGCTAAAAGAATCAATGACTCTCCAGAACCCTGATCATTGCAGACCATTTGCAGTTGACATCAATTTGGAAACCACCTGAATTTTCTAAAAAAATATACCATGACTTTTACATCCCGAAAACAAAAACTCTTTACCAATAGCTATGCCATTTAAAAAAAAAAAAAAAAACGTAAGCCAAGATGAATTCGTAACTTGCATCTCAGTATACAACGACATCAGAGGTACAAAAATCAATGGAAACGCATATTTCCTTATTCAAATGACTACCAACAACGGAGGCATGCACTTTTCGACTTTTAATCTAGATAGGGTTGCAACTTCGTAGAAATTTATAAAAACCTCCTAACGCCTCTGATGCAAGTCCTAATGGGAAATCAAATTGAAGTAGAACAAGCCAGTGGAATAAGAAGACTGATAATGACCACAAAGGCTCAATCTATTGAATTCTTCACCCAATGGGAGGCTGAGTAATTGCTCTCGAAACTGAAACGGTCACCCAAACTCATCGGGTGGGCAGATTAGGGTTAAGACTTGTAATACTTGGTCCTTTATGTACTTGCAGCTCTCTCAACTCAAAAAAAAAAAACTCTGATACGCAAAAATGATTCCAATCATTTTTGGTATCGTCTCAAAAAATGTCAAAACCTAGATCAGTAGTATACCCAAAACTTGGGCCACCGTATAGCGTCAAAAAAGAAGGGAACACACTGATGTAGGTTTGGACAAGAAGTTAAAGTCTCCTTCTCTTTTTTCGTTGGAAACTCGCAAAAGGCCGACGCAATCAGCAGCCAACAGGAATAAAAGAAAATAAACTTTTAAAATAAAATAAATTTCTTTTAAATTTACCTTACCGCAGTTTATAATTTTTTTTACAACAGTAGATCGCTAGAGAAGCAATCAATTCGTTCTAAATCGTAGAATAACCATTTCTGACCTCTTCAGGCCCTAAGAGGGAATATTTTTATACATGTGGAGGGAACCTTTTGTTTAGTGCCCATTCCGAACGGCGAATTGCGAAAGCTTTCTATGCTAAGAAATCCAGGAGGACTACCAAATGTCTTTTAAAAGGTGTCTTCGTCAGCATTCAAGCCAAATCAAGCCAAAAAAAAACCACAAAAAGGTGCAGATCCTTCTCTAACTCTGAAATTTCGTTACAAACGAGTTGACTACAAGCCAAATGGTTGTTTATAAATCTTGAAGAAAGAATAAAGGAAAAGCACGGAGCATGTTCGTTCTACAAACGTTCAAATCAGCTTTCGAGATCAGCAAGTAAAGTAACAAGTAGGATCTGCTCGAGTAAAATACGCTTCCGAGTCAGCACGGTCTTGATTCGAGCATTCGAGCCGCCTCCGACTTGATTTAACTGATTGAAAAATAACTGCAACTTCCCCACCTCACTCCATTCATTTTGTTCCACCCCATCACAATAAAGACACAACAGCTGTGTAAATCAATCATCATCGCACCTGCGCCACACTGAAAACGTTTTCCTTACGTAAGTTCGTGACTAACTTCCACTTAAGCTGACTATTAGTACACGCCCAAAAACACCAGTTAGGCATGTGCCTGACTAGTGAGACACACTAGCTTGATATGAAAATTTAGATCTCTGGGAATCTCAGAGGATTAACATTACATACATGGATCATCAAAAGATCCTTTAACCCCATAACACGAATTATTCGCTCTAGATTCTTTACGAAATCCAAATTACAAAACATTTCACACACTTTGCCTTAAATGCATCATCTATGGATCATTTCGGATCAAAAATTGTCTCTGTGATTACATTTAAGCACCCATCACTTCCAAAAAGAGAACCCAAATTTGTTTAGTTTATCCGGGTTCATCTTTAGTTATGATTTGACATAATGTTGAGGTTCCCTTGTCTCACAAACCTACAAAAATGCTCAATTAATAGCCTTGTTTTAACTACACAGGCTTCAGAAGTCTCCGGATCTTGCTAGCCTTAAAGATTCTACGTTTCTTTCCGAATACAGAACTCCAAAAAAAAACTTTCGTAACATTTTCAGTCTAACTAACAAGTTTTCCCTTTCGATTACAGAATCTTCTCCAACATCGTCGACCGTCTTCAACCTCCATCACTCGTTCAAGAATGCAATGCAACTTCTAATTCGACACGTTTCTTCTTGGCCAACCTCTGCCGCAGTAATAAATCAAAAATGCATTCCATGTTCCAAAATGAGCAGCCAACAGAAGAGGAACAACACCGATGACATTCAACCAGCCAACACACGAGCCAACCTACTCGCCAGTTGATGATGGTGGCTGTGAGGCAATCGATAGTAAAAGCCACTTTCTGACTCAATCGAAGCCAAGTCGGAGGAGGAATGGAAACGAATCTCAATTCGCTAACAGCTCTGGGGCAGAAGGTGTGACGCAATCTGGAAACGCAATTTAGAAAAGAGAACCTCGAGAAAGAAACCCGAGTGGCCTAGCCTAGAGATTCTTGTGAATCGACTCATTGTCTTTCAAGGACACAAATAAATAGGAAAGCTGTGTGGCAAAAAACGAGTCACTTACTAGGCCCTTGTGAGCCCTCGTTAGAAGAAGGGAAGCGAAGTTCGGTTCATAGGCTGGGACAGGGCGAACCCCTTCTTACTTAGTAGCTCCTTATAGACCCTCGTTTATGGTAACAAAAGACCATAAATATAAGAAAAAACGGACTATAGTTGGAATGAGAGGCTAATGGCTACTAATTTGTACTAGGGGGGACGAATGTCCTTGGGGATGGTATCAAAACAAACCTCAAAAAGCCAGTCAACAACCCAACTAAAAAAAGGCCGCTTCAGGTTTCCTGGAAGTTCTAAACAAAAGCAAAAATAAAATAAATAAATTGTCGGCCTAACAGCCAATAAAGGACCAGAGCCTATCTTCGCGCTTCCACCTTGTGCGCGATATATTTTGACACATGTGGAGGGGACCTACTGTTTAATGCCGGTTCCGAACGGCGAATTGAAAAGCTTTCCATGACAGAAGTACTCCAGGAGGATTGTCAGTCGTTCGCTGGAGGTCGGGCCGTGAAAAATGTTTGTGGTGTTTTTTCCCCGAGCCGGATTCGAACACAGGTACTCTCGCTCAACAGTCCGACGCACTAACGATTAAGCCACGGCGCCCAGCTCGTGTTATGGAAGCGAAGCCAAAAATTAATAAAAAGTCCTACGAGCTTCAGAAAAAAAGGCATTGGACAAATACACCTCAAACAAAGGTGGATACACCTCAAGGGCCTTGGCCTAAAAACACTCTGTTAGTATAGGAAAAGAAGTATCCAAGAGCAAGAAGAGACACTGGACAAGCGCTGATCCAAACGCTCGTCATTGAAAGTGGGTAAAGCTTCCTTTTGACATTCGCAGCCCTATTTCTGGTTCTGGAAGACTCTTCAATGTCTTAGAGTCTTTGCAGACAGCTTTCAGACAGACCACAAAAGGGCTTAACATTTTGTATTTCAAATGAACTTTTTCCAATTTAATAGAACGTCTTTTGAAAATATTCAGCTACCTTCATCATCACCATCTTGTTGACTGCGTATTGCGCTAACAGGCTCGCGATGGTAAAGCACGCAGAAGAGATCTTCAAGCAATTCGATCCACCTTTAAAATAAAAAATTAGTGAAAGGAAAAATCTAAATGGGCAGTTGGCAGCAGTTCAAACAACAGCCTCAGGCTCAATCAAAACTTAAGACAATCAAAAAAGGTGTAAAAAAAAAAAAAAAAAATTTAGACGCCTTTCAATGACGATAAACCATAAACCCAAACTTCTGAACACATGGTGTGAAAAAACCCGACAAGGTGAACCACACGAATCCAAATTAGGACCTTCCTTATTTAATCAAATGGACGATTATGCTCATTAAAGAAAAAAAGAACGTACGGCCTCTGCGTATGGCTATAGCATCTCAATTGTGGTTACCCATAAGCATTTAGGCTGTCGGGGAAATACTAGACGATCAATTCAACTCCAAATTGAAATGATGCAATGATGCGTGTCATAGACAAAGAAGTACAAGTGAATTGGTTCTAAAAAAAGCACCTCAATTTATCTATTGCCCGGCAATTACTTCCAGATAAGAACTCTACTCTGTGCAATTTAGTTGAAAATTGTGAAATGTTGTTTACAACGCGTAATT
The DNA here is from genome assembly GCA_905187475.1 of Syritta pipiens. NCBI lineage: Eukaryota > Metazoa > Arthropoda > Insecta > Diptera > Syrphidae > Syritta > Syritta pipiens. Next base: position 11,179,033 of record LR994573.1, read on the forward strand.
AATAAAAATTACATGTCAGCAAAGCAAAGATAAGCAACAAAAATTATACTAAACCCCCTTGAAATTTCACCATGCCGAAGTTTGAGACTAAAGAGGGAGTTCTGGTGGCAACAGGAAAACTATTTAACAATGTCTTTCAACACGGCCAGAGAAATACAAAAAAAGAATAAAAGAGGTATTACATACATTCAGATGACTGAAAAAGGAAGAAGAAGCGCTTTTAGGGTAACACTAAGTTTTGCTCCTGTATCTGCCATGTCTCGAAAAGCGAAAAAAAGTAATTAAATCCTTTTCCTGTCCAGTCTTTATCTATCAATAAGGCCAAATACAGGAAAATATGATTGATTAACACAATGTCAGAATTGAGGGTTGTTGCAATCTTTAGCGTAACAGAGTAGACCATCAATATGAACTAAATGGTGATTTTTTAGCTATTATCTTTTTGGCAACACTGGTTTAAGCAGCTGACGCACGTTTCGTGTTTTGTTTCACTGTCAAACATCTTCAGTTTGGTCTATAATTTAACCATGAATCGTCTTACAAACGAACAACGCTTGCAAATTATTTGAATTTTATTATCAAAATGCGTGCTCTGTTAAGAAAGTTCAGCGTGCGAAAAACTGTATTCAGCGACGAAGCTCATTTTAGGCTCAATGGGTACGTAAATAAGCAGAATTGTCGATTTTGGAGTGAATATCAGCCAGAAGCAATGCAAGAGGTACCAATGCATCCAGAAAAAGTCACAGTTTGGTGCGGTTTATGGGCTGGTGGCATCATTGGACCGTACTTCTTCAAAGATGATGCGAATCGTAACGTAACTGTGAATGGTGACCGCTACCGTGAGATGATATTCAACTTTTTTTTGCCCAAAATGCAAGAGCTTGACTTGCATGACATGTGGTTTCAACAAGACGGTGCCACATGCCACACAGCACGCTCAACATGGACTTATTGAGAGGCGAGTTCGGTGAACATTTTATTTCACGTTCGGGACCGGTCAATTGGGGATTTAACGCCTTTAGACTATTCTTTGTGGGGCTATGTTAAAGCTCATGTCTATACAGACCAGCCCGCTTCAATTGACGCATTGGAAGACAACATTGAAGCATTTATTCGTGAGATACCGGCCGAAATGTTGGAAAGAGTATGCCAAAATTGGACTAAGCGGATGGACCATTTGAGGCGCAGTCAAGGTCAACATTTGCATGAAATAATCTTCAAACATTAAATTATATGGATTCAAATAAAGAGTTCATGCATTTTTCTGAATTTTATGTGTTTTTTTTTATTTGAAAAACTTTCCTATAGCTCATAAACAATGAATTTTTAATAAACAAAAAAACTTCTGAAATCCTTTAATCTCTGATATTCTACTTGGAGTTTCTGGAAAACTGAAGGGCTCTTTAAAGAAACAAGCGAACTCTCTGGTGCGTACATTGAGCCGATATTTTGTGTCTTAATGCAGTAAAGGATTTCAAGATAGGTTAGGTTGATGTGGCCGGCTGCAAAAAATAACCCACAGCTGCACTTATTGTTAGACCAGATTAGGCCCATTGTGAAGCCACATTGCGGGCAAGACACCGCATTACCCGTTGAACCAATTGGAGCTTCGTACGAAACTGTAGCTTGATCCGATGCTCACGCAGCTTAGATCGAATAGACTATCAAAGAAGTACTCGCCGATATGTGTTCTTCTACGAAACGCTAAGGCAAGATAATGTCAAAAAGAAAATAAAGCGTTGTCGAGCTCCTTCTGTATGCCCTAAAATCTTCCTCAAAGAAAAAAAAGTCAAGTTTTATAAAAATCATCAGAAAATTCACGACTTTCGCAGCCACAGGCGGAAATCTATTTGAACTCTGCTTCCACTTCGGTGCCAGTGCAACGATAAATGTCCTAATAAGAAAAGGCAAGAGCACAGTTGGCAAAAAAAACACCGAGCTAGTTATCAGTCTCTCAGTTCAGCTACTTCTCCTTACCTTTGAATCTGAAGAAACCAAACAAGGAGTGGAAGGCAATGGAGGTCAAAATTAGGAATACCCTGGCAAGCGCAAAAGCTGAATAGACGAGACACATGCGAATTTAACTTTTGTACTGTTGTCTGCACAGAGACACAGAGAACAGCTGCGAAACATACGTGACCCTTTGGAACTCTTCCTCTTCTGTACGAATGCCTCAAAAAATTATATTTTTATTATAAAAGGTTGTCAAATATCTCTCTTCCGCTTTTTTGCTCTTCATTCAATGCTTCATAAAAAGTGTTACAGTGATCGGATTTAGTTCAAATATGCGCCGTTTGTTCGATAATCTGTTTCCGTCTAGACGGCAACTTCATAATACCCCCTTGTAGAAGCCCCTCCTTATTTGCGAAAAACTCGGACAGCCACTTTCACAAGCCTCTTTCGAGTTCAACTTCACACCACCAAGGGCGTTCGCCGTGGACAGGAACAGGTGGTAATCACTTGACGCTCCCATCCGAGCTCCCGTAGCTTCTGACGAGTCATCAACGAAGTGTGTGGTCTGGCGTTGTCCTGTTGGAACACTACACCCTTCCTGTTGGCCAATTCTGAACGCTTCTGGTCGATCGCCTGCTTCAAGCGGTCCAGTTGTTCGCAGTAGATGGTAGAATTAAGCGTTTGGCCATATGGGAGCAGCTTATAGTGGATGATTCCCTTCCAATCCCACTAAACACACAGCAAAACCTTCCTGGCCGTCAATCCCGGCTTGGCCACTGTTTGGGACGATTCACTGGCCTTCGACCACGACCGTTTTCGCTTGATATTGTCATATGTGATCCATTTTTCGTCGCCAGTCACCATCCGCTTCGAAAATGGGTCGAGTTCGTTCCGTTTTAGCAGCATATCGCAGGCGTTGATTCGGTTCAGAAGGTTTTTTTGCGTCAAATCATGCGGCACCCAAACATCAAGGTTTTTTTCGTATCCAGCCTTCTGCAGATGGTTTAAAATGGTTTGGTGACTAGCTCCCATCTCCTGGGCGATGTCACGAGATGCCACATGCCGGTCTAACTCGATGTTTTCCATGATTCGATTGGTATTCGTCGTCACAGGTCTTCCGCCGGCTGGCTTATCCATGGTGTCGTTTTCACCGGCTCTGAATCGTCGAAACCATTCCTCCGCGGTTCTAAGTGATAGAGTACCATCCCCCAAAACACCATTAAGCGGATTTGCCTTTAACGAAGGAAAACTTTAAAATAGCGCGATTTTCGGCGTTAGTGAACTCCATGTTTACACGTCATTAACTGTTGAACGCAATATCCAAACTAATCATGCATAGCGTCGTTTTGTAGGTTATGTCAAGACCTTTCAGTATTGCCAGATACGAGCTCTGTAGCGCTTTGTACATAGCCGGAAATTTCAAAAGACAAAAAGGCGGAAGGGAGTATTTGACCTTATATAAACTTGTTATTATTAAATTTAAAAAAAATTGCATATCCCTTTAAACTCGATTTCTAAATCGATACTTCGATAGAAGACTTAAAAAGAAGAGCTCACTTTCTTTGAAAAACGACAAAGTCTGTCAGAAGATCCCCTCAAGAAAGCAGTGAAAGGAAATTTATTTTTCTGAACCTGAAAAAAGCTTCCACGCGAATAAGAAATTTTTTTTGAAAAAAAAAAAAAAGTACTGGGAAGGCTTTTTGAACCTGAGCTGAACGACGACGACAAAAAAAAGGCCCATAGAGAGATCATTTAAAAAAGTATTGGTGCTCAAAATAATGAAATCTGATTTTTGGGACCCGAAAATGTGTCAAGAAGAAAAAAAAAATCACAGCGAAATCACTCCAGAAAAGCTTTTCCGGAGCTGAGGAAAAGCCACCCATGAGGTCGAAAAAATGGCAAAGATCGTCCCATGATCAAAGTTCTTTCAATTACCTTGATCTCGAGCTATTAAATTGAAGTGAAGCAAATTAGGAATAACACTGAGCCGCCTTCACTGCGGCCGTAAAGATAGATAGATAGAATATATCTGCTTTTGGATCCAGGATTTGAGTGCTATCTTCATAAATTAAAGGCAAAGGCGAAGAGAACGTGTAAAAAAGAAGACAAACAGATAGACACCGAAGTGATTCTATTAGTGCTTCGTTATTCCTTTGGAACGATAAATGAGCAAGATGGAAGGGAGGGAAAACAGAAAGTTCGTCCATTGGAAGAACGTCTCAGGGACGCAGAACAGAAGAGAATCTTTTAGAAAATCGGTCTAGGAAGGCAGATTCGTTTTTCTGAGACCGAATAATGATTTGAGGCGAAAAAAAATGGTCCGCAGAGGGCTTAGTTTCGCAAAAAAATGCGCTTAAAAGGATTGTGTGAAACTGAAACGAGAAAAGAGAGGCTCTATTCGGCTCTCCAAGCCAAAGGAAGGATAAAGAAGATCGTCACGAATGTAGGGCGGTTTAACACACCCCACAGTCGTCCTCTTTATTTTTCTTGAAATTAACTTCATTTTGTTCCGTCATCTGCACTAACGAGAGACAGACAGGACTGAAGAAAGCCCTCTCGCCTCTTGTGCGGTCACTCTTCCTCCTCAACCCAACGGCAACACCTTCCACCGATTGTTGCTAATTTCCACGCCATCCCTCCAACTATCCCAACGTCATCGCGATGCTTTTCCCAAAAGAAAAACCACTGCACCCTCTCCCAGGACCAGCGCCATCGGCTGGGAGACACTTGCAGCCGCCACGACAAAAGGGAGAAGAGGAAAATCAGGATTTTCTAGTTTCTCTCTGCCTGCTCCACACTATCCACCGACCCCCACAACCCCACGTCCTCATCATCGTCATTCACCAACACATTCCATTCACACATTTCCATAGAATAGAAAATTCTTCTTTTCGTTTTCTTCCCCCGTTTTCTTTTTTTGTTGTTTTGCGAATGTCACTGAGCAACAGAGGAAGGAGAAAAAAACGAACTGCAGAAAACAGAGAGGAGAGAAATTATGGAAAAAAGAAAATTCGACGTACCTCACAAAAAAAAGTGCAGCAGACTTTGGGGGAGCCCAGGGGAGCCCACGAGATGCAACGAAATCCAATAAAATCCAATCCACGAGGACGATGATGAGGCTGACGAAAGGAAATTCCTCCACCTCCTCCTTTTTATCTCTTCGCTTCACTTATGCAATTTTCTTTTCTATTTTTCACACAAAAAAAAAACCACACAAACACTTGCACACGCACTCTCGACGATGTCGTACCCGCACTTGCACTTAAAAAAATTCTTTTTTTTTGCACTCACGATCCACACGCGATTCTTTTTTCAAAAACTCACACCAAACAGGGGGGGAAATTTCTGCAAGCACACACAAAAAAAAAAGAAAAATCAAATTCGAGAGGAAAATTAAGAAAAACTTTTTGCTTTTTTTGGGTGGAGATTCGGGAGACGATCGAGAATTTTTTTCCGATTTCCCGATTTTCCGGGGCTCTCCTTTCTAGACCGACAAAACACCGATTCACTGGCACATTATTTTCCTCTTTTTATCGTTTAAATAAATCAAAAAGACTACTTCTCTTCTGCCTTTTATTTGTGATTTATTTTTCTTCGGTTGCCGTTTTTTCCACACCACACACACACTCACTCACGTTTTGGGTCCGTTTCGGGGAAATTTTCGTTTTTTCTTATTTTTTTTTTCTTGTTGATTATTTTGTGTTTAACAAAATTGAATGGGATTTTTTTTTATATTTTTGACAAATCGATCTCCGCCATTTGGGTGTAGAATCGACGAACGAACACACGGGAGACGAGAATTAATGAAAAAAAAACGGGGCAACTTGACGACTGCACTCGCGACCGATGTTGGTGAGAGAGTGGAGAGTTGAATTGGAAACGAATGCTAGTGCGGCTATGGCGACGACAACGATGTTGTTGGGAGGGGGATGCGATGGGGTGCGTTGAGGTCGATTGTTTGTTTCGGTTTTGTTGTTTTTGTTGCGTTCTCTGTTGTTCGGGCGTTGGTGGGAGAGAGACGGAGTGCGATGTTTGTGTGAGTTGGAATAGCAGCGATGTTGGCAGATGGTTGAAATGCGATGGGAGGCGATGGTGTGCGGATTCAAGATGACAGTTGGAGTTTTGTTCTCTTATTTTGTTTTCTTCTTGGGGTACGTTTGGAAGTGGAGAGTTAAAACGGGAGAGATTTGTTCGATTTGAGGTGAAATTTTAGGAAAGAAATGCTTTAATTATTACTGACTTGGTTTATAAGTGCAATCGGAAAGCCTCAGCCGAAGATAATTGGTGTTTTCCTTGATCCGTAGGGAAAGGCTACTATTTTATGGAATATAAATTGATGCCTGCAAAAGCTAATATACGCATGACAGTAGTTTAAGAGCAAAATTGATGGCTTAGAGGACGATAATCAACTTTCTACTGCAGGTTTTTAAGAAAAATTGGCAGTCGATCTCTTCTGAGCAGCAATTTAACTTAAAGACACTTCAAAAATTGTCGCAAATGAGTCTGTGTTAAAGAACAAGGCTTGAATATAGAAAGGAAGGCCTCAATTTGATTTTTTAGAAAGGTGGTTCACTATTCAGGATTTGTAAGAAGCTTAACTTCGTTTGAAAGAACAGGCCGAAACCTGTGGGTAGGCAGGCTTTGAGTGGGAGAATGTTCTTAGTGCCATTTAAACTCTTGGTCAATATTTCGAGACATCTTTTGAGAAATGCTCAAACAAAAGGCAAAAAAAGCGCTTGATTAAAACTTTAACGACGAATTTAACACGTTTGCGGAAGCAAGCAGTCGATCGGGGATCTCTTTCTGCAATCTTTTTGATAATTGATGAATTTTCAAAGACTTTACGCAAAATGAAAATAATGTCTCAAAACAAAGCTAATCCAGTGATTTTTTTTAAGCGTTAAGGCCTAACAAATATTTTTTCTAGAGGTGTTTACTTATCATGGGGACTTTCTTTGTAGTCCTTTGAGGAATTGAAGACACTTCTAAGCCCGAGTTGAGTAGTGATAAAAATTAGGTAACGTTACAATCCTAGGTGGATTGTATCCACCGTCTTTCCGTCTTTATCGGCCCCAAAGTGCGCAAGAAGTGGGGAAATGAGTCAAAATCGTCCAAACGATCTGCAAAGCTTTAATATCTGAAGAAAATCTTTGCTTTTGACCTCGTCTGTCTCATTGAAGGGTATTTATTCTAATGAATTCTATGAAAACTCACAAATTGAAAGTAAATCATGTCTTCATGACCTTATTCCATAGCTAGAAAGCACAGACAACCTAATGTTTTGGCACATTTGTGCTAGAAAGTCAGAGAAACACTTAGAAGACCATCGCCAGAAGATCTAACGACCATCGTCAATTCTCCAACTCAACCACACCTATCAAAACCTTTTAAAACAAAATTCTCGAAACACAATCAGAACACATTTCTCATTTCCTTTAATCAGAATAAACCCCCAGAAAACATATTTGATTTTATTTGGAAAGTATTTCTATTTAAAGGCTTTATTTATCTGAAATGCTTAACAAGTGTGTTTTAGTAAACTTATTTAATAATCTAAATTTTCATCAATTTGCTTGCCCTTTGGAGAAAATTAATAAAATATTTTCTCTTGTATTTCATCTCCACACCAGATTTAGCATCATCAGAAACCACTTACACTTGGCACAAACCGAAAAAGGCGAATAGAGGGTTTTTTCTAACAACACAGGGATGTTAGAGAATGCAATGATTCGTGTACACACTTCGTAGTTCGTATTGTGTACATAAACCACAGGTAACACTGAACTTTCCTGCGATTCCAGCAGATGACGCTGGATGGAAAAATATTTCTTTTTAAAGTACAACCTGCACCACTTTTTTTATGGTTCAAAATCCATTTAGTTTAGAATAAAACTAGCAACCCGTCCTGGCTTCGCGCAGGCAGCACTATATATTTGAAGTTTTTTCGTATTCCAGTAATGTGTTAATGAATTTAGAAATAATTTGGGGTAATGCACTGCTTTTCCTACATCTAAAACGCGGTCAACTGAATAATAGACTTTTGATGATGAATCACATTTGGCTTATTTGTCTGCCACAAAATAGCCCTTCCCTCAAACCAATTGAATTAGTAGATAAGTTTGCAATATCCGGATATACCTTCTCAAGCATTTCTAAAACGTTCGGGACCAAAACAAGGATATTTCTGAAACTTACCTTCTCATTTCTCACTTCAAATTTGTCTGGTCTTATTTTACTCGTAAGTATATTATTGGAAAGTGATGTGTTGTCTCGTCCATATGCAACACTTATATTAGTTTAAAGCTTTGTTTTTTTATGTACAGCCATAAGTATGGCTTTTTCAGTGAAGCATTGACTTTGCTCTAGTGCGTCTTGCTAGACGTTTTGTAGGGCATTTAAGTCTCGTCCTAAATTGTTGAACTACAATCCGCCGTCCAGTACTACCCTACTTGGAAACATTGCAAGCACTTGAAACATCAGCACTACAAAATTTTAATGGAAGTTTAAAAGCCGAGTTAGCAGTTCTTCCGCCATCTAAAAGCTTGGGTTCAATTCCAGACGATGCAACAGCAAAAGCACTCTCTCCACCATACTTAATCGTTGCAAGCAATCGATTTATTGAAAAGTCTTTCCGCTGCCTTCAGTAGTATTCAAAAAGAAAACGTTCCCCTTGTAATTGTAGACTAATAACATAATTAAATCAAAAATGATTTTTTCCCTTTTTCAAAAGAAACTCGTTTTGAATCGTCAATAAGTCAGTAATGGTCACAGTTTTCTCTCGCAGGTATTCTGCATGGTTTGATGTTATATGGCAAAGACTTGCCTAAGAAAGACTATTTCTCTATTTACTTGAAATAAAATTCCACAGAACATACAGTCGAATTCCTCTAACTCGAATTTGTTCGTCATATTTTGGCATTCCCGTCAATCTTCCATACAAAAACCATCCTTTAAGTCGAATTCCCTTAAAGTCGAAAATCCTTCTAACACGAGTACATTCTTTCCAGCCCTGGTCTATTTTCAACACCTCTAAGTCTAATTTTATTTCTTTGGCTGATAAATAGATGACAAAAATATCCTCTCGCAACTTGTATCAAGTACGCACACCCGCATTCTCTGATTCTTCCAAGGTTGTCCTAGACGATGAACACATTTCGCGAATATTAATTTTGTGTTGATTCTTGTAGGGCAAACACCTCGAAAAAAAGGGCAAGTGGTTGCCCTTATTGTTTACTTATGCAAGAAAGAGAGCCGACGAAAAGCACAGCAAAAATGAGGATTTGCTTGCGAAAATGGCCCTACACGCGATCATCGCGAGCGAACACGGTCGTTGTCGAGAGCCGTCTCTAGTCGCATTTCGCACACGCACGGCTCTTAATTTGAAGACAGTTAGATATCTGAGATGCATTCTTGTTTCATTTAGTGCGTGTATTGGAAGTTTACTTTAAAAAAGTAACATAACGACGTCTACCAGTATAATCCCAATTGTAAATATAAATAAAGGATTTTCAACAAACAAAAATATATGAATCCCTCTAACTTGAATTTCCATAACTGCCTCTAACTCGAACTAATTTTGATAACTCGTGAAAATTCGACTTAGAATGATTCGACTGTATGTACGTTGATCGGACATAATCGGATGGCAGTTGTTGTTGTCTGCGTTGCAACAAATCTTCAATCATATTTTGCCGTGATTTTGCCACAACAACAAAGGATCAGTTATTTTACACAACGAAATGATCAAAGTGTCCTTATTATTTTTCTGTAAAATAAAACACGCATCAGACATAGTATTTTCCCATTGGCTACATATTCCAACAAAAAATACAGGGGTGGAATCGGCTAACGCGATAACCGATAATTGATAATCAAAATCGACACTTTTGCTTCACGTAAGGTGATTATCAAATCGACAATCGTTTTTTCGTCGTTGATTTTAAGTGACAGCTATTTAGGTGTCGTTTTCATACATTATTGTTTGGTTTGGTGCAGTCGACTTCAAATTGGTTAGTTTGTTATAATAATCATAATAAAAAAGTGTGTTTTAAGAATTATACTATTTCATAACGAAGTAAATAACTAAAAATAAAATGTTCACATCATTTTCAATTTTTCAAACCACGCGGGAAGTGAGAAATGAAAATAATTATAGAAAGGTTCGTTTGATAAGAACAAAACTGAGAAACAGAGCAAATATTTTGGAACTACCCGAGCAAATGTATGAATGAATTTATTTGTGGATATCCTTGAAAATATCACTAATCAGTCATCACATTTTAGATTTTAAAAAAACTTTCGTTTGACCATCCGAGGTAAGGTCAATGCATATTCCCACCTATTCTTCAATTGGCTGCAACACTAAATATTCTTGGTGGTGGCTTTTCCATAAATTCGAGAAGAATGGCAATTTGTTGCTTTGTGCAATGAGACCTAAGAGAAAACACAATTATAACTCTGTGTATATATTTCTCAGATATATATACACATATGAGTATACTTACATTATTTGTAAATTAATAAAAACACAACAACTTATCAAAATCAAAACACAAATACCAATTCAAAAATTCAAAAATTACATTTAATTTTTGACAGAATTGTCCGCGTTGCCAAGAAACGAAAAATTTTTTGCCATCGCGTTACACAGAGCAAAGAATAATTGATAATCAAAAACGACAATCAAAAAAGCGACAATCAACTATCACCTTAGCCGATTCCACCCCAGCGTTCTTTTATCGCTGCCTGTATTTATAATGTTTACCTTTATGCGCACTTACATACATACATATTTCCACATTTCACATATCATATGCCTCTATCTGTACAACAGCGTTTCTGCGCGATCATCCATCATGCCAGCTGTGTGCAAATTTGAGTTGAGCAAATAGGGGTTGAAATGTATATGGAAAACACCACTGAGACTCGCGTCGATTTCAGCCAAAATTTTATAGATCAAGAAAAACTTTTAATCACCGGTTTCTCGGATTTCGCCCACTAATCGATATCTTTATAGCTATTATTTCTTAATGCTTGCACCGAGCTGTACAAAACTGCGTTTTTGGATTTTCGAAATTCGCATATTGACGTTTTATCGTTTTTGGTCAAAATCTCCAAAAGTATTGGGGCTAGAATGCTGAAATAAGTTTTTTTTAATGTACTCATGGAAGCCGATTTTTTGTAATTTTTTTCAAATTTTTTGACAAAGCGGTGTGGAAATTACAGGACGGATTGGCTTTTCGAATTTTTACAGAACTATAAAAATGGTTATTGTGAGTCTACCTTAAAAGATAGACATATGCCATCACTGACTTTTTTTTTAGACCTTTTTGAGACGATCGATTCCCCAGTACATTATTTTTTCGTATCTATAACTGTTTAGACAGCGCCCGCTTTAGAAGCTGGCGAGTCCTCGACTTTATTTACATATCTCAATTTGTTGTGCCAAAATGTCTATAAAATATAGTCCATACCCATAATAGATACTCATCAATGCCACTGGTGAAAACCGCATATCCGTTCAGTAGTTCCTGAGATTAGACTCCCCAAACATTTTTTTAGACTTTGTTTTATAGTATTTATAGAAGATATAGATGAACAAACGAATCAGTCAAAGTTTCTTTTACAAAAAGTACTAAGTTTTTTTTTAAACTTTTTTTATTTTCATTTGGAAATAAGAGTGAACAAACATAAAATACAAGAAAAAAATCAAAAAAGGTAATTTTCATGAAACAACAGTGGTGTACTCAATTAAGTTAACTGACAGCCTATGTATGAAAACTTTCGAAGCACGGCTTTTCGACACAAAGTGTTTTTAAGCACTTCTTACAGGATTTTCCGCAATAAAAATCGAAGGAGTAACAAAATCCGATCGATGTTACCTAATTCTTATACCCAAAACGGACTGGTTTGTACTTCACCATTGATTCGTCGACAGAGATTCAGTCATGAAACACTCTGCATAAGTTTCTCTGCCAATGGTCTTATTTTAAACATTTTATCGTTCGACATCGCTGCTGTATCCTTGTCTACCACATGAAGATTTCTTTTTATATCCCGAAGTCTACATCTCGTCATGGCTTTGCCGACCAACTCCACGACTATATCTTCATCTAGAGACCAGTACATTGGCTCTCGAGGCAACTAATGATATCAAAATCCCCAGAAACTTTTTAAAATCAGAAGATTCTAGTTGAAACTCATATCTGTTAGCTATATGGCTTCAATAGCTCCTTCAAGCCCCTTATGGTTTTTTTGGAAAGTAAAACGCTGTTTTTTCATTGTAATCAAACTGAAAAAAATAACAATTATTTTACTTACGCATGACGGCAGTGTACTCAAACGAGTACAGTAACGTTTATATGTCCCTAGTTTATCAATCAACGAAAGAGTATTTCTTCAGGATAGCAGAGTTGTAAAGGACTACAGCCATTTAGTAGCACAGTTAATCCAGTCGCAGTTAATTGACTCATTTTTTTAATGCAAGTTAATGCACTGTGAAAAGTTCTTTAGCTAAAAAAAAACAGTCAGCATTCAGTACTAATTTTTTGACCAGCAGTCAATGAAAACATTCAATTGACAAAAAATTTATTATCTGCAATACTTTTTAACTGCTTTCAACTTTATTCAATGTACCTTATGATCAAAAAAAGAACCGGAATTTTATTAAAAAACGCAAAATTTCAATTTTTAATAATTTTCTTTATTATCACCTTCAAAGTATTCTCCTCCTGCGGCAATACATGCATGCCAACGCTTGATCCAATTTTCCATACAAGTTTTATAGGCCTTTAGTTCACGCAGCGAATTCTCTTTTATGGCCTCTATGGTCCGAAAACGCGTTCCCCGCAATGGCAATTTGAGTCTGGGGAAGAGGAAAAAGGCCATATCTGGAGAGTACGGTGCTTGGTTGATGATATTGGTTGAGTTTTTGGCCAAAAACTGAGACACAACGACGCTGTTTTTGAATGAAATTCAGGTTTTTTGGCACCAGCCGAGCAGCGACGCGTTTTAAACCCAAAACATCAGTTAAAATGTGTTCGGTTGATCCATAAGAGATGCCCAACAACACAGCAATCTCTCTTATCGGTGCAGAACGATTTTGCAACACGATTTGCTTCGCCGATTCAATGTTTTCTTCAGTAACAGATGTTGTTGGGCGGCTAGGGATCTCATCATGATCCAAGCTTGTACGACCACTTTTGAACCGTTTATACCACTCATATGCCTGTGTTTTTCCTAGACACGATTCACCAAAGGCCTTTTCTAACATTTTCAACATTTCGGAACACTTAAATCCATTTGCAACACTAAATTTGATGCACGCACGTTGTTCTAAATTTTCATCCATTATAAAAATCGCCACACGAAAATTTTTCAACTTATTTGTATAGACGTCAAACTAATCATACGATATCCGTCAAAATTTGACAGAATATATACAAAAGTGTTGCGAACGTTGAGAGAATAAAATTTTACCGATTGGACAAGCGCGGGAATTTTAAAATGAAAATTCCGGTTCTTTTTTGATCATAAGGTAAATTCTTGAATACTGGAGTGAATTGTACATTAGTCAGTAAGTCTTTTAACTGCACAACTTATTTTAAGTCTTTTGACTGTATAAGAGTTCTGAGGTGCTCCATGGCGGAGACGTGAACGAAATTTTGGAAGAAAAAAAATTACTTTCTTTGTTTTAAATCTCAAAAATCATACGCATTGAATCATCGGTGCTTATCAATTCATCAGCGTCATCATGAGGCAGTCAAAAGCCGAAAAATAGGGACTCAAATCCACTTTTCTGCCGAAAAATTCCAAAAAAGTTGATATTGTGAGAAAATCGTTTACCACGACTTACATTTTTGTTTTCCATTTCATTTGTAACCTTGAAGTTCTATCCAACATCGATGTCTTTGATGGAATTCTTAAGGATTCCTCCAGCTGCCATTGGGTTCCCTGCCTCAGACTTGACAATTTTAATTTCAGGCCAGGTTCTCAAATCACATGGAACCGACTTTTTCAACTTCAACCCAAGCACGTTGCCTCTTGGACGATCTGTGAGTTTTCTCCGGCTTCCGTTTGCATTCCGGGTATTTTGTTGTAAGGAGGAGGCTGTACCTTTTACCTTAGAAAGGTAGTTTTTAGTTTTTAAGGCAACTACTAATTAAACTTTCTAGAAAAACCATGGATTTTGAATCAACTACCACAATGTTATCTGTTAGTTAGCCAAAAGCATAAAAATAGGAAGTGGGCGCCGTAGCTTAATCGTTAGTGCGTCGGACTGTTAAGCGAGAGTACCCGGGTTCGAATACAGCTCGGGGAAAAAAACACCACAAACAATTTTCACGGACGACTGACAATGCTCCTGGAGTACTTCTGTCACGGATAGCTTTCGCAATTCGTCGTTCGGAACCGACATTAAACACTAGGTCCCCTCCACATGTGTCAAAGTATATCGCGCACAACACAGCGGAGGCGTGAATAAGCTAGACTCTGGCCCTTCGTGGGCTGTTACGCTACTAATGATGATGATAAAAAATAGGAAACGATGTGATTTTCATAAAAAATCGATAACTTTTTTCCACAAAATGGTTTTAAAACTGTTTTGCTGTTTTATTTTCTAGAGCAGCCATATTTATCGATAATTTTCTTCATCTAATATTTTTCGCATGAACTTCACCCAGTTTTTGAAAAATCTCTGTAGGAAAATCTTCCACGTAAAACTCAATTTTTCCAAAAAGTTTATTAGAGAATCCAAATTTCTTGATGTAAAACTTCCTATTTTAGTGTGTCCATAAAATAAAGATCAAAATTTTATGATCGCTTATACAAAGCGATCACCAAACGACCATCGAACCTTTTCTACGTATGGTTCTCCTCTGGTTCTCTGATCGCTTGCCGAGGCCATCCAGTTGGGCACCCCAAGGCTTTGGGAATCCTGGTCTACGCCCTCCTTCCAGCGTAAGCGCGGTCTGCGTCGCTGTCTTGTACCATGAATTTTACTGCAAAGGACTTTCCGAGCAGGGTCCTTTTGCTCATACAAGATAGGTGCCCAACCCATCGGAGTCTACCGAGCTTTATTTTCGTTATAACATCTGCTTCGAGGTAGATTTCATACAACTACCATCTCCGGAATTGTCCTTCCTCACTTATTCTCCGTAATACTTTCATCTCAAACGCGGCAAAGAGGTCAGGCCTTTGGCTAAGCACCCAAGTCTCGGATCCATATGTGAGTACTGGTAATGCAAGTGTCTTGTACAGCAGCAGTTTTGAATTCATGGTAAGCTTCTTGGATTGGAAAAGTCTTTCAAGTCTGTAGTAGGTTCTGTTGGCTTTTGCCTTTGATCAATTCTTTGTATATCCTCGGTATTTTTCTTTTTTCAAAGTTCGCCCTAGAACTCTCCTTAAAACAAACTTTGCCTTCAGATTGACTTAATTGAAGGCGTGAAATGAATCACTGTGAATCAAAAATTGAATGCAGAGACGCCTTTTCAACCACTGCAGCATGATGATTTCAAGCTGTGATAAAGGCGTTCCAACAAGCCTAGTCGTGGCTGCAGTACAACGAGGGATCTTACACTTCTATCACGGTATTTACCGGCTGCGATTAAATCCCTGAAGTCTGTCACATTCAATTCAAAAACATCTCTTAACTGTCGCATATCTCTTGACGAGATGATAGAGCAGTTTAACATTCATCCCAGATGCCGGGACACTGTAACATCTCAGGGAATTGTTTGGCCGATTAAGTAACCGGATAAGGTCGGTCTTTGTGCACTTCTTGTTACCGTGCTTCTTTACATCGAAAGAAATGCCACCGTGGCAACCAATACGCGTCATTAAGGAAATTTGGCTCAAGTTCGATCCTGAACGGTCAAATAGTCTTTTGGGACTCAATAGAATACAACTTAGGGACATTATAGTCTAAGAGCCCACAGCAAATATTGGTCGTGGAAGTAGAGCGAAAAATGGCAAATATCATTGTGAAGGTCTTCAACAGACGACATCAAATCCGTAAGTCTAACAGCAATTTATCGCAGCCGAGGGTTAAAATGGTTTGCTGAAAACGTTAATTTTTTCGAAATCCGAATTTTTTACATAACTACTTGAATGTAGCATCAAATGAAAGAATAGACTGCCACGGCTACAAAAATATGAGTGCCAGACGTTTTGTACGGAGCCTTACCCCCGCGAAACGTCCTAACAGTTTAAAAATCAATTCAATCAATCCATTTTAAAAAATTTATATAACCTCTTGTGGGCTCTTGGTCTATTATCAGTGTCATAATGAGGCACTATACCTTTGACAGACATATGTAGCACTCGAATTAGACACCTTGATAACGACTTCAGCAGAAGCTGCAAAAACTAAAAAGAGGAAAAAGCCTCACTCTACCATTTTGATACCTGTAGAGCTCTATCAAACCATAGAAATAGGCATCTTGGCGGTTACAATCTTGACAATCTCCAGCAATACCTGAACTCTTAGCTTTAGCCACGTTTCCAACTAGTTACAAGTGTAGTGGAATATTTGTATCAACCGACATTGGGCCATATTTTTCAGTGCATTTGGGCCAAAATCCTTCGAAATTGACAGAAATTTTCCCATTGATATGTCGTGGCGTTGATCATTTCTCTTTTTTTGTGGAAACAAATGTTTTCGCTAACGTCGTCTTCCCTTCGCTTTACTCAGTTCGATCGTAATCATCGTCCTTAAAGTTTCATACCATTGTGATATCCAATCGAAGCTTCATCTCAATTCCCGTCAAAAATCTTCCACCGCCAATACTTCTCGTGTTATCCTTTGTCTTCCATTCTTTCGTGTCACATGTCTCCCACGAGCCCACCGAAAGCACCTCGAAAGTGATTAACGTCGCCACAGGTGTCCTTCTCCGCTCAAGACACTTCCCCACTTCCCCGGCACCCAGCCGCACGTCAATCCGCAACCAACGACCACTTACTTCGATTTGAAATCATTTCAAACACCAGCAATTACTCTCCCGAAAAAAAGGACATTTTAATCTGCGAAAATTATTTAAAGAAAAAAGTAGAAAAGTCCTTGTTATCTCCGTTTGTTCATATTTTCCTATTCACCCACATGTTGTTTCCATTCCAATGACAACGACCAGAAGGAAAAAAAAAAGCCAAAAAGCTCAAGGACATAACACACGCCGATGTCCACACACCCACATCCGCCGGTTGCTCACTGGAAACAAGGACTCTCTCGAAAAGCTTCAAGGAGAAGGGGAGTCACGTTCGAAAAGTTCGATTTTGGCTCCCCCAGTCGAGTCGAACACAAAATTATCCTTCCTCTCAGTCGTGGAGTTCCAGTCGTACGGTCTGTATGGAGCTCTCTCCGCGTAAAAGGATTTTCAGAAAATTAAGGAAAAAAGCCTAAAACTTGTTGTTGTTGGGTGTTGTACACAATTCAGACATAAAAATAAAGAGCAAAATATACACACACAAAAAATAGAAAGAAAAGTGATGATTATCCTGCGAGTGAGTGAAGTGAAAAACAATTCCTATGTGCAGGCATAAGGATTGATAAAAGAAAAGCAAGAAAAAAGTCGTTCCCTCGTGTGTAATACATCGTCGTCGCTCCTCTGGTGTCCTTTTTTTGTAGTTTTGCTGCTGCTGCTGGCTGGCTGCTGCTCTCAATCTCTCAGTGCTTTTTACGTATGTTCCTTATCTAGGGCTTTCCAACGAAACCACACCACATCCTTGCCGCCCGCACCCTCGCCTCGTAATAAGTGTACAAGAGGATTGCGTAAAAGAGTTCCCTTCGTCTCCGTTGTCGTTGTCGTCTCGGTTGTCGTTATTGTCGTCCTTCGGGAAGGATATGAAACGGTACGCGCGTGTTCGTCAACAATTTTTACTTTAAAATCGAAACTCTGTGTTTGTGTGTGTGCCAGTGTCTCTTCTGTCTGTCCTCTTAAGGCGGGCTAAAAATCTCCCCATTCAAAGATGTCCACTGCAATCGTCCTGAGATGATCCTTTGAAAAATAAAAATTATCCATCAGTGTTTCATTTGCGTGTCCTGTTTTGTGTGCGGGTGATGCTTTTTGCTTTTTGCTCACCTTGAAAAATAAAAAAAAAGGCTGCGAGGAAGGAATTTTAATTAAATTTCACTGAGGTGTTATCCTGTGTTATCAATTTTGTTGTTGTTCTGTGTTCATTTTTTTTTTTTTTTTGGTTTGGTGTGTGCGTGTCCATCCGCGGTAATCGTTAATCCGTTCCAGCAGCAGCGTCGTTCGGTTCTGTTATCCTTTTTATCGTGTGATATCCTCGCATTTGTTTCGCCTGCCAAGAAGACGAGAGGTGGGGTCTGCCTAGTCCTTGATGTCTGCAAAGGAGCCACTATCACTGTCACTGTCAGAAGAAAGGTGTTTGCCAAAGTCTAAGGACACGGTCTAAATTGGCGTGGCAAACGACGCGGCGGCGGCGGCTGGCGGGACAAAAAAGTGTAATCGCGCATCGACGGTGAATTGAGGATATCCACGCGTCCGCGACGGTGGTGAGTGAGGTGGTGGTGGAGACTAATTAAACGCTTCAGGATACGTATCTACGGAAATAGAAAAGTAAGTCCTTAGATTTATTTTTCTTCTTTTTTTTTTGTTCTCCATGTTTACCTTTGTCCTTTTGCTGGTGTTTGTTTTCAACTACATTGCCTTTTTTTTTCTTCGTCTTTTGGTTCGTTTCATGATTGATGATGGTTAATTAATCAGACGACAAATTAGCCTAATGGGGAGGCCTTAGCCTTAGCCAGGCGCAGGCTGTGTCGTGGCTTTGGAGTGGTGTGGAGTCTCGTGAGTTTCAGGGCCAAGTAATTGGTGTTCACCTTGTGACGAGTGTCCTTTTTATATTTTTCCTTCTTTTCTGTACTCAAAGTGTGTTATGGGGTCGTGTGGAGGTATGGAAAATTTTTCTGGGACGATGACGACGGTGGAGGAACAGAAGTCCTGTGATTGTGGGAATAGGGGCAGGTTGCATTGCATTATCGAAATGTGCTGGGAGTTGGAAAATTACGAGTGTCGTGTTGAGGGAGGATGAGGGTTTATGGATTTTTGGACGCGGATCGGTGATTAGAGGCAGTGAGTGATGAGTTAATTGGCTTCCCATTCTCTGGAAAATCTTTGAAGGCAGTCAGTCGCGCTGAAGTTTTCATGGTTGGCCGGAAATTCCAGTGTCTTGGGTGAGGTTTTACCTCTCTTCGAATGTGGCACTTGATGGATCCGCGGCTAATGGACTCATATCTCTGTGGGTGTTCAGGATTGATTTGTTTTACTTCCTTGTTTAGCCAAAAGATCTAAAATTAGAAAATGAGCTTTGTATCCAAAAATTCGTAAATTTTTTTAAAAATAACTTCAAATGATTTTCTCTATTTTGACGTCTATAAGCCTAGTTTAGAAAAGAGTTTTTTTCAACCGCAAGATTCCCTCTCTGTTTATCAATTTCAAGAAAATGGAGTCTCCAAAAGTCAGACATGTGGAATTATTCCTTTGATTTTGAAAAACTCTAACTCAGTTCTTTTCAGGGTTGCATTTTGGACAAAATATTACCAAATCAATAGAAATTTGTCCGGTGACAAAATGTCGTGGCATTTACCACGCCTATGTTTCTTTGCTAACATCGTCTTCCCTTCGGTTTACTCAATTCGATCGTGATCACCGTCCTCAAAGTCGCTTATGTCCCATGCCATTCCCAGGATCTTTTTTATTCTCTACTCTCTACTCTCTACTCTATCTGTACAAGGACTTTTTTGTGATAAGTTTTTCGGGGTGTCATAGTATCAACAGAAAGCTTTCATTCACGTCCTTCTGTCCTGAAAACAGGTGACAATGTTAATTGGCAGGTTTTGTCCTGAAATTGCCGGTGGTCTCTTAGTTGCATTTAGAACTTGTAGAACAATTTAGGCTAGACTTATAGAGCTCAGTCTAAATGGACGAAGACAAATAATCTACCCCTGTTTTCTAGATCGAAACAGAGCGGCGGACTGTTAAGCGAGAGTACCTGGGTTCGAATCCGGCTCGGGGATATAACACCACAAACATTTTTCACGGCCCCACCTCCAGCGAACGATTGACAATCCTCCTGGAGTACTTCATGTCACGTTTATGGAAAGCTATGGCAATTCGCTGTAAGCCGACATTAAACCGTAGGTCCCCTCCACATGTGTCAAAGTATATCGCGCACAGCACAGTGGAGGCGCGAAGAAGCTCGGCTCTGGCCCTGTATGGGCTGTTACGCCGACTATTTTTTTTTTTTTTTTTTTTTCCAGATCGAAGATTGGGAGTTTAAATCTTCTAAGAGTTGATTGCAGCTTCAAAGGCCCAAAAAATCTTTAAGACGATGCCGAACTAGAGAAGCTTTCAACTGGCCGCCTTTTTAGAATCTTCTGCTTTCATGGATTTTATTATGAAAAGCGTTCATTACGTCCTGGTAACAGCAGAAGGCTTTCAACATCGTCTTTCGATTCTTAAACTGATAACATGCACTCCTATTCCCAAATCCTCCTTCGAACCGTAGCTTTAGTAGGTTTTGCCTCTAAATTACCGGCATTTGTTGGTTGGACTCAACCTGATACAGAATTTAGTCTAAATTAATAAAGAAAATGGATTATCCAATTTTCTAAGTCATTGATTTGAAGGTTAAGACGTCTTAGAGTTCATTATTACTCCAAAGATTTGCACCCCTAAAAATTTTCAAAAACTTTTTGTGATGCTAAGTCTCCTTTTATTAAGACGCTTTTTTGGATCTTCAGGTTCATGTTTGAATCAATTTATTAGTGGGTTTCTTCATGATGTGTGTGTGTGAACTAAATCTTCATTGTCGGTTGGTCGTCTTTATCCTTAAAACTGTCAGGATTTTGTCAACTTTGACCGGATTGGTGAATAAAAGGACTTTTTCTTAAGTTTTCGCATATATTCAGTGAAATTGCAGACTCTTCTGTGAATGAGTTAAATCTTCTAAAAGTTGATGTGTCTTTTGACTTCTAAAAGCTCACAACAAGGTGAAGGCGCGAAAAGCAAGGTCCTCCGCGGGCTGTTACGCTGGCAATGATGATGAAAAGTTGATGTGGCTGCAAAGACTAAGGCTTACGAAAATTCTTAAAAAATACGTCGAACTGAAAAATCTTTTATTTAGGTGCCGGTTAGAATCCTCGCGTGTATACTCAATTTATTTAAATATTTTATTCTGGTGAGTTGGCTGGTTCACCGTATCACCCCGAAACATCATTTTTCTGGAGATACTTCAGTCCTGAAAGTAGAAAACGTTAATTTACTGTCTTTCTCTAAATTTTTCTAAATTTTTATATTTGGACTCAACTTAGAGAAATTTTGGATTAAAGAAAATTAATTTTTATGGAGCCGGGGTGCTTAAACCCAATGTCTGTTTGGGAATTTGCATCTTCGTCGTGTTGGTTTTTGCTTCGAACATTTGTGCCAACAAAAATTCTGAAAGTCAGCTTATGAAGCTAAGATTATTTTATTTTATATATTTTGACGCCTTTTACGGAATTTCCGGACATGTTTGACCTAATTTTTTCCTTCTTCACCGTAAGAACTGAAGACCTTCAATTAAATATTCACCAATCCTGAAAACCGGTCACATTGTCAATTGACTTCTTTTAAAATTTTCATGGAAGCGAAAATTTCTCAATTGTGATGCCTTCTTTGGGATCTTTAGCCTCATATTTAGACTCAATTTCCACCTGATAAGAATGAACTTCATCACTTTATAAACTGAGCACCCTCAATTAAACATGCACCAGTCTTAAAAACCGATGAGCAACTTCATTCTGTGGGCAGACTTTTAGTTCATTAGCTGTGTGTAGCTTTATAATTGCTGCTCAAACACCCGTACTCTCAATTACTTAGTAGAAAAGAAGTTTCTTATATTTTGAAGATTCTTTTTTTTTTTAAATTCTTTTGTCTTTCAGGGTCATCTTTAGACTGTTTCTTTCAGCGAATTAAAACGTGGTTAGCGTTGATGGTGTAGCCTTATCAGCTGCGAAAAACTACACACGGTTTTGTTAGAGACGTTTTAGTTTTGACAACAGGCATCGATGTCGTCTATTTCTTCAAAATGACTTGCTTGAAATCCGACGGTAACACTACTCAACTGATTGAAACGATTTCCAAATTTAGAAAAAACAACACAGTTTTAATCACAAATTAGACATAACGAGATATTTGTGGTTTTAATTCATGCGAGCTGAACTGAAAAAAAAGAATTGTCTTAGAGTTCGTATTTAGTCAGTAATGGGTGTGTGGATGTTTCACTTCTAGTCTGTGAGCGAATTTACTTCTTCTAAGAATTAGTTGTTGCTTTAAATCCCCGTAAATTCTCTAGACCCAACGATTTTTATACTTTGACGCCTTTTTTTTTCTTTTTATATATTCTGATGACTGAAATCTTATTTTTCAGAATCTTATGTTTAGACTTGATTTGTTCGTGATGAGTGTTGACTGCGCTTTCTATGTCTTTCTTACATTCTTAGCGCTGCATATTTTTTTTTTCGTTTATCGTGAAGTATTGAAATTCTGTTTCTTTTTAGCGGTTTTTAATATTTGCCTCGACTTTGCGAAGAATAACACACACATTATTGCCGCTTGTCACTTTATCTTCCATCAAAATCTGCCTAGCAACTTTATTTATTTTCGAAGATTTTTTCCAAGTAATTTTGTTCCCAATAGGCGTAGTTGATTAGAGCCCTACCTCAACGTACACACGACATTCTCTAGAGCTAGTTGCATCCTAACTGGTTTAGGAGGAGGACTTTGTTTAGGGAGGGAGGTTTTATCAAAGAAGAAGAGATAAGATTGCTAACCGGGCCATTGGAAGGCAGTTATTGTGCACACTTCTTCTGGAGGATTTTTTTTTTCGAAATTATTTTTTATTCGATGTTTGATGGGGAGAAGAAAAATGAGAACTATCCTTCTTATGAGTAACACAATACGATCATAAGAACGTAAGTCAGAGAAGGTTCACCCATCCAGCACTTAAACGAAACCTTGCTGTGATTTTCGTCATCATTAGTAGCATAGCAGCCTACGAAATGCCAGAGCCTAGCTTTTCGCGCCTCCACTGTGTTCTACGCGGTATAATTTTGGCACATATGGAGGAACCTACAGTTTATTGCCGGTTCCAGCGTTCGTTGGAAGTAGGGCCGTGAAAAATGTGTGAGGTGTTTATTTTTCCCCGAGCTGGATTCAAACTCTCGCTTAACAGTGCGACGCACTAGCTGCTGTTACTTTGTGACTCCTTATATTCCATTTTGGAATCATTATTTGCTGACAGGGCATTGCCATTCTTAATAGCAGATTCCATTCTTCGTATTCCTTTGTTTTAGCTTTAAGAAGAATTGATTTTAGGTAAAACTTTAAGCAAGCCATGGAGTCAAGCTGTCAATCATTGAACATAATTGGAGGGCATTTCCATATACATTTTAACTAGAAGAAACCGTTTTTAAGTGTTCAATCGAAGTGAGAATTATAGAAGTCACAAAAGACGTATAAGAATAAATGGAGCAACTTTGGACTCAACAATTTAACTCTACTTCAGCAACCTTTTGTGCCTCTGTATTTTTTGCCTATGTTACTCGTTTCCAAGTGGTTGTCCTACCTCAACACACATTCGACATTCTGTGGCAGAAGCTGCATCCTCTTGCTATCGATTTCTTGTTATCGATTTAGTGTGTTTAAATAAAAAAAAATAAAAAAAAGAGCAGTTCACATGCCCAAACCGTTTATTAGAAAAAAAATCCACTTTAACTCGGTGATCCTTTACGAGAAAAAGAAAAATACGAGCTATGCCTTATCCAGAAAATGGCCATAAAAACATAAGTCTTGTGTCTTCTTTTGTCTGGACAATCTCTGGAGGTAACTGTGTTCTTTCTTTTGGCTTTTTTGTGGCTCTATTTTAGGGTCTTTTTCCAAGAAGCCTCGTATTTTCTTCGGAGAAAATAATTTCGGTTTGGCCATTCTTCACAAAGATAAAAAGTAATGACAGTTTCTCAAAACCTGAGGAAATGAAGCGGTGTTCGCCTTACCAGCCCTTTGAGGATATTTCGTTGGATTTCGGCTACTCTTCAGTGTTTTTTGAACTCATTACTCGCAGCTAAATCTTACGATTTTTTTTTTTGAATGAATGGGATTCATGCTGATGTTCCGAATTGGTGAATTATTCGAAAGCTTTTTTTGTTGTGAAAGGAACACGTTCTAAAAAGGTTTGAAAGTCCGGAAGCGACCCGCTTTTAGACTTCTCTAAGGACCGTGTATATCGAATTTTTGTTTTGGACTTATTTAGACGTTTTTAGATTATGTTAGAGAAGGCTTTGGTTGTTTTAATTTCTATTGAATGTCCTGTTGTATATGCCAGTCTGTCTTTCATGGTCACTATAGGCGAAAAGGGTCTGGTTTATTACTGGCAGTGTTCGCTTGTTCTACTGTAAAAGGTCATTGAAAGCTTACAAAATTGTGTTAATATTTAAAGAAATCTTATCGAGTCTCTTTAAGTTTGATGATGATGATGATGATGATGTCTTAGGCATGCAGAATTTGAAACTGGCTCATCCTGTCGCCTTCAGGCTGAGGTCGAAGTCGTTTCGTGTACCTATCAATGTGTTTTCGTCCTTAATCAGTCTATAGCCTTGTTCAATTAATTCACTTTATTTCTAAACATCGTTCAGTACTCCATTTCAATCTTCTGCCGCTCAGAGAACTGTTGAAGTCCCTCTCGCGAGTCCCAACTACCGTTTATCATCCTCAGTTGCTGTTAAACTACTTCCCCCTCCAATCCGTCAGCGATTTTCAGTTGTTTTCCTGTTTGTTTTCTTACTGTCCCGAACTTCTCCCGGTCGTAGATCTCTTTCCTCACTCTTTCATCCACTTAGTGTGCATCTACCTGAAGTCCCTGACGTTTATTACGATTTACGACGCTTCCAAAACGC
Organism: Syritta pipiens; assembly: GCA_905187475.1. Classification (NCBI taxonomy): domain Eukaryota; kingdom Metazoa; phylum Arthropoda; class Insecta; order Diptera; family Syrphidae; genus Syritta; species Syritta pipiens. The sequence continues at coordinate 11,203,934 of LR994573.1, forward strand.
CTTCCGTGTCCCATTTACTTTTCAAAAAAAAAAAAGAAACTTGAAAACCCCCGAAAAACAAAACAAAATGAAACTTTCTTCACTCGAAAACGAGAACCGAAGGAAGGACGACGACCGAACGGAGAGAAAATTTTCGCCTACAAATCAAAAATGTTTTTCTAATTTATTTTTATATTTCCTCTCGCTCGCTGCTCTTCTTCTTTCCTGTTGTTTTCATCGTCCTCCCCACCCACACACCCTTGCTTAACCACATGTTCATATGTCTGTTGCCCCGTAGCAATGGTTACGTATCCTTAGGACAACAACAACCAAAAAAAAAAAAAATCTCCAAAGAAAGCATGACACACAAAAAAAGAGGCAACAACGACGACGAAAAAAAAAAGAAGAAAAACCGTTTGAAAAGGACGTTATCCTTTTAAAGATGCGAGACCCGCCAGAAAAGTTTGAGATCCACACACAGAAAAAAAAGTGTGGAATTTAGAGAAAATAAGAAGAAGGACGAAAGGCAAATCCTCTGAAATGTGGGTGAAAGCTTTTCCCACACACACACACTCAGCCAGCCAGCATCCATGTGACGGGAAGGTCCTGTAGCACTTCCAGGGAGAGCCCAAGAGAGAGAGAGCTTCTTCGAAATTCGAACATTGCCTTACTAACCTTTTTTTCCAGTGGAACGTGAGAGAGAGAGAGAGTACTGGAGAGTGACACACAAATGCCGACGTCAAATTCACGTACAGGACGAAGGACGACGCGGGGGAGGCAGTGGCGGTTGAGCCAATTTTCCCTGAACCGGGACAAGTGTACGGGAATTTTCTGTTTTCCATGCCATGCCGAAAGGTGCGGCGCGAGAGAGCCGAGTCCTGAGTCCTGAATCCTTGTGTCCCACTTTACATCGATTAGAAATTATTTTCTGATTTGCCTCTCTCTCGCTGGGAGAGAGCCCTCGCTCTCGCTCTCTCTCTCTCTCTCTCTCTTGTCGGTCGGCTTTTCTTCGACAGGTTGACACGGCTCAAGACGCTGCGTGTGTAGGACCTTCCAGGACCTTCCATTTTGTGAAAAGAATCGGAGAAAGCGAAAGGAAGTCGGCGGGTGTCTCTCATTTAAGACGAGATGTTGCCAAATCTCTCCTCCTTTGTACTTTCAGGTTGTTGGCAGGTCCTTCGTGTGTCCCTGTGTGTGTGCGATACGGTGGAGTGGGCCTCCACGAGATGATAGATGAACATAGGGGTTGGCTAGAGAACCAGATAGACATGGAAAAAGAGTGACACAGTTTTTTTTTTTTTTTTCGTTTCCATCCATCCCCCCGGAGATGTTTTCCTATGCCGGCAGTATCAAGTGGACCGGTTTTCTGTATCTTGGAGGTTATTAGCTCGGCTGCTGATGCTGCTGGGGTCCTTAAGCGGCTGAAAATTGAGGGGGTGCTGTCGTCGTTGCTGGTTCGTTGTAATTTAACATGCAAATGGAGCGGGGGGGACTTTAATTTATTTCGCTTTTTCTTGTTTTTGGTGACACGGTGAATATGGGACGCTTAACTGACATTCTAATTACGCTGTGATTAAGGGTGGTTGTGGGTGGGGTGGTGGAATTTGGGGCGTGACTTTGAATAAGTTCTGGGCTGGTAAGGTGTCTGGCTGGAGGTGTGTGCCTCCAGATGCATTATGATGACGGAAGTTTAATATGCGGTCTGACAAGTCATTAAGCTGGCGATGCGGGAGATCTTTTTTTGGGTCTCTTTATTGGCTTCGTTAGGGAACGTTGTTTGTGAAGCTCTTTGATGGGACTTTTTTGTAGCAGAAAGAGGCATTTGATGGACGATAGACTGGGTTTAGATGGGATTTAGAAAGCCTATAGGCTTTGCGGCCTTAGTTGACTATGTTCCACACTTTGGAGACTTCGAAAATAGGCCTTTCGTCACCGTCTTGAGCAACGATTTCACATGGCGAGATGTAGAATTCGGCGGCTTCAATAACTGATGTGATATTTACGTCCTTCGTTGGGCTTATAACTTTAAGGTAATATGTCCTAAGTGACGACGGATATTTAAAAAAACAAACATTTTTACACTGAAGTACTGATTTATCGATAGTCAACCTTTTCTTTGTTTTCTGTCTTTATTCTGTTGTTGTGATTTTTGCTTTCAAGACTAAAAAGGCATCTGTTATTTGCCTTTGATCGACGAAAAGAGAAAAAAAAATTGTGATTGCTGTGATGCTTATTTTCGTGCCCTGTACATTTTTCACTCTTCAGTCTGAACAGATCTGCTTTTGAGAGCTATCGGGCTCACTTAAATTCTGAGCCTAAAATTCCTCTTTTATTCAATGACTTGATGTTAAAAAAACAAAAATCCAGGTTTTCTTTTACTGGTTTCCTTTTTTTTTTGTGTTCTGTAAAGACCGATCTTGACTTGAAGCTGTGTGGGCATAAAATTCTGGATTATTTGCTCTGAAACCTACCTTTTGCTTATTTTAAAGTATTTCCTGTCTCTTGTGAGAAACCGAAAACCATTGTTTCTCTTAAGAGGCTTAGAAGAGAGAGATTAAAACAAGATCTGTCTACCTTTTGTTCTACAATTTGAAGTCAAAATCAGTTAATTTTCTAAATGTTCTTGATTTGCTTCCACAATTTCATACCACAGTGTTAACAAATCTGCTCTTAAAGCTTTTTTAGTATAAGTTTATTGTATTTTGACACTCTCTCGACCATTTTGAAGCATTTCCCGCTTCTAGCGAGGAATCAAAATCGTATTATTTGCGTTTGTGATTTCAAAAATATCTTTTGTATTGGTTCACCATACAGGTTTGTGTGTGCGTGTAAGGTGGTGGTTCTTAGAGAGCCCAATCAGCACAAAGTGCCATTTTGTTACCACAGCTCTGGAAAATTTAAATCCAGGTTTGGCTCTAGGAAAATTCTAAATTCCAACTTTCCTTGTATTATTTGCCTTTGTAAAAAAAATCTACTTTTGAGGCTTTTTGGCCATTGATTTCTTGTATTTTGATCTCAAAACTCATCGCCTCCTTGTTTTGGAGCGTTTTCTTCTTCCTACAAGGAATTTGAGGTAATTTTTTCATTTTAGAGACTACGAAAGCAATTCCGTGTGCCTGGCCGAAGATTTGTCGTTGAAAAAAGCTAAAAACCGAAACTTCCTTGTTCTTTGTTCACGTATTTCATTCTGCTGGATGAATGAACAAATCTCCTCTTTAAGCTATGTGGACCTAATTTGTAAATCCGAACCCAACACTTCTTTATTCTGTAGCGTTTCCTGTCTCTTGTGAGCAATTTATAGCTATCTTTCTATTTTGCAGGTTGTCGTGGGTCTTATGCAGATTTTGAAGTTAAGCACTTTACTTCGGAAACAGTTTTGTGACTTCGATGAATTTCCATTCAAGTTAGGCAAAACACACGTGTTTTTGGACTGGTTTCACGTTTTTCATTCTTCGGAGGCAACAGATCTGCTCTTAATAGCTTTATGGGTGTTAAATTTTTCTTTTTCGACTCCGAAACCTTTGCTTGTTCTGGGACACTTCTCTCTCGTCATTTTTACTTAAGAGGCTACAAAACATAATTTGTGTGCCTTTGTTCGATGGAATTTAAAACTCGGAATTTTCTTATTTTACTTCTACATTTTTCATTCTAGAGATCTTTTTTTGAACCTGTGGCATAAAATAGTTGTATTTTTATCCTCTAAGGCATCTCTTACCTATTTCGGAACATGTACTTCTTTTCCTGAGATATTCGGTGTCAATTTGTTTACTTTGACAACTATATAGAGAGTCTTGTGCGCTTTTTACTGGTTTTACGTTTAAAAAGCAGTAGTGATATTTTCCTTGTACTGCTTCTTATTTTTCCTTCTGCAGGATCAACAGATCAACTTTTGAAGTTTTTTGGTCAATAATTCCTTGTATTTTGGGCTTGAAAGTCATCGGTTGCTTGTTTTGATTCATTCCCAGTTTGTTTCAGGGAATTAAAAATCGGACTTTTCACAGACAAAAGGTGTTGTGTTGTAAATTAAAGGTTGGATTTTTCATTTTAGAGATTAGAAAAACAGTTTTGTGTTCTGTGGTTGATGGTTTGTCACCCAAAAAAGCCAAAGATCCACATTTTTGTGCACACTTTTCACATTTCTCAACCATGGAATTCATGATTCTTTTAAATCGACACACACCTCCAGCCAACCTGAGCCAACTCTTCAGGACTTTTTTCTGTCGTTTGTGGTCACTTTAAAAGCATCTGTCTTACCTTGGGAGCTACAAAAGCATGCCGTGTGTCTTTGTTCTAGGATTTGACGTCTAAATTAGTCAAAACTCGGAATATTCTTGCTTTTCTTTAACATTTTAACTTTTACAGTATCATTACCGAATGCCAACCGAATAAACGCTCTTACCCTATTTTGTCAATTGGGAGATGCAATGACTTTGAACTAATCTTAAAATATTGCTAAATGTGGGCTTAGGCCTTTTGTCTTCATTCTGAAAGCGTAATAGCCTAAAGCCAGTCATAAAATATGCCTGCATGAAAGGTAAAGCCCTATTTGAACGATCCTCTGTGTTTTATGTCACTCTATGAGTCTTAGAATAGACCTGGATGCCGACTATGTTGAAAAACCCGATTTAAATGAACAAAAACGGCTCCTTTTAATTAAACTTTACTGAGTATAAGAAAATTAAGTAGTTCAATGCTACTTCAATGAACAATCAAACGCAACCAACTATAATTCATGAATTTTTAACAAAAAAATCAACGAAAGAGAAAGATATATGATACAAAGTATTTTCTATACGCTCTATTTTTTAAGCCCTGTTTGGTTGATCTTGAGGGTGTAATGCCACTCAGTGAGCTTCAGAATGCGGCTGTATGAAGACAGCCTCTTTTTTGGTCGATTTTGAAAGTGAAATGCTCGTCAGCAAGCCACTTGTGACCATTTCTGGTTGATCTTATGATTGCAATGTCTTTCATCGAGTCTTAAAATGCAGATAGATGAAGACGGAGGCCATTTTCGGTTGATTCTGAAATTGCAACGACAAAATACGCCTGACCTTCTTTTTCTTTTACTTCATTTTTTTTTCAAAAATGTTTTCTTCTCTGCTCATGTGTCCTTCACCATACTTCTACGTAGGTCTTGAGAGTTTAATTCTCTGACAAAAGTCTACTTTTGAATCAGAATCTACTTTGATTGATTGGTGAAATGGAAACTGCCACTTGTACAGCGACCCAAAAGATCTATTGTACCCCCTTCTTTGATCAATGATCTGAGTGTTGTCTTCGCCAAATGCCGGTCCATTTACGTCGCTTTTAAATTTCCTATCAAAAGTTTCCCTTTGAGTTAAAATTTCCTTCAAAATATTCTTTTGACCTTTCACAAGACCTCGGGCCCTTCAAAAACACTCAGTTAAAGTTCGTTTGGATTGAATATGCCAACCTAAGGGTCACCCAAAGTCTTAAGGTTGCTTTCTTTTCCATCTCCCGCTGTCTTTCCTTCTTCACATCGTAAAACTGCTGCGTTAATTTTTGACGGAGCAGTCAACCAGCCTCCTCCGAAAAGCAACAATTTCCTTAACAAAAATGGACACCTTCGGCTTCTCCCAGGGGACCCTTACAAATTACCTAAAATTGCTGGGACATGGAAATAAATCATAAAAGGTCGTCACAGCCCCAGATCACTTTCCTTGCGTCTTTCCTTTGTCCTTTTTTCCGCTTCATCTCTCTGACAAAAAGAAAAAAAAATTAAGACATTAACCGCTACTTAACTTATGCTCATCCTTAAAACCGACAAAAAAGGATAAAAACCATTAAAAGAAAGAAAACTTAAATAATTAATTATCCCTTCGTCCTGTGAAAGTCAACTGGTGCGTCCTAGATGATGCTCTCTCTCTCTCTTTCTCTCTGGTGAGACAAAAATTCAATCTATTCCCTTCACCATCGTCGTCATGCATGTCCTGCGGTTAATATCTCGAACGCACACAGAGACAGAATCAAATTCTACAGCGAGACTCAATGGCGGCGATAAATTCCCCCACACGTACATGCGGTCCTTCCCGCCACCTCGCGTCAGGTGCAAGTATTTTCTATTACGGTTTTTTATTACCTATCCAAAGTGGCGAAAGTAGTACATCTACTCAACGTTTTAAGGCGCGTCCGTAGAGAACAAAAAGGAGACCTATCCCCATCCATCCATCATTTGGCGCGCTCACAAAAACGACGAATCAAATGAACACACGCATCCCAAGGATCCCAAGGATCCCAAGGATCTCCAGTGGTTCGCCATAAATCCCTCATTTACGCCATGATTATGGAGTTTTCAGTTTGATGGTGTGTGCGAGGGAAGAGCACGTGAAATGAGAATAATTTTTAAAGAATATATTTTCCCGCAACGACAATGATGTCCTTTGGGAGGCCCGAGACGAGTCGGGAGTCATAAACTGTGGGAGTTTTCCCGGTTCCTTAGAAATTGTGACGTTGGAGCGGCGAATGGCAAATGGGGTTTTAATGTCCCGTCGAAATTAACCCCATTTGTGTGGGCGCACGAGGCGCAGGGTGAGGCGATTAAAGGCGGTTAAAGGCAGTTAAAGAGGCGCCTGTGAAGTTTAATGGCTGCCCGTTTAGTTTATGGTTTTTGAAGCGATAGAGGCGCAGGTAGAGTCGCAGTTTTGACGTTTCAAACTCGATGTTCATCTCTTGTTTTTGCGACTTTTTTATTCCAATTGAACTATCAGAGTCGTTGGAGAGATCAAGGAGCTCTCGGTTATATTTCTATGTGACATTTTGCGTCTATGAAGTCGCTGTTGCAATTCTGAGACTGCACCTTAATTTTCCTGCAGATGGACTGAACCAAAGTCATTTCATAGCTCTCGTCCTCTTTATTCATTTAATACGTTTGTGCAGCTCTTTGGGTCGTCATTCAGCGTCTGGAAATGTTTGAAGTTTTTTTTGACTACGTAGTCAAAAGCCTCACTCGTCCGGTCATAAGAGTTTCAGTTAATGCTGCTTAGAACGACTTAACACAATCCATTCCACTCCATTCATTCGTCCTCCTTTTCTGTTTTATCATACGCCTTAACAGTCCCTAAGCTTTCTTCTTTATGCTCTGAACGTTTTTATCGGAGAAGGCCGTCATAGTTCATAAATTTTATATTTTGGTTGTTTTGGAGAATATTTTAACTTCCAAAACTTTCACGGCAGATTACAAATGGACAGACAACAATTGAAGAATAATGTTGAAACAATCTTAACGATATCCATTTATTTTTCAAAATCCTAGAGGTCGTACGCTTTATGTAGTCGACTTAACTTATTTTTACACTTTATGAGAAAAATCTGCAAAAATAAAAATATTTTCGTTGCTAATGATTTCTTTTAAGTACTGCAAATTGAAACCTTAGATCTCTTCTCTATTAGAAATCTGCCTTCTTCAAAAGCGTTGGTGGCCATTCGCTCCTTATGACTTAGACGTTGTACTTCCGTCCACTTGACCAGATCAGTTTCGCTGTGAAACTCGTGATTGAATCTTCTCCTCTTCTGTCTGTGCTGTGTCGGTAAGGTGGGTGACAATTTTAGAAGAACAACGTGAGTTCTTCGTCGTCATCCTGGAGACGAGTTTGTTAGGGCTTCCAAACCAAGGCATGCCTCTGAGCAGCTTGTCTCTATTGATGGTGTCATACGCGATTCAGGATGTTGACGGGAAGTTTTAGACCTTCACATATTGCGTTAGAGCTTCTTGTAGGCTAGCCTCCAATTGACTTCTGGAAATTAGTGCTCTTCTTTACGTATGTTGTAGCCTACCAAGAAAACTCGCAATGTTTTCGTTCCTAAGTATTACTAAATGGGGATTTTTTAGCTATTATCTTTTTGGCAACACTGGTTTAAACAGCTGACGCACATTTCGTGTTTTGTTTCGCTGTCAAACATCTTCAGTTTGGTTTATAATTTAACCATGAATCGTCTTACAAACGAACAACGCTTGCAAATTATTGAATTTTATTATCAAAATGCGTGCTCTGTTAAGAAAGTTCATCGCGCGCTAGTTGTGTTCAGCGACGAAGCTCATTTTTGGCTCAATGGGTACGTAAATAAGCAGAATTGTCGATTTTGGAGTGAATATCAGCCAGAAGCATTGCAAGAGCTACCAATGCATCCAGAAAAAGTCACATTTTGGTGCAATTTATGGGCTGGTGGCATCATTGGACCGTACTTCTTCAAAGATGATACGAATCGTAACGTTACTGTGAATGGTGAGCGCTACCGTGAGATGATATCCAATTTTTTTTTGCCCAAAATGCAAGAGCTTGACTTGCATGACATGTGGTTTCAACAAGACGGTGCCACATGCCACACAGCACGCGCAACAATGGACTTATTGAGAGGCGAGTTCGGGGAACATTTTATTTCACGTACGGGACCGGTCAATTGGCCGCCTAGATCGTGCGATAGACTATTTTTTGTGGGGCTATGTTAAAGCTCATGTCTATACAGACAAGCCCGCTTCAATTGACGCATTGGAAGACAACATTGAAGCATTTATTCGTGAGATACCGGCCGAAATGTTGAAAAGAGTATGCCAAAATTGGACTAAGCGGATGGACCATTTGAGGCGCAGTTAAGGTCAACATTTGCATGAAATAATCTTCAAACATTAAATTATATGGACCGTACTATCGGTTTAAATAAAGATTTCATGCATTTTTCTGAATTTTATGTGTTTTTTTTAAAAACTTTCCTATAGCTTTTAAAATCACCCTTCACTTAGGACACATTTCTCACATTTCAGACTTCTCTTCCTTGTTAGGAGTTGACTTGCTTAATAAGCTTCTGCAGATAAAGCAACAAACATAATATAAAATTTGTCCGCTGGTTTTTTTGTTTATTTATTTAAAGCTAGCTCAAAATTTAAAAATTAAGAGCTAGTAAATATAGCCAGAGCTATTTCTGGCTATTTTTTCTAATAAACAGAATTTTATAAAGGGTGATTTTTTAAAAGCTATAGGAAAGTTTTTCAAAAAAAAAAAAATACATAAAATTCAGAAAAATGCATGAAATCTTTATTTGAATCGATAGTACGGTCCATATAATTTAATGTTTGAAGATTATTTTATGCAAATGTTGACCTTGACTGCGTCTCAAATGGTCCATCCGCTTAGTCCAATTTTGGCACACTCTTTCCAACATTTCGGCCGGTATCTCACGAATAAATGCTTCAATGTTGTCTTCCAATGCGTCAATTGAAGCGGGCTTGTCTGTATAGACATGAGCTTTAACATAGCCCCACAAAAAATAGTCTAAAGGCGTTAAATCGCACGATCTAGGCGGCCAATTGACCGCCTCTCAATAAGTCCATTGTTGCGCGTGCTGTGTGGCATGTGGCACCGTCTTGTTGAAACCACATGTCATGCAAGTCAAGCTCTTGCATTTTGGGCAAAAAAAAGTTGGATATCATCTCACGGTAGCGCTCACCATTCACAGTTACGTTACGATTCGCATCATCTTTGAAGAAGTATGGTCCAATGATGCCACCAGCCCATAAACCGCACCAAACTGTGACTTCTTCTGGATGCATTGGTACCTCTTGCATTGCTTCTGGCTGATATTCACTCCAAAATCGATAATTCTGCTTATTTACGTACCCATTGAGCCAAAAATGAGCTTCGTCGCTGAACACAACTAGCGCGCCATGAACTTTCTTAACAGAGCACGCATTTTGATAATAAAATTCAATAATTTGCAAGCGTTGTTCGTTTGTAAGACGATAAACCAAACTGAAGATGTTTGACAGTGAAACAAAACACGAAATGTGCGTCAGCTGTTTAAACCAGTGTTACCAAAAAGCTAATAGCTAACAAATCACCCTTTATCTCCTTTCCATGGAAGGTTATCCAATCAACATTATGGCAGTAAGGATTTGTTTTCGCTTTCTCACAATCCATCACAAAAACTAACAACTCTTTAGTTGAAGATGATAATGTTCTGTCCACTGATATTTGTCGGGCTCTGCCATCATATCGATTTCCAAGTATATCACGGCAAATCATACTGAAATTTTATGGAAAATAAAAAATGTATTTAAACACACAAAACAAAAGACAAAATCTTGGTTGTATCTATTTCCTTGAGAAATTTGTCTAAAATCCTACCTAGAGGCATAAAAGACTCTACGAGAGACCATTAAGTTAATATTTTTTTTGTGGTTTGCTTCACCTTTCTTTTTTTATATTTTCCAAGAAAAATCTGCAAAAACAAAAATATTTGCCTTGCTAATGATTTCTTCTAAGTCCTACAAAATGACACCTCACACCACTTTTCTATAAAAAAAAATCTGGTTTCTTAAATATGGTGCTCTGGTTTACATTTATTCTTTCTTATGAGGAAAGTCAACAGCAATGGACTTGGAAAATAAGATTTCACTTTTGATTTCCTTCTTAGAAGTTGTTGTCTACTGAGTTCGCTCCACCAGAAAAATCAACAAAAAAAAAAGAAAACTGTGAACTAAGCAGCGAAATTGATTACAGTACACATCTATTCTTTGATGAAAACCTCAGATTCATACCTTGGAAGTGATGATTCGCTTAAATTTTTTTTTTGCATTTCGTAAATAACCAACAATTTTTGGTTTTGCTGTGAAATCGCACCATCTTTCAATCTCAACTTTTAACTTTCTTCTTGGAATTTTCGACAACGAGTCTTCGAAGATGATCTCGGGTTAGTTTAGACGTTTGGTATTTCGTCGTCAGTCAATAGAATTTCTTTGTTAATCAATTTGATTAATTTTTCGGATGACAAATGTTTGAGCTTTGATATTCCGAAATTCTAGCTGAAATGATTTTTTTAGATTTTGTAATGAGTACAGTGTTTTGGAATAAAGAAGATTGAACCTGAGGCTGAGACTTCTTGTTTAATGTGGTTAGGATAAGAGCGAAAAGGTTATGCTCTGGTTCTGTATGAGGTGTTACGTAGCTTTTTCGCATAGCTTTTTCTTTAACATGTCAAAATTAGTTATTAAGAAAAGACCCATTGAATTGAATAGAAGAAATTTGGGATTGCCACTAAGTCACTAGTATTACGACCATAAAGATTTATTGGAGCCTCTTCTTTAACTTTGCCCTTGAGTGTTGTCTTCATAAATATGAAAACATCTCTAAATCTCATCATTTATTTTGTAAAAATTCGTAATTAAAATTTTAGATCAATTTAAGGGGTAAAAGAAATCTTACAGAAGTTAGGTTTGAGAATCCTTAAAACTTCTCTCTAATTCAATTTATTTTTAAGAAATAAAATAAATAGTCGGCGTAATAGCCCATACAGGGGCAGAGCATACGCTTTTCGCTCTTAGAAGTTTCAGGCTCAGGTTCAATGTTTCTTATTCCAAAATACTGCACTCATTACAAAATCTAAAAAAAAAACATTTCAGCTAGTCGAATAAAATTAAAATTCCAAAAAAGATGAGACTAATAAAAAGAAAAAGAGAATTTTCCGCAATTGCCAGCAGCTACATTTCTATTTGAAGAATATTCAGTTGCCTTCGAATAAGCCACTCTGGCTCTTACGTGCAAAACATGAACAAAAAAACTGAATGTGGGTACTTCGAGTGCCATTTTTGAAGTAAGTCGCCAACCTGAAGTACACTTTGATGTTCGAGTGCAGTCATTCACGTAAAGAGCTTTCGTTTGAGGGAAACACGTTTGCATTCGTGTAGTGATTTGTGGTCAACCATGAGTGTAAGAGTTTTAAACAACTTTTTTTTTTTATCAAAAATCATGTTAAATTCAGCAAAACTAGTTTACACAATTTTTGGATCAAAACTTTGTCGTTGACGTTGGATTAAGTTAAGGTATTCGGGTTGGAAAAGTAACCCTGCCTTGTTTTTGTGTTACCCAGTGGGGTAAATTCTGCTCCCTTACCCCATTCCGTAGTGAACTGTTTATGGTTGTTATGGCTTAGGGGGTCAATTTTGAAACAGCTTGGAAGGTCTGTCATCAGGAAGGCCGAGCTTGGCGTGAAGGCCAAGTTATCGGTCTTTAATTCGGTTCAAACACTCACCTATGGTCATGGAAAATGGCCGAACGAATAAGATCGCGAATACAAGCTTCCGAGATAAGATTTCTGCGGGCTGTTGTGGGAGTAACTCGCCGAGATAGGGTGAGAAACACCACGGAGCATGGAGACTTTAATGTTGAGCAGCTACTTCTCCGAACGGTAAGATCCGTGCTTCGATGGTTTGGTCACGTGGCGCGAATGTCCCCAGCAGTACGACTACCGAGGCGTGCCTTGTATGCGACTCAGTCGGGTAGGCGATTGCTCGGTAGACCAAGGATGAGATGGTAGGATCCAGTCCAAAAACTCGCCTGGTTACGTTTGGGCATACCCGCCGAGGAGTTGGAGTCGGCGCCGGAGGATTAGGTTGCCTGGAGATCTCTTTTGCGTGCACTGCCCCTGCAATCCCTGTAGTGGAACATGCAGTCATAGAAAGTGATGATGATGCTCCCGAAAGTTTGATATAAGTTTCGAAATTTGTTTCGCAACAGAAAATACCTACTATCGTAGAGCTTCCTTTCCAAAGTGTTGACGTGGCCGGAAATAAAACAAATCTGATGAAAATGATCGATAGAAGGGTTCATTTCCTAGGCAATACAAAGATTAAAAATGCTTTGTCTTTCGACTAACTACCATTGTCTTACCCTTTGGCAGCTCGGTCGGTCCTCTTCACGCTTTAACGATAATTTGCCCAAAATTCTCATAAATATGAAGTGTCAGTGTCTGTCTCGTAGCGACCAGAGCCTGTTCGTTAGCCTAGCGAGACCCCAAACGATATTAGATAATGTCAAATGAATAATTTAACTCTGTCTCTTTTTGGATTGAATGAAAGGTTCAATTTCATGACTGTCCTAATATCATTTTCTTGTGACTAAAACAAGTTTCTTAGTTCCGTGGTTCTAGTGTGATATTCAGTTAGCAGACGTGGCAGACAGACGGCTTTTTGGGTCATTTTCTCTTTTTTGTCTAGAATGCTAAGATGCGGCTGGTCTCACACTTCTTGAAAGTAGCATTTGGCAAGTTAGGCTTTGAACAGTTGCTTTCTACTACTCCTATGCGATATCAATCATGTTTGACGTTCATCTCGTTCTTGGATTTGAGCTATTGGTGCTGCTGTTTTGGCTATTGAAGCTTGCTGGATTACCATCACTGCAGGTTTCCTGTGTATCTCGCCATTGTGACTAGAATTTGTCTACGAACTCGATTCTATCATCGAAATTTGCTTTTAATGTGTAGAAGTGAAGACCAGGCTAGGAACTGGATTTTACGTGATTGGGTCTTAGTAGTAAAATGAGTAGAAAAATGTCTTATTTACATACATATATTTTTTTATGCGCCTGTTTGCTAGATTAGGTGGCTGGCTGGGGCATTAAAGGCTCAACCACACTTAGGCCAGACTAGGCCCTTTGCGATACCACAATGCGGAAATGCATTCCGCACCCTGTTTAGTAATTCTGCTTAGTTTTCGCCGAACTCTAAAAATCATTACGAAGACTAAGTCTTGACTGCGAGGAGGAGGAGGTAGGCCGCGAGGTTCATGGGTTGTAGCTGTGGAAGTAGAAGAAAATCATTCAAATACAATAGTTTGACTGCAGCAAAAATGCTTATAGTGGATGCAGTTGTGGATTTTAGACGACTTCGGGACCGCCAAAATAGACTTGCGTGAAGGTATGATTCAGACTTTCTGTCAAAATTTCAAGCGGGTAGCAGCTGTCAGGGTCAAAATAACATAATATTTAATTAATTGCCTTAATGGCGTTTCTCCTATTCGCACTTCAAGTCCGGTGTCTGCTTTTGATGGTCCTTTCGAGGGCTTATTGCATTTAGATTCCAGTTTCAGTCCTGCAATATTTGAACGCTTTGTACGGCCAAGTAGGCAACGTTTGTTTTTTTATTTATGATTCTTTGATTAGTCTTCAATCTGTATTTCTTCTGTAATCGATCCATCAACACAAATATTGAATTTGGGAGCCTCTCGGGGACGATTTCCTGGTCCCTGGCCTATTTTTTTTTTGGAAAAACAAATACGTCGAGTCTTCTTTTCGTAGTATTATTTCATTTTGAATGAAATTCCAGCCAATTTTTCTCCAGTCACTCATTTGCGAAAACCATCCAGCCAACCCCTGAAGCCACGAATTTCCTTTTCTCCCCAAATTCACCGCCTTCCGATGATTCCCTTTCAGTTCACGGAAGTTCATTCAAATCAATTCTTCTCATTTCCACCCTCTCCATCTCCACTCAATCGGTTACAATCCTCTTGAAGATCACACAAAAAAAGAAGGATAACCCCCAGTTGTCATATGTCCTTGTCCCGTGTCACACTCCGCTCCCACAACAAAACCCATTACTCTGCCGAAGGACTTGCAGACAGACACACACAGATTTGAGATGGGAATCCGCAGATTCAGCGAATCCTTTTTTTTTTTCTGTTCTCTGTGTCGTCCTCATCAAAGGACCATGGAATTTCAATTTCGTCGTTTGTTCGTCCTCTCTCATTCTCTCCTCTCACACCGTTTCCGCAGCTTTTTTTATTAGTTTCCCTTTTTTTCCGTCCTCAAAAAAAGGAATCTCCCACCACAGCTTTTCAAAAAAAAAAGGAAAAAAAATTCAAGTTGACCAAAATGTATCGGGCGCATTAACGGTAATTATCCGTTTTGTACACATATACACACCCACGCATACAAACTCTTTGTGAATATGAACAGTCATTCATGTGTTAAGTTCCGTTGTCCAGTTTGCGCTTCTTCTTCGTCCTGTCGATGGCCGGGTACTTAAGTTTTATGTTCCGAACAAATAATCATGTGAAGGACTTAATTTGTCCTGTTACAAGCGAACCGAACTGTTTATTGCGTACGTATGTGTGTGTGTGGATGGGGGTGAGTGTGCTTTAACCCAACACCACCACACCACACCGCACCGCAACCGTTGAAAGGACATTGGACCTAGGACACTGAGTTGAATTGATTTTCTATTGATTTTGCTGTCATTGTTTGAGTTCGGTTACAGATTTTCTGTTGTCGTCGTCGTAGTCCTTGTTGTTGTTGCGTATTAATTCCTAATGGGTACTGTTTTTTTTTTCTTTTTTCCTGTCCAAGGATTCTATGAGGAGGAAGTTAGAGCGAGATCGAGCTAGTGGACGGTAATTTATTGTGTCGGTGTGGATAAGAGAGATGATCCAAAGTGGGTTTTAAGTTGTCCGAATTATTTATGAGGTGTGATTTTTATAGCGCGTTCCAGTGGAGGTTTTTTTTTCATTCTTGTATGTGTGTGAAAGTAAGGAGGCTTTTTCCTGGTGGTTTTTGAGGTTGCAATTGAGAAAAGTGCCAGTTGGAGGTCAAAACGATCGAACAGGAGGCGGAGAATAGCCGGGATGGCAGAGGAACATGATTTAGGAGCCTATTACATGCGGGGGAATTCACTTGGATTAAACGCTTAGACCAGGCCGGGGGCGATTTTTTATGCTTTGAAGTGGTTAAGGGGGAAGTTCTGAGAAGCAGCTGGTCTTTAATCGAAGGTGTTTGCTTGGGTTTATATTTCTGAATCTACAATGAACTTTAAATTGTGGATTTTTACTTGGACCTAATGCTTAGACCTGACGTCTCAGAAGTGAAACCGTGCATCTAAAATGCTTCAGAGCAATCGGCTAACTTTAAGCTCGTTTTGTCTTCAATTTTTAGGGTTTCGTTCCAAGGGAATAACGAAACTCTTATAGAATCACTTCGGTGCCCGTCTGTCTGTCTGTCGTCTTTATTTCTGAATACTTTGTAGTTAAGGGATGAAATTTGGAATGAATATGTATCTCAGCAAGCCAAAACTAAACCGTAAATTTTTTAAGTATCTTCCGCTTTTTTGGCGTATCTATTGAAGTTTCAGAAGTGAATTTTCGAATCCAAAATTTCTCGTTTTTTGTCTTCAATTGACGCTTCTTAAATTCTCTTACAGTTTTTACATTTAATGCGTTTCTACGTCTTCAATCGACTCAAACTTTGGGCCCTCACTTAAATTTAATGCAAAGACGTGCTTGCTGAAGTTTCAGGGACACATTTTTCCTTGGGCTCATTTATTTATGGGCTCCTTCCTGGTCATTTTAATCGACACTCACACAAGGGCGCCGTGGCTTAATCGTTAGTGCGTCGGATTGTTAAGCGAGACAGCTCGGGGAAAAAAAAAACACCTTAAACAATTTTCACGACCCCACCTCCAGCGAAAGATTGACAATCCTCCTTTAGTACTTCTGTCATGAAATACTTTCGCAATTTGCCGTTCGGAACCGGCAATAAATGGTAGGTCCCCTTCACATGTGTCAAAATTATACCGCGCACAACACAGTGGAGGCTCGAAAATCTAGGGTCTGGCCCTTCGTGGGCTGTTACGCCACTAATGATGATGATGGCACATAACATTGTCTTCCACGTTTTTCAGTTTATTTTCTTTTTTTCTTTTAGAGACTTTAAATCGAAAATGAAATCCGAGGCAATTCTTTCGCCATGAAGGAGCTCTTACGCTGAGTTGTCGAGCAGCTCATTGTACTTAATCGATTCTTCTTGATTCCCCTTGTGCTTCACAGTTTTCAAGATCTAAAATTGGTTTCTATATCTTCAATAGCCTTAAATTCGCATTTACGTTTGCAAATGATATTTAGACACTTTCAGCAAAGCCTCAAAGGCGATTTTTTCGAAGTGAAATGGCTAAAAGTCTCGACTCAGTTCTTGAACGGCACATGGTCTCCAGACGACACTCGTTTAAGTTTCTTAGACTGTTTTGACTTTAATTCAGTTTCTAAATCTCACTTCGACATAATCTCACATTGATTAAACCTTTTGAGTGCTTCTTTGACTCGTTAGCTGATTCTTCCAGAGATTGTTGCCTTGTTTGATGATTCAAATAATATTTATATACATTTTGTTTAGGTTATTAATTCATGTATGAGGATTATCTTTTATAAATTGAACGCATTTTCTTCTAAAATATCTTAGATTGGTTTCATTTTTAATGTCCGCAGGGAGGTTATTGAACAGCTGTATTCCTTTGTATAAGAGTGTGTTTCTTGATGGCTCGGTTTCTTGTCGTTGTATCCTTAGGTCGTCGTTGTTTCGAAGTCCGTATGGCTGTGTCTCTGCTACTCTTCTTATCCCTTGCGTTTAATATTGTGACGCTTTACCATATTTCATTTTATACACGGCAAGTAAAGTGTTCAGTTTAAGTCTTTCTTGTATGTCCATCCATTTTAGTGCATGAAGCATTGCTTTTATAGGTGTGTATCTATTGCATCTAAGTATTGTACGCATTCCCCTATTTTGTAGCCTTAGTAAACGTTCTATTTGCCCTTGCGAACAGCATGTATACAGTATAGTTGCGTAGTATTCAAAATGTGGTTGTATTATTGCTTTGAAAACATATACTGATGTAAGGTAGTCCACTTTCTTGCGTAATCGCGATAGGAACCTAATATTTTTAGCCATTTTGTTGCAAATATTAGGTACAGAGCTCGTATCTAGCAATACATCGTTTGAAAGGTCTTGACATAACCTACAAAACGACGCTACGCATGATTAGTTTTGATACGAGATCTGTAGCGCTTTGGAAAATTCAAAAGACAAAAAGGCGGAAGGGAGATATTTGACAACCTAATATAATCTATGTGTTCAGAGAATTTTAGTTTTTTGTCAATAATAACACCCAGGTACTTTATGTTGCAAACATTTTCAATTGTCTTATTATTAATCTGGATACAGTCCTCATTATCTGTGTTAATTGTCATTACTTTTGTCTTTGGCTCATTTAACTTTAGTTTATTCATTTCCAACCAGGCATTTATTCTTTTAATGTTTCATAAATTTATTCTTTTAACATTTTTTCCTTCGTAGTATATTAAGGTGTCATCTGCATACAGTACGATCTTACTTTCCCATATTTATGCCTAGTTTCACAGCAAGAGTTTAAGCTACAGCTTAGCTAAACCTCAAAATGAGTTTAAACTTTTCGTTAAACTCGTTCGGTTTCACAGTCAAAAATAAACCACACGTTAACTAAAGGCAGTTTTAGAAGTTGTGTCTAAGGAAATTGTAGGGTTTTGAAATGCCAAATTACGGCTTTTGACGTGTTTTGGTTCTAGTATCTGAAATTAGTTTGAGCCTTGAAAAAAAAACTTAGAAAAAACAAGGAATTAAGTCTGAAAAGTGGTTCGAATCACCGCAACTGATGCGACTACTTAAACCGAAGTTTAAACGGAAGAACTCTGTCGTTTAACTTAAACGTCGAGATAATCTCAACTTTTCGTTTAAACGGGTACTCCGAAACCGAAACATATTTAAACCGAAGCTTAAACCAAAAGATTACTTTCTCTCACTGTGAAACTGGGCTTAAAGGTCATATGAAAGGTATCGCGCCTTTTTTTGCAAGGCTAAGCAGGCTTAGCACTAAATTTACATTTTTCTTTGGTCTGCATTTCGGTGCGACATACTCTTCATCTATTCTATTTTAGAGCGTTATTCCGGTAAACACCCGATTTGTTTCTTTTTTTTTAGATTCTTTTTTTTAAGATTCTGCAAACAATCCTGTTAAATTTTAAACCAAGTTCTGCTTAAAATTCCCCAGAGTCCTTGGAAGATTCTCTTGCTGGCCTTTTGGAACAAAATAAATTGAATTCAAGCTGTCTGTAGTAAAGCAGCTCTCACAAAAAGCACGTTTTCTTTTACTGCTTCTCAGCCATCGCTTTTTACAGCAACTTTCATTGGAAAATCATTTCTGTCACAATGTTTTATTGCGAGTCCTTTCGCGAGTTGTTTCGGCTCTTGTGAGCCTTATTCTATGATGATTGAAAAATATATTGAAAATTTCTCTAAGGTTTAAATTAAATCCTGTTTGATGCTCTTGTCAGATCTTTTGATTTTGCTTTTAAACAAAACGAAGTATTCCAGTGGCGTGTTCTTCGCTCTGAAAATAATCCTTTTCTGCTTAATTTCGCCTTCAATTATGACTTTTATTCAAAAAATCTTTCTTAACACGTTTTATCGTGGCACTCTATCCGGAGAAGTGTTTGTTCTCCTTTTTTTACTTGAGTGACTTCATCATGTCTTCGACTGTTAAACCTCTGTCCCTTTCCCATGACATTTCGCAGCCATGTTCTGCTTCCTCCACGTAATGGGAGGGCCAGAAAATAAAAAGACGACACATCGAAAAGTTCGTAAAAAATAAAATCCATCGCTCGTGTGCCCCTGACATTTGGACGGACGCATACGCGGACATGAACGTCCGAACGTTGCGTCGCCATCATCGTCGTTGAAATGACTCAGTTTCCCGCCGCTGGAAAACACAACGACTTCACTCATTTTGCCGTTTATTGACCAATTCACGGACACCCAAGTAAAAACTGTCACTTGACACTTTGAAATTCATGTCATCGTCATAGGGACGGGGGGTGGGAAGGTCATTTTCCGCACCCTCCGGCAGACCGTAATGAAATTAAAGTGTCACACATCAACGTTCATTTATGGCAGCACTCAAGTTAAACAATTCCCATCGCCTTCCGGTCCTTTGGTTGTCGTCTCCTTCTGACATCCTTCCGGCGTGTTACTATCGTAAAAAATTAATTTCTTTAACATCCCGACAATTGAATTGACTTTTTACCCATCAACACGCGTGTGTGAATGTGTGGATGTGTGGAGGGAAAGCATCATCTGCCAGTGTCGCCAATCTACGAAATGGAATCCTTTTCCTCGTTTTTTTTTTTTTTTGCCCGCGTTGGACTATGAGGACTATATAATTCCGAGAGGACTCCAGCAGGATATTCACACACATTTCATCATTTGCATGAGTATCCTGGTGTGACTCGCCGCCTCCCACCCCCACGCGGTAGTTGACGTTACTACAACTTTTACTGCCAGCAGAACGCACAGCGCGTTAAATTTCATTTCCGTAATTGCGAGACCATCTGGGAAGCCCACACTCCAGGATCCGAGGGATCCTGCAGCCGTCGTCGCTCAAACGGCAAATAAGCAGACGGGGGGTGGGTGAGATGTCGGTGTAAGTTGTGGGTGCGATTTTATGAGAGGAGCGTGTGTGTGCTAAGGACAAAGTGCTTGTAATAAATATTTTTGTTTAAATGATTTCCTTTGAGAGTCGAAGAGCGGGGGGAGATGGAGCTTGGCTTTTTTTTTGCTCCTGCCCTGCCTCCCTTCTTTGACTGCAAGCAGCTGCAGTGCGAGGATAATGACACCAGCAACGGTGGAAAGCGGACGTAATGAGTTCTGAGTGAGGTTGGGCGTGCGAGTGAGTGGGGATTGAGTTACGGGACGTAATTATTGTGTTAGTCCTTGACAGGATGGGGTGGAAAGGGGTTTCGAGAAAAAACGATTCGAGTAAGTGGTTAAAAAAGGTTTTTAACGCACCAATGCGGCTTTCAGGTGGCAAATGTGGCAGTCAGCGCGGATGCATCCGTTTTGAATTTCTTTTTTTCTATTTTCTCGTCTGGAGTTGTTTTTTTTTTTACTTTAAAAGAGATTTTCTATGACGATTTAAATTGTGGAGATTAAAAGTTATTGACTTTGGAGTCGTGGCATGAGCATTGAGCAGCTTTTGTTCTTTTGAAAGTTACTTGTCAACTTTCGAGGTAGTGTTGCTGGTTCAATAAAATGTCGTTGCACTTTCTGGGGATTTTATTTTCCTTCTTTTTTTGGATTCAGTTAAAGTTTGGATGTAGATTGGGCAGCTATTGTGCAAGAATTTGCACTTACGGCACACCTTCTTTATTTGCACCTTTAAGAAGGACTCCCACTTTCTGATGTGATTTTTTTTGCTTTCAAAAACGCCACTTATTTATCGAGTCTACTTCAAAAATGGCTTAGTCTCAAGATTAAGCCAATTGGAGGCTCTGTGAAGGTACTCTTTTAAGCAAGTCAACTATTTTTTGCAAATCTCCGTTCAATCTTTATGGCGTAGTTTTTTTCCATTAAGAAACGATGTGATGATGATTTTCCTCTATCAAAAGCACAAACTTTTGTTTTACTTTGATTAGGTCAAGCGGTTTTTGAGCTGCATTTCATTCCTAGTCCCATCACTGTGTAAAGTGTGTCCCATCACTGAGTAAAATAAAATTGTCACTTCCTTAAAATTCTGCATTTTTCGTTTTAGTTAAGTCTAAATTCAATTGAATTGTTGGTGTTACAAATTCTGAGACACGTTAAGCCTTCTCGTACCAATTTACAGATCCATAGAGGCTCTTACCTGATGCTTAATTTTGACCTAAAATACTGCCAGTTATCAGTCTTTTAAGCTTACTTCGACTCTTGTGTTACCACTTCTTCATTTTAAAGCTGCATTTTTTTATTACTTGCCTTAGATTTAATTGTTTATAAAAGATTATGGCAACATAGAAAAGAGCTCTGGGAGTTGAACTGAAGAGATTTGATTGAGCTTATTGTTAGGTTAATCCTCATCGGTTCTTGGGGTCAATATGATCCACTTTTGAACTTGAAGTGGCCATTTTTTCGTCAATTCGAGCTAACATTTTGGCTGAAAGTAAAAATCGTGTACAAATTTTATGTTTATCAAGTCTATATTCATGAACCGCTGCCGCTAGAAAGCAGTACAATAAAAATCCCTAACAGGTTCTTGTGGTTCATATTGACTCACTGTCCGGCAACACTTATAATAAAGCACCATACCAATTTCAAAAGCCATAAACTTATTCTTTAATCTTACGTTTACGTTTTTTTTATTGTGCTAATAGTTTTTGGAAAATTTGCAT
This sequence comes from Syritta pipiens, assembly GCA_905187475.1. Taxonomy (NCBI): domain Eukaryota; kingdom Metazoa; phylum Arthropoda; class Insecta; order Diptera; family Syrphidae; genus Syritta; species Syritta pipiens. Next base: position 11,225,697 of record LR994573.1, read on the forward strand.
CAAAACGTAAAATTTTGTTAAAAATATGAAAGATTGTTTTTTTTTTTTCAAAACTTTGTAATGTAGTGGTGAATTGACTTTTGTGGTCGATGCGCATTTCAACTTTAAATCCAACACAAAAAACCGAATGGTTTTATCTCTTCTAGTTTTTGAGAAAACACCGTCATGTCTACCCACCATAAAGAGGGTGCTATATGAAGTTCTTCGAGAGGGAGAACTCTTTTACTCAATCGCATCTTAAGGCCAAATGAACAGCAATTCGTTAGAGTTTTTCTGCGTCACATTTCGGTACTGATGTCATTTCTACCTTTTATCGCAGTCCCGAGGTAGACGAATTTCTTGAAGAAGAATCTTAGAAGAAGATGGTATTTGGTCGGCCTTGGTCAAGCGCTTTATATTCCAATCATCGAGCAACGTAAAACAAATCAAATGCCATCAACATCAAGCGCAGTGCATCTGCCAAAAATGGGCCCATTGCCGTTGATTCATCATGCGAAATGCTGGAAAGAGCATGCCAAAATTAGACTAAGCGGATGGACCATTTGAGGTGTATTCAAGGTCAACATTTGCATGAAATAATCTTCAAACATTAAATTATATGGACCGTACTATCGATTCAAATAAAGATTTCATGCATTTTTCTGAATTTTATGTGTCTTTTTTTTTGACAAATTTTCCTACAGCTTTTAAAAAATCACTCTTTACTTTATGGTGTTGCCATTGTTTTTTATTGATTTTTTTTTGCATGTTGTTTGATTTGATTTTAAATTGCCCCCGCCCATAGCAAAAAAAAATTGTTTTCAGAAGCTCTATAAAAAACCATCATCGATATTTAGCGCCAAAGTTATCTTGCTCTCCCCGTACATCAAAAAAGATACTTTTTCTAAACGTGCTAAAATGGATACATTGTGGTCAAGATGAACTTTTGTGAATTTTTGCTGTTCTATAGATGCGATCTAAATTCTTTGTACCTCATTTTTTTGGTAATGAAGTAAGGAAAAAATCATTCAAATCGGTCAAATGGGAGGTTTTTTATTTACAGAAAACCATACGACCCCGAGTATGAATCCATTTTTGCACGCCACTGTATATACACGCTAGAACAATACCCTTAAAACTGGCTTAACTAATTTAAGACTATCTTAACTATCTATGCTAAATAGTTATGTCTTTAGTTGACGTTAAGTATCTCCAAGAGCTTTTTTTTTTTAGAACAGCCCGGATTTGTTCCCCAGCACACACGGCCGCCTTTCTTTCTAAAATCGATTAACTGATTGCTGTCGTATGGTAGAGATCAATACCCAGCTCTGGTCGGCATCTGGATGTTGTTGGTGACCAGTTGCCGTAGCCACACAGCTACCTTCGCCATTTAGAACCGACAGCATCCAACCATCATCGACATTGACACCACTACCGTTGGCGTCTTATTGAAGTCGCTCATCACCCGCCACCATTTTGATTCCAATAAAAAGCTTCTTCTCTTTAACCACAAACCTCATGAGTCGTTTTCCCTCTCCTACAGCCACTAGCCACTCGCCACTCGCCTTTGCCACAACCACGTTTTCCCCATCAAGCCGTCCGTGTCTAACACGCCGCCCATCTCATCCCCCACATCGACTCGAAGAGAGAGCACTTCTGTTGCAATCACAATCTGAAGCGATAGTCCTTTGTCAAAATTAACTTCCCCCCCATTGGCAGCCCTGACTTACTGCCGAGTTGATTCATTCCGCTTGGATGTATCGTTGATGACCTCGGATAGCATCGGTTCTTTAGCCAGACGACTCTTCTTCGTTTTTGTTTTTCTGCACCATTTTATTGCTTGTCCAAGACAACGAGGGGCTGGAAAAGGCAATTTCATCCCTCACATCACTGATACGAGACACCCTTTCATCCTTTCGGCCCTTCAACTCCCCACCCCCGGTGTGCGGAATCACAACAGCCGAGACCGACATACTTATCGGGTATGTCCTGGGCCATTTGGGGTCACAATCGACCGTCGTACGTGCCGGGCGTCGGCTTCTTGGTGAGATAAGGACATTGTTTTGGTGTTGACCTAGTCAAAGGACGACCGAAAAATTAGAAACCGTATTAATTCCGGTCACATTTGAAAGGATACACCAAAAAAAAAAGGTTAACTATTCGTATGCGATTCGTGTCCTTCTGCCCACCACGGTCCACATGAGCCCAGTGACCGAACACGACGACGACGTCTGTGTGTGGCGGTTATCCTGCGAGTGACTTTGCTTACATTATCATATTACCGTGTGTGTGCTCATGGGTAAAACACACGACTTGAGGAGGAAAACTGCTCCTCCTCCTCGAGTCCTGTAACATGTTTGCCCGGGTTGCGGACACCGTTTACAGGTCACTCCGGTGTGGTGTGTTACGCTGCGCTGCGCTCAAAGTGAAAAAGTAATTCCGCTTCGGTTATCCTTGTGGCTTCCAGGGCGAGGACTCTTGTGTTTGTTTCTCCACCTTCTCACATCATCATCCGGTTCGACTGGACCTCTGCGGTATTTGCCGTTGCAATTTAAAAAGAAATTTCCTTCGTCTTTTTTTTTCCTCTGCCGCAAGGACCTCTTCAGGATGCATGAGAATCGTTCTTTCGTGTGTGTTGGTTGGAGTCTCTTCGAGAAGTGAAATGTAGTCTTTTTTTTTGTGGAAGGAACATCCTGCATCCTGGATCGCTGTTGCTGCCGGTGACTGACAATAAATTCGCTCATCTCGTGAACTTATGCAAATGAAATGAAATTAAATTTTTCTCCGTCTCCTTCCGCTGGAAAACTCACACATAACTCATCGTTGTCCGGGTGTTTTTTTCTTGGTGGTCTGCTTGGAGGAGGCAAATTTATGACAACGAAGTGCCGGAGAGATGAGAACGAGGGTTATTTCGGTTGAATGAAATTCACTTGGAAATTAGGTTTTGAATTTTTAATACGATTTAGTTGTGGCAAAGGGATTAGCTGTGGCGCGATGTGTTGGTTGGGAAAGGTCCAGGGAAAAGAAAAAAAAAAAAAAGAGAAATGATATCCGTTTTTCTGTGTACGCACTAAATTTGGACTGTGGGTGGTGGCTGCTCGGGTAAATAACGACTGTCGTTAGTTTGAATTAGGCCATAAATTGACGTTGGAAGGGGTGTGTGGCTTGTGAGTAGATTTTGGAAGAGCCTGGAGGAATCGCACATGTTTTTGTAGCATTTGAAACTACAGTTTATAAAAGAGCTTAAGAATGTGCACTCAATCAATAGATTTTGAACGCCAACAGTTTTTTTTAAATTGAAAAGAGGATGAGCTTCGCAAGAAATTGAGTGATTCTAGTCTAGTCTACACAAATTCTAGTGAAAATTCAGTGAACAAACATTTTTCAACGAAGAAAACAAGCACACATTCTAGTTCACGCAGAAAAAATAAGAAGTTCAATTATTGGTTTATTATAAAATAATCTTGGCAATTAATGGCGGACTGTTGAGCGAGAGTATCCGGGTTCGAATCTAGCTCGGGAAAAAAAAACACTGCAAACATTTTTCACGGCCCCCCCTCAAGCGAATGACGAACAATCCTCCTGGAGTACTTCTGTTATGAATAGCTTTCGCAATTCGCCGTTCGGTATCGGCGTTAAACAGTAGGTGGCCTTCACTTGTATCAAAATTATAACACGCAGAACATAGTCATAGTCATCGGGCTGTTACGCCCCCCAATGTACATGATTTTTTAAAAGTGGAAAGTTTCTTAGATTTTCGGTTAAATTTCCTCATTTTATACAAAACTTTTGAAGACAAGGTTTCTTCTTTTTGATTTTCCTCAGCAAACTGATTTTTCCTTTTCCCTTTTAAACTCTTCTCTACTCGATAAAGGCACGCTTTAACTCTTTGCCCTTGATTGCGAACAGAGGTCATTCAGTTTTAGTCGACTTCTTCGTTTTTCACTCGAATTTCAGTCTCCCTCGTTAATCCTTTACTCCCACCACCACCCCAGTGGGCAAACTAATCGCCTTTTCTGTCACCGCAAATCACTCTCGAAAAGCCCCTAATTGCCTCCCAATAAACTTGAATCCTTTCGCCAAACAAAAACAAACTCCTCTGACAAATCAGCCGTCACCATTAAACATCTTTAAGATGCCACCTCACGCCCATTTTCTACTGCCAACCGCCCACCGTGACAATTAATCCAAAAAAACACACACCTTTTCCGGCACTAAGTCCGCGCGCACTTCTAATCCCTTCGACACAACGCCGACGGTGAAATTTCTTGACTTATTCTCGTCCTTAAATCCTAATCAACACATCAATGCTGATTACAGATAAAACCATTCGCTTCATTGTGTCGTCCTCAAATCAGGACGATGATGAGTACGAGGACGAGGATGACGACGATGGTGACACCCCTTCGAAGGATGAAAGACGAAGAGACGAGAAGTTTCTTCTTGTGGCGGTGTACCTAACAAATCCAAATCCATTAATACGATTTGATCTTTATAGACCAAGTCAAGTGAAGGAGAACAACCCACCACCAACGATGACGACGACGGCGAAGACGAAGACACTCAGAGGGTTGTTGGAAGACGAACGAATGCTGCTTCCTTCAATTACGCTACAACTGCTTTGGCGTTCACATTAATGGCGTCTATTGAATCCAAGTGTATCTAATCCTGCTGAGCATTTCGCTGACTCCATTGAAATGCGAAGCAAAATACGAGGACGAAAAAAAAAGCGAGAGAACGAAAACAGGACGAGAATTTTCTTTTACATTCATTGGCTTCGTCTCTCGGAGTGACTTGGCAGTGTTTTCTTCTTTTTTTTGTGTGTATATCCTTCGTGAGGACGATGAGAGAACAATTCGCGATTGTTATTTGTCTTTGCCGAAAAGGCGGTGGTGGGTGGCTCTTCCACCTCAATCGAGGGTCATCGAACAATGGGCGAGATTGTATCGTGCCAGGGAAACAGCATGGAGGTGACTTTGGTAAAATTAGAATTAATTCATTTGTCGACCGCCTCCTGCTGTTGCTCCGTTCCACCACCTCGAAGCTAATCAAAACCGCGCTGACTTTGAGATTTTTTTCTTTTTTCTTTCCCTTAAAATTCAGACGTGTACAATGTACAGAAGCGCGGTCTTATTGTGTCAGTGACGGGGGATTGGAGGTCTTTTGTGTGGTTACAAAACCGACTCTCCTCCCCCACAGGATGAAGGGGGAAAGGGAGATTTTCAAAATTCAATCAAATGGAATTCAATAATAATTGGTTTCTGTAAAAGCCAGCAGGAGGCATTCCTGAAGTTGAGCGGAGGCAGGTGAAGCCAAATGGAGTCGATGGCTGTGGAGGTGGTAGGCTTGAAAGGAATGTTTGAAACCAGCCGAGTTCGTTAACAAATCTGAGAATTTCCATTTGTACGTTTGGGTCAATTCCTTGGAAATTCACTTCGAAATTGTGTGGGAGGTTGGAGATGATGGAGTCTCGGAGGTCGTCAGGATCAGGAACCATGTCGACGTTTGGTATTTAAAGGTCGAAAATTCTTGGGAAGGGATTTTTTTTACTTTATTTTCCTTCTATTTTCAATGAATGGTTACATTCATGGTTATTTTGTCGTTTTCGTGAGGTGTTTTTAGTACAAATTGGAGTGTGTTCAGGACCCTCTTCATGAAATTGTTGAAAGTGCCTATAATTGGTACGAGTGAGGTTTATACGACTAAAACAGACCTTTGCTTGATTTAAACGAAGATTCTTATTCACTTCAACCTTTTTAACTCCCGGGATATAATTTGTTCACTTAGGCGATGTCGATGTGTCTGCTTTCTCAGTGATGCTTCTTAAATCGTTTGGTTTCGCATTTTTGTTTATCCTCGAGTCTGCTTAACTTTTAGATTTGATGTGAACAGTCTTGAACTGCTTTTTGGGCCTACCAGCAGAGTTGATGTACATTGGCTGAGTCTATAATTCGTTGTTCAACTCAAATGAAAAAGGACTTTTGTTGTCAAGCTTGAAAATAAGGCTGGATTGCTTTAGATCGCTTTTTATTTTCTGACTCAAGTCAAACAGATTTATTTTTATTTCAAAGCCTGCCAATGAGTAGTGGTGAACTTTTCTGTCTCAGACGGTTATTTTAAATGAAATTTTATACGACTCACGTTGAAGATGTTTATTCATTCAGGGGCCTGCTAACAGAACACTAGGACGTTAATTGAGGTTTGAAATTATAAGGTTGTCAAATGTCTCTCTTCCGCTTTTTTGCTCTTCATTCAATGCTTCATAAAAAGTGTTACAGTCATCGGATTTAGTTCAAATATGCGCCGTTTTGTTCGATAATCTGCTTCCATCTAGACGGCAACTTCATAATACCCCCCTCGTAGAAGCCCCCCTCGTTATTTGCGATGAACTCGGACAGCCACTTTTCACAAGTCTCTTTTGAGTTCAACTTCACACCACAAAGGACGTTCGCCATGGACAGGAACAGGTGGTAATCATTTGGCGCTATATCCGGGCTATATGGTGGATGCGATAAAACCTCCCATCCGAGCTCCCGTAGCTTCTGACGAGTCATCAACGAAGTGTGTGGTCTGGCGTTGTCCTGGTGGAACACTACACCCTTCCTGTTGGCCAATTCTGAACGCTTCTGGTCGATGGCCTGCTTCTAGCGGTCCAGTTGTTCGCAGTAGATGGTAGAATTAACCGTCTGGCCATATGGGAGCAGCTCATAGTGGATGATTCCTTTCCAATCCCATCAAACACACAGCAAAACCTTCCTGGCCGTCAATCCCGGCTTGGCCACTGTTTGGGACGATTCACCGGCCTTCGACCACGACCGTTTTCGCTTGATGTTGTCGTATGTGATCCATTTTTCGTCGCCAGTCACCATCCGCTTCAAAAATGGGTCGAGTTCGTTCCGTTTCAGCAGCATATCGCAGGCGTTGATTCGGTCCAGAAGGTTTTTTTGCGTCAAGTCATGCAGCACCCAAACATCAAGGTTTTTTTTGTACCCAGCCTTCTGCAGATGGTTTAAAATGGTTTGGTGAATAACTCCCATCTCCAGGGCGATGTCACGAGATGCCACATGCTGGTCTAACTCGATGTTTTCCATGATTCGATTGGTATTCGTCGTCACAGGTCTTCCGCCGGTTGGCTTATCCATGGTGTCGTTTTCACCGGCTCTAAATAGTCGAAACCATTCCTCCGCGATTCGAAGTGATAGAGTACCATCCCCCGAAACACCATTAATCTCACGGAACGTTTCTCTAGCGGATTTGCCTTTAACGAAGGAAAACTTTAAAATAGCGCGAACTTCGGCGTTAGTGAACTCCATGTTTACACGTTACTCCTTATATTTTCCGCCTCAAGTTTGAATTATTTTTTTTTTATTCTAAAGCATAGGTTTTGAACATTGCTTTGAAATTTTGTACGCAGCTAATTATTTAAGACATTTTTTGTACGACGCATTCAAAATTGTCTTTTCATTTCCTTTGGCCACTTCTTAATATTCAGTTTGACTAGTCAGATTAGAAAGCATCTTGAAAAGTGTTTGCGTTAAGACAGGTTAATTTAGACCCGATTCTTCTCTATCGCAAGTAAAGTAAGCTGCACGAAAAGAGAAAAGTGAATAAAATGTATTTCCCTATGTGCCCCTTTGACACATTTATTTTGTTTTATTTTTTGTTTGCCGTGAAGCCCTGCATAAACCTTATAATTGCACTCATTTACTTCAATGACGACTTTTGGAGCATCTTGTTTCTGTTTGAGACAATAGCGCTGAGTATCTTTGCACCAAGCCCCATCCTCTTCCAGTAAAAATATATGAATTCAATGCTCAAAGGGTTATCGGCATTTCTTAAAATTCAGGATATTTTTAATTGCCTGGCATTTTTGTTTTCACTCGAAGTTTATGAATTTGCATTTAAATTTGCTATTATCGGTGACAGTCAATCTGCTATCAAGGCAGTTTTAGTCAACCTGGACTTCAGAATTAGTCCAGGAATATCGCAACGAGCTTGCTGATGTCGCCGAAAAGTTCAATATTATGGGTTTCAAGGCAAGCCAACGTTTTTGGTAAGGAGAAAGCCGATGAACTGGCCAAATAAGGAGCACATTCTACAAACAAGGTGTCCGCAGTTCACTTGGGCTGGAAAAGCTGGAATTACAACATATTAGGTTGTCAAATATCTCCCTTCCACATTTTTGACTTTTGAATTTTCCGGCTATGTGTATGTAGCGCTTTGTACATAGCCGGAAAAGTCAGAAGACAACAAGGCGGAAGGGAGGTATTTGACAACCTAATATCTCCTGAAAATGGCGCACCTCAGATGATTTCGGTTAGCCAAAGGTACAGCATCTAATGAGATATAACCAGAGTACCATATATCATGTACAAACGACCTTCCAAATAAGACTCACACAGACATTGCTAAAATAATAGCGGGTCCACTGCAGTTAGGCTAGAGATCCACCACAATACACACTACCGAAGTTGTAATAACTCGCAGAACTAAAATCATTGACACACTTCCTCTGCTCCTATCCAGCGCTTGCCAGAGCAAGACTTTAGGCAAACCCTTCCTTAAATCTCACGGAAAGATATCTAGAATTGATTTTGCTCCTCAACGCCACACGATGGTTCCAAATGCTAATCTACACACAACTTTTAGAACTGTGGTTTCAAAGACATTTTTGTTAATTGGTTTCTCTAAATACCACCAATACCAAATTTGTAGGGATGTTAAATCTTCAATGAAAAGAAAAGCAAAGCTCTTTTTAAGAAGACATTCAATGGCATTCACTTGGCCGAACGATGTCCCAAACTCTTTGTGATTGTCTTCTCGATGTTCCAGGAATTTTATTCCCTCTGAAATTTTAGCTAAAAACCTTTTTTGGTTAAACTTCAGGTGGGGCTTCGAACATCAACAGCTTTTTCGTCGTTTAATTTAAGATTTAAGAATATTCCTGAAATGGATGTCTAGCAAAGCTTATTTTTCATGATTAATATTGGTTAGGAGGACTATCGTTTATTGCAAAGGTCCACAGTAGAATGCTTTTAATTCCGTTAATTTACTCATAATGACGTTCATAGCTCTTGGACTTCATTCTGTCTACCGAACAGCCGATATGTCTTTCCTCGGCTTTTGCCCTTAATCGTCTGAAATGTTCAGCTCGAGATTATGAATTTAAATGCGAATGGCTGTTGAGTTCTTCATTTTTGGATTTGAGAGGCAATTAGTCGTCTTATATCTCCCAAATCAGTCAACAATTATGAATTCAACAGATTTTTGCCTTTCGGACTTTCTTCAATTTGCTTAGCAGACAGGTCTGAATTTCGCCGCAAAATGTTTCCTTTGCAGGAGTCCGAGCTCAGGTTTCCTGTTCTATTCATCGTCAAACTTCGTCAGATCCATACAATATCACTAGCAGGATAAGAGTCTTAAAGAGCATGGAGCTTGGTTCTTCATGTAAGAAGTCTCTAACTTTCGAATTTCGTTGATTCTGCTTGACATCACCAAGTTCATCGTCTTTTATTGCTTTTTCATGAGTTTCTTTAAATCGTCAGTGTCTTCAATTCCTTTTTTTAACCTCAGACTAAAGCTTTAACTGCCAACGGCTTCTGGCTCCTTCACCTCCGTTGGCATACACAACCTACGGAAAGACATTCGACATTTTCTGCTCCATCTCCACATGGGTCCCCCTTTGTCTGCTTCTTACAAAACAATTTTCCAACTTTGTCTGTGCACCAGCTGATGACCCCGTCGTATGTCAAGAAGAACACAAAACGAAGTCGTCCTCTCACCTCAATTGACTTCTTTTCCCATCCATTTGAAGAAACTTAAAACACCGAACAAAGACTTTAAAGTAAATACACGAATCACTAACCCACCACGCCCGCTCAAGTAATGAACGAAAGTTGTAATTTCCTTCGAAAAAGAAGAAACTCGAAGAATTATTATCCCCGCAAGGACTTAACATTTTCTTCGAACTCGCGCGGCATCCTCTCTGCGTTGCATCCTCGTATTTTGTTTCTTTTTTTTCTTTCGTCCTGCTCAATGTTCTGCGCCACCAACGACAGGATTCTGTTATGTTCCACAAGAAATAATGAGCAGAAATAAGGACTTATTGGGACGACAACGAGCAAAAGAGACCGGAGTATGGGGTGTCCTGCTGCCATCCTTAGAATGGAGGAATGAAAAACGAATGCTGTTAAAGCGAGTAACATGTTCGTGGTGTGCTGTTCCATATGTGTTGGATGAAAAGGATGCATTTGCAGGGATAGAGAATCCTTTCTTCTTCGTTTTTTTTGGAATGTTTTTTCTTTTATATTCGAATCCTTAATGACATTGCATTGCAGAGTTGTCGGGGTGTCATCATCATAATAATAAGTTTTTTTTTTTAGTGTGTGTGTGAGTTTGAAAGTGCGAGAGTGGGTTTAGATCATAAAAGGATTACACGTAGTGAATGAAGACACATAGAGGCATGGTAACATGTTTCGCAAGTCGGTAATGACTTGATGCAAATGGACTCTCATTACGGCACGTAGAGGGCTTTTACTGTGTGTTTTCTTTAGGAGGGGCGATTTTTTTTTGCTTTTTTAAGAGGTCAGGAGTTTGTTTTGGTGATAGTTTTCAAAAGAAACTCACAGAAACTCACTTCGTAGGGCATTCAATCGACTGGAGGTCATTCAACGTCATGCATTTGAGGCTCTTAGCGTCGTTAAAGGTCTAAAGATGGGTCATTGTCTCGAGAAAATACTCTTTTCGGTTGGTTTTAGTTTAGAAAGAGCGTTGGTGGATCTAAAAGATGTTCACCAAAGTAACATTCACCATTCTGTATTGTATTCTGTGGGAAGAGACTCTCCAAGAATGTGCTAAAAAGTCGTGTTTCATAGTTCAAAGGCGGGCAGTTCTTTTTATTTTGTTCCTTCTGGTCTCAACAAGTTTTAGGCTTGGTATTGTGGTGTAGAGTTTCGCAGAAAGAGACGATGATCCAAGAATACCAACAATTAAAATAACATGGCAAAGGTGGTCCCATTGTGCGTGGCCGAATGCATAGGCGCTATCTAGATAAAAACTTTAGGAGAGCACTAAGAAGAATTCGTCCTTTTCATGTTCTGCCAACCATTCAAGCTTGCCCAACAATCTGAAGCCCCTGAAAGCTTGTCTGTGATGAATGTCTTTACGGTTCCTTACGGTTCTATTCTGGATGTCTAGGTGGGTTTCATAGTAATTGTGTATGAAAGTTAGAAAGCCAGAAAAGATTGTCATATCTTAGTTCCCATTTAGTTTAATTTTTAGGATTTGACTTTTTTGGATTAGTTTGTTGCCAACGTGCAAATTGTGATTAGAGTTTGTAAAAAGCTCAGGTGACGATTTTTCTAGTTTTAATTTATCCTTTCGTTAGTTTGTAAGTTGTAGTCGTTGAAGCATTATGCTACATATTAAAGCTCTCTAGTTCTCTAGCTCTTTGGTTCAAGTAAATTGTCAATAACATCATCGGGGCAAGCTACTATAATTAAATTATCATATCATTAACAAAGATGAGTCATTTTGGTAATAAGTAATTCAGATCCATTTTCTGTTTCCATTTACTTTCTTTGTTTGCAATTAGGTATAATTGAAACAAAAAACATTTATCGAAAGGCAACGTTTATGCTGTTCTTTTAAATACTTAATCCTGAAAAGAAATTCTCGATTTTTTTTATTGGCTGCGGTTTCAAACCAAATTTATGACGGACTATTCTTGCTTTTGGCTCATTCAGCACATTTATCTATTTTCCTCGATATTTTTTTAACAAACTCCTGCAGTGTCTGATACAGGGCTTTCCAATAAGAGGTGTTATTTTGATATTCAAGGAAAAATTTCATTTTTTGAGATAAATGGTCAAATGTTTTTTTCAATGTAAAGAGGAAGGTATGCCGTTAATAATGCTATGCCATTAAAAATATCAGTCAAATGGCCGCCTCAAAATCTTATCCTTTTCATAAAATTTTCCATCACTAAATCGCAAAGTGGCTGCTGTATGCCTTCAATAGCTTCACGAATTCCGTCTTTGAGATCTTAAATCGACGCTGGGCTGTTGGTGTTGGTGTTGTTGGTGTCGTAAGGTGTTAAATCACAAGATCTCGGTGGCCAATTGTTATCACTAGGTCCGGAAACTTTTCCAGTAAAAGACCGATGGTTTCGTTTTTTGTGTGGCACGCAGCGTTGTCTCGTTGAAGTGAATCGTTTTCCAGATCAATATAATCCAATTCCGGCCATAAAAATTCATTAATCATCTCTCGATATCGCAATCCATTCACCGTAACTGTTGCTCCAACCTCATTTTCGAAAAAGTAAGGTCCAATGACTCCACTGGACCATACACCGTATGAAACAATTACATGTTGAGGATGTAATAGTTTAGTTTAGAGGGTTTTCCAAGCCCCATGTGTGACAATTTTCGACTCACAAACGAACGCTGTCTGATACTTTTGAAATTTGGTACACTTAGTAATAGAAAGGGTAGACTTCCAATATAAGGAAAGAGAAGCACAATTAAAAATCTTAGAACTGGAGTTCAATCATCTCAAATCTCACACTGACCGGTTGGCCACATCCCAAGGCTCAGATATGGGACATTTATTTTCAAAAACAGTCAAACTTAACCCACGAATGATTCCTCTTTCCCAGAAACGATTTTGCGACTTCTTATTTTACTGTCACATTTTCGACAATTTAATCGTTTTCCATATTTACTCATTTTTGAGTTCAATTTGTCGTTCAACTCATGACTTTTATCTATAAGACCATCTTGAGTCACTTGGCTGAGGACCTCCGTATGACAGTCATTAACCTTTTTCCTGTCGCCACATTCAAGCTTAAAATTGAGATTCCTCTGCACGTGTAGTCCCTGAATTTTCAACCCTCGATGTCTAAAGCCGTTCCGATCTAAAAATAGACCACCACCACCCTCAATCAAAAACCCAAATCACAACAAAAATAGAACCACGACACCGGGTATCACTTGCTGATGTCACTTAACTCAAAAAAAAAAAAAAGAAACGTAAAGTTTTTGAGCCTACTTAACCCCCTTCACGGCATGTTCTCCCCTGTTTTTCATGCTCCTTCCTCTTCACGGCAATCATTTCCAAGTACACAACAAATTCAATTGGAATTTCAAATTCCTCCCCCCCAAAAACACACACACGTGAGAATCAAAATCATTTTCCCAGATTCACACACACACACACACGTAGGCAGTCATTTTCTCAAGGACAAAACGAAGACAACGACGATGAGGACGACACAATCGCAAACATTGAGATATCCTTGCAGCGATGTTCATTTTAACTTCGCATTGTCTCTCCTATCAGGAAATTAGTCTTCCCCGAGCACATTTTCCACGCACGCATGCATCATTTCACCTCCCGGCAGGAGGGGATGCTCCTGCCAGCAAAAAGGATATTGTGAACGCAGAAAAAAAAAAAACTTTCTCTAGACCGTGATATGCCGAGGGGCTTCTGTGTGAGTCTGTGTGCGGAAAGCCTCTTAACCAATATCGCACTTGAGCACACGTACCACGCTGGGAGGACTTTGAAGCCTGGAAATTCCGACGCACAGGGGAGACGAGTCATTGAGTCGACGAGGACGAGGACCTCATCGCCGTCGTCATCGTCACCGTGCCCCGTTGTCATTGTCGCTGTCGTCATCGTCGCACTTTTTAAGCGAATAATGAAGTGAAAGTGTTTCTATTTATTGGGTGCCGCTTGATAAAACTTCAGTGTTCCGCAGGATACGAATTCAGGATATGAAATTAAATGGGATTCCTTTTTTTTTGGTTGCCTTTCTACACATGTGTCGGTTTAAGGATGTCATTTTACCCTTTGCTTGTCATTGAGTCGACGCCGACGTCGCCGATGTCGGTTGGAAAGTCAATTTAGTGAAATTAAGGAAAAGGATTAAGCCAGCGAAGGATACATTTATTGGATTACACTTTATTTGAAAGTCGTAAAGTATACGTGTGGTGTAATTTTCTTCTCTCAAAAGTAAATCCTTTTTACTTTTTTTTTCTGTTGGTGTGGATGCTCGCGTCGGCAAAAGAGGATTCTCGAAGTGGAGGAGCTGCTTTAGCACGTGCGATGAGGCTCAGACAACGTGACTGGGATTTATGATTGCTGAACGCAAATTGTAATCAATAATGAAAGCTGAAAAGTGATGAGGGAGTGGATTGAGAGACGGGCGGGAAAAGGCTCTCTCTGCAATCGGAGAGATAGCGTCGGCAGTCACATCGGAGGACTTTTAATCAAATCGGTTGCCGAGGAAGGAAGGATTCTTCTTCGCTCGCATCGACTGCTGATACATCGTCTGGGGGATTTGTTCGAAGTGGTTTTTGGGGGTGATTCAGTAATGAATTGCTTTTTACTGACGATTTTCAAGTGCGACGTGCGGGGTGGAATTGTTTGCACTTGCAGCTGGAGTGGGATGTGGATGAGTCCTTTTACGTTCAACATCAGTTTTTGTTGCGGAGACGATTGAAGCGTTGTCTTGGAATTCGAATCTCCGAGGAAACGATAGGAGGGACTGGAGATCAAGACAATCGGGGATATGAAACATTTCAATCTTTCATTGCATACCTTTTGTGTATGGGACCACAAGTTTTGGCCCAGACTCACCTCCTCCATCGGTCTTTGATGACTGCATTAATAAGAAAAATATGAAAGAGACGATTGAGAAAGAGAGGATTATGAAAGCAAACTTCTACTCAGTATGTGTTCTATGTCGGCGAGCTTAAAAAAATTAATCATTTTAGGAAACTATTAAAATTTTGAGTTTGCATGCGAATTTTTTACATGGGCATGAACAATCTAACTTTAATGTAAAATTAAATTTTCCGCCTTTCTAAGTTGATATAGTACTTTATTGTAGGTGCTGCCATTGTTTTTTAATGAAATATTTTTGCTTCCTCCTCCTACGCGGGGTAAGATAGACCATAGCAAAAAAATAACTCGTTTTCGGACGCTCTATAAAAAACTATCATAAATTTTTGGCGCCAAAGTTATCTTGCTCTCCCCGTACATCGAAAATAATACTTTTTCTAAACGTGCTAAAATGGATACATTGGGGTCAAGATGAACTTTTGTGAATTGTTGCCGCTATATAGATGCGATCAAAATTGTCTGTACCTCATTTTTTTGGCGATGAAGTAAGGAGCAAATTAAACAAAAATCATTCAAATCGGTCAAATGGGAGGTTTTTTTTTATTTACAAAAAACCATACGACCGCCGAGTATGAATCCATTTTTGCACGCCACTGTAAGTGCAGCAAAAGCAAAATTTTATTTAAAACAATAAAAATGTTAAAAGTAATAAATTAACGAAAGAACGAAGTAGCAAGTGAATAAATTAACGAAAATAACGACTTAAAACACGAACAACCAGGCAAAGTTAAAGGAAGGATATGAATCCCGAGTCAAGTGTCATAGCTGTAGACAGTGGCTAGGACAGTATGCCCAGACCCGACCGTCGTACGAACAATCAAGCTTGTAATTGCTTTCAAATATTTAAGACACACTTTTCCGGTCACAAGTGTGGCACTTTGTCAAAAGTGGAAATAACCCGACAATTGGTTAAAATGACAAATCTGCGCAACTTTACGAATCCCTCCAGGGGTTATTTACTTAAATCAGTTACGTGTGCATAAGAGTTGAGGAGCTGCGTCAAAATCATAAGCTAGAGTCCGTAGAAGAACATGAACGGAAGTAGATGATGTTATGATGATACAAGTGAAAATAAACAAGTTTTCAACACTGTACGATGCTTTTACAGCAAAAAATACGCCTGTTAATCGACAAAGTGTAAGTTTAACTCTCTAGGACATTTACTACGCCTCTGACGAAAAAAAACAGCAACCTGTATTATTGGTCAGCTCAGCTCAGCTTGAGCTTACCTCATTCTGTTTATTTCTGTGAAGCGTAAATTCATCACTCATCATTAGTGGCGTAGCAGTCCACGAAGGGCCAGAACCTAGTTTTTCGCGCCTCCACTGTGTTGTGCGTTCAGATGTGTATAATTTTGACACATCTGAAGTGTAAATTACATTTACAAAAAACATGTACTCATTTGTGCACCTCACTGTAAGTTCCTTCACTGCGCGGCGGCGTTCAATTTTGATTTTAAATCGCGGTTGGTCAACTTTTGACCTCATCGCAGTGCTCGCAGTCACACTGCAGAAAATGAATTGTATTTTATTCGTGTGACTTATTCAAAAGCCTGTGAGTAAAATTCGTAGAGCTTCATAACGCAGACATTTTAGCCACGAAAAGTACGCACCGCAACCGAAATTTGTTTAAATCGTGACCTTTCTTCGAGTTTATCATCGGAGAAGTGTCTGCTTTTTCTCTGACCGACTTTAAAGAAAAATTTGTTGAACTTCACAACCCAAATACGAAACGAAAAAAAGAAAAGGTCATGCAATTGGACGCATGTCCAAATATTTCCAACGGTGCTCTGACCAGTGAATTTTCGTCGGAACTGGAACTAGTGCTTGTTGGGCATTCAACATTCTTTAAAAAAAAATCTTATTTAAATGAAAAATGGATGATGAAGATGCAATTTCTCTTAAAATCGACATGAATTGGAATCAAAACCGAACCAAATTTTTTTTCATTTCTGCCTTTTGGACTCCTTCATTCATTTCCAAACTAATACTCAAAATTAATTAATTTTTTCTTTTGCCTTTGCAGGATATGACATGTGGTGGTGTAGTGACATTTTGGATATTATTACTATTTTCTCTGATCCTACTAAATGTTAATCTAACAAATGGCGGTCGGCCAGATGAGCTGCACATTGGTGGAATATTCCCGATAGCCGGCAAGGGAGGATGGCAAGGTGGACAGGCGTGTATGCCAGCTGCAAAGCTGGCATTGGATGATGTAAACAAGGAGAAGAATCTACTTCCCGGGTTCAAGTTGATTCTGCATAGCAACGATAGTGAGGTAAGTAAAAAGAAATACAAAGACTACGTTCCTTGTCTCCTTGAAACTTAATTTTCCAATCAATTGAACGGAGGTCGGAGGATGACTCTAAATTTGACGGAGCCTCGTTTCTCTCTCGCCCTCGATTGCGTTTCATTAAGCGCACCTAATTAGTCCCTCGCGATGGTGGCGGTGGTGGGTGTCGATGTCCTTTGACAGGGACACCCATTTAGCTATTCCTTAATTAAAGCCCGAAATTTACCTCCGTGCTTTTCTTTTCTCTTCTTTTTTGTGATTCACGACGAGGGAGATCGAGGAGTGAGATGGAGAATTGTGTAATTGGAAGGAATCAACTTTGGTTTCTGTGTGTTGATTTTTCGAAAGTTAACCACTTGGTCCTGTTCGGTTCACTCTGAGTAAACAAATCTCGGGCTACAATGAAGTTTTTGATTAATTTATCTCCTTCGGTGGAAGTTGTGTTTTGTTAGAGGAATTTCTTTTTTCTCGAGATTGATGTAAATAAATTGTCGAGGAGAGAGCGAGGGGAAAAAGAAAGGATTAAATTAAAAGGACCGTTTTTCTCTTCTCCATTTGGCGTCGTCGATTTTTGACCTTCTTTTGGTGGAGAAGTTGGCTTTTCGAGTTGACTTAAAAATTAAAGGATTTGTGTTGATTGTATTTGTTTAGGGGAGAGTTGACTTTGACGAAGAATAGGCTCGGCCTCGGTGGTGGAGTGGGGTTAATCTTTTCTTTTTGAGGTATAATTGAATTTGGCAGTGCGATTCAATTCGAAAGTGAAAGTCCTTTCAGGGTGTGGTCGGTGAGGTTGTAAAGAGTTTTGCGTCTTTGTTGCGAAGTATTCGCAGTGGTGAAAAGAGAATTGTTCATGAATCTGGTTTTAATGAGGAGGTCAAATTGAGGTTTAGTCTAAATGTTAACATTTCATTCAGTTTCAGTTTATTGGCATAAGGACTCAATTTAATTAAGTTCTTTTTTCGGGTTGCTTCAAACTGCTTTAAACGAAAAGAAATCAAAGTAACAAATATACAGGATGAATGGAGTAAGGTTCTATTTTTTTGCTGCCATGACCTCAAAAGTTCTCAGAGGAGACTTAGAAACAGGAGGTGACAGTATAGCTAGCTCATTGTACTCTAGTTCTTTTTGGCAGTGTAATATTCCACCATCGAAATTTGTTGCCCACATTGTGGGAACGCAAAAGATGCCTGGCAGAACAATGGGCCTAGCTTTGGCATAAGTGTACCAACATTTCAAAATGTGTTATTCTAGTCGTTTTACTCAGCATGAGAAAAAAGGTCTGCATTCTACAGATATTGGAAAAGAAAAGGCATGTGTTCATTCCTTCTAGTTGCTTTACACGGCTTGAGAAAGGCAGAAGTTTAATTAGCAAATGGTAAAAGAAAGACGTTTAGCAGGTTCTTTGAATTCTGCTCACTCTATACAACTTTGGAAAAGATGATTTAGGTGCTTTTAAAGAGCATGCCTCAGCTCAGTAGGCTTCTTTTAGCTTGGTTGTTTCATTCAGATTGAAAGAATTAGTCTACAAGATGCTCACCTTTTAAGGAAAAAGAAGCCTTAGGTTTATTTTCTCCATATAGACTGACAAGAATAAGAATTGCATTCTGATTGTTTCACAAAGCTTTAAAAAAGAAGGTCGAGCACATTTTATGTTCAGAAAAGAAAAGCTCTTTTTTTTTCTTTAATTTTTTCTGTTTCCTTGGAAAAAAAACGTGTATAATTAGCAGATGTCAGAGGAAAGAAGTCTAGCAGGTTTTTGTTAGTCTAGTTTAAAAGACAAGGTCTACAATCAGCGAATACTCGGAAACAAGCAGCCACAGCTCTATTTTCTCCTGTTTACCTCACGCAATTCATATCGGAAAGAGGAAAACAATCAGCTTGTCTCTTAAGCCATATCAACACATTTTGATGTGTCTTAGTTAACTGAAACGAATAGCTTACCCTTACTTCCAGTCTTTTAAGCGCCTTCCTTCAGTTTTGCAGTGATCTTACTTCGCACAAAGTCTGCTGCTTGGTTTTGTCTACGTTGAAGTCCTTCGCATGGAGTGTACAAAACTAATGTATTCATCCCAAAGGTTCTTAGACAAGACACAGGCTGTGTGCAAGTTTGAAAGACTCTTCTTTCTTTCATAATCCGCTTATTTATATTTCTGAATGATATCGAGTAGCAAATATGTTGAATATCGGCGAATCAACCGTGATCCCAGGTCACTTTCTCATCCTTCATTCAAAATCAGTGACGAGTTATTTCTGCTACAAGTGACTTCGAATCAGGTTGTCAAAGACATTCAAATATAATTTATGGAAACGTGTTTAAAAGGAATAATACTCAATGCTTAGCTGTGTGCAATCGACCTTCTGTCGACTATTAGAAGTCAGTTGGAATCTTTTACAGAACAGAATGCCTTTGCATCTGTGGAATAATGGAATGTGGAATTGCCTGACTAATATCGATCCCAACTCACGCAAATTGTCGCTGTCGTTTGTTCAATCAACAAACGTTTCTGGCTTTTTGGTGCACAGAATTCCTTTAAATCAAGGTGAATAAGAATTAACCGCTAAATGAACTGTAAAATAATGTCAAAAAAGAACAAAAAAATTAGTTTTTTCTCTTAAAATCGGCGGAACAACTTCTTATCTTTGGTTTAAAGGTATTTGGTGCTGTAAGCCAGGCTGTGAAATGTAGTCCAAGAAATGTTTTTCCGTGGGAAATTCAGTTGAAAATGTAGTGGTTTGAAAGAATTTCAGAGAAAGAAGCAGAAACCTTTTCACTGTTACCATTATGCGTTTCTCACAGAGCAATGGGTCTGAATAAGATCGAATTAGCTTCCAATAAAGCAAAGACTTCTAAAATTGGTATTGGAGCCAAAGCAACGTCTGACGGAAAACCAAGCATTTAAACTTTTATACGTTTTGTATTAAAAAGAAATCAATGGTTAAAAATTCAAATGCAGTTGCACCTGCTTCAGATCATGAAAGCCCCTAACCTTTAACTACAGGGTTTTCCAATAAGAGGAGTTATTTTGATTTTCAAAGAAAAATTAAATTTTTCCTGATAAATGATCGAATGTTTGTGTTAATGTAAAGTAGAAGGTATGCCATTATTAATGGAAATCAATACCAGTCATATGGCCGCCTCGGCTCCGCTTACAGAACCGTATCCATTTCATGAAATTTTCCATCACCGAATCGCAAAGTGGCTGCTGTATGCTCTCTATAGCTTCACGAATTCCATCTTTGAGGTCTTGAATCGACGCTGGGCTATTGGTGTAGACCTTATCTTTCACGTAGCCCCAAACTAAGAAGCCGCCGTGTTAAATAACATGATCTCGGAGGCATATTGCGATCGCATCTTCGAGAGAATACACAGTCCGGAAGCTTTTCCCGTAAAAGATTGGTTTCGTTGCTCGTGTGGCACGTAGCGCCGTCTTTTTGAAAGTAAACACTGTCCAGATCAATACTATCCAATTTCGGCCATAAAAATTCATTAATCACCTCTCAAAAGCGCAGTCCATTCACCGTAACTGTTGCTCCAGCCTCATTTTCGTCAAAGTAAGGTCCAATGACCCCGTCGGACGCACCAATTTCGATGAAATTTCCGATCATTTTCATGCATTTTAAGGACCCAATCAGCAAAGACACGACGTTGTTGATGATCGACCGGCTTGAGTTCTTGCGTTTACTAAACTTTATAAGCCTTAAGAACCAACTCTTTATGCAAAATACGGTGTAATGACGTTTGTGGAATGCCCAATTTCAAACGATGAGGAATTGGCTTAAGAAATGAAATCAAATAAACGACAGAAATGATTTGCGCTACTTAGGATTGCTTACCTTTATGTATATTTATTTTTTTTTTTGGCGAAGTTTAAGGCAACTTAATTTAAAGTCACGCGTTGCCAAGAAACGCAATGGAATCAAAAAAAAAAAAATACATCTCCGATAAATCCACTTAGGGTTCAACTACTAGCAGGCGTAGTTCTAATAAATCAAAAATTATATCAAACTGGATATTCGCAGAGAAAATGATGATTTCAATTGGAGCTAAGCCGTCCTTAAGACCCAGCAGCTACGCATTAAGCATCAAACCTTCTTTGAATTCACTCACAAAACCAAAAGAACAATATTTCACATTAAAGACTTCGAATTCCAGAACAAATAGCTCGATAAATAAAAGTGATAAAATAAAGTAAAGAGAAGGCCTTCAGATTAAAGAACGAGTGAGCTTCATTCAAATTTCAGTATTTCGACTCACGACTTTCGCAACTTCGGCATCACTGCCCACACGTAAAAAACAAGACTACCAATAAATCAACACGCAGCAGTCGCCAAAGGACATCGATTCACCTCCTCCGTCCATGATTCTACTTTTTTGAACCTTTTTTTTTGGAATATGTTTTTTTAAAAAATTCATAAAGTCACGAGATCCACCGCCAACAACTCGCCACCGTGCCGCTTTGTCGAGCACTAAATGAACTCGTCCTCGGTCCTTTCTCTCTCCCTTAAACAGACACACACCAGTGATGGTGAATCTGGGTTAAATAAATTATTTCCACGGTTCAACTAACACAATTTTATGGTTGATTTACCAATAACCAACAACAACACACGCAGAGGAAATAAAAAGGATAATCGCCTTTACACAGAGACACGGAGCAGAGACAGGATTGAGTAAACTTGCAGTTGCAAGGACCTGTAAATTGCCTCGTAGTTGGGCCGGCAGGAGTCACATTCACATGTCCACTGGAATCTGTCACCGAGGTGATTTGTAATTACTGCAAGCAAAGAGGTCCTTTTAATGAACTAGCCAGGGAAATTTCACTCGAAGTCGAAGTGAATCGACTCAACGCACGTGTGTTCAAAATCGATTTTAACTTGGGTTTCCCTTTTTCTCTTTTTCGTCCTTCAGACGTCAAATAATTCGTGCGTGTGTATTTGATATTCAAAAGTTGTGGTGCCCACCGATTAACGGATAAGACAGCGAATATCCCTTCCGTGCTCATTCATATGAGAGACATTTTCGAAATGTTTTTCAGGACTCTGGATTGGGTGGAGAAGGTCCTTTTTTTTCAAAGAGCGGGATAGACTGATATTGAATATTTGATTGTATGCAAAGAGCACGGGGGGCAATATTTGAAATTGCGTTTCCATTTCCGTCGTTGCGAATGAAAAAAAAAACAGAAACGAAAGAAAATGTGAGGAGGAGATGAAATTAGGATTTAATAAGATTGAAGTGGCACAGCGGAGTATCCATGGAAATCACATTCAATTTTAGAGCTCCCACCGGAGAGGGATGACGATGATCCCGAAGCTAGTGGCCCCGGTGCTTTCTAAATAATCGAAGAGGTGAACGCGCCGCGAGAGGATATCGCGCTTTTAATCCGCCATGGAAGAAGCGTTGGACGGAGGTGTGGGGCCGGGTGTGGAGAAGGAATCAACGAATTGCATTGTAATGGTTTCGGGAAATGGGTTTCGTGAAAAAGGATACTCACAGATGGCGTTTGGTATGCAATGACAGCGATGGAATTTATGAGCAGTGTCATTAGGACAAGGGATTGAGGGTTGGAGTGGGATAGAGGTGGGAGGAAATTGCAAAATCTATAGAAGAATGGTATTTTCTCATTGGCGAGACATATCCGTGGAAGAAAGGTTGTTTGCCATCAAGAGATGGAGGCAACGAGCGAAGCATGGGAAAACTTTCTACGTGATGGTATTAAAAGTCGAGTGGGCTCAATCAGAAGACGGTTTGATTCGAAAAAGATCAAGACGATAAAGGTAGGATAAAGCCTACATATACCGCGAAAATGAAATGAATTCGCTTGCTAGATAGTCATCAAACATCTTCTTACAACCAGATAATGCTTTCAGAAAAAACAGAATGAGCCTTAGACATGCACGGCAAAATAAATGAAAAAAATCATCTCACAAATGTCAGCATACAACTGCATTGTCATAGAAAATTTAGAAGCAGACGAGATGTTAGGATCACCCTTTGCAAAGTGACCAAAACTCGTTACAAAACTGACTAGACACATCGCAAATACAACCGCTAAAGAAATTTATCGAGAAACGGTGTTAAGGTCTGCAGAGTCTCATGGAACTTTTATTCAATTAAATTTCTATTAATTGGGAGCATTGGACGGCATAGGACAACTTTGGTAAATCGCAATTGAATACAGTTTCGAGCATTCAAAGTTTCATGAAATAGGTCCTGGTGCTCCGATTTTGAAACTTTTTTCAGTTTTGGAAAGGTTTAACCTGTAAAAGGTTCAATTCTCTAAAAGTTGTAAAACAAATTCTAACAATAGATCCTACAACAACAATTTAACAGTAAGATAATCGAAATTAATCAATTTTTCTAGAGTCAAAAGACCAATACCTCCTTAATAAAAAGACCAAAAACTCAAGCAAGTACTAAGACTGTTATCTTTTTGTATCGAAAATAGCTTTGAAATATCTTAGCGTTGATTCTACTAGCTTTTTAAATCAATTCGGCAAGAATATTATGCCATTTATCTATTAAAATTGACGTCGGCAATATTTTTCTTGTAATCTACCATTAACGGACCTGGCTATCAAAATATTCCCACAAATTACCAGTCAAATTAAAGCCTGGCAAGAGTAGATGATCATTCATTTACTTAGATGTCCAATATAGCAACCATTCCTTAATTTTGTCTGATGTATTCTTCGGATTGTTGTCCTTCTAGGACCAGCTTCGAAGTCTCTGATAGAAAATTTTTCTTAAGATTAGTTAGATTAGGTTAGGGTTTCAAGACTTTCAGTTGAGTTTTAAAAATATTGCAGTGACCTGAACTTAAAAGGGTTTTGTACTAATTTATATTTTTTTTTGTTTAGATATTTTTCCTCTTTCAGCGGGGTTTACACCTTACTACAAATTGTACAATTTGCTTGGTAACCAAATTTGCCTTAGCGTTCACATTTGACTATATTCTTGACAAGGGCAGTTCAATAAACTCCAGCACACATTTTTTTTTTCTTTGCTCGACAACATTTTTTCCGCTCCGCTGAGATGCTCAGCCATCGAGATCACAAACAAAAATAAAAAATCCTCCGAAGTTGGACGACAAGTGTTTGCACTCAACTACAAATCGTTCAATGGAGGCAAAAAGTTGAAAATATTGAACTTTCTGACTACAAGTCTTCCGATTTGTAGTTTCGAGCGTTCACATTGACTAAATCTTAGATGTGTCAGGCTTCTAAGATTTAATTGAACATATTTAAATTAAGAGCACATCGTATGGTTCTACCGTAATTTTAAGACCTTTATCAGAAGTTGAAATGCTCTTGAAATTGAATAAATTCCGTGGTTTATACAGGGTTTCTCAATAAGAGGTGCTATTTTGATATTTAAAGAAAAAATTACACCTTTTGAGACAAATGATCGGATGTTTATTTCAATATAAAGAGGAATGTATGCCATTAATAATAAAAAAAACAATATCAGTCAAATGGCGGCCTCGGCTACGCTTACAGAACCGTATCCTCTTCATGAAATTGTCCATCACCAAACCGCAACGTGGCTGCTGTATGCCCTCAATAGCTTCACGAATCCCATATTTGAGGTCTTGAATCTTGAAAACCTGAGTTTTCTTCAACACTTTGGGTTGCAGCAGCAATATTCTCAGTTGTTCTTGAGCGACGTGCACGAGTTTATTCTTCACTTCACTAAATTGTCCCAACAGCTCGAATTTTCCCACCAACGTCTGTATTGTGGTCCGACAAGGTGTATCTTTGATCGTAACTTTGAATCCATGGAGGCGGTGGATCTCTTTGTTGGTCAAGGGGGGTGGGGCTAGCTTTTGCTGATTTTTTTCTTAGCGAGGTTGCCTGCTGGGATTTAAAATTAAAACTAAAAATTAGTCGAAATTTTAGCTCTGATTCAAAATCTGCACCTGCCAAGAAGTCTCAACGACACTTGAGACTTTCAAATCCAAAAGGCCAACGTCTGGATCAACAATTAAAGCGACACCAAAATCATTGAAGAAGCTAAGACGATAGATTTAATCCACCGGACTATGAGGCGACTATATCACCAGCCCACTGAACCACTGAACATCGAATCTATGGACATCCTGGTCGTCTAGAACAACGAACCACTGAACCATTCTCCCTCTGGCTCACTGGCCCACGAAATTACTTCACGGCTGAACGCAAAATCCAAGTTCACATTGATTTTTTGGTGTGAAAAATTAGATTTTTCACAAATTGAAAAATTCAGTTTTTTTTTACGATTTTCGGACTGAATGGACCTCGACTTGGCTTGATATGTTATTCAATGCCCCGTGTGTGGCGTTCGTGGATTTTCTGTCTTTTGTCTGCTGCTGCTGCATTGGTCTTTTTCAAGAAATATTTCGAGTCCAAAATCTCCATTAAGAAGTTTCTCTTCGTTGCTCTTGGTCTGATTGATATTGGAAATAATCTTTTGCTCGTTTTCTTCGAGAAACTTTTCGAATTCTAGATTTGCATCGATGGACCTTTGACAAAAAGTCTGTCTCATCTTTCTTTTTCCTCACAAACAAATTAAAGAAGGATGTCTTGTCCCTGCTGCAAGGTGTTGATGCCTGTGGAATTTGTTTTTTTTTTTTCGGAAATCGGATAAGAAGCAAGGAAGCCTCTAACGAAAACTCGAGGCTACGTTCGACTGCAATTTTTCTGTGGTCTCTGTCATCGCTGGTTTTGAGAAATAGATTCTTTATTTCCATCCTGCCTGTTAAAATTGAATTATTCCTTTAGAATCCGAATTCTGGGTCAAAAAGGAGCGGCTAAGCAAGAAGTCCCATTCGACTTCGCCATTTGTAAGACCATAACCAAACCCTGGTCTGTCTACTTCTGTGGATTCTGTCACCCAATTTTTTTTTGTGTTCGTCGTGTTCAAGCTCTGCCCTAAAAAGAGCCTCTGAACGTCGTAAGCGTCGGTTTTGGTCTATAGGTCCATGTGTCCCACGGTTTCCGGGTCGACGGTGTCCGCTGAGTGCAGTGTTGTGAAAGTGAGTAGTGAAAAAAGTGAAAAAAGGGGTTTTGAAAAAATGGTGTGAAAGCTGGTGAAAGGTCTGGAAAAGGTCTGTTGAAAAAACCCCTAAAAGTGCAGTGCAGTGAAGTGATGTAAAGTTAAGTGAAGTGCTTCAAGTAATGAAGAAAGCATCAAGGTTACGAGAATATTTCAAGATATCAAGAAAGTTTGAAGACATCGAGAAAACTCGAAGACATCAAGAACATTCGGAGATATCAAGAAAAGTACAAGATACCAAGAAATTCGTCAGTTATTCGAATCATCGTTCGTTTTTCCTTTTGTTCCTTTTTGCGTTTTGGCGTTTTCGGAGCATTAATGTGGCTCCAGTCCTTCGCGGCGGTCCTTATGCCCATTTCCTTGTGCCCCATTCCATTTCCCTTTCCCGTCACAACATCCACAAATTCAAAATTTGAAACATAAAACGCTTGGATTGCTTTTGGGAATACTCTCACAGCTTCTGAAGTATTCCGGGTCATCAAGCGACCGTCAGGCACTAAGTCGGATAATCGGAAGGTAAGGTTATTTAAGCTTCATTTTATCTTCCGATCTTTTTAAAGCTCTTAGTCCATTTTGTGATCAGCCCTTTTAATATCTTGTAACTCTTACATTTCTCCTTTTAATCAGACATAGTCCGTCTTTGAGTCGGGATTAACTGCATTAACTGTAAGTTTTTTTTAAAGTTTTTTATAGTTTTTGACCGCAAATTCTTTATTTTGGGGATTATAAAACCTTGTTCCTGGCACACGGGGATGCCTGTGTGTTTTTTTGTCTTTATTAATAAGCTGCCTTTAATAGAATTTCGCTAAGTGTATATTTGTGAATTATTATTTTCCCTAAGGTTCCTTATAAAATCGAAAGTAAACATAATCAGCTTTTACCTGTGTTAAGGCCAAAGAAATATTAGCGTGCTTTACAATTTTACTAAAAACTAGCTGTCCCGCCAGATGTTAGTTCAGTCTTAGCTATACATTTTCAAATTGAAGTGGACTAATTAATATAACAAACGTTTTTTGTTTTTGTTTGAAACGAATGATGAGGTTTTTCAAAATGACTGTTATAGGAACCCAAAGAATTATCACAAGAGACCTAAGAAAAAAAGATTAACAGGGCACTAGCCCTGTCTTTTTGTATCTTAAATAGCTTTTCGAGATTTTTGCGTTGATTTTTCTAATTTTCTAGTCAACCCGGCTGGAAGTTGATGTCGTTCATCCACTAAAATCAGCAACGACATTTTTCTTGTAATTTACCTTTTACTTATCAAAATATTGATACAAATTTCAAATTCGATTAGTTTGCCCCTAGGTGTCCAAAAAAGTAACCATTCCTAATCGATTTTCGCTGTGCTCTTAGGATCATTGTCCTGCTAGAACATTCATGCCCCTTGAAATATTAGCTTTGCAGTACAAGACAGTAGATTTTGACCTAAAATGTTCAGCAAATATGTTTTATTCATTTAAGCGGCAATAAAAACTACAGCCGATTATCTCATATACAGTGAGCTCTCATCGGAGCACAGGGAGGTCTCAGACAAAAAAAAAAAAAATAAAAAATGCCCACTTTCATCACTTACGCATTTCAATTAAGGGTTGTTGAAAAAGCTAAATTGATTTGACTTCGAATTATAGCGGTAAAAAAGACAAAATTTTCTTCAAATTAGAGAAGTTTCATGTTGTTTCGCACAAAAATAAATTCTAGTTAACTAAGGGGTTAAATTTCATACAGGTTTTTTTTTATGGGACTGCGAAAATCATTCTATTTACAAAGGTTTTCAAACTATATAGTTTCGAATTATCGAGAGTTCACTGTACTATATTTACTAAATTTTATTTTGTTTCTGGTGGTTTACTTTATGCAAAAAAAAACAAACTTAAATGTGCTTTTAAGTGGTAATTAGGGTTTCGTTACAAAGAAATAACGAAACCCACACTTGACCATTTTTTTATAAATGGCGTAGTTTCTACTTGTCAAGTGTTAAAAATGACGGTTTCAAAGTGGGATCTACCGAAATACCGGGCTATTCAAAACAACACCTCTTATTAGAAATTATTATGGAATCCGGCGGAACAATCCGCAACGTATCCGCATTCTCAGTTCAACCCTATTATAGAATCCGACGGATGAACCACATTACCGGTCCGCACAACCTCCTTATCGGTCGTTTTTTTAATCATATTTCTTCTGTCAATTTTTGATTTTCGTGTTTTAATTGCTTTCAAAAATAATTTCATTATGAAAATCAAGTGCCAAATAAGCAGTAAAATGAATAAAATTTGTTTTTTGTTCTTATGCAAATGTGCCGCAGTGATAAATGGGTTATTTAAACAAGTTTTTATCAAAACCGGGTGCTCCGTCAGTCCGTGCTCCGAAGTCAGCACGCAAGTCCTCGTTCTTCCAATAAATTATTCCTGCTGGTCGGTAGGATCCGCATTTGATTGCGGTTCGTCGGTGATGGTCCTGGGATAACCATCGATACGGGATAATGTGTGAGTAAACAAATTGTTTTCTTCTAGTCAGCATCCATTTAGGCATCTCTCTTTCAGACTTGTAAAATACTTCAGGCTTCGAACTGCAGGATTTGGGTCACAAAAAACGACGTCAATGCACAGCATTAACACCTGCGAAAACGTGGCTTGGATAACAGTCACCCACAAGTTTCCTTATCATATCTGGGAGAGGAAACATATGGGCAAGTCAAGAGTGCCATAACAATTTGGAGGATTGCTCCCATTATGGGAACTTCAGAGAGGGGATAGTTTGTAAGCTAGTGGAGTAGGTCAGTTTCTTAACTCTGAAGCGGTTATCTAAAAATAAATATCTAACAGAAAAAAATGCGAATATAATCTTTTATTTAAAAATGCAAAACCAAAAGAAAACGAAAAAGAAAAACGCAGAATTCTTCTGCAAATAAAATAATATTTACGTTACTTAAAACTTACTTTCCATTATACAAACTCACTCTTCTTAGTTCAAATCCGCAACTAATTTGATGCGGATTGAAAATGTTACAAAATATATGAGGTGCGGATGAGTTGCGTTTTCTATAATAGCAATTGTTTACACTACTTTACCGACATTCGAGAATTTTCACATTTGCGTTTTCTATAATAGGAAAATAAGTGAATGTGAAAATTTTCCCGCCTCAGTCTATCCGCCGGATTCCATAATCGGCATGTATATGTTCCATTAAACTGATATTTCTCTTGGGACAACACATTTTTCAACATCACAATCAACATACTTCAACATATTTGTTAATTGAAGGTTATTAATATTGTTCACTTTTCGAATTCACTCTGAAGCTGAGATGATGTGGAACTTAAAATTTTCTATTTTCTTGTGCAACTATGAATTCCTTTTAAATTGCAGAGAATCTGAGATTTTTATTAAACATAAAATTTACGATGAAATGGAGCAACTCCAGAAAAATCTTGTGTAGAAGGCAAGGAAGTCATTGAGAAGTTTTCGCTTTTAAAATGTCTCAAAAATGGAGGGCTGAGATGCTTTTAAATGGGTAGTTAAAGAGGCGAGAGAATTGCTTGAGCAGACTGGATACGCACTTTCTTATGATCTTTGATTGAAGATCATAAGAATTATAAATATCGTAGATGTGGTTATTATGACATCCTTTTTGAAAGAATGCCTCGATTTTTTTCTAATGCATGGCAGAAGAAAGGAACCTTTGATTATTCAGAGACACTTGGGCGAGAAGCTTAGAACACATCTGCATTTATTTAGAGCTCGACAGAGCAGAACGGTTGTGACTTCAGTGGCAAATATTGTGAGCTTATGAATTTCTGCAGAAAAAAGAAAATCAGTGAATATTCCAAGCGATTCAGTTGAGTGCCTTGATTTGTGTCGTCAAAAGTCGATGTTTCCTTAGCTTTCTCCCTCACTTCCGAGATCAAGCTGACTCCTTCAATTTTTCTTCAACTTTGTGCTATGACCTCTGTCATTATCGTTCAAATGTGGTCTGGATTCAGAGTCAGAGCCTTTGTGAGCATCATGCAAAGCAGATTCCATCAGATTCTCCTCCTGCTATTCTTTCTCTACACTTTTCCTTTGTTTTTCAAAAATGGTTTGCGAAGAAACTCTTAAAGTTGCGTGTTCTGCGTTCAACCACCGAAGACGAGGAAGAACACCACAGAAACTTTACCCAACTGCAACTATCCACCAGTCGACGACGATCCAATAACCACTCAGTCCTTTCTCCTCCTGAAAAATATTCATAAGGAGCTTGTTCGACTTCCTACTAAAGGCATCTTCCTCCCCCGAACAAAGTTCGTCCCCCTTTTAAGCACCCACTGAATTCTGCTCCCATCCCCATCCTTAGTGGCTCAGATCCTTTGTGTGCATTTTGTGCATAAATTGTCCTTTTTCAGCGGCACCACCGAAAACGGAAATAACACAAACTAATGATAGTACTTTACTGAGACACAAGCGCCCAGCGGTTTGTTGTCTGGCCAAAAAGGACCTCCATTCGCCTGTCTCCCGTCGCCGCAGAGGGAAAGTTTACAAACGCCCCCTTCTGCTCTGCGTCATTCCTCCTCGTCGTTGTCCTCGTCGAGGGAAACAGAAAATTGATATTTTTCCAACTAAATGTTTGCAGACTTTTTGTCTACCAAAAGCCGGGGAAGGAGACGAAAGCAGCTAGGACATTTGTTATTCTTGTTGTCCAGCGATTGTCGGTCAGCGGCACACAGCGACAACCATCGTCCCGCCACTGGCTGCCAAAGGAGCAGTAATAATCATAAACGAATTGTCGTTAAGCGGAGCCTTAGTGGAGTTAGTTGTTGTTGGGCACGGCGCGGCGGTCGTCCTTTGCATATCTTCTCATCAAAATCTCATTTAGCCAACCGGAAACGAGGAGGAAGATGATATCAGTTGGCGTCTTTATATTCATTTTTTTTTTTATTCGCAAATAGAGATGGGAGATGGTCCAGGACTCGAGTCTGTTGTCCTCTTTTTCTCTTTTCTCATTAAGGACAATGCTAATTACTGTCCTTTGTTCCTCCTGCTCGTGGGTGAGATTAAAACAAAAAGGACGACGCTCTAAATGCCAAATGCAGACGAGTCTTTCCAAAGCAGGCCACCTGCAATGTCGCGATACTTTGTCCATTAGTTGAAGAGGCGTCAAAGATACGCCAAGCCGCCCTGCCGTCCGTCGCGTCATTCTCAGTGGAATTGAGTTATTGGAAAATTAACACGAATTGATTTTTTTTGGTGTTTGAATTTTGTTTTGAGGTTTTGGTTCGTTAATCGATGCCTGGTCAAGGACAAATGAAGTGGTGGTCGTGTATTGGCGACTGCAAATCGGTTTTGTGGGAGGCGAAAGGTCGATTTATGGCCGTGAGGGTGTCGCGTGGTTGGGCGTCGTTTTAATTTTCAGAGTTGATTTTGTGGTGAAAACACGTGAATTTTAATGTTTTTTTTTTTCAGTTGTTTTGGTTCAAATCTGATTTTGGTCTGCACAGTTGGATCTTTTTCCATTTCTGATTCCAATTTTTGTGGCGAGGTGTTAATTTTTTTTTTATCACGACTCTCGTCCTTTTTTGACTGCATATTTGCTCTGCTCTGCCTATAACCACATTTTCTATAATTTTTTTCTATGCGGTTGGATTTCTTTCAGCGTTTGTGGATTTTCGATTTGGTTTTGATTCAAACCTGCCAAGTACCCATTGCCTCTCTTGAAAATTATTTTTTTATTTCAATTTGTGGATTTTAATGAATTGGCCTTGCTACAGCTTTGATTTGTTCGATATTAAATTTATCTTAATTGGATGTCTTTTAACTTTTGAAATAAAAACCTGTGGAAAAACACACGTTCTTTCATAAATTTCCGTGTTTTTTTCGGCTTAATTAGCTCGAACTTGATTTTCTATTATTTGCATGCACTCAATTGTTTTTTTCTTTCTACTTTTCAATTGAATTTGCACAGAAACACGTTATCTTGGTGCATTTTTCAGTTGAGCTGAAACACTTGCATTTGTTTAATCTTTTGATGATTGCCTTAAACCACAAATTAGACATAACGAAGTCTTTAGATTCATCATTAGATTTATCATTTGATTTCAATTTGAACTTCACACACTTTGCGGTAAGTCTAATTTCTGTGTCTATTGAGTTCCGGAGCTAATTTCACTTTGAAGTTCAAATACGTAATTATTCATGCCGATTATGGAATCCGGCGGAACAATCCGCAACGTATCCGCATTCGCAGTTCAACCCTATTATAGAGTCCGACGGATGAACCACATTACCGGTTCGCACAACCTCCTTATCGGTCGTTTTTTTAATCACATTTCTTCCGTCAATTTTTGATTTTCGTGTTTTAATTGCTTTCAAAAATAATTTTATTATGAAAATCAAGTGCCAAATAAGCAGTTTTGTTTGTTTGTTCTTATGCAAATGTGCCGCAGTGATAAATGGGTTATTAAAGCAACCTTTTATCAAAACCGAGTGCTCCGAGTGCGACGTTTCACAACGGAAGTCAGCACACAAGTCCTCGTTCTTCCAGTGAAATATTCCTGCTGGTCGGTAGGATAATGGTCTTAATGGGATAACCATCGATACGGGATAATCTGTGAGTAAAAAAGTTGTTTTCTTCTAGTCAGCATCCATTTATGCATCTCTCTTTCAGACTTATAAAATACTTCAGGCTTCGAACTGCAGGATTTGGGTCACAAAAAACGACGTCAATGCACAGCATTAATACCTGCGAAAACGTGGCTTGGATAACAGGCACCCACAAGTTTCCTTATGATACCTGGGAGAGGAAACATATGGGCAAGTCAAGAGTGCCATAACAATTGGGAGGGTTGCTCCCATTATAGGAACTTTAAAGAGGGGATAGTCTGTAAGTTAGTGGAGTAGGTCAGTTCATTAATTCTGAAGTGGTTATCTAAGAATAAATATCTAACACAAAAAAATGCAAATTAATCTTTTATATTTTAACCAAAAGGAAAACGAAAAAGAAAATCGCAGACTTCTTTTTTCTGCAAATAAAATAATATTTACGTTCATTTAAAATGTAAAACTTACTTTCCATTATACAAACTCACTCTTCTTAGTTCAAATCCGCAACTATTTTGATGCGGATTGAAAACGTTACAAAATATATGGAGTGCGGATGAGTTGCGTTTTGTATAATAGCAATTGTTTGCACTACTTTACCGGCATTCGAAAATCACATTTGCGTTTTCAATAATAGGAAAATAAGTGAATGTGAAAATTTTCCCGCCGCAGTCTATCCGCCGGATTCCATAATCGGCATGAATAATTTTTGTAGTTGAATTGCTACAAGGCTGACGTCTTTTTTTTTCAAAGCGGTTCAGTTTTATTTTACTTTTGACTGCAATTTTTTTGTACCCTGTTTCAAAATTGAGCTTGGCCAATCCTACAGGAAATCTCAGTACTGCCCCTCCCATAACTAGTGAAGAAGACCCCGAGATACTTGAACTTCTCCACCTGTTTCAATTGGACTCCACTGACATGCAGAGCACGTTGGACTGGCGTTCTGAAAATAACCATCACCTCGGATTTGTCCACGGTAACCTTCATCCCAGCATCGGTACAAACGGCCACTAACCTATCTAGCGCACGCTGGAGTTCGGTCTGTGATGATGTGAGGATAACTAAGTCATCTGCAAACAGCAGGTGACTTATTAATTTCTTGTGAAGAAAGTGTTTCAGGCCCCATTGCCTGTCATTGCGATGGCAAGGTGCTCTTCAAACTTTGAGTAGGACAATGCCGAGTGCCCGAAACCATCGACTTTTTTTTTATCCCGAACTAGATCCGCTTCACATCCTTTGCCAGTTGCTTTGAGCCATGAGAAAGATTTGATTTTTTTATTTCTATCATAGGTGAGGTCTCCTTCCTCTAATTGAACCCAGAAGTATAGACTCGTAGGCTATCATAACCAGAACGTTGTTTATGCAGACAAAATGGTCATTGTATTGAGTCTCTTGTGAACTTTTAAAAGTCTACTTTCTTGTGACTGAAAAAGTATTTATTTCTGACAAAATAAGCATTTTTTTATTTCATTTTGAAAAAATACTATTTTCGCATCCGTTACTTAAACCGAAATGTGCAATAATTGTTTTTTTGGACATGCCTCTGTTTTTGTTTTTAATGGAAAGATTTGAATGTGTGCATAGATGGATAGGATAGATAGATGGCATAATTTTAAAATTTTTTTGGGTGTGACCATATGGTCACGCTGGCACAATAAGGGTTAATTTCTGTAAAAATCGTGCTTTATTGTTATTCTGGAAGAACTATTGAGATAATGGGAGATGTAAAGTATCCCACTTGATTATTTTTTTACGGCTTGAATAACACACTTTCCACAACACTTTTTAGATGCACGCCATGATTTTCAAACCACGAATATTTGGCTCATTTAATATGTCAGAGCGTCATTATATGGTTGTCGTAAATGGATATTGATTTTTAATGCCATTCACAATTCAATTCAAAAGTAACGTTTTATTGTTTTTGAATCAGCTGCTAACAACACAAAGATTGCTTGAAATATTTTTTAAAGGGTGAATTTTTAAAAGCTATCGGAAAGTTTTTCAAAAAAAACACAAAAAATTCAGAAAAATGCATGAAATCTTTATTTGAATCGATAGTACGGTCCATATAATTTAAGGTTTGAAAATTATTTCATGCAAATGTTGACTTTTATTGCGCCTCAAACGGTCCATCCGCTTAGTCCAATTTTGGCATACTCTTTCCAACATTTGAGCCGGTATCTCACGAATAAATGCTTCAATGTTGTCTTCCAATGCGTCAATTGAAGCGGGCTTGTCTGTTTAGACATGAGATTTAACATAGCCCAATAAAAAATAGTCTAAAGGCGTTAAATCGCACGATCTAGGCGGCCAATTGACCGGTCCCGAACGTGAAATAAAATGTTCACCGAACTCGCCTCTCAATAAGTCCATTGTTGCGCGTGCTGT
Organism: Syritta pipiens; assembly: GCA_905187475.1. Lineage (NCBI taxonomy): Eukaryota > Metazoa > Arthropoda > Insecta > Diptera > Syrphidae > Syritta > Syritta pipiens. The sequence continues at coordinate 11,260,648 of LR994573.1, forward strand.
ATGGCATGTGGCACCGTCTTGTTGAAACCACATGTCATGCAAGTCAAGCTCTTGCATTTTGGGCAAAAAAAAAATGGATATCATCTCACGGTAGCGCTCACCATTCACAGTTACGTTACGATTCGCATCATCTTTGAAGAAGTACGGTCCAATGATGCCACCAGCCCATAACCGCACCAAACTGTGACTTTTTCTGGATGCATTGGTAGCTCTTGCAATGCTTCTGGCTGATATTCACTCCAAAATTGACAATTCTGCTTATTTACGTACTCATTGAGCCAAAAATGAGCTTCATCGCTGAACACTTTCTTAATTTTCTGAACTTTCTCAACAGAGCACGCATTTTGATAATAAAATTCAATAATTTGCAAGCGTTGTTCGTTTGTACGACGATTCATGGTTAAATTATCGACCAAACTGAAGATGTTTGACAGTGAAACAAAACACGAAACGTGCGTCAGCTGTATAAACCAGTGTTGCCAAAAAGATAATAGCTAAAAAATCACCCTTTATGAACTAAACATAAACTGCATCAGCACGAAGTTATATTACTTTTAATTACAGTACTTAGTAGATATAAGAAAAACTAAAAATCCAAAGAATCTTTTACTTTTATTCTTTTTTGAATGCCATGGTGGTCACCGGTGATCGGCGCTAAGTGTGTTCGTAAATGCCGTGGCATTCAATGTGTTAACCGTTGTTTTGTCTTATGAGATAAACGGATATAAGAAAAACAATTCTTATAAAAGAACAACGTATATAAGAACAAGCTTTTTCTAATAAGCAATACAAACATTTTCGAACCGAGTGAAAAAAAACTATTAAAAACCAGCTGCCATTTCGTTTGAGCTACTAATGGCAAAATTTTATATAAAGTTTGAGGAAGAAATGTACTGTGCGTACATCAAAAACAAAACAAATCTTTCTAGCTGAGTTTTTTGATGAGGTATAGTAGCATAAAATAAAATAGTTTAATTTTATATATTAGTGTCAGGAGATACTTTCTTTTATTAATTTTTTTTCAAACGTTTTTATTATGTTTTATATAGTGGTAATTCATATGGACATAGAGAAAGGACGTCTTTTAATTTGCAGATTTTCAGCTCCTTTGGTTTTACTTCTTATGTATTGTCAGTCTAAGAAATTCTATAAAAAATCTTTTCGGGTTTTGTTTAAAATGACAAACAATTCATTGAGACTCTGTACCAATCTCATGCTTTCGATGGCCCTTGAGAGTCGTACCTACCGGGTTGTAGACCTGGTTTCACATCACTTTTTGGTAGATCATTGTTCAGCACAATTTGTCAACGTTTGAAATGTCACACCGCCTTTTAGTTTGAGCCTTTTTTGTCTGTTGCTTAAAGCCTTTTCCAGCAACCATGTTTTAACTGGGGCGTTTAACAGCCGTTGTAATGAGTCTCTTTCGATCAAATAGAAGTCTGCAGTCTTTTTTCCAAAATGCCCTTAACCTTCGAATCAAAGAAAAAAAAAACAAAAAAAAAATGTCCGATACGGAGACGGTTCTAGCGTAATTTTGAGTGTTTTGTCAATTGTGTAAAACATTTTTCAGGAGAAATAGTGCCTTAAGACTGAGATTGTTTCCATAAACTCGTATAATGATTTCCCCACCGAGCCATCGATAATTCTAGAAACAAGATAAGAAAAGTTTTACCTCCCTGAGTGCCACTTGACCCGAGGACGGCACTCCCTGCTCCGACTCAAGTTTGTAACCCAAGCCACAATCCATCACGTAGAGGAAATGAGATTTTCTGTTTGAAGTCGTAATTCCTGCTCCAGGTTGTTTCCTCAACACCAATAAACTACGCAATTCCTTTTTCCCAAGAAATAGGGTGGGTATGAATGGATGCCCAGCAATTCCAGAGATTCTTCTCTTTCTTCGTGCCTCCTTGTATTTCACTGTAAAAGGATCCATCAGAACAGAACCTGCACCGTCATCCTTTTTTTTTTCTGTTCCTCTGTTTTCCACGAACACGATCTGGCTCGTCACATTCCTGGGAAAATATTTTAAAATTCGTTTACAAACAAAACAACATCCTGAAACAGATGCCATCATCATCTGTGCCGTTTTTTGGAATCTGAACTCCTTTTTTTTTTGTAGTTGAATGTTATTTTAATGTAATACGCGGAAACAACACAATTTGTGTTCATTCGGTTTTTTTTTTTTTCAAAGTTCAGCTCTTCCCCGAACGGGAACGGCACAGCATCAACAAGTTGCGCACGGATGTGTGTCCTGGTCTCTGTGGGTGGATTGCATTGTTGCATTAAAATTTTGAGAGAGAAGGTCCTTTGTCCCTTTTGACTTTTTGTCCCCATAAAATCCGCTTGACTACAACTGAGTGAGTGAGTGAGGGATGGGGTTTAGTTTATTGCACAAGCGACCAGGACGAAAGGGCTGTGGTTCGCCCATCGCCCCCGCGCATTGGGGCGTCCAACAGAAACAGCTTTTGACAGATTGTTAAGCATAATGGAGTTCAGAATTGCACCTTCCCCCCTGGGATTGTATTAAATTTTATTTACGTCGTTGTTCCACCGTAGCTCACTCCCTCCCTTCTGATTATTTGCTGCAGTGGTGGGAATGGGGGTATACATTTTTTTTTTTGTTTTTTTCATGGGTGACAGGATGCTTATTTTGAAAATTAAATGCAAGATAAATTGGATGATATTTTCAGTGCATTCAGGGTGAACAATGTGGGCGTAAGAATGGGGAATGTGCATTGTTTGGAATGTGATTAAAGTTGGAGAGTTTATTGTTTGCACGACCGAAGAGTCTGCTTTTTTTTTGTTTCATTAAATTGAATAAAAAGTTGGTGTGTAATTTGATATTTTATGGATGTTGGGAGTTCAGTTTTTATTGGGTACATTATCGTCACCATGAGTTTTTATTTTTTCAATATGAATTCGTTTAAACAAGTTTTTCTCAATACGAATTTTTTTCTTTCTCTTTTTCAGGTAAGACGAGTCCTTTGTGAGTTTTTAATTATTTTAAGCGCATTTTTAAACATATTGTGTATTTTTTTTTGTCCTTAAAGCGTGTGTATATATCATACTCATGTTCCTTAAAGGGATTCGATTGCGTGCGCTTTTGGGATATTTCTCAGTGGCTCAGTTGGCTTTCCAGTCGTCATTTATGTCATGAATAATTAAAATCAATATTTATTTTCTAATATTATCATTAGTGCAATTTTAGACTCCTTTTCCTCTTTTACTCCTTTTTAGGACGTCTCTTAGGGCGATCTTTATAAAATTATTAAGTCACTGTTCCTTTTGTCTATTTTGATGCATTAAATAAGAAAGACAGTACTGAATCGAAAATAACTAGAAATGCTAAAGCACATTCCTTGGGAAGGAGACTGAGCGCTGCTCACGTAGACCTGCATATATTGGTCGGATGTGTGGTGTGTTAATTTTTGGTTTTTGTAATTCGAAGTTCTTTAGTCCCACCCAATTTTTCTTTAAATTGTGTACTCTAGGTTTTAAAATTCTTCTGTTGGTCTGTTGACGTTGACTTTGAGTTTCAACACTGCTAATGTGTTCGAAGGAGTTCTAAATTTGCCTTTTATGGTGAAAAAAAAAAAAAAATGAAATTTCTGTTATGAATTGCTAAGCAATTAAAAAAGGAAGGGAAGGATTTACTTGCAAACTAAAAGAAAACATTGTTCCCACATTCTGAATACAACGTGCCGTAACAGTTTTCATGCTATTGAAAATCCGTGGTTCCTTTTTGCTCATCTAGAAAATATTCTTTCAGCAAAATTGGTCTTTCAGATGATGACTTCTTTGTAACATCCAAAGAATGCTCGGAATACTCCACTGTCGTTTTTCTACTTTTGTACAGCGATGTAACTCACGCACAAAGCTGAAAATGAAATATTCTATACGAGAATTTTATCAGAAGCTTCCTACGCTATTCATGGTTGCCAAATCTTGGTTTCATTTACTTTCATCAGGCTGCATTCGAAATCAGTATATTCCTGGAAAACATTTTTTCCTGTCTTAACACTGGTGGTAAAATGAAAAAAAAAATGCAACAAAAGAAAGTTTCCCAAAAAATTCATGATAATTAAACTTTTGCCTTGTTTATTAGGTGTACAACTTTGCTTCCGCAGTTTTGCAATAGATGGCTTTAGCGGTAAGCGATAGTCAGACAAAGTGCAGAGCATACAACGGAATCATCGGTTTTTTGATGGGTTCGATTGCCATTTTATATCTTTATGTTTACTATTCGGTCCTGACCGATTAGGTAAGGTTAGTTCAGGTAATGTGGTGGACTGCGCAGGGCAGCCAAGCACATAGCTGAGGATTCAGCTCATGCTGGTATTAGCCAGTTCGGTAATGTGTAATGTGTCGGGAAAGTAATAGCCAATATGCCTCTTTCTGCGGTTCGCAAGAGCGCTGCACCACCCTAAAAGTGGAACAAGATTTCTTCCTCTTCTTTGTCTCTGTAGGTTCTACGGAAGTCGCTGGCCGAGAGGCTCAGTCAGGTGGCATATTTGCCGAAAGTAGAGCGCCCAGTTCGTCACTTGGATTCTTTTGAGTCTCAGGAGACTAAGTGAGCGTCCAGGATCTACCTTTGGCCAGACTTCGCTGGTTACTGGCCACGTGACCACCTACGATTGGTTGCCACGATGACCTTAGCTTAGACGTAGAGGAACGCTGTAGCAAGAGGTCTGCAGAGACCAACCTTATCCAGTTGAATAGTTTCCACGGTCCCGCGCTTGGCAAGATCATTGGCCACACAGTTCCCGGAGATGTCACACTGTCCTGGCACCCACATGAGGTGAATGTTAAACTGCTCTGCCATCTCATCAAGAGATATGCGGCAATTAAGAGCTGTTTTTGAGGTGAAAGTGACAGGGATTTGATCGCAGCTTGACTATCAGTACATATCGTGATAGAAGTGCGAGATACCACGCTGTACCTTAGCCACAAGAAGGCTTCTTTGATCGCCATTATCTCCGCTTGAAACAAGATGCAGTGGTTAGGAACGAAAATACGAAACGAGATCTGGATTCCGAGGTCTTTGGAAAAGACCCTTTCATCGATTCCGGATTCAATTTTTGATCTGTCAGTGTAAATAACCATTTCTTATAGGTATGCTGCACTGCAGTCCGATCTGGAGGGCAGGCCGAAGAAGTTGCTTTTGAGAAGAGTTCTAGGGCGAGTATAACCTAACTTGCGCGATTGACTCTAGAATGGTAGAGTGACCCGTGGAACTGGAAGGCCACGGGTAGATCGCTCTAATCCTTAACGCTGCACAGGTTGCGACAAGCTTGCTGAAGATTTCTAGAGATGGAAGATGAAAGATGATTCGAGTGCAGCTGTAGGTGTGGTCCTGTTCCACTCATACCGATGCCGGTAAATCTTTGCAAACGACGAAAAAGTTTGGGGTTAACACCGTTTTACGACTCCATGCAGTACTAAGGGTCTTACAACAGAGGTATATAGCCAATAGGCAATACGTGGCCTTAGGCCCCATTTACACTCGATTGCTCTTTTACAGCAATCTGCATTGCTGTTACCTTTTTGATACGTTCCAGGACGTTGGGTTTGTGATCAGTCATGAGACCTAAGAACAAAGCTTTTTCCGTTAGTGAGATGCTAGTCCCAGAAAGTCGAAGCGATAAATTTCGCACTTCCTAGCGAACAGAATGAGCTCTGTTTTTTTGGTATTGACCTCAGGGCCAGATTGTATAGCCCATGCTTCCAACTTGGAAGTAGCGTTTTGAATCAGCTTACCGAGCGTATTATGGTATTCAACGGAGACGGCTATTGCAACATCGTCTGCAGCCCTCTCTTTCAATTATACAGACCTGAGTACTCCACCTTGAGGGGTGCCTCTGGTCTCATAGCGCCGGATAGTGGCTCCACCCAATTTGGAGTAGATGACCCTGCTTAACAGAAAGCTGTCAACTACTGCACAAACATCTTCTAGAGAACACACCTGTGATGCTGCTAGGCTAAATGTTGTACACCAATAAATTCACAAAGTTTAGCCAAATATTGAGTGAATTGTGAGCATCTCCTTCACTGTTTCTTCAATCTCTGTCGGCTCTTATATCACTCCTTAAAGCTCGGCCCTTCTGCACTTCAGTTCTCGTCGTGAAACGCGGAGAATTTATGAGATTTATGAAAATCGAATTTGAGGATGAGAAGTCAGAGTTAATGTTTAGAAGGTGGGACAAGATTAAGTCTTATATGACTTACTCTATACCTGATTTAAAAAAAAATTGTCTTTAAAAATCACTAATTGAACTCCTTTTTACTTATCATTCCATTCCATTATTATCATTTCTTTGCAGGAGCTCTCCTCCACTTAATCGTGTCCCACCTTCAAAGAATTAACTCTGACTTCTCATCCTCAAATTCAAGTTTCAGAAACCTCATAAATTCTCCTGGTTTCACGACCTCGGTCGTTTTCCTTTATCTCCAGCGACAAACTTCATCACAATCCAGTTCCTAATTTTCGCTTTTTTATTTAAAATTTATCAATCCGCTTCTTTCCTAATGACTCCATTATCAGCCACAATATGTTCCCAATATGTCCCGCCAACCCCCCAACCTCACCATCGATTCATTAAAAACATTTTTCCGCTCTCTTTCTCGTTATCTCCGGGACATTATTCTCTTTTATGGGATTCTTCTTTCGCTCTGCAGATTCGCACGCCGCCATAAGCTTCTCGTTAACATTTTCAATCATCCTAAAGCCTTAAGTAGCACGGGGGATGTCCTTCCCCCCGCCGAAAAAAAAAAGAAAAATCAGCTCCCGACTAAGACCGTGTTACACTTTTTATCGGTCGTTTTCAATCTGAAAATTAACTCTCATGCCGGTCGGCAGTAAATTTATCGGTTCCAACCCAGTGATGCTTTCCAAAAAAAGAAAAAAAACGAGAACAACGCGGCGATTAAGTCGTTTAAGACCGCCCTAAATCTCGATTAATTTTCTTCCATTTTTTTCTTCTCCTTCTCCAAAATTAGCAGATTAGAGAGAAAACAAAATCATCTCGTCCTTGTCTACCTTTTCGACTTCAAGGACATCGCAGACGTTTCCACGGTTGCAAAAAATGCATAAAAGCTCGTTATAGAAACGAAACGCCTTCTTTAAGTATGTAAACCATTAATATATACGTACCCAGTATATCCTTTATGTGTGTGTGTGATGGGGGCTCATCAGTGTCGTGTGTTGTCTCCGTTAATTGCCGTCGTAAAAATCAATGAACGTTGCGACAGGAGCTGACTCTTCCCGCTGTCTCTGTGTGTGTGTGTGATGCGTACTTTCCATCCGTGAAGAGTTAAATATTCACTTACGGAACCGAGCTTAAGGACAGATATAGATACTCACTCAAATGATTATTTAGTACAAGGATGCGTGTGGCAGTTATCCTATTTGCTCGAGTTGTGTGTACGCACCGCACCGCAAATACACTGTGTTTGCGCAAGGAAGGCGCGTTTCTATTGTTGTTTTTAGAGATTCCAGGATATTAATAGAAGTGTGAGGCTAAATTTATCAGGAAGTGGGCAGTGAACGCGCTTAAAGGGGGTGTGGTGCTGTGTATTCATAAGGTGTGGACTTTGAAGTAGATATAGATTTCTAAAAAAAGTTTAAATGATGGACGTGCAATTTTATTTTGATCTAAAGCCCTAAAGCAGCAGCACGTGCTAAATTTCAATTCACATTTACAAAAAAATAATATTGGTGCTCTTAGCGACGTACTTTGATTAGAATTTGCCTACTTTTTCCTAGTTTCGAAAACGGCTTACTTCGAATATGAAATCTCTTGTAACTGGTTTCAAAAATGATGCAGTATGAACAATAAAAATTGTTTTCTCACTCATTTCTTGGTAAAAGTTCAGTAGTTCTTCTTCCTTGAGCATTTGTGCTTCAGTCGAAGACGGCCTTTTACAGTGCTCCACAAAAGTTTGCGGGCGGTAGAGAAATCTGGCAAAAAAGGACGTTTATTCCCAAAACATGTGACAATTTGTTTTGAAATGGAATATTTGAAAAGAGCAAAGCACAAAGCTTCAGAATTTATCAAAATTAATTCAGTAAATTCACCCAATGTATGTAATTTATCAGTAAATATTACGTAGAACCATCTCTGATATAAGGATTAGACCATGCGTGTCCATTGCAAACAGTGCCATTGGTTTGCTTAATCAACTTATGAATACTTTTTGAAATCTGTTAAAGGAGTTTCTAGTGCGTGCAGGGTGATACATTCAACTCTAAAAAAAAAGAAACTGGCTTTCGAAGTCGGACTAAAAACCTGTCGTAGATTTCGGATTAGCGACGATTTTGAAAGTTCGCTAGGCAAATGTTTTATTTTACGAGGGTGGTTTGAAAATGTTCCGACCAAACAAAAATGCAACACATTTCTTCACAATTGGTTTTTTTTTTATTTTTCTGCATAATCTCCTTGTAAGCCTACACACTTCTCTCAGTGATGCTCCCACATCTCTAGTCCGTCCAAAAAGTGACCCGGGAATAATGTTCGAACTTATTGCAGTCTTCGGCTGCATAGTTGCATAGTTTTAGACAAGGAACAAAGGGCAAATCATCTACTTCCTAAAACTACACAATTAGCGTAGTAGAGATAAATAGAACGAAGATGTCATACAGCTCGGGCAAAAAAAACACCACAAAGCCACACCAGCCACCACACCAGCGAACGAATGACAATCCTCCTGGAGTACCTCTGTCAAGGAAAGCTTTCGCAATTCGCCGTTCGGAATCGGCATTAAAAAATAGGTCCCCCCCACTTGTGTCAAAATATAACGCGCACAACACAGTGGAGGCGCGAAAAACTAGGCTCTGGCCCTTCGTGGGTTGTTACGCCACTAATGATGATGAGGATGATATCATACCATAAGCTTAGATATTTGTAAACATAACGCCATCGACATATTAGTCCATTTGTGTCTGCATCATAAAGTTATTGTGACGAGCAAAATTCTCGTCATTTGCGGGAGGTTTCAGTTTCCTGCTTTAATGTGAAGAAATCTGCGGCTGAGGCTCATCGAATGCTCTTAAATACTTATGGTGAGGCCACTCTTAGTAAAAGAACGTGCCCGACAGTGGTTTCAACGTTTCAAGGACGGTGATTCTGACGTCGAAGACCGGCATGGCGGTGGAAGACAGAGGTTTTCGAAGATGTAGAATTGGAGGCATTACTTGATCAAGACTCGTGTCAATCGCATCAAACACAAAACGAATCATAAAGAGAAAAAAAGCACCCGGGCGTGCGGAATGAGAATGAGGAGTTGGCGAGGAACAGAAGGCTTGCCCCTTAGTTCTCTATAAAATAATTGTTCACATCTGTTCATAAAAAATACACATTGACTCACTCAAAACTACGAGCACAAAATGGCTGAAACTTCGGTGAGGAACTGTCAGAAGATGCACCATGAGCATTTACCAGTTTTGACAAGTGCTGCTATTTTTACATTGCGGTCGGAAACTTTTCAGGCAACCCTCGTACGTGTACTTTCTAAATTCATATTACACTTAAATTCTGCGCGAAAAAACTGGATGATTGAAGGTGTGAATGGAAATCATGCAGTCAAATAAATTGAACAAAACAACTTCGCCTTCGTAATTTTCCCAAATCACTTAAACATCCTCATCTTGGTATCCCCAATTCCATTTGATGGTCAATCAGAACTTTACAAAAACTTTTTAACAGTAATAATTCCATTCGATATACTACTCGTTTTTTTGGAATTTCAAATCACTTTTGAGTGGCATCAATTCTATTTGCTTGCAATCCAACACTTTCTGCGGACTTAAGAAACACTTTTTAATTTCATCGCTATCGTTTCAAATACGAATCGTTTTTCGGGCATTCAAAACACTTGTTAGTAGCACTTGAAATTCAAGTAGTTTTTTTTAGTTTTAAGAGCAGCTTTTATGAGCATTTTTGTTTCAGAGTCGTTTATCCTTCGATTGATCGATTGATAGGAAAACAACTTCCATTCAGTTTAATCTCTGTTCTGCCTTTCAATGACCAGTAGCTCTCGTCGTAGGTTTAGTTTTTTTTGGAAAAACTTCTTCCAAATTTTAAATTCTACCTATGAGTCTTGAAACTTTTTATTCTGCTGATAATGCGTCAACGACACTCCAATAATTTGTCCAATGTTTGCAATTTTCGTTGCACCAAGTAATGAACTTGAATCAGAGAATCTTTTTGCTCTGCTTTAGAAGTACGCAAACCTTTCCGCTGACCTTTCTAGCTCCATGAATATTTCAGCATTCATACCTTTCAATTGCAAAAAAGGAGACGATCGGTTTCGCCTTCATGAACTAATTTCCACATCATGGTTAGATTCTGCCAATCCACACCAAGAGTAGATGCTCCTTCCATTTTCAAAACTGAATTTCAAAGCATATCTGCCGTATCACATTGATGACTTTATTCAAATTCCGAAACAGAATCGAAAGGAGTGTCTGTCTCCGCAAGGGTTGATAATGCTCCTAAGGAGATCTCTCTCACTCAGAGTGTTAACTAATTTCCCATCGCAAATTGAACGCATCTTTGCCTCATCTCTCCAAATCCAGATCCTGCTAATTTACTCATCCTTCTTGACGAACACAAGAGTGCACCGCTTAGAGCTCGACAAACATCCTTCCTCGCATCATCAGCCGTCTCATTCACTTTCTTGTCGCATCTACCGTCGAGTCGAGTCGGTTGTGGTGCCGCCATTAAGGACGAATGGAAATCATCTACACCTCCAACAACAACAACGAAATTGTCAGTCGAAAGTGGAATTCCAAGGCAATCACCTCCCTCCTCTCCATTTGAATGTTAAGCCACATCATGTTCGTTCTCCATCCTCCGGCAGGATCCCCGAGAAGCGTTTAATTATTCAGAACGGTTCCTTTGAGTTTCACCACCACCCGCACGCATGTGGAGATCCCATCATAACTCGCAGGACTCGAACATTTTGAAGTTTGACTCTCGCTGCCAATTAGGCACGCTACACGTGCTCTCACCACCGAAGAAGCAGAGCAGAGCAGAACATCAACAGCGACAAGGACGACGATGAAGACGCTTGAGACGTATGTGGGCGTTAGCTCCTCCTGCTCAAAGGGAATTCTTAAGGATCCCACCACAGCCAACTGCCAGGATCAATAATTGTGCGAGCGAGTGTACTCGATGGGTATTTTTCTGCTCTTCCTTCTTCTTCTTTTTCGTCGTCGTCCTTCGTCCTTTAATTTTCATTTAAAGTTCTACGGATTAGAATCGTCGAAAAGGAAAATCAATTTACAGTCCGACGAGCGTTTGTGTGCGTGAAGTCATGATTTTCAATTGACTGCGTGTACGTGTGTGTGAGTGACTTTATGTCAATCAATTATTTTTGACAGGACATCTGTCGTAATTGATTCCTGACCGGGTCTCCGGCCGGCAGTGTGTGTGTGGGAGGGCTGTTTAAAATAAATTCAACAGTCCTGGAGATTGAAACTCCCTACCTGTGTCTGCGTGTGTTTTCGAGGACCGACATAATTAATGTGTGATGTTGTTGTTTTTGTTTTTGACTGACTCTTGTTGTTGTCCACAAATTGTTGTCGTTGAGTCCTTAGACACGTGCCCTAGAATTACATGAAGACAGATTGTGGGGAAATAGAATATGAGACGGTGAATATTCCGAATGACATTTTCAAAGACGAGAATTTTCAAAACAAAGAGCGGGTCAACGCAGGAGGGGACGGTGTATCGACAACTAAAGACGATCTTGATGCGAAAAACTGATCTGTGGAATGAAATTCACTCCCCTACATTACACAAAAATGGAACTAAATTGTTCTAGACTTTCCACCAATCAAAATGTGTTCCAAAATGTCCAAAGCGATCCTAAGACACGCAACCAACCTCAAAAGACCAAGACTTTCAGCCCGGCGACGAACAGCATGAGCCCATAAAATCCTGTGAGCCCCTGGAAACGACTTAAATCCTCCTTTAGCCTCCCCACCAACCCACACACGTACACGGCCGTCTGCTGGATGAAAATTTATTATCCTCCTCCGCCTCCTCCCGACACCCCACACAAGGAATTTATCGATAAAATGCAGTTATCTGCTTCTGTTTGCTTATGCTGATCCTTCCCCACCCCCGCAGCTCTCCGATTTGCTCGATTTGCTTATTATTACCGTTTGAGTAACGGTAATGGTATGCATACCGTCGCCTCGCCAACAAATTCATCCAGAGAAAGGATAATGAATCAGCTCTGCTGCCGTCCTAATACAGATGAATGTGATGGTGCGGAAGCGAATTACAACCACGTATCCTTTTTAAGCATCCAGCCAGGACAGGGATGCCGCCCGCCGTTATAAATATTTCATTAAATGCGTTCGCATTAAGAGCCAACGATGTCACCGGTTTCGCATTTAGGATGAAAATTTATGAAAGGACACTGCTGCCGGCACTGGAGTCCTTTTTTTCGGCATTAAAGTTAAATAAACAGACGCACACGAACCACAGACCGGATGCGGGTTGCTGCTGCTGTTTCGGCTGCAAGCGGAAAGGCGAGGCGACAAGAATTAGTAAATTGTCCTGGGTAATGAGGATTTATTTGCTGCCATCATCGGTTTGTTTGTGTGTGGGTGTGGGAGATAAGTGAATCTCTTCCTCCTTCCACGCACCCACATGCCAAGACGAAGATGAGGCTTCTTTGCTTTTAATAGCGGTGGCGGTGTGTTGTGTGTTGTCCTGGCGTGCTAATGGCTTGCAATTAGCAAAAGTTTTAGGTAACGATTCCTCGAAGCCACACACACACACACTCGAATTCCGTGGGATATTTAATGGGTCACGGTCGAAGGACGAAGGAGTTTCTTTCTGTTTGTCGCCATCGTAGCCGTTGTCGTCGGAGGCGTTAATTATGAGTAATTTGAGTAAAACGACAAAAAAAAAAACGGCACCGTGGGAGGAGGTCTCTAATGGGTCCTGGTGGCTCTCTGGCCATTTGTTCAGCGTGAAAAAATGCAGCGGAGCAGGAAGGAAAGTCGCATTCGGTGACCTGTGTAAGGGGACGGGACTGGCTAATTACTCGGCTGGATTTCCTCGAATCTCGAAGGAACTTTTGTTGACATGAAGGCTATCGTAGGGGTGGTGTGCAGACTTTTTTTTTTCAAGGCAAACGAAACATCGAAAATTACTGAGGGTCACCAAAGGAAGTGCTTTTTCAATATTAACGGCTGCGCGGACTAATTAGGCCGTGGGGACACAGAAAGGAAAAAACCGTGGCAAAGAATTTGGTTTTAAAAAATGGAGCGCTGATTTTATGGCCAACACACAAGACCCTCTCAGACGTCAAAAGCAGAAGGGGATTTCTTTGCTACTGGCTGGGGACCAGCGAACAATTTGACTGTGCTTCTTTGGTTGGCGGGTTTCTGTGTTTATGGGAGACCTCGCGACAACCATTCTTTGAGTTTGAAACATGAGCTAAATGAATTAAAAGGAATAAAAAAGCAGTCATTGGGCTCAAAAATTCAATGTCTGCGGAAATTTATGGCTGAAGTGCTTTCTTTTGAAGAAAAACTCAACAAAATAGAATTCTGTTTCCAGATTCGGTTGCAGAAATTTCAAAGTTTTAGTCGTGTCAGAAGCTCTGTGTATAAGGTGATGGTTCTAGGAGAACCCAATTAGCACTAAGTGCTGTTTTGTAACCACAGCGCTAAAAAGTTGAATATAAATTAAGATTTGGAACCATCGTTCGGCGTTGAGGAATGAAATCAAATCCACAGCACTAAAAAGTTGAATATAAATTAAGATTTGGAACCATCGTTCGGCGTTGAGGAATGAAATCAAATCCACAGCACTAAAAAGTTGAATATAAATTAAGATTTGGAACCATCGTTCGGCGTTGAGGAATGAAATCAAATCTTTAATATTCATCCAGGATAGCTCGCCGAGAGATTCAGGGAAGGGTTTGCCTACAGTCCGTAACTTTGCTCTGGCAAGCACCGGACAGAAGCAGAGGAAGTGTGTCAGAGATTCTGGTTCTGCCGCGTTATTGCAGCTACGGCAGTATGTGCGATAAGGGATCTCTAGTCTGGCTGCATGATCCCCTACCGGCCAATGTCCCGTACTAATCGCTATAATTTTAGGAATGTCTGTGCGAGTCCTTTTAAGAAGGTCGTTGGTTAGTGATAAGTTGTTCTCTGGCCAAATCTCCCCAGCCACTGCGCATTTGGTCATCTGAGACCGTCGCAAAATAAAGCAAAATAAAGTTGGTGTGTTTGTTCGTTTACTTTAAGAAAAAAATTCCAGATCTATTTTCATTCCAAGTTTCATCCCTTAACTATAGAGGATTCAGAAGTTATTAGAAAATACGTAAAGGCGACAGACAGACAAACAGACGGACACCGAAGTGATTCTATAAGTGTCCGTCTAAAAAGAAACAAGTGGTTGTAACGTCCTTAGATGCTGCCATACAACCCTATTTTTCTTTTAATTCAGAAAAAAGGATCAGACTCTGAATCTGGCCGTATGCTTGCGAAATTAGTCACAAATGTGATGGGACTGATGTAGCAGGCACGAGGGCAGATTTGGATTTGTGTGTTAGTTGGTGTCTAGTGTTAGTTATTAGGGTCAACTGCGCTGAGGTTTAAATTGACAAAGTTGCTTCCAGACACCCTGAAAATTCTGTTTTTGGTGTTTATTTATCTGTCTTCGTCTATCAGTTCGAAGTAAATATAAGCAGGGGTATCATCACGTATCTTTTCAGACGATTACTGTCAAGGCGATTGAGTTAAACGAAATCAACAGCAGGCTGCGTTTTCCATGCAATTTTGCAGTACTTAGAGAAGTCCATATATAGTTTCAAGCATGTCGCTAAGCTAAGCAAAACCTCCATGAAGGTTCATATTTACCCAGCTGTACGTTTTCTTTCAAAAAAATTCATACTGCACTTTCAAAATTTTATTTTTAAGGCATTTTTCAAAAAGCCATTCAGTCGTCTTTTCTGGAAATTATCCTAGTCCTTTCAGAAACTACGGGTTGAGTCATTGTCAAAGACTCCAGATACTGCTTGTGCTCCACCGACTCTTCGACTAACTAATTAAATTCCTTGTTATATTTTATAGGATTTTCCAATAAGAGGTATTATTTCAAATAGCCCGCTATTGCGGTACATGCCACTTTTGAAGCTGTAATTTTTTGACGTTTGAAAAGTAGAAACTACGCCTTTAATAAAAATGGAACGATACATGCTTCAACAACTCATTGAAATTATTAAAATTGACTAAAAACATGGTGAAAATTTGGCAGAGACGGTTCATAAAACTAAAACAATTTTGGGTCGTCGCGAAGCATTTTGTCGGACCGCAAAACAGAAATTGGTGGGAAAATTCGAGCTGTTGGGATGAGTTAATGATGTGATGAATAAAACCCGTGCACGTCGCTTAAGAACGACTGAGAATATTGCTGCTGCTGCCCAAAATGTTCAAGAAAACCCAGGTTTGTCCATTCCTCGTCGTTCTTTGGAATTGGGCATTTCAATTTTGCATAATGACTTGGTTCCTACGGTTTATAAAGTTCAGTATGCACAAGATTATCGGTCACTCAAAGCCGGTCGATCATCAACAACGTCGTGTCTTTGCTGATTAGGTCCTTGAAATGCACGAAAATGACCCGGACACGAAAATGACCCGGAATTTCATCGAAAAATCATCTTGGCTGATGAGGCCCATTTCCACCTCAGTGGCGCTACGTCAATAAGCAAAATTATCACATCTGGGGCTCGGAAAACCCAAGATTTATTGTTGAAAAGCCTCTCCATCCTCAACGTGTAGCTGTTTGTTTGCAGTTTATGGTCCTTCGAGGTCATTGGTCCTTACTTTTTCGAAAATTATGCTGGAGCAACAGTTACGGTGAATTGATTGCGCTATCGAGAGATGATTAACGATTCTTTATGGCCGTAATTGGATGGTATTAATCTGGACTATTACTTTCAACAACGTTTACAAGCAACGAAACCATCGATCTTTTACGGGAAAAGTTTCCGGGCCGTATTGTCTCTCGAAGGGGTGATCACAATTGGCCACCGAAATCTTGTGATTTAACACCTTGCGGCTTCTTCCTTTGCGGCTACGTGAAAGATAAGATCTACGCCAATAGCCCAGCGTCGATTTAAGGCTTCAAAGACGGGATTCGTGAAGCTATTGAGGGCATAGAGCAGCCACATTGCGATTTGATGATGGAAAATTTCATGAAAGGATACGTTTGTGTAAGCGTAGCCGAGGCGGCCATTTAGCTTATATTGTCTTCCGTTATTAATGTCACACCTTCCTCTTTACATTAAAATAAACATCCAATCATTTATCTCAAAAAATGGCATTTTTCTTTGAATATCAAAATAACACCTCTTGTTGGAAAACTCTGTATTTGATTATAGAAAAGAATCGACAATGTTTAACTGACCGCCATGTGGTCGATCATTGCAGTCAATTCACTACCACGACTTTGTAAATTTATTAGCCGGGTTTTTTCAGCGTTTTCGTTCTGAGCAATGTCTTTGCAGCCTAATTTTAAAATTGCTCTTCTTTGTACTCAGTACCGAGCTAATCAAACTTGCCATATTTGTTTTCTATTATTTTTGACTCGAACTCTTGTCAATTGTCTTTTTAATAAAATGTCCTCAGCTTTTTGTTTTCAAATACTTTGAAATCCCTTTCGGAAGTCATTTTAAGGCTCACCTAGTATGTAAATTCCTATTTTCAACGTCCAAGTTCACGCTGTGATCCAGAGTCAACCTCTAAACTTGCCCCAACTGCGACATGACAGGTGCCAGAAGGATACGTCACTCTCCGGCCGTCTGTTAGCCGGCAGAGCTCTCCCCAGGATCCACCTCCTCTTTTTCTGCTTAATCGCCTGCTCGTCTGCTTTTCTATGCCGCGACCACAATATCCCCCCACAAAAAAAAAGGACTTCAGACCCGTAAGAGAACTTCAGGCGTTAATGCGAAATTCCATTAACACGTCCATTCACACGACTGTGTGATACGTGTGTGCGTGTGTGCCTGTTGTTTGTGTCGCCAGCAGACCACTCCACTGAAAGTTATCCCTTTTGCTCCTTGCCACTCATATCCCGTCCGTCGTCGGTCGTGCGGTTGTAGTTTTCTGAATATCGTCCTGTCGCAGATGACCTGCCAGAGCAATTGGCTCGGTGTGAGGTAATTTCACAGTCACTCAGGGTTTGAGGGCGTAATTTTTTTCTCCTTTTTTTGTGGTCTGCAGTGAGAAGAACAAGTCCTGGATAAAGTTTTGCGTTTGCAATCTGCTGGCCTGGCACCTGTCCTTGTGCCGAGGGCTGCGTTTTTTTGTTCTTTCGTCCTCACGGAGAAAAAATAGAACACAAAAAAAAATTTGAAATAAATTATCTCCCATTGCGACAGGACGAACACAAACACGAACACAAGCACGCACACGTGGACAGGATCAGGGGCAGGGACAGTGGATAGGGTAAGTTTTGTTTATTCTTTAATGGCTCGGGGAATAGACTCGCTAATGCTGAAAAATTCGCAACGAAGCTGGGAGTAGTTGCTGTCCATTTTAAGTTTTTTTATTTATTTTTTTTTGGTTTGCGGTTTAAAATGGACTCAGCATGGAGGTCCTGGCCGTCTCTGTGCGGAGGTAGATAAATGAGATGTTGAAAAGTTTTCGGCAACTTTCCGCTGGGATATAAGTAGATAAATTGTTTGGCTTTATAAACGTAACAAAGTTTTCCTGGGGATGCGATGGCAGTGTCCACCATCACGACCAGGTGGAAGGTGTGGGAAAATGTCCTCCGAATGAAATCATCAATTATGGCCGATGGACTGCGTAGTGGGGAAGTGTATGCACAATGCTTTCGGGGATGCGGGCGCAATTTATCTTAATTCGTTGGATGGCGATGAGGCAGAGGATCCACGGCCCTGTCTTGGAGAAACTATTTACAAGTTTCTGGGGAAATGAGAATTCCTGCCGAAACGAGAGATTCCTGAGCTTAATCTTGTTTCGTGTCAGTTTTGGTGACTGTTGGTGGGTGG
Organism: Syritta pipiens; assembly: GCA_905187475.1. Classification (NCBI taxonomy): domain Eukaryota; kingdom Metazoa; phylum Arthropoda; class Insecta; order Diptera; family Syrphidae; genus Syritta; species Syritta pipiens. The sequence goes on from LR994573.1 coordinate 11,278,687, forward strand.
ACTCCTCAGGCTCATGAGTTGAGTTTTGGAACACGTTATAAAACGCTCTGTTATAAGACTGCCTTAAAATGGTCAAACTTGAGTCCTTTACCTTTAAGAGCTATTTTTCTTTTTTCAATTTATTGATTGTTAATAATCGAGGCCTTGTGATGCAATAAACTTTTGGAATATCAAACTTTGATAATAGATCAGTAATCGCCGCTGTTGTTTTAACATTTGCACCCATTATTTTCAAAATCTAAGCAAACTGTCAGTAGTTTTTCTAATGTTTTGAAAAACTGTTTGGTTTTTATTTTCGCAAGTCGCTAATGCAACATCATCTAGTGATTTCGGAGTACTAAACTCCTTTTGGTAGGTTCTTAACCGCCCTTCTGCTAATAAAAGGGATCTTTTTCGTCGAAAGCGTTGTCAAGGAACAACTAGTGGAATACTTCGAAAGTCATGGACTGTTCAATATTCACCAATCAGGGTTCCGGAAAAACTACTCGTGTGAGACAGCTGTGAACCACATAGCTAATGAATGGAAGGCTGGAAAACGGAAAATGATACTTGCGCTATTCTTAGATTTTAAAAGAGCATTTGAAACAATAGACAGAAGCATTCTTATTGCAAAGATGACAAGATACGGTCTGCATGGAAAGGAGCTTAACTGGTTCAAGACCTTTTTAAATGACCGGAAACAAAAAACGAACTATAATGGACATTTTTCAAAGGAATCTACGGTTAGAGTCGGCGTACCACAGGGATCTATACTTGGTGCACTTTTATTTATTATTTATATTAACGACATACCCGATATAATCGAAAACTGTAAGACGGTCCTGTATGCGGATGACACGCTGATATACTCGGAAGAGAAGGACGAAACGGAATGTGTAAACAAGATAAATAATGACATTAAGAAATTAACAAGTTGGCTTGATATGAGCAAATTAAAACTAAACGAAGAAAAGACGAAATTAATGAGCATCAATTTTAACTTTACGCGATCTTTACAAATAAACAATAAGATAATTCAAAATGTACCATCAATGAAATATCTGGGAGTGATAGTAGACAAATCGCTAAGATTCAACGAGCATGTGGATCATATTTGTAAAAAAATATCAAAAAAGCTTGGTTTCTTCGCAAGAATTCGACGTAAACTGGACATCATGACGGCTTTAACAATATTTAATGCGATAATGAAACCACACTTCGAGTATTGCTCCACCATATTATACACAAACTGCAACCGTGGTCAAACTGAGCGCTTGCAAAAATTGCAAAATAAAAGCATGCGTATAATTATGTTATGTAACAGATATACGCGAATACAGAGCATGCTGGACGCCCTACGATGGATGAATATTGAGCAGAGACTAAAACTAAATCACAAATTAGACATAACGAGATATTCAACTTTCCAGTCTGGAAAGCCCCTCAGATACCCAGGAGCTGTGACGTTCAGCTGAACCGATGTCTTATCGATTGAGAGTGTATAGGTTTTTCCTTAGAAATTCACGCATACTTTCGCAACTCGTGAGACTTCCACCACTCTCCTGTCAAAAAATTCAGGGTTTTTCCCACATCCCGCCAAAAAAAATCAAGGTTTCCCCACGATTTGATAAGCTATGTCGACTATGTTATTAAAAAATCTTATAAATTTTCTTTCTTTCTTTCTTATAAAATTATAGTCTGACCAACAACTAAATTTAAGGTGAAAATATTGGCTTCTTTGTTTATTTTAAACAATATATTTATTATTTATTAATTATAGATAACAGCACTTAATTTTTTTTAATAGTAAAGTTTTAAATTCAATTTTTTTACTGACCAAATTTATGAATTGAATTCTATTTCACCATTTTTAAAGTGGAGTTTTTTCTATTTCTAGGATGAAGTAAAATCAATTTCAATTGAAGTATTTGAGAGTATGAGATAAAGCTAAAGATTAATATTAAATGTGCAAGCATTGTTTGAAATATTAAACAGCTTAGGCATAGTTCAGCACGTGAAACATCGGTAGTCAGTTTGGTTGTCGTTTTAAAAAGTATGGAGAACATAATATGTGCTCAAGTAAAATTGTAAAATGTATAGCTTTTTTAAGAAATTCAAAAAAAGGAGCATGTCGAATAATATTGCTATTAATTAATTTGAAATATAATATTTTCCTCAGTATTATTCAATAATGCAATTGTTATTATTAAAATATTAATGTTTGTCTCTCATGCATTCCAATACATTTTCTATTGATTCCAATATTGTCTGCGATGTAATTTTATAGACTTTTTCTACCTAAAGGGAGCTTAATAAGATTGCTTTGCGAACATTTGTGGTGGAATCTCTCCGTGGGGAAAATAATTTTTTAATTAGCATTGAAAATAACGTCATAAATTTGAAAAAATAAGCTGCGTTGCCATGCGTTGCTATGTAAACAAAAATGCAAAGCGTCATATTGCCGACATTGTTCTGTTTACATCGTCCAAGCGGCTATTGAAGTCAGACATAATCTTATCTATCTTACCAATTAGGCTTTGATGTCTCTCGATAATAAGAGATTTAAGTTGCAAAATATAATCGTCAAGTTGCTTTGTAAGACGTAATTCGAATTCAGAATGAGTTGAACTTGAGTTGCTGTCGTCTTTGCAAGGAAGTTCTGGTGAATTCTGCGGTTTCGCAATTCGGAACGCCTTTTGCAGTCTGGTTACACGGGGAGTTGCTTGGTCTGACATGACGTTTGTGTTTGTTTACTTTAGGCAGCCAAAAATTAACCGGAACTGAGCAAATGCATTGTTCGAAGAATTATTGATTATCGCCACAGAAATGTTGGTGTAGCAATTAATTAAATGAAAGCCAAGGTCTAATTACACTTTTTTGGAATTTAAGGAGTAATCATTTTTAAAGAAAAACTTGGAATGAAAATACTACCACTGAACTAGCGTGTTAGCTCTGCTTGACATATCTTTTGCATTTTTTTGTTTTAAAATTTATAACATAACCTCAAAATGTGTTAGTGCGTGTGCAATCATACCAAATAAGAATTGTTAATGAACTATTTTTTGAGTGCTTCCAAGAGGTGCCAAGTTGAATATGGATAATCAAATATTCATTTTTATGCCTCAAATCAGTGGTCACAAGGCATAGTCGCCTAAGTCATTTTCTCACGTTTTTAAAAAAAAAAGTTTGACGCCTAGATCTTCCAGGAAACTGCGAATATCAGGAAGGAGGAACAATTGTATCAAATATACATTAGATTAATTTGCTTTAAAATTTGTTTCAAATAATTTCATACTCTCGATATTTTCTTAACTCGACTTGGACGGTCATCCCTTTTGCGGGCACAGAAATTTGAACTTTCAAAATGTTTTCGTACTTAAAAATTGCCGCAAAATTGACGACTGAAGGTTAGATCTTTTCCAAAAACCCTAAGATATGAGTCACAAAGAGCTTTTTTCCGTGTTTTCATTGCTTCAATTTGCCAAAGCACCACTCTTCACAGTGAACACTCTTCACGTCGTGGTTACGGCTTCCATCACAGCTTTGAAACGTCATCGTTAGTTGTCATCTCCTGAAACCCACGTCCTTCAGATCAGGTTGAAATCCCTTAGCCCGCGATTCACACGGTGTCAACTTCGAGGACACACACAGCGCTACTCTACACTCGCCTCTTGACCGATTGAGTGTCCTTCCCCCGTCGCACATCATAGATTCCAATCTCAAAAAAGCGAAATCGCTTCACTCTCAAAAGAATTTCTTCGAATAAATTTTCTCTTCCCCTCTGCAGTCCTCCCGCACACGTACACACGCTTCAAGTGCATCCCAACTGCACCCATCCTCTTCAAAGGACGATCCACACCCGCGTTATTTATTTGGCTTGCCCCTAAAACTTGTCTCTCACTCTCATCATCTGTTCCTTTGGTCCTGGTCCTGGTCTTGTGACAAAGTCAGGCGTGAAAATGTCTCTGGCTAAAAGGAAATTCTTCAAATTGCTTGAGAGGCAACCGAAACCGCTTCTGGTCGTAAACTTTAACCCCGCACTTCGTTCTCGGAGTCTCACCTCCAGCCATCGGTGATAAGTTGATGCGAGAGATTGATTAAGGCGATGACGATGAGGGGAGGATCCGAGACACAGAAAAAGGATTCGAGGACCCGACGAAGATATGCGGGTTGAATAAATGCACGTAATTTGCACACGTAAGGAGGGAGAGGAAGCTCGGTGTAAGGACTACCGAGCAGGTAAATCCATTAAACGGAGTAAATTATTCATGCAGAGAGGTGGAGCGGAGCTAGAAGTTCATCCTCTATTCCACGCCATCGTCGTCTTCGTCGTTGTCGTCGTCGTCGTCGTCGTCGTTGCTGCTGATGAAATGAATTCCTGCAGTTTCTTGGAACTCTTTTGCTCCTTTCACATGTGTTCCCTTTTTCGTCTCCTGTGTGTCGTGTTGGCCTTCTGGTCGGTTGTGCATTTTGAATGGCGGACGATTTTTAAAATTTCTACGGAATTTTTTTTTTAACCTAAGTGAGTGTGGTTTAGGAGATGAGTGAGAGTCGTGAGTGTGTGTGAGATCCTTGTGTTGACTTTGAGCGATTTTCTTTTTCGAAACCTTCGATGGTGGTGAAAAAAATGAAAGGAAGCAATTTTGAGGATGATTGGAGACGAAGAAGGGCTTTGAAGGAAAAGTGGATGGCTAAGGACAGATTGGGCGCTTTCAGAGGGAATTGATGTAAAAAATGTTAAGGAGGAAGGACCTTATACTCCTTTTACTTGCATCGTTTTCTTGATTTCGTAGAAAATTTGTCGATAGGTGTCTTTGATTTTGGATGAAGAAGGTCTTGGGTTATGGGATCGCTTTGGAAGTGCTCTGGATTGTCAGCAAGCCAAAGACAGGGAGGGTGCTTCTTTTGATTAGAAAGAAAATGTGTGATGTATGTATGCAGGATAAAATATAAATTGAGAATTTTCTTAACCTTCTTTTCTAAGCTCCCGTAAAATTGTGTCACATATTCAAAGAAAATTTGAGACGACTGTAGGTACACAACAGACCTGTGAATAGATGCAACCTTTTGGTAATGCATTCACTGAGTTCCCTGAGCTCACTCTAAAGTCATAAGGATTTCTGATCCATTCAATCGACTTTTTTTCTGATTTGATCAATTTGACTACAATAGCGAAACATGGTTTTTAAGGAAGTCTTCTGTCTTGGATTTTTACTGCAATTTTATTTCATTTCCATTTATATGCTAGACAAAAGTCATAGTTTTAGGACTGATGTTAATTGAGTACACGACTTTGTAGTTACGTTGCGTTCATTGATGTCTTTACTACTCAATTGCAAAACAACAATTTTGAATTTTGTGGATTTTAATTCGAAAAGAAAACTTGTTGGGTAGACTTTTTTAACAGGCCAATGAAACTATTCACGGATGAGCCATTTTCTAACACAACCTCTGCATTAATTTATAACCAAAAGGTCCTTTGGTCTGCCGGACAATTCCACCGGCATCTTGTTCTTCTTAACTCGGTCTTATAAGATATAAGACTAATTTTCAAAAATTTACTTTGAAGTAAAAAGAAATTAATAAAATAGGAAAAGGTGTAGGCTCAACCGCTTGCGCTTGCGTAATTAGCGTCCAGTTCGCGAAGTGCCCGAAAAAAAAAATTAAATAAAGGCGAACCGCGAATATTTAGAAGAAAAAAAAATGTTTTTGTTTTTTTTTTTTTTTGAACTGCCAGCAAAGGCCTCTGGAGTGAAAGCGCGCGGAGGAGATGTGCAGGGAGGAGGGAAGTAGAAGTTCACCAGGGGAATTTTTCTGCCAGCGCGTAAAAAAAAAAGAAAAAAAAAACCCGACACGCCGACAAAGGAGGTGGCTTAACGGCCCAGAAATTGCCTGATCATCTCGGCCGCTAAGCCGAATCGCTATCCAACGGTCTCCCAAATCATCCCACTCCCGTGACCTAAACCATGTGACCCTTAAAATCGTAGAAAAAGGCAAATTAGTTGAAAGTGAAAAAAACAACAAAAAAAAAGGAGGAAAGGCCCCATTTTATTGCTGAATTGATCAAAAACTTTTTTTTTTGAATCTATTGAAATTGTGAATCTGGATTACTTTTAGAATTGTGAACTTACCAGAGCTAGCAAAGACATAAACCCTTTCCCAATTGGTTTTAACTCAAAATTTAATTTAATTCAAAAAAAGGAAAAAAAAAACGAATTTTATTAAGAAAGAAGTTAGAACTTAATTTAAAGATTGTGAGTAATAACCAGCAGATGTTTGCATAGGTGTGTGTGTATTTTTTTTTATTGTTTTTACTACAAAAAAGAATCAAAAAAAAAAAAATTTTATTTTTAATTTTTCCCCTTGGCCGCTTTTGAAAGCCTATACATATACACTCCGTATCATAACTATATAGCCACCCGCAAAAGTTCAATTTATGCCTATATATTAGGTTGTCAAATATCTCCCTTCCGCCTTTTTGTCCTTTGAATTTTCCGGCTCTGTACAAAGCGCTACAGAGCTCGTATTCAAACTAATCATGCATAGCATCGTTTTGAGGGTGTAGGTTTTGTAGGTTGTCAAGACCTTTCAAATTATGTTCTGCCAGATTTAATTTTGATTCGTCTGATTATAATATATATTTTCAGTCATTTGCTGCCCAATTGCTTTGTTCTCTGGCGAGCTAGGACCATGCATTAGCTTTTAAGATCATTTTTGACCAACAATACAAATACAGGTTTCTAATGTTTTTCGTCAGAGGCATAGTAAATGTCCTAGAGAGTTCTACTTATACTTTATCGATTAACAGGCATATTTACTATTTAAAGGCATCCTACGGTGTTGAAAACATGTTTGTTTTCACTTGTATCATCATCACATCATGGGTCTACTTCCGTTTATGTCCTTTTACGGACTCTAGCTTATGGTTTTGACGCAGCTCTTCACCTCGTATGACCTCCAATGGTCACAGCTTGACTTGTATTAAGCTTCTTTTCTATCGCCTTTCTTGATTAGCCATTTTTTGTCACAGCTGCAGCACAGTCTTCGATATATTGAGACCGTTTCATCATTCTTTTGAAAATCGTTTGCATTTAATACCATTTTCGATTTTTAGGGATAAAAAAAGGTCTTATTACACGCGATTAAGCACACCATAAACAAAATAATTAAAGTACTGAGAAACAAGACAAAAAATGCCACAATGGTTCATTTTTGATTTTTTGGGGCTAAAATATAGAAAAAAATGTCGGGTGCAAAATTGAGTACATATTGATAGTTCTTTGTTTTGCTCGTTATTTCTCAAGCTTTTAGGTTTTCCGTCTTATATTATATACCGTTCTTCTCGTCTTTAAATGTAGTAATAAAGTGCAAAAAAAATTTTGAGCTTACCTCATTCCGTTTTTTTCTGTGATGTGTAAATTACACTTACAAAAAACATGTACTCTTGTGTGCACCTCAATGCTACGTTCTGAAGGATAAATTCTTTTCATTCAAAAACTTCTTTAAACATAATTACATTTGAGTTCACTAACGGAGTCACGGGAGCCAGGCGAGATTTTGGAATTGGTGCAGCCATCTCGTTCGTGGTCTGCCGAGCGGTCGCCTTTCTGACGGGATTGTATTTAAGTCGCGCAATTCATCAGGATCGATATGGACTATTATAATAAATCTTCGCCTTTTGGTGCGACTGTTTGCAAAGTTGGAAAGAATATTTTTTTTTTAGAAATTAGAAAACTCAATCTGTACTTGGAAACGACGCTGAGAGTAAAAACCTTACGGCAGTATTGATACAGAATCTTACAGAGCCTGTTTGCTGCAAAGTTGAATAGAAAATTAATTTATTATTATTTTTTTAGAAATAAGAAAACTCCAAAATGTGTACAAACGACTCCGAGAGTTAAAAACATCGCTCTTTGGATGTAAATTTTAACAATTGATTCATCGGATTGATACAGAGTAAAGCAGCTTCGCCTTTTGGTGCGACTGTAATCTTTCAACTTGTTGTGTTTATTGCATTTTTATATTGTTGCCTTCGAAGTTTTTTTTCGAGGCGTTTGATTCGATTACATTTGACACGAGTCTTGATCAAGTAATGCCTCCAATTCTACATCTTCGAAAACCTTTTCTCTTTCACCGCCATGACGGTCTTCGACGTCAAAATCACCATTCTTGAAGCCTTGAAACCACTCTCGGCACGTTCTTTCACTAATAGCGGCCTCGTCATAGGTATTTGAGAGCATTCGATGAGTCTCAACCGCAGATTTCGTCATTTTAAAGCAGATGACGAGAATTTGGCTCATAAGCTGACATGTTTAATCGAGAATAACTTTATGATTAAGACACAAATCGACTAATGTTTCGAGGGCGTTGTGTTTACAAATACCTAAGTTTAGTGTATGACATCTACGATCTATTTATTTCGACTACCACTTACCGCTACAGCCATCTACTGCAAAACGCCCGCTTAAATTCAATTGTTGTTGTTTACAGGTTTATCCCACTTAAAGATCTTTCTTTAGCCCTTCAGCTTTCTATTGAAGCATCCATTCCAATTCAATTAAAAATACGACATGATTTCTCACGATTCCTGTCTACGTGACATCCTTTGAAAAAAACCCTTATCAAGCACGTTTGAAATGTAAGCGCATTGGCCAAAGTCACTCAGAGATTTACAGTCCGGCGTTCGGTTTTTCTTTCGACCTCATTCAGTTCTTTCGCGAGTTTGTCACGAGCTCTTTCACTAAATTCACTGCAAATTCCACGAGTTCCCCCATTACCACTGTCTTCCCACTTTTTCTGGTCCTACATCCTTTTTTCACCCGAAAACGTGGATAATTACCCAGAGCAGTGAAAACGTTTCACCAAAGGGTACACAGGCTCAACTACGAATTTGTGATCCCTGGGCCTAGAAAAATTCCCATAAATTCCCTCGTACAACGAGCGTGATGACAAATCCAACAGCAACAAATTCAATTGACTCACAGAAATTTAGCTAAAAGATGGAGCCACCATCTCTGTTTGTTTGAGAAACAGTGAAGGAGTGGATCCTGATTTAATGTAAGGATTTGTGGGACAATTGTTTTCTGTCACGAGACAATATTCCGGGTTTCACTTGGGGATTTTGCCACGTAACAGCATCACACTCCCGGGGTTTAAATACCATCCCCCCTTACCGGTGGCAAAAGACCAAAAGAAAGTCGAAAGGAGTAACTCACAAGAAGACGACACATAACTCTCCTGGAATTTGTCAAAGTCAGTGGAGGAGCTCGTGTTTCCGTCGCAGGAATGGGAGTGGGGGAGCAGGAGCCTGTGAGATGGATGAAGAAGGATCAAGCACACAAGTGGAATTGGATAGCCAAGTCAGGAGATGGAGAGACTCCTAGTAGAACATGTAGTTTTCACATTTCGAACAAATGCGCGTCGGTTTCATGGAACACGATGTCGAATTACATGCGGCCGGAGGGGGGGAGGTGCTGACGCAGGTGGTGGTGTGGGTTGCCATTAAGTGTGAGCGCGCGTGCAAGGATATTTGATGATGATGATGATGATGAACTCGAGGAGGGCGCCTCCCGCACTTAGCTGAAAGTGAGTGATTCCGCGAAACAGATACAATGTGCTCGGCGTCGTTGTCCTGGGGTCGGGTTTCTATGTTGCAAGGAAGAAGAAAAAAAAAAGGATTTTACGAGTCTGCATGAGGTGCCCTGTGCACAGGAGTCGCTCCTAGCTCTCTCGGATGAGAAAACATGAACTCACGCTAAGAGCTGAGATGGCACTTTCCGACGGTCGGCTTGTGTGTGTGTGTGTGCGGTTGCAGCGATCCATTAAGGATCCTGTGTGCACGGGTGGGAAGTGGTGCAGGTGCGTTCAACGTTCAGAGTTCGTTTGGTTATCCTTGAGAAAGTTTTTCATTTATGAGACGAGTTCGAGTGAGTGTTTGTAAATCTGATTGCCGAGTTTAACGTTTGACTTGGCGTGCGTTGATTAAGCGCGGATGTGACGGGAGGTCCTTTTATGTGGTTCGTCAGACGGAGTTTTCGGGCGGTGGGTGGGTAATTAGGCTCTGTATGAGGAAACAATGTTGAAGCTATTGCAGGCGATGGACTGTCGCAAGTTTTTGAGTCGCATGAGAGGAAATGGACGACGATGGAGTTTCAGTTGTTACAGACGTCGGACAAATCACATTTTGGGCTCCTGAGTTATGTGAAAGGAGAAATGACGTAGTCATGATTCCAGCCCAAGATGCCGCAGGAATCTTTTTCTTAAGCCGCTAAGCGGCGTGGAAGATAAAGGATGTTGCCTGCGTCTCTTTTTTTGGGCTTCTTAATCGAGTGGAAGGAAAGGACGTCGTCAGAGTCTCTTTTTTGAGCTCCAAGCCGCATGGTAGGTGGAGGATTGCGTCAGAGTTTCGTTTTTGAGCCCCTGAGTCTCGTGGAAGGCAAAGGACGTCGTCAGAGTCTCTTATTTGAGCTCCTGAGCCGCGTTGAAGGAACGGACGTCAGCCTCTGAGCCGAGTAGAAAGAAAAAGACGTCGTGGAAGAAAAAACACGTCGTCAAAATCTTAAATTCGAGCTCCTGAGCCGCGTGGAAAAAAAAACACGTCGTGAGTCTTTTTTTGAGCTCCTTAGCCGCGTGGAAGGAAAAAGACGTCGCCAGAGACTCTTTTTCAGCTCCGGAATCGCGTGGAAGGAAAAGGACGCCGTAAGAGTCCTTTTTGACCTCCTGAGCCACGTTGAAAGAAAAAGACGTCGCGAGAGTTTGTTTTTGAGCTCCGGAGCCGCGTAAAAGGAAAAGGGCGTTTCCAAAATTTCAATGTGTCTTCGACAAAGTTTGTAAAGTCTCAGACTGGTCCCTCCGTGAGCTGTGGGAATGCTCAGTGACTCAGTTTCTCAGTCCTCGAAGTGGTCGCACCTTCTGGGATTGTTGAAGACGTTTAAAGTATGTTTTTGGCTTTTTTAGAGCCAAAGTTTTTCTTCGAAATCTGGATGGTCCCCTAAGCGCCTTGAGGAAGAGCTGCATTTGAGCTTGTCGAATAGTTGTAGTCTCTTCGAATTTTAGATCGTCTTGGAATTTCTGTAGTCCTCATTTGTGTCTTCGTCTGCCTAATTTCCTATCTTCTCCCGAAGCATCGCTTGAAAGTGTCCTCTTCTCTTAAATCTCTCCATAGCCTCCCCTCTTTCAACTGTCACGAACTTCCTCCTTTTCAAGGGCCAATTACCTCACTCAAAGTCCCATCGCCCACCTCACCACCCCTCACAACATCGTCACGTAAGTCTCTCTCACTTCAACTCCCTCCTCAATTCTAATGACGCACTATTAGGCTCGATTGAGTGAAAATGAGATTTCCTAAAGTACCCCTCCCACTCTCCGACACACACAAGTACCCCATTTGCAGTCATGACTGCGATTACTTTAGCCTCCAAACGGGATATCTCTCTCTTAGAGTGGGTGGTGAATCCCAACCCCTCCCACTGGCTATTAATCTAAAACGCTGTGTCCATTTGAATAGTTGCATCACGAAGGGAAGGCCTTGGAATTGATGGCCCCCAAGCATGAAAAGAAAATTTTTCTATTTTTTTTTCAATTTGACCTTTTGTTGGTGATTGTTGTTGTTATTATTGTACAGAGAAGATTGGCTCGGTGCTTGAAAAAAATGAAATGAAAAAAAATAAAGCCTTTCATGTTCTTCTTAATGATCGCTCATTAATTTTGTGTTCGTTTTTTTGTCTCTTTACAGGTGAGTCTGAACGGGAAAACGTAAGCGGTTGGGTGTTTGTGCATTGCTGCGGTTTGTAAGTGGAAAAGTAGTTTTCAAGTGTTCTTGTTGATCACTTTTTTAAGAGGGGATGAGTTGAATTTACTTCATTTTGGTGATTTTTGAATCTAGAGTGGAGAAAGTTCAAATTGTCTCTTATCCATCTTGCTTGAATATTTACAAAGAAATAACTTTCTTCAAGATAACTTTTTCTTCCGTGGTTCAAATTATTGCAACTTTATTGGAATCGACTCTCCTTGTGGCCGCTTTTTGTTTGATCAGACACAAGATCTCGTTAGAAGAATGTTAAGCTTACTCAATGTGAGCATCTTACATCTTCTTTTTCTTTGTGCGGCGCTACAGTCCGGGGTGGACCTGGGACTCCTATAGCAACCTTCTCCATCCAGCACTATCCCGTGCCAGCTGGTTTTTCAGGTCCTTCTCTACCTGTGGACGCTACCGTCCTCTGCTGCGTTGTCCCATAGGTTCGGAGTCGAGGAATCTTCGAGCCGGAGCTGTGCTAACCACCTAACCACCTAACCACCGTAGGCGTTGGATCCGTAGACGCCTGATCGGTTTGCTTGAGACGCTCTCAAGTTTCGTAGCATCTTTATTTAAATTTACATTTTTAAAATCTTTTCCTTAAACTTCATCTCCTTCTTCATCCGTTTCTCCTTTTCATTTTTTTGCTTCAGACGCCATTTCGTCACCTCCGCCACGTGTCGTATCACTTTTTCTAAGTGTCTGTCGTTTCTCGCTCTTCAACTGTTCGCCATTTTGTTCAACCTCCAGGTCCATCGTCGAAGATATTGAATCGTGTTCTTGAGATCCCCTCCACTTAAGAGCAAGACCGGTCTCACGTTGCAGTATCTCCACTTCTTCACCCAATCACTTGTCTCTTGGTGTGAGTTTGAAGGCAAAGCCTTTTTCGGTGGGTAATTTGATTTCAATTACATCGGACGCTCGCATTTCTGCCTCTCGACAAGGACACCGCCTGTTCTCTGTTACAATCTCCTTCTTTTCCCTTCGTAATTGAAATCCTCCATCAATTCTCTGATTTCACGCGAACGCGAAGAAACATCCTGCAGCAGATGTTTCGAAGAACAAACGAAATATATTCCCCTCAACCCACGAAACAAATAGACCCCAAAGGATTTTCAAAAACAAATTTTTGTTGGTTTTCTGTTTTTTTTTAGGGAAAAAGAAATTTCTTTAGAATTACCTCGGGAAACGATTCCTTTCTTGGCTCTGCGGTGTTGCGGTGATGTTCAAAATGTTCCACACCCCCTCAGGAGAAGAGAAACATCGATGAAGTTGTTTCCTTTTTTTTGCATAAAACATTCCTTCGGTTTAAATAACGCAAATTGAACGGAACTAGGACTCGTGGTCGTGGCCTACCTCAAAAAAACAGGCTTACAAAAAAAAGTTCCTAATTAAAAAAAATTCTTTCTCTCCCTCGCAGCCAAAGAGCAAGTGACCAGAAGACAAAAGGAAAGGGAGAGGGGAAAAACTTCTTCTTTTTTTGTTGATTTTTCCCTCCTTTTGTTTTCCTTTTTTTCTTTCCACCCCCGTAACAGGTACAAACAAAAAAAGTCCCAGGACTAAAAACACCGAAAAGAAAAACACACCGCCATTGCCCTCCGGCCAAAGGACACACAGCTGAGTGGATGGGTGGGGGTGGCTGGTGGTCGGCTAGAGAGGGAGCAGTAGTTCCATTTCGATATTAAAACCGTAAAAGGATGAAGGTGGGGGCCTTATCTTCCATTTTATTAGGAGCGAATTGTTTTTCTCATTTCGGTCGTCGTTCTCGAAATCGAAAGAAACGAAGTCATACGAGCGGTGGGGAGGGTGGCAAGGGCGTCTTGTCCTCGGGGCCAGGTAAAAGGTTGTGTTGTTTCCCTTCAATTCTCGTGTAATAAGTAGAAAATGCCCTTTGTCCCGTTTGTTTATTGAGGGATGAGGATGATGGGAAGGGGGTAATGAGAGAGGATCACAGAATTTGACCCCTCGGCGATTGACTGTGAATGGCATGCGTTTTCTTAGGGGGGTTGCTGCTGTCGTTTTGAGTTTGTGTTCTGGACGACTTGGTCTTCTGGCAGGTGGATGTCCAACTGACGTGGACAAGAATTGGATGGGGGACACTGTCGCTGTAGACTTGAAGCATGTGTCACTTTTGCAAGGATGCAGTCTTAAGGCTTTAAGCTTTTATTTAATTAAATCTTAGCCTTTTGTCCATTTGGAGGGATTTGACCTTTGACGCCAGGTCTGAGTGCTCTATCAATTTTTTTTTTTGCGTCTGTACTCTGTAATTGATTTCTCTTGAGGTATCCCCTTCGGAGTCTCTTTTTTTTCACACCTTCTACGTATCTGACTTTTCCTTTTCGACCACTTTTTCTATCATCTTCATTATTGGTCTCTGAATGAATACTTAGCCGCTCCAAATAGCTCACTACACTGGTTTTCTTGAAGTCTTGCTTTATTAAAGAGGCTCTTGAAGAAGTTCTACTTTGTTGTTGTGTCTCCCTTCCCATTTTTAAATCCTCAAGTTTTTCTATGCGCCTACTACTTGTGCATTTTTTAGTGCACCATTTTCTTTTAAACTTTAGCCTTAGGTAGGTAGATAGGTAGGCGGGCTGACAGATATAGTTCTGCCACACTTTGGTCTTTGTGGACTCTTTGTGTTACCCATGGTTAGGTTGTAACCCTTTCCTTATTGACTTAATTCTAACGATTAGTCCGTCCATCTGGACGTCCTCAGATGCCTGAAGTGATTATTTAGAGGTATTGAATTAATCTTGAAAGGTCGTGGAAGAAATGTCTTCCTAGTGTTGTAAACCTCAAGTGACAAAGGCTGGGGCAGTGACAGAGGTAGTGTTGGGTGTCTTCCCTCTCTTCCTCACCTGCACAGCCCCTGGATAGGTTGTCACCAAGGAATCCTATTTTCAATCGGTGGTCTTTTAGGCTATTGTGACCTGTGATTATGCCTACCGCTCTTAGGAGAGACCTTTTGTCATGCAAAAGCAGTTTGGCATAGTCATATTCTGGCCAAATAGTCCTTGTCGTCTCACACGTAGATAGCGCCTTCCATCTGTCATTCGCTAATCTAATTATCTTATCCTCAATCCGCTTCTTAAGGAGGCAGATCGGTGGATCGATCCCTACCATTGCCTGGTCTAGCCCTAGTTTGGATCCTTCCCTCGCAAGCCCATTAGCTTCCTCATTACCGAAATTTTCCTGTGGCCAGGTACCCAGCAGAGATTAATCCTATGTCAGAAGAGAGCTCAGCCAAGAGCCCTGAGCTCTACGCGACAGCTCAGGACCAGCCTAGACTTGATCTCCGTAGCGTAAATTGCTTTTATGGCCTTCATCTGGTGTCTTCATTAGCCTTACTTACTTTCAGAACTACGCGGCTGCTATTTCATAATTTCTATACTTTTCCAGTACCTTACCTTGCATCTATGGTGCTTTCTCACCTTTCATTTAACACGTTGAATGCCATGTGACCGGTGACCGGCACTAAGTTCGTTCGTAAATGGCGTGGCATTCAATGTGTTAATTCCTGCTTTTTAAATGGAGCTTCATCTTCGATTTCTTGCAAATTGAAATGCTGTATATATAGACTCTTTCTGGAATATAGTCTCTTTCTGAAAGCCTCTATTTTCACTTCTGTTTTATTCCTGTGTGGGTCATTTCTCAGTTCCTTGCTAAGCTTTGAGTCTCCACGCTCCAACACGCTTAGTAGGCTTTGTTGCTGTCTTATCTTCACAGAGCTTCTTTTAGATTTTTGCTCTATTGTCATGTTCTTCTTCGGCATCTTTCTCTTTTGAATCTTCAGCGCATTTACGTATCTGCTACTTCATCCCTGCACTCGTTTGGTGCCACGCTTTGTCTCTTAGGCCTTTTGTCGTTCTTGTTTTTCTTCTGCGTCTCATTTTTCAATTTTTTGCCAACTAAAAGGTTCTATTTTTTTGATCTTATTCTATTTATGAGTCTCCTTTGGTGTTCCGCTTCTGTAAAGTCCATTCGCATCTCTACTTTTACCCCTGTATTCCTCCTTGCATAGCTTCATTTGGTCCAAGCTTGGTTACACACATTCAACTCATTAAGCGAATTCTATGAAAGCTTTCTTTTGCTACAGAAACTCTCTTAGACATTTTCTTTGTTGCAAATTGCAGATTTCTCCTCAGGCATTTGTTAATTCTTACAACTCCCGCTTCTGTATCATTGAATTCTTTTGGTGGCACACCTTGTCTCTGAGATCATTTTTGACAGCTACTTTCATTCCTACTTTCTTTATGTTTCCTTTTTTAGTCTTTAGATAATATTTGTTAGGCAAAGCTTTGCACCTCCAATCAACCCACTGCACTCTTTTAAAGTCCTGCGCTTTGCTTTAAGGCTTCTTTATTCGTGCCCTTGTTTTTGTCGCTCAATCTTTTATTTTAGTTGGTTTCTAGTTTCTCTAAAATTGTTTGCTCTACTTACCTTTTTCAGACATTCTCTCCAGACTCTTTCTTATTTCTCGATTTTTTTTTTTCATTCTAAAACAGAAAAATTTTACAATTTCCACTTGTAGTGTTATTTTCCCCCTTTCCGAAATTATAAATCTTAATTTATACAAAAGACCTACATATTACATGGCAGAGCAGGGATAGAGTTAAGCCTTCTCTTAACCACCTAATCGTGGGTGTTTCTAATTGTTTGACTCACAGGGGAGGGACTTACTGCTGCTGCTGAACAGGTTTTTGTTTCTTCAAAAACCACTAAACTATATTGTTTGACACTCAAAAAAGACTTGGAAAGAAATTTTTCTTTTTTGTGTTCTTGCTCATCAGTCAGCTCATACTCCGACGAATTGCCGTTTAAGCTACGGCGTCCATATGTGCGTCTAAAAAAAAAAAATAAAGATTGTTATCTCTTTTTTAAACTAAAATTGGACATCACATGGCTACTGAAAAATTCAGAATCTCCGCGAATCAGCGACATAATCTCCTCTTAAACCTCCCAGTTTTTAAAACAGTACGATCCATTTTTATGAGTACAAATGCGGGACTCTTACAAAGTATTCGGAGGATAGCGTCTAGGATAAGTGGATTGAAAAAGGATTCCCTAAAACTAGACTATTTTTAATAACAGAATTTGCTTCGATAAAGATTTACTAAAAAAAAGATTTAGGTAAATAATTTTTTTTTTGGCATCCAGTGATTCTTTTTTTTTAAAATTAAACTATTAACTATTAACTATTAAAACTATTAATTAAACTATTAATTTTGAATCATGTCTTAGCTTAGCCCTCTGCTTATAGGTGTCCAAGTTGGTTATTTTTGATTGAATTCCTAACTTTAACTTGACGGCATGTTTTCTTTTTTTCAAGAACTCATCAAAACTGTGGCTGGTTTTATTTTTAGTCAGCATCCAACTTAAGCTCTTAGGACGCAAGCCCCAAGAATAGAAATTTCTGCTCGACACTTAAAAAGGAGAAAAAAGAAACTCCCACCTATCCCGATCGCTTGCCGACACCATTTTTTTTGTCTATGTAGAGTTTTTTTCCCTTTTATTTAATAATTTCTCCCTCAAAAACCTTAGTAGCGAAGAATTTTCTACATTCTGATAACCAAACATTAAGTAAATAACCAATATTATTTATTAAATAACCAAAAAGTACACTTGTTTAAATAAATAAAGTTAAAATTAATAAATTATAATAAATTCACAAAAAAACAAGAAATCAGATAATAGGAAAGTAAATTTTAAACAGCAATTTTCAACAAATTTTTTCAGCAAGAGTAAATCTATGACATTAGATTGCTCCGTAAAACTATTATAGTTGAGCAATATCGCACAACTTTAATCTTAAAAATAAAAATATTTTTTTGTATTCGGCATATTTAATTCGGACCACTTGTGGACGTTGCATAAATCTTAACCAGAAATGCTGGGAATGTCTACGGCTGACGGGTTTATTAATTTGATTGTTTTCATTCTGGAAACTACCGCTTATCCACTTTCTTTCGTTTTATAATTGGTGCTATTTTTAGAGGTATAGAACTTGAAAACGAAGCAAAATATATATCACGTCGAAGATGATACAACGAAGACAGTGCTGCCAACTGAAAAATCTGGGCATTTAAAAGACATGTTTTACTTACTTGGATTTATTTATTTTCGTGTTCACAACTTTCCTGAGCTAGAAAAGTTTAGACAAAATTGGGCGTCGGTCTTAAGCCATCCACTGGACGATAATCAATAAAATGACATTTCTTTCAAATGCTGGTGACTATAATTCAAAGTCCATGATACATTTATTCATATGAATTGGAATGATTGGCTCTCCAAGTCCTCTTCTTTCTTTCCAAAAATATTTCAATGCACCCGCCCACGCGCCATCATCTCTTCCCAGCGACATGCCGAAGTCTCCTAAAAAAATCTCCCAATAAAACTAATAACTGAAGAAATAAAGACTCCTTCACTCCATCACCCCCCAGCCATTCATCGGACGATTAAAACTTCACAAGACTGCCCCAAGAGAGAGGCACGCTCTCGAGAAATAACTCCTTTCGCATCTCTCTCTTCAATAAACGAGACCAATAAACTTTAACGCGATTCATAAAGTGTCACATAAAAGTCACAAACAACAGCCCTTCAGGACCTCGTGCTTATACTCCTCCTGCCCTCTCCACCCGGCACCTTTGGTCGCCTTAACACTCGCGAAATAATTAGCCCCCGAGTATCTGACGTCCAAATGTCCTCGTCGTCATGCAATTTAACGACTCCAGGGACGTTTCTTTTTTTTCGAGAAATCAACAAACAGACGAAAGTCGAAGAGGGCAGTCATAAAGTTTAATTACGCGGGGTACCATTCCGACGACGCCATTTTGAGCTTTTTTTTTTTGTGAAGTTCGAAGCCGGAAGCGAAAAACGGAGGGTGTATCCATTTCATCCATTCATTCATCTATTCATTCATCTGTCTGTCTGTTTGACTGTCTGTCTGCAGTTTAACGAACCCGTCCCTATTTGTGTCACGCATCTGCCGACGTGTATCTCGGAATTGCAGCGGCGACAAGGACCAAGGACCCCCGCCTACCCACGGAGTTTGTGGATAATAAAAACAATAAAAACAATCTCGGAGATGTAGACCAGGCTGAGATACACACATCGAGAAAAATGTTAAATTTCCATAATTGCGTGGGGTGTTGGCGTGTGGGGGTGACGTGCCAAGCAACAGCTTACAAGATGCGTATCTCCCACCGCCCACCGCCGTCGCATAAAATGCAAATGCGACAGACGAGCGAACGAACAATGTGCAACAGCTTCCTCATTTCGTTCGAGTCCTTTGGGCGATGGGGATGGGGATGAATGGTCGTTTGGGGGGATGGTGACGACGACCAGGCTGCGGCGCGCAGAAGATCCACATGATAATGAAGCGAGAGCGTGCGATAATATTTCCATAGAACACGAGGCAATCGGGGGCGATGTTTTGTGCGAATAAATCCGTGTCCTAAATCGACGAGAGGACGCTTTCCGTGGTGGGCTGTCCTTGTTGGTGGTTGTTTGGCAGGATGTTTTTGCTGCTGGGTGGCTGTATTCGTTGAGTTGTGCGATTAGCTGTGAGCGGAGTCAGAATGGTTGAAATTTACGAGCTGTGAAATGTTTTGAGGGGAGTGCTTGGGACTCCAATTGTCACAGGGCGCTCTTGCTTTCCCGCGTCTTTAAATTTATCGAGGTCGCGGAGTGATTGATTTTCATGTGCGAGTTGATGGTGTGCAGGATTTGAGAGGGAAGAGTAAAACTCTCCTTTTATTTTTCTTAAATTGACTGAGTTTTATGGCCTCTGATGTGGTTGTGCATTCGTTTTGAGTGCTGAAAGTTAACTGTGCTGGACGATAGGGGTTTAGAGCGACTTAAATTCCTTGTATGGCACCGTGGTCGACTTTGAATGTGTTTTTGTAGTGATTTGGGTTCTTTTGAGTAGCTCGTTTAATTCTTTTCGTATCGTAAATGTCCTTTTTGAAAGTGTTTTACTATTTTGGTGGCTTAAATAGGTTTACCCTTTCGGGATTCTAGACTGCACTAACTTTTTGAATGTTCTTTTGTTGATTTTAGTTATTTAGGAGACTCTTTTTATTCCATTCTTCACCACTTGAGCGTTTTTCAATGCTTTCTTGTGTTTCTGGTGTTTTGGGTGAGTATCTGTGCGAAATATCTGCTGTCCTTACACTTTTCATCAAGTTCTACAGATTTGGTCTTAAGTGTTAAAGATTCAAAGTTGCAAACAACTTTATTTTACGTTTTCTTGTTATGCGTTAACACGTTGAATGCCATGGAGGTCACCGATTACCGGCACTAAGTTTGTTTGTAAATGGCGTGGCATTTAATGTGTTAACACAATGTGTTCTTGTTTTGGTGTCATTCTTACACTTTTCACTGTCAATTTTCTGCAATTTTTTGGTGTCTAGGCACTTGGTGCCGCAAGAGCACACAGGTTCGAATCCAGCTCGGTGAAATAAAACCACAAACATTCTTCGCTTCCCCATCTCCAGCGAACGATTCACAATCCTCCTGGAGTACTTCTGCTTTCGAAATTCGTCATTCGGAACCGGCAATAAACTATAGGTTACATGTGTTTAAATCTAATTCGCACAAAACAATGAAGGCGCGAAAAGTTAGGCTCTTACCCTCAACGGACTGTTACGCCGACCAATGTACATATAGGAATCATCCCGTTTTGCCTAGTGAACTACCATTCGCACTTTAGTTTTGAGAAGACGTATAAATTTTCATTTCTCACAAGTTCTTATTGTGTGTTAAAAAGTCATTTAGTAAGATCGTAGGTTAAGTTATGTGGTGCCGGCTAGTCACCGACTACTTCGACCTGTAGGTCCAAAGTCTTATAATATCTTAAAAGTTTAAATATGGCTACTGAAACTGCATTTGACTAAACCTTTCATGACCACATTTTATTCCAAACCAAAAAAAACAATATTTTTTGCTAAATTCTAGTTTACAAGGTCTCAACTAAGCCAATTTAAAAAATATATATATTCAAGGACGAGAGAATAACGGTAGAATTGCATTGTATTTGAAATCATACATTTCAGTTGAAAGAGTAATATTTAATTTTTAAAATACATACACACAATCGAATTAATTTAAGAATGCATGCGATTTCAAAACAAGTTATGAGTTCTGTTGAGATTGCCCTTCATTAAAACCTAAGTAATGGATCCCGAATATAATATTCTTATTGCACTAATAAATGTCTGAAGTAGTATTTAATGGATTCTAATAGTTCTAAGCACGAATCAACACAAATTTTATTTTAACTGCGCGAATATTCCGGGTAAATGAAGTTCATGTTGTACACAAAGGACACTGGGCATGAAAGGGCTAAGAAATAAATTTCGCATCATAGCAAAGGCTGCTCAGCCTGCTTTTATGTTTAGTGGCTTTGCAATCAATATTTGACAACTTACATAAATTGCTCTTAGTAACTTATTTTGGCTTTCAATGGTCCAATACGAATGCACTAATGCACATCGACAGTATGGCTTCTTGTGTCTTAGTTTAGACGGGACGAAGCCAATAACTATTTTGTGCTAATTTAAGAGCAGCCACCTTTGGACTGTTTCCATATTTTATACATTTTATTTTTTTCTTCTGTCGTTCTGCAAAGGGCTAGAAACATTTTTTGAACTTCAATACAACAGAAATTTCTTTTTTGGACCTAATCAGAGTCTGTTGGCAAGGTTTCTTTTTAAAGACTTCAGTGAGATCAGCTCAATGAAAGCCAATGCGGCAGAAACAAAACTCGAGGCCTTTTATATTCATTTATATTCAACGTCCCCTCTACATGTGTCAAAATTATAACGCGCACAACACAGTGGAGGCGCGAAAGCTAGGCTCTGGCTCTCAACGGGCTGTTACGCCGCCCAATGTATGATATTCAACGTGTAGGTTTTCAACCAGAGGTAAGCTCTTCACTATTTAATCCCTCTAATAAAGGTACGCAGATTTTCGTTTTTTTGTAAGACGCGTGTGTCCTTCCTGTTTAATCACGATAGACCACTTCATCTCTACCTTGGATCACATTATTAACTTTTGTAAATATTCAATTTGAACAGAGAAATGTATTGCGAGAATTGTTTTTTTTTCCGTGAACTACGAAATAACCCCTCTCAAAATTCGTGTATAAGATAGTCTACCTTCTGTTTTTGAGATTCCCGTTGTTTTTTTTTTTGCATTTTTTACTGTTGTACGCTGAAACAGTTCACTACCGTTCTTAAAAATTGTATGAAAAAATGTATAATGCCTACAAAGCGTTTAACTTTTAACTCTTAACTACTCCATCATTTTACGGGTGCAAGCCATGCTCTTATAAATGCATTTGTTCGGAATTCTGAGTTTTCGACTTCCTTAGCTCATTTTGATGAATGACATTTTGATGGATCTACATTTTATTAATTTATTTAAATTATTTTAAGCTTCGCAGTTGTTATAATCGAATTTTTTAAACGACATTTTTGCATATTCGATTTTTCGCCATTTATTAATTGTGACTGGCAAAATATGCATTTTTCTTTTCTCATAAATTTTATGCGCTGTTTTTTGTTTTCTATTTTATAAACATTTTAAATATACGCTTTTGTAACAGCAGAACAGCTTCCACTGTGCGCACTACATCGCTTGTCGCATCGTTCCTCGTAACGCTTCTCGTATCGCTTTGCACTTCATTGTGCGCACGGTCTTTCTCTGCATTTTGATTGAAAATGATTTCAAAACGAATTTTAAATTCATTCGAAATTAAATTCGGTTCTGTGTAATCCGGGTGAACAAGAAACTTAAGAAACCACTTCGAATTTTTACTTGAAATGTCGAAATCGTGTATTTTAAGATTAAGGAATTACGCTAACTTCAAAATCTCAGACAAAAACTCCGTTTTTTGGTTGAAGAATATTACGATCAATGTAAAAGATTTTAACATTACGCTTGATAGATAACAGCAAAGCAAACAGAATTTGTTAAATTTATAGCCATTATTAAGGTGAATTAGTGTGAATATGCGTGAAAATTATATTTAATCTAAATAACAGAACTCTGCTCGAAAATCTTCAGGTTTGCATATCTCAGTTTTAAATTAATGTCATGGAACTCTTTTTTATCTTCTCTTAAATTTCCTCAATGTTTTCTGTTTTTTTGTTAAGTGAGTTTGATATTTATTTTGATTTTCATTCCCTTTTTCGAGTCCCTAAACTATTCCTAGACCCTTATTGGATCCTCGGTTCTTTCATATGGATGTAAGCCAATGGCAAATTGTTCTGGAGGTCTTAAGTTTGATGATCTGTGGAGTCCTTCCTTCCTTTTGTCCAATTGCTTATTGTCTCGAACCTCTGAATCCATTTTATTGAGAATTTGTCAGAGTTGTTGTCTTTTTCATTTCTTATCGAGATCAATATGTGTCCTTTTCGGCATGAATGCTCTTGAATGCTCAAATTTTCACTTCCACTTTCCCATTTATTTAGACCCTTATTCCAGGACCGTATGCCTCTTTAAATTTTTGTGGTGCATTCTAATTTAACTTGTTATTCCACGTTTTTACCTCCTCCCTGTCTCTACAGTCTTCTATATCTGTTGCATGAAACGCACTTCATACACATCCACCCACACTCACTAAGGTCTCTGCTCCTGCTAATGAAGCTCCAATGAAGCTCCAATGAGCTCCCCTTTATTCTAAACTACAAAGTTGCAGAATGCATCAAAAAACCACTCGAATCCACTCGGCAACAGGAGTCCTCTCTCTCCGCTTTTCTTCCTTTCAAATTCCGTTAGCTGCACAATTCCCATTCAAAACACAAACACAAATGCAAACATTGCCATTGCTGTGCACCACTTCATTAAAGCAAATAAAACTGTTACTCGCGAGCTCATACTCTCTCTCTAAAAAGGACTCAATTCGAAATGAAAATGGAAAGGTCCTTAACGCTTCATTAACGTGAAAAGTGCTTATTGGCATAAGTGTGTGTGTGTGTGTGTATGAGGATGTGTTTTTTGTGAAATCACTGCGAACGCAGTTCATTTTAATTAGACGGCTCCCCTCGTTAGCCCCCCCATGTGAGTGCCGAAAAAGGACACATGTTGTGTTTGAATGACTAAGCGGAAAAAAAGAGACACACAACACACACACACGCTGACTTGACTTGAGACGTGAGGATCCAATAATGGCAATGAGTTGGCCAAAAAAAGTGCGAGAAAGTTGTCATATTTGCCCCTCTCCGTCTCGTCGTCCTGTTTTTTTGCCGGCGGGTAAAGATGATTTATCAAAAGTTGTGTCCTTATCTGTGAGTGGAGAAGTTGTGGCTGTCATGAGGGATGTGCTGGTGGGGAGAGAGAGACTTCTCCCCAGGAGGCAATAGAATGTGTGGAGAACAAGTCGTGAATGTTTGAGGAGTGAGTTATGATTGAGGTCTCAGGGTTAATTTTTGCATCAAACATTCAGAATTGAGTTCTTGGGACCCGAAGTACAAGTCATGGAAGTGCTTTTACACAGCTGTTTCTGTAATGAAAGACAGACGTTCGACGTTCTGTAAGAAATTTGTTGTGCTTGAGAAATTTCCAAAAAAACTCGCCAATTGGTAAGCAATGCAACAAATTGTCAACGATTTGAATCCACCATTAGATTCTTAAATTGTTTTTATTTTATTTCGTTAAGACTTTTGTCAATGGCACCTCATTATTGGATTGTCTTTGGATCAAAGACATTTGAAAGAAAATTTGAGACAAAATAACCTAGAAAAAAAAGTGTTTTTGAGCGTCTTTTCAGGTTTGAGCTGCCTTTCAGACATGGTCTATGACCTTTTGAAGCCTGTTATCTTCAAGAAATGTTCTCTTTTACATAGGATTGCACTTTTAAAATTTAATTGGCTTGAGATCGGTCTTATGTGTGGAGGCACAAAGTTAAACTGTGTGAATGAAAAATAAACGTGAGGAGTCTAAATAATTACTCCGGCAGGGAATAATGTTGGTAGTTCTCGGAGAGCGAGTTAAATTGAGCCTGCCATATGAATACGGCGGGCTACGACTATTAATGATCTTATGTTAAACAGTTCCTGGCGTTGACGTATTGCTGTAAGCTGTAGCCCAGCAAGTCTCGAGAGTACATCGAAATCGTGATCGTGATCGTGTCGACGAATGCCATAGACGTAGCACACTGCGTTATTAAAGGCGACTTGTAACAGTGAGTCAAGGCTATTAAGGTTTATGTCAGGCAGGAGATCTAGACTAAAAAGTTCTGTGGCAATTGGGATAACTTGTGTTTTGTTGAGCGTAGTAGTAAACCATTGATGCTTACATTCATTAGTAATGCCAGTTCATTTAGATCAGGAAGGAGCTTAACATCCATAAAGGACTAAGAACAATGTTCACCCAAATAAACCCTTTGTGACCTGACAGAAAGAAAAGATCTCAGTAAACGAACTGTAGCTTCCAACATAAAACCTCGTGATTTACCTTGTCAAAACCCTTTTGAGAAGTCGAGCAACCAGAGAAGAGAAATTTTTGTCGAAAGTTATTCGTATCTCTTCGAGTTGGTTTACCATAGCTGAAGAACAACTATGGTTAGCTCTAAAGCCAGATTGTTGAGCATATAGCAGGTTATTATAGTAAAGGTGTTTCGAAATCTGTTTTGCAATTATTTTTTCAAAGACCTTAGACAAGCAAGGGAGGATGCTTATTGGCCTAAAATTAGCAGGAGACGGTAGGCAAGCTTTCTTAGCGATTGGAAGAATTCTGGCAATTTTCCAAGACTGTGGAAAGGTCGACATTTTATTATGTGGGTAAGATGGAAGATAATCAGGGGTAGGACGAATAGAGTCTGACTTGATGGTAGTAATACATTTAATAACTTCGTCTTCATCACAAAGTCGTCTAGCGTTGGAAGTGAATATACAGAACTTGATTACTGATTGAGAATGAGCTCGCCTATGCAAGGATTTTCCCCTAGAAAGGCACCGTTAAGTTCATTGGGATCAAGATCACATTTAGAGTTATCATTACTGCTAGATAAACCAACTTTACGAATGTTACTCCAGCGCTTTTTCGGAGGAAGAGAGATATTCAATTTATCCGCAAAATAGGTTTTCCTTGACTTACGTACAACAAAGGTACAGTTGTTGCGTGCCCTGGGCTCTGGGCACCTGAGCATCCGCAGGATTCTGCTTCCATTTACTGCGATGCGATGTTTAAGTCCTCATTTCGGAGATGCTTATGTTGTCAATGATGAGCTGAACTTGTTTCTTCAGCTTGTTTTCTATGCAGTTTGTTTTCTATGCAGCTTGTTTTCTAAGGCACTGTTTGGACACAGCACGCACTTTGAAAATAATTTTTAAATATTTCACAACGTTGTTCAAGCGTAAGGTACTCATTTCATTCAAGGGAGGTATTGTATTTGACTTTTTGAGCTGCCTGTATCAACTTAACCGATTAACTACTTGACGGCACTCCCTTTACTAGTTAAAATTGTAGCTTGATGAAATTGGCCACTTTCATACACAACATAAAACTTCTGTAAAACCAAAGGCGTTTTTCATGGTTGATATTGGGGGCGTTAAGCACAACTCTATAGAATTTAATGATTAAGCTACCACCATCACTGTCGGCCGGTTTTTCGAGTTTTGTGAACTAATTTCGACGACCTTAGCTCTTCAGCTAAGGGATTTGAGTTACGTTCGATCTATTTATTGGTTGTTGACAAATGCTCTTTAGCGAAGCCTCATTTTACACGGAATCGGCGTTCTTGTTGACCTTTTTGAAACCCCATCATTTAGCTAGCCAAAATACACATTAATCGTCAGATGGCGCGACTAATCCCTCTTCATTTGCTGGTGACGGGTGAAGACATTTGCGTTAACTTTTCAAAAGACCCTTTGAAGTCCAGAACGATGAGGTCCTAGGACGCTAAATTCTTTTGGTAATTTTAATAGAAAGACATCGCAGGCATATTAGTTTCGAAGTTTGAGATACCGTATCGCTGTTTCTTCAATATAAAAAAGATGCCACTTATTCTGCGAATGCAATTAGTCATAATTTTTAAGCCGATGTTTCATTCTTGGCAAAAAAAAGTTGTCCTGCGGTTTCAATAAAAGGGCTGTGGACAAATTGGAAATGCAAATGAAAAAACCTCAGAAAAAGTACTCAGTGTTTTTGTTTGTCGTTTCTGTTTCGTACTATTAAATGGAAATAAGAAGCGTGGTGGTAACCTCCAGATTTATACAGTTTTTGCCTCGATCCTCATAGCCGAATTTCTGCCTCATAACCGAACTTTTTCGCTCTTTACATGCCTCAAAATTATCATTGGATTGCGTCTAAAATCGACTTATTGCTATTTTTATCGTAAACAGGAGTCACCGTGTTCTCTAAGTCTATCCTGCATCAGCTAATCGCTGTTTTTGTGAATCTGTCCAACACCGAGTGGCTATATCGCTTCCACATTTACTCCCGTCAAATCCTGCAGCCTCTGTCAATCACAACCACGCCCTATGCCACCCTCTCCAGGCCATCTCTCACATCTCTCTTTCCCTCTCACTTTGCTTTTCTCCTCTCGACAACTTTCTCTTCCATAATTAAATCAACGCTCAAGGACCTTCATATTTATCTTAATTTCCTTCGCACACACACACATTGCGCCTCTCTCTCTCTTTTCTCCCAGGACATCCATCATAAGACACTTCGAGCAAAAAGAAAAAGCGTTACGGGAAAAAAAGGATAAACAACTTCAATCTGTGTGCACACGGATACAATGAGCAAACATTTATATCCTGGGCGTAGCTGTAGCATATCCTTTGGCATTATTTCACTTCTTTTCTGTTTTTTTTTTCTCTTCTCTTCTTTTTTTTTCGTCTATTCCTCTGTGGATCTTTGCAGATTGTGTATGAGAACGGAATCATATATTATGCCGTTAAAAGGGATGAATCTCGCCTGTAGATTGAGATTCTGCTTCTCCTTCCTTCCACCGACCACACCGCCAGATGTTGCTTGCAAAAGGAGTCCTTTCCATCTTCGTCGTCCTCACAAGGAGCAGGAATGAATTAAGGTTATCCCTGTGGTTACTCCAAGGAGCTAAAGGAGCGTCCATCGTCTTCCTATACGCAGATCCTTCTTTGCTGTGAGCGTACGTGATCTAACTGTTAATATTTGCATTAAAATTCTGAGGCTCAGCCAGTTGAAAGTTGAATTAATAAATCTGACATCTCAAAGGAATGGGAGGGAGAGGTTACAGCAAACAAGGATGAGGGGTGGCGAAAATGACAGCCTGCGGTCGGGGCGATAAAGAAAGAGAGAGAATCTGCAATGAGCTGCGAGTGGGCGAGCCGCTAATCGGGACACGGCTTGGAGCTGCATGCGCCCGGTGATCCGCTCGCGGAAAGTTTCTTCGTCCTTTTTGGTTGGCGGCAAACGATTAAGCGGTTTTCGTGGGCGGATACGAAGTTTTTTAATCGTTGACGCTGCTTTTTGGACACGCTCATTTGTTCGTCGCTGGTATCTTTATCGTCGTCGTTGTCGTTGCTTCTATTACCGTCATCATCTTCCTACGCATGTAGATTGTCCACCGACGTTTTTTTCATTTTTCAAGTTGTATCGTAGTATAAAAAAATGTGGCTTCATTTGACTACATTTTATTGAATTTCAACTTGCTACTCCTAAATGTGTTGTTCTTTAAGTTGGTATATAAGGTTGTCCAATATCTCCCTTCCGCCTTTTTGTCTTTTGAATTTTCCGGCTATGTACAAAGCGCTACAGAGCTCGTATCTGGCAATACTATACGTCATTGTCGGAAAATTCAAAAGACAAAAAGGCGGAAGGGAGATATTTGACAGCCTAATATTTTAAATACGCTGGGTTTTTTGTTTATGCGAGTCTTGACCGCGATTGAAAGCAACTTTGTTTTATAGGGTTTTGGTGTGAAGAATTGAAAGAATTGTCGACCAAGAACAACTGAGAATATTGATGCTGTAGCCCAAAGTATTGAAGAAAACCCAGGTTTGTCCTTTCCTCGTCGTTCTTTGGAATTGGGCATTCTACAAACGTCACTACACCGTATTTTGCATAAAGACTTGGTTCTTAAGGCTTGTAAAGCTCAGTTGACACAAGAATTGAAGCCGGCCGATCATCAAAAACGTCGTGTCTTTGCTGATTGGGTTCTTGAAATGCATGAAAATGATCCGGAATTTCGTCGACTGATGAGACACATTTCCACCTCGGTGCTTACATTAGTAAGCAAGATTTGGAGGTGTTTACATCAATAAGATCGCATATAGGGCTTGGAAAACCCAAGATTTATTGTTGAAAAGCTTAAGTAAAAGTTCAGCGGGGTCATTGGACCTTTCTTTTTCGAAAATGAAGCTGTAGTAACACTTCCGGAGAATGGTTTGCGCAATCCAGAGATGATTAATGATTTTTTATGGCCGGAATTGGATGGTATTGATCTGGACAACGTTTACTTTCAACAAGACAGCGCTACGTGCCACACAAGCAGCGAAACCATCGATCTTTTGCGGGAAAAGTTTCCGGGCCGTGTTATCTCTCGAATGGGTGATCACAATTGGCCATCGAGATCTTGTGATTTAACACCTTACGTCTCCTTCCTGTAAGGCTACGCGAAAGATAAGGTCTACGCCAACAGCCCAGTGTCGATTCAAGACCTCGAAGATGGAATTTGTGAAGCTATTGAGGGCGTATAGTAGCCACTTTGCGATTTGGTGATGGAAAGTTTCATGAGAAAGACTCGGTTCTGTAAGCGTAACCGAGGCGGCTATTTGGCTAATATTGTTCTCCATTATTAATGGCATATCTTCCTCTTTCCATTGAAGTAAAGATCTGATCATTTATCAAAAAATATTTTTTTTCTTTAAATATCAAAATAACACCTCTTATTGGAAAACTCTGCATTTTCATTTAATATGAGCCGTTCCAGAGCACACATTAATTAATTCCATAAAACACAAATTTGAGGGAAACGATGCAATATTTCACCTCAGAAATATACTACATTTTATTCAAATAGTTGCGTTTTAATAGTGTTAATTTTTATTGTTAAGGAAAGGCATTGTAAACATGAGAAGTTAAGTCTACACCGACTCCTTTGACACTTAAATCTAAAATTGTTCAGAAAGAGGAGTTTATCAATCTGTGCACTGAGCGGCTCATATCAAAAAGAAGTTTCTCAAATTTAAGGGGTACGCTGCTTCACATCAAGTCCATTAAATTAATATTTCTCATCTTCTCGGACCATGTGATCACGCTTTTTAAGTCTCACATTCAATTTGGAGCGGCGTTTTACCTACGGCAAAGTTTCTCTGGTTCTTATTTACTTGGCATCGTCTTTGAGGAAAGTTTTCTTTTCAGCACTTTATTGTGGATCACTTGTAGTGTTGTTGATGTGCTATTGAGCTGTTTCCGAATCTTGCTTTTGTTTTTAATGATGATAATGATGAATTTGCTGCGTTCACCATAGATTTGTAACGTTTTTAGGCCACTCCTTAGTCTCGACCTTATTTTGAAGCAACTTTTAGTCAATTTCCAGCATTTTGATAAATTTTAATTATTTTGAAGTGATGATATTCGATTTCCACTCCGTTCTTGTTACTCGACTTCTTTTCAGAAAGACTACCTCACACTCTGACTTTGAATCAATGATGATGCTGGTCGCGTCGTCTTTGAGGTCGATGTACCTCCAATTCGCTGGTTTTTTTGCAAATCCAAGTTTCCAAGTTGTGTCGATAAAGTCTTTGGGCCAACTTTTAACTTTTGAGGACATTTCTAAATCTCTCGTGTTTGTGGTCATGGTGGCTACGTGTTCTTAACTTTCAATTTCATTTCAGAGCCACTTTTTACTTACGGCAAAATTTCTCCAGGTCCAGGGACTCTGGCATCTTGGCCTTATCTTTGAGTAATTTTTTTCTTCGCTATTTTTTTGTAATTCAGATGCAATGCCTCTATCTACTTTTGAGCCGCTTTTAAATCTTGTCATCGCCTTTGATGATGACGTCTGTCCATTTTGTTCACAGCAAATTTTCCACGTTTTTAAGGCAGTTTTTAGTCTCGACCATATTTTGAAACAACTTTCAGCCAATTCCCAGCTTTTTGGTTAATTGTAATTATTTTCCAGCTACGATTTATTTTCCGCTTAACTTTCTTCAAGTTTGCATTTGTTTTATAAGATTCCTATGATCTTCCTATTGTAAGTAATATTGTTTAAATAAAATGAAATGAAATGATATTCGATTTTCACTCGACCCATCTCGACCTCTTTTCAGAAAGACTACCTCTCACTCTCACGACTCTTGTGCATTTCGACCCAGGATAGCTTCAGTCTTTTTTTCCACCAATCTCAGTGCGAATGTATTCGGTGCATGGCCTCTACACAGAACTCATGAGGTTCTTTTCAGAAAAACCCCTTCCGTGAAGAGTCTTTTAAAACTACAGACTTCGCCAATCCTTCCTGATTAACCAAATTGTAAGCACTTTTTCGCTTGGATTTTGCCAATCTCTTCCATGGAAGTAAAGCAACTGATACCATTCAATCAGGCTTTAAGCCAATTAAAAGTGTTTCTCAGAAAAGAGAATTTAATGTTCGCTTGAAGCAATTCCGTTATTTCCTGAATGAGTTTCGTGGAATATTTTGCATGAATTTTCGCATTACGTGTTCATTACTGAGAGATTTTGGAGCATTTGTGGAAATTTGCGCAAAAAACTCATACGATGTTCAGTAAAGCTGATTATCACAAATTCGTTTTTTGGATCTTCCATTTTTTTCCATTTTTGGATTCCATTTTTAATGGATATTTCACAATAAATTGTTTAAAAACATCAAGCAATGAAATTAATTCGAATGAATTTTAAATGAGGTTCGGAAATATTCTTAAAACGGTTTTGTAGAATTTTTTTTATTGCAAGGATACTTCAGCTTTTTTTTTTTCTATCCATGTTCTACAATTAGGTTGGCATGCATGTCTCGCTATTTTGAGGAATTCCGACAGGATTTTTTTTGATTGTAAGGGATTTTCACAATGAAAATCGATGAATTGCTATTGCCACCTATTCTCATGCGTTGAGTTTATTTTTTTCTAAAGCTTTTTATGTAGTTTTTAAATCAAGTAAACAGACATAAATAGAGGAACTTCAAATGAATCCCTTTTTCTGAGAATACAAAATATGAAATTTGCTTTGAATAACCTACTTTCCAATTTGTTTGCCTCAACTCTCATGTTGCAGTCGTTATTTTAAGGGCTTGGAATTATTTTCGTTTGAATTTTTATGCTAAATTTTTCCAAAGCTAATCAGTCAATGAATCCACTCACAAAATTGTCCTGTTTCATCAGATTTTTAACTTTAATGAAATGTTTATTCACTGGAAGGGATTTATAAAAAAAAGAGGGCACATTCCTTTTTATGAATTTTCGATGAAATTTTTATTTCTCGGAAGCCATCGTCAATCAATTTCCAGTAAACTAATTTTTTTGAAAGGCTTTTGTAGAGCTTTGATGAAGTTTGGAAGAGTTTTGAGCGAATTTTCATAAGCCAGCGGAAGCGAATTTAAAATCGGTTTGACGCTAAAGATGGAACATCATTAATTTGAAAAATTTTACTAAAAAAAAAATATATATACGCCACCGAGGTATATATTTCCATCCGTCTTCAAG
Source organism: Syritta pipiens (assembly GCA_905187475.1). Lineage (NCBI taxonomy): Eukaryota > Metazoa > Arthropoda > Insecta > Diptera > Syrphidae > Syritta > Syritta pipiens. Next base: position 11,311,108 of record LR994573.1, read on the forward strand.
GATCCTCCTGGTGCATCGTCTCCTTCTCTTCCTGCATCGGAAACCAATACACGTCGTAACTCCATCAACTTGATTATCCTTGAGGAAGCCCGCTCACAACCACGCCGCTGTCAAAGAGTCATTACGCTCATTTTCAGGATAACGAAAGAGGAGCTCCCGGATAGAGAAGCCAACAACACCGCGAGGGGACAACTAGCGAGAAAGGAAAAAAAAAAAAGAACAAACAGTGTTTCTTCTTTTTCTTTATTAATTTTCATTGGGGACTTCGCCTCTCTCCGTCTCCTCATTGCTTGACTTCATTTAAATCCTTTTCTCTTTTCATAACTAAATTTAAGGAATTTCTGCATCCTTCTTATTTTTTCTTGACATCGGTTTGTCGTCCTTTCAGCCGTCAGCATCCACAGGATAACTTTTTTTTTTCTTCCGTCGTTCTTTTGTCTGAATAAAACGCAGAGGATAAAGAAAATGAAACTGAAAAATAAAAATTGAATACATTGCATTAAGTCTGACAAAAAGGATTTGTTTTTCATTCACCGTTTGTTGTGATGATGCGGGCAAACCGCGACGTCATCTTGCGCACACGAGATTGATGGCGATGTGAAGGATGTCGTCTGCTGTCAAAAAAAGGAGGACGTCGGGGTGGATGGAATTTGACGGTTGCAATGAGGTTGGGGGTCTTTAAGAAGCTGTCTTAAGGGTCAGGGGCAGAGTGTTTTTGCTGAAGAAATGTGGAGAGTTGTGGATCTCGTTGCTTGTAAGGACTCTTAAATTATTTTAATCTGTGGAGGAGTCAAACTGTGTGTGTACATTGATCCTTAAAGCTGTAGGTGTTTTAATATCTGTTCTGTATATTTTGGTGCGTTTGGAATGCCTTGACTTCGCGACCAATGGCAGGATGTCATTTGTCTGAATTTGTTTTAAGATTTAGTCAAAATAAGTATGTTTGTCCCATATCCGTTATTGAGGATGTCCTCTTATAAGGTCCTTTTCAGTTTTCTCCGTCCAGACAGATACAGATAAGTATAGAAATAAGTTCTTTGAGTCTTTGCCTTCCAATTTGAAAATTTTTTAGTACCGAAGTTGACTTTGCTCAGGTTTCTGACGAAAGGAAGATACATGTATGAAGCTCTCCTTTAGAATCATCAACTGGAGAATGTTTTTGCTGATTGAAATTCTTCGGGATCGTCTACTTCTTTAAGGAATAATGCTAAAATAGTCACACCACAGAAATTCTAGCTTCTCGGAAAGACTTTGGTTTCTAAAACTCATTCATTTCTTCATTTCTTGGAAAAAAGGACAAATAATCACCCATAGAACTCTTTTCCCCTTCTTTGTCTCTCCCCGGCTTTTGTCCTACATCCAATTTCGGTGCTTTCTTCTGTCCCAAATTCCACTCGATGACAGCCGCCGTATCCTCACTGATCCTTAGCCAGCCACGTGCCTCTGGATTTTGAAAATTCGCCCTCCCTTTTTCCGTCGCAGCCAATTACCATCCACCGAAACTTTAGAAATTCCCAAAAATTGGATTACGTGCGACCCGAGTGCGCGCCTCCAAAGCCAAGCACACTCACTACTCCACGTGGCCAAGGACATCGTTCGTCCGTCACGCATCGTAATCCAAATCCACTCTCCATCCGCTAAACTAAAAAAAAAAACGAACGGACGAAAACCAAATTAAAAGCGCAATCAAATTCCTTCACCACCCCTCCGTGCCCCGCCCAAAAAGGACCTTTTTCTCTCCATCTCTCCCTCTCTCCGTTGTGCTCCGATTTCCACGTGCGCCAGGTCTGTGCACGCTTAGCGCGTGCAGTAATTAAACCTGTTAATTGACGCGGTCTACGTTCGCGTGCTCCCCATCGCTTGTTTACACGGGGACAACAACAACAACAGGAGCAGGACAACCTGTAAGTTCCTTAAAATCCACACCACCATTCAATCTTCCGTGAAGTGGCCCACAATTGTTGTTGCAGTTTTTTTTTTCTCCGCCCACCGACCACCCATTCGTTGGATGTAAACAAGCGGACCGAGAGGCGGACATGTGTCGCACGTGTGTGCAGATATCCTTTGGAGTGGAACAAAACAAAAAAAAAGGCACGTCGTCGTGAAATTTATGCACGCGAAGTGAAGCACCTTCGAAAACTTCCCACGTCCTTTGGTGCGGCGCCGCCCTTTGTCTGCCACCCACTGACACTCCGTCAACCGCCCACCGCCCACCGCCCAACCGATCCTCGCAGGACACGAAAAGAAAGAAAGAGAGAGACTGAAAAAAAAACTAAAGGATTAAAGTCAAATTAGCGTTGTGGTTGCCCTGAATTGCAGATGACTTCATAGATAGGCGGTCGAGTGGTCTGCTTCTGTGTGTGTGTGTGTTGTTACTTCGTCCTGCCAGACGTTGCTGCCGCTGTCCGCCTGTCGTGCTTCGGAGGACACATGAATGCTTCGTCGATGGCCTTGTGGAATATTGAAAGCGTTTTATTGTCAAAGTTCTGTGCGCTTGGGAAAATTGTGTGGATGGTGGAGCGTATCCTTTTTTTTCGTCTCGTTTCATTCATTTTTGCCTTCCACACCGCGCATACAGAAGGATAACACATCCACATCTGGTTGCTGAGAACACACAAATAAAAAACAATAACAAAAAAAACAAAACGAATCCTCCTCCACTCGCTCCTCACATTTACATTTTGATGAAGGTTTCTGTTCATTTAATGGTTTCGATGAAGGACATGCTTAATGAGGCGGATATTGTTGGTTGGCATGCAATAAACCAGCCGAGTGCATGAGAGAGAGCGAGTGGAGCACTCATGTGTGTGTGTGGGTGGGGGGAGAGGAGGATTATACACTATGCCTGTGCAGGCACGCGTAGCAGCAGAAGTGGAGGAAAAAATTAGTGCCTCGATTGAAGTGAAACGTGCTCGGGGTTGAGTTTTTTTTCTTCACACTGGCGTCGATCGGCGGTGAATTGAGTGGGTTTTGAGGTCGTAAATTCAGTCAGGCAGGGGGAACTCGTTGAGAATTTAAAAATATGAATTTTGTGCCATAGAAATTCAGTGAATTAGGACTGAAAATTGGATTAGGAATGTTTTGGGACTTTATTTGTTGGATCCGTACTCATGTCTACTCATCTATTTGCTCGACATAGACGCTTGTATTTTCAAGAACTTTTTAACTTAATTTTTTATCTGCTCAAATATTTTAAATAGGTTGTTGCCATTATGTGAAGCACCAGGTCATCAATACCATCCAATCTTTGTTTGCAGTCTAAATTAGGACTGATTCTCGAAAGTCTCCCGTTTTTGTCTACTCATTTAGACTGCAAAAGCGAAATGCGAACGGGTTTAAAAAGGTCTCCTCATTATCTGGGATCTTATGAAGCTAAGGCATCTAAGTGAATCCTTGGCATAGCAATTAAACAAATTGTCATTTCCTTCTCTATTCTGCTTTTCATAATCGTCATAATCGTCCACAATCTTTTTTTTTCCGGCTTTAGTCAAAAACAGAAGTGTGGCAAGCCTTGGAGCAGTGCAGTGGTATCTTGTTCGACTGAAGATTTGGTTTTCATTTCGTGTAATACATATCTGAAGCAATTAATAACTTAACTGTTTTCTATTAATGACAGCGTTTGCAAACTCCCAACGAGCCTGTAATTTTAGGCTTCTTCAAAGCTTTGATTTCTTATTCATTTCCCTTAATTTTTGAAAGAAAAAACAGCAAAAATAACGTTCGTGCAAATCCATAAAATCATCGATTTGAGGTTATCTGACCTCCTAGGACAGTAAACCATCGTGATTTTCAATTTTATTTTTGTTTTGTGGTGCTAAAGCTTCATTAATTTTTGATGAAATTTTGGCTATCATCTTTTATGTTTTTTTCCATTTACCACCTATACATCTTCTCTCTTCCTTTCCCAAATTCAAGTCGATAATAGTGAAAAGGGATTTGCAGTACGCGACCACCACCAGAAAAGAAAAGGAAAAACGAAAGAAATCGTTTGGTAGACCCGTTTACTATGCGGGTTTCAACAAGAATATAAATTACATTTGTTTTTAGCTAATTAGAACAATAAATTTGCAACTTTGACATTTAACAAATGTTCCGAAAATATAGTGTGTAATTCATAAATTCACATAATTCAATCGTTAATACAATTTATTCAATCTATTTTTTATTTGTCGAACAGATGGACATCTCCTTGTTAAGTCTTTTGCCAAATCCAAAATCTCTCGGTTTAACTACAAAAGGTCTTCGTTTCACCATTTGCTCTTTCATTCGTTTTTATGTGCGTCCACTTAGTGCCTTTTGGATTGATAAAATCGATTGATATTCGGTTTCACAAAACAGATCAAGCTTCAGTGCCTTTGTCTAACTCTGTGCAATAATTTCGAAAAGTTTAAGGTAACAATCCGGCCTCGGGGTAAACTCCCAAAAAACTGAGCTCATACTCTTCACTAGGAAGTACAAAATCCCTCGCTTCGACCTTCCCCGACTCTTCGGGACTAGCCTCTCCCTAACGGACAAGGCTAAGTTTTTGGGTCTCATCATTGATCACAAGCTAAGCTGGAAACCCAACATCCTTGAACGGGTCAAAAAGGCCACAGCAGCTCTCTACTGCTGTAAGAGAGCAATCGGATGTAAATGGGGTCTAAAGCCTCGTACTGCCCATTGGTTATATACCTCTGTTGTACGACCCATACTACTGTACGGAGTCGTAGTATGGTGGAATGCCCTGGAAAGGGTGTTAACCTCAAACTTCTCAGCCGTGTGCAGAGATCTGCCTGCATCTGTATCAGTGGCGCAATCAGAACCACACCCACAGCTGCCCTAGAAATCATCTTTCACCTGCCACCCCTAGATATCTTGGGCAAGCAGGTTGCAGCCTGTGCAGCAGTAAGGATCAGAGCGGCTCAATCGTGGCCTCCTAGATGCATGGGTCACTCTACCATTCTTGAGTCTATAGATCTCCCCTTCAGGGAGTTAGACTATACTCGCCCCAGAACTCTTTTCAAAAGAAGTTTCTCCTTCAGCCTGCCCTCCAGATCTGACTGGAGTGAAGGCATACCTATAAGCAATGAATCTCTGGTGATCTACACCGACGGATCAAAAACTGAATCCGGAGTCGGCGGAGGAGTCTTCTCCGAAGACTTGGGAATCCAGGTTTCATTTCGTCTTCCCAACCATTGCAGCGTATTTCAAGCAGAGGTAATGTTGATCAAGGAAGCCTTGTCGTGGCTAAAGTACAGCGTGGTATCGCATACCTCTATCACGATATGTACGGATAGTCAAGCTGCGATAAAGTCCCTGAAGTCTGTCACTTTTAATTCAAAAACAGCTCTTAACTGCCGCAAATCTCTTGACGAGATGGCAGAGCAGTTTAATATTCACCTCATGTGGGTGCCGGGACACTGTGACATCTCGGGGAACTGCCTGGCCGATGATCTTGCCAAGCGCGGAACCAGTGAAGCCATCCAACCGGATAAGGTCGGTCTCTGCGCACCTCTTGCTACCGCGCTCCTCCACATCAAATCCAAGACCATTGCGGCAACCAATCTTAGGTGGTCGAATGGTACTACTTGTCGCGTCACAAGGGAAATCTGGCCTAGGCTAGATCCTGAACGCTCACTTAGTCTCCTAAGACTCAGCAGAATTCAGGTTAGGAACCTGATCAGTGTCATAACTGGGCACTCCACTTTTGGCAAACATGCCACCCGACTAGGCCTCCCGGCCAACGACTTCTGCAGAAGCTGCAGAGACGAAGAAGAGGAAGAAACCTCGCTCCACCTTTTAGGAACCTGCAGCGCCCTCGCGAACCGTAGAAAGAGGCATCTTGGCTACTACTTTCTAAACAACCTCGGTGAACTTGCTGACACCAGCATAAGCCGTATCCTCCGCTATATTAACAGCTCCAATTGGTTTCTAGAGTAGTGGGATGCTTTTGCATCCGCTCCATGTGGTATCACAATGGGCCTCATCTGGCCTAAGTGGTTGGCTGCCTTGGTAGCCCACCACACAACCTACCTACCTACCTAAGGTAACAAAAATTAAGAACGATTGACTCAGTAATTTGAATGAAATTTACATTTTTTAAAGAGTTAAAATTTCATCTGAGTCCTCCGATTATGGGAGTTCTACCCTTGCTGTGATTAAGGTTATTCTCCTTGGAAACCTAACCCGGTTTCTGATGACGACGTTATTGTACGAGATTGATTATGAACAATTTGTTGGTTCTCACAGTTTTGTATGCCCGATTATAAGGTAAGTCGTAGCCCATAAAAGTCTCGATACGAACTTATTTCAATTTCGACAGAAGATATGTTTTGGGAGGGACTGTTTGACTTCATTACCTTTCTTTTTTGTTTTTCTGTTTTCAAATTTATTGTTCAGTATGACACATTAAATAGGAATATATTAATAGCATACGATGTAAAAATTGCTCTGTTTAATATCATTGGCCACAAAATGAGTCTTTTCGGTTTAAACGAAGTGCAACGTGTATTTAGACGAAATGGGTCTCATTTGGAGTGAAATTTTGTTCAAATGAAGAGCTGTACGAATACAAAGACTGTTTGTACGTTTTTAGACAATCTCAGAATTGTTAGATTAACCCGTTGTGTTAGTTTGTTTGTCTCAAACTCAAAACTTGTTCAAAGCTTCTTCAAAACTTTTTTCCTGCTGCAAGACTAAGTTCGCCTAGCGTTAGGTCAAAGTCGTAGAATAGGGGACAATTATTATTTACAAAAGTTTAAGCCTAATCTGCTCCAAAATTAACCTAATTCTGGTCCAAATTTACATAATGAGACAATTTTAAACCTAATCTTCTCCAAAATTTACGCAGCTTTTCCATTCATTTTGTCTACTGATTGGTGTATTGTCCAAAAAATAAAAACAAAACAACAAGTATAACCTGAGGAGCAAAAAAGGTCCTGAATTGTGGTTGATGCGAAATTCGATCTATTAAGTTGTAGGAATTGTTGGTCCTTTTTGGGAGTGTACCAGAAATGTTAAAGTTTTTTTTAGTGACTAGGACCAGATTGAACAATCCAGTCGGTTCATGAAGCAGCTCAGTGAGGATCTTGGGGACTCGTTGGGAATCAACAGCAGCTCACTGTGGGCTTCCAGATTGTTTTAATGAATGTTATTATAACACCCAGCTGATTTTTGTTTTCGTTTATACATTTAGAGTTTTTTTTTTACTTCAAGCCTTTCAACTCGAGTACGATTGCACATGTATTTTTGACTGACTTCTAAAACACCTCTTGTTCACGCCGTTAGATCTTCGTCTTCGTTTTGTTCTTGAAGCACGAGAACCTGATTCGAAGACTTTCTTAGCCTAAGCATTTGTTTATGTTCTCAATGTGGTACAAAACCTTGTAGTCCACTGATTTTCGCCTTCAGTACTACTTTCGCACCCTTAAAAAGCATATATTCTTCTTGACCGTGGGTCTTCTTTTTCCACGTGGATCTTCTTCTCCATCTGTCTCTTAACCTTAAATATTTTTGTTCTGATAGAGCTCTAGTTTGCGTGTCGTGCTGCCATGATTAAATATAGAAGAAATGGCAGAATAAGAGTTTTGTAGAAGATAAGTTTGGTTATGTACGGATCCGCCGTGCCAGGAATAAATGATCTTAAAGGGTTTCGACTCAACTGACTTTTTTGTTTCTTAAGTGAAGTTTGTAGCAGTAGCAATTTTTCATCCAATAGAATTCGAATAAAAAAATATATCCCAAAGATCCAATGTGCTCGATTTAGCGTTTTAATTCAAAGCATGAAAATTTGAAGGCTCCTCCTCTTTTTTGTCCCATTATAATTAATTTGAAAAATTAATAGAATGATGTCAAAGGGATCAAAGGAATTATTGATTTGAATTCATCTTCGGACAAATGAGGAAATTAACTTAGTATGCAACATTTTCTTTCATTGACCTCTTTTTTCAAGAGACTACTCTCACTACTCTTTATTAGGTTCCAGCAATTCCTTGTCAAGGTTTTCATTTCATCACTCACCTCTTGCCATATCCTGATGGATTTGCAATGGCCCGGGCTTCCTCCCCTGACAGGCTGCACAGTTTGCGGACTTTCGCTCTTTTCGCCACGTTTTTCGCGCTCTCTCTCTTTTTTTACCGTGCCCGGTTGTGGCTATTTTCCGATTAACCTCGTTAGCTACTGCTGCACAAGTGAATTCGACGTTTCACGTGGTCTTTCACGGCCTTCCCCCACTCTGACCAGTCGTCTCTGCCCGTTTATATGTGTGTGTGAGAAGCTTTAAAGGATTTTCTGTTAATTTTATATTACCCCCACGCTCTCTTAAGGTCGCCAGTGTACTTTGTGCTGCAAATTTAATGTGAAAGTGCTTTGTTCCGATTATGGTGACCCACCCACTCCACTCCTCCTCACAATGTCAATGAAAAATCCACGAAAATGTCCTTGAACACAGAGAAAATAAACGAATTCCTTTACCAGCGTTAAAAATGTCCTTTGCCTGGTTAGGTTTGATGGTTGGTTCGTTGGTTTTTTTCAAACAGAAAAAAAAAAAATCCATTCTTAGCTCCGCGTTGTGGCCTTCATGAGTGTGTGTGTTTGTGTCTGGCAAGGACGTTTTTGTGTTTCATTTACACCGCAATTGAGGTACTCTGTTCCATTAGAGTCCACACATGCGTCCCACTTTGTTGCCTTTGTTTTGTAATCTAACACAACACATGACAAGAAAAACAACAACAAGCAGGAGCGGATCCTTGTTAATTATTACCACCACCACACGAGTCCTTGTGTGAGGCGCGCATAAATATTTTTCAAAATTGAAGTGTCCTTGATGAGTTTGAAGACAGAAAAGAAAAAAAGCGAAAAACAACACAGAAAAGAAAACAAAAACTCACTTAGAGACGGACGACTGGTGTGTTTGCCAGGATACGCGCCGTTTAAAGGATTCACATTTCGAATGCGCATAATTGCCGGGTGGTGGGGTGGAGACGAAGCTCCAGAATTAATTGGCTTAATTTCTCAGGAATTTTCATTTCGCCATCTCCGGCAGTCATCGTCGTCGTCGTTGTAAACGTCGTGCGTCAAGAACGCGAAGGAGGGTCTCGAGAAGAGGACGTTTTATGCAAAACGACGCCGAGGGAATTTTTGAAGCCCTTCGGCTGTTTGGAGGACGGCTAGGGATGAGAAATGAAAATGAGTGCGGCCTGAATTTTTGCTGAGGGTGCTTGGGAGCAGAGGTCTGGGCTCTTAGGCAGTCGTTTTCCATGACCTTTGACATATGTGGGACTTAAGTGGGTGAGGGGACTTGACGCTGTGTGGGTTAGCAGGCCTCGTTACAGTTTTTCTACGCGAGAGGAAGTTGGTGGTTCTTTGGGCCGAGTTCTAAATTTTTTAGACCACATTTTGAGATTAAAAAGTTGTTTCGTTGTGGATCTGAGATGCGCCTTAGTTTTGGCCTTATTATGGGACTCAAATGCGGCTCAAAGCGGTTCTTATTTTTGGATTATAAAGCGGCTCAGTCTGGACCTCAAAAGCGATCTAGAGCGAGACTAATTTTACGGATTTCGAAGCGGTTCAATCTGATCTTTAGTTTGGAATATAAAGTCGGCCTTGTCTTGGCTTTACTTTGGGACTTTGGCTTAGCTCTTAGGGTTGCAGGCAGCTTTTCTTAACTTTTCCTCCCAAATGTTTATGTTTCGGCGAAAATATCGACTTTTGGGAACTGCCACAAATCACCGCCCCAAAACAACTGCAAACTGCCGCAGTCATCACCACCACCTGGCGGCGCCTTCGAAGATCCTGCGTTAATCTCTAAGGCACTTCCAGCGTCTCCACACACTCTCAGATCCACAAAACTCGCCGCAGCCTTGGACTCTGTCCAACAACCCAACTGCCAAACACACTAAGCCCAGACAACGTTAAAAGAAAACCAAATTTACAAAACAAGACATCCACACACGCAGTGGCATCCTTTTACTGCTGCGAGGATACTCGCATTTTGATTTATTCCATTTTATGTCTGATTAATCTTCGTGTTCAGTTTGTTCGCTCGCGGGCTCAAAAACGTGTTCGCTTTTAATGCTCCAGGATATTGTGCCCTAATTTTTCCCGTCGTCGCCAACGTTGTCGTCGTCCTTTCGTCTTTGGCAAAGTAAACAGGACATTTTGCGCATTACATGAAACGGCAACAGCAACAGAAAAAAAAAAACAAACAAAAAGAAGGAAAAATTGTAAAATGAAAAAAGAAACGAGAATCCCTCATCCTTCAAGGACGATATTTTCCACGATTCGCAAATAAATTGAGGGATTTTTTTTTCAGTTTCCCATTCCAAAGGATTTAACATTTGAATCTTGTCTGCAGGACACGGGGGCGGACAGTGTGTAGGGAGGGAGAATCCTGTGACTCCTGTGCACGTAGACTCGGCATAAACATGCATGCGAAGGCGACGTCCCTGAAGGATGATTTCTCACTCCACTCTTCTGCATATCCTTGTGAGGAGGAGGAATTTTTTTCCAACTCCTGGAGAGAACGACGAAGAGGAGAGGTGTTGGTGTCATGAATCGCTTTAAATGGCCACCATATGTGGGGTAGTGTGTCAGGATGAGAAGAAGGACAACTAAATCGTAAGGACGAGGGAATTGAAACTGACGCCAATGGGATCTTGGGGGATCCTGAGAATGAGTGGTGTGCGGCGCACGTGTGACACACGAGCGGAAAGGGATTTTATTAAATTATTTCCGAAACTGACATCAACGAAGGACTAAGGGTTCTTGGTAACGTGTGGAAATAGCAGCGGTAGGTGGAAGGCGATGAAGTGGCGGTTGGTGCTGGAGCTGAAAGGACGGAGCGTTGTTGAATGGTCTTAAAGTACAACTAGCCCAAGCGTCGAAAGATGTTGATAAGTCTGAAAAATGAATTTTTGTTCGAAACAAAACTGAAACTGAAAAAGATCAGAAGTAAGACATTCTTAAGTCTCAAACCTTGTCCGTTAATAGTTATTGAAAAATTCGTTTGTAAACGCAAAATTTTGATAAAAAAAAAAGTATAAGTTTTGAAACAAAGTGGCAAAGTAACTTTTTGTGGTCGATGCGTATTTTAATAATTAATCAAACACAAAAAACCGAATGGCTATTACTGTCAGGCAGGCGATTGTGTGGTTAAGGGGGTGGGGTCTTTACCGCCTTTCTGACTGGTTTAGACGCTCGCGCGACTTCATCGCACCCTAATAGAATCACTTCGTTGTCTGTCTGTCTGTCGCCCCTACAAATTTACTCCTTTAAGAAGCTCTTATACGTGCAGAGATGAACATTTTTTAATTATAGGGTTTTCCAATAAGAGGTGTTATTTTGAATAGGCCACTATTTAGGTAAATATCACTTCTGAGGCTGTAGTTTTTGACATATGACAAGTATAAACTACGCCATTAATAAAAATGGAACGATACACGCTTCAACAACTCATTGAAATTATTAAAATTCACTATAAACATGGTACAAATTTGGCAGAGACGGTTCGTAAAACTAAAACATTTTTGGGTAGTCGTAAAGCACCTTGTCGGACAGCAATACAGAAATTGGTGGGAAAATTCGAGCTGTAAGGACAAGTTGGTGAAGAATAAAACCCGCGCACTTAGCTCAAGAGCAACTGAGAACATTGCTGCTGTAGCCCAAAGTGTTGAAGAAAAGCCAGGGATGTCCATTCCTCGTCGTTCTTTGGAATTGGGCATTCCACAAACGTCATTACACCGTATTTTGCATAAAGACTTGGTTCTTAAGGCTTATAGTTCAGTTAAAACAAGAACTCATGCTGGTCGATCATTAATAACGTCGTGTCTTTGCTAATTGAGTGCTTGAAATGCATGAAAATGATCCGGAATTTTATCGAAAAAGGTCCATTTTCACCTCGGTGGCTACGTCTATAATCGAAATTGTAGTATTTGGGGATCGAAAACGTAAGTTTTATTGTTGAAAGGCCTCTTTATCCTCAACGTGTAACTGTTTGGTGCAGTTTATGGTCCGGCGGGGTCATTGCACCTCTTACTTTTTCGAATATGAGGCTGGAGCACTAGTTACGGTGAATGAATTGAGCTATCGGGAGGTGATTATTGATTTTTTATGGCCGGAATTGGATGGTATTAATTTGGACAACGTTTACTTTCAACAAGACGGCGCTCCGTGCCACACAAGCAAACAGTTTCGGGACCGTGTTATCTCTCGAAGCGGTGATCACAACTGACCACCGAGATCATGTAATTTAACACCTTGCGACTTCCTCCTTGGGGTACGTAAAAGGTTAGGTCGAATATTTTTCTTTGAATATCAAAATAACACCTTTTATTGGAAAACCCTGTACAACCACTTCTGCAAAAGAAAAAAACAACACTCTTAGGACTCTTCAGGACTGACCATTGATGGCTTCAAGTTTACTACGCTCTCAGTTCTTCAGTTTATTATGTCTATAAGAGTATTTCTTCACGACCCAGTGGCTCGTCACGATAAAGTACTAACCCACTTCACACATTCGTTTCACAATCATCTATTTTGGCTAAATCCAGTCCTTTGAATAAAAGGAAAGCATCGCTATCCGAATGTTGTTATAATCGGTCGAAGTCACATATAAGAATCTTATCATTAAATTTTAACCTTTTATTCTCCAAAAATTTTTACAAAGAAATATCGTAAAAAATATGTTATTTATACCCCACAAATGTCCTTTTTTGCTGGTTGGGCCTTACAGTTCCTTAACGTCTAAATTTTCACTTAATGTCGGTTTTATGAATCATTATCTCAACTGCATTTGTCCAATGAATTTGTTCATTGGCAGAACCAGCCCATCCACCTGCTCACAGTTTTTCTTAAATCACGTCTTTGTAATATGTATGCATTTATTATTGACACAAGTGTCCTCAGTTTCAAGCCAAAATTGTTTTCAGTGTCGTCCCTCATACACATCTTTCTCATGCCATACTTCCTAAAAGTTTACGCCGGTCATTCGTTTTCTTCTGAAATTATAAATTCGTTGTCGTTTGCACTCAATTTTTACGTCTCATTTCTAAAATAAAAAAATGAGATAAATTTCTCTGTAATAGACTAATCGAATAAAACCTAGATGGTTTGTTTGTTGCATTCCAAATTCCTCGACCCATAAAATCCTTAACATTCTTTGTTTCTATTAAACTTCGTTCAGTTCGATCAATTTATGTGTTGGTGCATACCAGACACGTTTCACCAATGGCCAGCAATAGTGTGGATAGAGTAGTAATAAGAATTTTCCACAGTTTTCTGAGCATTGACAGCTATTTGAACATAAAAACCAATGGCTGCATTTTATGTTGCTGTTTATTATGTTTCAGGAGTGTTTTTTATTGATTTTAAATATTTGAATTTTCTTATATATGGAGCATTGTTATCACGGCGCAGAAGGACATCAAAATATTTACATTTCTATAAATACACCTGGCTTATCAAAAGCTAAACCCGTGACCTCAATCGGCTGTTACGCCACCCAATGTTTGTATAAAAGTACTTTGGTTTTTATAGCTTCAGTATTTTTTGCTTTAAAAATGGAATATCAAATCAAATTGACTGCTTAGAAAAGTAAAACATTTTCAACTGTCTTTTACGATGTTGATCAGAGAACACATAGTTTTTTGTGTTTCAAAATTTTCTTCTGCCAGACTGACGTAGGTAGGTAGGTAGGTTGTGTGGTGGGCTGCGCAAGGCAGCCAAGCACTTAGGGCAGATGAGGCCCATTGTGAAACCTCATGGAGCAGATGCAAAACATATGTTTACAGTTTCAGCTATAGCACCTTTATTTTGTTTGTGAGAGGCATAAAAGTTAGACGTGTTTTGTGTGTTCGGCGATTTCCTGCTGTCGAAAAAAATGGATCAAAGAATTTGCATTCAATTTTGTGTGAAAAATGGAATTAAGTGCTCAAAAATACTTGAATGTTGTAGATGAGCCCCATTGTGTTACCACATGGAACGGATGCAAAAAATATCCCACTACTCCAGAAACCAGTTGGAGCTATTGGATTCGGCTCATGCCGGTGTCAGCTAGTTCGCCCAGATTTTTCAGAAAGTAGTGACCAAGATGCCTCTTTCTTCGGTTCGCGAGAGCTCTACAGGTCCCTATAAGATGGACCTCCTTCTTCTTCTGCAGAAATCGTTGACCGGGAGGCTCAGTTGTGTAGCATGTTTACCAAAAATAGAGTGCCCAGTTATGACACTGATTAGGTTCCTAACTTGAATTCTATTGAGTCTTAGGAGACGAAATGAGAGTTCAGGATCTAGCTTAGGCCAGATTTCTCTGGTGACGCGGTGAGTAGCACCGATATAGAGGAGTGCGGTAGCAAGAGGTGCGCAAAGACCGACCTTATCCAATTGGATGGTTTCGCTGGTTCCGCGTTTGGCAAGATCATCGGCCAGGCAGTTCCCCGAGATGTCACAGTGTCCCGGCACCCATATGAGGTAAGAGATTGAGGTCAGACAGAAATTGTTTTCTACCAGCAAGCGAAACTCAAAGGAAGGGATGCTGAAGTGTACTCTCTTGGTTTGATCTATTAATCGCAACAACCACTGCCTTGTTAAATTCGACAGAAGAAAAACGTAGACTCGACATAAACATGCATGCAAAGGATGATTTTTTTTAGTAAAACTGTAAGTCGCAATGCTAAATGCTCACATTCATTTCGAGTTGAATATGAAAATGAAAAAACCGAATGGTCTTCTAGTTCAAAAGAAAACTAGAATGGATAAAATGGAAATCATTCAAATCGGTCAAATGGGAGGTTTTTTATTTACAAGAAACCATACGCCCGCCGAGTGTGTATCCATTCTTGCACGCCACTGTATATGTTTGTTTTGACAGTGAACTGCTATTTATCCTTTAATTAGCATAAGAACACTGAACTAAAAGAGATTTTCTTTATTTTTTTTTAATTTTCATAAGCAATTAATTTTCTCAGAGTCGGCTACAAGTCTATCAACACTTTGATCTCGAAATGACAATGCAATCAGTCACAGCACCATAAAGAGCACTTTGTACTCACTTTGGGAAAACAAGCTTGATTGATAGTCTCTACAAAAAAGCCTTAAATCCAGTTTTTTTTTTTCGAAAATTCGATAGCTTTTGATTTTGATAGCGAACTATGTAAATAACTGGCTGGATGGTCAGGCCAATTTTTGAGTGTTATTTTCAGAAAAAGGCTAAATATGACTTTAAAAATGTAATCAATTATCTTAGAATAAGTACCTGAACCAACTCGGTGTGCGTGACTGGAATCAGCTGGCACGGGATCGTGCTGGATGGAGGAGGTTGCTAAAGGAGGCCGAGGTCGACCCCGGACTGCAGCGCCGCACAAAGAAGAAGAAGAATAAATAAATCAGAAAAAAAAAATGAACCGACTCATGTCTTCCACAAGATCATTTCATGTTTTTATGCAAACCACTAGTAGAAGATGCAAAGAAACTGCCAGACTCGCATAGTTAAGACTTTGTTTCATTCCGTGCTCAGATTAAAACATCTCAAAAACTTCATCGTTGTCACAAATCCTTTCAAAATTTCGAATTCCTTTCCGCTCCAGAAAACACCCGCCCACCTTTTGCCGCAACAAAATGGCAAACAACGTTCCCTCGTCGCGTGTCAATTTAACTACAAAAGGTGTTCGATAAAACGCGCATAATGACGCTCGAACTTAAAACTTCGTTCCTCCTCTTTTAAAAGAAAAATTCAAATAAATCATCGGTAGATGTGTGTGTGTGTGTGTGTTTGTGTCCTTTCTTTTTCCAAAACAACGAAAGCACCCATAAAACTTTAATCTTATTTACGAGATAAAACTTTGAGATCGTCGAACAAATCCTTGAAACTACTTTCTTCTGCTTCTTCGTTCTCTTGTTTTTTCCACCGTTACAAAAATTCTTTTTTTCTCTTTTTTTTCCAGGTAAGTGCTTTTGACTTCTTTTACAACAAAAAAAGGACCTCATGGGTCGACGGAGAGAGAGAGAGACGAAGAGAAATGACAGCGAAGCGAAAAGTGTTGAAACTAAAGAAAAAAAAAAGGACGACGCAACATAAATCCCATAATTGAACGTCAAATCGGTGAGAGTTGTAATTCCGAGTGTCCTTTTCCTCCTTCGGAGTGTGTATCTGTGTTTGAGATGAAAATGTAATTTAATCCTCGTGACGTGGGGGGTGTCTCCTCTAGCCCCCCTCGACTTGTATTTCGTCCTTTTGATTGTGTGTCAGCAGATTTCATATCCTTCCTAATGTCTTCGTCCTTCTTCCTTTTTTTTTGGATAAAATTGGATGATGAGTGAGATTTTTCGCTTTGAAATTTAATCTTAAGTTATCCTCGCTGCGGCATCGAAGTCGTCTTCGTCGTCGTCGTCGTTGTCGTCTCGAGAATGTGCTGGCGTCACATCACATCACATCCTGTTGCCAGTCATGCCGAAGGATGACACTGAAAAAAAAAAAACCAAAAACGAAAACACGAACAACAACAGCAACTACAACAATCTTCGTCCTTTCTCCGGCACGTGAAAGGATTGCAAATTGCAAGCGGCCGCAAGTGGAAAGGACAATGAGCAGCATTCAGTCCATGATGCAAATTTTATTCTCTTCTCCTCCTCGTCCTCCGTCCACCCTCGTGCATTCTTTATTCGATCCTTTTTTTTGCGTTGCACGAGAGATAAATGCAAAGTACTTGCGGGGTGGAGGAGGAGGAGGAGGAATTCCTGGCCAGGACGACGACGAACGACGACAAAATACCAGAAGCCCTTTGTAAACTCAGAGCGAGAGGGAGGTCTTTTTAAGCTTCCCTTGCACCGTTTACACGAATTCGTCGTTGCTGCTGTTGGCCGCCATTGAATGGGTTCGGTTGAGCTGGAAGCTGGGTGGGTGGATTTTCATGGGTGGGAGTGGACAGATGGGGGAATTTTCACCGCAGGAGGATAATTGAAGGAAACAAGGAGCCTATTTTGTGTTTAAGAGGTAAAATGCTGTCAGTTTTTCTGGAGATTTACAGAGCTGCGTTTTTTATTTTATTTTCTTAACCCGGTCGAGTTTTTAGGTGATTTACGGAGTTAGGAGTAAAGCTGGTGGATGGGAGTCGTTTATTTTTCAGGTTCATCTTTGCTGGGAGGATCTGAAAGAGGTTTGTTTTTTAAAGTTTATCTCTTGTGTGAGGTCGGGGACTAAGCTTGATTGTGGAGCTTCAGGGGATTTAAATGTCAGAAACTGAACAGTTGCTCGAGCTCAGGTTATCTTAAAAAAAAAGCATTGGCTGCAAATTTGTTTTTACATCTCCTTTTGTGAAAGTCGAGTACGAGCCGGAGCGTTAGTGTCCTTACGCTTCACATGACCTAGCCAGGCAGTCGGGACACTCGAATTCGTTTAACTAAATCGATGTCGCTGCACAGTTTGTAGATTTCAGCGTTTATTCTTCTCTGTGCAAACGGGACCAAAAATAATCCGAAGAACTTCTTTTTTTACTTTGCTAAGGCTAAGTCGAGCACGACGTAGTCCCTTTTTTAATTTCATAGCCTCACATGTTGCTAGAACGGCTCCGCTACAAATTCGGACTCATGCAAACTCTGAAAATTAAATTTGTAATAATTTATTCATTTCTTTAGCAGCGTTTGTGCTTAAAAATTTGAGCGAGGACTTTAATAGACTAAACACTTTAGCATCAACATTTATCATACGCATCCTTATGTTTTTTAATATAAACTTTAAGTTCTGCTCATAATTTCTGTTGTTTTAACAATTTTTCCCTAAGTGTGTCTTTTAAAGTTTTCATTAAATTCTTCCAAAAGGATAAAAGACAATTTCATAAAGGGAAACTCTAATTCTTCTTTGAAAGAAATCCTGACGAAAATTGAAAAAATGTCTACATACAGTTTTTAATTATAGGGTTTTCCAATAAGAGGTGTTATTTTGAATAGGCCATTATTTCGGTAGATGTCACTTTTGAGGCTGTAGTTTTTTGGCGTATGACAAGTAGAAAGTACGCCATTAATAAAAATCAAACGATATACGTTTCAACAACGCACCTTTTTTAGTCTCTTTCTCTTTTATTTTCGTTCGTCGGTCATTCTGCGATCCTGGCACATGACTTACGCTTCCAAGTCTTTTTTCAATCGATTATAATATTAATTTCTGTAGCTTTTTTTCTGCTTGCTCTCTTTATTGATGCGCGACAGCTCATGTAAATAAAAAGAGCAAAATTATAAGGAAAGGAAAGGGATGAGTTACCTCCTCCTCCTCTTCCTAGGTCTTTTTCCTTAATTCTGTATGTCGATAGTACGTTTTTGCCCATACCTAGATGCTTCAATGGCTCACCTCCCGTTCTTTAAAGAAGACCAGCATCTTTCTTGCTATTATTGAAATTTTTTCTCACCCATTTCTTCCTCCCGTAAATGCCCACCTCTTCCGGTATTTCAACTTCAACTGCGACTCGCGGTCCATTTCAAACCTGCAATCTCTAAACTGACGATCGGTTTCCCTTCTTTGACTTTCAATTAAAGCTCCTCCGCTGCTCACGTGTATGTCACTCACACTCTCATCCCTCCACAGACACGTAATTCAGTCCGATTCTATGTGTCTGTGGACGTGTGCTCATGAGTTACCCTGTCTCATTGGTCGATGGACACGACCACCGGATGACTGACTATGCCCCCGTCCTCTCATCTCATTGGGTGCCCATGTCACAGGACATGACATCTCTAATCAAAAAGCTGATTTGTATATCCTGCTGTGTCCATTTTTTCATTTATTTACCTTTTTTCTGCACCTCTCCTGGTGCCAGTCAACCGGAAGTGCAAAATAATTCCTCGACTCTGCACACGTGAGCGTGTGTTCGTTTATCACTCACGTGTGAATGTGTGTGATAAAAAAGGATTACCCAAAAGGATATCAAATTTTCTGATTCTGATTCTCGATTCATCTGCATCTGTCGGATGATGAGGGGGATTTAATATCCTTCCATCGTCCTGTCTGCATGTGTGGCTCTGTGTGTGTGTTTTGAACTAATTGACTTTCGTGTTATGAGATTGACAGACCGCCAGTTGTGTAATCGCGCTGCACCAATTGACATCATTAACGCAAACCAACCCCTGTTCGTAACCCCCTCGATGCTGATGCAGCAGCAGCATTGACACGCCGGAGGTCCTTCGGTCAGCGCCTATCCACTTGCGGATATTTTATGGCTTTGGCTCTTTTTTTTTTTGCAGTGTTTTATTTGTGTTTCATTTGCTGTGGCCGGTCGGGAGAGGGACTTGCGGACTGGAGAACGCGGATGTTTATGCAGTGGTGGCTGATTATGACCAATTGCGGTTGACAATTTGGGAAATTTTGGGGAATTTTTTTTGACCAAACAGTGGGGATGGGGGTTTTTGACGATTCCCTTAGCAGAGCCAATGTTGGGAGTGCCTTTGAATGAACTGAAAGCATATGAAAGTGAAAGACAAATTTAGAAGACAGGAAAGGAATCAAAAGAAGATTAAGGAGGCAACATGGCAACGCTTTGTGGAAGCTGTGTCTAGACGCTGCCCCTGTTTTACTGCTACAGTTCTTATTTAGAAGCTACATTTAGAAGCAGCTGAACTCCCGCTTATAAAATGGACAACTCGCTTCGTCGCATTCCACATGACTGAAGAAGCTACAACTGCACTGCCACACTTACAATCAACAGTCCAAAACAACCTCCTATACGACCCACAGGCATTCATTCATTCATTTATGGCATTTCAGTCTATTCAAGGAGCTTGAGCTGCAATTTCTTCGGACTACTACGATCCACAGTCTCGATGTGGTAGCCTACTTGGGGGATTGGAACTACACCTGCCTTGTCATTCGGTCAACAGGTCACAATGTCGTATTCCATACGACAGTTCCACCCCTTTACGCCTATGATCCACAACCCAATTTGTCCCATTCCACACTCGTGAAGCCTTACACCCACACCTACGATCCACAACTTGTTTGTTGGATTCCACATTCTTTTTTATGACCCCATTTCTCTTCGTCCTTTTTCTTCGTTTTTACGACTGCACGAGACAGGAACCTCTGGCGACCTCGTGTGCTCTTGAAAACCCTCTAAACCCTCCTGTAGGCCGAGTGAAGGTGAATTTGCTTAGCAAGCGTAAATGTAGCGAAATCAAAGGAGCAGCAAAGGAGCCTCTAAACACAGAACCGTTCCACCCTCTTCCTCTCATCGCCCATAACCGACGGCGACGTCGGCATCGACAACACGAAAGCAACGCGCACAAAGGACACGGAGCGCCCTTAAAAAATTTCCAAGCACACGAAATTCCGTTTTGTTTCTCCGCCGTTGAGCGCGAGCGAGCGAAATTAGGGCCAAGGTGAAGCAAGGGCAGCGGCGTAAATAAAATTCCGCGACGATGTCTGCGGTAGGACGAGGAACGGGTTGCGTCGGGGACGGATTCCTGAGTTGCCCTGTGCACGGCACGGCACGGAGTTGGCCTGGCTTTGTGCTGGAGCTTCGATCCGAGGGCCGCGAGAGGGTGAACTTGGTAAAATTAGTATTCCAGGAGGCGAAAGTGATGTGTGCCTGGTCGTGAGAGCACGGTACATCGGGGGGGTTGCCTCTGCAGGTGGACGATTGCGTGGCATGCAGAGAGAGCGGGAGAGCCAGTGACATGGATCGGCTTTTAGAGGTGGTCTTTACGTATTCAGTCCGTTCCTTTTTGCTGTTTCGTGATTTAATTTTCGTTTTGAACTTGGAATCGAGGAAGCTCAGCCTGCGACCGGAAGTCTCTGGCTCGATGGGTGGTGGGCCAGTGGTTGGGTGGATTTATGGGGGGACTTTTTATGTTCGGGAGGGATGATTGGATTTTCTCGTCGTCGGGGGTGTGTAATTGTTTTCCACTCGGAGGATTGGATGAGATTCCTTTTGTTTTTTCCTTTTTTTTTCGATGATGAGGCGAATTCCAATTTTTGATTGTGGGTCAGGGAAAAGGACAGAAGAGATTGAGGAGGAGATTTTTTTGTTATCTGACGAGGGTTTTTTTTTTCGGGGAACAAAATTCCATCAACTGAAACTTGTTTCACTCCAAAGCCTGGAAGAGGAAAACGACTGAGAGATTTTCGGTTGTATGAAATTCTACACAGAGGATGACTTTTAAGGTTCCACTCAGTTAAACTTGGCTCAGACTCGTTCTTCTCTTCATTTATTGAATATTCATATCAATTTCTACTCATTTTTGGACATTCTTATATTCAGGGTGTTTTCTTTCGTCTTCTTTTTTATGTTCTTTTAGCCAATTTTGGACTCTTTCTTCTTTTGCTCTGATTTCTGAGTTTCGCCCTTTCTTCTTTTTGACTTCTGTTACTTCTTTGTTTATTCGAGAATAATTTTAATTTATTGAGGATTATTTCTTAAGGCTTGTTTCGCAAGATATCAAATTTTTTCAAGTTATTTCCTTTTTAATTGAAGTGCAGATTGATGTGCAATTTATGACTATTCAGTTCATGTACCGGATCCGCCCAAAAAATAAGGTGAATTTTCAAATTTCGCGGCCTACGCACATTCGATAATCGTTTTTTTATGTTGTTATGTTGGTACACTCAGTGGGCGCCGTGGCTTAATCGTTAGTGCGTCGGACTGTTAAGCGAGAGTACCTGGGTTCGAATCCGGCTCGGGGAAATAACACCACAAACATTTTTCACGGCCCCACCTCCAGCGAACGACTGACAACCCTCCTGGAGTACTTCTGTCATAAAAAGCTTTCGCAATTCGCCGTTCGGAACCAGCATTAAACAGTAGGTCCCCTCCACATGTGTCAAAATTATAACGCGCATAACACAGTGGAGGTGTGAAAAAGCTAGGCTCTGGCTTTCAACGGGCTGTTACGCCGCCTAATACATAATACATGTTGGTACACTCGTCTTCAGCACATGTTTACAGTTTCAGGTAGGCATCTAGTACCTTATATCAGCCTTTTCCCGTCTACCATTTTTGAACATTATGTACACTTAGGCGAAAGCTTGGTAAATTCTGCATTCAACCAATTCTTGGCGCTCAACCTTGCCTTCAAACCCTGCTTACCCTCAGTCTGTGCTTATGTTACTTTCGTTGTTGATCCTTTCAGCGCCTTTTGGTTGTGTTAGCAGTTTCTTTTTTTTTTATTTTTTATTTTATTTATTATTTTTAGCTTTTTCTTTTATTTCTTCCATTATTTCTATCTATCATTTTTTGCTTTTTCTCTTGGCCTCTTACTACCTCTGATCTTTTTTTGACTTCTATTAAAACTTCTTCCTTTAACACTAACAACAAATTTGTTCATGAAATTTTTATTCCTAATGATTAGCATTTTTTTTTTGTATTCGACGTGAATTCCGAACTTCGCCATTCACGTTTCTCACTTTAGTGTGGCCATTCTTGGAGGACAAGATGAGATCACTTTCGATCTTAGTTTTAAAATACTACCTTCTCTATCTTATTAAATGTCCATTAGTCTTAAGGACTCATTCTAAATTGAACGTAAATTGAAAAATGTATACTCCGCAACAAAGAGATAGCACATGGCATGATTTTCTAAGATTATGGATTAATTCAGATACTGTCTTCATCGTTTGAGTGGAATAATTTTTCTTTAAGAAACAATCTGAAATACCGAAATTTTCTACATTCAGTTTTTTACATACTGTTTGCTAAAACCTTTTGCGGCATCTCGTATTAATCTGCAGTCTGTTTGTTTTCTGCTCCTGAAATTTTTTGGTATTATAAGAGTGCACGAAATTGTGGTCACCGATTTTGATAAAATTTGGCATAGCTTCCCTATGGGATATTAATAAAAATTGAGAGGCCGCAGCACTCCTCCTTTTTCGAGAAAAACTTAGAGCGTTTTTCCAAGCGATCAAGTGTGGTAGTGGGTGTTGTGACTGCTTGCTACGTGAGAATGAATATGGGCCATATTGGGGTTTTTTTGTTTTGTTTTTTCCTGAAAATCTAATACATTAGGCTCAACGAAAAACCTTTTGGATGATCACAATCAATTTTATTTTTAAGGTATGCTAAAAACAAAAATTTAAATTGTACTCAGCTGAGTGGAACAAATCATAAAAACAATGAAAGTACCGCTCTCTTGACCATCTTGCCCAATTTTTAAATGAAGCTTGTCTACGTCTAGAACACGTGGTTACCAAAAGACCTCTTTAAAAAACAGATTTCGCTTACATTAGAAAAAATGTGTCTTTTGCTTGAAAGCATATTGTATCAAGTTTTGGAAGGCAGGTGACGGTAGCTACTGATGAATTTGAACTCTTATACGGTCTTCGGGAGAGTTGATCTCTCTGTTAGTCGACAAAAAATAGATAGTTTAAATTTTTTTATCAAGTTTGTTACTTGTCTGTCGATATAGACATCATTATTTTGAGGATAAACTTTGTCCAGATGAATGTGCACTCACTTTTGATACGGACTATATAAAAACGAAGGTTGTAATTATGGAGACAGATTTATTAGAAAGTTGTGAGTACTGCGTCAACAATGATGTTAATTGACCTGTTGCGAAAATGGAGCAGTTGCGTGTACTAAGCCTTGTGTTAGTCGCGAATATAGAGGTCTGTGAATTTTAAAATTTCGCAGGCTACGTACTTTCGATTACCGATTTTTTTTATTTTGTTATGTTGGTACACTCGTCTTCAGCATATGTTTACAGTTTCAGCTAGGCATCCATTGTCTTTAAGACTTTTTTGGTACCTTATACCAGCGTCTTCCCGTCTACCATTTTTAACATTATGTACACTTAGGCAAAAGCTTTGTCCATTCTGCATTCAACCAACACTCGTCTCGAACATATGTTTACAGTTTCAGCTATGTAGCATATTCGTCGTTCCTAAGACAGTCTAAAGAAAACGTCTTTGACATTGAAAGGAGTGTCTCAGTATCGACGCAGCCCTCTAACGACGACACCCAGCGATGCAAAAACTCCTCAATTAAAAGAAACTCTTAGCAGCACCTCTCCAATCGACATAGCCACCCTTCAAATTGGCCTCCTGCGTGAAAAATCTTCACCTCCGCCCCAATCATCGTTCTCCATTCAATTTCCAGTCGTGTCCTTCGCCATGAGCACCCAGTGAACCTTCACCACCACGCCATCGCCAACGCTAAGCTAACTTCGTCCTTAACATTTCTCTGATTTGAATATCATTTCGCGTCATTGACCCAGTTTTTCCAATTTTCTTTTTTTTTTTGCCCACACACCCACCCCCACGCCAACCCACCCTCACAAACTCGACCGATAATTATTACTTTGAGTTGCAGTAAAAGACCGCCGCCGCTGTAATTTGCCGCTCGAAATAATGTCCACAATTAGTTTGCAAAAGTCCTCGAAAAAAAAAAACAACAAATGACCACGCAACTCCTGGCACCCTCCCGAACCACCCACAGACTAACCACCCACCAACACCCACCACCACCACCTCATCGCACCCCATCGCGACCGCACTCAGAAGTAATTAGAAACGAACGACCATTACACTCAATTATTAGCGCGTTAACTCGACCGATTGCCGTTTATCAGTTTGATGTATGCGTTCGCCGACGTTTGTCGAAATGTAAATGTCCTTTCGGCAATCGAAGGCGAATGTCCTGTGAGGCAAATGGTTCCCCATCGGTGTTTGGCGGAAATTTGAGTGGATTCCAAATGGACTCCGACTGGACTTCGACCTCGTTCAACTTAATATTCAAAAAGACCTAGGAACCGAAAAATCGGGAAACTGAAAGGACGAGAGACCCAGAGATTGAAAGACTGAAAGACCTAAAAACGGAGAGACAGAGAGCCGCATACAGAGAAGAGAGCGAGCTTTTCTTTTTTCCTTTTTTTGGCCGCGTAATTTCAACCGCCCACTCCACTCGACGAGGATTTTTTTGTCTAC
This sequence comes from Syritta pipiens, assembly GCA_905187475.1. Lineage (NCBI taxonomy): Eukaryota > Metazoa > Arthropoda > Insecta > Diptera > Syrphidae > Syritta > Syritta pipiens. The sequence continues at coordinate 11,335,982 of LR994573.1, forward strand.
TTGTGGGCGAAGCGTCGCCTCTGTCGTTGGTCGAAGTTGGGCGGAGGAACAGAGCGACTAAGGGTCTGGTGAGGCTGATGGGCGGCTTAGGGTGCATGTCATCGTCTTCATCTCGCTCGTCGGCCTGGTTTTTTCGGGTGGGTGGTAAGGATTTGGGGTGCTCCTTCTTCTTCTATTTGTGAATGCGGAGCACCCATTTAAAAGTCATGAAATGTTTCATGTCAAGCAGTCATCTGTGTCAGGGTTACAAGCGAGTAAAGGAGACCTCTCATCCGACGAGAACGAGAGAGAAAGATACAACACACATTTACATTCGTGAATAACATATGCGACTCTTGGGGGCACGTGTATTGACTAGGGCTTGAGGGGAATGTCGGTTGTAGGCAGACACACACACGCACACTCCCCAACTCAGAGTGAGTTCATGGAATGTCTTCAATGATTCTCACGCAGTGACTGAGTGTGTGTGTGTTTGGGGGCAACCAGCAGCAACAACAAAGCAAATAAACAACAAAAAAGAAGAAGAAAAAAATCGAAGTTACTCTCTTGTGGGTGGTTGGGGGTTGAAACACAAAAAAAACTGCGTAATGTACACGCAGTCATTAAAATCCGCGGTGGAAAAAAGAGAAACGAAAAAAAAAAGACACGCAGAAAGTACGAAAACAAAGCCAGATAACGGTTTATGTTTACATTGTTCGCTCGTAGTTATGCATATCCTGCGTAAGAGGGAGGGAATGGTGGCAGCATTGTGCCTCTGGGAGGGCAAAGTTGAGATGGGGGACAGCTCTTTTTTTTGGAGAAAGCAAATTTTGACACGCAGTTTGGGGAGTATTTGGCGTGAATGAAGGAGGGAGTAGAATTTTTACTTGTCCATAGAACTTTTGATATTGTGAAAGGAAATGGAACCTTCGAGAGAATAGAAGGCGATGAGGGAGGCATTTAGTTGTCTGACAGAGAGACAAAAAAAAACCGGTCAAGTTTAGTTGTCTGAATTGTTAATGCGTCGAACTTTTAAGACAGAGTACTCGGGTTAAAATCCAGCCCACAAACAATTTTCACAGCCCCACTTCCAGCGAACGACTGACAATCCTCCTGGGTTACTTCTCTCACGAAAACTTTTCGCAATTCGCCGTTTGAAACTGGCAATAAATCTTCGGTACCCTTTACAATTGTCAAATTATAACGCGCACAGCACAGTGGAGATGTGAAAAGCTAGGCTCGAAAAAAAGAGATACAGTGCCTCGCACAAGTATTCGTAATTTGATTATTTCGTCTTTAAAATGTAATAAACTGACTAATTTTGGGCGCAGGAACTTAATGTTTTTTTTTATTTTTCTCCTTGTCTTTTTCTTAAAAAATACTGAAGACAATAAGCCTTACAGATTCGATCGTCACTTTTGCGAACCGCAACAGTATTCGTAATTTTTTGAGGCCAAGCGATACGACAAGTACGATTACTTTGGCGGACAAAAAATTATGATGGCCTTTTGTGGAGGGGTCAAAAACAAACATTTTTTTATCGGACATTGTCCGACATTTTTTTACTATAGGGGGTGGTCTACCTCGCCTCGTTTAGGAGGTGTAAGCAGTTTTATGGATAAATCAGTTAACATGATCAGAAAATTATTAAAAAACAATGGCAACACATACAAAAAAGTACTATGTACAGTTTTGAAAGCCTTTAGTTCCACAGTCAAACTTTTTTTTATTTGAATAGTTTTTGGAAAATTCGCATGCAAACTGTAAACGAGTCAAATGGGAGGTTTTTTATTTACAAAAAATCATACGACCGCCGAGTGCACGTCACTGTAGTTTAGGGTCTTTATAGGTAGGCCAAAGATTGTCTTAATAAAAAAACGTTGTAGTTTTTCAACTTCTTCGTATGACTTGTAGCCCCATACCGGCGCCGCGTAGAGCATTATTGCCACCGATGCTGCTTCAAATATCTTAAATTTGCTGCTGTGTGTAATCAGGGAGTTGTTGAAACAGTTTTTCCATACTACATTGGTTACATTTTACAACTTCGTGAATTTATCCTTGACTCATACTAAGGCTACTTGACCAAAGGATTCCAAGGTACTTGTATTCCTTCTTCTATGCGCTCTCCGTTAAAGTGTCATTTTTCATTGAAAGCCACCTCTCCTATTGAATATTATAATCTTGGATTTTTAGAAATTCAAACCAGACTCCGTTGGGTTACAGCACTCAAACAATTTATTAATCAACAATTGCAGAGATGAACTTGCCAACAGCACAATGTCGGCCGCAATCAGAAGCGCTTTAATGAGAATCCTCGCAGTTTTTATTCCTCCTGGGAGAAAGTCCACTATATCGTCTATGAAGAGGGCGATTAGGTTTGGGCTCAGTGAACATCCCTGCATTACTCCTACTTCCGTCTGCAATCATTCTGACAACGTCTCACCTTTCCAAATCGCTGCCTTGGTATCGTCAGAGAGGTTCTGTAGAACTCTTCCGAATTTCGATGAAAGTCTCATACCGCACAACTAAGGCATTTAGGTTCACGGAATCGAAGGCTGCTTTAAAGTCTACGAAGAAGGCGTATAGTTTTTTATTTCGGCTAATGAATGAGTCTGGTATGCTTTTCAGTACGAAAATGGATGATATATGATTCTAACAAGATTTTCTGTAGGGCTTTTGCAACAGACTGTCAACACAAACAGTCCCCGATTGCATTAAAAACCAACATTACCCAAAATACGGTCGAGACACCGCTTGAAATGTGCGTAAAAGTGGATAAAAATTACCTAAAAAAACTCCCGAATCTCGAATCTTCCCGAGTCTGCTAAAACAATATTGCTTTTCATATTTTATAACAGAGTCCAAATTTTATATGAAATAAATTTCTTTATTAGGAATTTTTCGCTATTTGGGATTAATTAAGCTTTACTTTCAAGACCAGAAAGCTTTCTCTAACAGTCTAGAATTGTCTTAGTCAGGGAATAGATAGACGAGAACCACTTAGAAAAAACAAATAACTGTCATTAGATGCCACCTAGGGGATTTAGTAAGCTGAATTCTGTCAGAATTATTACCAAAACGACTGCATCAGTTGTGACTTCTGCTCTGTTTTAGTGGCAGTCGCAAGTCGCCTTTTTACCACTTTTGTCCTTCGCTTCCAAGGCTCGTTTCTGTTCTCATCTCCTGACTTTTTCCATGATCAATCTTTGCCATCATCCTTGACGGTTTTATCTTCTGACTTAAGCTCGTTCCCCACACCTGTCGACCTCGCCATCAAAAACCACTCAGCCCGACTCGCTGACAGACTTAGCAATCCCCACCTTACCTCCAGGCCGTGTAAACTTTTCAAAAAACCATTTCCATTAAATAAATTCTTCTTCTTCATCCACCGCAATCTGTCCGGAAGCTAAATAAATTTTTCTTTATCTTTCTCGAACCACAAAAAAAATGAGAAACCCAACACCCGCCTTGTTTTGTTGGCTAATTAATTTCACAACACAATTGGCTACCTACAAACGGGGGCGCTTAGAAGACACTCCAGTCCTCCCCTCTACTGTCCGACTGATTAGGGGAAGCAATTTATGAAACAATAACTTTCCGGACCGCGCCTTGGGGCGAGAAGATATGGCGAATACATGAAAATTAATTTCCCTCCATAGACACTGATTCTAATTCAATCCCTGCAGCGAACAAGAAAAAAAAAATGAGAGCCATGGCTCATCACCACCCACCGAGAAAAGAATACAAAACTACGCCACGCATGCACGGGCCTCTCTCTCTCTCCGTGTGGCTGTGTATGAAGGCGAAAATCCAAAATTAATTAAAACCACCCTCCTCATTCAGTCTCTGTGTGGGTGTGTGTGTGTGTGTGTGAATCTCCTCGCTCGCATCAAGGATCCCGTGTGAATTTTGTGCCCTTTGCTGGATAAACACGAAAGGACTCCTCGCCATCTCCTCCCCGACAGCGACAACACTGCACGCAAATCGCTTTCCCACGAGAGCACCTCAATGCCCACCCCCAGCTCAGCATGCGATGCCAGGCCGTGCCAACCGCGTGCAGACAAAACTCCCGCCTCGGCGATAAAATTTCATTAGGACACTCCACGGCGTGTGACAAATTTTCTTGTTGTCGCATTTTGCGTTTCCTCTCAGTCTTTTTAGTCCTTTCGCCGTCACCCCCCACGTGGCGTATGCAAAAATGAAAAAAAAAATTCGCGCTTCTGTATGCGTGTGTGTGGGTTGGGGCCGGGGACAGGATGATGATGCCACCTGATGTTGTGTCATCATGAAAAGTTTATATGCGGGACACATGCTGCTCTGGGGTGAGGACTCTTTTTAGCTCAGTGGCTCAGTAGGTCCTGTGAACGTATGAAGTCATTCCCGAGTTATGCAGCAAGTCGGAGGTAGAAACGGAGGAGAATGGGAATTTTATGAGTACCTGCGATCTGGCGGCTTCGTCGGAATGAGCAAATTTTGCCGCTGGATGGAGGGCCGTCGGGTGTATTCGTGCGGCAAGATGAGATTAAAGGTGATGGAATCTCTCTGGGGTGTCAACTTTATCCTCTATTTGGTTTTTTCCTGAATTTAGATGTACTGAGGTCGATTTAAGGGCCTTTTTAGTCTATCTGCAGGTTTTTAAGGTTCAATTACATCGTCGGATGGTTTGACCTCCTAGTCCAAAGGTGTCAGCATACTCTAAGGCCTCAAATTACGGCTATTTTTATATTTTACCAATTTGTAGGCTTCGCGAATTTTTCTCTTTCTTCTAGTCGACACGCCTCATCCTTTTTCTCTTGATTATGTAAAATGTTTACCTTCATATGGCTTCGCTCTCTCTCTCTCTCTCTGGGGTATCGACTTACTCCTACTTCTGTGTTGCCCGTGGCATTGATAGACGAAAAAAGATGCTCTCCAAACATGCCTCCCCCACGATTCGCTGGTCCCCCCCACGTCAGCGAAAAAGTCTACGCGCCCAAATGTCTGTCCGTCGACAGGCGGCGCGACTTTTATTCCGTTCCGTTAACTTAATTGCCAAAAGTCCTCCCATTCGCCCACCCACTTTCATCGTCTCTAATTTTACATTCCGCCACACAGACGAATATCACCCCATCCCCATCTCGAGCCACTTGCCCTATCTGGGTCAAACTTGATGGATATGAGCACCGCTCCGTTATGACATCTCACCGACAGACGAGGAGGTTGCCTCAGAAATCAATCATTTCTGTACCACCCAAGCCGCCCACTCTCTCGGAATAAATAAATCACTCTGAAAAGGAAGTTCCTTTAATTTAAATCTGAAGGCTAACGATGGCGGCCAAGCGCGATGATGTAAGGTGAAGAAAAGTCTCCTTCGTTGCTTCATACGAATGTCACAGGATCCTGCATCTGCATCGGTGTGTGAGAGTGTCACTGTGTCGATGGCATGTTCATTGTGGCAGTAAATCTCAGCCGACACCGAATATCCTTACAAATTACAGAAAAAGAAAACCCCCGACACAGTCCTGTTCACACTCAAAGTCAACGACGAACGACGATGAAGACGACGACATTGACTCTTCTCCTACACCCCCACAGGACACAGCTCCCAATTTTCTGCACCATAAATAGGAAACTTATCGAATTTCATTGTCGTCCTTGTCGTCCTCTCTCTCTCTCGGAGTGTGTCGTTGTCGTTGTCGTTTGCCTTTCAACCCTCATCCGCTTGTCGTGTCGTGTATTTTCAGCGGGGGTGGGTGCGCGCATTAGGTAACGGAATCAAATCAGATTTTATTATCAGAAAATTTATTGCCAATCGACATGCAAAAAAGGACACGAGCCAACACAACAGAAACACGAATTAATACCCAAGCAAACGGAAAAGGACGAGAAGGGCACCAACGACTGTGAGAGAGAATCGAACGGCCCCAAGGAGGTCCTGGAGGAGGAAATAGTTTCGTAATCGCAATCCGTGTGGTGGTGTAGTTGACCCCTCTTTTTCTCTGAGGTCCTTTTGGAGTAAATTGCTTGGAAATTTCTGGTGTTTGTCGGCTCTTTTTCTCCCCGAGCTGAGAGCGCCTACATCCCTGGGGTCTAATTGCGATTGTCTCAAGTGGGTGGGTGGATGGTTTTTTCGCCCCCCTCTGCCTCTCGAAGGATAAAGAAGGACGAAGAAAATTGTATAATCACCTAATTGGCCTTCGGGTTTTTAGTGTTTCTCCATTTTTTTTTTGTGGGTGTGTGTGTGTGGAGGAAAAGCCAGGAAATGAGAAACTTGCGGCGATATTTTTAAAGGAAAATTCATAAATTTTTCATTTCTCCGCCTCTCCCTCTCTTCGTCTCATCTCTCGTTAGCGTTGGAGTGGGCGGAATCCTTTTGGAGGGTGGGAATGGTTGTGTAGTTGTAATTAGGGAAATATTTATTCATGGGTTTCTTTTTTTTGCGTTTTTGAAAATGTGAAAATTTTAAAATTATAGTCCTGATGACATCGTTAGCGGGGGAGATAAGCGTAAGCGAAAGGGATCAAGGAGGACGAGTGGGGATAACGAACTGTGTGTGAGAAAGTGGGTTGGGAGGGAATTGTGGGCTGTTGATTGGTTCGTGGGCAATTAGATGTCGGTTAGGGCGTGGATGAGGAGCAGCGTCTTTAAATTCCACTTGGGCGAACACAAAGTGGGTGGCAAGTCGTTGACACGGACCATTTAACCGCGCAACAAGTGAAGAATTGAAATTCTAGGATCTTCTGTGCTCAAAGGTCGTAAAGAATTCTGGCCTCTAGCTTTTAGCTCTTCATAAAAAAAATTCTGGGTTTTGTGTCCTCTCGTATAGAATCTTGACTTTTCTAGATTCTATCGTAGTAAAGAATCGAAATTTTGGTGTCTCTGCGTTGCATCGAATTGGACAAACGAAATTATGGTAAATTCTCACAAAAAAACAATCTTTGACCTTCTTTCTTGACTCCTTTAAGGTCAAGAAAGAACGATCTCTAGTCTTAATTGTTTCGTTTACATAAATCTTCAGATTTGCTCTTAGGCTTTAAAAGAATTTGCTATCCTCCACCATTCAGTTGATCAGTGAAACAAATCTACAGTTGAAAACTTGACTCTCATTCCAACATGCATCCACTTAAGGCTTCCAGTGGGATGCAAAACTGAGTCAATTTTTCAACAAAAACGCAAACATAAAAACGTAGCTTAAACCAAGACATTTCATTATTTACTAGTGAATAATAAGTAATTACTTATCACAAACTGAAACCAGAATAAAATGCATTTTTATGAGCAAAGACTGACTGACTCAGTTTTACGCCAGCTTTGCGCAACGATGAAAACAGGGTGAAAACTGTACGTATTGAGTCCAAAGTCATTTTGATTCAATATTTGCATTATACGCCTTGGTCGACTTTCGCACAATCGAAAACAATAACTGCTTGAAATTTTAGCAATTTGTTCTTGAGCTCTCTCCCAAAAAAACAGCCGAGAATGATGGCGAATCATATTTGCCGGAAAGAGCAATTTTAAGCGAATCCCAAATAGTTTAAATTTTTATAAGATCTGAGCTTACTGAGCTTACTGTACTGCTCAGTCTTGGCCAACAAATCGCTGCATTTGACGCTAATTCTGAACCTTTTCAACCATGTATTTCGGGTCATACGTAAGACGAAGTACATGCTGTCATCAAAGAAGGACACCCAACACCGACGCCTTGGACAAAGCGTCAATATTGACAGGTATAACTTCGCGGTAGTTAGGGACTTTGTCTACCTGGGCTCCGCGGTTTATTCAATAAACGACACCACCTTGGAGATCAAGCGAAGAGTGACTCTTGCCATTCGCTGTTTCTTTGGGCTGAGAAGGCATTTGAGTGATAAAGCCCTCTCTCGGATAATCAAGTTAACATTATATAAGAGCGTGATCGTCCCAGTCCTCCTCTATACGCAGAGGCTTGGACATTATCAAAAAAGGATGAGGACCTGCTCGGTTGTTTCGAGAGAAAGATCCTTCACGTGATCTTGGGACCTGTCTGCGTAGATGGCGAGTGGAGAAGGAGATTCAGCCACGACCTGTACGGGCTGTACAGCGACATGGACCTGGTCAGAAGAGCCAAAATTCAGCGGCTTAGATGGCTGGGCCATGTAGAGTGGATGAACACCAATGTTCCGGTCCAGAGAGTCTTCGAATCTACCACCATGTGGAATCGCGGTAGAGGAAGACCCTACTTCAGGCGGCGCACCCAAGTGGAAAGGGACCTCAATCAACTTGGTGTGCGAAATTGGAACTAGCTGCCAACAACCGGGCCAGTTAGAGAGGCGTGCTGGTTGAGGCCCAGGTCCACCCCGGACTGTAGCGTCACCTAAGTAAGTAAGTAAGAAAGTATGACGGTCCAGCACCACAGATTAGACATAGACGAGATATTCATCTCCCTCGTGTCTTTCCCCTAGATTTTTTTTGACATCGTTTTTTATAACGTTTTTTTTGACAACGTCATTTCCTATTTGTGAACATCATTCCCTATCGGTGTGAGTCCGCCAAAGCCCTTATTTTTTAAATATGACGCTTTGCATTTTTGTTTACATAGCAACTCGTGGCAACGCATCTTATTTTTTCAAATTTATGACGTTATTTTCAATGCTAATTAAAAAATAATTTTCCCCACGGAGAGATTCCACCACAAATGTTCGCAAAGCAATCTTATTACGCTCCCTTTAGCTAGAAAAAAAAGTCTAAAAAGTTACATCGCAGACAATATTGGAATCAATAGAAAATGTATTGGAATGCATGATAGATAAAGATTAATATTTTAATAATAACAATCGTATTACTGAATAATACTGAGGAAAATATTATATTTCAAATTAATTTTTGCCAATATTATTCATCATGCTCCTTTTATTTTGAATTTCATAAAAAAGCTGTGTATTCTACAATTTTATTTGAGCACATATGTTCTCTATACTTTTTAAAACGACTCACTCTCCCTATACTTTTAAAACTAAAACTGGGGATGCATTTTACTTATACGGACATGCGATCATGAGAATACACTTTTTCGTGACAATAATTGTTGAACTTAAGAAAGAATATAGTTGTTAACTTAAGTTATTTAATATAAGCTTTCATTTCTTATCCTATATATTCAGCAAATTTATAGATTTAACATTGGGATTGCTGCCTGAGTAGTAACTAACTTGCTTGCTTCCCCTAAAAGGGGACCGGCTTTTTCATTTTCTTCATCGGGTTAGTTAATTAGTCTTGCCGGTCAGGCTGTAATCGATCTTAGTTTGGGGGGATATTTTCTCCTTCTTTTGGTTCTCAGCACTTGCGTATGCCGCGATTTTGGTCCAGTGGCTACTGCTGGATAGCATCTTTTCGGCAACGGTATCAGGTGATATGCTACCTATCTCCGCTTCCAACCTGGTCCTCTGCACTGCCCACCTGCTGTATTCGGAGCAGGTATGGTAGGCGTCGTCTTCTTCGGAGTATTCGCCCTAGCAGGCAGCACTCTCCTTCTTGCCCATCTTGTGGGGGTACCTGTTGAAAGCCTCGTGCGCAGATAGCAGTTGGGTGACGTCGAAGTCACACAACTGCTGCAGCAACATCTCTGATCAGCCGCACTCTAGTTTCGGCGTCCCACCTGGCTTGCCACCGCTGCCTCGTTTGCACCTTCTTCGCGTGATCCTCACTTCCGTTTTATAGTGAAAATGTATGATTAAACATCAATGTCAGCAATTCTTAACGCTTGAAGAGCCATGGAGCTACTTACTGCTAAGTTGAACTGGTTTCCTTTCCCAGCCCTAATCAAGTGGTCTTTTAGTGAGAAAGTTCTGACGTGGTAAAGTACACGAAGCCTTGTGGCATTTTATTCTGGCGGTAATGCTTTGTTGTTCATTGTCTTTTGCCTTGGAATCATTTAATTGACTTGAGACTTTAGTCACAGTTTCAGTTTTAGAATTCGAAATTATATGTATGGAGCAGTATGACTTTGGTCCTTCGAGTGAGAAGTTCGAAAGGAAGACTGTCAAAGTAAAAGAGAAAGATACAGACAAAGAGAGTTAACTTCAAACCGGAAGTGCTCTGTACAGTTGATGCGTCGGTGCCTTAAAAATCCGTGCAAATTAGGAAATCTACAAAAAAACTACCATTAGTCCACATCACGATGACTTTATAAAAAATTACATTTACAAATTGTGTCTTAATCTTTGCTCGTTTTTCATAGTGTCCACTTTTGCAATTCGACCTCACATAAACTTCTCCATGGGAACTTTTTCTACCCCACTCATTTGCCAAAAATCAACAAATTCCACTCGCCCAAGCATCCGCTCCCACCAATTCATCAGACCTCATCACAAACCTGTCAACAACTCAGCACCCCACCCCATCATCACCCAAAAAAGGAAAAAAAAAAAACTCCAGTAAACAGGACGAGCTATTAATTTATGCCCCAACTTGGGATCCTTTCCTTCCGAACGACTTTTAATGCAACAATTAATTATTTCTTCCAACCCCTCTACAAAAAAAGAAAACACCCAACCAAATCGCAGATCCTTTTTTGCGCCCGTCGGACATTCAAGAAAAAGTTTGTCCGTAAACATTCGAACCCCTGGGACTGAAGACCGAGGACCCGAAGACCGACAACCAAAGACCAAAGACGGAGTGCGTATTAATTATTTGTCACTTCATCTCGTTAATGACATTCCTCTGAAGGATATTGCGTAATTGATTCGTTGTTCTGATGTGATGTTTGTTTCTTTGCCAACGATATCCTTTCACCACAAAGTCTAGACAAACCAAACACACACTCACACACACACGTGAGCAGTGCTTTTATTTATCCATGGAAGGCTAAAAAGTTGTTAAGTTTCCAGTCAACCGGCTTTGTGACCTCAATCCCCGCACCATCGACAGCACTGGCCCGCCATAAATCCTTCGTCGCAATTTATGAAGTTGTCCTGTTTCTCTTTTTTTTTGCCGTTGCTTGTTTGTTGCTCCTCTTCTATGTCTGAACATCCTCACACAAAAAAAAATCCATAAAACTTTACACAAGGATATGGCGGAGAGAACTAAAAGTCGTCCTGTCGATGATTCTGGGATACATATGCACTTTCTTTCTCTCACTCGCTCTCTCTCTCTTTGTGCTCAGCTTTGGCTTAGTGCCAGCCAAATGTGGTAACAAAACTTGTAAACGTGTTTTTTTTTTTTTTTATACCCAGGATGTCAAGAGGACACACTCACACACATTTGTGTGTATGTCCTTTTGACGCGCGGAGGGGGTTTTTATGCAATTTTTTCGCTGTTTCATTTTTCTTGTTTTTTTTGTGTAAGGAGGTCAACTGATGTAACAGTCCGATGTTTTCTTTTTTTCTTTTCAGTGTGAACCCGGCTTAGGAGCTAGCGTCATGTACAATCTACTTTATAATAGGCCACAAAAGTTAATGCTTTTAGCTGGATGCAGCACCGTCTGCACAACCGTAGCTGAGGCAGCGAAAATGTGGAATCTAATCGTGGTAAGTAGAACGGGTTCCTTTTTTTTCGTTTTTTGTGGGTGAAAACGAAGTTAATTGGATTTGAGAATTTTTTTTTTTAGGATTGTGTGTGTTTGGGGTTTATGACGGGACTAGTTGTCCTGGAGTGGATCTTTTTGAGTGTTTGGATAGTGTACTTTCGGTGTAGTTCATCGTTTTCCAATTTTCGAGTTAATTAAAGGCCCAGTTGTGCCCGAATTGACTAAGATGACGAGAATGTGACAACGATGCTCTTTGGAAATGGCTTTTGCTGAGGCAAAATAGGCTTATCAGGAAAGGATACTGGCTTTGACGTAATTTTCTTTTCTATGCCCTAAGTCACTTAAATGCAGGGCCTTGTAACTTTTTGTATTCCAGTAGATTTTAGATTCTCTAATAACAACTTATTACAGGCTAGTTGACATAGGTATTCGTAGGTACAGTAGGGAAGTTCATGGAATTGATTTAAAACAGTTTACTAAGAAATACGTTAAAACGTCTTTGCAGGGCTTCTGAAAATAGCTTCGTAGGTTGGACATGCATTTTCATTAAGCAGGCGCTCCTGGCTCACTTCTCTTGGACGTGGATTTTCAAGAAAAAGATCTATTTAGTCTATGAGGTTTAGATTTTCTATACCTTCTCTAAGCACATTTTACAATTTTATTTGAGCATATATGTTCTCTATACTTTTTAAAACGACAACCAAAACTGGGGATGCGTTTTACTTATACGGACGTGCGATCATGAAAATACACTTTTTTGTGACAATAATTGTTGAGCTTAGGAAAAAATATAGCTTTTAACTTAAGTTAAGCTTTTATTTCTTATCCTATATATTCAACAAATTTATAGATTTAACATTAGGGTTGCCGCCTGAGTAGTAACTAGTCGTACGCAAAGTACAAGCTTGCTTAGTTTTGTATTATTTAATAGCAGGTTAATATATTAAGCAATTACAACACAGAAAAACTACTACAAGTTTTCTTAAGCGAATTTTTGAAGGAAACCGTTGCAGTTCTCTACTTGACTACAGATTTTTCACGGTGCTGAACTTTGCCTAGGCTGTTTAACATTTCAAACAATGCTTGCACATTGAATATTATTCTTTAACTTTATCATATACTCTCAAATACTTCAATTGAAATTGATTTTACTTGATCCTAGAAATAGAAAAAACTCAACTTTAAAAGAAGTGAAGTAGAATTCAATTAAAAAAAAAACAATATTTGATAGTCATAGTGTGCCATCCTTATTTTCCAAAACAAAAACTAAAAAAATCAAGGAATAAAGTTATTCAGATTTCGTAAAGCACGCTGATAACTATAGAGGGACTCTGAAACATCTCAACAGTGTTGGCAAAGTACAAGTTTCTTTTCAAAAACGCGATGAAATTAATAAAAATTAATTTTTTCCATGCATTATGATATAATAAGACCAAACATTCCCATTAATTTTGGAATACAGAGTCGTTCAAGTGGCGGCAGGGTTCCAAGTCGCGATTTCCCATAGTTATCACCTTCTTGACCGCGTGTTCCACCAACGGGCTCGCGGGGATAGCGAACTCTGTCATTACAATTTTTCAAGACCCGAAAAAGAGGGAGATATTGATAAGGCATTTTAATAAAGCATTTTTTTTATCTTCGGTCTATCAAGAATTAAAGTGCTCCTGATAAACGTGATTCACGCCTTTTTAAGCTGAGTGCATGTTAATTTCGCAGCTACTTCTACTGTCGGTTAAAGGACTACAAAAACTGCACCATTTCTTGTTCCGAGAAGGGTATATCGCAACTAAAAGACGTTCGTCTCCTCCATGTCGCTACGATAACTCTGAAAATTTCACTCAACCATGCCAACGATTCGCCTCTAGGTCTAAGACCAACAGATGACACGTCGCATCTTCCGAAACAAAGTGTGATAGCAGAGAAAGTGGAACTGCCACTGATATGCGAATTCTGCCACAAGATTCCAAGCAAATTCCATCCCCTTGGCTGTGTCTTAAACTAACTTCGACGCACGGTGGCAAAAGACCCATTGCCTCAAGCGAACGTCAATTTCGAACGAGACATGACTCCCAACCACGGTCTTGCGGCCAAACAAGAGAAGGAGATGGGAGCCAATAATGACCTCTGAATGCAGTTAACCATAACCAAAACAGTTCCTGACTGTGCTCATCCTCGTCTCGGTTTACACAGAGCCCAAGAAAAGCGGCTCCCGGCAGATTTCCACCCGACAACGACAACGACACGGCAGCTGTTTCATGCATCGGCCTCCATCTGTTATCCATCAGGATCCAACATTTCACACTCGCACAAACAGAAGGACCAATTTCGGCTCATTTCCATGTGCAACGCTAGCCGGAGCGTGTTTCTCACAATGCGTTCGAGACTTCTCCTCCTCCTCCTCCTCCTCGTCCGTCGTTGTCGGCCGCACCTTGATTCACGAGGAAAGGATTACACCACACACATCCGCCCAACCACACAATACGGGGGATAAATACATTCATAAATTAATTTCTGCAAACTGCCAGATAACGTTTTGTGTGTGTTTCTTCCGTGTGTGTGTGTGTGTGTGGGAAGGACTCCTGCGTGCGAACCTTGACATGGGTTGCCTTATGCTTCCGATTCTGTTACGGATTCTGAATCTGCTTCTGCTCGTTGTTTTTGGCTGCCTGCCTCTGTGTATTTGCTTAAGATTTTTGAAGCAGTTAATTTGCACCCGAAATTAGCTGGAAGGCGTAGCCTTGTATCCTTTTACGGGCTCTTTCATTGTGTGTGTGTTCGTTGAAAGGTAATTCAACTGTCGGTTCGGTTCGTTTGAGAAGCTTGCAGTGGATTAGCTTCACTTTAAAACGACCCAAAGTTGGAAGAGATTCAATTTGAATTATTGCCTCTTGATGTGGTTGCGATGGGCACGATTTTTCTGGGAGGGCGGGTTTTGAATTTGAATTTGAATTTCGGAACAGGGGTATACATCATTTGAAGGTGAATTAGTGTGCTGGGGATTTGTTGTGAGATTCGGTCAAGGCTTAGTGGGAGTGGGCAGTTGCTGTTTTCCGGAAGAGATTTACGAATGTTTAAGGAAGCGTAAGAGCGATTTCAAGTGACTAGTGGTAGCTCCTTGAAATAATTAAACAAACGGAAGGGCGGTGGACAGGATGTGAAATGGGTTACGGACTCTACATGTGATGATTGTTTGGAACAGACGGTCAGAGTCCAAATGCGACGGACACTTCTTGACAGGGAGGAATCTCATGCTTTGAGTTTAATCAAGGTAGCCTTTGCAAGTTCTCGGTGGTCGGGAATGCCTAGACGGGATTAGGGAAACAAAAGTGACTTGAAACCAACAGATGTCTTAGTAGCAAATGGCGATAGGGGCAACAGCTATCCAATAAGACTTTCTAGAGAGACTTATTAGTCCTGCAGGTGGCAGGGGAGAGTACAAAACAAATGCGATTGCTGGTGCATTGTGGTCTAAACATAGAAACTGGATGGAGGTACTCAATTTAAGAGAGAAGGAGGATATTGGCAGCGTCAAATACTTGTAATCCACTAGGACTATAGATTTTTTTTTTTGTTGTTGTATTTAAACCTTTGCAAAAGTTGAAAGAACTCGAACCAAATATTTGTTGCTATGTTTAATTCACAAGCCTCCGGGAACTTCATCCGTTGCTCGAATGGATCCATTTCTTTGATCCGTTTTTTTCGACAGCAGGAAATCGCGGAACAGACAAAAAAAGGAAGGGGCCAAATCTGGTGAATACGGTGTTGTTTTTGGCCAAAAAATTACGAACAAGCAACAGTCTACTAACGGAAAGAGGGGGATGAATATCTCGTTCTGTCTTATTTCTGTTCAGGAACCATCGAACATTAACTCATCATTTTTACGCAAATTTGTTTAATTTTTTGTTCAAAGCTCTCACACGTGTTCGCAGACACAAAATGTTATAAAAAACGATCTCAAAAAAAATCTAGGGGCAAGAGAAGAAGTTGGGTATCTGTATTGGCTCATTTCTGGTTTTTACCTAGCAGAAACTTGTTAAATGTTCATCGGTGGAGTTCAAATTTTAATTTAAGGTTTTCAGTGATGTAAATAAAAATTAGAACAACATTTTTTCTCATATCATTCTATCCGTAGAGTCGCCTTTTTGAGACTTTATATTTTCGCCCACTCCAAATTTTTGCTTCTGGTCCGTCGCTTTGCTTTATTACTTAGCTGGACCTCTTTGTTAATTCTTTTCATTGGCTACATTTCAAGCTCTTGTATTCTTTGTGGCTTACTTTGCTTCTTAGTGACTTCGTAAATGATTTCGTTTTCCATGATTAAAATTTTCAACAACTTTTACTCACTCGCAGTTTATAGTTTTAGTAGATCAACTTTTTAGTTGAGTTATTAGACTGCCTTGGGCAAGTTGACGTAAATTTCAACTATCACCCTTTAACTTTCAAACTTCTAGCCACCAAACACTCCTTCGGCAATCGAAAGGCAATGCGTTTACAAAGTCTTATGCGGTTATCAGCAACCACTGCAGCATTTACTTCCCTCCAATCCAATTTGCGTTCGAAATTTTCCAAAAACTGACATCTCCACAATGACCTTTCCTCCTCAGGGCATCTATCAAAACCTAAAAAACAAAGGACTTTAGCTGATGGAGAGATAGAGTTGTCCTGTTGTCTTGTTATTTTATGCAAAGTGCCTTTTTTGTGTCGTAATGTTAAAGTTCATCAACAAGTAACCACTCCAACGGCCACCCACCTCTGGTTTGGTTGCCAAGAAAAACCAGGAAGTGAGTACTAAATTTCACATTTTCCTGTGTCTGCGTGTGTCCATAACTCGCCTGCTGTCAGGACATAAGACTCCTGATTGCAGTAGATAGCCGGTGCCGGTTCTCAAATTCATGTGCATCTCTCAGGCGTACTTCCTCTTCCGCATATAAATTTCTCCCTTTTTCTCGGTCTTTGTGTCGTCCGTGTTTGCTTTGGCTATCAGCTGCTCGTCCCTTCTCCGACGGAAGGATAAATATAACAGCCATAAGGAAATGGAAAATATCCTTCTTCAAATAAATTACCATTCCCAGACTTTGAGACAAGATGCACACGACAGTCCGGTGGAGTGGGGCCTTGTCTTTCGTCTTCTAACTTCAACTCTGGCGAAGCTGACGCTGGAGCCGCTACACGAAAGAATTGAGGACTCATAAGAGGGAGACTGGGTTGGTCCTTATTCCCGAGATTTTAATTCCGGTGAGGTTAACTCTTGGCGAGGTTCACAAAAAAGTTGTCAAGGGATGAAATAGAGTGGGGCCCGGTTTTTTCTCTTCGAACTTCAACTCTGACGAGGCTGATGCGCGACGTGTATCCCGAAAAAATATTCCACTGATAAGAGGAAGACTGGTTTGGTCTTTAGTCCTGAAATTTTAGGTTCAGAAAAAAGTCGTCAAGGGATGAAATAGAGTGGAGCTGGTCACAAATTAGACATAACGAGATATTCATCTCGAACTTCAACTCTGACGAGGTCGACGCTGGGGGCGTTACACGAAAGAATCGAGGACTGGCATGGTCTCGAAACTTTAATTCCGACGGTGTTGACCCTTGACGGGATTTTCAAAGAAGTCTTCTAGCCAAGAAATGGAGACTGATCCGGTCGTTGGTCCTGGACTTTAATTTTGACAAGTCTAACCCTTGATGGAGCTTCCAACAAAGTCAGAGGGGACACGAAATGGACTGGGTCCAAGTCTTTTACCCTAGAAATGTAAGCTTTTTTACCCGAGAAATTTAAGCTTGACGAAGATATCTTCGAAAGCAGTACTCAAAAAAGTCGAAAAGGTGTGGAAGTTATTTTTTGGCCCTGAAACCTTCACTAAGACGAGGTGGACACTCTACGGGCCATAGAAAAAAGACGTGGACGCTCAACGGGGTAAAGAAAAAAGGCCACTAGACGGCCTGGAGTCTAGTGGAATTTTAACGTTGACGTTGACGTGACGTTGACGTGGTTGACGCTGGATGTGGTTTTCCAAAAGGTCGTGAACAGATCAAGAAGACCCGGTTAGTCGTGCACTTTGAACTCTCCTCGACCTGAGACTTTAGAGAAAAAAAAGAATGCAAAGAATCTCAAAAAACAAAAAAATCAAAATCCCGTCGGTGCTGAAATCCCATCGGCGCTTAAATCCCGTCGGTAAAACGATTTTAATTATTGAAGTTGCATCACCTCTCCATTTTTTCCGTGTGTTCTTTTTGAAATAAAAACCACACGTGTGCAGCTCAAGGACCTTCACCGACATCCTTTGTACATACTCCTGGCTGTGTTAGCACCTGCAAATGGCAGAGAGTTCCGTTTGAAAGGAACTCTGCCTCATCGCACTCTCGCTCGCCTTCTCTCTGTGCTGTCATATTTAATTTGTGTTAAGTTCCTGACAGGAGGATAACCCGAATTCCTTTTTGGAAGACCATTTTTTGTTTTTGTTGGGTTTATTTTCTCTTATTTTCTAACCACTGCTACATCCTTTCAAATCATTTTCTCTTTTTAGCTGTGTTATGGTGCATCGAGTCCAGCGCTATCGGATCGCAGTCGATTCCCGACCCTTTTTCGCACTCATCCCTCCGCCACTGTACACAATCCAACAAGGATTAAACTTATGAAAAAGTTCGGATGGTCACGGGTTGCCATTCTACAGCAAGCCGAGGAGGTCTTCATATCGGTGAGTAAATATTTCAACTTCAATTCTTTTTTTTTTTTTTCTGGGAGAGTGTATGTTTGTGTTTGATAGGAAAGGGAGGAAGGGATGGATGATGCCTTTTGGGTAAATATTTATGGGAGCACTTTTCGTTTGTCCAACGATGGTGGGGATGTTGCCACGGATGCTGCCGCTCTGCTGCTGCTGGGGCTCCTGATGATGATGATGATGATGAGGGATTGAACTTTAAACGCAGAGTGCTTAAGTCAACATATGTGCAGGCTTCTCTGCTGATGCATTACAATGCGATGGAAATGGAGTTCATATTTACATTACAGAGGTGGGGAGATGCATTGATGTCGACGAAGGGCAGGACCTTGAAACTTTGTTTGCAATTGAGTGAGTGATGGGCTGGCAGGCTCTTTGTTTTGATGAGGAGACTCTACTGCGGGGTTTTGGAGTCGAGGTTCATGGGAGCTTGTGGGGGAAGTTTAACTGCGATTATCGTAAATTAGTTCGTTGCTAATTGACCAGAAGGAAATTCTGATATCTGACCTTTGCGTGAAGTTGGTTTGGATTGTTGGTTATTTTATGTAACTTCGTAGAGCTTGGGGTAATTAAAATAAACGCAAGTTTTTTTTTCAGCACTTGGGTCTTAGTAGTTTAACGTTGTCAAAACATATGATGAACTAGATATTTTTATTTTTCTCACAAGAATACTGATGTTACGGTTCTGTTGATATTTGAAAAGGTTCTTTAATTGTGAGCCGTATTCCTTAAAATGGCCAGCTCTTGTCGGCAGAATCAACTTCAAACAGATCTTTCACGAATGCTGAGATGGTGAAGTTGTTGTTAGAGCAAATCAGATTATTTTATTTTTTTTCAATTCTACGTTCACTTTGTCACTGAAAATCTATTTCCAAAGAATTTTGTGTTCTGAAAATTGCTCAGAGATCCACCATCAGTTGGTTTGACTTTGGAAAAATTTACTTCTTTTTCAACATTAGCACATGGGCCTTAATCTGGCCTAAGTTAGGCTGTGGCTTCTCTTTTGGAGCCCTCGACATCAACATAGGTTAGTTTAAATTCCT
This sequence comes from Syritta pipiens, assembly GCA_905187475.1. Lineage (NCBI taxonomy): Eukaryota > Metazoa > Arthropoda > Insecta > Diptera > Syrphidae > Syritta > Syritta pipiens. The sequence continues at coordinate 11,355,196 of LR994573.1, forward strand.
TCTAATGAATGAATCTGATTTGTTCACCTAGCTCGTATGAGCGAAGAGGACCCTGCTCGGAAAGTCCTTTGCGGTACAATTCATGGTACAAGACAGCGACGCAGAGCCCGCTTACGCTGGAAGGATGGCGTAGAACAGGACGCCCGAAGCCTTCGTGTGCCCAACTGGATGACGTTGGCAAGTGATCGGGATAGGTGGAAGTGCTTGCTGCAAGAGGCCCTGATCGGACACCGGTTGTTGCGCCGATAATGATGATGATGATGATTTGTCCATATTTTGTGTACAAAAATATTTTCGTTTTGTCGTCTAGATTCGACAAACTTGATTTATTTTTCGACGTTTGAGGTCTTTTTAATCACCGTTGCTTTAAGACCTTGCACACGTTATTAAAAAAAAATGTCTCTATTTTGTAGGTTTGGTTCTGATATCTCCTCTCACATTTGTGCAAAACTTGGCTGAGGGTTTACTAAGCCTGTGCTTATTAAAATTCTGATTCTGGCTTATACAGACTTAAGCAGGAATAGTAATTCTTTGTAGGAGCACATTCGTCGAATAAAAGCCATGCTGGAAAAGACGCAGGATTTGATAATATTGAAGTGTATGTTCTGCAACTGGGCTTGATAAATTCAGCTTAGCTTCTTCAACGTCACGTCATTTGGAGGCTTTAGATTTAAATTCCAATCAACAATAATATTTTATATTTTTATTAAAAATTATAAATTAAATATTTTTTTTTTTATTAAAAAAAATTATTTTTAGACTGTTCTTACATTGCAAGTTTTAGATAACCTAAAAATCATTCAAGCCTTGCGATAATCAACTATCATTTTCTTCTAAACCCTTTTACAGTCACTTATGACTGAGACAGAGTTCGTTTGTTTATAGTTCTTTCTTTTCTTTCTTTACTAGTTGTAGTAAGAATCATCGAAGAGAAAGGTTTCTGTATATCAGTTCTAGATGAAGTAATCTTCGACGCTGAGTGTTTAAAGATTTACCTGTCTCTTGTGCCTGCGTCCGGCGTTAAAGTTTTGGTGTTTATTGTGACCCTAATAAATCGGGAAAATTTTCTCAACATTGTCAAAAACAATTTCTACGAGAGTGCGCAGGAATTAGGCTTGAAGGATTCATTTATATTCCTATAAGATATCGATCCACAGCATGTTTCGTTCGTTGTTAAGGAATGGTTGTTGCGAATGTGAGAGAACAGCCTAAAACATAAATTCAATCACAGGACTTAAATGTTATAAAGCATTTATGGGGTTATCTTGATCATTAGACACAAAAACATGGCAGTAGTACCAAATCTGAGCTTCAGACTATATACACCGAGAGCCCGCAGACAATTTTGGGCGTAGAATGAATGATAACCAAAAATGACAGACTAGCGATAGATCTATCGCGGCATATGGTTGTAATGATCTGCTGAAAACGTAAATTTTTTTCGAAATCTGAATTTTTTCATATAAGCACTTGAATGAAGCATTAAATGCAAGCTAAGACTGCCGCGATTACATAAATTTTGTCACCAGACCTAGCTAGACTGCCAAAAAAGTTGTTATACCGATGGGATCAACCGTCAAAGAAGTGATTAGTGCTAAGAAGATATCCAACAAGGTACTAATTTGAGTTCTTTGTTGGAAATATCTACTTTTCAACAGTACGCACTTATACTGCATACAATATAACATGAAATTCTGACAGTACAGTGTTTTCCAATAAGTGGTGTTATTTTAAATAGCCCACCGCTATTTCTGTATATGTTACTTGTCTATCTTTTCGACACTTGACAAGTAGAAACTACGCCATTAATAAAAATGGAACGATACATGCTTCAACAATGCATTGAAATTATTAAAATTCATTACAAACATGGTGAAAATTTGGCAGAGACGGTTCGTAAAATTTAAACCTTTGTGGGTCCTCGTAAAGCACCTTGTCGGATTGCAATACCAAAATTGGTGGGAAATGTTGGAACAATTTTGTGATGTGAAGAATAAAATCTGTGCACGTCGCTCGAGAACAATTGAGAATATTGCTGCTGAAAACCGAAGTTTGTCCATTCCTCGTCGTTCCTTGAAATAGGGCACTCCACAGATAGCATTACACCGTATTTTGCATCAAGACTTGGTTCTTAACGCTTATAAAGTTCAGTTAACATAAGAACTCAAGCCGGTCGGTCATCTGTTGATGACGTCGTGGCCTTGCTGATTGGGTCTTTGAAATGCATGAAAATTATCGGGAATTTCATCGAAAAATCATGGTGACTGATGAGGCCCATTTCCACCTCGGTGGTTATGTAAGCCAAATTGTCACTTCTGGGGCTCAGAGAACCCAAGATTTATTGTTGAAAAGCCTCTCCCACCTCAACGTGTAACTGTTTGGTGCGGCTTATGGTCCGGCGGGGTCATTGGACCTTAATTTTTCGAAAATGAGACTTCAGCAACAGTTACTGTGAATTGATTGCGCTATCGGGAGATGATTAATAATTTTTAATGGCCGGAATTGTATGGTATTGATCTGTACAACGTTTACTTTCAACAAGACACACAGAAGCAACGAAACCATCGATAGGAAAGGTTTCCGGATGACAATTGGCCACCTAGATGTTGTGATTTAACGCTTTTCGACTTCTTCCTTTGGGCCTCCGTGAAAGATAAGGTCTACGTCAACAGCCCAGCGTCGATTCCAGACCTCAAAGATGGAATTCGTGAAGCTATTGAGGGCATACAGCAGATACTTTGCGATTTAGTGATGAAAATTTGTCATGAAAAGGATACGGTTCTGTAAGTATAGGGGAGGCGGCCATTTGGCTGATATTGTTTTCATTAATAAAGACTGGCATACCTTCCTCTTTACATTGAAATAAACATCCGATCATTTATCTCAAAAACTGCCAATTTTCTTTGAATATGAAAATAACACCTCTTATTGCAAAGCCCTGTAGTCAACATTACAAAAATTAAGATAAAAAAAGGACTGTGAATTATGTATATTACGTTTTCTAAGAAAACACACCGTAGTTCATAGTGATTTTGCTATTTCATTTGTTTTATTGCTTTTGCTCCATCTAGGGTGTAGCCACAAATCCTGTCAACACCCACATGATCCTTTTTCTCAGGTGAGGCTGTAAAAGATTTTTAAATTTTTTAATGGAACTCTTTACAGTCTTATATAAGAAATAGCATAGCTGAAGTCGGCCTCTTTTCCTTGAAACCATATACTCTGGGACTGCTTTCGTATTACGTTAGAGTAGTGTAGTGGAGTTGAGGTGTGTAGATCTTTTGTAGATTTCACGAGTTGTTTAAATTTTAAAAACTGCAGAGTCGTAACCTCTTAGTTTCCTTTACATTGGGACTTTCATGAAGTTCTTTATACAATGACCGGATTTGTTAACTTTCTGATTGTTTTACCCAAACTAGACTTAAAGCCTTTCCAATTTTGGCTTCAGCTAGCTATAGAAATTTTTATAACGAGTATCGTCGAAGAGAAAGGTTTCGGTATATCAGATCTAGTTCAATTAATCGTTTTCGTTGAGTGTTTGAAGCTTTGCCACACGCTGCCAGGTTTGTAAGGTTTCTTCCTGAGGTCTATAAAAAGGACGTCTATTGAAACCATATGCCTATGACATCTAAAAGTGAAAATTACAGATATTCTTTGACTAGGAGCCGATCTTAAATACGTGCATAATGATGTGCATAAGACGAACGACAGATGCCTTTTTTTAGGTAACATTTTATTGTTTTACTTAACTTAACAATCTTATTGTAGTTTTGGGAAAGGTATCAAAAAAATACTGGCTTTTCAAGTAGTAAATTTCTTCATAGAGAAAAATTGTATTTTGCATTTCCTACAATTTTCCGTATCGTCCTATTCAAATATTGCTTCTCTCAGAAGCAGACCTGATTTACCTTTTCAGTCTTTTAATTTGAATTAAATGTGTTGGTTCTTTCAATGAATGACATTAAAACCTTATCTCGAGAAGCTTATTGAGCACCAACAGAAGAGATTGTTCTAGTTTAGTTAAAGGAAACAAAGAACCAGCAGGTTCTTCGAGGTGATGGATTTCCTTATAGAGGACAGTTGTTATCGGTTTCAATTTTCTCTCTCTCCTTTTAAAAAACTCGACTGACCCATTTACATCCTTCAACTTCAAATAAAATGTCCCTCAAAGCTGTCTGTAGTTTTCTGTGTCATCAAGATTTTGAAAAAATTTCTTTTGTCGCCCTCCCTATTATAAAAATACTCAAATTTGATCATTTCGATTAGACAGACTCCCCTTTAAACAGACAAATTGTACTTTCCAATGTCTAAAGTTTCTTCAAAAAAAAACGAAGTCACCTCCCCACAGCTCATAAATCAAATGAAACTCGCCGCCGCTATCTTCAAACTCTCATCGCAAAACATCCTCTGCGTAAACCATTTTCATATTAGTTGCTTCTGGTCGCCGTAAATTACCAAAAACTCCATTGAATTTAACTTCACAAGTCATCTCTAGCCAAAGAAGCCATCGGCGGCGACACATTGTTGTTGAGAGAAAAAAAAAGAGAATGCCCAACCGCCTTTTATCCTCAAAAATGAGAAAACTTTCATTTCATTCCCTCCACAGAGGGGAAAGGAAAAAAGGACGAAAATTTAAATTCACCCTAATTTATCATGTAACTATTTACAATTTTGTTGGAAAAGGATGGACCAGCAGCAGCAGCAGTTTGCGAAAATGAGTTTTTCAACCCCGCAAAGGAGGAGGAGTTTATAGGCCACAAAATGAATGAATATCCAGTGTGAGAGATGTCTTATCCTTGGGTGGCTTTTTTAGGGGCAGTCACAAGGCCATTCAAATTTTTTTTATTGCTTCGGGTGGAGGTTGTTTCTTTTCGTTTCATTTGAATTTGAGTATCCCGGGGAGGGGGAGGCTTTAAACCGATTACCGAAGCGCATGTGGTCGGTGTAATTGCACAGCCCTCACGACTTCAATGGCAGACCTAATCGTCCGAGAGGACCTATTTCGGTGTCCTTTTGAATTCGCCCGGATCGATTTTAATTCCTTTATCCAAAAGTGCATTAATCTCTCCTCCGCGCCCGGTGTAGTTCGTCCCCCAAGGGGGAACCAAACAATCTCTCCCCATTCATCCTCGTTGCACTTTTTCTGTGTGTATGTCTGGGTGAGGTGGTTTTGAAAACTAATGCATTTCAATGATTCCGTTCCCGGCATATGCGCCAAGGATTTTCGATCCCCTATTGACCGAAAAACCAATTTAATTTCAATTTCATTTCGCCCCGACACACACTCAAAGGAGGTGCGGTATGTGTGGGCTTTCTTCCAAAGAGGGAGAGAGGTGTGTGCGACGAGAGGTCACCCCTAAGAAGGCGAAGGAAGGATATGCCGGTGCTGGTGCCGGTGCTGATGGTGGTGGCTCCTTGAAACCCTTTCAGGCTCAAATTGTAATCGATTATCGTTTGTGAATTGCATTGATAGCCCATTTAAATGGCAATCTCTCCCTCTTCGTCGTCGTCGTCCTTCGACAAGGATGTTTGTTGCTTAAGAGGCAGAAACGTTGCCTGTCATCGGCATCGCGCATCGGCGGAGAAACGTTTTCAATTTAATCCCACCAATTACGTGGTCGAAAGGAAATTTATGACTTCGCAGTGGTTGTGCTCCGTTGACGACACCGCGCACTTACAGCGGGCTCTTCGGATGCCAACAGCAGCAGTGCAACGACGCGGTGCTCCTGTGTGGATTTAAGATCCTTCAAAGTGTCGCCTAACCTCTCGACCCCCGTGGAATCGAGTGACAAGTGTTATTCTATTCACCGTCGTCGTTCTGCTGGGGTGGGTGTGTGTGTGTTTTGATATTTTCCTACAGGAAAACACTGCGGATAAACATAAATCTGCCACGAAGCACATAAGAGGATATAATTTATGGAAATGCTATACGTGTGTATTTGTGTGTGTTGGTTTTTCGGGGGGAGGAAGGAAGACGTTAAGTGAGTGCTTGCCTCGGTACAAGGATAAATTTTGAATAAAAATTTACATAAATTGTAAAAATTTACATTTTTCTTGAGGCGTCGCTGACTGAGAGGAAGGGAAGTTGGGGATGACAAGTGAACATTTTTACGGATGGCCCCTCAAGGATGTCTCAGGATTTTAAGGGAGAGAGAGAGAAATCGATGGATCAACGGGGACGAATTCGGTGGCGATACTTGACGGAGGAGCTTCTGTGTTGTGTGGCGAATGGGGCAGATTTACAGAGTACGAGTGAGTAAAGTGTACGTCAATTTGAATTGACGTCGTCGCTTATGATTGAAGCGGAAAGGGTTTGTTAGGCGGGCGCCCCGGGTGTTAAGCAGGTGATTGAAGTGCAGACAGAGGGCGGCTGCAGCTTGTTGCATCTATCGCTTGCGGTTGAGGAATTTTACATCGATTGAGTGAAAACTGTTAAATTTTTATTTGGACTTGGATCTCAAATGTTTATGCAGGAGCTTGTTTGAACTTCTTTTTTTTTTTTGTGTATGAAAACTTGGAGGGCGACTTCTTGACTGAGTCGGTTTCCCATCGGCATCTTTGGCGATGTACTTTCTTTTATTTAGTCTATGTTTTCATATCTTGCATTTCTTTGGTTGGTCTTGTTTGATGTTTTGCTTTTTTCTGATTCACGATGATTTGCTTTGTTCCGTACTTGGATTTTTTTTTTGGTGTCTCCCAACTTGTATAAAGCCCTTACCACCACTAAACGTTTGAGTTTAATTTGTAGCCACTCATTTTTAGTGCTAACTATTCTTTTGCTTCGCTTTTTTTTTAGACTTAGGTTGGTTATTTCAATTCTGAAATGTTTGTATTTAATTTTATTTGGTCTATTTTGGTCTTCGAAACGCAGCTACGCCTTCGAATCTCCATCGTGCCTTTAAGCGCCTTTTCATATCAGGCAAGTGATAAATGTCATTAGACTTGTTACTCTTTTAGGTCTAATTTCGAGTTAAATTGTCTCTTAGGCTCTATTTGTTGTTTCAATTTTACATTTCAAAGTCTTAACTTCTTCAAATGCCTGCTTCATTGTCTTTGTCTTGATATTCAAAACAAATTTTAACCTGCGTAACAGCGCATACAGGGCCAGAGCATAGCTTGTTCGCTCCTCCACTTTGTTGTGCGCGTTATAATTTAGACACATGTGGAGGGACCTTCTGTTTAATGCCGGTTCCGAACGACGAATTGCGAGGTTTTAACAGAGGTTAACAGAGGTTACTCCGGGAGAATTGTCACTCGTTCATTGGAGGTGGGCCGTGAAAATTGTGTGTGGTGTTCTGTCCTCGGGCTTGATTCGAACCCGGGTACTCTCGCTTAACAGTCCGACTGTCTAAATAGTCTAAATAGGCCTTTTAATTTTCCTCCCAAAGCTGAATAAGTACTTCAAATTTCTTTCTACTTTTCATTCCATTCTATTCTGATAATGCTAAAGCGAAGGGAAAGTGGAAGTGTCGCATTCAGGCCAGATCATTTCCCTTTTGTTTGTTTTTTCTATTGGATTTTTGACCCACTTTTCTTTTGTTTTTCTTCCTGGAGGCTTGTCCATCCTGTTGATCGCTTCATGATAAGTCTGGGTCTTACTAGACGGTTGCGTAAAAATGTTATGAGAATTGATATTCTTCGCTTTCTTTTCGTAAAGTTTACATAGTTAAGCAGCAGAAGTCCGCCTATTTCCACTGAATTGCTTCCTGCTATATTTGTATTAAAAAACTCGACTAAAGCATGACTACTTCAAGGCTGACTGAATAAGAATTAGAACCATTCAAAAAACTCGACTATTTTATAAATTTTCATCAAAAATCGTTGGAATTGGGATCTTTTTGGAATCAGTTAGACCGTTTGTTTATTTTTCGTAACGCATCGTTTGTTTCTTGTGCGTCGGACTGTTGAGCGAGAGTACCCGGGTTCGAATCCAGCTCGGGGAAAAAAAAAAAAAAACACCACAAACATTTTTCACGGCCCCACCTCCAGCGAATGACTGACAACCTTCCTGGAGTACTTCTGTCATGAAAAGCTTTCGCAATTCGCAATTCGCCGTTCGGAACCGGCATTAAAACAGTAGGTCCCCTCCACATGTGACAAAATTATAACGCGCACAACAAAGTGGAGGCGCGAAAAAGCTAGGCTCTGGCTCTCAACGGGCTGTTACGCCGCCCAATACAATATCGTTTGTTTCTTAGCTGGTGAAAATAAGTGTTACCAAATACCTACTGCTTCTTCAGGTTCAGTGAGAATTAATGTCATTTACTCTTATGCACAACTACATCTTCAACTTTCGCCTACAAAATTCTTGATACAGCTACACAAATTCTTCGGTACCTACTTTCATTGATGCGATTAGGAAAATACGAATTAATTCGATTTTAAACATGGTTTTATCAGAGTTGACTTAGAAGGCTAGACTGAGGCTAGAGCGACGATTAATTTTTTTTATGTCCCGACTGATACTCTTACCAACGATAAAACTGAGGTAGCTCTTTAAATTGACATTCAAAGAAAGATGTAGATGTCCAGTTTAGGATTTTTTCTACAAATAAATAAGCACTGCTAGAGAATCTTGCAGATTCCGCTGTAGGTTGTTTGACTACATTTACATTTATTACATTTATGGAAGGTGCAATAACTAAAACTGACGATTTTGAGTTTCCTTTTAGATTGGTTATCAGTATTCTAAATTTGCCTGCTCCCATAATATCGATTTCGAAAGAAACTAATAAACAAAAACTTATTTTTCCAACTTATCAACTCTCATATTTTACGGAAGCTTGAATGAATTTTAATTCTAAGCATCTTCTGTCGTATACACATTTCGCTGAAGTTTGAAGAAAAATGTACCTTTAGATCTCCGTGGTACTTTAAACTTCAATCCGTGTATTTGAAATTTGAACAAGATTATGTAGCACTACTTTCAGCGTAAAATTATTTCAACGAAATCATTATCAACTTTGAAAATGTGAAAAAGTGGGCAAACATTGTCCGTGTTTCGAAGAAATTTTCGTCGTATTTTAGATTGAAAATAAGGTTGTCAAAACTTGTGTTTGAAATAATTTTTAGATTCAATTAAGGCTTGGATTTAAAAAGTGGTCGCTAAAAAAGAAATTTTATGCAGATTTTTCTTTGTTAAAAGAATGATCCAATTTGAATGAAGGCTTTAGAAATTTGGTGCATGAAAATGCATTTACAGAATTATCTTGGCTGGTTACAACCCAAGTTAAAAATATATATTGTGGTGGGGAAGGATAAATAAAGCAATAACTAAAATAAACCCGTTTGCTAATTTACTCATACAAAAACAGTGTAAAATTACAATGTAAGAAACCTTACCTAACCTAGGACTTAAACCATCTCAGTGATTGTTATCATGTCTCGTGTACATAGACGAAAATCGAACATTTAGCATTTTGCAAAATGAAAACATCTCCCAACTTTCGTAATGCATTAAAAATTGACACAAATTTCATAGAAAATCGAAGGAGTTTAGGTTTAACCAGTGTGACCAAAATTCAGAATATGATAAAATTGCTCTCGAAATATCCTTACCCATTTTTAGATGGTTCATTAGAAATGGAAGAAAATTTGGATCTACGCACTCTGTCGTACCTTAAATTCTAATTTTGAAATCAGACATGTAGTTGTCCAAGGATGCTTATGAAAGTTATTTTTAGGTTATCGTGTTTTTTTCATTTGTAATTGTTTTCAAAGCTAGATTTAAAGCAAAGGAGCGATTTTTCCTTTATTTACCTTTTTCATTGGATGCTTTCGACAGAACATTAATTATTTCTTTAAGCGTTTCCTTTTTCAAATCCTTCTTGTCCAACCTCTTGTATTGTATTGGGCGGCGTAACAGTCCGTTGAGAGCCAGAGCCTAGCTTTTTCGCACCTCCTCTGTGTTGTGCGCGTTATAATTTTGACACATGTGGAGGGGACCTACTGTTTAATGCCGGTTCCGAACAGCGAGTAAGCTTTTCAAGACAGAAGTACTCCAGGAGGGTTCGCTGGAGGTGGGGCCGTGAAAAATGTTTGTGGTGTTTTTTTTCCCCGGGCTGGATTCGAACCCGAGTACTCTCGCTCAGTCAGTCACACAGTCCAACGCACTAACCGATCGAACCAACGGCGCCCACTCGTTCAACCTCTAGTCTTATTGAAAGTAGATCTTTCTACGAATGTCAGCAGCATCTTAAACCATAGTTCAACTTCTTAAACTTAGTTTTAAAATTCATATGGACAACTGCCAAGCAATTTGCAATATCTCTGAAAAACAATCTCTCAGGACTGCAAACAGTTCACCTTAACCACAAAAAAGACTTCACTATACTCGCAATAAAATTGAAATTTGTTTCTTTTACTCCAACCGATTGTGGTTACAAATTTAGTCTCCCCAACTCCAATTTGCGGAGATTCCAATTAAATTCAACTGTTCATTAATTCAAATCCCTGACCAATATCCAGTCCGCAAAAAAAAGAGAACAATCGCCCACCTTCGTCTCACATTACACCAACCGCAGAGAGGGCGCAGTTCCATCCCACCCGCGTATATCAATTCATTTTAATTTATCCCTAATTAATTTGATTAGGATCACAATACATGTGCTGGAACACACACACAAAACAGACACACAGCCAGAGATAGAGCCCAGACAAAACAGCACCTGCCACACCCTGGTCATTATTTATTCTTCCCGTCGGCACATTGAATCCTTTTTCTGTTGTGAGAGAGAAATACACTCGCCCATTTAAGTGTTTACTTTCGATTGCGTAATCAAATTGAATTTATGCCAAATTGTCGTCGTCCTGAATCGTGTTACTTGGGGAGGGTTTCGACGGCCTGGTCAAGGGACGAGCAGAAATCCCTTTCGATGATGGTGTTACATGGGCGATTCGAAATCCTCTTTGTCTCTTGGTCTAGGGACGAACGACGGAAAATCCTTTTTTTGGCTTGAGGCGAAGGAATTAGGCACAAAGTAATGAACTGTTAACACAAAATGTTTGCGTGAAACTTTCACCGTGTCGTCCTTGTGTTGTGTAACAAGGTCCTGTGAGAAGGATTTGTTTTCTTTTTTTTTCTTCGTCGTGCCATCCCCAGGACGAAAGGTATTCCACTCGTAATGGGTTTCAGTTCAACGGCGTGTGCCTTCGTTTCATTTATTGGCCATAAAATCAACGAACAAATGGTGCGTTTAGTACGACGAGGATTCCCTTATTTTCCACGGGAGAGAGGAAAAAGAAAAAATATCCCTTCCAGAGGGGGACCAAAATTTAAATCTCCAATTTGTTTCCTCTAATACTTGGTTACGGGTATTTCACTTTGCAAATGTTCAGTCAGTGGAATGGGGTAAAAAAAGCGGAAGGATTCTAAGCCCTTCTCCCAGGTGGGAATGGATGGCAGCCCAGGTCTATTTTTAAAGTCGAACCCCGCGTCGTTGTTATCTGCTCGGCGCACAAATCAATTTCGACACCGCAAGGATCATAAAAAAGCCGACGTTAAATCGAAAAATAAATTTTCAACAGAAATTCGTTTTTTTTTTTTCGCTCGTGTTTTTGTGGAGAAATTGAGACAAAAAATGTGAGAAAATGGAAGACGCAAATTGATTTCGGTTTCTTTTTTTTTCGACTTCCTCTGGAGCATCATCCCTTGGCCACCACCATCGTCCCCGTCGTCAGTCACGTTAATCATTTCATTTTCCACGCCACAAATTGTTACCATTATCAATTTACTCTGCCGGATTGGCGCGGCGTCGTCGAAGGATGAGGCGACTCCATGAGCGAGGGAAGATTTATGGGGGTGGAAGGCAATTTTCGGGGGCGTATGATGGCTACATGAACCCTGTTGGGGCATCATTAAAGCAACCAGTTCTCTCTCAGCGGGATAAGGTTATTACCGTGTTGTTAGTAACACTGTCCCTGAGCCGTCGCACTCGCACCCGCAGCCGTGGCATTAAATCGCTCGCAACTGCTGTTCATGATGATGGCGTTGTCCTGATACCGAGTCCCGGCCGCGCTTGTAAAGAGCAAAATGGAGTAAATATTGCAGAACAGAGAATTTTTCGTGTTTTGTGTTTCTCGTCGTCGTTGTCGTTAGTTATGTACTCTTGTCCCGTGACAGGGTGTTCCATGTTCGGGGCTAAGTAAAGTTTTATGTTTCCTCGTAGCTGGTGTCAAAGTGTGTCCCCGTCCTTTTGTGTGTCGGTGTCACTCGCAGGCTGGCCTTGTCACGTCACGCTGATAATGATGACATTCAAGCTGGGGGAGTCCTTTTTTTTGATTCTCTCCGCTGTCAATTTATTTCATCAAGGTGGTCACGACAATGTCCACCTTTTCACTGAGAAAGTCATCTGCCGTCCGTACACAGCTGGACATTGATGAGGCGGCCATCTGTCTGGTGCTTATGAGGTGGTTACGAAGCACTTGTCATTCGTTAGAGGACGTTATCCTTGTCTCAGAATTGTCCTGTGGCGCAAAAAAAAAAAAAAACACAGAAATTTGTTTCGAAACTTTGTTGTCGTGTCAGTGAACCTCAGCCGATTAAGAATTCCTGGAACCATTACAGCTCCCAGTGGTGGTCGTGGTCCTCCTCTGAGCCATTGGGGACATTATGAATTCAACTGACGATCGATAAATAACCGTGACGGAAATTTGTGATGAATTTTACCATCGTGGTGCCCACCGGAGGGAGGGCAATTACGGTAGTCAACTTGTTTTTATGGCGAAGGCTAAATTGCATCATTAAGTCTCTCTCTGTCGGTATCCTTGTGGTGGACACCGACAATCCACGGAACATGTAAACTTAGGGTACAGGTGTAGTATTTTGTATTTGGCATTCATCATAACGTAACAGGATCGCGATATGTATGATGTCCTGGACAGAGATGGATTGGTGGGAGTTAATCAGCGGACGGTGACATTAGGCAGTCACCTCTAGTTGGAGGTCGTTAGGCGGAAGAGAGAGTGAGTCTTTTGTAATGAGAAACTATGATGAAGTCGATGGCAATCTGTATTCTTGTCATAATGACTTTGCCACGAGGTTGGGTGTCGTCTTTTGAGAGCTGTGGGACGTCTGCACAGCTCGAAGGTCTTTAGGGACTTAGCGATTTTAGAACTTCTTGCGTTATTCTTAGATGAAGGACATTGAGATTACTTCGTTTGGTTAGGGGGTACGGCTTTAAGGCCGATAAATTAAGTAAGAAGGCAGAAAGTTCACTAAGAGATTATCAGGCTCTGTTTCTCTTCATTTAAATCATGGCACGGTGGAAATTTTTTACGTTTATCTGGCAGATATCTGTAACAAATGAATAATAAACTTTCGTAGTTTTAAGCTTACCTTATTTAGATATTTACTCTTATTCTGTCTAGTAATCCAAACTAGTTTGCTGAGAGATTGTTCAAAACAGAAAAAGAACTCACCTTTATTGACCCTTGAAGTTTTTAAGATTGTGATTTCTTTCTAAATTTTTGTGATAAATTACTTCCCATTTACAATTTTGTTTGTCAGTTCAGAGCCTCACTGAGCGTAGTCTTCTTGAGCCAGTTCACTAACTTCCTATCTTAGATCATACCAATATCATTCTTTAGAATGACTTTAAAACAATGAATAGCAGCTTTGACCAAAATAAAAGAAACACCCATCAATTTTCGTTTGTTCCAATTTTAATCATTTCAGATCGAAAAAGTTTCAAGAGTCTAGCGTCTGAAGACACAAAGGTAGTTCTGATTTTAGTCGGGCATTTGAAACTTTTTTGATCTCAATTGACCAAAAAAGGAACTATCGTTGTTTCTTTTGAAAATTGATGCGGGCTTCTACAATGTTGGCCATAGCTTCAAGTACTAGGTCAAAGGTACTACAGAATAGTAAATTCATGACAATTCTCAATTATTTGTTGATTTCCTTTTATTTTTATACTAAAGTATTGTGCGGCATTTTGTGAGTTTCTGGGTTCTTCAAGGACAGCTTCCTAAACTCTTCAATGGACTACTTCTAGGATAGATTTGTTGACATATGCTTACCTAAGTACTTTCTTATATTTATTTGCCTTGAGTATCGTGCCCAATGGTTTAAACAAGTTCTCAAATTCTTCATCATTTAAAACGGTCGTAAGAATGCTAGCTGCGAATCGTTGTAGTCGGTATTATCATCTGCAATTTAAGAAACACATCGGGGTATCTCCATGTAGTCAGGGTTCAATCGAGGCTTATGTTAGACTTAACTTCGTTCTAGAGATCCATTGCATTGGATAGCGTAACAGCCCGTTGAGAGCCAGAGCTTAGCTTTTTTCACGTCTCCGCTGTGTTGTACGCGTTATAATTTTGACACATGTGGAAGGGATCTAATGTTTAATGCCGGTTTCGAACGGCGAATTGCGAATTCCTACGAATTACTGCGAATTGCTTCCATGACAGAAGTACTCCAGGAGGTGGGGCCGTGAAATGTGTTTGTGGTGTTTTTTTCCTCGAGATCCATTCGAACCCGGGTACTCTCGCTTAACAGTCCGGCGCAATAACCGATCGAGCCAACAGCGCCTACAAAAAATAAGAGATCCGTTCAGGGGCAAATTTTTGTCTCAATCATTGTCAAATCAAATCACATCGAGGCTTTGTTGTTTATCTGAAAATCTACTTTTTCTTCAGCGCACGATCATTAGCAATAACAGCTACAATTTAATTTTGCAGCTACAATTTCTTTCTTTTTAGCCATTTCACACAACATTTTAAGCGTTTACCAAGTTATGTGGCCAGTTTTTTTAATACAGTCGAACCCTCTAAGTCGAGTTTTCACCGGATATGAAAATTAGTTAGAGTTAGAGGAATTTTTCAAAAAATTCGAGTTACTATTTTTTCGTTTCTTTTTTAAGATTTTCGATTTTTGAATGCCTTTTAGTCCTTTCTGGCTGATAAAACGCCTTTGAATTTATTTCTGATGCAGTAAACTACGTCCACAATTTTTTTTTTTTAAATCGGAGTACTCACCGCAAGTACGCACCTCGTATACAACACTCGGATACGAGTTAGTCGTATTTCATTATTACTGAAGTCGTTCTTTACGAGAATGTTCGTATCTGAATTTGGACAGGAGTCGTATGCAAGTATCGCATACGAATATCGAATTTCTTTCTTACTACGCTTTCGTATATTTGTCGTATCTGCCAGAAAAAGAACTCTCAGTGAAGGACTGTTTGGAAATAAAACATGAAACAAATTTCTTTTGAATGGTAACAATTGTAAATACTTATGTTAATATGTTTTAATAAGGATTTGATGATGTAAATTACAGGAACTCTTAAATATAAGGACTGCAGCTGTTTTAGAACGTACAAATGAAAAAAATCGATCACTTGATGAGATCTGCAGTCGAAGTGACCGAGCTGTTACAGAAAATGTGAGGATCAAAAACAAGATAAGCAGAAATGTGCTTGTCATTTGTTGCTCGATGGTTACACTAAATTGGTATACTTCGAACATGGTTTAGTACTAGGATAAATCAGCGAAGTATAACTGTTAGTACTGAACGAATGAATGAATTTAATGAAATTAAGAAACAAATGCAAATTAAAGAATTAATACAAATATAATATTCCTAAACAGCAGCAGTACACAGGCCTGTTTTACCCTTTTTGAAACTGAAATGAAACATATAAAATTATTTTTTTTTTTCAAATTTGAACAGCTCGCAAATACCTTTCATCAACTCGCACTGCTACCTTTTCAACTATAATATGCCAATGCTCAGCCATAAATGAACAGCTTTGACTTTGTTAAATTTAATTTTGAGTTCGTGATATTTCGTCTTTAAAAACCTCTCAGCCAAATTTATTTTTCTAACAAAATTGCATCGGAGCAGCTTTACCTTGGAAAAACTTTCTCTGCCTTGATTTTTTCTATGAAAACGCGGCTTATCTTCGAAGAAAACTACCTTATCTTAATAGTCAGCAGCAGCAAGTTCCTAAATTTTTGAGTGAGTTGTTGCTAATATTTGTAGAAAGGAGTTGAGATTAGTAAGCTACTTAAAAGCCCTCGTGTGAGGTTATACCCTCATCTATAGAAAAATAAATCACGCTGTTTATTATCGTCTATTCAAAAACATTATCGTCTATTCGATTGTTTCTTTTATTTGATGCTTACAATCAACTTTCTTAAAGACCTTACTCCACAAGTTTTAGTTACTTTGGGCGTTGATTATGTACGCAGTAAAGTCAGGTATCGGTCTGGCAGGCTCAAATCCGTCGGAATCCCATGGTATGCTTCTTGTTGCCCTGCTGTTTAATCTGGGCAGAGAATAGTTATCTATTTTCTTTTTCTTCTCATAACCTTCTTCAGTACGGTGGTGTCCTGCCAACCCTTCGTGTCCAGAAACGTCTGAAAAGACTAGTAAGACTAATAAGTCGACAGTATAAATCTATGGAGTCTGGTCATAACGGTCGAAAAAGAGTTAAGTACGCAAAAATATT
This sequence comes from Syritta pipiens, assembly GCA_905187475.1. Taxonomy (NCBI): domain Eukaryota; kingdom Metazoa; phylum Arthropoda; class Insecta; order Diptera; family Syrphidae; genus Syritta; species Syritta pipiens. Next base: position 11,371,653 of record LR994573.1, read on the forward strand.
CAACAAAAAAATCGTTTTTTCGTTTCGCCCTAGCAGCACAACTCTAAGTTAACTGGTTTTGAAGATATTCTATTTTTTTAATCACTCTTCACTTGGATTTGGAGGAGTTTTTCCACCTTCAAATGCGTTTAACTCAAAAAAGGCACATGCTTCATGCACTTCATAGAAATTTCCTCTTCGTCAGTTGGCTACTTCGAAGTTTATTGTATTGAAGGGTGAGACATCCGTTTCGACTACAATTTGCGCCTTGTTTCCAATTTAATTGATTTCTAAAGGTTTTATTGTGTTTTAAGAGCTTTATTTTTTTTAAGCGTTTTCCTTCTTGAAGATGCAATTTTTTATATTAGCGAAGGAAGTGGAAAATCTAAATCCAACCCAAAAGTGTTTAATTACGTACAACAATTACGCACAACTATCGATGTTCCCGAGAGGAAGCAGTGATATCTCTAACAAGATTATTTTGGGCGGGTGGTAACTTGATGGTCGAAGTGATAAGTCCTCAACGTCACCTATTTCACTTTCGTTTATTTTTATTAATTTTCACCGATTTCAGAGTAAGTCAATCTCACCCTCTACCCCACCCATGTCCTCGAAAAGGAAAAAAAAAAAACTCCACCTCCGAAACGATATGTTCCCCATGTCAAATAACATCCTTCCTTCCTTTCTCCCTCACCAATTACAACACAACGGTCCAATTAAAAATCCATTAATTACCCTCCACTCCACGGGGATGTTGTATGTGTCTATCTATCTCCTACTCCTGCTCCTTTTCCACCACCACCTCTTGGCCACGATCATTGTCGTGTTCTGGATGTTTAAAGTGTATCCGTTCCCCTTCTCGTTCGGGTTGACAATATGTTCTGACATAAGTATACCACGGGTAGTTGGGTAGCTTTTATTAATTGTCACCCGTACTCGGCACGGTTCCGAGAACAGCAATTTCGCGTGGATAATCCCAGAGTCCTTTCCTTTTCGAGGAGGGAAGGCATGTGAGTGGTGGTGTCTCGTCACACACACTTGAGACGACTGGAGCAGGAGTGAAATGATAAATCATCGTTTCGCGCGTTAACTCGCCCCCCATCCGTAATGTTATTTGATTTAATTTGGCTTTTATAAGTGGAGTCGTTTGTTGTAACAAAGATAAAAAAGGACCAGTTAAGAGATAGTGATTTACGAGTGAGTGTCAGACGTGATGAGTCTTTAAGACTGTTGCGTTTTTTTAACTTACGGACGGTCATAAATGTTTGTTCTTGAACCGACTCACTCATAAATGCGACGGAGCAATTTATTTGTTTCTCGAACCAAAAAGTCTCATAAAGACTTTGTTCACTGACTCGAAATCTCCACGTCGTTGTCATGAAGCATTTCTTTGTCATCCGTCGCATCGAGAAAATAAAATTCAACACCGTGGCGTACCTTTAAACTCAATCCCGTGTCTAATTGCGCTCTTTATCGATCTCCCGATGATGTCGTCGCCGTTCGGTTTCCATCCGTCTGTCTGTAAGCATCCAACGCTTCAACTAATTTATTTTCTTTGTTGCCATTGCCGACATCGACATTGTTGATAAATTTTGTTGCAATTGCCATCTGGGAGATGCGCACTTTCGCTTTGAGCGTCTTTTCATCATCCTCGTTCCTGCTCTTTCCTCGTGATTTGCTCTTTTACATTTTTTTTATTTTCTTCGTGTTCAATCGGCAGATAACGATTGTCTAAGCAAGGTTAGCAAGAGTGTTGCACTTTGTAGAGAGGTTAGGTACTTCCAGTTAAGACGGCTGCTGTTTTTGAAAATAAATCAGTAAACTTGAGTCTTTCAAATTGATTTTTAGCCAGGCTACGAGGGCACAGTCAATGTAGGGGAACATTAAAAGAGCACTCGCACACACTTTCTGTGTATTTGGCTTGTTCCATACAAGCCCATTGGATCAACGAATATTAAATTTGAACTCATCAGCAGAAATGACTCCCACCCAGAAGTCTTCCTAATATCAAATACAGAGCTGGGGATCAAACTGAAAGCTAACAGTCAAGCATGAAAAAAATGTAATTTTTAAACGTCCAATGAATACAATTGTCTATTTCAATATTCTAAAGGACAATGTGCTCTAATCAAACAGGAAAAATCGGTCACCTTACCTCACCTTAATGTCTTTCAGATGACATTTTAAAAACTCCTACAAACAGCTGGAAGATCTTCTCCAAGCAAACATGTTGTCATATGTCTGTCTGCTTTTGTCAGAAATCAAGGACTCGGCCAAGTGGCTTTTATATTTTTCTAAACCGTTTTCAAGTGTGCTGTCTGTCAAGTGTGCTGTCTTGGCCATTTTCAAGTGTGCGCGGAAAATATTGTACCCTGAAGGGTATTAATGTCGAAAATCGAAGTTTAAGCCCCGGTGCACACGAGCGAGTTTTTGACGCTGCGGGTCCGCTTAGGCGTGAAACATCTGTAGTCGAGTAGAGAACTGCAAAGGTTTCCTTTAAAAATTCGTTTAAGAAAACTTGTAGTCGTTTTTCTGTGTTGTAATTGGTTAATATATTAAGCTCCCATTTAATAATACAAAACTAAGCAAGTTTGTAATTTGCGTACGACTAGTTACTACTCGGACAGCAACCCAAATGTTAAATCTATACATTTGTTGAATATATAGGAGAAAGACACGAGGGGGATGAATATCTCGTTATGCCTAATTTGTGAACCCTGGGTCACTCAGTAACAAGCAAAAGTAAACTCACAATTTCTAACTAAGAAACACAAAAATTGACCGAAGACCGACCTTATTGAATAAAATAAAGTACTACAGGCCCCAAACAAGATCAAAACAACACTCAATCAACTTCAAAACCCATTCACCAATCCACCTCAGCTAATGAACGATAACAAACTCCTCAACCACAGTCCATTTTCTGCCGGAGTATTTCATCGTCTTCAAGTTTATAAATTGTCTGAAGCCATCACTTTAAGGATCTCCCCTCCCAATATCGCTCACATCCTTTTTAAAACTCTCCATTCCACACATCAATTGCCCTCCTCCCACCCCACCCACAACGAGATTTACATACATCCATACTCCGTCTTTCTTTCTTTCTTTTATTTATTCCCATTCAAAACGAAATTAATTTAAAATTTCCGCGATCAAGGATTCCCCAGTACACTTCCTTACGAAAATATTTCCTTTTGCCAAAAAAAAAAAAAAAACGAAAATCCCGGAGGAAAGAAAAAAGAAAAGAAATACAATTTTTTTCACGTTATCCATTCATTCGTAATGAATGTAAATGTAGTAATAACACACAGAGAAAGATGAGCAGGAAGAAACGAAAAAAAAAAGAAAAACAGGATGTCGATGAAGGAAAGAAAACGAAATATACATAAATTCCCTTTTGTCTGTGCGGTGGTGGTGAGTGAAAAAGGATTGAAGGATGCGACATAAGAAGACGAGCACAAAATTTACAATCAATACACCCACTCTGACTCCGAATCGACTCCTCTCACTGATTATGATGAGGATGTCGATAATGATGTTGAGATTATGCCAAAGATATGGTATTTGAATTCAACAAAAGGGAAGGATAATGATTTTTTGTTCGTCGGCAGGCATTTCATTTCATTTCATTTTGTTATCGCAATTTGAGAGTGGAGCAACGAAGAAGAGAGAAAATTGAATGGAATTAGAAAAGATTTTCGGTATCCTTTTTTATTTTTTTGTCGGTCGTGGTAGAATGACAGGCGGATATTTGAGGATGCCAGATGAGGAGTAATGCTCCGTTACACTCGAGAGATGACATACGTCACAAATCGTCTGCTGACCTTCAAGACCGAGGATTCTCAAAATAGACACACGGGACTCCTGCCACGTCGTAGAAATATCACCTCGATAATATCCCTTGACATTTAATATCTCATACCTCCTCGGGTGGTAACAGGTTTCCATGTACACAGCTTTTCCATTAAACTGCCAAAAAAATTTAAATTTAATTCATCCACATGCAGACACGCACACACACACACAGGGGGACAATGTCCATGGCAACGAGGACGACGACTGGAGCTGTATAATTGAACATCAACCGCATGTCAAGTCAATCGTCCTCAATTTCATCTCTCATTTCAATCTCCACTTCCGCACTCGGGAGCAGCTTCATCGACGTCACTCAGTCAGTCGGTCGTCCTCCTGCCGCTGTGCTGAACCAAACAGGACACAGGACGCAACACACACGACGAACAAAAAAAAACGAGATTTACGACGCAAACAAACAAATTTCTCTGGCGTGCTGTCATAAAAATAAAAAAAGAAGAAGAAAATCTTTCCAAAAAAAAAAGAATTTTTATTACTCTGAAATTGGCAATTGGCACGCTTCAGGTTTCTGTGTGTGTGTGGATAAGCACAATGGCAGGGCAGATTTGAATCACTCTCGGCGGAGGAGGAGGTGGATGGAGAGGTGGCACAGTCTATCATGCAATCTGTGTGGGAAAATATTTTGCTATACACACGCTTGAGATACTTTTTGCGCTTTTTTCATTTTTTGCTATCCTGTCATGTTGCAACAGCTGGTGAAGTTGTCCTTCATTCAGATGTTTCCTTCGCCGAAAGCAACGTCGGATAAACAGAATGTGAGAGACGGAGAACAGAGAGTTCGGGAAAATGAACATTGACTACAAAAACACAACAAAGGTGTGGCATATTTGAGATGGAAAAGCTTTGAATGCTTTAAAGGAAATCCCATTGCATTACAGCAGAGAACAGACAGAGGTTTGTTCTTATGCCGCCCGAGTCGTAGGAGGAAAGATTTTTAAATGGCTGAGTTGGCTCTTTGAGAAAAATTACCTTTTGAATGAACAGGTATTGAGATTTGAAATGAAATAAGTTCTGCTTGGGCAGACAAGCAACAGGAATATTTATTTATTTATTTATTTGAAACTAGCTAAAAATTTAAAAATTGATAGCTAGAAAAAAATGTAGCCAGAGCAACAAAGGCCTTCGGCTAAAGTGAGAATATATTTCTGACCAATAACCAAAGAACCTTTTAGTACAATGCGTATTTTAGTAACACTCTCAAGAAAATCGAAAATCTCGCAGTGATATGAAAAAAAAAAAAAAAAATCGCCCCTATTGCGATAGCCAGTTCTATTGAACGAGACTTCTCAGCTTTTAAATGGAGTCACTGTAGAGTCTGTAGTGCGAATGTTAAACGCCAACCAAACACACACGACGTATACGTAACTTCTTTTTGGATAAAAATATGGAATTGCTATTTGGGTTTGGGTTGTATGAAATTGAGCTTAACCAATCATAAAACCACGTCGTTTATTGATGGAAACCTACATTCCACAGAACGCATAGCATAACACTTGATAAAACGATGATAAGTTTCCTAATATCGACCTTTGAATCGAAGTAGAGATCAAAGAGTTGGTCACAAAATTTTAACAACATTTCTTACTATCTTTCGATATCTCAGTTCGTAGGCAGAATTGTTCATTTAAAGCTCTTTGAGTTGGCCAGAGTCACACAATCAAAGACAAAAATCCTTAAATCGAAGCTACAACTCATCAAAGCCAGCAGTCACAAATTTCAATTTCATTCCAAAATGAGAATTTTTTTGTTAAAATATTTAAATAGTATTTTTCAATATTTTTCGGTGCGAAAACTAGTTCCATTTTAGAAAAGTTGTTAAATTTTTGAGTTAAATTGAGCTGATCTTTCTTTAGTTCTAAATGTTTTAATACAAGAGCCGATAGTAGTATGTCCTATGAGCATCGATGAATGAATAACCATTCAAAAGCTTGGATTAAATAGAACTCGAAGACGTAAGGTTGGCAGCCCCATCCACCTTCATGTCCCCCCAAAATTTTTAATATCACAATTTATTTGATTAGCCTTAGAAGTAAAAATGAAGTCACTAACTTTTATACCTCTCACAAACAAACCAAATATGCCATATAGCTGAAACTGTCTAATTTGTGGTGGTGGTGTCGAATATTTGATGAGATATGCAAATCTCTGCTTCCACTTTGGTTTTAAAGACGTGCCAACAGCTTAATTTTTCCAATTTTGAGGATTAGCATATCTTCTTTTTTATTTTTGTGGCTATCGATTAAAATTTCATTTCATGCTTTCATGCTTTTTAGAAATCTACCACTCTCCTCTTCGAACTCTGCATAAGGATTCTATGAACTCTACCAAACTCTATTTCCATTTTAAATTTTCAATCAACAGGTTTTAGTTTTTAGTTTTTGAAGATTTTGTTATCGATTAAAGTTTTCCCATATCTAAGCAATTGCCTCTTAAATTCAACTCAAAGAGTTGAGAAAAATAAGTTTTTATAGCCGTCTTTTCGTTGTTCTTTCTCTGAGGCTTGGTGCGGTCGTTAAAATTCGATTGAAAAGTATTTTTCTTGCTGTTAACGATGTGCAATCAAGTGTATAATTCCAATGAAATTTTAAGGTAGCGAAATTGCAATGAAAACCAGTCATAAAAAGTTCATTGCAATTGAAAAATTTATCGGTCGAGTTATTGGTTTCGTGGTAGACAATGGTTCGATTAGTAATTCCACCATTTTATTGGATTCCTTTGACGCCAAACAACACTATTATCATTATTTGAAACCCTTCAAATAAGAATCCTTTGGTGTTTATAATTCTGTATTAAAACCTCCAAAAGAGAATGTTTGAAACAACCCAGTCATTGGCTTAAGTTCTCTAAAGAGAAGAAAAATCCTTAGATATCATACTCTTTGTTTGAGGAGGTCCTCTTTCAAGTAAAATTCACATCCCATTCAGGACAATTTAAATTCTCCTCCCCTTCTTCAAAAGTCAGTCTCCGCACGACTGTCTTTAAATAGCTAATTATGAACCTGTCAACTCGTGAAGCCCCCAAAATGGCTCATTATGTACTCCTCGAGATCCTCTGTAGATACACAATCCAACCGAACAATAACAGCAACAACAAAAGAGCAGAAAAAAAAAAAAGCAAACTCACGAGTCACAACAGACAAAGTGCTCACATTTTCGAAAATTAGCACAAACTGACATCGTTTCTGACATAAAATACCCGCGCAAATTGCTTTCAATATCGATGTGCCAAGGAGGCAGAGGGTGGGAGTGGGGACTGGAAGCCCTCCATCGTGCGCTTTGTTTGTCCTGTGTGTGTGCGCTGCTCTCTATCATTGTTCTTCTCGTCCCTCCATCCAATGTCCTTTGATGACCCAATTTTCATTCATCTACCCACCCTCGGTTCGTCTCTACACACAGCCACCCACACCACTCTCTCTCTCTATCTCTCTCTGTGTGAAAACAAAAAGGACGAACAAAAGAAAAATCCCTCAGCCAAAGACAGCCACAACTCACCACCGACTGTGAGTCTGTCAAAAAGGAATCTGTCTCTCTGGCACACTGACACAAAACACAAAATACACACAGTCCGAAGGACGAAAGGACGAGCATTATTATTAAATAAGCTTCATTTTCCTCAACGACGACGAGTAGTGTGCGCATTTATTTGACACTAATTGACCCCTCTTGCAGGAAAATTGCCCGCCACCAAGTAGAAACAGCGCTTGAGTGTCCTCAGAGGGAGTCTTTCGTCGTCCACCTGGAGTTGAAGTTTTTTTTTTGTGTGTGATTATTAGAGACCATCCAACTAATGTGTCCTTTTTCTTTTTCTCTTTCAGACCGTTGAAGATCTCGAAAATCGATGCATGCAGGCTGGCGTCGAAATCGTCACTAGACAATCATTTCTGTCCGATCCAACCGACGCCGTACGAAATTTAAGGCGCCAGGACGCTAGAATAATCGTAGGACTTTTTTACGTAGTAGCCGCTCGCCGTGTCCTATGCGAGATGTACAAACAGCAACTGTACGGAAAGGCGCACGTTTGGTTTTTTATCGGTAAGTTTTTTCCATCGTTGTGTTTTAGGACTTTAAAGGACTTTGTTTTTAGATGTTTGTTTCCATTTCCTTTCTATGTTATACAGGATATAACAGCTTTTTTGATTCAGTGTCTGTTGCAAACTTTAATCGGTTGTAAAAAAAAAACTGAAAGCGATAACGACAAAATTTAAACGTCATTTTGTAGAATATTGCTTGTTAAAAAATTTAGAAACTACATTTACTATTCAACAACATAATGAACTGAAAATTAAAATTACTAATGTCACGGCCAACTTGATCCAGCTGTCTTCTAAATTAGGTTTATAAGTCGGTAATGTGGTGGGCCACACAAAGACATAGCTCATTGCTATACCAAAAGTATAGATGTGGCCATCTCACTATTGGTGTAATCAAGCGAAGCTGTTAAGGAAGCTAAGGACTCGGCTCATGCCGATATTAGCTAGTTCGTCGAAATTGTCTAAAAAGTAAAAGCCAAAATATCTCTTTCCGCGGCTTGAGAGAGCGCTGCAGGTACCTGAAAGGTGGAGCGAGGTTTCTTCGTCTTCGCCTCTGCAGCTACTTTAGAGGTCGTGAAGAGAGGTTTCTGCTTCGTCTTTCCAGTTTAGAGTCGTAGAGTCGCCGTAAAACCAAGTCGGATATCATGTTTGCCAAAGGTGGAAGGCCCCTTGACTCTGGCGATGTTCCTAACAGATTTTATTTTTGCGGGCTGATCTAATTTCTCCTAAAGGTCACAAAGACTAATATCTGTATGCACAGTCGACAGCATTTGCACTGCTTAGCAGCGGGACAATTAGGTTGGTAGGTAGGCGGGCTGACAGAATTTGTCAGGGAAAGGTGTCCCCCCCCCCTCACTCGCGGTGTCCTATTTCTATTTGGTCCTGCTCAGATACCTAAAAAGATTCTTTAAAGGTAGTGAGTTGATCTCATTAAGATCCTGGAAGAAATGTCTTCCTATTGTTCTATATCTCAAGTGACAAAGGCTGGGGCAGTGGCAGAGGTAGTGTTGGGTGTCTACCCTCTCCTCCTCATCAGCATAGCCCCTGCATAGGTTGTCATCAACGAGTCCTATTTTAAATAGGTGATCTTTTAGGCGATTGTGTCCCGTGATTACGCTCACCGCTCTTGCGAGAGACCTTTTGTCATGCAAGAGCAGCACTTTCGTCTTGGCGTAGTCATATTCAGGCCACATAGTCCTTGTCGTCTCACACGTAGATAGTGCTTTCCATCTGTCATTCGCCAATCTACTATTGCTGCAAGGCATTGCAGTAGACCTCTACAAGGTACTCGGTTACCTTATATTGGGTTCCAGGCATAGAGGGCAGACATACTAGCAAACGTAGGTATGTCAAGTACAACCGAAATTGTGCACGCCGAGATTTCAGCCACACATTTTTCAGTGATTTTCACACCAACCTCTTCACGATGGTTGGTTTTTGGCGATTCAACAAAATATTTTAGGGTTTCCTGCACAGTTTTCATTTCCCGCAATCTTTCGGAATACCTCTTCTCGATCGCCTCCAATAAATTTTTTATCTCGTTTTCATTGTTCTTTAGCGCCTGATTAAATTACTCCTTGTACTGTTGCAGGTATTTCGAGGTTTTTTCAACACTCTCCTGCATTTCTCTGACGGGTCTACATTCTGTACATATTGAATGCACTCGTTGCAGATAAACCTTACCATAGTAAGGTTGCTTCTCAGCACACCGCTTCTGTATTCATCCAAGCCGGAACATTTCGCCGCCGTATGAAAGGACTTCTTGCAAACTCCCTCACAGCAGACTCCTATCTCGCCACGAATGGCCAGTTTGCATTTAGTGCACTTAGACATTGCAACTTTAATGCTCCAATGTACAATTTATATTTAAAATATCTCCTCTTAACTTCTTAATAAAATTCACTCTTGTTACACTTCCGTACTCTTCCGCTAACAAAATTGAACTTAATACACTTTCGCTTTTTCTCCGCCCTGTTTGCACTTCAAGAATCATCACGAAATGAATGTTCGCGAAATGTGTTCATCGTCTAGGACCAACTTGGGAGAGTCAGAGGATGCGAGTGTGCGTACTTGCTACAAGTTGCGAGGGGATATTTTTTTGTCTATTTTTCAGCCAAAGAAAAAAAATTCGACTTAGAAGTATTGAAAGTAGACTCAGGCTGGAAAGAATGTATTCGGGTTAGAGGCATTTACGACTTATAGGAATTCGACTGTATGGAATTTTATTTCAAGTAGAAATAGTCTCTCTTAGGCAAATCTTAAAATTTTTTTTTAATTCCTTGCCATATAACATCAAACCAAATAAAATACATGCGAAAAAAAACTATAATCATTACTGACTTATTGAAGCGATTCAAAACGAGTGTTTTTCGCAAAGAGGAAAAAATCATTCGTGATTTAATTATGTTATTAGTCTACAATAACAAGGGGCATTCAAAAAGAAAATTAATGCTACTGGAGGCAGCGGGAAGACTGCTTTCGTGGCATCGTCTGGAATTGAGCACACACTTTTAGATGGCGGAAGAACTCCTAACTCTGCTTTTAAACTTCCATAAAAATTGTGTAGTACAGATGTTTAAAGTGCTTGCAATGTTTTCAAGTAAAGTAATACTAGTAAATTGACGGGAGATTGTAGTTCAATAATTTAGGACGAGGTTTCAATGCTCCACAAAACGTCTAGCAAGACGCACTAGAGCAAGGTCTATGCTTCATTGAAAAGGTCATACTTATGGCTGTACATAAAAAATCGTAACTTCAAACATATAAAAGTGTTGCATATGGAAGAGACAACACATAACTTTGCAATAATATACTTACGAGTAAAATAAGAGCAGACAAATTTGAAGTGAGAAATGGGAAGGTAAGTTTCAGAAATATTTTTGTTTTGGTGTCGAACATTTTCGAAATGATTGAAAAGGTATACTCGGATAATGCAAACTTATCTACTACTTCATTTGATTTGAGGGAAGGGCTATTTTGTGGCAGAAAAATAAGCAAGTCAATTAAGTTAATGATTCAATTCTTGCCAAATATGATTCATCATCAAAAGTCTATTATTCTGTTGACAGGGTAACACTTTTTTGTATTCTATTACTGGAATACTAAAAAACTTTAGATATATAGGGCTGCCTGCGCGAAGCCAGGACGGGTTGCTAGAGTCATCCATAAATATAGGCGTAGATTTACATTTTATCCATTTTGCACCGCCTACTAGTAGTGATCCCAAACTGTTCTAATATCGTGTTCTTTTTTTTCTCGAAAAACTCCTTTTTACGACAAACTACGTGCAAGGCAGAAACAATTTTCCAGATCAAATAAGCTGGAGCAAGTGTCTGTGCTGTAAGATCCATTTTCTCTTCCTTGGGGATGGCGAACGATATTTTTGTGTGCGTTACTTTGCTCAATATGTTTCCACAGACCCATATTTCAAAATTGTCGATATGCAGCGACTTAAACAAGCAGTGATGCTGTTGCCAAGTTTTATCGTTTCCGTTTCCCATTTTATCATTCAGTTTTAGAACTTTAAGGGCAATGTTCTCAATATTTTGTTTCCATTTCCTTTCAATATTGGAGAGTATTTAAAGTCAACCAAACAGCCATCACTCTGACCTCGTTTGAATGCTTCTCGTGTTTCCTGTCTCAATTAAAACTTTAATTTGATTCACACCGAAAGGGCTCAATTTTGAATTCTCGGATCCTTGTTCCACACACACACCTGATTCACCGGTGGTATTGAATTTCGTATCGCAGGGAAGCAATCAGAAACCTTGACTTCCGCTTGTAAGGTAACGAATTTTCTCGTTTCTAAAACAAAACCACACACATTCAGGTTCAAAACCACCGTCGAAGGGAGGAGGACACACCTTTTGTTCCAACGAAGCTCGATTTGGGCGGCATGAGGGTAAAAGTTTTCTTTCGATTCTTGGGAGAAACTTGTGTCTATGTCGAGGTCCTTGCGCTGCAATGAACCGTCGTAACAAGAGACGACGCGCTACTTCTTCAAGGACCTTCCAATGGCCCTGTTCCCCAGGAGCACTAGTTTCGTTCGAGTCGTTTTATCGATAAGAGACGATGGTGATGACGATGATTTACACGAACTGCGGGCAGGTCGCATACATAAATTAACCTCGAACTGGGGCGATGTTAATCCTGAGACACACATTTGAAAAGAAGGACACACACATTGGTGTCAGTCAGGCGCGAGGACGATCACGCTCGTTGGGGTTGTTCTTTGCCTTGCCATTGAATACCTGAAACGCGAAGCACGTGTGTCCCGCTGTGGAGTCACTAAAACCCACCCACGCACACGAATCCCACCCGAGGTCCCCTGACGAAGTAGTGTGGCGTTAATTTATGTAGCTGCTGCTGCTATTGTTGTTGTTCGTCCTGTTTCCTTTTCACACGGCAAATGTGCGAAACGTGACCGAACGTGATATTAAAGTCTCTGTGAGGAAGGTAAAGGAGCTCAGCGGGGCACGGCGAAACTATCCTAAAGGTGTCCTGCGTGTTCGTCTGCGTGTGTGTGATGAATGAAAGTTCAAAGGGATCTCTGGTGGGGGGAATCAATTTTTATGAGATTATCGAATGGTGTCGTTTTGCAGATAAAGTAGATGTCTTGGAATCCAATCTGTCTTTGAAGGTCGTTAAAAGGTTGATGGGTAGGGTGAGTCGTGTTAGGGAGAGTAACAGGCTTCTTTTTGGCTGGAGGAGGATTGATTATTTTAGGTGTGCGTAAGCGTTAAATATAAATTTCATTGTTGTTGTCCTCTTTTACGGGGCTTTTAACTGAGTGACCTTGATCGGTAGACTTGTTTTAGGCGCCGTAGATAACTTTTCATGTTGTTGTCTATCGTAAAGGGCGTGGTTGGTTTTTAATCCAAAATGGGAGCGTTGGGTTCTAGAAGTTTAGCGTCTAGACAGGGAAACTTTTGTTTTTTTTTTTTTGCACCTTTATTCAGTTGATTAGTTAGGGATGTTTTGTAGGTACAACCATTTTGTCGATAGGGCGAGGAAAGTGGTTTCAAGAGTGTGTTCATGTCCTCATCTTTAGCCAGGTTCATTTTCACTGCTGGTCGTTCTTGTGGAAATTTTTTTTTTAAAACCCTTTAGTCCTAAGCTCTTGTTGATGTCAGTTAGTTTCGAAGCCAGCAATATGCCGATTTTTTTCGGTTTCACACTCAAGTGCACTTGTTTCTTTTGGAGTCAAAATTATTCTTTTATTTCCTGAAAATTAGAAACATAATTCAACATATTATTTATTGAATATTAAGTTAAGGAAAATGAAATCCATTATCTTAAAGCGAACTTCAAGACATCTATTTAACATGTTACGAGTTCTCTAATTCGGATGAAGTCCAGCAGCAGGGACGACAGCTTTTGTAAGGGAGGCTTAATGACGGCAAACTCATTAAGCCTGGTTTACAGAAGCCGTCATTGGCTGGTCATTAGCTGGCTGGCAGAGAGTTGAGTCACTCGTTTTTCTAGGCCTCTTATCGAGCAATTTTTTTTCTATCGGAAACATGGTATCATGTCCAGAATATCCGCAAACAGCTGTTTTTGGCAGGCAGAAAATTATCTCCTACGACGAGATTCTTAGGTCGAAGTTAAATGATCGCAGGCAAAGGACTAAGGCCCGGTGCACAAGCGATTTTTTACGCTCGGTCCTGCTGCGATGCCACCATATTTATCATATTTCCTAAAATTTTTCGATTTGATTAATAAATAATTCTACACGGAATCGGCGTGAAAATGACGCTTGTGTGCACCGCTGCATAGCAACCCATGTATTCACAGCAGGGTGGGCTCCCTTCTCAAATTTTCGCTTGGGAGTATTTGAGAGGTCTGGAGGGGGGAGTATTTTGCTCTCGAAGGGAGTACGCACAACAGCAAAACTAGTTTAATAACATTACATGAACGCTTCGTTTATCATAATATTTGTGCAATCTATCACATTTGCAATAAAAATAAAATCAATTCCAATGAATAAATTCAATAAATTGATAAATAGAATTTAATACAATACAATTTAAAAAAAAGATGAAATAGTTTCAAAATGATATCGTTTATAATAATTATTTAACAAGTCTTTTGAAGGTGCCCATTGCGAAGCGTGTTGGTTTCTTAAAAGAGATTTTGTCATTAAAATGACATTCACTGTCGGAACGGCTAAATTCCTAATTTTAGTCGTAATCAAAACGAGTTGGAAAAAGAAAGCGCTCAGCATGTGAGGTTTTAGAATTATGGACATAGGCTCACCAAGACCATTTTTTGCGCGAATACATTACACCAAAACTTTTTCAAACTGCATTCCCTGTTAAACGAATAACTATTAAGTAAAAACCTCAATTCCTCATCCAGCTTCTCAACCTTATCATCAGTTATGAAATTTGGAAACATCTTTATGAGCGGAACCAGAGAGTCATGTTTGGTTTTTTGGTCTATAATGTTTATTGCATTCAAGACTGCGTCGTTGACGTACATCATTCAAGTCAAAAAAATGAATGAATGAATTCAAAGGGGAAGTACGGGAGTACAATGAGCATGAGGAGAGTACAAATACTTCCTTAGTAGTAATCTCAGCAGCCCTGATTCACAGCCTTAGAGCGGTTTTATGACGCGGCGGTGCCGCTGCGGTGTCGCTGAAACTTGCGAGCATTTTTTCACGCAAACATGACGCCTGATGCCGCCGAATCAAAAAACACTGCTCAATTGATTTGTGTGTATCGAATGATGTAAAAGAGGGCCCTACAGCGTCACCGCAGCGTCAAAAAAACCACTCGTGTGCACCGAGGCTAAGTGACCTGAAATTATAAACTAATAGACGAACCTGTCTATTGACTAATTCAGTTGACTTTAATTCAAAAATATTAAAAGTGACTATAGTTTTGAAGTCAAAGTCGTAAGACTAAGCGATCATTTTTATTCAAAGGATTTAGTCAGTTGCCTGCGACTTAACTGATTCCATTCACCATATGACAATCTCACCACTCGGGTATACTGTCAACAATTGGAAAGAAATCAATCGCCTAAAATCGGCTGGCTTTAGGATACAAATAGGAGAAGAATTACGTTCCTTCAGGACGTGTGAATATGCCTTTCATATTGGATGGTACACTTGAGAAAGGACATGGGATATATTTAGTGGAAGTTCATCATTTATCATTCAACAATTAAATTGGTGGTAATCCGTTCCCACCAGCTTCGGTAATCCGTTTCCACCAGCTTCAAATGTTACATTGTGTAACACTCAGCACCTATTCATCAGCACGTGTTTATCAAGAAACCACCAACGGTCAACCACAAATGCAATCAAGTCTGAACAATATCTCAATTAAATGGTCCGTATTTGCAATGTTGCCACCTTAACCACACTAATAGCAACCAAAATGTATTGAAATTATTGACAGAACCCAATCAGCAAAATTTAGTTATATTTAATTTATTAATATCAAATGACTGAGGAGTTTCAAAGCAACTGAGTAAACTTAACATGCAGGCAAAAGTATTCGTATTGGTTCTCTCATTGTTTATTTTTGACTGATTTGTTATTTGGGTTTTTTTTTTTTTTTTTTATTTTCCCAAATTGTTTATTTTCTGTCTTAGTTTTTGACATTTCATAAAGGTATTACATGTTTAGGGAATGTATTTGGATATGGTATGGATATTAATTTAAAATCAGCAAACCAAACTTTACGTTTTAAATCAAAAACATTTCATATCGCACTTTTGTCTTTATTAACTACTGCGGACTCACATTTTTCTCCCTAGTTTTGCTTTTGGAGAAAGAATAAAAATGTGAATTTCTGTTTTCCAGTGGATCTAATTTTTGTCCAGTGACTTCTACAGATGTACCATTTTTTTTTTATTGCAACGTCGAATACATATTTGATGAGATATGCAAATCTCCACTTCCACTTTAGTTTCAAAGACGTGCCAAAGGCTTAATTTTTCAATTTTGAAGATTAACATATTTTCTTTATCATTCTTGTTGCTATCGATTAAATTTTCACTTCATGCTTGCATGCTTTTTAGAAATCTACCACTCTCTTCGAAGTCTGCATTAGGATTCTATGAACTCTACCAAACTCTATTTCCAATTTAAATTTCCAATCAACAGGTTTAGTCTTTAGTTTTTGAAGATTTTGTTATCGATTAAAGTTTTCTCATATCCAAGCAACTAGATTATTATCATCGAAACGCCGATCACATAGACCAGTATTGATCCATCGTATTACTACCGTCACAGAATTTAAGTAATGAAACGTTTTGTTACCCCTGGATGAGACAGAAGGCTTTGGATACAAACGCGAAACTTACTAAATAATTTGATTTAATGCTAGCTACTTCGTTCAACGACTTAATGAAGTAGCTTTCTACCGGTATAGTCTTTGCTAGCGTGCGTAGCACACATGCTCCAGTGTTTTGCTAGCCGAAGACTCCCAGCAATTTCTGAAGGTATACGATGAGGTTAGATGAAGCTTAAGGGCATGACACCTCAGTAAACAGCCATCCGTATAAACACCTACCAATAGGCTACAATTTTGCATGGGTACCTTCAAATTTTTTTCCGTCCTACCCCGGTTATATTTCGGTCTTGGTTAGCCGACAAGGAGTGGCCTGGTTCCACCTTCTTTGAAGAGTTTGGCATTGAAATCACTGAAAATGTCGAGGTATACGCGAACTCCGATGGATTAAGCACCCCTCGCTAGCGCATCAGCTATTTCATTACCTTCTATCCCTTGACGTCCCGGTACCCAACATAAATTAACCGAAAACCGGCTAGAAAGTTGTTGAACTGCTTTTAAACAACTGCAAACCGTCCTAGATTTTTTCGTTGTATTATCGAGCGACTTAAGGGCTGCCTGACTATCTACAAAGATGCTGACCGCTGTGTTCCTGGGAGAAATATTAGAGTCGCTCGCGATGATCTTTACCTCTTTTTGAATGAGAAAACAACATCCTGAAATAGGCTGCGATTGCCTAGAAGTTTATAGCTTTTATGCCGAGTATGAGTCCGAATTTAAAAACTCCTGCGCCTACACCCTTAGATTCTTTCTAACCATCTGCGTAGAAATGCAGTTGGCCATATTGGACTCCGCTCTGTCCATTGGCTTCTTGCTGAAATAATCAAAGAAAAATTCCGATCAAATAAGATCATGATTGGTATTGATATTGCTAATGTCTAGAACTTTACTGTGCCCAAAGGGTTTGAGCTTGAAACAGTTAGCCTCTTTTAGCCTCGGAGCCGACTTGAAGGCGACACCCTTAGCAAAAAGATCAATTGACAGAAGATTCAGGATCACATTAAGTAATGAGACTGCTGCTGTTTTTAAAGCCCCCGTGATTTCAATGCACATCTGGCTTTGTACCCTTTTCAAGTACAGAGGAGTTGATTTATTTTTCATAGCGGTCCACCATACCACTACTCCATACAATAAGATCGGTCTTACTATAGAAGTGTAGATCCAATGGGGCACATTTGGTTGTGGACCCCGCTTTGATCCGAACATTCTTTTGCATGTATAGAAGGCGATTTGCGCCTTTTGAATGCGTTCTTGGACTTTGAGATTCCAGATCAGCTTTTTATCCATCATGACGCCAAGGAATTTGGCATGATCCGCTACTTGCACTAATGTATCACCTAAGTACTATGTCCCTAAATGCCGGAATTCTATGTTTCTTGGAAAATATAACGAGTTGTATTTTTTTCGCATTCACTTCAAGTTCTCACTGTGATGCCCACTTTTTTAGAGAGCTGAGTGCCCCTTCCGTCAGCTCACTCAAAAATTTTTCTGGTACTAGCAGGACGTAATCGTCCGCGTGTGCTACTGTCTCAGACAAAGATGGCTTTTAAACATGTTTTTACTTTGCTAGTCGTTGTAAACATTTGAAAAGCGACTCTTCTCGACAGTACTGGGCTATTTGTCTTGATTTCATTACCTACATTTGTCGACTTCTTTTTTTGGTTTCGATTCCAAAGCGTTGAAAATATCAGCGTTGACGGAAGTTATTCTTATAAAGTAAAGAAATAAAGTTCGGAATAATATATTAATCAAATTTAATTTTATTTAATACACACCTTATCCTACATCTTTTATTAAGTCTTCGACTTCTTTATTATTAGTATTAGAGTATTAGAGCAGGGCTCACAGCAAATTTTGGGCGTGGAAGGATAACCAAAAATGACATATACCAACGTGAAAGTCTTCGACATACGATATCAAATCCTTTCAAGTCTCGCAGTGATTTGTCTGCCGAAAACGTAAACTATTTTTTTTTTTTCATTTCTCATGTTTTCATAATTCTTCTTCCTAGTGTACAACATTTTTTTAATTTTTAAGTGGACTATTATAAAGCAGATACCATCCACTACGGAAACAAGAACAACAGTCAATTAAAAACTGTAAAACCCGTAGCAGCACATGTGGTTAACGAATCTGCATTAATTTAATTGCTGACCTTTTATCAGTCTTTGCACGGAGTGTGGCTTCCTCTCGGCTATTTCATTTTTTAATTTACTTTATTTTAAATCATTTCCCATTTCTTCTCGAAATTGTGCAATTTTATTTTGCTTTAAGCTTCATTTAATTAAAAAACAATGCCGAGAGCTTGTTAGCTTAATCTGGTTCATTTGCAGTATGATAAAAGTATGACGAGGACTACCACTCAGCCTTGGAAAGATTAGTTGGTGTTTCTTATGTGTGATTTATTCGATATTTACAACCGAAAGAACTAATTTTGTGGAAATTCGTGAGATTTGATCGATCAGGTTTACATTCTTAAAAACAAATGTTGCAAGCAACACAACAGTTTTACCATCGTATCATCATCAATTGAATTCAAAATAAAAAAAACTGGTCAAGTGTGAGTTTTACTCACCCGCCGAGGGTTTCGTTCGCAAACAGATTAGTAGTTTAGACTTAATATAAGTCTAAGAAATCAACAAACTAAAATAGTCAAATCAAATTAAACTCAATTCACTGTTCAATCACTAAAATTCTTTCATTTCAAACGAAACTGAACAAAAGAAAATCCTTTCCCATTTGCTGATCGCGCCAGCCGTGTGAAAATTGCTTTGGTGCATTTAGGGGATGAAATGCCGCAAGCGACACTGAGACTGCCGTCAGTTCATCGTTTTTTGCGATAACTGATTCGATTTAAATCGTTAATATCTCGAAAAATTGTATGAAAATAATTTTTTTTACATAATATTTTATTGTTCTTTCACTGAGATTTACAAAATGGCGTTTTCGGATCTTCAAAATTCGAATGTTGTTGTTTTTTGGTTTTTGGCCAATATCTCGAAAACTATTAAAGCCAGAGTGCTCAAACCAATTTTAACACAAAGATTACATCAAGATCTACATTCTAGATTTTTTCCAGATTTTTAGACCAACGGGTGTGGAAATGCGAGGGGGGGGGGACGCCTTTTTTTCGACTTTGAAGCTTAATACCTCGAAAACTTAACTTCCAAATGAAAAGTTCAAAATGAAAACTCTATTTCATTTTGCAAGACCTATCCGATGGTACCTCACTTAATATATTGCCGTGAATTTTTTTTCAAAAAAAGTTAGTAATTAATTTATTTTAGTACAAATAAAAAATCACACACGTTTTTGGGATAATTTTGGGCTATTGCGATGAGTTGCCCCATAACTCCAATTTTTTTCAGATTTTTTGGTCAAATATTGTAGAAAGTAAGGTGGGGGACACGGTACACAAGTCAGTTTTCGGCAATTTGTTGGCTAATAACTCCTTACTAATAAGAGTGAGATGATTACTATAGTACAACTTTTTGATCTACCTATCATCTTCTTTCCAACGATACCCATATCAAGGAACTAGTAAAAGAAATTTATTTTTCAAATTTAGTATTGGTACTAAGCTTTTCGCTAGTATAAAATTTTCTTAAAATTTTTTTCCTGAACTTTCGTTGGGCAAGTGAAATACGTCTTTTAGCGAAGTTTTATTTCTAATTTCTTAGTGGTTCGCCAATTACCGAGGTTATGGCCTAATGACAGACAGACAGACATTTTCATAATCAGGGCACCGCCCCCTTTCCAATGACACCCATATCGACCATCAAAGTGAGTAAACGTTTTTTCGAGCGTTAGTATTAGTACTAACTTTTTCTTTAATCTGCGACTAATTCCAAAAAGGGTGCATGATTTATTTTTGGGTTGCCTAGATACACCTTCAGTCCAAATTTCATCCCTTAACTACAAAGAACTTATAAGTTATAGTCAAATATGTAAAAGGCGACAGACAGACAGACAGACAGACAGACAGACAGACAGACAGACAGACAGACACCGAAGTGATTCCATAAGGGTTTCGTTATTCCTTTGGAACGAAACCCTAAAAATGTGTGATGGCGTGGTAATTTGATTGATGATCTCAAATCGACAAGAACTTGGCCTCAACAAGTCTCATATTTATTTTCTCGTTAATTGAGCTTCAGTTTTAGTTCAATTGGACATTTCCTTTCAATTATCAAATTTCAGAAACTTGTTTGGAGCCAAAAACGATATTCCTTGCTGTCTGCAGCTGTGAGCTGATGTTTCATTTACTTGTGATTCCTAATTGTAACTACAAATTGTGTAGTCTTATTCCAACCAGCTGCGTCAAAAGCTGTCTGCAGACAAAAAGGATTTCTAATCCACTCGTGCGTGCTGCTCCTGCGATTGAATGATTGTTACCATTTCTCCGCTTGTTCAATCAATTGAGTGAATTTCAATTCAGCTGCTACAGCTTATGATTGTTGCTCAGTTCTCCGACAACCATCGTTAGCAGTACCGACAATCCATTGTGCAGTCAAAGAATCCTGTTTTCCTTCACATACCAAGCAAATCCTTTTACGTAACATTAACTCCAAAAGAGTCGCCTTGTGTCCTGGTCACGTGCCAGCTGATTGGTTCCCAATAATGCGCTACAAAAAGTGCATTACAACTCAACTGCTGCATTAAGGAAAATTGAAATTGAAGTTCTTCGTTCTCGACTGCAACCAACTCTCCGCCAACTTTATCCGCTGAAAGCAGGTTAGCTCAGCAATTCTCGACTACAGTTCGGGATTCGAAGGGGATTCCTTGTCGTAATCGCATGTGTGCTTTCTTCAAATCGTCGTCGTCCTTTGCTCTTTTTTTCTTAAATCGTTAAATCTTTTTCTTTAAAAGGGAAAAGTCCACTTCCAGATACACTATCCTCCTTTTCCGTCCACCGACCGACTGCCGGCACGAACTGAAAATATTGGATGCTTACCAAGGATCCTTTCGTCAAATATTTGCTCTGTATTAACAAAAAGAGAGAAAAACTGAAGGACTTACTGCCAGAATTGAAATTGGATACACGCACACATGTACACAAAGGGATCTTTGGCATGCTCAGTATGGAGTCGGCCTTGTCTCTCGCTCCTCGATGACATACGGGCAAGAGAAGTGTGGTATACCACGTCATTATTAAAATCAGCAGGATTTTTCATTTCACAGCCTCCCCCTGCTGCTCCTTGCTGGTCCTTGGAAACTGTGCTAAGAGAAAATTATTAAAATTTGCATTTTCTGTTTTTTATTTTTATGAAATTCGAGAAATGGACAGCAGCGTTTGTGTCTCTCTGTATGTGTGAGGAATGCAACCGTCGCGTGAAATATCAAACTGACAGATACATTCCGAAGAAGGATATGAATGGACTCGTTGATGCTTTGCCAATGCTTCTTCTTTTGATTTTATGTTTTCGATAATTCGAAGAATTTCGATTGAACGTACGATTTATGGAGGAGAAATCGAACGTCGGATTTTCTTCTTTTTTGATTTATCAATTTTATGAAAACGATTCCGTTCTGGACGGAAGCTAATCCTGCTTTATTTTTTGTCATAAATATCAACTTCTCGTTGATCAAAGAGTTTGTGAGTGATAGTGTGTTTTTGATTGGTTTGCTTTTTTATTTTCCTCGAGTTATTTGCATCGAAACTTTAGTTTCTAGTTTCATTTCTTCGTATATTGAATGTGAAGCAGACTTTATTTGGTTTTTATCAACTCTCTCAAGTGATTCTGATTCAATCGGGAGCTCCATTTAGTTTGGCATTGAAGAGATGAATTTTTGATTTGAAATCTTTGAAAGAGTTTAGAGGAAAAACTTCGTCGGGATTGGTAGTTTTAAATCTCATGTTTTATGGTTTGCTTCATAAAAAGGTCTTGTTATTGATCGGGTACTCTTTTTTTTTTTTAGACTTTTGCTACTAAAAAAAGAGTACTTCGTGCTAAGGATATCTAAAAATGGTTACCTTTTCAGTGGCAAATCGCAGGATGCATTTCACTTTCTTGCGTCTCTTAAATAATGAAAATGAAAATTTATGAAAATTGAACTACGTTCAAATTGTTCTGAGCCGTTCGGAAATGACTTTAAGCGGTAGGTCCCCTCGACATGTGTCACAAATTATAGCGCGTACAACACAGTGGAGGCGCAACCCTATGCAAGTTTGATTGCTAAGTTGAGGATAATTACTTATGAGGATAGGGTACATTGATGAGCTCAAACTCTGGCGCACTTTGTCTCTTTTGTCTGTATGTTGACTAGTGGTCGCTAGTTTACGCTGACTGTTACTTTTCTGTTTTCCATTGTCATCTTATACTACATATCCTTGTTGCAGCTACTCCTTCGTTCTTAGAAAATTGAAAAAGAAAGTTTCTAAGAAACTCCCAAACTCACCAAATTTTATTCTATCTACAGTGGCTTGCAAAAATGTATACATACTCGGCGGTCGTATGTATACTTCCCTGGCTGCTGGCATAATACAGCTGACTTCATCGGAATATAAGTGGTCAAAGTGCAGCTAAGCGACTAGTTAAAATTACAGCAATGCACGGGTTTTTGGCCAATGTTTACTTACTGACTCATAAATCGTTAAGCCAAGTACATTTCTTTTAATTTTTGAAATAAACTCTTGGATTGTAAAAACAACACATCTCATAGGACATCTTCAAGCAACCGCAGGAGTGGCTGAAGAGTGCCGCAAAATGCCGAATATTAGACACGGGTGCAGAAAGGGTGTGTATATTATTAAAAAGCTTTATTCATGATCCTATAATTCTGGACCTTCAATATCGAAATCCAAACTTACGACTGCTGCAGCATTTCTCAGCTTCTTGTTCAGTGGGCTGTCTAGTGGTTTGTTCTTAAATCATAGGTTACTTTGGCACTGACACTGATGTTTCCCGCTCAAAATTTTAACAAAAAGTCAGTACCATACTTTTGCTAAATGAGCTGCTTTACGATTCAACAATATTGGGAAATATTGATTGCTGTTTATTCCAAATAAGGGGGTTTTGGGCGATGTCGTTTGTCCGCTTCAGAACTGTGATCCAACCCCTATCGACTTTTTTTTATGGGAAAGAGAGTACAGAAGTCAAATCAAATCAAATCAGTATTTATTGAGTCTTAATACAAATTTAGGACATATGCAGTGGCGTGCAAAAATGGATACATGATTTTTGTGTTATTTGTTTCTTTATTTTATCACCAAAAAAATGAAGTACAAACGATTTTGATCGCATTTATAGAACGGTGGAAAACTACAAAAATTCATCTTGACCCCAATGTATCCATTTTTGCACGTTTAGAAAAATATCTATTTTGATGTGCGGGAAGAGTAAGATAACTTTGGCGCCAAAAAGTGATGATGGTTTTTTATAGAGCGTCCAAAAATGAACAATTTTTGTTTTGGGCGGGGGGTCTATCTCACCCCGCTTAGGAGGTAGGGGCAATTTAAAATCAAATCAAACAACATGGAAAAAAAATCATTAAAAAACAATGGCAACACCTACAATAAAGTACTATACCAACTTAGAAAGAGGGAAGCTTGTTCTTTAATAGTACATTAAAGTTAGATTGTTCATGTCCATAGTTTGTGAAAAATTCACATACAAACTCAAAATTTTAATAAGCAATAATAGAAAAAAAAGTGTAAATAATTTTTTTTTCATAACTGTAAGTCGCAGTGCTGAATTAGGACCTTGCCTTTAATGCTCACGTTTATTCTGAGTTGAACACAAAAAACAGAATGGTTCTTTGTCTTCTAGTTCAAAAGAAAACTAGAATGGACCAACCACTTTTTTAAAGAAAATTTAAGTTACTATTACTGCCAGCAAGTGCCTTTGTGCATAAGTCCTTTAGTCTTGCCTTAGGCTTTACCTAGTTTTTTTTTTCCTTGCAGGCTTTATTCTGCTAAAAAGAATTTCATCTATGCGCCATCCATCTCTTTCGACACTTGCTTCTTGTTTGTCTGGTTGCAGTAGTCTTGTTTTTTGTCCAAATCAAATTCGCAATAGCGAATGCCATTCGTTGCCTATACTTGAATACTAGCCTTCTTCTCCTAAACTCAGTATTTTTGATTGAGTTTTTTTATAGCATTTATGGGTTTTGAAGAGATGAATTAACCAAGTTGCATAGATTTTTTTAAATTGCCGTCCAATCTTGCAGAGCCTTTAGAAATGCCTTTTCACTTAAACACGTAAAACGTTTTCTTGTTGCCGCTGTTTACTGAAACTATTCTGGTCTGTGTTGCGTTGGAAATTCGAAAAATATTTACGACGTTGGCTGATATGGTAGTGACTTTGATGGAAGACGGCGTTTGGGTTGGGCAGAGTATGTTTTCTTAGCTTCTTACCTGTACAGAAATAGAAAAATCAAATAGATCTGCTTTGCAATAAACTGTTCACTCCGATCGAAGTAATTTTGATTGACGAGGTTTCAGTATATAGCAATTCGCCTCTATTGTGCTGCTTTGATTCTTCTTTGAATTGAAAAACATTCATATATATACTTGTCACTGTATTATCATTTGTGGTAGACTACACGAAAGTTTTTTAAGGAAAATGTTACTGAGTTTTCTTAATTTTTTCCGGAGTTGAAGACTTTTGGCTCCTTTAAACAAGGAGAAACTAAACTATTTATCTACGTTATTTAGTGCCTTCAGTTTTGAAGTCTCTCTCATCCCTCACTGGTTTGACTTCTACGCCCCAAAGGCCCCCCACATCTCCCATTAAATTCTTAATTACCATTAAGCATTCGCTTTAATTCACTACCGCCCTCAGGCTCAGAGCCACCTCTCCACCTCCACCGCCACTACTCCTCCATTGCCATTAATATTCTCTCGAAATTAAATCAGCCGCCCATTTGATCCATAATCCATTAATTAAGTGAATTCATAAATTTCTCCCAAGAAACAGAGTGCTCTTGTTCTTGGACAATAACTGTCACTGAAAGGGAGCCCCTGAAAGCCTTCCCCGCCCACTCCCCCTCTCTGCCCTGAATTTATTCCTGAAATCAATCTGCCAAACAAATCAACCATTAGCCGAAAGTCAAAGTTAGTCAGTTTTCTTTTTTTTTCTTTTTTGCTGCTGTTGTCCTTTTTCTACGAAAAGTTTTCACTTTCCTCCCCAAAAAACTTTCACTTACGCGCGTAACTTCATCCCAACTAGGATGCGGATATCTGAACCTCCTTCCACCAGCGTCAGAGTCCATCCCCCTAAAAAGGGGGATCATCTAAAATATTAATTAAAATTAATTTCCATTGTTCGTCCTTTCGCGCGCTGGCCCTTCGAGAAATCTAACACCCATGTCGGTGGGCCGGGATGGACGTTTTTGCTTCAACCACATCAGCCAGGATAACGTGCCTGCGGGAACAGAAGGTTTCGAATAAATAGAGAGAAAGTTTTATCCTTTAATGTGATTAGTGGTTGTCTCTTCCAAAGGACTCCGTCTCTCACTCTCTCTATTTTTCTCTTATCGTCCTCCGCTAAGCTGAAGGGTAATCAAATTTTAAAATCAAATCTAATTACCAGCGAAGTAGTGACGACAGCATTCGGGAAGACCTCGTAAAAAAGGATAACGATTTGAATGGTTTAATTGTCCCTAAAATCGAAGAGAAAAGAAGGATAAATCAATCTGTGAGTGGGTTGGAAAGTCCTTTATCCCTTTTTGGCAGGTGTGTTCTTCAGACGAACACCGAAACACGTGCGCTGACCAAAGGACAGAGGCAAAGTTCTTCACAATTACCAGAAGGATATTTTTGTTTTTAATGAGCAATGTGATCGAGTTTCATCGAGCCCTTTGTTCGTTAAACAAACGTGTGGAGGAATCGATGAATTTAACGAACCTGTTGAAAATTCTATGAAATTTTAAATTAATTCATTGGAGGGGCAGTAACAAAAGTTAAGGCTCTTCAACCTTCTCACCACTGAAGACGGAATACGTATTTAAAAATTCTTCTAGTATGGAAATAAGCTTAATAGCACGAGTGTGAAGTTGCCCAAGGAAGTTTACGTGAAAGCAGCAGGCAATAGTGATGAAAGATCATCGGTCCGTAGACGGTGTTGGTGAAGTAAAAAAAATAGAAGTATACAAGGGCTAACAATTCCCATCAATTATGGAACAAAAAGTCATTCAAGTACCTGTTTCAGTTTGCTCATTCTGTCAGTCAGCAAACTCCAGTTTGCCAAGACATTGACAGTTCCAGTTGTCCAGTTTGCCAGACATTGTTGATGGTTTCAGGCTGTAGTTCGCGGAATTCTTAGGTGATATTGACCTAAAGTGCTTGAATCGTTTCTGGATTGTTGGCATAACATCAATTCTTTACGATTCCCACAAAAAAAAGTTCAAAGGGGTCAAATCGTAGCCGCGAGGTAGTTAATTGATGTTGTTAAGATGACAATAACCGTTCTGTTTGGGATACACAGCACTCATTTTGAAAAAATGTTGTTTACTAGAATAAAATGAAATGAAATAAAATAAAAATGTTTGCTCAACAAAATACAAGACAGGTTTTCAAAATGACTTAATTATTTATTCCTAAAACCGTTTATTCCTAAAACCCTAAGTTTTCTTCGTACAAGAGGCTTTTTAGAGCAAATAGCTCTGAAGGTGCCATGATAAGGCTTAAAATCATTCTGTTTATGCTCATTGATAATGTTGTTAGAAAGCAAAAATCAGATGATCCTTCAGGCAAAAAAATTCATTTTGTTAAAAATGGTTTTAAAAACTAGGCAAATATCAGGGTCGATCAAATTTAGAGGGGCAGATTGGGGCTGGATTTGTTTGTTATTGTCACTTCTTGACATCTTGCTCTATATGCTGATACCAAAAGAGCTACCGAATAACACCGAATACTATAACAAAAGGTCCATCAAAGGAAATTAAGAAAGAAAAAAAAATGTATATTTGTGATCATTTCAAATAAATTCAATATCTTTCACAATACAGCTCCAATAATCATAAAAAAAAGTTTTGTGATAAACTTAATACCTGCATCTTATAACTTAATAATAACAAAAAATAATGAAAAACAGGGGAAAAAAAATAACTTCATAATTTTGCAATGTGATTTTTCACACAGATCAAAAGACTCCCAATGCAAGCTTACCATCGATGACTTTCAACTGATGCCATGACAAAATGCGTGCATAGAAATGAAAAAAAATGTTAGCACATTGTTAGATGGCCATTTAACTATAGCCAGAAAACAAATTTTCTTTGTCAACTCAATATTTTGAAAAATAGATGTTTGAGCGGTTTTTCGAGGTAAATATCCCTATGTGAGACGTGGGCCAGATCTAAACCTGAACAAGCACATATCACAATTTTAACAAGATCGCCGTCATTTGACGTGATTTTATTAATGTGTTAGCTAAATCAAATAACATATTGTTCGCTATGCAAAATACAACTACGCCCAAATACAGTGTTGCATACTCAGCAGGGGAGTAAATAATACCACTTACAACTGGGTACAGCACATTATTAGCAACAGGAACATCAACATCAACGCTATACTAGGCAATGACAAAATCAATGTCAAAACCGCAAAAAGATTCCCGTAGGATGGGGCTCTTCACCTCTTATATGGTCCATCTTAGTAAATGAACTGATTCTCGTTTTGAACAACAACGAATTTTATGTCTAAGGTTATGCCGATATGGTGATCCTTATTAGAGGCGATTTCAAAGACATTATCTCAGAACTACTCCAAAGATCACTCAACCTGGTCAAGTCGCCTTCATTTATTGAACTTAATAAACCCAACCTTTTCGGTGAAGCGATAGAGTTCTTAAAAGAAGTGCCGAGAAGCTAAGTATCTAGGCATCATATAGATTATAATCTGCGTATTGCAATTGATCGGCCATCATATCTTATTTCCAGGTTCGAACTCATCAGAACGATAATCATGTTTTTTGTAGCTGTCTTCAGAACTTTTGGGTTCCATTTGTAATTGCATACCATTTTTTATGACATCTAGAAATTCTGCAACTCGTTTATCCGCCATTACAGAAAGGTGGTATTTTCTTCTGCTGGTGATAGTGTATGTTGTAGTTTGCCATGGCAAAACAATTTGTATGGTCAGCACGTTTAAAAGGCTTCATCTGCTCGTTTAAGACATAGCTAGGAAGAATAGTCCATATGATTCCGAGATATAAAAATCGGTAAAATAATTCACAAAATCAGCAGCCGTTCATGATGCAAATATTTGTATCATGCCATCCATCCATAGCCGATCTTTAGAACGAATTCGATTGATACTAATTTTTTTCCTTAGATCAAAGTCAAATATTTAAAATACAACTTTTAAACAAAAATTAATCAAACTAAAAAGCTTTTTTTTTGTTCATTTCAATATGAACTAAAAACCACACTCAGAACTCGGAAAAACAAGAGCTTTCTCATCCACTTTGAATATAGACCAGGACTGGGATGATAAAGCTGTTGTAGAAAGCAAACTTGGTCGTTGGAGAGATGGGTTTAGCATGCAACTGCCATCTGAGCAACCTTTTCTTTCACAAGAATCTTAATCCAAAATGTCTCTACCTCTCAAATCATTTAAAATAACGCCGTCCTTCCTCCCATTAGTACAATTGAAGGTTGAAAAACACTGCAAGAGTGAGGCAATTCTTGAGTACTGTGGACGATTTTATTGTTAGGCCTTGGCTCAAATATTTTCCACGAAGACGATATTTGTGTGAAAAAAATCGAAAACACAACGATTAATCCCTTCCATCGCTTTCCCTTTTCATTTCAGGTTGGTACGAGGACAACTGGTTCGAGCAGAATCTCGAGAATGAAGGCATCACATGTACGATAGATCAGATGCGTCTTGCCGCCGAAGGACACCTAACAACGGAGGCGCTTATGTGGAATCAGAACAATCAAACGACAATTTCCGGGATGACAGCCGAGGAATTTCGGTGCGACAATCCAAAATTCGATGGTTCACCATAAAATATTTATTTTCCCATCTTTTTTTAGACAACGACTGAACACCGCCCTTATTGAGGAGGGCTATGACATTCATCACGACCGCTATCCGGAGGGCTATCAAGAAGCACCACTGGCCTACGATGCAGTGTGGAGTGTTGCCTTAGCATTTAATAAAACAATGGAACGACTGAAAGAACGAAAAAAGTCCTTACGAGACTTCACATACACCGACAAGGAGATTGCCGATGAAATTTATGCCGCAATGAATTCCACACAGTTCCTGGGAGTGTCGGTAAGTGGAGGAGGGAGTGAGTGTGGTTTGTCCTTTCACCACATCACTCTGGCATTTGGTGTCACATTAAGGACACTTTTGAGTGCAAGGAAACAGATAAAACGCGCGGAGGAGCACATGTGGCGGTGGTGGTATCCTGATGCAACCGCAAAATGTCAACTTGATTTTTCTAGTTTTCTCCTCGAGCAATTACTTCCCTTGTCATCGTTCCTGGTCGTGGTCTTCACACACGAAGGACTCCTGAGGCAGTCATGTGCGATAGGAAGATGTTGCTCCTTTTTTTCTCCGAGATCCTTTGTTCCTGTGTGCTCCCTGTGAATGGTTTTACTGTCACATGGATAATAAACTATTCGTTCAAGGATATCAAAGCGCATTCTGTTTGTGTGTGCTTCTTTTTGGTCCTCTGTGCTCCGAGGTTTTCTGCTCTTTTAACGTATGAGGAGGATATCAGTGACATTTTACTTTTTCTCCTCTCTCTATCTCAGGGAATTTTCTTTTTTGGTCCCAACGTTGTTTGCTGTGTGCGAAGGCGGTACCTCGAGCTAGAAATTGTTTTCCTTCGTCTTCCTTGACTTTGAGGGAGAAAGTCGGGCGGTCTTCTCTGGCACTTTTTTTTCTGGGAGTTTCTTAATTAAAATTAACGACTTGGGCGTACAGAAGTTAGTTCAAAGGACCAAGACCAAGGGGGAATGAGTGAGTTGTGTTGTTGCTGTTCGGGCACAACGGTGGCAAGGGTGATGTCCTTTTCACTTTTAAGTCATTAATTATGTGTGTGGACTTTAATTGCAAGGCACAGTGTGGATGGCTTTGTTGTGTACATTTGCTTGACATTTGACAGGGAAGTTGTATGTTGAGAGAGTTCGTTTCTCTTTTTTTAATTTTTGTGTTTTCTGTTTACAGGTCATCTGTTGAGGCGTGAAGGACACTTGGGCTTTGAGAAGAGTCTCAGTTGGGATATGGTTACTGGTTATTTGTTACTAGGAAGGTAGAAGAGGACTTGACAAACGAAAAGTAGTAGTAGGAAGTAAAAGGACTCCTTCCTTTGACATTTTGTCTTGTGTCAATGCCCACTAACTGTTTATTCTTCGTCTCATTTGATGCGTAGGTCATTCCGGGTTGAGGGGTTTCTGTTTACTTTGGAAAGACGATTCGTGTGTTTATTAGCTTCCATTTTATTCGTTCAGCTGTTTTTTTGAACCGAATGCTAACTTTGAAAATCGTGGAATAAGCTTAAGTTTTGTCCAAGTATTCACGTCTTACGATCAAGGTTCATTTTCATTCTGTTTAGACTATAGCATATAAAGTCCAGTCAAGTTAGGTCCTCTGCGTCCAGCGTTCTTAGCTCGACATGTTACTCCTTTGTAGAGTTTATCTGAATTCCCTACGTTTGTTTGGATGGTATCAATTTTGGAATCAGATTAAAAGTGAGTAAAGTAGGTCTTATTTCCTATGAGACGAGTTCACAGTATTCCTGTATTTATTTTTACTCCAGTCCCCGTAGAGTTACATCAGTATCCTTAAGGTATAACCTAACCCGTCTTCAGCGAACGTTGCTCGCGGGATTTGATTAAAATTTGCTTTTGTTCCACCAACTCAAACATCTAAGCCCCTGTTTGTCGTTCATTGTTAAACTACTTTTTATCCCGCCGGTTCTAAGATAAGAAGTCGGTATTTGACTAGGCTTGCATTATCCCAAAAGGAAGAATTACCCGGCGAACTATTGAAGCCAGGTTATAGCTTCTATCTTTCCATTGCGATTGCTCTCCGGATGTTTGGCCTTACTAATTGTTTATATATTTAATTGCGTTGAGGTTAGGTTAGGTAAGGCGGTTGGCAGGGTATTTAATAATAAAGTAAAAACTCCTAACATAACATTTACAAGATCAATCACACGCTCAAACTTCTTAAGGATTCACTTATTATGGAGTCGAAGGTATTGGAATAGGAGGCAACGAAAGGGCAGACAGCACGCGAAGCTATTAAAATGTCTGTTTCATGAAAGCCCTCATTTGCATCAACAATATTAAAAAATGTTTTATATAACTCTAATACTTTCTTGAGAGCAAAAACAAAAAATTAGGACAGGTCTCTTATATTATGTTGTCAAATATCTCCCTTCTGCCTTTTTATCTTTTGAATTTTCCGGCTATGTACAAAGCCCTACAGAGCTTGTATCCAAACTAATCATGCATAGCGTCGTTTTGTAGGTTATGTCAAGACCTTTCAAATGATGTATTGCCAGATACGAGCTCTGTAGCATTTTGTCCACTATGCAGTTGTCACTAATTATTAGACATGGGCTGTCTTTAGTGCAATGGCCCCACGATAAAATTATTCTTCCAAAGCAAGACACCAACTTTGAAATCCCTTTTGGATACAATGCTTAATCCCAAAAATTTGTCTCTATTCCTTTAATTCAAAAAACAGAATCCTTAATCAAATTCAAAAATAACTGCTCAGCATAAGCCATTTGGGCTTAGTATCCCAGCGCTGTCTTTTATTGGGACAATTGGGACACTATTTTCAACCCTCTTGCTATGGAGCGCTAAATTTTAGTTCGCCGAATTGTCGTTTCGTTTCTCTGTTGACGATCTTTGCGTCTGCGAGATCTCGAGGGTGGACCATCTAGTGGTTTCTTTTCAAATCAGAGGTTATTTTGATACTGTCAGCTGTGTGGCAGCTGAAATTCAGTGTCGTACCTCTGCGAAACAAAAAAAATCGTGCTTGGCCTTCCCTCTAAAATTCAATGGTCTCTCCGTGAACTGTGGGCATCGATTTAGGGTAGGTTTATGCTGTTTGCATGTCTTCATTTTATTTTTTTCGAAGCTCCTTCAAAGTATTTGTCTGCTAGATGCAAGCCAAAACGAGACGTTTTAATAACACAATGATCAAATGGCTCTCAAGACTTTTTTTCAAATTCCGTGGCAAGTATACATCGCAAATAAACTGCAATTGTTTCTTTACAATTTGTGCGCGTAAACTGCGTATTTGAAGTAATGATAATCCTCAAGTGTGTGTTGAGACACCGTTTATATCCACTACAGCAACAGGGTTGTTGGAATAATTGGTCGGTACTTCTTTAAAAACGATGCTGGCCAGAACGTTACAGTTAATGGTGAGAGCTATGGAGCCATGATTACTGACTTTTTCGTTCATTAATTGAACAACCATGAAGTCCAGGAGCTGTGATTTTAACAAGACGGCGCAACATGTCACACAGCTCGTGTTGATTTATTAAAGAAAACATTTGGTAACCGCATAGTTTTACGTTACGGACCCATGAATTGGCCTCCAAGATCTGCGATTCAATGCCATTTGGCTACATTTTGTGGGGACATGCCTATGCCGATAAGCCCGTAACGATTGACCACTTGGAGAACAACAATCGGCACGTTATTGCTGATATACGACCACAAATGTTGGAAAAAGTCATCGAAAATTGGACCTCCAGATTAGACTACGTCCGAGCCATCCGTGGCGGTCAGAAATCATATTTAAATTATAATGCCAGAAAATTGTTTATCGAATAAAGCAAATTTCATGTAAATTTAAAAAAAAAATCATCTTTGTCTTATTCCTTTTCAAAGTTCTATACTTCTAAGAAAAACCCTATTGTCTACTGTATCTCTGGCCAGAGTACAACTTATCACGAACCAATGACCTTCTTAATAGGACTCGCACAGACATTGCTAAAATTATAGCGATTAGTACGGGTCATTGGCTGATAGGGGATCATGCAGCCAGACTAGGAATCCCTTATCGCACACACTGCCGAGCTGCAATAACGCGGCAGATCCAGAATCTCTGACACACCTCCTCTGCTTCTGTCCGGCGCTTGCCAGAGCAAGGTTACGGACTCTAGGTAAACCCTTCCCTGAATCTCTCGATCTTCTTTCGCGACACACACTTGTGAAAATCAAAGATTAAATAAACCAGAAGCAGAAGCCAAAGTCAAAATTATAACACGCACAATAAAGTGGGAGCGCGAAAAGCTAGGCTCTGGCCCTTCGTGGGCTGTTATGCCACTAATAATGATGGAATAAATCAGAATATTTAGTGAACTGATGCCCAGTTTCACAGTGAGAGCTTAAGCTGAAGTTTAACAAAACCTCAAAATCACAGATTAGACATAACGAGATATTCATCTCTCTCGTGTCTTTCCCCTAGATTTTTTTTGACATCGTTTTTTATAACATTTTTTTTTTGACAACGTCACTTCCTATTTGTGAACGTCATTCCCTATCGGTGTGAGCCCGCCAAAGCCCTTATTTTTTAAATATGACGCTTTGCATTTTTGTTTACACAGCAACGCATGGCAACGCACCTTATTTTTTTAAATTTATGACGTTATTTTCAATGCTAATTAAAAAAGAATTTTCCCCACGGAGAGATTCCACCACAAATGTTCGCAAAGCAATCTTATTAAGCTCCCTTTAGCTAGAAAAAAAGTCTAAAAAGTTACATCGCAGACAATATTGGAATCAATGGAAAATGTATTGAAATGCATGAGAGATAAAGATTAATATTTTAATAATAACAATCGTATTACTGAATACTACTGAGGAAAATATTATATTTCAAATTAATTTTTGCCATCATCATGCTCCTTTTATTTTGAATTTCATAAAAAAGCTGTATATTCTACAATTTTATTTGAGCACATATGTTCTCTATACTTTTTAAAACGACTCACTCTCTCTATACTTTTAAAACTAAAACTGGGGATGCATTTTACTAATACGGACATGCGATCATGAGAATACACTTTTTCGTGGCAATAATTGTTGAACCTAAGAAAGAATATAGTTGTTAACTTAAGTTATTTAATATAAGCTTTCATTTCTTATCCTATATATTCAGCAAATTTTGGGATTGCTGCCTGAGTAGTAACTAGTCGAACGCAAAGTACAAGCTGGCTTAGTTTTGTATTAATTAATGGCAACTTAATATATTAAGCAATTACAACTTAGAAAAACTCCTGCAAGTTTTCTTAAACGAATTTTTGAAGGAAACCGTTGCAGTTCTCTACTTGACTACAGATGTTTCACGTTGCTGAACTATGCTTAGGCAGTTTAACATTTCAAAAAATGCTTACACATTGAATGTTAATCTTTAACATTATCATAGACTCTCAAATACTAATAAATAATAAATATATAATATATTGTTTAAAAAATAAATAATAAATATATTGTTTAAAATAAACAATGAAGCCACTATTTTAACCTTAAATTTAGTTGTTGGTCAGACTATAATTTTATAAGAAAGAAAGAAAGAAAATTTATAAGATTTTTTAATAACATAGTCGACATAGGTTATCAAATCGTGGGGAAACCTTGAATTTTTTTGGCGGGATGTGGGCAAAACCCTGAATTTTTTGATACGAGAGTGGTGGAAGTCTTACGAGTTGCAAAAGTATGCGTGGATTTCTAAGGAAAAACCTATACACTCTCAATCGATAAGACATCGGTTCAGCTAAACGTCACAGCTCCTTGGTATCTGAGGGGCTTTCCAGACTGGAAAGTTGAATATCTCGTTATGTCTAATCTGTGCTCAAAATGGGTTTAAACGTTTTGTTAAAGTCGTTCGGTTGCACAGTGAAAAATAAACCTCCGGTTAGCTAAACGCAGTTTTAGAAGTCCTATATAAGCAATTGTAGGGTTTTAAAATGCCAAATTATGGCTTTTTGTTTAAAAGTTTGGAATATCGAGCAGACTAATGTTGAGGAGCCATAGTCACGAGCTATATAGCCCCATTGCTTTGTTAATTAGGAAATATTTCAATAGATTTTTTTGCTGAAAATATGTCTTAGCATGCTGCTGCTGTTCACTTAAACCTTCTGCCTCGAAAATACTTAAACCCTGCCAAACCTGCCATAAAACTGCAGCAATCGCTCTTGCGTCCGTAATAAAGTTTCATCCCCTGAACCGATGTTTTCTTTCCGACACACTGCTCCCTTCGTTACGGGGCATTTCCTACCTCAAGGCAAGCTAACATTTAACTAAGCCAACAAAGGAAACCTGTCCTTGGTATCCATCCACCACTGCATCCCCAGTGACTCATAAAAACTGACATTCATCAGTGTGGGCAAACTGCTGCAGCAAGCAAAACCACGGGCCAGGACCACAGGAGTGGTCCTCACACCACATCTCCCGTTCGCACGATGGCGCTTATTAACTCTGCAACGTGTTAATAATTCAGATCCTTTTTCGTGGTATGTGTGGCATAATGGGGTCATCTGGGAAAAAGGAGAACGAGAATCCTGCACACACACAAAAAAACAGAGAAAAGGACCCACAAAGGCCGACCACACAGAACTCCTTTCATCATGGTTCCCGTTTTCTCAGACACAATTCATGTCCTTTAACGATATTTACCTTCGGTGCAGCACGAACGGTCAGGACAATTGTAACTTTTCCATCCGTGAAATCGAATGAAAGAAGGACACGAACACGGACACACAGCGAATCATGTAGCAGCAGTTGTAGCGTGCAGCGAAGCACACACCTGGGAAATAGCTCAGAATAAAAACAAAAAAAAAAAGAAAAGGATTTCTCTCCCTCACTCTGAGATGCAAAGGAGTCTTCACACACACCCATCTGCAGCTCTTCGCTTTTCCTCGAGACGACGTGTCGCCACAAAACCGAGGACTTTTAAAATGTGTTAAACACGATTACATAGCCGCCGCATACCCGCATGCCCGCACGTATACGAAAAACAAAAAAACAGTTCAAACGAAAAAAAAAGGAAACTTTCGTGTTGTTTCATCCGGTTGGTCCTATTGGTCCTGCTGTGCATGCATCCGGACTTGTAGACTTGCACCTGCCACGCGACGAACTGGTCATGGTGCTCTCCCTTTGTGATGATGTCCAACTTTTGTTGAATGGCGATGGGAAAAGGATGCAAGTTTTCTTCTCAATCCATGTCGAAGAAACTTTGTCCTGCATCCGCCCCTGTGTGCGGGTGTGTGCCCCCAACCAGCCCCTTACAACTAATTTCCTGCTGTTCACAACACGTATTCCATTTTAACCCCACCACAGGACATGAATAGCGTGGGTCCGTAGGTCGTGGGTCGTTGAGCCACCTCCTGCTGCTCCTGATGATGGTGGCGTGTGTGTGTGTGTGTCTGAGTGTGTACATTTCAGTTAACTAAGATAAATATTTTCATAAAGGATAATTTAGTGGGTTATTAACTGGGATTGGACTTGTTGTTGATTTTACTGAGCAGCGAAAGTGATTCTTTTTTTTTTCCCTTGCTGCTCTCTCTCCCTTTCATCTTTTCTTCTTGTTTCGCTATTCACCCAGCAGGCATGTCCTTGTTGAGTAAATTATAGCTCCGAGATTCGAGCAGGAGCAGTGGAAAAAAAAACTAAAAGAATAGAAAAAACATAACCAAGCGAAAGCGTCCGTGTGTTGTGTGAATGAGTATCCGGAAACTAAAGGGCGTGGCGTGGGTAATTTATTGTGAAAGTCTGTGGGAAAAAGTTTATCCTCGAGCGGAGTTGAGCATAAATTCAAATCAAACCACAGAAGCGCAGAAATTAATTGGAGTAAATACTCTTTCGTCGCAGGTACACGCCCAGCGGTTAATCATTGAAGTTTTTGATTATTTTTACTCTTGTTCCTGCCTCGACTCCTTCGTTTCGAGTTTTTTGCTTTATTTGCCTTCTTCGATTTTATTTCCACCCTTAAAGTTCTAGCCTTCACCAGCAGTTGTAATAGCTCATTCTCTATTTCACAGCTGTCTTTGAAAAATCAGCCTCGTGCCATGAGGTTTCAGGTTTCCCTAACTTGCGTCGCAGTAGTAAAGTCATTTAACCTTTTACATTTTATCGCAAAGCTTAGCCTAATTAGTAGTGTACATGGGGATCAAATCTTTTTATTAACGAGCCGAACGAATAAAAATAAATTTCCAACTTGCACAGACATTTTTCCTTCTAGACGTTCCAATAAACGTTTTTAATAAATTGAATTTTGTTCGATGAGCAAAAAGCAAACTCAAAAACTACCTAAAATGTTAAATGTTAAAATGAGAAGAATTTTCATTTTTATAAATTGCACAGTTCAATATAATTGCAATTATTATAACCCTGTTAAACACAACAACATCCATTTTCTTTTCTGCCGGTTGTTGCACAGTTCTTTTTATTACAGAAAATCTTCGGGTTTTTTTTAACCTTCATCCATCCTTCGGACGTTACTTTTTAAATCAGAAGCAGTCTTTTTTTTCAAATCTCTTCAAAACTATGAGATATACAGTTTTGAAATTAAGGGACAAGTTTTTGTATGTTGTGGTACAATTTTTTTTTTTAAATCGATCGCTAGGTTCGTTGCAATAAAAGAGAGTCGCGTTGGTCAAAAATGAACTGAGGCACAGATAAAGGTTAAGAAATTTTAAATTTATTCCCGCTGTTCTAACCGTGAACAGTATGATCTGCTGCAGTTCAGCGCAATATGACTTTTCTTTCGACTTTTATAACTTTTTGCAATTCTTTAGTTTCTACTCGATTGTGTTATACAAAGAGTGGTTTATTGAGACTTAGTTAAATTTAATCTGAAGTCAAATAAATTAAGACCCGGCGCTATTGACCATCCCCGTTGTGCCAGGCTGAAGAAAAGTCGTATTTTTATTTCGCAAACTGCCATTCTACCAATGAAGTTCACTAACGAAAATCAAAATGCAAACGATCTTTTGTGTCTAACGCACTAATGATGCACTACATTTGAGGGAAAATCTACACAAGGGTAGATAACAGAACTATAGCAATAGGTAGGTTATGTGGTGGGCTGCGCAAGGCAGCCAAGCACTTAGGCCAGATAAGGCTCATTGTGATACAAGTATAGCAATAACAACCGACAAAAACCTTTTTGCAAAGTCAGAGTACTCTAGAAGTTATCTATTAGCGGTTTCTAAAAAAAAAAAATAAAAAAAAAAAGGGAAGCGTAGATTTCTTCGTAAGGATGAGGTTATGGTTGAAACTCTTCATATTACATCGAAATTCGTTGACATACTTCGAATGTCATCGGTTTACAGTTCTCTTGGACTTACTCCGAATGACGTCTTTTCTCTAGTGCTTTCCTCAAATCTTTTAGTGGTTATCTTGAAATGTTCTGCTCTTACGAACATCGTTGGGAATTCCGTCTTAGTTCTTGGGTTTTTAAACTGTAGCCCATACTTTTGTGTCTGAAATTGGCTATAGCCTCGAATTCGTCGTTCTCTTATAAAAGTTT
Organism: Syritta pipiens; assembly: GCA_905187475.1. NCBI lineage: Eukaryota > Metazoa > Arthropoda > Insecta > Diptera > Syrphidae > Syritta > Syritta pipiens. The sequence continues at coordinate 11,410,300 of LR994573.1, forward strand.
TTGAGAAGTGAGTCAAGTTTTATGTCGGCAGTTTTAAAGCCAAGATTTGTAACTTAAAATTGTAATCTTCTTTGCATTATAGTCTGAGAGTGTCAATCCAGTGCTAAGGCTGGTTTTTTTTTTTAACGCAGATCGAAGCTACTACTGGCTTGTAGGAAGATTGGATTCAACAACGACGGAGCTAACCGTCCGTTTATTCGTAGCATTCGAGTGCTACGCTTCCTCCACAACGACTTACAGCCTACAGCCAATTTTTGGGCGCACAATAAAATTCAGGAAATCATTTCTTAGCCTCGCAACACGAAGGCAGTAAGGCCATCGAAGATGGAGACGAAAGACAGTCAAAACTCTCTTCTATAAATAATAATTAAACAAACAGATATACATTTAACCGATTTCTAAAGCTATATTTGCTCTCTAAGGATGGAAAATGCTTGGCCGGAGTCTCACAAAACATGCAGCTCACATCTTTTCTGGAGTCTTTGACAATGACAAGGGATGGTCATGATTCAGGTCCACCACTTTCCAGGCATTTCTCGAGACCTAGCAAATGTCAGTGTCGCAAATATGTTTCCAAAGGACTTCGAAAAAAAACGTTTTCGGAAAAAATCGAATAATGTGTTCTTTATGTTTTTTGGAGGCTTGAATAAATTTTCGTTGTCATCTCGGTTGATTATGAAGACTAAAAAAAATCAAAAAAATCAGATTCTAATTTGATAAACAAAGCGAAGCTAAAAAATATTCAACAGCAAGTGGGTAGTCTTGTGATCCTTCGTGTTACGAGGATCGATCGGCAAAAAACAAATTTTTAAACAAAAAAATCAGGCAGCACGACGATAAAAACTTCCCACAAAAAATATCGAAACTCCACGAATTACATAAGCAAACTTCTAAGTTTTCAATTCCGGCTTCAAAAAATTGTAACTCATTGATTTTTACTCATTACCATTACTTTAAGCCCAGAATATTCATCATCATTAGCGCAACAACCGGTGTCCGATCGCTTGCCGACGCCATCCAGTTGGGCACCCCAATGCTCGGGCGTCCTGATCTACGCCATCCTTCCAGCGTAAGCGCGGTGTGCGTCGCTGTCTTGTACCATGAATTGTACCGCAAAGGACTTTCCGAACAGGGTCCTCTTCGCTCATACGAGCTAGGCCCCAGCCCATCGAAGTCTACCGAGCTTTATTTTCGTTATAAAATCTGCTTCAAGGTAGATTTCATAGAACTCATGGTTGTACCGTCTCCGGAATTGTCCTTCCTCACGTATGGGGCCAACAATTCTCCGTAGAACTTTCCTCTCGAACGCTAAGATAATTTTTATCAAGTTCAAGTATGGACAGTAAGTGTAAGAAAATGGAATTAAGTGCGAATAATGACACCAGCAGATTGGCTTTCTCCTGCGGACCTTCGAATGCTTTGTCTCCTTTTTCTTTCCATCCATTTGCTCCTTTTTTCAACAGCATCCCCAACTAATCGCTTTCCATTTCTTTTTTTTCAGGGAGTAGTTGCATTCAGTTCACAAGGTGATCGTATAGCCTTAACCCAAATCGAGCAGATGATCAATGGAAAGTACGAGAAGCTTGGATATTATGACACTCAACTGGACAACCTAACGTGGCTAAACATGGAACGATGGGCTGGTGGCAAGGTAAGAATTTAATCCTCTTCACTTTTTTTTCTGTGTTTATTTTTCGGGATTATGACGGACGAAGAAAATTTAAATAAAATGGAAAATCCTTTAAGTCCTCATCTCGACAAAGAACCAAAAAAAAAAACGGAGACGAGAAGAAAATATTGGATCTTTCCTAAGTGGATTAGGGATTTCCGTTCGGTTTTCTCATTTTTTTTCTTATCTGAAGGGGTTTCGTTCTTCTAAGTGGTGGACCAATCCAATGGGAGGGTGTCGTATTTTCCTTTTTTTTCGAGAGTCACCAAAATAACAAACAGAAAAGAGAAAAAAAAAATTGATTTTGGAAACAAGATAACCCTAACCTATCCATACGAGGAGAGCAGACAGTAGGACCGACTCGGGTGTGTTCCTCCCCGAGCAAAGAAAAGGACGAACATGTTTTGATTGTGATGTTTGATCCTAAGTGTCCTCAACCACAAACCGTAAAAAAGGAAGACAAATTACAACGAGGCACACTTTCGCATAAGCAAACAACGGAATGAAAATGGATTTAAAAAAAATTAAACTGGGAAGGCTCCTTTGGAAGTGTGGGTGTTAGAAGATTGTGAAGGGATGTTTTCGGTTCTAGAGTGGGTGCGACTTTTTTTAATTTTCTTGAAAGCTGGTCGACGGAGATGAAGTCGGTAGGGAGTCTTTCAAAGACTCGTAAAAAAGATATTCAAGGCTTCGTCGAAGAATTCAACTTGTATCAGAGACTTTAATCTCCGTCGGTAGATTTAAAGCTCAAAAATCGTCAAAAATCTCTTTTTTGAAGTCTTCAAAGTTCCCGGCTAGATTTAACCCACAGTCTGCAGTTCGAATTTGGTTCTCAAATGGCTTTTTCTTGCATACGTAGTTGAGAGTTGAAAAAAAAATAACAGCCCATACAGGGTCAGAGCCTAGCTTTTTCGTGCATTCACTGTGTTGTGCGTGTAATAATTTGACACAAGTAAAGGGGATCCACAGTTTATCGCGGGTTCCGAAGGCTTTCCATGACAGGATTACTCCAGGACGATTGTCAGTCGTTCGCTGAAGGTGGGGCCGTGTAAAATTGTTTGTGTTGTTTTTTCCCCGAGCTGTATTTGAAACCCAAGTACTCTCGCTTAGTAGCCCGACGCGCGAACGATTAAGCTACGGCGCCCACCCAAATTCAATTACAGTTTACCTATTTCTAGCTAAGAAAATTTATTTGTTTCATTTAGTTGTTGATACTTGAAAACCTCCAATTGAGTTATGCGCAAACCTGATGTGATTGATGAGTGACAGAACAGTTTTCTTAAATAAAAAAAAAAAAACAAGGACTGTGGCTGTCTTTTTTCTCAGGCATACTTTTTGAAGGTGTCTTCAAGAACTTAGCATAATTTCGGGACTCAGATCTAAACCTCAATCGCAGTTGCAAGAGGTAAAGGAGAAACCGTCATGAGGTTTCTCCTTTACAAACATCGTTGTTAACAATTCAGCATCGGTCTATGACTTTCAAGTTCTAGCCCAAAACTTTACCTCTATTCGTGCTCCGATCGTGTCTTTCTCTGAAAAATTCCTCTGAAATAGATCGTCGATTTATTCCGTCGGTTCCATTTGCATCTTCCACCTTCATTCTTTAACAGTGTCGTTGAGATTTGAGAATTTCTATGGTTGAAAAGTTAAGATTCTGGATAAAAGTTTTGTATTTTGCTTCTCGCCTAGTACGGAATTTGCATTTTCTTTGTAACAACTTCATTTTTAAGGTCGCTTTTCGTTCTTAGAAAATTGGATTTAGTGTCTCATAGGAACTTAATAGGAGTTCTATGCTCAGATGTGACTCTTTTGAAGGTGTCGTTGTGAAGAAATGGTCTGAACTTCTGTATAAAAATCGAATTGGTAACGCTGCTCCGATGTTCTTTTCATTTAAGTGCTTTTGATTGTTAGAATGACTTTCCCGACGATCAGAGATGCAGTTGCTTGATGTTAGATTTGATTCAGTGACAAGGATTACCAGTTTTCTAGGGGAATGAGGAACACATGTCAGCTGGAACTTAGAATTAGGACCTAAGTTAAATGGAACATCTTCTGTCTGGCTACCTAACCTAGAATTAAACGCTTTGAATTTGAACCCACGGGTAGCCTTGATGAACGTGTTTTGTAAGAATAACAAATCTCAAATCTTTATCTCAGAAAATAATATTCATTTCGACCCTTACGCTCTTTTGCTATTTTTCGAATTTTTGATCCAATAATGCTCAGTTTCACAGTTTAACCTAATCTTTTGGTTTAAGAATGTTTCGGTTTCACACCGTCCGTTTAAATAAAAAGCAGAGTTTATCTCGATGTCTGAGTTAAACGACAGAATTTTCCCGTTTAAACTTCGGCATAAGTAAGCAGTACGTAGTCATGTCAGTCGCGGAAATTCGAACCACTTTTCAGATTAAATTCCTAGTTTTTTTCCAAGTCCCAAACTAATTTCATCTACTAGAACCAAAACATAATTAGCGGGGTTCACACCTGACTAAAAGTTTTACAATTTGCTTGACAACCAAATTTGCATTAGTGTTCACATTTAACTACTTGCTTGACAACTTCCGTTCAAAAAACTCTAGCCAAAATTGTTTTTTCTTCCTCAGCGACTCTAGCCAAAATTGTTTTTTCTTCCTCAGCGACATTTAACAACAAAAATTAAAAATACTATGAAGTTGGACGACAAATCTTCACACTCAACAAAAAAAGGGGCAAAAAGTTGAAAATATTGAACTTTCTGATTACAAGTCAGTTGTAGTTTCAAGCGTTCACATTGGAGCAATTTGCTCCAATTGCTTGAAAAGCGGAAGTTTATTTTTGACTGTGAAACCGAAAGGCTTCTACGAAAAGTTTAAACTTATTTTGAGGTTTTGTTCAGCTTGAACTCTCACTGTGAAACTGGGCATATATGAGCATAAAATAAATTGACATCCAGTCAGCCGATTACCGCTTTGTAACCTCTTCATATAACACCAAATGACGTGGAGCTTCTTGTTACAAATTAGTGAAACACGTCTATTGGAATTTCTGAATACTTCTGCTTCCTCTGCCCTACTCGAAATGTCACCTTTTTTTCTAGCCTTTTCGGCTCATTCTTCCGAATACCATTGACTTTCTACTTTAATATACGCTCCATAAGCTGTCAGTTTTCAATCCGCTAAAGAAAACCGAGTAATTTAGAGTAAGTACTCCAATTGCCATTGCGTTAAGTCCACTCCAATTTGTCCCAAATTCTGTCGGTCTATCGCTCGCAGTTTTCTGTCGCATTTGTTAAAAGCTTAAACGTACAAAAAAGCAAATGCCTGTCACATTTTTTCTACTTTTGCTGTCAACGGCATTGCTTTTCTACTATGAATTTTGTTCTTTCCCTCTGGATTGGACGGGCATTCCATAGTACCGAGATAGCTGCTAAACTTTTAAGTTTTTCTAAATCTTTTTACGACTCACAATGGATTTGTTTGGTAAATTTCTGGTTGAAAAGAAAACCCCACAATTAGGTGCCCATTTAGTCGTAGCACTTAAGTTGACTCTTTCTTTTTATGGACTTTCTTTAATTGGTTTTTGGAGTGGAAGTTCACTTCTGCAAGCGAAAATAAAAATTTCTGAATACGAGGTTTTTGTATTTGTTTGAACTTTTTTTGTCCTTTGAACTTAAATTGTTCATCAATTTCAAGACTGTCGGTTATATTTTTTGGTTTGTTTGGAAATAGAAATATTAGACATATTCTAGAATTCGTTTCTGACTTCTTTTGTTAGAGATTACACTTTTTTCGTAAGACCAAGTGTCTTGTAAACAGTTTTTGTCGTGGTGCTCTATAAATTTCTTTTGCTCTAAATTTTTGTTTTGTTTGTCTTGGAGTTTAGGCTTCTGATTCTAATGATTCCAACCTTCGGGTGAAATAATTGGCATATAAGAGCCGAGACAACACTTATTATTTCTGTTCCAAACGGAACGAACTGGAAGTTATAGTTTGAGCACATAGAATTCTAAATGCCGAGAGTTTTGGAATTTCGTTAGAAGGGTTCAGAATTTCTCGTCCAGTTCTTACGAAAGTTATTAAACATCTTAAAATGTTCATGAGAGAAACAAACAAACGAGCCTTTTCGTAATGGGATCTAAGCGATCGGCAAATCTTTTACCACTCATGCACAGTGTACGTAGCGGACGAGCGTAGCAGTGACGAGCTAAACGAGCCGGGGCTTGCTCCTAGCTTTCAAAAATAAGTTTTTGTTGTGCGTTCGCGATGCATCGTTTAGTAATTTTTAAGATTCCGTCTTAAAGGGGCAAACAGAATTCTTATAGAAAATCCTCGTTGCTTGTTGTCCTTTGTATTTTCAGTTTTAAGAGAAAATAGTGGCGTCTCATTCGTTGGGGTGTCCTTTTTAGTTAGATATTTTTGGAATTGAAAGTGTTTGATGGAGGAAATTGTAGTGTTCCTTGAATTTTCATTTAAAATGAGAATGGTTTTAGTGTTTGAATTCATATTTTGTAAAGAGTTTTTTCATTGTTGCATTGCATTTTTACAGTATGGACTGGTCCATGTGATCGGCATTTCGTCGCCATTCCCTACACTGCACTGCATTGCATTTACTGAGGTTATTGAAATGTATGGCTTCTACTTTCGACATATCAATGGGAATAGCAATAAACTAGTCGCACACGATGTTGCTAATCAGACTTTCCAGTGCTGCTTTTCACAAAACACTAGCGTTGAGGGGGTTATCTTCTAATGCCTCACAACGATCACATATTTTCCGGAAAAATAGTTGGCTGAGATCACAGAAACAGAGAGCTGGAAAAGCAGAATCATTCTTCCATTAAGGAAAATCGTTATCGAACTGGCTGCAGATGTGGAATTTGATGACGAAGGCGAAGGCGAAGGCTCTAAAAAAAGAGAAATATTTTTAGGAACTCTGTGGTAGAAGCAATGAATCGTTTTAGCGTCTGATTCTACCTTTTTTTTTTTTTTTTCAAAAACAAAGTGCGACTTTGTGTTGTGGAAAGCAAAAAAGGTGGAAACTTTTTATAGTCACACTCTGTGCATTTTCTGCGAAACGTTTTTTATCATGGCGGTCGATGGCTTCTGATTGTGATCTGTGAGTTAATAGACGGTCTAAGAATTATCTACTTAGTGGTAAAATCGTATGCCTTTGACAGGAATAAAAAATCTATTTTCCTTAGACGGATAAAGCTCAGAGTTGAGCTTAAATATATGGCTCCGCGACTGCAATAAATCCGACGACGACTTTATTTATTGGTGGAAATCTGCATTCCCAGTTTTAATAATTTTTACTATATGAATGTATTTTCTGTCTGCTTAGGGCGAAGATGTTCTTCAGCGATGGCCGTTGATTTTCAACATTCGCATCCTTTTAATTAAAGCCCTCACCTTCTTCGTCAGCCCCGATTAGAAAACAACCTTTGCTTCGTCATCATTCACCGTCGATTTTCGTCCTCGTTTACTCACATTAGTGTCAGTTTCACTTAAAAAAAAGGCCTCTATCAACTTGCCCTCGTCTGGCACCTCATTCGACCAAAAAAGTCTCAGACTTCCCTGACAATCTCCAGTTAACAAAAGGGACACACACACACACAGACAGACAAAGAATAAAAGGTCAAAACCATTAACATTCCGGATTGTAGCCTTTTTCAATTTTATCCTCTTTATCTCTCTCGGACCTCTGTCGCCCCCCAACCGGCCACCGGCAGACGGGGACTGACCCCCTTCGTAATTTCCTTAGAATAATATAATCCTCCTGAATAATATATCACAAGGATCAGAGAAGCGGTTCGTCTCTCCCTCGAAAAAAAAAATAAAGGAACCGCTTGTGATGTACGAGTGTTGCAAAGACTTAGATTAGGCACAATGGCCATTTATTAATTTGACAAGACTGAAAGGGATAATGCCTTGACGGAGTTCCCTCCGCTCACGATGAATTGTTTTGATCCTTTTTTTTTTTCGTTTGTCGTTTCTGTTTTGCTTGACATATGAGGTGTAATCCCGAAGAACGCTTTAATCGATTCAGGATCAAGTGAATTGAATATGTCGCCCTGACAGGAGACGTAAGTTGAGATAAATCCTTCAATCACCAGATGGTGCATGGTGCTTGGTCTTCTTCGTCCTTGTGTCGTGCAAGGAGTGCATGCAGAAGCTTCCATTAAATCTCTGTTGAGTGCAAAGGATTGGTGTGGTTGTTATTTTTTAGATTGATCTTAAAACAATTTTCTCTTTTTGTCCACAGGTGCCGCAGGATCGAACGATAGTGAGGAGGGTCCTGCGAACAGTTTCGCTGCCACTGTTCGTGTGCATGTGTACGATATCCAGCTGTGGGATTCTCGTAGCCTTAGCTCTAATCGTGTTCAATATTTGGAATAAGCATAGAAGGTGAGTATCCTCTTGATAGATTAGAGCCCTTTGTTCTCCCTGGCTCGCCTCTCATAAATTCCATGTCAAGTATTTAATCACTCGATTGTTCTAGTCTGGAAGTGCCAGTGTGTGTTCGGTGAATACGAAAGGAGGGCTCGTCGTCGTCGTTGTCTTCTCCCTCCATTTAAGGCAATTAGAACAAATTAATTGCACTCTTGATTGTCGCCTTTGGAGAGGTTGCTGCAGCAGAAGATGAAAAGGAGAAGAGAGTGTCACCTTGTCTTACAATGAATGGAACACAGGCTGTCGTCGTCGGTCACATGTGGATAACGCCCATCCCCCTCGGGGCGCCGCATTTATGTGGAGGGAGAAAAAATTCTGCAAGGACTCTTTTGAATTGAAATCAATTGTCCCGAGAATGGGCACTTAAGGCGGTTTCCTTTTTTTTTTTAACACTTTTTCGTTCGTTGGCTCCACTTGTGGGATTTTTCTTTTGACCGGAAATGGGTCGTTTTGAGGGGTGTGCTGGAGGTGGTAGACATTTGCACATTCTCGGGAGGCTTTGTGGACGATTCTTTTCTCGCATTGGAATTCAATTAGACAGACAAAACGTCTGTGGAGAGTGAAAAGGATGTGACTTAATTGAAGGAACGTGCCTTCGAGTGAATTTTTACAGATAACTTTGTAATTGAAGTGGGGGGAGTTCGGAAAGAGTCTTTCTGAACAATTTTCCTGTCTGACTTGAAACATCTGCTGCGTTTTATTTGAGCCTTTGGGTTTTTTATTGGCGTTGCCGTATCTGTAAAGATGATTTAACGTTTACCTGTCGGCATTTTTGAAAAAGAAATTGTATTTCTTTATTTTAAAATCCGTGGTCTTTCAATCCTTTTCATTCTTTCTTTTGTGGGAAAATGTTTTATATTTTTTCTAATTTCAAGACTTTGCTTAGTAAGATTATTTGTTTTTATGTTTTGCTTAGATCTTTTTGAATTTTTTCTGAGAAAAAAGCCTGAACCATAAGCTACTACTTTTGTTTGTGTTCGACGTTAAATTTTTTAGCAGTCATGAGCCGAAAATGAAAAAAAGCTTTATTTTTTTATTTTTTTTGTGAAAATCCTTAATTTTTTCGGCTGTAAATATCGGTATAAGGTATGGATCGTACAGTCATCGACTTAGGCTTGTTGAAAAGATGGCACTAAGAAATGAACAATATTTTAATTGTTTTTTGTTTGATTTATTTAGTTGTGAGTTACTTACTTACTTACTTATCAGGCATTTAACCCTTGGAGGGTCTGTGCCTGAGCCAAAGCCGCCTTCCAACGTTGACGGTCCCGGGCATGCTGCTTCCAGTCCGGAAGACCAAGCTGTCTTGCATCCGCGATCACTTGATCTCTGTACCGGAGGTTCGGTCTCCCCCTTCTCCTCGAACCAGGAGGCTCGGATTCGAAGACCCTTTTAGCTGGAGCGTTTGTGTCCATGCGCTCGATGTGGCCGAGCCACTGTAGTCGACGGATTTTTGCCTTCCGGACTATATCCACATCTTTGTACAGCTCATAAAGTTCGCGGTTATGTCTTCTCCTCCATTCGCCTTCCTCGCAGACTGGACCGAATATCCGCCGTAGAATTTTTCTTTCGAAGGAGCCAAGTATCAGCTCTGCAGTCCTGCTTATCGTCCAACTTTCGGCTCCATACAGTAGGACTGTCAGGATGAGGGTCTTGTAGAGCATGACCTTAGTTCTTCGAGTCAGGAGTTTTGACCCTAGCTGTTTGGACAAACCGAAGTAGCAGCGGTTGCCAAGGGTGATTCTACGACGGATCTCCACTACGATGTCATTCGTGGAGTTTACGTTCGCCCCGAGGTATATGAACTCCTTAACTACCTCGAAGTTATAGCTGTCGACTATAACATTTTGTCCTAGGCGGTGGGCGACGGATTCTTTCTTCGTCGACAGCATATATTTGGTTTTCTCCTCATTTATCTTCAGACCAGTTCGTTTAGCCTGCTCTTCAATCGCGGTGAAAGCTTCCACAATGGCTCGCTGGGACCGAGCGATGATATCAATATCATCTGCGTAGCCCAGGAGCTGGACCGACTTGTGGAAGATAGTACCTTCCGTGTTGACGTTGGCCCGCCGTACTATTTGCTCCAGCACGAGATTGAAGAAGTCACATGACAGCGCGTCTCCTTGCCGAAATCCGGTGCATGTTTCAAAGGGCTCGGACGTTCTTGAGCCGAACTGCACGGTGCATCGAGTGTTGTTGAGCGTGGTTCGACACAACCGGATCAGTTTTGCCGGGATCCCGAATTCAGCCATCGCACTAAACAACTCCTTGCGATGAATGCTATCATATGCGGCTTTGAAGTCGATGAAAAGGTGGTGCGTATCGACTTGGAACTCGCTGGTCTTCTCCAGGATTTGCCTTAGTGTGAAAATTTGGTCTATCGTCGATTTGCCGGGCCGGAAGCCGCACTGGTACGTGCCGATTAGTGCGGTGCAAAACGGCTTTAGACGTTCACACAGTACACTCGACAGGATCTTGTAGGCGACATTGAGCAGGGATATACCTCGGTAGTTCTTGCACGAGGTAGGATCGCCTTTTTTGTGGATGGGGCAGATAGAGCTGGTATTCCAGTCGTCGGGCATGCATTCGTCCTCCCAAATTCTACAGATGATCTGGTGCATGCTCCCTACCAGGACATCGCCTCCAGCTTTGAAGAGCTCTGATGGGATACCATCCGAGCCTGCGGCCTTGTTGTTCTTCAGCTTTTTGATGGCTGTGCCGATTTCTTCAATGCTGGGAGGGGGAACGACTTCATCGACTGGAGGTGGGATCTCTTCGTCCACTACCACTCTCTCTTCTTCATGCTCGTTAAGCAGCTGCTGGAAATGCTGCTTAAAGACATCCACTATTCCCTGCGGGTCGGTGACAAGATTATTCTCGCAATTTCGGAGAGCCAGGGTGCCATGCTTAAAGCCGGCTGCGAGACTTTTGGCCTTCTTATAAAAGGATCGTATTCGGTTTTTGTCCCTGGACTCTTCAATATCCTTGAGCTGGGAGGCTGCGAATGCCCTCTTTTTTCGCCGCAGCGTCTTTTTCTCCTCCCTTCTTCTGGCTCGGTATTCCTCGCGCGCTGCCCTTGTTTTCCTTTGCAACGCTTTTTGGTACGCCTCGTCGGTTGCTCGCTTTTTCTGCTCACACTCGCCATCATACCATGGGTTTCTTGCCGGGGGTGGTTGGTAGCCCATCGTGGCTTCGGCTACTTCCTGGATGGCAGAGCGGCAATGGAGCCACATATTATTGGCGTTTGTGTCCGACGTAGGCATACTCGCGAGTCGTTCGCTCAGACGCTCCTTGTAGTCTCTGACGATCTCCGGGGTGCTCAGGCGTCCAATGTCGAACATTCTCTTGGTCGGCTGGTGCAGCTTTCGAACATTGGAAAGTCGGGCTCTGAATCGTGCTGCCACTAGAAAATGGTCAGAGCCGACGTTTGCCCCCCTGAATGTTCGTACATCCAGGATGTTGGACGCGTGCCTTGCGTCAATGAGCACATGGTCGATTTGGTTGGCTGTTCGGCCATCTGGAGACAGTGAGTTGTGAGTTAGGAGGTGTACATTTTTTGGAAATTGTCCCATTTGTGTGAAATATAATACTTGCCGTTTTTTAGCTACCTTTTTACTATTTTGTTGGTAGTTTGGTTATTTCATATAGAAGCCGAAGAAGTCGTCGTCCTATTCGAAACAATCTAGGACAGTCGTTTTTTTACGAGTAAAAATTGTTTGCCATGGACAGAAGTTTCATGCAGTTTCATTCCGGCTTCGCAAGCAGTTCTTCATACCGTCCGATTCTATGTGCGGCTTTATGTGGTTCCCGAGTTTTGGCCTCGATTTCGTTTACCATTTAAATTTTTGGTTTGTTAGTTTTGTATTATTATGGCAACGTTTGCCATGAAATGAATAAATTTCACCTACCTTGCTAGAATCATTGTTTGGATATGTTTCGATGTTGTCTTCAGAAAGCTGGCTCATATCACTCTACAAATGGGATAACTAATAATTACAATGTAGTCTTTCTGCTTTTGAAAGAATTGATTAAATTAATGCGGCGAATAATAAAACCGCAACAAAAAGTACTGACTTTTTAGGATAGTTTTGCTGCTTGCCCAGTGTTCATTTTCCAAATGTGTGCATTCATTCAAAAAAGATAATTTTTTAATCAATTAAGAGCCAAGAGTGTTTAAAACCAATTTTTTTTTTATCCATTTATTTTATTTAAGTAAAAAGAACATAAGAAACTCAAAAAATATGGTAGAATTAAAAAAAACGTTATCAAATAGGTACCCAAGCGGGTACAATGGCACAATATGTGCCTCATATGAGCTCAATTTTTACTTGTAGTAAATATCTTAAAGGAAGCTTTTTCCACACAAACTGATACGCCGCATTGCTAATTCGATTATGGCATTGACAACAGTGCATTGCTTTTCAATTCTTTTTGGGAAATGATTTTCAGCAGTAAATGCTATAGACGAAATAGCAGATCGCTTGGATAATGTTTTGCAAGAAAAAGCACGCACGTGACATCTCAACATCACAAGATCTTTGCAACCATTTCGGAGAATTCTTGCAAGATTTTCCACAAAATTCAAAGCGCTACCCAAGTTTTGAAATCTTCGGCCATAAAGTCTTGACGTTTTGATAGTTCTAAATTTCATATCTATGCGAATAATTATCTAAAAGAAACGCCTACCTTATTAGAAATTGTACTCAAGCGAGTACACTACTTTTCCAACTTACCAAATGCTATCAAAAGAAGTTTTTCTTTTTTTAACTTCTTTACAATGTGAACACTTCAATCCTTTTCCTTTCCAAATCAACAAAAAAAAAATACTTATTTTGAGCCAATGCACTTTCTAAGCAGCCAATTCATCGCTATCAATGGGTTAACTCGCGGAGTTGAATTGGCTCAAAACTAAACCACGGATGCAAACTAAAATTCAGCTACGACCTAGCTAGTTTTTTCATCTCCTTCAATATTGGCACAAACCGTATGTGTATTTTCTTCATTTCTCGTCAATTTTTGCTTGGCTTGTGTCACAAGCCCCAAAATAACTCCAAACAGACTTAGGCTCAAATATTTGAACGGCTACAAATTATCCTAATTTTGCATGACAAACGACACATTTCACAACGTTTGCAATTGAGCCCGAATTTTAAAAGAGTTTTTCAACATTTTCCACGTATTTTGTAAACATGAAGCAGTGCGTGTGATAAAATGGTAAATTTTATCTCTGTGCATCGTAAAGCGTTCGTGATAACAGCAGAATGTTTATGTAGCCAGCAGCTCAAGTTGCTTTTATCACTTGTATTGCATTGGGCGGCGTAACAGCCTGTTGAGAGCCAGAGCCTAGCTTTTTTTCACTTGTGCCTTGTGAAATTTCTAATGACTTCCAAGCAGACTTTTGTTCCGGGCAGACAATATCAAAGCCGTGTAAGGCATACAACTTTCTTATTATTATTATTAGTTAACATGTAATTACAGGGTAATATAAAGATTATAGATACTTAAGACAATTAAATTTAGTCTAAGGATATTAATTAATTTATTTAAATTTTCAACATTTGTATTTTGGATTTTTTTAGTATTTCATCGATTGGACAACTTTCTATTCTAATGCAGACGTATTAAATTTACGCTCTGAGGCATTTCAAACATTCTTGATAAAAGCAACAAGCAAAAGCTGGCAACTGTCAAAATGGTTTCCAGATAATTGGGAAATTTATTACTCGTTGTTGCATTTGTTTTCTATTTTGAAACAAAGTTTCCGATTGAAAGCAGAGGTATTAGTCTTTTGTGACAAAAAAGTCAATCTAAAGGAAGTCTTTTTTTTTTCTTCATAGACCCCTACAAAATTAAAAAAGTCATGCATGATCTAAATTTCAGTATTCCAAAGCAGGCGTCCTGATGAGACATCCACCATTTCTTGTGGATGTCTGAATTTTCTGCTGTCTTCTCTCACTCTCGTAAATTATGCTTCCAGCAATCCAAGAAAATCAAATTGATGTTCAGACAACCAAGCGCTTACTTTTTAGTTTTTAGGGTCTCGTTCCAATAAAAATAACGAACCACTTCAGTGTTGGTCTGTCTGTTATTCTTTTAGAGAAGTACTTCCAAACAAAAACATATGTTCCCATATTTAGCTGTGTAAATATCTCGATATGTTGGATGGTACCCATTATTAAGTCGTCTCTTTTTGTGTCCTTTTCCTGTTACGTTATTAGCCATTATAAACTCCTCAAAATGAATGCTATCCATATCTCTATAAGTGAAAAAATATTAGTTTGGTATGAAAATAAGAATAAATGGCTGTATGTTGCCTTAAACTGCCTCTTTTATTTGTTTTCTCAGTCAAGAAAAGTACCTTTCTATTCTCCTCAGCTAGTTTCAAACCAATAAAAGACAACAAATCAAAGCTTCCCTCTACTAGCAATCTCTTCATTCTACCAATTCCAGTGTCACTCAAAATCTCGTCAGTCCCTCTATCCTGTGAATTCGGGCTTTTGCCATTCTTTACTTCTCCACATTCTGATGTTCTGTTTCTCAAAAGGTTATTTCTTAGAAATCGATCGGAGACATACTCACAAATTCTAGTTTCAATAATTTTTTCTCAAAAATCCATCCGATTAATTTTCTTCTCCAAAATTCATGAAAATGAATGTCGTTCATGAGTCTCTATGATTCTTGTGTCCTTCTGTAGTCCTATCTGCCATTTGGGTTGGATGACGTGTCCATGATGCTTCTGCTGAAATTCGTTCTTCCCTTGCACTCTTAAGTTGCTCATTGAAATTGGCTTTTGTACTTCGTCTGTGGTTTGATTTTGAGGTCTACTTTTCAGTTTAGAGTTTGCCTAGCAGCCGATCTCTTCTGGATATTCGGAGTCACAGTTACGCTGATTAGATGACACAGAGTATGCCCCGCTAGCTTGTGTGTGTGTGTGTGTGTGAGGTGGTGGTTCTAGGAGAACCCAATTAGCACTAAGTGCCGTTTTGTAACCACAGCTTTTAACAATTGAATATAAATTACGATTTAGAACCATCGTGCGACGTTGAGGAATGAAATCAAATCTTTAGTATTCATTCGGGATACCTCGCCGAGAGATTCAGGGAGGGTTTGCCTACAGTCCGTAAACCTAGCCCGCTAGTCCCCGCTAGCTTACTTAACAATCTTTCTTCGCTGATAGGGGCTCTTTATGGGGACTGCGTTTCCAATAAAAAATTTAAAAATCGACGCAATTTCAATGATACAGCTCGTATTTTCTTTTATTTTTTTACCTCACTTATGTTTTTCGATGGCTTAGCCTCAGTGCTTTTTAAGGAAATAAATTCCTTTCAGCACACCTACGGATGTAAATTCTCCATGTATCTGAATATATTCTGCATCCCATTATTGACTGACTGAATGCTGACTTTAAAATAAAGCTGTGAATGACTCTCATTTATCCTTTTCCAAGAACCACATGACAAAGAAACCATTCCCCCAATCTTCACACATAAAATTTATGTCTTAAAAAGTTGATTGTAAATTGTTAAAGACCACCCGGACACAGCCATGACCATTTTCCAGACCACCAAACAAAGAGGTGACTCCTGCTCTCACCCCTGGTGCATCCCTCGTTGAAGGATCTCGCAATTGCATCTCTTGATTGTTCAAATAGCCTCCACACCCACAAACAGCTCCAGCTCTTTTCAAACTCAGAGATCACATATCTTTGATGCTGTTTTACTCCTGACTTCCATTATTCTCCCAGTCAAGAGAGGCAAAACCCCCCGTCCTTCCAATTAGATTTGAATACGCCTATCACCTAAAACATCTACTTTACCAGGGATAATGCCACTCAGCTTTCAGTTTGCCGGAGATGTGAGGCTCCCAAGCGTAACCATGGAAACCACTTAATCACAGCACCCAGTTCCTAATTTTAAGGCAACTATCTGATGATGAATCCTGTAATCCCCCAAGCAGGAGCAGGAGGTAGCCACACAAAAGGCAGCTTCAGAAATGGATGAAAGGTGCAGTGTCCTTTTGTTCCAAGCAAAGTCCCACCTTCAACAAATCAAATGAATTTACTCTCACCCAAGAATTGATTTCTCATGGACACACTCATTTCCACTTGAAAGGTGTTAATCTGATGAGGAGACAGACCACGTGGATAAGATTGTACAAGTTATAGAATCTCATGAACACGAGGACGAATCGTCCTCATCAGGATCGAACCCGAAGTGGTGTATCCTTTTAACTGCCAGCAAGACAATGAAGCGCATTAAGGCACCAGACTGAGCAGGAGAGACTTAAAAACAAGAAAATAGAAAAAAAGCAAGGATGACAAAAAAAAAGAGAACGGGGAGACAAAGAGAAATTCAGGAGAAAGGATTATCTCCGCTTCGTCAGCTCCAACGGTGATGATAAACAACTGTGCATGGGAGGATTTAATGTGCCACGACGGATTGGGATTAAGGTGTAGGAGTAGATAAATTTTTACTACTCTGTATGTGTGTGCTCCTCCGTCAGGCTTCAGCGCCTTTCGGGTTTTTTTGTTTCACTTGGCGGAGCTAATGCTGGGACAATGATGCTTCCACGTTTCCGATGGCGGAGCCGGCACGAGCGACCTGTAGCTATGAAGTGAGTTATTGTTTTGTGTGAACGACGGTAAAGCCGGGCTTATGCCGCGGCAGTGGTCGTCCTTTGTGGTGCGGTGATGTAGCGAGGTGTCTAGTGGCATTAGTTATGATTGACTTTGCCATCTGTGTGGGTGTTTTCGAAGGGATTCGTGGTCGGATTCGGGTTTCTTTGTGGTTCCTAGAGTCTTTCGTGTGGCTCGTGTCCTTCTAATGAGGTGTCAGAGGTTTTTTTTTATGATTTTCCGTGTAATTCTTGAACCGTGTGTCATAAAAATCGAAGTTGTCTGGTGTCGAGTTTAGAACCTACTCTGGTTCATCGTCGACTGCTAGACAGAAATCGAAGACTGCTGGCGTTGGTTTCAAATTTAGATTCTTCTTCTGAGCAGTTCTTGAACCTCTGTCGTAAAAATGGAAGTCTTATGGCATTCACTTGAAAGTTAAAACCTCCCTTAACTCTCTTCCACAGCAATCGAAGTTCTGCGGTGTCTCAGTCGTATAAATCGAGTTCTCCTGGTAGCCAGTTAGAACTTAGAGCCTTTTCCTTGACTCTGTTCTAAAAAAAATTTAAGTCCCCTGGTGTCCTATTAAAGTTTAGAGACTTCTTTCGTGTAACCCTTGACTATCTTCCATAAAAGTCAAAGCCTTATGGCATTCACTGACAGTTTAGTGGCTTTCTCCGTATAACCGCGAAAAAGCTTAGCTCTGGCTCTCAACGGGCTGTTACGCCAGCCAATGTAAGTATGTCCGTGTAACCATAGACTGTCTGTAGTAAAAATGGAAGTCTTCTGGTCTCCAATTCAAGTTCAAAGCCTCCATTGGACTCTTAACTTCTTCCACACAATTTGAGATCCCTTGGTATCCGGTTGAAGTTTAAAACCTTGTTTCTTGTAATCGTTGACTGTTTTGAATTGAAGTTGAAGCTGAATTGAAGTTTCGTGCTATCATGTTGAAGTTTAAAGCCCTTCTTTGTGTGGTTCTTGACACTCTCGTAAAAATCGAGGTCGTCTGACATCTAAATAAAATTAAGACCTCTTCTCTGTGTGAACTTTGACTCTGCATTACAAAAATAGAAGTCTGGCATTCAGTTGAAGTTTAGCGTCTTCTTGTGTGTGACCCATTACTGTATTCCATAGAAAAGGAAGTCCCTCCGTGTCCACTTCCAGTTTAGAAAGTTCCCTGTGTGACTTTTGATTCTCTATCACAGCTTTCGAAGTCTAGTGGCATCCTGTTATAGTTTTGAGGCTTCCTCCGTAGTAGACTGTCTGTAGCAAAAATGGAAATGTCCTGGTGTCCAATTGAATTTTAAAGCCGTCTTCCGTTGAACCTTTGACTTTCTTCACACAATTTTCTGTAGTCTAATAAAGAATTAAACTTGTAAGACGAATAAATAAATAAATTCGAGGTCCCTTGGTTATAAATCTTCTTTCTTGTGATCCTGGAATATTTGCCATAGAAATTTAAGTCTCCTCGCATGCACTGTATAGTGTCGTTCTCTTTGTGACTCCTGAAATCGGAGTTTCGTTACGTCTACTTTCTTGACTGTCGTAGAAATCGAAGTGACTAGTGACTGATGTCGCTAGTCATGCGAAGTAGAGTTGGGAATTCAACAATCTCCGAAGATTTATAAAGGGAAAATGTCATATGCAAAAAATAAGACGAAATATAAAAATGTGAGACAGAAAAATATGAAAGATAAGAAATGAAAGGAAACAATTTCTGCCACTTAGAGACGATTTAAGTCTCCACATGTCTCTCATTCACACTGCCATGCCAACTAAATCCCATCCAACCCAACTGCCCACTGAAACAAAAACAAAAAAAGAAATATTTTCTTCCCATTTGCCACTCAACAGCCATGTCATGCACACCCACACCACCATTTCACTCCTCCGTAGGATGTTTGTATCCTTTTTGTGAAGCGTTTTCAGCGACTATTTATCTATTCACCTCAATCGGCCATTGTTTCTGGCATCTTCCGCCCGCCATTACACCTGACTCCCATACAAACAAAAAAACACACCCACAACAGGACTCCACTCCAAGCCCAGGACTCGAGCTACTTATCTTCCCGTATTATTGCCATTCACGTGCACGCTATTCTTGTTTACCGGGAGAGGAGAAGAAAAAAATTAATTCCACTTGGATGGACTACCTCCATCATGGTGGTGTGTGTGTGATCATCTCCAGGACCAAAGAACAGGGATAACCGTAAGTTTCCGTCGGTATGTAACGACCGGATATAAACACAAAGTTTGATGCTTTGTTGCGGATGAGGGAGGACTGGGGAGTGGGTGGAGTGTTAGCTACTCCAGGTGCACCCGACCAACCGACCTGGATGTCGCCATCATCGGCCTGACTGCCAGAGTTTCAGCTAATTCCCTCGAGAGTCGTTTGGCGCGTATGGCGTATGGCGACGCGGACCGGGCTTAAATGGCTTTTGTACGTTCGTACGTTCTTCCGTTCCTTTAGCAGCGATTAGCTGCTGCTGAATAGAATCCGTAAGGACAAACAACGCACGACGGCATAGGAGGATCTCGATGTGTGTGCTGCAGTGGCACAAAAGGAAACTCGAGGGAGACGGATAAGAACGCCTAAAACACACACACACACGCCCATACACAGAAAGGCAGACTCAATTCTGCGGTGTGGTTTGCGCAAATTGCTTGTTTGCCGGCCCGCCCATGACTCCCAGGTGATTATTACGACAATTAGCCGGTGAGCTTATGTGTTTCATTAATTTTTCGATTAATGTAAACTGAAGGAACGTGAATTAGCAGGGATTACGGGCGATTATGACCCAAAACACGATGACGATGTGATGGGGACACATCTGTCTTGCAAACGTAGGTGGGGACGATTTTGGTGGTAAATGGTCAGAGGAAGGCTTTAAACTTTGACTGGACGCTGGAAGATTTCGATTTCAAAGAGAATCAAAGAAAATTCACCACGAGACTTACATTTTTGTGGAAGAGGGTCAACGATAACACGGCGAATCGCTCTGAACTCTGATTTTAACAACGGATAGTCAAGAGTCGCACGGGAGAAGCTCTAAATTTCAAATTGATGCCAAAAGACTTGCATTTGTACAGCGGACAGTGAAGGGTCACACCGATAAGGGGTCCCATCTTCAACTGGATGCTGCGAGACTTCTTTTTCTGTGGAACTCGGTGCCAGAGGACTTCAATTTGTATGGTTGGTTACGTTCAATGAAACAAAAAAAATGAGAAATTCAAACTTCAATAGCCCGGCACTCGATCTGACTTTACAATGTTGCCGCCGGAAAAAAGATTGAACTGACATTGCTTATTCACAATGGCGAACCGATTTTCTGGATGACAAAAGTTGTGAAGCGTCAGACACGGAGGAAGGCTCGTAACTAATACCGGGTATCACGAGACGTCGATTTCTGTGGAAAAAAAAGTAAGGGGTTACACGACGGAAGGCTTTAAACTAAGAGACAGCCAAATGGCTCTAAATTTTATTCGATCATCACAAGACTTCAATTTCGGTGGAAGAGAGTCGCAACTCACTCGGAGGATGTACTGTGAGCAGCTTATATTTGCCAGCCGGAATAAATTCAAAACTTTAATTTAGCATAAGAATATGAACCGTTCAGACCACACATCGATTAACTAACTCCATGAAACAAAAATTTGAGAAAGGCGATGAAATCATTTTCATTCGCCTCAGGAACACACAACGTTTTATTCAAATAGTTGTCGTTTAATGGTGGTAATCTTCATTCTTAAGGAAGATATTGTGAGCATAAGAAGTTATGACTATACCAAGTGCCTTGAAGTGGAGTTGATCAATCTGCGCACTGAGCAACTAACATATGAAATCAACAGACTGGCTTTTATCAATATTACATGCCTAGTTAGGTTTTACCAACTAATTGAAATCAACACACAAAATATTTCCGTGAGGTAAGACAAAAAATACAACAAAAGATTTTTATTTAATAACCTTCCGTTCAACTGCTCAGATTCTTTTAATGATTCAACTGTCGTGACCACTTTTTTTCTTCTGTGCATCTTTATGCTGTCTTTTTTCCTAGCTTTAAAAAGAATTCTCCATAATCTCAAAAGATTACATGTTTTAATGGAGAAACAAATCATTTAAGTTGCAGCGCATACATATAGCTTTTAGCTCTTTTCTTTGATGGTCTATGTTAATTATTTCCAGATTCGTGTTTATAGCCCTAGTCCGACTTCGATTTTTCTAAGTTTGATGAGTTGGTAAGGTTTCGAGTTTCCTATTGTTATATATTGGGTCTTGGAGAGACTTCGTAACATTTTTTTTACTAAAATTCGATTGCTTTTCTTGGTTGCTTGAACATCCCTTTTATTATTTATCCAATTCGATTCCTATGGACAATCTTTTATTATTTTTCTGTGTTGTTGAAGAATTTCTATGGTTTCTGATTGATAAACTGGGTTAAGTTGTTTTCACAGGCTTCTTTTTAAAGCTGATTAATTACATGGGGGGTAAGGAGTTTCCAGATTTGGGAAGGGGAACTAACATTCTGTGGATACTGTGCCTTAATAACAAGTCAATCATTAAAACTTCCCAATTAAGTTTTCGCACTATTTAAGGGGTCATCAGATGAGTGCGTGGTCCGGCGTTGTTATAATGCAAAACAACACGTGTTCTTTTAATGGTTTCATGTCGTTTTCTTTAACTAGAGTTAGTCCAGAAGAACCATAGAATAAACTCAAGTGGCTTCCACTCAAATTAATTAAAATTCAAACATGAAACCACGTAAAAAAAAATAATTATAGCACAATTCGGATTAAAGCACTTCGTAGTGTAATAGTTGATAGTTTAAGGATTGATTCCTAACTTTACTACTAAGAGCTAGAGACATTACTGAGCTACTTACAGTCTCTTGCATGCATTGCATGACATCTCTTCTCGTTCCCAGTCCAACGACACACACAGTACGTTTCTTTTTAAAATGAATCGTTTTCTCTGAATTTCTAAATGTTTTTTTCTGTGTCTAAAGATTGATTCCTCTTGTGCGTTTTTTAGTGTTTCTTTTTTTTTCAAAAAAAATCTGCTTACAATAGCCATTACGCTCCTTTCACTTTACTACCAATCTCAGGTGGCAAAATTTCAAACGAAACAATTATGGACGTAATTTGATGTCAAACGGACAATTTGCCTTCTTTGACTGAGCAGACCAGCGATTAGAGCCTTGAGAGGTGTCATTACAGGACACTGTGACATTGGCAGACATGACAGCAGTCTAAGAGTTCCTCCTCATGAGTTTTGTCGAAGTTGCAAGGATAAAGAGGAGGAGGAATACATATCCCAAATTATTTGCTCTTGAAATATCCTAGTGCTGCGGGCGTCGTTGGCTTGATCGGTTGTTAGTGGGGCAGACTGTTGAGCGAGAGTGCCCGGGTGCGAATCCAGACCGGGGAAAGAACACCACAAACAATTTTTCACTGCCCCACCTCCAACGACGGACAATCCCCCTGAAGTACTTCTGTCATTAAAACCGTAAAACCATAAAAACCGACATTAAACAGTAGGTCACCTTCACTTGTGTCAAATTACATCGCGCACAGAACCGTGGAGACGCGAAAAAGCTTGGCTCTGGCTCTAAACGGGCTGTTACGCCTCCCAATGTAATTTAAAAATACTTTGGAGCTTCGCTGAAAAACACATCTCGACGAATTCTTCTAGTTTGTTCGATCTGAGTTACGTCACAATAGGACGGCTTCACAGTTTCGTATGGAGCTGAAATTAGTTTTAACGGGTAATGCGGAGTTTCGTTTATGTCCTGGGCCTAATATGGCCTAAGTACAGCTGGGACTTTCTGCCTGTAGATTTTAAGCCTTCACCTTTTCACTTACGTGACAAATCGTTTCGGCATGCGCTTTCGTACGCTTGAAACATTAGCAAAGTCCCAATTTATTTTAAGCTTAGTGTTCAAGACTAATTGATAAATTACATTTCTTGCCAAGTGTTCATATTGTTTCTAATTCAAAATTTTGTGCCTAACATGTAACTATTCACTTTATAATTTTCTTAGATTTTTTTTTTCATTTTTCTTTTTGAATCTGTTCTTTTTTCTTTAACTCAAAATGTTAACTGTTAATTTATCACTCAAATTATTCTTTTTGGCTTTTTTGGAAAATAAATCTATCTGTGTCTCTCTCTTTACTCTTGGACGCGAAAGCAGCAACACTTAGTAAAGGTTCAGTAGCAGATTGGAGAGATTTCATTGTCAGGACTATCAAATAAATGTTTTATATAACTGTATAACAATTTTAATTCGTCTTTGCTGCATATTTGATAAAAAAAATTTCATGGAATGCAGTCAGGACAAATTGCCAAAAAAAAGAACTGCTTTGGAAGGTATATGAGCCCTTTTCGGAATGTGCTGTATGTACTTGTGAGCCAAAATAAGACTCAATACTTCGAATAAAATTAACAAAAAACTATACTTAGGATGACGTAATTACCTATTTAATTTGTTTCTAAATTTCATCAATATTTGTGCAGAAGATCTTGAGTTTGATCTAAGTATTTCAGCGTCAATGAATTATAATCACCCGCGAAACGATCATCATCATTTTCTCGACCGCACGTTCCACGTTCAGTAAAATTTGTCTTTTTTTACATCAAAATGGCTTCCTGCGATAAACTTCAAACTTCCAGAATGCTCAAAAACTAGAAAAAAACCGAAAGACCATCTTTAAGTGGATGCTCAGTAGTTGCAGAAACTACTTAAAATTGTTTGTCTGTATTAATTGGCTCAGAATTGTAAGCTCAAGTCTTTCCGTTGTCCTTATTAATTTCTCTTACCTGTGGTATTGGTTCAAAAATCGAACTTTGAGCCACCGGAGAGCCTTCTTAACTTAATAAAATGAACCCATCTCACTTCTTATTACTAGTGCTCTTTTCCTTCTCATTTTATCATCTAATAATACTTAATTCATTTTCTTGTTTCCTTTCAGAGTTATACAATCATCGCATCCCGTGTGCAACACAATTATGCTGTTTGGCGTGATAACATGCCTTGCATCGGTCATCCTCCTGGGCATCGATGGCCGTTTCGTTAGCTCAGAAGAGTATCCAAAGGTGAGGAGTACCTATTATCGATTGATCACCCTTTAAAAAAGTCTCTTGAATGTTTCATTTTCTCCCTTTCAGATCTGCCAGGCTAGAGCGTGGCTGCTATCAACAGGTTTTACCCTCGCCTACGGTGCAATGTTCAGCAAAGTGTGGCGTGTACATCGATTCACAACAAAAGCGAAAACGGATCCCAAAGTACGTCCCCCTTTTTTTCTGTGTTGTGTATGTCCTCGTCCCCGTCCTCATCCTCCTGGTCGTTTGTTAGGCCATTTAAAAATACTTTTTAACAAATTGAAATTTAAATATTTAACAACCAAGCCCCGGTTTCCTGGCGAGCGAGGGAGGAATATTCTTTCTTCCTTTCATTTTTTCCCTTAAAATAGAGTCCTTTCACGCACCGATACTATAAATACCCTTGAGGCAGCGGCGGCGGTAGCCACCAATACGAACACCTTCATAATAAATTAATTTTACTCGCTTACGTAGGACGATTTCGCACAGAGTTGCCTGACGCTGACGCTGGCGTTCGGAGTAGGAGTTTCATTATCGTAACAAGGATTTTGCTCCTTTTTTTTTTCTTGTTTCCTCTTGGCAACCTTGTGTAGCCCATTCCATTGTTGTGTATCCTTAAAATTGTGTATTCCAAGTGCGGCAGGGAACAAGTCCCACGGATCATCGGTGGCCGATGGACAACGTACCTCTTTCATTTAATACCCAAACGTGTTGCAGACTGAAATTTAATGACCATAATTGCTTTCGTAATGGACGGGCGGACGGCCGCTTGTGTGGCACGCGGTACTCTCTCTCTCTTAAGCCGTTCATTTAGGCCCCTTCCCTTCCTCCGCCTGTCAAAAAAAAAAAGGAAAATTCTGATTCATGATGGCAAATTGATTTCATGCGAAAGTGTAATTACGCCCGCGAAAATTATTATGTGAGTGCGAGTGGAGAATTTTGAGAGGCCGGTAAGTCGTATCCTCCTTTGAGTGTCCTCCTGGTTACGAGTTTATGAATTTTTGAGGCATCTGTCACGTTGGATAGTCAGCCGAGTCTTTGACGTGGTGTGGTGCCCCTCTTCTGTTGTGTTTTTCATTAAGTAATTGCGCCGAGAAGTAATTAATGTAATTGAAAGAGAGGTACACCACTTTCATTGGAAATAAATTAGTAATTCGCGTGCTTGTGGAAGTTATGCTTCTTCATCTTTACCTAGGTTGGCTGTTTTCTTTAGTCCTTTTTTTGTGCAAAAGTGTTTGGAAACACGTTTGTATTTCTTTTGCCAATTTTGGTAATGACTTATTTTGCAAAAAGTTTTCTTCCTTTTGGTCTTTTTTTTGGGTAGTGGCGTGGCGTGAGTTTTCTTGTCGGCGAACATTACCATGAGGCAGGAAGTCATGCTAGTGGGTACCAGAAGGTGTTTCGATGGGGGAGCACCTGGCGTTTGTGGTTTCATTTGTGAATTTACTTCTTCGTGAGCATGGGCACTCCTTTTTGACGGGGTGCAGTGGTCATATTTCTCAAGTGGGAAACTGATTCATGGCTGAAATTGCCTTTTACGTGTTGGAACTCTTAAGCGAAGAATGCGGTAAGGGTCCTTATACATTTGAAACAATGTGACTAGTTCAGTTAGTCTTTTTATAGTTCTTAAGACGTGATTTCCCGCTAAGGCAGAGGTGGGTTCGGTTTTCAACGTTTATTGCGTTATAATCCCGCTTCCGTGTAGAACTTTTAGCAAAGCTTTCTTTCTATAAATTGTTTTTCTATGTCCTGTACTGATGTTTACAAGTACACATTCTTCCTTACAAACGCAGTCTTCTTAGATTTTTGCGGTTTAGTCAAGGGACTGACTTCATTCCAGGTTACTTTCAATTTTTTTTTTTACATCTGGCGACGTAACAACCCATTGAGGCTTGAGCCTAACTTCTTTCAGTCTTGATATTGCTATCTTGACGTCGTTCAGATCGGGGGGACGGTATTCCCTTCTATCATCGTCCTGATTGAGTGGGGAATTCTGCCTGACAGCGGCATTTGGGCTCTCATCGCCGTTTAGCGGTTTTGTAGAAATGTTCTTTCCACATCCTTAGCATCGACTGCGACTCTACTACCAGTTGCCCATTTTCGTCCCGACAGGCTTTCGACGGAGGCTTATAACCTTGGGATAATTTCTTTACCTTTTGGTAGAACTTTGGAACCTCATTCCTGCTATAACACCTTTCCATTTCCTCAATCATTCGCTTCTCATGCTCTTTCTTTTTCCTCTTGCGAAGCCGGTTCGCTTCCCGTCTCTTTTGTTCGTAGAGCTCACGATCAGCTCTCATACTTCGATGCGGCGTTGCCATGTTTAGGCTTAGGCTTCTTGCTTTGCTGCATGCGTCTGCCTGCACTCGTCGCCAAATCATGTGCTTTTTCTTGGTGGTGATGACCTAAAGACCCAGCACATAAGTGTCAGCTTCTTTGATGGCTTTATGACAACGTATCCATTCTTCCTCGATTGTCTGTGCAGCCAGAGAGTTTCTGGGAGACTCGATCGGCAAAGTTCCTAGCAGCCTGTTGCGATTGTAGATTATATAGAGCAGTAATAGTCCATAGTAATCCTCTTGCTAGTTTTTCTTCTTCTTTTTTTAGCATCACAGCACATGGTGGCCAGATGCAGCTTTTCGCGGAACCATTGTGTTGTGTTTAGCATAATTTTGACACGTGCCTAACCCTTACAGAGCTGAAAAAATGCTCAAGGTTGTTCTGCACTAATTTTCCGAACATCCAAACGCTTGGACTTTTCTCTTAATGAGGTAGATTGGATTGCTGCTCAGTGACATTGACATCTTTTTTTAATTTGCGCGCTTATCAGATTCGCAAAATGAGGCCATGCACTCGTTACAAGCTTCTCTGTTATTCGTGGATAAGTGGCTATTTCCGTACGTCACTTGGTTTGCTCCTTTTTTCTGTTTTTCTGTTTCCCTTCATGAGTCGGTAAAAATAGAAGCGTCTCCTCAACCCCCAACCACCAACCGACATCCTCGACTCAACTTTTCCAACTCGAGCTGTTAATTTCTTCGATACCACTATTCTCATCCAAAATTAGCTCAAGTTCTCCATGTTTGTCCACAGAAATGCATACCTGTCCAACCACCACCATCTGTGCACAATTCCATTAGTCCGTTTACAAATTCCCCCCACACACACAAATAACCGCAGCTATTTTTAGTGAATCCTCCTCCTCCACAGGACATGTGATGTGTCCCACACCCACACTCTCTCCATCAATCAATGCGATACCAAGGAATCAACCACTCGATTCCCACTCCTCTGGTCGACCACATAATTTAATTGCCACACATCCAGTGGTGGCATGGCATTCGATTTTTTTTTAAATGCCAACAAACTCATTTGTCACCGGTGAAATCACAAATTCCAATCAATTATCTGTCGAATCTAAGTGCCTCCACGTGGCTTAGCCCCCACGTGGTGTTACAGAAATAGACGAAAGTCCACTGCATTCCACGAAGACTCTTAACCTCAAAGTCCAATCCAATTTTTTTTTCTCTCTTTTTCGACCAGACTTCTTGTTAATTCCCCTCTTCGTCTGGTGTGAATTACGACGTGAAGATGGCCGCGATGTAAGCCAATCGACGACCCATTAACCCCCATGTCCAGCGCCTCTCATCAATAATAAACGACCGAAGAATACACACGCATGTTAAACTGGTTATCTGTCCAAGAAAAAAAGGAAGAGCCTTTCATTTTGTCCAGCCACCACAGCCCCAATTAACCCCAAAACAAAGAAACAATGATTCTACATGACATGTTGCGTAATATGCCCGGGGGAAGGGAATTGCTGCGGGAATAGGTCACCCTCTTAACCCAAAAACGACGACGAAGAAGGCAGAGGAGCGTACACACAGAAGCTATCTGTCGGATAAAATTTGTTTCTCTGCCTGGCGCTCGATTGTCAATAAAGATTGGCGGAGCGAATCCGGGAGGGTTGGTCGGTCTGGTCGGCCTCCTCTTCTCCTCATTCGAAACCTCATCGATTACATCGCTTGATCCTAGTTATGCAGCGCAGCGCGCTATATGCTGATGGTTATGTTGTTAAAAATTTATTCACCTCCACTGTAATTGATTTTAATTATTTACCACAAGGATGTGTGTACACACACATGTTTCCGAGGCGAGCTTTGAGCCTGACTCCTGACTGCCTCGTCTGAATGCCTTGGCTGCCTCGGTTTGTGGGGGTGTATCTCTCGGGAGAGGTGTATTTTTTTTTTTTTTTGTTTCGAATCAATAAAACAAGAGAACCTTCATACCAATTGCGTGTGTGGTTCAGTTTTTTTTTTTCTTTTTTTTCGCTGTGTGTAATCCTTTTTGAATTCCACTCCGCTTGTGGACTTGTGTAGATGTAAATAATGGAAACCGAAGAGCGGTTTAGTTAAAAATTTATGCATAAACAGCTTCGTTGTATGTTCACTTCATTTTTCTGCCCTCGAAGTAGTTTCCATTCATCATCCCTTAGCCCCAGGTCATGCGATCCATGGCGTATGAAAAGCTTCTCACGCCCACTCCCTCGTAATCCTATCTCGTGCTCGTCAAAAAATTTATTTGGAGGACATCATTATTCATCAGAACAACGCACAGTGGTTCTCTGTTAGAAAGAAGTTGTCAATTTTAAATTGTTATATGATTTTGTACACCTGCGAACAAATAGGAGTGGTAGTACAAAATCAACAAAAGGTTGTGTTCAATGAAGTTATACACATACTTTTTTTTAACCAATAGTTTAACATAAACATAAAAAAAAAAACAAAAAACTGCATATTTCAGTTTACAATACAAGACACATTTCTTGCTGTTTACTTATTTTTGTGACTGACTGTAATTAAAAAAAACTCAGTTTAACATACAAAACGGGAGGCCTACATTTTTTAAAAAGAAAACCTCAAAATATTCTCTTTCAAAAGTGCAGAAATCTTCAAGTCAACTTCAATCACTTTGGAAGAACGATGCATTTAAGGCTGACAATCTCTAAAATTTAATTGCACTTTTCATCGATTTTTTTTAAGTATATTCTGTAGAAATAATTTACAGACCTCCAGCGAACTTCTGTTGATGTGAAATAGAAATGTCTTAATGGTATCAAACATTTTTTTATTGATTTTGCCTCTTTTTTGTACAGTAAACTCTAGATAATTCGAATTTTATGGACCATTCTTCAATTAATCAGGTGTTAGATGGATTTTTTTTTCATAATCTTGCATTTGCGAGTACTTGCATTAAAAATAAACTCCAGATTTTCAATCAAATTAAGACCTGAAGACTGTGCCGACTAAGTCAGAACGTGCGGACAATTGTAAAAAATGCGAACTTTGACAACGTGACCTTTTTTTCGATTCATTCTATTAGTAGTGCCGAATAAAGTCTCTTATTATCAATTCCTCTGCACTTTGTCGTTTGGTATATGTTAAGATAGAACATTGTACCCATTGTACATTAAATAAGTTGTGGCTTTACGACTCCCACTGCTGATAGGCCCCTTACCATGGACCGAAAATTCTGTTTGCTTTTAGTGACCTGTAGCTCCTAATTTGGAAGTAAAGGATCCCAAATTTGAAACTAATTAAACAAAAATGGATTTCTCCCAAGATCTTTGAATCCTTCTTAATGTCAAATTCAGTTTTTTCGATTTACGGGTGTTTCAGGGTAAAAATATTGCTAACTTTCGTCACATACGCATTTCAACTAACGGCTGTTGAAGAAAAAAAAGTAAACTTGACTTCGATTTATTTTCGAATCATAGAGGTTTTCATGTTGCACAAAAATAAATTCTTATTAAGGAGGTGACCAAATTGAAAAGGTTTTCTTCGATTTACAGAAGTTATTTCAGCGGACTATGAGAATGCTTCTATTAACAGAGGTTTTAGAATTATAGAGGTTCGAGTTATCCAGAGTTTACTGTATTTAGTACCAAATACATTAGGTACACGTTGAGCATTTAGTTAAGCTTATATCAAATTATTTTCCCCTATTTTTTTTTTGTGGAACGTTGTGTTAGACATAATGAACAAATAGCATTCAAAATGCAGAAAAAGGTTATTGTCTCATTTTCACGAACAATACAGCCTATATACAGTAAGCATTAAAAAAAATACTAGAGCAGCCATCATAATCATGTCTCTGCCATTTTTAGATATATCAAAGCAAAACAGTAATGAAATTCATGTACGACTCACACTGATCTCGGAACTAAAAATTTATATTTTGTCTTCATTTTCTGTGCTACTAAAAAAAATTTAAACTAAATGTACCACATATTTTAAAGCCATAAAAACTGCTACAGTAATTTTCAAGATCCTGTTGAAGTCTTTGTGTCTTTCATAAAAGTCGCGGACTGTTTAAAAAAAAAATGTAAACAATCGCTTTTTCATGTCCACAGCTACACAGCCTTGAAAATGAAGCCTGTACAAATGTTTTTTTTAGTACAAAAGCTATAATGATTTATTAAGAAAGTGCTAGAGTATTCGTTAAATGTCTTTTGTATTGAATACACCAAGAGAAATGGTATTCATGGCAAATAAAACGTTTAGTAAGAATTGGTATTTTGAAGGTAACACAGCAATAGGAAGTGTTTTGAAGCTTTCTTTTCTCAATGCAGTATTGAAATAATAATTGTTGAAAACGCATGGGTGATTTCCTCCATAAAGACGATGACAATGTCCATACCAATTGAAAAAAGTTTGTTACACATTTAATGTCATGGAGGTCATCGGTGACCTTAGTGTGTTCATAAATGGCGTGGCATTCAATGTGTTAAGCAACCACATAAACAAGGCATTGCAATTTACAAAAGATAAGTCCAATACGTTGTGGAAACAGTTTATATTTTGTTATGAGTCAAAATGTATTATTACTGGCTGCTTTTTGCTCGTTTTGGTCGGCGTTTTTTATGCAGAAGTACTAGAAATATTGGGTTCTGAAAAGGCTGCTCTGTTACTATAAAATTTGGTGTGGAACTATTAAGATTTAGGGTACGATATATAAAATGTTGGTAGCTCGCGTTGAATTTAACAAAATTTAAATATAGAGTCATTTGGTGTAGTTAGTTGACATTTTGGATAGAAGGAAAAGTAGAAGAATGTCGAAATCAGCCTTTAGATATTATAACCCAAACAGAAAATTGGAGATCTTATTAATTAAAATTTGAATATTTCTATTACATATTAAGAGCATACCAAAAAAGAACAGGTGCGTTTTCACTTATATTTGATGGACAACTCTTAATATTCTCAACCATGTGCTATTTCCTCCAATCTTTTTTTCGAAAATTCTTTTTCATTAAACTTATTTATGAAAAAAAAAAGCGAAAAGCTAGACTCTGGCCCTTCGCGGGCTGTTACGCCGCTAATGATGATGATTTATGAATATGATTACAAAATAAGTAGCACATGCGACAAGTAAGTTTTCTTCACGGAGACTGTTTTGAATTCGGTTTACACATTAATACGAAAAACATGATTAATGTATAAAAAAGTCTGTTAATCAAGGTGCAGAGATGTAAAAGATTGCAATCTTTTGATTTTAAAAATCAATTGAATTCATACCTCTGATTTTTCAATTCATAAATTAAATCTGCAACTAGACAGCAACATTGAAATCTCTTATTCTTTTTGATGTTTTGATTGGAGCTATCCTTACGACCAATCTATTGATTGCAAATCAATTGAATGCAAATCTTTAGGCTAACATGTTTGGGACTTCACATATTTTCATTGCAATCTTTGGGATTGCAAAATTTTTCGTTGAAGTCTTTGGGATTGTAAAATTTTTTGTTGAAGTCTTTGGGACTTGTGATCAGTTTAGGAGTAGTCTGTAATAGTGAGGATGATGCAGTCTTTTACAACTCTGGCAAGGTGAAGGTAGGATTGTTATTTAGGGAATTTTTTGTTCCGAAAATGTAAGCGTTAACTAAGCTAAGGATAAGAAAATCCTGAGGAATACATGTAATGCTATTTCATGCTAGAGATGAAACATGGTTAAAGGGATAAATTCAACAGGATAACAATCCTAAACATACGCTTAAGTATGCCAAGCAATAACTTCCACCCCAAGCAAAATAGTGTAGGAATATCCAATTCAGTCCCGAAGTCTGAAACTTGTTGAGAATTTGTGGAATATGATTGATATTACTAAAAAATAAATCTTTAGCTCCAAAATTTAACAAATTTTAGAAGAAAATTCGGCGAGCCTATTACCGAGCCTAGTGTGAGTCATTATAATTATAAGATAACTAATTGACAAATAGGGGTCGACAAAATTTTAATTCTTCACTGTAATGGAATTGACTGAATTTTACTTGTTTTGTTCTTTTATAATCACGCAGTGGGCGGTGTAAAATCTCACCAGCCAAATTCGTTGCCCACATTCATCTAATTGTGGGAACCCAAAAGATGGTTGGCAGCACAATGGGCCTAGATTTGGCCTAAGTGTACCGAAATTTCAAAATGTGTAATCACGCAGCGTGACCAAATCGGGATATTTATAATGTGCACTATTTATTTTATCCCCTCACTACTTGACCATGTCTTTTGGTTATAACTTTTTTTAATGTATGATTTCTGTATGTAAGTTAATTTTTTTTTTAAATAAATCAGTAATATCCTTGCTTTTAATTCGTTTTTTTACCGAGTTATTTAAGAGCGACACGAATAACTCCTTATAGGAGTTTTCAAGTATGTGTTATTCATTTTGTTATCACTGTATGAAGCTTTAAGCTAAAACTGAATCTAGTAACATAGACAATGGCAAAATGCTCATTTTCGATACCAAGACCAACATTCCACGGTTTTCTTAACCTGCGATTACGCTGTAAATACTTAACCCTTTCATGACCGCACCTCACTCCAGCATCGTGAAAAATATTGCTTCACAGTTTTCGAAATACGAAGTAAAGGATCCCAAATATTCTCATCGCACTGAAGAACATGATTTGCAGAATTAAATGGACCGAAACTGGGTTAAAACACTGAATCTTTGGCACTTTTACTGCAACTGCGAGAGTATTTTTTGTGTTGTGACCTGATGAAATTAATGTTATGCACTCGTATGTATATGACATGAAAGGGTAAGAGCTACACATATAATTTTTAGACAAGATCTCACCGCACTTATGCAATTTCATCAAAATTGGTTCACTGACTCCCATTTCATAGATTTTTTTTACCATAATTCCACACAAAGGGAACCACTGTGCGAAGACGACGTGGTCTCTTCTTCTCCTTTTCTTGTAACAATTGTAAGGAGAATCCTTTCCTTTTATCAAGTGTCCATTAAGACGACTCTCTCGTGTGTGTGATGCATAAAGAAGGAACACATTTGCATAAGGATTCAATCATACACAATAAGAACGAAGAGGCCAGTGCACCCGGGTGAGACACGGATGACACACTACGTGACACTGGCAGCGCAACGTGATCCGAAATCTGCATCTCTGCATCGTGTCCACCAACAGAGAAACTGCTGTGTCGCCATTATTCTTTCTTTAACGTCGTCCTGGTCTGAATGACTTCAATTCAAATTCGCTCTGCCAGTGTCATACACAATGAAGTCCTTTAGATCCTTTTTTTTTGTGATGTCTCCTTGCCGCCCACAGTCACATACACTCACCTCTTACATGTGATTTACGTTTTTATTTTCCTCTCGTGTCCATTTTCTTGCAGAAAAAAGTCGAGCCATGGAAGCTATACACAATGGTCTCCGGTTTACTGTCTGTCGATTTGGTTATCCTCCTGGCATGGCAGATATTCGATCCGCTGCAGCGTATCCTCGAGACATTTCCCCTCGAAGATCCCATCTCGACAACGGACGACATTCAAATTCGACCAGAGCTGGAGCACTGCGAGAGCGAAAGGAATTCGATGTGGTTGGGTGAGTAGAGTCCTTAGTCATAATCTGTCGTGAGGCATTCACTATTTTCCTTTTTTTTTTTTGCTCGTTTTCAGGACTTGTGTACGGTTTTAAAGGATTGATCCTAGTTTTTGGACTATTTCTTGCCTACGAGACCCGCTCGATAAAAGTGAAACAAATCAACGATTCTCGGTATGTCGGCATGAGCATATACAACGTTGTTGTGCTGTGCCTGATAACGGCGCCCGTTGGCATGGTTATTGCCTCACAGCAGGACGCATCCTTTGCATTCGTGTCGTTGGCTGTGATATTTTGTTGTTTCCTCAGCATGTTGCTGATATTTGTGCCAAAGGTTAGAACTTTCGTGTCTCTCTGGTGTCATCGTTTTTTTTTTTTAAATTGTTCTTCTCCCTCCAGGTAATTGAAGTGATCCGACATCCAAAGGATAAAGCGGAATCCAAATACAATCCAGACTCGGGAATCTCGAAAGAGGACGAGGAGCGGTATCAGAAGCTGGTGACAGAGAATGAAGAACTGCAACGACTGATATCACAGGTGAGTGGGGATTTTATAATCCTTGTCCAATTTATCGGTTAGTCATTTGTGAAATTGATTTCTAATCACCTGGTGGGCATTTTAAATAAATTGCACAGTCTGCCGTCATTAATTTCAATTAAAACGTGCGCGCAGAGTGGCCGGGGATTATTGCACCTCGGCTGGGAGGTGTGGAAATGGTTTATTGATGTGTTCGTATCGGGTGGGTGTGTCAAATGTGTCATTTCATTTGAAATTTATTTGACACCGGCCGACGTGTTTTGTTTTACCTCCAGCATGTCGGTGGCCATTGTTTTTACTTTCAGCCCGCATTAAAATTAAAACGTGTTTGACGCAGTGTTGCTGCAGTTTGGCTGTGGGAGGTCCGTTTTGTGTATTTTCAGAGCCGTTTTGTTGATTTTTCATGTTTGCGCTGACAAAATATGAGTGGCCGGACGGTGATTCTGTCGTTGTACATTTGGGAAAAGGCCTTCACGGAATAGGAGTGTGCTCCAATAGTATTCGAGCTTTCTTAGGAGTTTTCTTTCATTCATTTGCAGAAGAATGTTTGACGTTCACGTAAAAAAGCATAGTTTTGTGTCCTCTCAGTTACCTGTGTTTTAACTCGAAAGCATTTGTCAGAGACCAGAGTGGTGAAACCAAAATCACTGTTTGGTCTTTGGTTGGTGTTGCTCTTTTAACTTTTTTAAAACGAACAAATTTTTTAAAAATCCTTTTGTTAAGTTGGAAAAAGCTGGGGGTTTTCGGGCTAAGGAGTTAGTCCAATGAATGAAATTTGCGTTTTGCAACATATTGAGTATTTTTTTCGTTCGCAGCACCTAAATACATAGAAACAGTTGAAAATATCTAGACAGCATTTTTTGGTTGTAGACTTATGTTATCTGACGATGAAATGCCTTAAATATTATAAATGGTTCGTCAAATGGTTTTCAGACTGCTCAGCATTTAAGATTCGTTCTCAATAGAGTGATGGTTGCGGACTTGTCCACAAGTCTTCCAGCTGACACACTGGTTCAAAATTCAGCCTACATCATCAGTTTCTCATTACTTCTAATGGCCAAGTTTCGATTTCACTCTCATCCACAGTCCATCAGTTTATCCCCCGAAAACGTTTATCAAACCATGATTTGTTGATTTTCGAAGAATGTCTCACATTTCCCAACTGCCTCTCCATTTCGTGACTGATGACTTGATCCATGAGAGTCACAAACCACACACAGTCTGCCATTTAATTGCATCAGCCATTGGCTGTGAAACTCAACTGCATCGTCTCCAATTATCGAGTCTGTCCTGATGGAACGCACACATTTTCCGATGACTGGCTCCACGGAGACTGATTACATGAACCTCTCCTCCTCTGGCTGATCCAATATCAAATCGTTATCTTAAATGCATCCTTGCGTCTTCGACGGTTGGTAGTTAAGAGGGAACGTTGCACTCACCCGGTTATTAATTGAGGACATTCATTAGACCAACACGTCCGTCCCACAAGCCAATGTCAAAAAGGAGGAAAAAAGGAACTTTACGACTCTCCCGAGATCTCGAGAAGACCCATAAATAGATCGTCTCGATTTCTCGTGGCTCGTCTAAAAAAAGGTAAAACCGTTGCACACACATAATCGAAAAATTAATCGATTTCTAATCACGATGTTGGCTTTAATTAAATTGTCAGATACAGTAAAGTATTACGAGTGATATCCTTATCCTTGCCATAACCTTTGCTATTTATTGCAAATGGGATATGCGAGAATGAGAATGAGAGAGAACTCTACGTGCCCAGAGTGTGACTTCAAAAGGACCTGAACTGACGAGGACGACGAGAATGAGGACGCCTTCTTGTGGTACGCACACCCGTCCGTGTACGTATATTGCGGTTGCTTCATGAGGCTATAAATCGAGGCAAAGCGCGCGTTGCAATGCACCAGAGAGTGGGAGGACACACCAGGCACACGAGGCACACAAGACACAAGGCACATCATCACATTTCACAGCCTTAATTAGTGCAGTCTGTGTGTGTGATGTGCGGTGGATTATGTGTGCGCACTCGTGGTGTCATCGAATTGGGAAAAGGGTATCCTTTTCAAGCTTCTCACAGTCGTGTCGTGCCAAGCCACAGGGGAGCAGGGAGGCATGGAAGCACTTAGGAGTGAACTATTCCTCCAGTTTATAGCTGCTGAATCATTCATAATGTCAATTCCGTTCCCCAGTTAGTGGGTTAGAGTGGAGAGTTCCTGATGATGATGACAGGTGGACTCGTAACCAGGTCGAGTGTCGGTGTATATCGAGTTGAATGAATCTGTTGCTCTGTGAAATGTGAATCCTTTCAAAATGCTTTTGTCCTTTCAGCCAACTAATGTGTGTCTGTGTCTGTTGTCTCTTTTCAGAAAGAAGAAAAAATTCGACTCCTACGACAGCGTTTAGTGGATCGGGACGCGAATAACAAACCACCGGGTGAATATAATTCTGGAAGTGGGATACCTGGCGGAGGTGGAGGTGGTGGAGGTGGCACCACAATAACGACAACAAATGCGATGGGTTCCCAAGGCACCATCATCACACCGACAACATTAGCAATTACACAAGGTAAAGACTCATTAGTAGTTATCCAGCCAGAAGCGACAACTTCGTCTGACTTCGATAGTGCTATCGGTGGAGGGTACTCTCAGATGACACGCTCCTCGAGAGCTAGTCAATCGGATTTTGAGTTTTCCGATAGTTATTTGTAGCAGGGAATAGAGATGAGAGTTAGAAAGGTGAAAGCTTTCATGTAAAAGAATAGCAATTAGTTATTATCTAAGGGGTTTCGGTGTATTTAGTATTTTTGGTTGTAATTATTTTGGTTAGGTTAGGAAGCTTTGTTAAGGGCAGATTCTTAGTCTTTCATGGGGCGTTTGTAGTAAAATGATTATTTTCTTTTGTTGAATTCTCGGTCTTTTGTTCAGTTCTTATTTTATACATCTCTTTCCAAGCTAATGATAGACTGATTTGTTCTCAAAAGCTCAATTTTATTGTTAAAATTTTCAGTTCAGAAATTATTTTGCAGATATCTTTTGTAGGCTGTACAGGGATTCGTACCTTGGTTCCTTTACATTTTGAACTTTTATTTTACTCTTTCAGTTGTTTTGGGGACTCGAAATTTGTTGTTTTTTGTTTTTCACTCCAGATTGAGTTCAAACATGATTTAATGTTATTTTGATGCATCTATGAGGGGTTTTATTTCGTTCATTTTTTTGAATACTTTCAAAACGATCCAGCAGCAATAAGTGATTGGCTACCTGATGTTAGAGGTCTAACAATCCTCATTTCTGCTTGCACAGATGTGTAAGCCGCTTAAGAATGAAGCCTAAATCGCAACGGCGCGTTCGGTCGGTCTGACTTTGACATTTAAAGTGGAATACACGTAAAAGCTCTGTACAAATCGAAATAGTGCGGTTGGGCGTTGCAACTTTGCAGATCGTATATCGTAAGCCCGACCGACTGAGTCTACTTTCTGCACGTTCGGGCGTTTGACAAATGTGTGTATAATTTTTTTTATTTACAAACGAAATTTGAATGCAGAAACACATTTATTTGAGAAAGTTAGAATTGCTTTTGGTTTTAGCTTCGAAATCAAATTGTCTTCTTACAAAATTTGTTTCAGGGGATGGAATTCCCTAGATGATTTACGGAAAGCTAACGCGCGAGCTCCATTTAGATTCAAAAAATTAAGTGAGGAGCGAGTTGACATTCTTTTTCGTAAAGTCGAAAAAACACGTACCGACGCCTGTCAAAGTCCGACCGACAGTTTGGACACAATCATTTGTTGGAGTTCATAAGCCTCTCCAGATGTCAGAAACCTATATAGTGTTATAAACGGATAAAACCTATGAATAAAATGTCTTGATTAGCCAGGGTATTTGAGGCTCAAGAGCACCTGTTACAGAATTTACATTGCATAAATACATGCCAGTTGGTACATATATGCATTGCTAGTTTTCCGAGAATAGGACCTAGAATACTACGCTCCTAGCTATTAACATGGTCCGAACGGTTTTCTTTATCGCCATCTATTATCCCTGCCTCTTTTTTTATCTCATAAACACCTTACACCTGTCTCTAGGACATTAAGCACATTTGTTTTTTAAGGAGAAAAAAAAATTATGTGACTCGGGGGTTGAGGTTTTGTTACCTGTGTAATATTTTAGTGGTTTGGTTAGATTCCTTTTTTAAGTTTTTTTTTTAAGTTTTCGTGATTGTCTGCTGGATTTTTTTATGTAGAGTTGTTAACTATTGTTTAGAAATGGAATTTAGCTGTTCGGCGGTTGGTGAGTTATAGCTCAATTAAATTCGAAGCTAACCTAAAGTAAAACTCGTTTAATAATCCGACGCGGTAACCATCACATCCAGACTTCCATTTGTCCTCGTCACGATTTCCAGAAGCGATAGAAAATAATTTATATCAACTCTGTCTCTGAAAAAAACATTTTGTTAATTTTTTAACATTAAAATTATGTCTTTTGGTTTTAGTTCTTTTTGTATTTCGTGGAACTATATATGTTCATGGCAAGTCAGTTGTTTGACTTTCTCCAGACCCTCATAGGATAAGACTTTTGGTTTGAGCCTAGTTTGATTCCAGTTTCTTTATACATCATATGATACAGCGTGCCTTGTTTTTTCTATTATTAGTTTGCGAGTACAAATTAGAGAAAGTTGACATACCACACCATTCCATTTTTAAAGTCGCACATAGTAACGAAGCTGTTGCTAAGATCTAAGATATCAGCGGATAACTTGGGTGATCGTCTTTTCGATTGGTCTTTTTTAATCTGTAAATTGAAAATTTACTGGTTACAAAGTCTACTAATTTTTGTTCAAATCGACCGAATTCTTGTGAGAATTCATATAAATTGTGTGTTTGACTAAAATAACTCAAAATTCTCAAATTTCGTCTCGGTGTCATTTTGTTAAAATAATCGTAAGCTTCGTAAGCTTTTAGAAATTCGCCGTTCGGAATCAGCATTTAACAGTAGGCCCTCTCCACATGTGTCAAAATTATAGCGTGTACAACACAGTGGCAGCGCGAACTAGCTCTCAACGGGTTGTTATGCCACCCAATGTAATGAAATGTAAATTACGTTCGTATAGACTTTTACGAGACTTTGTGTGGCACGTTCGATGCGTGTTTTCTATTCCGACATAAATACAAAATAAATGCAGTTGGTTTCTTAACAAATATCGTTTGCTAATCAAAGTTTATCTCATTTTTCTTGAATGACTTTAATTTGTACAAATTGCTCGATGCCTTCCAAGACTCCCTGTCAGTTCCCTGTTCGAAGTTTTTATACAGTTCCAATTCATTTTATCACAATTCAACTGCCCTTAACTAAAGTTGTTGCTCCTTATTCTTAACTTTGAAAAGTCAGACACGCTTAGCAAGAAATTGACAAAAAACATAAACGAATTTAATTTTAAATCTACAGAAGTTAAAGAAACATATCCATAGATAAAATATATCTCCTCCTTCCGTGGAGACTTAGTTCGTAGAAAAAAAAACTCAGATTTAATATACCTTAAGGTGTTAGTTGGCCCATCACACAGAGGCGATAGTTGTAAAAGACCTTAAAGTTAAGCAATTTAAGTCTTAGCCTTAAGTGTTAGTTAAGCAAAAATTTATGTTGTGCGATACAAGTGTAAGAAAATCAATTAGCTGAAATAAAAAAGAGGAATTGTTTTTGTTACACAAAATGAAAAAAAGAAAAACAAACAAAAATCTTTGTTTTATTTACAAAATTGGAAAAGACAAATTTGGAAAATCATTATTTTTACTAAATGTTTGTGTCCACAAGAGCATTTACTTTTTTGTTTTTATTTTCGTTGTACAACTTAAATTTTTGTTTCGCACTTAAGAGCACAATTTCGTTTTTTTTTTTTTGAACAAACAGTGTGAGTTTGTTGGTGGTCATTTATAAGTCGCCAGCTGAATTGAATCGTTGTCTGGTTGAGTTGGAGCTGAAAAGTTTCCCACATCCTTTCGGCCATTCGGATCCTGAATCCGGTTTTTGTTTTTTGTTCGTCAGCCATCCGTGAATCGGTCCATCCGTCGGTGGGTTGGTCTGTTGGTCGGTTGTATCAAAAACGTTGTGTAGATTGAGTAATTAATCAGAACAAACACGAATCCTATTATGCTACGCCATCAAAGCGAAAAACTATCAGCGCGCGAGAGAATCGAGAATCCAATTTATTTTCCGCACGTTGCTGTCGAGTTTCTGTAAATGACTATCGTTTCGGTTTCGTTTCTGTTTTTGTGTTCTTTTTTTTAGGTGTGTGTGAAATTTTCTAGAATCCTCCGTCGAGCCCGCCACACACACAGGAGATAACAATAATTTTATGGAGCAGTTATTTTGGGTCTCTGTTTTTTTTTTTTTTTTCGTTGGCCTTTTTGGATGGCCTTGTGTGTCTGCCAGGATACTTCGTAACGAAAATGAGAATGAGTTTGTTTTTGGGGATGTGTGTAATAGGATTTC
The DNA here is from genome assembly GCA_905187475.1 of Syritta pipiens. Lineage (NCBI taxonomy): Eukaryota > Metazoa > Arthropoda > Insecta > Diptera > Syrphidae > Syritta > Syritta pipiens. The sequence goes on from LR994573.1 coordinate 11,451,041, forward strand.
GTCTGATTATTGAATTTATTGCCTTGTTTTTGAGACATGGAGTATATTTTGAATTTCACAAGAAAACACTTTTCGAGATGAATAAAAGATTTTTTTTTTCTCTTGACGCACAGTGGCGTGTGTTTTCTTTTTTCAGACTGGAAAAATAAAGTTTTTAATCGCGTATCGTATCGCGTTCGTATTGATCGCTGTTATTAGCCTCCCTTTAAATGGACTTGTTTCGGAGAAGTTTGTAAACTCGATTTTTTTTAATGAATACGTTTTTCTTTTTTTTGGGGGGGGAAATCTATTTTTAGAATTGGCAACGGAGTTTGTGAATGGAAATTTGTTTCGGTTTCTTTTTCGGGGTTGTTGGAGTTAGCTGATTGCGTCGTTCTTCGAGGGTTGGTGGTTTTTTTTGGGGGGGTGAGCACATTTGGCGTGTGTAAATATAGATTCTCGGTGATAAGTTCAAGTTGGCTTTGAAATTGTAACAGCCACACGATTTTCTGGGGTGTTTGCAGTTGATTTTCGCCTTAAACTTTTACGAGCTGGTTTCGTGGATGAATGGTTCCATTAGGGCTGACGTTTGGGGTGTGGGACTGTGTGTGTTTTTCTCGTTTACTGAGGTTTTCGAAGCACCGTCGTTGTTATCGTGTATCAGTGAAAGAGGGAAGTAAGTTTTGGCCGAATCTGACGCCCTTGTGGGGGCTGGAAATGTTCAATTTGTTTGGTGACGTCAATTCATACGAGCGGCTGAAGGAAGGAAGTTGGTTTTCAGGTCTTGGTTTAGTGCCTGCATATTGTTTTTTCTTTCTTCAAAGTAATTAAACAAAAACTTCATTTTTGATTAAGTCTTCTGTTTATTTAAATAACTAATTATTTTCTAAAAATTATTTATAAATAGAACGATAAGTCAGAAATCTTAGGAAATGTACTGTGCTTTGCTTGGCTGAATTAGAATTCCTAATTTCATTTCCTAAATAATGTCCAGACAATATGAGGTCTATTTGTAAGTAAATGCTGTTCCAAAAAAATAAAAAAAACTATTCTTTGTGGAAACAAATGAAACATATCGTACTTGTTAGTAATCGGAAAACCTCCTTTAACCTTCATCCGTCCTTCGGTACTTACTTTTTGAATCAAAAGCATTCTTTTTTCTTAAATATCTTCTAAAATATGAGACATACAGCTTTAAAATCAAGGGACTAGTTTTTGTATGTAATTAGTAATATTGGTGAAAAAAAATGTTTTAAATCGATCACTAACTTCATTGCAACAAAATAAATCAAAGTACAGTCGCGTTGGTCAAAAATGAAATGATGAAGGTTAAATTCCTTTCAGGAAATTCCTACCCTGACGATTTTAGCACGCTAAACAAAGGTATTAATTGAGGCTGACCTAAAATTAAAAAAACGTCTGTTTTTATAAATACATATTATTGAGGAAATATTCACGAAAATCGGCGTCCGGAAAATAGAAGCATAGTGCATTTTAAATTAATAATAATCTATGGACTGAAAAAAAAAAGTAAATTTAAATTGTAATGCATACTTTCAAAACAAAAATAAATTTCAGTGCTGTGAACTAGAGTATTTAAATCAAATTATGATGCACTTAGTTCTAGGTACACTAATGCCATCTTTTTTTGCCATTAGTGTTTTTTGTTTTCACTTTATATTAAATTCCCCGCAAAACAGAAATTAGGTTTTCAATTTGAGGTTTTGTTTGAATTATTTAATTTACGAATAGTGTTTGATGCTGACTGGATTACCTATTTAATATTTCATTTTATAAAACATGGTTTGTTATTATTTTCTCTGTTTTTCGTATATATGAGTGCTCCTGACATAATTGGCACTAATTTCTCCATTACTGTGGGTCTTGTAACTTTTTGCGGAAGAAAAATGTATCCCGTTCCGTGTGTTAAAAGGTGTAACTCGAGTCTATTATAGTACTAGCGGATAACGTAGACGTCATTATTCTCCATTTATTTGTTCAGATATCATAGACAGCAAAAATTCAATATTAGCGTTAACATCGTTGCAACTTCTTTACGCACTTGCACATTAGACATTTTGTTATTAGGTGTACAACTTTGCTGACGCCGCTTTTACCCGAAACTCGAGGCTTTATTGTAATAAACTGGTTATACATTTATGATTCGTTTTGCGTTTGATTTGATTGCATTTGACACGAGTCTTGATCAAGTAATGCCTCCAATTGTGCATCTTCAAAAACCTTCTCTCTTCCACCGCCATGCCGTTTTTCGACGTCGAAATCACCGTTCTTGAAGCGTTGAAACTACTCTCGGCACGTTCTTTCACTAATAGCGGTCTCACCATAGGTATTTGAGAGCATTCGATGAGCCTCAGCCGCAAATTTCTTGATATTAAAGCAGAAAATTGAAACCTCCCGCAAATGACGAGAATTTGGTTCGTAAGCTGGATGATCGAGAATAACTTTATGATGCAGACACAAATCGACTAATACTTCGATGGCGTTATGTTTGTAAATACCTAAGCTTATTGTATGACATCTACGATCTATTTATTTCGACTATCACTTACCGCTACAGCCATCTATTGCAAAACGACAGAAGCAAAGTTGTACACCTAGTAATACGGCTTCTAGAGGTTATGGATTCATTTAGTCAATAGTTCGGCCTGTAACTAAGAATCGAGAAGAGAACTCTATTTCTTCGATTTCTCTTAGGAACATAAAAAGCTATAAGAGCCTTTATAGACTTCTAAATGGTAAGAGATAGAGCATTGTTGTCTTTGGCAACTTTGTTCAGAATTCTGTCAAAAAGGTTTTGTTACCAATTTTTTTTTGTTGTGGGGATGGCACCCATTGAGGTAAAGTGGGCTTTCTTTCAAAGTTCACCTGATCCTAGTAATTCCTAGTAATTCATAAGAATTGAGAGAACGTCGTTTACATAGAGAACTTCAATAGTAACTTCACTCGTTTTAAAGGATTTTAAATTTATAAATGCTCATTACACGAAGGGACCACAACAAGCTCCTCAAGGTGCATGAATCTTCTTTAAATAATTTCAATCCATAAGTAAGAGGCAAAATAACGCACAATATTGTAATATAGGTATAATTAAAGGCTAATAAATTGCTTTTAGAGTATAACTTTCTTAAATAATACTCCATTTAATTTTAATAAACCCAACAGGGATATTATTTAGTCAATATAAATACAAAAAGACAATTTGTTATCAAAAAATACACCACTGTCGTCTATTTTACTGGCAGTTCCCAGATTCTCATTTACCAAGGCTATAATTAAATAGACTCTAACAGTCTTACACTTAGATATATTTAGCTTAAGATGGTTATATTCATCTGTTAAATTTATCGAACCTCAAATATTTTTTGCTAGGACTTCGGTAAATGAACGCGGGAAATGAAATATGACATAGATTGCATTTCTATATACTTGCTTATATTTTATTGGTGCTACCAGTGAGTTTCTTTCTCAACTGCAGTCCTGGTTTGGGCGCATTGGTGGTGGAAGTACTCGACAAATCATTTGATATGAACGTTTTCAGTTTCTCACAACAAAAAAAAATTTTAAAAACTGCGTTTCAACAGGCTTGTTTGTTGTACACATAAGGCCCTATGTGTAATATACTTCCTTCTGTCATTGAACTAAGTATCTACAGTCAGAGGAAAAAGAAAATGTACGCTGAATCTGGTGATAAGAACTTGGCCTTAATCAACACTAAAATTAACAAAATAGATTCATTGAACATCTTAATGAAAAATTTGTCCCAATGATTGCGAATTGGGACTGGATGGGCCATGGGTACGCTAATAGGACAACAATCTGGAGAATACAACAGAAATAATTAAGGTATAAGGTTGCTTTTTTGGACACATTAAGCAAAGGAATGATCGTCTGCTCTTACTAGGCTTTAATCTGATTGATATTTGTTGCAATATTTTGATAGGCAGATCCATAAATGGTAGATTACAAGATTACAAAAATGTTCTCGACGTCGATTTCAGTGGATAAATGACATATAATTGTTGTCGAATTGATTACAAAAGTTAGTAGAACTAACGCAAAGATATTTCCTTTCAAAACTTCCAAAATCAGAAATATAGGCGTATACTGTACACTTTCTTTTAACTCTGATTTTAAGTCTAGTCTTTCAATCGTCATTAAATGATACATAGACATATTTTCGATGCCAAGACTAAATATTTTCCACGTTTGTATAACTAATGGGGAGTAGGTGCGAGAGTGTATTCTGGAGACCTAAACTTAAATATTTCCCTATGCCTCCCTAATCATTGTAGCGTCTTTCAGGCGGAGACGGATGAGCCGATCAAGGCAGCTCTGTCTTGGTTAAAACACAATGTGGCCTCCAAGAGGGATATCATCATTTGTCACCAGACAGTCAAGCCGCGATTCTGATTCTGTCACTTTTACCTCTAAGACCGCCCTAAAGTGCAGCCAAACTTTGGATGAGATGGCCCAGCACCTCATTGTGGGTACCTGGGCAACGCACTCGCCAGGCATGCGACCACAATTCCATTACAATCCCGAAGAACCAGCCATGCCATTAGCTACAACCAAATTAAACATAAACTTCATAGCCTTAAGGTCACCAATGACAGGTGGCAAGAAGGCTCAACATGTTCGCTTACCGAACAGATTTGGCCCGCTCTGGATGGTAAACGCTCTACCTGTTTCCTTCGGATGGACAGACCGGCAATTAGGGTCATTATAGGTGTCAATATATTATGGTGTCAATATATATGGCCTTGGCGCTTCGAAGAAATCATCTGGGCAAGAACTTCCTTGACAGTCTGAGCGATCTGTAACTTTGTAAACAGCTCGAATTGGTTGCACTATGGCGCACAATGGGCCTATTCTGGCTTAAGTGTGGCTGCGGGCCTCAGTCAGCAACTCTAACCTAACCCTAACCATAACCAATGGTTGCTCTCGATCTAACTCTCTGTTTTTGTCGTATTTCTTGCTTCCCGTTAAATAAGCCGACGATAAAAACTTACCACTCTAATAATCTATTTCATCTCACTGAAGGTGGAATTCCTGAAAAGTTTCCTTTGCCTCCTTCATGTAATTAGATTATTTCGCCCTAATTGTTGATAATAATTGTTTCCCCCTAAACTCTATTTTTCAGTGATTTTTAGCTACGAAGAGGCTCGTACGTATTTTATACGATTGCTACTATCGACCAGACTTTCGCCAACAGATCTAAAAAGCGTTGATAGCATCTTCCTGGTCCATCCTGGAAGTGGATCTTTTCTCAATGTGACTTTCTAATTTTAGCCCACCGGAGATTTAGGAAGCAGTTAGAGAAAGTCATTTCTTCAAAGAGAAGCTATAAACAGCATCAACAAAATAATTATCAGCAAATTTGAGAGATCCTAGCAGTGGTCTAGAGCAGTCAATAATTGTTTAAAGTTTTCTTCACGTCCTATGAACCATAAACAATTTCGTAAATGCTTTATAAATGTTCTTCTTCTTCTGATCCTAGTCTCTGACTTTGTTCTTCCGCTGATGTTAGTTTATCCTTAAAAAGACAGAGAGAGCCGATTGAACAATGAAACACTTCCAGACATCCATGCTTTTAGGCTGTTAAACTACTGTAAGCAGAATATTAAAACTCAGAATAGTTCAGAAGCTTGTGCCACTCGTAGCCTTTATTTTTGATCCTACTCCATTCCGGAAAATGAAATAAGGGTACTTTAGATCAAGGTCCAAAGCAGTAAATGAAAACTCAATAAAAATATTTTCTACTGTTGATCTACTCCCCTGATTCTAGTCGGGGATCGAAGAGTGACAATTACAGATTTAAAGAATGCCAGAATTCAATGAACAGCAAGAAATTATTTTCATTTTAGACTTACTTATTCAAAAAAGTTGTCAAGCTGTCTAACGATCTGTTTTCAAAATTCTAGTCCATTATCGAACGAGGTTCAAGGAGCGAACAGTTTTTAAACATTAAAATCGAATTCTGATCTGATTTCCAGACGTATTTCCAACGAATTTTTTTTTCTACACTTTCCTTTTGCTTTTTCTTTGAAAATTTATCTTCCTAACCTCACAACGACTTTAAGCACTCACCAATTATTCCATTTAAAAAGTGTCTCTAAATTGCTGCAATTGGCCACTTGAGCTAGTTTTTGGATAAATTTTGATCCCTCATCTAGAAAGTTTGTGTGTTCAGGCGCATTTCTCACAACTCAAACTTCAAGAGACCCATTTTATTTTCCTGATTCCGAATTCCTAGCAACAGCGCATCTCTTCCTCAACTGCACTTCTCGTTAAAGTCAACGAGGTCGTGGGTGCGCCATTAGACGGATGTTATCTACCTCATCACAAAGATTTTTGGGGGATTATTTTACTTTCACTTGAACTTTCCAACTTTTCTCTTCTCACGACTCACTTTTAAAGTTTCATTTTAATTTTCCTTGTTTAAGACTTCACCAAGGACCACGACGACGACTGCGCCCACCCGTTTTCATATTCAAATTACTTGCGTAACCCCTTTCGACGGAGGGAATCCTAGCACCACCTGAGCACCATCCCTGACGCATCATCATCCTCCCAGTCAGTCATATGATGGAGCACAGAGTTTTCAATAGCAACGTAATTTTCTTTAAGAAACCGCACCACGTTGAAAGGGAAGGCGGGTGAAAATGCCTCTTAATCCTCCTGTCAGCACGTTTTCCATCATCATCGAGGCAGGAGAAGTTGCACCAGGAGAAGGAGACCAACACACATCTCCAAACAATTTACACCGCACAATTGATACCAGATGAGCTGGTGTAGTCCTTAACAAAGGACACTCGTTATCCCCTCCCTCTCCCACATATGCGGAATGTGTGGCTGTGCTTAAGGCGGATATTACGGACCCGCCATCATATGCCGGGAGGAATTATTATGCAAAACAGGGGGGAAGGACACAGTGGAACGTTCGACGCAGCTGAATGGGGAGAAAAAAAAGTTGGTGGTGATGGTCTCGTGCAACAAAAGGATACAGGAAAGCCGTGGGATGGCTCGTGGATTAATATTTTTCAATCTCTCAAGCCACGCGAGTTAATTTGAGTTTTCCTCTTTTCGATTTTGACAAGTTTGCCAATGGCGCAGGAGGCGGTCGGTCTCGGTTGGTGGTGTGTTTCGTATTTTTGTATTTTCCCCGCGAGTAGTTTTGAGCGTGTATTATGGTTTGACAATGGGGAGAATGGCGCAGTGCGAGTTCTCGGAGTTCATTCCCTTTTTTTATTTCACATAAATGCCACATCGATTGGATGAAAACACGGCATTCGATGTGTGGATTGGATTGGACTGAATTGGATTTGATGTTTGTTTGAAGCAACATTGATATTTTGATAGCCTGTAGCACTTCTGTTGGTTTGATCTTTGCCAGGCTGAATGCTGGTAGCATTTTTAACATCGGGGGCATTTCAATGACTAGCGATCATCTGCATTTCGCAATCTTTCTAAAACGCAACGCAATTTTTAATTGTACGAGGAAATATATTATTATTTTTCAGCCATTCTAGTGTCTTTGAAGGTGTAAGGAATATTTAAAAGGTGTTCCTACAGTTGCGACAAAGTAAATAGCCCTTTTACCCCAAAATGCCTAAGATGGAAGGCACCGAAAGAGTTTTTTTTTGTGTTTAGAGACACGATGATCCCAATAACAAGTTCAATTATATTTTCAGTAGACAAAAAACCCAATTGTCAGGGAAGGTGAAGCTATAATTCTTATTTGGGGATTTGGATATTTTTTCCTTGGTGTGGTGTAGGATATCACTTCATCTAGTAAAACGTAGTATGAACCAAGTCGAGAATAGGGAGATCCTGAGGGTTATAATACACTCCAATGCTAAGATTATGACGTTGTAAAAAAATTCATTGGGATGACGAGTACAGCTAAGACTGTAAAGCAAAGACAACCTCCCAAAGACTTCATCCCGAAATCTTATTCTGGCTAAGAACTAAGGATGAGGATGGGGATGGTAATTGCTGTGCTAATGAGGCGGTACTTGTTAAAAATAGATCCAGTGCTTCAAAATTTAAAACATTTTTACAGATTTATCATCTCTTAAGCGATGTCAGAGTCTTATTTAGTTAATTAACAGTCAGTGCGCCGCTGTGATTACAAATAGACGAGGTCTGTTCAAAAAATAAGGTGATTTTTTAAATTTCGCGAGCTACGTACGTTCGGTTATCGATTTTTTTTATTTTGTTATGTTGGTACACTCGTCTCGAACATATGAGCAGGAAGCCCCCTTAAGACTGAGGAGTTGTTTCATTCTGGTGATGGAAGTAGTTGGCGTAAGGAGTTTGGCTTGTCTATTACCTTCCGTTTGTGTCCAGAAGTCATTAGCCATGTTTCTCAGTCCGCTATTTATGCAGCATTTGGTGGTGGTAGTGGATATGTTGCAGAATCGTCGTGGCATTATGAAGGGTGATGCTGAGCCTTTCCTGGCTAGTTGGCCCGCCCTTTCGTTTCCAACGTGACCACTGTGCCCCGGTTGATGCAGTAATTGGAGACAGTCTCATACCAGTTTTGAAGTGATCTCATAGCTTTTTAGGGCCGGAAGTGCAGCTTTGCATGATTTAACTAAAAATTAGGACTTAGTTGTTCTGTTGACATCTTTAAGCAACTGGTTAATTTCTTACTCAGCCTTTCGCAGTATCCATATGCTCGTATCTTACATTGATTCAGCTTAAATTTGCTCCAGGCTCCCTTTATACGGCTTTTCCAGAATTCAAAGGAATGTTTTATGAAAGAAATAGCTTTTTCTTTGTCACTCTTTACAATTCCTAAAGTCGGAAAGACGGAGCTGGAGCATCCTTTCAACTCTGGCAGTTTCAGCCACGCAGTTTTCAATTTTAGAAACACAAACTTTCTCACGAAAAAATCTCCGATTTTATTAGGGCGGTTACAACCGAAACCACTGGCTATTCAAAAAGTCTCCGAACATTCAGGTCATTTTACCGGAATTGTGTTTTCACTCTACTTCTCGAACTAGGTGAACTGCATTTAACTGAACTCATTGCCTTCTAGCCTTTCATCCTAATGGATGTTCCTAAAAAACATCCAATCACATTCAAAAGTTTAAATTTGATTTCAATTGATTAAGAAATTTTCGAATTTTGGTGCAGTTACATTATAAAATAACCATTCGTTCATTAAAAGTAGTTTGGTTAGTCATTATGCTGTTGTTTGCTTGTCATTCAGACAAGCTGAACATCCTAACTTTTTTGTGCAGATTAATCTAAAGGCTGTTTAAATTACCACCCCGATCCATTTTCCCATCGATGAAGGCCAAATTTCCAACCCAAGATGCTGCTATATACCATTAAATAACCACCTTGAATTGTTTTGAAGAGCTATTGAATTTTCGAATAATGCTTAACGTCTTTTCATAAAGGCTATTTTGAACTTTTTTTTCATTAGTACAAAGCGCTCTTCATGTTGCTTACTTTTTTTTCTGGCTGGCTCTATGTTCCTATGTTTACGCTTGTTTGCTTCACTATACACACGCTCTAAGACGGTCACTAATTGCAGAAGCTCTGTAGCAGGTACAGGGCAAACAGTTCTTCTTAATAGAGGCGAATGTTAGTATTTTGCAATGAACAGCGCAAACTTCCGACCTCAACTCCATAGACAATTTATGGAATTTTGTAGATCAAGAGTTTAGGTAGCGAAAACCATCAAATTGTTTTGATGGAACGAATAATATTAGAATGGAAGTAAATATCCTTCAACTTATTGGTATCCTTTGCTGACTCACTCTATGTCTAGTAGATCGTGTGCAATTATTGCGTACCCTTTGTTTCATTATATTTTTGGAATTGATCTTACACATCAGATCAGCTAGGAAGAAAACTGAATTTCTCAATGTCAACCAGCAGATTTTTGGGCCTAATGTTACAAATCAAATGTTGAAGAAATCTATTCTGTGAGTGGCTGCGAGTTTTCTGCTGATAGCTTGTAGCTCCTTTGGATTGGGCTTCCTTACATCTAGAACTAAAACTTTCTCAGGAGTATTTTAAATGGAAATCATCGAAGTATTCCATGAATGAATCACGTCTTAAACAATATTTAATTAAAAGTACTTATTTTTTTCCTCTTCTCCTTTTCAGATACACATGATCATCATACATGAAAAATCGAGTCAATTTCTTTCACGTGATAGGTAAATTTATATAAAATAAATAAAATTTATTATTAAATAAAAGAAAAACCATTTTAAAAAAAATAACATTCAAAAATCTGTATAAATATTTAAAAAAAAAGAAAATTCTAACAAAAATAGCTAAGACAAAAAAAAACACTACAAAAAAAAGAAAAAATCACAAACGAATTAAAAACTAAGTTCAAATGTATTGTTTATTATTTTATACTTTTTAACTATTTGATAGACACTTTACTTGGTAATAAAAAATTAAAAAAAACAAAACATAAGAAACCTCTACTTACTTCTAAGAAATTTAAAAAAGAAAAAAACAAAAAATGAATTTAGTATGAAAAAGAAAAAAACTATTTGTTTGTGTATCTCTAAGATATTTTTTAAAAAGAAAACCAAAAAAAAAAAGAATCTATTTGTACGTGGTCTCGTTGGTAAATGCAATTAGTTTAAATTATTGTGTAGAAAAAGAAGAAAACAAAAATGAATTTGTTGTGTAAATGTTAAATGTGTTGAAAAGTGTTTTTCTTTTTTTATTTGGGCGTAGATGGGATTTTGTGTAGAAAAAAAACTTGAATTTGAAGTTTTGGTTTTCGTTTGTAAGGGTAAGGGTTTTATTATTCTGTTTCAATCCTAAGGATTTAAGTTTGTTAGAGATTTGTAGAATTTGTTGATTTTTTTTTACATTCAGCAGCTTGCGTTACCTGTTAATTCTTTATAATGTATGCGGTAAATATCGTTTTTGGATTCAAGTTTTTTGTTGTCTCCACGTCTACACTAGATAATAGTTGCTTTTAAAATGAGGGAAGGGAATGCATTTGTTAACAATTTTTGAAAGATCGCTGTTACATTTTCGTTGTCGCTGACTGAATCATCTTAGCCCACATTTACGCCTATTTTTGACATACTTTCCCCAAACGCTTGTGATTATGTCGATGCTCAGGTCTAGTCCAGACTCATCATGAAGTTTTTTTTATGCTCATTTGAAACCTATTTTATTTTGCTGCAAAAACTAGCTCTAATGACTGCTTTACAGTAGTAGAAGTAGAAGAAGTTTATTTGCCCAGTGGCCCTTGTTGGTTTGAGTTTAAAATTCATTTCGAACAAGCTTCTTTTCCAGTTGTTCCTATTTACTTTTCTTTTCATTTACCATCTGAGTGGTGTATATTTTAAGGCTAAGAGTGTTCTCTTCTTTATAAGCAGTTCTTCGATAAAAGGAAATTTTGAACTAAAAACGATGTATACCTGATTCACATTTTTATTTAATCCCATCTACTTCCAGGACTTACATTTCTTTGTTTTTCTTTTCACTTTCATGTGCAGAAATGAATTCCCATTTGTAAATAATCTCCCACCCCCATACACTCACACAGTCAAGAAAAACTTCGATAAAACTTTAGGATAAACAAATCAATAGAAAAAGCAAAGAAAAAAAAACAAATGTAATCTACACTAAAAAAGAAAAAAACAAACCTCATCAATGTATCCACTCAAAAAAAAAACTTAAAACAATTTGCCACATAAGTAGAAAAAATTCTTGTTTTCAAAAATATACATATACAACTCGTAGATATGAACAAAATAGTTCCATTCATTTATTTTTCTTTTCATTTCATCAGAATCAATTGAAACAAAGTTAATTAAAAAAGAAAATTACTATACAAACAAAAAAGAAAAAAAAAAAACATGTAAATTAAAATACTTCAGAAAAAAAAAGAAAACATTGCAAAGAAATTCCTAAGAAATGAAAGACTTTAAAATAAAACAGAGATTTAGTAAATAAATTTAGTTAAATGTATAAAAAAAACAGAAAAAAAGAAAACTTAGTATTTATTAAAAAAAAAAACAGAAAAAAGTGTTAAGTGTAGATAATTTTTAAGATGAAAATATATTTAAAGATTGAGGAGGTGAGTTAAATGTAGTTAATGTATTTTAGTTTAAAAAACAAAAAAACGCAAGTGCATAGAGAAAGAAAAAAAAAACAGAAAACTCAAACGAAAAACAAAAATATGTTGTTAATGAAAAACAAAAAAGAAAAATTATATATATAGTATATATAGACAAATGGAGAATTAGTTAAAAATTATTATAAATTGTGTTCTTTATTATTAAACAAACCAAAAAAACATAAAAATGAAAATATCTTTGTTACCAAAAAGAAAAAGAAAAAACTAGGCAGTGTTAGAAAAAAAAAGGAAAACAAAACAAAAAAAAAGAAGTAAATAAATTATTTAAGGAAAATGAATTATTCTAAGTGGAAAAGAAAAAGAAAAAAATCTAAATTAGCAAAGCTAATTATTGTAAAATAAATTAAACGAAAAAAAAACAAAAAAATTAAAAAGAAAAAGTAAAACTGATGCAAGAGGAGGAGAAAAAGAGAAATTCAGAAAAATGTTTTATTGAAAATAAAAATCTAAAATAACAAAATTTGAGTGGTGCTGTGTTGATTCGTAGAAGGAAGTTTTCTTTTAAAGAAAAATTTGACACTTTGTGGCTTTTTTTTCTTTCTTTTCGAAATTGTGGGTCTTGCCGGAGAATTTGGCCTTGTCTAATTAATTAATTAATTAATCGAAAAATAAAGGGGGATCTAAAATCAGTTTCTCTGCCCTCATTCGCCTTAAACTAAGACGATTTCCATAGACCTTTTCGCACTCGTCTTTTTTTTTAAACCATTCCTAAAGTCAATTCATTCCACAGAGGCTCCAGGCAAGCAATAAATCTCCAAACATCGAGTTCGAAGTCTACTGGAGAAGGAATCCACCTGTTCTCATGCTCTCGTTGAGATAGTTACTCAACTCTCTCGGCCAACCGAATCTTCTTCCATGAACAGTTTACCGTCGTGGCTTAAATGGATAGTGAGTCGGGCTGTTAAGTCTTTCCAGGGGAAAGATGATGATTAATAATTTTTTACAACGTGGACAACGTTTACTTTCAACAAGGCGGCGCGGCGCTACGTGCCACACAAGCAACGAAACCGTCGATCTTTTAGGGGAAACATTTCCCCTAAAAGTTGTGTTATCTCTCGAAGGGGTGATCACAATTGGCTCTCGGGATCTTGTGATTTAGCACCTTGCGACTTCTTCCCTTGCTAAGTGAAAGGTAAGGTCTACGCCAATAGCCCAGCGTCGATTCAAGACCTCAAAGATGGAATTCGTGAAGCTTTTGAGGGTATACAGCAGCCACTTTGCGATTTGGTGATGGAAAATTGCATTAAAAGGATACGGTTCTGTAACCGTAGCTGAGGAGTCCATTTGACTCCATTTGATATTGTTTTTCATTATAAATGGCATAGTTTCCTCTTTACATTGAAGTAAACATCCAATCATTTACCTCAAAAAATGTCATTTTTCTTTGAATATCAAAATAACACTTCTTATTGGAACTTGTTGGAATAAGAGCAGAATCTGTCGACTTGAACCTTGTTTTCGCACCTTCAATCGCCTTCTAGAACCTTAAAAGACGCTGTTACAGTCCCAGAACTGTCCAAAACAGTTCCCCAACTTCCAACCCTCTTCAAAAAAAACCAACTTCTTCCCCCACTTCTTCCGCGGATTAGGAGCACCAACAGAAAAAAAAAAAAATCTTACCCGCTAATCCCTCCTCACGTGCAACCGCCTCGTTAGAGCGTTTAAATAACAAGCCCACGCCTCGTTTTCGTTTTTTTTTTTTTTTTCAAAATTTGTTTAATTAAATTTCTACGAAACCAGCTTTTGACTTAAGGACTCTGCCAGCACCGACTCTCGCATTAGCCCTCATTTAGCGCCCATTACAACCCACCCACCTGGTGCCCAAACCAGGCATCTAATTATATTATACATCGCAACAGGAACAGGATCCTTGCACGCAGGATACATTTACACACCAAAATAAAAAAAAAAGAGACCAAAAAATAATAATTACCGCGGATGACGAGGGAATGGGTGCCTATGTGTGTTAAGAAGTAATTCCCCGCTCTCTGCTCGTCTGGAATTTCACAGAGATTCTCATGTATGTGTGTGTGAACGACATAAATCCTTTTTTTCGCTTCGCCTTTTATGGGGCAAGGTTACATCCGCGTTAGTGGAGAATGAAAATGACTTTTAAATTATGGCGTGAGAACTGTGTGAAGGATAAATGCGGGTGTTGCATGTGTGTGTGGAGGAGGCTAACGGAGAAAAAGGACATAAATTTAATGCGAAAAAGTCCTGTGCTTTGGTGTGATAACATGGCTACGTAGACATTTTATGAAAATCAAATGAAGTAATCACGGTGTCGGTGAAGGGATGCGAGCGAGATAAGCGAAGATAAGTGGGGGTGGGGTGAAAAAACGAGATCGTTGCTTAACACTTTGGTGAGTGACTTTTCTGGATGAAGGAGTAATTAAAAACGAGGCCAGAACCCTATTAGAGATACTTGAAAGTTCTAAGGAGGCTTTCGTTTGGCCCAAGAGATCGTGATGCGATTGAAACCGAAGCCTGAATATTTGCACGACGCAATTATGGAAACGACTCATCACATCCACGTCCAGGAAACAGAAAAAGTACACTTTGTACCTCTTTGATACTTGAATTTTCAAGTGTTCAAGCCAAGCCATATCCATGTGTGAGCTCTTCAGTAATTTCCTACATTCGACGCTACTTACTCTAAAGTGCAGATTAGAAGTGTCCTTCGAATTGTCCTTTGAAATATAAATGTGCTCTCTTTCTCTAAATTCTTTGAAGCTTTGTTTCTGATATTCAAAAAGTAGTTTGTCCGAAATTGGACTGTTGTTTCATGAGTCTTTTGGGTGAAACTCAAATGCAGCCCTTTTTATTGTTATAGTCGACTTATTCACAGTTAGTACTTAATCAGTCTCTTGAATTTTTATTAAGGATTAAATTGAAGAATAAATGAGTTCTATTCATGTGGCAGTACAATCAAATTTAATGCGCTTCTTAATGTTTCTTAATATCGTTTCTTAATTTTAACCAGCAGATTTTTGGTGTTTCTGTTACTGTCCAGTGTCAGCATTTGTGGTGGCCTAGCCCTTTTTTTAGTGAAGACGTAAAACTAGCAAGTTGAGAACAAAACCGTAATGCTGCGTGATTACCGACGCAAACTGCAAACGTTGAAAGATGCCACGTCTGGTCATCTAGTTCGTGTCATTGGAATTATTCGGCACGTCATGTAATCGGCAATAAGAGTCAACAAGCCATAAGAAGGAATAAATCGATCCTTTAATCGAGCTTCTTCAAGTAAGAAGAACAGGATTTCCAATCACGTTCTGAACATCCCAAAGATCTTGCAAGTTTTTTTATACCTTTGATAGAATTTGCAACCGCAAATTCATGGTGGTTCAGAGTCAATAGGTGGGGACAAGCATCTGTTGTCGGTTTTATACCACAAGTCCTGATCCAGATAAGTATTCGTTATTTTTACCGACGCCTATACATCGTAGACAACACTCAGGTCGCTCCACAAGTCATTAACCTCCGTTCTGGCCAAGATATAACTTTATTTCGTCCAATGGAATCCAGTTCTGAGTGTCTTCTAGACACAACTTTGAGCAACGACTTCTCTTTGAATTAAATATCAATTACTTACTTACTCAACAGGCATTTAACCCTTGGAGGGTCTGTGCCTGAGCCAAAGCCACCTTCTAACGTTGACGGTCCTGGGCACGCCGCTTCCAGTCCGGAAGACCAAACTGTCTTGCATCCGCGATCAGTTGATCTCTGTACCGGAGTTTCGGTCTCCCTCCCTCGAACCAGGAGGCTCGGATTCGAAGACCCTTTTAGCTGGAGCGTTTGTGTCCATGCGCTCGATGTGGCGCACTGTAGTCGACGGATTTTTGCCTTCCGGACCATATCCACATCTTTGTACATCTCATAAAGTTCGCGGTTATGTCTTCTTCTCCATTCGCACTTCCTCGCAGACTGGACCGAATATCCGCCGCAGAATTTTTCTTCCGAAGGAGCCAAGTATCAGCTCTGCAGTCCTGCTTATCGTCCAACTTTCGGCTCCATACAGTAGGACTGGCAGGATAAGGGTCTTGTAGAGCATGACCTTAGTTCTTCGAGTCAGGAATTTTGAACCTAGTTGTTTGGACAAACCGAAGTAGCTGCGGTTGCCGAGGGTGATTCTACGACGGATCTCCACTACGATGTCATTCGTGGAGTTTACGTTCGCCCTGAGGTATACGAACTCCTTAGCTACCTCGAAGTTATAGCTGTCGACTGTCACAGTTTGTCCTAGTCGGTGGGCGACGGATTCTTTCTTCGTCGACAGCATATATTTCGTCTTATCCTTATTTATCTTGAGATCACCTCGTTTAGCCTGTTCCGCGGTGAAAGCTTCCACAATGGCCCGCTGGGAACGAGTGATGATATAAATATCATCTGCGTAGCCCAGCAACTGGACGCACTTGTGGAAGATAGTGCCTTCCGTGTCGACGCTGGCCCGCCGCACTATTTGCTCCAGCACGAGATTGAAGAATTCACATGACAGCGCGTCCCCTTGCCGAAGTCCAGTGCATGTTTCAAAGGGCTCGGAGGTTCTTGAGCCGAACTGCACGGTGAATCGAGTCTTGTTGAGCGTGGTTCGACACAACCGGATCAGTTTTGCCGGGATCCCGAATTCAGCAATCGCACTAAACAACTGCCTGCGATGAATGCTGTCATATGCGGCTTTGAAGTCGATGAAAAATATTAAATATCAATGAAGTGGCTTAATTACGATACTTGGAGAAAGGCTACCAAGAAATCTAATACTGAAAAGGTCAGCTTGGGACTCTGATTTGGTGGTGATGGTGGCGATGTGCAGCTGCGCTATTCTTCTAGACCGAGAAAATTAGTCAGCATCTTGAAATTGTGTCAACCAGTCAATCATGGTGTTTTAAAAAATTGTGTTTTAAAAAAGAATTGTCTTAGTTGCTTTTTTTCACACATTCGACGAGCAAGAGAGAGAGACAGTGAAACACACATCCAATTATGTGTTTGCAGCCTTAGACTTAATAAAATTGGATCTTGAAGGGAGATCTTTAAGAAGTCACCTGAAATTTTCTGTCATCGTGAATTTGGAAAAAAAAGTAAAACTATGTCTTCTGAAAATAAATCCCAACCAAAAGATCGTTTTTTTTTGTTTTGATGTTTTAAAGGGCTTCTAATTTCATTTTGATTCCTGATACCGCCAATTTGGAAGACACTTTTGCTTCTGAAGGCGCGTCCACTTTTGAGAGAGTGGAAGACACATCCAATTGTGAAAAGTTTGTAGCTTTTGAGAAATTTTGAGTGTCATTCGGCTTCAGTAAAAGTTCACTAGGTTTGTAGTGAACAAGTTCTAGTTTCAAAATTCAGTCTTGACAATTCTAAGCAGTACACAGTGTTCTTTAAATTCTAAGGTGTATCAAAACTTTTGGGCCGCGCGTACAGTGAAACGAGAAAGCGATGCGATGCGAGAAGCGAGAAAGCAAGAAAACGAGAAAATTGTTTCCATTTAGTGCTATGTAAGTGCGCGCAAGTGAAGCGATTTTTAATGCAACAAGTGACAACCTCTCGCAAAGCTTCTCGTTTCCAAATTCTTTTGACCAGTTTTCAAGCGAGTCTGTGCGAGAAGTATTAATGGTTGTTATTGCTTCATTTGATGATTTGATTTCAACTGTTTAGGAAATTGCATTTATTTTTGAAGAAACATGAAGACAAATCAAAAAAAAATTGTTAATTTGTTTTGAACCTCGCAGTTGTCATAATCGAATGTTTTTAACGACATTTTTGCATATTCGACATACTTTCCCGTCATTCGTTAATTGTGAATATAAATGGCGAAATGTGCCTTTTTCTTTTCGCATAAATTTCTTGGACTTTTTTTTGTTTTCTATTTTCTAAACACTTTAAATGTAAGCTCTTGCAACAGCAGAACAGCACTGTGCACACTATATCGCTTCACCCATCGCATCTCGTATCGCTTCTCGCATCGCATCGCTTTCTCGCTTCACTGTACACGTGGCCTTAAAGAAGCATTCAAATTTGTTCATTTCGATTAATACGGGGCACTAGAATTCTAGGAAGAGATTCCAAGGCATGAAGTTTTAATAATTTCGACGCTTTCCCTTTTACAACCGGGTGACATAAATGTAAATCCGCCACAAGTCGCACACCCTTAGAATCACAAAATGTATATTTCTCTAACAATTCAGAAAGTGGTGTCACTTGAACATGAAAAGGCGGGTGGTTCAGTGTTACCAGACGTTGTTAATGGCGGAGACACACGTTTCTTGTCACAAATTATAATGCAGAGAAATTGCCTGTGATCTCCTCTAGAATCTCCACATCATAGACATGGCTCATGTGACTGAATATATCCATAAACTCGATTTATGACTTTCAAAAGAACGCTGATCACAATTAATGAGTTGCATTGGATAAACCTTTGTGGGACTTTCAACTAACGTTGGTTGTGCTCCTTGAGTTGACATTGATTTGATTGACCCTCTACTGCATGCGTTCTTCAGAGATTTCAAAGCCAGGATTAGCAACTTCGTGTTGTGTTTGAATAACACTGGAGTCGAGTAACAGTGGAATTAAGCATCTTAAGCAAATAACTCCTCTTTATTGGCTACTGAGTGAATATCGCTGAATAGGACTAATCGCAATTCCAAGCACTGAAATGGTAAAAAAATGATTTTGATCTGAATTCCAATATGCGACTAGACGACTTTTAGGACGAGAAAAAGCGTTAGCGACTCAAATATGTGTGTACTTTGGAGGCCTGGAAATCAAAACGACTTCAGAGGCGGGCCAAGAGGGTTGTAATGGGCTTATTTGAAACTTTTGGCAACAAAAATAACGCTGGTTATTATTTACTCCAAGGATTATCCACTGTAGAAATCAATTGCCAACTAACGACTTTTAAAACCGTATAAGTTCGATTTCACTTCTAATAAACGAAAAACGCTCGGATCCCGGGGAGTGGACGTGCCCAATCTGCTTTTGACGAAATGGAAGACGCTTTTGATGTGGAGGACTCCGTGGCTTACGAAAAATTTTCCCGGGACACCGTTTAAGAGTCCTGAGGCTTAAAGAAGATAAGATGCTTAAATTTGAAAGAAGACTTATAAAAACGTCTTTTGTTTAGAGAATCACTTTTATTAAAAGCCGCTGGGAATTTAGTAAGAAGCTATAAGGCTGTAGCGAAGCAATCAGCGACGAGTCTGAGCTATAGGTGGTCATGTATTGACCATAAAATGTAGTCAAGTGTAGTTCGTCGTAGCTAGTTTTAATGATATAGACTCATTCTTCAGAGAAATGGATCGAATGCAGTCGAATTTAACTAGTTTCTAAGATTCTGTGGTCATTTTTATTCGAATAAAAAAAGGAATCGACAATTTGAAGCTTTGCGTTTGGTTTTCCGCCATTTTTCGTAAGCCGGTTTTTAGAAGAACCTGAAGAGTAAAACTTAAATGTTATCATCCGCGGGATTGACGAGACCACAGGCGCTCTCACTCTCACCCACTCAAACACAAAGATTCATCTTCCTGAGTTCCTTAAAACGTGCACTCCTATCAAAAGCAAGTGACCAATGTTGCAATCCCAAAAAAAAAAAAGAAAAATCTCATTAAAAATATCCAGCAACCTCTTGCCAGGAAGAAAAACCATCGCAAACCACTTACAATCTCGTAACTGTCTCGATTATCCTCCTCCTGCACCTTCAATCTGCCGTGCATCCCCATCCCAACACCGTGCTTTCCCCGCTAAGCGATTTTTAATAGAAATGTCTCTGTCCCAAGCGCCTGTTCCCGCGAGGACTCGCCCACGCCTCCACCTGCGATTTATCTTCCGTGAGTCGTGAGTAAATTATTTTCTCTCCAGACCCAAACCCAGAGGATCCTCTCTCTCTCTTTCAGGATTCACCTCGTGGATATTAAATAAAGAGGATCGTCCTTTTTTTTCGCCATTTGTCGTCGTGTTATCTTTGAACCTGGCGTGAGTGGGAGGTTCTGGGGAGAGAAGGAGTCTCTCTCGCCATCGGTTATCGAGTGCGAGGATGTTTTTCCATGGAAATTGGCGTGTTTAAGGACGAGACAAAAAAAAAGTAAAGAAGAGAAAAAAGAAAAAAGGAAATTTCCTGCTTCTTTATCATCGTCCGATTCGAGGTGTGTGTGTGAATGGAACGGCACCGGAAATTGATGAAAAAGGACGAAGTGGGCGAGATTAAACAAATTTTTGACACTTTTTCACGGGGCTGGGAAGGTGAGAAAAGGTGCCAACTACAAGACTGCGTCATCGGGGAAGTTGGTGGAGCTTGAAGGACGCGTACAATGAAAAACGTCTTTGAAATCAACCTTCAAGATATCTTGGGAACAAATTTATTAACAAAAGACGTCTCAAGAGGAAAGTCTGCTTCGTGAAGAGTCTCTGGAAAGACGCTCTTTGAAATTCGAAGGCACTTGGAAGCTCTCAGGACTCTTTTAGATCATTTCAAATTTGGCTGCAACTTTTTCGTGGTGAAATTGTAGTGTGAAGAAGTGCCCTTAGCTTCAGAGCCTTGAATGAAAAGCCTTCAAACTCCAAGGGTGCAGACACGTGTGATTCGTTCTAAATTTTCGTAGACAAATGTCTTGGGCCTAGAACAATTTCTATATTTTGTAAAAAAACGTCCGTTTAGAGGAGAAGACGATCAGTCTAATTTATGGAGACGGGGTCTATCTAAATTCCGGTCCAACAGAGGCCCGATTTTTGTGGAAAGTGTCCTAAAAACGAGGTCTGTCTAAATTCTGGTCCAATAGAGGCTCAATTTTTACGAAAGTGTCCTGGAGACGAGGTCCGTCCAAATATTGGTCCCAATTTTGCGGATAAGTATCCTGGAGACGAGGTCTGTCTAAATTCCAGTCCAACAGTGTCCTGGAGACGAGGTCTATCTAAATTCCAGTCCAACAGTGTCCTGGAGACGAGGTCTGTCTAAATATTGATCCAAATTTTGCGGAAAAGTATCCTGGAGACGAGGTCTGTCTAAATTCCAATCCAACAGTGTCCTGGAGATGAGATCTGTCTAAATTCCGGTACAATTCGGATTCCAGAGCCCCGATTTTTACGGAAAGGTGTCCCAGATTCGAGGTCCGTCCAATTGTTGGTCCAATTTTTGTGAAAAAGTGTCCTGGAGATGAGGTCCGTCCAAATGTTGGTCCAAATTTTGCGAAAAAGTATCCTAAAAACGAGCTTTGTCTAAATTCTGGTCCAATAGAGGCCCGATTTTTACGAGAGTGTCCTGGAGATGAGGTCCGCCCAAATGCTGGTCCAAATTTTGCGGAAATGTTTCCTGGAGACGAAGTCTGTCTAAATTAAGATCCAACAGAGGCCCGATTTTAAGGGAAAGGTGTTCTAGAGACGTGGTCCGTCCAAATGTTGGTCCAATTTTTTGTGAAAGTGTCCTGGATGCAAGGTATGCCTAAATTCTGGTCTATTGAGGCCCAATTTTTGCAGAAAAATTTCCTGGAGACGAAGTCCGTCCAAATTATGGTCCAAATGTTCGCTTTTAGAGCTCAGGTCTTCAAGACATGGCTTTCGAAATTCTGGTTGTTAAACATTTTTTCTCGTCTGAAGTGAAAAACATTCTACTTAAATTTCCCTTCAGTAGCGTCCTGAATGTGCTTCTTTTCAATTTTTATCTCAATGGACACAAAGCCCGCACGTTTTTTCCCTCAAACTTCAGATTAGTGGCATCGCAGACGGGTAAATTAAAAATTTCGGCTCATTGTGAGCATCCTGGACAAGGGCCTCCTTTCCAACTTTACTTCAGTGCTTTCCTAGTCACGTTGCCATCCACACCGCGACCACCAGCTCCTCGCAACCCCTTAAAAAAGGCCCACCAAATAAAGCTCAGTTTGGATTGCCCACCAAATCAAAAAAAAAAAAAAGGCTGAAAAGATATCTCCCCTCCCGCATAAAACCCCATTCATTTGAGGCAATTAAGCGCTTGATGTACTGGTAACAAGTAATGACCTACTTCAACTTGCTTTGCTTATCCCTTAGCCTACCCCCCTGACATTCCTTTCATTTGAATCCTTCGAAAAAAAAGGAACTAGCTTAATGGGTGATTTAATTTGTAATTTGTTCTCAAGCGCACACGGCAAGCGCTAAAAAAAGGACCATCAACCACTCACCCTCCCAAACGAAAAAAAAAAAATAAAACTTTTCAATTTGTTTTCTGGCAAAAGTTTAAGGTGAATGAGCTTCGCCTCTTGTATCCGATGGCAACAAATGAATCGCAGATACATCTCTCTTCCTGTGTATGTGCCTGTGTATATCCTGTCAACAGAAAGAGAGAGAGAGAGAAGCAAACCGTTAAACAAAACTTTATCGTCTTGTTGTTGTAGTTGGAGAGAAAATTCAATAAAACTTTTGGAATGCGACGGCAACAACTTCTGCTCGAAGAAAATGCATAAATTTTCAATGAGGCGAGGGGGTGGAAATATTTGTGTATTTATTTGTGACATACACACACACACACGTGCTCCTCCCCCACACAACAAGTGCTGATGAATAAGGAAATTAGATTTCCTTACGTTCTGTGACATTAGAAAAGGAATTTGTTTGGTTTTTTTTTCGGAGTCGGGGGGGTGGATGGGAGGGAATGTGAAAATAAGTGCACGTTGATAAATATCTACCGAGGAGGCGAGGGAGGGAGTGTATCTAAATCAGAACTTAAATACGTAATCACATAACATACTTGATGCCATCCGGAGGGGGTGGGTTACAGGCGAATTCTTGTCTAGGCCGAGGTGGGGCGATGTTATTTCACGCTCGACGGGGCTTCTGTGAACAAGTTGGTAATTTTTTTTTTGTGTAACTTTGTGTGGATCGCGCGCCCAAGGACTCGAAACGTTTAATTCGCTGAAGTGAAAGAGACACGGTGCCAGGGAAATTAAGTGTATCCGATGAGGAGGTAAATCAAACGACACGAGGAGATGAGGAGATTCACGTGGATGTCGTTACATTCCTGAGAGTCATTTAAATCAAAGTACGGAAGAGAAGGTCAGAGGCTAAGGAGGAACTTTGAGTGGCCTGCTGAGAAGGCTACGAGCTGCGACCAGTCAAAGTTTTCACTCATGGTGCGGCCTTGGAGGAGGTGAGTTTGTACAAATGATAAATCGGGACTTGATAAGAGTGAATCTTTCGAGGAAAACACCTCAGATTTGTGCTTTAGGTAGAATTTAAGGTTTGAGAGTCGTCCTTCGAACAAGTGGCTGTTAGCCTCGAAAAGTGGATTGAAAGGAGTCTGTAAGAAGATGAAAAGAAGCCACATGGAGATTGAAAAGAAACTAAAAGAAGAATGGCAATAAACTGAAAGAAGACAGAGAGGAGACGAAATAAGATTGGAAAATTGGATGCATTTCACACTTTTGATCTAGTATCTAGACAAATGAGGACAAGGAACACTTTTTTTCAAAATTTCAGTGACCTAGAGAACAACTAGACAACAACGAAGCTTCCTAGGAAGTAGAGTTTTTGCTATGAGATTAAAAAAATGTGTGATCTCTCATAAAAACTCGACGTCTCTCTACTCGCCCTCAAACTCTCATCGTAACGTCAAAACAGTGGCCTCATTTAACCAAATTGGACTACCCTCTACGTCCATTGACCTCACCAACGACATCCCTGTCGAACCTACACCCTTCCACCTGTTTCAATGCGACCTCACTGTGCTCTGCCGACTCAGCGGGGTCAACTTGTCAACCGCAGATGCTGCGGCAGCAAAACTCTCAGCCGTAAACAGTTGTTAATTTTCGCCTTCCACCTCTTCCCCCAGCCCATATGCTACTGGGGCTTATTTCCGCACTTTTCCCGCGCTCCATTTTGCAAAACCATTAACATTCCTTCGGCCGAATGACTTCTGAAGCTCCAACGTTGCCAATTTCCACACCAAGGCAGCCCACCCATCCCTCCCACCTGAACAAACACAATTAATTCCCACAATGTGCCATTCCAAGGGGGTGTCCAGCAGGTTGATGGGGGTAGATGGCCGCTCATCTCAGTTAATTTATTAAAATTAATTATAAGCGAATTGTTTGATTTTTAATTAATTCCCTTTGTGGCGAAATTAATGGATTATCAATTTTTAGTCGACCGTGAGAAAAGTGCGAAGTTTCCTTTTTTATTACAGTAGTTGTTGTTGTTTTTTCTTTGTTTACATTTGAAGTGACAGGACGATGGGGACACATCCATCTGCCGGATGCGGGTGTTTCACCACCACCATCATCATCATCGCTGCATTAATTAAGCGTTGTTTTTATGCTCACTACAACAAAAACAAAAAAGGACGACCCACTGACAACGGTAATCAGAAGGCAGTTGTGCTGAGTTCGTTGTTTTTTCTCCTCCCCCCAGTGTTGGTTGGTTGAATTATTAATTAACCAGCAGCAGAGGGTGCGCTCAAAACAAAAAAACATTCACGCTGTTTCCATTGCATTTTAAATAAATTAATAAGCGCCTTTGCATTAACTAATTGCGGGAAAAAAATATGCTTCGTTGAGCGCTGGGCACGCGTGAAAGATAAAAAAATAAAACAAAAATATCGGTCCCAAATGTGCAATCTGCATGCATGGCCACGGGGGTTGATGGTTGGTGGGGAAGTGGGTCCTTTAATTGTCCGACAAGTTAATGTGATTGCATGGGCAGGTGACGCGTCCGCGTTGTTCAGTTGTTGCTGGCGTTTGGTGTTCATGTTCAGGTGCAATGTCGCGGTGCAGAGTCCCTCACGCCCCATGATTTGTAGGTGACGATCAGAGTGGATGACGTGTGTGAAGATGACCATGCTGACCACGCCTTGTTATGAGCACTTGTGGAGGGTTTTTCATATGGAAGTCGGTTGGTAGTTGGCTGGTGGCTACAGAAAACAACAAATCATCAAGTGTGCCAATTTTTTGGGATTCATTGACGACTAATTTTTTGATTATCTTTCAAGTCTCTGCAAAGATGATTTCAAAAAAAAGAATATTGGGTGCAGGACGCCACTGAATGAAACAAATCCCAATTTGGTGACTTCGCTCAAAGCTTTAAGCAACTTCCAATTCTGTGGTGGGCGCCGTTCCTTAATCGTTAGTGCGTCGCACTGTTAAGCGAGAGTACCCGGGTTCGAATTCAACTCGGGGAAAAAATAAACACCACAAACAATTTCCACGGCCCCACCTACACAATAATAAAAATAATAAAAATATAGGAAATAATAATAAGGAATTACTGAGTCAGTGGTCAGGAAAAATGTCAAACAAATAACACCTGCTGCTGCAAGGGAGGTAAAATCAGAAGCATAAATGAAGCACAAAGCTAAAAAATGTCAGCTCTCTTGAAAGATTTGAAATAAATTTGAAATGGACATGTGAACACGTATTTCGGTAGTGAAACAGAGCCTTTTATTCAAACATTAACCAAACCACAGGTGAAAACTGAAGCTAAAGCCTCATTTTGTAGCAAAAGAGATTTAATGGAAGACATACATTTTTCTTTGACGCTCGACAGACCATGGTTTGTACAGGGTTTTCCAATAAGAGGTGTTATATTGATTATCCCGCTATTTCGGTAGATGTCACTTTGAAGCTGTAATTTTTTGACATTTGACAAGTAGACACTAAGCCATTGATAAAAGTGCGAAGCATTGAAATTATTATTAATTATTAAAATTCACTACAAACATGATGAAAATTTGCCAGAGACGGTTCGTAAAACTAAAACATTTTTGGGTCGTCGTGAAGCACCCAGTCCGACCGCAATACAGAAATTGGAAAATTCGAGCTGTTGGGACAAGTTAGTGATGTGATGTGGCAATTAATGCTAGCGCTGCTTATCGAGAGCAGCTGTTCTGTTCTACTTCTACCTAGTCCAGGCCACACTAGCCTAGAGATATTGCAGGAATGTAGATTTCTCCATCAGGAGTTTGCTGCCGCTATGGCATGGAGTCTCGTGGTTGTTGTTTAAAGCTATCTCCCCTCCTATTCTCGCTAATTCGTCGGTAGAATACCCGTGTGCCCAGGAACCCCGTCTACACCTGTCCGCCATTTCCTTTAGAGATTGGCAACATTGTTTTACCATTCTTGATCTGATCGATGGTATTTCCAGAGTATTTATGGCCGCCTGACTGTCTATGTAGAGTACAATAGACTGAACATCTATCGATCCCATGGACAGCAAGCGCGCTGCCTCATGAATAGTTCTTTCTGCTTGGAAGACACTACATTAGTCCGGGAGACGCAGGTACATCGCTATGTTTTGTCGGTCAGCGAAAGCTCCCATGCTCGTTCCCTTTCCGGACTTTGACCAATCCGTGTATACTTCCAATACAACCTGGTTTCTCATTCTGTCTGCCTCCCATTCCTCTCTGTTTGGAATCCTTGTTCGATAGTTTCTATTAAAATCCTCATGGGTTGTAAAATATATGACGTTGTCAATTTTCACTTCAAATAACTTTTCATGCAAAAATGCAGTTTCAATAATGTCTTCTAACAAAATAAAGCTTAATTGCCATCTTTAGCCGGCGATATTGTACCGAACTTGAACATCTAATACGTGTTTGCTTTTTCCCCAAACCGACAAATTACGGTGTTTTGAAATTTTCTTATGGCTTAGTGCCATAAGTAATCGAGGTAAATAAGACAAAAAGGTAAGAAAAAACGCAGGCTCCATTGGGGCTTACGAGCCCCATTTGCTTTAAGAGCGTTTTCTAACTGATTTTTGACTAATTTACCTCCGTTTGTTAGTTAAAACATCAGATGGTTCTACACTCCATTTCATGAACATGTAATTTTCTTTAGAAAAGCTGATAGAGGTCTGTTCAAGTACGGTGCTTCGCGAGTGTCGGGGATCTCACCCACAAGGTTTAAATTTCCTCAAAAGACAGCGATCCATAAAGCTTCTGAGGTTCCACGCCCGCATTTGGCGATTGTCGTGATTCTCGTTTAGGGGGCCTCCGAAAACACGTTTTACCAGTGGCTCCTTAGGAAAGCACTAAAAGATTCATAAGCCAATCAACCGACGTTACTGGTTTTGTAAAAGACAATCCTGAAAAAGCCAAAAGTGTCCAAAAAGTTCTCCTTCCTCAATGACTTTATTCTTAGTCCACCTCCACCGCTCGTAAAATTGCCAAAGTTCACCGCATGTGTCCACACCACTTCGCCAAAAAACCATGTC
Organism: Syritta pipiens; assembly: GCA_905187475.1. Lineage (NCBI taxonomy): Eukaryota > Metazoa > Arthropoda > Insecta > Diptera > Syrphidae > Syritta > Syritta pipiens. Next base: position 11,478,345 of record LR994573.1, read on the forward strand.
CATGTCCGGGGGCTAAGTGCTTCCACATTCCTCATCCAGGACACCAGCGCAGTCACCGCCACTAACCCCTGGCCACAAAACAACTTCCAAATCGTTCCACTAATCGTCATGCGGTGTGAAGTATAAAATATTCTCAACCACTTACGTGTCTCCGTATAAATTGCATCCTTGAAGTCCTTCACACGTTCACCTTCCACCCACTCACTCACATACACACACAGAGGAAAACTTTTCTCACGCCACTTCCATGCGACTGCACTTGATTTCAACTGCAGGCATCCACTCACCCCACCCCCTAATTTACAGTTTCAACAAATTAATTTGATTTAAGTTAACTTGTCATCGTGTTAATGGAATTCTCCTCCCGTCTGTGGGAGTGTGTGTGAGAGTGGAACGCGTCCTGTCGGTGCATTTGGAAGTGAAAATAGAACCCGGCCACGATATCCTTGAACTTAACTTGAGCGTCGCCAAATGCCCACCTCCTCCCCACTAACGGCGAATTAATTATACGACTTGCGGCACAGGTCCTGCCCCAAAAAAAAAGGACGACCAAGAGACTCCATAACGAGGAGGAGAACAACAAAAGCGCATCAGTCTATTTTTAAATCGGAAGCGAAGCCATTTTCCAAAGGACTGCTAATTGATAACCGTGACGGATGACGGTGGGGAAGTCCTCGCCCCCGCGCAGTGTGAACGCAGACAAATGCCAGCGGCCAACGGGGGCTGGGTCATGCATTTTTAAGCAGGACTATTGATTCCTTGAGTCCGGCAAGGGGGATGAGAATTAATTTTAAAAAGCTTTTCAAGCTTCGTCGAGGGGTGGGGTCCCATTTTGAAGGTGGAAATAGATCTCGAGGACGACGTGTTGACGTTTTTCTGTTTTCTATTTGGCCCCCTTTTGGGAATTGTCCGGAATTCAATTCACAGGACACTGGGGCCGGGATATTACAACAATTTTCATTGGAAAATAACTTTAACTGGCCCGCGATTTCAATTTTGTCACAAAACACACACAGGAGACGTCGCTGTCGTCCTGCCAATTGAATCTAAACGCTGGCACTGCGACACAATCGCGTCTGTTTATGTTCCGAGGGAGGTCCTTTTCATGTGCCGTCAGAGGATGATCTCCAATTGGCGGGTAATTTCAGAGAATTGCAACTCACACAGGATGCAATCAAATCGAACTGCCTCCCTCTCCGACTCTTGGTTTTATTGCCAGTCCTGTCCCTCCCCTGGGGGAACGCTGCTCTGTGTCGTTTGGCAGTCGTTGTGGCACATTAGATGAGAGCGCCATTTGAAGGGCTCTCTCTCCTTCGGTGTGTGTGAGTGTCCTTTATGGGATTTTGAATCAAATCAAATGATATTTTTATGGCTCAGCGAAATTGACTGTGCTCGTTAAAAAGGGTCCGTCCTGGGGGTGGATGACGGTGGAGCGGTGTCCGTTCCTAAACTGAGGTGGACGCAGGCGGATGGATTTTGGATTTAATGGCGGTTTTTATGGGAATCGCTTCTTTGTTTGGATTAGGACCAGACGGCTTCTGGAGAGCGCTCTTCGCTGATGCGATAAGGCGGTTCCTCGTTCGCGTCCGCGTTTAAAGTGCAGAGGTCAGAGCGTTTTTGGGGAGAATTCAGGTGTGGGGAATGTTAAAAATGTTACAGCTTTTTGTCTTTATTCCATCCAAGTGCTGTGTCTAGAGAATTGCTTTATAGTTCTCAAAATTTGGACGTTTTTAGTGGTATTTTCTCTAATTTCTGCGAATTTGCATTTTTTGAATTTGTAAGTGTTTGTTTTGCTGTAGGAGTGGTGCTTTCAGAAAAGCACTTAAGCCGGCTTGAAGAAAAAGGTCAGGCAGGAAAAGAATGAGGGAATAAAATATTAAATATTTCACACAAAGTGAACACAAAATTGGCACCTTTATTTTAGTGTAAAAAAAACTTGGATGAGGTGTTGCTTTCCAGTTTCTAGACAACTACTCGTCACCGCATTAAGGACTGAACTTAGCTTTTAACTGAGTAAGAGAAAAACAACAATTTCGGTGAACGATTTTTAATAGTGAATTCACGGCAATTTGAATTTCGTCGGACCATGGAAAAACTTCGAGCTTGGTTATGAATGCCTAATTTCGGAAGGCTTTCTCCAGTAAAAAGAAGTTAGAAATTGTGTGGTTTTTCTCGCTTTAACCTTAAAGTAACAGCAAAGTGATTAATAATGATGTTCACAAGATGTAAAATTTCTAAAACCCAAAGACCCATTGTGAGGAAATTAAAAATCTAGATTCAAAATGTTTTTCTTCCAACACTAATTGGAAATGGTTTCTGCAGTCTTAGACTTAGTGCACTTAGACTAGCTTTTCTTAAAATTAACAGTTGTCGAGAAATCTTCATCAGAGGTTCAAGCCAAGCCGATGAGCGCAATTTTATAGCCCCAGATATACGAAGGGCCATTAATGGTTACTGTAGGAGAAGGTTCAATCACAAACTATGCGGGCTGTACGGCGGCATGCGCCTGGCCAGGCGTCTACGGATCCAACGCCTACGGTGGAGCGAATGGACAGCACAGCTCCGGCCCGTAGAATCTTCGACTCCGAACCAATGGGACAACGCAGCAGAAAACGTCCGCGTCTAAGGTGGGGCGTACACATGTAGAGAAGGACCTGAACCAGCTCGGTATACCAACATCACTGGAAGCAGCTGGCACGGGATCGTGCTGGATGGAGGAGGTTGCTAAAGGAGGCCCAGGTCCACCCCGGACTGTACGCTTATACGCCAAAACGCTTTTCTTCACTTTCTCAACAATTTCATCGGTTGTTGATGTGCTGGGACGTCCAGGGCAAGCGTCGTCATTCACATCTTCTCAACCTTCTTTGAAAAGCAAATTTTTTGATCCATTTTTTTAGACAACAGGAAATTGCCGAACACGCAAAACACGTCTAACTTTTATGCTTCTCATAAAAAAAAAAAAAAACAAAATTTGCTATATAGCTGAAACTGTAAACATATTTATGTTCGAGACGAATGTACCAACATAACAAAATAAAAAAATCGATATTCGAATGTACGTAGCCCGCGATATTTGAAAATTCACTTTATTTTTTGAACAGACCTCGCATTCAAGCATGTTGAGTGACAGACTTTGGTTAGCATTAATTGGGATTTAGCCTCGTGGATCTTTTGACACTGTATCTGTGATCATTGGTATCTTAAAATGTAAATGAATACGCAGGCCATAAAACTCATTTTTTTACGACTGCTTTATGCTTCAGCTTCAAGCTATCTTCTACAGAAAAGCCTTCACAAGGCTTCACGAAGACGCATATTACTATACATTTTTTAAAATGAAAAATAAAATTTATGAATCAAAGCCCTGACTCACTTTTGTACTTTTCAAGCCTATGTGCCTTTTATGCAAGAAAGTCATAACTTCAGATTTGCAAAAGCACGTTCTTTTACAAACCACTCAGTCCTAAGCAGCGGGAATCTTTTTGCGTCTGAAATGGGTCCATTAGAAATAAGCTCTATTAAGGTAGTCCTTATGATCAAATCGTGTCTTCCTGAACCCGTGGAGAAGCGTTCTTGCTTTTAAATTCTTTGGGCTTTTCATCAACTTAAAATCTTGAATTCACAATCAAAATTTACTTATCCTTCGCAAAAAAGTTCAAGAATCGTTGCTTTCCAATAGAAATCCTCTTTCGCTTAAATCACACACTATTTTATACTAAAAAGAACGTTTCTTAAGCCTCGAAGTCAGAAGACTTTTGCCCTCTTTATGCAGCTTGTCACCTCGCAAGGTCTTTGAGTACTCAGCCCCTTGCATAGCCATGGATTTATCCATCCCCGTTCCATCAGTCACCTTAAATTAAAGTCCTCCCAACTGCCCACCTCTTCCTTCTTCTACCAAAACAGTTAAACTATTTCCGGCTACCCTTCGATGTCTCCTGTCCCGGCATTCCTGCCCTTAACCTCTGCCATTCCACTCTGCACCGCATCAAGAGAATGCGATTAAAATTCTCTATTCCTCTGTCAAAGTGAAAAAACCAAATGAGCTTCACAAAAGGGTTTTCTGTCGCTCCCTCGTTCCACTCACACACACACACACACACACTCATACCCGACAGGACTTCTTTTGAATAAAACACGCAGGATGGCCTCACGGACAGCGTCTTAATGAAACCTCCTATCGATCGAGGACGGGAAGGTCGAGGTATGCAGTCGATTGGCATGCTTAAAGGACCTTCGTTGGCATACAATCAATCGGAATCCTGTGAGGTGTATGTGTGTCCGTGAGTGTGGATCGAACAAACATTATGACGTGCCGACAGCTGATACTAAGCAACGACGACGGCCCGTCAACGGAAATTGGAAACGTGAAAAGGGACAATTGAAAGCTTCTAAAGGCCTAAAAATAGAAATTCACTTGCCTCTCCCCGAACACACATGTCAAGGAATGTGTTGGGGTCACAAGAAAAAAAAAAAAAAAAAAAGAAGACAGGACACGGAATTCTTTGAATGTCATCGAAGGAAGAGCGATGAACGGCGGGTGAAACCTGTAAGGAAAAAGGGATAAGGGAAGACTGTTTGTTATGGTAGAGTCGGATATTTCTTGGACGACGGTTTCTAAAGACGCAGATTTTTCCATCGATAGAAAGCAATGACAGGTAGAGAACAATAGAATAAGACGGTTCCTCTTGAGCGTGATTAGTTTGGATAAGGAGCGCGACGCCATTTGGAGAACAACGAATTAAATTTAAATGGACTTTCATATCCCGAAACAGCTGCAGCAGATAAAATATAGATAGCTTAAGCGTTTTTAATTTTGGTATTCGATTCATACCTCGATTTTTCGAAATCAGCAGCTTGCCTAGCTCGACATTAGAACTAAGTGTTATCTCCCTCTGGGCGCCGTGGCTTAATCGTTAGTGCGTCGGACTGTTAAGCGAGAGTACCCGGGTTCGAATCCGGCTCGGAGAAAGAACACCACAAACATTTTTTTCACGGCCCCACCTCCAGCGAAAGATTGACAATCTTCCTGAAGTAACCTCTGTCATGGAAAGCTTTCGCAATCCGCCATTCGGAACCGCCCTTAAACAGTAGGTCCCCTACACTTGTGTCAAAATTGTATCGCGCACAACGCAGTGGAGGTGCGAACAAGCTAGGCCCTGGCCCTGTATGGGCAGTTACGCAGATTATTTATTTTTATTTTATTTCGATTCCTCAGAACCTTTTTTTGCTCAGATTTTTACATGCTGATAAGGTTGCTAAACATTGCATTTTAGACCCTAAAAAGTCTGTCTTTAACGCATCTAGAAGGGTTTTTTTTAGTAGAATTTCAGGTTCTAAACAATTTTTATTTTAATCCAAAGAGTCCAAGCGCCTCTAGAGCACCAAGAAGCTTCCTGCGCATAGTTGCATCCCCTGATTCATGAGTCTCAATAGCCTCGAAATATCTTTTGAATAAAATTATACACTGTGATTGGCAATCAGGCATTTAGTTGAAGATGAAACTTTCGACGCTGATGAAGGAACAGGAGCCCATGTAACAGCTGTTGATGTATCTAGAAGGCGAATAGCATCTGTGTTAATGCAACTTGAGATTTTAAGTAATCCCTTTTATGAACCTTTTTAGTGTCTAAGCAGCCAAGCAGCTTCTTGTCTAAAGAAATTTAACTCATAGGCGGCCTTTTCTTTGATTCTTTAGACTTTAGGCCCGGTGTACACAGCAATTATTTTGACGTAGCTTCACCGCTTGAGCGTCATACTTTACATACAAATAAATTGAGCGTCATCGTCCGCTTGTGTGCACTGGGGCTTTGTGCTTCAATAGGCTTTTCCAGGCATCCAAAAAGCTTTTAGTGGGGAAATTTGGCTCTTCTTTGGTTCCTGAATTCGATTTAATTGCTTTTGACGGCCTAAAAAGGCTTTTAGAAATGGTCATAAAGGCAAAGGGCATTACAAAAACTGCCTGAATGTCAAAATCAGCAGACAGTTCTTTGACACTCTGTCATCAACGAAGCCCAACTCATTCTTTTTACTGTCGTTTGTCTGCTCCCTTTTCAGAGTGAAGCTATTTCAGAAAGAGTTCCCTTTTCCTATCAAAACTTGTCTGCTTCTGTCCAACAGTTCGTTGTAAATCCAAATGTATCTTAAAAGGACACTAAAGTCACTACCATTCCTCGTCCTGAACATTTATGATACAACTCCAGAAAGATCCGTAGGTCCTCTTTCTAGACCAGTAGCCTCTGTGTCGAGGTAGAAGCGCCCGGATTTATGTCAACGAAGCAGTCCCGTGCCATCTCTTTATGTTGGTTACAGCCATCGTCCTTCGTGTCCACTCCGAGTCACACAGTTCCTCTTCCACCCATGTATTTATCTCCATCGCCGCTCTGTTGACACCCGCCGAGATCGATCGATTTAATGAAATCATAGCCCCGTCATTAATAACAGCCGCCAGCCGTTCGGCCCGGTCCGGCTCTCACTCGGCCGGAGGAGATTCACATTTTCCCCCAACAAAAGCGCCGCCGGAATCCTGTAACCACCCCCGTCCAAGATCCAATTAAAATATTTATCAATGCACCCATCCCCATACACACACCCCCACCCACTGTACTATCGTCCTGTCACAGGACAGGCTTCCCTCTCGGGCGCTTCAAATCTAATTATTTGCAAGCCCTGTCCCGACATGTCACACATCCTCCGAGAAGCGTTCACTCATTTTGTGTTTTCGGTGTTACGGTTTTGTCGCAGGACTCTCCGCCGCCGATGGCAGCCCCTTCTGGCGGGCACCTTTTGTTCGTGAGCTGCTGTCCGTCCATTCGCTCGGGTGGTTTACAAGATTGAAACAGTTATTCTCCATCGATGATGTTTTTCGATGCGGGTGTGTGTGTCCTTTGCTGGTCCAGAAATATCCAACCACCCACTCATCCTCCGCCAGGATGGACGAGAATAACAAACATGGGGGTTGAAATGGGCTCCTGCTGGCGTCGATGATGAATTGAACCGGGTCGCCGGAATTCGGAACGCAGCTTGAAGGCGTTTTATTATTCATGCCTCAGCCTGTTGGACCACCCACCCGCTCGACTCTGTCCCGGTGTCAGGTTAAGCTGTTTTCTGATGGATGTTATCCGGCCGTTAGTCCGGGCCTTAGCCGGCAGAGCTACTGAGGAGTTAAGAAGCCATCGGACAGCAGAAAGAATGCAGGACCACCAATTATCCTGGATAAACATCCGCCCCACAACTAACCACCCACCCACCGGGCGTGCCACTCCACTTTGCTTCGAAACCACACTCGGAAAGTGTCTCGTCCATTTGTGTGTCCCTCCATAACTTGGAGCAAGGACACCGGACACAGAAGGGGGATGGAGATTTAAATATCCTGCAAAGTCAAAGTCAAAACAAAAGTAATTCAATTTGCAACGATGACATCCTGAAATTGAGAGGTGGAGCCTGAGGAGACGTCTGAGAATCGCTCGAAAGGGTGGCAAGGAGATGATAAAACCAACGCCCGGAGGGGTGTGTACATGGATGATGGGACTGCAACGATACAAGGACTGGAAGGACGACCGAAGGAAGGATCAGGCTCTGGAGAAGGATGCATGTGAATGGCATTTGGTGCCTGGTGTTTGCGTTGGGAAGCTGATAAATTTGATTCTCGTAGCGTGAGTCCTTCGGATCTCGATGGGATAGGGTTTGTGAGGGTATTTGGGCATGCAGTGGAGGATTTCTTTTTTCATTTTTGTGCTACGTGGGTCTTTTCAGGGGTTTAGGGTCCTTCAAATCGTTGCAAGAACACCGGTGAGAGCGAGATTCGGTAGCAGTTATTGGCAACGTGACGGTGAGGAAGACGAGTCCACAACACTGGAACCACTAGCTTCACGAACTCAAAAAGATCGAATAAGAAACAGGAAAACAGAGAGAAATTTTCCTGGGCAGTGAAAATCCAAGACTGTAAAAAGAGCCAGGTGTAGTAAAGAATCTCAAATAGAACAAAGAATACAATTTTGGACGAACCTGTACCCGAAGTCGGCTGTGTAGTATTGTCGATAAAAACCATAGCCAACTTCGTACAGGAATCGGCCATCATTAAAAATAATGGAAGCACATTAAGGTTAATAATTTTTTTAATTTCTCTGTTTTTTTTAAGCCATTTTCTATTGAGCATCATTGAGCACTTATCGGCAACATGGCGGTGAAGATATAAGCAGACTCTAAAAAACCTCTTGAAGTAAAATGTTCTGTAAAAGTCAGAGTTTGACGTGGCGACAAGATTTCGACGGAAGATTTTATGGTTGACATACAACGATCCACCAGACTCAACAGTTTTCACGCCCCATCTCTTGCGAGCAACTGGCAATCATCCAACAGCGAGAGCTTTCGTAATTTGTAATTCGGAATGGGCAATAAACAGCAGGATCCTTCCTTATGTGCCAAAAAATTAGAAACATTCAGAGGTGGAGTAGTTGCTAAAACTTTTGGCTGTAAGTCCTGACGGGATGTTAAGTCATATGTTATTAATGGTAAGTAACATGCGTTGAAAAGGTGTAAGAGTTCAGTTTGACAGTAGAAGAGTCTCACAATAGGCATTTGACATGTCTTTCGAGCAATTTGCAGTGGACAAATTACGGTAGCAAAAGCCCACCTGGAGAGCCCATTGCTCTCACAGCAACAGCAGCCTCTCAAAGGTGAAATACAAACAGATAACTAAATCCAGAACAGATTCAATGGGAATGAATTATGCAAAATTCACTATAGCTATGATGAGACCAAGAAGATTCACTGAGGGACCACTGAGATGGAGCTAACACAGATGGGAAAAAATCTCAATAAAAGCAACACCTTAGATCTTGCCATTATTGATTCAGTAATTGTAACTTCTCAAAAAAAAGTGCCTCTATAAAGGCAACCATTGTTTCATCAGCTCCTTTTTTATTTATAGCCTCCTAAAGGACTGCGGGATTATAGAATAATAATCCATTTCAAGAGCTATCCCCTATCGACTGTTCAGAGGACATAAACGATTGGATTGCCGAAAACTAAACCAATCCGAAACCGATTTACAGCAGACCAGTAGTAGAAGAAATCGAATTTGATGACTAAAATACAGTTGAAGAGTCCCCGCTGCCCAAAGTTGAAGCAGGGGCTGCAGATCAGCGATCTTATAAGTTATGCAGATTAGTATATTTGTAAAGGGTGATTTTTTAGCTATTATCTTTTTGGCAACACTGGTTTAAACAGCTGACGCACGTTTCGTGTTTTGTTTCACTGTGAAACATCTTCAGTTTGGTCTACAATTTAACCATGAATCGTCTTACAAACGAACAACGCTTGCAAATTATTGAATTTTATTATCAAAATGCGTGTTCTGTTAAGAAAGTTCAGAAAGTTAAGAATGTGTTCAGCGACGAAGCTCATTTTTGGCTCAATGGGTATGCAAATAAGCAGAATTGTCGATTTTGGATTAATATCAGCCAGAAGCATTGCAAGAGGTACCAATGCATCCAGAAAAAGTCACAGTTTGGTGCGGTTTATGGGCTGGTGGCATTATTGGACCGCACTTCTTCAAAGATGATGCGAATCGTGACGTAACTGTGAATGGTGAGCGCTACCGTGAGATGATATCCAACTTTTTTTTGCCCAAAATGCAAGAACTTGACTTGCATGACATGTGGTTTCAACAAGACGGTGCCACATGCCACACAGCACACGCAACAATGGACTTATTGAGAGGCGAGTTCGGTGAACATTTTATTTCACGTTCGGGACCGGTCAATTGGCCGCCTAGATCGTGCGATTTAACGCCTTTAGACTATTTTTTATGGGGCTATGTTAAAGCTCATGTCTATACAGACAAGCCCGCTTCAATTGACGCATTGGAAGACAACATTGAAGCATTTATTCGTGAGATACCGGCCGAAATGTTGGAAAGAGTATGCCAAAATTGGACTAAGCGGATGGACCATTTGAGGCGCAGTCAAGGTCAACATTTGCATGAAATAATCTTCAAACATTAAATTATATGGACCGTACTATCGATTCAAATAAAGATTTCATACATTTTTCTGAATCTTATGTGTTTTTTTTTTTTTGAAAAACTTTCCTATAGCTTTTAAAACATCACCCTTTAATACAAATAAATTAAAATATGGTTTATTGTTTGAGGGCAAGACACGTGTGTTTTACTACTCTATGATGTTTATGTTTTCATTGAGTAAGTACTCTAATTTATTGCAAGTATTACTTACTGCTTTAATAATAAGTTATGGTAAGACACGGCACCTATTTTCCAAGAATGACATCGTAGAAAAAAAAATTGTCGATGATTAATGGAAAGAACTCGACATCACTGTTATTACAATTTTATTCGATGAAAATATTCTTCAAAGCCTTCGAATGTTAAGGGTTCGACTTCGTCACCACCATAATCACTAGTCCATAACTCACATTCCAAGAAATAAAGAAATCGTTGACTGCTTCCTTCGTTATTGTAAAGAATGCATTTTAGGTTATTATAAACATTTGTTAAGACTTAAAGTCGTTTTCGATAATCTGCCTGTGCTACTGCAGGCTCCCAAAACCACACATTTTTAGTCCATTCAACCAACTAATAAATAAAGTTAGTTAGACTTTTACCTTCGACTGGAAAATTACTATTGCTGGTTAAATCTCTTTATTGACATACAGTAGCTCACAGCTTATTTGACCCAACCTTTTTTTTACAACTTTGAACGCGTATAGCTCGTAAATGCAAACAGCTATCGAAAAACTAAAAACGCAGAAAGATTTGTTAAGTTCTTAACTTTAAAAATTAAGTTTTTCTTATCTCCTGCATTTTAGAAGTGATTCAAATAAGCTGTGCCATTGAATTTATTACTAGCAACATATGAATCTATTTTAGCAAATATAAACCCCCTTAAAAAATTAAAACCACGCGAAGATGGTTAAATAGGTAAAAAGGGTTAAGTTTCCAAGTTTTGTAGAAATTTCTTAACTCAGATTTAATCATCGAAAGTCCATTCCATTGATTAGACTTCATTCCCCAAATGTAAAACGGTATGGTAACGCTTCAAAATCTACCTTCAAGGGCACAAGGCTCCATTGGCACTTGCTTTCATAAATTTCGCTCTCCATTTCACCCATTATCCTTCCCACCCATCGAATTGAAATACAATCCATTTATCTCCCGAGGTGACACTTTCGTACTCAAACTCACCGCCGTTAGTGTGAGTAATGCAAATTTCTGTACCCCCCTCCACAAAAAAGGACATCCCGCGAATGGAAAAAAAAAAACACCACCCCACTGTGTGAGCCACTATTCCCTTCCAAAAGGATATTCGTGCACTCCCGATTCAACAACGGCGAAGGACCTCTAATGGACTCGTGCGCGTATTTTTTCCCTCTTTTTGTTGTTAGCCGAGGTCGATTGGTGGACCTCTGACCAGGATGTTTTATTTTCCTCTGGTTCTTCGACCAGGATATGTGTGTGTGTGCCATTTGTTCTCCATCCCCAATTTAATTCCGACGAAGTGCGAAGTGGATTTTTAAGAGCCTTATGATGGACGTACACGGAGATTTTGTGTTCCATTTTCTGAGGAAGCGGGAAATTCAATTTCGTTGTCAACTATTCAGGTGCCGCCGACGACACATTGCAAACGCAACACAAACGCACGATGAACAAGATCCTTTTGCCAGAGGACTCCTCCGCCGGAGGAGCAAATGAGACACTCAAACCTCGGGACTTCCGAAAATGTCAAACGGAATACATTTTGTTGCATAAGCAAGCGGAACAAGGACCTGCGCCGAACAACGTGTAATTTAATTTGGCAATTTCGCTAAATTTGACATTTTCAATTATTCCGCGTGACAATGAGAGGCTGGGTGCGGGTGGTGAGATTGAGAAGAAAACGAACAAGTGGTTGCTGCTGGAGCCGAGGAATGTGTTGCAAGAGGTGGCAGAGGAGGGCGGCGGTGGGAGGAGATGTTGTAATTCTTGGCAGAAACATGAGACGGTGTCTGCGAGAAGCACTTAGCCGGTGGGAGTGGGTGGCAGCACTTTGGTCGGGGTGGGAGTCGAACAGATGTACTCGTGGGTCTTTTGTTTGCAAGGATCTGCGACGTGAGGGTGGACGAAGATGTGTGGGGAACTGAAAGTTGGCAGCGACCTGAGTCAATTGCAACAAAAAAAGTTCTACAAATTTGCGTTTAGGCGTCTTTTAGGCGAATGACATCGTTAAATGCACAAAAATGATTACTCTGATACCTTGGCTCTACAGGACAATGCAGGTACACGAAAGAAATTGCCAAGCTATTTTTAATTTGTGTGCACAACCATCAAAGGATTCAGGTTATCGTCTTGGCTTCATTTGATTCAAGAAACCACAAACATATTTTGCAGTTCAATTTACATTTTAACGTCCGAAGTTTCATTATGTGCATATGAGACACAAACACAGAAACTGCAAATATTTTTAACCCAAAATCCCAATACAGGACTAATGTAGAGAAGACATTTTGGCCTCCCTTCAGTGTCGAATAAATCTTTCGCCTTATTTATACTTATGAAAAGTAAACTGCAATTTCACAAAAATAACTATAACCGAAAATTTGATTTATTTTGTATAATATAAGACTCTGAAACATACTTCTTTAGTTTTTACAGAAGGAACTCATTTCCGAATACTGGAAACCAGATTTTTTAACAACACTTAGCTTACAAATGTAAACTGCAGGGGTCCTTGAATGGAATTCTTTCATCTTAAATGATTCAAAGATTCTCGAATAGATTAAGGCCAAGTTAAAGGCTCCAAGACACTAACATTATTTCGGGTGCAAAAAACTGCTTAGCACCTCCGCTCCTTCTAAACTAAATTTTTTCTTTTCAATAATAATAGGCCTTGTAAAACAAATGGAAAGCCTTCAGTTGTTTGCTTAGTATTCGAGATTTTATGCTTTTAATTCGAAAAAAATACGTCTTTTAAAATCGTTGTTTTGCCTCCGTGATCACTTGATCTCTGTACCGGAGGTTCGGTCTGCCTCCCTCGAACCAGGAGGCTCGGATTCGAATACCCTTTTAGCTTGGGCGTTTGTGTCCATGCGCTCGATGTGGCCGAGCCACTGTAGTCGACGGATTTTTGCCTTCCGGACTGTATCCACATCTTTGTACAGCTCATAAAGTTCGCGGTTATGTTCGCCTTCCTCGCAGACTGGACCGAATATCCGCCGCAGAATTTTTCTTTCGAAGGAGCCAAGTATCAGCTCTGCAGTCCTGCTTATCGTCCAACTTTCGGCTCTATGCAGTAGGACTGGCAGGGTTTTGTAGAGCATGACCTTAGTTCTTCGAGTCAGGAGTTTTGACCCTAGTTGTTTGGACAGACCGAAGTAGCAGTGATTCTACGACGGATCTCCACTACGATGTCATTCGTAGAACTTACGTTCTCCCCGAAGTATACGAACTCCTTGATTACCTCGAAGTTGTAGCTGTCGACGGTCACATTTGGTGTGGCGGTATGCGACGGATTCTTTCTTCGTCGACAGCACATCCTAGGTTGTCAAATATCTCCCTTCCGCCTTTTTGTCTTTTGAATTTTCCGGCTATATACAAAGCGCTACAGAGCTCGTATCCAAACCTAATATTCCGTCTTATCCTCATTTAACTTGAGACCAAGTCGGTTAGCTTGTTCCTCAATCGCGGTTAAAGCTTCCACAATGGCTCGCTGCCTTTTTTAATTGAACAATTTAATTCATTTTTTGAACGCTTTTTAAATTTTTTATTTCTTAAAACCAAGTCGACTGTCGTTTGTCGGCGTTGTGAAAATTTTATGCAACATCACGTTGGAGAAGTTAGTGCAATCTTCAGTTCTCCTGAAATACGTTTCTGAAGTTTTAACTAAACAATTTTTTTCCTCGTTTTTTTTTCTTTCTTTATCGTTCGTAAGTTATTTTCATAAGTGTGTGACATACGTACGCGTTGCTTGAACATTCGTGCTGTTGTTATTCCTAGTTTTGGTGTGGCAGCTACACACTTAACATTTTTTCTCGATCTTTTGCGATCGGCCTAACCTGGCTATAGTTGGCCATGATTGTACGCTTCCTTACAAGCAATGAGACAGTAAACTTAAGACAAAATTAATGTCATCCCAGACTTAGTTGACCAACTTGGAAATCTTTCGTTAATTTCCTTGCAGACAATCTATGCAAACCCTAATAACTCGCACTAGAACTTACGCTTGGATAAGTTTTCTTTCACGCTTAGCACAGTATAACCAGTTTTTGATGTCCATAGTCCTCCACACTTGATTTGTTTCGAGACATGCCGCAATTGTTTGGTCAAGGCTTTACATATGTTTAAAAAAAAAACAATATTTCTCAGCCATTAGAAAATAGTTTTTAGTAAATTTTTCTGTTTAATCAAGTACTTTCTTTCCGCTTGAACAGAAAAAAAAACAGAAGAACAGATGAACGAACAATAAAGAAAAAGGGTTAAACTTTCCACCTGGGTCATTCCACATTCCTGGGTCGTGCCGCTCCCGATTCCATCATTAGTGGCGTAACAGCCGGCGAAGGGTCAGAGCCTAGCTTTTCACGCCTCCACTATGTTGTGCGCGTTAAAATTTTTGACACATGTGGAGGGGACCTACAGTTTATTGCCGGTTCCGAACGGCGAATTGCTAAAGTTTACCGTGACAGAAATACTTAAGGAGATTTGTCAGTTGTTCGCTGGAGGTGGGGCCTTAAAAAATGCTGGTGGTGTTTTTTTTTTTTCTCGAGCTGGATTAAAACTCGGGTACTCTGGCTTAACAGTCCGACGCACAAACTGATTAAGCCACGGCGCCCACCCCCCCTCCCGATTTAGCTCAAATTATAATCCTGAATTTAAAAATATATAATTTACAATATTCTGATAAGCAGAACCAAAGTTCTTCGCATGCAAAAGATTCTTTGTATTTTGATTTTTATTAATTTTTGAACCTCCATTATTCAAACTATATCGAATTTTGCAAAACTATTTTGCCCTATCAATTGTACCACTCCAGTAAGTAATTCCATCAATTTTGAGCTCGAACAGAGGGCGGTCGTTCAGAATGTTGGTCGATCATTCGTGGAATTAACCACCTGATTTTCGGTCAGTTAGAGGCCGCAGACTATGAGATTAGAGATTTCCGATTAAAAAATAAATGAAGCTAAGTAATTTTTTTACAAATTCTCAAGATCTTCACAAATTAACAATTTTCGTACGAAAATTAAATAAAAATTCCTTACGATCTCTGAGACCGGATCACTGGGACCACAAGTTGCTGCGGCAAAAATCTTCAGATGTGTTGCAGCAACATACGTGCTAAGGCGTTCTTAACGACAACGTGCTACCGATCCCCACCTCACAGCTTCTTTTAAACCTTCTGTTCCCCTTGAGCCGCACGTTCAATGTTCTCCCAATTTGTGGCTCCCTCCCAGCATCGTTTTAAATTTCCATCCATCTTCCCTCGAACTTGGCAGACATCCAGGCCACAGCACGCCGCACAAAAGAGTCGCCCAGAGAGTGCACCTCCCTCGGGACCTCTTCAGTCTACCCCCCCCAGTTCCATGCCCATTGCCGCCACCATCATCAGCAGCAGCTGTCCTGAGCACTCGCCAGGAAAATCACTCGATTGGGGCGGTTGACCCTTTGAAATTGAAAAATTTAAGGTCCCCAAAGTGCCTCTCTCCTCTCCACTCAAAGGACAACCCTGCCTTACCCGATTCCCTTCGAGGACATTCTTCGTTTTAATTAAAAGAAACGCTCTCTCCGTTCGTGGAGGAAAAAAAAAAGAAAATTTTCTCTTCCACTTCGTGGGTATTTACACAATTGCCCGTCAAAAACAAAAAAAATTTCTGTAAAACAACGAGAAAATGTTAATTGCAGTCCACTCCGCACCGCGTCGCCACCGTCGTCGCCTGTATCCCTTTCGGCATTGATTACACGGAGTCCTTTTTGGCTCCACCCTCCCTCCCGCTCAGGACTCGCAAACTGCAGAATCAGTAAAATTTTTGATTACATCTCAGCGCAGTTTGGGGTACGTTGAGCGGTGCGGCGTGATGCTGCAACCAACGAGTCCTTTTCCCTCTCTGTTTACACATCCCCGGGACCGGGTCGCTTCAGGAACAAACGGAAAAGCTTCAGTTTCAATTTTTTTTTTCCCGGTGTTTAAACAAAAGGGAGGGGAGGCGAAGGACCTCGTCCTTTTTTTTGTTGGTCACGACGGACGGTTTGTTTGCCACACACACGGGTCTGTGAAAATTTGGGTCACATTCATATGCCAGGTGGGTGGAGTTGGGGGTGAAGTGCCGCGCCGCCATTGACCCGCGGTGACATTTAAGCGTCGTTTTCATGCAGGATAATGCGGTCTCCTCGACACGGCAAATAATGATGGCCGTGTTCTGCGTTATCTCTTCCCGGGGGTGAGCGGGTTGTCCTGACAAACAAAATTATTTCGAAGAGGAAACTTTTCAAAACGATCCTCGGAGTGGAGAGATGAGTTTGAAGCAATGTATCTGCAATTTGCATCAGGTGCTTGAAAAACATCGAACGGGAAACTTTTCCATTCAGGGATTTCATGTTGAGATACAGTTCACTTAGTATCTTCTCCTTTCTGGGTAGGGGAGGGTGGATATAAGTTTAAGGCGCACGTTCGACATCAATTGTGGTGTGCGTTTACCAGGAGCAGAGGGAGTGGGTGGGTTGAAATGCAATTTGATTTGTGTCTCGAGGTGGTTGTAGTTTAAGAGGAGTTCGGAGAATTTTTGTTGTTCTCCGGGAAGATGTCGGCAAGGCTTCATTTATCCCCGTTCTTCCTTGTGACTGTCGAAGTTTCACGGAAATTCGTATAACAACTCGAGTTGAGTTGTGGCTTGCTGCTAAATTTTCCGTCTGTAGTCTGAACATGAAACCGAATCACTCGTGGGTTCGTGAGCAATTAAGGGAACGTTTTTGAAGTCGCACACTCAGATTGCGGCGGTTTGGGAAGCTTAGATGTGTTCTCTAACGTCGAGTGTTAAGAAATCAGTGCCCTTACGACAGTCATTGAATTTTATGAGGTCGTAGTCTAATTTTGACCCAAGCTTTGAAAAACCAAAGCGTTGTTGACCTCCAGCGATGATTTTTGTGTAACTTTGGGTCTAATTAGAAAAACCTCCAAAACCGGAACGCTGCCGTCCTCTAACTTCGATTCTGTCCAATTTTAGGTCTATCTTCGAGATCCCATGGAACTCGAACTCGACTCGGATGAATTTGGAATGGAATTTGCGGTTTTTACTGATCAATTGTAGTTTTGTGTCTCAAACGTAGGGTCTATTTAAAAATTCACAAGTTATCTTGTAAACAATGGGTATAAGTTGATAGAGTGTTCATACTCAATGCGCCATTGCAAGTGTAGTTGCAAAGTGTAAATTTTTTGTAAATTCTTTGAACATTACAAGTGGCAATTGACCCGTTTCCTCAGTTATTTATTGGGAGTACAACTTGAAAGACGCGTATTTTTTTGTTAAAAAAAAATGTCATTCAAAGTATTGCCCATCGCTAGCCACAACTTTTTCCCATCTTTCTGGCAATTTGTGGATTCCGTCCCAAAAGAACTGCGCCGGCTTGGCGGCCAAGAATGAATCGAGCCAATTTTTTATACCGTCAACTGAAGTGAAGCGTATTCCAGCCAAGGCATTCTGCATGGACCTGAACAAATGGTAGTCGGAAGGGGCCAGGTCTGGGCTATACGGCGGGTGGGGTAGCGATTCCCATCCAACATTTTCCACGTATTTTTTAACCCGTTGAGTGCGATGTGGCCGAGCATTGTCATCATGGAAAATTATCGATTCCTGTCTAGTCGCATATTCAGGCCGTTTTTCTTTGATTGCGCGGCTCAAACGAATCAGCTGAGTTCGATAGAGTTCACCAGTGATGGTTTGACCGCTCGGTAGCAGCTCATAATAGATCACATCCTTCTGATCCCACCAAATACAGAGCATCACCTTGGATCTTCATCTTTTTCACTTGGCCAGGACGTTCCTTGTCTTCAACGTCAAAATCACCACTGACACATTCTGACACTTACAGAATAGTCAGGGTAAGCTTCAATGAGTAAACGTTGCGCATCTGTTGTACTTTTCTTCAAATGGAAGTAGTGAATTAAAACTTCCCGCAAATGTTGTTTTAAAGGCACAAAATTCGACATTTTAAACGCAAAACAAAACTTGTGTAAATTAACTTGTGTATACTTTGACGCGAAAAAGCTAGGCTCTGGCTCTCAACGGGCTGTTACGCCGCCCCATTCATTCATTCATACTTTGACGGATGGAATTAACTAGATTTTTCGACGCTCTTTAACATACAATAGCTGTCACTGTCAAAAAAATAGCGCGTGTGAATATACCTTATGATCAAAAAGGATCCGGAATTTTATTAAAAAACGCAAAATTTCAATTTTTAATAATTTTCTTTATTATCACCTTCAAAGTATTCTCCTCCTGCGGCAACACATGCATGCCAACGCTTGATCCAATTTTCCATACAAGTTTTATAGGCCGCCGAAGGTATGGCCTTTAGTTCACGCAGCGAATTCTCTTTTATGGCCTCTATGGTCTGAAAACGCGTTCCCCGCAATGGCAATTTGAGTCTGGAGAAGAGGAAAAAGTCACACGGAGCCATATCTGGAGAGTACGGTGCTTGGTTGATGATATTGGTTGAGTTTTTGGCCAAAAACTGAGACACAACGACGCTGTTTTTGAATGAAATTCAGGTTTTTTGGCACCAGCCGAGCAGCGACGCGTTTTAAACCCAAAACATCAGTTAAAATGTGTTCGGTTAGTCCATAAGAGATGCCCAACAACACAGCAATCTCTCTTATCGGTGCAGAACGATTTTGCAACACGATTTGCTTCGCCGATTCAATGTTTTCTTCAGTAACAGATGTTGTTGGGCGGCCAGGGATCTCATCATGATCCAAGCTTGTACGACCACCTTTGAACCGTTTATACCACTCATATGCCTGTGTTTTTCCTAGACACGATTCACCAAAGGCCTTTTCTAACATTTTCAACGTTTCGGAACACTTAAATCCATTTGCAACACAAAATTTGATGCACGCACGTTGTTCTAAATTTTCATCCATTATAAAAATCGCCACACGAAAATTTTTCAACTTATTTGTATAGACGTCAAACAAAAACTAATCATACGATATCCGTCAAAATTTGACAGAATATGTATAAAAGTGTTGCCAACGTTGAGAGAATAAAATTTTACCGATTGGACAAGCGAGGGAATTTTAAAATGAAAATTTCGGTTCTTTTTTGATCATAAGGTATATGAAGTTAGTAACAATGCGCGTCTTTCAAGTTGTACTCCCAATGCTTTTCGTGAGTTAAAAGCCAACAAAAGCAAAAACAATATTGCAAATGTTTCGTGCGATGTTTATCACTGCAACATGTATCTTGTGTGCATGTGTGTGATATTTGGAAAATGTCGGGAAGGGAGACTGTCCATAAATGTGACAGTTGACTTATATGATTCTTTTAATTTTAAAACGTGCTTACATTTGTGATATTTTAATTAAATTACATTTATTAATGAATTTATTCTTTTTTCAGACTGTGTTAATTGTTTTACAGCTTACAACATCTTAAATTATTTAGAACAAAAATCTTTCCTTGAAACCATGTAAATATACATATAATATTATGGGTGCTTCTTTTAAAGGTTTTCGCCCAGTTCCCAGTTCGTCAGGTTCGGATCCTGACAAGTTGCTGTCAAGAGTCGTCGTGGGCTGGTGGTTGTAGAGCTTGCTTGAGATCTGACGGGCTTAAGTTCGAATCCTCTGCTGGGCATCTCGGTAGATATCTTTTTTTCTTTCTCTTTTCTGTGCGCCAAACATCGAATACTGTCCTGAAATACAGCTGCAGATGATTTGGCCATATAAAGAGAGGATCTATAAGCCTCCAAAGAGCCCGGTACGGCATTCGATCTGAGCCCATAAGATCTGAAGGGCAGTTCGTCTCCGAAAGTCGAGTAAAACAGTGCCCCCAGTCAGCAGATCAGGAAAAATGGAAGTAAAACAGTGAAAAGTGTTGTTATGTTCCATTATTTTTCCTGAAAAATTTCCTTATATATAAATAAGTGTTACGAGGTTTCCGTGGTAGTCGATCGAAATCAGAGGAATTAGCGACAGCCAGCGTGAAAACGAAAACCCGGTGAAAATTAAGGCCTTATCCAGCAGACCACGAGTAGAAACGAGCATCCCACAATTCCATCAAACCATCCACAGAAATTCGGACGCAAAAAAACCGCAAGTATAGTGCAAATTTAGTGTTCACATCCGAACGCACAATGTGGTTGTAGCCGAGAAAGCAAATAGGGGTCGGTTTGAGGTCGCAGATACGGTCATGGGAATGTTTAGATAACTTGTCGAAAGCCTGGTTGTCATTCCATCCGGTAGCGGTGGGAGTAGCCGCGTTGTCATTTGGGGACGATCGTGGTCGTGGGTTCGAGTCTTGTCGAGTTTAAGCTCACATTTTTTTCCAAGTCCCAAAGTGGATACTTGACACTTTTTTTTTAATCCTCGGGGCCGATAACGACAAAGAGTTGTGTGCGTTCAAAACTCGGTGTGAGATCGGTTTTTTTGAATCCGGTTAGTTGTAAGCTAGGTTGAGAAAACTATTGTATCTAGTTATGAGTTCAGTCTTCAGATTAATTGGTTTAAATTTTATAAAGTAAGCGAACTTAATCTCTTTATCGCGGTTTAGGTAGGTTTAGTAGTCGATCGGGAGGGCAACCGCGTGGCGCCCATATTATAAAAACTATTAAGTCCAAACACCCACACCCATCTCCGGGGTTGGCTAGGCAACCTTTCCGATCGAAGTGGCGAGGAGGGTAACAAATATTTTTTTAGCTTATTTAAATTACTTTATTTGCATGGTATACATATAACGATGAATTTCAGGGCAATATATGCATCAGTGAAGGTACTATCAAATATTCATACATATATAATTTAAACTTATACACAAGTTATTATGGATCTGGATTTTGACTCTGAACCTTCCTTTTCTGTTCAATTACAATCGGCAAAATCAAGAAAACGAAAATTGTTCGAGAAACTGATTTATACAAATCATAAGTTCAGTAAGTTACAATTATATTTATTGATAAATATGAATTATATATGTAACACCCTGTAATTCTGAACAATTATAATGTCAAAACTACACATGTTACATAATGAATTTATGGTTATATAATTGACATTTTTTATTGCATTGTTAAATTATTCAATAAACTACCCGTGTACGAAGAGGTCGTGCGTTTTAATTGCGAGTAGAATTAGCTAAGCTAGCGCCAAAAAGCCTTTTATCTCAATTCTTCATGGTCCTTCGAGCCGGAGTTTTCACGAATCCTGGGTATACCAACGTCCGGAACATCCGGCGAGTCTTGGCACGAAAGAAGAGGAACGGTCCATCAGGTCACATGCGATCACCCACACTACAAATTATCTGGTTGAGTTCATATGCAAACAATCAAGATTACTCAAATTAACAAGAATTATGGCGTATTGTCTACGACTCGTATTTAATACACAACACTCACCTGACGGCAGAAGGAGAAAAACCCTGTCACCAGCCGAATTACGAGCGTCCATGAACATATTGATAAGATTAGCGCAAATGGATATGTTCCACACCAACAAAACCAAACTTATCCCGTATGGTATTTTAATTTTACCGCCATGCAAAATTAATCGTAGTACTTCGAAAATTAAAAATTTTATATTGAGCGGTAAATTCTTTGGCGAAGCTCAGATGGCACCCATTTGTTTTATTTTTCACTTCACTTAGGTTACATAAATATATATGTACATCAGCCAAAATTCATATAAATAGGCGGCCCCGAAACGAGGAAAATCATTCTTGTTCAATCAGGAGTCTTGTGTAGCAAAACACGAAGGTTTTCAACCGTCTGTTAAAGCACATCATACTTCTTATGCGTTTCCGTGTAATTTCATTGGTTTGCCTTGAACATTTTCAATTCGGTCGGTTTTCAACAGAAATAATGACGGGATATTCATCTTTCCAGCTGGAAAACCCCTCCTCCACACATTTTCAAGCATACTTTAAAAAAGGTTGTCGGTTTTCACGCATATTTGTTAAAAGCCTGTCGGAAAGTAGGGGAAGTTCGTCGTTTTCAGGAGAAGTTCGTCGGTTTACCCCCCACTACTGCCAAAAGTTCATACATCTGCTGTAAGTCAGCCAATAGCAATGCCGAATGTGTTGTGCTGTTGCGCAGCTAGTCAAAACAATTGGAATTTCCAATAACGCGATGTTCGCAAGGTTTACAGAATGTAAAAATGAGAAAGAAGTGGTAAAAGAAATTCTTTTAATATATATGGTAGCAACCTCTCGTATAAGTTAATAATATTACATAAAAAATGCTGCTCATATATAAGTATTTTGAAATATTATTACAACTGTTTTTTTTTACATATGTATTTTTGATGTTCCTACATTGTGATGAAAATGTAATTCGAAGAACTTATCATTAATTACTTGGAGCATCGTGCTACTATCCACAATACTATGTTGCAGTAAAGGAAATTGCAATAAGTTCAAGAATGCAGCGTATTTTCTAGGAACTTCTATTGTTTATTAGTGTAATTCGTAATTTAACACTTTTCTTTTCATTTAAAATCATTAATTCATCCTTCAAACTGAATTATTTATATAAATAAGTTGAATATGAAACTTTGTCGATTCGTTTTTTTATTATTATAACTGAAAAATACAAATAATTGTTTATTTGTTCAGTATTTACTTTCTTATAAAAAGTTGTAACTGAAATTTTCAAATTTCAACGGCCAACTTTCCAGAAAATTTCCATGCATAATGGTCATCATCATCATCATCATCATCTTCTTTGCCCGCATGTTCCACTAAAGGGGTTGCGGGGGCAGTGCACGCAAAAGAGATCTCCAGGCATCCCGATCCTCCGCCGCCGACTCTAACTCCTCGGCGGGTATGCCCAAGCGTAACCAGGCGAGCTTTTGGACTTGATCCAACCATCTCATCCTGGGTCTACCGAGCGGTCGCCTACCTGACGGAGTCGCATTCAAGGCACGCCTCGGAAGTCGTACTGCAGGGGACATTCGTGCCACGTGGCCATACCATCGAAGTATGGATCTTTCCGTTCGGAGAAGAAGCTGCTCAACGTTTAGCTCTCCCCGTACTGTCGTGTTTCTCAACCTATCTCGGCGAGTAACTCCTACAACAGCACGCAGAAATCTCATCTCGGTAGCTTGTATTCGCGATTTTATTCTTTCGGTCATTACCCAAATTTCATGACCATAGGTGAGAGTTGGAACAAATACCGAATTGAACACCGATAACTTGGCCTTCACCCCAAGCTCGGCCTTCCTGATGACAGACTTTCCAAGCTGATTCAAAATTGACCCAGCTTGGCCAATCCTACAGGAAAGCTCAGTATTGCTCCTCCCATCACTCGTGAAAAAGACCCCGAGATACTTAAACTTCTCCACCTGTTTCAATGGAACTCCGCTGACCTGCAGAGTGCATTGCACAGGCGTTCTAGAAATGACCATCACCTCGGATTTGTCCACGTTAACCTTCATCCCAGCATCAGTACAGACGGCCACAAACTTATCTAGCGCACGTTGGAGTTTCGTCTGTGAGGATGTGAGGATAACTAAGTCATCTGCAAAAAGCAGGTGACTTACCCTCAGCTCCCCCAGTGTCAAACATTCTTCACCACGGCTGCGTTGTAACATCCAATCCATGTATATAATGAAAAGGAGAGGTGACAAGACGCACCCTTGGCGAAGTCCAACGCCCACAGTAAAAGGTGTTGATTTACTGCCGTTAATCCGAACACAGCTGCTACAGTTTGTGTATAGGGACTGAATGGCCCTCAACAGAGACCCATTAATCCCATACTCCTGCAGAACACTCCAGAGTTTTCCTCGAGGAACTCGGTCATAGGCCTTTTCCAGGTCAACAAAGCAACTGTAGACCGGTTTGGCATATTCCCACGCCTTCTCGAGTACCATTCTTAGAGTGAAAAGCTGATGCATAATGGTTTGAAAATAAATCGACCTCTGGGACACAACCGCTGTCAATTGGTTTCCCTCCTTTTTAGTGGCGGTTTTTTTTTTATTTGTAATTTGGATTTCAATTCCAATAAAAAAGCAAGAACTACATTTGAATTAAAAAACTGGTTGTGTTATATATAGTGGTTGTGCTAAAAATGAATGCAAACGGAAAAAAAGAAAAAGTGTGTGTAATTGGGTGCACAGGATTTCAGCACACGTATGGCGCTAAAGACGATGACACGTAAGTTCCAATAAGATGCTAGTTAGTTAGTTTGAATTTGAACTGTGTGTTAAATATCGGTTAATATTATCCCTTCCCTTAACCCACACTTAATGAATCGATTAACCTGCAGCTTATGCCATACAAATTCCTTGGAATTAAGTTTGACAATTGAAAATTTCTTTTAGATTGCTTTCCGCATTTTTTTTTCTAGTTTGATTATTCTAGTTTAAACTTTTTTTTACAAAAGTCTTATAATTCATTATGTTTTATCTTATAGCCCCTCAGACCCTCAGATTAAAACGATTAAGATCGTTTATGCAGTTGGACTCTGTATCCTGAAATGGTATTATACCATTAATTTAAGCTAATTTAAGATTAGAATAAATACTTAGATAAATCTAAGATTAGAATAAAATAAAAAAAAGTTAATACTTAAGTCACTAGAAGATAAGGGACATAAACAGATTTAGAGATTTGTAAATAGTATTAGGTACAGGAAACAATAGTTTCGCACCTCATCTGTAAAAACCACCCCCTTTAGTATATTTTAATATAACATTCAAATTTAACACGTTTTTTACTAACAGCAGGGAGGTATGGCGTGAGCGGTTGGGACTGCTGTGTTTGAGAAGACACGATAGAGTAAGTGAAAAGCACTTCTCGGAAGAGATGTTTGCTTCACAGGCTCGATATCGACTTACTTCGACTGCAGTTCCAAATTTGTTGTGCATTGTTCACGAAAATTGTGAAAATATAAATATATTAAACATAGAGAGTGAGCATGCACAACAAATACAAGAAGACGATGTCGATCTACTTGTTTGCGAAACAAGGGATCAAGAAGTGCAAACCCCTGAGGTACTTAGGAACTATACCCCAATAAAAAAAGGTCTTCGTCGGCAATTTCATGATGTCGAACGAAATTTATTAAAAATGGAAAAAAAATGTCGTGAACAAGAATGTATTATTAAAGACAAAGATACGCAGATCTTGTTTTCAACAAATCAAGTCAAGAAGTATGAGGAGAAACTTGCAGGCATAGCTAGCTGTAATTGTACGAGCAATACTCTTCCTAATGACGTTAATACTATTGTTAACAACATTAGACAAAATCCTACCATTTTTAGTAAGGGCAATAGGTTTTCTGATAAAATAAAAATCCTTGCGCTTTCTATTCATTTTACTTCTCCTGTCTCTTATAGGCTTTTAAGACCTTCATTGAATCTCCCTTGTGTAAACACTTTGCGAGGATTTATTTCTTCTTGGCCCAAAACGCCTGGAAATATTGAGTTCAATGTAAAGGCATTAGAGCTCAAAACTAATCAGTTAAACCCCCAATTTAGGTATTGCTCGATACGCGCAGATGAAATGTCCCTTAAGGCACATTTAGATTACTGCCGAAAAACGGATTCTGTAGTAGGATTAGAAGATTTTGGATCGGAGGAGTTCCGATCCAAGTGGTCCGCGTACAACGTTTTGGTGCTTATGGCACAGGGCATTGCAAAAAAGATGGAAACATCCGATTGCGTATTACTTCGTACGAACCAGCTGCACGCCTTCAATGATAAAAAAAAATGTTTTTGAGGCGGTTCGTGCGCTTCGTAAGGGAGGTCTCGTGCCCTTGCATTTTGTTTGCGACCAGGGGTCAAATTTTCGTGCTTTTGCGCGGCTCATGGAAGTTGACCCCCTTCAACCATATTTTATGGTGGACGAAGAAAAAATATTTTTCTTTTTTGATAGCCCACATCTAATTAAAAGTACGCGGAATTGCCTCTTAAGAAATAAAATAACATACAATGGGTCAGTTCCTAATCTTTCTGCAACTTGGGACGATATAAAATATTTGTATACAGTAGATTCACAGCAAGGTATTAGGATCGCTCCCAAGTTAACTGATACCCATATCAATCCAAATAGTTTCCAAAAAATGAAGGTCAAATTTGCCACCCAAATTTTTAGCAACACGGTCTCAGCAGGTTGCTACACATACCACATTTTCAACCAAGGTTCCACAACTATGATTAGCACCAGTGAGTTCCTTGAATTTTTCAACCATCTATTTGACCTATTCAATTCTTCGTCCTCCAAGAATAGTACAAAATATAGGAAGGGTTTTTTGCAAGATGAAATGCAAAGGCAATTTTTACGTAAGGCAAAAGATTTTCTGCATTCTATAAAAGTGCATGATCATGCTGGTAAGGACATCACAAACCAGTTCTTTTTCATCAAAGGTTGGCTTCTGAACATTTCATCCCTAGAATCTCTGTGGCATGTTCTATCCACATGCCAATTCAAGTTTGTCCTAACCAGACACATGAATCAAGATTGTTTGGAACAATTTTTTGGAGAAGCGAGGAGTTCCGGACGCTGCAATGGCCGGCTTACAGCTCTACAGTTTAAATCTGTGTTTCAAAAGCTGTGGGGCTTACAATATTTGAAAATAATCAAAGCCGGTAACTGCGAAAATGTTGAGTCCGAGAGATTGCAAGCCATCAGCAATCAGCCTCTTGTCAGCCACACCAACTGGTTAAACAACAACGAAAACGAAATTGTAGAGCCCACTTTTTCATTAGGAATCAGCACGGATGTTAATCCTGCTGAGTTATTGAAAGAGAACAGTTTCGTTTACGTGTGTGGCTGGATATACAAGAAATGCTACAAGAGCAATTCATGCACTCTGCCTTTGCCAACGTTAGACTTAGCAGAACCATCAACTACTCTAACATTTTTATTGTTTAAGCAATTTGAGGACTGCAACTTAGTCGCACCACCTATTGGTTTCATAAACTATATAAGAGAACTTGAAGAACTCTTCAATAAACACTTCTATGAGTGTTATTACTTCAAGGGGGTAGGGAAACGACTATCGGAATTGCTTATTCAATGTAAAAGTTATTCATGTTGTGAGAAATTGCCCAAACATTTTATCTTGCACTATTTTATTAGGGTTAGAATATATTTCCTTATTAAGTTTTGGAATAGGGACCTTAGTGACCCAAATTTTAAGAGCAAGATCCTCCGCGTTTGTCATCTGTGACTATTTTTTTTCCGCTTAATAAAAATTAACTTTTTGCTTAACAAAAACAAACTTTTTTTTCCATTTTACATAAGCATGTATGTATATTTTGTAGTATTTTATTTATTGCATGAGCGTATATTACTTTACTTAACAAACATTAATTTATTATTCCTTTTAAGATCGGGTGCAATAGGCCTCTTGGGGAAACAGAACACCCGTTTAAAAAAAAATCGGTTAACGCACCATAAGCATACCTCTAAGGTGGTGTGGAAATGCTTTAAAAAAACAAACTAATGCATTCAGCAGAATGTTTTCTTTTCTATCGATCAAAATCTATATCTTTTTACGCGTGTTAATTTACTATTTAATTAAACAGCGCTTTTGTAACCAGTGGCAATTCGTCTTAATCGGCCTGGGGTTCACGAAATATTTGATATCCATCTCCATTTGTTCAGCCTATTAAAAAAGAAATGTGTTACATAAGAATACGTATGCGAGATATTTATGCAATTTATACATACCTTTTCTAAAACTCCATCAAACTTTGAGTATTTCGCATTATAATCGGTGCACCGAACTCACAAATGTTTTTCTTCTTACCGAAAAGTAAACAAAACAATTAAATGTCAAATAATTTGCCACCACGTGTTTGAAGCAGCTCACACGTATTCACAGAACGAGAGGCAAATTACAAAAACAACAAGCTGTCAAAAAAATTCCGGGGCAAAGAGGGTAGCAGATGA
Organism: Syritta pipiens; assembly: GCA_905187475.1. Lineage (NCBI taxonomy): Eukaryota > Metazoa > Arthropoda > Insecta > Diptera > Syrphidae > Syritta > Syritta pipiens. The sequence continues at coordinate 11,506,440 of LR994573.1, forward strand.
ATATCTCGTTTCTTTATTTCTGGTTTTCAACCGCCATTTGAAAACTCAACGCACACTATTGCTTCTGTTTTGCATTGCACCTTGGCTGCTATCGTAGATTCACTTGAATTCTTGGAATCGGTCTATTTTCAACGGCTACTTGAAAATTCAAGGCACACTACTGCTAATTTTCTTTTGCCCCTTGGCTGACTTTTGTTGGACTCGTTAACCAACGTTATTTTGATTAAATAAAGTTATTGTTTTATTGTTTAAAACTAACTCGTTTTGCTCTACCTCCCACGGTACATTCAGTATTTTTGTTCTTCAAAGCTCTAAAAATAATAAAGAACAATAAAATAATAATAATAATAGGATACGATAGGATTAGTGAACGGTGCAGTTGTGGGAAGTGTAGTGTAGTATTTATTTTTTCTTCTTTGTGTACGCCGCTCGAAAATAACTGGGATATAATCGCTGTCTGGCAGATTTGCAAAAAGCAAATAAAAGGATTTATATTCGTAACATCAAACTTCATAAAAGACCTAAAAAAATTTCATCCTGATAGGATTTCTGAGAGAGGAAGTCGCAGCGCTGGAAATCGACAAACACAATTTGACAACCGATTACTAAAATTAATTGTTGATTCAAGTTCACCTTTCAAATGTGGAAAAAAATTCGTTCGTCAACTTATTTAAAGGACCGGTCTTAAGGTGCGTAGTAGACCAAAAATAATGCGTTTACTATAAGAACAGCACAGCAGTACGATAGACGGCAAAAGGCTGGCAATTGGTCTGACATTTGGTCTTCAACTCGGCGCTGTTTTTTTGGATACACTTGCCATTGGCTGGACCAGAAGTTCAAAAGACAGTCAGTAGCACTTGCCTGCAGACGATTTCCCGGAGTCCATTCTGCAGAAAGAATAGCTGACCTTATATCGGATATCAATGCTGAGTTCGGTCTTACTCATTCCAATGTTGTAGCTTCAACTACAGACAATGTATCCAATTTCGTAAAGGCCTTTAAAGAATTTGGAATATCTAATGCTACTTATGATGACGATGAACTGCCGGAGTTTGGTGAAGAGAACGTCTATTACGCTTTGCTAAAACAAGTGCAGTGTGTATGTCACACACTTAATCTGATTGCCTCAACAAACTTTCTTAAATATTTGAAGACTGACGCAAGTTTGTACAACAAACACTCAAAGGTACATTAGGCTGTCCATTATTTCCTCAAAATACTTTTTTTTTTAAATTCTTCAGTATCTTTTTACAGGTTTGTTCCAAAGGAATAAGAAATCACAGGATAAAATTTCACCACAAAATTTGGCCCTAAATTAGCGAGAGAAATATTAGACTTACTGTGCCTTAACTGAAATTTATATTTTCGAAAATATTGTATTTTTTTTTTTAAATTTGGCAGACTTTCAAAATTTGCAAGACTTTGTGGATAAAAAGAAAATACCCAAAACCAGCAGAACAAATCGATTCCATTCTAAAAGAGTCACTTATAATTCCTATAGTGATACGCTGGAATTCCATCCTCGACGCCGTGTCTAAACTTTTATCACACAAGGCCAATTTAAATGACTTGTGCTACAAATTATCTGTTGATGGATTTTCTGAAAACTATATCCAATATTTGGAAGAATATTGTGAAATAATGAAACCTTTGGCAGAAGCAATCGATCACCTGCAACAAGATAAAGAAATATATTTTGGAGACCTGATTTATACTTCAATCACTCTACGAATAAAATTTTAAAAAAATTAAATCTAATAGGGATCGAATTCCATTATTGCAAGGCCCTATTGGACAGTCTAACAAATAGATTTAAGAAATATACTTTTATTTAGAGCCGGAGTCCCATAGTGCAATAAGTGCGGCTATACTCTGCCCATCCATAAAGTTACAATGGATAAAAGGTCTTAACGATATTCGACATAAATACCACAAAGGCAAGTTAGTTCGCAACTATGCCGAAGAATTTGCTCGCAATATGGGAATAGATGTAGAGAACACTTCAAAAGAGGAATTACAGCAAGAAGAAAATAATTATTATGATTTTGGGGTTGAAGATCAGGGTAAGTTACAATACTGAATACTTCATAATTTACTGTTGTACTTAAATTATTTTAATAAACCAACTTTATCTTTAAAGATGGTACATCAACTAGCCAGCAACTAAATTTTACTTCAAATTCATCTTTAATAGAAATGGAATACGGAGCCTTCATCGCCGAAACTAATAAAGAAAAGGGAATGAAAGCCCTCGAAAAATAACCTATTCCTAAAAAAGTATCCATCAAACTTAACACAGTTTCAACTTCACCAGCACCTATAGAATGGCTGTTTTCATTTGCTACACCGATTTGCAAACTCCAAGCCTGGAAAACATTGCAATTTTCTTCAACTTCAACCTACATAATGGAATTATTCAAAAATATTTAGTACCACATTGATTGCAATACCCATTACGGATCAGTAAATGACTTGAAAAAAGGCCTTAGAGAGTTCTTTGGAAGAATCTACCAACAAGCTCAAAACAATTTGATTGTTTAGTCATACTCGTTGCCAGCATTTTAGCGGAATCTTTTTCTGAAACCTACAATGTAATAAATCTCTTGTCAACAGCACTTGTGCATAGAAAGAGGCAGCACGGCACCTAAGTGTAGCACATTTTAATTGCAAAAAAAAATTGTGTGACAAAATTCATATTTGAGCACATAATGTTATATAGTTTAGAAATTCAATTAAAAGAAAATTATTAACAATTCAAGCAATGTACATATGTAAATATTAAACAATGAAAAAACAATGAAATTCAACAAAAGGTTAATCAAAAGATTATGATGACTGCTACAGTTCTTGGATGGGCTGCTTTGATGTCTTTCTACTTAAATGACTCTCTTGAAATTTTGGGGTACTTGCAGACCTAATACCGTATACAGAGTTCAATTTATAGGTCTTGACTGTAATTTGCTGAGGATCATTTTCGGTGTAATTCTTTTGAGAAAACCTTAATTTTTCTTCTTTTGGAAAACATCATATTGTCATGCAGAAACATTGGTCAGAACGTAGACGTTCAAGTCACAGTCTCTTCTTCTGTTATCGTCTTCAAGGGCTAATTAGAACGGGTGGTTATTGAAATCAACTGAAACTCTTCTGTGTTTAAGATATTCTCAGAACTCTTCTTTTTTTTAAAAGGTTTTTTTTTTATATATGTTCAAATGTTGAAGACTCTTATACCTGGCTAATTTTGAATGGGTTACTTCCCCTGTTTGCTCGGAATCAGGTGATTTTGGACACGAAAAATTCCAAATTTGTCATGGTAAACCGCTGTGGGATCATACGGAAATCGCTGTAGAAAGATTCTTAAAAAATTCTAACGTTTTGCTGTTTCTGTGTTTAAATTTAACTGAAATTGGAGAGAAATGGAAAATTGCAGATTTTTTTTGAATTTTTGTCCACCCACTGTTGTTTTATCTCCAGTCCCCACCCACGTAATGACTCGTAAAAAAATAGAAAAATAAAAAATAGAAAAACCGAATCAAAACCACTCCGACAAATCGGCCTATTTCACGTCTCAATTCCCGCCCGAGTATCTCTTCCGCTCGCCTGAGCTGAGAACCGCATTTCATTTGTGGCGGTATAATCGCCTTCGAAGCGCAAACGCTCGCCCCATCAATCCTTTTCCATCTGCTCCGTCACTCCTCCTTCTCCTTTGCGAAAGCAATAATATTCCATCTTCAGGATTAGACCGAGGGTCCTTTCCAGCAACCGCCCTCCATTTTATTATTTTGTTTTGTTTTACACGACCAAGGAACACGGCTCGCTTACGCAAATCATTTATCATGCCTCCTTGTGGATGGACGGGTGGGGGGATTTCCATTTCGAAATTATTTGTTGCGTATCAATCGCAATCGCTTCTTGCAGCCCAGCTTCGGATCTGAGTTATGATTTCCGGTCGTCTGAGCAATCGGACAAATCCACAGCCCACCCAAAATTTGGGGGTTCGAGGCGATGTACGAGCGTCGTTTCGTCGCTTCGGTGCTTCGGTGCTCGTGTCCCATTGTCCGGGGTGATGTTGAACATTTGTTTGGGCGTGTTGTGGCCTTGGACCTCTCCGGGTGTACAGGGGAACGATAATCACCCCGGGCCACGTTTAATTTGTTGTTATTAATGACACCGAAGCCACATCGATGAATGGTCGTGTAACTCAAATGAATTGAGTCCTTTTTGGGGGGAGGAGGAGAGACTCGTTCGACATCGAAAGGTAACCAGGCGATCGTGAGACGGGGATAATCTTTTGAGTAGGCGAAGCCTTGTGTTCTACTTGAGGCACAGGGATGAAGTGTCAGTAGTCGTGTCGATTAAACGCTCTGCTAGCTAAGATGTTGTCGTTTTCGTCGTCATAGAAAATGAGCTGAAGACTTATAGATTGCCGTGATGAAGAAAAAAAATACTACAAGAAGATTGAAAGGCAAAGGAATTAGAGGGCCACAATTAAGTAACAAGGCTAGCGACGACTTAAACCGGATATCTGAATGTTTCTAATTCAAACCAACAATTTGAGATTTTCATAGGAGACTTTTCAACCCCGGCCGGTTAGGGAATTTACAGCGCCAACGGCGTTCCACCAAAAATGTTGAGTTTGAGAATATTTTAAGGAACTGAATTGCTTCAGAGCTCAGCAGAGATTGCCCAGTGAAACAAGACTCATGGAGACACACCTAACTTTGAAAGGGGAACGAAATAACACATCGTCTTAGAGATGAGGAGACTACTCACTTTAAACTTCTCCTATAAAAAACATTTTGAAAAACTGTACAGAAACCAAAACATCACCCAATTTTGTTGTTCAGAGTTACTCTCTTGGTCCTGCATCAGTTGTTGTTCCTTCTCTTCGATTTCGAATTTACTGTTTCGTCTAAGGTCTTTTTATAATAGACTCCAGATTCAAGTTTCCACATCTTCTCAAGGATGTAGTTGTACTGAAATCTTTATTTAAAAAAAAATGTACTTAAATTGGCAAAACTTTCCAATCACTCAGTGGACGACTGTCTGGGTACTGTTAGTTTAATTAACTTACGAGTTGCGAATATTCCACAGGGCTAGTTTTTCTAGCTTTCGTATCCCTCTTCTAACCTTCTTCTTCTTTTGCGAGCGTTACAGCCCGGGGTGAGCCTGGATCTCAGTCAACGACGATGACTGAGTTTTTGAAGACGCTATTTGCCTCGTAAACAATGCTAACTAAGCCAAACAAAAGCTAAGACCAATCTCTCCCGTTTATACCCAACTTTTTAAAATTTCTCTGTTACAGATCTTCTTCTTTCTTTTACTGGCATTACAATCCAGGGTGCATCTGGGCCATAACCATCATGCCTCCAATTTCGTGCACCCAGCTGATTTATCTCTATCCAACTGGTCACGCCTCCGGGAGCGAAGTCTTCCTCTGCCACGTTGTCTCTTAGGGATGGACTCGTAGATTTTAGTTATGTCCATATGCTCCACTAGGTCCATATGACCTAGCCACCTTAGTCGGGACACTCGAATTCGTTTGACTAGATCATGTCGTTGTATAGCTCGGGTCATTTTGTCTTCTCCTCCAAACAGCCTCTGTGAAAATTTGACCAAAAATAATCCGAAGGACTTTCCTCTCGAAGCGACGAAGAATCTCTTAGTCCGCATTTGATATCATCGATGTTTCTGCGCCAGAAGGACAGGGACTATGAGAGAGAGGCCTTTATTTTTCAGCTGTCGTCTAGGCCCAAAGACACAGCAATTGGCCAATACTATCCTTCTTTTTATCTCCGCGGTTGTATCATTTACGAAATTTACTGCGGATTATAGGTAGACAAATTCTTTTCTTTCTTTTCATCTTCAAACTGCAATTTAAATTGCTCCAAGATCGTTGCTGTAAGTCGCGTGTTGTTCTGTGGCATATTCACGACTCCATTCAACCTTGTTTTCGATGATAAAAGTAGGGAACTGCCAAGCTATAGGAAAAGAGTTGTCAATCTCTAAAAATAAAGAAATAAGTAATCTAAAGCCTTAGAAGGCATATTACTCAAGGTAGCCTTTATATCGACCAGAAGAGAAATGTGTTTTTCTCTTAACTTTCTTAACCTTAAGCAGATAAAAGTCCAGAAAAGAAAGTGTCATCAAATGATAAATCTTAAGGCACTTGTAACTTTAATTTTATCCTAAGAAACGTTTACCTTGTCTAACCTGCAAACATTTCTGCCCATATGAGATTTGGGTTTGTTCAGCGTGAATCTTTTTTTGTGCTTTCAATTTTTAATTCAAAACTCTCAGTGGGAAGAAAAGTGAAAAGCATTTTGAATAAACTACACGAACTTTTCTATGTCTACTGTGTTGTTCTGGAACCGAGAGAAATCAGGTTTTTACTTCGCAATTTTCCAATTTCATGTTAAAATGGTTGCAGTTGCCATATGAGCCGTTTAGTGTACAATATAATGATGCACATATCGATTTACAGCATAAAACAAAAAGTTGAGAAATGTGACAAAATAATGGACATTGGCCTCAGACATAATTATTTTTGTTCAGTTGCCAAAAAAATTGTAGTTTAATGGTGTTAAACTTTATTACTCATGAAAGTCATTATATAAAAAATATAAAGAGTTATGACTGTAGTTCAAGTTCTTTGACGCTTAAATTTAAAAAGTGCATTTAATCGATTTGTGCACTGAACATACACTACTATTTTTCGAAGCGAATAATGGATCAATATTTTGACCTCCAAAAAACAGATTCACTGCATAAAGTATGGCCATGAAATTCACTTGCGAAAAAAAAACATGCATATGATTTTTTTATGTGAAATGCATTAATGATGCTTGCATATGCGTAGAAATTTACGCAAGGGTAGTTACCATAAGTATCGCCATAACAATCGCCATAAAAATCTTTTCTATGGGAATATACAGTCAGAAGCAAAAGAAAGTGTAAACCCATATTTCGAGGATTGAAAGACTCATAAAATATGTTCTGTTGCTTCGATTTTGGAACTTTTTGCCGTTTTGCCTCCGACTGTATGGTTTTTTCGTATAACATGGGTTTAAATACAGTTAGACAATTCCAGAAATTATTGGTTAATGATTTTTAGAAAAACAAAAAACAAAAGATAGTATCTATTTGATTAGTTTTCCAGGCAAGGATTTTATAGTCATAAACAGATATCAAACGGGCGTCTGGGTTAGTACTGCATTAAAAAAAAAAAAAAAAAAAATTGATGAGGTGGCGAACGATTAACCGTAAAGTGAGACTTGGATGGATTTGAATGCTCTTTCTTTGTGAAAAAAATATAAGAAGTAAAAACATAGATATAGAAAACGAAAATCACTTTCAAATTCAGGGCATCGCCAGTGTTTAGTCTCTAGATTTACTCACTTCGGTGTTTTTAGGGCCTCCTTCCAAACGAATAACGAAACCTTTATAGAATTACTTTGATTTCTGCCTGTCTCTGACTTTTGTATATTTGCTAATATCAGATTTTTTTTTGGGCGAAAAGAACTCCAAGTCCGAGGTGTTACCAAGAAACTTAAGATGACTATGGATAAATGATATGACGACAGGATCCTAGGAGCCGACTGTTTTATTTTTATTTTTTATTTTTTATAGCTTCAATTGCTTTTTGGACAAAGCAACTTCCTCGTTTGATTCTAGCTGAGTTCTGGCAGTCAGAAAGCATAAAAAAAACTGCAAAGCTTAAGAATGTAACATTAGAGAAAAAGACAAAGTTTTTCCGCCCTTGGTCGGAGGCACCTTCTGCAGAAACTTACGATTCAGAGGCCACAGAATTACAAGTTTGAGCCAACATTTGAAAGAAACACAAAGAGAAATTTAAGGCTTTTTTGGCTCTTTTGGACAAAAGAATCGATTTCTTTAATGTTTCTTAAGTTTCTGTAGTAGATCCACAGAAGGCTGTGGGGGATGTGTGGAGGCCACGTTTGAAAATCAAAGCTAGAAAAAAAAAACTCAACGACAACCGATTTTCGATGGGAGTTGAGTTCAGCCAGGAGGCTTAGAAAGAAAAGAAAAAACTGTGAAAAAAACACCAGTCAAAGGTGCAAGATGCGAGGTCTATTAAAAAAATGAGGTGTATTTTCTTTTTTCTCAGAAATTATTTATTTATTCATCAATTTCTATTTTGTCCCCCTCAAAGTAGCTCCAAGATATAATACACTTGTGCCAGCGTTTTTCCAATCCTCGAAGCAGTTCTGAAATGCATATTTTGGTATGCCCTTAAGCTCTCTCAGCGCTTCGGTTTGTATCGCCTCAATCGTCGCTAAACGCCGTCTTTCATGGGTCTCTTCAATCTTAGGAGCAAGAAAAGGTCGCAGGGGGCCAAATCTGGTAAATTCGGTGGCTGAAGCATGATCACGGTGTTGTTTTTGGTCAAAAAATTCCGAACAAGCAACAATTTTTTTGGTCAAAATTCAGCAATTTTTGAACGAACTTCGCTGCCACACGCTTCATGCCTAAAATTTCCAATTGCATGGCAGGAGCCAACCGATATGCCGGCATCTTCAGCAACTTCTCTAATAGTGATTCGACGATTCTCCATAACAATTTTCTTCACTTTCTCAACATTTCATCGGTTGTTGATGTGCTGGGGCGTCCAGGGCGAGCGTCCTCATTCACATCTTCTCGACCTTCTTGGAAAAGCTTGTAACACTTGTAAACATTTTTTTGACTCAGTGTTTTTGAGCACTTAATTCCATTTTTCGCACAAAATTCAATGCAAATTCTTTGATCCATTTTTTCGACAGCAGGAAATCGCCGAACACGCAAAACACGTCTAACTTTTATGCCTCTCACAAACAAAATAAATATGCTATATAGATGAATCTATAAACATATATTTGAGATGAGCGTACCAACATAACAAAATAAGAAAATCGAGAACCGACTGCACGTAGCCCGCGAAATGTTAAAATTCACCTTATTTTTTGAGCAGACCTAGTAGACGATCATTTCTGGTCAGAGTTACTTCCTGTTCCGATAGCATAAAGGTCTCAGTTAGGATTTAAACAAAAAGACTAGTAAATTGACACAACGATGGCTAGAGGAAATTTTAAAAGCAAAAGAATTAAATGACAATATATGCATTCCAAACCATCCATGAATGATCTATGAATAAGGAAAAGACACACAGACAAAAAGGTGCGAGAATCGGTAGACTCAGCAGAAGGCAAACGAATCTTAGCCGTTCGAAAGAAAAATTTATGAAATCGAAACAAAAAAGGGTGAATTAGGAGATTATGTCTTTAAAAGAAATTGAAAATGAGCGTTTAAAGAAACGAGAACGCTTCAGCTCTTTTACGTTTAAATTGCAGAGTTAGAGAAAGGTTTTTTTAAGAAATGTTTGAAAATGTCCGCAGAAGAAAACAAGCCGAGTAAAGTCTTTCTAAGCCCTTGAGAGTACCTGGTTGTCTCCAGAAAAAGAAAATGAAGAAATTCTGTGCTAGATATTTAAAGTTAAAAGTGATCTCTCAGGAAAAAACACCACGAAAATAATTTCTTCTTACGAATCCACGAAGGGTCACGAGCTGATTAGAGATCTCTCAATACATTAAGAGCCTTAGTTAAGCTGTCCCCAAGAGAGTTTATCCTCTTCGACAAAAATTTGGAGATTCTTTGAGCTCCATTATTAGCATTCAGCAACCAGAATAACTTCTTAACCTGCAAACATTGTCTTCTGCTTTTGCTGCTCTTCCCAGCTCTGTCTTCTCTTTTTCTATTCCTTATTTTCGCGTCTTTTTTGCATCCTTTCATCGTGTCCTTTTTCACACCTCCTTTTTTCCCTCCAAATCCCTTTACTATCCACTGTCACCGTCGATCCACCGTCCCCGTCGATTGATGTCCTTGACCACTGACTGACACCACTGTTTTGGCGTATCATCCTTCCTCCGTCACCGACTAATGTTTATTTATGAACCTCGATCCCGTCGATTTATTTACGGATAATGATTATTTCTTGAAATTCATACACCTCCCCCGGTTTTCTGCCCGACCAGCCACCCATCCGCCCGTGTGCATGTGGCCAACTTCACATCGTTAAGTTTCACAGAGGGGTGTGTTTTTATCCTTTTTTTTCGGTGCGGGTGGGACACTCTCACTCGCTTTGAACTTAAATCACATGAATGTGAAATGAAACACAAAAGGAAAAAAAAATATATTTTTCGGTGTTGTTTTCTTTTTTTCTTTTCTCCATTTGCCGGTGAATTCGAAATGAAGTGGAAATAAATTTGACGTATGGGCGAATGGTGTCAAAAAAAAGTGAAAAAGCGAGAGAGATTGTGACGTCAACGTCAAAAGGAAATTGAATCGAGTCCGATGGTCATCTAGGTCAGTTGGGCGGAGGGTAGGTGGTTGGGTGGGTGGGTCAGTTTCAGTCTCTGGCCGTGCTTAATGGGCCTTCGTCTTCCATTTTGATGTGCATCCACGTGGCAGATCTTTTAAAATGCGAAATGGAATTGAATTTTTCTGTTTTTTTTTCGGAAAAAAATGAAAAAAAAAAAGAAAGTGGAAGTGTGGGCGGGAAGCTGACGGAAGTGGACTTCGTGGCTTTTTTGTGTAAGGGAGACTACGATTTATCAATCAGCGAGCGGTTATGTGGGCAGATGACGATCGTAGAGAGGGGTGTTGTAGAGTGACCATGGCGTGACTTTAACTGAGCAGGAGGCAAATGATGGGAGGCAGTCAGGAAGACTCAAGGCTGTCTTGGACTTGTGGTAGTAAGTGGATCTAGACGGCACGTAAAAACAGACGAAAGCTGAAATCGAAGGACTGTATACCAGGTGGATGAATTTTGGCTCTAAATACCATCGGCTAATCCAGTGAACGTCATACCGTATGTAGGCTTAAGCCTGTTTCGAGTCAAGGTTCTCATATGCAGAGGCTTCAACGTGTCTAGAGAACAATTTTTAGCAATATAAAAAATTTAGCAAAATTCCCTTCTTATTTTAATTCAGAAGCTCAACAACTTACTTTAAGTCAAACTACTTCCGCTTTGGAAGCTAAGTTCTTTAGAAAATTAACAAAAAAATTTAAAAAAAGCGCCATGTAGATCTTATTCAGCAGCAAAAAGTTGAAAACGTCACTGGATTTCAATCGGGCAATATGCCTTTGAGCAGATCACAAATTAGAGCCATGACACGCGTCATTAGAGAGCAGTGGGTCATTGGCAGACCTGCAGACTAAGAGCCTTATGATTTTTGTCGAAGTTTCAGGGATGAAGAGAAGGAGGAATCTATTTTCCACACATTGTGTTCGTACGATGCCTTGGTGCTTCGCAGACCGCCGAATATGTCTTGGCGAATACTTTTTTAATAGTCTGTCCAATCTGAGCGTCAGAATTGGATGATTTCATAGCTTCGTAGGAAACTCTAATTGAATTTCGTCGTGCGGTATCACACTTAATGCTTAATTTTTCCTTAGTGTACCTGCAGGTAGTCTCTAACCGGCTACATCAACATATCAGTCTACCTCAGATCTTTCAAAATCCTCTTAGTCCAGTTTAACACGATTTAGAGTTGAAGAAAAATACACAAATACAAGAGTGAGGAATCACTCAGAAATGATATCAACGGAGCCTCAAATGTATTCGCAACGATAGACGACCCAGAGTAAAATGTTCCCTACAAAGTTTCAACAAATTAAGGCAACAATTTTGTTGTCAGAACGCAACTCAAAGCACGACTCCGCCGAGAATCCTTTTTAAATGTGTCCCTCTTTGGCCACTGCACACAAGACAAAAGGTGTTCATACAACCCACAAATCCTCTAGGAGGACGACCAACTGAGATCACCCGTCCACAATTGCCACCCCCTTTCAAGAAACACACAATTTTCTAAGACTTAGTAAAGTTTCCTCATTTACGAACTTCGTTATCCTGCATAAATTTACAAATTAACTTAAACAAAATTCACCACAACTCCGCAGGATCATGCAGTTGCACAAACACACACGGTCTTTTAGCCTCTTCGTCCCTTTGCCCCCATAGCTTATGGCAGTCTGAGACTTAATTAAAAGGATTAAATTGTATGCAATCGCATAGACACACACACAGAGCAATTGAAGAAAACACATCCTTAGGGGTTTCACTTGTTGAAGGTCCTTGAAGCGAAAAATGAATTTTACACTTTTTTCCCCCCCTCAACGGAGACTAGTAAATTGAGCACCACACCACCAGGCTGTCTTTAGAATGTCGGTAACTTTCTTAAACAAAACAAAATAAAAAAAAAAAAAATTCTATGCAAGGACCTGCAGTCCACACAAAAACACACACGAAGAATTCGCCTTAATCCTTCAGCAAATGTCAAGAGGACACTTTGCTGGGAGGGAAGTGTAAAAGGATGAGTGTCGGAGCCATGATCCTGCTGATTCAGAGGTGAATCATCAGACGGAAAAACACACAAACACTCGATGCATTCTATGTACGTGTGTGTCTGAGGGTGTTGGGGGGTAAAAGATGCTGCAAAAGAAACTCCACTCCACTCCGACCGGGGTGTCCTTGCTAGCTAAAGGATGCAACTTTTACAAATTACTTTACACACACCAAAAAACACACAAGTGTTCGAGTCGACATGTCGTGTTCCGGCGGCGGCGGAAGCAACACCCGTGAACCCAGGTGCAATGTAATTTAACGAAACTTAACGAAAGTTTATGGAAATGGAATCTTAAAGTCATCACCGTCGCCACCCTGGAAGAGATGGTCGAATAATTAAGGACAAGCCTATGTGTCCTGGATGGGGAAGAAAGATGATGAAAAGGTACGTAGGTCTTTTATTGATTTTTGAGGTGCTTCAAAAGAGACAAACAACAGCAATTTTTAGTTTCTAGTTGATTTTTGCATTTAACTAAATTTTATAAAGTTTAATTTAACTTAACGAAGTTTAACGAAACTCAACGAAACTTGTAGAAACTTAACGAAGCAAAACGTAACTTTACTGTCATCGAATTTAAAAGCCACTTCGTCGCCACCATTGCCTATCGCCCGGAAGAGACTTTGAGTAATTAAGGACAAGTGTAGGTGTCCTAAACGATAATGGGGGAAGGCCGGAAGAGGCCAAAAGACTTTTATTTTATTGGTTTTTCAAGTACCCCCAAAGAAGAAGAAACAAATCTGAAGTGAACGACTGCCATTTGTTGTCCTTCGTTGTAAGTTTTTTTTTTTCGTCAACGACTCGAGCGTCCCTTTTAACCACTTCGCGGGACTCGTCGCGTGATGGGGTTTCGGTGTTTTATTAAGTTCATTTGTCATCGTCTCCTTCCTCCTCTGTTTTTTTTTTTTTCGTCATTGTCGTCGTCGTTTCCCTTCTCGTGGGGGGTGGTAGGTTCAGTTGGAAAATTTGTTTAAGGGAGCGGCCGGAAATTTACATTCCTAACAAACTTCTTGTCAAATGCAAATGTGAAAGGAATTTTAAAATGTTTCCCGTTCTGCCGCCCCTCTCAGCACGTAGACTGACGACGCACTTGGACTCTGTCAGGGATATCGTCGCCGACATCGCATCATCGCCCAGTCCCCGTCCTTGCCCGTCCGCTCGTCATAGTGCGACGGAAAGGAAATTAAAGTTTCAAGAGGAAGATGATTTGAATTTAAAGGAACAAAATGGAATTAAAAGTGCTAATTTGGATGTGTGCCATGGTGAATTTCTGATTTGACGCGAGGGTGGTGGGTGTGGGAGGAAAAAAAGGGATAAGGACCTATTGGAACTTTAAATGGTTCAAAAAGTTTCACGGGTAAATTTAAATTATGTTCGGAAGGAAAGAAAAACGAGACGTGCTCTTATCACCGCTTAACGATTAAGTGATTGCGTCGCATTTTCCTCACACGCACACAGATCGCCTACGCGAACAATGGACGCAGTTCAATTCAATCGCGGTCCATTTTGCGTCATTATCTCTCTCGCTACAAATTGATACGTCTGCACATTTCAACCGCACACACCAGCCCCCACGCCATTTGTCCGTCATTCGAGTCCTGGATGAAAAGTCAGAGTCCGGTCAACCTGTCCCGCGGTTTAGATTTCCATTCACAGACCGAGCGGGGGGCCGCCAATCAGTCACGTGCGAGTCTGGAACTCCTTTCGAAGGATTGACAGGGGGTGGGAACCCACATCGACTTCGATTGGAGCAGGACATTCTCTGGGCAGCTGGTTATTAAATGCCATCGGTTTAGTTGCGCGAAATTAGGCAGCAAATTGAGTCAAATTACGCGCGATGCAGGCATGGGGTGGTGAGATAATCACCTGGAGTGCTAGTGAGGGTGGGGGATGGAAACTCGTGGAAGGACACGGTTGCGACGAACAGGAAGAGGATTATCGAGTGGAAATTGGCCACACGAACGCATAATTTGAGAATAAATGTGTCGGACAAAGGACATCGATGGGATTTGGAGAATTAATAGAAACAAATCGACGGTAGTTATGAGGTGTGAGATGGAAGGTGGGCGATAGACGGTAAGCGAATGCGAATCGTGTTGGAAACTTGTTTTTGGGCTCATTTGAATTAACCTGGAGTGAGACATGGAGGAGTTCAGATTGAATTGAAGGACAAAGCATAAAATGGCAAAAGAATGAAGCAACGAAAACCTGTCTTTGAAATAGTCTGGGAATTGAAGAGGTTCATTCGCGAAGAATAATACAATATTAATGAAAAAAGGTAAGAAAAAAAGGAACATGAAAAAAGGAGGAGATTAACGGATCCAATGCCACTTTTAAAACGAACTGCGTTACGAATTTCGGCGACAGTGCTCCTAGTACTCCCTTTCTAACTCAAACCTACAAACAAAATGAGATTTCAAATAGCAAGCAACCATTTTATGAAAAAAAAAAAGTCCAAAATCGTTTGACAGAGTGCTCCTGCTTTTCAGATCTTATGAGCTCTGTAGCGCTTTGTACATAGCCGGAAAATTCAAAAGACAAAAAGGCGGAAGGGAGATATTGGACAACCTAATATAATTTTTTGTTTTGTTTTTTTGAAACTAATTGTTTACTTTTGTTTTTTTTTTTTTTTATAAATATTAAAACTGTGTTGTTTTTTTTTAATTTGGAAGTCGTTTCAATCAGTGAAGTATTACCGTCGGATTTCCGCTTCTCGACGCGATCGGTCGAAAAGTTTGCCGACCAACATTGGTGATGGGAGTGAGTGGTTATCTTTGAAAATGGGGGCAAAGCATTTGCCCTTTGGACCGACCAATTTAATGAAAGGCGACAAAATAATTGATTTTCGCTTAAACGGAAGTAAACCATTAATTAAATTAAAACTAATCTTAAAACTAAATACAAAAGTATCCTTAACTTATATGGAAAACGAATTCAAAAGTAAGGAACGTATTCATACTGGGTTTTGAACCCGCAATATTTTTGGCCACTTGTTGGCGCTCTCGAAAACAAAGAGAAAAAAACAAAAAAAACAAAAAAAAAAAAAACACCCCCCTTGGGACTGACATCACGAAAAAGTAAAATTTATTTTGTGGATTTTGAACCTCAGACCTTTATCCCGAACGAATCGGCGGTATCCCTCGATGCTACGGGGACGCCAACGAACTCCCACGCGAACTAATCAAACTTAGCGCTTTCAGAACTTTGCGCTACCAAACTCGAGTTTGCTCGAGTTTGCTGTGAGATGCTTTCTGGCACGTCTCCTACTGCCACGTGCGACTTCCGCCACCTCTCGCTTTCCAAAACTCGTACCTCTGGAAAAGCTCGTATCACTAATAAAACAAACAAAATCCTCAATGCCTATTTTACTCATCATCATCATTAGTGGCGTAACAGCCAACGAAGGGCCAGAGCCTATCCTATAATTTGACACATGCGAAGGGGACCTACAGTTTATTGCCGGTTCCGAACGGCGAATTGCGATAGCTTTCCGTGACAGAAGTACTCCAGCAGGATTGTCAATCGTTCGCTGGAGGTTGGGCCGTGAAAATTGTTTTATGGTGTTTTTTTTTTACCGAGCTGTATTCGAACCCGGGTACTCTCGCTTAACAATCCGACGCACTAACGATTAAGCCACTGCGCCCACCTATTTTACTAGGAATACAAAAAAAGCCTCTTGCCACTCTTGAGACCTCCATTAGGTCAAAAACATTTTCATTTCACCCGCAACTTTTTTCTATTTTTTTTTTTCACTGCACTTAAACTTCGCGGACTACTTTCTTCGTTCTTGGCGAATTTGTGGGTCGATAATGTTCATGGTTCAGGCTGATCGTACCGCGATCTTTGCAGATTTCCAGATCCCATTGGGTCATTTGCTGAATTCCAGAATCAGATGAAACAATTCCCAAACATTAAAAAGAGGAAAAAAAGAATCTACTAGTATCGCACGGCATGGGATTCGAAGCTGAACCTTTCATATCACGGGGCAGCCCCATATCCACAAGAGACTTCTAAATACCTCCAGCAATCGACACGGATTTTCAGGAACATTTTCAAACTTTCATGAAACCATGGGTACATACAACCCCGAAAAATTTCCTATAAAAACTTTCTAGAACCGAAAGAAACTTCCAATGATATTTAGAAGTCTTCAGAAAGATCAAAACTACATTTAGAGCAATAGCAATCAAGTGCGCCAATGTACAAAGACATCCTCTGGACTAAACCTTGTGACTTAGGCTATGATCCAATGTTCATTTAGCATAAGGGGACATGAAAAAGTGTCACAAATGTTTCAAAAGCTATGATCCTTCTTTTCATCTTTCCCTCGGTACCTTCGGGCCGTGCTGTGGCTTAAAGAGGATACTTTAGGGTAGCCCCATCCCCTTTAGCATGCGTTAATTAAAAAAAATAAAAGAAACCTGACGTAATCGGCCATGAGAGCCAAAAGCCGTTTCCAAATGTTTCGAAACAGAAATGCTTAATGTCTTTCATGAGAGACAAATATCTGAAAACAAAATAGCCCGGAGCTATCACTTTGGTCTAGAGACGTCGAATTATTCCTCCAGCGATGTCAATTATCCTGAATGACGAGCTGTCCATATCCGGAAAGTGTCACCCATAACCTGCACATCAGGCATATGTGGAACATTTTGCCTCTCCACACACTTAGTTGACACCTGACCATACAAATCAAAAGTCTCAGCTTAAGCAGAAGCCATCGACCGTAGATAAATATCTTTCCTCCGATTAAACTAATCGCAACCTCCGAAAATCCAACCCCCATCCACTCATCAACCCCCACCCACAAAAACAAAGTGTTAATTTAATAATCAGCCCTCTCGCATCTGGCGATGGTATGAATTCAAAATTTTAATCCTGATTAAGATTCACATCACAGAATTCATTCAAAGGATATGATTAGAAGCAAACAACGTTTATAAACCGCTCACAAGTACACGCATACAGAGAGAGACTGTGAAAGAGAGAGAGAGAGAATTGAGACATTCGAAAAGGGGGCGGGAAACGGAAGGAATCAATTTTCATGCAAATTATCAAACAAAAGCGAGCCCCTAATCAAATATTCATCCCTCAGCCAGAACCGAGAGATGACAGGACGAAGCGAAGGACGAAAAGGCAAACATCGTCTCGTGTTTATGGTCAACTCGTCCTCGCTCAGCTCTCTCTCTCTCTCTCACCCACTCCAGTGTCTCTGTGTAGGTGTCTTATTAGAGTTATTAAATTTCATTACGTCGAAGGATTAACTCACGGACGACCACCTTTTGAAGAGTGTCCCCCCAGAAAACGGAGTCCGCACTCAATTTTCAATTTCGGGCAATAACTTCATTTCATTGGACATCCTGGGAGGGGGTGGCTGGAAAGGGAGCAGGAAAATTTTAATTGGCTCAAATGAATCCCACCACCCCCATCGTCCTGAAAAGGACGACGACTATAGAACTATGAATTTCTGAACACCGGTAGTGCTCTGGGGTGCAATTGTATCGCTTCCTCCCACTCCCCCAGGGAGAACTCCTGAATCCTGTCCACCATTGAAATCCTCTCTTCCGAACGAGTGAGATTCATGTGAATGTAACTGGACCCACAACAAATTTTCAGGATTCATCCGATGCCCTATCTCTACAGAAAAAAAGGATTTCTCTTTTTCAATTTTTTTCTGTTTCTGGTCAAAACACACGGTGAAAAAGGTTGTTGTGTGTGAAAAGGACCAAAAGGATAATGAAACAGGCGAACAAACAAAAAAAGGAAGGAGAAAGAAAGAACACGAGGCAAATCATAAAATATCCCGGGACGGGAATTACAACTATCGCATGGTTTTGTAGTTTTTTTTTTTATTTCGTAGTCATTAAAAAAGGAGATCCTTTTTTTGGGGCGGGGAGTGGGCCAGAGAGAGTTCATTCATCTGCGGATAAGGGCAGATTGTGGTTGAGCAGCGCGTTTGGATTGTGAGAAGGTTGAGGGGTGTGAAAGGAGTGGGGTGGGTGTGAGTGGAGCGAGCTGGGAATGGTGGGATTTTGGTGAAAAGGTCATTTATCTATTTTTTTTTTCTTTTAGGAAAAACACAGGGTTCTTCGGGAGAGATATTATATTAGAGGGTATTGGCTGACAGGAGCGGCATGGTATCTTGTGTCTATATGGCTAAAAGAAGAAGTGGAAATGATTTTAAGGCAAACTCTACTCGGAAGGCATGAACGTTTTAAGGATAAATCAACAGCGGCTACTTTTTACAGAAAACTTATAGAATTTCTTTCACAATTCTTTGGTGACCAAGAGGTGACTGGCCGGTAAAGATTACCGTCGACAAGTTTGAAAAGACTGCTACTGTATCATATCCAAGAATAGGCTCATTTTTATTTCTATCAGTACCACACGATAAGAGAAGGTTTCATGAAAAATTAGCGAAATTTCTTGTAATGATCTGATGAAATAATGATTCTGCTTACAATGGAAGCAATGGAATAGCTAACAAGAATTTGAAAAGTCTGTTTTCTAACTCGACGATTTTTATACTATATACGCCTTAACTTACCCAGTTTTAATCTCTCTTTACCCAAATATTCAAGATGACCAAGACGTTGGAGTACAGCGAGGATAGCAGACTACAAACCCCAATTGCGCACTCTTCAGGGATAAGGTGTGCAGTAGGACTATTCCAACTCCCACCTATAGGCAATGAATATGGGAGAAGACGACTGAAGTACCAGGTGCCGAGAATACTAAACAATTTGCCACTAAATCGGAAAAACAAAATCAGTAAATGTCAGAGAGCAAAAGGTACTTTTTTTTTCTTAGAAAACGTAATATACGTAATTCACAATCCTTTTTTATCTTAATTTTTTGTAATATTGACTTCAGGGCTTTCCAATAAGAGGTGTTATTTTGATATTCAAAGAAAAATTACATTTTTTGAGATAAACGACCGGATGTTTATTTCAATGTAAAGAGGAATGCATGCCATTAATAAACAATATTAGCCAAATGGCCGCCTCCCGTACACTTACAGAACCGTATCCTTTTCATGACATTTTCCATCACCAAATCGCGAAGTGGCTGATGTATGCCCTCAATAGTTTCACGAATTCCATCTTTGAGGTCTTGAATCGACGCTGGGCTGTTGGCGAAGACCTTATCTTTCACGTAGCCCCAAAGGAAGAAGTCGCAAGGTGTTAAATCACGAGATCTCGGTAGCCAATTGTGATCACCCATTTGAGATAAAACACGGTCCGGATAATTTTCCCGTAAAAAATCGATGGTTTCGTTGCTTGTGCAGCACGTATCGCAGGCGCCGTCTTGTTGAAAGTAAACATTGTTCAGATCAATACTACCCAATTCCGACCATAAAAAATCATTAATCATCTCTCGATGCAATCAATTCACCGTAACTGTCGCTGTAGCCTCATTTTCGAAAAAGTAGGGTCCAATGAGCCCGCCGGACCATAAACAGCACCATACAGTTCCACGTTGAGAATGGAGAGGGTTTTCCGAGTCCCAAATGCGACAATTTTACTCATTGACGAATCCACCGAGGTGGCAATGGGCCTCAACAGTCAAAATGATTTTTCGATGAAATTGCGGATCATTTTCATGCATTTCAAGGGCCCAATCAGCTAAAACACCACGTTGTTCATGATCGACCGGCCTGAGTTCTTGTCTTAACTGAACTTTTCAAGCCTTAAGAACCAAGTCTTGTTATGCAAAACACGGTGTAATGACGGTTTTGGAATGCCCAATTCCAGACGAAGAATAGAAAAACCTGGGTTTTCTTCAACACTTTGGCCTACAGCAGCAATAATCTCATTTTTTCTTAAGCGATGTGCACGGGTTTCATTCTTCACATCACGAACTTGTCCCAGCAGCTCGAATTCCCCCACTAATTTCTTTATTGCGGTCCGACGAGGTGCTTCACGACGACCCAAACATGTTTTCGTTTTTTTCTCAACTCGACTTTGGCAAATTTTCCATCCACCATCTTTGTAGTGAATTTTAATAAATTCAATGCGTTGTTGAAGCCCGTTTCACTTTATCATTTTTAGTTTCTACTTGTCAAATGACAAAAAATGACAACTTGAAAAGTGACATCTACCGAAATAGCGGGATATTTAAAATCACACCTCTTATTGCGAAACCCTATATTATCAAAATCAAACCGTCTTTATAGAAAAGTGTGAGGTCACATCGAAGACACTCGAAAAAGTGACCACACACAGTAAAAAAAAAAAAAACAAAAAGACAAAAATAAACGAAAAACACTCGACCCATATTTTCTACAAAATTTAAGCAGAAGCCACAACTTGATGAACGCCTACCTACAGATCAGAATCTAAAATTTTGTTCAATTTTACTTCAAAAATTCACCCAACAACATTCCACTCTCCAAAACGTCAACTTAATGCGACTTCCCCGTGACATTTTCTCCACCCAACCGCTAGACCGCTTGACTCCTTCGTAGGTTATCACAAAATTCCATGCTCAACAGACATCCCCGACCCTCGGTCTACATGACATGAGACGACCTCCACTTTGAAACCACCTCCCATGCAAAGCATTAATCATGTTTACGCATCCGTTTTCAATTTTAATAATAAATCTACATGCGACGGATCCGGAGCAGAAGACCCGTCGGGATCAAATTTAATTCATATCCACGAACTACGTCCTCGAAATCGTCGAATTCCAACGCCGCTGCCTCCGACTCAGCTTCAGCCGACGCGTCATGACACCACCACCACTCCCACCCGTTCGAGCTGAATGTGTTTGTCTTCGTTTATTAGACGTCGCGTCTCTCCTCCCCGGTGGTCGACGACCAGGACCAGGACATGAGCCATGATGGGATTATTTATGATGACTCCGAGGTTCATATTCTCATCCAAACCACCGACCCACCCTTACACACACACGGAGGCAGGCAGGCAGGCAGTTTATTTGAATTCCTCTCAAATTCTCAGCCCACGCCTATGACGCCGCCCTCACCCGACAGCGTGCGTGATTCTGGCGCGAAAGTTTGTCTTCGCCCTACGCTCGCGTCGATGTGCCAGGTGGACAGGTGTCAGAAAGTTTAAAATATCACATTTTTCGGGGGTTGGGGGTAGTAAAAACACTTAGCGCCCCACCCACTGTCAGGGAACATAATTTGACAGTCGCCGGATTACGTAATTAGGAAGTTGGACAGGGGGTAAACTGCGGAAACAGTTCACCTCTCTGATGAGGGTCTCATTAATTCAAATTCCAACCGACGCCGCTGCGTTTACGTCAACGAATCGCGCCGACCACGACCACGAAACGACAGCGACTACAACCGACAACGACGACACCCTGCATCGGGATAATGTCGTCTTAGGGTTGATCTGGCAGTTCATTAAATAACGCCATCCTCCACCAGGACGACGACATTGACGTTGTCACCAAGGAGACGACGAACGAAGCTCCCGCAATTAATCCAAATGGCTGGGAGCAGTTTTTAACTATTCCATCCGGGGGGTGGGTGGCGATTAAGAAAGGTACGTGGTATCTTAATTGATTCGCAGAGGATTACATTAAACGAGGATTATCGGGTGGCTCAGAGAAACTGCGAGCGAGAGTCGTGTGTGGAACGAACGTCGTTTTGCAACAAAAAAAGGTCCCAACTGGGAACGGGGCTGAGATGTGATCCCATAAGACCCAAAGGGACTCGTAATGGGGGAGAGGATTAAGGCGTGTAGCGTAAGCTCCGCCACGAGTTTCTTGCGTGCCTTAGACGGACTGTCGATTGACATTGGGCGGTCGGTGGGAATGGTCTCCCAAGAGACTTTTGGGTCGGGCTTACAATTAATAGCAAACTACTTATTGTACTAGCAAGTTCAAGTATAAAAAATGCGAAATCGAAGGAAATGGTCATTTGAAAGGTTTTTCTCTTATTTGAATTCCATAACTGTTTCGTATCTTTTCGTATCGTCTCCTTTTCTTTTTTACAGTATTTTTCGCGAATTTTCGAGTGACGCTCTGAGGAAGATAACCAACGAGAAAGTTTTTGCAGTTTGCAGGCGTCGTATATTTCACTCAACTATCGAAGGGAAAAAGATGAGCAATAAAACGAAGAAAGAAAAAGTGTGGAAAGGATTCGATCAACATCTTCATAAGAACGAGAAATGTGTTACAGAAAAAAAGCTGTAAGGAGAAAAAGAATCACTTTTTGTGCGTATAAGACCTTTTCATCGTTTGTTAATTTAACTTTTTTTTCATTTTTTTTAGTTTATTTTATTTTACGAATAGAAAAGAAAATCTATAACTGTCTTGCGATGGATGACCAAACGACCGACGGAAAAACAGAAATAAAAACACACGAATTAATCATAAACAAAATTGAACTTTATTGTTTCAGCGAGTACAGCGGGTGTCTATATGGCCTGCAATCCCTATCACAAGTGATTTCCGATGAGTATTTTTTTCCATCGTTGAAAGCCGTCAGCTCCCAGCATTGCGGCATCTTCTAAACAAAAGCCATAAATCGACAAAAAATAAATAAGTAAAAAAACTTCAACGATCGGTGGTCCAACAAATGGTGTGATGCATTGCCCGACCGCTAAGGACAATCAAACCAATTCAAAAACCAAGCAGTTGTAGTACAATCGCGCTCAACGTCCATACACCACCGAATCAAATCAAAACAAGAACATTAATTACATTCATCCAGTGATGATTATTTTGTAACCCAAGTGAAAAACCTGGGCTCTCATCACGTAACACGACTATCGTCCGACGATATCGTTTGAACGATAGCTGTGCTTCACGTAAGCATAAAAAAACGATATCGTCAAAACGATATCGTCAAAACGATATCATAATTTTTTCATAATTTGAGTAGTACGTGGTCTCGAAGGATATTTCCAATCATCATCTTCATAGTTTTCCGAAACTGCGAACTTAAAAATGGCTTCAATCTTCCTACAAGCATTCTTACCGTCTGACTTTTACACTCTAAAAACCTCCCAACGTCCTGAAAGACTGCGAAAGACTTCTAATGACTTAAAACGACTATCAAAGCCTCACAAAAAAGCCACTCAAAGACTCAATCATCACGTCGGTCGTGTTGAAAATTCAATTTCATTCCCCATTTCTACGCGGTGAACATGAATATTTCGCTTCAACTCAAAGAGAAGACCAAAAAACGACCATCGCCTCTCGAAGTGCATTGCCATGCAACTAAATTGCCCTCTCCATCCTCCGAATGAGTCTTAATTAAGCCCGCAACGCGTTCCGAATTCACCGTGCTCCGTCTCCCGTGTTCCCTGTTCACTCACCCCAATTGAACCAGCGTTTGAGGTAGCAGTTCCCAACGGAGGGTCGAAAGTTTGCCAAAATTCATTAGCACCGACATCCTCTGGATTCCTGCAGAGACAAAAAAACCTAAAAAAGACCATCAAAATACTTCAACCACCCAGAGGACGCGACTTGCAATTTAATTTCCATTTGCCAGGACCTCAAATCGAAGGAAAAACCATTCGACTGAACCCGCGACGACAACAATCGCTCACCGAAGGATCAAGCAGTGAGAGCCGATTACAGTGCACTCGACAGGAAACAAAAAAAAGAGAAACAGGACGAGCAAGGACACCGAACAATCGACTTGATAACAATGAAATTATGGGGGAGGGAAAAGAAGACGCGCCGTTTTATTGCCCCGACTCGTGATTTACTGCCAGCCAAAGGTGTGCATTGTCGCATTGTCGTCCTGCGAAACAAATTCAACAATCCCGCTTCTGCCGCACACAGACGCAAATTGAGTCAGCGCATCGTCATCCCCGTTGTCGCAAATAAATTTTCCATCCTGACAGGGTTTGGGGGTGGGTTGGGAGGCGGCTGCACTCCCAGAGATGAAAGTTGCGAGTAGTTCGTTAAATTGCTACCATCCACCCGCCCGTTGGCATTCATCCGACAGATCGGGGGCATGGAAATGGAATTAAGGACATGAAAGGCGCTCCTCTCTCTCTCTGACTAAATTTAGTAGAAGACAAACCAGAGAGTTTGTTGCCATAAAACAATCACTTTCACGGATGATGTCGTCAATTTGAATTTCATATTCTCGTGGCTCTTGGCTCTTGGCTCATGGAGCGTGCAGCGCGCGTGTGGATGCAGAGGCGGAGGCGACGACGGGTGCTTCGCTAGCTGAGCGAATTATAACGCGGGAGTGAGTTGGGTTTGTTTTCGGGAAGCCACGCTTAGGGTGAATGTCAGCGGCGAGGTTGTACGCGGCAGCGATTGACAAAAACGAGGACAATGCTGTCGCTGGATGGTGGATGACTCTGGGGCGACAGGGAACCTCTTAATACGATACGAGGTGAACGCATGCAGGTGGCATGGAAATTCAGGCGAATGACTGCTCTTTTTGCATTGCAACAATTTTTGAAGGAAGAATGAAGGTGGAAAGGGGAAGCTCAAAGAATTTTGTTAAAAATGCGAAGAAAGAGCAAGCGACACTGAAATTGAGGGGAGACAAGCACTAAGACCGTCGACCGGAAGAAGATTTTTATGTAGACTATGAAACCTTAGGGAAAAGGGCATGACGATATCGTACACAAAAAGGAGTTAAAGTTCAAGGCAAGCTAAGAGAAAGTTAATTTAAGGACTTGTTTGGGAGATATAAAGAAATTCGGCAGAAGCGTGGTTCCAGTCAAATTAAGAAAAAAATGCGAGTAGAACAAGCACGAAATTCAAACGTTTCTGTACCAATCTCACTGCTGCACGAATAGGAAGGTCCTGCGTGATAGTAGCATGACACAACACAATCACAAAATTTTTATTGACTTTTTGTAAAAAAAAGTCAACGTTTTTTCACAGGAAGACACTAAACATGAGCAAACAACCTAATTCACATCTGAAAAATTTTAAAACCTGGTCCTAGGCAACGGAGCTGATTTCAGAATCTTCCCCAAGTCAGGTTTCCAACTGGGACTTTGGGAAACAGAATTTTTTCGAAAATCAACTAGACAAACTTTGGATTTTAGTACAACAGGAAGAAACTTTTAACAAGTGATCAAAAAGTACCTTAAATAAAACCTGGCAAAAGAAGTTAAGGAGCGTGCTGAAATAAGGGTCCTTTAAAAGTAAGAAAACCAAGAAATCCCTCTCTCAAATAACACTTAAGACATTCTGGTAACTCTTTCCAAAATAAAATTCCTCGATCTCAAATTCTTTAGAACTCCATTATCATTAGTGGCGTTACAGCCTACGAAGAGCCAGAGCCTAGCTTTTCGCGCCTACACTGTATTGTGCGCATTATAATTTTGACACATGTGGAGGGGACCTACAGTTTATTGCCGGTTCCGAACGGCTAATTGCGAAAGCTTTCCGTGACAGAAGTACTCCAGGAGGATTGTCAATCGTTAGCTGGAGGTGGAAATGTCGTTTGCTGGAACCGTGAAAAATATTTGTGGTGTTTACTTTTCCCCGAACTGGATTCGAACCCGGGTACTCTCACTTAACAGTCCGACGCATTAACCGACTAAGCTACGACGCCCACTTAGCACTCCATCCCATTCGTTAAAGTACGAACTCCTTCTCGGAACCAAACATTTTTTAAAAGCAAAACAATTGTTAAGAAAGCTGTCAATTGATTCGAGCCATTGACTTCAAAAAGTAACAAGAAGATAGGGAACAGGCTTATTTCTAAGAGAATTTATAGCAAACGTTTCAAGCGAATTTGTGAATGAGGATTCTACAGACGGACAGACTGATTTTAAGATCATTTCTCAATCCAGCACCGACAAAATCTGACGATTAAATTTGAAATAAAAAAAATTCAGAGCCCACAAGATTTTTGCTTGCAGGTCCTTGAGATGCAGAGAATTAGGCTGCTATTAAAAATAAATGAGGTCATCAAAAAAGAGTAAGTAATTAGGTAATTGTCACCCAGATCCCTGCTTCATATCCGTCATATTCTTGCGTAGAAAACTACACATATACCACCATTTTCATTTTTTTCAAATACCACTTAATAAATAACTCCTGGAATTAACTTTCTCCAACTTTATTTTAACCCTTGTTTTAAGAAGAAATGTATATCATCATCATCATCATCATCGGCGCAACAACCGGTGTCCGGTCCGAGCCTCTTCTAGCACTTCCACCTATCCCGATCGCTTACCGACGCCATCCAGTTGGGAAATGTATATCCCCATAGTCAAAATGTTTATGGCTATTGATATTGCTTGAGTGCATTTCTACGCATATGAAAGGATCATTAAAACATTTCACATAAAATGTATCTGCATGTTTTTTTTTGGCACGTGGTCTTTATGGACATACTTTATGCAATCAGTTTTTTGGTGGCGAAAATATGGATCCATTATTCGTTTCGGAAGAAGATATAAACCGTTCAGTGCACAAATCGATTAATTGGACTTTTTGAATTTAAGCGTGAAAGCGTGAACTTACACTGTAGTCATAACTTTTTACATTTTTAATAACTTTCATGAATCATAAAGATTAACACCATTAAATGAAAACTTTATTTAGTCATTGAATGAAAGTAGTTTATTTCAGAGGCCAATATGCAATATTTTATCGAATTTTTGAACTTTTTGTTTTATGGTGTTCGTCGATTTGTGAACTAAAGGTCAACTACAACCATTTTAATATCAAATTGGGAAATAAAAACGCGAGTTCTTTTTCTTTCTGGAACAACAAAAAAAAGCAAAAGTTTGTGCTAGTTATATCAAAAAGGGTTTTCCCTTTTCATTCCACTATATGTGTGTGTGTGAGGTGGTGGTTCTAGGAGAACACAATTAGCACTAAGTGCCGTTTTGTAACCACAGCTTTAGAACCATCGTGCGACGTTAAGGAATGAAGTCAAATCTCTAATATTCATCCGGGATACCTCGCCGAGAGATTCAGGGAAGGGTTTGCCTTGAGTTCGTAACCTTGCTCTGACAAGCACCGGAACTTCTGTCCGGAGGTGTGTCAGAGATTCTGGTTTTGCCGTGTTATTGCAGCTACGGCAGTGTGTGCGATAAGGGATTCTTAGTCTGGCTGCATTATCCCCTATCGGCCAGTGACCCGTACTAATCGCTATAATTTTAGCCATATCTGTGCGAGTCCTATTAAGAAGGTCGTTGGTTCGTGATAAGTTGTACTCTGGCCAAGTATCCCTAGCCACTGCGCAGTTGGTCAACTGAGACCATCTGAGGTTAGCCATTTCCAAGAAGTGAGTTGAAATTTGTGCCTTGACTAGCCCTAGTGGAACGTATACCTCCAAAGCTGACGAGCTATGAAGGGCAGCTCCTTGTTTGGCCAGCTCATCCGCTTGCTCGTTACCATAGACGTTGGTATGTCCTGGGGCCCATACTATAGCAACTTTGAACTTTTCGGTGACGTCGGAAAGCGCCTTACGGCATTCCTGCACCAGTTTTGAGGTAGTGGAAGTTGACGACACTGCCTTAATAGCAGATTGACTGTCAACGAATATCGCTAAGCTTAGCATTGGCGTTGTGTTAGGGTGGGATTTGAGTATATGGCAAGGATTTCCGCTTGGAAAATGCTGGCGGAAGTCTGCTGTAGTCATTCTACTACATATTGCGAA
This sequence comes from Syritta pipiens, assembly GCA_905187475.1. Classification (NCBI taxonomy): domain Eukaryota; kingdom Metazoa; phylum Arthropoda; class Insecta; order Diptera; family Syrphidae; genus Syritta; species Syritta pipiens. Next base: position 11,534,406 of record LR994573.1, read on the forward strand.
TATTTTAATTGAAAACACAAATAAAATTTAAATGTGCGAGAAATTTTTGCGGGGTAGACAACCAATACTTTTCTTAGGATGCGATTAAAGTTAAAGCTGCTTAAAGATAAAGACTCAGGCTATGATCATTTTCTTTTCTTGAGTCCTGTAAACACTCAGTCAACACCCATCCTTGAAAGAAATGCCAGATATGCTTGGATATCTCCGTTCGTGAAAGAAGAAGATTTTACCCATTTCAATTAGACGTTCTCTTGCATTTTTTTTTATTATTTCTGAATCTATCCTTTCTAGTGCCGCTGCATTCCGGGATTGACCGAGGCTCCTTTTTCGAATCTTAGGGCAGTAAAAAGGAAACTCAGCCGAGTTCTTTAGAGGTACTGTTCCAAAAAGACCTTCGAGAAATCGTTCGAATGTATCGCTTCAAGGAAAACCCTCCACAATCTTGATGGAGCCTATTTTGAGTTCGATTCTTCTTCAACCTTTAGTCTTTATATTCTTAGTCAATTATCAACTGAAGCTGAACATGATTGGAAATCAACTTCATTTTCAGAATAGGTGATCTCTCAATGGCTTTTGAAGACAAGGACTATAGGATAAAACATTAGAAAACTCATGGCACCAATAGAAGTACTCTTACGAATTTTGGAGAACCCAAAATAAATAAGCCAAATCAAAAAGAATGAACGTCTTGAGACTTTCAATAGCTTCAAAGCCTTTTTTGATTCTTCTCAGATATTAGCTCCCAAAAGAACCTAGGCAAGAAAGTAGAAAAATTAAAAGAAACTCCCTTGTATTATAAATCGAACAAAAAAGAATTCATCACATCTTAAAAGCCTAGTTGGTGTCCTTTTTCTAAGAATGTCGCCCTCCTCATCAACGAAACCGGAAAAAAGTACCTTACAACAAAAAGACCAACGTCACAACGTCCACTTGGCATTCATGGACGACAAGGAGACCCTTTTTGTGACCTCCTCCCTCCTCTCATCATGTCACTCTCCCCACGTGCGTCAGCCCCAGGAATTCCATTACAAAAACTTCCACACTTCGAATTGAAATATTAGTCCTGAAACACACAAGCGCACCTTCTACGAGCTGAAATTACCTTCAAGGACAACACATCCACTCGACCTTCTCTACCCCTGATTGGCAACAACATCAAATTTCATTACTTCTGATTCGAAGGGCCATTCAAGGATCTCTGCCCCACCCAAACAACGAAACTTCAGGGAGAAGGACAACAACAAGAAAACTACGCACAGGACTCTCCTCGGACACAGGACAACGCGCATCAACGAAACAAAGGACCAAACGATCCGAATTAAGAAATATTTCATTTGCGGTCCTGTTTCGTGTGAGCTCCAGCCCTGAGCACCCACCGACCGCCGTCCGCGTCTTAGACAAACTTCTAAGCCACCAATTCACTTCACACATCGAGCCGAGGACGAGGGGGAAGGATATTTTGCCCAAAACATTTTGGGGAATAAGCCAAAAGTTATGAGTTAAGTTTTTCCTCTTTGCAGGATTCTTCTTTCTCGGTCCTCATCCTTGGAGCTCATCCTCGGCAAGGAACCGAGGATGGTGTGGTTGTATCCTCGTGGGATAAGCAAAAGGAATTAGAAAGTTTTTTTCTTTTCTTCCTCTCTCTTTTGCGTAAAGCCGAGGGGGAGAAACTTTTGGAATTGAGCCTCTTTAGGCTTGCGAAATGGTTTTAGTTCGATTTGATTTCTTTTTTTGGGGGTGGGTGGGTGGAGAATCAGGACCTCCAGCTCCATCTTCACGGTGGTTGCAATGGAATCGGGATTTTATTGAGTTGTAACTGTCAAGCAGAATAAAAGAAAGACGCAAGTCCTGAAAAAAGTCCTGAACACGAGCAAGCATTCTCCGTCTCTGACTGCAAAAAGGTCACAGTGCAGTGGGGCGGCGGGGTGAATGAAAAATGAAAAACAATTTCGGTGTTTTTTTTGGGGGGGAGGGAGGTAGAAATTTTCATTAAAAAGTCCATTTTCCGAGGATCCTAATTTGCGCTCTCCGGCGGAACCAATTACGCTGAGGAATCTATTTTTGGGTACGTCTTGCATATATTTTTTGGGGTTAACGGTGGGGTTGGTGGGTTAAAATGGTTGTCTGGCGTATGCATCGTTTGGGAGGGAGGTGGATGCAGAAGGACAATGCTGGAAAAGCGAGTTTCATTATTCAGGAGGTGTCCTTTAATGGTGCGAAGTCGGAGAGAGTGCAGGGAAAAGTATTTTAGAAGTGAGCCGGAGGGAAGTTTTCCTCTTCCACTGGTGGAGATCAACGTTTCCATGAGTCCAACCCACACAACTGGGGGTCATATGAATTTTTCAGTCCCTTTACGTTCACATGAAAGCTGTTGTTGGTTGAAAATGCAGAAGCAAGTCGACAATTTTAGATATTTTAAAATAGATTTGCACGTGTTATCAACGATCAGGAGTTAGTTTTGAAATGCAGATACAGTGAGGTGCAAAAATGAGTACATGTTTATTTTAAGTGCATGCAAAAACGAGCTACGAACTACTACGAAGAAGACGGTAGATCCAAAGCGGTATACACAACATAATACAGGACGGAAAACAAAAAAAAGAAGGAATACGATCCAAACAAAAAACAACAAGCAAGTACTTAATTTTGAACCCAAAAATTATTCGATATTTTAGCTCCAAAAAGTCCAAAAATCTATTAGTATGATCGCATTTTTTAACGTGCTCCTTTGTATTAATATTTTTTGTTTAAAGTATTCAATTGCATGTAATAAGACCTTTTACTAGTATATTTTAAAATTGAAATTCAAAAATGCCATTAATTTAAAAATATTTTTAAAAGAATGATAAAACTGTCACAACTTATCGAAGACTATGATGATAAAATCGAGGCGATAGATAAGCAGCTTAATTCAAGCCAAGCTATGATCATTGAAGGCTAGAAAAGGCGAAGAGCTGCGTCTTAATCATAATTTAAAGCCCGTAAAAGGATAAAAACGGAAGCAGTCCCACATCTAATGCTGAAAAGCTGATAAAGGATGCTTTAACAGCTTTTATAAGCCTTTAGAGCTCTTTAGCACATTGACTACATCTCTGCGGCTAACAACAGAAACTTGCATTGTTGCGCAAATCATTTAACCACACGTTTTTATAGCTTTTAAAGGTTTCGAAAAAAAAAAACAATTTGTTTTAAATTTTAAGCTACTGTAACTTTAAGTTCAGAAAACATCGAATTTTTAGTATTCCCGTCCCTCTTTCTGATAATTTTAGAAAAATTAAACTCAGCCGAATCAGATAAAGTTCCGAATAGTACCTACTACGTTTCGAATTTTTGAGCTACCGCAACCTTTGGTTCAGAAAACATAGATTTTTAAGTTTTTCTTCCTTTCTTAAATAGTCCCTGGTCAATAAATTTTTGGAATGCTGCTGACTGGAATGGTGTTCTAGTCAGTCTAAGTCGCAGTGCACAGTTGATGTTTATCCAACAATGCCTTTTTTTTACAAAAACCTTTAACGATCCGCCCACAATTCTAAATTGAATTAAGGTTGAAGACTAAGAAGGCAAGTCCAGCGCAGACGTTTGACTTTGTCAAAGCAGCTCTTCCAACCTCATTGGCTTCTTGGCATAAAACAATAACGTAGCCTGAAAAATCGCACGAACGAGACGGCCAATCGACTATTTTTTGAGATATTACGCTCATCAAACTTACTCTTCAATAAATCGATTGTGACGAGTACTGTGTGGCTTGTGGTACCATCCTGGTCATCCAAGTTCATATCTTCTAATTTGGGCCAAAATTAATCGGTTATCATGGCGCGATAGCGCTGACGATCGTTATCATCGACGAAAAAATATGGCCCAATAACGCCGTCGGCATACAAACCACACCAAACAGTAATTTTTTGTGGATGAAGTGGTGATTCATGAATTGATGATTTTCACCTGACCAATAACGCATATTTTGCTTATTGATTAACCTGTTGAGCCAAAAATGAGCTGAAGTAAATGCTCTTAAAGTTGCGGTCACCGACGCCGAATTTCGGTAGATTTTCATAATTTACAGACATTGCTCGTTCATGTACTCTATCGTGATGAAAATGTTAAGTTTACTGAATAAATTGACAATGATGATGAGTTCGATGGTAGGTGAAAATGTGCGTTCACAAATTGAATTCAAAGTTGTCAAGTCCCTATTGGAAAACCTTTAGAAACTATTTAGAAACTGTATTGACTCTTTCATACTTAACTGGGATCAGAAATATCATAGCTAGTCTTTCTGATAATGACGTCTTTCGCCTTAACTTGCTCTACCTTTTCGCTGAGAGAAGAAACAGACGTCCTAATATGATCCAGAGGCCAGAAGAATCTCCGACACTTACATCACAAAAGTGCTCAGACCTAAATATGAGGCTTAGCTTGAAAAGGTAAACGCCAAGATAAAGGTAACCTTAGATCACTTATCCTAACACAATTTTTTTTTTTTTAAATAACAACGAAGTTTGAAAAATCAAGAAAAGAAGAAAAGATTTGAATTAATAGAAACAACTCACAGACAAAAAGAGACCAAAAGGAAAACAATCCAACGAAATTATTACAACTGAAACAGTGGAGGATTTTTTTTTTTTTTAATTTTTTTTGTGGATGTGTAAACCATGATAGCGAGAAATCTTATTAAGTACCTCACTTGAGCCCCAAATCATAAGCCATAGCAATATCGACTAAAAATTTTCCAATGACAGTTCATAAGAGCTCAAAACAAAGAGTCAATGTCCTCCAATTGATAACACATAACGAGCAGCGGCGACGATTCTGATTTGTAGGTCCTTCTACGTTTAGACTATGATTACCGATTTTTTAAAACGGACGGACAAAATTGTTGCTAAAGAGAGACATGACATGGTACGGAGGAAGCAGTCGTAAAATAAAAGATCTTAAGAATTTGGTTTCCAGATGAAATTTCTAGAAACGTTAATAATTCACTTGAATTAAACGCAAACAAAATTTCCTTTAGAGCCATTTATTTGATAAAATGGGGGCCATTCCTATTAGAATGCTTACAGCAGATTATAATTCACATTTGTTATTTGCGCAAAGGAAAAGTATAAAAATGGATTCTTGCGAGTTCATGAGCTTGACAAAAGTCCCTAAACCTTCCTTTTTGCAGCACACCTCTCTTAGAGTTTTTCCAGAGCTACCACACCCAGAGGTTGCCAAAACTTTCCAAGGAGGGGTAATGTAAGCCTTCAAACGAAATGTGAGACAAATCCATTGTCGCAAAACTCCCAGAAATCCAAAACCGAAGCCCACACACCCTGCTCTGCTCAGAAAGGAAGAGTTCAAGGACTCCAAAAAGAATGAAAACCCATCGTAAACCTTTCAAATCACATCAAGAACACCGAAGGACGTCAAAAGATGAAAGAAAATGATGCAGAGAGAAGCTCAGTCATCCGAATTCAGCCCGAGTCAACGCTTCCAGGAAAAGAAAACGACAACATTCAGATCCACAGGATACCTGCCCAAGGAAATCCCAAGCAAACCCCCAATCCACATTCCACATCCTTCCACCATCATTTTCCTCCATTTCACTGCTAACCTCGTTTTTCAGGACAATAAACAGCGCGCAGTCAATCAAATTTATGCCCTCCATCAGGTGGAAACGATGGTCCTTTATCCTTTTTTTCTCATGAGATGAATGTGTGTAAACTTTTCAACGCCGTGCCGTGTGTGTCTGTGAATATATCAAGCCAATGATACACGAGAAGAAGAATCCTTTCACACCAATCCCGGGCACAGCACACACGTTACCATCAAATTTGACGACGCAGTTCCAAGGAACTCCTCCGACTCCGGCTGCTGCAAGGATCAGTTTAACTGCCTTAGCTGTGATAATATTCGTGAAATTGATTTTGTGTCATCATAACAAATTTCTGTAGATTTTTCGTTCTGAAGTGGAAATTGCATTAGTTTCGATATTTTTAACTTCGACAGGATGTGGCAGCAGGAGCAGGAGAAGCCAGAGACAGGAAGTCGGAGCACAGGTATCCGGCCGGAGGGAGGTGTGAGGGAAAAGACGGCACTAAACGACATGGCGACGAAGGATAACGTTTATTGAATATCACTCGGAGTTTTGTTGCATGTCCCAGGAGGGCGTATGAGTAGGGCGCCCAACCGAGAAGCAACAACATTAAAATACGTGCTTCATGTCTTTCTTGGTGTTGAAAATTTCATGAAAAAGGAGGCCATTTTCAATTTTAAAGCTCCAACCACTTCGCCCATTCCGCGGCAGACCTCGAAAGTCGCTCGCCGCGATAAAACTAACGAAAAACTTTCACTTCCTCTTTCCCCCAAGATGAAGATGAAATTATTTTTAATGGGATCCCATGGTGGAGGAACGACGGCCGTCCTCTCCCTTCGAAGCAGTTCCGAAAATCATCGCTCAACGCGACAGAAAGGAAGACAAATGAACAGCCACCCTTCGAAAAAAAAGGGAACCGGAAAAGAGAAGAAGCCGAAAGAAGTTTTGTGATAGAGAATAACGGTTCCGATCATAGTTTTATCAAAATTTCAAAGTTTTACTGTTTTACCATCCCCCCACAAACATCAAGAATGACCGAAGATAAACAGACAAAGAAAGAGAAGGAAAAGAAATGGAAGGACAACGCGGAATGCGACTTGGGAATTTAGTTTGGCGGAGTGTTTTCTGTGTTTTTTTTTTGTCCAGTTCCAAATACCAGAAAATTATCTGGAAATATTTCATTTGGAATGGTGGTGGTGGTCAGTGGGAGGGGAGAGAACGTAAGTAAGCGTTTCTGGTCCAGTGGTTGAACAACTTTTGGTGGGAAGGGAATGGGTTATCGATTGGAGCTTAGAGACAAGGAACATGACTCACAGACGGGGTCAGGAATTAGGATTAATGAGTAGGGAGAGAGCGGATGCCTGCAGCAGATGCCGGAAATGAGGTCAAATTAAGATGTGACCAAGACTGGTGGTCCTAATCAAGACCGAGGGATAGTTTAGTAGAGAGTTCAGGATCTTGTCAATTTTATGTGATTACGGGATTCAGGTTTGAACATTTTTGGACACTACTAGAGCTTGCTGTCAGTATCATTGTAAAGGGATTTACTTTGAAGGTTCTTTTTTTACATTTTGCAGCCCTAAGCTGATGCAGGATCAAATTTTTCGGGCAGAGGCACGAATAGCTGAAAAAAAATAGAATGCAAAGCTGTTGGCTTTGGTTAAGAGATTCTTGGGTTTCTATCTCCGACGCAAGTCAGACTTAGCTATTTGTTCGAAAAGACGCCTTGAGTTGGAGTCACTTAAGCGCTTAAAAAACAAATATCTGCAAGAAAATTTGAATGAGTTGCGATTGGCTTTGCGAGAAAATTTTAAGAACAACGCATGCCCCAAACAAAGACACAACGATGTTGAAAGAACCATACTACAAACGTGGCTTCAAAGGGGACCCCAGTCAGCGGAAATAACCATTTAGATGGACATCTGGTCAGCAGTAAGAAAATTCAAAAATCTCTTTGGACTACGTCCCGACGCATTTCCCGACTACGTCCCGACCATCAAATTGGTTGTACCACTGTCGATAAGATTCCACCACAATGCGATCCACAACTCACTGCGTTTCCTAAAACTGTTCAAAAAGTCGAATTTAATGACCAAAGACACTAAAACATGTTCTCGAAAGCCCCATCAGCCATGTGCCGCTCAAAACCACAACCCGTTCCAAATGATTTCGAATTTCAACACCGAAATAATGGCGATCAAAAAGACTCCCACACGAATCATCCCTCGCCAACAACATGAAACCGTCCAGAACTACATCCTCGTGGAAGTAATTTAATCACCACATCGCTTGACACATGTGACACGGCCATCAGCCGCCATTACAACCCCGCGGATGGGTCGTTACCGCGCTTTACGATCGACTCTGCTCCTGCTCCCGACACACTGCAGATGCAGGCCATCAAAATTTTCGCTATCGCCATCGAAACAAGAAACAAGTTCATTTCATAAACGAAACATTGAACATTGTGCATTGTTGTCGTCGTCGTTTATGTTGCTGTTACTGTCCAGATACAGATACAGATACAAGGACTAAAAAAACACCCAGAAATGTCGCCGTCAGCGAGAGGGGATGGGTGGCAAAAATTCATGTGAACTCGTTAAAAATCAAACGATAAACTGGCTGCTCTTGCTGTAACGAAAGGACGAACACACGCGAGGATATGTGGAGAGAAAGAGAGGTCCTTTTGCGTCTGTTTTATGGAGGACATTAACGGTACTTGAAGCTGATCTTAAGTGGAATCCGTTTAAGGAAAAAGTATCGAAGTATCCGCCTCAGAGCAGGACATTTAATGGGTTAAGTGGGTGCCTTTTAAATGGGTTGTGTCCTTTACGATGGAGGAAAAACTGGGAAAGATGGATTGGGAGAGGAAGACGGCGAGGCAACAATGTGTAAGGTCTTCAGCTGACGTCAATGTAAAGAGATGTAAAGCAGTCGGTCATCCTCAGTTTAAAGTTCAGAAAATTAAATGTTCTAATCGTGTCATAAACAATTCTTATGAAACTAAAGTCGTAGACGCTTTTTTAAGACTTTTTTTTTTGCTGAGAAAAAGAATGATTTAGGGGTTAATTCACGGTTATAATTTAGCCTTTCTTTTCTTAATATTCAGGAGCTTTGGGCCCGTTTATAACGTTTACTTACAAATAGCAGAATATTTTCTTCTAATTAATTTTCAACATTTTAATAATTGAAGTTGCCAACCGATGGATATGAGAGCATTTCTATTTGACTCAAAAACTATTTAATCCCAAGAAGCAATTGGCTCTTTTAAAAGACCAATAAAACATCTGACTCGACGCCAAAAATCATTCACACGCCCCTCTTTTGTCACAAAATCAATCTCTCAACACACAATTCCACACCACTCAGAGGATCACTAGTGCAAAACTAAAAAAAAATAACTTAAATAAATCCATTAAGTCTAGTGGATTATTTTTCTTTTTATCCTCTCACAACAAATTATTCATCAAACGCAGTTGAATTGTTCAATTTCACTTAAAAAAAAACGAAACTATTGCAATTCTGTTTAATTTCATTACCGGACCGGACTCGAAATTAATCGAATGGCACTTTCATCTCGCCTGATGCTTCCGCCCACATCCACCGGCAGCTGCTTCAATTTGTGACGCTCACGCTCATTTCGAATAAAATTCAAAACTCAAAAAATATTTTTCCATTTAAATATTTAAAACAGAAAAAAGAATGAGAGAAATAAAAAAATGTTGAATGAATTAGAGGAAATAGTTTGGAGAGCTGTGGAATTATTTTCGAGGTTTCCTATGTGAAACGCTAAATGCGATAATTGTAGGGTAGTGTGTGAGGTGGTGGCAAGGAAATAGCACAGAATGGGGGAGATATCGTTGACGGAGAAAAATTTAAGCTAGAAGAGAAACTAAATCATTCCAAAGGCCACGAAGTGGCTAGAACGTGATGCTAGTCATGGTCATGTCATGATGAAAGAAAAAATAACTATCTCTCAGCAGAAAAAATAACTATCTCTACTTCGTCTCAATTTTAAGCACAAATAATATATGAGTCCTTCAGTGGCCTCTTTATGGCCGTCACATCCTGTTTGCTCCAAAATACTCTGCCTACTTTCTACTTTCATTAAACACGTTTTCAAAATTTATACACTTAGACCAAAGCTAGTCTCATGCGGTTTTTAGGTATATATGAGTCCGGAAAAAACTCAAGCCAATTAAAACATTCTCCTTTTACTAGAATTGAAAAGAAAAAGGAGTTGCGAATTTGAAACCTCTTTTGACCTGGCCACGCTGCACTTAAGCTTGTTAGGGCAACAGGGATTTCACTATTACAGATCACCTTTTATCTTGTACTCCTCGCTGTGATTTTAAAAAAACCTGAAGATTTGGAATACTTCTAGACCTTTACTAGAAGTATTCCAAATCTGAGACTGTTTAAAATTGTCGTAGCCGCCCTTAAACTCTGTGGACTAGACTAGGATTGGGGGGATTGCTTTGTACAGCAATTTGGCTTTTTTAGAGCATTATATAATTTGGCAGACAATAATTTTGCGTCTTAATATTTTAAGAGTCCTTAAACTTCTTCTTGAAAACATTTCTAAGGTTATACAAATAACAGGAGGAGAAGATGCTTCTTAAAGTAATTGAAAAATTTAGGTAACCTTAAGGCCCATTAAAATTTTAGCTATACTTAGCCATCTAAGTCGCTTCACCAGAAAATGAAATCGACTACCAGGTTTTTCGTACACTATGGACTAATATTGGACTACAAAAATTGGTGTCGCTCAGATTCGCAGGTACCCATTTTGGTTTCATTTAAACTAAATTATATGTGACAGTTCAGAAAGCAGAGAGTTATATTTCGTGTTCTTTGACGATGTGGTTTTAGTCCATTAAATTCTAATTGCTATAAACAAAAGTAAATAAAATATGGCGCATAATTTAGAATTTGTATAACATTAGGTAAAATTAGTATTACAGTTCAAATTCTTCATTTCATGTTGATGTGCGTCAATAATGCTCTTAAGTGATATATTCAAAATGAATAATGGTCAAAGTAATCCATTATTAGTCCATTAGTCCATTTGTCCATTAGTATGAACATGAGTCCAAAGTCCACTGAAAATTAAAAAATTGGGGTTAAAGTCCTTTTGCTCTTCAATAACCGAGGCATTGTTTCTAAAAATCTCCTAAAAATAGCTCAACCACCCGGAGATTTCTTTGCTTGCTTTGGCAAAACCACGTCAAGACCAAATTTAGTTTCTTTGGTCATTGGTTATGGTCAGCATATGTTTCAAAACACTTTACAAACAGTTTTGGAGTTCTATTATACATTTGAAACATTTTTTTCTGCTTTCTTGTCTATGAATTAGAGCTCCATATTTTAAATGTATTTTTAATTACACGTATACACGTGGCACGTGTTATCGTATTACACGGCACCTTAGACATGGGTACGCGTGTAGTTCATTTAAACACAAGTACAATAAATTGCGAAAGCACAATGCAACAGCTCCACGCTGCTCTTCTGCAATGGCTACAAAGTTTGAAATTTCAGAACAGGACTGGGTAAGTAATCAAGTAACTCGTAAACGTACTTGAATCCATGCATGAAAACTCTTCATCCATGCATAAGTTATAAGAGAAACGTATTTTAGCTTCCGAAAATGACCCCGGTAGGGTCGTGAATTAACAGAATATTTACACAAGATTTACAACATTTTCATCTACATTTGTAACATTTTGTACTGTCTGCACATATTTTACAAAATACACTTGAAAGTATAAATACGCGTGAAATATAAGTACACGTGTAGGAACACACGGTTAATTTAATTTCACGTGTACTACGTGTACACGATTTTACGTGAAATAGGGAGCTCTACTATTTATGAATAGGGGATTGTTGCAGAGAGTCCAAATAAGAATATCGAAAAACTCTTACTGCAAATTGATTTTGAAACAGAAGATAGAAGAGATTTTGTGCACCGAAAAGTTGTTAACGACCCGAATGTATGAATTGAATTGAATTGAATTATACTGAAGGGTTGAGATGCTAGTTCCTGGATCATTAAAGAGAATGAAACAAAACATTGACAACACCCTTATAAACAAAATCGGTTTCGTAGATGTCTCAAAGATTAAGACGAAGCTACACGAAGAATTGAGAAGGTTTGAGTAGGTCCGACTGAAATTTGAAGATTTGAAAGAACCTGCGGGAAGACTATGGCTTTGGTAAAAGTTAACACGTTGAATGTCACGCTAGTTTTACATCGCTTGCATAAAACAGTTCATTTTTGTAATCATTCGTGACGCATTCAAAAAACCATTTTTGTGTGTTCTATATGGGTCATTCCACGCAGGATCGCCCAACATTCAGAACGACCCCCCTCCAATTTGGCTTAAAATTGGTAGAATTAGTAATTGAAGTGGTTCAAGTCATGGGACAAAACATTTTTGCCCAATTCAATATAGTTCGCGAGCAACGGGGGATTGAAATTGGTAAAAAGGAAAAATTCAAGATTTCTTTTAAATTTCAAAAAATCATAACTTTGGTTCTGCTCGTCAGAATTTTTTAAATTATGTCTTGTTCAGTCCAGAAAAACGTACAAAAAATATGAGTTTGTATGCGCATTTTTCAAAAATTATGTACATTAGTAGATTATCTTAAATGTACGAACAGGTTTCTGGCTTTCAAAACTGGTATAGTACTTCATTTTACACTAATTCTATCAATTTTGAGCCAAATCGGAGATGGGTTGTTCAGAGCTCCCCATATAGGCTGGGCGATTTGTCATGGAATGACCCATATTGTATTCATTTCTTCAAAGGGTAATAATATTTAATATTTTGCAACATGGAGCAATTAATACACGACAATCTTCCACCATATTCAAAATCACTTGGAGGAGTGTAGTTAAAATTTACGACTCCAGTTGACTTTTTAAAACCTATAGTACCAAGACGACACAAAATAGAACTTCCTAAGAATAAGTTATATTTAAGAGTCTTTAAATTATGGTAATCGTACCAGCCACCCTCTGGAATAGGACAATCATTCAAAGTCAAACGTACATGACCATCACCACGGTGATGCCGAGTTGATTATACCCACCAAATACGAAGGACAGTAACAATTCAAAATGGAGTTGAAAACGTCAAAATCTACTAAAATCAATTACCGTTGCTACTTCCTCCATCTGCCATAGGGTGCCCCGAATCAAATCCATTTCACTCCAAAGTCCCTTGTGCTCAGTTACCACGGTCTCCCGCATTAATTTCGCCCAAAATTTTGCGTTCATGTTAAACAACGACATTGTCATCGATATTCGCAACCATGCCGAACTCGGTTTCCCAACTCAACCTCCCACGTTCACATTCCACCAAATGATGAATGAACGAGTATCTAGATGGGAATGCATTCCACATTCCTACGGTTGGTTTGGTCTTTTCACTTTTTTTTTGAAAATAATTAGATCGTCATTAGATGAGAAAATTTCGTTGTCCTGCGTCACGTTCAAAAAGAAAAATTTTAATCCTCCGTCCAATTAATGCACTCATCTCGCATTTCAAGTCATCCGCATCTATTCATGGCCCGGGACACGAGTAACGGTGAAAACCAAAAAAAAGAAAAGACGAACCTCAATGGAAACTTAACGAAGCACCTCATTAAATTATTCATCCTTTTCGAAGAGGGGATCTCGTTCTTTTTCATTTTTTTTTCCAAAAGATTTGAAATAAATACTCGCTCTCTCATCTCAAGGCTCCTCGTGGATGGGAATGGGCAGAGTGAGTAACTTTGTCCTGAAAAAGGATCTGCACAGCACGGAAAACTATGTGAAATGTAATCTTGGAGAGGATGGGAGCTTTCGGGGAAATTATCGAAGAACATCGATTAATTATTAAAATTATTGACAGGAAGGGGTGGGGTTGTGGATGGGAGGCAACGGTTGACGGTGCTAACGAGACGTGGTTTATTTTCTGCGAAAATGGATGACTTCAAAAATTGAAACAGGAGCGGGTTGGTGTTGCCAAGGACGCATGTTTGCAGGAGAAGGGAGACAGCGTTTGAGGTGGATGAAAAATCTTCCTAAAGGGTGAGGCAGTCATCAATGGATTCTGAAGAGCTTCAGGGAAGGGAAACACCCACTGGAACACTGAAAATTTACCATTCATCCTGAAAAAAGAGAATCAGGAGTAAGATTAAGAAGCGAAATCGCCCCCAACTGCTTCTGAGAGTTAGAGAAAGACCTCGGACCTTAGTAGAAACCTCAGAGCTGGTCAACTGGACGACGGAAAATTACTCTAGAGACCGGGTTGCCAAAGAAGAACGTGATTAAGCAGCAAACTTTAAGAATATGACAATATTTTGTTGACACGCCACGAGGAGGTGGAGCAGGAGTCAAAACTGGAAAAAAATTACAGAAAAATGCACAAAAGTTGGACTTGTATAACTTCTTATTTTAATTCATTCCTCTTTTAATAGCTAAGCTATCTGTGAAGTTTGAGAATTTTCGTATTTTACAGAGCTTGCTTAGAGTTCTAGTACTCAGAAAAGAAAAAGACTTCAAAAACGTTATCGCCAAGTCTCGAGTCAAAACATAGCGCCCACACTGGGAGGATTCACCAATCTAGCCGGACAAAATAATTTTAAAAACGAAAATCAATCAATTCAAATCACGATTCGAAGTAATATTAATTAATATTTAGTCTTATGGGCTCTTTTTAATCGACAGCTTTTCAAAGAAAGATATGAAAAATGATGGATGGATAGTTACCAGATCAAACGAAAACGCCTAGTTCTGTTTAATTTCAATAAAGAATCACTTCAAATTAAAAGCAATTGTTGTTATGGTGGGTTTTGTCGTAGTCTACCAATATTTCTGGGGCAATATAAGGATGGAAATTCAGTGGCGATCTACCGGCAGCGGTGTTACTAACCCCAAGAGAGGCTTGTGGTATTAAAAAAGTCTGCATTTTTTATGGTTTACGACGTGTTATGTCTTTTATTTTATTTACTTCGATTTTATAACCTTCAAAAAACTAAGCTTCGATTAAAAACAGCCAATTTTGACCAAGTTGAAGAAGAACGGAATACAATTAACCCACAGGCTACGCAATCAAAGAAACTCCAGAGTTTGGCTAAGCAAAATATGTCGGTTTTCGGCCAGATTTGATTGATACAAAGATTGACACAAAAGTCTCTAGAGATAGCAAAGAAATAAGACAAAATCTACATTCACACCACGCTCAGAATAGATGGAACTCCTTGCAACTTTCCTTTATTTTCAACCCTTCCGACATAACGAGTGACAATGTCCGAGACAATTTGTGGTCAGAATTTATGAAGAAAAGAGTTTAAAGTTTGAAAAACGAATTTGTTGCTGGCGCTTAAGTCGATGAAAGTCAAAACTTTTTTTATTGTATTATTATTGTATTGTTATTGATTGGTGTTCTACAAAAGGTTCTACAAAAAAAACTCAATTAAGATCCAAGGGACATCGGAGCAGACCTTTGAAGGTCGATTCCAAATTTGAATCTACTGATTTCTTGGCGTTATAGCTTAAGTACTAAGCCTGTTTTTCATCTACGTAATAGAACTTTGGTGCCATGCATACCAAAAAAGAACAAATGCGTTATTCTTCAGAGCACACTTGACCACACTAAAGAAGTCACTAACGATGCAGAAAAAAAGCCAAACATAGTCCTGGACTACAACGCCACAAAGGCAGATACGTTGAACAAAATGATAGAAAATTATAGCACATGAAAAAAAGCTAACAGATGGCCAATTATCGTATCAAAAACTTTCCGTTATTCGACGAATTCGATTTTAGTGTAACCGGTAAAAGATAAAATTCAAAAGCCCCTGAATTGTCGGTGTCTAGGCCGCTGGAGTCCCAAACTATACGTTTAGTAGTCAACGAGACTTTACATGTTTTTTACTGATGATTTTATCTTTTATGTTGGGAATTTGAGTTATAACACAATTTGAAAGCGAAAATAATTAACAACTAGTCTGAAAAACTAAGAAAATCATACTTCCTTGCGCTCCGGATTTTCGGAGGAAAAACTCAGTTATTCGAATAGAACTTGTGTCAGAAGGCAATAATTCGATTGGAACTTGTATCCAAAAACAGAAATTCGAGTAGGACTTATGGCAAAAGTTAAAAACGCGTATGGGGCCTGAATCACAAGAGGTACAGTCGAATAAGACTTCAATCACAATACAAAAATTCGTGGAAAAAACAAAAATATCTAGAAAAACTCACCGAAATGACTACAACCGGCGAACAGGAGCATTTCGCCACGCCTTTTTTTCGCAGAAACCGTTACCCCAACCCCATGAATTCTTTTACCCCTTCAAATCGTATCCACTTCCACTCCGTCTTGGTACCGAATTTCATCACAAACCCTCGCAGAACGTTGATCGACGAAAACGACGACTGTGAGAAAAAAAATTAAATTAAATTAAATTCCCATTTTGATTCGTTCCACACACACAGCAACAACAATAACAACAACAACAATAATAAATCCAAAAATCAAGACGTCACATTTGTGCCAGAAACGCCATCACATCCACATCTCCATCCACACACACACGACAGTTGAGCTGATGGCAGCACAAAAATCACTTCAAGGATAATTCGAGAATCGAAAAATTTCTATCAACTTCCACTCCCATTCCCAGCCCTCCCCGTCTGTGTCTTCCTTCTTCATCTTGTTCCCGGATTTTTATTGAATTTTCTCAGTTTGTCTCTGGCGTTCTGTCTGAATCTAATTTTCGAAAGCAAATTCGTTACAAATTGCCACACACACAGATACACACATGTCCTGTAAGTGGAAGTGGAAGATTCTTCGTCTTTGTGCCCGTGTGAGGAGGTTAATTTTGCCCTTCAAGATTTTCGAATGAAAATTTTAAATAAAATTAACAAAAAAAAGGAAAACCATTAGGCCATTAGAGAGAAAGAGAGTCCTTAGTTGCTTCCATTTTTTTTTGTCATTTTTCTATCCCACTGGATTCCTATCTCTGTCTGCTACTCAGTAGCATTTTTTTTTGTCATCTAGAAGCAGGATAACGTCGTAACAAGGACACGAGGCACTAGGGCAACGAACCAACGAAGCGATGAAGCGACTTGCATTTGCGCATCTCTATCAACCACCCTTCTTAAAATTGGCTCAATTGTCGCCGCGAAACGAAAAAGGATGTTTTTCTGTCTTGTCTCATGGCATGGCAGAGAGAGAGATGGGGAAATTTTGATAAACGACAGGAAATTTGTCAGCATTTTGCCGGCAGAATTTTGAATGATTTCTGTTTTTTTTTTGTTTTGTTTTTTTAAGTATCTCCTTTAAACGAAAGAAGGACGAAGGACAAGGCCTTGTCCTTGTTGCGTTTATGGGCAATTTAAAAGCAATTTCGGCCTCCCACTCACACCTCGGTCGGGTCCGAAAAGTGACGATTTCGAAAAGTCCTCCCCCCCACTCACCACCCACACGCAATTACGCATCTAATTTGCATGACATTTGCAAGAGGGAGCCAGAATTATCCTGTCAGCCAACGGTCCATATGAGCCCCTGGCACAGTAGCTAATTTAAAGTGGCCTTTTGGGTGGGGGAGTGTTGGGAGATAAGACGAAGCTGAACAGGTTATAAGAGAGACGCGTGTGGGAGATTGGGGAGCTTAGGGGACTTAATGGACACGAGGCACTTAAGTTGAGAATTAAGGCGATGAGGACTCTTAAAGGAAGGTTTCGATTTGGCCAGGTTAACTTTAAGTGGCGGAAAAGGAAATTAAGGAAGAAAATGCGTGTTTGGATGTACCCAACTTGAACTCAAACCAGAAAATGTCTTTAAATAAAGAATGACATGACCGTTTTAATTCTGGAATGGCCCTAAATGCATTTCTGTTTTTACAATAATAGACAATAATTAATATGTGTATCAAACTGCATGAGTTTACAATTCAGCAGTCCATGTATTTTTTTTAATTGCGTATCCAACTGGGCAGGTCTGTTTTTTAGTATAAAATTGCGACTCGAAGATGGAGTAAGGATATAAGCAATAAAAGTGGGTTTTCCTTGAGTTTTCCTCTCGAAAGTGGTTGTTTTTCTTATTATTATTATTATTAATATTTTACTGGGCTACGAAGCAATAGGGAGACTAGGGAGAATGTACGAATGCATTTGGCGGCTTTAAATATCCCACTGGCTGTTGTAAGGTGTGAACGTGAACAAGCCTGCAATTAGAAAACAAAATGTTTTTTTTAAGTCATCTTGATCAAGTCCACAGAAGCTTTCTAGTGAAATTATTTAAAAAAAAATGATGACTGCTATCTCGACATGGGGCTTTCAACAGGTACCTCCACAAGATGGACAAGAAAGATAGTGCTGCCTGCCAGTACGAAGACTCCGAAGACCCCTACCATACCTTCTTCGAATGCAGCAGGTGGGTAGTGCAGAGGACCAGGTTGGAAGCGGAGATAGGCAGCATATCATCTGATACCGTTGTCAAAAAGATGCTACCCAGCCGCAGCCACTGGACCAAAATCGCGGCATACGCAGAAGTAGTGCTGAGAACCAAAAGGAGAGAGGAACGAGATAATATCCCCACAAACGAGGATCGATTACAGCCTGACCGACAAGATTAATTAATTAACCCGCTGGAGAAAATGAAAAAGCCGGTTCCCTTTGGAGGGAAAAAGAAAACGACACCAGTCTGATGAATGCGAAAGCGGTTCCAGAGTGGATGGTGTCAAGCAGAAGAAGTCAAGATGTGGTTTTAGTGGGTGAAAGTCTTACACTACTTGGAGCAGAACGGACCTGTTCCACATACCTGTTAGGTTTCCACATCCTCAAGGGAAAAAAATGATGCTGTCTTGGGAAATAAAACTCTGTGGAGCCACGCTTAGATGCACAGACAATAGAAGACAGATTGGACTTCCTAATGGTGAAACCGAAAAGAGGGAAGACACTTACGGATAGAAAATTGGATCTTCAGGACTTTCTCCTGATTTACGCAACAACTTGCAAGAGTAGAATAGAATATAAAATAGAATGTACTTTTTTTTAACTTAATTTGGACTCCCAATAATTTAAAAATACATTTTTGGCCTTGTCTTGGAACCGTCTGCCAGATGCCAACTAATTTTGTTTGCTAATTTGTTTTATAATTCAAATATAACAGTTTTGTATGGGGCGGCGTAACAGCCCGTTGAGAGCCAGAGCCTAGCTTTTTCGCGCCTCCACTGTGTTGTGCGCGTTATAATTTTGTCACATGTGGAGGGGACCTACTGTTTAATGCCGGTTCCGAACGGCGAATTGCGAAAGCTTTTCATGACAGAAGTACTCCAGGAAGGTTGTCAGTCGTTCGCTGGAAGTGGGGCCGTGAAAAATGTTTGTGGTGTTTTTTTTTTCCCCGAGTTTTACAATTACATAAAGCGAAAAAATACAATGTAGTGCAAGATAAGAGGCGTCATCAATTGAATTTGGTTCAATTTTACAAAAAAAGATCGAATATTTTTAACCAAAATTTGATATAAATCAATAAGAGGGTACCAAGAAAAAGATGTTAAATGAAAGAAAATCGATTTAAGAACTATACGCAGCCTCAGACTTTTCTGTTAAATTTCGTGAACATTTTCTAACCGTTTAGAATACTGCTTACGTTACTCATTATCGTTCATTTTTTTATAGGGCAGCACAGTCTTAATTAACACTCAATTTTAACATTTGAATATTTAGTTATGGAAATAAACTTATCGTGAAAATAAACTTTAAATATGCTGTTCTAATTAAACTAGGCTGAAAGACTAGATCCTTCTCTTAAGGTTTTGCATTTTTATCTTCAATTTTCGTTGTAGCCACGACCTTTCGTGTGCTTTCATTACTTAATATAAGGTTGTCAAATATCTCCCTTCCGCTTTTTTGCTCTTCATTCAATGCTTCATAAAAAGTGTTACAGTCATCGGATTTAGTTCAAATATGCGCCGTTTTGTTCGATAATCTGTTTCCATCTAGACGGCAACTTCATAATACGCCCCTCGTAGAAGCCCCCCTCCTTATTTGCGAAGAACTCGGACAGCCATTTTTCACAAGCCTCTTTTGAGTTCAACTTCACACCACCAAGGGCGTTCGCCATGGACAGGAACAGGTGGTAATCCCTTGGCGCTATGTCCGGGCTATATAGTGGATGCAATAAAACCTCCCATCCGAGCTCCCGTAGCTTCTGACGAGTCATCAACGAAGTGTGTGGTCTGGCGTTGTCCTGGTGGAACACTACACCCTTCCTGTTGGCCAATTCTGGACGCTTCTGGTCGATCGCCTGCTTCAAGCGGTCCAGTTGTTCGCAGTAGATGGTAGAATTAAGCGTCTGGCCATATGAGAGCAGCTCATAGTGGATGATTCCCTTCCAATCCCACCAAACACACAGCAAAACCTTCCTGGCCGTCAATCCCGGCTTGGCCACTATTTGGGACGATTCACCGGCCTTCGACCACGACCGTTTTCGCTTGATATTGTCATATGTGATCCATTTTTCGTTGCCAGTCATCATCCGCTTCAAAAATGGGTCGAGTTCGTTCCGTTTCAGCAGAATATCGCAGGCGTTAATTCGGTCCAGAAGGTTTTTTTGCGTCAAATCATGCGGCACCCAAACATCAAGGTTTTTTTTGTATCCAGCCTTCTGTAGACGGTTTAAAATGGTTTGGTGACTAACTCCCATCTCCTGGGCAATCAATGTCATGAGATGCCATATGCCGGTCTAACTCGATGGTGTCACAGGTCTTCCGCCGGCTGGCTTATCCATGGTTTCGTTTTCAGGGGCTCTGTATCGTCGAAACCACTCCTCCGCGGTTCGAAGTGATAGAGTACCATCCCCCAAAACACCATTAATCTCACGGAACGTTTCTCTAGCGGATTTGCCTTTAACGAAGGAAAACTTTAAAATAGCGCGAATTTCGGCGTTAGTGAACTCAATGTTTACACGTCTATAACTGCTGAACGCAATATCCAAACTAATCATGCATAGCGTCGTTATACAGATACGAGCTCTGTAGCGCTTTCTACATAGCCGGAAAATTCAAAGACAAAAACGCGGAAGGGAGATATTTGACAACCTTATATTAACATCGAGTCGAGATCCAAAGGCTTTTACCTTACGACCTCTAAATGCACCTCTTTTTAATAAGAGAACCTTTCAACGGAGCTTATCTCATGAAATAACAAAATTGCGACCATTTGAAGGGCGTTTTAGGTTATGATTAAACAAATTTTGTGTAAAAACAAATTATTTGAAAAAAATCAAATGTAGTTCATCTTATTACAACAAAAAAATTATTTAAACCAAGCCTTTTTCATGGAAGTTTCCGTTCGAAAATTTATCGTAACGTTATAATCCAACTTCAATTAAACCGAGGGAAGTCTCCATACTCCTTTTATCAACGTTAAATTTTTTTTTTTTTTTTTTTTTTTTTTTTTTTTTATAAATCCCAATAAATACTTACACCTGTCTCTAGGACATTAAGTAAATGTTTTTTAATTTATACAGGGAAAAAACATGTGACTCCGACCAGTGTCGAATTTTCGTCACCTGTGGAATTGCGTAAGCAATTCGAGCAAAACGTTTAAAAACATCAATACGCTATAATTTAACATTTTCAATAATACAGTAAACTTGCAGACAACATGAAATATATTACATATATGTATTTTATATTTATTGAAGAACCAAATCAATAGGTCTTCTTCGTTTCAATCTTCTCGTTCTAAGTGTTTCGTCGTCGAAGAGCAGGTTGATGTGTTGGTTGCGGTGTGCCAAGATTTTTGTCAAGTGTTTTTTGCTTATTTTTTGTATCTCTTCGTCAATTGTGTTTATTTGCAGGTCGCGATGAATGTCTTTGTTACAGATATACCATTCGGCGTTGGTAATCGTCCTTAGAATTTTATTCTGTTGTCTTTGAATTATACACAGGTTGCTTTTTTTTGATGTTCCCCATATTTGAATTCCATACGTCCATATTGGTTTTATAATACATTTATAAATAAGTAGTTTATTTCTGAGAGAAACACTTGATTGGGGGCGTAGAAGCCAATAAAGTTGTCGAAATTTGTGTTTTATCTGAGTCTGTTTTTGTTGGATATGTAGCTTCCAAGTCAATTTACTGTCTATGTGGATCCCTAAGTATTTAGCGACTGGTTGGATAGATATATTTTTGTGATTTATTGTAAGTGGTAGCGGTACGTATTTCGTTTTAGTTGTGTAAATGACTTGTATCGTTTTTTCTTCGTTAATTTTTACGTTCCATTTTGTGAACCAAGCATTCGCTTTGTCCAGTATTTGTTGTAGTTGGTAGGTCGCAGTTGAAAGGCCGTGTCCGGTATTAAGCAGGACAGTGTCGTCCGCAAAAGTAGCAATCATGGCCGTTTCGCTGTCTGGGGTAGGGATGTCTGCAGTGAAGATGAGGTACAGGACTGGTCCTAGGATGCTTCCCTGGGGCACTCCAGCTTTTATTGGGTGCATGTTTGAACACTTGTCATTTACTCTTACGTAGAAGCATCTGTCTTCTAAATAACTTTTTAAGAGTACAAAAAAGTCCTGAGGAACGACTTTACTAAGTTTGACCAATAGTCCCTTGTGCCAAACCGAGTCAAAAGCCTTAGCCACGTCAAGGTATACTGCAACGCAGAATTTTTTTTCGTCTAGTGCCGCCGATATTTTGTTTGTCACTCTATGTACTTGCTCGATTGTTGAGTGCTGTCGTCTAAAACCGAACTGGTGGTTTGGTATAGCGTTTGATTTATGCAAAATGGGTAGAAGTCTTTTGAGGAGGAGTTTTTCGAAAATTTTAAATAACAGACGAATTATTATTGGGATGAGCAAATAAGAACAAATAATAAAATCAACCTTAATTGTTGCCAACAAAAATTGTTTTTAATATAAAAGGTCTTAACAATGGAATCAGTCTCAGTTTTTAAGACATATTTGGATTACCATTGGTTCATTCCATCATTTAAAATTGAAGTTATGGTAATCTTTTTTGTTTTTTTTTTTGTTGTAAAACAATAATTTTTAAGGTACTCATTTTTTGGGGATTTGGATTAGGATTTTTGTGGAGAGCGCCAATCATTTGCTATTTGGTTCTACTTGAAACATTTTTTTTCTGCGACCCTACAGCTATTTTTTAGGGTGAATTTAATCAGCCTGTGAAGGTATGCATTGCAGTTTGAACAAACCTGATATAGAGAATGCTTTCAACACTTTAAGAATATTGATTTCAGTGGTGAAGCCACGCATTTCTATGTATAACCACACATATTCAAATGAATGAATTAGAGGTTCGATGAAAATTTGACTGAATATCATTGGGTTGAGAGCACAAAACCCACTTAACTTAGGCGTCAAGCTACTCAGAGTCAAACGCTAGAGAAGCCTCAAGAATATTTGTAGTAGATAATTCAAAATGCTGTCCATGAGATTGATTCAAAAGCTGACTGACTGGGTGTTTTGCAAACTACAACAAAAAGACGTTAAATTACACTTGTCGGTAGCCGATCACAGTCGATTTTTGATAACGAACTGCATCAAAAGATGAAAATGTATATTTTGTGACAACCGAAACAGAAGCTCTGCTTGGACAATCATTGCCTTTCAATTCAGCAACATCATCATCACCAAAGCATAAATGTGGACGGCTTGGCTGATGGAAGATGATATGGATGACTATTTTCTTATAAAAGACTCTATAAAAGGCAACAGTATAAGTCGCACGTGGCACATCTCATGGAGTGGGACTTTATTAAGAATCACCACTGAAACATTTTCTTTCTGTAGACAACCAGGGTCTGTCAGGATATTAAAATGCTTCCCAATTACACAAATGGACACTTAGGAGCAAAAACACGATCAAAGTTATGGAAGATAAATTCTAGTAGTTAAATAGATCAATAGAACTTAAACAGAATGAGAACGTGAGAGTTCGACATAGAGCTAAAAATGTATACGAATGTAGACAAAATCGGCAAAGTATCTTTGGAACACTAAACGCAGTTTCTTAGATACACATTAGAAAGGAGCCAAGGATTGTCAAAGTATGAAACATCAATTAAATAGATTAAAAATTCAAAAGACAGCTGTGTAGCGTAAAACAGAGACTGCTGTTAAGGCGTCCAGCAGGCTAATGAGTCCTAAATCTTTAAAATTAAAACCCTTTAATCACAACGCTAAATGAAAGAACCATCCAAAACCCGCCTTGTAAGAGCAAAGTCAGCAAAAGAATCCAAAATCAAGTCACTGCGTCGTATACGCAAGCACTTTGGACACCCATCCCCTTAACTGTAGGAGCACCCTTCAAGTCCATTAAACGTCGGCGATAACTTACGACAAATAATAACAAAATAACAACAACAACAACGATTAACCAATGTGGGAGGGATATCCTTTAATTATTAATTCAAATATCCTGCCATTTTACGATGCATAATTGAGTCAGAAACTCTTACAAGGACACCATTCCGCACTCTCCCAGGGGCATCATTAGCATCCACCCCACTGCCAAAAAAAAACAAAACAAAATGAAACGAAACTACTCCCGAAAAAGAAAAACAGAGAAAAGAAAATCCTAGAGGACAACACACAGAAAGACAGAGACAGAACTCGAACGCCATTGATCCTTATTCATTATTAAATGGGACTTCTCTAACGGCTTTTGCCGCTGACCTCCTTCTCCCCGTGGGATGTGTGCGTCTTGTAACGGGGGTCCACATCCACTTGAGGATACTGAGGATACTTGAAACTTTTGTTATGTCGATGTTAATGCGAAGTCCTTTTTTGGGGGGGGGGAGGTCGACTTTCATTTAGCTGACGCTCTCGAAACCGAAACGTGGTCCTCGAGTATGTCCTGCCACTTCACCAGCAACTGCAGCCGCTTTAAGCTGATGACGCAGTGAATTCAAAGCCACCCCAGCTCATGAAAAAGGACACAAAAAAAAGTTCGCTTCGTTTTGTTAACCCACACCGCAAGATAAACCAAATAAAAGAAAAAAGGATCAAAACAAAGACATTCTCTTCTTTTAACCTCCTCAAATACGACGCCACGCCGCGCAACATGCCACAGCACGCATTATCCTATTTCGCAAAAAAACACGCACACACAGACTCCTCACACGCGTCTGTTTTTTTTCCATAAATAGAAAGAAAATATACGAGGATAATAGAGTCCTTGTCAACATCCTTTTGAGACATTTAATTCCTCCTCCAGCCACCGGCTGCTGTTGCCTCTGATCCTGCTCCTGCTCCTGTTCCTGCTGTTGGTGAAAAATTCCTTTCATCTACCTTCACGCTTCAGGATGAAGCGTTTCGTCACGACAACGACGACGAGATGTGATGCCAGAGTGTGTGACAAGGACTCAAAAAAAAAAAAGAAGAAAGATGGAGGAGGCTAAAACTCAGAGAGTGGTGAAAAATGAAAGAATGGGAAGCATTTAACGCACACGAGGAGGGCGAATGAGGGAGGGGACGAGACATTCCCATTGTAATTGCTCATCGAGGGATAAAACAAAAAAATGGAAGACGAAAAAAAAAGTGTAAGAGGGGTGCGGAGTCCTTGGATCTTTGCAGGACTCAATCGATCAATCTCTAGGATATTAGGCGGGGGTTTTAGGGGATTCTTAAGAATGAGTCGTGTCGAGGAGGGGACGTATTTGAGAGGAGAGGCGAAAAACGTATGTCTGAGTAAATCCTATTGAAGGTAGACTCCCCTCCTGCAGACAACTGTCTCAAATAAGAAATATTTCTTCAACCAAACATTCCTTCTACTCCTGAACCGTTTCAAGACCTCCCCAAAGATGAAAGTTTTGAATCTCTGTGAGATCTAATGCCTTGTCGCATCTCGTTGAGGAAAAAACAATTCCAAGGTGAATGTTTTTCAAAGAGGTGGATTTCACTCAACGCAGGACTGTCCATTCAGATCTAAAAGGTATCAATGTAAACAAAAAGGTATTGGGGCAGCCGAATTGAATAGTTCGTCACTAGAGACGTCAGAAAAAGGTCTCATAGCTTTCCTGGCGGTGGATTGATGCAGCATTTATTGTTTAAAATGATGACCTAAGTCGTATAGCATAATCAATTAAAGGTTCATGCTCTTGTGTGCTACGAAAAAAGAAAAAAATCGGTCAAGTGTGAGTCTTACTCACCCGCCGAGAGTTTCGTTCGCAAACAGATTAGTAGTTCGGACTTAATATAAGTCTAGGAAATTAACAAATCAGCCTCATTAAAATTCTTCTTTTCATTTCAAATAAAACTCAACAAAAGAAAATCGTTTCCCATCCGCCAGCCATCGTGCCAACCGTGTGAAAATTGCTTTGGTGCAGTTAATGAAATGCCATAAGCGACACTGAAACTGCCATCAGTTTATCGTTTTTTGCAGGAAACTGATTCGATTTAAATCGTTAATACCTTGAAAAATTGTATGAAAATATTTCTTTTTACATAATAATTATTTGTTCTTTCGCCGAGATCTACAAAATGGCGTTATCGAATCTTCTAAACACAAATGTTGTTTTTTTGGTTTTTGGCGAATATCTCGAAAACTATTAAAGCCAGAGCGCTCAAACAAAAATTTTAACACAAAGATTACATCATGATCTACATTCCAGATTTTTTTCAGATTTGTAGACCAACGAGTGTGGAAATGAGAGGGGGGGACGTCTTTTTTTCGTCCTCCCCCCCGAAAACTTAACTTCCAAATGAAGTTCAAAATGAAAACTCTATTTCATTTTACAAGACCTATTCCAAAAAAGTTAGCAATTAATTTATTTTAGTAGAAATAAAAAATCATACACGATTTTTGGATCATTTTGGGATATTGCGATGAGTTGCCCCATAATTCCAATTTTTTTTAGATTTTTTGGTGCAAAATTCTAGAAAATAAGGTGAGGGGACACGGTACACAAGTCAGTTTTTGGCAGTTTGTTGGCTAATAACTTCTTTCCAATAAGAGTAAGGTGATTACCGTAGCACAACTTTTTAATCCAACTATCGTCCTCTTTCCAGCGATACCCATATCAAGGAACTATTAAAAGAAAGTGAAATACATCTTTTGGCTAAGTTTTATTTCTTAATTCTGAGTGGTTAGCTAGTTAACAAGGTTAAAGTCCGATGGCAGATGGACAGACATCCTCATAATCAGGGCATCGCCCCTTTCCAATGACACCCGCATCGAAAATACAAGTTTTTTTGGGCGTTAGTATTAGTATTAGTATTAACGTTAAGACAGACAGATAGACAGACAGATAGACAGACAGATAGACAGACAGATAGACAGACAGATAAACAGACAGATAGACAGACAGATAGACAGACAGATAGACAGACAGATAGACAGACAGATAGACAGATAGATAGACAGACAGATAGATAGACAGATAGACAGACAGATAGACACACAGATAGACACACAGATAGACACACAGATAGACAGACAGATAGACAGACAGATAGACAGACAGATAGACAGACAGATAAACAGACAGATAGACAGACAGATAGATAGACAGATAGACAGACAGATAGACAGACAGATAAACAGACAGATAAACAGACAGATAGACAGACAGATAGACAGACAGATAGACAGACAGATAGACAGACAGATAGACAGACAGATAGACAGACAGATAGACAGACAGATAGACAGACAGATAGACAGACAGATAGACAAGATAGACAAGATAGACAGCAGTGATTCCATAAGGGTTTCGTTATTCCTTTGAAACGAAACCCTAAAAACGACTGCAAATTTTACTTATTTATTCCATTTTACGCATTTTTGAATGCCAATTTCGAAAGCTAGCGAAAAAGCTAGGCTCTGGCTCTCAACGGGCTGTTACGCCGCCCAATGCAATGCATGCCAATTTCTTTCGATTCACACACGTGCAATAAAATTAGGTTTAACAAAAAACAAAATATTTCATAATAAGGTCTAAATATTTATTTGGCATAGACAAAATTGGAAAAGTTTATTTTTCAAGAGCACCATTACATTTTTCCTAACTCAGTTTTCACCAATTATTTACACCAGTACACGCTAAGGAAAAAGGATATTTTTATATTTCGTCCAAAGTCCTTTTGCCGTTTTTATTTTTGCCATTTTTTACGGCCGGAACTAGGTGGTATTGATCTGAACAACGTTTACTTTCAACAAGACGGCGCTACGTGCGACACTAGCAATGAAACCATCGATCTTTTACCGGAAAAGTTTCCGGACTGTGTTATCTCTCGAAGGGGTGAGAGTTAGCCACTGAGATCTTGTGATTAACCACCTTGTGACTTCTTCCTTTGGGGCTACGTGAAAGATAAGGTCTACGCCAATAGCCAGCGTCGAATCAAGACCTCAAAGATGGAATTCGTGAAGCTATTGAGGCCATACACCCTCCACTTTGCAATTTGGTGATGAAAAATTTCATAAAAAGGATGTGGTTTTTTAAGCGTAGCCATTTGACTGATATTGTTTTCCATTATTAATGGCATACCTTCCTCTTTACTTTGAAATAAACATCCGATCATTTATCTCAAAAAAATAATTTTTTCTTCAAATATCAAAATAACACCTCTTATTGGAAAACCCAGTAAAAAGTATAATCAAACCAAGCCCTTCAAATGCACTGCCTCTTTATGCCAAAAGTCGATGATCAATCCGCAGAGCGTCTAAAATACACTATCAGCCTCAAAAAGCACCACACACGCCTTCATGATTAAAGTAAACTACATTTCATGTAAGCAAAGTATCTAAAACCCCCTTTAAAAACTCATCCCTTCAACAAAATTCAAATAAAAAGCCTCAAAGGAAACGTGTGTGTGTGTGAGTGGCTGGATGACTGGGTGGTTATGCATAATCAATATCATTACTCCTGTCCAAAGTGCCTCCAACAATTCTGATTGGATCAACTCAATTCAATTGTCCTCACACCGTCCCCTACCCACACAACTGCTACCTCAAAAAAACAAAAAAGAAGACTACTCATAAAAATAACAACAACAATGCAAAAAAGAAATAAAAACGATTCCAAAAACCATATTCGTTGTGTGCGGCAAGAGAGAGTCAAAGTTTTAATAATTCATATGATTACCATAGAACTTCAATAAAACGTCCCCGCCATTACCTCTGATTTCTTGATCGTCCTTCCTTTTGACTCTCACCCCCAAAAAGGGGGGCTTGGGTTGTGGTCTTGTATAATCAAATTCTCAGGACAACGAAGAAGAAGACAAGCACCACAAGAAAGCGACAGAGAAAGAAAACAATAAATGCTGTCAAATAATCTGTAACCAAAGACAAAGTGTTCCTTAAACTTTTCGTCCTTTTTTTTTTTCGTCGTTCCTTTTTGTCATGAAGACATGTGTGTGTGGGGGGCCAACATTGAACTAACCACAGACCGAGTGGGCGGATGGTTTTGGTGCTGCTGCCACCGAAACTCGAAGGTGGAACGCAGAAATCCAATAAAACTTTATCACCACACGCACACGAACGCACACAGGCACTCGAACTTTTCACGTTACGTCACTTGGAGGACGATGGGAGGAAAAAAAAATTCAAAGTCAGCGAGTTTGACTCACGCCGGGATTGATATCCAGGAACTTTGACGAGGTGACATTCGACGGACACATCCCCATCCACACACACACCTCCTCCCCATCGCACTTTAAATCCTGCAGAGTTCACCTGTGAAGGGGAAAGAACGAAAATCATTCAATCGCCTCGATACGTGCGTAGTTTACCAATCTCAACAAAAACGAAAACAGAAAAAATACAAATAGAAACCGAAATAGACGAAAAAAAACATTCACATTCACATCCCCCCGTGATCCTGTTTTCGGTGTCCTTGCGGAGAAGTTTCAGAGGCTCTCTCCGATGATTGCGAATCGAAAACTCATTACGCATCAATGACATTTGAGGCAAGTTCACCGATTTGTTGATGGCGCCGTTGTTTGGGGGGAAAACAGGACACGAAAATCAAAAAAGAAAAAGAAAACTGACAAACGAACGAATGAAGGTGAAACCAGAGAAACAGGAATAGGAAAATTGTTATTTCTCGTCGGTTTGGGGGAATGAGGCGTCTGGAATGTCAAAGAAATTGGCTGAATGGGGAGATATGGAACGGGACCATAGGACACATCTAATAGCATGACAGGATTTGATTCGATTTTTTCCTGTGATGGTGGTCGAATGGGATTCGAGTTAAGTGGAGGCATGACGTGCGCGGTGGAGTTGGGTGCAAGGACTGGGACGCGAATCATATTTTTGAGAAATCATTCTGGTAACAATTATGGCGCAGTTCAAAAATTCAAGTCAGTCACAATAGGCCCACTCGCGGCGCAGTGACACAGGCGACATTTTCGTACCCCCTCCTCCCAACTCTAACTCTAGGTCAAAGGCAAGCCACTAGAACCGAAAAGAACTCCTCAAACAAAAGACCGACAATCAAGGTCGTTGAATGGGACAGCATTAGTCCAGTTCTAGAAAAAGTGCTACTGGCACTTCGAACCACCTCAGATGCAAATACGACCACCGAATCGTCGCCTGAATGACAGAGTTGAGCTCATAGCAATTTTTTTGCACGGAAGGACAAACACCCACAGCCTTTTCAGTACGAAACCGCTCCAAGAGCTCCCAATTTATATTCAGTACCTAAAATTCCTCCAGAACCAACACGCCTAATCCAACTTTGCGACGGAACAACAAAAACCGCACGAAAAACCGGCGAACGGACCTCAACTCCGCCCCACAGGCCGCCCTCCAAAAACAGGACGACGAGGACACTCAAAACCCGAGGAAAGTATCGAAAAATCACAGAACCGGAAGTAACCACACAAAACAGTGACCACCGCAAGGAGACGGAAGACGCAAATAAAATGACATCAAGCGTCCGTCCGGGGGAGCGGACGAGTCCCCCCGGACGAGTCCCTGGGGAAATCGGAATGAAAGCCCCAGCGCAACGTCGAAGTCGACGTCCGACTTCCGTGCGTCGTCAGTCGTCGGTCGTCCACTCGAAGGGAATGGGAGTTGTCCTTTTTTGTGAAGGGTCAACTGGACAACAGGCTCCACATGCCGTTATGATGATAATGACGGCTGTAATCGCAACTGACAGGAGTAGTAGCAGGGATGTAAATGTCATCGGGCTGAAAGGACACACTCGGAAAGGATGTGTGTGCGAGAAGTGAATAACATGCCTCGGTGTTTCTTTTGGTGGCGTCACAGCCGAGGAAGGGGTGTAGCAGTAAAACGTGAGTATACGACTCGATTACGTCGTAATTTGAGTCTAATGAGGGTCGAGATTAATAATTGAGTTGCAAAAACGCGCGCAACTAGTGTGAGAGGAGGGAGAATGCTGTCACCACCTGGCGATTTATTGTCCATCAAATGCCACTTGGAAAGAGAGCACCAGCAGCACACCAACAAGGAAGTCACGATTACCACGTCGAGTGCAATTAGCGCAGGTCAAGAGATTAATCACAACAACTCACGTCACACGCAGAGAGACGACAGCCATGAGTGGTGGAAAAGCCTCCCCTCGCACAGAAAGCAAAAGAGAAACAGAAACAGTTTAGCATATCAGCTGCCGGGATCGTGACCACGAAACTGAGGCTAATGCCAGCGCTCTCCTCTCTCTCTGTGTGGGTGGGGGAGGTAGCGCCGAAGGCCGGGGAACCTTGATATTGCGCCCGACATGCAACCACCTGATGAACAGTGGTTCACTTTATATTGGGCGATGGAAAAAAACTGAAAATGAGAACCGAAATGAGGCAACAGATTTTCATGAATAATGGAACATAATACTAGTGCTGTGAATTGTCCAAAGATTTTATTTATCATCCCTTGTTTTGCGCAGTTTTACTTTGGTGCGATGTTTAAAAATCTACCCTCTATCTATCTCTTTTTCTCTTTTTAAAGAATCATGGCTCAATCATGGTTTTTCTGTTAAAAATACATCTATGTACGCTCATAATTTGTTTTGCGCG
Source organism: Syritta pipiens (assembly GCA_905187475.1). Lineage (NCBI taxonomy): Eukaryota > Metazoa > Arthropoda > Insecta > Diptera > Syrphidae > Syritta > Syritta pipiens. The sequence goes on from LR994573.1 coordinate 11,565,975, forward strand.
GTTTCGGTTGGCATGAAACTTTTCATTTCCCTAACTCCCTGCGCAAAGCGAGGGATAAGTGTACAATGGAACTTCTCTAACTCGTATGAAGTCACCACAGGACCAGTATCGGACTATCTCCAACTATTCTACCAGCTAATCAACACAAACAGTGTTCATCTCATTTTAACGCCTAGACAAAGCGGTCATATAAGTAACGAAAGCACAGAGCTACTGGCCAGAAAAGGCTCAGCATCACTTCCCGTTGAGAACCAGAGCCTAGATTTTTTTCGCCTCCTCCCTTGTGCGCGTTATAATTTGTGATACACGGTGAGTTGCGAAAGCTTTTCATGATAGAAGTACTTCAGGAGGATTGTCAGTCGTTCACTGGAGGTGAGGCCGTGAAAAAAGTTTGTGGTGTTTTGTTTCCGAGCTGGATTCGAACCCGGGTACTCTCGCTCCACAGTCCGACACATTAACCGATCGAGCCAACGGCGCCCACACGTCATTACCTTGAAGCAGACAACGTCACTGCTAGCTTACCCATGAGTATACTAAGGCCCCATTGCAACATACCTCTGTGATGGCTCATAGATCGCAACAAACTCACAAGACCGTGGGGGGACACTACCTTATGATCAAAAAAGAACCGGAATTTTATTAAAAAACGCAAATTTCAATTTTTAATAATTTTCTTTATTATCACTTTCAAAGTATTCTCCTCCTGCGGCAATACATGCATGCCAACGCTTGATCCAATTTTCCATACAAGTTTTATAGGCCGCCGAAGGTATGGCCTTTAGTTCATGCAGCGAATTCTCTTTTATGGCCTCTATGGTCTGAAAACGCGTTCCCCGCAATGGCAATTTGAGTCTGGGGAAGAGGAAAAAGTCGCACGGGGCCATATCTGGAGAGTACGGTGCTTGGTTGATGATATTGGTTGAGTTTTTGGCCAAAAACTGAGACACAACGACGCTGTTTTTGAATGAAATTCAGGTTTTTTGGCACCAGCCGAGCAGCGACGCTGATGTTTTTTAAACCCAAAACATCAGTTAAAATGTGTTCGGTTGATCCATAAGAGATGCCCAACAACACAGCAATCTCTCTTATCGGTGCAGAACGATTTTGCAACACTATTTGCTTCGCCGATTCAATGTTTTCTTCAGTAACAGATGTTGTTGGGCGGCCAGGGATCTCATCATGATCCAAGCTTGTACGACCACCTTTGAACCGTTTATACCACTCATATGCCTGTGTTTTTCCTAGACACGATTCACCAAAGGCCTTTTCTAACATTTTCAACGTTTCGGAACACTTAAATCCATTTGCAACACAAAATTTGATGCACGCACGTTGTTCTAAATTTTCATCCATTATAAAAATTGCCACACGAAAATTTTTCAACTATTTCTCTTTCAACTATTTGTATAGACGTCAAACAAAAACTAATCATACGATATCCGTCAAAATTTGACAGAATATGTATAAAAGTGTTGCCAACGTTGAGAGAATAAATTGGACAAGCGCGGGAATTTTAAAATGAAAATTTCGGTTCTTTTTTGATCATAAGGTATTTTGGTGTTCTAAGCAATACCTCGCAAGTTGTTTGGATCACGGCAACAGTCAAAATTGAGTTGTACGATTTAGCAAGTCGTAAGCCATTGAAAATAGGAAAAAAGGACGGCTTTTTGAAAATTTATAAAGAAATTTAAAAACTTGATGGAGAAAAAAATGTTACCACAAACCACGTAGCACGGTGTACGCTGTATGTCTACCTCTAACGCTTTCACGGCTAAGCTACGGATTTCGATTTTGAAGAAATTAAATATAAAGTAACATCAAACTGCAAGGAAGAATGCAATATTGTTTATTGCAGCGCTATTACTGATATTCGCATAGACGAAGTAGTGGGTCACAACTAGTATTTCCAAAACTCAAACTATTTGAACAAATATTTCAACCGTAACTCAAATTTTTCGGGAATTAACTCACTCAACCACGTTTTTCATTTAGTGAAAAACGACTTTATATTTAGTGAAAATTTTTTTAGAAAAGGAGAAATTGTTAAACAGAAGTCCCAAAAAAAACTACAGAATTTTGTACAATAAACGAAAAAGTGCGTATTTTCTATAACTCGAAGTTTCAATAATTAGGTCGCTTAAAATTCGACTTAAAGAAGTCCCACTGTATATGAAAATTATGTGCAGGCAGTCACAAATATAAGTCAGCACCATGAAGCGCGCCCTGTACTGGTGAAAATATGTGAGTAGATTTTATGGAAAAAGCATTAACGCAGCTTTATTCAATAATCAAGCTTTTCAAAGAAAAATAAATATCACCGATCAGTTCATGGCTATAAAAAATGGAGCAACAAATTTAAAACAGAGTCAAAACTTACATCACAAAAGTAAGTAGGCAGCATTTTAAATTTAGTAAGTCTACATAGTATAAATGAGAGTAATATTTTATGAGAAACCCTCGTTGTTTTATAACCGTAGACAAACGAAATGATATCGGCTTTACCCAATTTTATAACATCTGGGGTGATTTTGGATCGGTTTTTGAAGCGTTTTTCTGTTCAGTCATAGATTTTCTTGTATGCTTTCTGAAATATATTTCGATCTAAATATTCCCAAAGATATCCAATGACATTTAAATTGGTTTGATTTCAATTCATTATGTTTTTTTTATCTATTTTGGTGATATTTCGAGTTGTCTTCGTCCATTATAAAGGAACCATTCGTTCACTAAAAGTGAGGTATACTTGTTGGAAAGTGAATGACCACTCTTCCAGGCCTATTTTTTACGCTTTACTGCAGGTTACTGCCAGACAACCCCATAACATATTGTAACATAACTTATACTGAGCTGAATGTGTTCTTAATTAATTTTGTGACTCGCTATGTGTAGTATCATCATCATTTTCGCATCGTCGCATATTCCACAAACGGAGTCGCGAAGACAAGGCACGCAGAAGAGCTCTACAGGCACCGATTCTCTGCCGCCGACTCCAACTCATCAGGAGTTCATTTTCATTTTTAACAGCAGCTTTTTAAGGTTTGCTAAATATTTTCACAGAATTTACTTCACAAAAGAAACTGTTCAATTTGAACTAAAATTTCAAACATCGCTGCGCTTAAACGCGTCCTTTTCGTAAACTGATTAAAAGTGCACTGTAGAGAGTACTTCAAGCTTTCATAATTGGAGATTTTTGAAAAACTTTAGATTTAAGTGTCAAAGTACTTGGTATAGTAATAACGTCTTATGTTTACAATAGCTTTCCTTAATGATGAAAATTACCACCAATGAACAACTGTTTGAAAAAAGCGTAGCATATTTCCGAGGCCAATGAAAATTATTTCAGTGATGGTTCATAGTGCTCATCATCATTAATATTTCATCATTTTTCTCAATTTTTTTGTTTTATGGAGTTAATCAATCTGTGCTCTGAACGGGTCATTTCTCTCTGAAAAAACATCCTTAAGTAAAAGACTCGTTTGTGAGATTGCTAAGGAATACGAATATGTAGGATCAAAAAATCATATCAGCTTTCAAAAAAATAAAAATTTTGGCATTTTTTTTTTCCGATTGGGAACCACTGTTACGACAACACCGCACGGGAAATTTTCTTACGTCGCCGTGTCGGCCGCTTGCATTCACTTCACTTTGGGGCCACAAGAGTCACAGTATTGGTGAAATCGAACGCCACCCACTGTCACTTTAAATATTTTATTAGCTTCGAGGGCAGCTCTGCTTATGTATGTGTGCGGGAAAGGGTGAGTGGAAGTGTCCTGACTAATTTGCTTATACATCACGTGAATCCATCGCCCTACCCCTGCTCGATTGTGACCTAGTCCCCGAGTGACTTCGAGGAAAATGGCAACACGGTCGCTTGGGGGAGGGAGTGGGGGTGAGTTTGAATATTTGATTGGGGCTGCAACGAAGGCCTCAGTGACAGGCAACAATTGACTGTTGTCACATGTCCTTTCGGCTTTGAAGTTGTTCAGGGTCTTTCATTGTTGTTGATGTAAGGGAGGTAAGGGGAGGAAATTGGGGGTGGAGTGGGGGAGATGATGTGTTGGTGAGGGACTTTCTTCGAGGTTATTTCTTTTCTTTGCAAACGGCATGTGAGCGCAGTCACACGGCAATTTTTAGTTGGAAGAGTGTCGTCTAGACAGGCGATGAAGGTTGAGGTGAGGTGGATTAGAGGAGAGCTGGTAAAGGTTGTAAAATGAGACAGGATGAAAAGTTGGGAGGAATAAGGAGGAAACTGAATGGAATCGTGGTTTCGTGATGGTTCAAAGTATTGAGAAGGAACCGGGTTCGATTCCGATCCTTGGAACGAATAGGAAGAGTCTTCTTACGTGCTTGAAGTAAACATTGAGTGACGTAACAGCCTGTTGAAGGCCAGGACCTAGGTTTTCACGGCTCCTCTAGAGGGGCTGACGCATGAGCGAGGGAATGGGAAGTACAAAAACGAGAATTAAAGGAAATGCAGAAAGCAAATACGCGTAGACGGTTGCCTTTGACGATTGGTTCGTGTTTATTTAGCATTCGACTGTAAGATCAAGAAAGAAAGTCATAAATAAAATGGCAGAGGCACGAAATGCTTAATATGTTTATTCAACGCTTAAAAACAATCCAAAACCTGAACACAACGTTTTCTACCAAGAAGCTTAGAAACGGAAAACAAGCCCAAACGTACCCAAAGTCCAAAAAGCCAAACAAAACCTCAGTCTAAAAAGTTTAAATTCCCATAAAATCGCATCCCGTCACGTCGTCATGCACACACGCAATCTCAGTAAATCCCAGTTCAACAACAGTTTTGAAATTAATGAACGGAAACCACTCAAAATTTGTCAACACACAATGCCCACGCCCACCCCGTCCGCAGATGTCAACATTTTCGACACGAAATTATTCATTAGGCTGAATTTTGAAAAAAAAAACTTTGATTTACAGAAATCAGCCGAGCGCTGCGCCGCAACTCAACTAAATCCCTCCGCTCCGCCGCCTATTGGAGCCACTAAACAAATTTTGAATTCAATTTTGAATTTGGCCACAGTGCTTCACAACCCCACCAACTACAAAATTCCACGCATCACTTCCGAGGTGACACGTGCGTCCATCGGGCGGGGTAACTGTGTGGGTGGTCCCCAGCGCTGTGTCCTGCAAACCAAACCAAAATATTGTTATGCCAGGATATCCGGTTGATTAGTGCAAGGCAGTTTACTGTGTATCTGTAATTATTAGCCGCAGCACTCCCGACGGAGGCCGGGATCGACGGATTAATAGATGCGCACGTGTGTGCGTGTGTGTGTGAGTCTGTTGATCCTTTTGTGCCCCAAAAATCGTGCGTTCTGATTCCGGCACATAAATGTCATGCAAATTTTAACACCCACGGGGTGAGGTCGGAGGGAGTGATGAATGAATGAATTTCAATTGGCAACAGATGGACATCGGGTAATGAGCTGAAGACGAGAGTGTGTTGGAATAATTTTAATACCTCAGAGCCAACTGAATCGGAACTGGCGATGACCCGATTTGAAATTGATTTTTTGATTGTGGATTAGGCATTTAAGCAGATTTTCCGAAGAGCCTTTTCGATGCATTAGACCTCTCAGGGGGTGCCTGAGTGGGAGTGAAATTTGAGGGCGAATGGATTTTGGGCTTCAAGTGAATGGACTAAAGGACGAACAAAAAACAGAGAGGGAAATGGAAATATGGAAATATGAAGAGAAACCAACGGCCACTAATACATTTTAAATTTCAAATCCAAATTCGTCCGTAAGGATTCAAAGAGAAAGTTCCTTTCAATTGAATATGTAAACCGACGGGTAAGAGCAGTAAGAAGTAGCTCAAATTCAAGAGGCTTCTATGTGAGATTAAGACTTTAATTTAAGTGCACCAAGGGCTTTAGGCACAAATAGAACTGGCAACATAATTAGGAGTCTGAAGAAAGTTAGAAAAGTCTGAAAGATGGTCGGTAATGGATTGTAAGCTAAAAATCATGACCTCAAAAATCCAATAATTCAAGATCAGGGATGTAATTTAGTAGCCCAATAAGCAGAGACAACAAAAAGCACTACACACAGCTTTAGTTCCAACGAATGTTCTATCCACTCGATATCGATGATAATTTTCAATAAATGGGAAAATCAATCGAAAAATATCTTCGGAAAGTAATTAATACAAAGAAAGCTGGAGAAAAACAATTAAAATCTGGAGATGAGGACGTAATTGACCACTTCAGGTCAGTTCTACTGTTTAGCTACGGAAAGTGAAAGTGAAAGTCAAGTGTAATCTGCTTGATTTTGAATCAGAAAAAAAAAACAAAACAACTATGATCAGCAAGGGTGTGTTATAAAATAGAAGCGTTCCCCGGGTTCCAATGACGGATTTGATCCCTCCTGTCTGTTGAGATTTAGGTTCATGGTAAAACTTGAAACCATACTTATGATAAATCGGACTCATTACCTTGCAATATCTGGACAAATTTAATGAAAACCCGACTCTGAGCAAAATCTTTCTTTATAGATAGATTAGATTGGAATAAATTATGATTTTATTAATTCCATACAAGTATTTTTTTCTCTTTTACATATAATACAGCCCTATTCTGCTATTCATCGGGGGAATATTTTCCGAACTTTCGCTATTTGCAATTCTGCTATTCATTCACCCCGAACGTATATTGAAAGCGGAAATATCAGTACTCTCGGTAAATTGGTGTCATCTCGGTTGGCATTCTGCTATTCACATGAACTTACAAATCCCAAACAATTCAGATCCGCAGCTAAATTGTTGCTCATCTCTGAATTTTTTGCTTCGTTTCTTTGCATTTATTTGTAATTTGTTTATTTCTTCAGTTCTCTGTGTAATGAATCGAAAATGTGTGCAAAAACAATTCATGGGTCAATGAAAGGAGAACCATTTCATCCGATAATTTCATGAAATAGGAAAATCTATCAAGCTTGTACATTTTACACAAGCAAACTGATTTTACATAAACAAACTGAAATTTTTAGGAGAAAATTGTCAAAAATTTATCTAGCCTAGGCTAGATCCTGAACGCTCACTTAGTCTCCTAAGACTCAGCAGAATTCAGGTTAGGAACCTGATCAGTGTCATAACTGGGCACTCCACTTTTGGCAAACATGCCACCCGACTAGGCCTCCCGGCCAACGACTTCTGCAGAAGCTGCAGAGACGAAGAAGAGGAAGAAACCTCGCTCCAATTGGCTTCCAGAGTAGTGGGATGTTTTTGCATCAGCTCCATGTGGTATCACAATGGGCCTCATCTGGCCTAAGTGCCTTGCGTAGCTCACCACACAACCTACCTACCTATGTTAAGTAAGAAACTTACGAAATTTTGAATGAAAACATTTTTGAAATCCAAATTTGACATTGAAACTGTGAGGTTTTAAGCAAAAAATATTAAACATTCAGCGCGACCCAATTCTGAGACAACAATTTATCAAAATCTAGATTTTCCTCTATTACTCATAACCGCTTCCGAATTTACAGGAAGCGGTTCACTTGACCAAGTGAAACGGAACACTTATCCATAGAAAAAGCAATTTGAGAAAACTTTAACTCGAAATTTAAGACGATAAATGAATAAGAAGAAAAACAGATATTAGAATAAATAATTTAGATAAAATGAATTTGATTGATATTCATTGAGGAAATTTGGTTATTAGAAACCAAACGCAGTGAGGAATATTTGTGAAGTGGAGAGTATTATTATAAAAATCCTTTCTTTTTGAGAACTAGTAGATTTATTAGGGAAAATGAAGAAATCATTTACAGGGCGCACTGATTCACAAAAATTTTATGAATTTTGAAAGAAATAAAGACTGGTGGTAAAATTAATTGTTTTCACGTTCACTTTTGCGCAACCGAGATGAGGAAATCGATCCGGAAATTGCGCGATCGAAAAGGGTCAATGAGAAGTAAACATTGAAGGTGGATCACCATAATTCGACAGTTTTAATTAGAGCAAAACAATGTTTATACACTAACTCTTCGCTTTGCACGGAGGTTATCCGCGCAAAACGAATAATGAGCGTACATGGATGTATTTTCAACAGAAAGACCATAGTGAGCAATGATTCTTTGAAGAAAAACATTATTTCGCGCAAATCGAATTTGGATACATATTTGAAAATCGCGCAAATGTGAAACCGCATAAAACGAGACCGCGCAAAACGAGGGTGAGGGATTTTATAAAATTTGTTCATGTTTATATTTCATCAATTTGGACTGTCTCAACTGTCTCATATTTATTACTCTTTAACTAGATTGAAAACTTTTGGTGACCCACTTGCTAAAATTTTCGAAATTAACCGTCTACTTTCTTGTAATTGAAGAAATCTTAGAAAATTTTGTATTCATAATGAAATTTCAGAGTTAATATAAATAACCCGTAAAAAATCAAAACTTGTCCCTTGTTGTAGTAGAACTCTTGAAGCTCTTCTCCAACTTAAGACTCAAAACTCAAGAAACTTTGGAAATTTTGATCAAAAATGTATTCTGAATTCTTAAAATATAACGTGCTGACATTAATTACGACCCCAAGGACATTTTTTGCTAAACAAAAAAAAGCCAACCCAAAAATGCCTCCTGCTCATTTGCCTTCCTCTCCACTCACGCAAAGAGCCTGCACTTGGACTTACAAAAATCCCTTTACAAAACTCCCACATACACACACTCTCGAAAAATGACAAAATTTCTCATGAAAACCAAATGACATGTTCCCCCAATCCCTCCACCCACCCACAAACCACGCCTGCTCTCCTGAAAGGATGTCAATAATCGGCTTAATGCACACGTACACCTCCAAGAAACTACTAATTGCATTATGAACCTTCATTTCAGTTAAATTAAAAAAAAAACCCACATCCATATAGACATACATTTGTGTATACAAACCACCCTAAAGTCCTCCCCCACACCCCCGCACGATCACTCAACGGCCCTGCGGTGGCTGACAACTGACGCGGTGGCTGCTGATGGCGTATCTCAAAGTAGCACCTCCGCTTTTGAGTTTCAAACTCAAAGGCTCATTAAATTTTGGTTTGACTCAATTAACAAAGCTAATTAGAATGTATGGGGGTGGATGAGTTGGTGTTCAGTTTGTCCCTTTTGAGGTGAAGTGTGTGCAAATGTAGCGAAAAACCATCGTCTTGGAATCATCTCGAAAATTAATTTTACGACAGACGACGGGTGATAGTTTCCTCTGTGGGTGAAATGCAGATGAGCTGCAGGTAATCGTCTCATTATCCTCGTGTAAGCACACGAAGCCTCATTACGTCGATGTGATGAGTAACTGCAATTCCCACGACCCAAAATTAAATTATTTAAAAAAAGAAAACCATCACTCTCGGACCAGGGAGCTCCATGACCACATCCGATGTGAACCTAACCTAATAACGAACACTCACTTCGTGGTGCAGGTCAAAAAAAGGACATATAGCGACCAGGACAATCTCGCAAATTCAATTAACCGCAACCCAGTGGGACCAACACACACACGCACGCCCAGCGAGGACTTCGGTTAAATTCGTTTGCATCATCGAATCCTGTGGCTCTTTCGATTGCCGCAGATGAGTCGTGATTTAATTTTTTCCTTCCTTTTTTTTCATAAATTTTTTAAGGATTCTCTCAACCACCTGACAAACACTAAAGCACACACACGCAGTTTTCGAAAACGGATGGATCAACATAAAAAAAAAATTCAACCGGCTGGTCAATAAAAAATTAAAGTTGTTGTTAAAAACAACAAAAAAGAAGGACAACGACAAACGCCGACAACGTCAACTCGAAAAAAAAAACGGATCCTAAATAAGTGTGGCAATAAATTGCGAACTTCTCGATGATTTCAGATGGCGTTCAATTTCAGAGTTTTTCACTTTATTTTTCGTTTTTTGTTGATTTAAGGCTCGAGGACATGTTTGAATTTATTTTTATCGTGTCGACAGTGATGAGAAATTTGTTTTAAAATTGAATTTTTATGGTGGACAAGTTGACAGGCGGCGTCGGGAGTCTTTTTGCATGCAAAAAAGGGGTGAGTGGTCGATGGGAGAGGCTTTCAAAAGGAAATCAAGTGCAACCAATTTAGAAATGGAATGAGGAAGGACAAAAAAAGAGTCATCTACTGAGTTTGGAAGCTAAAAATCCTCTCCGACGAGGAAGTCGAAAGAACACACGAAAACAGACTATAGGAAATAAATCTGCCAAATCTGAGCCTTTCATTGGTTTAAATAATGATAAATTGCAACAGCTTTAAAATCGTGGCTGAAAAGGCAATCAAAAAGACTGAGTGATGTTCTTTTAAGTAGCATCAATCAAGGGATTTTACCCAAAAATCTTAGACTAATATTAGAATAAAGTGTTGGTAACTGCACGTTGTTATTTCCTCCTCTTCAAAACACTCAGATTTTATTAAAAAGGCATACAAATTTTATTTCGAACCGAAAATAGAAGTCTGTTGCCTTCTAGAAAATCTATTAAAATGATTCATGTCTTCAACCTTTGCTACTTGTTGACTGAATTGATGAATGTAGGCTAATAAAGAATAAAAAGACCGCTTTCAACCTTTTTAATTTTTGCAGATATACTTTTTTAAATTTTTCATTAATAATAAAATTCATAAAAGATAGGGCTGTACTCCTATGCTAGAGGGTCTACTAAAATTCTTTACAGACGGATCCAAGATAGAGTCTGCAGCAGGAGCGGGGGTGTACTCTAGTGACAGTTAGCCGTAGGCCTTGTTGCACTGGCTACATTTTTCTAGCTGTCAATTTTTAAATTTTCAGCTAGCTTCAAATAAATAAATAAATAAATAAATTCTCTAGTGCAGAAATTTCTTTACGCCTCCCTGATTTACTGTAGCGTCTATCGTGGCGATCAAGAAAGCGCTAGCTTGGCTTAAACACAATGTGATATCAAGCAGAGATGTCACCATTTATACTCACAGTCAAGCTGCAATTAAATCCTTGGATTCTGTCACTTTTACCTCTAAGATTGCTCTAAAGTGTCGCCAATCTCTAGAGATGGCCTAGCATTTCAATATTCACCTCATATGGGTGCCAGGGCATAGTGACATCCCAGGTAATTACCGCGCTGACAAACTCACCAGGCATGCGACCTCTTCTGCATTCCTCCCTCGGGAGGAGGGAGCCATGCCGGCCATGCCCATCGCTACATCGAATCTACCTATTAGGCTTTGCTCACTTGAGACAACCTATCTCAGATGGCAAAATATTACAACGTGTCTCCACACGAAACAACTATGAACATCACTGGATGTCAAACGAACAACCTGCCTTCTGCGGCTGAGCAGACCAGCGATTTGAGCCATGATAGGTGTTATCTCAGGGCACTGCACTATCGGCATACATGCCTACAGAATATTAGTCCCTGCTAATGATTGAAGCTCCAGAGATGAAGAGGAGGAGGATTTCCCACCTTCTTTATTCGTGTGATGCCTTACCGCTTCGTAGAGAACACATTTCGGCGAGTACTTCTTTGGTAGTCTGTTCGATCTGACCTGTGTCAGCATCGGACGGCTCCACAGCATCGTACAAAGATCCGATTGGTTCGACGGGTAATGCGAAGTCTTGTCCGCAAAGTGGCATCACAATAGGCCTAATCTGGCTCAAGTACAGCTGTGGGTTATTTGCAGCAGCCAGCCACATCAACCTAATCTAAGCTAACCTACGGCTGTAATCACTTCGATTTCTAACAATCAGACAAAAGAAGAAGTCAAATTTTTTCTCAAATGAGGAGATTTTTACCATTTTTAGTTGACCCTGATTCAGTTTTAGGTACCTAGTTTATCAAGTCAACCAATGTTCGTTGCATTTGTCGTTGAGACTTGAGGCAAATACGAAGCTGCCATGGGTAACCCTTTCATGTCCAGTGTGATTCGTGAACAACATCAATTTTATCCGTCGACAACTCAAAAATATAGGCGCAATTGCAGTAAAAGTGTTTTAAAGTTCATTCTTAGACCCAATTTCAGTCCATTTACTTCTGCATTAGACGTCTTTTAGTATTCGAAAGATTTTTCTTTTGACTATTAAATCAAATTTCTATTATCTTTTAAATGTTAATTCTTACGGGCATGCTACTAATAAACTACACCAAGCGTAATAATGGTTTTAAAGGTGACTCAGTTTGACATACTGACGGACGGTAGTAAGGTTAAGATACCAAATTTTTCAAATAAAATTCTATTTATCGCATTCACTGCCCATTTTTTTTTTTTTTTTTGTATCTGCCATTACTCACAACCGCTTCCGAATCGGCAGGAAGCGGTTCACTTTAACAAGCGAAACGGAACACTAAATCCAGAGGAAATGCAGTTCACGAACATTTCAAGTCGAAGTTTGAACAGAAATTAACGATAAGGTTTAAGGCGAAAGGGTTAACCTTCAAAAATTAGAAAATGCAACTAACAGTTTTTCCAACACCTGCATTCAATTAATTGTGCCTGCAAATCCTGAAAAATTCACAAAAAAGAAGCTCTAAGGTCATCGTCATAGTTTCAAATAACGTATCATTATCACATCAACTTCAGTTCTGAAACGAATCCGACTGTACAAAAAAACCGGCAGAGCAGATGTGTCATTGCCATTTTTTTTTATCGCAAATTCAATGACTGTTAATGCACAAATGATGCAACAAGCTCATTCAATTTCATCGAAAAAAATAAAAGCTTTTGATTCATAAATCCTGCTGTCAATATTAATGCCGAAATTCTTTTTCAATTAATATCACTCGTGCGCAAAGTTTTAAGTAACAATTAAACCTGATTCAAAATTGTGATGTTCTTCAACTTTCATAAACAAACAAAAGTACGGAGATGGTCGTTGTTGTTTTTTAAAGTTATTTTTAGGCACTTTGGATTAGCCAACAAAAACTCAACTCACGTAAAAAACAAAAAAACATACAGAGATGACAAAAGTTGTAACTTTTTAAGCTAATTGTGGGGGTGTTTGGGTTTTATGGAGCAGTGCACTGCTCTGTCGGAATTGCAGTGCTGGAATTTATTATTTAAAGAAAATTCAGTGATGGTCGTTGTTGTTCTTTAGGGTTAAATAAACTGATGGCAATAATAATTTAAAACAATTACTAGCTTTGTTTTGTCACTCAATTAGAGGTTCTCACGTACAAATAACCAAATAAAACAATGCAATTTTCTTAGTTACAGATTCGAAAAACTATAATCGAATTTTGTATAAAACACTAGACTTAAACACTAGGAAGACAGCAAGACTCAATTGACCCCACACATTAAAAATGTAAATTTTAAAGTGCTAACATATATATATGTGGGTTCTTTATTTCAAATTAATATAATATTAAAAATATAATGTTTTGGCTCTACTTTTACTTTCAGACGACTTTACTTGATCAGTGCTTAGTTGCGACTGTGATGCAGATAATGGTTTTACATTTTACGAAGGGTATAGGGAAACGGTTTGGGCTGTGTGTTCGTGTGTGTGTTCGTTGTTTCGTTTCGTCGTCTGTCAGTGGTGTGATCGTCTGCTGTTACTAGTCCCGTTTGTCTGTTATGCGTTGATTGTCTAGGGTGTTTGTTGTGTTGTTTGGCCCAATCCCACAATCGGCTATCCTGACGGTTCATTCGTCCCGAATGAAAGGGCACCACTTCTTCATGTTTTCGGCTATGGTATTGGTTGAATTTGGCCCTTCATGATCGCCAACTTTCTCGACTGAGTATCTTCCATGGTTGAGCTTCTCTGTTACCTTGTAGGGTCCTAGAAATTTCGGTCTCAGCTTCATGCCAGTGCCAAACTGAGTGCGTTTAATGGCGACCAACTCATTGGGCAAGTACTCGACTTCCGGCTTCCGATTTTTGTCGAACACTCTCTTATTCTCCCTCTGTATCGTGGCAATATTTCCTCGCACTTCCTCTCTCATAGCGTCACGATCCGAATCTAACTGCTTGACGGCGTCTTCTTCTAGCAACTCCCGTAAGTCTGGATAATCCGGGACACGCATTTCCATACCGGTTAGGATCCGAAAAGGGCTAAATCTTGTGCTTCTTGGCGGGGTGTTGTTTAAGATCTGTTGTACCCTACTCACGTGTTTATACCAATCCTTAGGGTCACTTACGCAAGACTTCGTTAGCATGGGAATAATGATGTTGTGGATTCTTTCCACCTGCCCATTGCCTCGAGGAACTCCTGTTGAAATAACCAGATGTTGAATGCCTTCCGCTAGACAGTATTCCCTGAACAAGTTGGAGGTGAACGCTGTACCTCTATCCGATATTATCCGTCGAGGGTTGCCAAAAACGTTCGATTGCATCTTCAATCGCTCTATTACCTCAGCCGCGCCAGTGCTTTTCGTTGGATGTAGCCACACGAATTTCGAAAAGGCGTCGACTACCACTAGTATATGGTTATACTTCTTTTGCGTCATCTCCATCGGCCCAACATGGTCGATGTGGTATGTACCCAATGGCTTGTCTTCCTTGTCAATGGGTCTCAAGTATCCCTCCTTCTTTCCGGCCTTCGACTCCGACACTATGCAGTGCACGCATCCTCTCACGATGCTTGTTACCTTTCTTGTCAAATCCGGTATGTAGAACGTCTTCGTTACCAACTCGGCCGTCCTCTTAATGGAGAAGTGTCCCTGTCGGTGCGCAATCTCTATGATCTCTTGTTCCATCGCCGTAGGTATAACTATCAGCTCCTGAACCGGGTCTTTGTAGAGCACCCCATTCATCATGTAGAAATCCTCATAGTTTTCGCTCTCTAGCACCTTCCTCACTGCTCTTGTCCAGTTGTCCCTCAGCTGCGCTTCCTTAATGCGATGACTAAGCGAATCCTCCACAAGCAAACAGTATACTCTGCTCAGCGCATCTACGTGCTGCATTTTTGAACCGACTCGATGTTCAATTTCGTACTGGAAACTGGAACTTGCAGAAACATGGCCCATCTCGACACTCTTAGTGGAACGTCTTTCATTTTCATAGTCATGGCAAAAGCGTTACAATCGGTGATTATAGTAAACTTCAGTCCTGCCAAATATACCCTCCACTTCTTAACCGCCTCGATGATCGCGAGCACCTCAAGCTCGTATGAATGATAATTCTGTTGCGTCGGTGTCGTCTTCCGGCTCATGTACTGAACGGGATGAAATAGCTGGTCTTCCTCATCCTTTTGTAGCAAGATTGCCCCATATCCATGTTTGCTGGCATCCGCATGAACCTCCGTAGCTGCTTTAGAATTAAATAGCTTCAGTACAGGTGATTTGGTTAACGCCGCTTTCAAGTGACTAAAGGCTAACATCTGCTCATCTTCCCAAACGAATTTCGCTTCCTTCCGAAGCAGATCTGACAAGGGCTTCGCTATCAAGGCAAATCCTTCTACAAACCTTCTAAAATAAGATGTCAATCCGAGAAAACGTTGAAGCGCTTTCTTATCCATAGGCACCGGATACTCACTAATGGCCCTGGTCTTTTCAGTTGATGGCTGCACTGTATTATTCTCGATGATGTATCCGAGGAAGTCTATTCGTCGTTTTAAGATTTGACATTTCTTCCAGTTTAATCGTAGCCCATATTTTGCTGCAACCTCCAGCACTGCTTTCAGTTTCTCCACTCCTTCGTCCTCATCTCGTGAAGGCACGATCAAATCGTCCATATACGCTTCCACAATCCCTGCTTGGATTAATGTCCGATAAATAGCATGGATGTATCTCGCAAATACCGCCGGTGAATTCGATATTCCGAACGGTACGTACAAAAATTCGAACTGCTGCTCTTGAGTCACAAACGCCGTATATTTCCGGGAATCAGGATCCATAGGAACATGAAAGAAACCGTTTTTAAGATCCAATGTTGTAAATACCTTCTGTCCTTGCAGGCGTTCGATGACTTCGTCCATTAATACCATCGGAAAATTGTCTCTTGTAATCTTTTCGTTGAGCTTCCTATAATCGCAACACAATCTTTTAGTTCCGTCTTTCTTAGTTACCAATACTATCGGCGATGCATACTCAGATTTACTTGGTTGTATAATTTTTTCTGCAAGCCAGCTGTCCACTTGGTTGCGGACCACAACTTGATCGGCATACGACATCCGCCTTGGCCTTTGAAATATCGGGATGTCATCCTTCAGGACCAATTTCATAACGATGGGAGATGGTTCTTCTCCGATGGGTTTATAATCCCTGATGATCGACTTAACCTTTTCCTGGTAGTCCCAACGTAGATGATCTACTTTAAGGTTCTGTTCTTCTTTGAACTCTCCTTCCTCCGCGGCGAACCATATTCGCTCCAGTTCCGCACTTAATACCTGCGCTCTGTGTATCTCGTCACTTTGACCGACGGTGTGCTCCTGACCTCCGTCCCGCTCGACACTGTCCGTGTCTCCTTGCTCGACACTGTCCGTGTCCCCTTGCTCGACACTGTCCGTGTCCCCTTGTCCGACACTGTCCGTGTCCTCTCGTACCGCGATGGCACCCATACGACGTTCATCCACGTCCCAACTTCCGTTTCCGTCCACACTCGGACTCTTCTCATTTAGTTTCCGCCTGAACTGCACATTTCCATCTGAAATTAGTAGGTCGACCGATTCCAAAATGTCGTTTCCGATGACCGCCGAATATTGCATGTCGTTTTCATGAACAACATGGAATTTGAGCTCCAATGAAACACCGTCGACCTCCAGTTGCATCATCACGCTTCCCAGCGTCGTTACCTTATTATGGCCAAGCCCCAACAAGTTCTTCTTCCTCCCCTCTATCTCAAAGATGTTCATCAAGATCAGGTTATCGTGGCGCAAAAGACATACATCGCTACCTGTGTCTATCAGGGCACTCAGCACAATACCTCCAAGCACAATGTCTTTAAATATTCTGTTGGTTCCGACCGCTAGGTTAACTGTTGCCTCTTGCCATGAGAGATTGTGACTACCCGTTGCTGCAGGATTCCGTTCTCTCGCTTGCTGCGAAGTCGATTGTACCTTCGCTCTGCAATCTCGTGCTCGATGTCCTGGTTGACCGCATCGAAAACATTTAAAACTCTGCCGTTGACACTCTCTGGCCATGTGAGTAGTTTCTCCACATCTGAAACAAGCCTTTTCTCTCTTCTCCACCTTGCCTGTCTCCATTATACCGCCTCCGATCGGCGTCCGATAGTTTGCTCTTGAGTATGATGACTGCAATGCAGAACCACGAACCCTTTCGTACACCTTCATCTGTGCTTTTAATTCTCCAAGTGTCTTCGCCTGATATAGGACCATCTTATTCTGCCGGGAATCTGGTATTCCATCTGCAAAGTATTCTATAAGGCTTTCGTCATCAAGCGCAATCGTCTTTCCCATTTCCTTGAGCGTATACAGATACTCCAACAACGACTCTGACCGCATCATCTTCCGCGCTTTCAACTGCCGATGTACTTCCGCTGAAGAAAGTTTTGACCCGAACTCTTTAGTGAGAGCACTTTTTAATTGAGCCCAATTCCTTACTCCCGGTTGACTCCTGAGAAAGAGCTTAGCAGCACCTTTTAACAACTGTTTTCCGTATATGAATTTCTGCACCTCGTTCCATCCAACGGCTAAAGCATTCTCTTCGAAATCTCTGATCCATAGATTGATGTCTGTGGAACCGCTTCCGTCGAACTGAGCTAACGACTCTTCGATGTCGCGAAGCGTAAAAGATACTGTTGTTGAAGTTGATCTTTCTTGAATGGACCCTGGATCGCTTGCTGCTTCTTGGAACCCCTCCTCTTCTTCTTCATCATCAACCGCACGATGAGGTAGCCCGTAGTGATCGAGGAGCCTTTCGCGGAGAGTAGCCTTAAGCCCTGTAGTTGCCAAATTCAGTTGAGTCAGTCTGTCTCTCAGACCCTCTACCGTTAACCCCATTACCTCCGCAAAATCCATTTCAAACAAAAAAATTAAATCTGCTTACTGTAATCTTATGCTAACAATTTTCAGATGTTCTTACGTACTAACAATATTCACAGATCTTATATTCTAACAATGTTGAATTATTTTCAAAAGTAACAAAAATAAAAAAAAAAACAACAATGGGAATTAATATAAAAACAAAAGATAGTTACTCAGTTTCCCACGCTGCTTTTCTGCTACCGCTGATGCTCTGTTGCTGTTATCTCTCTGTTGAATCACTGTTAACTCGCTGCTGACTCGCTGTTAGCACGCTGCTTATCCGCTGCTGATGCGCTGTTAATAGGCTGTTGACTCACTGTTAACAAGCTGCTCACGCTGCCCTTCTGCTTCTGCTGATGTACTGCTGCCGCCACTGCTACGTCTCTCTTATCCCTTGGTCTGGACACGACCTTCGCACTCACAGCAAAACAATGCAGCATATATGCCTGCACGTGCACAGACAGGATTGATGTCGCCGTCTATGCTTTGTTCTCTTTTCCCTTATCACGGGGAATTCTTCAATGCACGGGATTAATGTCGCCGTTTCTTGATTTTCGTCTGTTTTTTTTTCGATAATTTCACTTTTTCACAACTGGGTTAAAGAGAAATGAACTATTTTGCTCGATCAAATCGATAAATCAAAACTATCCCGGACGAGTCCCCAATTTGTGGGTTCTTTATTTCAAATTAATATAATATTAAAAATATAATGTTTTGGCTCTACTTTTACTTTCAGACGACTTTACTTGATCAGTGCTTAGTTGCGACTGTGATGCAGATAATGGTTTTACATTTTACGAAGGGTATAGGGAAACGGTTTGGGCTGTGTGTTCGTGTGTGTGTTCGTTGTTTCGTTTCGTCGTCTGTCAGTGGTGTGATCGTCTGCTGTTACTAGTCCCGTTTGTCTGTTATGCGTTGATTGTCTAGGGTGTTTGTTGTGTTGTTTGGCCCAATCCCACATATAACACCAAAGACATATGAATAAAACTGTATGTAAATTTAAATTTACACTATTTAAATAAAAAAAACATACCATACAAATTAATACATTCATTAAAAGTTAGGTACACTTAGGCTAAAACTAGGCCCGTTGTGCTGTCAACCAATCGTTGCACTCTTGTAGTAAAATTTAAAATTATAAAATGCTAAGCTTCATCTCCCGCCTGTTAAGAAATCAATCACAAAAAAAAAATTGCACTTTTTGTTTCTTCTAAAATCCAATTATTTCTAATTTGAGTTGAAAAAAAATGCAATCACAAATAATTGTCACAATTAAAAGTAATCAAACCTCTCCATTGACAATTTTTAAGGCAATATATTGAAACAAGTATTATCATTGCCTCGGATATGGATAATGTAAATCCTGTGGCAATGGCAATAGTTTGAAAGCAATGGATTTGACAGTTCCTTTTCAAATAAAGCGAAAAATGATATCGCAAAGGAAAGATAATTTGTTGAGAATAGCAAGCATGTCGGAACTACGGTCGTATTCAAATTTTTCGACACACTGAACTGATACTAATGCAACGACAATACTGTTGTATGCTATTTTGGCAGTTCACAAATTAAATTGCCTTGAAATGAAATGCCCACTCTTCTTTGAAGTCGCCATTTCCAATGTCTCAAAAAATGTCATATGGATTTGTAAATTGAAACTGATTCTTTTGAATGTTTTATCACTAATTTTTTTTCATTATATTTGAGCTTCTAACTAATTCTTGAAAGTAATCATTATTTCTCAGCTCTCGTATGGAGGTTGAGCTCCACATTAAGCTCCCTCTGGTTTCCATTCAGCTGCGGTGTGTCAACAAGACATCGAGCATTAATCTCAGAGACGGTTTTACTGCTGCTGTGTTTATATCACCAACTTGCGTCTGTAATCTGCCATAAATCAGATCTGTTGCTATTGAGAAAAAAAGGCCGCAGTTTTCTCCAAATGGCCAGCGCCAACTTCAGCTTCAAGTTCAATAATTTGAGACCAGTTTCATTCAAAAAAAATAGCTGCAGTCAATCCCGAGTCTACCCACGTGGATTATAATTTTGGATGTTTCATTTAAAAAAGACTGTCTGATCTTTTTCGACTGCCTATTTCTTGTAAATAAAAAAGACTTTACTTTGTAATAGACCACGACCTAGAAAAAAACCTTCGTTTAAACAAAAGCTTTGTACACTCATCCCTCGTTTTGAGCGATCTTGCTTTACGCGGTTTCACCTTTGCGCGATTTTCAAATATCTATCAAAATTTGATTAGCGCGACTTTGCTTTAAGCGAAATAACGTTTCTTCTTCAAAAAATCATGGCTCACTATTTTGAGATTGATTCGACTTTTTCGGCTAACCTTGCAAGCCTATTTCTGGTAAATTAGGTAGACTTTATTGCTAATTTTATTTTAGCTCGAATTCTCTGTTGAACAAATATAACAAGAATTTTCTTGGCAGCTAGAAAAGAGTCGACTACCGGCTACTTTTCTCTGGTGTAGCAAAAAAACCTCTAAATCAATAAAAACGTTCAGTCAAGGTGATTTCGTGAGAAATTTAAAAATGTAGCCCATCAAATAACAAATCTCCTTGAACTGATCGAAACACAGAGGGGAACCTTTTCTCCCTTTTCAGAGTCCCACAAATGCAAATTATTTCCCACGCACCCTACAACCCGCAAAGATTACAACGAAAATCCCATCGCTTCTGCGAATACATTTTAATTTGGTTTTTTTTTTTCTGTTTTGTATTTTTTTTACATTTTTACCTCGAATATGGAAATTCCACGTCCGATTAAAGTCATTCAGCTGATTTATATTTTTCGAACGAGAGACAGAAAAGAACGTGAGAGATACTTTTCACCCGCCCATCACATCACGGAAATGAATATTCAAATTGACAGCTGGACGACGATGATATAACCGCCGCAACGTCAATTTGACAGATGACGGTAGACCGGTTGGTTACTCGAATTGAGCTGAATCACGAGTGACCGCGGCGAGTGCGAGAGGGTTGAATTATGGATTCGCGACAAAAGTGATATGTAAATAAATGCGAGAAAAATAAGAGATTCTTATACTACACCGGTTGGATTAAGAGATGCATAGGTTAACGAGAAAAATTTTGGAATTTTGTTGTTTACCGGGTCGACGGGGGAGTTCCCCGAATCTGGGAATGGGTGTTTTTGAAAACACTAAGATTTAAGAAAAATAGAATCAGGTTGTGACGGGGAGTGGGTTTTTTTTTTAGATACGATTCGGATATCCTGGTTCGAGGAAGTCCTACTCGTCTGACTCTGAAAGGACCTGTGACTCAATGCACCCACGACGTAAGAGTGATGCGCAGAATCGGTTGACTGATTTTTGTGACTTGATGTGAGACAGAAACCAGAAATCCAGAAAACCAGTTGTGTTCTTGTCCTCTTCAGTTGTTTTGCATGCCGCTTCACGAAGTGGAACCTGAAGACAGCAGAATGACAAAAAATTACAGAAATAGACACACAAAGGCCTGCTCTGCAGCGTGTGGGCACACGACACGCATGCAGAAGGTCACACACAAAAGGACAGCGAACCTTGAGGATGGCAAAGAGGTGAGCATGGCACTTAACTCTAAGTTGAAAGACGATGAAAGTAAAGGGGATACGAATAAGTCGAGGAAGCGTGAAAAAACAGGCGTGGGAGGTGAATAAGTTACATGAAAAGTCGCAGAACGCAGAAAGAAGAAGCTGGAAGGATGAATAAGAAGACGTCGAATGAAAGAAAAAGTAGCGACGATGCTCTAAATAAAAGGTATCCGATTACCTGTTTACTTACGTAAGGGCCAAGCAACCAAAGGCCTCTATTCAAAATCCACTTCAAACTCTCTCTTTCCGTGGATACATTACCACCCGGTGATCTTTATGATCTCATATTTGCTCACCAAACGTTGGAGAGTCGACTTTGAAAGGCCATTGCACTTGCCGTAAAAATTATCGCAACGCTTTCGCTGACAAATACTCATTTTCATAATAAATTTTTACCATGTGAACGTGCTGCCCATTTGCCACGCTAATTTTCCAACAGTGACTAAATAATAATCAACTGATTTGAAAAACGCCACTGGAACAACATAAACGCCACAGATGGTCAACCTGTGCTCATTGAAAAATCCTTTCCAAAGAACTTAGAGGCTAAACGAGTCTTTGTCGTAGGCAGAGACCGACAAAAAAACGGCAAATCAGAACAACAACTCAGCGAATTCTTTACGGCGGTCATTGAATGTTAGTCCTCTCTGGCGCGTGTTACTTTGCAGAACCACGGTGAGCATTGGAATGCAATTAATATTCCTTAATGGTCTTCATGCACCTACCAAATTCAAAAAGAGTTTCGTGAATACAGACAAATGTTACTGTATGCCATTTTAAAACAAACCCAAACTTATTAGACTTTACTTTTGGTAGTTTTTGTAATTCAGAGTTGTTGGTCGTCTCGTCAGTTGTATTTGGACGAATATAGCCGTACTAACTACATCTGCTGAAAAGGAAAAGCTATTTCTTAGAGTTCTCGTTCCAAGTTTCATCAATATTCTGTATATACCATTTGCCTGAAATCGAAGTGCTTATAATTCTTTCTCGAAAGCGTAAAGTCAGCGAAACTCTTAAAAACCGAGGTATGATAAGCAAAGCAAAACATTTTTCAGAAGTTTTGGTTGACTGATCTGATGACCTATAAATATATAAATATCGCTTTCAATTATTCAAATTCTTCTATCAATATCTTCATAGTCGCTGTAATAGACAACGAAGTTAATGAAAAAAAACCCACCGTTTAAGCAAAGGTTTGAATTTATGTTGTAATATTCTTTGTATAATACACCTGCGATGTGCCTAAAACACCTGCGATTTGTGTCAAAAAACTGAAAACTGAAACTGAACTAAATTGGAACTGAAGCAGAGCCAAAGAATTTATCTTATTCGAACTCCTTTCTTAAAAAAAAAGTCCTTATTTAACAAAACCTTAAGCCATCATTCAAAACCGATTCCGAAACGGCAAGAAGCGGTACACTTAGCCAAGCGAAACGGGAGACTCCATTTGCAAGAAATGCTATTCGAACAAATTTTGGGTTCGATTGATTAGAATTTTGAAATGAACCAAAATAATCGGCGAACAAATTAAAAAAACTGAAGGCTCGAGAAAACCGGATTTTGAGAAAAATAATTCAGATAAAATTAGTTTTAGGGTATCCCTTAAGAGTAGGTACTTTAGATGATCACACGCGGGAATGGATTTTCGTAGAGACCAAAGGATGAATTTCGGATTGCGTTCCAAGCGTAGATGTAAAAACTAAAAAATTTGATTTTCGAGAGGATGTTTCTTTCATCTTTTAACTCTCAATGATATCTATTTCCTGAGATATTGGCGAAAAAGTTAACGCAACACAATCTCTTTCGTCGCAATTATATGACCTCGCTACACTCGAAAGAAGACAAGCTTTTGCGCTAGAAAGGGTGTCAATATAGGATGATTGTTAAATCCGCAGGTAATTTCTGGCATTTTTATAGGTAATAATGGAAATAAAAATGATACCAACACTTCTATTTTCACAGAAAACGTGGCAACTAACACAAGCTTATGCACATAGTGTGTGAAATAAAGGTTTGGAAAGCACAGAAATTAAAGTGCGTCATGATGCCCACGCTTATCTTGTGGTAATTTTTCCTAATTCTAAGCCCAAGAATACTCTTGAGCTGAAGAACTACAATTGGATCATAAAAAAACCGGGTCATAGACCAGCCAACACAAATTAGCCGAATGCTAACGCTGCTAAGTGAAAAGAGCTGCATCTGAAAGCTTGTAAGTCTTATAAAGTTGTGTTGCGTAAGCGGAGATTTATAGTGGCTGAAAGTAATAATGGGACAAGGAAAAAATCTGGAACATAAATCTTTGTTGAGTTTCGAATCAACTTTTTGTTTTTATGTGAATTGTTATGATTTTTTGTTTCTTAGTAGGTTAATAGCACCTTACGAATTATGCTTGTCGGTAAAAATTAGTGCCTAGCGTTCACACTATACAACTGCTTGACAGACATCATTTTAATTTTAATAATGAAATACTTGAAAATGAGGAAAAACACTAAATACGATATTGAAAGATGTATTTCCATACTCCTCCTTTCCCCTTTTGGGGGAAGAAAACGACACCACTCTGAAGTAATGCGAAAGCGGTCCCAGAGTGGATGGTGTCAAGGAGAAGAGGTCAAGATGTGGTTTTAGTGGGTGAAAATCTCACACTACTTGAAGCAGAACGGGCCTGTTCCATCTGCCTATTAGGTTTCCACATCGTCCTCAAGCAAAAAAAAAATTGTCCATACTCCTTAATCAACGCAAAATAATTTTTCATATCATTCCTTCCGCTCAACCTCGATGTTCTCTCTCTGAAGTCAAAACAAAAATGAAAAAATGCTCTAAAGTTGTAGCCAAGTCATCAAGCATTTCAATGAAAATCGAAAAAATTGAACTTCCATAGGACAAATCTGATGCAAGTTGAAATAGCGTTCATGCTCTACGATTTGGCTCCATCAAGCATAGTCGCAAAGCAAATCGAACGATAAATTTTAAGGTGTAAGCCTCTCTAATAGTATAAGCTTTCAAGCTGCTCTAAATTTTATTTAACTTTTAAGGGGTCCAAATTTTCGCTTCTCTCACTGTTGATTTCAGCTCCTATAAGTTAGATCCACTTCAGAATATTAGAAAAACCCAATGTGGAAGAGCCTGTTGATATTCTATTAAAGATCAAGAACACTCAAAAATTCAAGTGAAAACCACTTCGGATTCGCCACTTAGAGAAAAAACCACATGTAAGACTCAAACTTTCCACGGTTAGGAACAACCGGCCTCCCCACCGCCACCACAGTCGCCAACTCTGACCCACTAAGAGCCGACTTAACCCTGAGCGACGGCTATCCACAATAATCCGGCAGAAAATTAAATAACCTCAGATCGGCAGTTAATTACTTCAGATAACCAACCGCACAGATCAGCTCAATTCAGCCACCAACTAACCACGAACCACAACAATACCCGTACCCGTCACGACGGTAATCGATTAAGCGACCGGTTGTAAAGAGACAACAAAATAACAAAAAGAAAAAAAACCAACCTAACAGATACTTTTCACAAATTGAATGACATTCGCAATTAGCCTATCGCCAAACCGAACACCCACCCGACCGTGCTGCCCGTGAGTCACCCACCACGATCGTCAAGCATCACGATCACGTGAATCCATCAGAAGTCACCAAAAACAACAGAAAAAGAATGGAAACCCCACCACGGACCGATGTAAACACTTCGCCAACAAACTCGTTCCCGAGCCTCGGCCGCAGTCACTCATCCGCAACATGTTGACGGGCTGAAAGCGCCCATTGTCCGACGACGACAGCGGGCGGGCTGAGCAACCAACCAGCGGATACATTCCGCGGACCGAAACTCGACGCCACTTAAGTTCGACCGCGAGCGCCGATTGCCACACAGTCGCCCGTGGGCCTTCGAGACGTGAGTACGCTTTCTAAAAACATCGCGCGGTATCCCAAGAGTTCCGAGTTCGTTTGTGTTTTTCGAGAAGAATTTTGAAGATTCGTCTTAGCCATGGTCGCCAACGTTCGTCGAGTGGCGCTTCTTTTGCTGGCGGTCGTCCTCGCCGCTGACGCCTTGAAACTGGAGGAGAAATTCGCCTGGAAGCAGATGCAGTTCGATTGGCCATCACCCGAAGCCGAACAGGAGGCGATCCGAAGCGGCAGATACGTCCCGCAAAACAATCTACCGCTGGGCGTTGAGCGGTGGCAAAATAAACTCTTTGTCACCGTCCCAAGGTGAGTACGATCGGTCGGTAGATACTTTTAACCTTTTTTTGTGACACTCGAGTGATTTACGGAATTTTGCATCTGTGTGTGTTTCTTGTGGTGGATTAAAAATTCTCAAAGTGTATCTAGAACAAGTTTCTGTGCTTCGTTTCGTGTGTTTTCTGCGGAATTTCGCTGGATTGAGAAGAACGCGATAAGCTGCCCAAACGGGAAATTAGCATCAACGATTAAGTGGACGTCTTTGACTCTGCTTTTCGATTCTGTTCTGGTTATGGGTGGAGGTCTGTGTGGAGGGGGAGGCTAATCTATGCCCAAGAGAGTCATTGATTCGGATTTGCCCTGGATTTGGGTTTAATCGAGTGGAAAGTTTATTTTTCTTTTCTGTTCTTCTGGGTCGCACAGGTGTTTCGCGTCGTTAAAAAAAGTTTTTTATTGCTCTCGCAAAACGGTTCACTGCCATCGACGAGTGCAGGAATTTCCTGTTGATTTGAATTTTCATTTGAAATTCAACTGAAGTTCATGCTCTCGTTTTTCTTATTTTGGTGGCTGTTACATTTTGAAAGAAATCTTAGGCCTTTGGTTCTTTATTAAACGTGGTTCTTATTTAAACGTGAAAACTAACAACGTTTATTAGGCACTCTATTTTGCAGAACAAGGCAGTTATCCGGGAAAAGATTCGGAAAAGATTTTAGCCAAAACATCTTCCAGAGTCAGGTCGTTCAAAGCAACTAATTTACAATTTAAAGATTTCAAAATTAATATACTTAATGAGCTAGTGTTCTGAAGTTGTGAAAAATAACTTCCTTTTATCAGATCAAATGGATATTTTCAACTGTAGCCAGTTGCAGGCTAGTACGAGATATGTAAAAGAGGACAGATAGACAGACGGACATGATTCTATAAGGGTTTCGTTATTCCTTTGGAACGAAACCCTAAAAATAAAATATTGCGGCTAAGACCCTCTACTCGTTGCTCTGCAGTCTTCAAAATAACTAAAAATTCATAGAAAACCACTCAAATCTTAAAAGCCTTTCATCAGAAACTACACACAAAGTGAAAAGGACACGAAGTCATCAAAATGAACCGCTTTCAGTGAATTCAAATTCTTTTATTTAGACCTTGCTTAGTCAATTTTAGAGAAGAAGGCTATATTTCGACTCTAACTCATCATCTAACACATCTGCCACACCGGGGGTCAAAAAGATAGTGATGATGAAGCTACGTTTTAAATTTTTTGAATCTCAACATAAGAAAAGCAAAAATAGAGCCTTCAAAGTCGGTTGTACCTTTCTTTAAAGTACTCACCTTTTTATTTAAAGTACACTAGTCGAAAGCCCTTGAATCAAAAATCACCGAGGAACCTTATTTTTATTTAGTTGTTTTTTATTAGTTTTTATTTAGTTAGTCAATTTAATGCAGCTAGCGACCAGAAAGCGGAAAAATTTGCACTAAGTTTCCAATGCAGAAAGAAATTACTTCTTTTCTACCTTAGAAACCAATCTAAGGTGGTCGAATGGTACTACTTGTCGCGTCACCAGGGAAATCTGGCCTAGGCTAGATCCTGAACGCTCACTTAGTCTTCTAAGACTCAGCAGAATTCAGGTTAGGAACCTGATCAGTGTCATAACTGGGCACTCCACTTTTGGCAAACATGCCGCCGACTAGACCTCCCGGCCAACGACTTCTGCAGAAGCTGCAGAGACGAAGAAGAGGAAGAAACCTCGCTCCACCTTTTAGGAACCTGCAGCGTCCTCGCGAACTGTAGAAAGAGGCATCTCGGTCACTACTTTCTAAATAACCTCGGTGAACCTGCTGACACCAGCATAAGCCGTATCCTCCGCTATATTAATAGCTCCAATTGGTTTCTAGAGTAGTGGGATGTTTTTGCATCCGCTCCATGTGGTATCACAATGGGCCTCATCTGGCCTAAGTGCTTGGCTGCCTTGCGTAGCTCACCACACAACCTACCTACCTACCTACCTACCTACCAAAAGAATTCTTAATTAGAGGCTTTATTGTAATAAACTGGTTATACATTTATGATTCGTTTCGAGTTTGATTCGATTGCATTTGACACGAGTCAAATGCATCCAATTCTGCATCTTCGAAAATCTTCTCTCTTCCACCGCCATGCCGTGTCTTCAACATCAAAATCACTGTTCTTGAATTGTTGAAACCACTCTCGGCACGTTCTTTCACTAATAGCGGCCTCACCATAGGTATTTGAGAGCATTCGATGAGCTTCAACCGTATATTTCTTCATTTTAAAGCAGATAATTAAAACACCCCGGAAATGACTAGAATTTGGCTCGTAAGCTGACATGTTTAATCGAGAATAACTTTATGATGCAAATCGACTAATATTTCGATGGCGATGTTTACAAATACCTAAGCTTATGGTATGACATCTACGATCTGTTTATTTCGACTAACATTGACCGCTACAGCCATCTATTGCAAAACGGCGGTAGCAAAGTTGTACACCTAACAAAATGCTGTGATAGAGTCAAAAGCCTGATAATGGAAACATCTCTTTTATTTTGATTGACTCTCCTCGGTATAAGAAAATGAGAGTTTCGGTTGGTTTTTTTTGTTGCATTTAAATTCTTTACTCTAAATTCGAAAAATACTTTAAGGTCGCCTAACAGGCTTCAAATATTGAGACTAAGTAGTCATTCAAATACAGTCAAAACAATGCATCGGAGTCTTTGAAAGTTTAAGTGCACGGACTCGTGGCGAGCGGTGATCTCATGTAGCATAGAAAATGCTTTAATTAAGTCTCTAAAATAAAGAAAAAGTCTTGTGGTTGCCGCGCGCACTGTTTTTTTTTAACTCAATTTTAAATATTGCTCCACCAGACGCCGATCTTATTAAGAAAAAAGCTTTTCCTTTGCTTCTTAGCTTAGAGGCAGACAGCACGTGATTTCAGTTGTTGCTGAAATGCTCATATTTGGAAAGTCTTAGGTAGGTAAGTGCTCTTAATAGGACTTTTAAGGTTGTCTGTAATTATTAAAAAACGCTAATAAAGGCTATTTAAATAGTGGAAACACCTTTCACAAATTACAACTCAACCAAATGTTAAAAGGACAAAATCTCATAAACAAGTGAAAGGAATTGTGTGTGACCGAATGACCTGCTGAGGCAATCTACTTGTTGCTCCGCATTCTACTTTCATAAACAACGATTTCAGACAAAATTCAAAAATCTGTGAGATAAAACTTAAACGAAAAAGGAATCATCTTAGTTTCGTATCGATAGAATTAAACCACCTTAGAAGAAAATGGCAAAGTTCTTAATGTAATCAAATAAAAAAATTGAAATTTGTTTCTTTTCAAATTCATTTAAAACACTTCCAAGGTGCAACAGAAAATATGCATTGCAAAACATGCATTCAAAAATGCGACTCTCAATTAAAGAAAAGGCACATAATGCGAACAAAAAACACAACTCTGTCTCGAGTTAAATTTTTTTTTTTTC
Source organism: Syritta pipiens (assembly GCA_905187475.1). Taxonomy (NCBI): domain Eukaryota; kingdom Metazoa; phylum Arthropoda; class Insecta; order Diptera; family Syrphidae; genus Syritta; species Syritta pipiens. The sequence continues at coordinate 11,595,177 of LR994573.1, forward strand.
GGAAACTTAAGCCCAAAGCATCAGGGCGAGGCGATGTTGACCATTTAGTGGCGCACGACAAATCTTTTGCTGAATATTTAGTCAATTATGCATAATTTCCGTAGAAATTGAGCATCACGTCCAAAAGGTAAAACGTTTTTATGAAAATTAGTGTTTGCTAACGTTAACGTTTGCTTGACTTAATTTTATGTCAGAGGCAATAACCCTTTAAAGTTTCCTTCGAGCTCAGAGTTTAGTGTCTAAGCTTGAAATTACCGGTTTGGTAAACAAAACATCGACCTGCCAGTAAAAATGGGAATGGGCCTTACGTGCGGGAAGCGCGTTACACTCGCCACTAGTACTATGAGCTAACAACATTACTTGCACTCCTTACCGTACATAAGACATTTTAACTTAGCAAGTTTTGCTTGGGTCTTTATCCTAAACTACTTCACAAATTTTGTACGTAAAATAATGAACATTTTTAGGGCGGGGCATTTTCACTGTGAAAAAATGTATATGGGGTGGTTTTAGAATGGCAATTTCAATTTTTTAAAGATTTTCGATAAAAAAACAAATCGAATAAGGCCCAATAAACCAAAATACCAATATTTCTTTGTTCTGTTCAGAACTGATATTTATCAGGTTTACGTTAACAAACGTTCAGACGACATAGTCAAAAATAACCTTTGCAACAACCTTTTAAGCATCGAAAAATCATAATAGGCATAAAAGTGAGTGAAACTTTCAATTTAATATTAGACGTAAGTTTAAATCTGTCTGTACAATTGCTTCTTCATCTAAGATGATTCGAAATAGAAACTCAAAATTAAATCGAAGAAGAGGATTCCATGCACATTTTTTGAACATAAATTTTGAAAAATTGCTATCGTTAACTACGACTTTCTGCGGACTTTTTAGGAAGCAGTCTCCAAGCAGCTGCGACATCAAGGGAGATCCTGGAGATTAAAGGATATCGAAGAATTTTGAATATTTTAAAAGACCTGAGACTCTTAAAAATCGAACTTAGTATCCCAAAGGCAAAGAAAAGACCACTATCCTGTCAAGACATTCAGAGTAAAACCGTCAATCTTCCCCAAACTTAGCCCTATAGACATTTGATCTTTAAGAACCCCATCACTCCTTAAATAGCCAAGTCAAATGCATCCACTTGTTGTGCGTGTTTTTTTAAAAATTGAGTCAAGTTAAACGGGCTTTTGAGCTCTCTCTTTGCAACTATTTATAAGAAGAAAAGTAGAAGCCATGAAGCAAAAGAAGAATCTATGTCTCCCATGCCCCGTCGAAGTTAAAGCAAAGACCGGGGAAAGAAAGGAAGTTATAAAAATTAAAAATTTTCATTTCATTTCATTCATTGTAGTTTGATAATTCTAACGTTTAAAAAAGCCAAGTCTAAAGGTTCTCGATCACAAAAACAAAGCTCAATTTTTACCACAAGACTCGTAGCTACTACACAGAAAATTGGTAATTAGCTACGTTAGAGATCCAAGGTGAGGTCATTAGCCATTCATCTCAAATACTGTAACGCCAAAAACAACTCAACTTTCTTCAGGAGAAACCAACACCAAGAAATATTCCCCAAAAGCCACTTTTAGACAAGCAGCAAAAGTCTGAGATAGAACAAATAACAAGAACATCGCCTCAAACCAGACCTCTGTACTCCCACTCACAGCCCCCCCCCCCCCCCCCCCCCACCCCCCCCCCCCCCCCCTTAAAAAACCAACCGATAAAAGCAACACATAAAAGTTTCTTTGAAAAACTAACCTTTGCACCACACTTACGCCCTGTGGATTCTTAAAAAACTTTCATAACACGCCTCTGAATGGTCCGTAATATGAAACTGACGAGGATATCCTTCGTCTGTTGGCTCCTTCGTCTGTTGTCTTCTCCGTCTCTCGTCTTCGTTGTCTCTCCCCGATGAACGATTTCATATCAATTTAAAATTATCTATCCCACTGGTGGAGCCTCCCACCACCGCCACGCCAACCACGAAGAGACTCAGTTTTTGAATCGATTTTTGAAAAAAAATAAATAAAAGCAAAACACTTGTTGTTGTTGTTGTGTGTCTGAGACATTTAGATACTTAATCAACGAACTTTTACATTTTCAGTCTTCAGTCAGCGAAAAAAAAAGAAGAAGAAGAAGCAGAAGAGAAATGAAACTTGCAAAGCAAACAAAGAAAAGAAAACGTCCTGAAAATTTTAAGAAATTCCTTCGCTACTTTTCCTTTTAACTGTCGAATAAGTATCTTTTTTTTTCCTCTCTCTTTCCCACAGTTTTTCTTTGTAAAAGATACTCTGTGGGTGGTTTACGGGCAGAGGAAAGAATAACTTTTTCTTTTGTTCAAAAGTTGTTGTCCTTTATGCAGGCGCGAGCGCAATATCCTTGAGGATATTCATTTCGCTTCATTGTCCGGGAGAGGACAGGCAACAAACCGCACGGGATAAATGTTGCAATTTTTGTTGTGTGAGGAGGGGAGTGGGGGTGGATTGCAGAGATGGACGATGGAAAACCACGGAAGCAAAGACACAGAGATGATGTACCACGGGAACTTTCCGAAGGAACGCTGGACGTCCAGCGGATGGTGGCTGGGGAAAGTTGATCTTTTGCGGGTTGGATGGGATTTTTCTTTTATTTGTTTTTGTATAGTTTGGGGAGAGGTGGGTAGGAATCGTCTTCCATGGGAGGGATGGGTGCAACGACGTCTAGAAGCAACTTCGGATATCAAACAAATTAGTCTCGTCGTAGAGAACAGCGGAATTCGTGAGAGAAGCAACGAATAGAAGCAAATTATGATCGATGGAAAAGGTTCTTGATAAAGGACGAGGATTGATTGACAAAACTGTGTGGCAGACCAAACAACTTAAGTTTTCGGACAATTTCCACCAACAAAATTTTAAGCGAATTTAAATTTAAGTGAAATGGAACACGCTCATTAAAAATGGACTTGAGAACTGTTAAGGCCAAGTCAATTCAGTAAATTTTGGGAAAAAATAGATGGAAATAGACCTCGATGCTAATTAAAAATCCATCGTTTCGCATCCATAGCCAGAGATCTGATTTTCGAAGATAAAATGTGTCGGTACGAAAAATTCGAAGATCTGCAAAAACCACCCGGGAAAACGTTTTACCTATTGAAATTTATAAATTTCTATAAAGCACACTTTGGGGAAAATTTAATTGCTTAACTTCAACTGCTTAATTGCAATACTTCAAATAAAATAAAAAAAACTTGCTAATAGACAATCGAAAAAAAATGTCCACTAAATTGCTATCCATTCCAAAATACGAGGTATGTTCAAAAAATAAGGTGAATTTTTAAATTTCGCGGGCTACGTACATTCGATTATCGATTTTTTTTATTTTTGATTTAGAATTTCTTTGTAAGAAGTAGGCATGACACTTTTTAAGAAACTCTTTTTCATTTCCTGGAAACGTGCAATACCAGGAAATTAACATCTGACAGAGGATCCTTGGGGGTCAGAGATGATCGAAGGATTTAAAAGATTAAAGGTTCTTGAAAAAAAGCAAGAAGAATCTCTGTAATCAAACATTCAAAAATCTTAAATATTGAAGACGTAGGGGTATCGAGAGATTGAAGAAACTTAAAAATGCAACGCAAATATTTTAAGAATTAAAAAGACGCAGAAGCAGTCAACGAAAATTGGCTTGAAACTTCTATTTTAAGCCAAGCTTGAAACTATTGTTCGGCAACAGAATTAGAAGAAAGTTAGGAGGAAGTTGGAAGCCATTTCAACCCTTAACCAGATATAAGGTGGAGCTTCGAGCAAAGAACAACATGCTGCAATCAAAACTCAAAAATTTCAGGAAGCAGAAATTAGGCAGCAAATTTGTCTCGTTAATAAGACGGCCCAATGTGGGATGGAAGGTGCAAGCTAATTTCACACCCATTTAGTTAATACAGTGCTGTCGAAGTGATTGTTTTGTCGTTGATGAGCAGACGAATTTAAAAGACCCCGGAAAGTCAACGATTAAGAACATCAAACATCGAATATTATCCATGACTTCAACAGAGTTTCAAACGCGTCTCAAAAACAAAAAAACACTAAGTTTTTGGACCTCTTTTTGCAATTCCGAACTTTTCTGGGAAACTCAACCAGCAAGTGTCAGATTCTTTGCAATGCTGCAGAATTACCTCCTCGGCTTAGAACATGTAGAGAGATTTCGGAATAACTGAAATGAAAATAAGGCACGATGTTCAGTCGTGGACAAAAGTTATATTTCCAAGGAAGATTATGCGTTCGACGAAGTGTCAATGCCAATTTCAGACGTGGCTTCATTAGTGCTGTTGTAAAAAAAAAAAGGCCTAAAATTGTCAGTCTTATGCAGATCTTTCTTTCGAAACAACCAAGCAGGTCCTCATCCTTTTTTGATAATGTCCAAGCCTCTGCGCCATAGGTCTTATAGAATGTTAGCTTGGTTGTCCGAGAGAGGGCTTTACTACTCAGTTTCTTCTCAGCCCTAAGAAACAGCAATTGGCAAGAATCACTCTTCGGTTGATCTCCAAGTTTCCTACTTAACCGCAGAGCCCAGGTAGACAAAGTCCCTGACTACCTCGAAGTTATACCTGTCAATGTTGACGCTTTGTCCAACGTCGTTTCTTCTAAATATTTGACCACATGAGTCTGCTTTCAAATCTAAGTCTAGGGAAGGGTCGTCTGTTTGCTTCTTCTTCATATACAAAGGGTGGCGTAGCAGCCCGTTGGCGGCCAGAGTCTAACTTTTTTCGCCGCTTCCACTGTATTGTGCGCGTTATAACGTGATATGGAAAATAAGATCCTCCCAAATTTGAGTTCACAGGAGGATCTTCTGCTGGCGTGGTGGATGAATGCAAAGTCCTCTCCAAATTTGAAACTAGACACGTTTCTTTTAAATCCGCGTCCCGGAACGAAATTCATCTAAAATTTGGGTACAGAAATCAATTTCCTCGTAAATTTGAGCCCAGAGAAGAGACATTTGCGTGTCTCATTTACACCAAATCTGAACCCCACTCCGTAAAGTCCTCTTTCGCCGCCGCCCACATCCTAACCACGCCATAATTACGACGTTACCACGTCGGTTTAAGCAATCCGATCGGTTTGTTTTAAGTCTCCACCGCTACCCGTTCATTACACAAGTCTCCCCTTCGCCACCCAAGATGTTGGATAATTACTCCAACCTACTGGCATTTTGACGGGGTAATTAACCGAACGACCAGTTAAACAACACACACGCCAATGTCATCGTGTCCAGCGCACCGTGCAGTGGTCTCTCCAACAATTAACCACCACCCCCTCCAGTCACTGGAGTCATGCATTTTAGCCAAAATAAATTGAACTGACGCAAACCTCTCAAAAGTGACGCAACGACTCCACAGCTGGTGATGGATGCCAAACGGCTCATTAAAAAAAAAAAAAAACTTTACAACAAAACGATGTGGTTGGGGAAACGGAAAAGAACCCCCGGGGGAAAAATAAAACTTGAATCAAAAAATTGGCTCTCGTAATGATGCAATTTAAGAAGTTTTCGATTTTCGGGATGCACACTAATTCTTTCGGTGAAAAAAAAAGAAATCCCTTCCCCTTTGAGTTCGGAGGGGGAACCGCAGAAGTTTGTTATTTGGGGAAGAGGGGACTTTGTGGCCACAACAGGGTGTTTCATTTGTGTCTCCTTTCTTTTCCAGATGGAGATCCGGAGTGGCTGCCAGTCTCAACTACATCGACCTCAACACGCAGGAGAAGTCCCCGAAGCTGCGTCCATACCCAAGCTGGGAAGCTAACGAGCTGCCGATTGACGTCACTCCAACCGAGGAGACCAGGAAGTCAGGTAAACAAGTGAAGGGGAATCTTCATATTCAATCTGACGCACATATTCCCTTTTCATAGGCGGCCGCTTAGACGCAGACAAGGCCGAGGAAGTCGGTGATGGGCTGAAGGACAACGCCACTATCATCTCCACGTTCCGCATTCAGGTTGATGCCTGCGATCGTCTCTGGGTCTTCGACACCGGTCTCTCAGACATCCTCGGCAACCCTCAGCAGATTACCCCCAACGCCATTGTCGTCTACGACCTGAAGACCGACCAACTGCTGCGCCGCTACGCTATCCCCAAGGAACAGGTCAAGGAGGGAACCTTCTTTGCCAATATCGTGAGTTTCTCAAACTCCCCTAATGAGTCTCCCATCTCATTCACTCTCATCTCCTTTCAGATTGTGGACGCGGTCCCAGAAGACTGCGACAACGCGTACGCCTACGTTCCCGACCTCGGCGCCTATGGCGTCATCGTCTACTCCCTGAACCAGGACCGCTCGTGGCGCGTCAAGCACAACTTCTTCCACTTTGACCCGCTCAACGGCGACTTCAACGTCGGCGGCGTGAACTTCCAATGGACCGATGGCGTCTTCGGCATGGCCCTTGGCAGCGTGAAGCGTGACGCCACTCGTGACGTGTACTTCCACGCGTTGGCCAGCACCAAGGAGTTCGTCGTCTCGAATCGCATCCTCCAGAACGAGACGCATGTTCTCAGCAACGACGCTTACTACGACTTTAAGCTCCTCGGTGATCGTGGCGTCAATGGCCAATCGACCGCTGAAGTCTATGACCCCGAGACAGGCGTGGTTTTCTACACGCAGGTGAACAAGGATGCCATCGGCTGCTGGAACGTGAACAAACCTCTGACCGCTGACACGCAGGGACTCGTGGACTCGGACTCCAATTCGTTGGTCTTCCCCAACGACCTAAAGCTCGACCCGGAGGGAAATATTTGGGTGCTGTCCGATCGGATGCCCGTATTCATCTACAAGTCGTTGGACGAGGACGATATTAACTACCGGGTTCTGACCGGAAAGAACAAGGATCTCATTAAGGGAACTCCGTGCGAGGCTTAGAGGAGGGCGGGGAAGGCAGAGAAATTGCTCTCTTTAATTTTATTCTTTTAAGTGTGTGAAATAAATTTTTTTTGTATTTGAATATAAGAGAGAGGAGTTTTCAGTGGTGGTATCAAAACTTCAGGCAGAGAATATAAGGCAAGGAAGGCTCAAGGTGCGATAAGCTGTCTTTTTCAGATCAAAAGTTCGAAGAGGTGTCCCAAATTCGTAGAAAGATGTTGAAACTTGGTCGAGGATACGTCAGAACCCAATCGAATTTCTAACAAAATTCATCGGGGTCTTTTGACTAAAATAAAAAGGTATTCTACAGTAGTACGACAAAAAATCATCTTTTAGGCTCACAAGCGGTTTTTTTAATGCTGCGGTGGCGAGTTTTACAAGCGGAGATCCTTGTCATTAGGGGAGGCATGTCGTCAATTAAGAACCCTGAACACAACGCCAAACCTTAACATAACGTAAAGGCAAAATTAACAAATGTTGTTGACAGCCAATCTGCCAACAACTGCGTTGTTCATAAACCTCTACAATCTCTAAATGAGTTCAGGAATGCCGTAGCGAGCTTGCTGATGTCGCCGAAGAGTTAAAAAATTGGCATGGTATGGGTCCCAAAACATACTAACGCGAAACACGGAGCTGCCCTCTATACCTCGTCACGTCTGCAGGTACATAAACCACTTGGGCTAGTGAAAACAAGAATTACAAATCATTTCTTAGAAATGACTAGCCCCAGATGGTCTTAGTTAACCAGCTGTGCAATTTATAGGGAGACTTAGCCGGAGTACAACATATCGAGAACTAAAGACCTTCTAAATAGGACACGCACAGACGTTGCTATAATTACAGCAATTATTACGGGTCACTGGTCTAAATGAGATCTTACAGCTAGGCTAGGGATCACTCACAATAGGCTAGACTAAACCATATTAGACCCACTTCCTCTGTTCCTGTCCAGAACTTTACAAGGCCAACACAGCGAAATCTAGGTGAACCCTTCCTTGAATTTCTCGGCGAGGTATCTGAAATGAACATTAAAGAATTGATTTTGTTCCTTAACGCCGTACGTATCAACGTACGTATCCAACGTCTAAGATGGTTAGGCCATGTAGAGTAAGTGCACAGCACAGCTCCGTCCGGAGAATCTTGGACTCCGAACCAGTGGAGGACGCGTTTGGATCAAGGACCTCAACCAACTCGGTGTGCGCCATTTAAAGCAGCTAGATGGAGAAGATTACTGAGGTCCAAGTCCACCAACTTCTAGGTGGGTCCTTTTCTTGGTAGGTCCTTTTTCTTAGTCGTTCACTATGATAGTCTACGTCTGGAAATAAAGCTACATTCGAGCATCAAATGCGGACTGATGCTTCTTAGGAGAAAACATTCATTAAATTCTCTAGCTTCTTATTTTAAATTATGACTTTGGCCAGTTCCCAGCAGATATCTTTATTCACCCTATTGAGTTCTTTTGGTACGGACTTTTGTGTATACTCGTATTTATAATGAACCCCAACTACTACTCTATTTAGTTCCAGCAAAAAGATCTCTCTGTATAAAATTCTCTCGAACAATTTTTATGAAAAAATTTGGCCTATTTTTGGTATAAGCCAATTTAAGTTATATCACTTCTCGTCACTTAGTTTCCATGGGACATGGCTGTTAGAGCAGTTTCGAATAATTTAATAATAATATTCAACACATCCAATGTTTAAAGAATCCCATTCTCTATATTTTTATTCAGCGTTATTCTCTTTTTGCAGCCTTGATTTAGGTCTAAACAATGCAACAATGCAACAGTTGCATCCTGCTTTATAGTCTGAAGTGCTTTTAAGTGAAGAACGCAACTGTGAGGAAGAGTCTACTGCATCGAAGTTGAGCTTTAACACTTACCTATATTTCAAAATTGAAGACTATTCTCTTATTGCTTATTTTGTTGTTCTAGCTTAGAGATTTTTTTCATCCTTTTTATTTGCTTCATTTCTATCCAATTCAAGTTATTAGATTGAGGCTATTAGCTATAATTCTTTTTCTTTCCGACAAAATCGTCAGAATTCTCCAAACAATTCACTGTTTCTACGAATTTCCAATCATACTGCTCGTCCCCCTCTAGGTTTTATAAAAATTCAGCTAAAACCTCTTGCTTTCTAAAATGAAACACAATTTTTGTTCTAAATTTCTCTGCAATCACTTTCAGTAGACCTGAACTAAAAAGAAATTAAAGCGCTTGACTGCAATCCTTTAAAGATATCGTTTAAACCATAGTTGTGCTTTACATAAGCATGTAAAACGATATCGATGAAACGCTATTCCATCGCTTATTTCCCATCACGCCGTTCCGATTGCGCAGTTTCCGGTTCGACTTCTTCACCTACGTTCGGTTGCGCGCGTTGCGAGTAATGAAAGCGAAAGAAATCAAATCCACCCCAAAAAAGTTCTCAATTCCCCTCAAATCCATCAAATTCTTCTAATTTAGTGCTTCTTGTTTATATTTTTTCCTACCTTCTCTGAAAAATCCCTCGATTTTGAACAAAAAAGCGTTTTTCAAATTGCCTTCTCTCGTCTTTATTAAAACCCCCCGCCACGTGTGAATGTCTCATACCTCGCATCCATTCATCCTCTGAAAAGAATTCCTTCCAAATTCGTTTTATTTAAATTATTTTTTTCGCGAAAATCAGTTTTTCCAAATCGTCGTTTTCTGTTTTTCGTTCGTCGTTTATTTCCGTTTATTTTTCGAATTGAAATTCTCGCGAATTGCATTTCCTCCGGATTGGTGTTCTGTTTGGCTTAGCTAAGTGAACCGCTTCTTGCCGATTCGGAATCGGTTGTAAAAAATGGTGGAAAGAAAGTAAAACCGCGCGGGAGAGTTTTCCTACCGAGTTCGTTTGTGTCGGTTTGTGTACCCGGTAATGTTTGTTTTAAGTGGAAACAGAAATCAAATTGGAGAGTCTAAACGATTGTGAATTTTTGGGGTAAGTCTTTGATTTGTTTTGTATGCCAGTTAAGACCGAGAATAGATTTTTTGTAAGATGTTAGTATTTTCAATGCTTAAACAGACATGGAAACCCTTTAGGCGTTTTTAGGTTCACATTTTAGTTTCAAATTCTTTTTCTGGTGACCAAATTCGCTTAAATTTCGTTATGCTAACGTGGACAAAACCTATATGCGACACAAATATACTTGGCCCTTCATCTTGCAGGGAACCTCTTTGTTAAATTATCTTTATATGCCTTATTTATAAGAGCAGGAACACAGAATGTCTTCCTCTTACTTCTCAAATTTCGCTGTTCTTGGTTTATTGCTATTTTTGAGCTAAAATCATGGAATCTTCATCATCTGTTTAGAAAGGTTAAGGCCTTTCACATTGCTTCTATCTCTAGATAATATAATGAACACAGTCTCCTCTAATCTAAGTGTCCTATCCCTTTTTTTTTCGGGCTCACTTACAAGTCCTTTTCCAGTCAAACCCGTTGAATCATTCAAAAAATAAACCATCAATGTATTTTGCTTCATTTATTCAAATTTAATTTCCTCTCCACTTGAACTGTAACCACTTTTCTATAACCCCTATCGGTTCACGTCCACGACAAAAAGAACCTCGATAACTGTATAATAACCGCCCCGATAACATTCCACACAAGTCAGTGGAACGCATTACCCCGTCGGCCCGTACTGTGGCCGTCTTCGTCCACTGTCACTTTGACATTTACCTTCGCGATTTGTTGTGCAAAGTGTTGAATACCCACTGACAATGTTCATTTATCGTGTAAAAACTAAAAAATAAAAACCCAGAATGTCCTCCTACTCATTCGAAGGACGCTCCCGCGTCTGGATTCCGCGAAATGAGGAAGAAAACCGCGCTATTTTCTCCGCAATGCGGCAGGTAAACCAAACCATACCAAACAAATCCAATTAGCAAATCCATTGTAATGGTCTTTCCAGGACACTGGAATCACCATGCCCGAGGAGTTTAAGCCGGTGTACCTCGAGAACGAGGAGTACGAAGTGGAGAAGTGGAGTCCAAAACAACTGATCAAGCTGTTGCGTCTCTACGGTTCGCATCGTTGTCTCTGGGACCACAAAGATCCCTTCAACAAGAATCGGAAGATGCGAAAAGCGGCCATGATTGACATCACGGCTGCCATGGGCGACGATGTAACCATGGAGCAGGTGGGCCAGAAGATCAACGTTATCCGGTCAACGTATCGCTACGAGAAGCGTCGCATCAAACAGCGTATCCGGAAGGGAGTCGGCGCCCGCACAAAGCTGAAGTGGTTCGCGTTGGCGGACTCCTTTCTCCGGAACATCCCACGGTCGGATAAATTCAAGAAGACAGAAGTGAGAGGTTTCTCTGATCGTCGTGTGTGCTCTGTATTAAGTTTTCTCCCTTTTCCAGACCACAGTTGACTCCGACTCCGACCTGGAAGACACTGTTGTCTTCACCATCGACCCGGAGATTCTAATTCCTCTGGAAGAGGACAACTCAGGGAATCAGAACTGCATTTCGATCGGAGATGCGATGCCATCCCAAGCGACGAGCGATCGTGACATCATCGAAATCAACGAGCAGATGGACGAGATTCACCAGATGCTCGAGAACCACAACGAGGAGGACCAGCAGTCGCACGAGCCGTGGAAGTGGAAGTCGAAGATTTCGATAAAGTTCCTGAAGATCTACCGGGAGCATCGGTGTCTGTGGGACAGCAACAAGTCATCGTATAAGGATCGGAATAAGCGTGGGAAAGCGATCCGGGCAATCGCGCAAGGAATTGGTGGTGGGATCTCCGAGAAGCAGGTGGTGCGGAAGATCAACGCGCTGCGGTCGACGTACCGACTGGAGAGGAGGAAGATTTTGGAGGCCCACGCGAAGGGCGAACGCCTGCAGAGTCGACTGACGTGGTACCCGCTAGCAGATAGCTTCCTGCGGCCGTTTTGTCAGCTTAAGCTGAGGAATGCTGTGAGTAGAAGTTTTTTCTCGGCGTTGTGGCATTGACGGAAGGTGGTTTTTCTTCCCGGGTCAGGCTACGTTATGAGCCCAGAAAATTCTACAGAACACGTCGAAAACCCTGCGTGTAAAGCTTCTGGTATAGGTCGACCTGTTAGAGACTCCTGCCGTCTATGATTCTGTTTGTAGCTCTTGTCTTAAGATAAATGTGGCCACGAAAATGATTCCTCTTACAATCAGTTCAATGTATGGAGGTTTTGCTTCTTTGACTCCAAGTATCTTCTCAAGTGTCTCAGAAGTCTAATCTTTGATTTTTAAAGGCAAACCAGACCACAAAAATGCTTTCTTTTGTCGCAGGTTCTTCCGTGCGTTCTCTGAGAGTCTTCGAGGATCATAAGATTCTGTTTTTTGTTTCAGTTTTACGACACGTGGCAACGAAAAGGTTCCTCTCATGTATGTTTTCTTCTGCTTTCGTGTTTCTTTGCAGAACCTTCTGGCGCAATGTGAAGAAAGCTTACTTCCCAGGCCTTCTCTCATTTAACGATAAACGCCGACACAAATACTATTTCTCATTCAAAATTTGGAATATATTCTAATCCGCCCTTTTAGATTTTTCAAAAGTCTTCTGGAGCTTTATGAATCTAATTTCTCGTCGAGGCTCAAACGTGATCACGATGCTTCCTCTCAGTCGAAGATTCGCGTTTGTTCTGTTCTGCCGCTGTATTTGCCGCTGCGGATCTTCTCAGATCTTCCTCCTTGAACTCGAATTTTCGCTCCCGTCTCCCGCCAAACATGGCTTCAAATATGCTTTCTCAGAGTTTAAGATCTGAAAGTATTCTCCTTTTTTAAGTGCTCTAAGAGCCTCTTGACGGCTTTACAATTTTCTTATTGTTCTCATTTTCCAGCGTAAATGCCCACGAAAATTCCTTCTTTCAATCTAAGGTTTGAAGTGTTCTTCTGTGCCTTTCGTGGATTCTCTGAGAAGTTCCTGGCGTCTCTGGAATTTGGTTTTTGATCGAAACTCAAAACAAATGCGAACTTGAAAATGTTTTCCCTCTAAGTCGAAGGCTTGGGCGTATTCTCTTCTTCAACCGCATTTTCTAAGAGACTTCTGGTGTCTCTGGAATCAGTCTTTTATTCTCGTTTGAACGCAAAAATGGTCACAAAAAATTGTTTTCCCATTCCCCGGGCTGCATGTGTTCTTTTCGGTCTTCATACATTCTTTGAGTATTTTGGAAGTGACTTCGGGAGTCGCGGGAAATGAACATTTCTACATTTCTTCTGACAAACTGACAACTGGCTATGAAAATGTTTTCTTTTAGTCCAATTTCTAGGGATATTTTTTTCTTATTTTAGAGTATCCCTCGGGAGACCCCTAACGTCTCAAAAATCTGATTTCAAAACGTAACAAATGTTTTCTTTCAACCTCTGGCATGTTCTCTTTTGAGTTTGCGGATCATTTTAAAGCCCTCGGACATCTCTGCGATCTGTTTTAATCTGTCATCTATCTCGGGCTCTCTTCCCAATACAAATTTATGGTCGCAAAGTGAAACTGCCTAAGTAATTTTTTCACGTTTTAAAAAAAATAAAGTTTAAGCCTTTAGATCTTCTTGAGAACTCGTGTGAATATGAAGCAAAAATTCTTTCTTTCAAATTTGTTTAAGATAGTACAATCCTTTCGGATTCTATGACGTAATAATCGAAACAATCTCAATTTTGCCTTTACTCAACCTAGGCGATTATTCCTTGTGTCCACAGATATGTCCACGAAACTGCTTTCTCTGAGTCTTTTTCTGCCTTTCGATCTCCTCTAAAAGTCTCTTTATAACCTACGACACACTCAAATACTAAAATGCTTGCTTGCTTTCAGTCTATAGCCTTGGCGCCTCTGGAGTCTGATATTGGTTCTCTCTGACGCAGACATTACCACAAAAAAAACTTTCGCTCATCCCATTGTGTGGATATGTTCTCTGCGACCTATTTTACGTCCACGTCCCGTTCGATTGAAGCCTCTTATGTCGAATAGACGACTTTTGGGTGCGGTATTCTATGTCCATTCACTCCACAATCTCCCATCACTGGTTCTGAAGAAGCACAACGTACTTTGGAAGCCTTTTGATCTCCAATCACAGGTCTCAACCGATATTTTTGGTTTATTATTCTATAATAAACCTTTGTAATCGTAACAGAAAAAAAAAAATTTAACACCCCCTCAAACTTTCACAGTTTGCGTTTGGCGGGTTGTAGAGTGCATATATGTAATAATAATTTGTCTGTCCGTCCGCCGTACGCCGTACGCCGTACGCCGTACGCCGTACGCCGTACGCCGTACGCCGGCCGATTTTTTTCAGCACTAAAAGTTCCACCATTCCTAAGTTGTTGGAGCTATAAGGACAAAACTCGGCTCAAAAATAGTTCCAGTCTAGCCGCTTATTTTGATGCATTGCTACATAAAGTAGACCGCCCCAAGGGGGAGAAAGGAGGATTTTAATTTTTTTTAGGTTTCCGAAACGATTTTTAAAAACTGAGCAGTAGGATTCTTTGAAACTTGGCCTAACAATAGGGCTAGATCCCCTACAGATCCTAACATTGAACCATAACGCTCGGAGGCCCCAAAGGGGAGTTATGGGGGTTTGAACTTTTTTAGTCTCCTCAACGGTTCTTGAAAACCGAGTATCACATTTTGTTCAAATTTGGCATAAGAATAGTGTTAGGTATGTTATTGATTCCCCTAAAACCACATAACGGTCAGAGATCAGGGAGGGGAGAAAGGGGGGTTCGATCTTTTTTTTTTCGCTTTTTTCACATTCCGACTCATATTCTCCGAAATTGTTGACACTTAGCTCGAATGAAAATAAATAGCTCGAAGGTCTTGCTTATTCCAAATCCAACGCCACCTTCCGCATCAATTTGCGAATAACCGTTCACGAGATATTGGCTTATTACTGTCATCATATTCGATATTCAAGTAAAAAAATATATATGGGAACCAGATTACGTAATGATCGATTACCCAATGATGACGTTTTCATCCTCATTTTCTCTGTTGTTTCCATTCGTAAGCTGTGACGTCAGTGGGGGTGTGGTACCAAAAAGAGAACAACGCAGAGAGGGAGATTGAAAGAGAGTTCTTTGTCTCTCTTGCTCGCATAAGTAAAATGAAGAAATAAGTGTGAGGAGTCTATGTGTGTGTTTCATATGAAAATGTATGAGCAATGGTTTGAGTGAAGGAATATGAACCAAAACAGACCTTGGAACTCGATAAGAACAATTTTGAAGGGCGTAGTTAAGAAATGATATTCACACAGTTTTGTTGTTGTCCTTTGCTACAGAAGCAAAGTTGCTTATGGCTGCGCATTTGTGTGCTTAAACAAATTTTTGATAATTCCAATTGTAATGTCTGTTGTAGGGTAAAAAAGAGAACACAAGGAAAGGATAGGAGAACATAGGATAGGTCATGAGCGGAGGGATATCAAATTACAAAGTCGATACGAAAAAATTTGGTTTATTATTTTATGACCGTTGTCTAACAAAAGGCGAAACGAAGTGAAGAAGTAATATTTACATCAGTTTTATCGTTGTCTTTTGTAGAAGAAGTAATGAAATTTAGATGCAAGGTCTATTTCGCCAACCTAAAAATAAATTGTTATATTTTTTTTTTTTTTGAAGAATACTGAAAGATCAAAGAGAAAGATAGTTAGTTTGGTTTTTAGCTAGTTAGTAGCTTCTGCAGCAAAAGGCAATAACAAAACTGCTGCGAGTATCATTTCTTTTTTAGGGTTTCGTTCCAAAGAAATAAAGAAACCCTTATAGAATCACTTCGGTGTACTGTTTGCCGGTCGCCTTTACACATTTGCTAATAGCTTCTGAATCCTCTGTAGTTAAGGGATGAAACTTGGAATGAATGTGACCTTCGGCAACTCAAAAATAGTCGAAGATTAAAGAAAAAGTTAGTTCTGAAACTAACGTTTGACAAAAAAATTATTAACTTTTACGGTCAACATGGGTGTCACTGGAAAGGGAGCGGGGCGTAGATTACAAAAATGTCTGTCCGTCTGTCATTAACCCCTATTTTAGGTACCTGGTGAACCTCCTGGAATTAAGAAATGAAATTTCCACAGATGATGTGTTTCACTTGCCCAAAAAAAGTTCCGAAAAAAAATTTTAAGAAAGTTACTTATTAGCGAAAAAGTTAGTACTAATACTAAAATCAAAAACCGGATTTATTTTCTTGGATATTTGATATGGGTATCGTTCGAAAGAGAATGCCAGCCATGAAAAGTTGTTAGTAAATGATTATAAGCCAACAAACTTCAAAAAACGACTTATATGCCGTGCCTCATACCTTATTCTGTAAAGTAATGGGCCAACAAATCTGTGCGTCTTATCTGATAAAACTAAAAAACTAAAAACTAATTGTTTTTTAATTTTATTACCGGAATTCATAAAGTTCGGTACCATTTGATAGGTTTTGTAAAAGAAAATTTAGTTCTTGTTTTGAACTTTTTGTTTTGAGGTTCAGTTTTCAAAATATTAAGCCAAAAAAAAGATTGACCATTCTGGCTCAAATAGTGGCATACGAATTGTAAAGATCCGAAAATGCCATTTTGTAGATCTCGAAAAAAGAATAAAAAAAATAAAAAAAAAGCATTTTTATTTTTATAGAATTTTTCGAGATATCAACCATTTAGTGTTTTGCTAAAAAAGATATCAATTAACTGTCATGTATTCGCAAACAAATTTCTCAATAAAAAGTGATTGCTGGACGTGGTTTGATGCGGTCCCCCATCGAAATGGTCGACATACACGACGCTTTTTAATTCAATTTTCTTCGATTGTCTGCTCTGCCTTCCGTCACTCAAAATTGTTCGCATTGAGTTCCAAGATCCCTTTTGTTTCTTCCTTCGCTCAAACCAAACTGCTCTCTTACATTTTCACATGAAACACACACATAAACTTCTCACACTTCTTTCTTTAATTTACTTATGCGAGCAAGAGAGACAAAGAACTCTCTTTCTCTCTCCCTCTAGGAGTCCTTCCGCGTTGTTCTCATTTCTGTACCACACAGCTGACATCTCAGCAGACGAAGGGAAAAAGTTGAGAATTGAGAAAATGGGGATGACAACGTCATCATTCGTGGCCAGGCCTCCTGTATTTTTGTTAAATTGAATATCGAATATGATCACATTAAACGCAAATATCTCGTGAACGGTTGATCGCAAATTGATGCGGAAGGTGGCGTTGGATGTGGAAAAAGCAAGACTTTCGAGTTACATATAACAATTTCAAAAAATAGAAGGCGAAATGTGAATAAAGGGGAAAAAAAGTTCGAACCCCCCTTTCTCCCCTCCCTGGTCCCTGACCGTTATGCCGTTTTAGGGGGATCAATTACATGCCAAGCACTATTCTGATACCAAATTTGAGCAAAATCGGTGGCACGGTTTTCAAGAACGGTTGAGGAAACTAAAAAAATTCAAACCCCCATAACTCCCCCTTGGGTCCCCTGAGCGTCATGGTTCAGCTTTAGGATCTGTGGGGGATCTGGCCCTATTGTTAGGCCAAGTTACAATAAATTCTGTTGCACGGTTTTCAAAAATCGCTCCGGAAACCTTAAAAAAACTAAAATAGTAAAAAGCGAATATCTCGTGAACGGTTGATTGCAAATTGATGCGGAAGGTGGCGTTGAATTTGGAATAAGCAAGACCTTCGAGCTATTTATTTTGATTCGAGCTGAGCTCCAACAATTTCGAAAAATGTAAGACGGAATGTGAAAAAGCGGAAAAAAATTTCGAACCCCCCTTTCTCCCCTCCCTGGGCCCTGACCACTGTGCCGTTTTGGGAGAATCAATAACATGTCTAACACTATCCCTATGCCAAATTTGAGCATAATATGTTCAACGGTTTTCAAGAACGCTTGAGGAGACTAAAAAGGTTCAAACACCCATAACTCCCCTTTGGGTACTCCGAGCGTTGTGGTTCAACTGTAGGATCTGTGGGGGATCTAGCCCTATGGTTAGGCCAAGTTTCAAAAAATTCTACGACATAGTTTTTAAAAATCGTTCCGGAAACTTTAGAGAAATGTAAGCCCCCCGTTCTCCCCTTTGGAGCGGCCTACATTGTACATCAATACATCAAAATAAGCGGCACGACTAGAACTTTTTTTGAACCAAATTTCGTCCTTGTAGCTCCAACGACTTACAATTGGTGGAGCTTTCAGTGCGTAAAAAAAAAAACAGAAACTAAATACGATCTGTAGATATATTCTCAATAAAAAGTGATTGCTGGACGTGATTTGATGCGGTCCCCCATCGAAATGGTCGACATACACGACGCTTTTTAATTCAATTTTCTTCGATTGTCTGCGCTGCCTTCCGTCACTCAAAATTGTTCGCATTGAGTTCCAAGATCCCTTTTGTTTCTTCCTTCGCTCAAACCAAACTGCTCTCTTACATTTTCACATGAAACACACACATAAACTTCTCACACTTCTTTCTTTAATTTACTTATGCGAGCAAGAGAGACAAAGAACTCTCTTTCTCTCTCCCTCTAGGAGTCCTTCCGCGTTGTTCTCATTTCTGTACCACACAGCTGACATCTCAGCAGACGAAGGGAAAAAGTTGAGAATTGAGAAAATGGGGATGACAACGTCATCATTCGTGGCCAGGCCTCCTGTATTTTTGTTAAATTGAATATCGAATATGATCACATTAAACGCAAATATCTCGTGAACGGTTGATCGCAAATTGATGCGGAAGGTGGCGTTGGATGTGGAAAAAGCAAGACTTTCGAGTTACATATAACAATTTCAAAAAATAGAAGGCGAAATGTGAATAAAGGGGAAAAAAAGTTCGAACCCCCCTTTCTCCCCTCCCTGGTCCCTGACCGTTATGCCGTTTTAGGGGGATCAATTACATGCCAAGCACTATTCTGATACCAAATTTGAGCAAAATCGGTGGCACGGTTTTCAAGAACGGTTGAGGAAACTAAAAAAATTCAAACCCCCATAACTCCCCCTTGGGTCCCCTGAGCGTCATGGTTCAGCTTTAGGATCTGTGGGGGATCTGGCCCTATTGTTAGGCCAAGTTACAATAAATTCTGTTGCACGGTTTTCAAAAATCGCTCCGGAAACCTTAAAAAAACTAAAATAGTAAAAAGCGAATATCTCGTGAACGGTTGATTGCAAATTGATGCGGAAGGTGGCGTTGAATTTGGAATAAGCAAGACCTTCGAGCTATTTATTTTGATTCGAGCTGAGCTCCAACAATTTCGAAAAATGTAAGACGGAATGTGAAAAAGCGGAAAAAAATTTCGAACCCCCCTTTCTCCCCTCCCTGGGCCCTGACCACTGTGCCGTTTTGGGAGAATCAATAACATGTCTAACACTATCCCTATGCCAAATTTGAGCATAATATGTTCAACGGTTTTCAAGAACGCTTGAGGAGACTAAAAAGGTTCAAACACCCATAACTCCCCTTTGGGTACTCCGAGCGTTGTGGTTCAACTGTAGGATCTGTGGGGGATTTAGCCCTATGGTTAGGCCAAGTTTCAAAAAATTCTACGACATAGTTTTTAAAAATCGTTCCGGAAACTTTAGAGAAATGTAAGCCCCCCGTTCTCCCCTTTGGAGCGGCCTACATTGTACATCAATACATCAAAATAAGCGGCACGACTAGAACTTTTTTTGAACCAAATTTCGTCCTTGTAGCTCCAACGACTTACAATTGGTGGAGCTTTCAGTGCGTAAAAAAAAAAACAGAAACTAAATACGATCTGTAGATATATTCTCAATAAAAAGTGATTGCTGGACGTGATTTGATGCGGTCCCCCATCGAAATGGTCGACATACACGACGCTTTTTAATTCAATTTTCTTCGATTGTCTGCGCTGCCTTCCGTCACTCAAAATTGTTCGCATTGAGTTCCAAGATCCCTTTTGTTTCTTCCTTCGCTCAAACCAAACTGCTCTCTTACATTTTCACATGAAACACACACATAAACTTCTCACACTTCTTTCTTTAATTTACTTATGCGAGCAAGAGAGACAAAGAACTCTCTTTCTCTCTCCCTCTAGGAGTCCTTCCGCGTTGTTCTCATTTCTGTACCACACAGCTGACATCTCAGCAGACGAAGGGAAAAAGTTGAGAATTGAGAAAATGGGGATGACAACGTCATCATTCGTGGCCAGGCCTCCTGTATTTTTGTTAAATTGAATATCGAATATGATCACATTAAACGCAAATATCTCGTGAACGGTTGATCGCAAATTGATGCGGAAGGTGGCGTTGGATGTGGAAAAAGCAAGACTTTCGAGTTACATATAACAATTTCAAAAAATAGAAGGCGAAATGTGAATAAAGGGGAAAAAAAGTTCGAACCCCCCTTTCTCCCCTCCCTGGTCCCTGACCGTTATGCCGTTTTAGGGGGATCAATTACATGCCAAGCACTATTCTGATACCAAATTTGAGCAAAATCGGTGGCACGGTTTTCAAGAACGGTTGAGGAAACTAAAAAAATTCAAACCCCCATAACTCCCCCTTGGGTCCCCTGAGCGTCATGGTTCAGCTTTAGGATCTGTGGGGGATCTGGCCCTATTGTTAGGCCAAGTTACAATAAATTCTGTTGCACGGTTTTCAAAAATCGCTCCGGAAACCTTAAAAAAACTAAAATAGTAAAAAGCGAATATCTCGTGAACGGTTGATTGCAAATTGATGCGGAAGGTGGCGTTGAATTTGGAATAAGCAAGACCTTCGAGCTATTTATTTTGATTCGAGCTGAGCTCCAACAATTTCGAAAAATGTAAGACGGAATGTGAAAAAGCGGAAAAAAATTTCGAACCCCCCTTTCTCCCCTCCCTGGGCCCTGACCACTGTGCCGTTTTGGGAGAATCAATAACATGTCTAACACTATCCCTATGCCAAATTTGAGCATAATATGTTCAACGGTTTTCAAGAACGCTTGAGGAGACTAAAAAGGTTCAAACACCCATAACTCCCCTTTGGGTACTCCGAGCGTTGTGGTTCAACTGTAGGATCTGTGGGGGATTTAGCCCTATGGTTAGGCCAAGTTTCAAAAAATTCTACGACATAGTTTTTAAAAATCGTTCCGGAAACTTTAGAGAAATGTAAGCCCCCCGTTCTCCCCTTTGGAGCGGCCTACATTGTACATCAATACATCAAAATAAGCGGCACGACTAGAACTTTTTTTGAACCAAATTTCGTCCTTGTAGCTCCAACGACTTACAATTGGTGGAGCTTTCAGTGCGTAAAAAAAAAAACAAAAACTAAATACGATCTGTAGACATATTCTCAATAAAAAGTGATTGCTGAACGTGATTTGATGCGGTCCCCCATCGCGATGGTCGACTTACATCGACGCTTTTTAATAAAATTTAACTTAAAAACAAATCTGCTTCCTTTCAAATAATACGTATATCGACCATCACAGTTAAAAGTTTTTTCGGGCGTTAGTATCAGTATTATGAGAGAGGTACCATATAGACGCCCCCACAAGCTTTATAAGTTTTACTTACAAAATCCAGCTTTTAACCATTTTTTAGATTTATTTGTTGCTTCTTAGAAATCATTCATTGAAAAGTTGAATAATAAACCCAAGTGTAAAATTTGCAGTGTTTTTTATATAAATCTTTTTATTTTTCCCTTCTCCGTGATCTGAGAAGCAATCAATTGCAGCTCCAAAGGCGTTTTTCTCAAGAGTAGTAGTGTAGTGTAATGAAGAGGTGGCCGTTACACTGTAGACCAGTGTTGATTCATAGCTTAAAGACCTACAGGGTTCGTGTTATTGTACCATGCTGTTACCCCAGGTTTAAAGAGAAGGATAAGGATACAATTGCGTAATTTACCAATTGGGTTGATTTAAGGCTAGCTGCACCTTCTTCTTGCTAGTTGCTCAAGAGATACAGATACATTTCACACGTGGTCAACAGGCTGGACGTGGTGCCGGACAAGGTGACTGCCTTCTTCTGCTTTATAAATGACGGAATTCATTTTCCATATTCATTCCTTTACACGTCTTTCTGATACCTTTGCCGTCGTCGCACACCGGGGCCAGTTGTATGGAAAGCATGTTCAAAATGCAAAACTGGACATTTCATCCAATGCCACAGCGTCTGGTTTCCTTGAAACTACCAACAGAAAGCAACTCCATCTTTCTCTCTCTTTTTCCACAGCAGGATCCCAACCTCCTGGACTCCGAACCTCCACCGCGTAGCTTCTCTGACGACAACCAGGACCAGGATCAAAATCCGACCCACGCCAACGACGACACGATGTCGGACAACGACAACCGCATGGATAGCTACTCAGACTCCGACGACGAGCCAATCGCTCATCTCAAAAATGAACCAATTACTTTAATCAAAACCGAATCCGGCAGCGAGGACGAAAAGAACTCGTCGTCAGCTGTGAAGATCCCGAAGATCCACATCAAGCCGATCAAGCGTCCATGGACACGCTCGGAGTCGCTGCAGTTCGTCGAGCTACTGGGCATCCATGGCTGTCTGTGGGACAAGCAGCACCCGAATTATCGCAAGTCATCGGAGAGGACACTGGCTGTGGAGGACATCGCCCACAAGATGGACATGGCAGAGCAGAGGATTCGGTTGAAGCTGAGAATTCTCTTGAAGACCTATGCCGAGGAGAAGCAGAAGATTGAGATGGCTCGGGAAAAGGGAGTCGAATACACGACGGATTTGGCGTGGTACCAGTTAGCTGATGAGTTCCTGGGAAGGAAGGAAGATCCGGCGCCTCCTATCGTACCAATGAGCTTCGTGGATCCGGATTTGATGTCACCAGCGCCGTCGTTGTTCAACGACAGGAGCGACGAAAAGAAGATAAAGCAGGAAGCACCTGAGTCTCCGGCCGATTTCTCCACAGATCACTTCGCTGATGCCGTCGACTCCCCCGCTGCTGTTCCAGAACCGCTGAAATCGCCAGCTCCGCCACCATCGTCTGCTCCAATTCCCACAGAAGAACAAGACAAACCAAACGAATCCACACCGTCAACTG
Source organism: Syritta pipiens (assembly GCA_905187475.1). Classification (NCBI taxonomy): domain Eukaryota; kingdom Metazoa; phylum Arthropoda; class Insecta; order Diptera; family Syrphidae; genus Syritta; species Syritta pipiens. Next base: position 11,618,016 of record LR994573.1, read on the forward strand.
AGGCTGACAAGAAACCAGAAGGTGTCGTCAGCGGAAACCCCCTGATGCAGTCGATCAAAACAGAAGAACCCCCCGAGGAGGACTTTCCCAAACCCGAGTCCGATGAACCACCCACAAAGCTTGTCTGGAACGGCCTGGAGGACGATCTGCTCGAAGGCAAATGGAGTCTGAAGCACTCAGTGAAGTTCCTTCGCCTCTACGGCGCTCATCGCTGCCTCTGGGATCTGAACGACCCCGACTACCGAAGCCGAGACCTCCGCAACGCCGCGATGAAGGACATCGCTGCAGCCATGGGACACGGCCTCGACTGGGAATATGTATCGAAGAAGATTAAGATCTTCCGCATCACATACATGCAGCATCGGAAAAGGTTGCTGGAGGCTCTCAAGACCGGACAGGAGCCGGATATTCAGCTGCGGTGGTTTCCACTGGCGGACAGCTTCCTACGCCCGCACATCGGGCTGCGGTCAATCAAGCCTGATGAGCCAGAGATGCCGCAGTTTGATTTTCAGTACGTTTACGCGAATTTGAATCTTATCGATCCGGCGCTGTTGAATGACTTTGAGGGGAAGGGAACGCAGAATTCGATTCAATTGGGTGGGGGAAGTGGAGGTGGAGCTGGTAAGGGAATTAACACTGCAGTGGAGACGAGCACTGAGGATGAGGACGACGATGATTTTGATGATGGATTCTTTAAAAGGGAGACTGGGGAATAGTTGGGGTCGTGGTGTGAATGTGAAGGATGTATGGGAATAAAGGAATTTTGGAACGATACAAATATGTTTTATTTTGTTTTTAGAAGAAGGTGATGAACGAGAAGTCAGAAAAAGAAGGAGCCTCCTGTGCATACGATCCCATTCGAGTTTTTTTAGACTTTGTTTTTTTTTTTGATCTAAATTTTTAGAAGAAAGGCCTAAAAAGTCATTCAAGCCGATGAATCCTTAATTTGTCGCAATGAGCCAACATACATGTACTAAAAGCAAAAAAGACCCCTAAACAATCTTCAAGTGCTCTACTCCTTGATTGCGCAACGAACAGGTTCTCCTTTTCCAGACGATTTGTTGTATGCAGAAGAGAAGGGACGATCAAAGAGTTATTTCTTCAAAGTGAGATGAAGGACCCACAAAACTATTCAGGATCTGCTCTGGGGATAACTTCTTCGTGGCAAAATAATGAAGATGAATAGATGAATATTATGTCTGCTCGAAAGTATTTTTTGGTTTTAAGTGAGTGTGTGTCTATGCTGATTGTGACGAATTTGAGGCTTTAAATCTCTGTGCTTACAAGACTACTAGGTGTATGCCCTCACAGCAATTGGTTTATCGTTTGTTATGGAAGGGTTATCGTCTCTTTTTATTCAAAACGAATACTTAAAACTGTATAGAAGGCTAAATGTGTTAAAATCGTTCTTTGGTACAGGTTTACAAATGTTTCAAAACCTCAGCCACGATTCATATCTTTGATTTGAAGTCCTAGTCTAATTTTTGGGGCCAATGTCCAACGCTTCTTAGCAGTCATAAGTAAATCATTCAAAATGCAGAGCATTCTCCCTTGCAATGCATTTCCGTGTCTTCTGATTCGTTCTTGCTCCTCTGATTTTTGATATTTATTTATTCTCCTCAGTCTATTTTTTTCGAAACTTAAAATTTTACGGAGCTATCGCGCTATCTGGCTCATAAAAATCGTTGAAGTGTGTAAAAATATCGACGAACATATGCCAAATTATGCAGTGCACAGCACAGTGCAGGCGCGAAAAAGCTACTTCTAGTCCTCAAAGAGCAGTTTCGTCAGCCAATGTATGTGCATACATATCTGCTTTTGGGTTCTCAATTGTCTCTATTCGTGTATCACCAGCAGTATCAACTGCCGATGAAGCATCATCTTTGTCGTTATAGCACTAATCGTATCCATGGTGATGGCAGCATTACTTTTGTTACATCGTACATTTGTGGGTAGTCGTCTCGCAGCCCCTTATCGGTTTTAATTACATCGACATTAAGTTTTAGACATTCGTTAGAACTACTCAGGACTCAAAAGTGATGACATGGGTTTGTCTGCGATGTTTTCTCTTAAAAACATGTGTAACTCTTCTACCAATCATCCCCTTTTTTTCTGGTTCTGGGGAGAACCTATGCCTCAGCCCCTTTCGTATCGCACCTTTCGTATCGCACTCCAACTCTCTGCGGTTTCCTCCTACCTATTCGGCGAAGGGCCTCTGTTGCGCTGCTCCGCGGCTGCGAGTCGAAAATCAAAGTCTTTCAGTAAATGTTCCAGTGGTCTTGCTCCAATTTCTTATTTTCCTTTAACTTAACGAACCTATTTTTTAAGACTTTAGTAGGATGAGAATGGGAGCTTAAATTAAAGATTGAAGCTTCTTAAGTGACTTGAGATTTCTAGACTTTGTCCAGAATAAAGACAACTTCTATTTACTATTTCGTCGACCTTAAAAATATTGGTTATCCCATATATATTGAAAAGTGCAGACATTTTCCTGATTTTTTTTATATGCTCTTCAGAATTTTTTCAAGCTTAGTCGTACATAATATTGACCTCTTACCATCCTCTTCATTAATGGCCTCCATATTTTCACTGTAAACATCGAAATGTGACTGTATACTCTCACCTGTTTCGCAAAATTTGCTACCAATTCCACATTAATTGTTTTAATTAGTATTTTCTAAAGATCTTTCTTTTATATCTGTAAATCCTGTCCCAGCATATCGGCGGGACATCAATACAGCAAGTGTTTTCTCTTTTGTCAATTCGAAATTTTTTGATACCAAAACGCCGTACTTTGGTGTATGCGAACATATTGAAATTTAGATGTTACTAAATGTTACTTAACCAGCAACTACTCACACTTTTAGCCGATTTCAAAAGATAGATTTGTTCTGCTTGTATTTCACATTTTGTCGTTTGTCTTCATCGACAGTTTGTCCGTAGCTTTCCAAAGCTTGAAGTGTTTCTTATAGGTCTGAACCAAAAATGTGACATATTTTAAGCCTGACTTGTTTACAGCAGTCTTTGGGACAAAAATACAGACTGAAAAGCCAGATTAAGTGGCATAATTTCTTTGGTTAATTTTTAGCGTCCACGGGATCCGATTTCCGTCGTTGTAGAAACCCCACAATAGCATCCAGTGCGCCACTTTATATTGTAGATCCCACAGCCGTTTGTATGCGGAAGTCTCCTGCCGGTCAGTGGTCGACCCTCTTTGTCCTTACTCCTTCTGTTTGCTATATTGTGAATGAATAATATATATTTAAATGCCAAAAAAAAGAACCGATTATTTCTTAAACAATCTTATTTATTTAGCTATAAAATGTTTGCCTATGACACTCACGTCTGCCTTCGTTTTGCGCTGAGTTGTTCTGTCTCCCGGTGGCTTCTTCCTGGTCCCGACCATCTTCTTGCCGTCGTGGTCGCGTGATATGTGGAGTTGTCAGTCTGGCGATGCAACAATCCTTAACCCCCCCAAACTTATCTAACGAGGACGACTCTAAGGAACGTTTAGAAACTCGTTTTAAACGTTCAGAAAGAGCACAAATGTGACGCAAGACGCGCTTCTCTGAGCCGGAGAAGGAGTAACTTTAGCTCGTATATAATATATACAATTGTAATTAATGTTGGAAATCCGTATAGTTTTCAGCCATGATTTTATCCAAAGTCTAGACAGTCTTGGATATCCTTTAAGTAGTTCATTATATTCCCTTTATAGAAAGTTATGTAATTTCTCTTCTGATCACCTTCACCCAAAATCGATTGTAAAACCGCCCAATTAGTCCCAATAAATCGCTAGTTAATCACCTGCACGCGTTCCAGTTTCCCATGCTTAATTCGTTTGACGGTTCCCATCGTACTTGCAAAACTGCATCCACAACAAACTGCATCCACAAATATGGCCATCTAAGCTTTAATTACAAACCCACTTTGGAGCCGGTTACAATCGCTCCGCTGCATTCCGTTGCAGTGAATGCGGTCACTTGAACTTGGACTTGGGGAGCATCCAAAACCGGACGGACAGCCGCCATCCACCGGAGACAAGTTGAGTGGTTTTACGCGCGCGCATTCTTCCGCATGCGAAACCGAATATGTGTGTCGTTTGCAATCACTTGTGACCAAAGTCAAAGTCGATAGACTATGTGTAGTTTCTCTAATCGACTGTGGAGCAATAGAACAGATCTGATTACTGATTTTCGTGGTTGATTTGAGGTGAACCTTGTGTGGGATCGGATCGGCGCCATTGGTTTTTTCTTTCCACTTTCAAAGTAAGTCTGCGGTGCGAGAGATCAGTTAACAACCACCGAAGCAGGAAATCGCATGCACGCCAAACGCAGCAGAACGATCAATCAATGTTCTCGCATCAGCGTCAGCGTCAGCCTCGACTAACTGAAGCAAATAATTAATTCAAACTCACCTCCTTCTCTGCGAAGTTGAGTTCTTTTTGAGGCTCCTCTCTCGACGAAGAACTCGTTCTTGCTGCATGCATAATTCTTCTTCGTCCCGCCACAGACAACAGACAACAGACAGAAGGCTCTTGGAGCGTGTCAAATGCTCAATGGAATCAAAAAGACCTAGTCCGTTGCTGTCTACTCACCTCCACACAGAAGCGCGTGTACTTTTTGCTCCTCAGAATGAGCCTCCATACTCCTCGGATCTACTATCGAGAGCTGAGTGTGTTTTCCTGTTACTCTGAGATATGACAAATGGCGTGCAACAGTTAACAGAGAGAAGAAAAAAAGGTGAAAAACGGGTGGAGGGAGGATGCACCTAGTGTATCTGGCTGGCCAGGTGAAGAAAAAAGAGCAACGGAGAACAACGTCGTAAGAGGTGTTTCAACTTTCCAGTCAGACGCGCAGCCGTCGTGGAAGTTGTGGTTGTTTTGTTTTGTTTCTTTTTTTCTCTGACTCGGCTTAAAGTAGAGATAGATACACGAACATCGAGCTACAAATACTTCCAAACCGAAGTTCTCTTGGCCTGTGGTTAGTGTGAAAAGTTAGTTTTTCGTTGTGAGCTGGTGTCTGTGTAGTAAGACGATGGAGAGTGCTGCCATTTGGTGAAGCAGCTTTGGATTTAATTTATTATAATATAAGTCCAAAACGAAGTTTCTTCATCAAATGGTTATTTTTTGTGGCTGTTGGAAATAATTTCTAGGTTTGAGAATGGAGGAGGAATGCACGGGTGACCTTAAATGCTGAAGAAGATTATAACCCGGTGCTACTCAAAAACACAACTGCAGTTTCGATATTCTTTCGACAGACCTATAGAACGTTGCCGCAGCTTGATAGGTCTCACCATCAATCATTTTCGATGGCTGTACTAATCTCTAAGGGCTTTGAATACCATTTATTTGGCTAAGAAAAATAAACTTTTCATTTGAAAATATTTTTTTTATTTTGATTTTTCAAAAAACAAAGCAAAGAATTACTAATATTATTTCACTACGCGACGTGTAATGCAGAATAAATGAATCGAAATTGAGTCCTAGCATGAGCTTAATTGTATTCACTCACCACCCGACTGGGCCTCCCGGCCAATGACTTCGCTGCAGAGACGAAGAAGAGGAAGAAACATCGCTCCACCTTTTAGGGATCTGTAGCGCTCTGACAAACAACAGAAGGAGGCATCTTGGCCATCACTCGATAGTCTCGGCGAACAGGTTAACACCAGCATGTCCCGTATACGCGGCTATATCAATAGCTCGAACTGGTTTCTGGAGTAGGGAGATGTTTGCATCCGCTCCATGTGGTATCACAATGGGCCACGTCTGGCCTAAGTGCTCAGCTGCCCTGCGCAGCCCACCACACAACCTAATCTAACCTACCCCGTGCTGTGGCTTGAATCGGTAGCCTTAAGGGTAGCCTCAAATCCTTCAGTTCGCGCAAATTATAAAAATAAGGGTTTCGTTTTTTCTTTGGAACACTAAAAAACATAATTTTTGAACTAAACTTTGTGTTTTACCTTTTCAATAGCTGTGCGGAAATTATGAGGCAGTTGGTAGGGTCTTCTGTTGCTTTGCGTTTCATTGAGTTCCTATAAGCATATGAAACAAACTTTTTGAGCTTAAGCCCTTTGACGACTTGAAGAAACTGTTACACATGGCTTGGAAAAAAGAAAATTTGACAGCTTTTTAGTTATCAGTTGTAAATCATAAAGAAATCGACAACGGTTTTTTCTTAGCGAAGGTTTCAAAAAATGCTTTCAAAGCATCTGGAGCACTGTTCAACACTGCAAAATAATCAAAAGAGGAATAATTCTCTTCAAAACTCGGGACAAGGTTGGCATTTTGGTTCTGTTAAAAGACATCGATCTGCGGTTTGAGATGCTGATGATGGCGAAGGTGTATATCTCTTTCCTAGGATCTCTAATAATACGCTCCTATGGATCGGTCATATGACTATGGAAATAACAACGAGGGAGGTAGAACTGACACAATTCAGCCGAATTCTTGAGAAATGAGATTTTTTTCTAAGTTCTCTTTGGTTTTTAATGAAATAAATTAAACGGGTACATTTTTTCCCCTTTAATTAACGTTCTGCGTAGGTCGTTTGTAGAATTAAAATTTAATGACTGACATCCTTCAGATTTGATAAGGGGAACCCACACTTCTTTGCAAAAGTGACTAATTAGCTGCTTTGTTCTGTGGCCAAACAGCTTGCTTCGGCGATTTCTGGATGGTGTTGCGCTCAATAGTTTTCCAAGTTCGATTTAACAGTCAGTCCTTCGACAATAACAACACATTAAGCTCAAACTTTCACAATGAGAAGATTTATTGTTAGACGTTATATCTCCTGTCTTTAGTTGGCCCTCAATTTCGAGTAGCCGTTGAATAAATGTAACTCATTTCTATATGCTCTCTATCAAATTATGTCTTAACCCTTATTGTGATACTGACAAAAAAATTTGAAGAGAATGCCATATGTCCTTCACACAATCAAATCTTTCCATTAAAAACAAAAACAAACCATATCAAAAAAATTATTACAGCACAATTCGAGTTAACATCAATTTTAAAATTGCAAAGAAATTATAACCAAATAAATCTGCTAACTTCCATCACTCGCAGAAATCTATAAGCTGCCGAAATCAGGTCTGCAAGCCGGATGCATGACAACGGGCCAGCCTATGAACTAAGTTGCTATTTTCTTCATCTTAACTAGAAAGAACATATTTAACAAAATTGCGGGTTGAATTGTGGATTGAATTGTATGTCACGATTAAAAGCAAAATTTGAATTTAGTTCGCAGAGAAAGGGTTCTCCTTCTTTTCTTTAAAGAAAGAAGCTTCCTTTGTGACTTGTCGAATTTGAGTCAGCTTTTTTGTCTGTAACAATTTTCTAACCCCATTAAATGTCTTAAGTCCTTTTACTCCGCGACAAAGTGAGCTATTTGAATCCAACTTTGTTTCGATTTGCTGTGGAGGCTTGCTGAGTGACTGAGACGGTTACGTCTTCCTTCTTCTGGCGAATTGAGAGAAATTTCGACCAAAACCAATGTTTTAGTGGTAACAATTCAAAGAGAGCTTACGACAGGTTATTTTTTTTTTTTTTCGTGTCTAAATGCTGGCAATTTTTGTTGTATTACTCTTCGGTTTCATTGGTAGTCTTGAAAAGTTGAAAATCTTACGAAAAGTGGAACATTTTGCATCAAAATTTGTGTTTTCATTGCAGAAGGTCTGAGACAGCTTCTTCTTCCTTCTTTTGTACACCTGTGCTTTCTTTTTAACATGGCTCATAATGAGTCCTTAATCTTCAGTGGCAAAGTGGTTGAAGTTCACTTGAAAAAGTAGGAAATTTTAACTAAACTTTTTGTGTTTTGCTTTAGACTTATTTGACACCGGTTTTCTGGTTTCTTTTTTTTTTAAAGGGTCTTAGAGGTTTTATTTAATGTGAATGTTTCTTAAGTCCATTGTAAGCCTCTAAGTCTCTCAAAAACTTTTTCTTTGTACATTTAGACGAGACATATAATCAGAATATTACCACTGCAATAACAATTAACCTTAATTCACAAAATAAATTGGTTCTTTTACCTTTCCAGCTACCTCATGAACCTCATCAAGCCTACCTCTCTCATTTCAGTCGACTTGTCTCACGATAATAACATGCCTTTTCAAGGCCAACACTCTATAACATCCAGTAGTCCCAAGTTTCATCATTCTCCACCAATAGGTAACTCTTTTCCGAATCATCTCAACTCCCATTTCCACTCTCAAGCTCGATAGAATTTGGCACAAGCTGCGTACTCGGCTTCAACTCCATTTTCTTTTACCACAAATAAGTGGCAACACTCTTCGTCTACTCCGCTCAAAAAACCAGATACATTTTTACTGACTTTTTTATTTCTCTGCCTCTTCTCACACCAACGCCGACTGACTGCCTGGCAATGTATCTTTTTTCGTTCCCCATGCGGCTGTGTGCAGCCTTTTTTTGTTTTTCTTTTTTGCTCGTGTATCTCGAAGCTAGGGTTAGCCACTCGGCGATCGTTACACAGGTAAACAGTTCGAATTGAGCGGTTTTCACATGCGCACCTTGAACTACGGCAAGTGAGCCACGCGTCTCCGATGTGTCTTTGAAAAGAAATTCAATTTAATTTTCTTCTTTTGCATCTTTCTTGCCTTTTAGTATAAGTTTCAAATTTGTAAATTCTGACGTCTATACGCGGTCTCTCAAAGTGCTAATTGTGTTTACCTGTTAATTGTGAAAAGAAAGAAAGAAAAAAAAGTGTGAACGGGCTTAGGCCCTCATCTCAACTCGTCTCATTGATGAGAGTGCTTGTAAAGTGTTAGAAAAAAAAAGTCATTCGGTGCACTGTTGGAATTTTTGCAGTCATCGTCTTACACAGAATGGATACCAGCTTCGTCTTCGTCTTTGGATTAAAGTAATCACTTCGTGAATTCCTCAGCTTCTGACTGATTGAAGGTGAGTGTGAGGACTGCAGTTGCACAGTCGTGAGAAGATTCGCTTCACTTTGGTTGGTGTTTTGCTTTATTACTCATCGGTTTCACGCTTGATTTAATGTACCGTCTGCTACCTGGTTTCGCGGAGTCTGAACCTGAGCCGGAGCTCGAGTTGCGGGTATCTTTTACAGCAGCAGTGCTTTTGCGGATTGCGTGCATTGTTTGAATGAATGCTGGCTCGGCTATTTCCTTTCGTCGGCGCTACTCTCCGAGTTATTGTTGCGGTTGAACAGCTCTAAATGCACAGTCAGCGTAGAAGCGTTGTTGGCGTTGTCGAGATGTTGGCAAGAGCGTTTTTTCTCGTGTCTTGTTAGGCAGCAACAGAGGTTTTTCGGAATGTTTTTTTTTAGTTGTCGCGTGTTTGGTGTGAAAAGAGAGGGAGCAGGGCGGCTTTTGGTTGGAGGAAAGTGGGAATTAAGTCGAGCCTGTGGGGGTTTCTTTTTAAGAATGAGATGTTTGAAGACCGTGACATCCGACTTGACTTCAACTGGATCAGTGGACCTTGGATGTGTGCAATTTCGTGTCTTCAAATCGTTTGATTTTAATGAATTCATTCAATTGAGGGATTTATTCTTTCATTATTCTATGTTTGTTTCTCTGGTGATCCAAAGAGGAAGTGGCTGGAGTGTTACGTTTCAGTCCATGACGATCAAAGGAAAAACACTGAGGTAACGAAGGCTTTGATTGCTGTTTTAGCTCTTTAAAAAGAAAGTTAGAACCAAAATGCCTTTCGACACACAATTTGTTTATCATCACTTAATGAAAATTTTATTGGTTGCTATCCTGCTGCACAATTAAATTTGGTTTTCGTTCCCCAACTTCATTCTGTCTAATGGATGACACCACTGATCGATCTAAGCTGTTCGGAGAATCATAGTAACACCAATAATGGTCCAGATGAGACACTCCAGCGCTTCCACTGCTCTAATCATAATCGTAGGGCCCTTCAAGGCTTTTCTTTTTATATGAAGCGGCTAAGAGTTCAGCTTCAAGGCGTTTACAGATGTCTCTTGAATGTGCTTCCGTCAGGAAGGCGACCGCTCGATAGACGTGGGATGAGATGGTTGGACCAAGTCCAAAAGCTCGCCTGGTTACACTTGGGCATACCTCCTGATGAGTTAGAGTCGGCGGCGGATGATCAATTTGTCTGGAGATGTCTTCTGCGTGCATTGTCTCTGCGACTCAGTTAGTGGAACACGCAGCCAAAAAAGTGATGCGGCAGTTGCAAATTTTCGTCTACTCCAGCCTTATTTGTCGGCATAAGATTTATGATAGAGGTTCATCGTTTCATTTTCTTTCTGCTTGGTTAAAATAGATTTAATACAACCGCAAGTTGCTCGTAATGGCAGGACGTTGCTTTTCTGAGACTCAAATGATGGCAAAAAACTCATTTATATATCATGTTTTCAGATTAGAGTTAGGAAAAAACAATTTTTGAAAGTTTGGAGGGTCCTGACAACATCTTGATGGCTTGAAGTTTAATGAAAACCATATGGGTGTGTAAATCTTATCTCCGATATAAACTGCAATGCATCGGAAAGAGATCGAACCACGTGGAAGTCGCTTTTATTTGCTTGGCCACCTCTAAGCAAATCAGTACATAGCACACTTGGTACTAGGCATTTCTGCATTCTCGTTATTGCATTCGTTATTCCGAGACGCCATCAATGGTCTACTTGAGGCACTTCCTCTTTTCTTGGCGGTGTTAGAAGTTTAGCTCACTACTCGAAAAAACCTCGTGCATGGCAACTCGATAGGCTTTCTTGCTAACAATAAATAAGCTTGACTGGTTTTGTTTTTTGAAACTATTTTCGTTTCTGATTTTTGTTAAAATGCTGACTTAATGCGATCGCTCTTTTCATCCAGTGGTGCTAAGTAAAATGTTTCATCTCTCAGTTTTGTCATGGTAATGAGAAAATGCTCGAAGACGATCTATATTTTTGTGAAATTTGTTCTAAATAAGTTGGTTTAGGTTCTGGGTAGACGGTAAATGCCCAATCACATACTCTTACCTTTTCGAATTTCTAAAAGAACCTTGATAGTTGATGCCGCTTTACTTAGGCAGGCAGGCATGAACTTGTATGGATGAGCGTAGTTAAGTAGTTGGCGTACTTTAAGATCAGCTACGTCTTTCAACAATTTCAACAGAACTAGTTTCTAAGCATTTTTGGTCTGTCTCTTGCAATCTCTCGCCATATTTGACGTTTTTGTCTGTACTGGATATGTTTTTTAAGTGCCTTAGTTTCTTCCAAATTTGAAGTTTCATTTGACTGTCAGGGTGGCAACTGCTTGGCAGACCTAAGATGGGATGAAGTTGAACCAAGTCCAAAAGCTCGCCTGGTTACGCTTGGGCATACCTCCTCATGAGTTAGAGTCGCCGGCGGTACGTTATGAAATTAATCGAACTGAGCAAAATATATCGGCTAAAAGGTGCGCAGTAAAATTACTCAAAAAGAAATGTATCTACTAGATGTCTTCTAGAATATTTGCAACACTAAGTAGAACTTATAGATGATTGAATTGAATTGAAGACATTGGTGAGGCTCATTGAGCCACTAGTAGTGCGACTTAAAAGATTTATAGTACCCCTTCTTTTATCTAAGATTTAAATGCTGCTTTTGTTAATTCGACAATGTCCCTAGATGCAATGTTCTCGAAGTCGTTCCCCGTTGTGGATTGTTTTGAATCTGAATTGGCCCAGACTTGGGCAGTCGGTTTAAAGACTCATAGACAAAGACCAAAAGAGCTGTGATCTAATGAGCACATTCATCTATTGTCATTTAAGGGATGATACCTCTAACATCCTTTAAATTGGCCCAAAAACTGGTTCTGGTGTGAAAACCACTTGGATCTAGGTTTTAAGTCTTACGTTTAAGTGATTGCCACGAGTATTCGCGGCTCACGTAGGCCAAAAGTTGGCCCATTGTGCTGTCACACTTCCAGATTGTTTCCAAACTCGGACTCGTTGCCTAGAACTTACCCTTACATCCTCTAGTAAACTAACTTTGTAAATAACGACTAATAACTTTGTTGCCTTCCCTTTTAGAAGCTAGTGGAAGAAAGACACGTTCATAGATTTCCTTGTCTATTGAAAACAAGACTCGGAACCGTGTCCGTGCCAAAAAATTCCTTCTAAATATCGCCTAACTTGTTCGAAGAAGAACAACCAAAGCAACATGAATTTAAACTTCTGCTAAGTAGGTTAGGTTAGGTTGATGTGGTCGGCTGCAGCAAATAACCACAGTCGCACTTAGACCAGATTAGGCCCCTTGTGATGCCACATTGCGGACAAGACTCCGCATTACCCGTCGAACCAATTGGAGGTTCGTTCGAAGCTGTGGAGCCGTCCGATGCTGATACAGGTCAGATCGAACAGACTACCAAAGAAGTACTCGCCGAAATGTGTTCTTCTACGAAGCGCTAAGGCATTACACGAACAAAGAAGGTGGGAAATGGATTCCTCCTCCTCTTCATCTCTGCAACTTCTACAAAAATCATTAGCAGAGACTCGTAGTCTGCAGGCATGTCTGCCGATAGTGCAGAGCCCTGTGATAACACCTATCATGGCTCTAATCGCTGGTCTGCTCAGCCGCTGAAGGCAGGTTGTCCGTTTGACATCCAGTGATGGCCATAATTGCTTCGTGTGGAGACACGTTGTAATGTTTCTGCTAAGTAAGCTTTAAACGAACCTCTCGACCTAAAGACTACCGCCCCTAGTCATTTTATGGCACAAAGACCTTAGCTCCTACGACATAGACCTTAGCTTCTCGACATATTCGATCGCCCTCAAGCGTCCCCTCAAACTCAATCAGTCACACAAAAGCAATGATCACTGAGTCTTGTCCCTCGTGACTGTTGTCAAGCAAGAAACCCAACCGACTTCCTCTTATTGCCGTCGCCACTTGACTCGACTCAGTACAACTCAGTCATTTTAACAGCACAGCAGCCTTTCCCACCAGCCCGTCCTCTCCCTCTTGTGACCAACTAAAACAACCAGCTAACAAGACCTGTCATTAAACAGAGGTTACATATCAATTTAGAGGCACTAAGAGACCACGGCTGAGTAAGTGCACTTATTGCCGCCAAACGACAAAAGAGACCTTTCCCCTTTCCGACAAAAAGCACACAACCGACACAGTGAAAGTCATTAAGTCATTGTTTTAAGACAGAGAGATACTTTTCCAGATGCACGTACGCGAAAAGAAAAATTCACTTTTCTGTCCGTCTAAACAAAAATTGTTTCATAAACCGCCATCCACCGCATAACTCACATCATTAGACGAACGATGGTAGCACTTTACCATTCACCATCTAACCATCCACCGTCATTAGTATCTGTATCTGCATTGTTAAGGGGTTTGGCTCTTTTCTCATTTTTATGATTGGTGTGTCAACAAGCCGATGAAGTGCAGATTCGTTTGTTTAACCAAGCACAGCACACAGTAGCAATTACTTAAAGCAGCCTCTTGAGTGGGTCGTGGCAGTTTGCGAAAGCTTACAACCAAACAGCCAACTGGCTTGCTTAACGCAATTAACCGCGAAGACAAAAAAAAAACAACCGACCCGTCCAATTTGCATGCGTTAAGCGAGACTTTAAATGACGGATTATGGTCGACGAAGGTGAAACTTTGTTCTTTACAAGAACACTCCGTCGACCGTCGACCGTTGATTGCTTTCTCTTCTGCGGCGGCGTCGTCGGAAGACGATGGGATAAAGAAAGAGTGAGAGAGAGATTGGTAAGTCACTTAATTCTGGGATTATTGGGAGAGAAGGCCAACCTACCGGACCATTAACCTCGAAACGTCGAACGCGCAGTGAAATCGTGGCTTGAGCAGAGCTGATAAGCGGCTTCTTAGCTCACAATTAGCTGCGGCTTTGATTTATTTTAGATTTGACGAAGGTTGTTCAAAGCAGAGGAAGATGTTGGGTGAATATGTGTCAATAGGGCTGGTCGAAGGGTCAGAATGGGCGCCAAGAGCATGGTCGATAACTTTGGGTCAGGAAAATGTTTTCGGGTCACAAATTGAAAGATTCACTGACATTGTATCTTTCCCACGGGGTCAGTTTGCATTGAAGCAAAATGAAGAAAGGTTTATAAATCACGAGGCGTGGTAAATAAGCTCCGTTCCAGATGAAAAATGTATCCCCTACTGTGAAGCTGTACACAGAACGCATGAGAAGTCCACCCGTCTGATCAACAGAAGTGGCATACAACAGACAAAGTTTGTCTAAATTTATGAGTTCTGGATACAATTGTATTAAATATTCTGAACATAGTCCCTCTGTTTCTTTTCTTGGGTATAATCGCAGAGTTGTGCACCAGTTACTTTGTGCATAGAAATTACGTAGAGAGCATCATCGGGTTCTAGTAAAAGAAATTTACACGAATGGGTTCCTCTGGAAAACTCAAGCTCAGACAACACTGGAAAACGACAGAGAAAAGTATTCAATCAATGTATGAGACTCTCAGAAAGAATTGAATTCGTTAAATTCTTAACCGATATTTGTCTTGACTTAACTCTGACCTCCCTGGCTCCCCTGGCCCTCCTTTGGCTCAAATGGCTAGAATATCACCAAGTACATTGCAGCTTGATTCAATTGCGTCCTAAGGAGCCAGTGACTGACAGCAATCAAGCAGACATACGAGGTGAATGAGCCTTCAATTCGGTCTTTTTCTTCGATTTTAACCTCTTTCTTAGTCTCTTAGTCTTACCTTAAATTCGACTACGTCATATTCGTGACCTTCCCCAAAAGAATCTGCGTCTTGCTTCACATGGGCGTTGTCAGAACTCAAAAACCATGACACCCCCTTCAGTTCCACTTCGCTGGCGGTTCTAATGAAAAGTGTGAGGCTCAAGGCTTCTGATTTCGAAATGAAAATGTCCCACTGTTTGAAGATTTTTCCCTACCGTTAGTTTAATGACATTACTCCCTGTCTCCCTCCCAAAATCGTATCGAATTAGAAACCGTGACGTGATTTTCACCTTTTCCGTCTCCATTTAAATCCAGAGACGTCTTCGCATTTTATGGGAGCGCACCAAAAACAGAATTAGATCATCACAACGGTGTGTGGGAAAAGACTCAGAAGTCGATCAATTGTTTGGGTCTCAGCGGTTTCTTCCGGATTATGTGCAACTGTTGTTGACCCGTAAAGGAAAAAAAAATCGTTTTCTGTCTTTTTATCTCTCCACACCTGCATTCCGTTGATTAGTTGAATCCAAGAGAACGCCGAAGGACAAGTTGAATAAAAAAAGAAATACAATCATGCAACGATCACAGGTAACCTTGGGGAGATATTCTTCCTTCCTTCTCTGCTTTTCAGTCTGTCTTTTTCTTTGAGTTGTGAGTGCGTGCCTTGTGTGTTAACGTCTACAAATTGTCCGCTGGCCAGGGGAAGGAGAAAAATTGAATTGACCTCAGGTTTTATTTTAAAGAAAAGTCGAGGGAATGTTCTGCCTCGGTCGTGGATGTGAATTGTTTATTGCAGCTGGACGAAGGGAGTTGGATTCTTTCGTTTCTTTTTTTGTTTTTTGACATCAGGCAGAGTTGTTTTTCTTATCATCAAATGCGCAGGTTCGGAGTCAGGAATGCGTCAGGAAAATTAAATGTCTCTAGAATAAAATTGATCACCGGGATTCTTTTTTTTTTTTGTTTTGGGTCGTGTCTTTAGTCATTTTTATTCGTTTTTCTGTCAGCAGGCAAATGGAATCGTGCTTTTTTGTTGTTGTTGTTGTATTTTTATGGGAATTCCGGGACGGTTGTGGAACTTTGTCGGGAATTATGTTAGTCGATTGTTGGCCACCAGGCAAGTCCATGGCATGGGCATGACAGATGGTTTAATGGTGTCTACAAGTTGCAAGCGCACAGCGGCATTTAAGTGTTTTTTATAGAAAGAAGTTTGGGTTTACCATTAATGCCACTGACCACTTTGGCTGCCAGTGTTTATACCAAACTTTCTTATTTTGTTGCCTTTTTTCATCAAATTTGTTAATGCAATTCGCAGAGACTCCGCCCTTTAATTGTATGGACTCAAGACACAAACTGAGCTGCAGGGACTTGTGGCCTACGTACGATGCAATAAGCTTTTCATTGACTGGGAAATTGTTCAGTGGCTTCTTTCTATTTGCCATCGCATGGCCCTGCCAAAATGGATCTTTCGCTTTTTATATATAAGATCTTCGACTGTCATTAGGACTTCTTGATTTTAAAGCATTCCCAAAAATATTAATTGCACAAAAGCTGCCTGTCAAGTGACTCTAAACTGAAATTGGGAAAGAAATGGAACGTTCGGCCGATGTCTACCTTTTACATCCAATTTAAATTATGAGGATTTATTGAAGCAATGATCAGCAATTTTTTCCTAGGTTTACCAATACACGAAGAGTGCCTTTTTTTTAAATCGCAATGACATTCTGTAATGTGTGAATCGCTTCCAACGATTTTCTGCTGATCGTTTTATTTGGAGATCATCGGTAGTTTAAGTGGTAGACGTCACAAGCTATGACAGCCATCCTTCTTTACCCAAAAAATCGGCAAGCAATCCCAAAATCGTTTTGTAATTTCTGAAAGGTGTATTATTTGTACGAGCCAAATACTTTATTTTTAAAATGTGATAAAATGAACAAAACTATTTTTTTCCATGACTTACGGCCTTATTAGTAATGCTAAGTACACAGGAAGCAGGAAGGCAACGGTTGCGGCAACTCGAAAATCGATGAGCAACACAGCTACACACGATACAACCGTTCCTGCAACATCGCTAAGTTGCTGCAACGGTTGCTTCATGTGTATAATAAGAGCTAATTCCATTAGTTAAGGAATAAAACGGGATTCAAGCGGTTACGTCGGCTGACTTTGCAGCAGCGCATTCTGTCACTCCACTTTTCCAAAACCGTTTTGATGATTTCTGACAGTTCTAATGAATTGCTTGCATTATATTGGCCCTTAGTGCTTGATTCGGATTGTTGACATCAGTCCTTGACAGCTCCCCACAAAAAAAAAAAGAAAAGAGAAGTCCAAAGCGGTCAAATCTTAGCCCCGGGGCAAGCAAATCACATTGCTAGGACAGCTGACAACACATTTCTTTTTAAATACCGCACTGTTTGGGCCACACAACAGTCACTTAAAAAATAAATTTTCAATATTTTCCAACGCTGTTCAAGAGTAAAGCAACTTATTTTGTTTTGTTAAGGTATGATGTTGACTTTCTGTCAAGCAAGAAAGACCTCAGTGTCGAAATAACCTATGATATAAAAAGAAAGCATTAGATTCACACTCTTAGATCTGACATTTGTGTAATGCCTCTGGCGAAAACGAAAGCCAAAGGTTGTAGTTCTGGAAATCGTTGTTTGGTCTACTGGCAAGGTTTCCAGTGACTGCACTTATGTGGTATGTATGGCGAAGTATTTCGAACACAAAACTCTTTCAAACGCCACTTGTGCCCTCTAAAGCCCTCCAATTTGTCCTTCGTCAACTTTGATTGGTGGAAAGCAAGGAATCCTTTTCTAAGCTTTCTTCCCGTCCACACACAGCTACACGTCATTAACTCGGACTTTGGTGGCACGCACGATCAACTTGAGCCACTTCCAGTTAACTCTCACGTCCACCATCACCTCCTCGCATGTTCGGACCACCCATTTGCATAGAAAAACAATCATGTTCGTGTTCCACTGGCTTCCTTTCACTGCCCAGATCACACTCTGATTCCCTTCGGCGCTTCCTGCACGAGTCACAGGCGCCTAGAATTTACGTAACAAGTTCAAGGAAGCGACCGCAGTGGACTCCTCCTCCTCTTTCGCCTCGATACTCGATACCGCCAGCGTTCCCCAATGAACCACAACTTGATTTTCAGTTCCGCTGAGCGGTAGATGACGGCAATCGACGATGGTGGAGGTGAAATATGAGAATCCGATGCGGCTGCGATCACGATTGATCCGAGCCTAGGTCAATGTACCGATCATGTGGTGCACCTGCCGCCGTCGTCGGTCGTTGACTAATTAAAAACGTTCCAAGCGTGGTGCGGTTGATGTTCTTGATTTTCTGTAAATTCCTTCTTCTTCTTCAGCATCAGATACACGAATCGAATTGAAGATACACGCGAAGGTCTCAGAATTCGATGTAAACCAACGGTGACGACGACGGCGATGGGTTCAGTGACAGACCCCTTTGGTCTGTTGTTGGTTTATGATCTCCACATAGATACAAAGCGATCTTTCAGGTTTTCCTCTTTATTCTTTCTTTTCTGGTTTCTCTGTTTGACTAGGCGCAGGGTAAACAACACACCACCGTCGAAGATGTTCCAGTTCTCGAAAATGACGAACGTGTTTTCTTATTTCTAGAAACTAACGATTATTTCCGGTGAGACGAGTCTCACATGAAGAGAGCGAGAGAGATGTGCTATGAGATAAATTTGCGTTGCGAAATGAGCCGAGTTCATGGTCGGAGCTAAGATCGTTCGTGGTTGTAATTAGATTGCTGTCGGTGCCGTCAAATTAGTAACGATGGATTGGTCACAGACAGTGAGGTTAAAGTTGCTTAATTGGAATATCGGCTGGGAAGAGCTCAAGGCGACGATAACGACGACGGCGGTGGAGTTTTTGAGGACGCTATTTGCATGGGCGTCGAGATGGGGGAAGAAGCGGATGCAGCTATTACACGATGTCTCCAGAGCTGCTCTTTTGAAGAGTCGTCTTGTAGAAGCGCCGTCAATCTGTGACCTAAATTCAAATTCTAATTAAAAAAAAAACTTAGTTTGAGTTTGAAAGATGGTTGACGAAATGCATTTTCTCACATGAAAGCAAAATAATTGCAGTAAAGCACAATTTTTTAAGCCAGGCACTACACAAGTAGTGCCCTGCAGTCAATTAGATACGCCGTCGTTTTACCTTTTCTTTGATGTTTTCGCAGTCTTTGAGTGTCGATCAGTTGCTAAAAAAGGATATACTTTTTCTTTATTGATTTTTCTGGTAGCGAAATTAGGGTGATCTTCTGCAGGCAATGTGGTTCAGAAAAGTCATATCAAGCTCCTGTCAGACTTCGGAGTGTCCTATCCTTTTAGACCCTGTAGACCGAGTGCGAGGCTGCTGTATGTTATTTTAACCCAGTTCTATTTCTAATGCTGAGCTATTATTTTTCTTCCATTTCTTATTACTCGTAACAACTCGTCCAGTACGTCTCAAGCGGTTCCAATGAATAAATTTAAATGTCGTTAAAAATACCGAGTAGAGTAATATTTTTCTATCGAAATGTAAGAGTAAATTCGAGAGCTGAATCTTGTTTTTGAGACGCACCAGTTTCCTTTGGTTTTTAACATTGACTCATATAGAGCCTTCTTCTGTATAGTACCGAAAATAAATGAAGGATACTCATCTCTTTTATTATTTTCTGTAGAGCGTGATGCTGTGTCCATTTTCAACTCTAATTTTTTTTTTTTTTTTTTTAATCAATTTACTATTATTTTGCTTCCCTCTTTAACTGTTAGTGGGAGAGGCAAGCGGAAGAACATTTGTAACATTTTTGATGTTTTTTTTTTATTTGAGTATACAGATGTTACTACGGATCGTTATTCTAAAATATGGACTGACCTCTGTATGAAAAACTGGTGTGATTAGTGGTGTCACAAACTGAGTCACTCGAAGCCAAAAAATCGGTTTATCAGTAAAAACCTAAAAACAAAAACCGTAACGAAAAACCACAAAAATTGACGTCCAAAAAGTATTTGCACACTTTATATTGTGAGCAAAATATAAATAAGTAACAAGTATAAATGATACTGTGTGTATATTCTTTTACTTCAAGAATGGTTTTTAATCTCTTCGACTTCGAATCAATAAGATTGCGAAAAATTTCAGGGCTTATCTGAATCCCTTCCTCAAAAAATACAGTCTTTAGGTCAGTTTTGTTCGAAAACCACATTTTTCTTGCTTCATATATCAAAATAATGCACAGATTTTATATACGCAAGTAGTTGAGGGACGTTACATTGGGTGGCGTAACAGCACATTGAAGAGCCTAGCTTGTTTGCGCCTCCACCATGTTGTGCTCGTTATAATTTGTGACATGTGGAGGGGATCTACAGATTAATGCTGGTTCCGAACGGCGAATTGCAAAAGCTTTTCATCACAGATGTACTAAAGGAGGATTGTCAGTCCTTCGCTGGAGGTGGGGACAACATAAAAAAAATCATTTCTTCGTAAACCTTGCGCGATTTCCCAATATTAACGACCCCCTTCGTCCTGTTCGAAGACAACGATTCTTGCATCTCCAAATTAGGTTTTTCCGTCAAATAATAGCGTGCAAATATCATCAAGCCATGCGGCCCCGTACCATAACATGCCTACTATCATGTTTTACTGTAGGCTTTAGTTTTTACTTTAAAGTTCGGTTCTTGGCGTTCTAAAACTATTTATTGCGAAGTCCCTTACATGTTCAACTTTTTTGGATCCGACGGAAAAAGATTTGTATGGAGATCTTCAAAGTAAAAACTAAAGTCTAGAGTAAAACATGATAGTACGCATGTTATGGTATGAAGGGCCATATGAAGTCCTTTGCAGACAAGATTTTACCATTATCAGGGACATTTGCGCAGGGTAATTATCCTAAGCACACTTCCCCGTTGGTGAAGCGGTGCATTAGTGATCGCCAAATCACTTTTCAGTTGTTGCCTGAGAGACTGAGAGAGTCCTGACCCTAATTCAATGAAAAATCAATAGAAAAACAGAAACATAATATAAGGATTCTTGTCTACTTGTTGTAATGCTTTTAAAAGGAATTGATTTCACAATGTGCTAACTCTTTTGTTTTTTTCTTCTAATTGCTGATATAATGGAGTAAAATTTTAATAAACGAGAACTAACTAAATTTTCTAAGAGATATAATGGGGTACCTTTATTTATGCTCGACACTGTATGTACAAAAAAAGCAATCTTTAAAGATTTTTTTCATTTTTTTTCTTTCAGGTAAGGACGACACCATGTTTTCTCTTTAAACATTTTGTAAGTTTGCTTAATCTGTATATCACATCGTCAAAAACGAGGACGAGGAATAGTTATAAAGCGTCAAAATTTGTTTTGAGATAAAGAAAACGAAGTTATGTTCCTTTAAACTAAGCTTCTTCTTCTTCTTTGTATGGCGTTACAGTCCAGGGTGGGCCAGGACCTCTGTTAGCAACCTTCTCCATCCAGCACGATCCAGTGCCAGCTGCTTCCAGTGATGCACACCGTGTTGGTTCAGATCCTTCTCAACCTGTGTACGCCACCTTAGACGCGAGCATCCTCTGCTGCGGTGTCCCATTGGTTGAAGATTCTTCCGGCCGGAGCTGTGCTGTCTATTCGCTCTACATGGCCTAACCACCGTAGGCGTTGGATCCCTAGACGCCTGGCCAGGCGCATGCCGCCGTACAGCCTGTACAGTTCGTGATTGAACCTTCTCCTCCAGTAACCATCAATGTAAACAGGACCAAAGATCGTTCGCAGAACTTTTCTCTCAAAAAGACCAAGGGCTTCTTCATTAAACTAAGCTTAGTGTGTCCTTATTCCGTTACTGACGACTAGGTTATTCATTAGATTAACTTTATTGCTGACTTTTCTGACTAAATCCATTAGTCAAATGCAGTCTGAGCTGTAGAATATCAAGTCTTGCCTATTTAAAAATAGGATTCATGCTCCCAGACTTATTTCTTTGACAGTCCTTTCTTAACTTGAATTTCTTTGAGTGAATTTTTCTTTTTCTCATTGGAAACCAGAGACTCTTCTTCTAATGGTCTATAGGACTCCTTAGCTGTTCTCACTTAACATAAGAACGAGTTTTTATTTCTAAATCGTATCAAATCACTTCATTAAGATTTTTCTTTTAAATCGGCTAAGATCCCTCTTCTTCTTCTTCTTTTCTTTGCCCGCATATTCCACTAAAGGGGTTGCGGGCGCAGTGCACGCACGGATAAGGCACTTTCCAGCTTTTTCTTTTAACAATGTCAGTCAAAATCCCAAAAACTGTCTGTTTAGTTTAGCGTGGTACACGGCGCGGCGGCATGATCCGATCTTAGTTCTTTAAAAATGAGGAAGGAAATACTGTAAATCTCAAAGGCCCAGAGGAAGAGCAGCTTCTACCCACTTTCTTGACAACCATGGCATATCCGGGCTATGGTTGGAATAAGACAGAGCAAGCCATGCAAGTGATCTCACGCTCGAAGCTGTAACTGAGAAATTTAGCGACTTGGTATTCTCACTTGGACGGGTTCGGCAAATTGATCACACTGCATTAATTTCTCTTTGGCTATTTCAAGCCCTAGGCCAACCATTTTAAATAAGCTTTAGGCCGTCTCTTCGAGACGCTATTGCTGCGCGAATTGGGCTGTCATCTAAAGTTTGACCCATCGCTTAAAGCGGTGCCAGTCAAAATGTATTAATAGACAGAAAATGGCAAGAATATAACCTCAAAAGTAAGTTGAAATCAATTTGATATACCACACCGTTCTTGTTTTATTAGAAACTAGGCCTTGTCCGCCACCTCGTCAGCGTAGGATTAGTACAATTGAATATAAAATTCCATACAAAAAATCAATTTTAGATTTTTCCGGAGGGTTTTCTCCAAATCTTCTTTCATGAAAGCCTTCTGATAATTATGAACTGGAAAAAATCAATTCATCGTTCTTAATTGATGACTTACTATGCATTTTTCGCACTATTTTTCGTATTATGAAGAATTTTTTTTTCTATTATTCTCATCACTTTTCTTATTTTGTTGCCTTATTTATCGGTTTAAGGGCAGAGGCTTATTATGCAGTAACATAAAATTGACTTTTGAGGTGCTTTGAGCTGTATAAGAAGTTTCTTTACATCATGTCATTCCCAACGGATCAAAAGACCACTCGTTTGGCAGATTATCCCACAAAACAAACCACATTCACTTTTCCCATCAACGCCTCATCAAACTCCTTATCTGGGTCAAGTTCCTCATCCGATCATCCATTCCAACGGCCCTTCAGACAGCGCTGTTACAAAATTAATTGCCCCGAAAATTCCCGTGTCCTTGGGAATCTGCTGCTGAGTTCGTTTCCACAGCCTCCGTCGGCCGTAAATCTCTCTTCGAGTTACATCCCCTGTGCCGATGATGACGACATCATCAGAAATTTTCGAAATTTCTTTTTTTTTTTTCGTTTTATGAATGGCCAGGGCCAGTGGGTCGGCAGAGGTTGTTTATTGTGGAATTCCACGGATATTTTCATCTCTCGCTCGAATCTCTAAACAAAGAGAGTGGAATTTGTTTTCTATTTTTATCCTCAGTGAGTTTGAATTTTAATTTTTTTATCTTTTGTTTTTGATTTTCATGGATGACAGAGAGCGATGTCAGTTGCATCAGACTCCCGGCACTGCATTTGGCTTGGGGAGTAAATCAAACAAATTGCCGATAAATTTGAATGTTACTGGGGCTTTGTTATGAAATGACCGTTAAATCCAATGGCTTTATGGCAGAAAAATGCTAAATATCAACCTCGTGTAACGATTGCCGGCCATATTTGAGTCACCGACTCGAGTTTTATGGTCACGATGAGGTTTCAAAACCGCTGAGGTTCTCTGAATAAGTCACTTGAGGCGGCATTCCCGGAAGAGCCGCGATTGACGCGGTGGGCGATTAAAGATCACGGAGATGGAGACTTGCAGGCAGCTAATTAACGACGTGTAAAGATGAACAACCAGTCGCTTGAATCTCTGCCGCAGTTACGTGAACGTGAGTGATTGAAATGTCAGGGGAAGGCGGCAAGAAGCGCGATCGCGTTTGATCGTAGGTGTGTGAGCTTCGTGATCGGCAGCTTAAGTTTCGCGCGAGCTTCGGGAGAAGTGTGATGGTTGACATTTTGGATCGAAGACGGAGTTTCAAGTCGGCGAACTGGACGACATTCCACGGTGCTACGTGGGAGGCTTTACAATTGGTCGTGGAGGGCGTGTGGTTTACGTTGTTGTCGGTGTTGGATTTGTTGTGATTTTTTGCTGTTTTGTTGTTTTGTTTCAAGTGACAAGACAGCTGATTGAGGTGTTTGTTGAAGCTGTTTTTGGGTTGGCCTCGATGTCGGGCTGTCAAGTTCTCTACGTCGTTCTAAAAGAGGTTTGTGTAAGGTCTCCAATGGCGATTGTAAGTTCGTTCTGCTTTACAGAGTGCTTAAGTACAGTGATGTAGTAAAAATGGAAACATAATTAGAAAACGTCGTAGATTAATCTGCAATTTATTTTGTTTTGATTTGTTAAAAAATGAAATTGGTTTCTGTTCTATTTCTTTTATTTCTAAAGCGCCCTCTTTTATATCTAAGCACACCTCTGCCTTTTGAGCTTGACTCGACATGACACGGCTTTTTGTTTCTTGTTTTTTTATGATTTTTCTTTGGAATGGGGTAGCTTGGATTCCTTTTTGAAGACTTTTGCAGCTGAATTTATCACTTCTCCGGCTATTTGGCTGTCTGAAAAACTTTGCTGTTGATTTTTTTTTACCTCTTGATCGATACTTTGGTGAGTTTTATGAGTCCCATTTTGTTTTTTGCTTGTTTCTTTTAGAGATTCAGATTTTAAACGTGTTTTAATACACGCAACAGCCTGTTTTCTGTTTAGGTTTTTCCAGTCTTTGCCACCTTTGATGACTACATTTATGCATTTTCAATTTTTTTAATGTTTGCGTCCTTTGCCTTTTTTTCACAATTTTTTGCGTGGCTTAAAAATATTCATACGAATAATGGACGCTTCTCAAAAGTTGAATGCCGAATTTTAAAGCTTCTATGCATTTTGAAGACTTTATACTTGCCTAGACGACTTGATTTGCCTCTAAGCAACTTGATTTAAAGAATTTTGCTAATGAGTTTTGTTTCGTGAACTTTTTTTGATGGTTGACATTACAGCTGCGGTCAAAATAATAGCAGTGCATAGCAGTAATAGTGTGAGAGATGTTTTTTTCTTTGGGAATGTTCTACTTTAGGACAATAATTGAAAGGAGTAAACGATTTTTCAATCACTCCGATCATTAGCATGATATTACTCAAGTTGTAAGAAGGTATCCTTCAGAAAGCAGCACTGCTATCATTTTGACCGCAACTATACATATATCAGGAATATGTGACCACAACAAATAACCGAGTTAAGACGAAATTTAGATTATTTTGGTTACTATTATTGTTTATTTTAGGCAAATTCGAGAAGAAAATACAGAAATGTGTAATCAAAAAAATGTTTTGTTATTTCCCAATTTTCACGTGAGTTTTTAGAATGACGATTATTCCTTGTGCCTACAGATATGACAATTTCGTTTAAAGAAAAATTCTGATAAAAACCTTCATTCAACAGTATCCTATCTAGTGGAAGAAGAGAAAAGTGTCGCAGAGGACCTTTTATCTTGATTTCATCACTTGCACGATAATAATAGCAAAATACCTTTAAACTATTTATTTTTGTCACGTTATTACTTCCATTCCTCCGTCTCCATGACTTTCCTTAGTTCAAACAAATTTGTGAACATTCAAGATTCGCTTTGATTTTCTATTCATTTCACTAGCCAACGTAATTTTCTAAAACTACACCACCAGCATCCCAGATCACTTCCGCGATAATAAAAACCATCACTTGACCGAAAACAAGTTCCACATCTCTCGCTCTTCCCCTAAAAATACAGAGTTTCCTTCTACCAAATAAAGACGTTCAATTGTTTTCAAAAAAATCTCAATAATGATACATGGGATTTCTATTTTCGTTTCAATTTTAAATTATTTTCTGCTTTTAATGAACGCCTCGTGTGTGTAATTTATGCAACAAACGATTGCAATTTAGCCGGTGGATTTGAATGAGCCACGTCGTCGGAATGAATATTCATTTTGGAAAACTTTAATTAAAAAAAAAAAAAAAAACACTATGAAGTTGATGCAAGTTGTGAGACTACTTATGATTTTTGCGGGTAGTAATTTCAATTCATAATTTCACTATCATTTTATTTTCGTTATTATTTTATTTCTAATTCATTGCAATATTGCATAACATTACGATATGTAATCATTTTTAATATTTAAAAGAAAAAAGTTGGCACAAATTTGGAGTCTGTACGAAATGTATGGCGCATTTTTTAAGCTTGGAGAAAGTTGTGTCTTTTTAAAAAATTCTTGGACGCCACAACAAAGAAATTGAATTATTCCCTTTTTGCAAAGCTGAATAAGTACCTCCTCCAATAGATGAGTAAATTCGAAGTAAATAGCTTAAAATACTTTTTGATTCAGCAGGACGACAAGCGTGAGAACTATTATTATTTGCAGAAACCCTTTAGATAAACGAAACGGGTTCGGAACAATCTGGAACTGTGACAACACAATGGGTGAACTTACGGCCTATATAAACCACGAATCTTCGTAGCAGTCACTACTACTCAAGACCTAAGACTTAAACAGCTTCAAAAGTCGGAATGTTTTTTATCGTGGGTGGAGAAGCCAGAAAGAATTTCAATTTTGGATATTTTCAAAAGGTCGGTAAAATATATGCAATTTGAGTATCCCTTGATAACCCGTTTGAGGAATAATTTCGATGGATTGAAGGTGGCATTGTGTAAAGTTATCGCCGATGTTGCCGCTTCAATCGCGCGCAAATGTCTGCAGAAGTCCTAAATTTTGCCTAAAATTGGGATTTGAGTAAAAAGTCGTCATGCTGTGCTAAATTTTTATATTATACATTTTAAAGAAATTGCCAAAAGTTAGAAATTTTTAATTTAAGTGAAGTTTTAGACGCCACAACTACAAGCCATCAATCCATTTTGGGTATTTTTTTAAAAAGTTTAGTTCTTAATTAGCTGCTTCTTGGAAAGGAAAAGGCTATACTTCGAAGATTTAGTCACGTGGAACGTATGTCCCCATCATCAAAACTTCCGATGCGCGCCTTCGATGCGATCCCATCAGTAAGGCGACCGCTCAGTAGACCCAATATAAAATGGTTGGATCAATTCCTAGACCTCGCCTGGCTACGCTTGAGCAGACGTCCTGATGAGTGGAGAAGGATCGAGGTGCCTAGAGTTTTCTTTTGCGTAAATTGCCCCAGCGACCCCGTTAATGGAACACACAGTCAAGAAGCTGATGATGATGAAAATAGTCAAAAGCGCCTAGATCTGGGACGTTGCGACATTGGATAAAAAGGTTAAAAATAAAGATTCTTCAAAATTTGGTTTTGAGTGAATATTTTGGCCAGCCTGGATGTCATTCAAGGCCTTCTTGAAAAGATCAGAAAGAATTGGTTGCGTTTTGAGTCTGTTAAAAGTTTTGATGGTTGGTTTTAGATGTCAAGTTAGACATTAATTTTAGACTTTTTGCGAAAAGGCGAAAAAGTTACAGCTTCCGACTCTTGGACCGAGTCATGTCTTGGACCGAGTCAGGTCTTGGACCGAGTCATGTCACGACGTTACGACAAAAGGCGACGTCGCTTTGGGGATTTAAAAACAAACAAATCGAAAGTACAGGTATAAGTTTTAAATCGATCCAAAATCAGAAAAAGGTTTGATATAAATTTTGAACCGATATAAAATTTGAATTCGAGTGAATATCCTAGGTCGTTGGACTAAATATTCGTATTCTTTATTTTCCAAAATCTTCCAAGTTGCGTGTCTCTCAAAAATCACTGCCTGTTTGATTTTTCTTTTTTCCGATCCAAGACCTCCCGCAACAATTCAAATTCTTGACACCAATCGGTGTCCATTCGTGCAGAGATGCTGAAGACAAACAACAAATGACCGGCCGGCCGGCTGACCGACGAATCTCGTTTTTGTCGATGTTGTCGTCGTCGTCGTTCCAGCCACGACCAATTTGCATGTCCGTTGTGCGGTGTTGTTATTTTATGCCTGAGATAAAGTATCTATTCGATACTTACCAGCGTGTCTACTGGCATATTTACAACCAGCAAACAGTTGGCCCGGCTGACTGACTGCGGCAGTCCGTCCACCGCACCGCACCACGAGTGGTGTTGTACCTCGTTGTGGCGTATCTCGTGTATCTCGTGTATCTATCCATCCATGGAGATGGAATTAAATGGCACGAAAATGGAAAAAAAAAATAACAAGAAATAGCTCACCTTTAGGTGGAAAGAGAATGCCATTCCGTTAGAAGACACATAGATACAGCCACAGAGGTGGCTTTTTACGTCAAATTGCGAAAGGTGAGGAATTCTGCTGAGTCGAAGACCCGGGAGGGAAGACTGCCCTCGTCTATCTCTGGGCTGGCATCTGGAGTCTCGTCGCAAGACTGGCATTTCGAATTGCGTTGAACTCTAATTTTGTGGTTCAACGCAATGTTGATCTGCAGTGTTTTTGTTTTTGTTTGGCTCTCATCCACTCGGTTGAGAATTCCCATCTGCGATGGAATTAACGAACCTTCACGCGCGCAAGAAGCCTCGCGCAGAAGATCGCGCGCCAGGCGGCGTGTGAAGTTTTAATTAATTGAGACGAACTGCGGCATTGTTGCTGCTGCTAGGGTGGCCAAAGCGGAAGCGATTTGCGCAAAGTTGGTGGTGATTAAAGTGATTGATTTCGTTGAGCTAATTTTTTTCTCTCTCTCTGTTTTAATTTAGTTCGTTTTATTGTTTTTCGGTGTTGGACGTTGAAGGCAAAGTGAATTGCCACTTCTTTGAAGTAAGCAATCACATAACGAGGCCTAGGTTTGACAAGGAAATTGGCGTTTACTCGTTGGACTTTTTTTTAATCCTTGGGAGGAATTTTTGGTTAAAAAGCGACTGAGTTGTATTTGGCAGAGTATTTCAACAGACGAATGAGGCGTATTTCGATATCACCGAAAACGTTTCTCGATCTCTTGCCATCATTTTCTTGTTTTTAGAGCAGCCATAATTCAGTTTTTCAGAGGCTTCTTAGGTCTAGAGTCGTTCATTTCAGTTACCTCTTGATCCGGTTGAGGCTGAGACATGTTTTGCTTGCTTGTCAATCGTATCCTTCTCAAAGACAGAAAAATGTGCAGTTCATTTCGACATTCAATCGAAGATCACGTCAACATTTGTCTCTTACTCTTAGTATAGTCGGCAGTAATTCGTTTAGCTTCGACCACTGAGGATGTTCAGTGAAGGCAGGAAATGCTTAGACCTCTTTTTGTTTCTCTGTTTCAACGATTCTGGTTTAGCGTATTTTTTTTGTTTGACAAACAGCCTTTGCTTTTACAATTTTGGAAAATGTATGCATTTTTCTTCGAGTTCTTGCAAGTTTCCATTTTGACACTGACTTGAAAACTTCAACTTGAAATCTCACACCAAAAGAAACGACGTCATAGAATTCTTTAGGGACCCAAAAACCTTTATCTTGGATCGAATTTCGGACAGTCACGATTATGGCTATTCCGGTTTTGTGTTAAAATACGGCAAAAAAATATAAAGAAAAACAATGTCTTATAATTATTTAGTTTTCAATCGATGTGATACATTTTCTCATGCGCCTTACAGCCGGTCCATACTGGTATTATTAACCTAAAGCCACAATTTCCAAAGCCAATTTGTGCCCCCCGATGCATTGTCCACGTGGTTCTCCAAGGGCTCCGATGTACTCCCAACTAGTCCTTTTTTTTTGTTAAAAGGAAAGTCCAGTGGAAGTTTGTAAAGTTTTGAAAAAGTAACTCAAACTGTAGAACCCTCAAATCACATTGGACCACTGGTGAAACTTCTCTTTATGGAAACCACTTTTTAAAGGATACCTCTCTTAACTGACAATTTGGTCCCGTTCACTGTAGCCTCATAAATGGTCCCTAACTTATTAGGCTACAGCAATATTTTTGCCTTTTGGTCTTGGACACATGCTCTTTACACATTGAAATGCTAGAGAAGAGACGGCCTTGCATTTATTTAGTTCATCATTTACGCTCGCGTATCCTGTGCCTTCCTCAACCGATTTCTCTAAATCTACATCAAACTCGATCTTACCCACCCACGTACTCGTCCCCCTACTCGTTCCTTCAATCCTTGATCAGGAACACCTGCGAAATTTACACTCCCCCTTTTGAGTCACAGTCACCCATCGAAACTAGTTGCCAGACTGCAAAAACTGTCCTCTTCAGTTCCACCACTTCCGGTCATCCTTACCAAATCACCAAGCACCACTAGAGCTCCTCCAACCGGTTCCCGTCCCGACAGCCGGTCAAGAAAAAAATGAACCAAACCAACAGCACCACTGCACGGCACATGTGTCGCCGCGTATTCACTCGAAACAAGTTCAACGTTCCATAAAATTGCTTCCTTGTACCGGGCGGGCGGCAGTGGGGCAACTCTGAGGAGTTTCTTGCCACAAACGAAGCCAGAATTCGTTTATTTTTTAATTGTCTGTTGAACTGGAAACCTTCTTTCATAACCGAGTGTTTTTGTGTGTGTGTCCGTGATTAGAAAGGAGTTTCACAACGCGACACAAAAGAGACAAAACCCTCTGACTCAGGGAATCGCCGGCGCTGCCGTCCCGCTGCGGAACGGACACCACTTCGAAGGTGAAACACCCGTTTGCGTAATTGTAATTCTGCGGAGCGAAATTTTTGACTTCACACTAAGTTTGAGTTTGGGTTTAGGTTTTTTTCTTTTTTTTTCTTTTGCTTTAAGTTTTGCAAGCAAATTGGACGTTTAAAAAAGACGCCCAGTTGCCATTCCGGTAGCTCGGTTGCATAAAAACGAAGCAGGAGGAGGAGGCACATATGCAAAGCAGGGAGTGATGACATAAAAGCAGTCGGGTTGTTTGTTAATTCGGTCAGGTGTCGAGGTTGTGTATCTAGAACAGGAATGACTGCTTCTGTTTAGCTATGCAGATACCGCGGGAGTGCTGAGGTGTGGCTGTGGTTGAGGTGATGGGAGGAGGTGAAGATGGTGCTCTCTGAGGCAGTCGAGGAACAGTGAGCGGTACTTGATATGCCTCGTTTGTTGTTTTGAGGTTACGATTTTGAATCCCCGAGCCATAGGCTTTGGAATCGGATTGATGAGTTCTTGTAGCACGTTAAAATGGTTATCATTCAAAACACTTCAATTTTCTATCT
Source organism: Syritta pipiens (assembly GCA_905187475.1). NCBI lineage: Eukaryota > Metazoa > Arthropoda > Insecta > Diptera > Syrphidae > Syritta > Syritta pipiens. Next base: position 11,648,983 of record LR994573.1, read on the forward strand.
TTGAATGACGGTACCTTAAACACAACTAATGGGTTTTTATAGCTTTTCTCGGTAACGGTGGCCAAGTTGCTGATTTTGTTTTGAATGGAAAAATGGGTCGATATTTGGTAGACGGCAAAAAGAGGAAAAAGTTGCAGTAATATCTGCAAAAGTATGCTGTAGTTATTTTTTTGTCCATCACTGTATGTACTTTCTTTTTAAGCCACGCAAACCTTAGGCTAATTTTGATATATTTTCCGTCGAAATGTCTAAATTAGGTGAAGATTCATATGAACAAGCTCAATTCATGACCAGCTGAAGCACAATTCATGAGTGATTAAGCTTTCTGAATTTCTTTAGAAGTTGCTTTTTTTTTCTTTGAAAGACCACAAGACGTCGGCCACATTTGTTATTTTTTGGATCAGCATTTTAGAACTAGTTGTTAAGATAACAAAAAGGACACCAATTCATCCAATTCAAGTATTTGTGAGCCCACTAATTGGATTCAAGAGTAAACTTTATGAGAAAATCTTAAATCCTCTATCCGCGGCCGTTACATTTTTTCAGAGCACATCCAGGTGCCACAAATCCTTGGTAAATTTAAGTTTTTTTTTTATTAAAATGTGTAAATTAAATGAAAATATATTTAAAGGAGATCAAATCGTCTTCAATGTTTATCCTTTTGCTCACCGGATAGATCCAGGAAGTCCAAGAAGTTTCTATATTCATGAAGTGACTGCCGAAGCTGTTTGTTGCTGAATGCTAAGCTTCTCATTTAAACAAATCGAATCCAACCTAGACCGAAATATATCAATTCGGTGTCAAACCAACTGAAGCAGCTTAATTCAATGTCAGCTGCGTATTTCTTGGCTGAGGAGTATTTTCCAAAATTCACCCACAATACCGAGCTAAGAAAGCTGACATTGAATTAAGCTGCTTCAGTTGGATTGACACCGAATTGATATATTTCGGTCTTGGATTGATTTCGAATTGAATTCTCTGTTACTCAAATCATTTTGCCTTCTAGTTTTAGATTTACTCGAAAATCTTTGATTTTCTACTACTGGTTGCGTTTTTAAGGTCTCCAAGCCAACACCAATGATGCTTGGTTTGGTTCCGGTTAAAGGCATTATTAAATGTCGCCCAAGTTTTATTAAATTCAAATACTGTTAAGTTATTTTTCTTGTGAAGCCTTATGTCTTAACTGCAGAGGATTGAATACAAATTACATTAATGTGGAAAGGAGCCAGCAGTGTCCTTGTCTCCATAACATTTAGAAACAATGCTTAAAATTTCATAAAACCTTCCAATGTTATTTGGACCACATGAGTGAATTTAACCATTCTTCATCGGTAATTTTGCCCCTTCACTAGCTCGTCTAAAGCTACTAATGATTTCAGAAAAATTTTCCAGACTTTCGTAAGTTATAATTTTAAGCCTTAATGAATTGTTTTACTGTTCAAGCACTCTGATTGTTCTTCTTCAGCCTTCTCTAAACTTTCTCAATTTGCTCTTCTTTCGAAACTCTTATTTTGCCTTACTTAGAATTTTATAACCCTTATTATGCTAATAAGGATATCACTTTCTTCTTTTACTAATCTGAGAATTTTATTTTTATTTCGAATTTTCATTTTTTCTTACACACATTTTTGTAAGCCTTTTGAAGTTGACCACTACTCTAAAAATGACTTTCATAGCATAGTTTAGAGAATAAACAATCTCTTTTGCTGTTTCGAATAGTGAATGAACACTTTTAGACTCCCTTTACGTTGTTGATGAAGTCTAAACCTTTAAACCCTTATACACTCATCCTTCGCCTTGCGCGGGGGTTAGGGGAATGAAAAGTTTCGTGCAAACCGAGACCGCGCAAAGCGATTTAAGTGAATGGATGTATTTTGAACAGAAAAACCATAGTGGGCCATGATTCTTTGAAGAAGGTATTTCGCGCAAAGTAAGGTCGCGCAAATCGAATTTGACCAGATATTTGAAAATCGCGCAAAGGTAAAACCGCGTAGAACTAGACCGCGCAAAATGAGGGATGAGTGTACATAGCTTGTAGCTTTTCCTAAACCATAATTATAAGACATTTTGAGACCTCCTCATGTTCAGTTCTCTGAGTAATCATCTGCATCTTTCTTTCTTGGGTCTGTAGTCTTAATATTCAGAGTGCTCATCTGCAGCCTCTTTTCTTTTCTTGGTTGCAGTTTTTTTTATTTTGTGTATAGTTTTGTATAATTTTCTTAGGCTCTTCTTATTCTGCTAACGGGGTCTCCAGTGTTTCGTAAGACTTTTTCTAGATCTATAGTCTGCCAGAAGTCTTCCTTTTAATCCTTCAAATTAAAGAAATGTTTACTTGAAACAGATTTTCGATCAGTTTCTACCCACTCATGTATTGCCAAGGACCCAGTTCCTGTTATTTGTGTCACAGTGGCATCTGTTAGAAGGCTCACTTCTCCAGGTTCTTCGAAAGCCATGAAAACCTTTCTTGCCTCTCACTGACATCGGTCATCTGTAACACTTCAAGAAGTCAACCGCTGCTGTCTCATGTGGGAAAGCTAGAAGCTGCTCAACGTGCTTATCCACATTTCCATGAACCATAACCGACCGCGAGAAGTCTCTTCGCAATTAAATCCGAGCTAAGTGTGAATAATTTTTTTTTAACGACCTCCACCGAAAACTGGACACGGACGTGCTTCCATTCTGTTTCCTCGCGTTCTCTTGGGAAGCCTCTTAGAAGCTTCAGCATAAACTTGCAACAAATTAATTAATTTTTTTTTCAGTTTCCATCTTTTTTCACTTTTCTGCAAAATTTCTCAACGACTGCTGTTTGTTTTTTTTTTTTTTTCTTTTCATTTTTTACGACCTCATGCATGAGTAATTTTTACTCAAACCGAGAGAGAGATACGCAGAAGTGATTTGTGCACATGCTGAGGTGGCTTGACGGTATCCCATAAAAAAAAATTGTATCTCAAAAAGTATTTTCATTCAGTAAAAAAGTATCTATCTGGATTTGCGATTACACTTTCTCTATCCTCGCGATTTGAAAATTTTTGCTCATCAATCATAAAAAAAAATGGAAAATTCACCGACCGCATGCGAGAATCAAACAAATTGAATGTGCAACACACGACGACGCGACGTCATCAAGAAACAATTTTTCGAAATTTATTTCACTGTCAGAGTGTGTGTTTTCCTCGCACACGAATAGATGAATGTTTCTGCGAATTTATTGCAAATTCACTTCAATAATTTTGTAGCTAACTTTGCTGGTTTGCATTTTAATTAGATACTTCGGCCGTCGGTGTTTAGATAGCGGATTGCAATTGAGTTGAGTTGGGCGGTGGGTGGCTTTGAATTTTATTTTTTTCAGACGTGAGGAGGTGTTTGAACCTGGGGGAGGTTGATTGTGAGAAGCAGCTGTGCTTACACATCGGAAGAATGGCAGGCATAAGTATCTGCGGCTTGCAGGTGGAATTTCCTCAGTCTGGGGTATTGGGAGGGCAGATAATTGTTTGAATTGCCGCTGCGGGTGACGTGTTGCTATTCGGTGAGAATAATGAGTCTAGACGGAAGGCTTTTGGATGCTAATTTTAAGGTTCGAACTTGGTTTTGAAGTGAGCTTGGGCGGTAGAGACTGTTCTGATGAGATATTGCCATTAGAATTTAGTTGAAATTCGTTCATCGGATGGATTCTGTCTTTTTCAATGTTTGTTGACTTCTTCTGTTAGTAAATTCTGCTTATGCTTCTTCTTCTGCTAAGTAAAAAACTTATTCAAATTTTGTGTTGCAAATTCCTACTCTCAGGCTCCTTCCTCGTTTCAAATTTCCATTTATTGACATAACTGGAAAAAAATAAACTTTCCCCACCCCGACCTGGGTGCAGTTCAAATATTTGCGACTTCCTACTTAAAATTAAAATTCCACTGCCACATCCGAATCTCAAAAACACCTTCCCGCTCGTTACATCACCACAAGTTGCCGCATCCGTTGCGCCAGCTCCGTTTCTGTTCCGGATCCCGCTTCGAGAGAAAGTCCCAAATCAAAACATTTTTTTGCTAATCCACGATCCTCAATTTGCTTTTAATTAAACAAATAAATAATAATAATAAATTTCGTCGTATCGGAATTTGAATTTGTCGCGCCACGATCGACGCCGCACATTGTTTACTCAAAATGCAGCTCAGTCAGCGAATTGCTCACGGCTGGCAATTTGTGATCGCCAATTTCAGATAAAAATCAAATAAATTAATTCGGTTGAATCGCTTTTTTTTTTTTTTTCTTTTTTGTTAGTCATAAAAATCGCGGTCAAATCATAACAAAATTTGAAGGGGAAAGTAAGCAACCGGGATTGTGGTGTTCAAATCACGCGGGAGCTTACGCGCCTTCGCTGTCGTTGGAGAGATGGGAGAAAAAAGTGTGTCAACTCGACAAAAGAAAGGAAAAGAATCTTTTATTTCTGTTTTGAGAATATCTAGTGGTTCGATGAACTGCGCTTTTTGAGAAGAAAAATAACGCGGCTTAGGTGAGCTTCTAATCGCGGAACCGGACCCGGGGCTTTTGGGTTTTGTCTACCTTCTAAGCGAGCTGTTCAATTAAAGTGTTTTTTTTTTCTTTGTCTTTTGTGCATAAATGCGGCGTGTAGTTGTGACCTTACGTCATCGGAGTTGAGTGGCGTTTCTTTGGAAGGGGCACGACTGAGCAATGAGTCGAGCTTAGGAGCCTTGGATGATAATTGTCTGTCTTATGGATTTTCATTTCACGTGGTATTACCATGTTTGGAAATCTTCTCGTTCTCGTTGACATCTTCATGGCGACATGAGGTCATCATCGGCGCTATAAAGTTGTAACACAGAGCTTGTAATGGGTTGAAAAGTGTTCCTAATTGCTGAAGCTATTGGTTTCTTACCTCTAAGTGATTGTGTACTTAATGTTAAAGGATATTCAAACAAATAATGCTTAGAAGGTTAAATTGCCAAATAAACGCGTTGAGGTTCATATCTTAGAGTACGCATTTCTAATCGTCGTTGCAGTGACCCCTGAGTGACGATGATTTCAACAAAAATTGGATTTGTTTTTAGCTTGTGACACGAGAAGTGGGTTTTGACTGTCAAAAGTTTGGATTTTGTTTCCTCGGTGACAGAAATTGGCTCGACATCATCTTTCGGATGAGATATTGGTCCAGAATTCACTTCAAAAATTAATCGCTGATAGAAAACCGCGCACAAAGCATAAATTGTTTGTTTTGTTACTTACTTACTTATTAGTCACTTAACCCTTGGAGGGTCTGTGCTTGAACCAAAGCCGCCCTCCAACATTGACGGTCCCGGGCATGCTGCTTCCAGTCCAGAAAACCAAGCTGTCTTGCATCCGCGATCACTTGATCTCTGTACCGGAGGTTCGGTCTCCCTCTTCTCCTCGAACCAAGAGGTTCGGATTCGAAGACCCTTTTAGCTGGGGCATTTGTGTCCATGCGCTCGATGTAGCCGAGCCACTGTAGTCGTCGGATTTTGCCTTCCGGACTATATCTACATCTTTTTACAGCTCCTTAAGCTCGCGGTTATGTCTTCTGTCTCTTCCATTCACTTTCTTCGCAGACTGTTTGTTTTGTACTCATTTCAAATGAACGATTTCCAGAAGGCTTCGAATTTCTAAGTCAACCACCCCACAGCAAACGCCTACGAACTTGTAGTGTCTTCAAAATGATGCGAACCTTGAAAGGTGATGGAAAATTTAAGTTTGGTTAAAAATCCGAGATTGTTTTAAAAGAGATTTTTGTCAAACAAAATATAACATTAAGAGAAAAACGCTGATAGAAAATCGTCCACAGAGTAGCTGTTTCATTTCAAATTGTTTGATTTGTTTTCTTTTTTTTGTCCCTTTCCTTGTTCAGTTTTCCAAATTTTCAATTTCAATTTTAATTTTATTTACTGCAAGACTTTTATTATAAAAGTTATTTGTTTTTGCGGAGCCTTAAGAAGGCTTTTCTGCAGAAAATTGTGTTTTAAGTTTTGTTATTATTTCTTGAATAAGTCCAGATTCAATTTTGCATTAATTGATCGAAAGACTACGATTTAAATGGACCACGCTGCACTATTCACGCTTCAAATCGACATCGTCAACATCTTCTGTTTAAGGTTTAAGTGCACATATAGGGTCGAATCATTAAATACTTGATTTTGTTTCTCAAACGCCCCACGATGGTTCTAAAATCCCAAGAAACACCCAACTTTCAGGGCTGTGTTTTCAAAACGATACATAGTGCTAATTGGGTCTCTAAGAACCACCACTCCACATACACACATTCGAATAGTGACGAAGTTTTTAGTTGTTTGACCTTAAAACTTTATTTTGATCCTTGAAGCTTGGAATAGGCTTCATCGATGACAAAAAAAACCTTCGAGCTCCTCTGGAAACTAAAATTTTTACCACAAATCAACGTCAAGGGTTTTTTTTACCTCCCAATTTCTTTATTATCTGTCTGTGTGAGAACAATTAAATAGTTTTACAGGAAGTAGGAAGATACAGTAAACAAGTTAGGACCAATGTCCTTTATTGTTACAATCCTTTGACGTCAAAAGTTAATTGACGATAGATTCCCATAGCGGTCATTTCGTTTTTTTTTAGCTTGCTCTACAAGTTTTTTTTATTGTGACGAGTTCAAGATGTTTCCGAGTTGCTAAATAAATGCTCATAAGTCATGCACTCCACCCTCAAATTGTTTGAGGCCTTGAAAATCTTGAAGCAGTACAAAGTTCTACAAGCCTTGAAAACGTAACTCCAGCACTGGATTGCTGCTCCATTTTTGATTAATTGTTTTTTTCTTGCGAGTCACTTCCGATTCTGCAACCTCGTTCCTATTCCAATTAAGAGGTGTCTCCACATTGACCTGTATTCCCTTTACATCTCAACGGCAATTCCGCTTTCGGAAGTGTGAAATCCGCTCCCACGAGCTCCGTCAGGTCCCACACCTTGGTCAAAGTTCTGCCACACTCACTCCACGCAATTAACTGGCCACTCTGTAGGCAGACGCGCCGCCTCGCACTCAATCACCGCCCAACTCTCTCGGTCGCCCAAAACCAAAACTGACCCACATTCCGGAGGCGTCCGGTCACGAAATTGCAGGCGAATCTGGTAGACTCCGGTAACGTGTTTCTTGCGAATGACCAAATGACGCATCATCCCGCTCCACCGCCAGTTCGCCAGTCCGCACGTTCGCCACTCCCAGCCACGTGACAGTGAACGAAACTGGCCTCGGTCTGAGCCATAAATTCGCAGCGTGACGTGACCAGGCGGCAACCAACGACGTTGGAGACCCTTCGGGACACGACTCATTGTTTATTCAGCGCTCCTGCGATCGCGTGGGCGTGGCAAACTCACCAAACAGGAATTCCAAACTCCGGTTTCATTGCAATCTTATTTCTTGTGGTATCTTTTTTTTTTGCAACACACAAAACAACCGTTCGCCGGTCGTTGAGCGTCGAGCGATTGTGAGAACAAGGTCGGGTTGCGATACTTGGCACAACCACTCCGATCTCCGATCCCCGACTACGCAGCAGAACTGCTTGATGCCAGTCGACCAGCGTCTAATGCCCGCCACTGATTACGATCGTAATTACATGCCGGAGATGCAATTAATTTCAGTTGTTAGCGGCCGATGATGGTGCGCGATGCAATTTGCCGCTGCAGATACAGTATCTGTTGGCCTCTCCATCTTTATCTTCATCTCCAAGTTGTAGATTTAGCTCCATCTGCATCTTCCATCTTTCAAATTTTTAGGTTAATTCTCTGCTTAGGAGAGGATTTTGGTTTTTTTCGTTTCGTCGTTTTAATTGCGGTTGCACTTGCGGCTGGAGAAGGCCTGGTTCCGATGCGCTGGGCGTGGAATGTTGCCACAGACTTGCTGCCTCAAGATGCATCACGGAAGTGGGGGTCCGGCGCAGTTGGGTGGGTTCCAGATGCAGGTAATTACTCGTACACTCAAATTCGTAGTTGGGCTGAGACTCTGACTCAAGTTTCATCTCTATCTCCGTCTTTGGCTCCACTGCAGCTTCACTCTGGCTCCAAGTAATTAGGGAAGTAGTGAAGGGTTTTTTTCTTTGTTATTGTGGTAGCGGCGGCGGGCGCCTTGCTGTGAAGCGAAAGCGATTAATGAAAAAAAGTCAAAGTGTCGGTTGTTGGTGTGGTTCTTGTGACACGACGGAAATGGCTTAGAAATTGAGGGAAAGTTGCCGGCGATGGTATCAGAGTAATTGCAGACTCATTTCCGGGGTGTGTTGACTAAGGTTTTTATTTTATAGGCGAAAGGTGGTTCTGAGTGAAAAAAGTCGGTTAAAATTGAAGGTCCAACTATCTCTCGAACTCTCAAACTTAATTGGAACCTACATTTATACCAAATTTTAACTAAAAGGAATAAATTGTTAATAAATGTGAGCTTAATGTGGTCTAAAAAGGCTCGACTTTGAGAGATGTGAAGTTGAAGCATGTGTTTGGTAAAGTTGAGGATCAAGCTGAATAGTAGTTGAAAAGATTTTTAATCAAAAACACCTTTGAATCCCATTGAGCTTTTCATGAAATTGGTATTGGAATTCCGCACAGTTGTACCAAACTTGAATCGTAAGAAAATAATTTTGGCGCTAAGCTTGGGTTCACTTGACTGTTAAAGAATCCTTTTAATTTGTGTCCTGAAATTTGCCATGTGGCAGTGAAAGTTTAGTATTTCTTCTGGTGGTTGTCGACAGCGGATCTAATGGTTCCAATCTTTTTTTGTGGCTTTTTTGCCCCAATAAACTCAGCGCTAAGTCCAAAGAATAACCAAATAAGAACCAAGTGATTTTTCTTTTTTAGTGGCCTTTTGATGTGTGGTAACAAATCAGCTCGGTTTGAGTTTTGTAGTCTGTGACATTAATTGGACTTGTACTTTCTCGTAATTGTTCTCTCAACATTTTGATACAAGACCCAAGGGTTTTATTACACTGGGTTGAGCTGTTCAGTCTACGAAAAACCAAAAGTAGATTGCTCAGACAATCAAAACAGAAAGCTTCAAATTAAATGGATTTACAATTTAGGAAGGCTTTATCAAAATAAATTGAAATTGGGAGTTCGACAATAAGCTTGGTTAACATTTTTTTAAAAGATACTTTTACATTTAAATCGTTTAAATCCTAAATATCCTTGTATGAAATTTTCCATCACCAAATCGCAAGTATGCCCTCAATAGCTTTACGAATTTCATCTTTGAGACTGCTGGCTTATCTTTCTCGTAGGCCTAAAGGAAGAAGTCGCAAGGTGTTAAATCACAAGAACTCGGTAGCCAATTGCGAACACCCCTTTGAGACAAGTCCAAGTCTTTATGCAAAACATGGTGTAATGGCGTTTGTGAAATGTCTAGTTCCAAAGAACAAAGAGGAATGGACAAACCTGGGTTTTCTTCAGCGCTTTGGACTATAGTAGCAATATTTTCAGTTGTTCTTGAGCGACGTGCACGGGTTTTATTCTTCACATCAGCTCGAATTTTCGCACCAATTTCTGCATTGCGGTCCGACAAAGTGCTTCACAACGACCCAAAAATGTTTTAGTTTTACGAACCGTTTCTGCCAAATTTTCACCATGTTTGTAGTGAATTTTACTAATTTCAGTACACTGATGAAGCGTGTGTCATTCCATTTTTATTAATGGCGCGTAGTTTCTACTTGTCAAATGTCAAAAAGTTACAGCTTCAAAAATGTCATCTACTGAAATAGCGGGCTATTCAAAATAACACCTCTTATTGGACAACCCTTTATAAGGTTTGATTTACATAATACAGTAGTCTCTCGATAATGTGAGCTAATCAAAACAAGGCTTATCGGTTTTTAGAGGGATTCACATTATTGAAAATGTTCGCCAGTACTTGCTTAACTGTACAAAATTTATCGTAAACGACAGCTCAGACAAAAAACCAAAAAAAAAAAGGCAGAAGGTATGTCGGATATTGGTACTCTCAATTTTTGGCAAAATATTTTATTTTTGGTGTGGCGACTTGGCGAATAGCTTTACTTGATCCTTCTATTGTGTCTGCGCTTACCTTTAGCAAACTGGAAATGGTTTCTGCATTTAATTCGATTTGATGGACGTAGGTGCAAAAATTTATAGAATAAGAGGTTACACAGTAACTCTCTTTGTTCCGCGTCCACGTCCTAAAAGACCAAATTTCTTTGACTCGATTCGACTTCATTCTATGAATTGTGAGTCTTTTAAGGGATCCCTTATGATGTAAAAGAGAGTGAAATACAGGAATGTGTAATCTCCTATTCTATAAATCTTGCTCAAGAAGCGTATTTTTGGTGAGCTAGCTATTTTGGGAGAAGTTGGAGTGATTTCTTCGCGTTCATTCCCTGAATTGTTCTTAATTTATCCTACGATGACGCAACTTTTTCTATATTATATATGTTGTGTTCTATTGATAACAAAAGCAAATTCCCTGTAACTCTCCTTAGGCTGAGTTTCGGGTAGAGTCTTTCGTAACTTAAATCGTCGCCTTCCCATTTGTGTTTGGCAATGCAAAGCTTTGACGATTCTCGTCTTACAAAGATAAATTTATTATAAGGATAATTCTCATTATCGAGGGCTGTGGTAGTAAATTCAAATTAGTGAAAAGGACAAATTGCATAGAGATGACTGTCTGACAAATTTCCTCAGATGGCTGTGAGAACACTTCTATTTTCACTGGTTTTGAAATATGGAGGTTCGATTTAGCGAGAGTTCATTGCATTTTGTCCACAGCTGCTTAAATAGACTAGATTAGATTTTATTTTACAAAATTTTACAATGTTGCAATAGACAATAAAGAGTTAACATTTCATAGCGTTTTGTAGTAAAATAAAATCTAATCTAAGCTGCTTAAATATATTTTCGCTTCTAACTAACTTTTTAATCTTGATTTTTTCCAATCTTGTTTTTTTCCAATCTTTTTTTTAACTAATCATTTTTCTTTTGCGTTTCTTTTAGGTGAGTTGATAAATTGCATTTTAACCAGTGGTTTAAGTAAGTACTAAATTGAAATTAGTTTATCAATTGAAAACATGATTTCATCGTGCTTTTCTGTCCTTTTTTGGTACAAGAACACCTACAAAGTTACCTTAGTGCCTCAATGATAAATTCCTAGTAAAATTTTACACAATTTTTCTACACCAAAATGCTAAAAGAAGTTTTTTTTTTTACTTTTTTGATTCAATATTTAAGTCCTGATCACCTTTTTTTAAGTTAGTACAGTCTAAACAAGCATTCCACTATCCAATGCTGAAGTTGTTTTAACCTTATGACCCGTTTTCGACTCAACAATGCCCATAAAATTACTTCAGTGCCTCAACGTTGAGCCTCTAGTGGCTTTTAAACCATTTTCGATTAAACAAACGCCCATAAAAATATTTCATTGCATTTCTAGTGACTTTTCACCCGCCGCAGACCAGTTTTTGAATATAAAAAATCATTCGCCAAACCCATGCCATCGGCTCTCTACCGCCCACCGCGCACCGATTACATTAAATTCAAAACAATTATTCAACTTTACAAAACAAATCGCCTCGTCCCAAGGCTGCTTGATTGTTATCACCACAATTATTTACAAACCAGTTAAAGCTTTCTATTCATCCACAGGTCGTATCTCACTCGCGGCTTGAATAAATACCAAGAGGCGGATTTAATTGCTCATCGGCTGTGTTCTGAGTGCCTGGAGGATCTATCTAACCACAGATTGTTCAATAATTACCACCAAGCCACCAGCGCGGCTTACTTACGTATTTAGGTCACACACGAAGCCCGAAAGACTCCTCAAAACATTCCGTTCACGTTGCCAATTGTAATTCAGTCGTCATTAAGACGCTGGATTCGTTTGTTTGGTTATTTTTCTTCGGTTCGCCTACAGGTTGATTGCAACTCGAAAGAAAACAATAAACCGACGACGTTCCATGCGAATTTTTTTGCACAAACGAAAAAAAAAAACACACGCATTGTGGTCGCTTGCAAAATCGTACGTTTCCACAAGAGACGCGTATCTAATTATCTTTTGGTTGAGGGAAAGATCTCTGGGGCGGTGAATAATTAGGGACATAGTCGGTGTTGCATCTCTTTTGCATATTCATTAAGATTGCGATGCGCAGATACGCTGTAGTTGCTGCTGCCGCCGGTGGTGGTGACGGTAGAAAGTCGCCTTCTAATGCGCCGTCGCATCGCACCATTGCGCTGAGGTGCGACGAACGCGTTGCAGGTCAACCGAGTGGCTTTTGTGTGATTGACGCGGCAATTAGATGATAACGCAGAGAGATGGGAACTTGTTTTTGAACAGAGATTTAAATTGCGATTAAGGGCGATTGGGGAAAGAGACTTAGTTGGAGTGGAGTGAAAAGGGTTGCCTTTCGGCGGCTACAAAGTTTGTTGTTGACTTTAGTGGGAAATTTGCTTTTAAATTTGTCAGATGCATATGCCAGAGATGCGTAACTGACTTTGTCATTCTTCCAGGGGTGTTAGAGATGGATTTTTCCGAATACAGCTCGTAAAGATCTAAAATGGAAAAAAAAATCAAGAATGAGGTGGAAGTGACTAAATGGTGATATAGAAGGAAGTGTAAGAGAATATGATATGATGATCTTCTTTCGTTCATTTTCTCCTTTGGAGGTTCAATTCGGTAGTTAAATGACCTATTTTTGTGAATCACTTCAAATGGGATTTCAAATTGTTTTTAAGAAATTTACATGAAGTCCCAATCCCGACTAAATGGATTATAGAGAGAGACCTATACTTGACTCTATTAGAGACCCATACTTGACCTTTTTGCCATTTTGCTTTCTAATTGCTTCTGTCTTAGTCTCACAAAGTCAACTAGTCAACATCGAACTTTAGCGAATCTTGATCTCCCTTTTATTTCTGGTTTTTAAGCCTGGAAATGTCGTTACAAATACGTCGTTGTGGGGGGTTTCGTTTAACTTAACTTGAACTCGTTTAAAAAAATGCCAAAATTCTGAAGCAGGTTGCAGGTTTTCTAGAAAGCAAAACAAATTTGCAATAAAATTTCTTACTTAACTTAAGTTTTGTTTCATTAAGTTTGGCTTCGTCTAGAAAGGGGTAAAAACGAATTAAAATTAACTCAATCGCAAGAAGAATTCTATTGGTTCTATAGTGAAGTAGGAGGAAATGTGAGTATGGAATAAAATTAAATTCTAAAAGAAAAAGAACGCTTAAACTCTACAAATAAAAAAAATAGATAATTAAATAAATACAATATTTTATTTTATTTTAAACTCTACAAATTATTCAGTTTCAATTTGCGAGACAGTAAACAAACGCGTAAGCTTGTAACTTCCAAGTCAAAAGTCAAACCTTTAGGGAACACACTGCAGCCATTGCTAAACGTCCGACCGTATTCTATGTGAAGACTGGAATATAACTTTTAAACTGTCGATCCCCGAGAAGGATTTTTTTTTTTGCTGTGATTCGTACCATAGAATTACCCCGACTCAAACTATATTTTCAAAATGGGCTCAAAGAAAAGCTTTTAAGAAAACTGACAAGTCATTTGGGTCAAATCAAAATTAAATTGTTCAGAATTTCCCAATGTTAGTGAGCGCTAGCCACATTATTAATTTTTTCTGGATCCATTTTGTTATCACAGTATATCTATTTCTGCCGTCTCAGCGGTGTATAACCTCAGAATCCCTTCTAAATCTTAAGTTAAGTGTTTTTCAAGAGTTCGATAACTTACTTGGTATGAGCTGTCTTGGTAATCTTTGTTTGATTCCAAAAATGAATCTATAATTGTCAAATGGAAAAATGACAAATCACAAATTGCAAACTGCGAATCCATCCAATTGCTAAAACTAAGAAACATTAGTTAAGTGTATACCTCTTGACTTCTGGGATTTATTAAGAATTTCAGGGTTTTAAAACTTTATACTTACTAACACTTCCATGAGAACCGCTGTACGATCAGAGGCTAACTTTCTTGTCAAGCGTGTGTCGCTAAATTTCAACCACAAATGAGCCAATTTTCCTCTTCATTTTATTTGACAGCGTTTTTTTAACATTTTGTGTCTGTAAATACGTGTAAGCGCTTTGAACAACAAATCAAACAAATGTGCTTGAATATGATGAGCTAGTGTTCGGTGCTTCCTGAATTACCCTCAAAAATGCTTCCTGTATTTCAGTTACATTCGTGAATTATTGTCAAATTCATCGATTGGCGAGGGGAAATAGCAGCAGCTCAGATGAGTGTCAACATACTTATGTATAGGGTGGCTTAGTTAGGATGCTTTTGAACGACGAATTTAAAAAAAAACTTTTCCTTTGTGATTCGCAAGTGTAGTGATGATTTAATGCTGGGATCACCCCATCAATTGATTTGTATCCGGGTTTCCAAACGCTGATTGAGACGCCTAATAAACCAAAGTATTTTTCAGAGATATAGGCTTTTGATTTCTCTAGAGTTCTGAGTACTGACAAAATTCTGAAATTCTGAATTCTCTCTTTTAAAGATTACACTCCAGTAAGCAGTTTCCTGCAAAAAAGTAGGGTCCTGCACAAAAAAAAAAGGTTTGTGAAAATCTCTTTTTTGCCCAAAAAGATTTCTGAATTTCTGAAACTTCTTTGGTTCTTCTTTTAATTCGGATTAATTACTTTTGACGTTAAACAATGTATTGACAAAAATACAATGCTACGACTTCGTTTAGAGTCCTATTTTGGACGTAAATCGCGCTCAGCTAGTCCGAGTTATTCGGTTTAAAGCGACATTCATCGTCGTTAACTCGAAGAATCGGTGAATAAAATCGTTGAATGTTAAGAATCGTTGAATGTACTGTTCGATCGCCCTAGTAGACCTAGTCGTAAAGCAGTCAGCCTTTTTGTTAAAAGAGGTATCTAAGCTATGTAGAGTTTGAAAATAAATCATTTATTTTCAAAAAGTGAATATGGAGAGACCAGTAAAAAGATAACTTCATTTTTTAACTTATTGAGACTTTAAATGTATTAGGTGTACAACTTTGCCGCCGTTTTGCAATAGATGGCTGTAGCGGTAAGTGGTAGTCGAAATAAATAGATCGTAGATGTCTTACAATAAGCTTAGGTATTTGTAAACATAACATAATAATATTAGTCGATTTATGTCTGCATCATAAAGTTATTCTCTATTAAACATGTCAGCTTACGAGCCGAATTTTCCTCATTTTCGGGAGGTTTTAATTTTCTGGTTTACTATGAAGAAATCTGCGGCTGACGCTCATCGAATGCTCTCAAATACCTATGGTGTGGCCGCTATTAGTGAAAGAACATGCCGAGAGTGATTTCAACGCTTCAAGAACGATGATTTTGACGTCGAAGACCGGCATGGCGGTGGAAGAGAAAAGTTTTTTTTGAAGATACATAATTACAGGCATTACTTGATCAAGACTCGTGTCAAACGCAATCGAATCAAACGCAAAACGAATCATAAATGTATAACCAGTTTATTATAATAAAGCCTCGAATTTCGAAAAAAAACTGCGGAAAAAAGTTGTACACCTAATACTAATATTTATTAATTTCTAAAATTTAGCTTTTTTTGGTTCTGTTTGTTCGCCTTCTTGCCGCACTGTACCACCACCGTTGACTAATAACTCATAAAAACGATTTTCAAAAGACTGCATCACAACAATTTGCCGTCTTTGTGCTTCACAGAGCTTCCATCCCAACTCCTGATGCACCTGCATTTTCAAGACAGCAATTACCTTCTCACCTCAGCTATAAAATGAAATTCTTTTTCGCTTCGATTCACGCTGCAGTAACTTAATGTTCCCACGAATAAAGAAAAAAAGAACGTAATTCTCTGGCACCGCTGCCAACTTGATAACGACACCTCAACACACCTAAAAACCTTGTACAACCGTGTGTCGCTGCCACTTGTTATCTCATCCAAGCACTTGCTGTTTTTGTCGCTTCTTTTTTTGCTGTGGGTCTCCTTCCTCGTCATTCATCAGTTACAGTCGTATCTATGAGATACAAACGGCCTTAAGCTCTGACACAACATTTTGACAGATGTACCGGCGGTCTGTCCGTCGGTTTGTCAGTTAAAATCGACCTCTGATAAGACCTGCAAAAAAAAAAATGAAAACCACAAACAACCTCGTTATCGCGAATTTTGTGCTGTTTTTGAGTTTAAAATTTTCATACACCGAGAGCGGGTTGTGCATGCGGTTCCCGTCTCGTAGGTGGGGCGAAGGGGGCGCCCGCCAACTGTCATCGATAACGACGCGCACGCTACGCCCCTGGTGTAGGCCAAAAACTTCCCTCAGTATCTCACTGCGAGTGCGCGTTTTGTGTTGTGGTTGAAAAAATTTTTGTTTGTCCACCAAAAAAAAAAAAACATTTTTTCGAAATTTCCCCGCCGATGGAAAAGTGAACTCATGTTTTTCTTACACATGCTCTCTTGAAAAGCCGCCGAGATTTTTGTTGACGCTTCACAGGTGCGTTGTTGATTTTCTTTTTTCCAATTTGCGCGCGCATCCACAAATCTGTGTTCTCTGTGTATCTGTGGATCTGTTTCCCTTATTTTCATTTCGCTGTCTAAAAATAGCCCCCTGAGTCTTGTACACCAAGTGAACCAAGGCAATTTTTTTTTTTCATGTGTTTTTTGTTTTGGCGGAAATCACTTTTCGAAGCCAAGTGGTGGACCACTCTCCTTCCCCGCCTCTTTGTTTTGACCAAAACATTCGTGTATTTTGAGATGACGCACCTTTCGCGTCATTAGAAGATTGAGATCCCAATTTTTTTTTGTGAGGAGGAGGATTTTGCGTAAATATAATTTTTCGAATTTTCAGTAACAACGAACGGTCCAGGACGACGTTGGTCTCGATGGCGAAATTCTATCGGCCAAGTCCAAATTGGAAAAGTGATTTATTTAAGTACTTTAGTTTGATTTATGGAAAATCTGTGCATTTTATTATGTGAGTCATGTGTTTTGTGGGTGTTGTTGTGTGTTGCATGAGATCCCGCAGGGGAGCGGAATTGGAGCGCTACTTGTTTTGCAGCACACGTTTGCCTCCATCAAAATTTTCGCACATGAAATTTTAAATAACGAAATTGATTTCTTTCTTTTTTTTTCGTGTTTTTCGCGTTGATAGCGAAGCAACAAAGAATCGGGCACGTACGCAGGAGGCTCTGGCCTATTATTTAACAGATAAAAGAAATGGTTTCATGGAAGTTGTAGATTAAAAGCAGACAATTTTTTTTTTATGAGACACATGGGGTCGTTATTAGACGGAGCTTTGTTATTGCACGGGGGTTTTAAATGTTTTTCGAGTGGTGGATTTTTGTGATGCGTCAGCATTTTGATGGACGTGGAAAGTCTTCTTGTCACAGAACTCTTGTCTACTGAGTGTTTATGTCTAGATTTAAATTCACAATTTAGTTTGTGTAGGATGTGAGCAGTTTCTTTTGTCATTTCAGACAGTTGATCAGAGTTCCACGGATATGAGGATCTCGGCCTTGGCATTGGGCCCCATTTGGACGTTCTAAGCCCAGTAAAACATGCATTCGTCGGTTTTTTAGGCGAACCTAAAAAATAAACCACCGAAGTAAGCAGAATACTTCGGTGGTTTGTTCTTCTATAAACATCTTCTTTATGACTTTCTAAATTTCATTCATTTTTTGGCGTTTTTTTTAAATTTTTTCTTTGCAAAGTTCAAACCTTCATTTCGAATCCTTCGAATCCTCCGCCTTTTTTAACTGGTCCAGGTTTTTGTGAATACTTTATGGTCATCAAGTTCAACTTCAACGTTTTTTGAAATCAACAATTTCTTGCAACCTCAACTCTTATGTTCTAAGATTTCTTTTTGCAATGACTGATAACAAAAGTGATTATTTTTTTAAAACCAAACCAAAAGCGGAGTTCACACCTGACTACAAATTGTACAATTTTCTTGACAATCGTGCTTGAAATTGTCAATGTGAACGCTCAAAGCTACAAATCGGGAGACTTGTAGGCAGAAAGTTCAACATTTTCAACTTTTTGTCTCGATTGAACGATTTGTAGTTGAGTGTAAACACTTGTCATCCAGCTTCGTAGTATTTTTAATTTTTCTTTGTGATCTCGATGGCTGAGCATCTCAGCAAAGCGGAAAAATGTCATTGAGCATAGAAGCTGGAGTTTTTTGAACTGAAGTTGTCAAGCATGTAGTCAAACGTGAACGCTAAGGCAAATTTAGTTGTCAAGCAAATTGTACGATTCGTAGTCAGGTGTGAACCTGCTAAACAGATCCCGTCCTAAACAGATCCCCTTGACAAACCTATAATCAAAGGAAAAATATTATACTTAGCATATGATTTTTTTTTTTTTTTTTGATATCTTAAATATATTTTCAAATTATATTTTTCATTTCTTTAGTTATTAACTTTAATTTTGAAATTCTTGCAATTCATTTAGACATCAAAAGTGTGTAAGGGGTTGCAGTTTCTGCTTTAAGAAAACCTTTTTGCAGATGTCTTAGGAAGCCTTTAAAATAGGCAAATTATTATAAAAAATTTTGGACAGCCTAACATTCTATATCTATCAAACCACATCATTACTATCCATTTAATAATGGAATTATATAAAATTATTTTCAACCACATTTTTGGGACTTATTGCCCCATTTCCTTCCATATTGAATATTGTTGGCGTAACTAGTACTCCCCAAAAATATTTTTATCAGATTTTGACCAGTTTTTTGTATTTTTAAGGTGAAATCACATTTTGCAAGACCAACTTGTATGCGCCGGCGCATTGTCCACTTACAAATGGTACCCGAAAGCACTGTTTTTTTTTTTTATTCGACGGGTTAATTAATCTTGCCGGTAAGGGCAAGGGTTATCTTCTTGCTGTTTTTTTGGATCTTAGCACTGGCGGATCTTAGCACTAGGCGGAGATTTTGTTCAGAGTCACTGCTGGAACATTTTTGGGACAACTTTATCAGTTCCAATCGAATGCATCGTAGGCGCCGTCTTTTTCTTAATCCCTAGACTGGCAGACAGCAATCCCTTTCTTTCCCATTTTGTGGAGATACAGCATCAATACAAATAATAATAATAGTCGGCGTGACAGCCCATACAGGGCCAGAGCCTAGCTTCTTGACGAAAGCTTTCCATGACAGAGCTTACTGCAGGAGGATTGTCAGTCGTTCGCTGGAGGTGGGCCCGTGGAAAATGTTTGTGGTGTTATTTCCCCGAGCCGGATTTGAACTCTCGCTTAACATACCGATGCACTAACGATTAAGCCACGGCGCCCACACACAGCATTAATAGACTTCTTTATAATTTCGTTATAGAATCTACCAATGCATCTTTAACTTAGTTCGCAAGCTTACTTTAGCTTGCTTATTTCCTGACATTGAATTTGCCAATCTTAAGGCTGTAAAAAGCAGAGTTCTTGCCTACCAGAAGTGCAATACGTGCAAGAGCACGACATGAAATCGATTGTCTCGTTTTTTCGGTTTGCCTCTAAAGTTTAAATGTTCCCCTCTGGTGTTTCGAAATAACATTTCATTTAAATTTTGCTTTTTCACTTTCAATTTTGTATAAGTAACCAGAAGAAGACTACAAAATTTCTCGGCTAATTTTCAAGTTAGCCTTGTTTTTGTTTCTTACCTATTTAGTGATACGAGCGTCCGAGATGGACTAGGGCCGCAAGTATCAAACTCTTCTAGTCAGCTCGGTCGCTAGCTAGCTGCTTCTAATCTCTAGTCTTGTTTAGGGTAACTTCCCTTTAACTACGCCACCTTTTCTTTAGCTTTCGTCTACCGCGCCGACATTTTGCAATGGATTCGAAGACTTTTTGCACTGAAGTGTTGGTCCGCATTATTTAGCCATCTCAGATGTTATCCGCGTGACACTTTATGACCTTTTGTAGAGGATGATGATGAAAAACTGTTTATTTTCTCTACTAGCACACAAAATGGTTGGCCTTTTAAGCCCAAATAACTGATATTGATTTAATTGCTACAGACAACTGTCCAAAGTCCAATCACAATGCCTCCATTAACCAAGTTGAGTCGTCCATAAATTTCCCCAGAACACGAACCTTTCTCTCACATCATCGATTACTCCCTAAAGTCGAACGCCAAAACTTTTAAGGCCATTGCATGACAGATCGCTATTGGGAATTGAAATCTTCTGCCGTAACCTCTTTCCCGTGCTATCAATCAGCCCAGACCTCTTTCTGTTCGAGTCTATGCCGTCACACAGATTGATAATGGACACTTTTAGTATCTGATAAATACACACTCACAGTTAGTCACGAAAACCGCTATTTGCGTGTCCAATTGTGTGAAATGTGACGGTGGTTTAGGTGTGTTTTTTGACTGAGTTGTGTGAGCTGTGCGTCTCTTCGGTGTCCCCGTCACGACGTTAAACACCTTCTTTGGTTTCCATGTCCGATTTGATTTACACGGGACTGCAAGTTCATTACGAGATAAAAGATTCATCAATTGATGACGGGCTAAGCTGACAGGCAGGGACGATACGTTCTTGTTTTCATCTTAACTGGGGCAACGTGGGGTTTTGAAATGGAAACTGGAGCAATCGTAGGTGTTACACAAGAATTGAACTTTTACTTTTAGGGCAATTATTTGACTTGAGTTTAGTACTTAATTATCACCGTCGTCGTTTTTTTTGTACTACAGGAATTTGAGAATCTGTTATCAATGAATTTCTGTCTTTAAGAGTATTGCGACTGCAGTCCCTTACAGGTCGACGCTGATAGAGGTTAGAAAAGTTCATAAAAATAGACAAAAAGTTTACAGGCGGTCAAAACCTGTCACGAAACATGAGCTAGTAAATTTACCATTGCTAAAGTTTTTATAGAAACCACAATTTCCTTTTAGTTAATGCGCTGCAGACCTTGTGTTGGTTCCCTTCTTAACTTGATGTCATCTTGCTGAAACCTTGTACCAGCGATTATTAACTTTACCCTATCCTATCCTATCTGGTGGCGCTGCAGTCCGGGGTGAACCAGGCCTCACGCATTGCCGCACACCAAGCTTGTTGAGGTCCGCTTCCACTTGGGTACGCCATCTGTTCCTCGGTCTTCCCCAACCGGGCCGACCTTCTGGTGTGGATTCGAAAATTTTTCGGGTTGGAGCGTTGGTGTCCATTCGCTCCTCAAGACCTACCCATCTCAGTCGTTGGACTTTTATTCTTCTGACCAGATCGCTGTACAGCCTGTACAACTCATGGTTGAACCTTCTCCTTCACTCACCGTCCAAGCAGACGGGACCATAAATCACCCGAAGAATTTTCCTCTCGAAACAGTGCACTTTCATCCACTCTAGAGAGGGTCCCTGTTTCCGCGTCATAATTGACTTTAGCACTTAAAACAATTAAAAATTTAAGTGAACGGAGTTTGTTGTCTCCAAACTAATTTTGCTCCACCTCGAATGGGCCTACTCTAGCCTGGTTCTGGGCTTCTGTTGCATCCTACCTCATAGCTTATAACAAAGTAAAATTCTGTGATTTGCGCTTACTCAATTTATAAGTTACAAGACATTCAAAATCTCCCAGCAATTTGTTTATTCTTGTCCTTTTATGGAAGTCATTTTCTTTACTTTTTCGATCACTGACAATATTTCTTCAGTCTTAAAGTAATTTGTCGACTTTTTGCTCCTGGTTTTATGCATTTGTCTAACAATAAAAAAAACTACATAATTAAACAATTCACGATTTCAATTTGACAAACAGCTCTACTTATGAATTGTATGCCGACCATTAAACGATGCATTAAGAGAAGGCGCTTTTCTCTTATTCTATTGTATGTTGAAATTTCATTCATAAAAAGCGAAGTCATTTGAGGCTCGGGATACTCAAACGAATGGAAAATAAAATGCCCCTCAAAGCAATTTCAGCAAAATAAACACAAAACAACGACGTTCGTAACAGCGGTGTTTATGTTTTCGCGGAACGAAATGGTTTAATTTACACAATCCGAAAGGATGGAGAAAGGTTGCCAAGTGACTTCGAATGTGGTTAGTAGTAGGAAAAGCTGTGAATTCGGTGTAGGGGTTAAGGAGGTGAGAGACTTAGAAGATTGTGAAAAATTTGGATTGAATTCAAAAGCCTGGAAGTCAATCTCTGGTGTGACTTAAATGAGTGACAATTACAATAGGCCAATCTGTGGCCGCAGTGATTCAGGCGTCCTTTTCTCACGATCCACCCTAACTCTAAATGAATTACAATGCTCTACCCTTTAAATTTGAGCCTCCTGATTTATGGAGGCGAAGACTGAGTCTATGTATACGAGGTCTGTTCAAAAAATAAGGTGAATTTTCAAATTTCGCAGGCTACGTACATTCGTGGCAGCGAAGTTCGTTCCAAAATTGCTGAATTTGGACCAAAAAAACTGTTGCTTGTTCGTAATTTTTTGGCCAAAAACAACACCGCAATTATATCTCAGCCACCGTATTCACCAGATTTGGCCCCCTGCGATTTTTTTCTGTTCCCACGATTGAAGAGACTCATGAAAGGACGGAGTTTTACGACGATTGAGGAGATACACACCGAATTGCTGAAAGAGCTCAAGGGCAGACAAAAAAGTGCATATCAAAACTGCTTAATCATACCTGTGGAGGACAAAATTGAAATGAAATGAAAATTGAAAATTCATCTTATTTTTTGAACAGACCTCGTACATAGTAGTCAAAGCTGAAGCCGAAGCCACACAAACCACTGCAAATGTACCAGAGTTTGTTCCTTTAGATAGCTTGACGTCAAAAGAAATGCGCTTTAATCTTTTAGACACCTAGATTTCAAAGAAAAGACACTGATTTTGAGGTTGGAATAGGCTTGCCAATTCCCACCAAGGATCTAAGGCTGAAAGTCAGGCGGAGCAGCTTCCCGATCAGTGAATTAGAATAGCAACAAAAGCGAATGAGAAACTGCTAGAGGCTTTATCAGAATAAGACTAAAAAAGTAACGTGACTTAGTCTTCCGACAGCTTAATTTTAAATATAAAACAAGGACTTTGAGGCTGAAAACGGATAACCAAAATTTAAAGCTGAAAACCACAAGAGAAGCTTTCTGACCTACTGGTAAGCGAAGAAAAACATAAACTAAAGCTAATGATGAACCTCTAGAGGCTTCTTCTGAATAAGACAAAGTCCAACGCATTAATTTGATCGGAACATGTCACTCGCGACACCCACTAGCGCCATTCATCTCACTCTCGTCGTCGTCCACGTCAAGTAGAAGCCTTCAAATCACTTAAACTCCCCACCAGCCCATGACATAGTCACCCAGTTAGCACCTTCCCCAGCGTCACACTGTACCACCCTCTCCCTTTTCTTATTGCAGTTGATCATAAATGCACAACCAGGCAAACACAAACACCTCAGAAACACCCCACTCATTCATTATCAATTCCACTTCAAGATTAGCAAACGCTCTAACGCACACAACCGCGGGACCCTCAGAAAGAGAGAGAGCTTGACTGTGCAATGCGCGTCAAAAGATTAGATACTAAAAAAATCTGCAGTAAAGCTGCGATAAAAAAATGAAATTTCGCAAAATGATTGTCACCGTTTTATTATTATTTTTTTTTTTCGCAGTATCTCTGAAGGTCGTTTCGCCAATTTAGTTGCTCCATGAAGGCTTTTCTATTCGGTTTTCTTGTGAATTAACGGACAAAGATCGGCGAATAAATCACTTCTCGAGAGTGTTCTTAAAAGTGGCTCTCATAAGTGTCTCAGAAGAATCTGAAATAATTTAATAAAAAGGTCTAAAAAGAAAGAATATTTTTGCGGATTCAAACGCAACTTTCTTAAACGTGGCGAAATAATCCACGAATGTGAAATAAATCGGCAATGGAGAAAGTTTTGAAGTGAGTCTGAGGATGTCCTTTTGTGAGCGGCATGTGTGAGTGAAAGTTTGGGTGTTAAAAAACTCGAAAAAGCCAAAATTTAAACGCCTTAATGAGGGCTGCACATTGGCTTACGTCTGAGGTACACGCAAATGAAATCTCTTGAGATGCGAGAAAGTTCCACTGAAGTGTCTCAAAGCAGAAGTGGTTGAGGCGCAATGAATGTGCTCGCAATCTCAAGTCGTTCGCGGAGTGTAGTGTGAATTCGGAACAAGTGGAAAGATACCAAGAATTGGGGCTAGAATTTTTGTGACGCTTTAAGACGGTTTGAGATAAGAAGTGTTTCAAAAAGGAGAGCCTTAGATGTGCATAACGAAGTGTTCTCGATTCGACTTCATCACGTGCCTTAATCTCTCTTCTGAACAAAGAACGGTGACTGTTTTTGCGCATTTTAGTGAGATTTCTACGTCTCTAGTTGAAATTTTGAAATTTGATTTGAGAAAAAGAAAATAAACAAACAAACAAGCTTCCATAAAACTGTGTTCGGGAATAGAACACCTGTTTCAAACAGGGTTTCCACTGTAGTAGTCCAAGACAGAGGACCACGTTTTTACGAAACAAACAGACCTTAATCCATTTTTTGTAGTTTGACCGTATATTTTTACCTCCAGAAGTTTTCATTTGTTATTTGCCATGTCTCACATTTAAAAACTTAAGGTACACCCCGCAACCTCATTAGTGCAACACGCGTCCAAGAAGATGATGATGATGATGAGGTACATGCTCTGGCTCTCATTTACAAGGACCATCCAGACTAGCTCACAGGCCTCTTTGTCAGAGATAGTTCAGAAACCGTTGATCATTCTGATAATGCGCCGAATGATGGAATGGAATGATGAATGTTTGAGAGCCTACGTCACATCAAACTGAATTAGACTCGTAACTGGGATTCAACTGCAATTGAGAAGCTAAGAGCTGGGCTAGAATTAGATGGGCCGCCATTTATAATGATGTCATAAACTTTATAAAATCTTTTCGCTTGTCCACTTTCTAAGATCCTTATTTTGGGGCAGCATATAGAAGGACCAAGCTGACCACTCTGGATATCAGAACTCTGCGAGCATATTCAGAACCACCGATGTTCGAGACGAAGATGAAGGCAGAAGATTTCATTTTCGTTGGAAATTGGTCGAAAGAGAATTCTACAACAAGTGTCCTTATCTGTCCTTAGGATCATAAAGAAAATGAGTTTTTGCAAAGCTGAGCTTTTTGGCCAAACCCGAAAGCATTGTAATCCATTTTTATTGTTAGAGACTTGCTTTATACTAGGTAGAGTTAGGAGGAGGGGGTCGGAGAGTGTGTCACTGCAGCCGTGAGCGGGCTTATTGTGACTTGCTTTATACTAAAGGAGTCTTAATCCTTTTTTTAGAGAAGTTTTTACTAAACGAATTTCCTTGGATGGAAATTTTGTCATTTGAAAGAGCATTTCAACTTCAGAATCCGAAACCTGACATTAGGAGAGTCTTAAAAAAAGAAGGAGCTTTTGATATAAAGAATGGACCAGTCCTGTCTCTTTTTCTGGTTTGAATGCATATTCTACCGTCCGAGTATACATCTGTCTTTCGAAGGATAAGATGTGTTTAAGAGGACGGAATGATGAAAAAGTTTTTACTAGTCAAAGCTTCGTGGATGGACCACAAAGCATTTTTTATCAGTCTTGTTGGTTTAACGCCTAATTTGCACTGCGGAGTGTTCATTTTTCATTAGAGTTTTACGAAAAAAGACCACTGACAGCCAGCCAGACATTGAAGTGATTCCATAAGGGTTTCGTTATTCCCCTGAAACGACCCTAAAAAAAAGCTTTTGGAATTACGTTTTTTTTTGTGGTTTGAAAGGATACTTCTACCTCAGCAGTCAAAATCTGTCTATCAAAGGACGAAATATAGACGTTTTTTCAAGTCAAAGCTTCTTGGATGGAGCACAAAGCATTTTTGCACAAACCAGTTTATACTAAACGAAGTTCTTTAAGCAAAGCACTACTTATTTGTGTCCACGTTATAATTTCAAACTAGAGTTCTAGTCTGTCATTAATCTGTCTACCAGTTAAAGATGCTGTCATGAAAACCCACGTCCGGAGTCTAATCTAATCACATTTCGAATCAAAACTGAAGTACTTCCAATGGTTTCGAATATTTTATTGGATTACTGCAATCATTTGATTACAACGATAAGAAGTTCAAGCATTCGTTTTCCGTTTAGAAAATAATTTTACTTCGTTTCTTATCAAATTTTTATTCACTCAAGTGAATTTAGCTACGTTTTCCGACGACGGCAGCCTAGCTCTGGTGAAATCGCGGTCAGAAGGTATTTGAGTAAACAAAGTTTCTTGTTATTTTGTTTTTGTGGGAATTTGTCGTGACTTTTCGTGTGACTGTTTTCATCTCATTATTAGACAAGTTTAAGGGTATTGCTGACAACGTGTACAGATCTTATTAAGTTTTTCTTATCGAGCCATAAATCCGGTGCATAAACATGAAAAGCGGACTGTTTTTCTAAAAAAAATAAATTGTTTTAAATTTCTATGAACACCACATCTATTGCTGCAAAGTGTACATCGAGCGAGTTTTCTTCCTCTTTGTAAAAACGAAAATATTCTGCATCAAACCAATGCAACCGATGCGATAAGGTCAAAAGGTCAAAAGGTCCCAAGTCTAGTGAGTAAGCCGCGTACAGTAAAACTTCCCAGGTCTGTGCTTACAAAGTGTCGAACCAGCTTTGTTGCATATGATGAGGCATTTTCATCAAAGCTATAAGGAATTCCAATCTTTGCAAATGCAATGCATTAATACGTGGCACTACATGCTGCGTCAGAGAACTCTGGCCAAAGCTATATCCTGGACGGTCACTCAGTCTCCTGAGAGACAGTAGCATCTAAGTTAGGGCACTCTATTGTTGGCAGACATGCCACTCGACTGGGCCTCCCAGCCAACCACTCTGTAGAAGCTGCAGAGACGAAGAACTGAAAGAAATATCGCTCCACATTTTAGGAACATGCACTAGCAGTAGCAATAGGCAACTTGGCCATTACTTTTTCGACAATCTCGGCGAAATGGCTGATACCAGCATGAACTGATTCCTCATTAAAAGCTCCAATTGGTTGTTAGAGTAGTGGGATTTTTGCTTCCGCACCTGTGGTATCATAATGCGCCTTCTATGGCCTAAGTGCTTCGCTGCCCTGCGCGGAGGACGCCGTTGTTTTCTCCAAAAATTCCTATAATCCTCATGAAGAAAGAAGGGAAAAGGCTGAAAGTCATTTTTTGTCCATTTTAGTCTGACAACTTTTTTAATTTTGAAATCGAGCCACTCAATCTCTAAATTTGTTGTTTATTAAACTGAGTAGTCTACGATTTTGTGAGAACTTCAACTCATTCTTAATCAGCAACCAAATCCAAACAAATCCGCCTATTCTCAAACCTCAAAGCAAAGTACCTACTCCCGAAAGGCTTAGAAATTCGATGCCCTGAAACTTGAGTCTTATAAAATCCACGAGGTTCGATGACTCGTCTAGGGTGTGTATTTCCACGTTAAGAACAACAATAAAAAACTAAAACCCCACCCAAGGTCACCAGTCTCCCAGTCTCCCCACTCACAATTCGCCCGTTCCTTTGTTCTACGCCGAGCCCCTTGCTTTTGATTCCGTCCCCGGCGAATTGAATTGATTCACCAAAAAAAGCGCTTCAGTAATTGATACTTTCTGTTGAGTCAGCGTGCCGCGTCCACACACATCACGCCAATCCATTAGAGCCTCGGTATTAATTTACGATCGATTATGTTACAACTGTCCCCTAGCGTGGTGTCTGTTTGTTTTTCCAAAGAATTATCACTTTCAAACTTCGGCGTAACCGACGATGATGGTGGTGGTGCTTGTGATGATGGTAAAGTCCAATTTCCAGCTAAAAATCCTGTCCCAACGCCAACGACTGCCGGCGAATCACGTCAATCAGTCAGTCGCTTGAGCACTCAACAACAATAACACAAAGTGAGCGTCTGTGTCTCGTCTCCTCGCTCCCCCGCTGGATCATTGAATCTAAAACAAAAATAACACGACGAAAAGAAGAAGATAAATATACTTTTATCGTGCGGATATTCCAAACAAAATAAAAACTGAGACGCACACCGACATTTTTCCATCTCTCCAAAAGCACACCACCAAACGCTCCTCTCGGAATACGCCTGTGTGCTAAAACAACCCTCGACGTCGTCGGTCGATCGCCCCATGATCGTGATCATCATCGTCGTCGACGTCGCACAGCAACGCGTCGACTAAAATAATGATCACCACTATAAAAAAGATATTCTGTCTAACTTCGACCCGATCGACGCTCGGATGGGGTCTCTATCTTTCTCCCCACACAACTGCGGAGTAGTTTTTCCGATTCTTGAAAATCGCGTTTTCATCCGATTTTTTTTTTGTAATTAAAAACTTTAACCGAGTATTTTTCTTTCTTTTTTTTTCCGGTTGCAGCTTATCGGTCTGTGTCTTGCCTTGAACTTGAACCAAAAAAAAAAAAAGAAGTGGATAAAAAACAAAAAAAGTGTTGCGTGCTTTTTTCAAAAAAATAAACAATCGAAACATTAAAAAAGAAAATTTTGTCTCATTCTCGCGACTTATGGTGGACAGACATTTTGAGTCGGAAGTAAAAAATCGCCGTCATCTCATCATCATTCCCCCGCCTGCCGGTGTTTAGATGTCATTCCTGATCGAGGAGCAATTCCGGAACATGGAGCACTTGGATTTAGCCGGGGTAATAGCGACGCCGTCGTCTAACTGGCAGATGCCGGCCTTTGAACCGTCGCCGTTCGAGCAACAAGGTGAGTACTCTGAAAAGTTATGTGTTTTTGTTTTTCACAGTGTGAATGACAAATTTTGTTTTAAGTGCACTTGTGACATCACGACGAAAATCGTGCTTTTTAAATGTGGCATCGTGAATCATGATTTGTCATGGAGTGGAACGTTTTTTTGGGTCTGAGATAAAAGAAATTGATTTGCGAAACATTTTAACGACCTTAGCCGCGATTGTTAGTTTTTTATTTTTACAACAAGCGGTGGAGAGATAAGATTTGAGATTGTTTTGAGTTTTTATTTGTTTGGACGGTCTTTTGTGACGGGGGGATTGTTGTGAAAGAATGCCGCTTGACCGTGATATGATAAGGAATCGGTACGCGAAGGGACCTAGGGCAATGGGAGATGGACATTTTCGATAGGAGACTGCAGAAAAATCTGCATCATACCAAAAACATAACAAAAATCAAACCAAGGTCTGTTGTTAACAAAAACTAACGCAAAAAGTTAATGAAACTTTAAAGTATGCCAAATTGAGAAAAACTTGGAAAGTTTTTATTTATTCAGTGTGAGGGCTCCGAAAATTCTGAATTTTAACGTTATTTCTTGTTGAAAGTCAAGCGACCAACGACCTTTTAAAGAATTGACGAACGTGAGTCCTGTAAAGCTTTTCATTCCCACTTAAATGGATACTGGAAATCATGCCTTCACTTCGATTTATTCTAATTCCTGTTAATGCTCGCTTCTTCAAAAAATCTTTGATTACGTTTGCCGACTTTCAGAAACCATTTCGCTTTATTAGAAAATCGCTAAGACCTGTCAGAGATTTCAAAACGTCCCTGTTTCGATTAAACGATATTCCAAGCAATTGTGTTTGGGCTTAAAATATTCACCTGATCTAAAAATCCTAGTCTTAGCTCAGAGATACTTTTGCAAAAAAAATAGTTGTTTTGGATCAAAGACCATTTAAGAAATTCAGAAAGCTCCTGTCCCAGTTGCAGCCTTTTCAAGAAATCGTTAAACATGTTGACTACCAGAAAGTCACTGTCTCGATTTAACCGATTCCTTAAGGAACTCAGAATGTCCCTGCTTTGACTAAAAAGTTGAAAGTCGATATTTTGTTCTGCAGACTTTTTAAAAATTCAAAAAGTCGTTTCAGATCAATAAATTCAATTCAAAGCACCTTTTATTTATCAAATATATGTATTTTTTTGTAAAATAGAATGGCATTGAATCGTATACCATGCGCGCACTCGTATTTCTCTTAACTACGCGCCCACTGAAGGGTTACAGAAAGTCTCTTCTTTCTCAGATATTTTTCTTCATTTCTTTGGAAGTCTTTCTTTAACATAAAGATCTAACGATCACTTAAAGAATTTAGAAATCTACACTCTAGGTTTATATTCAATTCAATTTTGGTTTATATTCAATTGAATTGAATTGAATCTTGGTTAATAGGCTCCTTAGAAATTTGTTCAGATTTAACGCATTTGTTTCGGTTGATTTTTCAAATAATTTAAGAAAATGTCGACCTCTTCTGGAAGTCTTTGTTTTGACTTACAGATTTTTTTAAGAAGCCTTTTGTGCTGATTTTGTTTAGGCTCAGCTAGATCTTAGGTCGTTTATGACTCGTTTAAATCGTGAAGCTTATTTATCTCTCTTCACTCATCTTGTCGCATTCGCCCAAGATAATCCTTCACACGCGAGATAGTTTGTTCTTCTGAACCATGAGAGCAGTGTCTCAGTTTACATTTCTTGGATGGTGTTAGCCCCAACGACAGATGATGTGATGAATATTTTCTTTATCCTTTGGCACTCTCACAACGTCTACATCTAGTTATCTATGGGTCCAAAGATTATCTGAAACAATTGTAGCTGCAGTGATTTCAAGTTTGACCAGTGTATTCTTGTCATACTAACAGTTTGATGGCAGCGTTGTACCTTGTTGACAAAGTCCGAGCAGTGTGCTAATTTACAATATCCATAACCTCTTGGTCCCAAAGTCTCGCTCAAATCGATGGATCCATTCGATTTCTTGTTGTCCATCCTGGATTCGGCTCTCGCAAGTTTGTTAGCTTGCTTATTGTCAGGTACGGAACAAACATTAATCCAAACCAAAATACCACACCTATTTACGACGGCTTCAGCCCAACTTGGATCAAATCTCCATCGTAGAAATGCTGTTCATGCCCTACAATTGGTATCACTATTATTTGTATATATTAGATGTATATATATTAGTCAACTCCTTGACCATCGCTTGAAAAAACTTGCTAAAATTTGAAACGATGATTGGCTGAGCAGTGCAAGTTTAGAGTCTCGGAGACATATGAGCAGACACCCAAAAGAAAGCTACTGTGCCGATGGGCCAAGTTTTTAGCCCAGCATTCTGCTGGTAGGGACGTATAGAGTCAGTATTTCCCGATTTAATAAGCTAATCGTTCTCGTTCTAGAAGTTTCTATTCGGTTTGTGTGAATTTGTTAGTAAAAGTTGTTTTGTCAGTTCATCGTTTTATTTGTGGCAGTCGGGCGACTAGTTTTTTTTAATAGTGGCTCTGATTACACAGCCTTGTCTATGTGCCGACCACAGGGGTCATATAGTACATGATTTCGTACCAGTTGCTCCAAACATACACAGCTAACTTTCTTGGGTGTCAGTTTTGGCGTAACCTAATTACCACGATTCAATCACGAGAGTTTGGCTTAAAGTTGTTGTGAGTCATTTTTCATCGCCAATCAACCATCAGCATCACAAATGGGTCAATTTTGTCAGTCAGCAGCGACTCGTAAATGGAAATTGAGTCCATGTAAATTTTATTTTGCATTAACTCGTGTGGCACACATAAATTGAGCTTCGCTGTGCCTCCAGTTTCATTCAAATGATTTGTTGTTCAATGTTTTGCTCCTGGGCAATAAAAAGAGATTCAGGTCAGATTCGTCAATTTCTATGTTTTTTTTTTTTTATTATCGAGAACATTGTGTATTTTTTGATGAAACAAAACTGAGTTTATTTGGCTGTTAGTACCACGACTGCAAAATTGTTACATTATAAATCACCTGGCTAGCGTTGTCGACTCTTTTGAACTAATTGTCTAAAATTTGGTTTACGATCCAGCTGCTGATGTTCAAATTTGACTCAAGCATTGAACATTCTTTTTCATCTAAAGTTTGCCAGGAAGTTTCCAAGTGAAGAAGTCTTACTTGCTTTTAATAACCATTTCGGCAACCTTTTTAGCTCAGCTTGTTGTCTGACAAAATTGGGGTTAATTATTTAAGACCAGTGAAACTTGAGAGGACGCAGATGAAGAATTCTGGATCTATGATTGCACTTTCGTTTTGACGTTGACGCGTCTTTTATTTCACCTGATTTTAAAAACTGCTACTTCTCTAGCTACTGGCGAGGTAGCGAGTCTCAGGTTTAAAGACCTTACCAAAAAAAAAAAAAAAATAAATAAATTATCTGCGTTACAGCCTATACAGGGCCAGAGCATAGCTTGTTCACACTTCCACTGCGGTGTGCGCGATATAATTTGACAAAAGTGGAGGGGACCTACAGTTTATTGCCGGTTCCGAACGGCGAATTGCGAAAGCTTTCCATGACAGAGGTTACTCCAGGAGAATTGTCAGTCGTTCGCTGGAGGTGGTGCCATGAAAATTGTTTGTGAGACCTTACAAGTGCTCTAAAAAGCTTCTTATCCAATGCCCAAACATGAGTTGTGTTTTTTTGCAGTCAATTCAGATTCGGGAAATTGCTCTACAGCTCAAGCCTTGAATAAGCTTGCAACACGGAGATTTGTCGACGTTTTCTATGCTAATTTATGCCACTGGGCGTCAAAAGCGAGTAAATATGAGATTTGTCATTAACATGCGATATTCCTTGTCTTTAAAAAGAAAACAGCCAAAATAAGAAAATATGTATTGTAAATATTGACAACAAACCAAAAAATAATAAGCTGTAGAAATATCAACAAAGTTTTCTTCAATCAGATATTGAGACACCTGTGCTTACAGGTTTTTGACGCTTGGTGTCTTGGTGTTTAATACATAATACATACACATCAATTAATAGCATTACTCAATGTTTTTTTTAGGCGCCAACATCTTTTTTGTGGAATGCCTGTTTCTTAAAGTTGTGGTGTTTTTCTTGTGTCATTTATTTTTAATCAGGTCCCCTTTCGACGTATGTTAACAATTTTTAGAGCTTCGCTCCTTACTTCACTTCGGAGTCTGTCTATCTGTCGTCTTTTACAAATCTAGCCTATGAACTCTAAACCTTTTGTAGTTAAGGGATGAAATATGGACTGGATATGTATCTCGGCAGCCCAATAATAAATTGTGAATTTTTTTCAGAATCAGTAGTAAATCAAAAGGAATGTTTAGACTGATAATAGCAGTAGATTTTTTTTTATTAGGTGTACAACTTTTTTTCCGAAATTCGAGGCTCTATTGTAATAAACTGGTTATATATTTATGATTCGTTTTGCGTTTGATTCGATTGCGTTTTACACGAGTCAAGTAATGCCTTCAATTCTGCATCTTCCAAAACCCCACCTCCACCACCATGCCGATCTTCGACGTCAAAATCATCGTTCTTGAAGTGTTGAAACCACTTTCGGCACGTTCTTTCACTAATTGCGGCCTTACCGTAGGTATTTGAGAGCATTCGATGAGCCTCAGCCGCAGATTTCTTCGTATTAAAGCAGAAAATTAAAACCTCCCGCAATTAACGAGAATTTGGCTCGCAAGTTCTTTACTTGAACGTCAGCGCTTTAGTCCGTGGAACGACTGTTTCTAGATTTTCCAACCCGCCACTGTTATTTCGTACTTTCTTTCTCAGTGACGGCAACTTGCCTAAACTCCAATAAACTCTTGTCACTAAAATAGCAAAATCGGCATTAGACATGTTGTAAAGAAACATCATGGCGTCTTTTGTTAAATTTCCACTTGACGTAAATACAAATGACGTAAACTCTGTCAGTTATTAACAAACATTGATAATCAATTCAAAGATAGCCATTGTTTTCGTATCTCCTTTGTGAAAATTTTCTAATGGCCCTAATATGCGTCATGTCAATTTCAAAATAAGTAAAAACCAAGCATAAACTCTTCTCTTGTCGACATTGTTTCCAACTTTATTTCCGGACTTGCTAGATCTTAGAACAGAAACACGTGAAAAGTCCAAGCTTGGGGTAAAAATGCATTGCATCCTTATCGACTGTTCTCAGTTTGAAGAGCAAAACTATTTTACATTTGTCATGGTTCGAGCTTGACGTAAGGAGTTTAGTCTTCCTCGGTTCTTCAACCAGCAGGTTAGGAATTGAAGACTCATGTTATGTTATTCAAAGCTACAGCGACGTGAATCTTTGCATTTACTTATCTGGAGAACTGCTGTTGAGACATTAATTTTGGTCAAGCGAACCAGAGAACATTCTAAACTGAGACATGGATCAGATGTTCTGTTTTTACTGCACCAAATTCGGCAGATTATGTGGGCACCGTGGCTTAATCATTAGTGCGTCGGACTGTTAAGCGAGAGTACCTGGGTTCGAAGCCGACTCGGTGAAATAACACCATGAACATTTTTCACGGCCCCCGAACGACTGACAACTCTCCTGGAGTACTTCTGTCATGGAAAGCTTTCGCAATTCGCCGCTCGAAACCGGCATTAAACAGAAGGTGCACTCCATATTT
This sequence comes from Syritta pipiens, assembly GCA_905187475.1. Lineage (NCBI taxonomy): Eukaryota > Metazoa > Arthropoda > Insecta > Diptera > Syrphidae > Syritta > Syritta pipiens. The sequence continues at coordinate 11,683,320 of LR994573.1, forward strand.
GTCAAAATATATCGCGCTCAACACAGTGGAGGCGCGAAGAAGCTAGGTTCTGGCCCTGTACTTACGCCGACTATTTTTTTTTAATTCGACAGATTCAACAGAATCAACAGAATAAAGACTCGAACTCATAACCTATTGCTGTTAAAGACTTAGAGGTTTCATTAATTTGATTGTGATCGAAACCAAGAGTCCAATCTTTAATTTTTTGTTTAGGAAAGATAAGAGTGTTCTGCCTGCGCAAATGGGATTAGGAAGACGATTAAAAAGTTTACTACTAACGACGTAGTAAAAGTCTCTAAAGTGGGTGGTTCGGAATGAAAGTATGCTTACCAGAAGCTTAAGGTTACTGCGTAGGCTGCGTGCACCGGAGATAAGGCTTTGCAAATATCCACCTCTCATGAAAAAAAATGAGACACTTTTTAATAACACAGATGTCTAACTGACAAGATTTTCAATCGCTGGAAGATTAGGTATGCGGGTTGACAGGGCCGAAGGTTAGGTGTGCAGGTTGGCAGGGTAGAAACCCTGCATCTATTAGATCCATGCGGATCACATGTGTGCGGATTTTGCTTCCTTCCCCCTTTCCGTTTTTATCCTTTCCTATCCGGTCAGCGCGATCCGTCTACCCGAAAGCTCCCCGTAACAGAACTACTCCTGGAGGATTGTCAGCCATTCGCTGGACGTGGGGCCGTGATTTTTTTTTTCTGGCTGGCTTCGAACCTGGGTACGCTTAAGAGTACTAAGCTTCAAAAACTATTTTCTCTAACATGAAGACTTAAAGGTTTCATTAGGTTAGGTTAGGTGTGCTAAGTGGCAGGGCAGGAACGCTGCAGCTATCCTGTCCATCCTGTCTTACTTAGAAACCTAAAAAGATTCATAAGAGGTACCTGGATCACTGAGGACTAGGTGGTGTCTGCCGACTGGGGAACTGGATTGCGATTTCAAAACTTCATTAGATGAAGATGAAGATTGTGCATTAAAAAGTGTTCCTGTTTAAACATTGATACGTCTTTTACGTCTGAACTTAAGGGCTTCTGCTTCTGTTGTGGCTGGTGAGGCGAGACTGGGATTTAAAGACTATTTTCCAAAGCTAGAAATTATGATTAAAAGATTCCACTAGCTTGAGTGTTTCTGTTCAGATATTACCTATGAGCAAATGTTATGTTACTTCGTCTGATTAAATGTTTTTTGATTAATATTCAAAATGAACAAAATGTTGCGTCTCTGGCTTAACCCGGTGTTCATTTGCAATCAAAAATGGCAAAAAAGCCTAATAATCACACTCGTGAACTAGCACTCAACTAGATATTTAGTCAGAACTGTTCCCAAGTCATCACATTCATGTAAATTTGTCACAACCATGCCTAGTGTGATGTGCGTGACGGAAGTATGCATGCCTTAGGCATACTTCCATCAGGCACACCTTTAAAAATTTGTCACAATCGTGCCTAGCCTTCGAATAACAGCAAGAACACAAACTAACTCTCATCCCTTTTCCAGATGCCATTTACCTCTCCTCATCGCGTCAAATGCTCGAGCCCATCATGGAAGAGACATCCGAGGACGAGGAGAGTAACCACAACAGCTGGTCGCAGTACGAGAACCACAGCGTCTGGAGTTCTGAATCCGAAACAGGTTCCGTAATTCGAATCGAATTAAATCGAGGTAAGCCAGAGATTGAGTTCTCAAAAATTTCATTTCACTTCAATTAATTTGTATCTCGTGTGTGTATGTATTTTATATTTTGTTTCTTTTCGAAATTCCAGATCCCGATTCAATTTCGGAACGTGATTTCGCCTGCCCAGCTAAACGTGCACGACGTGACGAATTCATAATCGGCGGCCTGCTAACATGTCAGCCGATGCTCGACGACGGCGGCCACCTACGAAAGTATCATCAACGAAACGACTTATTAAGTACGGCAATCGATAAGATAAAATTAAACGAAACGAACGCTCTGACGAGTGTACCAGCAGCAGCATCGACGACGGGAGGACTGCGGACACGCTTCGATGAGTTCTACTGTGACATGGACAGCCTGTCGTGCAATTCACTGAGCAGATCATCGTCCCTGATACAATTCGAGAGCCTCGAGCGGCAGCTGTTGAACGAACAAGGATTGTGCTCGTCCCTGGGCAACTCATCCCCATCGCTGCTGAGCTTCGAGGGCGGCTGCATCGACAGAGCGCCTGGCAGCGGATCGAATTCGAACCGAGGATCGACGGGGTGCCTGAAGCGGTACGAGAGCTCGGACGGGCGACTGCACCAGACCTACTTCGACCTGGACAAGATCGACTTCGAGGAAAACCTCCACTTCACGTCCACGGCCGCGAGCAAGAGCGACTCAGAGTCGTCCAGCGACAACAGCGTGGCGTCACACAAGGTGCTCAGTTCCACGGGTGCTGCCCACACGCGGGGCTTCATGAAGGGCGGCAAGAGCTCGGCTGAGAATCTGAGCGAGGACAGCGGCTACTGTGAGTACATCCACTCGGTGCTCCGGGCGAAGTCCAAAAGCATCCCGAGCTTCGAGAAATTCTGCGAAGAAGACGAATTCTACGATCACCCAACAACGGCGGGCAACGACGGCGGAGAGCTCCGCAAATCACATTCCAAAATCCAAACAACATCGCTGTTAGAAGAAGCTCCGAAAATAGACCGCACGAATTTGAACGCCAACGGGGAAACCGTGGCGGACGAGCACCACCACGACCACAACGACGACGACAACGATGAGGAGGAGGACGAGGAAGACGAAGGCGATGGCGATGGCGACTGCTGGTATAATGGCGATAAAAATAGCCGACGGTCACCGTCCTCTTCATCGCCGATTTCCTCCGACGAATCTTCGGGCACATCCACAACAACATCCACATCCACATCGTCGTCTTGCGCATCTGCATCTTCGTTCACATGGCGGCCAGCTGTAGTTGGATCGGTCCCAGTAAGCAGCAGCGGACCTGCGAATAAAGAGAGGAGCAGCGCCGAAGCACCACCACCACTACATCGATCGCCGAACCGATCATCCAGTTTGCCAGACATTCGCGGCGAGGAAACAACATTCGCGCTATCGCCAGCTGTCGGTCATCATCAGCGAGAGCACAGCCAGCGTCAGAGTCATCACCAGCGGGAATCGGTAGCGTTTCACTCGAACAGCACGGAACGGGTAGCGAGTGTACCGAACGATCTTGATCGGATTGAAGATTCACATCCGAGTCACCAGCAGCAGGCGAGTGGCGGCAGTGGCAGCAATCATCATCCACGTCAGCGGCGTTCGTCGGCGCAACGTCGCCAGCCGCTGCTGCGTCGTACGTTAAGTGCCTCGAGTTCGTCGGACCTGGACGAGGATCAATCGGTGGAGTCGGCAGTGGTTGTGCGCAGCAACAGCTGGAAGCGAAATCGAAATTCCTCATCGACAGAACGCCTCGAGGCGTCCCAAAGTGTTCGGTCGCTTCAGTCGATCGGCTCCGGTTCGGGCGCGGGTTATATGAACGCAAGTTACACGAACCTCACGCTATTAGACTATTCGGGAAGGCCACGATCGAGTCGAACGAGTCTGGGTTCGGTCACGGAAGAGGCTTCTGGCAATTTGAAGAGGAACTCATACGAAATGGGCGACTTGGCGGATTCTCTGGACCAGGGAAGCAGTCTCAGTGAGCAAGTGACGACGGTGGAAGAGCGCAGTGACGACGAGGTTCATCATGTCCAGCTGACGATCCGGAAGCCTCCACGGCGGCCGGCTTCTAAGTCGAAGAGCGTGAAGACCTTTGACCAGGATCCCACGTCGCTGAAAACCAGCTACGCCCAGAGCTTGGAAAAGTGCAACTTTGACCCGAAAGAGCTCTCGACCTCTGATTTGACGAAGATGCCGCCGAAACGTCGATTCCACTCATCGGCGTCGAAGAAGCGTGCCGGCCTCGTCTCGTCCACGCCGAATTTGAATGCCTTCAGCCACGAGGACACGGACGACGACATGTTCGTGTCGTCGGCTCACACGTCCATGCACCAGCTGCCGATAAACGAGAAGCGCCTGGGCATCCTCCTGCCCGCCGGATCGCGGACGTCGTTCGGAAAGGGCGTCAGCTTCTGCCCCGTCGTATCCAAGTACAGCTGGCAAGAGCAGAGCTCCGAAGAGTGCAATGAGACCTCGGCCGGTGAGATCGGCGCCACTGGGCGAAGAGAAGGGGCACATGAAGAGAGTGACTCAAAAGAGAGTGCGACGGAAGAGAGTGCCGCGAAAGAGAGGCCGGCGGAAGAGAAAAACATCGAAAAAACATCGACTGTCGAAGAGAACGCCGTGAAAGAGAAAATCACGATCACAATCAATTCCGTCATCGCAGCGGCACCAGCAGCAGCAGCAGCAGCAGCAGCAGCAGCAACAGCGCCAGCACCAACAACAGCAGCGCCAGCAATTCCGCAGTCAGTGCCAGTGGCGGCAACGCATAACAGTACTAAAGTGTCCGTGGTCGAGCGTGGAAGTGATTGTTACAAACTCCCAGCGTCGAGCAATGTTACGGTTCTGAACCAACAACCACCGTCGCGTCCCATTCTCAGTGCAAGCAATAAAATTGTCTCCGAAAAATCGCTCGAAAATCCGCGTCCCGCGACGCCAGTTCCTCAAATTCTAGTGTATGCCCCAAGTGACTCAAAAATGTCTAATTACGCGGTGAAGTGTTCCGCGGCCGGTGGCGATTCGCATTCGCACTCCCTGAACAACAACAACGAACTGATGAAGTCGAAGTTCAAAGCCGACGAGAAGCATCCCCAGCACAAGGGATTCCTTTCGCGATTCGCAAACGGTTTTCGTTTCTCTCTCCGTCGCAACAAGAAGAAGCAGAAGGAGATGAAAGATTTGAAGGAGGCCGCGGAGAAACAGAATCAGCTGCCACCAATCGCTCCGTCATCGAAGAAGCCCGTTCAGAGTTCGCCGGACTTTATTTACATCCCTCTGAAGGGACCGTCAACAAAATCATCGCCACCCTGTGGCAATGGAAATTCATCATCCCCATCGCCTTCCACTGGTAGTAACCACGTGTTGAATGCAAAACAACAACCAACGTTGCCTTTCCAGAAGCCACCCCGTGTCGTAGGGGTAAGTGAGAAGCAACGCGCAGGACAACATGCGCTTGAGGACACTGGTCCACAATCGATCGATGAGGAATTCCTTCAGAATGAACGTGGTTACTACGATTTTAAGAATCAGTTGAACGGTGTTATGAACGGCAACGGTTGTAATACAACGCAGACGGAGACGGAGAATATCACCACCGCCGGTCCAGCGATGAGCCACAACAGCAGCAGTCAGTCTCAATCCCAGTCTCAGCAGCAGAGGATAATCCCAACTGCAGACACAATGTACCAACACTATCAACTGCCGCCGCATCATCATCTCCACCAGCATCAGCAGCAGCATTTGAATCACTGTAAAATCGGTCTGATTGAGACGAATCTGGATACGCATGAGACAAAGATTTCGGGCAAGACTCGGAGTCTGATGGAGTTGGGGCCGCAAGTCAAGTACAATTTTTCGTCGTCGAAAAGGAATACATCTGGTGGGTATGGACACGACATTCGCGACGATGATGATGACGATGCAAACGGGTCGGAATGTGATGGCGACGATGGCACAGTGATGGGTGTTAAAAAATCGGGAGTGATAAGTGGCAGTAGTGTCAGTGGAGGAGTTTCTGCAGCGGCCAGGAGGCCACACAAGAGTATGGAATTTTTATTGGATAAGGAGAATCAGAAGAATATTTTGGTGAGTCTGCTCTCATTTATTTGTCTCTTGTCTGGGTGTGTGTCTGTTTCATTTTTGGGGGTGAATTGGGTTGGGAGTGTTTTCCATGGAAAGAAGGGGAGTTCGTTTCTCGGGTTTTTCTGCAGAAAAAGTTTTCAGTCAAATTACCGCATTTTGAACATTTCCAATGCGAACCTTGAAAAGGGTTTTTCTGTTTTGTTTGGAAAATGGTTTATTCTTTTATTTTATGGGTGGAGGATGGGGATGACCCTGTTTGCAGATGGAGTTGCACCTTTTCTGTGTAATCCTTTCGGAGTGGGCATCGATTCTTTGGCGGACATCGGATCTCCCTGGCGGCCATAGAATCTCTCTGGCGGGCATCGAATCCCCCTTGGCGACCATCCAACGAAAGTTTGGATCATTTGGATTTGGATTTCGAAAGAAGGTATTTAGGATTCTACCGTGTGGATATGGAGCTGGGTCGATGACTGGATGAGGAGATATATTGAACACATCGACTCCTTTCATCTTTTTGTCCTTCTTTAGAATGAAGACGTCGACTTAGAGGTGGGCTGTGGCTCTGTTTGTGTGTCTGCTGAGGTGGTTTTTGAGGCGCCATCGAGAATTTTCCTTTGATGAGGTTTTTTGGAGCCTCATTGAAACTGGGACTGAGTTTCAGGTTAAAATCAAATAGCAGTGGGTGCCGGTTTGATACCACAGCTTTCTTCTTTGTCAACACTTGGTTCTTTTTTGCAACTGTGCCTACTTCCTTCAATTACTTTTTGTGTTTTTTTTTTATTCATAAACCAATGCCTTGTCTTGCGTCATTGCGATTTACATCGTTTCGAATTTTGTGGCGTTTCAACCTCGATGTAGGTACTATATATTTTGTCGCAACTATATCTGGGAGTCGTTAATTCGATTTGCGTAGTGTTTTTATGCTTTTTATTTTATTTATATTTTTATATGAAACAAGCTTAAATTTAAAAATGTAAGAGCTAGTAAATATAGCCAGAGCAACTAAAGCCTTCGGGCGTATTGGTAACTACTCCTCAAACTGATTTAAGTTCACTAAGCACTTGAAGTTCAACATGTTATGGTATAATTTTTATTTCATTTGAAGCCAAATTCCACTGGGACAACATTTTCTGAGAACACGGCAAAGTACAGGTTTCTTTTTGTCATCTTTCGATTTCCATCGACCACTCAGTCAATTGGCTTTCTCGGAGGATTCCCGAGTGGGATTTGCCATCGTCTGAGCGATGAGAAAAGTAGTTCGCTGTATTTTCCAACTTTCCATGTCCGGCGTTTGGGGATTTGTTGGAGATTTCTGTTTACCTCAATGTTGTGGTCACATCTGGGAGTTGAGAAAGTCGTCGAAAAGTAACAAAGTTTTTAACTTTAGCCAATAGTCGACCGATTTGATTTTCTGCAGCTGTTAATCGCTGTTCATTCGCAATTTAACCGCTTCGGACTATTAGCCCCTATTGTGCTAGCTTGACACACCCTAGGCCATATGTCCTCCACACAATCAAATCTTTCCAATAAAAACAAAAAACAAACCATGAGAAAAAAAATAGGTATAGCATAATTCGGGTTAAGCTAGAGTGCCTGGCTTCTAGCCCGGAGAAAAAGCACTACAAACAATTTCCACGGCCCCACCTCCATCGAACGACTGACAATCGTCCTGGAGCGGGCGTTAAACAGTAGGTTCCGTACACGTGTCAACATTTTACCGCGCACAGATAGCAGCTCTGCACATAGAGGAAGGAGGAGGCGCGAACAGCTAGACCCTGGCCCTTAATGGGCTTGAACGCCACCCCATATCTCTTTGCAGGTCAAAGTCACTTTTAATTCGTGCCTAATGGACATGATTTCGGTCTCTTCATAAGTTTTTCTGCATCTTTAAATTTTTCAAAATAAATCTAAGAAATTTTTGGTTCTACCTCTTGCGCTTTATTTGAGTTCCGTCTTCATCTGAAGTTTGCGCGTAAACCGCGCCTGAAAATTATAAAAATGTCGGTGTCTACAACTTAAAGCAGTAAGCTTTACCTGCCTCAATGTAGGGACTTGTGGACACCTTGTCTTCATTCTAGTCATTCGCTAAAGTTTTTTTCGATGCCGCTTGTGATCTGCTCGAGTTGGGATATCATATACAGCTTTTGATTTGGATAATTCTGTACATTGGAGAGTCGGATTCGCTTTTCCAATGTTTTTTATAATAATTTAAAAAAAGCAAATCACCAGCCGCTCAATGTAATAGCCTACGGCTTATGATGATGTTTCCGTCGTTCTCGTTGTTTTTGCGTTCGATTATGACTGTCCCTTCGCGAATTTTTCTGCAGTATCTTCCAATTTGTTGTTTTTCGTCGCTTGCGACTTTCACGAGTTTTTTTTTCAGCAATTTTTGGTTTCATTCCATCAGAAAATCTAAAAATCGTCATTATTTTGGACACAATTTTTTGTCAATTCTTGTGGCAACAGTTTGAGACTTATGGCCCCAACAACACTTTCTACCCCTTCTAATATTTTGTTCCTGCTTAGCCTACCTTTTTGTTTACATACTTTTGGCATTGTATACGCATGAAGGCTTATTTCTGAGCCCTGCCTGTTCGTAGTCAAGTTTAGCTCTTTACTTTCTTCTTTCGACTTCGTGAATGACGGTGGTGGTGGTTGGATTTGAGTGAAGAGGAGGTGTGGTTGCTGGACCTTTTTTGTGAAAGCGTACAACATTTTTATTTGAAAGCACGATCCATTTTCTTTTAGTCTTTTTGGGTCTGGCCACATCTTTACGAATGGTTTCTCTGTGTCGTAATTAGCTCGTTCTATCACCTTCTAGTCTTGTTTTTTTAATCTAGCTTTTGCTATATAGTTTTTTAGGGATGTCGACGAACTGTCACTGCCTTTTCATCTTCTGTGACGAGAGCTTAGTACCTCTCATCTTCCCCAGTTGATCATTTTGTTTTGTGGTCCACCGGAGGCCGAATCGTACGAATCTTACAAAGTTCTGGTCCGTGATTTTTCGACTGCATTACACACTCTTTGGTCTACTTTTTCAACTGCTTAATCCTTTTTTAGCTTTATTTAAACGTTTAGCGGTCTGTGAGTCAAGTTAAAGTCACTTCCGAAGCCTTGTATATTTTCCATGCTAACCCTCAGCCAGCTGAGATGAATTTCCCAGGTCTCTCTTCTATTTCGCTTCAAATATCCGTCACATTTAAATCCGACCTTGTACCTTCTCCACTACAACTTTTAACCAGCTGAGTTGTCTTTTCCAGCTTTGTTCTTCCGCTATCACAATTCCAAGACTCTGCAAAGCCTGCAAAGACTTTCTCCTCACGTCGGCACGTCAGAAGCCAGCACTGTAATTGTTTACGCTCATTTTTTTGTCAGCCCTGTTCTAAGCCTGTTCCCAGCTCTTTATCAGTTCCTCGTCTTTTTCGTTTGCTTAACGGCCCTAAACTCGCTCCAATCCAATGACACTGACGGGGACAGAAAGTGGTTTTTGGAAAGCACTTGACCTCAAAAAAGGGCTTTTCTATTTTACCTTTAAATCTCCCTTATCTTATCTCATCTATCATATCTACGCACGCTTCCGACACGCATTTTAAAGGTTGTCGTCTTTAAAGTCACACCAAGTGGCCACTTCCGAGATTTTACGAGATACCGCGCCCAGCCGAAAAAAAAAGTGCACTTGGAATGAACTCTGAACTCAGTCGGTCGGCGTGTGTGTTGCATTGTTTTCTCACTCAATGAATAGATACTTTTCTTCTTTTTTTATGGCATTTTTGTTTAAAACAATTAACAGTCGCGTCGCTAATTGCTTTCTTCCTCTCTCTTTCTTTCACACTAATGCTCGGCTCACTTGTAAGGCAAAGTCACCTCTAATGAGGCGTCTCAGCATCTGCTTGCCACAATGTTTGGGTGTGTAAAATGCAAGTAACGAGGTTCAACTTTAATTTTTTTTTCTTTTTATGACTGTACTTAGGGAGATTTACTGTTTTTATGAAGTGGCATGAGACGCGGGGCTTCTTTTCGTGGGGGATGATGTGAAAGGCGTTAAACTTGCAACAAATGGAATAAAGGGGTCATTGGATGACGGTGGCAATGGTGGCATTTGCGTGTGGAGATGCAGAGTGGTTGATGGACTGAGAATTTGGGGACATTTTTTTTTATAAAAGGGCAACAGTTTCATTTGAATGCACATAGGGGCCCTTGGTTCATGGTCTTTTGATGGTGTCTACGTTGGAATGACTTTTTTTGGACTCTAGATGAGCGTTTTCTTTTGTTTTCTGGACTTTTTTCTGCAGTCTGGCTCTGGAGAAGTGCTTTATGGAGCTGTTCGTAAACGAAAGCAGTTTTCTGGACAATGTTATTTCTTTGTTTTTGTTCTGGTCATTTTCCTGTTGCCTGGCCTTTCTGTCCGTAGTCATTCACATGTGAAGGCGTCTTTCTGGACGCAGTCTCCTTATCCTCACCGTCTTCCGTGGCATTTTCTGACTTTCTGTTATATCTACATACGAAGGAGACTTTCCGAACGTCTTTCCTAACGCTGGCACTTGTTCCACTTGAGGTTTTTTTTACTGAAGTGTACAACAATCCTAATTAAGTCCACCTACAGACTTTTGGTACGGTCTTTTGTCTTGAAGGCTTCTGTTTGGTCGGTGTCTTTGCATTCAGCGCCTTCCTTTGTCTTCTGGCCTTTTTCCTGTAGCCTGGCTCTTGTCTTGTCGTTGTTAAAGTTTAAGGCTTCTTCGGAGCTCTTTCTTTTCGTCACGAGCATTTTTTTTTTTTGGAATTGTCTTCATCATCAGCGCCTTCCTTTATCCTTCTGGACTTTTTCCTTAGGCATGGCTCTTGGTCGCTATTCTTTTAGAGCTATCCAAGTATGGGGTCGTTTTTTGTCGTCAGCGACTTCCTTTGCCTGCCTGTAGTTAAGTTATTTACGGCTTTCTTAACGTGGTTTCTGCTTTTAAGTGAGCATGTTATGCCGCTTTCTTGATTGACTTTTGACGAATAGCACTTTCTGAGCGTGTTTAGTTGCTTTTTGATTTTTTCGTGCAGCCTGATTCTTCCGTCTTCCGAACTTGTCCACGGAAGGTGTCTTTTTGGTCTCTTTGCTGTCGACGTGATGTTTGGGCTTTTTAAGAGTCTTTTTTCGCAGTTGACTGTGGTTGTCTTCGAGGTTTTGCTCCACCACAGTTTCATTGACGCAGTTAAGGTGGTGTTACTTTGATCCTAGTCTTCCTTGAAGTCTTTTCGTTGTTAGAGAGCTAATTTCCATTGTCTTCTTTTATTCAAATGGTGTTTTGAATGACGTTGCTCATCAAAAACCTGATGAGAATGCTGCTTCTGGCTTTGCTCCAGTAGCTGGACCCATAAGAGATTGTGGATTTCTTCCTTGAAGACGGTTCCGAATCTTGATGAGTCTTATAACTGGCATTTCCTTTAGTTTGAACAAAAAACTTGAACTAGCGTGATGTATTTGCATTTCATTTGACGTCCAACTTCCTTGTAAACGTCGACTGCTGTTGGCTTGACCATGCGTCCACCTCTCAGGCCTTTGCTTGTCGAAAGTCCTTTCTCCCATCGTAGACTGCAACACATTCTGAGTTGCTAGAAAAAGAGTTGCAATTTTATCCAACACGTCCCCTAATCCCCTTTACATCCCACAACTCACCACCCGCACACTAATCAACAACTTCTCACTTCATCCTTTCTCCTCACAAATCCATCCGACTGCATTCGCCGACCAGACCTTCCGTCTCTCCTCGTTCAGCACGTTACGAAATGAAATTTATCACTTGTCCGATGGGAAAGTTCATAACACACAAAAAAACAAGTAAAGCCAACTGACGTTGTTCCGTCGTATTGTTGGATTTAATTTTTGTTTTCCTGATCCCATCCGACTCCTCCATCCACTTGTCCGACATCAACGGACAATGGGAAAAACTGTTTGTTGTGCACACAGACCCACATGTGACGAGGAGGGAAGGCACTCCATTTAACACCACCGGGCAGGGTGTAACCTATTCCTGGAACAAAAAAGACATTCTCTTTGAAACTTTTTTCTGCAATTCCATTGAGGTTATGAAGTTGTCGTTTTTTTCGTCGTTCACTATTTTGTTTTGATGTGTGCGCACACTGGCCAACGAAAGAGAACGTAATTAAAATTCCGCTTTCGGAATTCAAATGGCATCCAATTAAAACAAAACTGAAAAAAATAAAATGATGAACTCACTATGCGATAGAAATCATAAATTTGGATTTATTTTTTTCCACATTTTGTTTTTTTTTTTTTTATTTGATTTGAATGGATTACTGGTGTGGCGTTGGCTGCGTGTGAATAGGTCGCGAAATGGGGTTTCGATTTCAATTGTGGGATGACGCAAATCGAATGTGAATTGTGACTGGAGGTTATCTGTTGTGGTGCGAAGGACACGTTTGCGAGTCATGGGACGTGGTTGTAGTTCATCCCGGTGGTTGGCTTGGAGCCGACAATTAGTGTGACTATTTTTTCTGATCCGCACGGTAGTTTTTCAGGTTTTTGCGTGTTAAATGTCAACTTTTGCACCAGGCTAATGGTCCACTGAAATTGATAACGAGTTGGACGCAGTTTTTATGTTTTTTTTTGTATCAAACGTAAAAATTTGACATTAAACTGACGATTGGAATTACTCTGCCCTCAAGCTAATAATAAGTTTTACAGTCGATAAAGTTGTTTTCGTTCCTTAAACGTAAAATTTTGAAACCAAAAGGCTTTGGCTTTGAAGCTGATGATACATTTTTCCGATTTTTCACGTTTTTCTCCGATAAACGTTCAATTTTGACAGGAGATTAACGCTGAGGAGACGTCTGTCTTGACTATGGTGGCAAATTCGACATTAGACTCTGCTTTTCTATTTTCAATGTTAGATTTTAACACCTGATTATGCTATTTTAAAGCTTATGGCAATTTGGAAACTCGTTTTAACGTGCTACTTTCTTATAAGTCCGAATTTGACAGCAGATCAATGCTTAGACGCGATTTGCATAAGGCTTTTGAAAGATTTGACACTTGTTTGAGTGTTAAACGTCAACACGTGAACCCTCTATCTTAAATCTGTTCTAGCCTTTCTGCATAGACCATCAAAATTTAACAAGATATGAACGCTAAGGAGGCGTCTGTCTTGAAGTTGGTGCCAAATTTGAAAGCTGATCAAGCTTTTCAGCATTTAATGTCAAATATCAAAAACAGATCAATGCTGGCTTCAGCTCATGACAATTTAGACGTGTTCTTATCTTAAAACACCCAAAGGAATTTTAAAATAATGCCATATGTCATCCATACAATCAAATCGTTCCATTAAAAACAAAAACAGACAAAAAAAATAATTCTAGCACAATTTAGGTTAATGTAATTTGTCTTGAAGCTGTTGACAGACTTGATATTCCTTTAAGTTTTTTGTGCTAAACGTCGAATTTGAAGCCTCTATCTGAAAACTGGTGCAAAGTTTAACACTCGTCCTAGTTTTTCTGCGTAAAACGCCAAATTTGAGTCTGGACCACTATTTAGGAGACGCCTTTCTTCAAGTTGATACTGATACTTTTTTCAGTTTTTCCACACTTTTTGTGTTACGGATCCAATTTTGATGTGGAAAAGGTCCGTCTCAAAGCTGGTTTAAGTTTGATACTTGTTTGAGTTTTTCTTTTGTATTAAATGTCAAACTTTGACAGCAAACTTGAAGCTAACGACGGGCTTGACAGTTTTTCATGACTGTGTTGTAAATAGCAGATTTTACCACCAAGTTGATGCCTAGATATGCGCCTTGAAGTGGGTAACAAGATTGGCACGTTTGAGTTTTTTTTTTTTGTGCCAAACGTTAACATTTGAAACCAGCTGCGTCATTTAAGGACACTTTTTCATGTTTTTCACGATTCTTTGGCTTGAACGTCGAATACGGCAAAAAAAAAACCATAGAAAATGCCAGTATTGAAGCTCATTCCCAATAAGACAATCGCTCGAGTTTTCTTTATGTTAAACGCCAAGTTTTGGCAGAAGTTGCAAGTTTTTCAGTATTAAACGTTTGATTTTCAGAAAATACTCGTTTTTTTCGTTCAAGTTGTAAATGCTTCTTTTTTGGCGTGAACGTTAAGTACTAACATGAAAGAAACGCTTATAAAATGTCAGTCTTAGCCGATTTACAATTCGATCATTTTGACCGATTTGACACTTGTTCCAGCTTTTTTTTTGTAAATTGATGTTTAAATTTTTGACGTAACTTTGAAGTTTTTCGCTTTTCAATGTCAAATTTTCGCAAGAAAGGCGTCTTTTATGGACACTTGTTCAAATCTTTCCCATTTTTTATGCAAAGTGTCTGATTTTCGCGTCCCACTAATGCCCAGAGAGCGTCTGTCATCAAGCTGAAGACGTTTACACGTACGAGCGTCTTTGACACTCCAATTCTGATATCAGACCAACTCCTTTTACGCCCGCAGCTGCTGAATCTTATCGAGTCTCTGCCGTCAGAGGAAGCCTGACTCATCCGCGACACGTGCTGCTCAGTTTTTTGTTGACGCAACGCCATAAAACCTCCGTCACACTTAACTGGGACAACCGCGGCTCAGTCTATAAGCCGATTGAATTGCCATCGTCATGTCTTCATCTCCAGTGGACGAACAAATTCATTAATAAGCTCTCATTAACCTGTGTCTCCATTACAAAACCACCGAAATTTTGATGAATTACTTCCAAAAACATTGTTGCTGTTGACAAATATGAAATTTCACTGCTCGCGCGACACAAACGCCGCACACAAAAAAATCGAAAATTTTTAACAACAAACAAATCTCTTGGCGTTTTGTGTTGTTGATGTTCGCATAATTTCGTGTGGGCGTATTCTTCCATCTTACGGAAGCCGCGCAGATGTAATTCAGAAAAAAATAAATAAGCGGCAGACCGTTGTAGAAAATTCCTGTTTGTTGTTTGTGACACTTTGCGTTTTTGAAGCGAGGGAAAAATTCTTATCACGTTTCGTTGCCTTGGGTGCCGATCGTGATTCTCTTTTTGTTTTTTTTTCCTAGTGTCACAAAAACATCGCGTTGCAAATGTCAAAACGTAGAACAATGGAAAGGTTGAAAGAGAATGAGGGTGTTTTGATGATCTCTCTTCGAGACACTTCGAAAAGAGTGAAAGAGGAATTGTGTTTTTCTGTCTGCTTTGCGATGAATTTTCTGTTTGAGGGCCGATGAAAGAGAAAATTTGTAGTGAGAGTTGTGCGATCGTTTGTGGAAGGTACTTTTTCTTTGGAAGAGACTAGTCTTTGATTGTAGACACAAACAAAAAATTTAATCCATCCTATTGGAAGAGACTACAAGATTCTGATACGTTTTTGAAGAATTAAATCTTCTCTGTAGCAAAACGGAAATTCCATTTGCATTAGACTGAATATTCTTCTCTCAGCTTAAATGAAATGAGCGATCTGAGATTAAGGCTCCATTATAAATAGTGGGCCATCTAATTCCAGCGTAGCTCTTAGCTTTCTTAATCGCAGTTAAATCCCAGTTATGGAACTAATTCGGTTTGTTGTGACATACGTTCCCTACATCATGAATGTCCTGGAGTCTACGTAACAACAAACCGAATTAGTCCAATAACTGGCGTTTCTTTTCCTTGAGCTAAACATTTCTCGCCCTTTGACTGTCCCTATCTAACTCACAAGAGTACGGTAAAGTTTTTACTATGCCTTTCAATTTATTTCCATTTTTTTCTGTTGTTTTTTGTTTTATCGGCAATTGTTAAAATCCAACGAATTCTCGAAGTCTTTTTTGGCTCAGAGGTTAATTTTTTTTGTTTTTCATCCTTCTCGCGAATATATGGGTCGAATTTGTAGAAATTGCTGAAATGGTGCATTGATTGAACTCTTTTTCTGGAATCTTTTCCGCATTCATTTCCCAGCTGTACAAAAATTAAAAAGTCTAATTCTCAGCTGAGTTTTTCTACCTTTAGGCTAAATGTTTCTCCTAGCTTCCTACTCCATTCGCTTCGCGAAAGTTTCTTCTTCACTCATGCGATGGAATTCCAGCAAAAAAAAAAAAAAAGAGTGCCCTGAAGTCAGACGAAAGTAGGAACACGACTTTAACGTGTTACTTTGAAGTCATGAGGACATTTTATTTAATGTTTTCCGGATTTACATGTATCTATTTCGCATTTCATTCCAACGAAAGTGTTCCACGTAGAGACTTTTTAACTTTATTCCGAAACTGCCGAAAGGTATGCACTTGCTGCAGAGCTGTTGAGGGTTCATGCAGATGGGTCCATTAATTAGTTTCACCACGGTTCAGTGGTTCTCATAGATGCTCTGGTTCATATGGGAGTGTACCGAATGTTTTGCTGTAGGCATTTTTTGGTACTGGTTTAAAGGCGTGACAGTAAGGCTTAAGAGAGGACTTCTACAAAACCTGGAAGTTGGAGTTTTTTTTAGCTTAGTTTCCATTCGTCTTTAACTTGTTTATTGATTGTTCTTCTTTGTGTTTCCATTAAAGATTCGTGGAATTGAAGGGTTTTGATCTATGCAGTTGTGCACTTTTATATATTTTTGTGAGTACTTGTGCTCATCAAAATCAAATCCCTTCTAACCTTTGCAATACAAACTTTCATTGGTAGAGGCCCAGTCTTCAGTTACATTATTCACTAAAATTTAAATTGAAGGAAGGAAGTATTCCAGAATTATTTTTCGATTAGATTGTCTATGTTTTTATATGTGAAGTTGATATGAGTTGATTTAGTTTCGCTAAGGGCAATTCCCAAAAGTCTGGTAAAGTCATGGATTTTATTCAGAGCCCTTTGGAGTTTTTCAGTTGCTGATTCGATTGACGTTGTCGAAAGCTTGAGAGACATCTAGAAAGGAGGAAGTGCAAATCTTTTTTTCTTCTAGGGCTTTTTGATTTTCATCGGTTATTCTAGAAACCTGGTCTTGATTCTGAACCCGAATTTGTGATCATGTATGAAGTCTTTCCTTAATGAAGGGTCTTTCGAATACCTTTGACACAACCGGGTAGAGTGATATCGGTCTTTACGATTTTTTGTCGTTTCTCGGAATATTTTAAATGAAAATTAGGAGCAGGAAAAAACCTGTAGATACTGTAAAAATAAAAATCGTTGAAATGGGGCAAGCGTAGCTTATACAGGAAATATGAGCCTGGCTTTTATAGATAAAGTTAATGATTTGACTCAAAACGCCATAAATTTGGAAATGCAGAGAGCGTTTTCCTTCAAACAGAAAAACTGTGTTACTCACTGTATTTGCCTTAGCACATTTGATTTTTGACGTCAAGGTTTTTAACAAATTTCTGCGACAAACTGGGACCTGGAAATAGTTCTAAGGTGCTCATTTAGCGTTCATCACCTTATCGAAACTTTTAAACTGTGCACGGTCTACGAATATGGACACAAATTTCAGGCTTTGCCAAAATGTTTGCTTTTTTTAATGGACTCGTACAACAAAATCGTAGCCATCACCTGTGGTAAACAAACACCCTGTCCATGTTTTGGACCACTTACTAAGAGCTGTCTCCACTTCAGCTTTACACTGCTACCTCTTCAACTCAAGTAAACATTCCAATCGACTAAGTGCGCAGTATCGCCCTCAATCAATCTCGATTTTGAAGTGAATTTTCCAATTGATTTATTACCTTACCGGCCGTCGTCGGAGTCTATTTGCCGCTGTCGCTTCATGGGACAAAATTCATTAACACAAAAAAACAAAAATTCAAAGACATTATCACTGAGGTGAGGGTCTTAGATAAAGTCGCAGTGTTATTGTTTTCAAAAAGAAAAAAATAGTATTTTTTTTTTCAATTATGTAAACATGACTAAAGCTCGTACGCGGATCGGCCTCCACCGAGTCGATTGTCAACGCGAATCACGTCACCTCTGTCCCTCCCTCCACAAAAGCTGACAATTCAATTCAGCGAGCGCCTCAGCGTTTCATCGGCCAATTTTCAATGATAATCATGATGACATCATTTTTTTTTTATTCAATTTTTCTTCTTTTTCATTATTACAAAAAAAAAAAACTGAAATGAAATGAAAAAGCTGCTTTGAAAAAAAAAATATGTGTTTACAATGCCTCCACAAAAATGAAAGACCGACCCGTGTGTGTATCTGTGTGAGGCATAGACGCACTTGTACGATGTCTGGTGCGATGGAAATATCTTTTAGATACAAAAATGAAAAGCAATTTTCTAATAAACATTCCCTACCCACGGGGCTTTAAGAAAGGAGATAGGCTGGCTGTTGTCTGCAGATGGAGGGAGCTGTTTGTTGTTTGTGAGAAAAAATTAAGAGAAAAAAATTTGCTGTTTGCTGTTGCTACTGGTTGAGCGACCCAAATTGGTTGTTTATTTTTTCCGAGGTTTCTCGTTTACAGTGAGGCTGGGAAGGCATTCTTCTGTCAGGTCTTCCAATTAGTGGGTGCTGTCGTGGGGTTTGACTTCTGTAATCGGCTTTCGCCTGAAATCTGATTTTGTCTCAAATCTTGTCATTCTGTTAACTTAGGACTCGGCTTAGGCAACGGCTTGGGGACGTTTGAGGTGTCCAGGCAGGTTCTTTCGAAGGCTGTTGCACATTCACAGCGGATCTTTGAAAACCTCGCATATCCATTTATTTGCCATTTTGATAAGTTTTGGTTTTTCGCCACATTTCCGATTGAGTTTCACTCGTTTTAAGACTTTTCCATGAAATCGTCAGTTCAATCACTCGATTCTAGGAAAGCATTTGCAACCAAAAAGGATCTAGTTTAGCTTGTTTGTGTCGATATCTGTCGTTAATTACATGATTCTAGTGAAGAAGAACTCGGGCTAGTTATAAACCAGGAGCTATTTACTTCAGCAACACGGCTTTTTAACACATCCCTACCGCAAGCTCTTCAGAACTTTTAGATTGGATGTATGGAAATTTAAAAGTTTCGTGTTTGCCCAGAAGTATGGAATCTATTTCATGGGTAGATATGCTTCAAGTTTCTTGTAAGCTTGGCCAAAGTTCCAGAAACTTTTAATTGACACTTAATGCGATAACCTTCCTAATTAATGATCCTAAAGTCTTTGAATCTTCTGTTCCCTGATTGCATTAACTTGCCAACGCCTAAAATTTGACCATTCTTCCAATTTGATACCAGGTTTTGGGTTTCCTTTGATCATAGTTCTGTTGAACGCCCCAAATGTCTACTCGTTTCCGTCTTTGTTTGTGACATACTAAACTTCAAAAATGTTTCTACAAATCTTTTCAATATCATTCGTCGAGTTTTAGCCTTACAGCCCTATTTTGATTTTACTCAACTTTCCATTCTATACGCAGACTTGGGCGATCAGTCTCTACTCGTTTTCGAAGTTCAACGATTTTGAATTTTTTTTTTTAGAATGGTGTTATGAAAGGCGTGTGGAAAGTGCTTGCCTCGTCATTGGAATCAATTTCCTCACACATTTGTTTCGAAAAAGGAAGTTTATCGAAAATTTAAGGGTCCTTGCTTTCTCAGTAAAGGGAAACTTTACCTTTTTCCAAGCTTCCAAAAATTTAAGTCCAGATAAGAGTCGTCCCTGGTCCTCATGACTAGATTTTTCTTAAATGTGGGGCTCTGTGGCTTCTGCTTTATTGACTGTTAATGAAATGACGAGTGACACTTGTACTCTTGTACTTGATCTATAACGCTGCGTTCATATATTTAACAACACCCCCAGATGGGATATCCTCAAAGTTGGTCCTTGTTACGTGTGTTTTGTTGATTATTTTGAATCTGATTTGGTCCAGGCTTGGGTACGTGTTCCATGGCTTTCTTAGCCGCTACAGTATCTGCAAATATCCGTGCTGGAGAGACTCCCATCCTATGTAGGTGGTATTTGCATGCTTAAAGCTTGGCATAACACTCTTAATTTGATTTTGTTTAGTTCTAGAGCTTCTTTAGCTTCTTTGGGGTTGTGGTTGTTATTCATAAATTGCCTGCGGTATTTGATGCCTGCGGTGTTATTCCAAAATTGGGTTTATTTAATAATCTTATATGCTGAATTGTGTTTATATTTTTGAATCCAAAGAGAGGGGAAGGTCGTATTAACAAAATTTGTACTCGTTGGCTAGAGTGTCCGCCAAGCCAAGGAGGTTTTTTTCTCTTACCTCCGTCCTTAAGCTGACGTTTCTTTTCAGTTTATGGACACATTTTGGTAAAAAAAAAAGGCGAACGGTGAATCATAGTCAGGAATCGAACATTGATTATTAAAATATGTATGTAAAGGTGACAGACAGACGGATACCGAAGCGATTCTATAAGGATTTCATTATTCCTTTCGAATAAAACTTTAAAAAAGTCTTCTATTAAATTGTTTGCGTCTCTGTTGATTTTGTGGCTTTTGTAATCGAAATACTAAAATTTTTTTAACGTTTCTATTGATCGAGACAAATTTTCATGACACCGAGATACGGTTACTGATGATCCCGTCATCGCATGAACCTTCTGAAGAACTCAGAAATTCTTTGACACTTGCTGCTTCGACGCTCCTATGCTTCTCGTTGTCACTCAGTCTTAAACTTTACCTAGTTTCTTGGAAAGCGCCATTTGAAGTTATTTAGAGAAATCTACGCTTCTTCACAGGAGCGCCTCCAAAGTCTTCCCATGACTGATTCATTCTTTCCCACCCGACTGTGTCCACAAACCGAGCCCACGCGCCGCTGGCCGTTCAACCTGTTTCGCCGACGTTGGGTGCATTTGTTTTTTTTTTTTCGTCTCGAAAAACACCGACTCGTACAAACTCGATTAATTTTTGTTAATTTCTTGCTGAATATTCAAAAAAGAAAAAACGAAATCAAAACAAAAAGCGGATTTCACTCCTCGTCCGTCATCGTCGTTGTTTTTGTGAAAATTTTCCCTGCGGCAATCAATTCTTTCTCTCTCCTCCCCCAACGACGACGTCCTTTCTACAATCGATTGCTTTTCCACTCTCGTCGTAGTCCTCCATGGCGGATGAAATGAGATGCACCACCCCAAGGGTGAAAGCACCCACCCAACCACCCACTCATGCAGAAGATACAAAAACCGGGTTGAGTGGGCACTGCAAACTAATTATCCCCTTCCTCCCTTTCCACGCCGGTGTCATAACAAGAGTTTCAGTCCTCCGGCCGAGCCATTATTGTGCCACAGTGAGCGTGTAACGCTGCACACAGCCTCCCCCACCCACCCAGCCTCACGTGTGCCCCACTGACGGAGGGCGGTGGCGTTCGTTGGGTGTAAACAGCATACGCACACACGAGAGTCACTCGCATGTCAATGACGTGACAAATTTCTGTTTTTGTTCTGCTGAATGAGTCCTAACCGCCTCCGCACCGCTGCCGTCAGTTGAGTGCGCCCACAACAACAACAACGTGGAGGAGGCAGAGGAGGAGTGCGTAAGAGAAACGAAAACGAGAAACTCCACCACGGTCGATGGTTTCAGAAAAGGAAGTCACGGGGAATTGAAGCGCGATGATGACTTGAAATTGACAGGAAGAGCGGAGACGTGACGTGACGGGATGGGAACTTGTCATCTTTTCTGACGCGGCAGGGCGGGCACCGCGCTGGCGTAAATAATGACCTTTCTGCATGCAGTCGGCTGCTTGTGGCGTATGTGTGGTGGTCCATGTGAGCTGAAGATTAAGTTCGAGGAGGGGTGGGTGAGAGCTGCAAGTGGAGCGTGTCCACGAAGATGGTCGAGGCATTTGAAGTCGGATCGGGTTGCAGCAAATTGCTCGTGCGCGTAGTTGGCGGTTGACGATGAAGCGTGAGAGAATAGGATGCAGATGAGGTGGAGGAAACAGAGCGATTGGCGTGAGATTCAGGCGTCGCCTTTGTGGGTTTTAAACACCTTCCATATTTCAGAGGACGTCTTATGCACCCTACAGCACCTCGTGGTGTTCTTCTAAAACGTGTGGACTTAAAAATTTACCATTTCCACCGAGTAAAAGTCCAAAGATTCAAACTATTCAACAAATTATCATTGTCTACCGAAAAGAGAGAACTTTTGAGATCTCACCGACTGTCGCTCGTATGTCCCCCATCTCATCTTCACTACCTTCCAAAAATCTAGTTTGAAAAACTTATCTTATTAACTTATTACTCCGAGATCGTCCCAGTAGACAGCCATCATAAGTTCCATTGTGTGGTTGGATCTTTATGGGTCAAGGAAACCACTCGGATGATTCACTTCATAGGCAGGACTCAATCGTGAACTCATTTCTGAATTCCTGCCATCAATGTCCTTTCCGAAGCCCCTTAACCTCCATTAGTCCACCTGCAGTCCATTAAAAGTCACTTCTCACCCCTTTTGCCCTCAGAAACCAATCTGAACCACCTGACCCACTCCTCTTGACGTCCATCCTTTTGAGTCTTCAACTGAATCACCGTCATCCATCGTCATTTTTATGAATTTTTCATCACAAAAATGTCCTGATATTCAATTTGTCTCATTTGTCCTTTTTTTCCTGTGTTGTGTGCTCTTCCTCTCGTTGTTTACGATGTGTCAGTCAACATCGTCCTTGGCACACTTCTCCTTTTTTTTTGTGAAAGGCCTCCAGTCGTCTCCTTCATCCTGTTCCTCCTTATCGCCCACCCTCTCGCCTGATGGATGACGAAGAAGATTAAAAGGTTGAAAGGATAACGCTGTCAGTGGTTGTTAAGAGGACTAAATTGAAACATTTTAATCCTTTTTGGTTCAATTAAAAAGGACAAGCTAAAAGGAGAGCAGAGCTGAGAGGAGTGTGCCTATTCTTAGAACAAATTGGAACTATCACGGCACAATGACATCCACTTTGTGGACTCTAATTGGATGACGGTGATGGTCGTGGGGAGGACAAGATATTTTTAACCATGAGTCGATAGTGGTCAACTTCACTTTACTCCTCAACGACTTTTTGACCCATTTCTGTCGCTCTGTGGACGCGCCTCATCGTGATTCCAAAGGCGGAAATGAAAAATTACGCATGGGCACATACAAAGAGCGGCCCTATTCGCGGTTTGCAAAAAAAATAAAAGAAAAAATGCGACACAAACAAAAACAACAGCAGTGGCGCGGCAAAATGAAATTTATGTCTCCCCGCATCCCAAATTAGGCGACGCGCGAGAATAAATTTCTGTACGGACGGTTCATCGTCGGGCGTCGTCGTCGTCGTCGTTGTCGTGGTTGAGTCTCGGCGCATGGATCGAATTACAAGAACCCAACGACGTCGTCGTGGTGTGGCTCAGTTATAGCCCCAAAATAGGAGTTCTCCAAACCAAAAAAAAAACGAAAAAGCAATTTCGCATTCGGTGGTGCTTCGGTGTGCGGTGCGATGACGACGTGTACGATGTATCTAACATCCGTTGGATATGAATTGAATATCAGCACCAAGGCTGGGGAGAGGGTACCTCTGGTGCTCTGGTACTCGGTGTCAACCTTCGTCTCGATTTCTCGGTGTGAAGCCGCACCTAAAAAACAAAAACAGGAAAACATTGTTATGGAAAGGGTGGTGGGAAGGGGGTGTGGCGTGTGTACCGTTGATTGAAATGGAATTTCTGTTTTTGTTTTTATTGAAAAACTGTGGGTTTTTTTTGGGGCGCAGGGGAGAGATTTGTCTTTGAGGTTGTGTCGTTGTCTAGCAGTGGGAAGTCTGAATCTGGGGAGTAGTGGATGAGGTTCTGATAGAGGTTTGCAATTTTCCTGACAAATCAAAAGTCGTCCTGTTTGATTTTTCGAGATTGGTTTTAAGTTCGTGGAAAAGCGGTCTGAATTCATCTACTGCTCCCTCGTTCTGCTTTTCCCCGAACAATTTTTTCTGTCCCAATAGCTTTTCATGACATCATTCAGTTTTAAAGTCTCGTCCTTTTTTATACCATAATTTTGGAATATGAGTCATTTTCCTTTTTGTCTCTCAAGGACGCACAACGCCTGAGTTATTTACATTTTAAAGCCTCGCTTTTTCGAATGCCTCCACATGGGTCAAATTCGCCCCTGGTTGATGAGTGGAAACGGAGAATAATATCCCGCGAATCGTGCATGTTGGGAACACGGGTTGCTAGTATCGTACGAAGATTACACATCCATTGGCGCAAGCCATGAAAAAAAAAACGCCACAAGGAGGCTTTAGCCGTACGCAGATTATTTATTTTATTTTTTCTTGAACCGTTTTTACTTTTAAAAAACCTTTCAATAACTTTGTTTCTTTAATCATTTGTCTGTTTGACTTCCACAATTTTACATTTTTATCAATTTGGGGAATTTCATATTCAGCTCCAAAACCCATCCAAAGCATTAAACGAACATAGACTTAGTTAAATGTTTCCAGTATCTCGGGGCATATGTGCACCTTCGATTTTCAAGCTTGTCTTGCAAAGCGCTGATCATCATCTTCTTCTTGACCGCGTGTTCCACTAATAAGGTCGCGGGGGCAATGCACGCAGAAGAGTTCTCCAGGCAACTCGATCCTCCGCTGCCGACTCTAGCTCATCAGGAAGTATGCCTAAGTGTAACCAGGCGACTTGGTCCAGCCATCTTATCCTGGGTATGCCGAGCGGTCGTCTTCCTGATGGGATCGCATCCAAGGCGCGCCTCGGAAGCCGCGATGTGCAAGGCAGTCTATAAACATAAATCGTATCTTGATCTTTTTTAAGCTCTTATCCAAGGCACTCTTTGTTTTCCTTACTTTTTGTTTGTCTTTATTGTTAAGAGTTTGTAGCAGCTTTAAAATTCCGTCTGATCTTCTGTTGTAGGAGTCCAGAAGCTAACCTGTCTAGTTTTCAATTTCATAAAACATTACTCCTTGATCATCTTCAAATTTCATATGTTTTTCAAGCAGGCTGAACATTTTGACGTCTTCAAGACTGCCTAATTATTCATGGGAAGTGTATTTGTGATTAGAACGAAATGTATAGACACCTAAGTTACTTTTTAACTTGCTAAAGGGTTTAGTACACAAATTTCGCTTGAATTTTTTGTGTACTCCCTTTAAATGAGAAGATTTGAATTACAGAGGTCCGAAAATGTGAAAAGTATTTTTAAAGATGTCTAAAACTTTTTGTGAAAGATTCTGAATTCAATAAAAAGAATCTTTTTTCTAGTCGTAGTTTTATTACTAAACTTGGATCAACTACATTTAGCCTGACTAAGGCGTATTTCTACATTACAACGGAACATTGACAGCATACGTTTTACGAATACGAATTTGTTACTGAGTTCCGAAATGATTTGTAAAGCTAATTGCTTTATTTGTTTGTCCAGTGAATAAAATGAGTTTGTTTGGTTTGCAAATCGACTCAATTTTTTTTATTGAAATTGCTTTTTATAAATTTCAGTAAACAAATAAATTCAAAAAGACATACACTTCGTAGAAAAAAGAGTGTGCTTTAGACCACACATGTGAAGTAAAACTTCTTTAGCTGTAGTCAAACTCAATTCACCGAATAGAAATGCAGAAAGAATGAAAGAAAAGGAATTTACCTTCCAAATTTCAACCAGATGGGTCAAGCCGTTCCAAATTTGCAAATTCCAAACATTATTAGAGCCGATTTTAAAACCCATAGGATATTTTCTAACTACAACGACTGAACCTATTTCAATAAAATTTGGAGTATAGATTTCTTATGTCCTACACTAAAACGCTAACTGATTTGTTCTTGGATGCAATGAGGTCGACTTCAACTCAAAAAGTCTACCCCCGACACGCGTAAAGAAGTTTTGCCTTAAAATGACTGAATGTGACCGTGGGGTTATAAATGAAATCCAGCAAATAACTTTCGTCTTTACACATATTTTTCTGCCAAAACTAAATTATGGTTTATAAATATAAATTATGGTTCACCATTAACCCGGCGAGTCTGGCTGTTACTTTCTGTCACCACACTCTCGCCAGGTTAATAAATAAAATTGTATCCTACAACTAAATCTAAGATCTTTAGAAAGTAATTACCTTCTAATTACCTCGTTTAATTAATAAACTATTTTTCTTTTCTTTTTAGGTAAGTGCAACAAACTTTACTTGCAACCACTTCATCCAAACGTGAGTGACTTAAAAGACCACTTAGGTTTAAGCATAGTTAAAGTATTGTTACCGGATTTTTAGGCTTCGATTTCAGTTACCCTTCTGTCCAAGTTGTCAAATACAGTTTTCCTTTTGAGTTTAACTCTTTCAGTATTTGTCGTTTTTAACAACCGCCTGATCCCCAGAACTTGTCTTTCGTGTGACTTCTTGACCTTTTTTTCATATTGATAGTTGATGTTGAACTGAACTGAACCCGCTCGCTATTTCTGAAGTAGGTAATTAGTGTTTTCCTAACTGCCCTTCGTCATATTCTGAGCACAAATGTTTGTCTTCTTATACATTTTCCGTCTAAGCATCAATCCAAAAATCCTAAGACAGTTCTCCAGTTAAATTTCCTTGCCACCATGACAGTTGTTGTCATAGTTTGCTGACAGCCGCTTAAATGATCTGGCTTTTCTTGGTTGGTTGTAAATTCATAAGATAATTTGTCAATCTTCTGTTCAGGCGCTGTTGATGATACCACTGGTCTCAAGTCATCCCTATTTTACTGTCTCCAAAGACTAATCGCCAATTTCTGATAAAATCGCTAAGATATCCTTCCAGACGTTTTTAATTCTGTTTCCAAGAAATTTTATTGCATGTCGTCTTGAAAGAGAGTCCTTGTCTTCAGATCGCACACTTTGTTACTCAATGACTCATGTTCCTGCTGTTCCGTGTTTTTGTCTCTCACATCAAAGCGTTTGCCTTCCTCTTCTAAGTCCTTTTTCTTGTTTGCCTTCCTCTTTTAAGCTTCGAGCTCGGTTTGAGCATTAATGTAGTGTGATCGATCCTGTTCTTATCCCTTCGTCGCGTTTTGTTGTTTTGTCCAAACTTTGATTTATCAAGTCTCAGTTAACAACATAAAAAAGCCACCTTTGGTATAAGATATCTTTTCTTTGTCGACGTCTAAGGCAATTCCTTCTCCACCACTGTCTTCAATAGCGTGTTCTATAGACCTTTGTTGGTTTGCAGGCTAAGTTTAGTATAAAGGACGCATCCAATGTCCTGGTTTCTTTTTTAATGACTTTGAAATGGTTTTCAGCTTCTACAATTCCCTTTAAGTCACTCGGAGGTGACTTTCATATCCTTGAGACACCTCTTTCGTCGCTTGGAAGCCGCATCCAAAGCTTTGAATTCCTTCTGAACTCCATTGAGACTTCTTTTTGACCCCTTGGATTCCTTGTAAAACATTTAAAAGACATCTCGGAGCTGCTGGATTACCCTAAATTAATTGAAAGGTACTTAAGACAAACGGCTGGCAAACTACATGCCCCAATATTTTGCTCTCGGTGTTTTTACTCTCTAGAAGTTCAAGAGTCAGTTTTGAAAGATATTTCTTACGTTCCAGAGCTCACCGTGTCACTCTTCTTCAACCCCGCTGCAGGGGGTTTCCGTTATCTTCAACTTAAATTTTACTGCATTGAATTCTCTCATCGTCGAAGCTCTTCGAAAGCCATAACTGCGTATAAAGACTCTTAAGAATCGATTTGCAAACACCATGGTCAACAATTCTGAACACGAGCCCCACTTTCGACCCCAAAACATACCCCTCCGAGCTCCCACTAAGCTTCTTTTGCTCAGCTAAGCTGCTTGGCTTCTTTTCAGCCGCCGAATTCACATTCCAATGACACCTGCTTCTTCGACACAAAAACCCGCTAATAAATTGATTCAACTCCACGTCTCATGGTCAACTGGTTCCAGTTGGCATGCATCTCCTGCCCACCCCTCTATCCACCCACTGCTCCGAAAGCTGACGCATGCAAACGAAGAGAGGAAGAGAGAGTCTCCAATGTCAAGAGTCTCTCGAAATGAATTTCAATCTAAGTATCCGATACAAAAGTATCTGCTGCCTCAGCAAACAGACACCGCGAGTATGTCGGGGTGTGTGTCTTAAACCGCTGAGCGATCGCAAATTTCGCGGACGGTGGACGCGGCCCAGCCCAGCGAACCGAGTCCCCCTCAGTGCCGTGATTGAGGTTGTTGTGGTAAACAGAACAACTGCCGGATGGTTTATCTCGATCTTTACGATTCTTGTCGTTTGCCGGCAATTGCGCGATGGTAATTCACATTCCAAGAGCAGGCAGACCGAAGAGTGAGATTGGAGTGAGACTCTCGCCCCCGTCCTCAACTTCGAAATCAGAGCAGAGTCTCGGGCATGAAGTGGGTGGCGGTTCTTTGAATTGCGTTGCTAGTTTACCACGGAATTTCGGGGCACGAGAATGCCGCGCTTTGTTTTGAATTATTTTTTTTTTTTGCACGAGTCAGTCGAGGGCGGAAGATGTGTCTGCTGGGGATGTTGGCGGATTTCGAGGGTAATGTTGTTGTTGTTTGTCTGTCGGAATGTGCCCAACCCCGGCGGCACTTTGAGTGGCTGGGTTAGAGAAAGATGCCTGGAATGGTTTGTAGGGTTTTCTTGGAATGTGGCGTCGTTGACTGCGTGCCTTTGAGGGACTGACTTTTCTTTGTTGAAGATTTCTGTGCATAGACTGGCCGGAGTTTAAGGCTTCCCGTTGCCATTTTTTTTCGTGCGAGATTTTCGGGGATGGAAGTGCGTTGTTTTTTTCACACTGCGACTGTTAATGACCTACGCAATTTGACAAAGTGTTTGTTTATAGTGTGAAGCGGCGTTTACAATTTGTCCGCCTGTGTTTTAGTCGAAGTCTTTTAAAGAGAGCGTTTAAAAATTACTTTCCAATTTTCAAACTCGTTCTATAAATGACGTATCGTCTCCAGGGCTGTCTGTCTAGCTTCTGACATAATTTTTTAGGGCGTCGTTTTAAAGGAATAACGAATAATAATTTAGTTGTTAAGAAACACAAAAATAAAGTAAAATTGCCGCTTGCTTAGCTTCTTTTAGCTGCGTTTGATTTCCACCCTCCCGAGACAGTCTTCCGATCTTCTTTTTAAGTTTTTCGCCTCTTGAGCTCGATCATGTTTCTCTGAGGCAATCTTCTGAAATTATTTTTTTAATTCCCGTCTTCAAAACTCAAGCGCAACTTTCTCAGATAGTCCTTTGATAATTTTTTAAAACTTCTCGCCTTCAGGGCACGATTACCAAAAGATCTGCCGTCTCCAGGATTCAATTGCCACCCCATCTGATAATCCATTGATCGTTTTTAAGAATCTTACGTTTCTTGGATTCGCTGACCATTCTCTCAGACAGTCCTCTAATCTTCTTTTTGAATTTTTACATTTCTGCGACACGATCACACGATTTCTGCGAAAGTTTTTTGATTGATTTATCCAATTTTCTCATCAGAATACTCAATCACTTCTTTCAGAATTTCCAGTCTCTAAGACTTGATAAAGGCTCTTTGAGACAGTCTGTTGATCTTTTTTCATGATCTCTCTTCGCCAGGGCTCGAGCGTCACTTACAGAGACAGTCCTCTTATGTTTTTTTTTTTTTCAAGAATCCCAACCTCTCAGCCTCAATTACCTTCCCATAAGACAGTCTTCCGACTTTCTTTTGTTATTTTCACCCTTTAGGGCATGATCACAACTTCATGGGACAGTTCATTAATCTTTTTCTAGGAGTCTCTGACTCCAAAACAGTTCTCTGGCATTTTTTTTCAGAATTGTCAGTCTCCAAGACACGATCAGTAAATAATGAGAGAGTCCGCTGATCTTTTTGTACGAGTTCCTACCTTTAGGCCCTGATCACCACTGTGCAAGAAAGCACCGTGATTTTTTTTCACGATTTCTCGTTATCAGGACATCCTTGCCACCCTCTGGACAGTCTTTCATCCTTTTTCAAAATTGTTCGTCCTTGGGATACGATCATCACTTCTAGAGACATTGCTGTGATCTTCTTTTAAAATTGTCCGTCCGTAGGACACGAGAGAGAGAGAAGTTCACGAGAGAATGAGAGAGTTCGCTGATCTTTTTTAATGAATTCTCGCCTCCAGGACACAACCACCACTCCTTACGAAAGTCCACCGCTCTTTTTAAACGATCTTTCGTTTCTAGTTTCCTGATTTCTTTCCACAACTCCAGGGAACGATCACCACTCCCTAATACAGCCTTTTATCCTTCTGTTACAGTTCGTCGTCTTCAGAACATGATCACAGCTCCCTAATGAGGTTCTATGATCTTTGAGTTATTCTTTGGACACCTCCAGGACACGATGACTTCTCTACCAGACAATCCACTGATCTTTTTCTACGAATTCCCGCGTCTAAAGCTCGATATCCAGTTCCACACACAGCTCTCCGATCTTCTTTCAGAACTTTTTACATACACCACTGCCCTAGACAGTCCACCGACCTTTTTCCACGACTCTAGGGAACAATCACCACTCTCTGATACAGCCTTTTATCCTTCTTTTACAGTTCTTCATCTTCAGAACACGATCAACGCTCCCCAATAAGGTTCTCTGATCTTTGGGTTTTTCTTCGAACACTTCCAGGACACGATCAGTTCTTCACTAGACAATCTACTGATCTTTCTCACTTCCAAAGCTCGATAACCAGTTCCAGACACAGTTCTCTGATCTTCTTTAAGAACTTCTCACCGACAGGACTTGATCACCGTTGTCCTGGATCCATCCACCGATCTTTTTCCACCATCTTTCATCTTCAGAACTCGATTACCATTCCCTAAAACAGTTTTTTGATCTTTTTTATTGAATTTTATGTCTCCAGCAATCGATCGCCACTCTTAAAACAATCTTCTGATCTTTTGCACCGATTTCTCGATCCACAGTCTTTTGACCTGCTTTCCGAATATTTCGTCTTTAGAACACGATCACGAACACAAGATCATAACTCCATGGGACTAATTTTCACTTCACTGATGTTTTTCCAGGACTTTCTGTCTCAATAACTTGATCACCAACTCCTAAAAAAGTTTTCTGATAATTTTTCATCTCAAGCAGTCGATCACTACTCTTTGAGACAGTCCACTGATCGTTTTCTAGAACTTTCTGCCTCTAGGAGTCGATTATCAGTCCCGCAGACAGTCTTCTAATATTTTTTTCTTAATTTTAACTGTCTAACGTCTCGATCATCACTTTCAGAGACATTCCTCTGACCTTGCTTCAAAATTTTTCATTTCCTTGCGTTGAGCGCCAGTCCTTGAGGTAGTCCTCTGGTATTTTACCACTATCTTTTATCTCCAGAACTCGATCACCACTTCCAGAGGCTTTCAAGTAATCTTTTCTAATCAGTCTCCTAGTCTCTAGAATTTCTAATCTTCAGGACTAGATCAGCACTCTTTGCGACAGCCAACTGATCTTTTTCCGTGATATCTCATCTCGAAGACATGAACACCACTCATTGAGAGAACTTTCTGAGCTTCTTTCACAATTTCCCCTCTCTATTTCGATTTCGATCTTCCCTTCTCCATGTTTTGATCCCCACTCCCTCAGATAGTCGTGTGGTCCTTTTTTAAGTTTTTTTCATCTCAGTCAGTTTTTTCTCTTTCAGTCTCTGTTCTCTTAACAGCATCCTTGTTGCCTACCCTCCGGCTGTTCCTATTTCCCAACGAACTCTTTTCCTGCTCGTTACCATTTCCTTAAAGTACCCACTTCTTAAGCCACCACCTCGTGAAGAAAAATAGTCGGAAAAAAGGACAAGCCAATTAAGGATGCCGGCTGCGAAGTGCTCAACCACCAACAAACCCCACAAATCTTCACCCAGCTACTTTGCAGTAACAAAAGTGAACTCAATGAGGCTCCGCCATCCTTTCGTTTTGAAAAAGGACCAACAAAATTTAAATAATCAAATTACCACGTTTTGCTGCGCATTTTGCGAGATAGAGTATCCTTTTTCCACCGTCCTGTGAGAAAAAGCTTCTAACTTAATTAGAAAAGTTTCCTGCCCCACCAACTCCGACCTAATTTGCAGTCAATGTCCGAAAACAATTTCCACGAGATGGAGGGCGACGTCCACGACCGTCGACATTGTCGGCGGCGGCTAAGGCGGCGAAGTCATTAATTTCCCGCTTCTGCTGCTGCAGTCCTCGGTCCACCCCGTCCCCACCGGCATTCAATTAACGATGAAATATTAGGAATCCAAGTTTCTCCCCCATCTCTCGCTTGGGTCTCCCGCATTTGAGGTCTATCGGCCTGGGAACGCGCAGCTCTTCCGGGAGGTGGTCGAGGGAAGGGAACGGTGGCCCATATGGAGACGACGCTTCAAACGGGATGCACATTCATAAATCCATAATGGCCGGCGATGGAACTTCACGCGCCCCGAGAACAGAACAGTGGACGATGGTTGTGTTCCAATAATAACGGTCAGTTGGCACGCAACGCATTCTCTTTTCTACACGATTGAACGAACGCACATGCACAAACGCACACGGGTAGACTGTGTTCATTTGCGCCGAACGGGGTGGTGGTCTGGGAGGGTGGTATTGTGGGCTTTAAAGTGGAATAGAGAAGCGACGATTGTTGAATATTTGATCAGATAGAGTGCCAGCCACTTCGATTGGGACTTGTTTGCTTGTTTTATTCAGTTTTTTGTTTGCGGTCTTTGCGGAGTAATTTCTATTTTAGTGATCAATTGCGGTACACCATTTACACCAAATGGCATTCAAACTGAAGCTTCCTTGATTTTTGAAATCATTTGAATTTGGAGTCTTTTTTTTTTATTAAAGTATTGTATTCCTTGTTGTTTTGCCACAGTTCAATTTCTGACATAGTTCGATTCTTCATGGTCCAAGTTGGTTATAGTAAACCAAACTCAGCAAAGAAGACGTGGCAAAGATAAAGAAGATACAAATGTGGTTATTTTGTTGGAGATAAACCAAAAGAATCTTCTCCAAAGAAAAAAACCACATTTCCATCTTTAGCTTCGCCACGCCTTTTTTGGTGAGTTTTCATGTTCTTAAGCCAACTGGGCTTCAGGTATTGCTATTGCGTATTCAGAGCCCTGTCGGCATTTTCAGACAGTTCTCCTATCTTTTTTCGAATTTCTTCATGTCTAGACCTCGTTCATTACTTCTTGAGACGGTTATATAATTTTCATTCATATTTTTTTTTTGCAGTGGTTCTTTTAGAACAGAAAATTTCATCCAAAAACTTTGGTCCGATAATTTCTATTTAAAACAGCCCTCTGATTTTTATTAAGATTTTTCTGTCTCTAGGACGATTTTTTTTTTTTCAACCTCTCTGCCAAATTTTAATAGGTTAGGTTAGGTTAGAGTGGTTGGCTGGGGTAACAGAGGCCCAACCACACTTAGGCCAGACTAGGCCCATTGTGATACCACAATGCGGAGATCCATTCCGCACCCTATTGGAACCAGTTGGAGCTTCTTACGAAATTACGGATCTGGTTGAACTGATTTCACTCAGATCGCTCAGACTTGCAAGGAAGTGCTTGCCGTGGTGAGTTCTTCTACGAAACGCCCCGCATGAACATAAGAGATGGAAGATGCTTTCCTTCTCCTCTCCATCCTGGCAACTTCTGTAAAATTTATTGGCAGGGACTCCAAGTCGGCTGGCATGTCTGCCGATGGTACAGTGTCCCGTAATGACGTCTATATGACCCTAATCGCCGGTCTGTCCACCCGAACAGCTAGTGCGTTTAGCATCCAACGCGGGCCAAAGCCGTTTTGCCACCTGTGATTGATGATTTTAAGGCTGTGAAGTTTTATGTTTAATTTAGTTGTAGCTCACTAGCTACAACCAAAGTATGGCTGGTAATTCTCTTCGGGATTGTAATGGAATTGTGGTCGCAGGCCTGGCGAGTGCGTCAGCTTGGCAATTACCCTGAATTTCATAAGGTGAATATTGAAATGCTGGGCTATCTCATCCAGAGATTGGCGGCACTTTAGGGCGGTCTTAAAGGTAAAAGTGGCCAAGTCTAGGGATTTAATTGCGGCTTAACTGTCTGAACAAATGATGATATCCCTCTTAGATACCACGTTGTGTTTTAGCCAAGACAGAGATTCCTTGATCGCCATAGTCTCCGCCTGAAAGACGCTTCAAGGATTAGGGAGGCGAAGGGAAATATTTAGGTTTAGGTCTCCGGAGTACACTCCCGGTTTGGATCCGTCCGTGAATGAATTTTAATAACTTCAATGCATTGTTGAAGCGTGTATCGTTCCATTTTTATTCATGGCGTAGTTTCTACTTGTCAAATGTCAAATTACAGCTTAAAAAGTGACATCTACCGAAATAGCAGGCTGTTTAAAATAACACCTCTTATTGGAAAACCCTATACTACATATGGCTCCCACCAAACTTACTTATTTACTTAGCAGGCATTTAACCCTTGGAGGGTCTGTGTCTGTGCCTGAGCCAAAGCCGCCTTCCAACGTTTACTGTCCCGGGCATGCTGCTTTCAGTCCGGAAAACGAAGCTGTTTTGCATCCGCGATCATTTGATCTCTGGTTCGGTCTCCCTCTTTAACTGGAGCATTTGTGTCCATGCGCTCGATGTGGCGAGCCACTGTAGTCGACGGTATTTTGCCTTCCGGACTATATCTACATCGTTGTGCATCTCATAAAGTTCGCGGTTATGTCTTCTCCTCCATTCGCACTTCCTCGCAGACTGGACCGAATATCCGCCGTTGAATTTTTCTTTCGAAGGAACAGCTCTGCAGTCCTGCTTATCGTCCAACTTTCGGCTACATACAGTAGGACTGGGCAGGATAAGGGTCTTATAGAGCATGACCTTAGTTCTTTGAGTCAGAAGTTTTGATCCTTGTTATTTGGACAAACTGAAGTAGCAGCGGTTGCTGAGGGTGATTCTACGATGGATCTCCACTACGATGTCATTCGTGGAGTTTACGTTCGCCCTGAGGTATACGAACTCCTTAACTACCTCGAAGTTATCTCCACCAAACTCCATCAAAATCAAAAATTATCCTTGTTGCTATCGTACAATTAGGGTTAATCCGAATTTGAAACTGTTGAATGTGAGCCATATGACACAGTTCTTCTGGGCTTGGCGATAGGGTCACGATGCCACAATACGCGTTAAGATCTTCGTTATTTGAACTCGATCGCACATCTCTCAGCAGTGCATTGCCAAAACCTTAGACCCCCTAATCCACGATCGCCACGTACATTTAAAAAGAATGTTCAACTCCCTTCAACTTTTTGACCCAATAACAATTTTTTTAAGATCGGCATGAATCTTCGAACTGTTTAACGACACTGTCCACCCCCGTTTTGGCCCATTTCGATCTCCAATCCTCTCGAGCCTTGCGTCAGATGTTCTCTCTCCTGTCATAACTCATTCTTGTCATCCCTGTTGCACTCCACTCACAATTCCCACTTGACTCGCGAGTCTAAGTGGTCGTAAATATTGTTCCGTCTTTTCAACGACCCATAAAAACTGCTCCAAGTGGATTCCATTTACTCGCAGTGCGTCAAAGCCGCCAAAATCTCGACAGCCGTCGTTGTCGTTGTCGTCGGTTCCCCTTCTCTGACATTCTCTCTAATCGCTTTGCTTTTCTGTGTGACCACCACCCCAGCCCCAAGTGAACTCGTAAATATTCTCTTCCTGTTTCGTACGGTTGTCGTTACCCTCGCCGATTACGACATTTCCTTGCGTCGTCGGTCGTCGTAACCTGCTTCCTTCCCTCGACTGTCTCTCTATCTGACGTGGTGCTGTTCTATCCCCGGCAAAGCGCTCGCAATCATTGTTCCATAATAATTGGCCCTAATTACGAGACAAACGTTCTGCGGCGCCGTGTGTCCGCCTCAAAATCCCACACCCCCCGAGGTTTTTCTTTTTCCACGTGTGTGTGTTTTGGGAGGATGAGGGGAGGGTTATTGATTTTCCACCGGCAAATTGGAATTCGATTGACATCAATTTTTGGATCACAACCGTGGTCATCCCGCCCATCGTGGCGCTGCTCCAGTTCTGTCGTCGGGGTCAATTCTGTGAGACGATGGAGGTCTCTGGTAATTAAAGTGGCAATGATAATGGCTTAAAGCCATCGACACAGATTCGGGTGCGCGTCGTAGTTCGGGTGCAGTACGCTGAAGGTTGGGGGTGGGCCGATGGGCCGATGGTCGGGTGGAAGATCTGTGAAGCCTTATGGTGCATAATGTGAGTGGGTTGTGACACCTGGCTCACCTGGTAATTGCCGCGCTGAATTGGAAAACCATTTTAATGGGATTCTCCGGCTGTTGTAGTGTTTTGACTTTTATTGCTTTTCACAAAACATGCAGAGCGTGTGATTCCACGTGGGGGTGGGAGAGTGCAATTTATGATTTTTAATTGCCTCCCAAGGTGGCCATGCGAATGGGGAGGACTTAATAAGAGAATTTCTGAGTCGAGAAGTCGCTGGGCAGATGGCTTCGAGGTCGATGGGGTCGATTCAGCGGCGCTTTTAAGCGAATGCGGGTCTTTTGTGTTTTTTAAGCACTTTTCAACATCGTTTTGTTGTTTGGCGGCGCTTTTGTTGTCTTGATTTGCAACGACTGAGATTTTGAGACTTTGAATTTTTTTTTCAGCTGCGTCAGTCTCTCTGACGGTTTCTTTTGACGGCGTTGGCGATCAATTGCATAATTAAAGTTGCCTAATCATCGTGTTCCGTCTCCCTTTGATGGCAATTACGAACTGATTTGACGAGTTTTTGACGTTAACAAAATCTTAAGAGGCTTCTCCGAATCGTTTTTTTTAGAGTTGGGCCTCGAAATTTTTTTAGGTTGGGTCTTTGACGAGTTCTTACCTTCAGATCATTTTTCTGCGTGTACATGGATCTTCTTAAAGCTATCTCTGGATTTTTTTTTCGCAATATATACATAGATCGCTTACGGTGTTATTCATTGAATTCCTAACACGATTTCTAGTTCTTCAGAGGCTTTTTGAAACTACTTTTTTAAGAACTCTTCTCTTCTGCCCTAACAGCTTGTTACTTTGCTTTTGAGGAGTGGGCTTGAAGGGTTCCTGACAACAATACTGGACAACTTAGGTTAGGATTTTTCTTTAAAACACTGTTTAGCTGTACCAATGTGTCTCATGCTGTAGCAACTTGTATATACAGTGGCGTGCAAGAATGAATACATACTTCTTGTAAATAAAAAACCTCCCATCTGACCGATTTGAATGATTTTTGAGTTATTTTTTTCCTGACTTTATCAGCAAAAAAAATGAAGTACAAACGATTTTGATCGCACCTATAGAACGGTGAAAATTCGCAAAAGTTCATCTTGACCCCAATGAATCCATTTTTGCACGTTTAGAAAAATATCTATTTTGATGTGCGGGGACATTAAGATAGCTTTGGTGCCAAAAACTGATAATGGAAAAACTGATAATGGTTCATAGAGAGTCCAAAAACGAACATCTTTTGCTATGGGCGGGGGTCTATCTCACCCCGTTTAGGAGGTAGGGGCAATTTAAAATCAAATCAAACAACATGGAAAAAAAATTCATTAAAAAACAATGGCAACACCTACCAAAAAGTACTATACCAACTTAGAAAGGCGGAAACTTGTTCTTTAATTATACATTTAAGTCAGATTGTTCATGCCCATAGTCTGTGAAAAATTCGCATACAAACTCAAAATTTTAATAAGAAATAATTTTTTTTTTTTCAAAACTGTAAGTCGCAGTGCTAAATTAGGACCTTGCCATTAATGCTCACGTTCATTCAAACGGAATGGTCCTGTCTTCTAGTTCAAAAGAAAACTAGAAACACTTTTTTAAAGAAAATTGAAGTTACTATTACTGCAAGCAAGTGCCTTTGTGCATAAGGGTGTGACTGGCTCATTTAAAAAGTTGAAATCATTTGTAGAATCTTCTCGCATAAGCTGTATGATCGGTGACGTTTGTGGGTCTCTTGGGAAGAGATTTAACGAGTTCGTAGCCTCAATCTCTGTTCCTGACTTTTCAAAGGCTTTTTCAAGTAATTTATAGTTGTTGTGTCTTTTGTTTTTAGAGTTGTTGAGAGTTGAGAAGATGATTTGAGGTATTTTTGGCCTCAAATCGTTTTTTTACTTATCCATGAATCTCCTCGAAAGTCTCCCTTGAACTTCTTCATATCAGCAACAAGTCTTGTGCCGTTTTTGCATTTGCATTGAAAGAACATCTATGATGAGATTTCTCGATAATTTTACGTCTTTCTGGCTTTTGAGAGGTTTTCGTAGAAGGATTTTTCTTAGTACATTATTTCAGAAGTGTGTTTCGGTTGTTTCTTGGTCTCTTAGGAGATTTTTCGAGAATTTGCTGGTCGTTTTTCAGCATCTCCAAAAGTCGCGTTGAAGTCCTTTTTTGAACTTTTTCGCTCCAGAAGCTGAAACCTGTCAGGTCTCCTACAACACTCCCCTAGAACTTCTCTGTTTCAGCACTCTGTCACAACTCTTTCCTCTGTCTGTAAAGAAGTGACACAATGGTTCCTGCGCTCAAGCAACAGAAATCGGTCTTGGATGTGTTCTTTGTTCTTCAGAAGTTTTTTTAGAGTGATTTTTTACACGTTTTTGCCTCAGCAGCATATCACTTGCCATGTCTGCGACTTTTAGAAGGCGTCTAGTTCTTGTTCTCAAAACGTGATCAAGGCGCTTCGGAGGCTATTGGGGACAACTTTTTGGCCTCCTTTTCCCATAAACCACCTGCTCTTAATAGTTTGTAGCTTCAAAACGTCTTCCTATTCATCTAAAAGTCCCCTCGAAGTAATTAATGGAACTTCTTTGCCCCAGCAGCATATCCTGTACTCCTCTTCTGTCTCTTAAGCAACTCGGAATTTTCTTTTTTTCGCAGTTTGACGCTTTTCAAGTGCATGAAGTCACTTTTCCAACTCCGTTCTGCCTTTTGTAGCCGCCCTTCTTCATCACTCCTTCCGCCAAATCTCCTCAACTCAAGCTCAAAAGTCTCTCCGTGAAGCTCAAATGAATCGTAGACCTCTCAAAACTTTTAAAACCTCATCAAAGGATGCTGTCATGTTATTCTTCCTAAAGATTTCCCACAGCTCCATAACTTTTCAGCTCGTGAGCTCCTTAGCTGCCATGTCCTTCTTCCCACATCCTCATCTGCCTTAGACCACTCTCCTGTCCAAAAATCGATTCCGAATCCATAACAACGCCCCCTTCCGTGTTCATTAAAACGAAATTACGCTCCTCGCACGCCTTGAATATCCTTCCGCTCGATTCCCGTCCCTCAGTCCCATCCTGGGTATGTCACGGTCTTCCGCATCTTCATCCCCCGCCTTACAGACGGACGACAACGCTAAAAGAAGACCATTAAAGCCCCTGAACGAGGTCTACTACATGCACATTAAAGCATCAAAGCAGACTTTTAAGACTACTTAACATGGTTAGGCACGTCCTCTTGAATCCACCCATCAGCCCAATCCACCCCCATACACCCGAACATGGAGAACACTCCATGAGGAGGAAACTGATTCGCTTCGAGGATGGAAGCAATTGATGGCGGAAAGGGGGGAGAAAGGAGTTCCTTCCATGTGAGAACAAAGACAAAGACAACGGCGATGACAGCAACGGAGGAGGACGAGGACGAGGAGGAGAAGGAGATGGAACTGTGTGCGAAGAGATTTAGTGGCTCCGAAGTGGAATCGAGGGGGATTCCTCGGAGAGAGAAAGGAGATGATTCTTTATTTATTTGTTCTACGGAATAAAAAGCGGCGGAAGTGGAAGTGGGAAGGTTTCTATCATCGGATTTTCTGCCTCATTGACAGCGGCGGTGGATTCTGTGTCCATGGAGCTGTGAAGCGCAGTGGACCAGGAGAGATCTGCTGGAGATCGCGGGGTAGATTTTTCTTAAAATATGTCGGTCTAGAAGTGGGGAAAACAATTCTGACACAATTTTTCTAGTGTTCTTTCTGCTTCGATGTCCTTAGAGGTTTTTCAATGTGATTTTTGGAGGTTCCTTTCCTCAATAACGTGTCCCGTGACTTTCTATGTCTTCAGGAGCTCCTTCGAGATTATTTTTGAAAGTTTCTTGCCTCAAAAATGGTCGAGAAGTGAAGTAGACGAGACTGACAACGTTTTCCCAGTGTTCTTTCAGGTCCTATGCTCTTAAAGGCTTCTTCAAGGCGATTTTTAAGAGTTCCTTGTCTCAAAAACGTAACTCGTGGCTCTCTATGTCTTATGAGGCTTCTTCGAGGTGATTTTTGAAGCTTCTTGACCCGAAGAACGTATCCCGTAATCTTCTTTGTCTTCAGAAGCTTTCTTCAAGAGACATTTTTGTAAATTTCTTGCCTCAAAAACGTGTCCGTGGGTTTCTTGGGCTCCTTTGAAAGTCACATGAAGACTTCTTGCGATGCGACAGTTTGCTGGACTTTTGGAGGCTCCTTCGAACAGACTTTGAGAGCTCATTGCTGCAGGAACTCGTCGTTGGCCCTTCGTGTTGCCTAGCAGATGGTTCGAAGAAATTCTAGCATCAGCATATCATCTTATAATTACAGGTACTTCTTTAGATCCATATTATAGACGTCTTTGGCTCAACAGCATCATTTTAACTTGCGTTTCGACGAGATTTAGACCTCACATAACTTTAGTGACTCGTCGTGACAACTTTAGTGACTCGAGCGTCGTTTTTTACAGCAGCGGAGTACTTTACCCGTCTCTAAGAATCTTTATCAATGAGTTCCTGGCCTCAATACTTGCTCCTGGCCTTTCAGAGGCTTCTTGGATTAGTTTTGTGATCATTTTGTGTTTCATCAACGTATCTCAGTCGTTTCTCAGATCTTTTACGAGATGCTTCGATGAATTGAAGCTTAAAATTGTCTCCCTGACTCTCCATGTTTCTCCTTGAAGTCTGTCCTGTCACTTTTTTGCCTCTGCAGCATATCTCGTGACCTTCTTCACTCATCATTATCTTCTTGACCGCGTGATGCACTAATGGGGCCTTCTTTGCTCACTTTAAAAATTGCTGAAAGATTTTTTGGACTGATTATTGTGCTCCACATTAGCGTGTCTGGAGCTTGATTCCGCAGCAAAGTGTCTCAAAGAGGTGATTCGAGTAGTTATTGGTCCTAAATCGTCTGCTTGACTCTCTAAAAGTTGTATCCAAGTATTTAGCTTCTGCAACTTCTTGTCTTAGCAGCGCGTCCCGTGCACTTTTCTGTTTTCATTCGAAAACATTTCGAGAAACGCCTTGTCTGTTCCATACGCCTTGTTGAAGTCGTTCTTGAAACGTGTATTTCGTGTGTTTGGATCTCGATGATATTTTTGATAATTTAATGTATAATGTCAAATCAATTTCAAGGCTAAATTAAATTTAATTGTTATGTTTCTGTGGCTTTTTAGTGTTAAACATTCTTGGGAGGCTTCTTTGACACGAATTTTGGAGACACGTTTTGCCGCTTACAGTGTTTTTCATCTTCTTAAGGATACAGAAAGCCGATCCTATTAACCTCTGGTTTCAATGTATGTTTCAAAGTCCTCAGAGGCTTCTTTACGTGGCTCTCTTGGCTTCAAACCGTCAACTTGACTCATCAAGGGCCACTTTTAAGTCATTCCTGGAACGTTTTGGCCTAGCAGCGTGTTCCGTAAATTCTTTGTATTCCTCTGAGAACGCATCGAGGAATTCTTCGTCCCAAATCGTTTTCCTGGTTTTCCATATATCTCAAAATCTATTCTTCGAACTTATTTGTGCCAAAAGTGTCTTGTGTTCTCCTTAAGCCTTCAGTAAAGTCTTCTTCTAACTTATGAAGTGATTTGAAACCTCTTTATTGGATTTTCTTAGCTTTCGAACCTCTATTAAAATTCTTAAAGTTGCTGTTTAAATACTCCTCGCTTATCCCCGCTCTATATGTCTTTTTTTAGTTCATGGTCTCGAAAATTTGTTCCTTTAAAAACATTTGTCTGGCCCGAATCTCATCTAAGCGCCTCTTGCTCCGCAAAATGACTCCCCGCTCTTCTCGCATGCAGCACGTTTTGCGGATCCGCTTAATCGGCTTTTCGCCCTCCTGTATCTCCAACTAAATACAGAAAAAAAAGGATTTTTCAAAAAACAACTGCCAAAAAGGAAACGCCCTACACGATATATATCCCTCCCGCCCGTCTAACCACCCCTCTCGTCACTCGTTGAAACTGAGAGAGCTGTCTATGATAGATTTCCGCATCCCTGGCAATCTGCCACATCCATTGTTTACCCTGCCAAGTGAAAGCCACTTGGAAAAGGAATAGAAAGAGGCGAGAGGAACACAAAAACAGAACAAACAGAGGATGAGAGCGAAAAACGGTGGCAAGTACATTCCTCATTGCTCCACATACCTGCCCCCACTCTGTCAACGCAATCCACAGAGTGAAATGCACTGGAATTGGCACAAACACACACAGAGACAAACCGACAGACATCCCAACAGACAAACAGACAGACCGACAGAGGAGAGTGAAGCTCATCCCGGAAGGATAAAGCCGCTCTGCAAATAGGGAAGAGAAGAATGCGACAGAAAAGAACTGGGAAGCTTGTTTCCTTTGTCCTCCCGGGAATTTAGTCCTTACCACCCCTCTGTGCATTCTTTGTGCCTGCGGCTGCCTCGTCCACCGAGGGGAATGTGCACAGCAAAGCAAATTGCTTTCAGTTCTCTGCCGGGAGGAGTCCTTCGGCGGTGTCCAGGAGCGCATACACAGACGCACCGTTCCTTATCAAATTCGAACCGCAGTCGGATTACAGCACACTCCCTTGCTCCTTTGGATTTCTAGTCCACTCGAATGTATCCATTTCTCTGACGACGCTTCGAATCCATCGATGAGGTGTCCACGAAATTTAATCCGAAGTCGAAGGATTCCTTTTGTCCTCTGCGTACGTGGTCTCTTTTTCAATGAGCGACAATTAGTTTTGATGTCATTAATCGGGATTTGTGGGGCGACGAAGGAGGACAGAGGACAACAATCGGATTTGGAAGGGAATCCAACAGGGAACTTGATCCTCAAAAAAGTTGGACACGGTTGTCCTGGGATTTGGGAAATCACTTCGCTGGTTGAGTTGGAGACGGATTCGTGAAAAGTGACGCCGTGCTGTTGGTTCGTGTTTCGTGGCAGGTTTCAGATGTGGCTTTTGGAATGGTGGTTGGAGTGAGAGTTCAGAGAAAGGTCTGGTCTTCTGTTTTCGTTGCGGTAGGGGGCATCTCTTGGAGATCCTCAAAATGGAATTGAATTTCGCCATTGGAACTTTGCAATCGAATAAAAAAATTAATAAATGGTTTTGGGATTGATGTTTTGACGTTGCGGTTTTACAGGGTCGCTGGCATCTCGTAGTTGCATTGTATCGATTGTCTTCGTCTTTGACATTATTTCAACAACATCTCATAAATAAATTCAATGCGTTTCCGAAGCTTTCCTCCTTACGTAAATGAGTTTCTGGTTTTTGAAAATTCTTGGACACTATTGTATAAGTTTCCAGAATACAGTCAAAGCCCTCTAAGTCGAATTTTCATGGGATATCAAAATTAGTTCGTGTTAGAGGGATTTTCCGAAAAATTCGGGTGGGATTAATATTTTTTTATTTAAAAGCCTTTATTTTATTCAAAAGAGTATACATTTAAAGAAAAAACACAGGAAATTACTTAAAAAAGATTTTAATTTTGGATTGAGTCTTAAAAATTATAGGATTGAAGCCTTTTTAAAAAGGTGCACGGTTGTGTGCACAAATATTCATTTGGTTGCATGTAGACGGCGATTATGTGGCTATAGACGACATTTGTGTTCGCCAAACATGATTCTGCTTGGAGAACTGTTGGCGAATAGTTTCGATTTTCTCATGTTCTTTGGATTCGATGTTTGCCGTGTAGATCGCCAAGCAAATCCTCATTCCTGCTGTGAACAGTCTCTTTCTTTCTTGCATAAGTAAACAATATAAAGGCAAACACATGCGCTTTATTCTCCGTCGTGTTTGCTTTAAAAATCAGCATGAAATGAAAGGTGTCGTCCAGTGCTAAATTGAGAGAGAGAGTCAGCGCATACAATACAAGTTGCGAGAGGAAATTTTTGTGTATTTTTTTTGCAAAAAAAAGAAATCGACTTTGAGGAATTGAAAATAGACCAAGAGTCAAAAAAATGTATTCGAGTTAGATGGATTCTCGACATACATACCCGAGTACCTTCATTGAACCATCTTAAATCTCTTCTTTAAATGTTCAATTTTTACAGAGAATCTTAACCGTATCGAGAGCTCTATCAAGAGTCTTTCGAGCTTCTGTCCTCAGCTGCGTGGTCTTTTCAATCTTTCTATATTTTCTTGTACTTGCGGGAATGTTTTTAAACTCTAAGGTGCCACAAGCGTTATTTTTCGTTGGTTTAAGATGATGCTCCTGGAGTTGTATGCCGTTTCTAGCTTAAGAGTCATTTCTAGAACTTACTTTCTTATCAGCATGCTTTCGTAGGTCTCTTTCGGTCCTATTTTGCTATTCACGGATCGGATCGGATTCGATTCACCTATCTGATCCGCATGGACACCTCTGTGCAATTCTGCTATCCTTCGGGTGAACTGCATTATCCCAAACAAATCTGACATTCACGCAAACAGCTGTTCGATCTGCTTATGAAAATTTTAAAATGTTTTAATTGAACTTATTACAGTTATTTAAATTATATTAGTTGTTTGAGTGGTTATTTAAAATTTAAAATTCAGTACTAACAAACTTGAATAGCATTGAACTTTTCTCTCCGCTTCTTTACACGAGAATAAGGAATTTCTCGTAGGGGGAAGTTCAAGGACATAAAATGATCAAAAAGATTTGGTGGCTGTGGGCAAAATTTTAGGACGAGTTGATGGGCGGTGAGGGACTAAATAAAACGCGATAGTTATATTTTACAAATTTTATTTATTTTGAATCGCGATACAGCATGATGGGATGATTTTTTTTCAAGCTGCCCAAACGATCATGCCAAGTGTGGTTCTCCTAATTGCCGGATGAAAAGTATCTCCTTTCATCGACCCATGCAATTTTGAATTTTGTATTGTTTTAAAATAATTTTTTGAATATTATGCTACACATTTGTTTGTTTTTGCACACATTTTTCGATTCATTCACAGAAAAAATAAACAAATTACAAACAAATGCAAGGAAACGAAGCAAAAAATTCACAGATTCGCAACAATTTAGCTGCGGATCTGAATTGTATGCGATTTGTAAGTTCACGTGAATAGCAGTATAGCACCCGTGACCACACCAATTTACCGACAGCAATCTGCTGTCAATCTGCATTCGATTC
This sequence comes from Syritta pipiens, assembly GCA_905187475.1. Classification (NCBI taxonomy): domain Eukaryota; kingdom Metazoa; phylum Arthropoda; class Insecta; order Diptera; family Syrphidae; genus Syritta; species Syritta pipiens. The sequence goes on from LR994573.1 coordinate 11,728,185, forward strand.
GAATGAATAGCAAAAAACGAAAATTCGGGAAATGTTCCCCCCAGTAGAATAGGGCTGCTTATAACGATATTTGAGTACTTAACCATAGAAGTAAAAATCAAGCTGAAACATGTTAAAGCGATGTTTAGCTCAGTCAGTGGGATGGCCGTTCCTCTTCTTGAATGCCTGCAGAGTTTTTTTTTCTGAAATTTTTTACACCAAAATCGACTCATCCAGCAGCGTTGTATATTGCCTTCGTGGGTTCCGTCTGAGACTTTCCTGAAATCGTTAGCTCAGTCAGTCCGTCAAAAATACCCATTTACAAATTTTTTTCTTAACCATTCCAATCTTTAACTTTTGGGGTGTCACATTGAAGAGGTTTTCTTTAACATATTTGGAGACGTTCGTGCAAGTTTTGGCTCTCTTAAAACGCACTTTGATTGACGTTACTGAATTTATTTTCCATCCTTTTGAATCGTTTCTGTTTGTTAGTGTTATACACAAACTGTCCCAAGGTTCATTTTTACGCGCTTCCAGCCTTAACAGTGTCCTTTGCCCTTTTTTAGGGTCTCGTTCCAAAGGAATAACGAAACCCTTATAGAACCACTTCGCTGTCTGTCTGTCGCCTTTTATAAACTATGACTATAACTTTTAAGTCCTTTATAAAGTAGTTTAGTTAGGGGATGAAATTTGGACTGAAGATGTATCTAGGCAACCCAAAAATAAATTATGCATTTTTTTTTTAAGTAGTCGTAGATTAAAGGAAACGTTAGTATTAAAACTAACGCTTGAAAAAACTTTTATCACGTTTGATGGTATATATGGGTGTCATTCGAAAGGGGGCGGTGTCCTTATTATGAAAATGTCTGTCCGTCTGCCATTAGTCTTTAACCTTGGCAACTGGCTAGCCACTTAAAATTAAGAAATAAAACTTCGCCAAAAGATGCATTTCATGCAGATGCAGTTAGATTAAAAATTATTCTATGGCAATCACCTTACTCTTATTGGTAAGAAGTTACTACCAAAAAATCTGAAAAAAATTGGTGTTATAGGGCAACTCATCGTAATACCCCACAATTATTCAAAAAACGTGTATGATTTTTTATTCATACTAAAATAAATTAATTATTAACTTTTTTGAAAAAAATTTCACGGGAATTTATTAAGTGGTCTAGGTCTTGTAAAATTAAATAGAGTTTTTATTTGGAAGTTAAGTTTTCGAGATATTAAGCTTCAAGTCGACCTGTTTTTTTACGTGTACTTAGAACTTTATCGGTTTTCCTTTTAATTTTATTGTCCAAAGGCTATACCTGACCATGCAATTTTGGCCATGGATAAGCATTTTCTTGGCTTCAAACCTAGTCTCTCAGTTTCATAATTACATCGACAAAATCTGCACTTCACGTTACCATGCAGCGTTCCTGGTTCCGTGGGAACTCGGCCTCGGCCTCAGCATTGCAAATCTCCCTTAAATTTACCCTCGACGATTTTCCCCTACCTGTCGGCGGTCTTCCAGATGCTCGTAACATTTCTAAAGATTTCTTCCAATTCGCCTGTGAATTCGTCACACAAGCCCACACACACACTCGAATTTTCTGCACCCTCGTTTCACAAAACATTCCCAAAAACACGCACCCCTATGTCAGTGTCAGTGGCAGAAAGTGGCTTATGAATTTTTCCCATCGACCGGAAATCGGAAGTCATCTGTCATAACACATGCACTCAGCTCACACAGACGACCGACACATGCGTGCGTGCGTACAGGTGTCAGTTTGTTTTCTATTTTCTGTCGTCTGCGTCTTTTGCGTGCGAGTCATCCAACGTTGCATTTGTCCCGCTTGAAATGCATCGATGCGTCGGTATCGGTGTCGGTGTGTGATGCGTCAGCGTTTGTCTGTTTAGGCGTCGGTGTGGCCACCTGTTTGGCACTGTGACGTAGTGCGTGAGAGAGTTGTTGTCGATGCAGTGCGTTGGCCTTTCGTCTCGGTCTTAGGAGGTGACACATGGGGTGCAATGGTGATGTGCTTGTGTTTTCTGCTCAGGGAAATGAGGCTACACTTTGAATATTTTTTTTATTTGTTCGGGAAGGTAGTTTTTGACCACTTGGACGATATTGGAGGTCGCTTGTTCTAGTCGGCCGATCCTGATATTGCACTCGGTCTGATTTACACACCTGCTTGGTCTCCAGTGCCTGATCGAAAACAAAGCCATTTTTTGCGGCTTGAAGTTGTTATATTCCTCCAATAATTCGTCCGGTTCCAAAAAAAAAAATATGCGTCAAAAGATCCAGCAACTCTTAAAAAAAAGTCGTTCTTCTAGAAACTCGTCCTTTCAAAAACTCCATCCAACATTTTGCCCGTCCAAAAAAAAGCTTTCTAGAATTCGTTCGTCTAATGATTCATCCGTCCAAAAACTCTTCCGCCCAAAAACAAGTCGTCAAAAATCCGGGCCACTCCTCTACATGAGTTTTTAAGGCCTAAGGTAGTACAAAAAAAATTGTGAATTTTTTCCCCAAGGGTTGTCACAACTGTAAAATCTGAGGCTGGCTCGAGTCTAGGCCCAAAATCCGTTTCTGCCTCAAACTCTGGTTCTATCTCCGTTTCAGACTCTGTTTCAGATCTGACTCTGGTTTTGGCTCTTGCCCTACTTTAGCTCTACATCTAGCTCTGGCTCAAGCTCTGGCTCTAGATCCAACACTACCTCTGGCTCTAGCTCTGGTTCTAGGTTTGATTCTGGGTCTGATTCTAGCTCTGGCTCAGATCTAACTCTAGCTCTGGCTCTTGATGTAACTCTAGCTCTAGCTCTGGCTTTAGCTCTGACTCTAGCTTTGACTCTGGCTCTAGCTCTAGCTTAGCTCTGGCTTAGCTCTGGCTTTAGATCTAACTATAGATCTGGCTCTAGGTGCAGCTCCGCCTCCAGCTCTGACTATCGCGCTCTGACTGTAAGTCTATGTCCATCTCTAGCTCTACCTCTGGTTCAACCTCTAGCTTCGGCTCGGGCTCTACCTCTGGTTCTAGCTCTGGCTCTCGAGCTTTGGGTATGTTTCATTTCTCAATTATGTATTTAGATAGATTTTTTTCGTTGGTCTTAATGGGTAGGGGAGTAAAATAGAGGTTATTTTAAAGTCTTGCAGTGTCCAAGAAAAGAAAGTTCTTTAACAAGATTTTCCACATCAAATGACTAAAGAGAGCAATTTAAAAAACAATCTCTGTGAATTATAACCAATTAAAAGAACCCAATTCTTCTACTTTTGACATGCGTCAGTTTAACTTTGAGGGCTCTGTCACTTTACCCACCCGATCGGGTTTTCTTTATATAGATTTTCGCTTGCTCAAAGTTACTTATTACTTTCAAAGCTCTATCAGCTTTGTTTTTGTTTTTGTTTCTTAGCAACAGCTCAAAGCCTTTTGTGACATTCTTACCTATTCTTACCTATTCTTACCTATTCCGACCACTCTAACCTAACCTAACCTACCTATTCCTCAAATTCTACTTTTTTGTTTTTGACACTATTAAATATTTTTTGCCCAAACGGCGCCATTTTGGGAGAATTTGACAATATGCGCAGAACGGAATCAAAATACTCTTACGCTCAGTATATCACCTTCTAAACTGTAACATATATTTTCGACGTTTGTCAATTGAGCTTCAACATTCATTAACAATTTTAACAGTTCGAAATCAGTGTCCACCTAAAAACGCCTTTCAAATAAAAGGACTGTACTTTGAACGCGTCTCGGTTTTGTTTGGACAGCTCAGTTACTCATGTCATTTTCCCGACTTTTATTTTTTGCAAATGTTGACAGCTCATAACCATTTTGACTCTCGTCGTCATTCTTGGTTATCTGTTGACAGAAGTCAACTGAAAGAACTGTACTTTTTTACTACTAGCATTTCTCAGTTCAAGTTTGTCAGGTTTCCGTCACTTGCGGTACACTCATTTGTTTATCATCCCAGATTGGTGACTCAATTTCAAACCTTTGCTATATAAGCTCTGACAAATCTGCTGTTGAAATGGTCTTCCTTCTTTTTTATTATCAATTTTGACAGCTGACAGTTCCACATTGGCACCCTGAAACCACTAGCAACATTAATACCCCTTTTTCTTGTTAACTGTTGAAAATTTCGATTGACAACTAGAAGTCACTCATACAACAACCATCTTTCATGTTACCTCTTAACTTTGAACATCTGTCAATTAACTTTTGACAGCTCATTGTCATTATCCTTTCTAACGCATCCATTTTCTTTTTCTTTCCAGGTACGTACAACTGACTTCCTTTTAGCATGCAATTTAACCCCACCTCGTACGTAAGTAGAACTTAGGGGGCCCTTGTGTCCTTTTTGCTTGAAATATCACGCCTTTGTGGAACTTCCTTGCTACCTTCATCCTGATTCAGGGTGAGTCCTTGTTGCCGCTGCATTCAAATTGCAAATCGTTGACTGGCACGCCATTCGCATGCCGACTTGTCGGGTTCATTGAACGGCTTTGTGTCAGTCACGCTCGCGTGCATGGAGTCCTTTTATCCTTTCATTACCATGTGTGGTTGGGGGTTAAGTGTAAGCGTTGTAATCCGTTTACGTGCCCGTTGGCCGAGCAGAAGAGACCTTGTAACACCCCCGCATTGATTTAGCCTGGTCAAAGGACGACGTGCACCCCAAGGGGGTGTGTTTGTGTTCGATGACCGAGGGCGGAGGAGTGTCTCCTGTGGAACAAAGAAAACAAAGAGGCTACTTAGGACTAAGGTTGCTGCATGGGGTTTATTTTATTAATTGCGAGTAATTAAAATTTTTCTAATCGATATTTGCCGGGCAATCGACCTTCCAGCGGAAGTTGCACACGTATTTCTTGTCGTCGAACCACATGCCGATCTGGCAACGAAGCCGGATGGGGGCTCCGTCCCGGCAGACCCAGTAGTCGCGGCAGTGGTCGGCGTCCGTGAAGAAGGATCCGCCGGGCAGACTGCGGCATCTTTCTGCTGGGCTTTGTCCCGGAATCGTTGTGGTCGTGGTCATCTGAGTCGTCGAAGTTGTTTCACTAGTCGAATTCAACGATGGCGTGGTTGTTGACGTGCTCCTAGTTGGTTCATTAGACTCCGTCCCTGGGCTGGTTGCATTCGTTCCATCGGTTCCTGTCGCTGGAGAGGATTCTGTGGTCCCTTCGGTCACCGGAGTAGACTCTGTTGGTTTGTCGCTCTCTGTCACTGGAGTGGACTCCGTGGGCTCATCGGTCTCCGGTGTGGACTCCGTAGGCTCCTCGGTCTCCGTCGATGGTGTGGACTCTGTGGGCTCTTCGGTCTCCGGTGTGGACTCCGTGGGCTCGTCAGTCACCGGAGTGGACTCCGTGGGCCCTTCGGTCTCCGTCGATGGTGTGGACTCTGTGGGCCCTTCAGTCTCCGGAGTGGACTCTGTGGGCTCGTTTGTCTCTGTCGCTGGAGTGGATTCCGTGGGTTCGTCGGTCTCTGTCGCTGGTGTGGACTCTGTGGGCTCTTCGGTCTCCGGTGTGGACTCCGTAGGCTCCTCGGTCTCCGTCGCTGGCGTGGATTCCGTAGGCTCCTCGGTCTCCGGTGTGGACTCCGTAGGCTCCTCGGTCTCCGTCGCTGGCGTGGATTCCGTAGGCTCCTCGGTCTCCGGTGTGGACTCCGTGGGTTCGTCGGTCTCTGTCACTGGAGTGGACTCCGTGGGCTCATCGGTCTCCGGTGTGGACTCCGTAGGCTCCTCGGTCTCCGTCGCTGGCGTGGATTCCGTAGGCTCCTCGGTCTCCGGTGTGGACTCCGTGGGTTCGTCGGTCTCTGTCACTGGAGTGGACTCCGTAGGCTCCTCGGTCTCCGTCGCTGGCGTGGATTCCGTAGGCTCCTCGGTCTCCGGTGTGGACTCCGTGGGTTCGTCGGTCTCTGTCACTGGAGTGGACTCCGTAGGCTCCTCGGTCTCCGTCGCTGGCGTGGATTCCGTAGGCTCCTCGGTCTCCGGTGTGGACTCCGTGGGTTCGTCGGTCTCTGTCACTGGAGTGGACTCCGTGGGCTCATCGGTCTCCGGTGTGGACTCCGTAGGCTCCTCGGTCTCCGTCGCTGGCGTGGATTCCGTAGGCTCGTCGGTCTCCGGTGTGGACTCCGTGGGTTCGTCGGTCTCCGGTGTGGACTTCGTGGGCTCGTCAGTCACCGGAGTGGACTCCGTGGGCTCGTCGGTCTCTGTCACTGGAGTGGACTCCGTGGGCTCCTCGGTATCCGGTGTGGACTTCGTGGGCTCATCGGTCTCCGGTGTGGACTCCGTAGGCTCCTCGGTCTCCATCGCTGGCGTGGATTCCGTAGGCTCCTCGGTCTCCGGTGTGGACTCCGTAGGTTCGTCGGTCTCTGTCACTGGAGTGGACTCCGTGGGCTCATCGGTCTCCGGTGTGGACTCCGTAGGCTCCTCGGTCTCCGTCGCTGGCGTGGATTCCGTAGGCTCCTCGGTCTCCGGTGTGGACTCCGTAGGCTCCTCGGTCTCCGTCGCTGGCGTGGATTCCGTAGGCTCGTCGGTCTCCGGTGTGGACTCCGTGGGTTCGTCGGTCTCTGTCACTGGAGTGGACTCCGTGGGCTCATCGGTCACCGGAGTGGACTTCGTGGGCTCGTCAGTCACCGGAGTGGACTCCGTGGGCTCCTCGGTCTCCGTCGCTGGCGTGGATTCCGTAGGCTCCTCGGTCTCCGGTGTGGACTCCGTGGGTTCGTCGGTCTCTGTCACTGGAGTGGACTCCGTAGGCTCCTCGGTCTCCGGTGTGGACTCCGTGGGTCCTTCGGTCTCCGTCGCTGGTGTGGACTCTGTGGGCACGTCGGTCTCCGGTGTGGATTCCGTGGGCTCTTCGGTATCCTGTGTGGACTCCGTGGGCTCATCAGTCACCGGAGTGGACTTCGTGGGCTCGTCAGTCACCGGAGTGGACTCCGTGGGCTCGTCGGTCTCTGTCACTGGAGTGGACTCCGTAGGCTCCTCGGTCTCCGGTGTGGACTCCGTGGGTCCTTCGGTCTCCGTCGATGGTGTGGACTCTGTGGGCTCTTCGGTCTCCGGTGTGGACTCCGTGGGCTCGTCAGTCACCGGAGTGGACTCCGTGGGCCCTTCGGTCTCCGTTGATGGTGTGGACTCTGTGGGCCCTTCAGTCTCCGGAGTGGACTCTGTGGGCTCGTTTGTCTCTGTCGCTGGAGTGGACTCCGTGGGTTCGTCGGTCTCCGTCGCTGGAGTGGACTCCGTGGGTTCGTCGGTCTCCGGTGTGGATTCTGTGGGCACGTCGGTCACCGGAGTGGACTCCGTGGGTTCGTCGGTCTCCGTCGATGGTGTGGACTCCGTGGGCCCTTCGGTCTCCGGAGTAGACTCTGTGGGCTCGTCGGTCTCTGTCGCTGGAGTGGACTCCGTGGGTTCGTCGGTCTCTGTCGCTGGTGTGGACTCCGTGGGTTCGTCGGTCTCTGTCACTGGAGTGGACTCCGTAGGCTCCTCGGTTTCCAGTGTTGACTCCGTGGGCTCCTCGGTCTCCGGTGTGGACTCCGTGGGTTCGTCGGTCTCTGTCACTGGTGTGGCCTCCGTAGGCTCCTCGGTCTCTGTCGCTGGTGTGGGCTCTGTGGGTTCATTGGTCTCCGGTTTGGACGCCGTAGGTTCATCGGTCTCCGGTGTGGATTCCGTGGGCACGTCGGTCACCGGAGTGGACTCCGTGGGCTCATCGGTCTCCGTCGCTGGTGTGGACTCTGTGGGCTCTTCGGTCTCCGGTGTGGATTTCGTGGGTTCGTCGGTCTCCGTCGATGGTGTGGACTCCGTGGGCCCTTCGGTCTCCGGAGTAGACTCTGTGGGCTCTTCGGTCTCCGTCGCTGGTGTGGACTCCGTGGGTTCGTCGGTCTTCAGAGTGGACTCCGTGGGTTCTTCCGTCGTCGGGGTGGACTCCGTGGGCTTTACGGTCTCCGGAGTTGTCTCTGTGGTAACTTCGGTGACTGGAATAGTTGTTGCCGTGGAGCAATCACACGAGGGACAGGTGCCGGCAACACATGCACCTTCGGTTTCATTGAAAATCATTCGCTTTGCACAGAATTTCGCAATGTTCCTGCCCCGGAAGCATTCAAAGTAACCGTGACAGTCTTCGGGGTTTCGAATCACCGTTCCATCATGCAGGTCCGTGCAGTTCTGCGCTGCAGCGGGGGTTCCATTCGTGCAGTCGCACCACGGACACGTTCCATCGACGCAATCGCTGACTTTCTCGTCGAACTTTTCTCCCTCGCCGCAGATCATCTGAAAGGCGTATCCGCCCACGCACACAAAGTACACCCGGCAATCGTCTGGGTCTGGGAATCTCGTGCCTGGTGACGAAGTCCAGCACCGCGTGTCAGCGATTTCCTGCGCCGACTGCGCCGACTGCGCCGTCGTCAATCCGCGTCCCAGAACGGCCACCAGAACCGATACCAATCCGATTTTCGTGGCTAAACCGCTTCCGCAAAACATTTCGCCTTGACTATCGCGAATCATGGCCGTGAGGGTCCTCTTATACCCCCGATCGTTATCAGTGCCTGGCCAGGTCTCGAGTGCTTCTTCGAGATAAGTCGAAAAGTGTCTCAAGGGACACCTGGAATTCCGCACAATTTCGAAGAATTCGAAGTTCATCCACTCGAGTGTTGTGTGGAACGTAAGTGGGACACTTGGTTGGTCTTGGTGTTTGTCAACACTTCCGGCTGCGAAGTGCACACCAATCGACACTTACATCGGTTTTTTTAATTGAAAATTCATTCATTATCTGGTAGCACTTGAGGCTTACATCAAGAAAGTTGACGCTTCTTCAAAAAGCAAGTTCCCTCTCTGACGAAATAAGGTGACCTTGCCTTGTCAAGGATTTCGAAACGCCTGCTTCGTGTTTGCACCGAAAACACGAGTTTGTTTAGATACGAGTTTGCGAAAGTGGATTTTTTTTATTTTTTATCTTCGACATGAGTCAGATGCTCAGGCGGCGGGGATGGAAATTGATTTTTCATTTATTCAGTGGAATGTATCGTAAATTCGATATCAAAAAAGAAACGCGCAGCTAAATACCAAGCAGATGAGATAATTCACTGAACTGAGAGAAGAATGTCTGGTTTTCTTTTTTTTTCGCGATGTTTCTGCGGGTGTTGGAGTGGGTGGTTTGTTGGAAATCTGTTTACGCGTTTGGCTTTATGGCATGTTTTCGTTTTTTCAAAAACAACGTATGCGGGTCGTCCTCGCTCGTGCGGTTCATATACAAGACCTTTATTTGAACTTCGTCTGCTTTAGGTCTCTGGCCAAAGATCGTGATGCCATCAATGAATAATACTCATTTCACGATCAGCGACTGATGGCAATTTCAAAGATTTTTCAATTACAACGGTTCGATGTTGACATAAAGTATCACAAACTTGGCAAAATGTTTATTTCTTCTAAAAGGCCGTTGTGTGCCATTTTATATGAGATATAACATCAAACAAGTACTTCTCACAGTAATAGGGTTTCAAAAGATACAACTGAGTATGACTCCACCGCCTATGTCTGACTGAATCCGAATGATTATCTTTGCTACATCGTTTATGAGCGGTCCTCCTTGTCACCTTTTCCCACGGTTTTCGATTTTTGTAGTAAAATTTCTTAAAACTATTCACCCATCTATCCCTTTTTAGATCGTAACCAGAGTTTAAACGTGATCATGGAATGTGTCGATCCTTAAAAAGGTTGATCATCTAGTGCTGAACAGCTTTCTGGCTCTATCAAGTGGATCGATTCATAGGGCTTTGACATGGAAATGAACTTGTTTTTATTAATCGAATCCCCCGACCCTTGGCTCTTTTGTGATCTTACTCAGGCTTGAAGTGATCATGGACGGTGCCGATCGTCAACAAACGCATCAGACACAGTCACTAACTTATGCCCATCGGACTTTTGTAAGTGGAATGGACTTCTTTTTCATCATTCGAATACCAATGATGCTCAAACCCATCGCTAGTGCCTTTTCAATCACAACCGGACCATCAACTGATCGTAGAAGATGCCAATCTTCAGCAAAGACGTTAGGCTCTGTCAATGAACTCGGTTGATCACTATCATTAATCGAATCCCCTTGACCCTTGGCTCTTTTTCAATTATAGCCAAAGTTTCAAATGATCATGGAAGATGCTGATCCTCAATAGACGCTTCAGAATCGCACACTCAACTAACACTTAGGTCCATCGGACTTCACTAGAACTAATCCTTGGCGCTTATTTTTATGACAGCCGAACCTTTGAGTGATCGCCGAAGATGCCGATCCTCAGCAAAGACGTCAGGCTCTGGACTCGATTGATCGGACTTTGTCAGTTGAATCTGCCTGTTTTCATCAATCGGATCTTCTGATCGTTGGCGCATTTTCAATCATAGCCTGTGCTTTATTCGATCCTTTAAAATCCTTTAAAACTAAAGTGGGTCCATCGGATTTTTGTCATTAGATTTTTTGTTATTCGTTCGTATGTCGTTCAAATCGATCGCTTGCATTTTTTTTTTGTCAGAACTAAAGCTCTGACCGATCATAGAAGATGTCAATCCTCACCAAAAACGTCAAGCACTATTTTGGACTGGGTTCGGAAAACGTTGTCACTAAGTTTTGCTTATCTTTCTCAGCGCTCGAATGAGCATCAGCCCGAACTTTGGCATTTTTTTCAGTTGTAGCCTCAGTGATGGTGTTGTGCAGTGTAACCTCAGTGATCGTAGCCAGATCTTAAAGTGATCTTAGCTAGGTCTTAAAGTGATCGTAACCCGATTTTGATGTGATCCAAATCAGATTTCTAGATGATCTAGATTGATAGATGATGAAGGGCTCAGAGTTTTCGTAGGCTTTCAATCTGTTTTCTTGGACCCTTCCTACTCTGACCCTTTTTAGCCCACACAATCATCCCTCCATCGCTCTTTTTCAAAAATTTGTTGATGTAATTTGCTATAGCAGAACGTCCCCTTCCGGAACAAATTCCTTACTCGTTTCTTTTTTTTTTCATCTCAACGTTTTCTCCCACAGATGCGTCGTTCTCGATTACCTAACCCCACTCGAAGAATTAAAATACCAGTTTTTTGCTCTCTGCCTCTCTAACCAGGCCTCGGCCGTAAATAGCCCGATGACTGCATCTGCGAAACAGACACACGCCCGGCTGCGTCATTCCCGTCCATTCGAATCGCAACAGCTAATTACAGATGCACGTCACTCACCCACCCCATCGTCTCACCCAACGATCTTTTAATGCCACGGGTCTGAGTTCAAGTTCAGATGTATCTGTGTATCTTTTTCTCCCTCTCTGTAGTTGAGTTTAACACGCGCATGCGATGTGATAGAATTAAAAGCTAATTTGACATTCACATGCAACTCATCTACTGAATGCTGGAATGTAATTTGACGGCTGTTGTCTTCTCTTTTTTTTTTGTTATCAAACAAAACAACAAACCAAAGCTTAATCCCCGAACCCTCGTTACTCGGTCCGATAACGAAAAAATGTCACAAATGACCAGAAAGCCCTCCTTCCTCTTGACTGGTGATGAATTATTAGCGCTTATGGATTTGGAAATATCTCGTGGATACACATAATTGGGGTGCAATTAGTTGCGGTTGGTTGGGTTCCGAAGTTCAGAGTTACTCGGGCGGAAGAAAGACGGTGGAGGCGGAAGTGGAGGGTGTGTTATTAAATTTTACAGGATAGGAGAGGTAGTGAACTTGACTTTGGCACAAGGTTGCTTTCGTTCGTTCGTTTTAAATATATTGTATTGGGCGGCGTAACAGCCCGTTGAGAGCCAGAGCCTAGCTTTTTCGTTTTAAATAATCGAGTTAAAGCGTTTTTGAAGGGTTTTTGAGTTTCAATTGAAGTCTAACTCAGTCTAACTCTAACTGGAAAACCATTTTTCATTTATTTTAAACGCATTTGTATTCAGGACTTCAGAGAAAACGAATATGCTAGACAAATATTGTATATAACTAGGCAAAGCCATGTCATGATGGCCTTGCAGGCTTCCCGCAACAATTTATTTACTAGATCTGTGTCATAATATACAAGATCTCTTATCGTTGTGGATGTGTAGGCACAACAAGGAGTCTAATTTCTAGTCTTTTATTGTTGGTCTAACTCTAAGCTGCATGAGTGCGCCTAACCCTTCCAAGCGAGGTGTGGTACGTGTAGAATTTAACAAATAATGGCGCAGTTAGAGTAAAACTCTTAACTTCTTGCTATAACCTGCTTTCGCTAGTTTAACTCTGAATCGGACATTTCTTGGATAAGAAAGAGACCTTTCTTTAAAGAGTACTTGAGATCTTTAATTTTACTTTTAGTAAAGTGCAAAGAAGAGTGACTTAGTCGGTTAGCAGAGCTGCGAAAGAATGCAATCTTTTCATTTAACGAATCAATTGACTTCACGATTTGTGATTCATTCAATTGACTTCATTAAATAAGTGTGTCTTCAATTTTAAAATCACCATTCTATTTTGAAGTCTTGATTCGACCAATCTTTCGGGCCACTTAGTGGATTGAAATCAATTGAATGCAAGTCTTTAGAATTATGTGGATTCTTTGAAGTCACTTTGAAGTCCCTACCATTCACTTGAAGTCCCGCCATTCACTTGAAGTCCCACCATTCATTTGAAGTCAACAGCATTCACTTGAAGTCTTTGGGACTTCACCCAATTTCGTTGAAGTCTTTGGGAATGTAACATATAACAGTGAAGTCTTTGAGGAACTCAACATGAAGGTGAGCATTAACGGCAATGTACTAAAGGGTGATTTTTTAATAGCTATAGCAAAGTTTAAAAAAAAAACACATAAAATTCAGAAAAATGCATGAAATCTTTATCTGAATCGATAGTACGGTCCATATAATTTAATGTTTGAAGATTATTTCATGCAAATATTGACCTTGACTGCGTCTCAAATGGTCCATCCGCTTAGTCCAATTTTGGCATACTCTTTCCAACATTTCGGCCGGTATCTCACGAATAAATGCTTCAATGTTGTCTTCCAATGCGTCAATTGAAGCGGGCTTGTCTGTATAGACATGAGCTTTAACATAGCCCCACAAAAAATAGTCTAAAGGCGGTAAGTCGCACGATCTAGGCGGCAAATTGACCGGTTCCGAACGTGAAATAAAATGTTCACCGAACTCGCCTCTTAATAAGTCCATTGTTGTGCGTGCTGTGTGGCATGTGGCACCGTCTTGTTGAAACCACATCTCATGCAAGTCAAGCTCTTGCATTTCGGGCAAAAAAAAGTTGGATATCATCTCACGGTAGCGCTCACCATTCACAGTTACGTTACGATTCGCATCATCTTTGAAGAAGTCCAATGATGCCACCAGCCCATAAACCGCACCAAACTGTGACTTTTTCTGGATGCATTGGTAGCTCTTGCAATGCTTCTGGCTGATATTCACTCCAAAATCGACAATTCTGCTTATTTACGTACCCATTGAGCCAAAAATGAATTTCGTCGCTGAACACAATTTTTGGAAGAAGCGCTCGATGAACTTTCTTAACAGAGCACGCATTTTGATAATAAAATTCAATAATTTGCAAGCGTTGTTCGTTTGTAAGACGATTCATGGTTAAATTGTAGACCAAACTGAAGACGTTTGACAGTGAAACAAAACATGAAACGTGCGTCAGCTGTTTAAACCAGTGTTGCCAAAAAGATAATAGCTGAAAAATCATCCTTTAATTTAGCATTGCGACTTACAGTTTTGAAAAAAAAATTATTTAAACTTTTTTTTTTTATTATTTCCTATTAAAATTTTGAGTTTGTATGCGAATTTTTCACAAACTATGGACATGAACAATCTTTAATCTGTAGTTAAAGAACACGTTTCCGCCTTTCTAAGTTGGTATAGTGCTTTATTTTAGGTGTTGCCATTGTTTTTTAATGAATTTTTTTTCCATGTTGTTTGATTTGATTTTAAATTGCCACTACCTCCTAAACGAGGTGATACAGACTCCTCGCCCATAGCAAAAATTGCTCCTTTTTGGAAGCTCTATAAAAATATATTATCATTTTTCGGCGCCAAGGTTATCTTACTCTCCCCGCACATCAAAATAGATATTTTTCTAAACGTGCAAAAATGAATACATTGGGGTCAAGATGAACTTTTGTGAATTTTCACCGTTCTATAGGTGCGATCAAAATCGTTTGTACTTCATTTTTTTGCTGATGAAGTAAGGAAAAAATAACAACAAAAATCATTCAAATCGATTGAATGGGAAGCTTTTTATTTACAAAAAACCATACGACCGCCGAGTATGTATCCATATTTTTCACGCCGCTGTATGTTCTTCTGTCGCGTGTCTACGTTTATATCAAGTTTGGATTACAAACACATAACATGCTTCTCGTCTAAATCTTACATTTTCGTCATTTCGTCGACTACATTAACCTAGGTTAAGTTCATATTCTTATTTAAAATTTCTATTGCTTTAGCAAGCGTATAACGTAAAAGTTACTTATCCAATTTTTGTTCTTTTTTCATAAAGCAAATTCTAAGTCTAGGACTAGAAAGAAGCAGTTTTTCACAAGTTTTTTTAGGTCTTTGCCATCATTGCGGTCATTGCAGTTATTAAGTTAAGCAGTTGACAGCTAAGCCACGTATAATCTGTCTAGCCACTGCTCTTTTCTCGCAAAGATGCGTTTAAGCCTAGGTTTGTACGTCTTGGAGTCGCCCTGCAGAAGATTTCTGCAAGTCGTTTGTACAAATTTCACCTCTTTGTAGGTTCGTCAACAACAATTAAATCTACGAAACGCAGCTTTATAGAAGCTCCCAAGTTCCGCAGATGTTGGTCTGTAATTTGATTGACGGCGTCTGTTTAGCACTTGTTTGTAAATTTTTTTCTGCCATTAATTCTAGTTTCCCTACTTTCTGCGATTTCTTTTAATTTTAGACAATTGTGCCAGCTTTATTTACAGATTTGATGAGGTTAAGTTTTCCCAGCATTTTAAAAAGGCTACTCCATGATTAAAACAGTTTGCATCAAAATAGGCTTGATTTAGCCCAAGTGTAGTAGCCCACTCAGACTTGGCAGAGCTCGAGCTCTTTTACATCAACCCG
Source organism: Syritta pipiens (assembly GCA_905187475.1). NCBI lineage: Eukaryota > Metazoa > Arthropoda > Insecta > Diptera > Syrphidae > Syritta > Syritta pipiens. Next base: position 11,743,212 of record LR994573.1, read on the forward strand.
CGAAGTAAAATTAAACCTAATTCTGTGCTTTGTAATCCTTCGCAACCAATCCATTGTCAAAATTCTTCATTGACAAGCGGCAGCTCCCGGATGCTCCTGTAAAATCGAATTAAATCCCATCGATTTACATCTTTCGTTCTTTACCGACGTCGTCTCTCAGATTTTCTCCTTCCAAGGATGCAGCTTCCGCATCCAGGCAACGACGACAACGACGTAAAATCGCCTTGACTCGGTTTTCTAAGCGCACAATGCACCTCGTCCCATCTCTCACTAAAGGAAATTTAAATTGAATTTCAAGTGAAAAGATACTGCCATGCAGATACGTGAGTGTCGTTCGTCGTCGTTTGTCGTTCGTTGCTCATCTACAACCACCTCTTTCTTCATCCCCTTTGACATCTTGCGCGTCTACAATTTATGAAGTCCGCAGTTAAATTCAATTCCAGTTCTAACAGACACAGGGGGGAACCTACTTATACATCGTCGTGGATGTCGGAGATACGAGCGATGGGTCGGCCTCCAGGGGTGGAAATATTCAATTTGAAGAACGTTTTCTTTTTTTTTTGTTTTTTTTGAATGCACTTTTGAATATGGCATGCAAATTGAATGGGAAATTGACGCGCAAATGGAAGTAAGTCAAACTAATTAGCGATTGGCATGGGAGATTGTGTAAGATTGAACCTTCGATGGGGGACGTGGGGAAGGTGACTTTGCTATCTGGAGATGCAAAGACGTGAGTGAGGTTTCGGGTGATATTCCAATTAGTCTGACTTTAGGTGGTGTTTTTTGGAGTGACTTTTACTTCGGAATGGTGTCGTGGAAGTTCTTTGAGCTGCTCTTTGCTTTCGTGGCGGTTCGCAGGCCGAATGCGAATTTTTCAAAAATGATGGACATGAGTAATTTATCTTAAATGTACGGCTACAGAACAGGTTTCTGGCTTTTAAAACTGGTATATTACTTCATTGTAAGTGTTGTCGTTATTTGTTAACTATTTCTTTTATCCTGTCAATTAAATCCTTTTTAAATTGTCTGCCTCGTAAGCGGGGCGAGGTAGATCTCCCTCCCATAGGAAAAAAGGCTTGCTTTCGACCCCTCTACAAAAGCCCATCATCAGTTTTTGACGCCAAAGTTATCGTACTGTCCCCGATTTTTTTTTTCATACGAAAAAGTGTATCAAAATATTTAGATTTTTTTTTGAAAAATATTTTTTGGTCGTGTTCATCCAGATCCCAACTTGAAATTTGGAGTGAAGATGGGTGAAATGTTGTTTTCCAACATATAAGAAAATCAGGAAAATTAAAATACCATTTTTGGAGATATTCAAAGATACGTGTCAAAAAGGGCGTTTTGAACTATCCTTCGTCCTTGCAAATAAAAATTGTGTGGGTTACTTCAAAGTTTAAGTTTTTCTGAATTCAATAAGACATAATTTACAAAATTCTGTTAAACAGAACCAAAGTTATGATTTTTTGAAATTTAAAAGAAATCTTGAATTTTGACTTTTTACCAACTTTTGAACCTTCGTTACTCGCAAACTATATCGAGTTGAGCAAAATTTTTTTTGTCCCATTACTTGAATCCACATCACCATCCAAGTAACTTCACCAATTTTGAGCAAAATCGAAGAGGGGTCGTTAAGAACGTTGGGCGATTCTGCGTGGAATGACTCAAAAAATAAATAAATACGCCCGGAATTACTCTTAGAATAAAAAATTACAAGTTAAAAGTTCAAAAATTCACCGATTTCTCACGATGCTTTTGAGTGCTCATACTCGTTGGGGTCGAACGTTTTAAAGAGCCTTTCAATAAGGACCAAGTGTATTTTTAAAAAGTTTTTTTTTTTTTTTCTTATCTCACAATATTTTCTCTGTTTAAGCACCCTACAGAAATTAAAATCAATGTATTTTAAAAGAAAAAGTGGGCGCCGTGGCTCAATCGTTAGTGCGTCGGACTGTTAAGCGAGAATATACCCGGGTTCGAATACAGCTCGGGAAAAAAACACCACAAACAATTTTCACGGCCCCACCTACAGCGAACGACTGAGAATCCTCCTGGAATACTTCTGTCATGGAAAGCTTCGCCGTTTGGAACCGGCTATAAACTGTAGGTCCCCTTCACATGTGTCAAATTATAACGCGCACAACACATTGGAGGCGCGAAAAACTATGCTCCTTCCCTTCGTGGGCTGTTACGCCACTAATGATGATTTTAAAAGAAATCAAGGATTGCAAGAGAAAGCAAAAGCTGCATAATGAATACAAGACTCACTACGACTACAACTGATTGATAATTTGTTGGAGATCGCTTGTTATCATCTTAAACCTTTTTAGCGTCTTTTCTGCCATTGGCCAAATTCTCTACCTTCGTGGATGTAATTCTAGTTGCCTCAATCTATTTTAGTATTGAAGTCACTTAAATCCTATATCTGTATAACAAATTGTGTGCCCCCTTAGGTCGAAGCCCTGGTAGCTGCTGCAGCAATGAAGGATTAATGAAGTCATAATAATAATACATTTTTTACGTCTGAAATTGTATATTCTTACCATAGTATTTGTCTAATGGAAGTGCTTTAAACTCCTCGTTGGTCATTTCCACATGTTTTCTGTCCTCACTTTCGCTTTCCGTGCCTTTTTCTAACGTAAACCCCCATTGAAACCCTGCCCTACTCCGCATTTTGTTGCCCAATCTAAGAACAATTCACACCCACTTTCGCCGTCTTTCCTCCGTTCATTTGTTGGATTTATCACCTTCCAACCACCTCCACTCTTCCCACGTCACGTTACACGATTGACACAATCGCTCAGTAATCTGTCATTATTCTGTCATCTCTTCCATTCTCACAGAGTCCTCCCTGTCTCCGTGCTTCGTCATCATCAAATCCCCGACACATTTTACCACAAATTGATCCAATCAACAAAAAATCCCTCATTCAACCTGTCCTCCCATCTCCCCCTCACCTTTCCACACCGTCAAAAAAACATCGTCATCATCATCCGTCGTCGTCGTCATCGTCTTCAATCCGCAAAAGCCCAACAACACCTCGTCACTCAAATTCAACAAAAAAATCAATTTCCATTCACCGCGCGAAGAGACCGGGAGCAAGAGAAAAAGGCAACCCCCAAAGGAGTCGACACTCCTCGGCCTACCCCAAAAAAAAACAGAGAACCCAGCCTGACTGCAGTCAGCTGCCTCAGCAAAATTTATCTCTGTATCTGGACCGCTGCCGGATGAATGCCTAAGCGACGAACACGAGTGACGGATTAAAAATACGACGACGCCGATACGGCGACACATTCTCAGGACTCGCACGGGGCTAATTACGGATGCGATTTTGGTCGCATGCCAGGACGGACGGGTCGGGGCTGAGGAGGAAGAACCAACCGACAGCAATTGCCGTGTAATCGAATCCGATTGAGTCTTAATTAAGGTGAATTCTAGTTTCATCTGAAAGTAAGACGATTATTTTCTGACGAGTGTTTGTGTGTTTGAGGAGGAGCAACGAACGGACGGAAGGTTGCTCGACGACGACGACGACGACGACGGACGTGATTCAGAGAGAAAGAACTATTGAACTATTGACCCGGCTGAGGCGGCACCGCTGCCGGTGATTTGAGTGATTTGCGTTGCATGCGAGTCGGCACTTGGGCGGCTTTTGGTATTTTTAATTCTTTTTTCTTGGTACCGGTTCCGCTCTGGTTTGATTTTCTGTCTTTGCCTTTGATCGATTGGGGGTGGTGAGCTAGAAACCTCCTAAAAGTGATTTTCAGGCGGTTTTTTGTTAGAATATTTGCCGATTGTCCTTGATTGTGGGACAGTGACTCGTTGCTTCTGAGAGCTGCATGACTCAGGCATCTAGAATATTTTTCTTTGGCTCGAATTCAAAATTTATTAGCAGTGCTCAAAAGCTTGAACTATCTCCTGAACGGACAGGAACTATCTCCTGAGAGACAAAAGGGCTTCAATCTCAAAAACTGCTCGAAAAACACCTTAACTGCTCCTTAGAAACATTGACGCGTCTCCCCTATTTCCGCCAACTTCAAAGGCGACAAAGAATAAACAAACTGAATAAATCTCAACAATTTATAACCACCTTCTTATTGGTCACCATCTGATTCTTTCTTACGAACTTTAAATCCACATGCCACAATCCACAATTGAAGAGCTTTAGATTCAAAAGAAGTCAAGTACGCGTGTTGTACAAATTTGGAAACAGTTAACTGAACTGATGAGCTACGAATTCTGCAAAAGTCTACCTACGAGGTGGAGATTTAACAAAATGTACTAACTGCTAAAGGACTCCTAGGTGCTCTTATTAAATTAGACTAAAAGAAGCTCAAAAGAGACAAAGACCAAATCTTAACGACTTTTCCGGACGTCGCAAGCCAGTTCCCCATGAATTAAAAAGATCTTCGTAAGGGTACGAAATCCTTAATCAGGTCGTTGTATTCCTTACTTTTTTGACTTCAACAACGTATCTAATTAAGAAGAAAACTTTAAGTTTAAGCGATTGAGAGGTCAAAGCGAACCTTGTTCCTGTTGGCAAGACATTTTTTTTTTCCGATCCCCAACTCAGCTTTTGTTTTCGTTTGTGTGTCGTATCTGTTTTCCGTGAAGACGCTGAGAGTTTTAACGATTCTTGGCTAGTTCGTGCCACACAATTCTACATAAATAAAGCCAAATTCCTCACCCTCTATATATTGGGTTGTCAAATATCTTCCGCGGCATATAGCTGGCCGACGTTTCCATATATTAGATTGACAAATATCTCCCTTCCGCCTTTTTGTCTTTTGAATTTTCCGGCTACAAAGCGCTACAGAGCTCGTATCCAAACTAATCATGCATGGCGTCGTTTTGTAGGTTATTTCAAGACCTTTCAAATGATGTACGAGCTCGGCGGAAGGGAGATATTTGACAGCCTAATATTTTCTTCAATCTACATGCTTCGTGGTTTCACGAAGAAGTCACTAAAAGCTGTAAGTGTTGCCCATTGTAGCAAAAAAAACTCAAGCTCGGATCGCAAGATTTCATGTGGCTTAGTTTTCTCCGAAAAGACCTCAACTCTTTGACACTTCTTGACTTGTTTGCTGCAATGGACGCAATAATCTAGCTTTCTATAGAAGCTGAAGAAGAAGAAAAATAAAAAAAAGTGTAAAGCAAAAGCCGTATGATGCATAAAATAGATTCTGATTCTCAAGCTTAGTTCATACACTTCGTGCGTGAAGTGCGGTGTCAAAATTTTAGTGAAGGTGACATTATTCCGGAAAATGTTGACCAAAACCTATTCCAAAGTGCTTAGCTTGTTATCGTAGACTAACAACGAGACTATCGAGTGTGATCTAGTCTTACGACTGCAGTAGCCAGTTGAAAACGGCGTAAAAAAAAAAAACCCAACCGCCAAAGATCTTCTTTAGGAGTTTACAACTGAGCAGAACCTTAATTTTGGATAACAAGGGGGCAAAACCCTGTTCGCTTCGTAATATTAATATGCATAACACTTTTTAATCACTTCTCCATGATTAAATTGCAAATTTTCGTGAATATTTTGACAGCTTGATATCATCGGCGACTTTGACAGCTCTTGAATTTAACAATTCCAGAAATTATCACTATTTTTTTGGTTAATCTGTTTAGTTCCTCTTTCAGTCCACTTTCCTTGAGGAATACTCGTAGAGTTTCATCGTCTGTTGCATTTTTAGCAGGCTTAATTTCACTTCGGCAGCTTCTACTAATCTCTCATGGTTCGGTGTACACCTTCTTCTTAGGGAACGTTGAGAGAATAAACATCTTTTAACTTTTTTAGCAATCTCGATTCCACTTCAATCTACTTTTTCGTCTTATTTAGTTTATACTAGCTGTACCCGGGCCGCCTTGCTACACATAAAATAAATCAAAATTTAAAAAAGTCACAGGGGGCACCCTTTTTACAACTTTGGAGCTTCATATCTTTCCAATGTTACTTTTCACCGCCAAAACCCGAAAGAAAGCTCAATCTCATTTTCAAATACCTTTTAGTTGATATATCCCTGGACCCTCTCTTAATCTTTAGTTGGCCCTAGTCCAAAAGCTCGCCTGGTTACGCTTGTGCATACCTCCTGATGAGTATGCACAGCGGAGGATCGAGTTGCTTGGAGATCTAATCTGCCCGGTGAACCTGTTAGTGGAACATGCGGCCAAAGAGGATGATAATAATGATCATCCGAAATAAAAAAATAATAAAGAATAAATAGGCCGATCACCTCAGCAAATCAAGTGTTCAGTGCCTCGAATTTAAGTAATTTGCATACGTAATTTTTACTTGGACCTACCTTTTTAGGGTTAACTTTTCTCCTTTGATCTGCATGCACTGTTTTTTCCCGAGGAAACCAAAGCGAGTTATGCAACTTCAATAACCCCGATTCCACATCAATATATCCAATCTTTCCGCCTTCAATCCAATTCGCCTTGAACTTGACAGTTGCCTCGAAACTTGTCCCTTCATGAAATCGAATTCCACTTCTGCTCAGCTTTTTTTAAGGCTCTGTTACACTGAGAACTGTAATAATATGACTTTTTGAAACCCCATTTGACTGTAGAGCACCCGATCTTTGAACTTTCTAGTTAACTCTAATTTCAAACCGATCTTAATTCGATTTTCCCACCATCGAGTGAAGTCCTTCTTTCAGTTGGCCTTTTGCGTAAAATATTCTATGATCTTCTACGACTCCTAGTTTAGTAAATCTCCTCCCCAGCACCTTTAGAGCTCCACCGCTTCCATCGTTACTCCGACAGAGACAACAACCGCCACGCACACGCGTATTCCACACGATCATCGTCGTCACCACAAAACGCACAACAGTGAAACTCTCCGAAACGTTAACCGCAAGACCATAACCAACAAAATAAACTGCGTAATTGAATCCCGGCCCCGCAATTGTATCTCAATCCGCTCAATTGAAAGAAAAACTGTTTCGCGCGAGTGGCGTGTAAATCAAATTCAATGAAAAAGGCAAAAGCAGCGCCATCGTCAGCGTCAGCGTCATTCCGAGCCTCACCACCACCACCCCACACGTGTAATTAGAATCCCCACACATTCGCTTGGGATGTGAAATTAATTTTCATTCCACCGCCAATTGACGGCAACCCGGGGGAGAAGGTTGGAAATTGTACAATATAAACACCCCACTCGGTCGGGGTGAGTCTGGTTGAATCAATTCGCGGTGTGTGATTATTGTTTTTGAACTTCAAAATTGTTTGCATTTCAGAGCGGGGGAAGAGTGTGATTCAGTGAATCATCGGAAATTTTCAAGGACCCACATCATCGCCTCTGGAAACGGGTCTTCTCGCATCCGAGTGATTGAGAATTTCCGTTGGGGTGTTGAAAATTTTCGTTACATCGCACTGAAATATTTCCTTCACTCCACGTCCCTCACTCGTGCGTTTCATCCGTCGGCACACGTCTCACTCGTTTGCGGATTGAAGTAGCCTTGTAATTGAGTGGAAGAGTGAACTTTATCTGAGGATTTGCAATGAAATCCGATGGATTACCGAGAAAAAAAGTATCTGCAGTGGTTGAGCTGCTTGCCGGCAGTGAGTTTGCATAAATTCGTCTGTTTGGGCAACGCGTGTCCTCGGAGTGGATGTTTTGGGCCAGCACTTTTCATTTTGGCGAACTAATCGAATTGGTCGCGGAGGAAGTCACGCCGACAGAGTTATGACTGCGAAGTGGGTGAGGGATTTTAGACGGATTACCATCCGGAGGCTTGTTGGAATTTATTTAGTTTTTTGTTTTTATTTCTTCGTCTTCGACGATGGGTGAAGTGAACAGAGGGGCTTCAGAGTGTTTGCTTGGCATTTAAGGGAACTGATACTTGCCCTAAAGATAACTTAAGGACTTTTTTTTATATCCTTTTCAAAATGGAAGCCGTCTCTGAATTAAAAGCAACCTTTAGCAGCCATTTCTGGAATGTTTATAGTGGACGCTTTGGAATCAACACCTTCTCTGAGTTGTTGGGGCGGGCAGAGAGAGTTTTTCGATTGTTTTTTTTTTCGATTTTTGATATCGAGGGGCTCTGTACTCCTTTTCAAGAGTGTCTTGGTTGGTTTTTGTTATTGAATTTCAGTCATTTTTTAAGGCCTAATACCTCTCCATTAGTCTAGCAATTTTCAGATTTATTGCTTAATGTTTGGTGGACACACAAATTGCTGCAGTAGTTTTTTTTTTAACCGTTTTTGAGATGAACGTCGCACTCTAAGCCATGTTAACCTGGAGCAGTAATTTTTCAATAGTTTTAGTTAATTTCACCGAGAATGTTTATAAGACTCTCTAAGGGTGTATTGGCAGGTTTTGGGACGGTTTTTGAAATCGGATGCCCTCTGAAATGCCTTGGTTGTTGATTATCATTCTATTTTGAAATGGATACTATTTCCGAGCCTAGTTGATATTGAGTCTGTTTTGAGATTAACACCTTTCGGCAGTAGTTCTTAAATAGGGTTGAATCATTTTAAGTAATTTCTGAGGTCAATCCCATTTCCCAGGTATCAAGACCGATTTTAGCAGGCGTTTTGGAGTATTTTGGTTCAGTACTCCAGTCCTTTTCAGATTAACATCCTCTGCTTAATCTCCTGGCGCCATTAAGCAGTCGTTTTGAATTTTTCTAAGACCGTTCTCTGGGAGTGTCTTTACTTTTCAGTCGGTTTTTGAAAAGAGTGCGCCTTTGCTTGGCCCTTAACAAGCATTGACATTTGTTTTTAGATTTTTCTGGAATTTCATTCGGTTTAAAAATTGACACCATCTCAGAATCCTTCGCGGCCTTCGTTAGTCATTCATAAAGCGACTTGAAAAATTCTCAGAAAGTTTTTGAGATCGATTGCCTTTCCCCGGATCCTAGGCAGTATTTAGCTGTTGAATTCTTAGGGAGTTGTTGAGATCGACGAGTTTTCTCTGAACACATGGCAGCCTTTAACCTATCTCTAGAGGGATTTTCAATCGTTTTTTAGCGCATTAAGTCAATTCCCTACTCTTTTCAGAAGTCCATCATTCTGAAAACCGACTGAAGTAGCTGAAACTGAAATTGAAAACAACTCCTTAACAGCTGAATCTGAAGTTTTTACTGGAGCCTAGGCAGACCGATAGGAGACCATTTCTTCAGAGACTTTTTATGCTCTTCACACCACAATCTCCTCCCCCATTTGAAGCTTTTCCTTTTCATACTCTAATCAGCGAAGCTATGAAATCTTGTCGCCCAACCAGATCGACAATCTCTTTTGTAATTCAGTCTTTGAATCTGATCAAAAAATCTAAATCTAATCTAAGCCCTCGCATTTCCACCTTCAAAGTCGCTCAAACCCCAAAATTTCTCTTCCCACTGCATCCAAACTCCATCTCCTGCGTCCATTCTCCTACAAGTGCCCACTCCTCCATACAACGACCCCCAGTGGGAAAATACAAAATTTATTCGTCCCCAGAAATTCCTCAGCTACCACACTAGCACCAAACTTGGTCAACCGCTTCTACTGCTGCAGTAGATCTAAATCTAAAATTACCGCCCGGCGGCCGGCGACATTCCTGCACGTCATTTGTTCCGTGCCGTCGTCAGTCGCTCCGAATTCCAGCGCCAGAAATAGTTTCGCGTTCACTTGACGCCAACCACGATCCAAGTGCAAGTGCGCACCACGAACAACAAGTGAGCTGCTGCTGTTGGTCCCAACTCTCTGTCATCTGTGAAACGTGTGACTGTGAGCGAGCGAACGTCGCTCGTGAAAGCGCAACAAATTTCCATTTCGCCCTGCGAATTGAAAACGCCACCGACAACGACGCGTTGCTCTGCATACGATGCGCTCTGCGATGCAGATGTGCGAGTCGACGCATCTATTTCTGGATCGATTTCTCTTCGAATTGATACGCCATCTGATGAGGGTCTGGTTAATTTGTTGACAGGCACACCCGCATTGCCGAAGGCTTCCTCTGGAACGCCAGTCGGGCGTGTGACGTCTTTCAGGGGCGTGAAGTGCTGCGTCCTCTTGATGGGGACATGTGCTCGACATGATTTTTTTAAGTGGGCTACGACAAACACACCGAACAAACACCTGTCACTTTGACAATTGATTGTCGTTTGTTGTGTCAAAGTTAGAGAAGTCTATTTGTTGTCATTTTTGCCAATGTGAGTCTTTTTATTGTCGTTTTTGACAATGAGGTTGAAAATGAATGACTTTTTACATTCTGCTGTGTCTTGTTGCAAATTTTAAAGGCGGGGTGGAAAATGAAGTACTTTTGACAATTGGCAATGTCATCGTTTCCCTTTGCTGCAAATTTTGACTGCAGTAGTGTCAAAGGGATAGTTTTTAACAGTCAACGATATCCACGTTGCATTTTGTTGCAAATTTTCATGGCGAGGATGATACATGGCCGACATTTGACAGTAGTCCGCATGATCCACTATTTCTTGTTGTTGGAAGTTTGAACACTTACAAAATGGCGTTTTCACAGTTTACGATTTCAATGTTTTCTTTTGTTGTAAATTTTTTCGGCGAGAGTAGAAAATGACTCTTACTTTCTTAGTTTCAGTTTCTTTTGTTGCAAATTGTTAAGACAGCGGTGAAAAATGAACGGCTTTTGACATTCCACTATATCAACGGCGTCTTTTGTTGCAAATTTTAACGACGAGAGTAGAAAATTGCCGACTTTTCACACTCCACGATATCACCGTTCACTTTTCTTGCAAATTTTGACAGCGGAAGTGGAAAATGGCCATGCTGAATGCACAAAAGACAGTTTTTGCCGCAAATTTTGATGATAAAAGTGAAAAACTAATAGATAAAGACAATCTTCGTTGCAATTTTTGCATCAAAAATAAAATATGGCCGGCTTTTTACATTCCACTCTGTCAGCGGGCTCTAATTAATCTTTGCTTTGTGTGTTTACATCAAAACGCAAGACGCACACGCACAACGCCCCGCGATATTTCATGAAAGCATCGCGTTGTATTTTCGAGTTTAGTTTTCTTTGAAATGATTTTTCTGTCTGCTTTTGGTGCCTCAGAATCGCCGATGTGCCGCCAACAAGATGGAGGAGTCCGAAATTGGGAATGGGGAGGGGGGGATTCTAATTACTGGATGCATTGTTGATTTACAACTCGAACCGACCCGAGGGAAGCCGTCGTTTGTTTCGATGAATGATTGTTTTTGTTCCAGGATTAGGTTGCGGGAGCAGGAGGCATTCTTTCGGAAGGGAACTTGTTTTTGTTGTTTTTCTTGTGTGGGGCGGCGCGTGTGAGGGACGATGATAAATGGAGCACACAGTGCGCGGCTGGATTGGATTTTATGGCGGTACTAACGTGCCGACGCGCGTGTGATTTTCAATTTTCGATTTTTCGTTTATTTAAGGCCATGTGGTGGGCACGTTTCTGGCGTTGTGCTGCAACCGAGAGAGGGGAATGAGATGCCGTGGTTTGGCTCTTGCATGGGATACGTTTCAGGGGGATGCAGATATGTGAAGGCTGAAATAACTTCCGTTTTAAAAAAGATCGGGGTCAGGCAAAACTTTTACTCTGAAGGGGGAAACAGGAGGGAACAGTGTCGGGATTTATTGCATCAGTTGTTAGTTGGGTAGGTCTGTGTGTCAAAAAAAAAAACTACATTCGCTCTTCTTGTCAATTTCATGTTTTCAAAGTCTATCTAAAATTGTATTTTTATCAAATTAGTTTGTATAGCTGCTGAAACAAAACTGGTTACGAATATTGCGATATTTTTGTAAAGGACAAATCTTTTTAAATGGTGGTAAGACAGAAATGTGGACTTCAAAGTGCTACTGAAAACAGAGAAATCGCTTATGTCGAAATAAGGTACTCTGTCTCTGTATTGTCACAATTATAATTTTGGCAACTTCTTCTGATCATTTTAGATTATGCGTGATTCCTGTTAGATAAATACTGTTAGATTACTTTAGGAACTCACTCAAAGGTGCAGATTTGTATGGAATAGTGCTGAATAAATCGAAGTCTAGGATAAGAGTCCACGTTAAAAACTACGCCAGTCTCACAGAACTTACGCATATTGTGTACGTAGGTAGGTAGTCGGGCTAATAGAACATTTTTCCTGCCTCACTTAGGTCCCTGTGGACCGCTTGTGTTACCCATAGGGGAGAGGTATCCCCCTCATTCGTGGTGCTCTATTCCGCTGTATCCTCGATCAATTTGGTCCTGCTCAGATACCTGAAAAGATTCTTCAAAGGTAGTGAGTTGATCTCACTAAGGTCAACTCGACAAAGGCTGGGGCAGTGACAGAGGCAGTGTTGGGTGTCTTCCCGCTCCTCTTCATCAGCACAGCCCCTGCAAATATTGTCACCGAGTAGTTCTACCTTAAATAAATTGTCTTCAAGACTATTGTCGCCTGTGATCACACCCACCGCTCTTGCGAGAGACCTTTTGTCTTTGTATCAAGTTAGTCAATTTAGAAGTCACTTCAGAAGTTCCTTAAGAAGTCGCCTTTTACCTAAATTCTTCTTTTTTTTAAACCTTGATTAAATAACTTCAATATTTGTACTAATCCTTTCGACTTTTTTTTGTCATTTTTACTACGAGATAACATTATCCATAACCTCACTTCAATGTAACTCTTTGTATACAATTATCATTGAAATCCATTTTGAAGTTGTCTTTTTCAAAATTTGTACAAATTCGATCAAATAATAGTTTGATATATTTGACATATTTCTTCACTCAAAAAAAAAAAACCTTTCAATGGACAAGTTTTTCATATTTTTTTTTCTCTAAATCCGATAGCATTTCTTTATTCTATCAGAGTCACCTATAATTTAACTACAATATGTGTTAAAAGTGAGTAACAATTTGTTAATTCTGCGATTAAAAATTGTTATAATCGTTAAGATTGGCAAATAGGAAGCAAACGATCTAATTGAAACCAAAAATAACTCCAAATATTCCACGATATTAGAAAGAATAACATAGGGACTGCTTATCACACAGAACTTAAAAGGCATTAAAGTCAAAATGCGGCCTGCCAAGTAGTAAAAAACATATCTTTGGTTTTATTACATTGTTTGTCGATAGGTGTCTGCTTGCTCACACTTAAAATATGAAATTGTCTCCATACATTTTTAATTTTTTTATTGTTCCTAAAGTTAACTGATTTATTATGTTGTCAATAAATAAAACTTTAAAACTGTGTCATTGAACTTAAACTTCCTCTGATATTGGAGGAAACGCAAAGAATGTAGGAACTTTACTCAGGACTCATACGTAGATACAGATTACGGTGGCCTCTTGATACTGCAAAATAAAATCGTTGCACATTTTCAATTGAGCCTTTTTGAAATGAACTACATTTATGTGTCAAATCACTTGGTATAGTTATAACTTCTTATATTTACAATATCTTTCCTTAATAATAAAGATTACCACCATTAAATGACAATTATTTGAATAAAACGTAGTGTATTTCTAACAGTGTAGTGTAGAGTGGCGGCGAAACGCCGATCACATAGACCAGTGCTGTTCCATGATGTAATCACGGCCAGGGAGTTGTACCGTCGCCCGTGTATTTCTAAGACAAATGAACATTTTTGCATCTCTTTTCTCAAATTTTGGTTTTATAGATTACAGCTTTAACAAACTTTTGATAAACACAGTATTTGCAGTTCCCCTGCATTTTATCACTTTAAAATGAGTGACTAAACATGCTTTCTGAGATGTGAGACTAACTTTTTGCGAATGAGATTTGATGAGCTTTGAGCATTGGCTGAGATTTTTTGACAGTTTTGCGATAATCTGATTTTCAGCGATAATGGGATTTCAGGTCCAGTAATTACATTGATTGCAATATCTTCTGTCCCGCATTTATGAACTAACGAAAAATGTGTCAGCCTTGCCAGCCAACCACGTCACCAAATCCAGTTTATAAAAAAGCGACGTTCAGTTCTTGCTTTCCCTTAATACATCTGTAGGTTTGTATTACTTGATTTAAAACATTGATCAGAAAGACAGGTGAATTGTTATACTTTTTTTTAAAGGCATATCAATTCAAGCTGAACAGCAAGTCTTAACCCCTGTAGCTTAAATTTTAAAATGAGCCAACGTGCTTTAATTCTTCTGTTTGTATTTAGCTAATCAATGCTACTTAAAATTAGACTTTTTGGGCAACAAGCACGCACTTCAAAGCCTGTCATCATCAAAGAATTGTACCCTTGTAGCATACAATAGTTCATGCCGTTGGGCAATTTAGCAAATCTTTTACAAATTCAGCAATACAACCATTTGATCTTTAATTCATAGAGTCATTGAAAATCGAAAAAAGTAAACAATATTAATTACATCAAGTTATCTTCTTTTTTATTAGAAAAAAAATTTAATTCTGGGTATTCGTAGTATCATTTTTTATTCATTTAATTTCCCAACGATGTTCTTAAACATCATTTCAGTTCATTTTCAATTACCTTGACTGCACTGAACATGGTCCTCTGTGAGGTTGCAATTGTCAATCAGGCGTCTGAGCTTTTCAAGTGATATTTGTATACAACATTTCATTAATTGCTACTCCAATAAACAACAGCAATGTGCTATCAAATAAAGAAACAATTTTAAAGTGATTCGAACAAAGAAGAGCTCTTCAATGAATCACCATACACTACTGTTTGCAAAGTGCATTTTTCCTGTTGCAATTCAAGCCTTAAATCCCGAAACTTTGAGTGTCGATTTTATTATATTTACTATCAACGTGGCAAATGACCGAAATTAAAAAAGTTTTTATTAGCTTTTCATGGCACTTTAAGAGAATAACAAGGTTGGAGGTATAGTGCCATTTCAGAAGCATTAACAAACATAAAATATACAAAAAATAAAAACGGATTTGTTTAGACGAGGAGGTATATATTTTTTGAACATAAATTTAAATGGCTGACAAGTGAGTTTCTTGTAGGCTTTTGTGGATCAAGCTATGTGGGTTATTTTCAAGACTGTCGCTAGTCTTGTGCACGTTTTATTTTATCTATTATGTAAAGAATTCTCTCTCTGGCCATTCCCATTGGTACAGCGAGACTAGCCGTTAGGGTCCACTCAAACTCAGGTGGCAAAGCATCGCAACGTGTTTCCACACGAAACAATTATGGCCATCACTGGCTGTTAAAAAGACAATTTGCCTTCTGCAGTTAAGCAGAAGGATCGATCAGAGCTACGATAGATGTTATCACAGGGCAATGCACAATCGGCAGACATGCCAGCAGACTAAGAGTCACGATTTTTGCCGAAATTGCTGAGATGAAGAGGTGGAGAAAACCATTTCCTACCTTCCTTGTTCATGTGATGCCTTAGCGCTTCGTAGAAGAACACTTCTGGCTCAGTACTTTTTTGATAGTCTGTTTGATTTAAGCTGCGTGAGCATCGGACGGCACATGTGTCAAACAATTATAACGGGCACAGTGGAGGCACGAAAAACTAGTCTCTGGCCCTTCGTGGTCTCTTACGCCACTAATGATTATGATAATGATGACCATCGGACGGCTCCACAGCTTCGTGTGAAGCTCCAATTGGTTCAACGGGTAATGCCGGGTCTTGTCTGCAATGTCGTGTCACAACCTGCTCAGAAAGTTCACAAAACTACTGATGAAAACTGTATGAAAAACAAACAAACTCTACCTTTATAATATTAGTATAGATTTAATTAGATATCCCAAACCTTTAACTAATTCAAATTTTTCCGTTTTTCTCTTTCCAGGTACGTACCATCATCATCCACTAATGTAGTTTTTTTGTAAGTACACTTTAAAATTAAATTCCAAACCCCGCTGAGGCTCAATTTTTAGCCAACCCGCAGAATGTTGCATCGCACATTCATGTATCACGAATTATTCATCAGTGAATTGGAAAATTAACGCTCTCTCTTTCAGTTTTGTGGTTTTCTGCTTAATTAGTGTGGATGCAATTAATGTTCCCCGCCATGACATTTGACCCACAAGAGTTTGTCTGCGTTTGTGTGCGTCTGATGGTCTGGGCTCAGGGGGTGAAGGTAGTTAATTCCACTTGATCCCGAAGGTCGTCCCATTTCAGGAATACTTTGATTTTATTTATTAACCAAGCCCTGGGGGGTTGAGAGCCGCATTTAACTGTTTAATCGAATCTAATTTGTCTCATCGTCGTCGTTGTCGTCACAAAGAAATGCACGGGTCTTAATTACTCAGATAATCCCGTCCCCGATGACGAAGACAACTGCCACGACTCTTGAGTCGGTATCGTGCTGGTGACCAATTGAGACGATGACTCCCAGAGTGGGTTCTGGGGCTGAAGACTGAGGACTGAAGCTGGAACTGGATGATTGACATTTTTTTGTTTTGTTGGAGAGAAGTCTCTTGTTTCAATTGTTCCAATTGTCTGTTGAAATGGAGGGGGAGTGGGACATATTCACTGTGTGGTTGCAAAAACAACGGGGGACTTCAATCCCCAGTGCGTGTTCGTCTGTGCGTGTGTTTGGAAGAAGTCCATGGATTGAGGTTAAAGGGTTGCATCGCAAGGGGAGGCTGGCTGTTGAGTCTGCTGTGAGTTGGGTTGGCTTGGAATTGATTAAGTGGTCGTTTTGGTGTCGGAGTTGTTGTTGTCGTTTGGCATAATTGTCCAAGTGGGAGGAGGGCGTTGTATTTGCGGTTGGACAGTCGGTTGTTGAGGAAGTAGGAAACGATTCGAGTGATGGGCAATTTGGTTGAAAGATGTGGCGGTGTCGCTTTAATCAGAGTGACAGATTGTGGGCATTTGAAGTTGTGTGGGGGAGAGAACTTAGTTAGGGGGTGACTCAAGCAAACAGACTCATAACGAGGTGTTTGAATAAGGAGACACAAGAAAAACACTCCTTACAAGGGTTCTTGGATGGCAGTTTTCAGTTCCTCTTGATAAACAAACACATATCGAAGCATCCTACGGATCTATTTTTGGAGCAGTAAGGCTTTTTGGACGTCAGTTTTCAGATAAAAACAATTACCCTTCTTGGCTTTAGATTTTTGGAAGTCAAAGAATCGGAAAGAGGTGTTCGGAAACACAATCTGCAGTCTGTCACAAAGAAAAGGCCCGTAACGAGGCATTCTGAAGGCCAAACTTCCATTTTTCACAAATAAGACACTCAAAATGAGAACAGTCTTCGGTTCCTTAGAATGAAAAGTCTCAAATTGTGGCTTACTGAAAGCTTATCTTCGGTTTTCCCAAAAGACATTCAAATCTTCTTTTCAGAAAAAGAAAGGACTCTTTAAAAAAACTTACTGAGGGTCAACTTTTAGTTCTTAAAAAGGAAAAGACTCAGCAAGGTTTTTTATTGCTTTCTTAGGACCTCCAATCAAAGGTGTACTTAAAATTTTCATTGATTTACGACTTGGAACCAGAGTCTTCATGGTCGCAGACGCATTTGATTGAATTGCCGAGAATTGTTCGAATAGAGGTGCTAAGAGCTAAAAATCATTTAAATTTAAATTACTTAGAGGCACCATGAATTGCGTAGAGTCGAGTTCAATGCCAAAAGTTCCCAAATTTAAGGTTATGACAGCACCAAGATGCATATGAAATCAATGTCTCCATTAAAACTCGCCTCGAAAGTACAACGAAGGGAACTGCATTATTACTCTGTCGCTTTTATTCTCCAAAATGTCTAAAAAACATATTCATCGTTCCTTTAAAACGAACGACATTTATTTTCGATGATCGCATGTGCCAATACTTTTTTCAATGAGTGTATATCTGCAAGTAGATTATTTATTTTTTGAAACTATCTTTCAAGCTGAGTTTCCTGAGTAGTGTCCTCCTCCATTGCATAGGCGGAACTAAATCTTCATCTTCCCAGTTGTCTTTGGTAGATCACATTATAGAGATGACTTGTAGGAAGTTTCCAATATAAAGGTGATAATGCAAAGCTTTGGAGATTCACATTTTAGAGAAATTCTCATTATTGAAAGACTAGGGTAGACTAGAGAGTTGGGCATTTTTTTTTTAAGTCCTATAAATACCAACCTTATCAGAATAGAACGATGAGCCTAGCATCAATTGAAAGAACGAACATCTTTATGCAATTTAAAAACAATTGAAAATATGTAACCGCAGATGAAAAAAAAAAAAACGGTACCCGATATTATTGCTTGTTTCTTTTTGTTCTTTCGTCAATGCTGCCAACTTTTTGTAATGATATTTTAACAAATGCACCAAGTCCAGGATTTAAAAGTGAAAAAATGAGCTCGAGAAAGGACAAAAAGGATGAGTTTATAATGGAATATTTTATTCGAAACACAGCAAGCAAGAAACATTCGCTATTGTTGTTAATTCAAATCAAAATGACGTCAAGTTCAGGTGAGCACTTCTTATGAGCCCAATTTCGACACTTTTACAAAATGCTTCCATGCACATCAGCCCCAGTTTGTTGGAAAATAAATTGAAGTTCATTGGGAGCAACTGAACTCACTAAAAATACGAGCTATTCTCTCCATTTTATGCAGAGGGACAAGCTGATTAACCTGTACCTGTGTGTAATAACTTTGTATTTACTTCTTCACTTTCAAAAACGAAAAATGTTCATATTCGTTTATCTACTGATACAATGCAACTGAAAATGATCTTACATAGCTTGATTTGTGTGTCCTTTTTGTCCCTTTCGGATCTTGTTCGTGTAGCGCTTGCTGTTCTTGAGAAATTCGTCTGGCCCAACTTGCCCCGTGGCCCAACTAGCTCCGCTCTACCCTACTGTAGTAAAAACGCGTTTTTTTTAAACCCTCAACATAAAGTTTCGTGGCAAAAAGAGTTTCGGTAACTCATTAATAAAAATATTTCATTAGGGAAACTTATTTTAATAACCTTGCAGAGTTTCGGTGGGTGCCTAAATTTAAAAAGGGCCAACGGAAAGGTTCTTGTGAAGTGAAAAAAAAGTGTTCTTAAACCAACTGCAAAGAGGAATTTGGTGGAAAAGAAAGGTACCAAAAACTTCTATTGAAACAAAGCATTGTCAAAAATGATTTTAAAATTTTGAAGAATATTTGCTTCTTGGTAAACGATTTCCAATATCCACTAAAAAAGGTTCTGTGATAGATGAAGGACTTCAAAAATTATCTAGACCAAAACGAAAAGTAACACTCTAAAAAATAAATGTAAACACCTCCAGGAAAATGTTCAATGGTTCAATGAGTTTCAAAAACCTCTCATACAAAACAAAAAACTTCCAGAAAATCTCAAAAAAATCTACAGAAAAATGGTTTCATTGTGAAGAAATTTGGTTAAAAAGTCCAAGACTCCATAGAAAAAAGTTTCATAATCCAAAATTTGTTCAAAAACTTTGCAGAAACTTGTTTTGATGTTGAAGAATTTCGAAAACGTTCCAAAAAAAATGGTAAATCCTCGTGACTTTGCTCAGTGCCATAAGTCACCCCAATCCTCAGAGCTCCCTCAGTCTGAGTCACCACTGCATCTGTCTTGAAGTGCATGCAAAAACTTCCTTCCCCACGCGATGACTCACATCGATGGCACAGTTTCGAACGTCAGACAAATGCTGACAAGCCTCAATTCGAATTGCCCCGTTGAGCTTCACCACGTCCGCCAAACTCCACGCGGCTTTCAATTGCGTTGCATCACAACTCCGTCGCATTTGCCGTGCCCCAACTCCCGACCACTCATCTCCCACTTCCCTCATCAGTCACTTCCGCTTCATTCTCCGCGAGGAGCTGGCAGACCACCAAAAACAGTCTCGATTCGCAGTAATTACGTGCATCTCCACTCGATGCCGAGTATCTGTCAGATTTGTATTTTTTTTCCTGTTGTTTGTTTTCGTGTATCTTTTCGTGTACGATTTTACCCGCCCTCCTGTCCTCCTCTGGCTTCTAATCAAAGATTTAATTTCCGCCAATAAACCGCTTGTTGTTGAGTTGTTGTACTCCGTGGATTTCTGTTTCAAAGACGCTGTGAGAAGAACACAGACGGAGAAATGTATCTCGGCGATTATATTAAAGTCACGATTTGCTGGAAGTATCTTCCACCCGGCGGCGGCGGCGTTATTTAGAAGAGACGAGGGAATGAATGAGATCGGGCCAGGAACTCTCAGGCATCGCATCCCGCCGGCTGGCTGTTGGTGTTCTGTCAAAAGGCACCCTACGCCGGTGGCGATGTTGAGAAAATTAATTAAAGACAATAAATGCTTCTCCGGAGTGTGGGTTTCGCTTTCGTTTACGGAAATGGCTTTTCTATTGGACTCCGCCGCGAGCCCAGAGGGTCGCAGAATGCGGAATTGAATTTATGGCATTTGTGGGCTGTGCAGAAGGAGCTGGACGGTCGAGTGACCTTTTCCGCGTGTGGAAAGGAGGCACTTGTGGAAAGTTTCATTCTTCTCATGGGGAATTGAGCCAACTTGTGCCCGCCTGGAGGGAGGATTTCAATTGGCCATTTGTGGTCAAGAAAATTGTATCAACTGAACTTTAATTACGACGAGTTGTTCTTTTCGGTGTTTGAAAGTAAGCTTTGGACAATAAATCTAAAGTCGTTTCAATTTATCGTCGGAACTTATCAAAAACTTAGCTTCAACCGTCAAAAAGTCGTAATGGCGTCCGTTCTTTTAGTGCAATCTAAATTTGTCTTATTGAGCTCAATTATTGTGCTTCAAGGATCTTACAAACCACATAAAGACGGCCAAAAGCTAGAATTGAGCGAAATTTGGTGAAAAGGTGATCAACATTTTCGGAGAAAATAGTTGCAAGTTAAAAATAAAGCCGAAACATTTAAAGACCGTGATCAAAAACAGATTCACAGCCACATAGAAAGCTTCACGATAAGGAAACGTTTCAAAAGGCTTTCAAAAGAAGTTGAGCGCTGGAAGGCGATCTTAAAACACAACGGAAAAAGGTTCAAAACATCATAAGAAAAAAGTTTTATTAAAAAGGTTTCAAGGTTCTATTAAAAGGTGTTTAAATGTCTTGTAAATATTTTTTTTAGACATTTTACTGTAAGAAAAGGTTCCAAAGTACATTCAAATAATGAAAAAATGCGCTTATGAATGCAAAAGAAATTCAAAATCTTTCTAGACTGATTCAAACGCTAAAAATGTTTTAAAAATCTTGAAATAAATGATGAGGTTGTAAGGGGCTATAAGAGACCAAGATGTAAATTTTAAGACGAAAAAGAAGTTGAATTGTTTAAAAAAAAAAAGGTGAAAATTTGGGATTTGGGTATAAGACAAACGTTAAATGCTTCTCGAAAATTCCTCAAAAAGCTATTACGCGCGAAGAAGAAGTTCAAAGTCCTTTCGAAACAAGTAGAGAGCTTTTTTATGAAACACGCTAAATCGCCTTGAATTTTTTATTAAGAAAATGTGCATAAGTTTTCAGCATTAACGCGATTAGTGCCGCTTTGTGTTTCCCATTACTCGCCATTTGTGTTACAATGCAGGAAAACAATTCTTAAAATGCCAGTCAGTTCTTGCAGAAGTTTTCTAGTTAAGGAGGTTTCAGAAAAAAACATGGCTCAGTTTCGACACTAATGGTTGCTAAAGAAAAACAAATAAATTTAACTTCGAGTTGAAAAATCCATCATTTTCGAAAAAGAGAGGTTTTGATGTTATTTAGCACAAATATAAATGTGAATTAAAGAGGTGGCCGAATTAGCTAGGTTTTTCTTGATTTACAAATGTTTTTTCAGGCGACTGTGAGAATGCTTTTTACAGAAGTTTTCGAACCATCGAGAGTTCACTGTATTTTCTAGAACTACTACTTAGATATGTTTTTTTCTTTTTTTTTTTTCTCGGTTTGCACAACTGTGGTAGTATCGGTTTCAACATCGAAAAGTTCCTGCTTAGAGACAAAGATATACATATTCATGTTGTCAGGGGAAAATAACGGCTCCTAAAAAAATTCGCAGCAAGTTGAGTTTCTAGTTTTTGTCTAAAACGTGGGTTCAGAGTTTTGCAATATGCTGAAAGGGTGACAACACAATGGGCCAACCTATGGCCTTCATGAGCTTAGGTCTACCTAAGACCTAAGTATTCAAAGCCACTGGCGATATTACCAGACTAGAGTTGAATGTAAAGAATTTGGAAAAATTGAGGTTTCGCCAAACCAAAGAGGTTGCATCGTTAAGACCCCCATCTAGAATTTATCTTGCGAATTGCAAGTAGAGATATAGACCAAATTTAACGCCAAAAATATCCAAGTAGACCGTTGTTAGGGTGTTTGTCTCAGTCCCTCAAAAACTTTTCAATGTGGCCTCAAATATGCACTTTTTGGGTACAGCAAAGATGACGCAAATTAACTAATTTAAGTCAGAAATCATGTAAAGGGCAAACAAAATAAAATAAAATAGAATAAATGGTTCAAACTCAATTTAAGAAATGCCCAAATGGGTCATAGTTAAGGTGGTCGACCAAAATTCCCTCTGGCCCACAATTTTCATTCACTTATTTAGACTTTGTTTCCTTGAAGAAAATAAATATTGAAATTAAAGTGGAATATAGACCATGTCGATAATTACGTCCTTGGAGATTTTAAATGCAGAAATTTGACCTAGGATAAAAAGGTGTGTTGTGTCTTAAAGCCGAATTGAATTTAAAGTACAATTGTACAAAGCAAATAAATAAAATTTTGTTTTGAAACTTATATCGAAAACTTGTTTTGAAAACGTTTGTGTTAAGAGGCCTAATGAAATAAAATTATTAAAGGAAAAATCTGGAGTGTTGTTGAAATTGTAAAATACCAACTTATGAACCTTAAAGGATAGACTCTTAGGTCAGGATCGCCGTCCCCAGTTTTCCCTCATTTAGTTTTTTTTTTTTTTTTTTTTTTTATGTCTTATAAGTCGCACATTGTATGCCATAATTCTTTTGAAATACCCGCAAGTGCAGAAATGGTAGAAATAACATCATTTCTAGCAAAAGTATGCTTAACAAAGTCAGCCATGAATTTTAAATCAGCTATGAAAACCTCTTGTTTCTTACAGTTATCAAAGAGCCGCCATTTTTGTGTCTCCCCTACAAAAAAAAGTAAAAAAAACAAAGTGTTTTCTTTGCTCGTTTATTCGGAAGAAAGCCGGGCTATCTCTAGATTCGTACATACTTTTATACTGTCGACTTAACGAAACAAATGGGTACTGTTGGCCAAAATTACGGCAATATCGGATGATCAGGTTAGAAGGGAAAGTAAATAAATATTGTAATCGGAATGAAATACATGAAATACCATACCATAGCATGTTCAACAAGTTTGAATACCAATTTCACCGAGAATTTTATTATTCTCTACATTTGTATCCTTTATATCTAAAGGATTACCACTCGAAAATTAAGCTTTAAAGTAAACAACTTCATCCACCCACTCGCAACTAACTAAAGCTCAAAGTGCGTTGTTTACAGGACATTAAAATGTTATTAGTACGAGGATTCACAAGAATGGGAACCTGTACCAGCTCTATTTCTATTGAGTTTTCAGTCTTCCCACCGTTTTACAGGACAGCTGGAGCAATTTCAAAACATAGTATAAATAAAATCAAACAAAAATAAATTCAGGTACAAAAAGATTAAGAAATTAGGAGTTGAACTACGAAACTATCGCCCGATTTTTCAATCAACGTCAATTGCTGTGGAATATACAGACACTCATAAAAGTATTTGATTCTTTTTTCGTCTGTTAATATTGCTAAAGAAAAATAATTGGCACAAAAGAGTACTGGATTATGACACAGTACCAATTCTTCATTTCAAATTATCAAGCGATCATAAAACGCGTCTGTATTACGAATTTCATTTATTCTTTAACAAGAGAAAGAGAAAAAAAACCTTCATTATTCGTTAACAAAATTTTTAAACAAAAAAAACAATTTCGAATATAAAGGTAGCCCTTAATTTGTTTCTACGTAGTTGTTAGCATTTTAAAAATAATGATATTAATTTTGAATACTTTTGTGAGTGACTAATTACGAAAAACAGGACACAGGAATAATATTGGAAGCAAAAACATCAAAAAAAAGAGACCTATCAATTTTCATTGCATTATTGGTCTCCCAGTGACTCCAAACTCACAAATGACTGAGCCACAAGCCACAGAAAACGATTTTTCAATTAAAATACTCCGCCAGATTCAGAGAGGCGGACCCCAAACAAATCAAGATCTAGAAATTGGACACTGTCCCGACTGTTTAATCACTCAAATTAACCCGTCTATGGCACGTGCATTCCCATAAGGACCCACTTATCAACACGTTTGCCTTCTCCTGTTAATCACCTTGAAACCGGAGCTAATCCCTTTCACCCTCAAAATCATCTAAGTGGGTTATTTTGAGACGACTGACACACATCCTGTCTACCTGCTGTGCAGGAATTTCCCTTCTGACATTCCCGAGTCCCGTGTTTCACTTTTCGTGACATTTTGAGACATTTTTAGCACTAATTGCGAATCAATAAACAAATCCTTTGCCTAATCCTCGGCAATAAAAACCCCGAAGATGGTCGTCCCTTTTTCGCAACGCGACAGCGAGTCCTTCCACGACAGACCGAGACAAACTCGACCATTTCCAAGAAGCAAACGTTCTAATGACCGAACTGAGAGCGGGTAATGACTTTGAGACAGGTACCGAGTTCGTATAAATCCGAGCGACACGTCACGGAAGCCACCAGTCATCCTTGTGACAGTGAATAGTGAAAGTCGTTTAAGAAAATAACAAAAATAATAATTTACAATCGAAAATGGAGTCAGTTTGCAGTCCAGAAGTTTTCAAGTGTCCCACTTTCGTGAACGGTGCGGATTTCTCGCGCGATGATCTGAAGACGTTCGTCGAGTCCCTCGAAACAATTGCCCGTATCGAGAGGATGCGAAAAAACCGTCGTTACCGCCGCAAAGGCCACCCGCTCTCCCAGTCGCGCATCACCATCGCCGAGATGCACGGCGAGGCACAGATCTTGGAGGACAGCGATGAGGAGACGCGTCCTATGTCTCCACCGAGGATCTCTGCGTCTGTTCCGAACATCACCGAATGCGCGGACTTCTCCGGGGACGAGAATTACTTCAGTGGCGGCAGCAACTCACCCACCTGCGGCAGCAAGGAGTCTCTCCTCACCGTCCCGCAGCCATCGGCGTCAACCGGCACAGATAGTGGCACTGAATCCGAGGGCGGACCCTTCAAGCTGCGTCCCCGTTCGACGCTAATAACGCACCCCAAATGCCGCACCACACGCGCCCGCATCATTGGCATGGTTCTCAAGAAAGACTACACCGAAAGTGGCGCGCCAGAAGACGACAAGCAACGCCGTGAACGAGTCCTGCAAGGACTTACCCAGCAAAAGTCTACGGAGAAATTGGACACCGATGAAACGAAGAGGACTACGCCACCAACCGCGGAGATGATTTTCATTGACAAGGCACTTCGTGTTTTGACGTTGTAAATTCTAAATTAAATTTCGTCCTTATTGCAAGTGAGTCCTTTCAGTTGGACGAGAAGAGGAGCTTTATTGAATTCGAAAGTAGTTTGTAGTTTTTGGCCAAGTTCACTTTGTACTCTGAGAGAATTCTGCGGGAGACACCAACGCTCTCGGGTTAGGAATAAGTTTTTTTTTTAGAATAAAATTTCATTTTCATGTCAATCAAGTTCTTTGTGTTTCCGTTAATTGGGAGTGGGTTGGTTGCTTTGACTTTTGGGGTGGTGGAGCATCGGAAGGACACGAAAATGGACTTCGTTCGAAGTTGGTTTGTTCTCAAGAAGTTGATGTGGAACTTAAGGTTGCATGTTAAGGACATTTTTGGCAGCGATATCACTCTTGTTCTTTTCACATTTTTAAGAGATTTTAGATGAACAACGAAACAAGATGTCCGACATAAAAAAAATTTAATAAAAAAAGACGATGGATCATACAGCAAGTAGCGACATAAACAAATTTTACACGCTTGCTTCTGTATTCTTGCGCAACTTGTCAGAGAGAGTGTTTTAGGTGACATTTTTCAAATCTCTCAACTGTTTCGATGTTCACTAATTATATTTCTTATGGAACTTTTCCTATGGCATCTCTCCAATCTTCTTATACACCCAGCATTACGATTAAATAGAAATAAATTCGTTTTCTTCTGGTGGGTTCTATCTTTAAATTGTTTATCTGTCTCTTCGGTCCATAAAAGAAGTTTAGCAAATACATTTCTCAAAGACTACTCAAGCTCAGTCCAAGAACTTTTTAAAAATCTAAGTTTTTTGTTTTAGGCTATGGTGGTGCATTGTTCTGATTACTTTTGAAAACAAAAGATATAGAATTTTACATAGTCTACTCGTTCAATTTTAACAACGTCAAATTCTAAAACGTTCTAAATAATCGTGTATTCGTTTAGTTTGTTTTACTCAAAATCGTTTCACCAAAAAAAAAAAAACGTTTATATGTAAACCTTAGCATGGGCATTTTGCACGACACATCGTGAATGCAGCCGTAAATGCATGGTTAAGTAACACTAGCATGGTCTTAAATTTCAGCAAAATAAATTTATCGAACTTCTTGAATTTTCTAGAACTTTTCGACACCAAGTTTAGGCACCAACTTGCTGCCTCTATTCAA
The DNA here is from genome assembly GCA_905187475.1 of Syritta pipiens. Lineage (NCBI taxonomy): Eukaryota > Metazoa > Arthropoda > Insecta > Diptera > Syrphidae > Syritta > Syritta pipiens. Next base: position 11,769,723 of record LR994573.1, read on the forward strand.
AAGCAATTTCTTATGGATCGATGCACGATCCTCGTATTTGATTCAAGAAAGTAATTATTGATCCAATATGGCTAGAGCTTTTTAACAGCGAACTGCTGGAGGCACGATCGCCATCATGAATTTCGTGATTTTAATAAGAGTCCTCTTAGACTCGATCGCAGATTTTGTGTCTGTGCTCTGGTATTCATCCAAATACTTATTCATGTTTCTGCCCCTCCGAAGTCTTTTTTTTTCAACGACCAAAGCACAATCACCAGTTTGACTATTGGCTTAACTTAAATGCCAGGTTCGTGTGAAATAATTATAATCTAAATTTAATCGCTTTTGATATAAGGCACGTTCTACAGTACTTCTCGTATCATCATGTGAAGGGACCTACAGTTTATTGCCGATTCCGAACGGCGAATTGCGAAAGCTTTCCATGACAGAAGTACTCCAGGAGGATCGTTTGCTGGAGGTGGGGCCGCCTACAATAATATAATTTGTTGCTTTTAAAAGTTTCGATAGCTAGTTTCACAATTTAGCTCGAAGATTTCCATTTTTTAAAAGATCGAGACGCAATCAGTAGATCGCCGCAATCATCTCTTCGCTTCACTCAAGTGATAGGTTTCGTAATTTGTGTGTTCAATTTGATCCTTTTGGATTCAAAAAATACAGATCGTTGATTCAATTTCATCATGAGTTTGCGGAAAAATCCACTACAAAACATTAACGTTTTCCTCTATTCATAAGCTTCTCACTAACTGGCTAATATATTTCGGGTAATTTTCATAAGCCGTCTTTAGGCATATTCGAGCACAAATATGGAAGTGTATAATTCTTTAGAGTTTTCTAAGACATTATTCACTCAGTTACTGGCGAGAGAATGAACCTTAAAAAATCTTATTGGAAATTTAATGGACATTTTTTTTAGATTGATTACCCCAAACCGTGCTTGTTGGCTATGCAAAAATTTCAAAGTGTTACTCTGTCAAATGATTCATTTTTAAAATAGATCATATTATTTCGTTTGCATTTTTTTTGCTTTCTAATGTATCTTCTCCAACTTCAGCATTCAGTTTGTGTATTTTTGTGTTTGCATTGTTCCAATTTCTTACTAAAGTTCCTAAAACACTTAACTGGAACAAATTTTTTTTTAGACATCGAAACACGATTGTGCACGTAATGTTTGAGCTTACTTTTAATACCAGTTTACGTTGAATAATTTGTATGTTCTGAATTTGATTAAAGTAATTTCTAAAGCTTGTTTAAGGAAAACTTCAAATCTCAACTCGCTGGCTTTTGGAGCCATTCTTTTAATGATCATAGGACGACCACAAAAATAATGTTTGTGTTGATCCTTTATTTAATCATTTTTTAAACAAAAAACTTTTGCTATTAATCCAATTCCTGTTTAATGTGTTTAAATTCTTCAACGAATTGAACGATTCTATTCAGCGTACCCTTTAGGAACTTCTTTTCTCATGAATCGAGACACAGTTTCATTAAATCCAACTAAAGTCAATATAGGACATCGAAAACCTTAAATGTCTCAAATAAATGTCTTCCATTGGTATCACTTTTGTGTTTTGCTGAGGAATTTTATAAATGACTTTGGCAAAGGATTCTTATTAATAAACAAAGCCTCGTCAAAATGAACATGGTATTTTCAAACGAACCTTAGCTTTTGGAACTCAATTGTTGTTATCTCTTTAGTTTTTGAAAAAGATTCTAATTCGTTCATGCATAACAGTGATACACTGACACCTAAATCTTCAAAGAATTGTCAGCGGCGCTCTTTGAAAGACGTCAAAATCTTCAGCTTTAATGTAAATTAAAGAAAATACATCGAATGTACGACAAAGCTTCCTACTTTAGAATAAAACGACCGCTATGAAAGTCACCAAAGTTAAAAAAATTAGTGTAAGTCCAAAGCAAAAGCATTCCCGATTTAAAGCCTTTACCTTCCCCAACGAAATCAATTTTTCACAAAAATCGAAACATCTCTTCACCTGGCAACACCACGCATCCCCAAAAAGCTTCCACCTACCTGCATGTTGCATGCGTTTTGCCATGTGGTGGCCTCACAGAGACTCACTCTATCATCTCAATTCTCTGCGCAGTATCTGAAAAGCTCTCCGCACGGAAAACAAAAATTTCCCAATTTTCCCACAAAATATCCTTTTAAGCCTGATGACGATTCAATTACAAACACACACACGACTCTGGTCGGTCGTTTATTTCCCTCCGTTTCTCGAATTCTGTTTTTCTTTTTTCATCGTATCCTTTTTGACTTCCCAACACGGAAAATGAGCATCGCCGCGTGAAAAGCTTGATTTTTGAGGTCATTCCTTGAAAACGCGTTTCACCTCACCACCGTCAAAAGGAGAGACGTACCTCTCCCTGTCGTTGCCGCGTGAAAATTGTTGTTTATTTTCAATAAATAACGGGGAGTCGTGTGTTAAATTATCCTATCTCTCTCTCTCTCGGGTTGGAAGTCAAAAAAAAAAGGACATGAACGAAAAAAAGTAGGAAATATCCTTTTTCTTCCCTTTTTGTTGGGTGTGTACGGTTCCGCCAGTTGGTTTATTACCACACGCAGCAGAGTGTGTCCATCGCGAAGAAGATGGCGCAATATCCTTAAAAAAGGAAAAGAAGACACAAAAATTAGTCCTGAAATTTTGATCAAAAAGGACCCTCATACCCAGTCCCGTGAAAAATCCGTTCAAATTTCGTGTGTGCGATTAAGTGATTTGACCTCTGCTCATGTGAGAAGGACTCGTATCCCAATCAGGATCGTCTTCGGGAGTGTGTTAAGAACAAAAAAGTACGAAGTGCTTGACAATTGCAATGAAAATTAGGATATCGTCCAGGTGCCAGTTTCTGTAAAAAGGAGCAACGCAAGGACGAGAAGGAGGAGGAGGACGATGTGCAAGCAAGGCTCCCTCTCAATGCTTTTTGTGTCTCTTTCTACTTTTGCCCGGTGCTTCGATTTTCCGTACCGTGTATTTTCTTTCAATTTGGGCTCCTCATTTTTTTGATATAGAAATTGTCTATTCTCCTTCATATCGAAAAGGATATCTGATTTTGTAATGTAGGTCGGTCGGTTGTGCGATGGGGTGGTGCTTTTGTAAAGGACATTAAATAGACACACAGAAAAAAAAAAGAAGAAAAGAAAAAAGTTGTGTATAAAGCGGAAGTCCTTCTTTCGGGTGAAATATTGAAGGCGATATCCGATTTTCAGAGAGTAACTGTTGAGTTGTCACAGAAGAGAACGAAGACTGAAAGGATTTGTTCATTTTTGAGTTTCCTTCGTTGTTCTGATTTTTTTTTTTTGTACTTTGCCGGTACCACGCTCGCGTTGTGTGTGGGAGTGTGAGTGGGTTAGGAGTCTGTGTTCGTGGAAAGTTCAAATAGTTAACAGTGGTTTTTCTGTTTTTTATCTTCAACGTTGCACATGTAAACTCAACAACTCCATGCGATATGTACGGATCCAATTTGGTAAGCATTTCGTTATTAATTTTGATTTGTTGGTGCTTTTTCATTCCGTTATTATAAAGGATCTTCTTTGAATCCACTTTTTTGTCATCAAAATCAAAATCAAACCGCAACTTTTGCTCTATGACTAGGAAATCCTTTCGATTCATCTTAAATACATTCCACAACTTACTTTCCATAGTCCCCAAATCCTGTCAACTCTTTTTCATGCAAATTCTTAGAGATTATCGTGCCTCTACCTACCTTTCGTTTTTTTAGATCATCTTTTGGGCCATAAGACATTTGCGCCTTCAAAATTGTATCCTATTCCATGTTATGTGTTGCTATGGTGGAGGCTAAACGGCGATAACATAGCCCTGTGTTGACCCTTATTGTATCTACCGTCTTAGAGCATCTTTATGCTAACATCTTATTACCCTGGTTAAGACAGAAAAGTTTGGTTGCAATTGCGAAACTTACGAGTAGAATTGCAAGTCTAGCTGCTTCGCTCATTGAATTGATGAAGTGGCTTCCCAGCGTCTTGGATCTAGTATTGTCTAGCGCCTCAGCAGTTAGAGAACATGTGCTCCAACGTTTCGCTAAACAAGTCCATGCAGTTCCTGCAAGTGTCTGATGCAATTAAGTCTAGCTTGAAAGCGTGGCGACGGGTGAGCAATGCCTCGTGCAAATACGAGCCAGCAAGCTGCACTTGGCCTGGATCTTAACGATTTGTTTCGTCTACGAAGGTAGTAAATCGGCCAAAAAATGATGCGTCAGGATGTGCCACGTTTCCATCTAACACCAGCCTTGGTAAACAGTTTGGATTCACATTCGGTGAAGTAAAGCTTAATAAGGTTTGCGGGTTGCACAATTTCCAAAGTACATATCTTATTTCATGTTTTTTTTTTTAAACAAAATCCTTCCGCATTTATGTCAGCTTTCATATTTAGATTCCCTTTCAATTTTTTTTCGTTCCACGCTGTTGAGTGATGAAATGGAGAGTTTTACTAAATCACCTGTACGGCGACCTAAAAGGCTTCTTGAACCCCCTTCTTTCATCTAGAACCTGAGTGTTGTTTTCGTAAATTTGATAAAGTTCCCAGATAGGATGTCCTCGAAGACGATCCCTGCCGGGACCATGCCATTCTTCCATGCATAACGCCGGGCTGTCAAACTGCCATACTCATTCAACTGTGGGCAACAAAACAGTGCTGCCTCGTGTATGTTGTACAATGCAATACGAGATACAAAAGTTTCAGAAGTTCAACTTTTCTAGTTCCTGTTTTTGCTCTTTTTTGTATTCTGAACAAGTTTATTTTCTTAATTTCCAATCTCCTTAGGCCTATGCTCTCTTACCACAAAACGTTTCGAGGAAACCCAAGTATAATTTTTTTTTTTCGTAGGAACCCCAATAATCAGATAAGCTACAGTTATTTTTCGTGAGCAGACCTTGACTCTTTTGTTCATCTTGAAACATCCGATTTGTTGGATTTGCCTCATCTGACAATCAAGTACATACCTCGCTTTGCGCGGGGGTTTACGGAATGAAAAGTTTTGTGCAAACCGAAGCCGCACAAAACGATTTATGAGCGTACACCGATGTCTCTTGAACAGAAAAACCATAGTGGGCCATGATTCTTTGAAGAAAAACGTTATTTCGGGCAAAACAAAGTCGCGCAAATTGAATTTGAGTAGATATTTGAAAATCGCGCAAAGGTGAAACCACGTATAATGAGGCAAAACGAGCGATGAGTGTACTATTTGAGTAAATGAAGAGCGGTTCTATAACCAAAGACGTTTTTTTGAATACTGTCTGAGTTCCTGCAACTGTTTCTACATTTCATCATCATCATCATGCTCGACCTTATTTTCCACTAAAGGAATCCCGGATCTCATTATTGCCAAATATTCAAAACAGTCTGTTTAAGTAATCCTTCAAGAGTCTTCCTTCCTACAGTTGCATGAGAGCCGTAAACACACTCAGATTGTATAATATACCCTCATTCTGTTTGAGAGTGAAAGTCTGAGCTTAACTGAACGAGAGTTGTCAAAGTTTTATAGCTCTAAATTTAACATTCGGAGCCACCGCCCATTTTACATGAACCTTGCCTCCGTGAGTCGTAGGCCATTTTTACTTAAATCACAGTTTTTATAGCTTAAGGACTACCCAATTGATACGATTTACTGGAAATAGAATGAGCCTGAGAATTTTTCTGGTCGTGTTGCTCTTTTTTTAGGCACGACTGAACAATCTTTTCTACTTTAAATTGGTCCCCATGATTCGTGGAAGCTTCACGCCGCAAAAAAAATTTTCTAAAATCAATTATGCCTCAAACGTCGAACCTTTTGTGGCTGTCTCGGATCGCCGAGGCTTTTTTTAGTTTCCATTTCCATTTTACTGATTTTTCCTGCTTAGTGCCGTTTCTTAGACTCCTCAAAAACAAATTCCCTTCTACCTTCAGTTCTGTGAAGATTCATGAGCGGGACAGTCCTTAAGAGAACACAAGGAAATTCGTTTTTTGAGGAGTCGCTAGTTTTCACAAAACCTCGCTAGATTACTGTTATTTCCGTTCTCTGAAAAGCTTGTGGCTTTAAATGAGGTCTCCCTTTTTGGGCGGCCAATTATCCCCTTTTGGGTGGTCAAATCCCAAACTTCTGTCCCTTCGACTCCTCGAGACTCTAAGAGAAGAATCTTCTTCCTGGTGGTCTTAAATTCGTTGCTACGACCTTTCGCCCCACCCAAGGCTTTTCAGGGAAGCTCTATTATTAGATCGTTTTTAAGTTGCCACTTACGCACATAAACGCAACAACCAGCAGCGGTTACCTACAGTTTCGCCAAAACAAAACCAAAAGGGGGCAACCTTCCGCAAAAGATGATTATGGCAAAACACAAAAAAATCGAATCTACTTAACGTGGACGCTTCACCAAGCGTAAAAAACATTGTCCACAAATCGCATTAACTGCAACAGCACATGTAAAATCGTTTCTTCCGTCCACACACACGCCCCTCTAGTTTCTATCTAAACCGAAAAGGTCAAGGTCTCCCTCCCTGGCGGATATGTCTGTTGCCATTGTTCAAGCGGTGCCCAAAAATAATACACCACATAACCACCCACCCCTCCTGCCTTCAAGGAGTTTCAAGCAGCTGTCAAACTTTACCCAAGTGCAAGACACACACCAATTATATTCATAAATTATCCAACCGGCGCGTTGTCTCAACCCGAAGCCCCATCATTGGATTTTTTGAAGAATTCAGGTCACCGTAAGTCAGTTGGATATGACGTCAACTTTACATCATTCCCCCCTCGAAAAAAATATAAATATGTGTACTCCTGAACACAGCCGCTGTCATTAGAGTGCAATAACGGTGAGTTTACAACCCCCCCTTCATGTGTATGTGGTGTGTCTCCCTCAAAGTCCAATTCAGCGGAATGTAAGCGCACTCGTTAAGGACACAACGAGCAGCTCACCCACACACCCAGTTGGTAAAGAAAAAAAGGACGAACGAGGCCACTGTGTCTTGGATTTCTGGATTAAGTCAAAGTTTTTTGCTGGGGTAATCTTAAATCCTTGAATCCTTGAATCGTCCTGTGTTACTGTGGGGATTAATGACATTTTCGCGGGATGTCCTTAACAAATGTCACAAGAAAGAAAGGATGTGGAACAAAAAATCTCCCCACACACATAACGTCAATTGCTTAATTCTCACCTTCAGACATATTTGTTTTCCTCCCTTTCGTCCTTATTTTTGAATGAGAAAAGTCAACAAATGTGACAAATCCTTGTAAGAGGACACATTCATTCTTTTGTGTCCGTTTCTTTATTTACACTCGGTTCTCTCTGCCCAGCCGCTTGTCCTTATTCAAGAGGTTTTTTTTTTCTTTGTGTCTTCAGAGAATTACACCCCGATTCGTAAGTGGGGTGAAGGGATTTAATTTGGTTACGTGCCAGCGGGATATTAGCACGCGTCGCCCGGAAGTCTATTTGGTTTGGCGGGCACTCCTTTTGGGAGTTTTAACGACACGCATCAAGAGAGGGTTGTTGTCAGTTTTTACTTAATGTTTCAGAAAAGGAAGGATTCAATTTGGAAAGAGATTAATTTGAAGAGGTTTTGTGGAAAGGGGGCGCAACCTTATGACGCACAAACGCATTCCACAGCCGTGACGTGATCGTGGGGGTGCGGTGTGTGTTTGTTTTGGGCGGTGCCGATGTGAATTGGAATGAGTATTTGGGCTGAGGCCGTTTAGGTAAATTGTTTGTCGAAATTGAAACTTTTTTTTTAAATTCTTGTTGATGACGTTTCATGAGCGTGCAGAGGTTTCTTCTATCCTCATAATTTGTTGACTCATTCTTTTTACACTTAATGTTTTTTTTTGTTAATCTTATTTAATACTTCTTTCGAATTGAAGTTTGCCCAAGACTATGTTTTTGAGAACTTATAAATTCTAAAGGGCTTCCAAAGCATAAATTATTACTGGTTTGTCACCGTACCCACCGTAACCACAGCTTCAGAACGCCCCATAAAATAATAATTTAGCGTGATATCGCATGACCAGGATAGGGAGGCCATGTCTATATCTGGAGATGATGTTGTTCCCTGGTAACTACATCGCCTGCAGAAGGGCTTGTCTTACCAAAAGTTGTCTAGTCTTGCAAACGACGACCTTCATTGTAACGTCTGATTTCTAAATTGGCATGTGACGAACAATTTTCAATGCAGTTCAGACCTTAACACCGACGACTGACTGCTCTGAGTCTTACTTCCATAGATAACCCTGCTCTTCATTGTCTAACCAATTTTTCCTAGTTTCATGTTATAGGAGCCTCCCGGGCTTTATGCCAACCTTCGCAACTTCGTAGGATGTAAAGGACTGCTTCTACATTGACATTTCCTCAAGTTCTTGCACTTGGACTTAAAATCTTAAATGGTTCTTAAATTAGTACTTAAAACTCATTGCATAATTTTCTGCCGCTAAGGGCACTATGAACGACGTCGTACGAGTCGTAATAATTTTTCGTCTTTAATTTTCCAACATCTGCATCGTTCACATCTTCACGCTAGTTGACAGCAGTTGAGTTCATAAAATTTTCGTTGAAGGATGGACGTAGGAATTTATGGCTCTCTGTACTTTTAACTGCAACTTGTACCAAATAGGTAGTTACTCCGAATAAGGTTAGCAAAGTATTCTATGGATTGGTAGCTAGTGGACAGTAACACATTAGTCAAAGACGAATCAATTTTACTTGGATTTCGGCATTCGATTTCTACAATTTTTAAGTTTTCACTTAACGCAAGCTTGTCACACAGACCATTGTGCTAGTCCACCAAAACAGGCTTTAATCCTTACCTCATTGAACCCAATCAATTTATTATTCAATCAGGGGAACACATTTTTTTTCGCAATCTTACTTACTAAGACTACGAAAAAAAGCTCTTTAGTTCAATGGTACCATGTACCCATGGAACTCAGCCACAAAGATCTATGGAAACGATGCTATGCCCGGTCAGAACCTGCCATTTGACCTTGGCAACCGATGCAAGTTCACGTTTGGCTTCTGGCTCCTCCAAGTGACTGGATGGGGTGCTCCATATTTCGTTGTCTGGTTTTTACAAAACAAGAATAAAACTAAGGACTCTGGCATCAAAAAGACCTCGAATACTACTGATCGTAACAGCTAAAGGACGCCAAAGCCTAGTTTTTTTTGTGGTTTTTTCATCGTGAATAAGCCCAGTCGATATCCAAAACAAATTTAAATGCCTTCACTAATAAATTGCATGCATAATATTCCCAGACCGAACAGCCACTTATATTTAAATTTATGTACCAGCTTCTTCCGGAGAAATTGTTAAACCAGCCTGACATGACAACTTCTCCTTAGCTTTCCAATACCTTCCATAAATATTTATTTACAATGTAGTGCTAGGATTTCATCTTTTTTCTATTAAAGTACAGTCTTGAAATACAGAGTATATGTCTTTGCCTGCAATAAGTTCATGTTATTTTTAAAATCCATCATAAAGTGATTGTCCATCTTCAGGTCAACTATGGCCAATGCAATACCTATATAAATCTCTGCTTCATAAATAGTCTTTATAAATTATTTTATAGTTGGAGGAACATAAACTAAATTTTCTTTTTGTATTTTCCTGTCAGTTACCTACTGAACTTCTTTCGAGCTCTGCTCATATGAAGCGGAACCTTCCATCACAAGAAATCAACAACTCAGCAAACATTTAAATATTCTTTTCAATCTTTAAATATTCTTTTTAATCTTGTTGTGCATATTGAGCCGAGCCGAGATTATTGTTCATAAATTATCCATCAAGATTTGGTAGTCAATCATTTAATTTCTTAATATTTTGTAAAGTTTCTTAAGTTAATAAAATAATTCAGTTCTAAGCCTCAGAATTTCCTTCCTCGAATTATCGAACTGAAATAGAAATCCCTAATAGCAGCAACAATCCAAGAGTTGGCGACAACAAATAATAGGCTGTACCGATCCCAAAATCAATATAAAGAAGAATAAAATCGTGCTTAACTGCGATTAACGAAAGTTTACTGTGAATAAAGTGTAAAAATTTGCAGTTTTAGGAGATTCACGGATTGTTGTACATCATAAATCATATAAAAGTCGTTTGCTTTGTTACTCGATCCTTGACAATTCAAAAACATCGAAAACTACTCTTATGTTTTCCAAAATGTCTGGGAGTTGTGGAGCTGCCCATCACTTAATCAAACAATTTTGTGATACTGCATTTCCACTGTGTGCATACATTAAGTTTTCTGTATCGTTTGCAAATATAAGCAAGTATGCTTTCTTTATCAATTGAAATCGTAATTTAAATTTAAAAAAAAAGGCACGTGTCTACAAGAAACTCTCCAAAATCTAATCTCAGCTTGCTGAACCTTGCAGTGAATTTAACTCTTCCCATCTCAGAATCCGTAACAGTTTTTCAATCAAAGTGCTTGTTTTCTGTTTCTTAAGTTCACTTATCCAACATTGAGACTAAAACTATGAGTACAATGTATTTGTAGTACTTGTCTACTCTAAATATTAACCCAAATTCGTAATCAGCTTGGAATTTCTAGAAAAACATCAATTGACTTCTTAACATTTACACACACATTCGGTTTAGTTACAAATTTGTGTCAAACATCGTGTCCTCGAAATGAAAAATTTTGCTTTTGCACATTTCTCCTGTTTTCTTTTAATAAAGAATTTTCTGGGACAATCTTCGCTTTGCTTTTTTTTAGCTAGAAATTTCAGAAAAAGGAAGCAAATTCATTTGTGTACAGTCTAGATATCCTAAATCTTTAAAGCGCTGTAGACCTTCCCTCGCAATTTTACGCATGTGTAAACATGTCTTTCATCCTGTAAATTAAACGCACTAAGGAAAGGTAATCGCCCTTTTACTTTTTATTGAGATTTGTGTGCCCTCACCATATGAACAAATGAAGATTAAGGAAGGGTGTCATTTGGAATCAGCATTTTAAAGTCTAAGTAGAAAATTTAGACAGGAAACCTTTTCTGGAACCAATTTTCAGTTCAAAGAGTGAAACTAAAGGCAACAAATTTGAGCTGAGCACATGTTCCTCATCCATATTTTTCATGGTTTCGGTGTTTAATATCCGTGACCAAACGATAATGACTTGAACAACCACAGATCTGCATTTCACACTCCAGATTTTTCCACATATAACGCCTCTAAAGTTACAGGCACTCATTATTTCAGTACACAGACAATCACAGATAATTTACCTCAAAATTTAACACCCTCATCATTTGAGAATGCAATTTTGCCACAAATGTCGACTTTAAAATCACAAATCTGCATTATTTTAGACTTGATTCCAAGCGGCAACAACGGACATTTTTTGCCTCCCACCCAAAAATTTATTTCTTAGAAACTTTATTTCTTAGAAACATTATTTCTTAGAAACATTATTTCTTAGAAACTTTATTTCTTAGAAACTTTATTTCTTAGAAACTTTATTTCTTAGAAACTTATTTCTTAGAAACTGACCTTACCGCGTCGATTCTTTGAATTTCTTGCATTCGATGACCTATCTGCATCGATTCTTTGAATTTCTTGCTATCCCGAGCCACTCCTTTTCCAGGCCATTTCTGTTAAATGCAATCCACTAATCATCTCTTATTTTCTATGTCCACTCCTTTTTCAGGCCGCTTCTGTTAAATGCAATCAACTAATCATCCCTTATTTTCCATGTCCGCAACTCATTCATAAAGCCCAAAAACAGTGGCTACCTCAAAAAAAAAAAAAAAAAACAAGCGACAGCCAAAAGATCTGCAACCCCATTCTCAAAACTCACTCTCACCCAGAAACGCTTCTGCCTGGTGCCAGGTTTCCTGTCACCACCATCGGGACACAAGCATCGAGACACCAGTGCACAGTTTCCAAATCCACAATAAACTTGAACCAATTCCGCTAAACTCATAAAAATAATTTTGTGCAAAACTCTGGATTATCAATTTTCTTCAGTGACAGGCGCTAATCCCATCCCGGTTTACTTGAAGTTGTAAAACAAAATTTCAGTGGTCAACGCCTCCATTATGACCCTTTGTTAGTGTTTAGAGGAATCCTAATCACTTTCTCAGGCGAAAAAACACATCCTGACATTGTCCTTTGCTAATTACTTTCGAGAGATGCAAATTTCGGGTTTTTCCCCGTTGTCCGACCGTCATTAAATCGCAGGTATCGCGAATTTTTGGCTATAAAAGCGAGGTCCTTCCAATTGTTGGCATTCAGTTTCCTAGTGAATGTCCCCGTGTTCTGGACTAGTCTCAGATATAAAATATCTTCAGTTAGTGATAAAAGTCAGTGAAAACAATTGTGCAAAATTTATAGATATTAAATATCCTCATTCCAAAGTCAGTTTTTGATAAAATCAGTGAACAATATTTTGGAAAAACAATTTTATTGTATAACATAATATAAACAAAGGGTCAGACCCTAGCTATTTCGTGATAAATATTTAATATTCGCAAAGCTTTTGATAAAATCAGCAAAAATTATTTTCCAAAAGTGTTTGAGTTTTCTGCTCAAGTGTTGGAATTATTTCTTGAATTGCGTAAACGTATTCGAGATCATGTCCATTGAAATGAGCAATCCCCCAATTGTGGTCAACACAAACTCCTTCTGCGAGGAGGATCTTACGACTTTCCTCGACTGCTCGGAGCGAATCCAGGAGTGTAAGCAGAGGCAGCGTCGTGAAATGCTCAAAGACGCCATCATGACGAAGAAGGAGTACTTCGAAGCGAAAACGACGGCTGAAAGTCGTGCGAAGTGCGGAGATGATGATCCGTCGTTCCTTTCGTACGGCCAAAGCATGGAGAGTCTCCTCAAATACTTTGGAGAAGACATCGAGCTCGATACCGATTCTCAGCAGGATGTCAGGAAACCACCAAAGGACTTCAATTCATCCATCGGCGGAGTCGTCGTCGAGCGCACGATCCGACCAAGCGACGTGAAGCAGAGAGAGATGAAGCCTGAGAGCGTCCGTCGTGACGAGGAGATAAGAAGAGAACTTGTAGAGAAGAACTGCGGTGGAATAGCCATTGAGAGACCTCGCCCAAAAGAGTCATTCAAATTGAAAATGCCATTGATCCAGTCGAACGACCCCCGGTTCATCTACATCGAACCAAGTTCGTTGAAGCCAAACGACGGCGACGCGTGCCTGAAGCCAAGCGATCTTCGGGCGCTGTGGCAGAAGCCGATCCATGCACCGCCTCCACGTACCGTGACACCAGAACGCAAACAGGAGAGCTGCTTGTCGAGTAGCCTCCGGAAAAACGAGATGCTTCGCAAGAAGTTCTTTGAAACACCCAACTCTGAATCCAAGGAGGAGTCGCTCTCTGTCAATCCACGATCTCCAACTCCCATCGTGCATCCTGAGATTGAAGGAATCTCACGCTCAGCAGCCTTGGATGTAGTGGCTAAGATCAAATCCGACGCCAAGTCGCCCAGCGGCAAGCAAAAATCCACGCGTCTGGCTCGCAAAGACTGGGAGAAGAGGTACCTCCAGATAATAAATGATAACTCGAACTCGGAAAGACCGATGATAGTCAAGCCGCATGACCTTAACCTCACTCAGGAGCAGTGGGAACAACGCTATTTCCAGATTATTGAGAATGATCTTAAGCCTATGTTAAGCCTTCCGCCATCAGGACAATCGTCGCCGTCAATCGACGTCGAGGATGAGGATTGTCCGGAAAAGGAGAATTTCCCACCGAGAAAATCGTCAAATAAGATCAACCACAAAGATTTTCTACGCAGGAAGTCGTCAATCAAGATCAACGACGGGAATTGTCCTCCTTGGAAATCGTCAGTCAACTTCAACGGCAATTGTTCCCCTTGGAAACCGTCAATCATGTCCAAAAAGCTGGAGTCGCTTTGTTGGAGACCATTAATAGAAATCGAATACCCTTCTTTGAGCACATCATCAATCGTGATCAACGAACAGGATCGCAGAAAATCGTCAATTGTGATCAACGAGGAGGATTCCTCGCCCTGGAAATCGTCCATCGAACCCGTGCACGATTCGCCCGCTAGAAAAGAATCAATCGAAAGCATCGACGAGTATTCACCCTCCAGGAGAACATCAATTGTGATCAACGAAGAGGATTCCTCGCCCTGGAAACCATCCAATGAACCCCACAACCACCATTCGCCACCCAAAAAAGAATCAATCAAAGGCGATGACGAGGATTGTCCTCCAAGGAAACCTTTAATGGAAATCAACGACCAGAATTGTCCTCCTAAGAAGCCGTCAATCATCATGAACAAGGAAGATTCCCATCCTAGAAGACCATCTATCGAAATCAACGATGAGGATTCACCTCCCAGGAAATCAGGGAAGACGGTGACCTTCCAGCAAAAGACTGGAATCAAATCCAAGGTTCAGAAAATGGCCGACATGTTCAACGGCATGATCTCGCAGATGATGCGAAGGGAAACGTCGTCTCATGGAGCGTATAACCGCCTCCAGAACGAGTACTCTCCAGATGCGAAACCGCAACCAAAGCCAAGAGCGCGTACCATGAAGCCGCCACAAATGCCAGCGATTTTACAAGCGGCAATGGTCCTGGAAACTGCCGCAGTTCCAGAAGCTGTTGAGAAACAAATGACAGCTGTACAGACGACAGCAGTTCCACAGACGCCAGCATCCCAACAAACACCACCCGTTCCAAGTCCAAGACAAGCCAAACGTCCGCCTGCCGCTTCCGGCTGTCTAGTCCCAGAGGAAGTCTTCACCAAGCTCTCGGTCAAGGACAAGGTTCTCCTCTTCAACAAATTCCTGCGAGAAGTGTCTTTGAGACCAGAACTCACAAGAGACGTCGAAGAGAAGCCCCAAATTAACGCTGGTGAAGAGAAACACGAGCACGTGAAAGAACTGGCGCGTGAGCTGGAGGCTCGAATGGGTCTGCCCAAGTACACCATCTCCAAGGCAGGGCTGGGAGAGCCACTAAAACCATCGATAAAGAATAGACCAGCCCCACAGCCCCCACAGTCGGAGGGACCCGAAGAAACACAACTCCATGTGAGTACCTTGACCGTAATCCTCAAGCCATCGCCTACGAAGGAAGAGCCCATGCCCGAGGAGGCACCAATCGCACCTCCAGCCTCGGAGCCATCGATGAAGCGCAGCAACTCTCAACTGGCATCAGCGGTGCCGATTGAGATCTACGCGCCACCGAGGAAGATCCGCCGTACCCGTCCAGACCACAGCAACCTAAAGAAACTCTTTGAGAGTCCGCGGATTGAGAAGCTCTTCTATGAGTGGATGAGGGACAGGCACGGAATCAGCTTCGACATCCGCTCGAGTGATGTCAGCATGCCAGTGACAATTGTGTCAAAGGATCTCTCACAGAAAATGAACCAAACTGAAGACCAAAGACCTCCGAAGGCATCGCCGAGGTCGGTGAAGCCGAATCAAGCGACCGAAGCCACAGACAGCAGCGATAGTAGCCTTTTGCCAATGCCGAGCTCCAAAGCCACGACGGATGACTCACAACCGGAGCAGGCGAAAGATGAGAATATAGATTTCGAGTTCGGAAAGCCAATCCGTCCACCGAGAAAACGGAAGGTCAAGCGGACACTGCTCACCTGGAAGAAGGACGCGTCAATCGTAGAGAAGCTAGCCGTATCCACCACCGACTCGGACAGCGACTACATGCAGCTGCAACTGCAGCAGCAGGAAGCCAGGATTCCGCCCATCGCACAGCCGGAGGTTCCAGGGCAATCCCCACGCCTGAAGAAACTCACATTCGAAGGTTTCGAGGACGATGAGGCATTCCTGGCTTTTATAAATTCCCCGACGAGAGTACGCAATGCCTACACGTTGACAGTGATGCCCTCGTCGCCGCAGGAGAACGAAAGCGCGTCGACATCGAGCGTTGAACCGCCTGCAAAGCCGCCTAGACTCAGCAAATCAAAGGTGGATGCTACACTGCGTCACTCACTGGACATATCAAAGTTCGAGAACGAGGATCAGGGCTTCGAGACAGCCTCCAACGAATATAGCCCCCTCCGACCGGTGAAGAAGTCAATATCCAACAGTCCAGTTGTAGAAAAGACGCCCCTGTTCATTAAACTCAACTACGAGGTGAAGCCACGCGCAGGTCCATCGGCGAACTCAACCCCGGTAAAGGAAAGCCCCAAGGACAGCCGAAAGAAGATGGGCTACATCCAAGCGAGTCCCGTGCGCCGTCGTTCGTCAATCATTGACGCTGAATCCCGCCGCAGCTCGGTCATGGACGTGATCCGGGAAGAAAACCACGTGGACGAAGCTGAACCACATAGCTCTCCAGAACTGGAGGATGGCGCATCATCCGAGAGATCAGCGCCGTCCACAGATGTCTGCGTCGAGAAAACGTCCTCATTCTGGATCACCTTTGGCCACCTCAGACTCTCTGTGGATGTCTTCGAAAACTCAACCGACCGATTGGAGCTCCTGTGTGAGGTTTTCAGACAGAAAAGTGCAGAAACCCGTGAGGTCCGTTTCGGAATTGACGACTTGCGATATTCCCCTGAGGAAGCCACCGTTCCAGAGGAGATCACGCAGTTTTTGGAACCAACGGAAGGTGTGTCCTACTTCTGGTTCGCCAGCGGTGACCTCGCAGTTCCCTTCCAAGGCCAGTTCATGTCCCCCGAGACAGTCAACAAGGCATTCATCTTCATCCGAGACACCAGCCAGAACCTGGATGTCTCCTTCGGCGTCGACGACTTTGTATTCTCGAAAATCTCCGACCAGCATCTATCCACACCGAAATTCTCCATCGAAAGCAGCTACAGCGCCCTAATCGGCGTGAGCAAATGCAGCAAATGGAAGTCTTGGAACTCCACGCCACTCAAGACCAGCGACTTCGACCCGTCGGAACTCGACTCGGACGGCTTTGAACCGTCGGAAATTGGCCGCCTCTCCTTCAGTCCCTACGGCAGCAACTACTTCGACATGATGTCGATGCGAAGCGACGAGCATACATCCTCCAACTCCGCCGGATCTTCAGTCAGTCCAGACTGCTTCAGTTTTGATTACGAAAACGAACCACTGGACAGTATTTTCAGCCCACAAAAGAAAACCTCAGAAGCAACCTTTAAAATCGAACAAACTATGCCAACCCCACTCCCCCCAAGAGAATCGATGACAATCGACAAGATGATCGAGAGCATCCGTCAGCAACAGAAGAAATTCCAGAGCATCGAAAACGACATGAAAGCCTGCACGAATCAAGACGTCGATGTCAGCACAACCCTGGAGAAATATCACGGCGGACAACACATGAAGAAACTCTCACAAATCGTGAGATCGATCCAATCAATCGGGAGAAGTGGATTCCACAACTGCACACCTCAAGAGCTTCAGACTTTCCTCTACTTCCTGACCCTATACGCCGAATCCTGCCTAACAACCTGCAGCGATGAAATGAACCGCATCATGGAGCGACTTATGGACGAGAAAGCTGTCGAAGTCTGAGAAATGATTACCTACTTGTTATGAATTGAAATTGATATATGTATTTTTTTTTTTATTTAATAAAGTTTCCGAGTTTTTAACGTCACATCTTTGAGGTGTGACAACCAAATTTTCCGTCTTTTTCCTTTTTGGTCTTCTGAATTCTTATTTGTCGTCTATGGGAATCTTTTTCGTGAGTTAAGAGATGTCGTATTCTTTATTTAATTTGCTTGGTTGGATCTTTTTTTCACTCATTCGTTGCCTCCAGGAGCATTTTTTGGTCCGTAAAAAGACTTTTGCTCGAATGTTTTGCCTCCATCAAATGACGTTTGCTCCACCATCTGACGTTTGTTCCACTAAATGACATTTGCTTTCCGCCATCATGATTTTCATATCAATTTTTCATCTTCTCTCCTCTACAGCCACCTGAAAATGAACTCCAAAAATCACATGACAATACAACACGACTCAGCGAGCATCAGTTGCGTGTGCAAGCGTCCCTACAGCGTCTGAACATCCCGGATTGGTTCCGCCAGTACAATCACTGTTCACCAAAGTCACCGGATGCCCTCGGTGGTGGCGGTTGCAAAGGAGGCATCGGCATCACCAACAACTTCACCCGCAAGCGTACGTCCGATTCGGGACGATGGACAGGACTAAACTCAAAGACCACATCGTTGAGTTCATTAGGATCACAACGATCAGATCGTAGTCCACTCTTGTTAAGTCCATCAGCGCACAGTCATCATGGTGGTCAGACGACAATTGGCGGAAGTGTGATCGGCTCCCAGGGGGGTCCAAATGTCAGCGGTGGCTTCTCACGGTGGTCGACTTCGTATTTGAACTCAACACAAACATCACCGAGTGTCTCGACGCGTGGATCATTCTCGCGTGGCGGACCAGTGAATTCAAGTTTCATCTCGGCAACAGGGAGTACGGCTGGTACAAGAAATTCCTTCAGGCAACCATACCTGGGATGGCGAAGTCAAGAGAAACTATCACAGCCTAGAACTCCGCATGAGAGGTGAGTGATGGTCAATCATTCTCATCCAACCCTTCCTGTATGACTGTTTCACTTTTAGGTTAGCATCATCGCTGCTAGCACAGAGATCACCAAAACCGGAACCGGTTACACCAGAAATCCAGACGTCGATCAAGGAAGTCACATCGGCCATTGTCCACTATGTAAACGATCAAACAAACCGAACAAATCAAAGGAGTCGATCGGCGAGCCCAAACTCAAGGTAAGCAGTAATTTTCCGGTTATTTTTTCATTTCCGACTTAATCAAGTTCGGTTTTCTCGTAGAATGTGAGCACAAGAGTCAAAAAAATAGATTATCAAGTTTACAATTTAGGTAAGAAAGTGGTTTATTTTTTGTCTGTCTACGTGTGTGCATCCTCTCTACTAACAGCATGCTGGCTGATAAAAGTCCTTAACACTTTTTTTTTCGAGTGTAGCGAAAGCTCTGCGTGAACTCATCTCCGATGTGTTCGCTCCACTCCTTTGGAATTCGATGAAAGCTTTCTCTCGTCGGCATCTTTAATTCATCCTCTTATTCAAATTTGCGTGCTCTGAGGCGTGGAGGTAACAAAAGTTACACCAACGAGTGATAGACATGGCAGTGGACTGGTGTAGATTAATTAACCCACTCTCGTTTACAGTGGTGCACAATTTTTCGCTTCGTTTGATGCACATTTGAAACTTGATACGGTCTTGTTGTGTCGTGTGAGAGTTGTGTCTCTTTATTTCAACACTTTTGGTTTTCTTGAGGTGTTGTGTGCAGTTTAGTGCAGTTCTGTATCGTCGTTTCAAGGTCGCTGTAGTTTCACTACTTGTTAAATTCTTTTGTTATTGTGATTTAGTCAGTTGAAGTACATTTATTTATTATTTTTTTTTTAGCTTATTTTATACATCGGGTACATGTTAGATACATAAATCACTGACGACATTGACATAAACATTTTCGCCAGTGGCCTACAATTCGTTACTGTCTTCCATGTTCATTTTGTGTTAGGTTAGGCTTAGGTAGCTGTCTTAGTTCAGAAAAAAAGGAAGTATACTCACTACCTCCAACGAATCAAATCGAAAATAGTCACTGTCTTAAACAAAATCCTTTGCATACGATTTCCTAAGGGACTGACTTAGTTCAGACAAGAAGGAAGAAGATTCACTACCTCCATCAAATTGTTGTTCCTACCGTCGTATTGGATCCCATTGGAGTTTTGTGTTTTTCACAGTCTGTACCCATTTCATAATCGGTTTCATGTTTACTTTTTATTGAATTGAGTCCAAGTGGCACGCGTAATTCAGACATAGAAGTCGTAAAAATCCTGTCTCTAATAATATATATTGCAACCGTCAAAAGCTGCATTCCTGGTATGGTAACTGCCCAATGAAAAATTGGTTTTCAAATTCCCTTAAACCGACTTGAGACTCATCATTCATTTTGATTTTTGGTTCCTATAAGCATTTCTCACACTTTATTGAGCTTCTTCTCGAAACAGAAAGACCCAATCAAAGACTTTTTTTAGTTAATCTGATGGTGTTCATGCGCTCGACGTGTCCAATTGTTTGTAATTGACGGACTTTTGCTTTCCAAATCTTTATACAGTTCACGGAGCTCGCGATTGTGTAATATCTCCCATTTTCCTTCCTTGCAGATAAGACTAAATATTCGTCATAGAATTCAATCGAAGATGTCATGAATCAGACTTTTTGTTCTATTTATCATCCAGCCTTCGACTTTGGTATGAGTCTTGAAAGGCATGAAACTAGTTCCTCGGCGAATGGGTTTGGACCCTAGATTAAGTTAGGTTGAGGTAGACATGAAGTTTACTTTTACCTCAAAATGCTCCTTAATCCTTTCATCGTCATCATTAGTGGCGTAACAACCCACGAAGGGTCAGAGCCTACTTTTTGCGCCTCCACTGTGTTGTGCGCCTTATAACTTTGACACATGTCAAGGGTCCTACAGCTTTGAAAAAACTGGTCATCTTCTAAAGCGATCCACGAATCGATCCAATTTTTTACTTCTTCATAAGACCGGAAGTGCTGGTCAACCAGGCCATGTGCCATTGATCGAAACAAGTGATAGTCCGTGGGTGCAACGTCTGGAGAATACGGCGGGCGGAGAAGGACTTCCCATTTCAACGTTTCCAAGTATGTCTTGACCACTTTCGCAACATGGGGTCGAGCATTGTCATGCTGTAAAATCACGTTATCGTGTCTCTCGTTGTATTGAGGCCGTTTGTCTTTCAATGCTCGCCGCAAACGCATTAATTGCGTTCGATAACGATGTTGATTGTTTCAGTCGGCTTTAACAAGCTGGTCCCACCAAATACAGACCATGACCTTGCAGCCGTAAATATTCGGTTTGGCCATCGACGTGGAAGCATGGCCGGGATATCCGCATGATTTTTTGCGCTTGGGATTATCATAATTAACCCATTTTTTGTCCCCAGTCACAATGCGATGCAGTAATCCCGTCGGTTTTTGCCTTGCAAGTAGCTGTTCACAAGTAGACAAACTCCGTTCAACATCTCTCGGCTTCAACTCGTACTGCACCCAATTTCCTTATTTCTGAATCATTCCGATGACTTTCAGGCGTTTTGAAATGGCTTGTTGCATCACTCTCACAATCTATTTATTTCAACTACCACTTGCCGCTACAGCCATCTATTTCAAAACAGCGGAAGCAAAGTTGTAAACCTAATTCATATCCAGGAAGGTCCGGGAAGGGACATTTATAGGCATACAAGACGAATCTAGTCCACTCCAGCAGTTCGCAATGGGTGTAGCACGCAATATCCCAAGCACTTTTTTACTGTCAACTGACCTCTTTCCTGTACAAATATTAATCACTGTCGTTTGTGTATTAAAACCAACCGATTCACTATCACGAATCACCAACTAAATGTCGACCTGTTAACCCAGTTTTCAAACCAACGCAACTTGGCTTTTATGAAAGCCCCCCAAAAATCGAGGTCCTATATCTCCTGTCCTCCCCATGGCGACCCCCTGACACAGATGGTTGTTCGTTTTTTCCTTCCACCTCGTAAAACAAATTGCCAGGGACTTTTGTGTACATGAATTGGCTCGATGCCAACTTGATTCCCTGTTTTTCACGCAGAGACTTTATCTATGATAGCTCTGCACATGTTGGTTGATTAAATTAAATTCTAGCCTTTAAAGGACAAATACAATTTATGATGAACAGCCCCATTCGGGTGCATTTAACTTCTCTCTTGGGGGCTGTGATGCCATTGTCTTCTATTCCACACAGTGCCCATTCTTTTTTTTTGTTTTTGCATAAATTGTTCTCACTTACTCTCGCATTATCATCGCTTTGAATGTCATCTTCGCCGTCATCATCAGCACCCGGGACGTGTCGTTAACCCTTCCATTTCGCCATTCATCATGGCTTCCAGCCCAGCAGCCACCACCAGCATCAGTTCATCTTTTCATCTTCGCCCCATTTGCATTCAACGATCCTGAAAATATTCTCTGCACGACACACAGACATACACACGCCCCCAACGTTCTGGAAAGTCCTCCCACCCACTCATTTGTGTGTGTATGGAGAGCTGAGCATCGTTAGTAGAGCACCACTCCATTCACGGCAACGCGCCGCTCCACTTGCAGTAAGAAAATAAAAATCAATAATTCTGAAAGTTAAACTAGAAAACACATCCCTGTGGAAAATTGGGAAAGCGCACACCTAAACTTCTTCCTGAGTTTCATAAATCTCGCCCCCTCTACATCCATCCACCCACCAGAACTGGCAAGGAAGCAAAAACACGGCTGGCTGGCTTCGTTCGTTCGTTCGCCTGTGCTGCTGCTCTGAAGTGCAATTGACGTAATTGCATGAGTAGGAGAAATGATGTCCTCCTGTGAAAATGTAGGTTGTCCTCTGTGTGTGAAGCTTTTCCGGAACTGGGGCGCGGCTGCTGCTGCTGCATGCAACGAAATTTATCTCCCTCCCTGTTGACGACGAGTCTTTTGGAAGCTATTTAAGTTCACAACGTTTCAGACAGTCACTGAGTGCAGTTCGTTATTCGAAAGAGAGACAGAGAGAAAGTCAGAGTTCAATAAGAAGTCAAGAGGAGTTGTGGTGTTTTTTTGTGGTTCCTTGTGAAATTTGGTAAAATTAATTTTCTTCAGTCGTGTCAGAAAGTGGAGAAAGTGATAGGTCAATCAGAGTGTAGATGACACAGATGACCTAGTTACTCTGTTCATTGTTGTTACATTCATTCGAAGACGTAGACTGGCTCTTTGTATTCTTTCAAAGACGTGGAATCTGACCACTGGCCTTTTATATTCATTCGAGGACGAGGACTCTGGACTCTGTTTTTGTTGTATTCATTCGAAGAAGTGGACTTGGTTTTTGTATTTGTTTAAAAATGTGAAAAATACGCGCTCTGGTTGGCATCTGGGTCGTGAATCTGTCTACTTGACGGGTGGACTTGAAAATCTCAAAGAAGGAAAAGACTTTTTTCTTCTTTGTGTTTATCTAAAAAAGAGGACGAAGTGATTTTATAAGGGTTTCATTATTCGTTTGGAACGAAACCCTAAAAACGCAAATTATGTGAAAGGCCTATTTCTCTATGGGAGATTCGTGGCTGTGAAACTGGATTGATTTATATTCTTTGTTCCTTTACTTTCTGTGAGATCGTGAAAAGTAGTGCGAGATGCGTTTGCTTATTGCTTGATTAAAATTCTCTCCCCATTACTGTGAAAACGATGATTGGATACTTTTCCTTGTTACTTCAGTGAGATTCTATCACCGCGACTATATAAAATGGTTACATGAAGCGTTTGCTGATTTCTAAACTCAGTTTTACTCGCCTCGACTGTGAAAAGTGATGACGGGATTCCTTCATTCCTTTATCAAAACTCTTTTTCCAGGACTAGGAGCTGTTCTGATTGGAAGGTTTTTCATGCTAATTCATTACGATTTTTTCCTTGCAACTGGGTAAAATAGTCAAAATGTAATTCCATATTCCTCAATTAAGTTCTGCTATAAAAAAAAAAGTGGTAACTAGATGCTCTTCTAGTTGTGAAATTTGTCATTAAACATTGTATTTGTGAACTAAATGCATTTCTTTGTTCCTTCAGTGAATTCTTCATAAGGGTTATGTAACAGGAAATTCTCTCAACTCTTTGTTTTTAAATTGTTTATGACTTAAGGTGGCATTTCATTGAAAGAGTTTACATTACAGCTGCGGTCAAAGTAATAATAGTGCATAGCAGAAATAGTGTGAGAGAATCTTGTTTTCTTGAAGGCTTTGGGAAAGTTCTCCTACTTTAGAACAATAACTGAAAGGAATAAACGATTTTCAATTACTCCAGTTTACTCAAGTTGCAAGAAGGTATCCTTCAGAAAACAGCACTGCTTATTTGCTGACAGCATTTAGTCTCTAGAAATGATTTGATTGGGTTCCTTTTTTATTAGGCCCATTAGAAGAAGTTCCTTTCCCTTGCTCCTAGGAATTTATGGTTGATTTATTTTCATCCCGAAGTTAGCAACATATTGAAAAATGTCTCAATTCGAAATTTTTCTTACGTTTTTCAGCCAAAAACGAATGTTTAACGAAAACAATTTCGAGTTCTTTTCATGTCCAGAAGATTGCTTTCCATTTGAATTCGCATCACCTATACTTAAATTTGTTATTTAAGCTCTAGTTCATCTTTCAGTGCAATAAGTTCGTCGTCACACATTTGTAAACCATAATCTTTGTTTTCTGAAAATAGTTGTGGCCTCAGAGAAGATTCTTCGGAATCTTAATCACACAGCTTGGATAGAGTTTGCTTTGTGCACTTATTTAATCTTCTAACTTGATTAGTTCGTAAGCACCGACTGTTCAAACCTTTCTAAAATGTGGTCCTTGTATCTTAAAAATGATTACGACTATAGATGTGATTTCATTTGGCTTTGTAATGCTCAGCTTACACAAATATAACTTCTTGACACAATTCGGTCTTCCAAGTCAAAAAAATTGGAATCAACAACAGCTTACATACCTTTTTAAACAAGAACTGTGTTTCACTGAAACAATTGCATCTTCCTTGGTAGTTTCATTGAGTCCTATAATATTCAAATTGGATTGGAAATTACCTTTTAGAACTGATGCAGTCGTTTAGTTCAATTAGCTTGGCGTTGGTCCTTCGTTAATTTAGTTCACGCCATTAACTACTAATTCATTTCTTAAGTTCATCTTCGAGTCATGTGCAAAAGATAACGCCTTTAGAGGAGATTCTAATAAGTTCTTAGGTTGCATCGAATCAACTTTTTGAATTGACTTAATCTTCCAAATCTATCAGATCGGTCTCAGCGACAAGCGTATACATCTCTAAAACGTCCCCCTGTGTTGTCTTGTGTCGTGAAATGATCATAACTATCGTGACTAACAACAGTTTATCGTTACTCAAACAGCTAAGCTAACAAACGGCCCAAAAAAAAACGTATATCAACTTCCTTTAACTCATTTTTATTCTCTTTCATCTCTAGAAAATGCTGGCTTGAATCCTCCTTCGTTGGCATCCGACCGGTTGAGTCTCCTCAAACTCCAATAATTGACAATTCAACATTCAGTAACACATCAACTGGTGGCCTAAATCACAGCTATCATAACAATACCCCATCAGGAACATCATCGATCCACTCGAGCATCGGCATAAATAATGTGACCACATCCGATGGCCTACGAATGAATGGAGTTGGTGGTGAGTCAGCGATACTTATATGACAAAATTAACCTAAAATTTAAAAAAAGAAAAAAAAACAATTTTAAAAAATAAAATTATTGAAAAATATTTTCTTTTTATTTTTATGTATGTAAAAGAAACAAAATAATTAAAATTAGCTTAGTGACTAGATACAATTTTATTTTTTGTGTTTGTATAATCAAATATATATTTATACATATTACTTATTTTTGTTTTTTTTTTAAATAAATTATAATTATATATCACGTCCCTTCAAAAAAAAAAAAACACTCATTATCACACTTTAAAGAGTTTTTTTTGTTTATTTTTTATTTGCCCGTCATTTTTATGCTTTAAAGTAGTTTGTACTTTTTATTTATATAAATAGACTCTTGTTTTTTGTAAAATAGTTTTTTTTATTAAGAAGTTTGCTTTCAAGAGAAACATAAATGTGCTTTAGTTTATAGATTTTCATTTTATTGTTTCTTTTTTCATCTCTAGAAAAAAAGATTTGTAAAGGAATTTAATTTTGTTTGTATGTTCGTTAATTGGAATGCAATTTCTTTTTTTTTTTCGAGCACTTGTCACGTTTCATTTTTTAAACAACACATCGCCGGGCACCTTTTATTCGGATGAAGCAAAAAAAAAAAACAAAACAAATTTCTTTCATTCTAACGAAAGTCAAACACAAGACGGGGTTTTCTTTTCCCACCCCGCCGATCGAACAAAACAAAAACAAAAAACGAGCTACGAATTCTTGTGAATTTTTATTTAAAGTTTAATTCCTTTTTGACTGGCCTAAAAGTTTTTCAAAGGATTTGTGCTTCTATCGAATGGATTTTCGTTTCTATTCCCCCTTTTTTTTCTCACTTAATCAGTCTTTCACTTTCATTTATTTATTATAATTTTTTTTTATACAAACCAACCACCCACTCAGAAAAAAGTGGATGAATTTTCTAGTTTGCGCGCGCGATGGTAAATTAGAGGAATTCACCGAAAAGAAAAAAACACATAAACACACGCATTTTCATATACATGACACGCATTTTTATTTTCACGCACGTTTGTCGGAATCCGGTAAAGAGAGGCGCAAATGGTAGACAAGTTGCAAGAAGGCACTGCATACGAACAAGAGAATTTTCCTTATCTTTTATAAATTTAATTTAAAAAGAAGCTTTTTTAGCTTGATTTTCATTTTTATTTTTAATTTGTTAGTGCTTAGAGGTACTTTATATATTTACAAAAAACGAACATTATGATAACGAAAGAGAATACTTTATTTGAAGAATAAAATATAAATGTTTCTAATTATTATATAATTTTTCTGTTTTGGTTTTTTTTTTCTTTTCTGTTTTTGGTTTTTCTTTGCTTTGTTTTTTGTTATTTTTATGAGTATTTAATTGCTTAAGATTGGGCTTATAGACTGTTCAGCTTAACTCAATTGGAAAGAGAGACTTGCAAGCACAGTTTGTACCAAGATCGGCCCGTTGTCTGTAAAAAAGCATCATAACTTTTTCAGTTGTTATTCTAGCTTCGTATTCTTTTTGTTCAACAGTGGGTTTTTACCTTTTGGCTTCTCTCTAATCCATTCATCTGTGGACTCCCACAACTATTCTCTAACTTAAGGGGTTTTCATCTAAAATTTTATAGAAAAACAGTCCATAATCTTCAACCCCATTAGGTTTAGGGGGAAAACTTAAGCTAATTTAAAAACTAACTGAAAACTCTACTCATTTACTGGGAATTTCATAAAAACTACAATACAAAGAAGGAAATAGCTCTAAGCCTTATTTTTGCACAAAAATTTATCAAGAAGTTTTCTTAGAAAAGTAATCCAATATCCAGACTAACTCCGCGGCAGTAATAATAAAGAAAACATCACGTTGCGACGGATATCAGCCAACAAAATGTAATATAACACCTCGAACTAAAAGCCCTAATACTCCATAAACCACTGCGTCGCTAATGTGTACCTTTAATAAATATCATCATCGGTGCAACAGGTGCAAGCCGGTGTCCGGTCCGGGTTTCCTGCAGCAAGCGCTACTAGCTATCCCGGTTGCTCGCCGACGCCATCCAGTTAGGCATTTTAACATTTCAAGCGTCCTGGTCTACGTCATCCTTTCAACTCAGGCACGGTCGCTGTCTTGTATCCTAAATTGTACCGCAAAAACCTTCCCTCATATGAGCTAGGGTACCTACCTACCGGAGTCTACTGAACTTTATTTTCGTTTCCGTTCGTATCTGCCTCGAGGAAGATGTCATACAACTCATGGTTATACCGTCTCCGGAATTGTCCTTCCTCACGTAAGGGGCCAACTATTCTTCGTAAAACTTTCCTTTCTAAAGCGGCTAAGAGGTCAGAGTGCCTTTGGCTAAGCACTCAAGTCGCGGATCCATATGTGAGTATCCATATGTGAGTATTCTTCCATGCTACTCTTATTTTTATTCTGGCCCAAGGTAGTTGAACGATTACACGACTTTAAATTCATGCTACCTTGACTGTTCTTCCAGACGATGTCACCATCTACGTCGCCTTTCCCACATTTATCTGTAGCTCTAGGTTTCTTGCTCGATCTGAAAGTATGAATTATGTACATCTTGTTTACTTCATCCGAAGACGTCTCTTAATATTTATCTTCATCATAATCATCATCAACTAACGGGGTCGCGGGGGCAATGCACGCAGAAGAGATCTTCAGGCAACTCGACACTCCGCCGCCGACTCTCACTCATCTGGAGGTATGCCCAAGTCTAACCAGGCGGGATTTTGGACTTGGTCCAGCCATCTCATCCTGGGTCTGCCGAACGGTCGCCTTCCTGGTAGGATCGCATACAAGGCGCGCCTTAGAAGTCGTACTGTGGACATTCGTGCCACGTGACTAAACCATCGAAGTATAGCCCTTTCTCTTCAAAGAAGCAGCTACTCGACATTGAGCTCTCCACGCACCGTCGTGTCTCTGATAGTGATAGGAATCACTCCTGTTACTCCCTCAATAGCACGCAGAAATCTCATCTCGGCAGCTTGTATTCGTGATCTTATTCTTTCGGTCATTACCCAAATTCCATGACCATACGTGAGAGTTGGAACAAATACCGAGTTAAACACCGAGCCTTGACACCAAGCTCAGCCTTTCTGTTTACAGATCTTCCAACATCTTTCAAAATTGACTCAGCTTGGCTGATCCTACAGGAAAGCTCAGTATTGCTCCATCCATCACTCCTAAAAAAGACCTTTAATATCTTTAAAACCCTTATGAGGATGACATGGGAAGTGAAGGATAGTTTTCCCCGCCTCCTCATCCCGGCAACTTATACAAAAGTCGTTGGCAACGATTCTCAATTTGTTGGCATATCTGCTGATGGTGCAGTGCCCGCAATGACGCCTATCATAACCCTTATCACTGGTGTGCTTACCCGAATGAGACAGGTTGTGCATTTAGATTCCATTGCGGGTCAAATCTGTTCTGTGTGTAAACACGGGGAGCCTTCTTCCCACCTGTGATCTTCAAGCTATGGAGTCTTATGGCTAATTTGTAGTTCTCTTTGGGAGGATTGAAAACAAAAACATTCTGTCGAAATAAAAGACATTTTTATGTGTTTATCTTTGGTTTTATTTGGCTCCTTAAATCTATTTAAAATCTTACACATATAGCAGGCAAAAGGGTTAAGGTAATATCACAGCTATAGATCATCTCTCCACGTAATTTTTTACACTTCGGTGTATTTTATGAGAATTATTATGAAATCGTAGTTGAATTGTTATAGCCGCTTAGTGATTTTAGCTCACCTTTTTACATCAGTTGCAAGATGTTAAATAAGGACGAAGATGGAAGAGTACAATTTCGCAAGTTCCTGTGCAGTCAAATACCTCTAAAGGCAGACAATTCCTTTTTGGGACATCTAAAAATAGAAATAAAGGGAACTTTATTATTTAAAATATCACGGAAATTAAAATAAACTACAGAACTAAGGCTGAAAGTACTATCAGCGGGATAAAAAGACGGTTTTAGGAATCTGTTTTCAATTCTTCCAATCAATTCAATTTGTAGGAAAAATTACAGTTCAGTGAACTTTGTTCCATTCTAAATTCATATACGACTATCGCAATTTTCATTTCCGTATCATTTTGATTTTTATTTGACATACGCTTTTCTGTTTTTTTTTCTCTATAATAATTTTGCGACTTGAATTTCAAAACTTTGCAAAAGCAACTTCCGCATGGCTTCGTAGAACTCAAAAAGGAGTTTTTCATCAACTTTTCCTCGCTCTTTCTCTGTCTCTCTCTTTCACTCTTTGCTTTCTCGTCCTACCGACGACCACTTGCTTTGCACTTTTGTTTTAAACAATCTAGAGAAAACAAAAACCTTTTCAAACCAAGAAGCTACACTCGAAAACAAAGACACACTTGTAATTGCGTCTTCAAGCACATCAAAACAATAATCCACAAATCCATAGCCCAAATTATCCTTTTTTCCTTCCCTTTTGTGATTTTATTCTTAAGTTTAGACAGAAACAAAATCGAAATCAAAATTTTCTGAAGCACACGCTGCTATCAGGTAAAGTATAAACCAATTTGACTTAAAAAAAAAAACTTTTCACACGAACATAGAGCATTAAAGCCAATAACAAAAAATACACTCAACAGTGCTTCCTTTTACATGCTAAATGAAAAAAAAAAAAATGCTAAACAAAACAAGACAAAACAAAGTAAAAAAAAAATATCCTTTACTATTAGCTTCTTGCTGAATATATAAACTTCGTCGTGTTGTGTTGTCATCAACAGCTTAGAGCCATTTATGCGAATTGTATTTTTGTTCTTTTGTTTGTTAAACTTTTTGTTTTAATGTAAACTGTTTGTTGTTTGTAAGTTTCAGTTTTTTTGTTAAACAATCGTGTTTGTTGAATCATCGTATTTGTGTACAGAGTATTTATACATTTTGTTTGTTTGTTGATTGTGCTGGTAATGCAGATGGTGGACTTTCAACGATTTAAAGCAAAGAAAAAAGATTAAATTTATGTTCTTGACCAGATCAGATTCGGTCGAGGCTATGAAAAAAAAAACCAAAAAAGAAAAATTGCAATTTGATTTGAGATAGAAAAAAGTTTACTCCAAATCAAAGAATGTCGAAGCAAAACTAAATGCGCCACATCGGGCTGGAAAAGGGCTTAATAAGATAGCGAATAAAACCATCCCGATGATAATTTATAATTAGAATATATACGAATATAACGAAATAGTTCATCCGAGTTGTACTATGATTAGCGATTATCGTATGAAAATGAGAGCATTTGTACTTATATCTTCGATCTACAGGTCAAAAGAGTGTGGAGTATGGTTAAAACTCATCGTTGTGCTTTTTATGGTTAATAGATTACTCCGTTTTAAGGAGAACTGTTCTTCAACGAACGACTGTAACAAGAGCTATAGTATAACTTTAAATTTTTGTACAGCACTGCTATTTAATCGATTGTGACACATTTCACTCACCAATTTTAGTATCACAAACTTCGAAATGTCATGAAATCAAAGTATTTGGCACTCCTTGTAAAGTCAAGTTTAAAACACTGAAGTGCTGACTGAAATACAGGCTGTGAGAAGCTTCATTCAAGAAACATCCTGTAAGTTTAATTATTTGGGACAACAACGGGGAAAGAACACAATTTTACTTAAAAGTCAAAACAGTCGGCTTGGACTATAGAACTAGGAACAGAAAGAACAGAGGTATTTTCCCTTGTCTTTGCAATTTTTAATAATAACATATGTATAACAATGTAACCGCTCAGAAGAAACGTGTTTAGTTTTGGGTGTTCGTTAGCTATTCTGGATAGATTCACACAGAATATTCAACCTTGTAAGAATGCTGAAGAAACTTACAGAAAGAAGCAACAGACGCAAGTTCTTTTCGTAGCAGAGTTAGTGATGGAACTCAACATACAAACAAAATTGACTGGAAAAAAACGTATTCTCCGGTGTGGCAATGTAAATCAATCAACATTGAGCAATATTTAAGACATATTTATAGCTAAAATTAACTGCAGATAGCTCTCTTCTACTGCAAACTGCAATTTTTTGGTGCAGACGAATAAAAATTTTAATAAAAAGTAGTACGAAATTGTAGAGATGGCAGAACTAACAGAACGTTAGTTGTTTTATCGATTAAGTAATTGCTTTGCGCCAAATTTGTCAGCGTTGAAGTACATGCGTTAACGCAGCGCTCAATTTCTTCTTAGCGGAGAAACCAAACCGACCGACCAAAACTGCAGGTGTAGGTATATTCCAAATTTACTTAAATTATAAATGTGAATATTCGATATTAATCTAACCATACTGTGCTTACTATAATTTAAGTAAATTTTGAAAATGCATCAGCAATTTTGATCTAAAAGGCTTATCGGTGCGACTTTTAGATCTAACAACCGTATAAGTGCAAGGAACTCGAAGTTGGATGCTGGATTAATGACTGAAATGAAACGCACTTGCAGTAGTAGGCATGTCTTCGGACACACCTTTGAATCAAATGTACGTAACAATACAGATGGATGGATACATAAAAATATATAGCACCGAGTAATTCTAGCCATTTTAAAATTTATGACAAGAACTAAAATTTATATGATAATAAAGCTGAATCTTCATCAGGATCAAAAACTGAATCCAGAGTCGGTGAAGGAAGACCTAGGAATCCAGATCTCTTTTCGTCGTGTTTCAAGCGGAGATAATGGCGATCAAGGCAGCCTTGTCGTAGCTAAGGTACAACGTGATATTGCGCACTTCTATCACGATATGAACTGATAGTCAAGCTACGATAAAATCCCTGAAGGCTGTCACTTTTAACTCAAAAACAGCTCTTAACTGTCGCAAATCTCTTGACGAGATGGCAGAGCAGTTTAACATTCACCATCTTGTCAAACGCGGAACCAGTGAAACCATCCAATTGATAAGGTCGGTCTTTGTGCACCTCTTGCTACCGCGGTCCTCTACATCAAACCTAAGACCATCGCGGCAACCAATCTTAGGTGGTCGAATGGTGCTACTTGCCGCGTCACCAGAGAAATCTGGCCTAAGCTAGATCCTGAACGCTCATTTAGTCCCCTAAGACTCAATAGAATTCGAGTTGGGAACCTAATCAGTGTTATAACTGGGCACTCTACTTTTGGCAAACATGCCAGCCGACTGTGCCTCCCGGCCTACGACTTCTGCAGAAGCTGCAGAGACGAAGAAGAGGAAGAAACCTCGCTCCACCTTTTAGGGACCTGTAGCGCTCTCGCGTACAGTAGAAAGACATCTAGGTCACTACTTTCTGAATAATCTCGGCGAACTAGCTGATACCAGCATGACCCTCAGCTATATCCAACTGGTTTCTGGAGTAGTGGGATGTTTCGCAGCCGCTCCATGCGGTATCACATGGCCTAAGTGCTTGACTGCCTTGCACAGCCCACCACATAACCTACCTACCTATCTAAAGCTGAATCAACAATATAAGATCGAATGATGATTTTAAATTTTTTAAATGGAAATTTATCGAGAAATTAATTTTGCAAAGGAGAACACAACTGTGAAGAAGACAATTTGACAATTACCCGAATTGCAATTGTATCGGAATGAAGTAGGGACAAATAATTCGTAGGTATACAAAAGGAACATTTAATCAAAAACACTTTGCTAGCTTGATTCTAACAAACTCAATTACGCCTTGGGGTGAACCCAACAAACCCACTTACTCTGCATCACCAGCACCGAGCTCATAACACATTCACCACGACAGCCTCTCAAAAACTTCTAATTCTCACTCATTTAAAAAAAAACTTAAATGTACGAAATTTGTGTATTATATGTCAGTGATTCATAACAAATTACTTTTTTTTCCACATTTGTCAATATATATGCGCCCATCTAAGACTTTTTTGGAGCATTATGTTCATTTTTTTCCTTAGCCTCTTATTCGAAAGTTTTTGCTATTTTTTGTTTTCTTATTTTTTCATCCATATTCGAAGTAAAATTAAAAGAGAACAGTTGTTTGGTCACCGTTTTTCTCTCGTGCGCTTCAAAGCTCCTCTTAACAAAAATAAAATACGTTCTCTAATTTGTTTTTCGTTCTTTTTTCTTTAAAAAATAGTTTTTTCTTTCTCCTTTAAATAAGAAACAACTTAGATACATTTTAAATAAATGTAAATTAAAACAAAATTCTTTCTTTTTATAAGATTTAAGAAATTAAAAATTGAGAACAGCTCATTTGATTTAAAACAAAACCCATCCATCTCTCTTTTTTTTTTCTTTTTTGCATTTTTTTTTTCTTTTCATTTTTGGTTTGTTGGTTTTTTATGTTTTTTGAATTTCCCTTAGCGCCAGAACGTACGATGAGCTCAGCATCGCTAGAAGATGTATTAGCCTCACTATTGGGATTACCATCGACGCAGGTGCCGGCCACCAATGATACATATAGGTCCACAGGTATGAACCTGTAAGTTTTGTTCCAAAAAACAGACAAAAAAAATAAAAATATACAGAAAAAAACATTTTATTACATTCCGTTTCCTCTTTTTTCTTTTTTTCCGTTTCTTATTGTTTTTCCTTTCCAAATGAAACATTGAGACACATGTTTTGGTCTATATTTGTTTTGTGCGTGTGCGTGTATGTTTTCTATGTATCGTAAGCACTGTTTAAGAGGCGGATGGGTCGGATGTTGCGCCCTTGGAGCCAGAAACTGAGACTCCTCCGCCTCGGGCTTTTCTTGTAGTGAACCAAAAAAATGGAAGACGCAATTACAACAGATTCAGTTTTTAATTTGTTTTATCCTTTTCTTTCAGTTTGGATTTAATTTCACTTTGTCCTTTTAGTTTTTTTTCGCTGTCGATTAGTTTGCGTGTGATAAACTTGGTGTGCTGACTAGAGGGCGCTGCCTGCATGCTCAGAGCTCCACGACTGTCTCAAGTTCTTTTTTTCTTCTACATCTTCTTCTCTCAACTCCTTCCCCGTTTTATCCATCGCATTAAATCGAAATCTCTCTCTCTCTCTCTTTCTTTTTCTTGTTTTTGTGGTCTCCGCGTTTGTGTTCGGAAACTCTTCTTTTATTTACTTTCAGGCGATTCAGCTAGTGAGGCTGTTAATCTTCTCATGACCACGTCCACATCGCCGCGCAGCTTACAAGTAGTTGATCAGCAGGCCCGCTTCCGTCGCCGCAGTGAAGGAGACGCTCAGCGCCAGCAACAGCAACAACAGCAGCAACAACAACTGCATCAGCAGCAACTGTCCCTCAACAGCAAGCCCATTCCGAACGCAGTTAACAGCCACCCAGCCGAAGCGGTCCAGACACCGCGCAGAGTCAGCCTGGATTCCAGCGAGTCAAAAACCACGTCCGAGCTACAGATCAAATGCCGCAACACCAAGTGCGACCAGGCGGCCACGCCGCTCGACGCCAAAAAGTTCTACAAGAGCTGCCACAACTGCTCGCATCTGTACTGCTCGCGGGAGTGCCGTCGGGCGCACTGGGAGAAGCACCGCAAGGCCTGCCTCCACTCCCGGGCGTCGAACCTCTGCCGACAGGTGCTCTCCGCCTGCAAAGATGACGTCGACACACAGCGCCACCTCAGCCTCTTGGCTCGCAAGGGATACCTCTCTCAGGGACGCGGTGTAGTCCGTGCGCTCTTCCGCAGCGCCGAGTCCGCTGAGGGCTTCATCAAGCACGGCTTCCAGTGCATGGGAGAGGCGTCTTACGTTCGTTGGCCTGACCTAATGCCGGCCGAGATGGGACTGGAACTGTACTCGGAACTCCTCAAACTGAGCACCGAGTACAAACCGGATTCGAAGATGCTCATCTACGTGGCGATTTGCGTCGTCTCCGAGGCTCCAGGCACCGGAACAGCTCCGGTCAAGTGGGAGCGGCAGCTTGTGTCCCGCTGTGCCAAACTAAAGCTCTGCAAGTCCATCCTAACTGAGCTGGAGCAATCCCAGCAGCAGATTGTCGTCGTTCCCGAGCCAGCCACGGAAATCCTAATCCTCACATTCAATCCTGCAAAACGTTCCACTCCATCTCAGCGCGAGGTCATCCTAAC
Organism: Syritta pipiens; assembly: GCA_905187475.1. Classification (NCBI taxonomy): domain Eukaryota; kingdom Metazoa; phylum Arthropoda; class Insecta; order Diptera; family Syrphidae; genus Syritta; species Syritta pipiens. The sequence continues at coordinate 11,804,918 of LR994573.1, forward strand.
GAATATTTTGACGATTCTCAACCGGCGGGGCGTAATCCTGCGGAAGCACTACCCCGAGATCTATCAACGACTGCAAACGTACGCCGAGGGGCAGACTGATCGCTTCAATGCGGTCACACTGCATCCACGTGACTCACAGACCGGCCAGGGGTTCGTCTGCATAATTATGCCGCTGCACAGCGACAGCGAGATCATCAAGATGCCGTGCTCCGACGGTGGCAACAAGGTCAGTACCATTGATGTGGGCGAGGAACTGATGGAGAGTTGATTAAACTTGTAAGGTGCTGCGTCTAGTGGCAGCGCCTGCGCTTTTCAGCTAGCTTTCGGTATTCTTTAGGATGTGGACACTCTTTGTGCATGTTGATCGTCTTCCAAGTACATTCCTTTATTTTGTATCCTTCGTCGAGTCATTTAAATCTCTTTGCAGCGTTGGAGTGCGATTAAGTGGACGGCGTGGCTGGTTCTGAATGCGAGAGGAGGCTTTTTTTTTAAGCAGTTCCAGTACCAATGGAAGATTTATAGATTTTATAGATTTTTTCTGTCCCCGTCCGAGTCGCTGTATAGGCAGCTAACAAACTTTTGATAATTCTATGTCCTTTTTGCATTCAATTTTTATTAGCAACCAAGTTTCTGAAGTTAGATCTCCATTCGGAGGCAAATCGGATGCGTCTGCATTGAGAAGGCGGAAATTCTTCCAATCGGCCACTTCTTTTCTCTCAAGCAGCAGAGTTATGACATTTTCACTTTGTTTTCAATTGTTTTATGTAGTCCTAGGCACGTGGATGTGATAAACAGGAACTTATGCCGCCCTTTAAGGCCGTCTTATGGCTCCAAACCGCTGGAGAATTTTGTATTTTCTGGTTATCAACCGCGAAAAGCTGGGCTCTGGCCCTTTATGGGCTGTTACGCCACTAGTGATCATAATGATGGTTATCAATCAATTGACCAGATCTTGTTGCCTGGTTATCCGTCGTATTCCAGCACAATACTGTAGCGAGAGTAAACTTCGCTTTCAAAAATAAGCTGCAGTTCTAAAAACGATCTGGTGCTATAAACATAAGCTGCTGTTGCAAAGCAAACTTAAACTCAGCAGTAATCCGATGGTCGTAAGGCCAACGAGCTCCATTTTGCAATTCTTTGCTCTCGGCAATTTTTTGGAACACTTCAGTGTTAAGTCTTTAACTGAGTTCGGTTTCCACATCTCCGTCATCACTTGGAGGCATTTATCTATCAATTTTTCGACGCATTTCTGCATCTAATCATTGAGACACGTGCCAGGCATATCTCGGTCAATTCTTTGAGGCTCTTCTTAATCAATTTCTTAAGACATTTTTGTGAGAACTAATGAACCTCTCTAACAATTTTTTGAAGCAATTTTGAGTCAAGTATTTGATGGACTTCTGCATAAATTTTTTAAGTGGCTTCTATAGCAAGTTCCTCAGTGTCTTTTAGACACTTTTTTGTCAAGTTTTTGGCCGAGGTCTGTGTCTTCAGTGTGTCTGTGTCTTCAGTGTGTCTGTGTCTTCAGTGTTTATTTTTCAAGAAATTACTTCTCATTCTGTGTCTATTTCTTCATATCTTGTTGGGTGTCAAGTATAATATTTGATGTCAGTTTTTTAAGACACATCTCTGTCATCTCTTTGGGACACCTCAATGGCAATTCCCTGACAAATTCGGTATTCATTTTTCCCGGGGTTTCGTGTCGCCTCTGAGGCACACGCCTGTCTTCTTTATGATACATTTCTGTAAATTGTTTGAAACTCTTCTGTGTCCATTTTTTAAAAGCATTTTTGGGTGAATTCTGTGAGCCACTTCTCTGTCAATTCTTTTGAATATATCTGTGGCCATTCTTTCAGGTGAGGTTTAGACGCACTTCTGTTCCCATTTTTTGGAACATTTCAAAGTAAAGTCTTTGAAGCACTCCTTTGTCGCGTGTTCATTGAAACAATTCTTGGTCAAGTCTTCGACTAATGTCTCTCACATTTTCTCCGTGTCCATTTATTGAGACAGTGTCATTCCCTGGAGCCATCTCTAAAGTGGGCGCCATGGTTTAATCGTTAGTGCTTCGGACTGTCAAGCGAAAGTGACCGAGTTTGAAACCAGCTCGGGAAAAAAGACCACAATCAATTTTCACGGCCCCACCTTTAGTATTTCTACCATGAAAAGTTTTTGTAATTAGCGGCTCGGAACCGGCGTAAAACAGTATGTTCCCAAAGGCGCACAGCATAGTAGAGGTTCGAAAAAGCTCGGCTCTGACCCTCAACTAGCGGTTACGCCGCCCAATGTATGTCTGTGTCTAATTTATAGACGAGTTCACTGACAACTGCTGGAAATGTTTCTGTGGTGATTTTGTTTAATTTCTTTGGGTCACTTCTGTGTCAACTTCTTAATAAACCAACGCACTAACCATTAAAGCCACGGAACCCACTTGATACATGGCATATTTTGTTACCTTCCTATTGACATTCCACTGCCAGCGTTTTGACATCGTTTGGGTTCCGTGCAAGTCTCCCAGCATTGTCACATGTCACTCTACTCGAAGACCTCGCATCATTTTTTTTCCATTCCCAGGTAGCCCTGCTAATTGATCAGATTGCATCCTCATTCTCTACTGGAAAACCGAAGCTAAAACCATCCTCGTGCAGTATTTTCATCCCGATAGTCCATTGATCTCACTCCATTCGCTCATCTATCTAACTGCTAAACTTCCTCTTCACTTTAACAAAACACATCTTCAAAAAAAAAACATTTTTCTCCAACTGCTGTACTGCTCTACTTCCACTTACAAAATTTTTCATCACTTCCACTTTTTGACAATTTTAAAAATTTAAAACAAAAAAACTTAACAAAGATCACATCTTAAAGAATATCGACATAAACAAAAAACACCAAAAAATAAATAAACATTTTTAAAAAAAAAAAAAAAACAGAACAATAGAGTCCTCGTATGTATATGAGTTAAAATAAAAACAAAAAAGAAAATATTTTTTACTACAAAATTAAGAAACAGAAGAAAAAAAAAATAATGAGAAAATAATTTTAAATGCCTTAAATAACTTTTAAAATTATGACTAAGTTACATAACCTCAAACGGGTGAGCAGTAAGAAGGATGTTGGTGCTTATGGGGAGAATACATCTTTTGAGTGTTGTGGTAGAAGGATCAAGAAATAAGCGGAACTCGCAGGTAGACGCAGGATCTACCGACAAGAAAAGAAAGCTGAACAAACAAAGGAAAGTAAAGTGTAAAACAATATTAACGCTTGTGATTGGTTGCAAAGCTAGCATTATACGATTTGAGTTCATATTTACACTTTTGTGTGGGACTTAAATGTGGTTGCGGACTTCCTGTAGTCAGCCACTTGAATCTAACCTAATCGACGTGTAAAGAATCACTTTTTTGCAGTTGATTCGGAAGATTGTGCCCAACCATTGAATTTTATCCATCGTGTAAAAGTATTCAAGATTTGTCCGTCAATAAAGTTGATATGAGTAATTGGATTAGTCGTCAGTTTGTTGCTAATGCGTAGCCAAAAATGTACGCAATGGTAGACACTACCACTGCCAAACAAGATAACAGCTGTCCAATTCCAAAAAATTGCAAATCGGGAAGTTATTAAAAGTCATAGAAAGTTAGTGTGCCGTAGTTGTCCTCAATGAACTTAAATAAGGGATATACCATATATACCCTAACTTCGATACTATACTTATAGTATAGAATAAGTGTCATGGCGATTCAACTGAGGTTGAGACTGGCGCCGACCCGGTTATAGTCCTGCAACTCAGTCCAAAACGATTGCAAAATCTCAGATGGTATTCTCGTGACACAAGATTCCTTGTGCGAACGCAAAAGACTCTGTAAAAAAATTTTAAGGACAAACGGGGACTTCAGATAGAATGCAGGGCCCTTGGAATAGTCGCCCTAATTCGTCATGTCTTTCAAAGTTTCTAACTCTGATGTCATTCGTAGTTTGAAGTTGGTATCATCGACAGTCGTTGTTGTGGAAAATTTATATCACATAAATTCGGTGCCGTCGGTCAATGTTAGTCGTGGTCGTGAGAAGCTGGAGTGCAGTGGCCATTTTCAATGAAGTGAAGTAATGAAACTGCGAGCATTCCTTTGTCAGCCAACAAAAGATTGTGCCTTGTTCCAATGAAATGATGTTTTAAGCGTCATAGCGATTCGACTGAGATTGAGTATTGGTGTCGATGCAATTGACTCTTGCGAATCAACCGAAATTCGTTTCAATCCCAGACGGATTCCTAGTGAGTTAAGATTCCTTTCAACTACACGAATGTCCTTATCTTGACTTCAGGAAGGCGACCGCTCGGCAGACCCAAGATGAGATGGCTCCACCAAGTCCAAAATCTCACCTGGCTACGCTTGGGAATACTCCCTGATGAGTTAGAGTCGGCGGCCGAGGATCGAGTTGACTGGTCTTTTTTGCGTTTATTGCCCCCCTGACCACGTTAGTGGATCCCACGGTCAAGAAGATGATGATGATACAACTGCACGAACGTAACAGACACTGTGAAAAAAGAAGACTTATGTATGAGAACTAAAATTTAGCACAGCTTGTCTTAAAGCAAACGAAGATGTCACCCAAATAGTCATTGAGGGCATAACTTCTGCTTCCTTTCTTCTTTCCTTTCTTAGATAGAAGCAAAACCTGTACGAAAGATTCAAGAAATTTACTTGCGAAAATGAAAAATTTTAAATTCGTAGGGAAATTGTTCGCATCATGTCGAACTACGTATTAAGTTTTTGCTTTCATCACGAAAATCAGATCAAATGTTCCATCTCGGGAAAAAACTTCAACGTAGGTATATCATTTACGATGAGATTCTTGTCGGGTGCTTTAGTTTTATGGCTAACCAATGTACACGTAAGCATGGCCCTTTCGAATCTAGGTCCAACAATTTCCACGGTCGCGATTCTTGTGAACTAGTAAAAAACCAGAGTATTGCTGGACCACTTACGCATCATCATACGTCCACGATATTTTAGCATCGTGAAATAATTTTGAGTTATCTGTCTGAAATAAAGCTTTCTTGCTTCGCCATTCGAAGGTTCTTAATTTAGGAAGAAAGAACAAGCATTTAATATAAAGACTAAGTCATCCCGGTCGTAAGACAACTAGGGGTCTTAGATTCAAAGCAACTTGTCCAAAATGTCAAGATAAGAAAGCCATTTGTACCCGACAACAAACAGTAGGTCAAAAAGAAACATGCATTTTAATAGTTTTGAATAAGCTACGCTCTGGCCTTACACGGGCTGTTCTGCCAAAGTTTGTAGTAGTCATGAATACTCTAATTTGTTCTTCGTACATCCTATACGGACGGTTGTAACGGATGTTGTGGGATCTCATGAGACCGATCGCGCCTTTGTTCAAACCTCCGTCATAAGAAAATAGGACAAGAAATATGCAAACTTTACTAAAACTTTACCTAACTCCGAGCCCACTTAATCAGTCGCAAACAAAATCACGATATGAGCTAGACATCGTCAACTTCCAGCGTCATAGCTCGACTATTAGATCATAACCAAAAAAAAGAGTTCTGCAAAAGTCCAGACGTCATAAGCAACCAGAGAATAGTGTTGATGATGATCTCCCCAATTACTGCTCACCCAAAGACAAGAAACATTGTCACCTATCTTCTTATCCTAAACTTACATTTCTAACGTACAACATAAAACATTTCATTTCAATACAGATGCTTTAAATCTTTTGTTAAAAACTAAAACCTTAAGGAATACCCTATTATATAAATGTGTAGCTTTTTTCATTTTAGCTTTAATCAAATTATTTCTATTTACAAAAAAAAAAAGAAAAACTAATTATAGATAAAATATTTATTTGAAAATTTATTTCAAAAGAAAAAAAAAACAAAAAAAAACTATAAAATGCTTAGCAAAATTTTAGAGAAAATAATAAGAAATCGAAAACAAACTATTGTCAGCCAATGATCAAAATAAATTTTAAAATAATTATATAAAAAAAAATAAGAGTGAATTCCTGAGTATAACTAATAAATTTGTCTATAAGGAATAAACATCATTTTCATATAACACACACTTAAATCATTGCTTATAAAAAAAACCTACAATATATGTTTACGAGGAAGTTACGAGGGACGAGAGAAGAGATATCAAATTGAACGAAGGCAAAGATCATTTTTTGCAATAATTTTTTTTGATCGCTAAATATACACAAAAAGAAAATGTGTAGGTTTAAAAATTGTAAACAATAATTATTTATGTAGTTAAAATATTATTAATTAATTGTTTAGGAAAGGAAAAGATTAAAAAAAAGAAAATCAAGTCAAAGATCATTTAAAAGAAAAAAAGAGATATTATCAAAGCATATAGAATATTATACAATTTTACTTAGCATTTTATTTAATTTTTAAAGATCAATGGATATATATATATGAATGTATTATTTATTTATGGATAAATAAGTTAAATCTTTTTTAAAATTATATAAAAAAATGTTTTTATTTATCAACAAAAAAAAAAAGAAAATGAAACTAAATCCTTTTGTGGACGGAAGAGGTGAAACAAATTTAAGGCGCTTCAAATAAACTTACATATAAACTAAGCGGATGAAGTTTTCTTGTTTTTTTTATTTCTGATAATTGATTGGATGGGTGAGTATTTTATTTCCCTTTCAATAGACACTTCGTTGGATGGACGAGTATTTTATTCCATTTAAGAAGAAACTTTACTTCAAGTCGTTAACTATTTAATCGAACGGTCCTTGTCGGCACGCTCTGCATTTTGTTCCCGATGTTAAGATAGATCCAGATCCTTCCAGACGTGGTGAATGATGGATGACAAACACAAACACTTATTTCACACTCAACTGATTCAGCGCCATAAAATTCTACCAAAAAATTTAAGATGCGACAGAGAAGTTTAGTTCGATTCGATTTTGTAAGAATATATTTTTTTTTAATTTAGTTTTGTTCAGGTTTCTGTAATTAATTTTATTTAGATTTGTTTCACTTATTTTACATTACTTTGAGTGGCGTAACAGCCCGTTGGGAACCAGAGCCTAGCTTTTTTGCGCCTCCACTGTGTTGTGCGCGTTATAATTTTGTCACATGTGGAGGGGACCTGCTGTTTAATGCCGGTTCCGAACGGCGAATTGCGAAAGCTTTTCACGACAGAAATATTCCAGATGGGTGCGTGAAAAATGCTTGCGGTGTTTTTTTCCCGAACTGGATTTGAACCCGGGCACTCTCGCTCAACGTTACACTTAGTTATTCCCAAGAATTTTGAGTGTTTTTGTGGTACTCTGACCAATTGACCTCACAATAGTAAACTTTAAATTTAGTTCTAACAGCGTATTTCTAGACTACGTAAGCTAACTGCTTACAAAGAAGGTACATAGAAATGGCTTCCTGGGAAGCTTCACAATCGTTCGTTAAGGAAAATCCCAAAAGCAACAAACTAAGATTCTAGTCCATGATAATAATAATCTTCGAAGGACAAGCCCAGCATAAATATGGTACGTGTGCAAGAAACTGCTTATTGATGGTTCGCTTACTTACAAAAGACTTGGACGCCCAACACAAATGCCCATCTTTGCCCAGTAAGTTAGATAAAATAGTTTTAAATTAGTTAAGCTAGTTTTAAGCATACCTGTCTAGCAGTTAAGTCTAAATTGAATTAAAAATAAAAATGCACTAAAAACGAAACGAAACGAGAGACTTGGGCGCGAACGTTGTTTGATGCTCACTCAAAGATGCATTAACCAGCATACCAGTTCAAGGAACTCGCTGCACTTAATGAAAAAGGTCTCTTGTGTTACATGTTTGTACTCTGGTGAATCGACAGAATTAACTTTGTCAGGCAACGTCCAAGTTTTCACTCGAAGTTGGACTGGAATTGGTAAACTGCTCCAAATTTATTGGGTTAAGGCAAGCTGGCTCACAAAAAGCATATTTCGCAAATTTGGTAATCTGTTGTGTAGAAATTTCGAAACAGATGTTTTTTTCTTTTCTTCTTTCCAATGATCACTTTTCCTCTCTTGATTATTTCCTTTTGTTCGTCTTCTGACTTGGATTATGCTTACGTCCAGCTGCTGCTTACGAGAGAATGAAAACAGGTATTTGACGAGAAGAGTTAGACGGAGGATCTGAACCGAAACATTAACGCGAAATCTTCATTTGACAAAATTATATTCATGACAGTCTTCTTGCCGTATTAATTAATATGTAATTTAATAAACTTTGATTGAGTCTTGGTGTCAATTTTTCGTTTGTCGTAGGCTGACGCTGATAGAAAAGTTTGCTTCTTATTACATTGGAACAGTAATAAATTTATTGTTTCGTAAAGGATATCACTAAATGATGAGAAAATTAAGGAAGTGGGCGCCGTGGCTTAATCGTTAGTGCGTCGGACCGGTAAGCGAGAGTATCCGGGTCCGAATCCAGCCGGGGAAAAAACACCACAAACAATTTTCACGGCCTCACCTCCAGTAAACGACTGACAATCCTCCTGGAGTACTTCGGTCATGGAAAGCTTTCGCGATTCGCCGTTCAGAACCGGCATTTAACTGTAGGTCCCCTCCACTTTTGAAACTTAACACCCAGGAAAATATGTAGCTTCAAAAGCGGCAATAGTACCAGGGGTGGATCCAATAATATTCAGGTGGTTTCACCCATAGAAGATACCATCGCAAAGATAACAAGAATGTACAGCGTTATTTCTGGTATCACCTGTACAACTTCCTTGGTTGAGGGCAAAGTGGCGTGCAAAAATGTCGAAAACATAAAAGAAAGACCTGGTCCAGTGCAACACCAAATCGCACAAAGGATAAGGACACGGACGTGGAAAATATATGGATGCGCAGGAAACCACGTTTTCAATTACATATTCTAAAAATAACAGACTCTTATCTATGAATTGAAAAATGATGGAATGAATAGCTGATTTTACAGAGCGTTTAAGTCAAGACAATTTTTCTTTTTTTGAAGACAAAAATTCGAAGTGGATCCGAACATTCGAATTCACTCGAATTGCAGAACACCGAATTCCATTTCGAGTGGAATAGAAATTCGTTTTGAATCCACTTTCACTCGAAATACAGAGCAGGACAGACTATGATACTTTATAAGCTTAGTTATAAGACACTTAGACAGTTAAAGTTTGAATAATAAAGATCTTCGGATGGGTCTCATTAAAAGTAAGTAAATTGCTTTGAGGAGCATTTTCAATAATCATTGCAAAAGTACGAATGCTTTACCGCCGCTAGCTACAGAAATTAGCGCAAGACAATGGATTCGACAGTGAGGAACTCATTTCTATGTTATATTTGAAATTGGGTCTAATGGCACATCAACACTAAGTTCATCCGACTCACGGGTATAAGATTTCTGATTAAAATACTGAGTCAATTTTAATAAGTTAAAATCGAAGACTGTCCTCGGAGGGGCAGGGTTTTTGTAGCTCTTGTGGCTAGGTTAGGTTAGGTTAGATTGGTTGGCTGGGGCAACAGAGGCCCAACCATACTTAGGCCAGACTAGGCCCATTGTGATACCACAATGCGGAGATCCATTCCGCACCCTAATGGAACCAGTTCGCTTCTTACGAAGTTACGGATCTAATTGATGCTGATTTTACTCAGATCGCTCAGACTGTCAAGGAAGTGCTTGCCTAGGTGAGTTCTTCTACGAAGCGCCAAGGCCTCGCATGAACATAAGAGATGGAAGATGGTCTCCTCCTCCTCTTCATCCTGGCAACTTCTGCAAAAGTCATTGGCAGGGACTCCAAGTCTGCTGGCATGTCTGCCGATGGTGCAGTGTCTCGTAATGACGCCTATAATGACCCTAATCGCCGGTCTGTCTGGCTCTTGTGGCTACATTTTGAACAGATTGAATTAGAAGTGCAGTACTAATAATGGTCATCGCGAGAACAACTCTCAGACCACTAGTCCGCAGACATCATCATAGTTGGTGAGCACAGATGTTGATTGATGATTAAGCTCATACACGGACAGTACCCAGGATCGATGGATTATTTAAGGACCAAAACAAAGCAAACTGTCAGGTAATTTCAGTGCGAGAGGAGAATACTTGAATACCAAAATAATAAAAAAAAAAATATCGACTCACCGATGATTTGAATAGCCTATTCCTTAAACTGTTGTTGGGCTTCGTAGTTTCTCAGGGCTTCTTAAGTCTCTGCAACACCATCGCCTGTTTTTCGATCTGAATTTATTGAATCTACAATATTAACCACCGGCAGTTCACTAGAATTCTTCGAATCTATCGCATATTGGGCATGTCAATGTATAAATCTGCTTTTTTATCGAACTTCTGAAATGCACGACGTGGGCTCTGTCAATGCACGAGCCTGTGCATTGTCCGAACTTCCCTCCCTTTAAAATCATTTACCCCACACAAAAATTAATTGACTTCCAACACCACTCTCACTTTCTCTTCTTATGATGTGCCTTTATATGCGAAATCTTGTGCCCAGACGTACGGAATGTCTTCACACAATAAGCACACTTAAATGGCCTCTCTCCCGTGTGGATCCTCAAATGCACGACAAGCACCTTCTTCGACGTATACTTCTTCCCACAGACGTTACATGTAAAAGTCTCCCGCAGCTTATCATGCGTCTTCTCGTGCTGCACTCTCGTCGACATCAAAGCGAACTTTTTCGGACAAAAACTGCAAGCGAACGGCTTCTCTTTCGTATGCGTGCGAAGGTGACGCTTCAAATCACTGCCTTTGTAGAAAATCTTTCCGCACTCGCCACAACGGTGCTCCGTTCGACTGATCGTTTTCAACGATCGCGCCAGCGACTTCTTTGACGACTTCTTCGGCGTGTTTGCCATCGTTTCGATGGTCAGATTCTTGTGGCTGTGCTTCTTGCAGTTCTTAACCATCTCCAGTTGGATGAACTTCGGCGAGAGGTGTTTCTGCGGACTCTGCACGACGGCAATCAGTGGCTGGGAGTTGGTCTCGGGAGGTTCTTCTTCCTCATAAAAATTGGGAGGAGGTTCGGACTCCGCAGGAGTTGCAAGCAGAGTCCTCGCATGCGTGAGGATGTGATTCTTGCAGTTGTCGCTGGTTTTAAACCGATGGTTGCAGTAGGGACAGCCGAATTTTCGTTCGTCACTGTGCGCGACCATGTGACGTTTCAACAGCGACCGGGTGATAAATTTCGCGTTGCACACTTCACAGACGTGGGTCTTCTCAGCGGCGTGGATCTTGGTGTGGAGGTTCAGAGAACTTTTTGTTGTGTATGACCTGAGGGGAAACGAGATTCGTGTGACCAGGGATTCAGCATCATTCTGAGACTCTTACCTAAAACAGATTCCACACTTGAAAAGCTTTGCTCCCGTGTGCGTGGCTTCGTGCTGCTTCAGGTGCGACAACTTCTGCACTTTCAACCCACAAACACAGCACTGATGGCTTCTATTCACGTACTTCTGAGCCTTTTGAAGCTCCTCCGTTGGGTTTGACTGCATTTTGACTGGCGGCATCAGCATCGACCGAAGCATGTCGAATTCTTTATCGTCCTGCTGATGCTTGTGCGCTGAGAACCCGGCCTTCGAGGTGAACGTCTTCGAGCACAGAGGACAGATGTAGGATATGGATCCGTTGTGTGTTCTGCAAAAAGAAATTATCAAATCAAGTGGGACGAAGTAATGGAATTCGTTTACTTGGTATGAAGGTCCAGCCGGCGGATGGAGGAGAATCTCTTCCCACACTCGTCGGCGGTGCACTCATAAGCCTTGGCCGGCTTTTCTTGCGACGTGACGTGGATGTTAAGGTGGACTTTCAGGGCAGCGTTTGTGGAAAATGCTTTCTCACACACATTGCACTGAAACAGCTTCTCCTTGGTGTGAGTTCGGTGGTGCCTGGAAGAGGAAGAATAAGTAAATGACTCACAACGCCAAGCAACGTCAACTCACCTCAGTAAATCGAACTGCCTCTTGAAGGGCTTGTCGCAGTACATGCAGGCCATAGTCCTCTGTCCCTTATAGAGGATCTCCTTCACCTCCTTGAAAGTCTTCTCCTTCTTCGGATTTAGCGTGTCCACCAGCTTCACGGTGCGAACTCTTGGTCCCGGTGACGGTGGCTTCATCAGCGACAGCTCTAGCCCCGGTGGCTGCATGTCCATAATGTTCATGGACTCCAAGCTCTTCAGCTGCTCCATGACTCGGGCTACATTCACGCTATCATCGTCGTCGTCGTTAAATCCGTCGTTGTACTCTCGGCTTTCCTTCTCCGGGTGCATCATCGCCTTGTGACGGTTGACGCTGTTCAACTTCGTGAACACGCACGGGCAATAGTCGCAGGCAAACATGTTGTCCGTGTTCGTGTCCATTGGATGGGTTCGTTTGATGTGCAGGATGAGGTTATTCTTCTGCGCGAAGCTGGAAGGAGAGAGAATGCATCACAAATCACACCGGAGGAGGACCAGTTAGCGTACCTGCAATCGCATTTGGGACACTTGAAATCCTTGACCCCCATATGACGCAGCGTGTGTCGGTCAAGCGAGGTCTTCTGTGTGAAACTCTGCTCGCATTTTGTGCATTTGTACGGCTTGGCGCCTGTGTGGCAAACCTCATGGCGCTTCAGCAGGCAGGGCTTGTAGAAGGTCTTCTCGCACGCGTGGCACTGATACTTGCCCTGGGTCTTCTTCACGGATCTCGACCGACCTCTCGCGTTACTCGCCTGAAAAGAAGAGAATCAATAAACATTCACCACAGTCCCGCGTCATTCATGACTTACGACTTTCGCAAGGATCTCCTCGACCGTTCCATCGGTACCGGGCTTGTGTGCTCTGGCCATATGCCTCTCAAAGAGCGCCTTCATGTCGTACTCCTTGTCACATCGGTTGCACTTGAAGTGATCGTTCGTCTGATGTGCCTTAAGGTGCCCCTTAAAGCTGGACACTCGCTTGAAGACCATTCCGCACTCGGGACACTTCTGCATACTCGTGCTACAACTGGACACATGCGATGCCAGGTGCAGCCTCAGGTTCGACTCAAAATTATACGACATCGGGCACTTTCGACAACGAAACTCTTTGGTCAAATTGGGTTTGACTCTTTTTGGCTGTGGCACAATTTCCGGCGGGTAGTACACCTCGGCGTCCAGGTCCCTTTGAAGTTGCTTCACCGGCGACGGCTTCTCGATAATCTCTGGAAGCATGTACTTTTGCCCGGACGTTCCTGGTTCTACATGCGAAAACAGCAACACCTCTTCCCGAATAGGACTGAGACTTGTGATCACTGGCGGGATCGCGGGATAATCAATCTCTGGAACAGTGAAACTGTCCATTCCAAATGTGTAGAAATCATTTGTCTTGAGGAACTTATCATCGGGATCGTTGAGGGTGTAGATTAATCCAGTTGGGGTGGTCATGTCCACCGAAATCGGTGTGAACAAGTCGCTGTTGGTCTGCATTTTTGCGGGGACACTTTGAACGTTTGTCCCGATATGGGGAACTTAATAAGATATGACGTTTTTTCAGTGGATGATTTGTTTGGTTTACTAGAGAACAATTAATAACGAGTGAGTTTTACGGGAAAAAAAGAGAAAATAGTAAGGAATTCACGTCGTTTGTGATTTTTTTTCGTGATTTTGTTGGGCCACTTTTGACAAACAGTAATTTTTTTGATGGACAATTGTCAGTTGCGGTGTGGTGGGCTTTAATCTGTGTGGTGAGATAGTCCGTTTAGCATGTACAGTAAGAAAAAAAGTGTTTCTGAATATAAACCAGGCATTCGTTAAGGATTTGAAAGGAATTGAAATGAAAATGCATCATAAATTGCTTAATTGTTGCAATTATAGCGTCAAATTTATTAGCAGATACTAAATCATTTAGTTTTATTGAGGTAAATTCGGTCCTACAAAGCAATTTTTTTGGAGACAGACGTCGGGCGGTGTTGCTTGTTGTAGGCGCGCTCTAAATGGTTGATGGTCCCGGAACTTCTTTCACTGTGTCTTGATTGTATGCATTAAAAGAACACTTGCAGCTTCTTTCGCGCACGGAAATTAAAAAAAAAAAATTCGAGACTTTTACCATCATTGGACACAAAATGAGAATCAAATCTGCACTCAAGGGACTCTGCTACTTATTTTTAAATCCAACCGGCAAAGATTTTTCTCTATGATTTCTTCTGGATGGAATGTCTTTGTTTTTGGGGTGTACTGCAGCTAAAGTAAATAAATATACTATAAGAACAGAAAAAAAGTGATCACTAAAAATACCCAGGGCTACAAAAGGCCACGAACTAAGACAGAATTCACACTTGCCAGCTCTTCAACCTAACCTCGCAGCGATTCTTAAAACAAAGTCGAATCGCCTTTTCTTACGGAAACTATGAAAAAAGACCTTCCAAGTCTTCATTATAGTTCGATACAAAATTTGAAACAAATCCACATTCAAGAAACTTGTTCTTTGTGTCTATGTCCGACGGATGAAGCTTTTTTTTTTATGAATTTTTCGTCTTGCTGAGTGCAAGTTCTTGGGGACATCGGTGTGAATGTACTGCAGGTAAAGTGGGTAGGAATACAAAAACATAAAAAAAAAGGATAGCTTTAGTTCATCCGTTTTACACAAGCCACGAACAGGAAAAGAAAACCAGAGCTTGCCTTTGAGAGTTCATCAAGCTAACCTAACATTGATCCTATAACAGTGAAGGCCTCATCAGTACACACGGAAACTATAAAAAGACCATATACTCCTTCAACAGCATTCGACACAAAGTTCGAAACAAGTTCACATTCAAGGAATTTATTCTTTGTGTTAAATTGCGATGGATGAAGCTTCTTTACAAATTCCGCGCAATCATGACTCACGACTTTCGCAAGGATCTCCTCGACCGTCCCATCGGTACCGGGCTTGTGTGCTCTGGCCATGTGCCTCTCAAAGAGCGCCTTCATGTCGTACTCCTTGTCGCATCGGTTCTTCCTTTCGGTGATCTGTTCAAGTTCTTGGTGACATCGATATGAATAGACTGCAAGTAAATTTAGTGGGAAAACCACAAAAACAAGGAAAAGGATAACTACAACTCATCCGGTGCACAAAACGCCAACCAGAGAATGCAAGTGAGGCAGACCTCGCGTTCATCAGCTCACCGAACTAACCTAACTTCGAAACTGACACAAAGAAGACCTGAACTTTAGACATATTGGAGCCTCTTTTGCGCACGACAATTATAGAAAAAAGATCGTCCAAACTTTCACCATCGTTCGACATTATATTAGAAACAGGTCCACAATCAAATGACTCTGTCATGTTTCTAAATCCCTCGCGTTAAGGTTCTTTTACAAATTCTTCCGCTGGCTGATCAGTTCAATCTCCTTCTCTGGAGGGAATCAGAGTGAATGTACTGTTGCCACACCGCAAGAACAGAAATAAAATGATGAACTATTAATCCTCCAGGCTACAAAAAATCACCAATTGGACCCAAGCGAGGTAGACTTCGCCTTCAAAAGCTCATCAAACTAACATAACCTCAATTCTGCGACACAGAAGACCTCATCATCAAATTCAATTGCCCAATAAAATGTATCTTGCTTTATTGTGAATCACCTTCCTTAATCGAAATCTTCTTTTTTACTAAAAAAAAATTCGAAGCAACGTCCACAGTCCAATAAAAAACTCTTTCAACTTCACTTCTTCGAACACAAACTGTTCACTTTTATTGCGAAAAAACATTCAGCTAAATTTTGTTTCATCATGTAAATATATCCAATTCGATAATTAAAAAATTAAAATAACAAATATTGAGTCTCTTGTTGTGTTGCATTTGCAATGCCGGTGTCTATCGCTCCCAATCATATGTGAAATCCTGGCGACAGTCCATAGGAAAATTGCGATTCATGACTTTTCGCCAAGTCACTCAGCTTCTGTCGCTTGTCGGTAATCAAAAAATCATCTATATCCTCGACCATCTCCGAATCACCTCGCTTACGACGACCATTCGCCTTTGTATCGTGTCCCATGCCAGTTGATGGTTCCTCTTCGACTTCGGTGGCTTGATACTGCAGGTAGTTGGGTGCGATACTTTTGCTAGACCTGGAGACCAGAGAAAAGGAAATAATTAGAAGACTTTCAGAGGTATGGGATGTGGACAACTTACACTTTAAGAAGGTACGGATCGAATGGGAAGAACGTGTCCAGAGTTTCCTCGGGCGTGGCTGTATCATTGGCGTAGACAGTCGCGAGCTTGCGGCGTGCGTTGCGCTCGAGAATCGCGTGACAGTAGGCCAGTTGATAGGCCCGGGTGACTCCGGCGAAAGCCGTCGCCACTGCTGGCAAACAAACACGCAGGGGATTGAAGTTGCATGTGACCAGAGCTGAGAGTTGCAGAGATTGGAGGAAGAGGAGACCTGGGAAGAGAGCAATCATTGCAGACGCAGAACGTTTCACGGGAGACGATCTCTTACCCTTTTTATCCGCAGTCAAATCGCGACTGCGGAAGGCTATCACATAGAAAATCGCCTGACAGACGGAGAAGAACACCAGATTCGCCCTCAGAGACCCATTTGCGCGGTACTGATCACTTCGCTGGATGTACTGATGTGCCCAGTTGCAGAGCTCCTTTAAGTAGTTTTTCAATACCCTGTCGGAGAAGAGACAAATTGTTAAATTCAAGTCCGGAGATAAGCCACACACTCGACTGCCTTACGTTATCGGTAAAATCTTGGATCTAGCCAAAAAGCTGGCCATGTATCCTACAGCTGCCTGCCGAATCACAGCCGATTCGTTGGGATCTTTTATCTTCTCGTCGAGAAACTCAAGAAATCTTTCAGCCAAAACGTTCTAGAAGAATAAAGAGACACAGATTAAGGGCAATGCTGGGATTGGTCCAAATTTCGAGACTCACCTTAAAACTACAAAAATAAAAAACTAAGAATTGTACATGATGCGTGTTATGGCTGGGCAGTATCACATTGTTGAAGGCCTTCTGCAGGACCTTGAGGAACTGCAGGGCCTCCGCGGTAGCCGGTCGCTTCTCCGCCGCATCTCCATTCGCCGGCGGGTTGGGATTAAAACGATTGAAGAACAGAAACATCTTTTCCATGCAGATGTCTAGGGTGTGCGCGATTGGATGATTCATTGGAAGCACTTCAGTCACTCGCTCCGTTCCCATGTCGTCCATGGCGAACATTTCTTCGTCAGCCTCGGCCTCGTCCTCCTCGAATTCAGCGTCTTCGATTTCAGTTCTGGGAGCGTTCACGTCTAAGATCACCATTCTGAAAAAAAGAAGAGGTGCATTAAGTTTCTGGGACTCAAACTTAGCAGAGCAAAGCAGAGTCTCGGGCTTCAGCGACCAAGTCTCATACAGAAACAGGTCATCAACTGGAGCTCAGGTACCGAGAGATCCCGAGAATCACGACGCCTTCAGCCGGGACCTATCTACCCGGCCTCAAATACCGAAACTCAGCAACCGGTTCTCAGACAGACTGAGCTCCGAAGACTCACGACGTTCTCACCCATGCTCAACTTACTTCTGCATCAGCAGCTGGACAATGAACTCCGTAAACATTGGCTTGTACTCCAGCAGCCAAAGAACATTGTGCACGAACCCTGCAACCACATGCGCCGGCTTCTTATAGTACGGAAACGTCGCCTCGATGCTGTCCAACATGATGTCGAATGAAATCGGAATGATGGAGAGGATCCGCTCGAACAGCTTATGAACCGATTGCAACTCAATTTTCAATTTCTCATCCGGCGTTCCATTCACCCACCGTTCGGTTTCGCTGTCCTTCGGAATCCAAAGCGCGACCAGCTTAGTGATCGCGAAGTTGATATACTTGCTGTGAGCTACCAAAAGATCGACAATGAACTCAACGTATGCGGAGACAGCATCCGAGCTGCGATGGGTCCACTGCATTGAGAGGAGTGTTTCAGCGACGACGGTGAATTTTGGCGTGAGCATGTGGACTGTGTAGCGTGCTTCTTCGATGACTCTCACGAATTCGGTGTCCTGGAAAGAAGAGAAAGGTTACCAATGCTGTGAAAACTTAAATTTAGACAGGAATTAGAATTTGGCTGTGCTGGCATCGAAAAAAAATCGTCCAAAGGACTTGCTCGGCGACGAATTGACGTGTTTTTTAGGCTGCATCACATCTCTTAGAATATTCTAAGATTTACATAACGTAGGTCAAGCACAAACCACACAAACAGAAAGACGATAACTCCAACTCATGCGAAATACAAAAAGGCACAATTTAGACCCAAGTGCGGTAGACTTCACTTTTACTAGCTCATCAAACCAACCTAACCTCAATTCGGTAACACAGAAGACCCCGTCATCAACGTCAACTGACCAAAATGACACTCCGAATGCAATAGGCACGAACTATCATGACGCAGATAACCTAGACCCATCTCTTTCAACAGCCGTTAAAGTCATGAAAAAGATTTAAAACAACGCAATGATCTGCTGAACTTCTTAAGAATTTAGATGCAAAAAGACAAAGTTTCAGCTTCCCAAACGTGTAATGGTCTCCCATTTTTTTTGAGAAGACTTTAAGGACAACTAACAGAAATAATATGCTACATGTGGTCGATGCGATGTAGAGTTGAAACTTGACCGCTCAAAGCTGGAATAATCCGATAAATTGAAGCCTTCGAAATATGGATATTTCGAAGAATACTTCGAATTTCCTGGGTTGACAGGGTATCCAATGAAGAAATGCTTCGACAAGCAAAGCGAGAGTTGCTATATTTAATCAAAATCAGGAAACTATGCTACCTGGACCACACCATGCGAAACGGCAAACACAAGTTCCTCCAACTTGTCCTGCAAGGAAGGATAGAGGGACGAAGAACGGTCGGACGGCAGAGACAGTTGTGGTTATCAAACCTGCGGGACTAGCTGAATCATACGACAATCCAGATCATGAGAGGAGTCACTAACAAGACCGTGTTAACAGTGATGATTTCCAACCTCCGTAGCGGAGAGGAACATTAAGAAGAACAGCCAGAAAGGCCAGAAAAACCCATGACCAATCTGCGGCGTACCCATTAGCACTGCTAAAAACTGCATAAATAGATAGCTAAGGAACATGGCCAATCATTACTAGACGCAAAAGGAAGGCAGCAGTCAACCCAAAATATTCCTACCAACTACATCCATCGCTGGAGCAGAACAACTCCTCAGACTAACTAGGAGTCAGATTCGAATCGTCATAGGCTTCTTAACTGGACACTGCCCACCGATAGGCGTAGCGCAAAAGACACCTGCCGAATGTGCAACGAGGACGAAGGAACAGCAGAACACTTACTGTACACGTCATCGTTACATCGGCAGGCATTATCTTGAAGCAGAAAACATCGCTGCTAGCTCACCCAAAAGTTTACTAAGTTTCATTGTAAACTCAGGTTTCTTGCGTGAGCTCTAAGTGGGGGTTATTACAGTAGGCCTATTCATGAACGCAGTGATTCAGGCGTCTTTTTACCAAGGAATCACCCAATGGGTAACACAAGGGGTCCACAAGGACGTAAGTGAGACGGAACTTCCGCCAGCCCACCAACCTAACCTAGCAAGGAATCAAGGAGTCAAGCAAAACCTGAAACAGAATAGCACTTCAGTATCACGACATTATTGAAGACAGTCGAACTGTTAGTAAACATGGATAAGACCAAAATTCTTAAGACGTGCTAAGGGAAGACAATAGCGTCACTAAAAATTGGAGAATGCACATTTCAGCGCGTAGACAAGTTTAAAGATCTGTGCGTACTTAGCCACGACAACAATGGACGAGAGTACATCTATGATCGTCTACTTATTAAAAAAACAAAACGTACGATACAAAGCCGGAACTTAGGCTAAATCAAAACCCTACAAACAGATAAAGTACGAAAGGCTATTAATATCTGTAGTTACTTATGCCTCCGAAATATGAAACACGACGCACGCAGAGCAAGAGATAACATATAGTCCAGGAAGAAATGCGACAGCCGTAGGTAGGATGAAGCCTACGTCGTGTGAATGATGTGATTTGAAAGTAGATTGGGGAATATGAAGCAAACAGCAGACAACTACTAAAAAACATGCAAGACAGCCTTCATTTTCATTATCATATTCTTGTTAACCGCGCATTCCACTAATGAGATCGCGGGGACAATGCAAGCAGAAGAGATCCGCAGGCAACCGGATTCACCAACGCCGACTATAACTCATCAGGACGTATGGCTGAAGGACTTGGTCCAGCCATCCTGAGTCTGCCCAGCGGTCGCCTTCCTGATGGAAAAACAGCCAGTGAATAATATGAAAGCTCTGATTAATTAAGTCACTAGTAAGAAGAAGTAGATATCAGCAAAGTGAACGATTAGTTAATGGAATAGAGGAGGATGTTAAAGCGACGGGTGCGAGAATATGACGCATCCTGGCAACAGTAGAGCATGCCAGTCCCCGCTGGGTTATCGACATGAATGGTGTTGATGTTGATATATGCTGCCGAATACCCACGCTAGGCAAGCGACTGCGTTATAAGTTGAGTAGGCTATCGATGCAGAGGTTCAATTTGTGACCTGATAGCAATCAATTTTCATGGCCGATTCTCCCGAAGTACTTTCATCACAAAATAAATTCTATTATGTCCGCGCTGTGGACAGTACGATTGTGATGACAGATGATGCTTAAAAATTCGTAAGGACGGCAAGCTCTGACCCTGTACTTTGTTTTCAAAGGCACACGATTGATCTCTTGGCCAATAAGTTTTTAAAAGTCACAGAATGGTTGAATTCGAATGTGAAATCGCAAAAAAAAAACAATTTGGCATTCAAAATTTATACTTTTATCGAAATAAGACCAGGAACAGGTTAAGAAAATGATAATCAATAAATTAAAATTACGATTAGAAGCACATGAGTCTATTTGTTAATTCCATTCTCTCGTCTTGTGAAAGACCACGTTAAAGACAAACCACAAGCTAGTCACCAAATCGCTTACTGCAGCTCAAGCCCATTGCAAAAACAAAAGCACATGGCCGTTTATGAAAATTGCAGGAAGGACCCAACCAGCCAACGCACGACCTACCACACTACTTCTCCACGTAGCACACATTTCCATACTTACGTTTAATGGACACTCCCTCAGATACGCCACGTATTCGGACACCGGTATGAAATTATTCTGTTCATTCGCTGCAGTTATCGCTTTTATAATTCCCTTGCCACGAGGCTCCTGGAACCGAACTTTATTGATTACAGCATTTTTTGTCCGTTCCCTTTCTTCCGGCGAGTAGCACTTTAAAATGGACGAAAGTCCTGTTTTCGCACTGTAGACGGACATTATTCCAAGGTGAATTTTCCTTCTAAATTTCTTAGTCACCGGGATACTCTTTTTATCTATTTCAATATCTCCTTTTCCTTTTTTTTATTACGTTGCAGGAAATTTTACACACGACGGCTGACTTTGAGGTTATTCTCCCCACAAGTGTGCAAATTTACAACTTAACACAGTGAAATTTATTTTTCTTTTTCACTGTTATTTTATATAGTTCTTTTACTATAATTATACAAGTTTTTTCTTTTATTTTCACGAAACATTTCATGGATTAAATTAAAATGAATTTTTTGCGGACGCACAAAAAGCACGTTGCACACACGAACATGAAATCGCACGGGAGAAATTCTATTTCGTTTTTCGCTGAAATGTCAAAATGCAATAATTGTGACAGATGGAAAGTTGTGTGAGTGTGTTTGGCTGCGCGCCAACAATGGCAGTGATGCCAATTCTATTTATTCTTTCGAAATCATAAAACTTGTTGATTTCTAACTTCGAAATTAACTTTGAATTTTCTCAAGAAGAAAGTCACAACTTAGGATACTTGAGTTGCAAGAAGTTTAATTTTTAAATTCACTACGACATTGGTGTAGCCTTCTAGCTGAATTTGAATGGTCAGTAGCAGTATAAAGAATTTTTTTTTGCTACAACTCGGTCAAAATAACTCTCTAAGTGATTTCTTTGACGTGCGATCGTCCTTGGCTGTTTTCCAGCTAATTGAGGTACTTTAAAGACCTATACAAGCATGAAATATTAATTTATGAACTAAATTTTAATTTTTGACCAATATTGGACGTCTAAAAAACTTACGGATGCTCGTAATTTCGGCTAAACACTTAAAATATAGAAATCTTAAGAACCGGAAACGCTATTTCGTCCAGCGCAGGCTTATTTCTTAAGCTACAACACAGAAAATACAAAAAAAGAACTAAAACTTAGGGAAAGACCATAAAACAGAAGCAAATGGAACATCAATTTGGAGCTAGTTTAAAATTAGCTACAGCTTAGATTTCCAGTTCTCCAAGCTGAGGTATCGAAGAGTCCAAAATCTGTCTTCCACTCGCTTGGAAATCTTTCAAACAACACCGACCTGGCATTACTTCGACCGACTCTCGAAACAACCATGACGTCACAGCTCATATGTTCCCCAACCTGTCACCGAAACATCAAATTAAGGTAGATGTCAGATTTCAGCTGTCACTTTTCATCACATCAAATAAATTTCCATCAATTCCGTGGGATTATTTTGTCATTGAAACTCACGTCCTTCATCGTGACAACCAAAGAAAATCGCATCAATTAATCCAAGTCAACCATGTCTCGCTTTAGCGGTGCCTTACAACTCACCGATTTGGACGACTTCATCACACCGTCACAGGTACATTGTCCGCAACACTGACTTCCCAATCACATCCCATTCATTTGATTTCATTTCGCATAGGAATGCATCAAACCAGTGACGATTGAAAAGACCAAATCCAAGACCGGAGCAAAGATCACAATCCAAGACGACGGCTACTACGAAGAGACAGCGGCGGGGAAGCAGAAGCTTCAGAAGGTCGAGATCACTCTTCAAGATTGTCTCGCTTGCTCGGGATGCATTACATCCGCCGAGGGGGTTCTCATCACACAGCAGAGTCAGGAGGAGCTTCTGAAGGTGTTGAATGAGAACCAGAAGCACAAGCTAGAAGGGAACCACGAGCAGGTGAGGACAATCGTGTTCACCATCGCACAGCAACCGATCCTGAGCTTGGCGCAGCGGTATGAGCTGTCGCCGGAGGAGTGCGGCGCACGCTTGGCGGGATATTTGAAGTCGATTGGAGCTGATTTGGTACTGAGCACGAAGGTGGCTGACGACCTGTCATTGATCGAGAGTCGGAATGAGTTTGTGGAGCGGTATCGGAACCAACAAGCGATGCCAATGCTCTCGTCGTCGTGTCCTGGTTGGGTGTGCTACGCGGAGAAGACTCACGGATCCTTTATCCTCCCGTACATATCCACGACAAGGTCGCCTCAGCAAATTATGGGAGTTCTGGTGAAACAGTACCTCGCGCAGAAGTTGAATGTGCCGACGGAGAAGATTTACCACGCCACTGTGATGCCGTGCTACGACAAGAAGTTGGAAGCTTCACGGGAGGACTTTTACAATGAGGCAAAGAACTCCAGGGACGTTGACTGTGTAATTACGTCGAGTGAGTATGGAGGCAGTAGTCTTCCGTCTCATTCTTTCATTGTTCTCCTCTTTTCAGTTGAAATTGAGCAGATGCTGAGCAGTCAAGAGCTTGAATCGTTGAATTCCTACCCGTCCGGAGAGTTTGACTGGCCCTGGAGCTCACAGCGGCCAGAAGGTGGCAACGTGTGGGCCCATGAATCCTCAGGATCAGGTGGATATTCTGACCACATCTTCAAATTTGCCGCAAAGGAACTGCTGGGTGAGGAGGTCGAACGGTTGGAGTATAAAAATTTGAGGTTTGTTTTGAGGTTTTTCTTTGCTTGAAAATTAAACGTGTCTCTCTCCAGAAATCCTGACTTCCGTGAGTTGACATTAGAGAAGGACGGCCAGGTGGTACTGAAGTTCGCCATCGCAAACGGATTTCGGAACATCCAGAACTTGGTGCAGAAGCTGAAGCGAGGAAAGACGCAGTATCACTTTGTGGAGGTCATGGCTTGTCCGTCGGGTAAGGATTGAGTGTGTTCATACCTGGACCCACACTGATGTCTAACTATTTGCAGGTTGTTTGAATGGAGGTGCACAAGTTCGACCACCTGCGGGAACTCCAATCAGGGAGTTGACAATGCAGCTGGAGGACCTATACAGACAGCTGCCGAAGTCTACGCCGGACAACTCAGAGACAAAATCGATATACGCGAACTTCTTCGATGGTCAGCACACGGATAAGGCGAAAGATCTCTTGCACACGTCGTACCATGCGGTGGAGAAGATGAACACGGCGCTCAACATTAAGTGGTAGTTCTGTGTTGTTGTTTGAATGTTATGTTTTATGGGTAATAAAGGTGCGATTAGTTATGAATATGGTTCATAGAGAACAGTCTTTTGTAAGAATATTGCTTGAGGATATAGGCATCCTCGACGTTTCGAGCATTGAACATTAATCCAGAGTTAAGCTGATGTTCTTTGGCACGATATAAGCTTCCAGAAATACACTACAGAGATCCCCGACATATTAACCAGATAAATCGCATATTTCAAGGAAAAATATTCTGTTTTCATCCACTTTTATAAGAAAATAAAAAAAAGAATCATAGCTGCAGCAGCACTGTAAGAGGTAAAACGATGACTCCAAACCCGAGCACGAGTTTCTTCCTTCTTGTTGCGATCATCGTTCCATTATCAACGAATCCAATCCATTCCACATCATGAAGAGTGCTCAGATCTCAAAATGATGTGTATTTTAGATAAAGATAGGTATCATTGGAGGCACCATTGGCAGGCAAGCCGGCAGCAGCAGTCCCTGTTAATGATTTTATTGAAGTTCCAGGAATAAAGAGAAGGAGGAATCTATTTCCCACCTTTTTTGTTCGTGCGATACCCTAGTACTTTACAGAAGAAAACATTTCTGTGAATACTTCTCTGATAGTCTGTCCGATCGGAGCTACGTCAGCATCTGTTGGCAGCTTCTTACGCTTCAATTGGTTTAACAACGCCCACACCATTCAACCGCCGAGGCCAAGGCTGGCAAACTGCGCCTACTTGCGGATCTACTCGACATCGTTGTACGACACCCACTGGTTGCCACGGTACGCGTACGCGTGTTTAACGGATACCGCGGGCTCTCATGAATGCCCATTACTTACTTACTTACTTAGGTGGCGCTACAGTCCGGGGTGGACCTGGGCCTCAACCAACATGCCTCTCCAACTGGCCCGGTTGTTTGCCAGCTGTTTCCAGTTTCGCACGCCAAGTTGGTTGAGGTCCCTTTCCACTTGGGTGCGCCACCTGAGGTGGGGTCTTCCTCTGCCGCGATTCCCCATGGTGGTAGATTCGAAGACTCTCCGGGCCGGAGCATTGGTGTCCATCCGCTCTACATGGCCCAGCCATCTAAGCCGCTGGATTTTGGCTCTTCTGACAAGGTTCATGTCGCTGTACAGCCCGTACAGTTCGTGGTTGAATCTCCTTCTCCACTCGCCATCTACGCAGACAGGTCCGAAGATCACGCGAAGGATCTTTCTCTCGAAACAACCTAGCAGGTCTTCATCCTTTTTTGATAATGTCCAAGCCTCTGCGCCATAGAGGAGGACTGGGACGATCAGGGTCTTATATAATGTTAGCTTGGTTGTCCGAGAGAGGGCTTTACTACTCAATTGCCTTCTCAGCCCAAAGAAACAGCGATTGGCAAGAGTCACTCTTCGCTTGATCTCCAAGGTGGTGTCGTTTCTCGAGGAATGCCCATTACATTATGAAGTCAAGGAAGTTTTGTAGGGCGTTGCAGCTTCCCTTTCTGCTTTTTGTAATCCACCCACCTGCCAATCACTACAATTTTAAAACAAAAACAATTTAAAAATCGTTCATCCCGGTCTTTTTGGCCTCAGAGAATCAGCTGTACAATTCGTTATGAAAGTGCAAATCTTCGAGGTCCTACTTTATGATTCATCTTCCTTTATCCTGCGTCACAAAATTGTAGATAAAGTGCACGTTGAGGGAGGGTATTGAAGTTTTCCAGACTGCATCTGGCTTGTAACATAGAGCAACTCTTACAATAATGTCTATCGTCGCCTTATGATTTTTCCACATTCCGAGGTATCTCGTCACCTCTTTGTAAGAAAAAAATAAAATTGTCATGTTCAGTGTTAGTATCTTTTATTAAACGATTAACGTTCTTTATCGTATAGCAGATTAAGGCTAGCAGAGCACAATCGGCCTCTTCCAGATAGCTTCAGTGGCAGCTCCAGAACAAAAGCGGCTATTGTGATGATAAGCGAAGATCAGATTCTCGT
This sequence comes from Syritta pipiens, assembly GCA_905187475.1. Lineage (NCBI taxonomy): Eukaryota > Metazoa > Arthropoda > Insecta > Diptera > Syrphidae > Syritta > Syritta pipiens. Next base: position 11,831,156 of record LR994573.1, read on the forward strand.
ATTGACCTCATAGATGCGGCAGGAATTTACTTTAGGCATGCTAAGATAAAAGGCGTTGTTCGAATTTTCCCACCTGTGTCTTATGGTTCCACTGAAGTTTGTTGCCATATTCGTTTCGTATGTGATTTTGTTTGCACAAATGAATGAAAGATTGCCTATTCTCCTCTTCTTCATCTGTTTTCTTTTCTCAACTTCTTCCTCTTCTTTGCAAATCATGTAGGATTTGAACTTGACGTAAAAAACCTTCCTTCGCACATGCTTCGAAACGCTAGTTAAAGAATCCCCTACTTGAATTCATAAAAAAAAACTGCGGATCGGGAAGCCGGGCCTCCCCCCACCGTCCGACTTACACGTCAAACAAGAGAGTTTTTGTTTTAATCGTTTATTGTTACGATTCCAAACTAGAACTAAATTTAAGGCTATTTCGCTTCCCATAGGAAGCCGCTGTTCTCAACATCCAGCGTGCGGACTCATCAGCCTTACGCCAGCGCGTGTATCCGGTGTGATGCAACATGATCTTTGGGACTTTTTATTCTGCAACGGGTTTGCCCCTGAGTAAGTTCCCATAAAGTGTGCTACACTGCACTGGATTTAGGTTCGATTGCGTCACGCTAATTCTTATTCTTAAATAAGAAAATTTAGATATCAAAACTCTCAAAACTGAAAAATTATTGATATTTTCTTGACTATGGTCAAGCAATCTTTGTTTCACAAAATGTTTACATTTTGTCTTTACAGCTCGCTTTACAGCTCGCTTTTTTGGGCTCCCCAATTCGCAGACAAAATGCAAAACAAAAACTTCAAGAAATCAAAAATCAGATCAAAAAACAGAGAGGCACGAAAAGTGTTCTGTAGAAAATGTGGTTGCTTTTTTAAGAGAAAAGTTTTGACACCAGCTAAGTTCCAATGGAGGTCTAAGGATCATAAGGCGTGCTGCTTCGTACTTCTTTCTGATTGTTTCTGAAAGTCTACGTTATACAATTGCGGCTAGAGCTTCAAGATTTACCAAATGTAGGCATCAAACCACGGAAAATTCCTTCTGCCGGGTCCCGTAAGACTGTCCGAGTAGCTAGTTTTCTAACGCAAGACGCAGATCCAAAAGCCACAAATTTTCTGTGCCATCTCGAGCCTTCCTCTATGACGAACACGTTAAAAAAAAAAACTCAACTTCTACAATTTTAGAAATTTATTTGATTCTTTACCGTTACAACTTCATACAGAGAACAATCCTAGGCTAAAACTTACGACCAAAGTGAAATCTCAAAAACAGATTTCCTCCCGTTTCCAGTTCTCTATTCTCTTCTCGTTATGTGCAATCATTCGCCCGCTGGCCCGGAATGCCACGCAGCTCCTGGTTCAGTGTTCTCAGCAACGGGTGCTTTCCACATCCACATCGCCCTCGGAAATCGTCCAAATCAAGCGCCCACACCATTCCACCGCCCAGGCCAAGGCTCTTGGCAAACTGCGCCTTCCTGCGGATCTCCTCGACATCATCGTACGACACCCACTGGTTGCCTCGGTACGCGTACGGACCGATGCGGCCCTCGCTATCCCTGATCACAGTCCAGCCGCCATTGTTGACATTCTCGCAGATCTCGTAGTACGCGAGGAATCCACCGGCACGGGTGTACTTTCCAGCCTCGCCAGGCCCGTAGGTCTTCTCGTTCAAGCCCTTTGACTTGGTGTCTGCCAGCGAGAAGGACTGCCCGTAGAGCGGCATTCCCATGACGAGCTTCTGCGGTGGAGCGCCCTTCTCGATCCAGTAGTGCATGCTGAAGTTGGCGTTGAAGTAGTCGTACGTGTCGCCCTCGACGTAGTACAACGGCGCCACGTGGCCCGTCTGCTTGTCCCAGTGGCCGTGGAAGTCGTAGGTCATCACGGCGATCCAGTCGAAGTACCGCGACAGCTCCGAGACGTCGTACCCAGCATCGATGACCATTTTGCTGGGCGACACGGCGGAGGACAGGAGGAGTCCACGTGGCTTGAACGCCTCGGAGAGCTCACGGACGAGAGATGCAAAGCCAGCCTTCTCCTCGGGCGAGCCCTTTTTGCAGTCCACCTGCCAGCAGACTGGGTACTCCCAGTCGAGGTCAAGGCCCTCGAAGCCGTACTTATCGATGAAGTCAAGGATGCTACGGATGAAGCGCGCTCTGGCTTCTGCGCTGCGGACGAGACGGGCGTACTTGTCGCCCAGAGAGTCGTTCCAGCCGCCGATAGCAACAGTCACGCGGATTCCCTTCTCCTTGTAGGCCACCACCCGCTCGTAGAACCGGTTGTCGATGTCGGCCCACGAGTCGTGCGTCTTTATGGTGAGGCTGTCGCGGTTCAGCACCGCGAAGCCGTAGACGATGTGCGTGCAGAGGTTCTCGTCGATGTCCTCTGGGATATACTTGCCCTCGCCGGGGCGGTACCACGCCCAGTTGGTGAAGTAGCAGACGACTTTGAAGCGGTCGTCTCCGGCGGGCTTCGCCGGTGGGGGTTTCTTGTCCGTTGTGGGCTTCTTTGTGGGTGAGTCTGTTGGCTTCTTGGTTGGGATGGAATCGGGCTTCTTCGGCGGTTTCGTGACAGGCTTAGGTCGTGGCGTCGTCGTGACGGAGTCGGGGATGTCGCAGGGCGAGTTCTGTGGCCAGTCACAGTGGTCCTCGTTCCAGTGGAGTCCCTCGGGACATCTGAAAGGGAGATTCTTAAGATCTGGGTCTGTGGATGATTTGGGACTCACCTCTGCTCGAGCAGCCCTCCAAACTGGCAGATGTAGTACTTGTTGCAGTCCCTCTTGTGCGCGACGTAGTTGCGTCCTCTGCAGTCCGTCGCGACGAGGTCCTCGGACGCCGGCGTCTCCTCGTAGACCTGCGGCTTCAAGCTGGTCTCTCGGACTATGACTGGAGCGACTGTGGTCCGCTCCCGCGTCGGCGGCACGGCCGGGATCTGATCCGCGCTGATCGCGGCAACTGCAAAGGGATTCTCATGAGAGAACGACTTAAAGGCGTCCATTTTAACTTACTCTCTGACTTGTCCTCGAGCTTGCAGTGAGGATGTGGTCCTGGGTATTTCCTCAGCACCCGGTTGATGGTCTTCAGTAGCGGGTACGACTCGCAGTTGCACACGTTCTTGAAGTCGTCCAAGTCCAATGCCCAGATCATCGCTCCGCCAAGTCCCATGGCCTTCACGTACTCACTCTTGTGACGGATCATCGGCGCGTCATCGAACGAGACCCACTGGTCGCGGAGGTAAGCGTAGGGGCCCATGCGGCCACGGGGATCCCGCACCACGTGCCATTTCTTGTCGCGAATGTTCCGGCAGATCTCGTAGTACGACAGGAAGCCACGGGCTCGAGTAGCTTCTCCCGCCTCGCCGCCGCCGTACGTCGGAGCGTTCAGGTCGTGGTCGCTGGCCTGGGCCAGGGAGAAGGACTGTCCGTACATCGGCATGCCCATGACGATCTTGCGGCGGTCGGCGCCCTGGCTGATCCAGTAGCTGATGGAGAAGTTGGCGTTGAAGGTCGGGTCGTCATCGGGGTGGTCGTACATTGGCGCCACGTGTCCGGTCTTCTTGTCCCACTGGCCGTGGAAGTCGTAGGTCATCACGGCGATCCAGTCGAAGAAGCGCGAGAGCTCGGGGACGTCGTAACCAGCGTCGACGACCTTCTTGTTCGGCGACACGGCGGACGATAGAAGGAGTCCGCGTGGTTTGAAAGCCTCTGAGAGCTCACGGACCAGAGCCGCGAAGCCCTCCTTCTCCTCGGCGGAGCCCTTGTTGCAGTCAACCTGCCAGCACACGGGGTACTCCCAATCCAAGTCCAGACCGTCGAAGTTGTACTTCTCGATGAATTCGATCACGTTCTTGATGAACCGTGCTCGAGCAGCGGCATTCCTGACCAAACGAGCGTACTTGTCGCCGGCTGAGTCGTTCCAGCCGCCGATGGCCACAGTCACCTTGATCTTCTTCGCCTTGTAGGTGGTCACACGTTCGTAGAATTTGTTGTCCATGTCCGCCCAGGAGTCGTGTGGCTGAATGGTGAGCGTGTCGCGGTTCAGCACCGCGAAGCCGTAAACGATGTGCGTGCAGAGCTCTCCATCGATGTCCTCGGGAAGGAACTTACCGCCGCCCTGGCGGTACCACGCCCAGTTTGTGAAATAGCAGACCACCTTAAAGTCCAGGTCTGACTCGTTTTCCATCTCGTAATCGCCCTCCTCATCGATCTCGGCGTTCGGATCGAATGGGGAGAGCTCGTTGTCGATGGTTTCGATGTTGGCCGGAATCTCCTCGTTGGATTGATTCTCCTCGATGGTTTCCACGTTGGACGGAGTCTCCTCAGGTGACTGATTTTCGTCAACGACTTCAACGGACTCTACCGGTTCGACCGGTTTGGCGGGTTGCTCGGGTTCTGGTTGTGCTTCTGCTTGTGGCTCGTCCAGAGGCGTCAGTCCAGCTGTATGGAAGAAATTTGTTAGTGAGAAAGATGTAAGGGGTCTACGACGACTTACGAGTCGGTTCAAAAGTGTTCGGGGAGTTCTTGAGGACCTCGTGGATCTGCGTCAGGAGTGGGTGCACGCCATCGCCACATCGGTTCTTAAAATCGTCCAAGTCCAGTGCCCAGACCATTCCTCCGCCGAGGTCCATAGCCCGAACCAATTGGGACTTCTTGCGAATCATCGCCGGGTCGTCGAAGGACACCCACTGGTTGCCCTTGCGCGCGAACGGACCCATGCGTCCCTGTTCGTCTTGGACAACTTCCCAGCCTTGGTTCTTCACGCGGTCGCAGATCTAAAAGAGAGAATTACAGTTTTGCTTAGTAGCGGTAGATCTACTGAAAGCACATTATTAAAGCTGTTTGGATAGATATATAGAAGCTATCCCAAAATCCTTCTTGCTTGTTCTAAAATATAAACAAGGTCTTTGGCACGATTAACCATACCGTTCTCTTATATAAAAAGTCTAAGCGCTAGTGCTAGTTTCAGGGGTTTCGCAGATGATACTTCAAGTTTATATTCAAACGATAACTATCTCTTTTCTTTGGACACAAATCACGACTTGGACTTAGGATGATAGTTTAAAAACATAGGCCGCTAGTCAACAATGGAACAAAGATCAGCTAATTTTTAGTACAAAGGCGTCTTTTTGATTGCATAATTTTCAATTACGATGCAGTATTGACCCTTTACTCTAACGTTCTATTAGGCCTCGTCAGTGAATACCACAATCCAAAAGGATGTCTGGCTTAGGGCCATACAGTCGAAAATTTGCACGGCTTATAGTTAATATCTACTCATTCGTAGTTAAAAATATGCAATCAAGAAGAAATCTTTATATTAAAATGTATAAAGTCAAATATGGAGAATGAATCTATGATGTGGGAGGCTATAAGTGGCAACTGGGGGGGAATGTATTTATTTGGAGTAAAAAAAAGAGACTTTTAAGTACCTACAAAATGAAAAAGATAGCTTATGAGGGAAGGCTTTTAAATGAGGGCTACATGTCAGTGAGTGACATCGAACCTAACTCTTCTAACCTCTAAGCCAAGATAAGTAAAATCGCAGTTGTTTATCCAACAATATTCAGCCATTGAGACAACTAAAAATCTTAGATATTTTTTGGAATAAAAAATGGACTAAATAATGGACCAAAGTTTAGCCGAAGCTCGAGTAGAAACTATTCCTTTATATGTGGAATTAAATACAGAACGTCATAAAAGCGAAAGGATGCCACACTCTGTCCTGAGACTTAAGATATTTGAGTTTAAAGTTAATGTATGTACAGTTTGGGGATGTGCATATGTATAGTTTCAACATTTAGACATTTATAATTAAGTTTCTCCATACAAAAATGTTAAGTTAGGACTCAAAACGTTTGGTAGGTAGTTGTTCAGAATTGCATAATTATTTATTGAAAAATACCAATAACATGTAAGAATAATTTCACTAACACACTCACTACTGTTTAGTACTCAGTGCAGAGGACCAGGTTGGAAGCGGAGATAGGCAGCATATAACCTGATACCGTCGTCGAAAAGATGCTCCAGCAGCAGCCACTAGACCAAAATCGCTGAAGTAGTGCTGAGAACCAAAAGGAGATAATATCCCCCCAAACAAAGATCGTGTACGAATCGCAACTATATAATGCGATTCTGTAATTCAAAAACAAACATAACCAACAAAAACATAAAATGTCAAAAAATAAAAAATGTAAACAAATGAAAACAACTTTTGCCAAAAGAGTTAACCTTAGACCAACCAAGGTTAAAATAAATCATTCCACTTTATAACGTTGAATCAAATACAGTGTTTTCTTTAACCAGTAAAATTACAGTTTTTTTCACAGTGAGTTTTCACAGTTTTTCCAAAAAGAACAATTTTCCGAGTTCACATAACGAACATTTGGTCCTAACGAACCGGATACCTAATTTAAATAAAAACTAAGAAAATTGCCACTGTGTAAAAAACTACATTACTACTTTTCGAATACAAAATAAATATCTCCACGCTATATACATAAATACATATATACACCACCGGAGTCATCTGGACACCATCTCAAAGGCACCTGGACGTCATCTCTGATTCTGTATCCACTGAGTGCCAACAATCACATCCGTTGCAAGACGAAGAAATCTGCAAATTCAAGTAAGTGGGCTGTAGTTAGATTTGTGTGATAATTTATATACGCATACATACCGGTCGTCATGTCGCAAGCAGCTGCAAACAAGTTGGTTAGAATCCACACACAATTAGAGAAAGATATTGTTAACTTCTCTAAAAGAGGAACATCTACCAGAACCTTCAATTATATGTCGGGACGATTAGAGGCATTAGAAACCACAAAGACTTCAGCTGAAAAGACATATGAGAAGTTTATGGCTGAAGTCGCAATCGGTGATGAGGAGAAATACTCCGAAGTGGAGGGTGTCTACTACCAAATCCGCGAGTTGTATTTTGAGTACAGAGGAAGCCTTCTCGATGCAATGGATCTGGTAAAGCCAGCTAGCAACAAACAGCAAAAACAAGACGAAAGCACCGAACCCAAGCCATATACAACCCACAACGTAGAAATACCTCTGAAGTGTATTCCGGTTCCAGTGTTTTCAGGCAGTTATGAGTCGTGGCGAAGTTTTCGTGATCTTTTCGTTGCGTTAGTTCACCACAACACATCCCTATCGGACATACAAAAGCTCCAATATCTAAAAACAAGTGTGTCAGGTGAAGCGGAACGCATTTTATCGCACCTACCCATCGTAAACGGGAACTATTTAAAGGCGTGGACCATTCTCCAGGACAGGTATGCTCATCAACGGTTCTTAGTGAACACTCAGCTGAGATGCTTTTTTGATCAACCGTCCATTGCTACAGAGCGATCTGAGGCAATTAAAGAGCTGCTGGACAGAACCACGGAAATAGTCCACAGCCTGAAAAGCCTAAAGGTTCCCGTCGAAACGTGGGATGCTATACTGGTTTTCGTGTTGTTGCAGAAGCTCCCGTCGAAAACGCAACAACTTTGGGAGGAAAAGCTCGGCTGCAAGGAGAACTGCAAGGAATTGCCATCGTTCGCAGAGTTTACCCACTTCCTGGAATTGAGATTCCGTACATTAGAGGCGGTAACACACCAACAGGCGCGACCAGCAACAGAAGCACCAAAAAGGGGATCAACCAGAAACGCATTCCTCGCACAACCTTCGAAAGCAGCTAAGTTCATCTGCAAAATCTGCAACAACGGACAACACGCAATCAGGAAATGCAGCAAATTCTTGAAAATGAGCACCGCAGAAAAATTGAAAGTCGTTCAGAAAATAGATGCATGTGTTAATTGTTTAGCGTACAGTCACCTGTCACAAAATTGTCCCAGTCCCCGCAGGTGTTATTACTGTCTACAACCCCATCACTCTCTACTGCATAACAAAAATTCTCCAATAAACACATACAATAACCCAAATTGTAGTTTTACTCCTTCCAACGTAAACCCTAATAATCAGAATTCACAGTCATATCCACACAACACAACCATAGATCGACGTCCCCTATCACAACAAACGCACCCCAATGAAGCCACAACCTTCCAACTACCAGCATCGGAACAACCGTCAACCAGCTCGGGAGTCAGAAGTCACCATACAACGCACAATGCCAACACACAGATTCTGTTAGCCACAGCAATAATCAAAGCGAAAACCTCATCGGGAGACACGGTACGGCTGCGAGCTCTCCTAGATTCAGGATCTGAGGCGTCGTTTGTTACTGAAGCTACAGTTCAACTGCTCCACTTGAAAACACAACCCACTACTGTCGAGGTGTCGGGGTTGGGGTTGGTCACCAGTGGCACATGTAAAAAAATGGTGGACATAACGATCGCTTCGTGTTACACCGATTATGAAAACACCGTCCAAGCGCTAGTGTTTAAGTCACTGTCTGGCAAGCTGCCCACTCAGGCCCTCTCAGTTTGCAACTGGACGCACCTCACAGGATTACGGTTAGCAGATCCGTGCTTCCACAAACCCGCCAAGATAGATCTGTTGTTGGGCAGCGACATCCTGGCTGACATTCTGCTGCCAGAACTGCGAAGAAACGAGAGCGAAACAACCCCAATAGCCCAACACACAAAACTCGGGTGGATCGTTTTCGGTAGATCGACACTAGAACCACGATGCGTCAAAACATTTATCACAAACGTTGATGCGCAGCTTCGAAGATTCTGGGAAGTGGAAGAAGCCCCTTTCAACGTCCGCGAAACCACCGAGGACAAGGAATGCGAAGAGCACTACGCCAAGAAGGTGAGACGTATGGCAGACGGACGGTATGAAGTCTCATTGCCATTCAAAGAAAATGTCCATCCTATCCTCGGCAGGTCAATGGAAGGCGCTCTTCAGCGGTTCAGATCATTGGAGCGACGACTATCAACGGATCCCCGACTGCACGCACAATACGCAGCATGCATTGAAGAGTACGCGCAACTTGGTCACATGAGTGAAGTTAAAGAAGACGTTAGCAGTACCAGCCACCACTATTTTCTACCACATCACGCTGTCTTAAAGGAAACCAGCTCTACGACCAAGCTGCGGGTAGTTTTCGATGCTTCATTCAAGACGTCGGATGGTTCGTCGTTGAACGATCATCTCATGACCGGACCAACGCTACAACACAACGTCACCGATGTAACATTACGCTGGAGACTCTACCGCTTTTGTTTTTCCGCTGATATAGAAAAAATGTACCGGCAAATCTGGGTCACGAAGATGGACTCGAATTACCAGTTGATATGGTGGCGAAAAACCCCAACCGATAACCTAAGGGTGTTCCGCCTAAACACAGTCACTTTCGGGACAGCTTCAGCACCGTACCTAGCAATCCGGACATTATTGGAAACAGCAAAGGCCGCAGAATTGCAGTGCCCGAGGGCCGCTAAGATGATCCGATCCGAAATGTATGTTGATGACTTATTCTCAGGAGCGGACACGGTAGAAGAAGCAACAATCAAGAGAAACGAAATCAAGGCCGTTCTATCCAGGTCTGGGTTCAATTTGAGAAAATGGATGGCAAACACCGAACAGCTTCTTACCGGTATCCCATCACATGAAAGAGAAACGTCGTTAGTGGTTCCTACGCAAAATCCGGATCAGGTAAAGACGCTGGGACTTCATTGGCTTCCGGCAGCAGACAGCTTCTGTTTCCGGTTTACAGCCCCACACAACACAAAATCAACAAAGCGCTGCATCCTGTCAACAATTGCTCGTCTTTTCGACCCCATGGGATGGATAGCTCCATGCATAATTCTCGCAAAAATGATTATGCAGCTATTATGGAAGAGTAAAGTTGAGTGGGATGAAAGCATTGAGGATGAGTTATGGTATAAATGGAAACAGTATGCTGACGACTTACCCAACATCAACGCAGTACGGATTCCGAGGTGGGTCCATATAACGGAGACGACTAGTCGAGTGGAGATCCACGGCTTCAGCGATGCCTCTGAAAAAGCTTACGGTGCAGCAGTATATCTCCGGACTGAAGATTGTGAAGGCAAAATTCACATGCACCTCTTGATGGCCAAGTCAAAGGTCGCCCCAGTGCAACCGGTCAGTCTGCCACGACTGGAGCTGTGCGGTGCGGTAATGTTGGCAAAATTGCTGCACTATGTTATCACAACCTGGGAAAGGAAGGGCGCAGCGCTGCACGCTTGGACAGATTCGACCATCACATTAGCTTGGATTCGTGCGCCGGCGGATAGATGGGAAACCTTCGTCAGAAATCGAGTTGGAGAGATCCAACGACTGACTGAAGCACACATATGGAAGCATATCCCAACAAAATGCAACCCAGCGGACCTAGTTTCCAGAGGCATGCTGCCATCACTACTAGCAACTGAGACGCTGTGGTGGAACGGACCCGAGTTTTTGCAGTCATCCTGGATCTTTGAGACTCCACCCCAACCAACGAACATCACTACGGAAGAAGGAAATAGAAAAATCCAAGTTTATCACAGCAAAACAGCAACAGCAAATAATCCAATAACTCACCTTCTCCATCGGACGTCGCGGTTCACCGAACTCATACGTGTGACAGCATGGTGCAAGCGTTTCATCAGCAATGCCAACCCAAACCGCTCCACACGCACCACAGGCCCACTGACAACGAACGAGCTCAGCAATGCTGAAAAGGTACTCGCACGTTGTGCGCAACAAGAAATGTTCACGGATGGGAAGAAAGTCAAGGGCATGGGAGCTCTGAATCCATTCACAGACGGCGAAGGAATTCTTCGTGTCGGTGGAAGGCTAAGTCAAGCCAACTTGCCTTATGACCAGATCCACCCAATCATACTGGAACCCAGGCACCACTTCACAAAGCTGATCATCCACCACACCCATACGAAACTTTTACATGGAGGTCTACAGCTTATGGTGTCCCAGATTCGTAAAAAATATTGGGTCTTCCAAGTAAAAGGAGCGGTAAAGAAGCTCATCAACAGGTGTACTACGTGCTTTAGACACCGATGCACGACGGCACAACAACTGATGGGTGAATTGCCATCACCACGGGTAACAATCTCAAGACCATTCTCCTACACGGGCGTTGACTACGCTGGCCCTATCACCATTAAGACGTGGAAAGGTCGCGGAGCCAAGTGCTACAAGGGCTACCTAGCCATATTCGTCTGCCTAGCTACCAAGGCAATGCATTTGGAAGTGGTAAGCGACCTCACCACTCAAGGATTTTTGGCAGCATTTCGACGGTTTACCGCAAGAAGGGGAGTATGCGGCAAAATCTACAGCGATTGCGGAACGAACTTTGTAGGAGCCGAGGCAGAGCTTAAACGTCTACTCAATAGCGCGGTTCACGATTGGAAGGAAGTCGCCGAAAAGTTAGCTGCGGATGGTACTAGCTGGAACTTCATTCCCCCCGCTTCCCCACACTTCGGAGGATTATGGGAAGCAGGGGTGAAGAGTGTCAAGTATCATCTAAAGCGGATAATCGGTAGCGGCACACTAACATTTGAGGAGCTCAGCACACTTCTGACACAAGTCGAAGCGTGTCTTAATTCGAGACCTCTGTGTCCGTTAACCGACAACCCCGACGACTACGAACCACTTACCCCAGCACACTTCCTAATCGGAACCACATTATTTACCGTACCAGAGCCAGACTTGTCCACAGGCAAACAGGGACACCTTGACAGATGGAAGTCAGTACAGGCACACCTACAAAGCTTCTGGAAGCAATGGCAAGGAGAGTACCTTACCCGACTCCAACAACGTCCGAAATGGCTGAAGACACGACCGCAGCTGAAGGAAGGAGATCTGGTCCTCATCAAAGATGAACGCCTTCCGCCCACCAAATGGAGTCTAGGACGCATAGCGAAGACTTACCCGGGACCCGACAACCTTGTACGCGTCGTCAAACTAAATACGCAATACGGAACGACGAAACGCCCAATCACGAAACTATGCCCACTACCAATAGAGGAACCACAAAACACACAGGATCAACTGCTCTGAAAGCACAACCCCAAAGAAATATCCTAGCAACACAAGGGTTCACTCAAAGATCACTAACAGAAAAGCATGTACTAAACCCTATCTATGCACACACACAGACGCACACACACCATTCACGGTTTTACACTAAATAAAACCTATTCGCACAACACACTTAATTTCACAACACAAAACTTACAGTCCATTCAAAAACACTTAATTTCAAGAAGGATTTCGTGTGCATAAGTCCAAACAAATGAACTCATCCCACATAATGCATGCGAATAGATACAAAACACGCACCTTAACAAAATAAATTCAATCAATCTAACCGTACTCACCCGTAATCAACACTGAATTTATTTAACAACACAACACTACGCACTCGATCGCCAAACATCCACTGTGGGCCGAAAACAAATGTCAGCCTCCCCTCACCACACTTGAACTTCCAGTCCACAAACGAGATGCCCGTCGCACTGCAGCCCGCATTCCAGTCCACAAATGAGATGCCCGTCGCACTGCAGCCCGCATTCCAGTCCACGAAGTGACCCTAAATAGAATTGGAACCGTCCATGGTAGCCATAAAAGAGAAAGATGGATATAGATCACACGTAGAACTTGTGTATCGTCATGTCCTTGTCCATTACATGTGTTCTGTTCCTTGTTTACTAATATGTTTCTATTTTACATGAAACATCGTTGAGTCCAAGGCAACAGAGTCGTCAAGAGGTCGACAAGGAAGTTCGCACAGAAGTTTCACCAGCATGATAATAAAACTATACCATGAGATTACCAGCACGGAAATTGAGAACGTTGTTCACCGGCGGGGAGAATGTACGAATCGCAACTATATAATGCGATTCTGTAATTCAAAAACAAACATAACCAACAAAAACATAAAATGTCAAAAAATAAAAAATGTAAACAAATGAAAACAACTTTTGCCAAAAGAGTTAACCTTAGACCAACCAAGGTTAAAATAAATCATTCCACTTTATAACGTTGAATCAAATACAGTGTTTTCTTTAACCAGTAAAATTACAGTTTTTTTCACAGTGAGTTTTCACAGTTTTTCCAAAAAGAACAATTTTCCGAGTTCACATAACGAACAGATCGATTACAGCCTGACCGGCAAGATTAATTAATTAACCCGATGAAGAAAATGAAAAAGCCGTTCCCCTTTAGGGGGAAGAAAACGACACCACTCTGAAGTAATGCGAAAGCGGTCCCAGAGTGGATAGTGTCAAGGAGAAGAGGTCAAGATGTGGTTTTAGTGGGTGCAAGTCTCACGCTACTTGGGACAGAACGGCCTGTTCCACGTGCCTATTAGGTTTCCACATCGTCCTCAAGGCAAAAAAAAAAAAACCTTTTAGTACTATTTTTTTGTAATTTTCAATATGCTCAAAAAAAATAACTTATTTCAATTTTTTATTTTGAAGTTCGATATTCAAGCTATTGAGCTTCAAAGTCGACAAAAGGGCGCCCCCGTCTAATTCCCACACCCATAATGTAATTTTTATTTTACAATTAGTTAAAATATTCTGACTTTAAAACCAAAAATAATAAACCAAAAACATCATCATGCAAATTTGAAAGATGCGATAGCATTGTTTTATAGATGTCGGTTGCTACCTAAAATTTGATTTAAGATAAATTTTTTGGAGATATGAACGATTTATTTCAGATTTTTATACTGCTTAGCCCTTTCATTACCAGCATTTTATTTGTCGGCAACTCAAGAATATTAGCGCAATCGTAGTAAAAGTGTTTTAAGTTAATTGTAAAACCCAATTTCAGTCCATTTACTTCTGCTTTAAACGTCTCTTAGTGCAATAAGAATAATTGAGATCTTTTAATTTGTTGTTGGTGAAGTGAAAAAAAATATTTTCCTGCGACCATTTTAACTTTAAACTGCATAATGGCGATTTTAACTCTGTTGTCACGATCAGCAAAAGAAGAATAATTTTCCTTTGTTTACAATCAGTTTCATTCGAAGTGTAAAGAATTTTGCTGAAGTTATTTTGTTAATCTTTTTGGCTTTTACATATTAAGTCCTAAGAGTTAATAAAACACTAAAACACACACACAGGCAAATGAATTTTGTACTAAATACGTATATGTAAATATTAGGTTGTCAAATATCTCCCTTCCGCCTTTTTGTCTTTTGAATTTTCCGGCTATATACAAAGCGCTACAGAGTTCGTATCCAAACTAATCATGCATAGTGTCGTTTTGCAGGTTATGTCAAATAATGTATTGTACATAGCCGGAAAATTCAAAAGACAAAAAGGCGGAAGGGAGATATTTGACAACCTAATATACAAAATAGTTCATGAAATAAAGAATGAAATGCTTAGAAGAGAGGCGGTTTTTGGAATCAGATTACAACTCACCTCGTAGTAAGCCAAGAATCCAGCAGCTCGTGTGAACTCGCCAGCCTGACCGGGTCCTGGGGCCTTTGCGTTCAGTCCATTCTCCTTGGGGTTAGCTAGGGTGAAGGACTGGCCGTAGAGTGGCATTCCCATTACGATCTTCCTCGATGGAGCGCCCTTCTCGATCCAGTAGTTGAGGGAGAAGTTCTGCAAGGAACACAAAGTTTACCACCACGTCCTCTCAATGCAGGACAAATCTTATTTACCGCATTGAAGTAATCGTAGTCATCTTCGGGGTGGTAGAATAGCGGCGCAACATGTCCGGTCTTCTTGTCCCACTGACCGTGGAAGTCGTAGGTCATCACTGCGATCCAGTCAAAGTAGCGTGCCAGCTGCGGTACGTCGTAACCGGCGTCGATGATCTTCTTGCTCGGTGACACGGCGGTGGAGAGGAGCAGATCACGCGGCTTGAATGCTTCGGAAAGCTCCCGCACCAGTGCGGTGAAGCCGTCCTTTTCGTCGGGCATGCCCTTATTGCACTCCGTCTGCCAGCAGACCGGGTACTCCCAGTCGAGATCGAGACCTTGGAAGCCGTACTTCTCGATGAAGTCGACGGCGTGTCGGACGAACTTGGACCGGGCCGCGGGATTCCGGACCAGACGGCTGTACTTGTCGCCTTGCGAGTCGTTCCAGCCACCAAGGGCGAGTGTCACCTTGACGCCTTTGGACTTGAGATCAGAGACACGAGTGTAAAATTTGTTGTCCAAATCAGCCCAGGAGTCGTGCGTCCGGATGGTCAGCTCGGAGTAGTCAAGCACCGCGAAGCCATAGACGATGTGCGTGCAGAGGTCGGTGTTGACGTCGTCGGGGGTGTAGCGTCCCAGGCCCTTTCGGTACCAGGCCCAGTTAGTGAAGTAGCAGACGACTTTGTAGTAGCCGCTCAACGGGTCCAGCTGCGGTCTGTCTGTGGGGAAGGTGGGTCGTGGCGTGGTCACTGGACGCATGGTAGTCGTCAATGGGGGTCTGGTCGGCTTCGGGTCGAGTGGTTCCAGAGGCTGGAGGCCGTTATCGCCGGCGTCGATGGCGTTGCCGCCCTCGTCGACGCCGCCGCCGCCTTCCTGGACGCAGTTCGCGTTCGCGGGCCAGTCGCAGATGTCGAGGTTCGGGTTCCAATGGAGGCCTGGTGCGCAGTCGCCCGCTTCGAGGCGATCCCAGTTGCACCGCAGGAAGCGGCTACAGTCGCCTGGGTAGGGCACGAAGTTCTTTCCTTCGCATGGGTCGCTCTCGGACGCCTTGGAGTGAATGAGGCGCAAGTACTTCTTGGTGGAGACGCAGTGCACGTTGCTGGGCCAGTCGCAGATCTTCTTCTCGTGGTTCCACTGCAGGTCGTTGCCGCACTCGTTCGGGACGAGCACCTCATTCACGCAAACGTAGTACTGGCCGCAGTTCCTGTGGGGCCAGTACTGGCCGGACGTGCACTTCTTCGGGCGCTGTGGACGTGGTGGTGGTGGTCTGGAAGGACTCACGGGAGCCACGGGCTTCGGGGTGGTCTGACGGGCTGGTGGCGTGGGACGGCGCGTTGTCGGACGGGGTGTGGTCGGTCGGGGTGTGCTCGTGCGTTTGTTGATCTGTTGGTTCGGCCGGGAGGTGGTCTTCGACGGCGGTCGAGGTGGTCGCGTGGTCCTGGGGGCCTCCTTGCACCGCGCCGACGCGGGCCAGTCGCAGTAGCTGTTCTCGGCGTTCCAGTGGAGACCTCCGGCGCAGAACTGCTGCGTCATCTCTCCGTCGGCCACGCAGTGGAAGTATGCATTGCAGTTGTTCGGGTTCGGCAGGAACTGACCGGCGCGGCAGTTGGACGTCACAACCACCGGCTGGATCACCGCTGGAGTTGGGATCGTCGTGCTGTCAACGCTGGGACGCGGTGTGGTGGTCGTCCGCCTGGTCGTGGTCGTCGCTGGTCTTCTCGACGTCGTCGGCCTTCGCGTCGTCGTTGTCGTCGTGGTGGTGGTTGTCGTCGGTCGCTTGGTGGACGTCCACGTGGGGTGGACGTGCTCCGTCGTCGTCGTGGTTGTAGAGCTGGGCTGCCAGGACGGCCAGGTGGTCTGGTCGTGGTTGATGCCGCTGCCTCCCTCGCCAAGTGTGGTCATGATCGGCGGAACTGGAGTGACCGGCTGAGGCGGGCGCTCGCAGTTGCTCCTCGACGGGCTTGGTGGAGGGTTGGATAGGCGACCGAGCGCCCGGTTGATGGCCTTCAGCAGCGGGAACGCCTCGGAACAGCACCTGTTCTGGAAGTCGTCGAGATCAATGGTCCAGGCGGCCACACCGCCGAATCCTGCGTTCGCCGCATACCTCGCCTTGGCCTCCACGGAGGAGGGGTCTTCAAAGCCGACCCACTGATTCCGCAGCATGGCGTAGGGGCCTGACTTCCGCTCGGGGTCACGACCCACCTGCCACTTGTTCTTTCGCACCCGCGTGCAGACCTCGTAGTAGGCCATCATGCCCGGCTGCTTGGTGAACTCGCCCGCCTCGCCTGGGCCGGATGAGGACACGCCCTCGCCCACCAGCTGGCTGCTGGACTCGGACAACGTGAAGGTCTGGCCGTAGAAGGGAATGCCCATGATGAGCTTTTCCGGAGCAGCTCCGTTCCGGACCAGAAGTTGCATCGCATAGTCGGTGTTGTACTGCGGGTACTTGTCGCCCTTGCGTCCGTACAGCGGGCTCACGTGGCCCGTTTGCATCTCCCACGAGCCGTGGTAGTCGTAGCTCATCACCGTCAGGTAGTCGACCAGCTTCGAGAGCTCGGCGAGTTCGTAGGCCTCCGAGATGATCTCCTGGTAGCCGGAAATGGCCACGCCCAGCTGGAGTTTCTTGTCCACGCGGTCAAACTCTTGCCTCAGAGCCCGCACCAGCTTCGTGAAGTTCGGCCGGTCGCTCGCCGGGCCTTTCTTGCAGTCGCTCTGCCAGCACTTCGGGTAGTTCCAGTCCAGGTGGAGGCCGCGGAAGCCGTTTCGCTGCAGGAATCCGGCGACGCTGGATGCGAACACCTTGCGCTTGATCTCGTCCGCCGCCAGGCGCGAGTACTTGTCCCCTGTGGAGTCGGTCCAGCCGCCGAGGGCGATGAGGACCGGTGTCTTGATGGCTGTCACGCGCTTGTAGTACTCGTTGTCCACGTCAACCCACGGATCGAACTCCCGGATCGTGAGGTGGTCGGGGTCCAGCGAGGCGAAAGAGTAGATAACCGCCGTGCACAGCGATGGGTCGACGTTCTCGGGCACAAACTTGCCGTCGCCCTGCCGGTAGAACGCCCAGTTGGTGAAGTAGCACAGCACCTTGGGCGACGGGTTCAGGTTCTTGTTCTTGGTCGGTGGCTTTGCCTTCAGCAACGCCAGGCGCGCTTCGTCCTCGAGCTCCGTCTGGATTTCCTCGGACGTAACAATCTGCTGGTACGGGGATCCGCTCCGGTACGGCTGAGGTTTGAAGTCGTTGTGGGGGTTCGGCACGACGAACGCTGCGAAGCTGTCCGACGTCGTCCACGGATCCTCGGCCACAAATTCCGCCTCCTCCGCCGTGTTCTTCGTCAGTCTCTCTGGTTGTGGTGGCTCCTCGTCCTCCAGGTCGTCGATTTCCGGCGGCGCCTCGACCGCCGTCCGCACGAACGACTTCTCGAAGCCGGTCTCCTCGGAGCGGATCGTCGGGACGCTCTCCACGGCGCTCCTCAGCGGCAGGAACACCTCGCCGAAGGTCGGCCGCAGTGAGTACCGCGCCGAATGGTCCTCCTGGTCGTTTTGCGGCACGCTCTCCACGGCAGATCGCACGAACGCCGGCACTCCCGTCTCGGGCTCATGCCGCAGCGTCAGTGCGTCGCCGAGCGTCGATAGCTACGAGAGAGAGAAAGAGTGAGTAAGGAGCACACTTCACCGCGTCATTTTGACTCACCAGCAGCAGACACGCCGCCCAGCTAACGAAGCCCATGGTGTCGGCTCCAAAATTTCGATTTCAGTGGGTTAACGGCTGGCCCACAATTTCGTCCGTCCGTCCGTGTGTTGGCTTTACGTTCTCGTTGAGCGTCTCTGGAAGTGAAGAGAGAAGTGTCATTAAAAACGCCACAAAAGTAATTCATTAAAAGCGCACACGTCCGCGCTGCGATGAACCAAGAAAGTTCCAAACCGAGGCTGACCGCTGGTAGCGGTGGCCTGGAATACAAATGAGCAACCGCGTCGATTACTCACGGGCGGCGATTTGTTGGCCGCTGTAATCACGGTCAAGCCTAGTCAATGCTTCCGGCTTCCTAGGTGCTGTAACTGCATCCCATCACCGACGGCCACCAGGGACGACGACGCTGTCATGTCCTCCGTCGCGTCTTCCTGACATAATGTCTCGGAGATCGGGTGAGTGATTTGTGTTTTTTTTGGAAAATTCTGAAAACGTTGTTCTGTGTGTCAGGCGATTAGTATGCGGCGGGTGACGCTCGGAGCGACCATCGACCACGCTCGCTTGAAAAAGGTGCATAAGAATTTTGTTTTTGTTTGTTTTTGATTCTTCTGAGACAGGTGATTTCGATTTGAAAAATGAGCAGGCTTTTGTGCTTGGACTGGGATGATGGGGTTGCAACGTGCGTGGGAGTCACGGGGGTAAGTCGGTTCTTTGGGCACGATTCTTCAGGCACGAGATGGCTAAGTAATGGAATTAAAGAGTTGAAGTCTTAAGGAGGTCGTTTACACCTCAGTCAACGACTGATGAACTTAGTTTTGTTCGTCGTTGTCGCTGTCGCTTGGACAGAGAGGACACGGAACAGATGTCTAAGAATGGGAATCGAGGAGAAGATATCAAAGAGAAATTGGCAGTTTAGAGAATATAACAATTAATGGATCGGGGAAGCCGTTTACATCTCAGCGGCTGATTGATGTGGCTTTGTTTTGACCCTCGTTGTAGCTGTCGTCGGGATGCAGGTGTTTGAAACACGAAGAAGAGGTCCCATATTTTGAAGCAAGAAATCACGAAGTAGAGACAATTTAGGTCGTGAAATCAAGGAGCTAATTGAATTGTCATGGAGCCACTAATATTGCGACCTAAAAGTCCAATTGTACCTCTTCTTTTGTCTAGGATTTAAACGCTGCCTTTATGAATTTGACAACGTCCCTAGATGGAATGTTCTCGAAGTCGGTCCGTATTACATTTGATTTATTGATTCTTATTGTCTTCATGATTTTCATGACCTGGCACACAAGTCAGCCTTGGTCTGATGTTTTCTGCCAGGCTATAAGGAGACGTATATCTCCTTAGAGCTCTTAGAAATCCAGGAGTCACAGAAACCAGAGCTTGAGAAATGTGTGCATCGACGAATTCGTTAAGACCTCATGGAATTTAGGATCTATCATTTCAGGCGGGGGCTCTTAAAGCAAGTGAAAACCACGTGGTTTTAATGAATCGGGGAGCTGAGTCGTCAACGAACCTTTAAATTGAGGAGTCTTTGAATCTGAAAGTCCAGAAATTAAAGATTCGATAGTCAGGGATTTAGGTTTTAAGGATTTTGGATGAACAAAGTTGTGGTTTTAAAAGGGTACTTAGTGCAAATTGTTGAAATTTCTGGAGATTTCGGCGCCTGAGAATTTTAACCACTTCTTTACTCCAATTGTCTTTAGTATCATGTCGTCTGACTGCGAAGTTCTTCATCATCTCGAACTCCTTATTTGTTGTACCAGGCAATTGCCGTAGCCCATCTTTTCTTCAAGAGCATCTGTTGCATTCAGCTTCATTGACAAGCACTGCTTTAAGCTAAAAAACCCCTGACTAAGAGTGAGTTTCTAGTCTTACGTTGCCAAGGATAAAGTACTTCGAGGAGGACAAAGTAGAAGTAGAAGCTAAACATAGCAGCTAAAACGTAGTTAGTCACAAAACGGGCGGATCACTGAGCCCCGATGAAGGTGACCGCATGCTTAAATGAAACGGAAACCCATTCGAATAAACTTTTACTTCACACACTTCAAAACTTTTACTTTAACTCCCTTAAAATGGAAAGAAAAGCATACTGTGCCAGAGCAAACCTAATTTAATAATCAAACTATCATCATCCTCTTGACCGCGTGTTCCACGGGTCGCGCGGGCAATGCACGCAGAAGAAATCTCCAGGCAGCCCGATCCTCCGCCGCTGACTCTTGCTCAACAAGATGTATGCCCAAGCGTAACCAGGCGAGACTTTGGACTAGGTCCAGCCATCTCATCCTGGATCTGCCATGCCGTCGCCGCCCTGACGGAATCACATTCAAGGCGCGCTTTGGTCGGTAGCATAAAGCGCAAAACTGAAGTCCGAACGAAACAACACCCAACGTGGCCTAGAAGATCACGTCAAATATTGTAGAACGAATCGCATCAGATGTAGTCAAACTACACTTTAAAAGCTGGATTTTTAGGAAGAGTGAGAACACAAGTGTGAAAAGCTCCTCTGAAGTGAAAGGAGTGGAATCGAGTGGAACTCGGGTCAAGGTAGATCTTCAGTCACATGCGCGTGAGTCCTACCGTCTGCTGTTTTGCCTTTCTGTGACATCACAACTCCACTCAGACTCACAGACACTTCAAAATCGACTATTCCGACTGTTTTCTGTTTTTTTTTCTCTCCCCACATGCATACCTCGACCAGTTAGTCTCCTTCGTGCCTAGAATACTAAATGCCCATCTTAAGAGGTTACAAAGTTCCTTCGTTTAGAGCCCACTTCAACGTAGCTCCGAATACTAATCAACTCCACGTCACATCGACAACGCAGTAACTTCGTTTGACTAAATTCTCGAGGTTCTCAGGACAAGCTTTCGAATAAATCTCTTCCCCAAGCTGAGCAATTAAAACTGGAATTTCAGATGAAAAAAACAAAACCAACAGAACCATCCATCAATTGTTCCCTCCAACTGATTAACTGCTGCTGTTCTGAGGGTGGCCGCCTCCCGTAAACTTGTTCTGGAGGAAATGAAAGTTAAATGAGACCAGAGCTGTTTGGCAATAAATTTTATTCAATTCAATTCGTTTCGCTTGATTGGTGCTACTTTATGGATGTTTGTGGTACTTTTTTGATTCAACAAAAATAAAAAACAGAAATTCTAGTCATTCAATGGAATTGTGGGGACACACGAGCGCCTCGAGGTGGGTGGCTGATGTTTGGTGATTGATCTTATGGTTGCGAGAACAGTTATGTTGTTGACGGGATTTGGAGCTTTGATGAATTGGCCAGAACAGAATGTCGACTCAGTGTCATGGAGGTGTGGATCAGTGTCTCAAATTTGCTTTTAATTCGCATTGGGCTGATATGAGTTTGGTTCAGTATGCGGTTGGTTGAGTTTTCTATTGTTGTAAGGAATTCCATTGGTCTGGTTGCATTTTTTTTTTACTCGATATTCTTTGACTTCTATACACCACACTAAAGTTAACAATGCGAATTAAAAACGTAGGTTGATATAATTCGGCTGTGCTATTTTAGGCCAGTCTTCCGGGCTAAAAAGAACGATTCAGAAATCTTTCTTCAATCCCCACGATCACGCAAATAAACGTTGGCTTATTCGCTTCGTAGCCTCCTGCTGATCTACACAGAAAGAGAAGTGAGCTGTGATCCTCTTTCTAGCTTTCTGTTGATCCTCTTTGACATAAAGAGAAAATTGATTACTGAGTTTCTTTCAGCCTTTTAATGATCCTCAGAAAGAAGAAAATAATCGTTGATTCTTTGTCTGACCTTTTGCTGATTCCGATTCGACACGTGCCTTTCTTTTGACCCTTACAAGAGCGGGACGACCAGCCATCTTATGATCCTCATAGAAAGTAAAACGATCATTAGTTCTTTGTATACCTAATTTTTGTGGAAAAACGAGAACAGAGATTTTTATCAGCCCTATGCTTATCTCCAAAGAGAAAAAAACGATATTCAATTCTCTTCCCAGTCTTTCATTGATCAACATAAAGAAGGGAACTGCCCAAGATTTTATTCCAAGCTTTTTGTTGATCCTCGTTGAATAAACAGTTTTCGTTGTTTCTTTTCTTAGCTTTCTGCTGATCCCCGTAATGAAGACCTCGATCTTTGAATCTTTTTACAGCTTTCTCTTAACCATTGTAGAAAGGAATTGTGTATTCTACTTCCAGTTGCTGATTATAGTAAAAATAAAAACAATCGTAGATTCTTTTTACGACATTTTGCTGATTATGAAATTCTCGTTCATTCTCTTGTCAGGCTCCTGCTGATTCCCACATCATTCATCGTAATCGAAGCCTTCTGCTCATTTTCAGAATGGACATAATAGACTTCAATTCTCTTTCCAGCTTTCCACTTATCCTCTTTGAAAGTAAAGTGATCTTCACAACTACTGATCCTCATAGAGAAACGGTCGCTGAATTTGTTTCCAGTCTTCTGCAGGTGGTTGCAGAGAGGGAAAACATACTCGATTTACTTCCGATCTACTACTGAGCATTGTAGAGAAGAAACCATCTTTTGCAGCCTTTTGCTGACCCTATTGAAGAAGAAAAATGATCGCTAATTCTTTTTCCAGCTTTCTACTGATCCTCAAAAAGGCAAAAGAAAAAAATCGTTGATCTTCTGTTGAGACTTCAGTCGATCATCGTAGACAAGGAAATTATCCTCGATTCTCCTTCAGTTTTCTACTGATCATGGCGGAGAAGAGAACGATATTTGATCCCCTTTCCAGCCATCTGCTGATACTCGGTAAGTTAAAAAAAGGATGACTAATTCTTTTTCCAGCTTTCTACTGATCTTTGAAGAGAACATTGATCCTCATCTGTGACTTCTGTTGATTCTCGTACACGAGAAAACCAACATTAATTCACTTTCTGGCCTTTTGCTGGTCCTCGCAGAAAAAAAAACATTGCTGATTCTTTCCCTTAAAGATACTCGTGCATTTGCTTCAAGCCTTGACGCACTGGAAAACAAACTTTGACAAGCTCCATCGTAAGGTCTTCTCCAGCTCTGACTCCCAGAGTGATTCATCTTCTAGCTTCAGACCGAGTTTGATTGAATTTTTTACTGCTCTATTTAGAGGTATTCAGAAAGCCAAAGTGTCTGCGAATTGTACACGACTCTTAAAAATAAACCAGCCTTACTCCGAAAAAACCCCTGGGACTTCTCGTACCTCAGTCAAAAGGCGTGGCTCATCGATAGACTCCAATTGTTCCCTTTCATACCCATTGCCGCGACAAAAGTCTGACTCAGCTGACCACGCCAAGGTTCATTGACCACCAAAAAACGACCTTTTCAGCTCATTATGCGACCCCTGCCTCCAGCTCAGTCACCAGAACTCACAAAACCAAAGACGATCTTTTGCATAAATGAATTCTAATCAATCGTCGCCCTAACAGTAAACGATTCTGAGAGATAAAAATAATTTTTTCAAAACGAATTTCCATTTAAAATTTATTCCACCACCGCCCTCAGCATCAGCTGGACAATCACTGCAACGATCCGAAAATAGATCCCACAAAAAGACGCAACAAAAAGACGCACAGAGGAGGCACACTAAAGCACGCCGAAGCACACTGAGGAGTCTCAAACGTGGCACGCTTTGTTTTGACCACAAGTCCACCTTGGAGTCCGCATCTCCCGCATCGTCTCTGTCTTCGGGAACAGGTTCTCTGTTTTGTCTGCCGGGGGAAAATGAATTACCACGGATGACCATGGCGGCGGCGATTGCGGCTTATTGCGGTAAAATGTGTGACGCTGGGCGTGTGTCTGCGGGAGATAATCCGTGGAAATTTAGGTTACACGGCAATCGCTTCTGTTGCCTTGGCTTTGAAGAGATAAACTCGTTTCACGACCAGCACACGCCCAGTCACAGAAAAACAAAAAAAAAAAAATTAATCGAAACAGAAATAAGAGCTTAAGCGGTTTTTGTGGTTCGAGTTCGGGTTCATTGATCTGCGGCGCGTTGCGTATTTTATTTTTTTTTTAATCTTTCACGACGCATTATATTTTTAAGGAGATGATTGAATTGTTAATTTTATGATTTTTATATTTTTTTTTCTTGTGTTCAAACTCTCCCCTTTCTCTTGGGATCACTGCTGGCGGGAAGGGGTTGACATTTGGCATTTAGCCGAGTTCATTGGACGGCCTTTCGAAGAACAACACCAACGACGATGGTTGTTTATGGAAATGAAGGAGAAAGGATATCTTCTGCAAAAGAGTTGGATGGCTTCTTAATTGTGATAAATCGTTTTTTGGTTAAGATGATGGGTGCGCCTGATGGCTAAGTGGAGGTGCCATTTGTCAAGGAGAAGAAGGGTCAATGGTTTCAGGAGTTGCGCCAATGGCTGCTGTGATAAATGGACGAGGGATTAAAGTGTGCACCCACCTTACAATGGACGCCACTTCACAGTGGGTGCAGGAGGTCTTAAAATAACTCCGTGCGTTAAGACTCCTTGAAGGTTGTTTTCATTTGTGATTGGGGATTAACTTTGGGTGGTGTTCGTGGAGTGTACAGTTTTGAAGTTGATAGGGGCTTCGTTGGCCAGGTGGAAGACTTGGATAACTGAAGACTGAGGACTAAAGATAAAGACTGAGTCTGAATATTCAAGATCGATGATAGGACATCAAAGATTGTCATCTGCATATGGGTATGAGTTCCTTTTATCTCGGATATCGCGACTTTTAATTTGCTCTTATTTTTCACTTCCAATGGTGTTCTTGATATATCCACATTAAATGTGTATACATTACGTTATACTAAGTTAAATAAAGTCGAAAGAGATAGATTTAGGGTGTTATCTAGCTTAGAGTGCGCATATAGTGCCAGTAAGTTAATTTAGATAGTTTTAGGTTAGTTATGCTGGTCTTAAGCATATTTGTCTTAAACCTTTCATGGCCACATGTAATTTCAGCCGCAGGGAAAATATTTTTTTTTCGATTCACCAAAAACGAAGATCCCGAACATTCTTTTTACACCAGGAGACATTTGATGCAGACTTGAATGGTCTAAAATCGGGTTTTAGAATAAAATTATTTAAGTTTTAGAGTAATTATACTAAAATTTTCGAGTTGACAGTAGATGAAATTCATGTTGTACAGGAACAACACTGGAATTGAAAGGGTTAATTAAGAATGAAAAATAAAAAGCGTATATGCTACGTAGATGCTAAGGTCGCTGACGCATTTACATTCAATATTTGATGAGCCACCTAATGTACCCAAGTTTCGTATTCAAGTGTCAATTGTTTTAGACCTTTCCTAACTTAAGTTTTTTTTAGGTTTTTTTCCAAATAAAAAAGAGCTGAAAAATCTAATCACTGGAAACATTAAGCAAGAAAAATAAAATCAAATGGCTGGCTGAACTATCTTCCAATACTAAAAACTTCTTCTTCCTAGAAGACACTAAAAATATCGTCATCCTCTTTCACAGAAATACAATGCAATCGACTCCTGAGTTCAATTTTCAACGCAAACCACTCCCGAGTTTGTATACTCGCATGTGACACGTCGTGGTTACACAATCACCAGACTAACTTTTCGTGCGCAGAACCTATGTGCGTCGGTGTCATCATAAGACTCGCCCTGTTTTGTCTGACCGCAAGTCAAGTAAACGATAGATTCTTTTTTGAGATTCAAGCCGATTAGATAAATTTGTTTAAGAAAGGAAACATGAATGGCAAAACCGAAGGCAAAAGTCTAAATAGAATAAAAGACAGACGGTAGGCGGGTGTTAAAAGAAGAAATTGCAAGTCACATAGATTCTTTCACTCCAAGATCGAACATCGGGGTAAAAAGAGACCAGCGCTTCTGGTATTTGTGTTCGAAAGGCATAACTTGTCTATAAAATTAATTTGTCTTTTCTTTCATTTATTAATTCACTTAAGACATTATTGAATGAGAAAGACTGAAAACGTTCGTAAATTGGTTCTTTGCCTTCACAATGATGAAAGGTTCCATAGTTTTAAAAAAAAATAGTCACTTTTTTGTCGAAATTACTGAAACCTCAGTAAATTGGATTTTGAATTTCGATTTTCGAAGAAGTTCTCTTGAAATGATTAATAATTTACAACATCTTATAGAATTTTTCACTTACGCAGTCTTCTTCTGTGGCAAATATATTAAAAGCTCAAAATCCACTAAGCCTTGTGCGAAACCTCCCTTGTGGTTGTTTTGGTGGATGTCATATATAGTTACAGTTCTGAGCAGAATAGTAAACGGTGATCGTTTTAAAAAAACGGTCACCTGTGATGTAGCGCAAGAGATAAGAAGCTGCTATGCAATCAAAAAAGCCAGAAAATTATTGAGAACAATCCATGGCCGAAATGGCTGATGTTATGCTGCAATAAAGTAACAGCCCAAAGTTAGGATTCTCTCTAATCACGAAAAAAACAATGATGGATAAGGAAATACTTAAAGAGATATAAACAGATATTGGCTAATGAAAATCTATTCCGTCCTAATACTGGGCACGACTCTATTTGGTCTTTAAGCCAAGACACAAATGATCTTTTCCGCTTCATTTGGTGTTTACATTTTATGCAATCAGGCTAAACGATATTCTTTCTGCTTGCAAATGGAAGGACAATACGCTGCCTGCTGTTATTCAACTTTTTGTTTTTTTATGCCAATTGAGTTATCAAAGAAGACCAAACCGCAGAGCTGAACATTGAAACCAAGAAATCATCAAAAATAAAGTTATCATCGTTTGTGCCTTGCAAAGTATGGCCAAATTGAGGTCCACTCTAATGTCAGTTATTTTTTGGTTGATTGATTCAAAAATATAGATAGATAAATATATTTTTATTACGTAGCACAAATTTACAATAATTTCTGGTTATAACGCTTTTAATACAGAGATATGGTACATTGATCTTTCTTCTGAAACATTATTTTACATTATTAACATAGGTACATACACGAAAAAATTGAAAAATATAAAAAAAGGAACTAGAAACAATAGAAGGAAAACTACCAGTAAAACCTTCAATTATAAATTGATTCAAAAATATGTTTCTGCATAAGCTTGGGTATCACATTTTCTAAAAGTTTCTGTGTCAAAATGTCTGAATGAAAATTTCAGCCTCAAAGTTCTGTATCGTAACGCCTGAACCAAAACGATGACGGTAGTTGAATTGCAGTGACATTTCAATAGTTTTCATGGGCTCTATTATAATTTACTGAGCTGAGGACACAGAACAGACACAAAAACTGAAAAAAAAACTTGTAAAAATTTACTGCATTGGACTAGAGAAACGAGCTCTACGAGCTTCTCTGCAATATGTAGATTGTAGTAAAAAAAATTTGAAAGGCTTTCAGGAGACTCGTAAGAAGTTACAAGAGCCTTAAGTGTTATCCTTATTCGCAGCAAGTTACATACGTTTGTTTAACCATCTTATGGAAAAAACATGAACCTTTTTGATGATTAGACTACCAGCAAATTTAAGGCAAGCAACGGACATAAACTGGATGTGGTGTTGGTCGTGGTTACTTCAAGATTCGAAACGATTTGTTAACAAACACAACCGTCAGCTACGCACGTTTAAAGTTCATCCAGTCATGAGGAAAAATGTACTCTTTCTATGGAAAGTTGCGGTCAAGCAAAATTTTAAAGAGATCACTATTTTTTCACAAAAAAAATCTCCAAATTTAATTTCCATCCCAAAGACAACCCTCCATCAATTTGTTGGCTAATTCTTCATTGGCAGTCACATAAATTCTGTGTCTTAACTTTATTTTATATATTTTTTTCCTTATTTTTTTGTTGCAAATTCAAAAGAAGAAATTCTCTTCACATTTACTCCACACCACTCATCCACGCACCTTGTTCTTATTTTTATTCAAATCCACATCGGCGATCGAAATTAATCCAAAGTCCGTTGTTGCTTTTTGAGTTTATCCAAGAAAAGAAGCAAAAAAAAAAAACAATTGCTAGAACTTCACTCACAGTGCACAAAAATGTATTCACGAAAGACGTTTATTAATCCAACCGACAGAAAGAACTGATTCTAAGCTTGAGAACGTTCCCTGTATTTATACATCCACGATTGGATGGCTCTCCAGACACGTTCCACACTCGGATCGGGCTTCAGTGACTCCGCCGTCTCCAAGTATAAAGGAAAAGCAACAACTGAAAAGAAGAATGCGTAAGGTAGAGAGAGGAAAGAAGCAGCAGCAGAACAGAAAAACAACAAAAGGAACAAGCTTCTTGGTCAGGTTCTTTCTCTTCTGTGAGTCGTCATTTCTCTTGGCCTGGTCGTAAATTATCGGGGCCAGGAACAATGCCGTCCTCCTGTGCTGTCGATGGTGACGAAAGCTGGAGCAGCTCTTTGGTGGATAAATGTGAAGCTGGTGACCTTTTGTTGTGTTTATGGAAATTCTGGAGCTTCGTCGGAAGTTGGTTTTTATTTTTATTTTGCTCTCATGCGTGGGTATTGAGTTCGAGATTTATGGACGAAGTAAAGTGGAAGCTGGTGAGGGGGGGTTGACCTAAATGAACGTGTCTTGGATTCGATTTATGCTAAACAGAGACTGGTCATTGATTTGCGTCGGGCATAGCAGGTGGTCACGGGCTTGAATTAATGGACTCACTGGGCCGGGTTCGAAGTGAGAAAGTCAGGATCTGTGCGTAGCAATGGACGATAAGCGGCTAATGGAGTCGTTAATTATTGACGTCGATTGAGGTTCATCTTCATTCATGAGGCGTTTAAGTGAGTTTGAGGTTTTGAGATGACTTGCGTAGACGTCTGTAAGGTTAAGAGCTGATCTAGACATCGCGGAAGATTTTGGGAGTCACACTGTGGCCCTTTTGGATGTTTGCGAGGTACGTTCTATTAAAGACTTGCAGATTTGATGGTGGGAAAGTGGATAAGGGACGTGGTGTTATAAAAGCATTGAAAGACAGGTTCGTTTGTAGCTTAACAAAAGTTTTCTGCTATTTTTTGTTGTTTACTTCTTTGCCATTTAGTGACAAAGTAATTTATTATTTATTTGAAGATAATATGATATTTATTTGATATATATAAAAAGGTGTTTACGTTGTTTGCCATTGTTGAATAAAACTGAAAAAAAGTTGGACCGAAGCTGAAGCTGTACCAAAACTAGACTGGAACTGTTGGTAGACTGAAAATGAAGCTAGACTGAAACTGTATCAGCGTTGGTTGAGCTCTTTATCTTTTTATCCTGTGGACTTAAGGTGTTTGCAAGTAACCTTTCGTTCGCTTCAAAAAGCCTCTCTATCGCTATATATGATGAAGACTTGTGGTTGAAAAGATTTTCCAAGACCAACGCGACGCTGTTGGCCATGTTTGGAGGCGTCTGTTAAATCTCTTATTTTTCATTCCGTCATTGATTCCAAACTATCCTAGCAAGTCACGGAGTATCATAGCACATTCAAATAAGAAGTTCGTGCTGTGATGAACTCTACATAAGCTTTAGGCTAGCAAGCAAAACCCGGCCAGCCTTAAAAATCAGAGTTTGAAATGAAGACGTTACATCGTTTATGAGATGTTAAGACTACGGGTGTTAAATTTGCTCTAATCTCTGAAAATAACGCTTCTCCACTGTGAAAGGAGCAAGTTGAACGTTTATGGCGAAATTGAAGTCTAACTATAAGTAATAGGAAATACGTTTTTTAAAGACAATGAGACCATCTCTTTTGACCATATTAGGGTTTCGATGTTGAGAGAGGCTTCCTAACAGCTCGGTCGAGCCCTTAACGGTTGTAGTTGAAGGTCGGAAAGGACGATTTCGAACAATTTTAATTTTTTTTTTCATCAGTCCGTATGCTGGTTTTTTAGGAATGAAGCATTGTAATTGATAAATGTTTTCGGAACTTTATAATTATCCTAAAAACATTTTATTCCTGAATGTTCGTCATTCAGCAATCTTTCTTTGTTTTAAGCCGATTTTAAGTTTTGATTTATTTACCGTTACAGCTTTTTTGGACCATTTTTGGGCAAAAATACAGGCTTTTGTTTTATTCGTCAGAAATGTAGTAGAGAGCTCTTCTTACACTCCCTCGATTAAAAGAAACCTTGCCTCTTATGACTTCCAGCTTGGCTAGGAATGGCTATTAAACTGCTTACCTATCGCCCATCTCGATTAGCCATTTTTTGTTATAGCTACAGCATTGTCTTCGATACATTGTAACAGTTTCATCATTCTTTTGATCAATCAATACTATTTTCGATTTCGACGAATAAAAAAGGTATTACACGCAATCGAATACACCATAAACAAAAAAAAAATTAAAGCACTGAGCATAATGATGTGAGGTTTTACTACTAAAATATCGAACAAAATTTGGGTGCAAAATTGAGTACGCGCAGATTGTTTTTTGTTTTGCTCGTTATTTCTTAAACTTTTATATTTTCCGACTTGTATTCTATACCATTCTGTTTGTCTTTAAATGTAGTAATAAAGTGAAAGAAAATGTTAAGCTTACAAAAAACATGTACTCATTTGTGCACCTCTCTGTACTTACTGCAATCACTTTTTAAATTTTGTGAAAACTGAATAAAAAAAACTGTTCGTGAATGTACGAGTATGTAGTTTATTTGATAAAGAACAATTATTTGATAAAGAAAAGGACAGAAATGAGGAATGAATAAGAAACTTGTTGCATGTGTTTTGCACAGCCTCAAAATAAATGAATTTGTTTCTTTATGTTTTATAAAATTTCAAAAGCACATAATGCGTTTTTTTTGCTTTCTTTTAAATACTAAACCGTGGACTTTGTGGGTTGATAGTGCCCAAATTCAAAGACAGCAATCAAGAAATAGCCCCTCTAAGGATCTATCCTCAACTCTTTATCTTCCAGAGGCATAATCAATAGCGACCAAGTTTGTCTGTGACCATTGAACTTTATTTTGGTAGGCTGCTCTGCTAGTCACTTTTTGACTCACTTGCTGACTCTCCTACAGGGTTGCAACCCTCCTTGTTAATTACTGCAGTCGTATCTTTGTTGCTATTACAAGAATCCGCTTTGTGGTGCCACGCGTTTTAGTCGTTCTATGGAACTCTTTCGGCGACTGAAAATCTTGCCAGTTAGACATCTGCATTATTATGAAGTGTCTAAAATATTTTTCATGAGAGGTGATTATTTGCAAAGCCGTAGCCTACGCAGTAACGTTGAGCTTCTGGTTAGCATACCTTTATTCCCAATCACCCATTTTAGAGAATTTTACTCCGTCGTTAGTTGTAAAGTTTTCAATCGACTTCCTAATCCTATTTGCGCAGTCATCTTTTCTAAATAAATTAAAGAGTGGCTTCTTGACTTCGATCACAATCAAACTGAAGTTTTGCTGTCCTACGTATCTTAATCTTAATCTTATTTTTCTTATTATTTCTCGTGTATTTCTCTTGTATTTGTGTGCAATGAATAATTTAAAGTCTTAATGTTCGTTTCTATAGATCACTTCCATGTAAAGTTGTATAAAATAATAGTATTTTTAAATCGTTTAATCGACGCATTGGAACAGTTGCATAGACAGATTTTGCTAATAAGGAAGTAGGAATCAAATCCACGAAAATTCGAAATTGAAGTCTTCATGAAATTGTATGAATTCAGAAAGAGCTTCGTTTTCACAATTTGGAGTCTGAATTATGGAAGAATTAAAACTGCCCGATCCGCTTTGGCTTGATCAAAAACTCTGATTGTTGCACTCAATCTTTGTGGTTAATTTCAAATCGAATCAAGTTGCTTATGTGATTAAGAATCAAAAAAAGTGTTTGCGATTTCTCCAATTCGCCTCTTTTATACCATCAATTTATAATGACTTGAGTTGAGACTTTTCTTTTATTTAATGATTTCTTTTGGTGCTAAAAAATACCTTTTTGCTTTAGAGTAAATGTAGAATAGGATTCGTTTAATATTATCACTAAATTCTCAGACTTTCTAAGATATATAAACAGGATTTAAGTAAAAACACCTTTCAATTTTGTGCAAAATCAATAAGGATAAACTTTTTTTATGATTTCTATTAAAAAAAATAAATCTCCAATCTAAGGACTCGGTTTAATTTCCCCAACTGACTTTGAAATGTCCTTATTATTGTCGACCTCGAATCGAATTTCAAAATGTGTCATCGACACCAGTGACGTTGCCAAAATCCATCCTAAATGATCACCACTTATCCTTATCAACAGTTGTCAACTTCATATCGACCTAAAACAATTTTGACACATTCCACTTGTCTTCTTGTCAAAATTCAGATCAACTTCACTCCCTCCGTCTCTCAATCTCATTCACTTTCCAGGATTTACTCGCAATCGAGTAACTGGTTCAAAGAATTAATAAATCTCCCAGCGACGACCGACGCACAGCTTTAAATGCAAAAACCGCCGCCACCATCTCCGTCTCCGGTGACAAGTTGCCGCAGAACTTGTTGACAGAACTGAACAACCGGTGAAGGCCTTGACATTGAAATCCGCTCGCAGCGCTCTGTGTGTGCGGCGACGGTTTTTATCGATTCCGATACGAAGTTGGAAGGCGCGTCTGCCACCGCCAGCGGGGGAGTAAATGTTAAGTTTCTGTTCTGTTTGATCTTGAAGATTGCGACTGTGGGTCCATTGAACTTCTGGTGCTGCCATTATCAGCGTCTCTGTGCGTCTGCGTGTGCGTGTGCGTGTGCGTGTGTTTGCTGTTGACAGCCGGCGGCGGGTGATAGTTGGTCGGGTCT
Source organism: Syritta pipiens (assembly GCA_905187475.1). Lineage (NCBI taxonomy): Eukaryota > Metazoa > Arthropoda > Insecta > Diptera > Syrphidae > Syritta > Syritta pipiens. The sequence goes on from LR994573.1 coordinate 11,864,112, forward strand.
TTGTGTCAAGTTTACTTTGCTCATTCGCGAGCTGATGGAACTCGATTTCTTTGATGAAGAATGATTTATGGGAGAGAGCAGACATTGTGGTTGTTGCTGTTTCTTTTGGGAGCTTCACGAGTTGACGGGTCGTTTTAAAATAACGTTTTGTGATAAAGTCGGTGACAAACGATGGCCAGGGAGTCTTGTGGTTTCAAGTGGTCACTCATTCGGTGATCGGGTCGCAAAACAGCCCTGAACTTCAGCTTCTGGTACAGCGCCTGCGACTGCTTCGGTAGGTTGGTCATGAATTAGTGTGTTAAGTCTGTGAGTCAATGAGTTCGTCATTTGCAGTGAATCAGAGGGAATAAGAGATTTATGTCCCGACTGTGGTCTGGGTTCCGCGTGTTAGAGTTTTCTTGTTTGTGGAACGTTTGTCATTCCATGCAGACGATCGTGATGTTTCGGCAGGCCGACAGAACGTTTCTTAAGTTTTTGGGTGCCTTGCACATAATTAGAGCTCCCTTATATTTTTTGAAACAGATTGGAACTTCTAAGATTATTCATTATGCTACAAATGACATCAACTCTCTTAATCTTATAAAATAATTGCAAGCTTGAAGAAAGTTAAGCGGAAAATAAATGTAAATATATGTGAGTCTTTACATATTACACACTAGAAGGTTAGAGCATAATGAATTAAAAAATAAGTTTATAATAATAACAACAACAAAAATACTATTCAAAAAAAAGTAAAACACTCATTTGTTAAATTACATGGCCAAGTAAGCGGAGACAGAGGTTTTAAATCTGGTCGCATTAGTGATTCATCTCAAATGGGCTGGTAGAGAATTCCACAGCCTAGCTGCCTGAACAAAAAACTGACGTTGCGACTGGAGGCCTGAATATCTCTGTTGGATTATCGTTAAAGATCGTGGTGATTAAAAAAAGGTAATCTTTTCGAATAGATTCTCAGGCTTCCCAGGTAGTATTAGGTTATTTAGAAAGCAGAGAAATCTTCTTTGGTCGGATAAAGGCAAGTTCGTCTTGTTTGATGGAACTGGTTCTCGGTTATGCGTTCGTAGTCCGTTCAATACAAAGTATGTGTCTCAGTACACCCAAAAATGGTTCTAATTTCCAATCTAATTTACTATTCAATTTTCCAGAGCTGTGGTAGCAAAACGGCACTTAGTGCTAATTGAGTTCTTCAGAACCACCACCTCACACACACACCCAAAAAAACCTTTAACATAGTGATGATAAAAAGCCATGATTTGGGCCCATGTATTCGATAGATTGCAATATGGATCAACATCCTTCTACCAGAATACTAGATGGGATTATGGACCCTTATACCGAATAAAATATGGGGCTTAAATGGGCCTTTTAACAAGCTAACAGCACCAAGCACACCAGCCAGAAGGTTAAAAACTAGGTTTGCGTCAAAGGGATTGAGGTTTTAGAGTGACCCCCATAGTCCCCTGACGTGAATCTCATGGTGTAATGTCAAAAATGATGTTGCCGATGACAAACCAATAAACAAATGTCAATTTTGGAGTGTAGTGAAGAAAGCCTGTCAGAAAATAACACGAAGTCGTTGCCACCATATTGATGACTCTATGCCACGTCAGTGCTTGGCGATATTAAAAAAAATGAGATATAATACGAAATATTAAGTTATTTTTTTTTATCAAATTAAAAGTTTTTTTTTCACAATTAATCAAAAAATAATAATGCTCCCATATGCGCTCCTATTATTATGAACAGCTTTAAAACCAATTGGTCGATCTTTTTTTTTAATATTTTATTATTGTTTTTTGCCTATATTTATTGAATTATGTATATTCTACATTGTGAAAAAAGAAAGAACGAAAAATAGATAAAAGTATAAAAACAGTGTACTTTTTTTTTTCATTTTTGGGATATCGCTCCTATTATTATGAACACAGCTGTACATCAGCTTCAGGAGCTGTAGTGGACGTGGATTAAGGGATACTTTTCAGTTTGTTTGTGGAACTTGTACAGATGATTGTAAAGATTTCTAATACCAAGAGCGCCATTATTTCCAAAATTAGTCTACTTTAGTTTACAATTATACTTAGTATTATATAATATTATATAATACTAAGCAACGTTTCGATCCATTGTAAATATTTTAGGGCTTTTTTTAGCGTTTGTACCATTGGATGTTCAAAAGATTCAAGAAAATTTAAAAGACAACAAGGCGGAAGGGATATTTGACAACCTAATACACATACGGATTTTTTTTTGGTATTGTTATGTTGGTACACTCGTCTCGAACATATGTCTCGAACATACAGTTTCAGCTATATGGCATATTTATTTAGTTTGTGAGAGGCATTACAGTTAGACCTGTTTTGCGTGTTCGGCGATATCCTGTTGCCGAAAAAAATGGGTCTCCTGGGCTCTTTCATTGGGACGATTGGACTTTGGTTTCGATGTCATAGCCTTATACGTCACCAGTTATGACCCTTTTAAACAAATCTGGATCGCCGTTGGTGTCATTCAATAATTCCAGGACGAGCGTCGCCATTCACTACTTCTCGACCTGTTTTGAAAAGCTCGTAGGCTAGGTTAGAGATTAGGTTAGAGTGGTTGGCTGGGGCAACAGAGGCCCTACTACACTTAGGCCAGACTAGGCCCATTGTAGTACCACAATGCGGAGATCCATTCCGCACCCTAATTGTTGTACGTCCACATACATTAGGGATAGATTAGAATCATGATCTATTCCAAAGCCCAATCATCCTCTTCACGATGAAACACAAAAGTATTTCTCCTTGACAGACAATCGGCTGTCCCATTGAAATTAAATTCTGGATGGCATAGAGCTCGGGAGATATTGACCATATTTCTTTCAATTAATTCATCCATTCAAAATTTCAGATCACGCTGGACTGAGTCCTCTGTGAATTGGGAGCTAAGAAGCATTTTCTAGAATCTGCGGATGCGCTAACTCTCACAGAGCTCTTATTTGCCTATTGCTGTAGTCCTCTGGAATGCAGGACATGTTTTTTTTGTATGGTTTGGCCTTTATACTTGTTTTGAGACCAGACCTTGTATGAAATTTGTTTTTATAGACCTTTAACCCGGAAAACTAAGATCATTCTCTCCAAAATCATTATCCTGCCAGTCCTACTGTGGTAAGCCAAAAGTTGGACGCTAAGCAGGACAAGCAACTGATCCTTGGCTTCTTGGAAAGAAAAAAGTTCTTCGGCGAATATTTCATTCTATCTGTGAGGAAGGTAAGTAAGTAGAGGAGCAGATTTTACGACCTACACAAAGGTATGGATTCGAAAGATATGGGTCTGGAAGGCAAAAATCTGTCGACTACAATTGCTCAGCGACATGGAATGCATGGATACAAACGCTAGATCTAAAAGGCCCATCGAGTCCGAGCCTCCCTGTTTGAGGAGAAGAGTTAGACCAAACCCCCGGTTCAAAAACCGAACCTCCGGACCAAAGACACAAAACATCTTGGTCTTTGGAAAAGCAGAATTCCCGGGACCATCAACGTTTGATGAGCAGCGCAGATACTTATTGCGTGTTAAGGAAGTAAGTACAAATGATTTTGAGGCCCCACCTCTACCCCATAACTACTCCTCTCATAATATTTCGATTTCTAGGCCAGTCGTGAGTCCCTAGCGTTGCTTAATTCAAAAAAAAAGAATATTTAAGCGCTTAACACTTTCTTAAGTAAGTTTCGTTTCTTGGTTATGCTGAAGTAAAACTAGTCTGAATCTTTTAAACAATACTTAACTAGTATGGTTATTTCTGTAAAATCATAATGATAAAACAGTTAGTTTTGGATATAAAAAGTTACAAAGGATTCAGCTGGATGTGAACGGCTACGTTGAACTAGTTCATATATTTTTTTAAGTTTATTTTCCTTCCTGGTGCTTCTTGGTCTTATATTCAACTTTTTAATTGAGCTACTGCCCTCCTGAAACTAAAATTAATGATGGTTTCTCGATTTCATATTGTTTTAAATGTAATTTTTAAAGTGTAAAGTGTTTGCAAACTTAGTTCTTAAGTAATGACAGCCTCTTACATCTCCTTTACATTTATTTTGAGTTCCCTCAACTCTTCAGAGCTTTTTCCTGAAAGCCAAAATTGACGCAGACACATCTACGTAAAACAATGCTGTCTCCGTTCTATACTGCACAGTTTTAACGTTTTGGAAGGCTTCAGATTACACGTCAGTTGGAATCTGTTAAGCCAGCTTTGTATTAGACTTATTAGTCAAAGTGACACTCTAACAATTCATTGAAATTTTCGATTCAAGTTAAGTGACTAACTGCCATTTTCTTGTCGAGGAAGTAAAATGATCCGTGGTTAAACAGAGCGTATACTTGTTTTTTTTTTTAATGATAAACCGAAAGTCAATTGGACTTGAAATGAATTCCAATTTCAAAGGTAGAAAGCAGCCACTTACTTCCCTCAAGTGCCACTCATATACCGCTGCCGTTACTTTCAAAAAATTGATTTTTAAGTCAAAGTTATCAAGAAATGAAAAATTTCCCACAGCGGATTAGTCCACTAGGCTGAATATTCGACGACCGAAATTCGTTTGAAATTTCTTCAACAATCGCGTCCATTTAAAAACACCAAAACCGTAACCGTCGCCAACAACCACCTCTAATAAACAAAACCTTACAAATGACACTCGCCTGACAGCAGCACCGAGCAAATTTAAACCCTTACGTCATTCACATCGAGAATCGAACGAGAGCAACAACTTCCCACTCCGTTGGTCTGTCAAAATCTCATTGAATTTTGTTTTGGGTTCCTTTTTTTTATCTGTTTCCCTTTTTTTTGTCGTACCTGTCCCATCCACTCGCGTTCGTATTGTTCCCAATTTGCCTGACAGTTCTTCTCTTATCATCGTTGTGGGAAGTTCGTGTGAAAAATCTAAAAAAAAAAATTCCGAACAAAAAAACAGAAAGTGTTAAGAAAAATCCTCAATCATCATCGTCCACCGTGTGATAGACAAACAAAAAAAAAAAAACCAAACCAAAATCAAATTACGAAACGAAAAAAATAAAAATAAAACGTCCGTGATCGGAGAAAAAGAAAAAAAAAGTATTCACTCATTATTGAATCCCGCGGAGAGTGCGTGTGTGCGTGCCGGTGCTCCTTTTGTTTCTGGAACTCCATCCGATCCAAATCTGTGTCTCATCCCAATCCGAAATCTTACATAAATGTTTTAGTGCCGCGGAAAATTCAAGTGCTCAAAATCTTTTTTTCTCTTTTTTTGATAGAAAATACGACAGCAGAAAAAATTAAAAAAGAATATAAGAAAAAGAATAATTTTAGAAGCGAAACACGTAAACGAGAACTACTCATTGTCGCGCGATGAGTAAACTCATTCAGCGGACTCGTCAGGCGGCGTATTGCAGCGTGGAGCTGCAGTTGGACGCGCTGATCTGGCGCTCGACCTCCAGACAGCACTGGACCATCAGCAGATCGGGTGCTGCAACGAACAGCACCGTACTTTCGGCTGGTGGAGTGGCTGTTGGTGTTCCTGCGTCAATTGGCTGCGTCACGGAAGACAGGGACATGTGCAAGCGGTTCTATTCGAAATATCCGACGCCGAGGTACTATCCCACTGCGAGATTGGGGACAGCGCCTCCCTTGTCCGAGGAGAAGGCCTATGCCTTAGTGGTCGCTCTGAACGATACCGAGCGTGGCTTCCTGAAAAACGCTATGGAAAAATACGAAGCCGAGCAGATGAGGAAGAGCTTGGAGGGTGAGTGATTGCGTTGGTGTGTCTGTTCGTCTGCGTGTGCGCGCGTGTGTGTCTCTTGCATGTTTGTTTACAAAAAATATCTGTTTTCCTTTTATTCATTTTCTTTTCTGTTGTACATATTTTCTGTTTTTTTTTCTCCTCTCGGTGTTGTGTCCTTTCACTTGTCCCACCTAATGATGCACTAATGATCGGCGAAACGCATAATTTGAATCTGATTCACTTGGGTGGAGGCTTGCTCTATGAAATCATTTCTAATTTGAGTACTTTGCGGCTAAGTCTGAGCGGAGACGTGTTTGGATGAGAGTGGGGGTGCACATTGAACTGGTTGTTTGGTGCGATTCGCTTGACGGTCAAATAATGCGTATTGTGCTTACATCAGAGATCGTTCAAGCGAGGAAAAAAGTTGAAAAGTTTTAGCTGCAACTCGCACAGACGGACGTTTGGAATCAATATTCAGGTCAAACAATTTTGTGTATAAAGCGAATCGCGCCAACGAATGGTTCAACGTGTGAACTTCATTTTTTTACGCTTACTTAACCTCTTCTCATGGTTCGTTCTTTCTAGTGAGTTTAAACGGTTTTTCTAAACTTTTCAAAGTTTTCTTTCTCGTTTAGGTGAAAATACAAATCCAATTTGACCCCTTTCTCAAATCATCACTTGTTTATTCTGCTTCTTTGCGCTACATAAATGCTACATCGCGTCGTTCATTGGAATGTTAGGAGTCACTCTTCAAAAACAGTGCTATCTATTATTCGTCGTTCATCTGTAGATCTTTTCTAATACTCAGACTCTACAAGTATCCTCTTGTTTTTTAAATACAGTCGCAGCCCTCTAAGTCGAATTTCCACGGGATATCAGAATTGCTTCGAGTTAGAGGGATTTTTCGAAAAATTCGAGTTAGAGAGATTAATGTTTTTTTTTTTTTTGTTTTTGAAAGCCTTTATAAAAAGAGAGAAAGATAAAAAAAGAGTGTAGATGTAAGGAAAAAACACAGGAAATTATTAAAAAAAATTATAATTTTTTCTTTAAAATTGGAGAATGAAGCCTTATAAAAAAGAACTCTACTTTAAAATTCGAAACTACTTTGGATGATGCCTTAAAAAGCTTAAATAAGGCGATGGGATAGAAATAGAGTGTTGGTTTTGGTTGTCGGACCAGGAGTGACATTCGTTCTTTTCCATATCAAGTCCAAAAAAAATTGAATTCCGAATCGTTTTTTCCAATTTAAAAGAATGGGATAAGAACACGGTAACAATTCCAATTGAAACCTCAATCGACAGAACCAGAGGATTTACAAAGGAAAATGCAGAATTATTTTTCAAGCTCATGCGCTTAAGCCAATACGGGACATTATGATGCAGATTATAAAGGGTGATTTTTTAAAAGCTATAGGAAAGTTTTTCAAAAAAAAACACATAAAATTCAGAAAAATGCATGAAATCTTTAATAGAATCAATCGTACGGTCCATATAATTTAATGTTTGAAGATTATTTCATGCAAATGTTGAGCTTGACTGCGCCGCAAATGGTCCATCCGCTTAGTCCAATTTTCGCATACTCTTTCCAACATTTCGGCCGGTATCTCACGAATAAATGCTTCAATGTTGTCTTCCAATGCGTCAATTGAAGCGGGCTTGTCTGTATAGACATGAGCTTTAACATAGCCTCACAAAAAATAGTCTAAAGGCGTTAAATCGCACGATCTAGGCGGCCAATTGACCGGTCCCGAACGTGAAATAAAATGTTCACCGAACTCGCCTCTCAATAAGTCCATTGTTGCGCGTGCTGTGTGGCATGTGGCACCGTCTTGTTGAAACCACATGTCATGCAAGTCAAGCTCTTGCATTTTGGGCAAAAAAAAGTTAGATATCATCTCACGGTAGCGCTCACCATTCACAGTTACGTTACTATTCGCATCATCTATGAAGAAGTACGGTCCAATGGTGCCACCAGCCCATAAACCGCACCAAACTGTGATGGATGCATTAGTGGCTCTTGCAATGCTTTTGGCTGATATTCACTCCAAAATCGACAATTCTGCTTATTTACGTACCCATTGAGCCAAAAATGAGCTTCGTCGCTGAACACTTTCTTTACTTTCTGAACTTTCTTAACAGAGCACGCATTTTGATAATAAAATTCAATAATTTGCAAGCGTGTCGTTCGTAAGACGATTCATGGTTAAATTATAGACCAAACTGAAGATGTGTGACAGTGAAACAAAACACGAAACGTGCGTCAGCTGTTTAAACCAGTGTTGCCAAAAAGATAATAGCTAAAAAATCACCCTTTATATACTTTAATTAAAATAAAGGCATACCTATGTTTATCCTACTTAGTTGAGTCTATAATTTTGATTTGGGAATAGTATTCCACATTACCGTCCAATTTTAAAAATCTCATTTTTCGATGTGGTATCCGCAAAGAATAAATAAAAATCTTAAAAATAATCCTAACTGTCTGAGATTTTTGCTAACGTTAGCCAATATATCAACATTCAAGATGTAATTAATTTCCCATTTAATGGATGGTATCTGTTTGAAACATGAAAAATTAAAACGGGTATTCCACAATACCCGAAGTTAATCTAATATTTATTTGGAGAGGATCAGTGTCTTGACAAATATGTGTAGAGGAAGAATACGCCGCGAACAAAATCAAAGACAAACAAACGTACAGTAACTTCTTTGCAAAATTCTTTATTTTCTTCTTTGTACTGATCGCCGCTGCAATCGGAGGTCAGTGCATTTACACAAATTCTATAAAAAAGCTTTGGAGATTTGAGGTCATTCACCTGACTGAATTTTCGGCTGTTTTTCGAAATTGGCGAACCTAAGAGTCCGCAGTTTATTTTGTGCATTTGCACAGTGTGGTGCACACCTAATATTTATTTTCCTACATATGTTTTGTTCATCTCTCAAATCAACATGGGATGCTGGAAAACTTTTCGCCTTGTTCTCTTAGAATTCTGGGCACTGTTGGTTTATGTAGTCTTAGTAGTATTTAAACTGTTAAACCTTTCGTGAAGTTCTTTTACTTCTTCAATTGCTTGAACTTTCCTAAAGTTGCAGCACAGACTCCAATCTGTTTTCAGTTGTTGTCTGCATGTCACATTAACTTTACTCACAGTTTTTTGTGAGTGTCTTTTACTCGTAATACAGTTCTCCTGAACCTTGACACGTTTTCCGATTCATCCCACCTAATGTGTCATTTGCCGTGCCTCATAATTCACCTTAGGAATGCCTTACTTCGCACATCGTCACGTCCAGAATTGGATATTCAGCATGCGTAAATGGTGCCGCCGACAGATGCAATACGAAGCCTCTCTTCGTGTTTGGTCACGTAGGACATGAGGTCATCGGTCCCAGGATCTCTTTCTCACTCTGAAACAAACAACAGATGTTTATTTAGATAGTCCTATAAGATTCTTGCATTCCCCGGTGCATGGGAAATTTCCACCCGGAGAATTTTTAATTGTATTTGCTTTCTTCCGCATCCTAGTCCGTCCCCGGTCGCCTTGCCTACGTGATTTACTGAACGTAACGCGGAAAAAGTGCATTTCATTTGAATGGAATTAATTCCACCACAAATTTTCTGCTGCAATTTGTCTGCGACGGTAATAGTCTTCGAAAGTTTTAATATAACTTAAAGACATTCCTGCAGAACTTCGGAATGAGTTACATTCTATTGTGTCCCTTCAAATGGTGAACGGGCAGGCGAGGTGATCCAATTGGATTATGCACAGCAGTGGTGGAGAGTAGTGCTACAGGTATGCTGATTTAAAAAGTTTTCCATTCCTTTGGGCGTCGTTTTTTTCTTTTCGGTTACTTTCTGTGAGCTTGTTGTTGCAACAAGGACGAGGGACGTAGAGGAAAAAAAATTCAATAAAAAGTGGAATGGCTCTCTTGAGCACGTAGGGGAAAACGATATCCATTTCAATGATTTATCAGGACAAAGAAAAAAAGATCAAAGGCGATTATGGGAAACAGATCAACGGGGATGTTTATTGATTTTTATTTCTTTAGTTGAAGCTGCACAGAAGAGGGAAGAGAAAAGGACCTTCTCTGTGTCTCTTGGGGGCTCTGCTTTTGTTGCGGCACGAGACAAATTGCTCAGTCTTTCAGATTAATCCAGTGAGGCAGGGGTGAGGGTAGAGGACCCTCTTCTTGGTACGGAGAGATACCTATGTAGTTGTAGAGAATAAATTTTCCTGTGCAGAGCCTGGGATAGGTGAAGATATACCGTGTGTGTGCTTCCTTTTGGGGGGAGGTCATCAGCAGTCGAATGACGTGGCAGGCAGACCGGACACGAGACACGGAGAACTGGGCGTAGCTTTGTTTGAAATCTCGAGGGAAATTCATTGGATAAATTATTTTAAACGAGGTCGTCTGCTATCGAGCTGTAGTATTTTTTTTTTATTTTTATTGGTCGGTGAACTGAGACAAAGAGATGGATGTAGGAGCGTCTACGGATCCAACGCCTACGGTGGTTACGCCATGTAGAGCGGTGGTTAGGCCCAGCACAGCTCCGGCCCGAAGAATCTTCGACTCCGAACCTATGGGACAATGCAGCAGAGGACGCTCACGTCTAAGGTGACGTACACAGGTAAAGAAGGACCTGAACCAACTCGGTGTGCGTCACTGGAAGCAGCTGGCACGGGATCGTGCTGGATGGAGGAGGTTGCTAAAGGAGACCCAGGTCCACCACGGACTGTAGCGCCGCACAAAGAAAAAGAAGAAGAAGTGTCAGGGATTACGTTCAAGGTTCATTGGTCTATAGGAAACACTAAAACCCTGTCATAATTTTTTTCAAAGCCAGAAAACCAACCGCACGTTCCGCAATTAATACCTTCTGTAGAGAAATAATACCATATACTAAACTTTCAATATTTAAATTTCAAATTTCGTAGGCCTCACAGTGGCCCGTTGCATTGTTAGACTGACCCTGACCCGTTTACCTAGAAGTTTTCTGAAAATAGTTTACAGTGTTGTTTTTTTGCCGATTTAAATAACAAAAAGTAGCATATTTGTGTATTTGGGCGTCCATTTAACATATACGCTGTACAAATCACCCAAATCCTCAAAAATGTATCTTCCCAGAGTATGTTTCCTAGTCCTGGCGAGTGCTGGGCATGTTGCAAGAAGGTGTAGCGGGGTCTTTTCCTCCTTGTCCGCATCTCTGAAGTCTGTGCAGAAATCGTTAAAGGGGGCACCCATTCTTCTGACGTACTTGTGGAAGAGAATCTAGGCCACATCTGCCACATGCTGTAGGCATCTAATGAAACGATGAAATGGGGAGTGTCACTAAGTCACTTGTACTACGCCCTACTACGACTGCCAAAAGATCTATTTTACCCCCTTCTTCGTCGAGGACTTTACTGCTGCCTTCATAAGTTTGGCAATGTTCCAAGATAAGATGCCCTCGAAGTCGGTCCCTGTTACGTTCGTTTTATTGATTATCTTGAATCAGATTTGGTCTAGGCTTAGGCAGGTGGTTATTGGTGTTCCACGGTTTCCTTAGCCTGACCACAATATCTTGCGAAATTCGTGCTGGAGAGACCCGTATTGTGTAGGTGGAAGTTGCATGTTCCGTGCCCTGTGAATGCTTTGCACAGCATTCTTAGAATGGCTTTGTTTAGTTCTAGAGCTTCTTTAACTCGTTTGGGGTTGTGGTTACTTTTCATAAATTTCCTGAGTTGATGCTTTTATTTAATAAATCAGTTCTTTATGTGCTTGCTTGTCTCTGTATTGTTGAATCCAAAAAAAGGAGAGAGTCTTATGAACGGAGTTTATGCTCCCTTCTTGGCTAGAGCATCCTCTAAATGACTCCATTTGGAGTTTCTGCCGATATGGCTTCTGCAAGTAGCTATGAGTCAAATTCTTGCATGGAGGAAAACGGAATCTCCTGGCTATTATTAAAATCAATTTTCCCCTCCTCGCCTAGCTAATTCGTCATGCTATCCCTTTTGTTGCATAGAATACCCGTCCTCCCATGACCCAGCACAGGCTGATACTCCGCAATTTAAACAAGATTGGCTACATTGTTTTATAATCTTTGAAGTTATTGATAGTTTTTTCAAAGCTTTGATGACCGCCTATCTACATAAAGAACAATAGACTGGCTATCTATCAAAGACATGGACAGCAAACCCGCCTTTTGCCTTTATTGCTGCCTGGAAAACACTAATAGTTGGAAGTTTGCCTGATGAGCTGCTTTTATTTTTACCTGGAAAACACTACAGTAGTTTGGAAGGCGGAGTGCCGTCGTAATTTAATAATTTAGCCAGCCAGCGGAAACTTCCATGCCCGTCCCCGTGTCTGTTTTCGATCTATCTCTGTCTACTTCCAAAATAGCTAAAATTTCCACAAAATTAGGGTAATCCCTAAACGTGAATAGATACATATGTAGACATATTTCAAAGCCATAACATGGAGTTGCTGTAGACACCTGTTGCTGTCCTTTTAAGGGCAATCATGATGCCCCAGTTAAAAAACATCAGTCCTGTTTTTTTTTTTAAATCTTTGACAACTCTGTCTCTGTTTCACACACGATATGGTACGATGTAAAGCTTTTTTTAGTTGCTGACTTGATTTTCATGGCATTCAACTAATTCCCGTCTCTATTGCAGTAACTATCACGCACAGCTCATGATTCGAAGCAGCTCCTACAAAAAACAGTTTCATCGTGAGAAGTTTCTTCTCACTTTTTTCCACTTTTGCGTATAAAAATCGCTGTCAACGTCACTCAGTTCCCCGCCTGGAATTGCTGTAATTCTTTTCAAAAGTTAAAGAGAGTTTCATGATAGTTTTCGTTGAGCTATCGAGAATAGATGCATGACAATTTTTGGGTCATCTGCTGCAGTTCTGAACAAAAATAAGTTCCGTCATGAAAGTCTTCAGAAAACTTCTTGTGCCTTCCGTTTCTGTGGCAGAATCCAATGTAGTTCTGATCAAAGCTTAAGTTTACCCCTAAAGAGTTTTATGACAGTTCTTTTCGTGCTACAGTGGATTTAATCTGTCTTCTATTTCAAGAGACAAAGGTAAAATCGATTCATCACACTTCTGTCTTCTGCTGCAGCAAACACAAACTCGTGAATAAATAAAAATTCACACTTAAGCAGTTTTTTTTTTATTACAACCAAGTTCTTTATAATTTGAGTAGCGAAAGAACATAAGAATTTTAATGAGCCAACATAAAACACAAAGTAGTTCAGAACAGAAAAGTGTCAGTGGGAATAGTTTGACAGCAATCGAGACTCGTGTTTTGCGGTGTTCATTGCTATCTGATGTAGCTGAAACTTTATTTGTTTTATTTACATCATAAAAATATATATACAAAACAGAAATAAACACTACTATTTCAGTATATATTTTCTTTTAGTATCCATAGAATCTCTGTGTTTATGAACTTCCAAATATCGAAGATATTCTATTTGAAACCTAATTCTTCTGAGATAAGACAAAATCCACAGCCGAAAAGCACTCCAATTTCCTTCCACTTTTATGTCAAACATCAAAGTTTTTGACTTTTCCCACTTTTATGTTGAACATTTAACCATTTTCACCTCGCTCCATCGGCTTTATCCTATTCTTCCGACAAATCCTTCCGCCATAACCCCTAGGTTATTGCCTAGGACAAGCATGTGCCACAGTTCCCATCGGAATTCTCATCAACTCTTATTGTTCTCCTTGCTCCCACTTCAAGGCCACCCTCGCATATATTCAACGCACCTTAAATACCAGTTTACTCTCCTCTCCCATTTCATTCCTCGTGGCCATAAAAATATGCGCACGTCTCCCGGGCCCCGGAATACTGCTTCCGAAAATTTTTGTTCACATTTCCCCGGGATTACAGAAACTTTACAATTCGCCCTTTCCTCCGCCGAGTGTAAAGGAATGAGGCTGAGGGAAGAGTAAGAAACTTTCAGCTTCGCCGAATGCTACTCAACCTTTACGGTTATTGATTTCCTTGCCTTCTTTTTCGGGTCAGGACGAATCTCCTATGTATAGGTGGGTGTTTGCAACACATGTCCTCGAATCAAAGTAAATCCTTTGTTCGAATAGAGAGCGTGTAAATAATCCTTCAGTAAATTGTAAACCTTTCTCCTGCTTCACTTAAAGTTGTTTAAACAAGTGGATCTTTAAAGAGAGGAAGACCGAATCAATTTTCTCGTCCTCTACCCCAGGGGAGGACATTAAAAATTCCTTTGCCTATAAAACTCATTATGATTCATCCTGTGACAGGATGTTGCTTTTTTTCTCTTTTTCCACTGGCAAATTGTTGTGAAAGCTCTCTGTGGAACGAGGGGTGGATATTTAATTAGAAAAAAAAACTTGGTGTTGTTGGTCTGGCTGTGTGTGATTAGAACGTCGATAATGTTGCTATTAATTAGTCTCGGCGACAAAAAAGGACTACCCACAGTCCGTTAGGGGGATTTTTGTTAAATGATCGCGTAATTGTTATCGAGAGCAATCGTTGCATCAAGCGGATGGATTTGAAATTGAGTACGTTGAATTGAGCGGTTTTTTATTCAAGGATAATTAAGTTAGGAGTTAAATTTGCTTTTTAACATTCGCCTCGTTTGCATCGTTAAATTCTGTTATAGCTGAAACGTTTTTTTGGTGAATGACTTTCAATGGTCGTTGTTCTCAGCTTTCATTTTGTTGTTTGTTTAGGGGGTCAAATTTCCTGAAGGGGTTTGTTAGCTGATGAGAATTTTATTAGGTTAGAAGAGGTTTCTTAATTGGGGCTCAAATCCACGACGAATTGTAGCTCCAAAAATGAACAAGAAGAAGTTAAAGAAGGTAAAATATCGGTTGGCATCGTCGAGTGTTTTCATTTAGACATATTTCCACATTACATTTTTTATTTGAAGTTATAGAAAAATACTAGGCCTGAGGGCAGTTTGACTTCATTATCATTGTTAGCGTAACAGCCCGCGGACGGCCAGAGCCTAGCTTTTTGCGCCTTCACATGTGAAGCTTGACTTCATGTGCAGGAAAAAATGTTTAAAACTGAAGGACCTTCACTGCCTCGTTTCATAACAGACTTCAGTTGATGTACTTTGACAGTAGACTAACGTAGCATTAATCCAACTTTGACTAAACGGCAGAGTTGCAGAAAGTACATTCTAAGTTTTTAAACTATGATGGCCCATAAAGCAACGCTGATGTTAATCCAATGCATGTTTTTTATTATCAACTTTAAAGATTTCCCTCAGAGTTACAACTTAATTTGTTTACGCGCTTGCATTTTTTTGTCAGAAATTTGTGTCATAATTGCCTCTACGCAAATTTTCCTGGGATGAGTTTTATAAATATTTTTAATTAGAATTTTCTCTTAGTGGGTTTCAAAATCCAACTGGTTGGCAAAAACTGCATCCGTTGCCGATAATATCAAACAAATTGCTAATTGTCCGATGAAATCGCTGCGTTAAAGTATTCATTGGGTCACCTCTTTGCTTTGCATACTTCCACCGTCAGCGTCACTATCGATGCAACGAATAAATTGTTTTATGTTGTTTTCACTTATGCAAAAACTTATTTCTATCATCTGCCACACACCTAGCACTTTGACTCGACTAAATTGCCAATTTTTATGGTTCATATTCTGCTTGAGTTTTTCCCGACAAACTACGTTTTTATGTCGACTCGTGCATAAGGCACTTGTTCGTTTTTTTTCTGCAAAAAATCGATTGCAATTTTCTGCGGAACTTTGTTGAAGGTGTTTATGGCAAATGCATTTTGAAACATTTTTGAGTCACATTTTAGTTTGGAAGTAGAAATCGTTCAATCGAAAATATTAGGTTGTCAAACTAATCATGCATAGCGTCGTTTTGTTGGTTATGTCAAGACCTTTCAAATGATGTATTGCCAGATACGAGCTCTGTAGCGCTTTGTACGTAGCCGGAAAATTTAAAAGACAAAAAGGCGAAAGGGAGAAATTTGACAACCTAATACGTCCTTTAGGATTATACAAAGTCAATAGACGAGTTCACATTTGAATCGATGATTGTTGAAACAACATAAGTAACACATTTTTCGAAATGACTTTTATTACGTTTCTGCGAAGTCTAGGCTTTTCTGTCTGTCTTAAGTCACTGCTGAATCTAGGCAGTGCCGGATGAGGAATTGTTTAAGAGAAAACTAAATAAAATATTAATGTTTACATCGTGTCTTAACCTTAATTTGGTTTGCGTCGACTCATAAAAGGCTAAAAAAAATAATCACTTGGGTCTTTTTGGTTGAGTCCTGCGTGTTTCTTATTTTCTGTGTGATTTCTGCAGTTATAAATTTTTTTACTTTAGGCTTACCTCTCGAAAAAGCTTACTGACTTCAGAAAATCACCCTAAACATCCTTCACTTTTTATTCATTTAAAGTCAATGCTGGTATTGTTTTTCCAAAGAAAATCTCCATAAATCTTCCGTTTGAGTTTCCATTTTCCTCTTTTGATTCATAAATTGGTATTAATTTTTATTCGTACAAACAACGGAAAAGTTAAGCAGTTTTCACATCTTTTCGTGGCTTTCAGATAGTGCAGACATTTAGTATAAGCATGTCTGCATTTTAATCTTATTCCACAGATAAATACAATTGTTCAATAACGACCTAGGTAGTTGAAGCACAATTTCTGTTTTTCCTGTGCACTATAAAAGCCAGACCTGTCTATCATATGGTTTACAAACTTTATTAGGTTTGCCATGAGTTTCACCGAATGAGCCACAAGCCTGACATTTGGAAAATTCTCATGGAAAAGAAAAAAACTGAAAGTTCTATCACTAAACTACAATTTGGAACTTTCGTTGAATCGATCGATCTGCGGAAAAAGAACAGCCCAAGATCTTCGATGCATAACTTAACGGACTATAAGAAAAGCAGTGAACTGAATGAAACCCTTCTGAGAATTGTTGTGTACAGAGTATTATAACAAATTCAGGTTGACCACTTTGTCTGCTGAATTTAGAAAAGTGGTAAAAACATCGTCTCTCTCTCTTTTTAACCTTTTTGAGTTTGTGAACCACTTATTGTCATCGATTTAATGGGATGATACTATGGCATCCTCGAGGTACATAATACAGTGAAATCCGTTTGGTACGACTTCCCTGAAAACGTGCAACCGCTTACAGCGATCCAGACACAATATGTTAGGTTTGCGTACAAATTGTTATGAACGCAATTTTAGTTCGGTTTGTGGTTAGTCCTCTTAGTACGATCTAATGTCGCTGGTCTCTTGATGGTCGCAATGTCCGAAACTGCTGTACAGTAGGGACCTGCTAATCGGGACACTCTATAATCGAACCGCACTTCCTACATTCTCCTTGTTATTTTTCATAAAAATGTCTTCTTTACAATCGGGATACCGGCTAATCGGACCACTTTTCTTCGGTCCCAAGGGTGGTCCAATTTTACAGGTTGTCCTGTATATAGATATTTGTGTCCATATACATTTTTAGTTGCTTGTTAATTGACAAAGCAGAATATGAAAAAAGTCGAAACGAGTTTCTTTATGATATCTGAAAACTCATTCGTCAGCTGTGATTAAGCTAAACATTTGTTTGCCGTCGAATCTTTGGTTCTTTAAAACTCTGGATACTATCCCTTTAGCATAAAACATATTTCCCAAATTGCACACTCGTTGACCCTATTGATTTTTCATTTTTGTGGATAAGGAAGTCTTCCTTACATGTGGCCTATGTCATGTGGCTACCCATATCTCAAATATGCTTCAAATCCCAGCCGTTTTGCTTCTGAAACCGACCTTACTAAACCGACCTTTAAGGCTAGGTTTAGTAATCTCTAATCAGGGCATCCTATGCAAATCGACACCATTATAGAGCATAGGTTGAATTGCAGTTTTGAACGTCATCCTGACTTCTTTGTGATTTTCTTGTGATGTAGTGTCGACTCTAATTAATATGACAGTGCTCATCATCATTTTCTTTACCCGCATGTTCCACTAAAGGGGCTGCAGAAGCAGTGCACGCAGAAGAGATGAGGTATGACAGTGCTTCACTTTCTAATTATGATATAGAATACTTCATATAATCATCTGAGTCCAAAAATCGTCTCACAATTTGTTCGCTACTTGGCTTGACTTAGATAAAGTCCCTCTCACTCACTTTTTACTCTATATTTCAGTTTCTTCAGAGTATCCAGAGAATAAATTGCATTCAACTCCAAAGTTACTTTTGACGCCTTTGGTGAAGTGATAGACTTTTCAGTCTGAAAAGAGACCCTCTGTTTGTACATAAAATAAAATGAAATCGATGTTCCCACATTCCCAATAACTTTTTATTCACTTTCAATGCGTTCCTCCGTGTCAAGCAGAAAAAGCAGTTCTTTCTGACTTAAACCAGCTCATACCACAACGACCCTAATCTGCCCTCGGTATGAATGCGGGTCTCTTGCACCCCGCACATTTTCACTCGTGAACCCTCCGTCATCGGGTGACATTGAGACATTTGCAGCTCCCCAAATCCCAAAACAATCACAGCCACTCACAATTTCCCGTGGTGAAGTGGTGTTCCAAATCGCACGTACTCAGACTATCTCCCAGCTGAGATAAGATACAATGCCGGTCGTTCTTAGACCAACAGGCTTATCGCTACAAGTGAACAAGTTTAAAAATGTAATGTAAATCTAAGTCGTCGTCTTATCGGGTGAAATACGTGGCTTTAGTTTTTTTTTTTTTGCAGCAGGGCGTCCGTAGCCATGAATCATCTGACGTCAGTTGACGCAGCTAGGTTTTTTTTTATGATCTCCCAATTTGTTTATGATTTTTTGCTTCTTGTTTTTCTATTCGCAACTGATTAGAGGTCTGCGGGCTAATAACCTTCGTGCGGTTTGTTTACCTCTCACGTAATGGGAGAGATATGCGGCCATGCGGGCACTTCGAGACTCGTTTCAATGCGGAAGGCGGACCAGACAGTGTGCGATCGAGTTTATTTGTTTTGAGTTAATTTTCGTGTGCGTCCGTGGATTTCAAGGTTATTGGAGAGATTTTTTGTGATTTTTGTATTGTTTGGGTGTTCGGTCGTGATAGTGATCTCATACGGAGTCACTTTTAAGGGGGTTTCTTCCATAGATCCTCGTTAGATCTACGTGAATCCTTCTTAGATCTCCATGGATTCTTGTAAGATATCCACAAATTCTTCTAAAATCTCCATGGATTCTTCCTTCTTCTCTATAGGTCCATAAGTCTTCCTCGGTTCGCTATAGATCTGAGATTCCTTAGACCCGCTGAGAAGGATCTATGGCAAACTATATATTTAAATGTAATTTAATGTAGTGTTGTGGCGTTACAGCCCATTGAGAGCCAGAGCCTATCTTTTCGCGCCTCTACTAACGGCGAATCGCGAAAGCTTATCGTGACATGAGTTATTTTCATAGTCACACAAAAAGTTGGTCGAGTAACCCGCTATACCTTCGTTGGCATCGTTGAGATGTGATTCTTGAAGATCTTTTTGCGGTTCTTTGGCATTTATCTAGATTTTCTTCACTTTTTGTTCACTCTTATTCTCCTGCCGTCTTTGGTGAAGTAATAGACTCGTAGAAATTCGATTCTCGTCTCCTTTTCTTCACCTAGCACATTCAGTTTTCCCACAACTTCTTTTCTGCTTGGTATACAAAATATTCGCCACTATTTCCAGGATTGTATTCTCTCCAAGATTACTTAGCCTCCATTGACCTTCACCGCCCTACAACCATTGACGCCATCTTAGCCCACTTTTGACTTTTCCACTTTCCCGCATCGTTTCATCCCGACAAACGACTCAATTTACTTTAATTTTTCCACTAAAAAAGAAAAAGCACGCACCCGTCGTTAAGCGCTGTTTCGAGGAATACTGAACTTCGGGAAAGTTTCTCTTTGAACTTCTTCTTGCTTCCTGCTTCTTCCTGTTCCTGTCTTGTTTCTGTTCCCGGTGCCGCTTCCACTGTTTGTTGCTGTGTCATGAGTGCAATTAGTTTCCGCAGATTGTGCGAGCTTCCCATCTCTGGAGCTCCCTGGAACTTTGTGTAGAAGGAATCTTAATTATGCAGGCGAATCCCTGAGAGCGCGTGTCAAAAGGTTTCCTGATTAAAATTTAATTTTACTCCGAGTGGCGGTAAAGATGAAGACGACGGAGTGGTAATGACTTTATGATAATTCATGAGGATATTTAGAGATAATCGCGTGGCAACGAGCAGGTGATAGAGCGCTGTTTGTATCTCAGAGGGTATGAGTTTCAATTGTTTGTTGCTTCCCTGGAGTGGCAGAATCTTATTGGTAGCCGTTGTCCGTTTACAAGAATGCAAATGCAATATTAAACGTCTTAACTCAGGATGGGGACTGTATTGGCATCTTGACATTGTTTATGATATGATCGGAAACTTAAAGACGGATGGTCCTTATAATGAGAGTTATATTTACTCGGATGAGGTTTTATGTAGTCAGAGGCATTGTTTCAGTTTTTTTTTTTCGAGATCCAAAGAACCGATAGTCTTCTTGCCCTGTGGGCTGCGACGTTCCCTCTTTGACTTCTTTCGGGTGTTTGCCTCGGAAACCATGAAAGTGATATTTCTCATACCTCAATGCTAATACCTCAATGCAGCAACGCGATTAAAAGAGTCCATAATTCCATCTATTTTAATAAGAAGCCTTAAATAGCTTCTCGAAAAGCAAGTCCAAATCAACAGACGTTCAACGTAATGCTTAGTTGCCATCTTATGGGACTGGGGGGCTAGGATCTTAATGTTCGAGAGGTTGCGCCTTAGTTTTAACATAATTTTGGATCTTTTTTAGTTTAAAAAAGATCTCACTCTAATGCATAAGTATCGAAGTATGAAACTCTATAGAAACTCTGACACACTTCCTCTGCTTCTGTCCGGCGCTTGCCAGGGCAAGGTTTCGGACTCTAGGCAGGCCCTTCCCTGAATCTCTCGGCGAGGTTTCTATTTTAAAGATTTGATTTAATTTCTCAACGCCGCACGATGGTTTTAAGTCCCAATTTATATTCAACTTTTCAGAGCTGTGGTTACAAAATGGCACTTAGTGCTAATTGGATTCTCCTAGAACCACCACCTCACGCACACACACACTCTTAAATTCATGAGATCATTTTGTGCAGTCAGTACGGTTTCCGATATTAAGTTGAGTTTCTTCGCCCTCTAACTCGAATTTTTTCGCCATATTTCCCTTCAATTTTCCATACAAAATCCATCCTCTAAGTCGAACGCCCTCTAAGTCGGAAAGCCTTCTAACTCGATTACATTTTTTTCTACTCTTTGTCTATTTTCAATTCCTCTAAGTCCTCTCTCAACTTATATCAAGCACGCAACTTGTATTGCATGCTCTGACTCTCTCTCAATTTGGCACTGGACGACGAACACCTTTCATTTCATGTTGATTTTTTAGTGCAAACACGTCGGAGAGAAAAGCACATGTAGTTGCCCTTATTATTGTTTACCTTTGCAATAAAGAAAGATAATGTTCACATCAAGAATGAGGATTTGCATGGCGGCCTACGCGGCAAACATCGAACCCAAAGAACACAATTGCCGTCTAGGGCCACATAATCGTAGTCTACACACAACTACAAATGAGCTATAGCCTATAGGTTATTCATGCACACAACTGTGCGGCTCTGTATGAATAACTGTGCTGCTTATTCATTGTGTTGTTGGTTGGCCTCAAACAATTTGCCATTAATATAACAACAGGTATCTGAGATGTGTTCAAGCTTCATTTAGGGAATGCATTGAGAGTCTTTTTAAAAAAAGAGTTCTTTGTTAAAAGGCATCTGTCTCCCATTTTAAAGACTAAATCGAAAACTACAAGCTTTTTTAAGTTATTTCCTGTGATTTTTTCCTTACATGTATACTCTTCTGAATAAAATAAAGGCTCTTAAACAAAAAAAATATTAATCCCTCAAACTCGAATTTTTCGAAAAATCCCTCTAACTCGAACTAATTCTGATATCCCGTGAAAATTCGACTGTAATTTTTGGACTACGGGATGTTTACGGCTCCGTAGCAAGAATCTGAATATTTTCTTAAAATGGTTTGCTTTTATTTCGGACAACACTGTATGATATTATTTTCTCTCCATATTCACCAGATTGAGATTTTTTGGTTCCTACTTCGAATTTTCTCGCTCTTTATCACCCATGAGCATTTTTTGATATCCCGTAAACTTGCATCCACCTGTAATAAAAACGTGGAGTAATGTTAAAACTCTGCCATATATTTCATTCACTTCCTTTCCGCTGCATCGTAAAGTCATGGTTGACTCAAGTTTCTAGTTATGTTTGGTGATTCCCTCTGCTCACAAAAACCACACATTTTGTATATCCAATGCGCAAAAATTGTATTTTCTTTTTCGCTTAAAAATAGTTTCAAATGTAATATGTTTACTCCAGCCGTTAGCTATGGAACTTGTTCTCGTTCCTAGAATTGGCAAGGTCTGTTTCTTTTTTGTCATATCGAAAATTAAATAAAACTACTGGCAAGTGCATTTCTCTGTGTGGAATCGTGTAGCTTCGGGATGTGTGGCAGGAGTCGGTCGTTGTTGACACAGAATTTGCATTTGACTCCAGATGGTTTGTCGTCGATTAATCATTCATAAAATTGTGTTCTCTGTTTGAAATGTTCTTTTGTTTATTCAAAAAGTACATTTTGCGCACATTAAGAGGTTTTTGCATACTTTAGACGTGGTTGGTGGGGTTGTTTGGTTTTCAGAAAAAATGTTATTAGTTTTTTTCTTTAAGTTGGACTTTTAGAAAGTTGTGATGACAGGTTTCTTATGCAATGATGATGATGATGTTCTGATGTCAAGAAATCTAGGATCATCTCAAAATCTGTTTAGTATTTTACTTTTTTCATATTAGGTTGTCAAATATCTCCCTTCCGCCTTTTTGTCTTTTGAATTTTCCGGCTATGTACAAAGCGCTACAGAGCTCGTATCTGGCAATACATCATTTGAAAGGTCTTAACATAACCTACAAAACGACGCTATGCATGATTAGTTTGGATATTTGACAACCTAAAAAATCACGCAACGCGAAAAACTTTGAAGAGTATGGTGGCTTCCGTAAGTGATGCATTTACCCGCTATTTGATGACAGTTGTTTGGCTTTAATTTGTAGTCTTCAAACAGACTTTTCCTTGTAATCTTTTTCTACAAAACTCCTCTCCCAATTCGCAGACTGCTTAAACTTGATCATGAGAAGACGTTGTTGATTTTCAATTTAAGTTTAAAACTCTGCAGATTGTGGTGGCTTCCTTATGGATGTAATGATCCACACTTTGATGGCAGTTGTTTAGTTCATAGCTGTAGTCTTCGTAATAACATTTTTGTTCTTTTTTTTTTTTGAAAAACTTGTCCCTCAATTTGCACACTACTTAATCCTGGCGACCAGATGATTTTCAATTTAAGTTTAAAATTCCGTAGATGTTTGTAGCAATGGCTTTCTTATATAATGTGATGACGCACTCCTCAGCTATGCTCAAGATGTTTGCCGTTTTGCCCCTAGTTGTAGTCTTCCTTAAAACCCTCGTTTTATCATAAAAAAAACTTCGCACAATTTCCTCGCAACTGAACAAGTTTTTGAAGTAGAATCAAATTTTTAGTTTGAATTGAAATTATGGAGGTTATTTGATGTATAGCCGCTGTACTCAAAATGGGTACTTTTTGCCTCCCAGCTTCAGTGCTCCTTAGAAATTTGTTGTCTATCTTTTATTATTTTGGGCATATACATTTATAAAACAATTAAAACAGAAAACTTTGGTAGCAAGTGCTGATATCTTTTGTATATATTAATGTATAAATTAATTTGTATGCTAATAAATACAGTACTCCCCGGATATGAGCAGCCCTTTTAACAGCAACAAATTATATTCGGTTGAAAAAGCTATCTTAAGGCATACTATGGTCCCCGCTTAGTAGGAATTTAATTGAAACTCCGCTCATAAGCAACATAATTGTTTGCCCATATGCTTGTGCTATTGTCCGGGGAGTGCTGTAATAATAATATCTCTTATTACAACAGTTGGCTCACAATTTGTTTATTATCACGCTTAATGTAAATATGTTTTAATCGATGTTTTTTGTCAGATAAACATTTTTTTGTGCCCTGAGCCTCTTAGCAGTGTACTCGATTTGCCAATGTACAGTCAGTCGTCTTACTGTCTGTTCTTCTCAAGAGCAAATAGTTAATGAATAAATGCTAAAAATGGTTTAGTTTTATGCTTTCAATGATTTTTTTGCTTAAAGTTCACCACAAATCGTGAGGAAATAGCTAGACGATTTTTAACTTCTTTCTTTACAATTCAAACTCAATTATGCTTCTGCTAAAGTGAATCGCTGCTCATTCTTTTTATTCCACAAGCAGTTACCATTGTCTCTGTCCTGTTGCAACTAATTTTTAATTTCTCTCTATTGAAACAGGTGTGTGTATTTTTCGGTGTTCACAGTCTCACACTGACTGCGTATAAAAACCAAAAACACAGATAAAAGGACCGAGAGCACGGATATTTGTGTCCACAATACGTCGGCAAGGTTTAACGACGAGAGCACATCCTAGTCGTATCTCAATGCACATAGCTGTTCCATCTTGTTCCTTCATTTCCAAGTTTGCTCCACCATTTTGGTCAAAACTGTTAATAGTTAGTTTTCTACTTTGCCATTATGGCGGTATTTCATCTAACAAAATACCAGGCATTTAATCTGACCGAAGTTTCCAGATGCTCTAGATGGAAAAAGCTATCCTTTAACCACGGTCGGCGTTAACGGCCTGTTAACGCCACACAATATAATGACATTAGGTGGCGGCTAGTTTGCCAATTACATAAACCTATAGGTTCATAGTGTGCACATTGACTCAGAGTTCCTTTAAATTAGAACACCTAGTTACAAGTCTACTTGCTTTAAGGCTTGCGCATTACTCAACGAACTCAGGCAAGGACTGCCCAACATCTTGAATCTAGTTTTAGTCATCGCTGGACAGTCGCAGAGCACGTGCTCCAGCGTTCCACTACCGGATTAGTCCCTACAGTTCCTACAGGTGTTCAATGGGATTAAACCCAATCTAAAAGTGTTGGCCAATAAGCAATATCCTATGAAAATACCAATCAACAAGCTGAATTTGGCCCTGGGAAGTTTTGGGATCAGTTCCGTTTTATGTAGGCAGTAATCCGGCCAAGAAATTTTGGTGATGCGACAGGATGCTCCCTGTTTCCATCTAACGCCAGCCTCTGTAAAGAGTTTGGCCTCGAATACATTAAAATAATGTTGGACTGGGCCGCCGTGTGGATGATTTCGGAGGGATTTAACACGTCCTCCTTTGCTAGCGCATCCGGAACTTCAATAACCTCTATTGCCTGATGGAACCGGAACCCAACCAAGTGGCTGTCCAAGAGCTGCTGCCATCCCACGTAGCATTTGATAACCGTCTTAGAATAAATCGCCGCTGCCGAGCGACTTTGGCGCTGCCTGACTGTCTACGTAGATATTAATCTTTGTGACCCTAGAGGAAATGTTAAAGGAGCCTGCAGCTATCTCCGTCACTTTTAGAATGGCTAACAATTCAACCTAAAAGATGCTGCAGTTGTGCAGCTGTGTTCGGTCCATTGGCTTCTTGCTGGAATAATCATTAAAAAATTACAATCAAAGAAGACCTCAGATATTCAGTATTAATACTAACAATACCTAAAGCCCGAAGTGTAGATTCAGCTATTAAAGCTCTTTCCTTAGGAAGAGTCTGAAAAACTCGCCACTGCTGATAATCAACCGAAAACCATGTCTATTTTCTGAGTCTCTCCAAACACTTCAGTCTATCCTCTGCGTTTCCATTTTCTATCCGATTTTTTGCTTCAGGCAAGTCTATCTGCATTCAATGCCTTAAACTTCTTTCAGTTTTCCTGTTTTTCCAACAACTTCCGCTTCTTTGGTTGTTCTAAAGAAATTACCATAAGATCCATTCGAATTCCAAATTTCCTCTGTTGTTTTCAAACCTGCCACAACATTTTTTTTTTGCTTTTTTTTACAAGCAAATCCTCTATTGCCGATGACTTAATGAAATGCAATCGGCTTCTCTCTCGAATCAGAGAAAAAAAAACAAAAAAGAAAATGTTTTCCAAACAAAATCCACCGTGATGTTTTCGCTTCAACCACAGACACTTCTGCTAGTTGAGATGCGTGCCAGCCACAAAATCCACACCAATTCATGTTTCCTCTCGCCTGTGCAAAGTCGCTTTGGCCATTTGCTTTTGACCACGGCAGCGGCAATAGGTGGGTGTTTGATATTCAAGCCTCGAGAGCCGGATACAGCGCGCAAATCGCGGAAAATTTAATTCCCAACGAGTGGCGTCGGTGAGCGTCGAGGATACGAATTTCTAATTTCCCCAGGAAGGAGTTTTTTGTTGAACGGGGAGTGGCCGATGGGTTGTGGTTGGGCGTGGAAAACGTTCAACGTTAGACAAATTAACTAGCGGTTTTCGGGCAGTTGAGCGGGATTAATAAATTGAAAATGTTGGAGCTATTAATCCGTTGTTGCTTCGGGGGAGTGATAGACTGAGGCTGAGGTAATGTGCCTGGGGAATTGAGTGTTTGTGGGGGGATCGAGGGTTGTTTTAATAGCAGGGATTTTTTATTAAACAGGCTCAGAAAGGATGCAAATCGATTTTTTTAATGTTTTTCTTACATCCTTAAACATTTAGAGCTTAGCATGGCTGCTTAAAGTTTTAAAAGTCAGTGATGGACACAAAAAAAAAACGGTTTGAGGGTAGTTAGCGGTCTATCACTTTAAGGCGGTTCGGGTGCCTCGTATTCCGAAATTGTGAGTTAAATTGAAATCATTCTAGTTAGAAATAAGACGTAACTTGAAGAAAATGAAATGACTGTGCGCGTAAATTTTAAAATGAAAAATATGAGGAACGATTTTTTCTGAGTTGAAATATGCACCCGCTAATTGATCGTAAAGAGTACGGATGTGTAGATTGTCTGTGGAATGGAAGTCTCATGTGTGCTAATTGAAAAACATACTCAATCACAAAAGTCTATATACAGCCTTATAAAGCGTAGGATCTAAGAACCAGCGTGGCATTTAGTATTATGGTACACTCAGGAGAAGGGGAATGAAAAGTTTTGTGCAAAAATGATTAATGAGCGTACATGGATGTCTTTTTAACAGAAAAACCATGGTGAGCCATTATTCTTTGAAAAAAAACGTTATTTCGCACAAAGCAAAGTCGCGCAAATCGGATTTTTAAATTTTTTCTTAAATGTAGTTTTGGCTAGCGCTGGGCAGGCACGGAGCGTTTCACTAGCCGATTAGTCCCTGTAGTTTCTGCAACTGTCCGATGGGATTAAACCCAACCCAACCTAAAAGCGACGATCGGTTAGTGCGTCGGACTGTTGGGCGAGAGTACCCGGGTTCGAATCCAGCTCGGGGGAAAAAAAAACGCCACAAACATTTTTCACGGCCCCACCTCCAGCGAACGACTGACAACCTTCCTGCAGTACTTCTGTCATGAAAAGCTTTCGCAATTCGCCGTTCGGAACCGGCATTAAACAGTGGGTCCCCTCCACATGTGACAAAATTATAGCGCGCACAACACAATGGAGGCGCGAAAAAGCTAGGCTCTGGCTCTCAACGGGCTGTTACACCGCCCAATACAATACAATACAAAAGCGTGATGGCCCAGTAAGCAATGCCCAGTGACAATGCCAACCATTAATCTGCATTTGGTCCTGGAGCCTTTAGGACTTGTTCTGTTTTACGTAGACAATAATCCGACCAACAAATATTGGTGATGCGACGGGATGTACTCTGCTTCCATTTAACACCAGCCTCTATGAAGAGTTTAGCCTAGAAGTTTTTAAAATTATATTAAATTGGGTCTGCCGTTTGCTCCATTTCTATAGCGCTTAACAAACTCTAGGCTTTTTGTTCTATGACTCGTCTGATCATGCGGCTTTTTCCTGTGAACTATATATATGTATTAGGCGGCGTAACAGCCCGTTGAGAGCCAGAGCCTAGCTTTTTCCTGTGAACTACTCCAGCCTTCGAAGTTCGAACTGTTTCTGGATGAATTTCTTTGGCGGCAGTATTTGCGATGTTTCCAGTCAGTTTTGGAACTCGTTTTGGTCATTTTGCTAAGATTAGTCCTATCATCTTCTTTGTTTCCATTACATTTTCAATGAAAACGCAGTTGTAGCAGTCTTGATTTGTTTTGTTTATTTTGTTTTTCTTTGTAATTTTTGTGTTTATGGCTAACTTTGACTTTCTGGAAGCGTTATCTGATAATGAGAAAATGTATAATGACTGTCTTACAAGCGAATTCTTTGCTATTTCTTCGATTTCATATCGCGCCCTAACCGCCAAATTAACGTAAGCCACAGTTTAAGCAAAAATGAGTTAAAGATGTAGTTCGATAGTTTATTCGATTGCGCGTCTTTCTACATCATTGGTTTGTAGATAAAGCATTTCTGTGAAAAATAACAGAGAAAACAAAATTTATCGTAAACGACATTTACATTTTTTAGCTCGAAAAAAAAACCTGTCCTGTGAAATTTTCATTTTGTCGCTTACGATAATTTGGCGGTTAAAGCGCGATATATTTTCGCGGTGTTTGTAGACTTTTGCGACTGGTTGTAAGTTAAGAAATGTAAGACGCTGTCTCACTCTTTTATGTTACAGTGAAAAGCTAAAATGCTTGTTCATCTACAGTTTCCCTTTTTGGAGGCTATATTCCTTTCTTCTTGATAAGGTTATATTTGTACAACTCATTAGGTTGATTGATTCTGAATCTATCACTGGGTGGATGAGTTTATCATTAGTTTAGATGGCGGCTTAAATGTTCTACTGCTTATTTTATTTTATTTTCAGACAAAAACAGAAAAGTCTGGCTACAATTAAATTCAGAGAATTTGCCACATTAAGTCGAAAGCTGTTCGTGTGCTGTTCCAGGAAAGTACAGAGCAATATAATATATAACCCAGTTGGGTGTCTGTGCGCAGTTTATGTGGAAAGCCATACCAGTCCTCCGGCAGAGGACGAGTATCCATTAGGCTATAGCGTAAAAACAGACCAATTGCAGGGGTTAAATATCACTTTGGGTTTACGTACGTGCGCACTCAGTTTTCTATGATAAAATAAACTAGCCATTAAGGCTGGGACTGCCTGTCTCGTAATGACTGTTCTGAAAGTTAGAAAACTGAAATTGTTTATCACCTCACTTTTGAGGTTTTATCGCTTCATAAAAATAAATATTATATGGTAGGGTAAATGATTTGAATGAAGGCAATGCTGGTTAAATCCAGTAAGGTTTTAGTGATTTTGAGTAGTGTGTGGAAAAATAAACGCTGAGCTATCTGAGGATGTCCTTCAACCATCAACTGGTTAAGAGACCCAACGATTTTGAGGTTTCTTTATAATTTTGTTCAGCACCTGCTTTGTCGCCAACTGTAAGAGTTTCAGAATGAACAGAACTTTGAGCTGTTTTTTTTTTCCTTAAATTTTAATTAGGTGCGATTTAGTAGTTTTCAGTTTCTGGGCCACTCAAAAAAAAAACTCAAAAAAAAACTCAAAAATCATTCAAATCGATCAAATAGGACGATTTTTTATTTACGAAAGCTTTTTTATTAACAAAAGGATAAGCTCTGCTGTCCTGCTTGTTGGCCAACTCTCGACTCCATACTAAAGTAGTACTGGTACCATAAGAGTCTTGTAAACCAATTTATTTTACCTGTGAAAATTTAGTAAATCGTACTAACACAGGAGTACGAAACTTAGCCGGAAAATGCCCAACTTGAGGGACAAATGAAAAGTGTCCACGTATTTAGCTCATGGAAAGCGTCAGGTGTTTTGGGACAAAATTTAAATAGTTTAGCGAAAGAAAAAGAAAAAATCAAAATTCAAATATTCAAAATCCAAAAAAAAGGATCTGACGATTAGGTGCTTTGAATTCACCGCGTCCGGCTTTCTGTGCTAAAATTGAAGACTGACCGGGACAGCGATTTGTTCTATGGCCACTGACCTATTGCCATATTTTATATCCTCGTCCTAGTTTTCAATTCCCTTTATTCGGATTATCTTTTCTGTTCCAGCCAGCCATGAATTTCCTTTGCTCGTCTCGCCGTCTTTAAAATTCAATAAACCATTGCACCCATTCGTAAGGCTCTTTCCAAAAACTGATTGCAAAATTGGCATGCATCCAGCATCCGCCTGCAATCTCTCCCACCATTTACTTCTTTCATCGATTGAAAAATTGCATTCTCGTCGACGAGGGCATCGTCCTTATGGCGCCATTTATAAGTGGTCACGTATGAAATCACATCTGGCTCTTCCCTTCACACACACGAAAAAAACATAAAACATAAGTTAGAACTGAAGTTAGAGCCTTCCTGTTTGCTGTTTGGTTTTAATCGAACCACACTCTTACCTAAGGCCTCCCACCTAAATGCTGCTCCTTTCCCATCTTTGACCTCCCATTTTGGTTTCGGTCTTTATCCGCCCCCAAATTGTTTTGGCTTTTGGCCCGTTGGCCACATTCTCTTCTCGCCGCCACATCCCCCTTTGTTCCCCACCTCCACCTGTTCAATCTTCCATCCTCGCCCTTTAGTTTGCCTGTCCGCAGCACTTAATCCTCCCACCATCGACCTCATCCGTCTCTCCTCGCTCATCTTTTATGCAAATTAAAATTTCGTCCCTTTGCCTTCGTCCTCTTTGTGGTCGAGGATATCTTCTCGGATCATTTGACTTTTGTGCTCCTCACATATCAGGTGGCTGTGTCTATGTATAATGGAATCTCGCCATGTGTTCATGTCCTTTTACTTATCTCCCAGGTGAAAGATTACCTTGGTCCTGCTGTTCCATTTCCTCACGAACGTTGGAAGGATAAATTATTTAGGTGTCGAATCCATGCTCCTCTCTCCACAATTCACGCCACCGAAGCGCATACATCTTCCACAGAATATCAATAAAAATTCTTCATCCAATCAATTTTCCAGATAAAAGAAAACGAAACTGAGACTGGGTTATAAGTGCTGAGGAAGAGGAGTATATAGACGGAGGCCACGTTGCGGAGAGATTTAAAAGGATTCCAGAATAAAATACGAAAATTTAAAATCCTTTCAGTCCACGTTGATGTTGATGCAGAATGAATAATCTCTCTGGGAAGAAGGAGAGATTGACGAATGTCATGACTTGTGACACACGTGCGAAGAGTTTGGATTTAAAGATTGATTGATGGTCTCCTGCTTCTGAAAATTCCACGTGAAAACTCTGATTCTTGTGTGACTTGAACCTAACCTAATGGATGAATTTTCCCCGTCGAAATGTGGTGATTTTTTGCTGAACTGACTTTTATTTCTGATGGTTGTCAGTTGTTTAGAACAAGATTGGAGTCTTTAACCGCCCTGAGGCGCTGTTAACTTGTGTCCAAATCTCCTAGGACAAAGTCACTTGCGTCTAGAAAACTTTGAAAATAATCATCAAAGATATAACCTTTCTTCTTGTTGCTTTTTTAACTGTCTTCAGGTCTGCTAAAAGGCTTCAGGTCGTTATAGTATTTAATCAATCACTGCATCTTTTTTAAGGCAATGGAAAGTGATTTACTTCGCTTGTATTCATAAAAAGATCAATATTTTTATATTTCGGCTACACCGTGCCTTCTCTACCTTCTCACACGTTTTTTACGTGCTTCTAGTTTACCTGTACGGTGTGATTAAAGGTGATTAAAATTATATGCTGATTATAAAAAAGATCGTTGGGTTTTTGCCTCCTTCCAAATGCTTAAAAAGTTTATATAACTCCAAATAAGTAATTCTTTAGCATGTGGAATGTAGAATCAATGTGGAAACAGCTCTGCAACTTTCTGAAGTACTGATATGTGACTTAGTTGTGCCCAGGACTCCAGGAGCTAGTCCTTAGTAAATGTCGGCCTAACATTGCACCTTTCTTAGTCATTTGAAATCGACCAGAATATCACGACTTTCTTTTCGATCAACCTTTTTTTTTTCATCACTAGGCTTAGGGAGAGAGTTTCATTTACCTTCAAATTCTATCCTTAAAATTTCCATATAAAAAGGTGGATGGTATGTGCTCAAACGCAGTCCCTGTTAAGATCGTTTTGTTGATTATTTTGAATCTGATTCGGTCTAGACTTGGACAGATGGTTAGTACGTATTCCGTAGAGTGTTGGGCTCTTTCCTCGTTATTCCTGAATTTATTGTTTAGGCTTTAACCCAAACTGTGCTACATGGTCTATTTTTGCTTTAAACTGGAAAGATTTGATTGTGTGGAAGACATATGGCATTATTTCAAAATTCTTTTGGGTATGACATACGGTGACGCTGGCACAATAAGGGTAAAGGACAGCCTGCGTTGCTTAGCTTTCTTTCGATAATGCGGTGTGCGGATTCATAGAATTCAGCCTGGAATGTTGTTGAATCACTGCAGACACACGCCTGTTGTCTGATTTCGTCCCATCGGTATGCCAGCTATGGGCGCCATCGTTCAACCAGTGGAATTGCCGTTCCACTCATCTCTGTTATGTACAATTACAGTGTATAGCTTTTTATCTCCGGGGACATCAGATCGCTTACTTTTGTAAGTTTCCCAACCATTGTCAACCTCTTCGGAGAGATTCTAGATACCCCACGAAGTTCCCTTCTTTGAAGTTATGTCATTAGTAAGGAAATTGTTTGTTTTGCTTTTGCTTTTCGGACTTCAGCACATCTTTGCAGCTCATAGAGTTCATAACTCTTAGGCTACGTTTATGGTCAAGCGAATTCGCGTAGTGCGATGAAATAACATTCGCTCGATTTCAAGCGATTTCATGGCATCATTGACATATTAAGTTCGCTTTTCGAACATTCGCTCCGCCATAAACTCGTTCATATGCAAAAATGTAATTGATTGCTATTAACGAACTGCTTTGAATAGCGCGATGCGCATTCGCTTGACCATAAACGCAGACTAGGATAATGTTCTTTATAACCACATTAATTGGTGAACATCCGTACCCAGTTTTTAAGCTCTTGTGAGTTCCAACGGCTCTGGCTCTGTAAGAGTACCCCATGCTGACATTTCGACCATAGAACGGCTTATTGACGCCGCAAATGTTGTTACACATCCATTTTGGTTTGTAGATAATCTCCCACAAAGTACTCTCGAGGTCGTTGCTTCAATAGACATTTGATCCCGTGCCTCCAGCCACAACACGTACCTCTCATTGTTTGTTTGTGCGTTTTCCCACGCATCCCCAAACAAAGGAACACCCCACTTAACCTGCGTTTCGAAAGGACGTGCCAGGAATTTCACAATGCCTCTTCCTACACAATCACGCTCAGTTTGACACAGTCCTTAACTTGAATTCAACAAGTCGTTGATTCAGCATCCTCTGACGTAGAAGTGTTGGCGGCAGTAAAGCGTCGTTGTGTCAGCATCCTTTGTCGTCCTTGTGTCTCTCGGCTGTCAAGTGCTATTGTGAGCTCGTTAGACACCCGGAGGATAATCATCAATTACCGAAATGTGATTGCTCCTTGATGGGTAATTAGACCCTAAAAAAAGTTATTGCTCTGCTCCTCCGGGGCAAAAGATCAAAATTTCAGCTGCTCAGTTGAGAAAAGAAGAATTTTCCAGTCCATAAGCTCTGACAAATCACCGCCAAAGCTTATGAATTGAATTAATCTCTCTTTAGCACCTGTCCTCCAAGCTGGACGGTGAAACATAACCCTCGATCGACCGAGGGGGACCAACTTTCCCATCATTAATCCCAATTTCGCTACGTGTTGCTTCCATGGGGAGTTTCCGTTATTTATCCTCGTTGTTGCTACGACAGGGAAGACTCCTATTAATTTTCCATCGTTCCCAAGCAGCATCCATTAAACCTAACGACCCGTTAGCGCTCATCTTTTGTGTTTGGAGCAGCGTGCCGCGTGGCTGTTATTAGCCACTTTATATCCGACCTGGTATTTCTCTTCTCCTCCACACCACTCAGGCGCCGAATCTCAGAAGGATGGTTTGGATAATTTGCACCGACACAAAATGGGATATTATTACCCCCGAGCCAGCATCTGTGCGTTCCTCTCGAATAAATACCAAGGACCACTCGAGGAATGTACCTCTACACGTGCTCCTCCTTCTACTCCAACACACGAGTGGATCCCAAGGAGTCATAAAGTGCACTTGTCTTTCTCTCTGTGAAGTGTTTTAACTTTTTCAATTTAAAAACCTCAGAAATTAATTCATGTTCATACTTTGAAACTCATTTTTGTGTTGAAGTTAACATTTTTATGGCTCAGCTGGGCGGCTTGGTTGATTGGGGAAAATTTAAGATTGAATCAAATTGTGAATAAAGGAGCAGCTATTTCTATTTCTATGATGAATTTCATCCTTTCATAGTTTGCGAAAACTTGCATCTTCCTTGAGTCGAATCTAAGACAATTTAATCATATTGCAGCCTTAAACGGTAGCAGTCATGTCGCAGCGTCAGCCCTAAATGATTTTATGGAGCTCCTAAGTATACTGGGACTTTCGTGATTCTTTAATTTATGTTATTTTGCATTGCATGTAATCACCATTCACCTCGACGACTGCAGGAACGCATGGAAATAGTGACGATGGACAATGACTTTCTTTGGGTCACGTATCGTATTTCAAGAAACAGGTTTATTCTTCACTACCTAGAACTTCTTTCTACTTTCTGCTGTTTAGCGGAACGGGATGTGTTTGTTCCTTTTTTTATTCTCTTCAGGTCTGCTCAATAACTTCGTCGTGATTGCATTGTATCAATTCCAAATTTTGTTAAAGCTTCTTAAATTAAAAGTCCTTTTAAGTTAGTTTCATGATACAGGTGGGCCTTTATTGGTCTCCGAATCAAAATAACAGCGCTAGCAAGCGTGCTGCAAAACTACCGCTAAGCATTGACGAGTACGTGAAACTCTGAGGAAAGAGTTACAATGCAAAACATATAAGAAAACCACAGGTCATAACTCAATGATAAACTTGTTACAATTACTTATTAAAATTTTACAAAAAAAGGCTGAATATCTTGCTCCCGTTTTTCGTTAAAACTTAGGTTAAATTTTCTTTGGCAACTAAATTTGTTTTGGGAGTTTTGGTACTTTTGGAACTCTGTTTGGAACCATCTCTACTCATTTCCCCAAAATAATTTTAAACGACATATTGCGGCTAAAGCGGTGTCTAGAGAGCAGAAATTTACCAAACTTCTCGTACTACTTCTGTAGCTTAACACGTTCATGCCGGGGTCGGTTTCCATTATTTTAGCTGTGAGCCGGCTTCATCTGGTCTTTAATAAATATACGTAAAATTTTCATTATTTTAATTTTTAGCGTCTAATAGGATAAATGAATACGTTCCACAGCTCGATGCGACAGTTTAGCGCGGGCAACCAGTGACCCATACTGGCGTGAACGTGTTAACCGATTTTCTCATCTTTTCGAGAATTATAATGCAAATTTTATGCCTGGTGCTGTATTCCAAGATTTATTTTCATTGCATTTAGAATTTTCCTTGTAATAAATTTGTGTTTTAGTGTATGATAACACAAATTAATTAGCAACGAATCTACGAAAATACAACTGCCTCTTAAATGCGGAAGCCCCCTAATTGTGTTATTCATGCAACAAGAAGAGGATTGCTTCATTAAATTTATAGTAGGGTCTCAAGAGTGGAATTAAATTGATACTCATGTCGAATAATAAATGAATCTCCTTAAATGTACAGTGCCTTAAAAGCATTTGCGATGAAAGACTGTTCCGCAAGGAAATCATTGATGAAATACCATTTCCTACTAGAACCCCATTAAAAAATTCACCAAAACCTCGTATCACTTGAGTAGTCTACATGTCTTCGAAAAGGACTAATTTATCCTACTGCTATCTGAAAAGTGATTTAGAGGATTGGTCTTTATGCCAACCGCAAGTGGGTGCAAGTGGAGAGTCCTTTCGGTTCATTTCGTAAAGTGGTAGTATGCGAATTTGCCGCAGGATAATTCTTAGAATTTAGTCCGAGAGAATCATTGCATGCATGGATGAGTGGCCACTCTTGATATCGATACTTTGGGCAGTGCGAAGAGAAGAAGGTGGGGTTGTGATGGTTAATTGATTTTGCGAAATGGAATTTCATCCACTCGAAGAATTTTGGGGTAAAAGGTTAAACGATAAGAGGACAAAATTGAGTGTTGAGGAATGGATTCTTGGGGATAATGAGCCCCATGGCGAAAATTTGTTATTAGTTAGACAACTGAATTAATATTTAACATGCAGGTTGCTTGAAGAGAGAATTGTTTCCACACACTGGAGAATAACCAATGAAGAACAATTTCGGTCTTCTGCAAAATTAATAACATGAACGACGTATTCAGAGATAAACAGAACCAAAAGATGGACTGTTGCCAAACTAGTGCTAGTGTCATACAAACGTCTGTAAATGAAAGCATTTTAGAGGATAATTGGATGAGCCGATTTAAATAAAATTTGATAGACAGACTACTCACATAATGACTTACAATATAGGTTTATAGGTTAAACTTATTCAAAGTTTGACGTCAATTTGAACGACAAGGGCGCATAAAAGCAGGCAGTCAAAATACGTTCTTTTTATTTTATTTTTCGTCATACTGATACTGTCTGAAAATTATTGTTGTCATATTCGAACTACTCTTTTTGCTTAGTTTTCCATTCGCCGATCGTAGAGTGTATGTTTTTTAACTGTAAATTGTATATACTTTTAACCCAAGGCGAACGAAGTCGTGGGCACTGCTAGTAATTAATAATATCTTTACGTTTTTAAATATCGGCATTCTAATCTTAAACCTTTTAGCTTTCTTAATCGCAGTTTAGCCCCACGATTTAACGGGACCAATTCGTTTTGTTGTGAGGTATGTAGACTCCAGGACATCCATGACTTCAAGATAGTGTTACGAACATCTTCTGCAACCTTTGGTCCTGCTACGGAACGAACATCCTGCTTGTCCGTGAAACCTTCAAAATTTCCTTATCCTAGAACTGTCTGGTTTCCATGAATGCCACGAAAATGTTGTCTTCTCTTATACCAGATCTGTGAAATAGAAAGTGAAAATCTGTGAAGAATCTGTGAAATACAATTCCAGATTCTTATATTAGTAACGACATGTTTCACTAGGCTTGACTGAAATGGATAAATCCTTTGGCGAATGTTGTTCCTTATATCAAGAAATTAGTCTATTCCAAAAGGCTAGGACACTATTTGCAAAGTTTCTGTAGCAGAAAATTCTATGAAAGCCGCTCATAGAAACGTTCTCAAAGACTCTTTGTAGGTAAAACCTCTGCTAGAATCATGCGTGTGGATAAATGAAATAGATAAATCCTTCGGCGAATGTTGTTCCTTATATCAAGTAATTCGTCTATTCCATGAATTGATTACCAAACCATTGCAAACTTCGATGGCTCCTTTACTTATATGTCCTCGTTAAAATCTATTACCCCTTCTAGCTACTTGAATATGCTTTATTGCTGTCTCAGTGGAAAGCATCTAAGAGAAAACGCTTAAAATTCCCTTAAAAGAATTTAGGTTCACGTTCAGATTTAGTTTTCCATTTCTCTGGCAAATAAAACAGAAGTTATCTAGTGTACCAGTGCGTACCAAGAACTACCGATTCCTGTATGGAAATATTTTTGCAACATTATTTCTTCTTTTTGCCAACACATTTTACGGTAGAAGAACTATTACAACTATGCATTCACAATGATGGAGGATTTCTGCAAGAGTTGCAGCATTATTTTTATATGTTTTTTAAATCACCTCTATCTTTTTGACCATAGCACAAGGACCTTCCCTTGAAACTATTGATTACAGCTTTCCTTTCACTGAGCACGAAATTATTCCCATGTACGACAACGAAGGAAACTGTCCTCCGCAGATAACACACATGAAAGTCAATTCCTAAAGAATGATGTTTGTAGCTAAATAATGACACGACATCTTTATTCGTCCTCTCGTCTGTCGGAATACTTCAATAAGCACACTCGCAGCTGGGAAAAAAGAAGCCAAAAAGATGCAGAAGGAAAACGGTACATATCTTGAAATTTCGTGGTACTTATGTCTCCTTTGGTCGTGCTCGTGTTTCCTTTTTTTGGGGTGAAATGTTGTGGGGCGTCCCACTTTTTTGTGGATTCTCTTGACATATATTCTGGTTAATAGAATGTGTTGCGGTGTGTCTTGAAGTGTTCATTCGGTGAAATTTACGATTGTGGGAAGTCTGACTGCATTGGTTTGGAATTGTAGTACATTCTGCGGTCCGGTTGAGCAAATAGAGATTTTCATTTCTTCGTGACTTGTGGAGAAGATATTACGGAAACATGAAATATGGCTTAAATCATAGCAAGCTTTCGAATCAACACTGTGGGAAGAAAACTGCATTTTTTTATGTGTGCGATATCGGTTTTCAGACGACTGATTCTACGAAAGGATGTGCATATGGAAGAACTTGATAAATGGCCATGAGCCTCATCTGTTATACAACTATGTTGGCAAGCAATTGATAAAACTTTCTGTCAAATCCTGATAATTAGTCATTCATTTCTTGAAGCAGACTTACTGCCCTTTCACGGTAAATGAATGATCCCGTGATTCATAAAAGGGTCTGCTGTCAGTTGGTAGTCTCGGGCGCGCTTCTTACTGTCTGAAGGGCTTGCCCTGCTTGGCTGATAAATAGTTCTTTGCACCAGGAATTGAATATAACCGAATTACAAATTCGATAGAAATTCGATTCACTATCAATAAAAGACGTACTCGTTTTATGCAACGGCCGATTTGTTTCTGAATTTGAATTTAAGACGCAACCACGATGACCGAATATGGACAAACATCATCAGAAGAAGGAGTTACATTCCCAGAGCTAAAAATATGAGACTAAAAACTAAATGTCGGTCGTCCCTCTTAAAGAATCTCGAATCTCTCTAGAGACTGAGAAGTGAAACCAAATAAGAGATAGATCATTAATCAGCACAGCCAAAAAGCAGCCAGACTGCAGATACAGCTCCATCATGTATCCCAAGAACAATCATTTTTTTTAATAAAATATCTTCGTGCTATATTGAATCTGAAACTGGTTCAAAACGTAGAAATACTGATTCCTATGAATCAGCTGCCAGAATGACAAAAGGCAGAAAGGACTTAGAATGAACTCTAAGGTCGTCAAGGAGACCTATGATATGATGATTAATCGGACATCGGAAATCACTCGTCTGGGAATCTGCTGCAGCAGCAATTTCCACTCGCATGGGAAAAGTAAGTCTTCTGCTGAGCCAGCTTTTCCAATGTCTGGTCACCGGATCCCAACGCTACTGCGAACGTAGGGTAGCGTAACATTGCGACACTCGTATAAGGCAAATTATTAAATATTAAATCATTAATAAAGAAACCTTTATTAATGATTTAATGAAGCAGTGAGAAAATGTGTTAAAAAGGATCAGACAGATACCTCGAAGATAATTGGGAATTGAGCCCACAGAACGACAGAAAAAAAGGACGGCGGATCTAATGATAGGGAAACCATTTGATTTATTAAAAGGAGAAGGTGATAAAAAAGATCAGAATCAAATGCCGAAGTTCTCCAGAAACCGCAAAAAACTCAAGTGAAGAACCAATAAAGTAGCAAGCTCAGGTTTTAAAAGGCATTTGACGTTTATTCTTTGTACCAGAAACAGATTTGTCGCCAATAAAACAACTGGCGAAAGGTGTCAAAAAGCATCGAAGAAGAAACGGTCGATGCTCTTTAAAGCCTTTTGCTTTGTAGTAAAGAGATTGACGACAAATCTGATTTTTGGTTACTTGTACAAATATGTAACCCCGAGAGTCTAATAAGGACCAAATATGTACGACGAACTGTTCTGTTCCGCAATGTAAAATGTTTTTGTCGTAAATAAAAAGATCTACCCACTCATGCAGCGTAACTCTTTCTTTCTTTCGAATGCCTGGCATTCGGAAATTATTTCCAAACTTCCAATTACTATCCATCAATTTAGTAATATAACATCTTTTTGCAGAAGAAGAAACTGCGAGAATAGAATACAGAAATTATCCGAAACACAAGCTTCACAAAGATGATACGTTATCAACGAAATTCATGAAGCTATGGAACCAGTATTGCAAGTACCATTTTTCTGTGATTGATTAAAGAAAAACCATGATAAAACTATTACTTCACACACACAAGAAAAGACATGTGTTTAATTAAATATACAATCCACATGTTCTGTGTAAAATGAGAAACACAAATGATCTGAGTACACAATCCACACGTTTTTAGGAACCAAAAGGTTAGGACTATATTTGTAAAGTTTCTGTAGTTGAAAATTCTGTAAACGCCGCACAAAAAACGTTCACAGAGACTCGTTGTAGGTAAAACTTCTGCTAAAATCATGCGTAGGCACTAATTCATAATAAAGACGAGGGTTGAGACTTGGGACACGCGAGTAGAGACTTTGCAACGTTTTTTTATAAATGAAAGTTCTGTAAAAGCGGTGCATGGGAACACTCATAGAAACACTCTGTAGCTGAAACTCCTACGAAAATCATGTGTAGGAACTTTTAAGTCGCTGATTCACAGCAGGAAGAAGAATTAATACTTGAGACACAAAATCAGAGAGTTAAGACACAAGAGTTGGCATCTAAGTCGCAAGTGTAGAAAGTTAAGATACAAAACGTGAGGCTTAAGAAACAAGGTTTTCGAATTAAGACACAAGAATTGAGGGTTAAAGGCAAGAGACTTGAGCAGAGAGACATATTCTTTCTGCAGAAGCTTTTGCTTCATCTTAAACGTCTTGAGGAACGCCAGCAGAACCCACACAAATACCGCAACATAGCGAATCTATATATTGCAGAAACAAATTCCATCTCCATGTCTTAACACCGACCTGTAAAGCCATGTGATATGCGTCTTCGACGGCCGCAGCCCGACTTCAACTGAACCTTTTCAGAGGGGAGTAATCATAGTTCTAATGAAAAGTTGTCTGAAAAGACTCAACTCAGCTACCTGCTGTCCATTCTTTTAGCAGTTTAATGCATTGTTTTGTTGACGGAATCACACCTTACGCCAATTCGGCCGGCAGAACAAATGAGCCGAACACTTACGTGCATTTTATGGTTTTTAACATGATCTGCGTCGATGAATGCTTCATTTTTCACATGTCTTTACATGGCATAACGCAATAAGCGCCAAGTGGTTTAGTATGACTAGAGCCGTATACAGTGGTCCTAGTCTTGCCTAAGTGTGGTTTTGCCACTCCTACCTAATACATAATGCTGTACATGGGCCAACTAACCGCCCCTTTTCCTCAATTCTTTTCGTGTGCCTTGAAGTTGGCATAGTTTTTGTACAACTAAGTGCCAGCAAGGTTTGCGAGTCCCGAGCACACTTTTTATTCACCTGTTGCATGTTTCTGAGTTTCTAGATTGACGATTGAAGACTGGTGGTGTGATTAGAACCCTTCTCCCCTTGCAAGTGAACCTCTATAAGCTCACGCATGTAATTTTCTCTTCCCCTTCACAGTTGCATCTTTCCCTTTAGTTTTCTCACTAACATCTCTTCCATTTAATCACCTCAACACACAAAACATCAACATCATTTCATTTTAATTACATTTCTTTTTTAATTTTCTTTTTTTTTTTTTTTTTCATTTTTAAAACTTTTTAGTTTTTCATTTTTTTTTTTTTTTTATTATAATTTTGAGTAAATTCTTTTCAGTTTTTGGTACAAAACAAATATTTTTTTTGTATTTTTTTTGGACAAAAACAAAACATATTTTATTTTCATCTTCTAAACAAAATTAAAGAACTAAAAAACAAAAATAGGTAGACTGGCTCTAGCGCAATGGCGAACGAGATTTGGACGCCCATCACAAGTTCCACCGATGTCGGCTGTCGATCCGTCGGGCGCGTTTTGTACTTTTCCAGAGGATTGGTTTAAGAGAAAAGCCGGTAAACAAAAATTTTCATTTCTTTTTTATTATTTATTTTTTATTTATTCGTTGTATATTTCATTTTGTTCTTCAACAACAATACACAAAAAAAAATCAATAAACTTGTAAATCCTTTTTATAGCTTTGCACGATTTTACTCTCCATTGGAGTGATTAAGTGTTTGCTAATTAACTAATTTTTTTTCTTAATTCATTTCTTGTTCCTTTTCCTTAAAAAAAAAAAAAATTTATTTTTGTTTTATTTTATTTTCTTGAAAACTTTTTACTCATTTCTTTATTTTTGTTTTTTGTGGGATTTAGAGGAAAAAGCAGTGCCACCAACCAAATCGGATTTATACAAGTGTAAGTAAATCATGAGGTGTAGTTTATTTTGTTTGGTGTTTAAAAATTAATATTTATTTTTCAGTGTTCTTTACGAACGCGGTACCCTTTGTAGCGTTTGGATTTTTGGATAATTTCTGTATGATAACAGCGGTGAGTTAAACTTTTTCTTTTACCAAGTTTCAGCAACTACATCTCTCTGTCAATTCTTTTTGTTATTTATCACGATTTTTACCACAAATACGGTCCCATCAGCAGCATTGATTTGTTGCTATGTGGTCAATATCTTCAAGAGGGCTAACCTGCAAAAGAAAATATTGAGATGTGAATGAAATGTAGCTAGTGAATTTTTTTCTAGTCCTTAAAGGCAATAGAAACTACCAGTCCGCACGACGGATGGGTCCATTATGTTGCAAGTAATGTGGGACTTTCAAGATACTAAAACCACATATTAATCTCTTCTTCCTGACACCATCTACTCTTGGACGGTTTTGTCATTACTTTAGAGTGTACTATTAGGTTGCACTTTCTTTTTTAGTGAAAATTCCGATTGATGTCCAGATAGCAGTTGGGTGACATAGCAGTCAACGTTCCCATGTCTCCCTTCTGAAAATGCAAAAACATCCCTGATCAGATCACCGTTGTACATCTTCCCTCGGTTTTGGCGTTCCACCGGCTCCCTTGATTGTTCGGCCACTACGATCCTCGCTTCCGGGTTAGCACCAATAAATCCTTTTCAGCCGCCGATTCTAAGGTCACCCGCACAGTGAGGCGAGAAAGCGATGCGATGCGAGAAGCGATATACTGCGCACAGTGGAAGCAGTTATGCTGTTGCAAGAGCTTATATTTAAAATGTTTAGAAAATAGAAAACAAAAAAACTGCATGACTGTGAAAAGAAAAAGGCATATTTCGCCATTTATATTCACAATTAACGAATGGCGAAAAAGCATGTCGAATGTTAAAATATGTCGTTTAAAACATTCGATTATAACAACTGCGTGCTTTAAAATAATCTAACAATTTTTTTTTAAATTGTCTTGTCTAAACAGAAATCAAAACATCAAATGAAGCAAAAACAACCATTGATACTTCTCGC
This sequence comes from Syritta pipiens, assembly GCA_905187475.1. NCBI lineage: Eukaryota > Metazoa > Arthropoda > Insecta > Diptera > Syrphidae > Syritta > Syritta pipiens. Next base: position 11,907,246 of record LR994573.1, read on the forward strand.
ACAGACTCGGTTGAAAACTAGTCAGAAGAGTTTGGAAGCGAGAGGTTGTCACTTGTCTGTGCGCACTTACATAAAACTATATGAAAACATTTTCTCGCTTTCTCGTTTCTCACTTTCACTGTGCGCGCGGCCTAACTCATCAGGAGGTATGCCCAAGCGTAATCAAGCGAGTTTTTGGACTTACTTGGTCCAACCATCTCATCCTGGGTCTGTCGAACGGTCGCCTTCCGATCGATTCAGCAGGGGAGCTACCTCAACTCTCCTATCTTAAGATCGTAATCGTAGTTTCGCTATTTAGCCAGCAGGTTGGTTAGGGAACGGACACTCCTGCAATGATGAGGGTAAGTAGCTCCGATATCGTTCAGTAGGAGTTGATAAACCGATGACCATGTCCTTGCACTGCAGCTATTTGCCTTCTGTAAACTCCTTGTTCAGCGTATCAGCGTTCTCACTGGCGATTGTCTCGGATCTTTGCAGGCACTCAACATGCTGCGACCTAGTTAACACCACTAATCGTTCATTTCCTTCTCATTTTGAGAGCTGGGTTGTTCAATTGTCATTGTGTATACCTCTTTGGTGTCCCAAGCAATATGTCTTTTGACTTTTTCTTTTCTCTATTCTTGTTCATGTACTTTCAAGAGTCTTTCTTTTTCCAGCTTGAAAATTTTTAATGCAAGAACTTAACTGCATGTATTTTGAAGTTTTCCTTATGCTCACAGAAGGTTGGTAGATGTCAAAGTTTTATGCCAGTTTTAGTTTTAGTGAATCATCATTCCAAACTTAACAAATGAACGAAATGAAAGAACATGTTTTTTGTACGTGACAAGAAATATTGCACGTCTGCTGGCCATACGATTGTTGTAGTGTAATAGCATGCGAATTATGCACTTCGTAGGGTTTCATCAAAGCTGGTGGCTGGGAATTAACTCCGAGATTTGCTTTTTCGGGAGTAGCTGCTGTGCTCTCAAAGACAGACTGCTTTTGTTTTGCTGCTCTCGTTGCTGGCCCTTTTCTAGTAAATGTTTTATTTGCGTCGACACATTCCTGCTTTTAAGTTTCGTCCGCCTTCTTTTTCTTGCGTTATTCAAATACATTGTCAAAATATTCCCTGAAGCCCTTCTTCATTTTCTTAATTTTTTTTAATTCCGCATAGTCCTGATAAATGTGTTAGGCCAAACGACTTTTTCAGCACTTATTTTCGTTTTTATTTTCTCAGATCTTATAAAGAACTTGATTGAACTTGAACTTGGTCTCAACATCCGTGGAACTTTAAAAAACCTTTAAAGGTTTTTTTTTTCAAACACTCTCTTTAAACAACGGATTCAAAGATTTTCGCATCACTCCATTGGCATCCATTCACTCTAAATGGATGCCTTTTTCCTTAGTTCGTTTACAGATATCTCCACCGATTTTTCTTTCAATTCTCTTCACTATTGTAAAGCCTTTTTTCTGCTTTTCTTTGATCGTTGTCTAAAATTGAGTTTAACAGATGACTGTGCGTTAATTATTAGTTGATTTGGAGTGTTCGCCGTTCGACCTTAGCGATCCGTAGAAGAACTCACCTAGGCAAGCACTTCCTTGTTAGTCTCACCATCATCGCAACATCGCTCAAATCAGTACCTTCAAACAAAGGTGTCAAAAGTTTCAATAGAATATGCGTTGTGGCATCACAGCGGGCTAGTCTGGCCTAACTGTGCCCACTCCTCCTATCTAATAGCTAATACTTAGTTCACTTAGAGGGTTCGTCATTAGTCCCTAGTTTTTTGTGGCTCGCAATTATGAATTATCACAACCCAGTAAACTGTGCTATATCTGCAATTTTATTTATCAAATAATAGACAAGCATTCCAATCGATTGAAAGATTGCTATTTTTAGTTTATTTTAAAGGTCAACAAATCCAGAAAACGACTCCTTTCTCACCATTTCATTTACAATCTAAGTGTTCTTCTTTTCTTCTCTTTTCAGGGCGATTACCTTGAAGATCTCCTTGGCACGTTCATGTGTATATCAACAATGGCTGCAGCCGGTCTTGGTAATACCGTCAGTGATCTTGTTGGTATCGGTACCTCATTTTACGTAGAGCGAGTCTGTACGCTTATGGGTCTCCGGCCACCTGATCTATCCCAAGTTCAACTGGAACTAAAGCAGAGCCGCAGAGCCTCTAACCTTGTAAGAACTATTATCAGTCATTTTAATGATCAGATCAGAAAATACCTAACATATATATAAAATTTTTACAGGGACGGGTCATGGGTATAGTAGTTGGTTGTTTACTTGGCATGTTCCCGCTCTTATTCTTAAAAGACGAAGACAAAGAGATACATAAACGCCATAAAGAAAAATAAAAAAAGGTGGAATAGTGGACGCAATTAAGTAACTTCTTTTTTTATTAGTTAAGTTTTTCGTTGTTCAATATGTGTTTTTTTAAGACTAAAAAAAAGTAATTTTCTTGTTCGATATTTTCGACTCCTTCTTTTGCAAGTGGAGTACGTTTCTAAGTAATATTTTTTTTTTTAATTTTTGTATATGAATGACAAACGGTGATGTAAGATATTTCTACAAAATCGATGTAAACAAGCAAAAAACAAAAAAAAAAATGTTTCTGCTTTTATTTTATCGCATGTGTAGAGTGCTAAAACTTTTGTTTTGTGATTATGTTCTTCTTTTATTAATGTGTTTTTATTTTTGTTTTTTTCTTTCTGTTCTTTTGTTTTGTAGTTCCAAACCCTATATGAAATGTCTTTACTGTAAGAAAAGGTTTTTGAAAAATGATGTGTAAAATAATAATGCCAAGATAATGCTCAAGAACAGTGCTCTAAGATGAAATGAAGTTCAGCTGTGGTAGCAAGCAATAATGAACAATATAATTTGTAATCGATCAGAGAAAGAACGAGAACAAAAAAAAAACGAAACGAGAAATAATGCTCAAGTGGTATTCAAACATTTACAGAGACTTAGATACACTTTGGCGCATAGCTTTAAGAACACGCTTTTAGATGGCTCAAGAAAGGTATAAATTTGGAATTCGGGAGGAAGGAAGCACGAGTGGTAGTTGATGTAGTTGAAGATATTTCCTCCTTCACACAAAATCAATTGTCGTTGAGAAGGATGTGCTTCTTGGGTGACTTTCTTACGCTGAGAGGCACGTTTGTGACTGATTTAAGCAAGGAGTCCGTTCGACCGACCGTTAAAGCTCAAAAATCAGTCAACTTGGTGTGAACATAAATCCTGATTAAACGAGCGCTCCAAAGTCCTTCAGGTGTTGAGTTGGCTGTTCAGTAAGCGCTTACATTGTCCAATTTACGCCTCAGACTCGTTTGGGTGTTGAATCAATTGCCCAGTGATCGTCTGTGTGGTGCAACAAACGTCTGTAGAACCTTCAAGGGAAAAATTTAACGGCGATGAAAATATTGAACACCAAGAACATGAATTTCTAAATAGATCACCTCTTAAAGTTACATTTCATTGTCTCACAGTTTAAATTTCGGTGAAGAGAACAGCTTACCTTATGGGTTCCTGAGTTCTATGTTCCGATAAAAGAAGAATACGGTGTACGTATGGACCAATCAAAGGCGACTCGTATGCGTACAGGTACCAGTTAATGTTACAACTAAAGCTCGATCCGTTCTAACAAAGTTGTAACATCAAATGGCATCTCTGCACATCATTGCAAGCTGATATTTCACCTTTGAATGGAAAATGTAGTAACATTTTCATCGCGTCGCATTGTTAACGTTGTATTTAAAGTGACCAACACGGCGTTGATTCTCAACCCTACGTTTCATTTCAGTTACAATGGCCTTAAATCTCGTTTTAAAGTCAACCTAGTGACTGACACACAGTCGTCTGTTCACTCTAGGTCTCATTTTAAGGTGTGCTTGATCAGTCTCGATGATTTAAATGTGGATTTGGTGTATTAGACGTGTTTAGGTCTACGTCTATTCATTTTTTTTTATAAAAACAAAGTCACCCATCTACGATCAATCAATAAAAAACCAACACAATTACCCAAGTGCTTCCCTCGTACCCTAAAAAAGAAACTCAAGATTAAATTGTACAAAAAAAAAACGCCTAAGCTGAGCTTCACTTTAATACCAGCCAGAGCATACACAGACATTTTATATAGTGTAAGATCTAAATTACTTAAGAACACTTAATGTTGTAAATGGATAAGAAAAAATCTAAATAAATACTCCGTCACATTGTACCTATCTATAAAAACAAAAAATCTTATTATTCTTAAAAATTTTATATATGTATCTACAATTGAATGTCGTATAAAATAATTCTTTTTTTCTTTTCATTAGGGAACGTTATTAAAAGAATTTTATTTAGTCTAAGTCTAGTAAGTTTATAAGAAGATAAAAAAAAACTAACAAAACAAAAAACAAATGTTTATTAAAACAACATTCGAAAGTTGTTCTTTTATTATTCCAAAGTGCTTTTTGTGAAACAAAATAATTCTAATTTTGTTTTTTTGTTGCGATATTTTATGCATCTAGTTGTTAGGTTATATAACTTTGTCTTCTAAACTGAGATTGGGAAATGAATTTAGGCTTTTTTAATTAGGGGACTAGGTAGACACTAAAGAGCAGCTTCTTTTTTATAAATAGGTTCTTTTACATTTTAGAGAAAAGCTTTGGGGTTGTGTAGATGTGTAGAGAAAGGTAGTTTGATTAAAGGACAAAGTAGACACTTGCCAGGAATCTCCTTTTCTCGCCAAACTTCAGGCGTCATGTAGAAATAAAGAAATCCTTGCGTAGCGTTCATCACGCTACAAGACCATCAACGATCATTTTTCCCTACTTGTCTTTAGGTAATAAATGGGGCTGTTGCACCTTAAAGCTTCTCCTCAATAAAATTTAGAAAACCTTATGCCTGTCAAAGTATATCGCGCACAACACAGTGGAGGCTCTGGCGCTGTATAGGCTGTTACGCCGACTATTAATTTATTTCTATTTATGCCTATCATCTTTTTTAAGTACAAGGAAAACTTTAAAACAAGGTTAACGTAGAGTTGCTGGAAACTGTGGTCTTATTAGAGGACACACTAGACATTCGATGAGAATCTTCTCTTTTTTCGAGTCTTTAAGGAAAAACTTAGTAAGCATCAGGCATTAAATAGACCCGCTGAGAGGTATGTTTTAATTACAGAACATACGAGTCTAGATATTCGAGAACCATTTTCTCCTGTTCTTCGCAGTTCCTTCTTTTCAAGTTAAAAGAAAACCTAAAGTTCTTGTGAAAATTGTTCGCATGCACATACTAGTTGCGTGCACTTATCAGCATTTTAGATGAATGTTTTCAGTCAATCTTGAATCACAAGTCGTTAAACTTGCAGTTGTCTTAAGGAGCCTATTCAAGCAAATTCACGGTTTTAGAAACTAATTTTATTTTTTCGAAGCACCACTTGAGTAGTTAGTTTCATTTTAATTCATTACACATTCATTGCGTATGACAAGGTTTCAACCGTTTTGAGGCAATCAAAACAGAATGAATCCATAAGGACTGTCATGAATGGCTTTGCATGAAGTGTTTGAAATTTCATCGCCATCATCTTCCTGGGCTGCGGTGGCAAAGCACACAGAAGAGATCTCCAGTCAACTCGATTCTCCGCCCCCAACTCGGAATCACATTCAAGGCACGCCTTTGAGGTCGTGATGATGGAGACATTCATGCTGTGTAACAAAACACAGAACGTGGTGTTAAGTTTACCAGATTAAACTCTTTTCTTCAAATGTCCAAACAAAGGTTCAACTTGTGAAGATCTAGGGAGACCTACGAACAATCGCTCAGTCTGCCTTATTTTAAACGACCTCAAAATCATCGGGGACCGGAACTTCTTGTGTGCAAATATGTAGATCGATCAGTCGGTCCGGCCTTACATATTTCTTCGATTTCTTCAGAAAACCCGTCCATCCAATTGATACCAATTTTCTATATTTGAAAGCCCATATAATTTAATTTCAATTGGAGCCACAATCAATAAAATCCATTCGTATTTTGAAAAGTAATTCCAGAAACAATAAATTTTATTTCACGCAGTTTGACAGCTCTCAGAAAAAAACACGAAAAATTATATGCATCCAAGGACAGAAAATTGTTTAAAATTGAAAGCAAATAAATATAATTGAAACAAATGGTTTGTACCTCAGCTCATTTGTGCTCTGAGTATACCTTCTACCCTTTGAGCATTTCTGGGCGCTTGGTTTTTGAGTGAAACTTGTTTGGGTGAAAATTTGAAAACTTCACAGCCGGTGAGTAAGTTGATTTTTAGGGTTTCGTTCCAAAGGAATAACGAAACCCTTATAGATTCACTTATGTGTCCGTCTCTATTTTTTATTTCTTGACTTTGTAGAGACGACAATTTACAGGGTGCTTTAAACAATAATTTAGTAATTTGTTAAAATAAGCTTAAAAGGATAATTCAATGTTGTTCACATGTGGTTGAGTAATGCTATTGGAGCTGCATTTGTTCACTTGGAACTTGTATAAAACTTTGTGTTTAGAGACAGCCAAAGGTGGTCCATTTGGTGAAAATGTTGGTTCGTGAGATGATGTTGGATCGTTGAAGGTCAAGTGTAATTTAAGTGCAGTCCTCATATTTAGCGAATGTCTCGTAGGAAGGAAAATAGGAAGAGGGCTTCTTTGAGCCCATCAAACTGAAGTTTTTTGCTCAACGACAAGCCTCACTCTTATCTGTGAAGATCAATGGTCAATGATTACGTAAAAAAAACAAAAATGAAGGATATGAAATCCTTTCAAAATCCTGAAAAATTGATGCAGTCTATGAAAGCAATTTATAAGATTGGAAAGCAAACAGAAACATGCGAGAAATCGGAAAACCGTGAGTGTTCTCATTCCTTTTTTTCAGCATTCCCGTCTTTTATTTCTTTTCTATATTTGAATCAAGGCCATACCTACCCAACTATCGTCCAAACCACTCAACATTTTGTCAAATACATTATTAATGGGGTTTGCAACTTACGATTTGCCTGACGATCAAAATTATGCGAAATTTGCAGAATATTTGAGAAAAAAATTGAAAGAAAGAAAAAATCTGTTTTTCTGTCCCAAACACTTGATAACATCAGAGCTGAGTGCTAAAATATCATCCTCTCAGCAGTGGGACTCCTTAAAGAGACAGTTGGACAAGAGACATCTGTCCTCAATACAATGACCAGATGCATGCCGGCTGAGCAATTCCATCAAAAGCCGGTCTAATGCCTCTGGCGACTGTAACGATCTGTCTGCATAAATTCCTGGTCGGGTTTGTCTGATGGAACGAAGTGCTTAATATGAGTAGTAGGTCTGGTAGAGTAGTAAATTGCTAGGTCATGCGGAGCGAATGGACACCAACGCTCCAGCCCGAAAGATCTTCGAATCTATCAAAGAAAGTCAGCGCGGTTGAGGAAGACCGAGGAACAGATGGCGTACCCAAGTGGAAGTTGACCTTAACAAGCTTGGTGTGCGGCACTGGAAGCAGCTGGCTAGAGACCGAGTTGGCTAGGGAGGTTTGCCACGTGGGGCCCTGGTCCACCCCGGACTTTAGCGCCACCAAATAGGAATGCTAGCCCTACAGTCATGGGAGGACTAGTGGCTCACGTAGAAAACCTTTCTTTAATATGACTGCCACTCATCAAATCATGCAAGAACCTCCATGGTATTTTTTTATTTATTCTAATCAAAAGTAAACTTAAAAAATAATCTTCATTAGAATATGATAAATCAGAAAAACTACTATCATTATTGTAAATTATAAAAAAAACTGATGTCAAAAAAAGTCAATGCTCTGTTGTAAGCAGAGGAAAAACTTTAACGAAATAAATAACAAACTCACATGTTACTGCTGCATGTGTGACAGGAGATGGATAAATGTCCTCACATAGGGTATTGCTACTGGAAAACTAACTTAAATTTAAAAATTAAATCTAGTTAAATCGAGATCGATAAAGGCCTTCAATTGTCTGCTATAATGAACATCTAATCTACTGCCAACACCATTTCTGCTTCCATAGAATTTTTTTCAAATAAACAACCTTGCACCGCTTGGAAAAGTTCGCTCTTAGCGTGTCTTCCACTTATTATGAGCTTGAAATTTACTAAAAAAAAGTCTAAATGTAATCTTTTCGTGTAGAAAATAAAAACCATTACTTTTTTTTTGCTTGACCATTGCTCCCACTGAATCTAGAATTTCTGTTTTATTGTGTTGTAATGGCTTAAAAAGTATGATATAATAAATAAACGAACAGGGAACAAATTTATCATTCATTTTAGTAAAGTGAATGTGTTTGTGTGGTCCAAGAAGAATTTAAATACTGCTTAAATTGCTTTCTACTTTATCTTGAGTTTTCTTAATCACAAATTGGCTTTTTAGAAAGATAATTGCATTCTTCTCGCTTTGTAAACGACTGTATTTAGCGAATCGTTGTCAATTTTAAATATTATCTAGTTATCGAGAAACTTAAAAAAAATAAAACAATTCTTATGAATGTGACTTCTAAAACAAAAACACGAACCAAAACTTTGAGTTTAATTCTCTTTTAAGTAGATAAAACAAAGTAGTTCTTGATGTAAAATCGATGTACGTAGAAAAATTGTACTCAAAAAAACAAACGAAAACAAAAAATAAACATAACACCAATTTAAAGACCACAAAGGAATTTCTAAAAAAATGAGAATAATAAGCAATTAGCAGCAATAATCAGAGCTTTATCAAAAAAAGTTACACAAATAGTTAAAAATAGTTAAAGAAAAAAAAACAATATTAATCTAGTAAATCATTGTATAGATAAAAAAAATTGTGAACCGACTAAAAGAATTAATAAAAACAATTGAGACCAATAGAATTTTTATGTTTTAATGAAGCACATGTCTGTTAATGAAGCACAAACGTTTGTGAGCTAAGCGGAAATGTGGTAAGTATTTGTTTTGTCATTTTATTTTCATTTGCATATGACAATAATTTAGTCGAGGGTACTGACAAACACGAGGGAACACACATGGGAGAATGTTTGCGATAAAGTGAAAGCCTACACTTCCGGAAAAATGTGTACCATACATTGGACGGAAGAGATCGCAAGAATATTTACCGCCACCTAACTCTTCGTCTTTAAAGGATAACTCGGCTATTTTGCTAACATCCGGAATATTAGGTTATGGGCAGATACTGAAGGTGGAAGAAGACAAATGTTCTGCATTCCACTTTTATGAATTCAATATAAACAACCTATGAATCCAAAAGATGATTGGCAGCACAATGGGCCTAGCCAAATTTTCAAAACGTGTAAAAGTAAAAAAGAAAAGTGATAAAAATAACCTAATTCTTTTTCAACTTCATATTTCTCAAAGTAAAACATTGTTTGGTCTTTCATTCTTGAGCCCTGCACTTTTGTCTACTTTTACTACTTTAATAACTTTGCCGCCTGCTTATCTAGGAAGAACAATTTTAAAATCCTTTTCAACTAGTCGTCGCGTCGTTACGTTTCTTTAGTAGAAAAACCAAGTGTTGCTCCGAATTGGTGTGTCAGAGGAGTTGAAATTTGCGTAACCTGTAACTCTACTGTTTCGGGAAGGTGTAAGACAGACTTATCATAAAAAATCTTCCGGTGAACTCTCTCCTTTCGGTCTTCGTCCCGGTTTTCATCGATAAAATTTTAAAAAAATGGAAGTGCTTGCTGCAGAGTTCCTGGACCGGAACCTGGTTATTGAGCTGATGATAATGATGATCCAGTTTTAAGCTATTTTATTAAACCTTTTATTTCACTCGAAAAACAGAAATTTTAACTTTAACTTTTTATTTTAAAATGGTTTTAACTCCAAAACACAGCAGATTTTTACATTTTAATCATAAATTGAAAATGGACTCAAAAAATTCAATTTCACTAATTTTGCAGAACAACTATTTTATTTCATTTCCGTCGAGTTAATGGCTGTCTCTAACACCGGATCTTGGTAAGAGTTTAGATTTAAGAGTCGAAGGACGTTTTGTTCGTAGCTTTGCTCCTATGCCAAAGATTTAGTAAATAAGTTGGTATATAAGTTGTAAGATTTTAGCTGTAAAGGACATTATCTTAAATCCCTACACCCTAATATGAATGTACACATCTTATTGTTATTCTGCTACCATAAAGTGAAAAATAAATAAAGAAAGCAGAATTTCATTTCGAGTGAAATTAAAATTCGATTTAAATTTATTTTCACTCGAAATGCAAAACGGGTGTAGATAGATAGATCTTTATTCATAATTTTTTAAAAGTAATTTGAAGGAACATATCAATATTGCACAAAGAATGCAAAACCCTTCAGCAAATAGGTTTTTTTTTTGTTTGAAATGACCTTTATTTCGATTTAAAATTCAATATATTTGTTGACAGATTGTTGAATATTCTTAAGGAAGGGAAGTGGGAAGGAAGACACAACTGCGTACTGCATTAGCTTTACAAGGATGTCCATAAGATAGAAATCTGTCGACTAAAGTGAATTCAACACATCGAACACAACATTACACGCAGTAAGCATTCAAATACGAGTCTTTTGGTAGAACATACGAAAATCTGGAATTCGTATTTTGCATCTCTATTGAAAATGCTCACAATCCGCATTCGGATATTTCGTATTTTGTATGTCGAACTCGAATACCAAAATCGCTGTCGGGGATTTTCATTCGATAACTTTTGCTGTCGGATTGCATTTGTTGTGATCATTTACTTCCTTGTTTTGCACAAATGTGGCATTATTAGAAGATCCACGTTTGCATGTTCTATTTGGAATATCTTTTTTGTTATTCATTTTTTGATTACTTTATTATTCGAAGGAGTACAATAACACGAGAGTTTATGTGTGGGCACAGAACATGTTGGCATCATTGCCACCAAATCCGAAAGTGAGACAAAATAAGAAATGCCCCAGCGCTCCCGGAAGCACAAAAGTTGTAAGGCAATAGAAAAGCATGGATCTTCCACGGATTGCAAACACGCTAAGAAAGAATGAGTTCATAAAGCAAGCCTGCGGCAGTTCTGCAAAGCATTTCATTCATAATTGCTTTAAAGGACAGCCGTAATATTACTTTTATAAACTCGGCCAAAATCCCACTTTGGTTCATCCAAGAAGTCCGTCTATCTCCGAAGACTCTTCCTTATTTCACACCACGGACACAACCAAAAAAACATTTTTTTTTTTTATAAAAACGGTTCGTTATTTATTCATTAAAATATTTAGTTCATTAAACACAAAAATTATTTCATTACAATTTTCTTTATGATCTCCAAAAGAATTTGGCCGTTTTTTTTTTTTTTTGTAAAGTGTTATGATCGGAAAGCGCGCTGGATTCTCAAAAGGAATTTATTCAATTTTTCTTTCTGATCTGTTTTTTGTTTGTTTGGAAACACATTTTTTTACATAAACTTAAACCACATAAACGGCAACTTAACAAATGTCTTCTCCGCGTCGGCGAGCAGGTTCCACAAAATGGATTTCGTGCAGTTGGTTAAATTGTCGCATCCCACCAATGCGTCATCATCACTGTACTCGTCCTTAAAGCTATACCAGTGAATCTCTGGATCGTTCATCACGCCACGGTGACGAGCATTAACACTCGGCTCGGCACCGTGCAAGTCAGCCAGAGGTCCATCATTCTCGTTATTCTTCATTCGAATACCGTCCAGATATTGCTCTCTGTCGTACTGGCGCTCCAGTTTCTGCAACTCCTCTTCGACGTCGAATGCCGGGCATGTAATGTTCATAGCAGCCTCTAATGCCTCGGGACCAACATCATCCGTAACGGAGTTGAGCATATTTTTACAACCATCTGATGCAACCCGATTGGTTGCCAATCCACTGTCACCGCCAACATTAACGTTAACGACGTCCGCACGACGGTGGCCATGGTACAAGGCATTTCCTGGTATCTGGCTGGCCAAAAAGAATGCACCAGCGATTGTCATCACACTTGCCGCATAACTAACAGCCATCACAGTGATATTGTTGAACAAGAACTTCGCCAGAGTGAACGAAGGTAAGAATTGAATTAGCTCGGTGTAGGTTAACCAGCCGCGGCGCAAGCCCTGGCGCCGAGCGAGCGTTTTCTCTACCGCAGTTAGCTTGGCGAAAAAATGTTCATTTGATATGTAAATGTTCCAGTCCTTCAGAGAGAAACTGGTGTGAGTGAAGTTTTTATTTGGGATTTGGTTGTTAACACTTACGATAGCACACAGGAATTCCAGCTCGAGTTGCTTTAATCTGTCTTCGGTCATGTTGCCTTCTTCGGCCCAGTCACTGAGGTATATTTCTTCGTCGTGTCCGGAGTAGAATTTTGTGGAAATCATCTGAAATGAGAATTTAGAGGGCGAAACATTAGTATGGATGTAGGTTAGGTTAGAATGGTTGGATGTAATTAGTATGGCAATTTGGCTGGCAAGTTAAATCAAGAAAACGAGTAACTAAAGAATCCAACCAGCGCTTTAATGGTGCGCCAATTGAACTAAGATTTCTAGACGCCCTTTCAAACGTTATAGCGACAAGTGATTGGGCAAAACCGAATCGATAACTTTGTTTGTTCGAAGAGCAGGTTCACTTCAACAGGCAGGAGAAAGTCACGTAATCCTTTGACAGTTACGTTTTTTTTTTTTCTCTGGGAAGATCAGTGTGGTAAACGTTTGATCAAACAATTCCAACTCGACTTGTAAAAAAGGCTTTGGCTATGATAGATGACCAGGGTAGCAATGATCGAAGCTACCAACCAAAATTTACCAAAATTCTGGCTCAGTTGTAGGTAAGACGATTTCCGTCATGAGATCGGTAATTTGAAAACGTTTGAACTTGTTACATTTTTCTAGAATTTAAGCCACCAATCCAAAAGTATAGCCGCCACAAAGGCCAGTGCCAAAGAAGAGCCAGAAGATTGTCGACTCGACACCGGTCACCTGTGTTGGGCACCACCAGCCCAGCGGATCACTTAAAGCAACTACCAACGAAGTACAGGCGGCCATTTGAATTATGTCCTTTGGATTCTTTTATACTACGAAGCAGCTTCAAAACTTATTTATTTATTTGTTAAGCACTCGATATTATAAAATCAAATAAAGTTGAAATCAATTTGATATTTCACTTTCCTTCGTTTTCACCGCGTTTTAAACGAAAAATCGAAATTCTTATAAAAAAAAACTTCCATTTTGGTGTCTTTTTTTTTTATCTAGTAACCCTAACAATAAATGCCTGGTTATAGCTTGAATTTGAGAAATTTTGACGTCTTGAAAAGAAATAATCCAAACGCTTGAAAAATTAAAAATACGCACATGGTGGTTATAAAAAAAATTTAGTACTTTTTCAAAAGGTAAACGGTCATCCGCTCGAGGCCAAACAGGGACAACTGACGAATGGAGCATCATTCTCTAATCTGAATGTAGCACACAAAAATTGGCCAGGCATTTCTTCCAAAACTGGAAAACGGCAGAAGTACAGATGACGCTAATTGACTTGAATGTGTACGGTAGACCAAATGCTAACGTTTAAAGAAAAATAGGAGCTCGACGATTAAATACAGAAGAAAGAAATGTCATATTTTTCTAACAGATGCGTTAAGAAATTGTTATCTTAGGATCTATACAAGCAAATGCGCAATAATTAATATTAAAGTGGAGAGAAAAAGCTTTTGTGCACGGATTCTCAGTTTTTTTTTGGAAGCTAATAAGAAATGATTACCAGCAAAGAATTAAAATCAGCACATTTTAGAATTTTTCTTCGACAAAAGCGATAATGCAAGTTGTACGGCTGAAAGTGTTTATGGAAAAAGGTACTGCCCAGCTAATTGCGTTTTATTCTGGTGGCCTTGTTCTCTCTCAAGAAGAAAGCTCTAGAAGACAAATCGTCAAGAATGTCGGATATGTCGACAATGTCTTTCATCACTTTCGATTAATAAACATTCGCCAAGAAATTGGTAAGAGCCATTTAAATAAGGCTGGGTACAAAGAGAAGTTCCATGCATAGATAGCACACCAGCTAGCAAAAAAAAAAAAAAACGAAAAGCCGAAATTCTATATAGAGATAGCTAAAGCGACCCATCTCTAAAGCGGGAAATATCTGATGATGAGAGGTGTAAAACTTGCAAAACTTTAAACTAAAACATTAGTCAGCAAATAGCAGTGAGTCATAGCAACGACCTGCAGAATGAGTCAACCGCGATTGACAGCCAAGAAAGGTTTTGTGTCTTTTTTTGTGGTCGGCATGGAAATATCTATCTAAATCTACACCCCTACGGTAAAGTTCTTAATTTGGACCTACACAGTCAACAAGCTTGCTATCTGAAAGATAGCAAACAGTCTGCTGACTCGCGCCCAGTGTTGGTCAAGAGGTGAGGAGAGGTGTTCCATCAGGACATCACCAAATTGCCAAATGGATTAGATAATTTTCTGCATTTCCTTAGTGGAATAGTCTGGCTCTGGCATCAAGAGATTACCACCAATCGCTGTCCCTGGTAAAACGTCGATTCTGCTGATTAAACATTCGTCATAAGAGACAAAAGAGATTCACATTTTTTTGAGAATTGGTACATATAGCTTAAGTTTATTTTCCAATTAAATTGTATTAAATATCGGACAGAGGAAACATTTGACTTAAGCCAGGATATTCTTGCTATTCAAAATAAAAAAAAAACTTCCATTTCATGTTAACGCTCTACTGCAACAAATATGCTCCAACGACAAACTACTAAGTTTGACTGCAATTATTCTCAATTATGGAAATAAATAAGAGAAATGTTTAAAACCACACGAAAATCTAATCTAAATGATAAAAAGGTGACTTTTTTTATTGGCAGATGTGAATTCGAAGTAGCTGGCGTTTAAAAATCGAGAACCACGCTTGACTTCTTTTGCAGTAATTAGAGCTTTTAATTCAATTGGAATCAAAATTATTTGACTGCACCAGAATTTCAGCTTTTCTTAAAGCCTTGAGACTCGAGTAAGAAGTAAAACTGACTGAACAAGCAATTTGCTAACATCCTAACACGTTCACGCCGGCTAGACTATCTTATCGTGCGATGCATCTTACTAGTGCAACACATTGGATTACGTTATTCGACGTTGAAAATTTAAAATAATGAAAAGGAAACATGCAAAAACACGTGCCACCAGATGAAGCGCTGGGTCAATCCGCACCCAGCCTCACAGCGAAAATAATGCGAATCGAGCTCGGCATTGGTTGTAACCATTCAGGCTGTAGATTAAACGACTAGCTCATTAAAATGTTTACTAGAAAACTCCCTTTCAAAACCTAAAACAATCCACAGCAACAAACAAAAATTACACAACGTTTCACTCTCCTCTCAAAATCACCCCTCGACCTTATCAGCAGAGGAGTGTGTCTGGCTATCGTAAAACAAAAATTGATGGCCTCCAATTTAACCGCATCCAAATACAAGTTGTCGTTGAACGTCAGCAAAATGAAACCACGTAGATAATCAACCGTGAAAACAAAATTAGCTACGACTTGCGGGTTGCCACTGAGAAAATAAATAGAAATAGAAATCTCACGTGTTTTTCGTAGAAATTTTAAAAACTAAAAGAATTCTGTCTACGATATTCGGTTTAGAAGTGGCATGCAATTTTCGTGTTAGATAATCTTAACAATGTTTTAAATAAACAAATTAAAAACAAAACAAACCAATGAAAAGGAAAACAAACTAATGAAACTCAATGAAAGACACGTACTCAGAACTGGGCACGATTTCTGTAGAAAGCGTGAACTCAAAAGAGCAGAAAGGCACGGACTGTTCACAGAAACGGACAAAGCGTGGATTACATCCAACGACCGAGATGTTGAGAACAAGAACAACACAGTGCACAAAGTTTGGACTGCATTAAAGACATGGTTGTTCATAAAATGGAGAAGAATAAGAATGTAGAAGGCGAAGACTGAACACGGCGAAACTGTAGAAGACGAAGACACTAGAAGACAGAGACTGTAAAGGACAGGCTGCAGGAGACGGAGACTGCAGAAAACGGAGACTGTAGAAAATGGAAGCTGTAGAAGATGGAAAATGAAGAAAAGACTGGAACTAAGCACTAGACGCATGGGCTTGATGGTTAGCCCCACGGACTGTTAAGCGAGAGTACCCGGCTTCGATGACAAACATCACAAGCAATACTCAAGGCGCCACCTCCAGCGAAGGCTGACAATTTTCCTAGAGAATTTCTGTCATAAAAAGCTTCTAGTTCACAAGACGCAGACTGTCCACAAGACGTGGACTGTGCACAAGACGTGGACTGTCCACAAGACGTGGACTATGCACAAGACGTGGACCGTCCACAAAACGCGGACTGTCCACAAGACGTGAACGTCGACAAGACGCGGATTGTCCACAAGAAGCGGACGGTCCAAAAGACGAAGACTGTCCACAAAACACGGAAGACGTCCACAAGACGTGGACTAAATACGCAGGCTGTCTACAACACGTGGGCTATCCACAAGACGTGAACGTCGACAAGACGCGGATTGTCCACAAGAAGCGGACGGTCCAAAAGACGAAGACTGTCCACAAAACACGGAAGACGTCCACAAGACGTGGACTAAATACGCAGGCTGTCTACAAGACACGATCTGTCCACAACACGTGGGCTATCCACAAGACGTGAACGTCGACAAGACGCGGATTGTCCACAAGAAGCGAACGGTCCAAAAGACGCAGACTGTCCACAAGACGCAGACTGTCCACAAGACGTGGACTGTGCACAAGACGTGGACTGTCTACGTACCGTGGACTATGCACAATATGTGGACTGTCGTCGACAAGACGCGGACAAGACAGAACCGTGAAGACGGAGTTTATGCAGTAGAAGCGGATTATGGACGACGCTTCAATGAGTAGAAAGCACGATGTTTAAACAACACTCCGTAGACAAGAGGTCCACGTAGACAAAAGAAAAAAGGACCATCTGGAAACAACGAACGAGCGTCCAAGCGAACATAAGAACCGAGCCGAACGAAGTTAACGCAGCACTTTTATTTTCTAATTCGAAAGCAATCCAATGTACCAGCTTGAATTTAATCAACTAAAAGGCCGAAGAGTTGAAACGTAAACTGTGCTCCCAAAAGCAAAATCAGAACATCAGAGACATTGCAATTCGCGTGCTAAGTCTCCTTCTGTCCACAGTTCAACGACACCAACCACCTTTCGCCAACACGACTCCAATCAGCCGCCCACACCCGCAATTAAACCCCATGCCAGCTCATCAATCACTCTGCGGCACTCACGTCGAAAGCAAAACAAAAACATTTAAAAGAAAACGAATCACTTTCACTGATAAATGCACACACATTCCTCCGCGCACGTCGTGTGCACTTCAATGTCTTCTGAAATTCATCGACGCAATACAATTTCGCAATCACTACCCTCGTGACCCAAAAATAGAATCACCTCAACACGACTCCTCCGTTCCATTACGTCGAGTGGGCTTAGAATCCACCGTCACATATCGTCATATCGACTTACCATTGAAACAATGAACAGCTCCGATGGCGTAATCCGTCTCACGTAACCAGGATCTGTTGCATTCAATCGATCCAAATAGATTAAAGCCATTATCAGTGAGCATGGAGTCGCATGCACACTCCCGGCGGTGACTTTGTTCAGGCGATTGAGCGAGTGACCCTTATGTGGCTCCGAGAAAAGTTCCGATGCATATTCGGCCAGTGGTCCACTGACCTCCATATCATCACCATCTGTGTCTCCACCAAAATACAACGATTTCCTTATTCGATCAATGAATTCGTTGTGTTGCATCACCTGAGGGCATGCACGAAATTGGAATCACAAACAAATTAATTTACATCTTTCTCACATACCTTTTGATTAGGTCCGCCTTTTATGACGCACTTATTGCGTCCAAGTGCCATGATGTGAGATTCTGAATCACAAAATCTTCTTTCTATCGCAAGAAAAAAGAAAACAAATGGATAAATGGATGGATAAACACAAATAGATCCAATGTTATTTACTTTTTATTCGTTATAGATTTGGTAATGAAAATAAAAATAAACTCAAAAAATAAAAAAATTTATTAAATTAGAATTTCGGCAAATTGTTGATTTTATTTTGTGGAGAACTTTTCCTCGGTGTGCAGTACACATTTGACAAACGCCCGACAAGTGACACACGAGGTGGTAAGAAAACAAAATGGTCGATTTTGCTGTGCAAAGTGGTTGTTATTTTCGAGTTGCCAAAGTGAATGTCATGAAAATGTAATAGATTAGTAAGATTTTGAACCGAAAATTTGTTTTGGAGCTCGGATCAAAGTCGTGGAGCAAAATTTTAAGATTTTGTTTTACACGATTCTTATTGTGCTTTAATTGCATTTCGAATGATTCTTTAAAAATCATCATCGGTTCGACTACGTACACTGTTCGCACGACTGTTGTTCTTCATGGAACAAAATTTTAAATTTTCTTTAAATAAAATTCTTGTGATTCTCGAACGCCTATTTCTACATGCATACTTTTTTCTTGTTTTGTCTTTCTTCACCTTTGTAACGAATGATTTTTGGATCTAGCTCAATATAAATTTATCAAACTCTTCTCTTTTTTCATAAATTAATTTGCTTATCGTCCGTCAATTTCATCATGGTCGTTTTTTTATCTCTCCCGGTGAGAATGATTCCTTTTAAATGCTTTCTTCATTCTACTTGAATTGAATCACACACAATTCTTGCCTCCAACCACACACACACACAGGCCAGACCCTACGAATCGATTTCTAAGTCCAATCGACACAGAAAAGGATCTCGAACTTCACTCAGTTGCTTCGCAGATTTCCTAATGACAAATTTTTTAAATGTCCCATAAAACGCCATAAATCCGATTGGCAACACTACATTCCATCCCTTTGACCAGCTGCGCAAATGACGGCGGCACCAACAGGTCGTTGAAAACAAACTGCTCATTCAAAAACATTTCTCCCTATCCCAATGAAATGATGAATCCACTCTCTACCATGGATCTGGATCCCTCAACAGAAACCTGGCGCATCGACGACACACTTTTCTGTCCATTCGGCCTCATCAACCACACGACGGGAAGCAAAACAGTGTTCGTGACATGGAGTGACAAGTACCTGCTGAATTTTATTTTCAAAAAAGTCTCAGAAACCTCCAGTCGATGTAATAAATTCATCATTAACGTTCCGGATGAGATTGTTGACATTGTGATCCTTGAAGTGAATACCCTGCTTCTCCTTAAGAACGGTGAAGTGTTCTACTTTTCGTCCATTAAATCTATCCATGCAATTCCATGGCTATCATGTGGAGTACGATGTGTCAGTCAATCTGTGGACGGCTTCAGCTTGATCCGAGTTCTGGAAGACAAGCGAATCACACTGGAGCTGTACAAAGATGTGCCGAACGTGGGTAAGAATCCGCAGGAAGTCATCAAGTCCTTCGACCTGACGTTCGACGAGAAGAATCTCTTTGACAGCGACTGGAGTGATGTGACGTTCAATGTGCAGTCAATCGAGGTCACGGACAGGAACCGGCGGTTCATGGAGCTCCTGGTGGGAGATGTGCACCTTCAGGCACAGGAGGTTCATGTGTTTAGCATCGCGAACTGTTTGTTCGCCTTGTACGCTACTGACGAAGATGACTACGAGATAAAGACCCTGGCTCCGCAAGTCTCTCCCGTGGAGTTGGTCAAGTTCCTCCCGGAGCAGGGAATGCTACTGGTTTTCCTCAGTTGCGGCATCATCGTGGTGTGGTTTCTGTCCAAAATGTCGCTCATTATCGAGCGGTACACGTACATCAACGGCAGCGAGTTCGTCCACCACACGTTCGTGAACGACGTTCTCTACTTCACAGACGAGCAGCGAGTGTGTCGATTGACATTCGCATACGACGACGTGAAGCACACGTGCCAAGTGATGGAACAGTCCATAGATGCCCCGGGAATGGTGGCAGTCACCTACGAGGAGGTGAGTGGCTCCTTGGTCTGCCTAAGCAACAACAACCTCTTCTACCACCTCTCATTCGACAGCGAATCGGCCGAAGAGACGTCTGAAGACCCCGAGCTCTTCGAATTGACGGACGAAAAGTTCCAGGAGATGTTGAGCAAGTCCGACCTCCTCCGTGGAATGACCTCGCTGCCTGAGCAGATCGACAGACACATTGAAGAGGAGTACAGGAAGCAGGAGCTCATTGCAGTTTCCCGGAAGAGTGCCATATATTCAGAGCTCGTCTCAGCGGAGATTTCCTTCAGCCAGCACATCCCAGAGACCGAGGAGAGACTCATATACTCCACGGAGAGTGGAATCGAACCCTTTACGTACTTCGCGTTGGTTTCTCTAAAGATAGTCGTGCATGAGATCTTCAAGTCGACGATTTGGAAGTTGATGATCGCCTACGGAAGCCATGTGAGACTCCTGCCCATAACTCCGGAGCTGCTACAGCAGAGATTCACCGTCCTACTGCCGATCAAAGCGAATCCAGATGAGCTCTTGCCTGAGTTTGACATCCAGATGCTCACGCACGTCAACATAAGTCAGGACTTTGTTTGCATCAGCATTCCGGTGAAAGTCGCCGCAGTTAACGTGGCGAAGCTCTTCTCTCTCAATAAAGGTCTGCGGACTCTGGCAAAGGATTCGGACAAGAAGCGAACGCTTTTCTCATTTAAAGTCACAGCTCAGCACCTGAGTGCGACTCAGGCAGGTGAGATTTTCGGGTTATCCGTGGGAGTGGAGACGGACATCCTCACCCAATCGCTTTACTTTCTCGGCGAGAGAGTCTCGTTGTTGTTTAGTGAAGAGACGAAGGTGCTGCTGGTGGAAAGTTTTGATCCGGTGGCGTTGTACTACGCGAAAATTTGCATTTCTAAGTACCTTTGGTTGAATTGTACACCGTCGGAGGAGGAGGATAAAGATGAATTGCTGCGAAAAAAGTTGCTGGTAAGGAACAAAAACAAATTATTTGGTAACGTGATCTAAACGAGTGATCTTCTCTTTCAGGAAATCCAGTGTAACGTCGAGAAGAGATATGGAGATCTGGCGGAGAGTGAAGCACACTTGGACAACCTGCGGAAGATCTATGACAGTCTTCGGAGCGAGATCGCGTGGAAGTTTTGAGCTTGATTGTCACGTAAAGTACAAAATAAAAGAAAGGAATTAAAGAAACAAAACTTTTATGATTGAGTTTGTTGTATTGTATTTTTGATTCTTAAACGAAGAGGTTTGTGTTTATTTTCTGTGGAGATTCAAGAATCGATTTCCAATCTGTGAATAAGTTTCCAATACTATTACGATGCAAAGTAAGTTTCTTGATGTCTATATCTGTCTGATGAGCCTAAAAAGAGCCTAACAACACCGACGTTTTAACAGGGGCAACTCCGAGGTTGTGAAAGAATTTGTCTACCTATGCTCCGAGCTGAATTCCGGAAATTAAACGACAGCAGAGATAGAGCAAAAGATAACTCGGATAAATCTATGTAAGTTTGGGCTCAGGAAACAACTGAAAAATAAAGCCCTCGAAGTATGAAGCTATCTATATATAAGACCTTCATAGTCCAAGTTTTGCTGTGTGCCGTAGAAACATGGACGATTTCAAATACGGATGAAGAGATTCTTGACTGAGAGGTCCCTGGTAGTAAGTATTTTTGGCCCTGTTTGTACATAGGAGGACAAAATTAAGCAACGAACTCTCCGACCTGAAACGAATTCGAGTGTTTCGCCTCAGATCTAGATTCTTTATTCTTAAAATCAACTCTTGTTTCACTTCCGAACCCCCTTCGCTGACAAGGCTCAGATGGCTAGGCCTTGTAGATGGAATGGACACTAGGGCTCCAGCTTGTTAAGTCTTCGAATAAAACCTCAAAGCACAATGCGGTAATGGAAGACCTCGCATTCATCAGCCGAAAAAAGACCTCAAACAGCTAGGCGTACAAAACTGGAGACGCCAACTCAAGACCGTGCTAGTTTTTGAGGCATGTTACCTGGGATCCTGTCCCAGGTCCATGGACCACGCACAAAAATATCATACTTTTTTTTGTGTCTATGCGGTTCGTATGTACCTTCACCTTCACGTTGGTCATTTTTGCCATTTGCCATTTTGGTTATTGCCATTTTTGGTTATCCTTCCACGCCCAAAATTTGCTGTGGGCTCTTAGACTATTGAGAACGCATAAAACAAACTAGAAATAGACGTTTAGTCCAAGTTCTCTTCCGCAAAATCGTGCAGTCATGTCTATCTTCTCCGGTCGTCCGAGCCTGACAACCATACTTTGATTCTGGTTTTGTGTATACGGCTCTGAGAAACAAAAAGCCAAGATATTGATGCATATTGATTAGTTTACAAAATCGTTTTCGTTTTTTGGATTTATCTCCCCTCCGCCTTTTTGTCTTTTGAATTTTCCGGCTATGTACAAAGCGCTACAGAGTATCTGGCAATACATCATTTGAAATGTCTTGACTTAACCTACAAAACGACGCTTTGCATGATTAGTTTGGATACGAGCTCTGTAGTGCTTCGTACATAGCCGGAAAATTCGAAAGACAAAAAGGCGGAAGGGAGATATTTGACAACCTAATATTTACTTAAAACTAGTTCATAAAGTTTCTTAAAACAATTCCAAACAAGCTCGTCCGATGGAGTTCAGCAAATATTTTATCTCGAGTGCATTTCTTTTGCGATCGTTTAAAAGAAAATTAAAGAAAATTTTTATTTGCTAGTTTAGAAAATTCCATTCGCTGTGCACTCTTCCCATCATCGGCAAAAAGACTAATCTTAGAAGCTCAATAAACTAAAAGTCATTCTCATTTTTTTTTCATTTAAATCTTTTGTGCATCTATTTCATCTTATTTTTTTTAGCATTTGACTGTTAATTAACTTTTTTTTTTCAATAAATCAAACTGCGATCAACTAACCTAGAAATCTTCTAAAATCTTTAGCTCATCCATCATGGCTTAGTTTAAGTTTTTTTTTTTGTTAAACAAAATATACATACTTTTACATACATGTATATAATAGATTCACATCGCTTGAGGAAGTTTTGTTTTATATCTAAAAATGTTTTACATTTATAATTGTTAGATTTTTTTAACTACGTTTTTTGTTTTTGTTTTTGCTTCTGTCAAGCCATTAAATTTTAAAGTTCTCTTTAGGAATTTAATTTAATTTTTTTTTTCTTTTGGTTATTTAATGCTATTGGTTATTTTTCTTTTTTAAATTCTTTATCTACAAGTTGACTTTAAGAAACATACAAAAGGATGAAAGAATAAAAAGGGAGAAGGAGAGGAGGAGGGGATGTATAAATATTTATGTATCAACAATTCTTTGGTATAGTTATGACAGAAAAATTTATTTTTGCTTTCGTTTGCGTTGTAAGTTGGCCGTGGGGGTTCATGTACAATCGAATTCAAAGAAACAATTGATTCATAAGAGATCAAAAATTAGGGAATATATGGTTCGTGAGAAACAACCGAGCGGTATGCAGGTCCACACGAGAGTTTGGTCTTTGCGAAATCCAATCAAACTGACTGAATAATGTAGAAGTTATCAGGCCGCTTGTACAGAGATCGCGAACGGGGATAAGGAATCTTTGGATATGGATTTTGAGAGCATGCGCTTAAGAACCATGCAAAGATTGCAGGCATACGAAGTCCTCAGGCGTACAAAGTCGGAGGTGCGCAGCCGTACAAAGTCCACAGGCGTACAAAGTCTGCAAGCTTACAAAGTCTGCAGGCGTACAAAGTCCATAGGCGTACAAAATCCACAGGCGTTCAAAGCCCGCAGGCGTTAAAATTTCGTTATAAAGCCCGCAGGAGGAGAAATTTCGCAGGCGTACAAAGTCCACAGACGTACAAAGTCTGCAAGCTTACAAAGTCCGCAGGCGTACAAAGTCCATAGGTGTACAAAATCCATAGGCGTACAAAGCCCGCAGGCGTTAAAATTTCGCAGGCGTTCAAAGTCCGCAGGCGTACAAAATCCGCAGGCGTACAACGTCCGCAGGCGTACAAAGTCCGCAGGCGTACAAAGTCTACAGGCGTACGAAGTCCACAGACGTACAAAGTCCGCAAGCTTACAAAGTCCGCAGGCGTATAAAGTCCATAGGCGTACAAAATCCACAGATGTATAAAGCCCGCAGGAGGAGAAATTTCGCAGGCGTACAAAGTCCACAGACGTACAAAGTCTGCAGGCGTTCAAAAGATTCCTCAAAACATAAAGGCAAACATGTTTACACTAACTCTGGATTCAGTTCGTTGAAATTCGAGTTCGTTTTGATGTTTAAAGATTTAATGAAAAATCTAGTGCACTCCTAATTGGAGGAAAATCCTAGTGGTTTTTCTGATAGAATGTATTCTATGGCTGCCACTTTGAGACACGGTCTCAAAGCAGTAGTCACACAAATAAAACTTAAGTAAAGGAGTAAGACATACCTTGGTGTTAGATAAAACACTGATCCCAAATCTTTAGGACTATGCCCAGATCTCTTTGTGACCAACCGAATGTTACAAGCAAATGAATAGTAACCGCGAGGTCCCGAGAAGATGGAGAAGGTTTGCTGCCTACTCCGGCCTACGTTTTCTTTCGAAAAACTTTAAGTTGGTTGCAGGAGAGGAACAGACTCGTTAGACTTGGATCAGCGAGTAGGCACATTATTATGAAACTTGCTAACAATCTTCGTCTGAATTAGCTACATAGTTGTGTCTGGTCCACAAACTAATAGAAAAGAAGAAGACAGATAAACCCCACACGTCAGCGTCTTACAACGTTAAGCAAGCTTGGCAAAATTTTAAAACTACCATCAGGCGTTTTTTTTTTTTGGAAAACAAAGAAACATTCGAAGTATTATCACAAACTTTTGCTTTTTAATTTTTTTTTTGTTTCCTTCATTTCACTTGCGCATTGAGTGCAAAGTTTTAGTTTAAAGTAATCTAGTTTTTTCCTAAAAATGTATCCCTCTTAGCCCCGTTACAATTAAAAACTAACTTCATTTTGTTTTTTTTTTTTTTTTAATTTTTTTTGTTGTGTGTTCATCACTTCACTCACTCACTCGCTCGCTCACTCCCTGTGACGACCTTAGACCAAAGTAAAGTCGGAATTTTGTTTTTGTCTTTTAAATATTTTTTTGAAAACATTTAGAACTAGAAGAGGTATAACTTTTGCTTTTTTTTTTAACTTTTCTTTTCGGCCCTTGCTGTTTAATCGTATTTTGATGAGCCTTTGTAGCTAGTTGCTAGGCAATTATTTATAAATGAACAAACACAATGGATATACTGCTGTGGGTACTTGGTATAAATCTTAACATGATCGGCATCTTCAAAACAAATTTTCGATACATCAACACCACGTTGTTCACGGTACTTGGCAAATTTTTCAATATCCTGAAAGAGGAACGATGTCTTTAAGCTCCCACTTAAGGACACTGTCTGTTTTAGAGAGTACTCACCCCGTATGGAATGACCACGTCGCCTTTGGAGTACATAAACAACTGTGGAAATTGATTTGGTTCATTTATTAAATCGTTAAATGGATTAGTGTATGAGGGTTCTGTTTTAACAAACAAACTCTTGAACGCTGTGTAGGTTTCCTGAAAGAGAAATTTCAATTTGAGTAAAGTGATGCTAGAAGAACTTCATCAATTTACCTCAACAAACCACATAAAGCTTAGAGTCAACGTTATAAAGACCGCTGTAAGGCAATTACACTTCCTTTTCTCTTTCCCGTAAATCGCTGTAACAGCTCTGAAGAGTCCCAACATTCGTCTCTCGCCGGGTGCCGAGTCAAAGATCATTCCACGAACTTGGATCGGATTTTTGTTGTTTTTTATTGCTAGAGATATGTGCTGATACAAATATGCGCCACCGTTTGAAAAAATGTGAAATATCAATGGATGTGAATCGAAATTCATGTCGTAGATTAATTTCAGAATTTTTTCTCCGATTGGCTTCATTGCTGTGCGATTCCAAAAGAGCGTCTCAACGGGTGCTGTATAACGAACTGTTATTAGGCTGAAAGTAAAAAGAGGGGATTTAAGTTAGGTTAGAGTGGATTGCTAGGGCACCTGAGGCCTAGAGAGAGGATTTCAATATACTCATTTTATTTAAGGTCCTTAATCGGCTTTGAAGGGTGTATTCGACCAGGTGGAAGTCAGCATTTCGAGATTGGTAACAGACGAGATTGATTTATGTCTTTTAAGTGCTCAGCTGGTGGCTTTTGTTTTTACACAATGATTTAAAGTAAAACTAGGTAGGTAGGTAGATAGGTTGTGTGGTGGGCTGCACAAGGCAATCAAGCACTTAGGCCAGATGAAACCCATTGTGATACCACATGGAGCGGATGCAAAAACATCCCACTACTCCAGAAACCAATTGGAGCTATTAATATAGCGGAGGATACGGCTTATGCTGGTGTCAGCTAGTTCACCGAGATTATTTAGAAAGTAGTGACCAAGATGCCTCTTTCTACGGCTCGCGAGAGCGCTGCAGGTTCCTAAAAGGTGGAGCGATGTCTCTTCCTCTTCTTCGTCTCTGCAGCTTCTACAGAAGTCGTTGGTAAAAGTAAAACTAAAAACACAGAGAATTTACTGTGTCTTCACAATTCATTCATTCACAATGCTTTGACGTAAAACTTAAACTAGAGGCGTGTAGAGCAATAAAGCAGAAAACACAATTTGAGGTATAGCGTGAAGAAAGAATAAAAAATTATGTAAACGAAAAACAAAGCGATGACCTTAAAGAGGACAGTTAAATAACTATTTTATAGCCGAAAACGATGGCTGCATGAATTCGCTTGAATGGATTACAGCTTTTGTACTCAGTCTTTTCCGTCCGAATCTGAAGCAAGTGGTCCCTACTAGTTCGATGTGGTTCACTTTCTACAACTTCAATATAAAATAGTAAGGACCGAATGGCGGTGTATCTGTTAAAACAGAAGCCAGATAGGAAATCATTTATCAGAGGGTAAAACTCCTAATCCCGACCTAACGATTTGGAACCAGCTGACAAACGCTTCTCTTTATGCATAAGAGACTCGCACTAAGAAAGGCTAATGAAAAGTAACTGTCACAAGAGGGACGGTCTTCTATGAGAGAATTATAATGAAATAACATTTAAAGTTGCATCAAGTGACGGTCTTCTATGAGAGAATTATAACGAAATAACATTTAAAGTTGCATCAAGTTTTCGAAAAAAAACTCCATTTGCTAACTCTTGATTAGAATGTGCATAAAAAAGCAACGAAATGTAGTAAAGGAATCAATTAAACTAGTGACTGTCTATCTAGGGCCACAGGACATGTAAATATTCTAAAGAAATGTTACGGTCGAGAGCTGTAATAGTGACTACATGTAATGAACGATGTTCAAGGAAAATTCAACAGCCCCTTTCTTCCTTACGAATAAGATACAATGTCTTTTATTATTTGAATAGTAAAAAATCTAGACGACCCAACGCGGAACAAGTTATTCGTTTATTTTCGCATTAAAAGTCAAACTAATGTGTTGATTTCAATTAATTGCTAAGCGGCAACTAAGCATGCAATATTGATAATTTTTTTTTTCATTTATCTATTGAAAAGTTAAATAATGGAATTATTGGATTTATTCAACTGGATTTATTTCAACTGTCCCATATAAGCGGCCTCACTGTGCGACGATTCGAAGATATAAAGATGAAGGCACAGGAGCGGATCGCACAACATTTTATAAGTCAAAGAATCGGCCAAAATGACATCAAACTTTGACCAACAGTCGATGTTAGCATTTTTATTGAAAATCAACAAATATGAAACCGATTTCTTTGATGGCCGGTGGGTCAGACTGGTCCAGAGCTGACGCTAATACTTCAGGATTGCTTGCCCCGCAAAAATCTCGAAAAATTGTGTGAAAGTAAATTTTGTTTTATGATATTTTTATAATCTTTTCCAGAGATCTACAAAAAAACAATTTCGGATCTTTAAAATTCACAATTCATTTATTTTTTGGATTTTGGCCAATAATAATACTATTCGAGGCAGAATGCTCATCCCAATTTCAAACTAAAGTTTCCATCAAAACCTACTTTCCAGATTTCTTTTCAGATTTTTAGACAAATGAGTTTGGAAATGCGGGTTGCGGGACGCCTTTTTTCGACTTTAAAGCTTAATATCTCGTAATTTTAACATCCAAATGAAAAGTTCAAAATGGAAACGCTATTTTATTTTATAAAATCTATTCAACTACATCCCACTCAATAAATTCAAGTGAAATATTTTTTCACAAAAAAAAAAATAGTAATTAATTTTACTAAGAATAAAAAAATCATCCAAGACTTTTCTGTATTTTTGAGATATTGTGATGAGACGCCTCGTAACTCAAATTTGTTTTATATTCTTTGGTCCAATATTTTAGAAAATAAAGTGGGTACGGTGGAAGTCATTTTTTGCATTTTGTTTTGGCAGTTTAATAGTTAATAACTCCTTAGCAATAAGAGTAAGGTGGTTGCTATACTACAACTTTATGATCTAAGTATAACTCTCTTTTCAACGATATCTTTATAAAAAAAATAAAGTTGTTTTTCAAATTTAGTATTAGTACTGCTAATAACTCACTAGTATGTAATTTTTTCCGAACTTTTTTTTTGGACAAGTGAAGTACTTTGGTTGAATTTAATTCTTTGGTTTGGCTAAATGGTTTCTTAGTTACCAAGATTAAAGCTTAATGATAGACGGGTAGACATTTTTATAATCAGCGCCCAACCCCTTTTCCAATGAAACCCATATCGACCATCAAAGTTGATAAAAGTTCTTTCGAGCGTTAGCATAAGTAATAAGGTTTCCTTTAATCTGTGACTGATTCCGAAAAAAACTTATTATATATTCTTGGATTGCCTAGATAAACCTCAACTCTAAATTTCATCCTTTAGTTTGTATAGGAAACAATATGATTTTGCACACAATGTTTCCTCGCTGTTATATTTTAAAATAATTTTCTTTTACACAAAGAGTCGATAGTCTTGCTGCAAGTGGTTTCGAAATGTTGTTATTAATAATATATTTTAATATATGTTGTTAATGAGATGAGAATAAATAATAGTAGAAAATAAATAATAAAATAATTTTCTACTTTTGATGTGGACAATAAGTCGAAAAAACAATTTTTTTTGACATCATAATGAATTCACCACACCGTAATGTCCAAAATGGTAGCTCCCGCTCCTTCTCGAATGGGAAATCAGTTCAATTTTACACATCCGACATTGAAAATTTCGAGTTTATTGCAAAGGCTTATGTTATTGATTAAAAACATATAATTATTAGTTTAGTTTTAATGTGATAGCAACAAACGTATTGTTTTCGCTTTAATCCGTTGCACACAAAATATTCAACTAGTTTAAATTCCTAATATTTTGTGACAAGAAATACACGCACTTAGTCATTTCTTTTAAAGTTGTTGATAGAAAATGAAAATAATTTCTATTAATTATAATTTTTGAACAGACAATTAATATTGCATAAGGCTAAATTTTTTTTAGTGAAATTGAAACTCTGAATGATTTTACAAGTGTCTGTAAAATTATTCCCTAACATCTCAGATATAAACACAAATACGGTTGAAATTAACAGAAAGTGGAACCGTAAACAATCGAATTTGGAAAAAAAGGGTCATGCCGAAGAAGAATAACCACTTTGGATAATCGAAATCAGGAGAAAAAAACGTCCCCACAAAGGGTTTATAATGATGAAAATCTGAAGATGGTTTGCCAAAATGGATTCAAGGTTCTGTAGCAGGTGCCTGTGGCAGACACTTTCAAACAAAACCGAAGGTTTCATCAAATACAAAAAAAAAGGTCGAAAACACAAAGAACTAGCTCCTAACAAAATCTAATTAGCTCCAACAACAGACGGCAGCAGATTAGCGAATACCATTCCAACAGTTTACGGCGCTAATTGCAGTTACTCTGTGGTAAACATTCACGATTACTACCAACCACATCGCAACTAATCATTCTCAATTAAACCCGACTGATAATAAACCAAAAAAAAAGTATCAACAGGCTTTTAGAGAAATAAAACAATCGCACTCACACCACCACCGCACAAAAATCGATAAAAAAATAGAAAAAAAAACAAATTTGTAACCTTCATGTACCTTGCTCGTCGCCATCGTAACACACTCCTTTGTCGCCCCCAATCAAGGCTAATCGTACTCACCGCCCAGTGAAGCTCTTCAAAAATCAATAAAACGCCGCAATTTGAAAATGAGAATCGCACCACCACTGGCCAACTTACCCACGATCCTCGTAGATTTTCGAGTACTTCATGAGGTACCGATCCTGACAGCCAGCCCATCCCAGCAGCATGACAATAGGAACATTTGTCTCCTTGTACACAAACACAAAGTCCGATTCGGCCGCGTCGATTTCGTTCCTGAAATTCGGAGTCGGGAATTTGATGAAGTATTCGAGGGTGTCCTCCGGGTGAAGGATCGCGTGCTGCTGCTGCTGCTGTTGTGTCTGACGATGCATCAAGGCTCCCGAGTTACCGCCACCGCCGCCGCTGCCGCCTCCGGATCTTGACGGAGAGTTTCCAGATGAGTTTCCAACCTTCTGATAGTAGCCCGCCGACGACTGCACACTGCGCCGGCCGCTCGCAGACGATCCATAGGGATTGGCATGATCCAAGTACGTTGAGGCTGTGTGTGAGGTCATCGCGAGTGTTTTGGCAGACCTTTACACTTCTTGAGAAGGATTATTGAATTTTCTCGAATCAGGACCGGAAAATTGATTTTCTTTTCGAACGTACGCGTGTGTGTGTGATTGGTTTTTGACAGCCGGTGCTCGGTTCCCTAATCGCGGTTTCAAGGATATTCACGCGAAAGAAAGAACTGAAACAGAAAAAAAGAAAATCTCTTCTCTGCAAATTGATTTTTACTTTTCTCGCAGAGGACTTTTCTTAAATTCTTTTTTTACTTTTGATGGAACTGTCACTTGAACTTTCGTTAACAACGAGCACCGCAGCAACGCAAGGAACACAAGAAACTTTTGGTTTTTTTGAAAAATTAACAAAAATAAAAAAAAACAAAAATTATTTCAACTTTTTTTGTTTTCCGTTGGACTCTCTGTCTCTATGCAGTGCGGCTGGTGTAGTATGCGGCAGCGGTAGACTTATCCATTGCGGGACGAATGAACGAGTGAAGGAGCAGAGAGGAGCAAACCAAATCAGAAAAGAAAATTCAAATTCAGGTGTCAAGGGGATTTACCAAGTTTCCTCTTTCGCTGGCTGCTTTGGCACATGCGTAGAGGAGTGAAATTTTCTGGTAAACAGAAGAGCGTGATAGGGAGAGAGGAAAATGGAAAATTACTGGAAAATGAGCACGTGTGGGTGGGTGGGTGATTTTCTGACAGGACCGTCGATGCACTTGAGGAAGCAACGAAAGTGTCCGGAAGTGTGAAAAGAGGGATGATGGAAAATGATTTTGTCATTGTGTTAGGTTATGTCAACCTAGTAACGGAAGTGGGGTTTTAAAAATAAAACACAAAAAGGACGGGGAAATGAAAATGAATTTGGAAGGAAAACACTCTAGCGTATGAGTAATCTTTTTTTTTTTTCTGAATTCCATTTTTTTTCCATTCCATGACGTGAAGCAGAAGCTCCTGCGATTGAACAGCTGAGGCGAGGAAAAACGTTTCGCAGGATATTTTGTAGTCTTTTATGGTGTGTAATTGGTTCGTGGTTAATTTTTAATGAGCTTGTAATAAAGTCACATGTCTTATTGGATTGACCGAATTTAAGGAAAGATTGCGGTAGGTCGGTTCCGGCTGGTGAGTTGGACCACAAATTTGGTTTAACTTGGACTTTTTAAAGAAGTTAATGATATAATACTAGGCCGAAACTTTCAGCAATTTCAAAGGAAAAGCTCGGAACTAATGCTTGTTAGTACAAAAATAGCAATTACTGTGCTCAATTCACTGCAAGGGCACTCGGTGACTCTGTAGAGTCGACTCTTCAATGTTTATAAGCAAGATTTGAAGAATCACATAGACCTATAGGGCATTAGTGTGTTACACCAACGCAGGGTTCCTTTAAATTAGAACAACCAGTTACCCCTCGTGCAAACAGAAGGGCTTGGATGTGATATCTTAGTTTACAAATTGACTTACTTTGAGGCTAGTTGCTTCACTCAACGAATAGAGGAAGTGGCAGCCCAACGTTTTGGATTTAGTTGCAAATAGTCGACTCTCGTGCAATCCCCACATCCATAAGAACGTGGTCTCGTACAGACTACAATTTGGTGAATTTTGTTTGAGTCAAAAACTACACTTCTACCGAAGTCAGTCGACTTGATTTTCCTTTTTCCTAAAAAAGAAAGAACTAAGACTCTGAATCGTGGACATTACTGTTCGCTATCACTTTTCATCCTCGGCAATTTATATCGTATGCATCAAAGATTTGATTTCATTCCTCAATGTCGTACGATGGTTCTAAATCGTAATTTATATTCAATTTTTCAGAGCTGTGGTTACAAAACGGCACTTAGTGCTAATTGGGTTCTCCTAGAACCACCATCTCACACACACACACATATCGTAGGCTCCCCAGCTCCAAAACTATCATTCTTTTACTTATCAACCTCTCACCGATCAAAACCGCTCAAATTGAGGTCCGTGAAACTCATCTCTACAACTTGGCTTGGGTCCAACCCAGGATCGCTTGCGAGAGACAATTGAAATGCAACCACTGCAGGGAGTGGGTCTAGCAAAAAACTGTCATTTACCCATTGTTGTCGTTAAATTGCAAACAAAACCTATAAGCAAACCTTATAGTCTAAGAGTCCACAGCAAATTTTAGGCTTGGAATGATAACCAAAAATGGCATATACCAACGTGAAGGTTCTCGACAGTAGCGATTTGTAGCGGCCGATGGTTGCAATGGTCTGATCGGAAAAACGACAGTTTTTCCGAAATGTGAATTTTTTATATAACCACTTAAACGGAGCATCAAATGAAAGATTAGACTAACACGATTACAAAAATTTTGACGTTTTGCACGCGGCCTTACCCCCGCCAAACCATTACAATCATCGGCCGCGACAAATCTCTGCCAGACTTGCGGGTTTGATATCGTCTGCTGAAGACCTTCACGTTGGTATACGACATTTTTGGTTATCATTCCACGCCAAAACTCTTGGTCTATTAAAAAGGAACCTCTTGAAGCGATTATATTCTTCAAGTTACAAAGGGACCGTTTTGAAAGTGTAAGGTGAACAGATACGCCCTTTAGTTTCAAAGTTCGCCAATGTAACTAAAATAATGAACTCAATCGCACTTATCGAAGCTCACGAAGGACGGTTTGTTAACTTTCACTTCCGCTTGGTTTTTCACGTGGCACCAACCCCAAATTGCACCTGGTTCCCTAACAGGTTTTTCTGTTTAACAAAATAACTTACAGCAAGGAAAAAATATGCCATAGAAAGGCGTTAAATTCTTCAAGTTCTTACTTGTAGTGATGGTTCCTTCTGCCTCACACGTTCAAGGGTTGCACGAGATCGTGGAATTGTGGTGTTTTAATGGCACTTAGTCTCTCTCAAAGGGTTGCTGAACGCATGCAACAATAAAATATTCAAGTGGTTTGGTTTTAAACAAAACTTATAAGGCTTACGGTCATGTGAAGGTTCTATGTCTGAGCTAATGCTGCATATAATCTAAAAGATCAAGCGTTCTTAGTCACTACGATGGATCAATTTTTATGCAGGGGGTTCTGTCTCTCTCTACTGTTCTAACCAGGCGGAACAAGCTTAAGGGTTTAAAATTTGCTATACTGGTGTACTTCTGCTGCTGTATGCGCTGTATGGTGGCATCCGGTTATAATGACTAGGTCATGTAGAGCGTATGGATAACACTCTTCCGTACGAATAGTCCTTAAATCCGAGCCCTAGGACAATGCAGCAGAGGGCAACTGCGATATAAATGGCACACACAGATGGTGAGGGACCTAAATTAACTTGACATGCAAAAGATTGCTGGCGTAAGATTGGATCAGATCAGAGGCCCAGTTCTACGCCGGACTGTAACGCCAGTAAATAAATAATTATTAGGAGGCGCTAGAGCCTGTTGAATGCCAGAGCTTTGCTTTTTCGCGCTAATAAAACAAG
Organism: Syritta pipiens; assembly: GCA_905187475.1. Lineage (NCBI taxonomy): Eukaryota > Metazoa > Arthropoda > Insecta > Diptera > Syrphidae > Syritta > Syritta pipiens. Next base: position 11,941,348 of record LR994573.1, read on the forward strand.
AAGTAAATTTGCTAAAACGTCCATGTCCATGCTTTTGGTGTGACTAAACAAACATATGTAAAGGCGACAGACAGACAGACAGACGGGCACCGAAGTGATTCTATAAGGGTTTCGTTTTTCCTTTGGAACGAAAGCCTAAAACTATTCCGCCATTCTTACAAAAGTTGTTCATACTTGTGAAATATCTCTAAATAGTTCTTGTATCATTGAATATGATGGCAGAAAGAAGAATTTAATGTACCATCAAAACAAAGAACAATGATGAGTTCAAGTCCCTCATTGCTTTCTAATTTCACGTGAGCCTTTTACCACCGACAAAATAGAATTCAACGCTATTTTATATCCCACGCAGCAAGCACGCAACAGTCTAAAACAATAATTACTTAAACGTCATAGCGATGAAGTAAACATTGAAATTTTTAAGTACTTAAGCAGTGTTAAGGTCTCACGGAACCAAAGGCATCGTGGGAAACAAAGCAGCGGACGTAAAGAGGGAAACAATTAAGTCAGTCAACATCACTGCATCGAGACAATTTTCCTATAACAAAATCAATGCCAAACATTTTATAAAAGCTGGTGGAAGATGGAACCCAGGGTACATCGTGCCGTATCAACAAAGTCCTCGGACAAATACAGGAAGGTAGAAGCCATTGTCACGGTGTATTGGTCAATAAACTGTCAAGTTCGAAAATTGGGGCCAGCCTCCGCGGTTGTAGTAAGATCTGCAGAGACATTGCGGGTAGGAGAAATATTGCACAATGGAATATTGCATCTTGTAGCGTGCAACAGTCTAGGATTAACCAGAACCCGTGCACCCGATAGCTACTTTTTTAAATGAATGAAAAAGGTGGCTCCGGTAACGCCAACTACAACTGTGCATATGTAGTGAGATCTCTAAGTAGGGTTCTCTGAAATAGAGCGAATACACTGTTCATTTTGTGAATCAAAAAGGTTTTATAAGATTGGCTTTAAGCGTCTAGTCATGAACTAAGTACAGTTGCGGTCAAAATGCTGCTTTCTGAAGGACACCTTTTTGCAACTTGAGTGAAATCTTGCTTAATCATTGGAGTAATTGAAAAATCATTTACTTCTTTCATTTATTGTTCTAAAGTAGAAGAAAATTCCCAAATTCTCCAAGAAAAATGTTCTTTCACACTATTATTGCTATGCACTGCTATTGTTTTGATTGCAGCTGTACATAAAGAGTGTTGCCAAAAATTGCATAAAGTTATTGGGCTTGTAAGAAGAACTCTGTCTCGTCTTGTCTTATCCAAAGATCTTCAGTATTCGAAATTTCTCCTGTTTTTCACATCGATGACACCTTGAATGGTGCCATCGATGTCATAGTGCCTTGAATTGCTTAGGTGATATGATAATTATCCCTTTTCATGTCATTGTTGCGGATACATGTCCATTCATATTTAGAATTCTTCCAAAGGCTCAGCTTTGGTAATTTCCTTTAATTCAAAATATTTTAAAATCGTGAACCGTTTATTTTCAGGAGCTACTGTGAATTTTTAACGATATGGATAAGAGCTCCTAACTTTCACGATGTCTTCAGAGCTTGCAGTAGACTTCAGAGAGTCGGAATAAAAATTCTTTCGCTTACTTTCTGAAGTCAAGTCGCTCTGATTTCTTAACTATGGATGCACATAAGGGCTGTCGATATAAAAAGCTCGTTGAGTTTGTTCAGAACTTACAGAAAAGTCATGAGAATTCGAAGAGGAAGAAATCGTTTTCAATTTGGAATCAAAGACTCATAAAAAGTGATTGGCAAGAGCGCATATTTTTTCAAGCAACAGTGCCAATGCTCCAATGCCAATGGCAATGCTTAAGGCAGAGACTAAAGCATTGAAAATTTCTCTGATTGTCTTAGGCTTAGCTCAGTCGTCCACAGATTGCGGAGATGACGAAGAAGATAATTAGAAATTGTTGCATATTTTTTGTTAAACTGTCTTCGGGTTAGCGCAGGCCTTGCTCGAAGCTGAACCTTCTTTGCATATTAGACTCTCAGCCGCACATCTTCCCTTGGAAAATGGGACTTTAACAAACATTCAGGAGCTTCAGAGCAATCTGCGCACGCTAACATCTTTTTTATTTTTTTTTTAACTCAATGGGTTGTCGGAACGTACTCCCACTCAGTCTTCAATAACATTGCTACCACGGTACTGTTGCGTCTCAATAGAGGCTGCTCCTCCAGCCACCGGTTTTTACACAGAAATCTTTTTTATGAATTTCAATGAAATTTAATTTACAAAAATGCGACGAATGATTACAGAGATTGAAACGTTTACTAGAAGCTTCTTTGCTCATAAAGAAAAGTTGGCTTCTCAGTAAAACTTATCTGCGGGAGTTCTTCTTCTTTGTGCGGCTACAGTCCGGGGTGGATCTGGGCCTCCTTTAGCAACCTCCTCCATCCACCACGATTCCGTGCCAGCTGCTTACAGTGACACTTACCGAGTTGGTTCAGGTCCTTCTCTACCTTGCAGACGCGGGCGTCCTCTGCTGCGTTGTCCCATAGGTTCGGAGTCGAAGATTCTTTGGGCCGGACCTGTGCTGTCCATTCGCTCTACATGGCCTAACCACCGAAGGCGTTGGATCCGTAGACGCCTGGCCAGGCGCATGCCGCCGTACAGCCCCTAAAGTTCGTGATTAAACCTTCTCCTCCAGTAACCATCAATGCAAACAGGACCAAAGATCGAACGCAGAACTTTTCTGCGGGAGTTACTGCAGTGTTCTTCAAGCGTTTCGCGCTGGGACTTTGCGATTCAGTAAAAGATTCTATTTTATTTTATTTTAGACAAATTAATTTGCAGGTTAAATGAATTTACATTGTTCCAATAAAAGACAATGCCGGGGAGCTAGGTTCATACGGCACTTATGTTGGACAGGTGATAACAGATGTCCCGATGTTTCTATTACGACGATCTTCTGCCATTTAAAAATGTGGTCCCAAGATGCATGTCTCGTGAGTGCTCCAACCAATCTACAAACAAGGAACAAGTTGCTTGTGGAATGGTTATGCTGAGTCATTGAAAATGTTTGCTTTATCCTCTCTAGAAGTCTCAATCTAAAAAAGTGCTTCTTGTTACAGCTGTAGATACAGAATGTTCCAACTGTCATATTTCCTTGATGTGACTTATCGGCGGAAGCGGTCGAAGTTTCCTCTTCATTGCCTTAATACTGCTGTGTCTAGTAAGTGCTTCAACCACCTTTATAACAGCTTGCATTTAAAATCAAACACATTTTGTTTACCATCTATATCGTATTTAGTATATTTATATATTTATTTCAAATTTAAAGACATATATAAAATCTCTATCAATACACATAGTAATATCCGTAAAATCATATTTTTTTTTTTGTTTGCATTTATTTTCATTTCTTTTTTTTTATTCTAATGAACTTTTTTTGTTTTTTCTTTCAGCGATAAAATACATTCTAAAGTAGTACATTTTATTTATTCATTTATTTTTTCTTCTAAACATAAATAAAAAACGGACACTACTTGACACATCGATACAAAAAAAAAACAGGATAAACAATAATCTTTTGACCATCTACGACACAGCAAACACCAAGCAATGGTCAGAGTAGGAGGAGGTTAGGTATTATCTTCTTCGGAATGCGATTCGGAATGAACCAATCCAACCAACAATTAGATTGTGTTTGGTTTTATATATTTTATTTTTGTTATTTATTCTTAAGCTAAATACTTGTAGTATGTATATTTCTTCTTTTTATAATTAGTTTCTTGTTTTTTTTTTTTCTTCTAAAGAAAAACTTTATTTATATTTTAATTAAATGAAAAATGAGAATATATATAAAAATTATCTCAGTTCTTTTATTTAGCGAAACAAAAGAAAGAAAAAGATGTTTTGTTGTTTTATTTTTTTGGCGATTTAGTGTGTGATGCAAATGAGTGAAAAAAAAATAAAACAAAAACAAAAGAAGAGAAATATGAGATAAACAATAAATTAAAATCACTCCGCATATGTGGAGACAAATGCTGTCATGAATAATGAAATAAAACAAACAAACAAACAAAAACAAAAAACACTATGTTAGACAACTACAGCACCGGCCTCGGAACGGCTGGTTGGAAGATCTGGACAATTTTTCCACGTATCTGAGAGTGGATCGTAGCACTCTACGGCACTGATTGTAACCTGAGCGCGATAGAAATTCACTTCGCATGGCTAAAATGAGAAAGAGATATTTTTCAATAAAAATTAAATTGAATAAAAATAAGAACTTATGTGGAATTATGGGGCTGTGAGAAGAAACAAGCAATTCTCAGGTTTACACTAAACGACTGGATCCATTAAACAAAGGCACTTAGACGAAATCTTTATTGTTTCGTCAAGCTATAAAAGCTTAGTCTGTCCTGACTGTTAGGAAGTCGAGCGAAGTAGGAGACAGCTGTCAGCTTTATAACTGTAAATAGATGAGGACATAGTCTGGAAGGTAAACATTTGTCGACTTCAAAGGCTCGGCCACGTCGAGCCACATAGATTAAAAACAGTATGTCGGGATGGCTGGAGTGCGTGTGGTGAGGTGGTGGTTCTGAAGAACCCAATTAGCACTAAGTGCCGTTTTGCTACTGCATTGAAGTCTGCGTAGTATATGTTCAAATAAGCTCTTAACCACAATTTACTATGGATTTTTCCACTCTAAGCTCCAATATGGTATAAATTGCCGGTGAGGTGGCTTTCTGAATAAAATTCCGCCATTGTTAGTTTTGCAAAAGTATGTTGTCCAAAAAATTTATCGTAAAACTAGTAAACATCCCAGTTATCCTTTGTTTTGTCAATTAGGCATTCTTCCTAGGGATTGTTTCACTTACGTATATTGTTTTAAGGTACCAAAAGCGTTCTTCATGATGTCAGGTAACCGCAATTTTCGTGTAATTCCCGACTATAGCCTGCGAAATAACTCGCGTAACATCTTACTAATTCGAAATTGCCGAACAATTGCTTATAGAAATTTTTATTCAGTCATTTAATGTTCTGCCGGAAGAAATCAGACAGAACCACATGTCCAAGCGATTCTTAAAGCGCGTTAAAAATGGCTATTTTTACATGATTATAAAAGCTTAAACTCACTCACTTCTATTCTATTTTGATTTAATTTTTTAATTTGACATTGATCTCGCTAAACTGTCTGTTAAAATTTTGGCTCACTTATGAAATGCTAAAAAATTGAAGTTATCTTAATTGTATATATTTTTGCTGAAAATAATTGCTTTTATTTTGATTATTTACCCCACCCCATCTTATGGTATTGTTCCTTTTGAAGTGGCATTCAACACTATTGTATATACGTTGTATCAAATATCGAATGCCACCATTAAAAAATGATCTTTCTTATGTTACTTTGTCATTAAATATCTTTGCCTTTGTCTTATTTTTATCAAATTGTAATGAAGAAAATAAATAAACATACATACATACATAAGTACAATTAAAACGCAATCGCAAAAAGCAGTAAATATCTCCATGAACTAAGAGGAGTTGCCTATGGTTTCCGGACGACTCCAGATTCATTTTCATAGACTGCGATTGTATAAAAGTCGTAAAACTTAAACCAAGTCGGGAGTAAACATCCACAGATATTAGCAAATCATGTTCCGGCGTTCATTTTCACAGATCCTTGGAACACCACGTGGGTAACAAAATTCACAGTTGTAAATCTTTGTGGAACTATCTTATCAAAAAGTTTCCTGCTCCAGTTCTAGCAGCTGAAGCACAAATTGGGTCACAAATGCACGGGATTGACTGAACAGCTGAAACTATATAGGTTTTTCTAAGCCACAAAACAAACAAGCATTACAAGTGAATCATCTGGAATTGGTCTCCAATTACCGATGTCATTCATAGCAATCTAAGAAGTGGGAATGGCAGACCATGTAGGCAATATAACCGAAGTGAAACCGCAGGCGTATTGCCAAGAGGTGCCACTAAACAGTCCCGTTTTGCTAAAAAAATGTGAAAGACATGAGTAGAAACATACATATCGGGTGTGTAGAACTATACCTACTTCCAAAATCTTTATTTAACATTGTTTATAGGAAATAAAGACAATTACTATTATTATTATTTGCCGACTAATCGCCGAGACATAATTCTTATCTTGTGTTCCTACTCAAAGTCCCAACACCTGATAACTTTAGTTAATTTTGCTTCTAACTTGAGCACTCAAAGCATGCAAAAAAATAATGATCGGAGTTATAAAGGCAGAACTAAATGGCCGTGTGAAAACAACCTGAAGCAAAAATCTTGCGGACATCTCAAAGACAGAATCTTGGCACAGTTTGAAAAGGATGCTGCCATGAGCAAAAGCATCACCATCTCCCTTTCAAAATGGAATTGTAAATGCGCTGCATCCAACGCCATTTCAATTTCAAGACGAAGTTTAAACGAATGAGAATTTCATAACTGTGGTCACAAGTCAAAATGGACTAAGTCGACTTAGGTAAAAATCGAGTTATTTGAACCACAAGAATATGTATATCCATTTTTTTTGTTTAGTTTTAAAATTGCAAGAGTTATCAGAACTTAAGCAAACCAAAGCAAGTAAATTCCTACACTTTTGTTTTGGTAAACTCGACTTTCAGGCGACTCTTGACCACAGACATGTGTATTAGCTTCTGCTGACCAACAACACCACAACCACATAAAATCCTTAAATTTGGTCTCTGAAACTAAAAGTCAATGCCACAACTCCTGACAGCTTTCCTACTTACCTGATCACCGCCAGCTACATACAGCAATCCATCAGCGGCAGCCACAGCTGGTATAGCCCGACTCACTGACATCGGGCTGACAGTCGTCCATTTGTCCTCATCGAAGCTGTACCGCTCCACCGAACTAAGCACGTCCTGGTGGCTGCTATTCCCACCGACAACATAAAGATAACGATCCAGAATCGCAACACCCATCTGGCATCTGGCCATCTGCATACGAGCCAATGGTGTCCATTCCCTTGTCACTGGATTGTAGCTGTGAAAAAAGATGACTTTTTAAGTACCCCCACGGGATTTCACACATCTCTCCACCAACCTGATAAGATCTGGCAAATGCCTGGTCGAAGTAGTGCAGCCGCCTACAATGTAAATTAGTCCCTCGAAACTAACCACTCCCATGCTGAAGCGCGCCTCAGGCATGTCGCCCATCATTGTCCAAGTGTTAGTCTCTGGGTCATAGCACTCCATCGAGCCGCCGATGTCATCACCAATCCAACCGCCCACGGCCAGCAGCTTTTGTCCCAATGTGCACAGACCAAACTCACATCGCGGCACAATCATCGGAGCAATTGGACTCCAGTTGTCGTTCTGTGGATCGTATACTTCCCCATTGGCAAGAATTTGGCTTCCGCGCTCGCCCCCAATCACGTATATCTTCCCATTCAGTGCTGCCACTCCGGGCAGTATCCTGCCAATCTCCATGGGAGCCGTCTCGCTCCACTCGCGACGGAATATATCGAACTTGGCAACAGTTTCAAAAATGCAATCGGCGGGATTCCAGCTGCGAGGTGTCTCCCTCCGAGACCCTCCAATGATGTAAATGTTCTTCTTGGCCAGCTGTCGCGGACAGACACGCAGTGGAACCAGCTGTCCTCGCTTCGAGGCAATGTCACGGCAAATGGACCGCAGAGCCACCTTCATCGACATGTCACGACAATCCTTCAGCGCTTGGTCTATGACTTTCACTGGTACAAGTGCCAGTCGGACATGCGAGAGGATGTCAAAGACGTAGCAACGACGCTGGGTGACGTCATGCTTTATCCAACGTAGGGCGGCTTGGAAAACTTGAGATTCACTATCCACGCGGAGCATCTCCGATGTCAGCAGCTGCGACAACAACGACTGTGGAGTGTCGAGGAATTCGTCTTCAACTGAAATCTACACAAAGAGAGGTCACGGGTTAATTGATGAGAATTAGTGGGACAGAGGAGGGAGGACTTACAGCTGGGAAATTCGAGTGGACGTAGTTCAATGCACTTTTTGCCAGTGCAACGCAGTTGTGCGCTTCGGCAAAGCGCAAGATACCCAAAGCGTTTGTCGAGTGCAGTTCACGGCAGAGAAACTCGCAGCATCCATCCACCACTTCGGGCAACTGAAGCATGTCTGCGGCGGCAAGCAACTCCTGGACATTTGACTGGGAGAAGGAAGAAAATCGATTAAAAACTCGGTCGTAAAGCGACCCATTAGCCACTCACCTGCATGATTTCACACCGTCCCGTGTAGATAAAGTCCAAAAGAATGTGCAGGATCTCCCCGTCAATCGTGTGCAGAATCACGGACTTTTGCTTGCCCTCGTTCAGGCCCAGCTCCGGGCGGAACATCGCCTCGAAGTACGCACTCGCGGCACTGAGCACGGCTCTGTGTGCATTGAATGTCACTCCACCCGCGATTATTTCGACGTCACAAAACCGCGACTGTTCGCGCAATTTATTCAGATTCGCCAACACTTTGAACGGAAACTGAGCATTCGAGTACGGCGGCGGACGTCTCGATGTTTCTGTATTCGAATTGGGATCCCCACTTAGGAAGCCACCACCTCCACTGCCACCAAGACTACCACCGCCCCCGCCGCCACCTCCGCCGCTTCCTCCACCATCCGAACTGCGGCAGAACTCCTTATGCAGCGAGTACGTCTTTAGAGGTGGCATATTGTCGCTGCTGCTGTCCGGCGCAAGAATTTTGCCTGAGCTGTGTTGAGACTCACAAAACTACGACCGACAGAACAACTGGTTGCACCACCAACAGCCACCAACCACCCCCTGCTGGTGTCTATTTTTGCAAAAAGAAACGAAGAAACGAACCCTTTCTTCGTCTTCGTCGTCGTCGTCGTTGTCCGTTGTCCACTTTTTTCGCACCGAACACACGCTCGCACGCACACGCCACACACAATTGCGGATTGGCACAGAGCGAAACGAACAAAAAAATAATAGAAGAATCGCCTTTTTTTTTTTGCCTACTTCACATCGATGGATGGATTTTCGATACTTTTTCGAGAGCACTTTTTGTCCGAGGAGATATGCGGTGGCACCAGGCGTTGCACTTGCAATTGACCGCTGACGGCGTGAGTGTTTAATTAGAGTTTAATTGGATTTAATTAAATTGGAAAAATGTGTACAAAAAAAATATACGACTTTGTTCTTATTAGAAACGCCCATGAACACACAGCTGATTCGAGATATAAAAAACTTTTTCACTGGGGCCCCGTTGTCAAAAGTGACAGCAGCTGTAGGTCTTTAGAGGGAGCACAGTAGCTGGACGACTGGGAAAGGGATGAATCGACGAGCTACACAAAACAAACAGGTTGCTGGAGTGGGAAGGGCATAGAACGTGAGTCTGTCAGGCGTGGTGAAAAGCGAACCGGATAGAGGTTATGTGTGGTTGGTGAATTCGGTGGAAGGCGGTTGGGATTTAAAACTCTGGACGGAAAACTGGGTGGACTTAGAATTCGAATTAGACTGCAAGGTCTTATGATGCTCTGCATCAGTTTGATGGGGTTCCAGATATGCAAATCGCCTGTCGTGTTAAAGATAATGGTATCTATGGCTCGATATCAGCTCCAAAATGGACGAAAGCTGAGCAGCAGGTATGTTTTTCAAAACGTTAAACCTGGTGTCCTACGACTTTACAAAATAATTGTTTGCATTTGTACTTTGTACGTCTATAGCAAATTTTATCGAGCGAGAGTCGACGTACCTGGGATACTTGACGTCCTGTGTCCGCTCTCGCAAGAAGCTTTAAGATGGGCTCCTCCAGGTTGATTTTAAGTGTCGTTGAAGCGGACTTGGCCAACTGCATTCCTCCCCTTCAAACATTCATCTGCAATACTCGAATCGCTAGCTCATCAACATGCCCTCGAGCCTGCTTTCGGACGTACGGTAAAGTTTAGAGACTCGTTCTTTAGCAGCAACACGAATATGAAATATTCTTAAAAACTCAATTTTCCTCATCTGAATACAATAGACAGACATTTAAAACTAAAGCGCACCGGTACTTGCTTTTTATCTCTCCCTCGGTGCCTTCAGCCCGTCTTGTGTCTTAAACAGGACACCTTAGCGTAACCCCAATCCCTTTAACAGACGCCAATTATAAAATATATATATATATATATCCTGGTGTTCTGGTGTCGTTCAAGCGGATGGCCTGTCAAGGAGGAGTCGGTAGGGAATTTTCGAAATAAACGAATATGCATTGACGGGCAAAACAAGACTACCGAATATATTTTTCGATTTAATTTTAATTTAAATTTTCTCAAAAATTATAAGACATACAACTATTCGGTTTTTTGTGTTCGATTCAGAATTGATATAAATATTGATGGCCAAAAATCAATATAGCACTCCATCCCCCAATTTTCAAAAAAAAAAAAAAAACGGTTTAAACTTCTTTCCATTTTTTTTTTTATCAACATTTCGAGTTTGCATGGGAGTTTTTCAAAAACTATGGATACAAATCTATTAACTTAAATGTACAATTAAAGAACACGTTTCAGGCTTTCAAACTGGTTGTTTCCGCTATTTTTTTAATGATTTTTCTTTTTATGTTAATTGATTTTATTGACTTTTCACTACCTCGTAAATGGGGCGAACCCGTTTCTGTCCCCTGTCTTTTTATTTTTAAATGAATAACCTCTCATAGTATTCATAGTAAACAATTCTTTTCAAAATTAGTAACAATCCGAGTTTTGAAAAGAAATCCAAAAATATTTTCAATGGTCCTATTCTTTTGTTCGTCACTGCACATTACTTTCAGTAAAGATTTGAAAAAAATTGTCAATATGGTAGCCGGCTACTTGCCAAACCATATTAAACTTAAGATTAGTAGACTGTAAATTTGAAATCTACATGTTTCTAAATAAAGTTTTCTAAATAAAGACGGATATAAATGTAGGCAAATGTCACCAACTGTGTGATTTTTATTTTGATGTTTACTCAAGTGACCATGGAAGCAATTTTTCCACCGAAAGTAGGATCTCGGCTGATTTAGAGTTATCACATGTAGCTCGGAGTTAAATCGGAATCTAGTCAGCTCACAGCAAAAGTTTAGTCTTGAGGAAACTATACTCAAAGAGGTGAACCGTGATTTAAGTCAGCAGTGACACGTGCTTTAAAGATGCTAATAAATGGAGAGAAAGGTCTATACGTTTGGATGCAAGAGTCTGCCGCATACGCGTGAGGTTCACAGGAAGATAGGCGAACAGATTTGCAGTAAAAAAAATTCGCTAACCTGTTTCTGGAGCGATGTATAAATTGAGGTTGTTGATAAAATCAAAGGAGATGAGTTTCTAGCTACAGGGAAAAAAGCAAAAGAAATTACAACAAACGGATCCAAAATCAAAACAAATCGACGTCTTTAATGGAATTCAGTTTCAAAGAAAGTTTAGGTTTAGATAGGTGGACTGACAAAGAGATTCTGACACACTTAGGCCCATGTAGGCCGCTTGGGCTACCCAGAGGAAAATATTGGTCCCTTCTCCTACTTTACTTGGTTTTTCCCTTTCCCTTTCAATCGCGGTTTGATCCGTCTTGCTCAAACATCTGAAAAGATACTTTGTATAAAGAGTTAATCTCGTTACGGTTTTATAGGAAATGTCTTTCGAGTGTTCTAAGCCTTTGGTGACGAGGTCTAGAGCAGTGATAGATAGGCTGTCGTCCCTCCCCTTCTCATCAGAACAGTACCTGCCTAGGATGTCACAATTTTGAAGAAAGTTCTGGATCAATTTAGAGAGATTTGTAAAAGACAAGATTCTGATTGGAACTGACAGCAGATGGAAACTGCTTTTATCCTAACAAACTAGAGAGAGATTGGATGATTTTAGCCGATAACACGTGAAAATCATTTTTATCTTGATAAACTACACGGTCAAAACTTAAAATGTTAATTTTTTGAAGATAATAAAGATAAAGATAAAAAATTTCCATCAACAACTTAAAAAAAAAGTTGTAGATGAGTGATTATAGAGCCGATGATAATTCATTTTACAAACCGACACACAGCCTCATCTGATATTTCAATGGACGATTTAAAGAAACGTTTGAATAAATTTAAGAAAAGTTTTGAAGAACAGTGGTTTGGTTATGACAAACAAAACACAGTAATCTGAGGTACATTTATGCATCTGTATCGTCATAGCAATCATTTTCTCTTTTCATAGAACAGCTGTCATACAGAATGCGCTTTTTGAATATCGCTTCTAAGATATTATATATCACAGTCACTGCCCTCCTTGAAAACTTACTGAAGAAGAAGTGTGGCGTGGAATTCCAAATCGGTTGAAGGACTACGAGTTCCAGAAGGATGAGTGTTTACCGTCCAACGACGAAAGCTGAAAAGACGGGAGGAAGGTGTGCGCGCCTAATAATTACCACCATTGCAATTATGGTAACTGTAACTGAATGGACTCTTAAGCTTTGAAGGAACCGATCATGAAAAGGAAACTAGTAGGATAGATAGACTAAGCAAGGACCCCACTCACTATATTTTTTTGATTTTTTGTTTACCTAATTTTGTTGTCTCATTTCTGCTTCCGATTCTAGCCCATTACGATTACAGATATTTATTTTTTTATGCATTTTGTCCTTTTAATAAATTAATTTAATATGTTCTTGTTCTTGTTCAAGTCATCCGACAATGGGATTGTCTGACATTAGAATTCCCATTCAAGCAGATTCCACATGTCTGTTGAGCCCTGGTTGGAACAAGGTGCAGTCGACTCCCTCTAAGTCGAATATTCACAGGACATCAAAATCAGTTCGAGTTAGAGGAACTTCGACATAGAGGATGGTTTTTGTATGGAAAATTGTGAAGGGAATGGCAAAATATGGCGAAAAAATTCGAGTTAGAGGGAAATTCGACTTAGAGGGATTTCGACTTAGAGGGAGTCGACTGTATTTTCCTGGCCACAGGAGGAAAATATGGAAAAGGGAAAACAAAAAATATGAAACGCAAAAAAAAAATAATAATAATAAATCATGTCATAATATGTATTCTGGATATTAGAATTCCCGAACAAGAAGATTTTACGTTGTCCGGTGTTCGATTGCTTAAACGAAGGGGCCCAAGTTTTCTGGCTTTCTTTCGAACCAAAATTTATAAGGTCAAAGCCACGGCTAAGTTTATTATTGCATAAATAATATACAATACAACATTTTTGAGAGAAAATTGGCTACGGCTAAACTGCGCGAGGACCTATTTGACTACAGCTCAAAGAGACGTATATCTCCTCGGCTCCTAATTTCGACAGGTGACTTCGTGTCCAAAACTTAACACAGGTTTTCGAGGTCGTTTGGATTCTTGCTCTTTTTTAACTGCTCTTCGTTGCTGCTCACTGGTCGGATCATCGGTATGTTGTTGATTCTCCAGCTGCGAAAAGTAGTTGGGTAGGAGCGTTAAATGGGTCGAGAGTTACACTTCTGGTTCTTATCTGGTTTTGATATAGCTTTCAAAGGCCCAACTTAGTGCGTACAAGATGTACCTTTCCTTTCTTCTAACGATAACCTATTGAATAATTACGAGCAAAAATATTTTGAGTAATTGAAAATATACTTCTTCCAGGGGCTAGCGCCTTAGCGCGCGAATGAATGAATTTTGTGAGCACTTGTGAAAGAAGAGTGCAATATTATCTACCATGAAAAGCTTTTGCTGATGGTGATCCGACTCCGGAATACGGAGTTGTGCGATATGTTTCAAGACACTTAAGTAATGCCTTGCATTGAAGACGAAATAGAATCAAGCCAGCTCACTTCCTCTTCCACTTTTGCAATGCAAAAAAACACGAACATCGCTTCTGGAAAGCTGGTTTGATTTGCCACTGTCTTTAAGAAGAGGCCACGATGGCCACGAGACCCCCCCGATAAGGATTTTTGTAGCGAAAAAAGCTTAAACTGCCCTTGTCACTTTCCCAGACTATGTCACCCTGTGTTATTTTTTTCGTGACATCTAATTGGTCGCTGGAAAAACCCTGTTCTAAAAAAAAAGTTTATACTGAGACTTTAAGTTGAGCAGATGTCCATTACTTCTTTTAATAGACATAGAATACAAAAAGGCGAAGGCCTCTGAATTAGAGGACCACCTAAAGTAAAACGATTGCAGCGACAAAGCGAATGGTCGCATCTAATAAAAATTAAATCGAAATCGAAGCTGAAGCCGAAATAAAAGCCTGCATTGAAAACCAGATATTTTTTAAAAGGCAGACAGCTGCTCAACCGAATTGCGAAAATCTACGAAAACTCCAAAAGGCATTTGCTGCAAACGACTGCCCGTATCACAAATGTGTGGATTTGAAGCAAATGTCTGGCGCTATAATAAATGTCTCCAATTCTTCCCTTTTTAATCGTCAACGGAAACAAATTCAAACAATTTCTGGACGAAATTTCCAATATAATCCAAAAACCACACAACAGCTATCATTTCTGAACATCACGCGCTTAGCCTGGCGCCCCTGGTGACAGCTGTTTGCGACTTCGCACGTTTGCATCTGTGTGTACATGATCCTACCCAACACAAAGATTGTCCGCCAAAAAAAGAAACAAAAAGAAGAAGAAAAAAGAAAAAAAAAAGTGTACCCTCCATCTCACGATCCACAAAATCCACAAGTACGCCGGCACGAAGATAAACGCCAATCCATTTTTGAGTTTTCGCTCTTTTTTTTGTGATTTTTGCAGTGCATTAGAAAGAGACAAGCAAATTTTTATACGCGAGGCGGGCTTGCAGTCAGTTGCTGTCTGTTATTTTGTGTTCCACTAAACTTCTCCTTGTTTTTCTTTTTTTTGAAAGGCTTTCTCGAATCCAGTGAATTTGGTTTTTCTGTTTTCTCGCAAAACAAATATTCCCTCAGTTTTTACGGCAATTCGCTCAATAATTTTGCGATTAAATATTTATCACGTCTCGGAAGTTGGATTGTATTATTGAGAGTGAACGCTAAAAAAGTTTTTTGCAAAAAAGAAAACGAAAGGAATCTCGTTCGTCTCGCATTTGGTCACGATCTGGTATCGAGTTTGTGTGTAAGAAATATTGAATTTTGCAGAATGGTTGCACGAGGTAGAGGAAAGAAAACAGCCACAGCAGTCGCTTCAGCTTCCGATGCTGTGGTAGCTGCCGTAGCCAACGGAGATGGTACGTGGATGGACTTGGATGTGGGGTAAATCATTTTTATTGACCGGTTTTTATTTTTGCAGATGGCATCCCGCAGGAAGTCGATGCAGCCTCTGTGAGTGCGGCCGTGGTGCCGGCATCCAAAAAAGGTCGCGGTCGGACTACGAAGAAAGATGAATCGCCACCATTGGACGCAGAAAAGCCGGCAAAGTCAGTAAAAGCATCGAAGGGTATGTGTAGCGAAAAATTATAAAATCCCTCTCTTATGGCCGGGTTTTATTTGCATTAGGTTCGAAGAAAGCCGCCAAGGGAGCCTCTCCAGTGGCAGAGGTTAAGAAAGAGTTGGATGGAGATGACGCCGATGCGTCCGAAATCCCTCCAGGTATGTATTAACGAAATCGCAGAGCAAGAGGACACAGGGTTTAGAAATGTGTGCGTTTGTTTTTTGCAGCTGATAGTGAGAAAAAGACGCATCATCGCAAGCGGAAGGCAGATAATGCTGATAAAGCAGAGGAAGCCGCATCAGGTAAAGAAAACGGAATCGAAACCCTTTTGGAAAAACTTCTAATTGGTTATACCTTTTTTTTCTAGTTGCAAAAAAGGTCCCCAAGACAAAAACAAAAGCTGCGAAGAAGGAAACTGTCGACAGCGCCGGAATTCCAGAGGATCCATCTGCAATTGCTGCTGCCGTCCTGCCAGATGTACAAACCAGTGAGTTATGTTTTCAAGCAAATTTAGAGTCACGCGGCTCGTTTTCCGTTCCAGTGGTCTACTTAAAAGCAAAACTTACGTCATTGCCTCGTTCGTTGAGAGAAAAAACGAGGTTCTATTGAAGACCAATGCATCTTCGTGCGTAGGAATGAATTTGTTTTGCGATTATGTGTGTACATGCAGCACATGCTCGTCTCGGCTTTTTTATTTTTCTTTTTGCATTGGCACTCCATTGGAGATTTCCGTCGTAGCTCTCGTTGCCATGTGATCTGGATTCTAAAGAGAAGCGGGGAAGGGGAGAAAATGTTGTTATAAGGAACAAAACTGGGGGTCTTGACTGCAACAAATAGTTCTGTGTGATGGGTGTTGTGTGCATTGCTGACTGTTGCGCAATCGATTGTAAGACTTCGTGATGGAAGCAGGACGACACGCAGTTTCCAAGCAGATCAATCCATTCTTTTGAGCGCCTTGGCGGGGAAAGAGTAATAAACGAAAATTGTAGATCCATCTTTTGGAAGACTTAGTAGAGAAAAGGATCAACAAGAAGTTTTCCAGCAATCCAATTTTATTCTTTTAAGCGACTTGGTGAAGGAAGAGCAACAGCAGAACGTTTGCTAGCAACTTCGTTTTAACTTTTGAGAGACGAGATGAGGGAAGCGGTAGCAGAAAACTGCCTTTCATTTATTTGTTTCCTTTCATTGTGAGAGGAAGACATTTTTGTTGTTGAGATGGCTTTAGTCGCTGATTGATTGCTGATGCCACTCTTTTTGGTTCTCAACTTCAAAAAGATTATTAAAGTGAGCTTTGGTCAAGAGCTCTCTCTTGTCGATGGTTAATCGGATAGCCGAATGTCTTAGATTTTAAATGCTAAACAGTTTATAAAAACCAGTTCTGGTCCAGAACCTTTTTTTTTTTAATTTGGAGTTGGCAGGAGCTATACCAGGCTTTTAGCATGGAAGTCTACGTTTCATGTGGCAAGTGCTTCTATTTCACAGAGCTCTTTTCATGTTGATTGTGTTGATGACGGCCGAGGCAGATATTGTACGTCGAAACCTACCTTTTTTTATTTCTAAGCCTTGCACGACCTTTTTGTAGTTTTCTGGTTGCAGTTTTCTTTCAAATTGTTTGTCTAATTGTAAAACTGGTGTAAATCTCACTCCGGCCCACTCTTAGCATTAAAATCTTGTCTAAAGTCTTGTCTGCTTTGAAGAAGCTTTTCTTTACTTAAAAGGAACTCTTTTAGTACTTAGCTTTGCTCAAAACGAAGCCTTTTTTTATTAATTCGATTTACTGAAAACGTTTTGAAAAGGACAATCAGCTTCAGACTGCTATAATTTCCAAACCGTTCATAACAGGGAGCTCAAATTTTGGCACATGACAGATAATTTTACTGTTTACAAGCCTTTTTCGATTTGAGCCTCAGTTGTTTTGAAACATTTTTATCCGCGAGGAAAATCAAACGTGATAGTGTGATTGCTTTATATTTGGCTGGAAAACCACAAGCGGCTATCGTTAGTGCCCTCCAGCCCTTCAACGTGAATAAATCATTTGTGTCTCGAACAATAGCTCGTGACTAGCAGCGTTGCAGAACGCCATGGTGGTCATAAAAAAACAGCAACATCGGCTGATATGGTTCGGAAAGTTAAGGCTCGACTTGAGCGAAGTCTGCTTCAAAGTAGAAGGCTCGTGAGTTCAATGACGAATGCAACACATACTGAAAAATGGGCTTGGGCTCAAGCCATTGAAGTTCATAACAGTATACGATCTTACACCGCAACAGAAAAAAGTTGCGAAAGAGCGAAGGAGTTGCTACGCTTGTACGAAAGTGGTGAGTTGCCAAATTTGTTTTTTGTACACAATTCGGATGTGATGTACACCTTCGGATGGCCCCCAGAAAGCAGGCAGCAACAATGGTGAAGGTTTGGGCCACCATAACTGCCGATTGTCGCTGTCCACTCGTATTTTTGGACCGTGGCGTCAAAATGAATGCGACCATTTAACGTGAAACTGTCTTAGAGGCAGTATTGAAGCCATGGGCAAACAAACATTTCGGTCGGAGACCGTGGATATTTGAACAAGACTCGGAATCGTCTCACAAAGCGGATTGGTTAGAAAACAATGTTCATTACTTAATTTCTTTGACACAATGGATTGCAAATCTGTTGCATTTCTCTGTCTGTAGTATTTTGAAGGCACTAAAAAATACCAAAGTTTGGACCACCTCAAACAAGCACTTCGCCGGGAATGGACCAAAACACCGCAGAGCCACTTGCGTGCTTTCTTCGGCCGTCTCAAGGCGATTATTCGTGCCGAAGATGAACATATGAATGAAAACTGCTGATACAATTTGCAAATTGATTTATTTTCCAAAATTTTTTGCTTTTCCACAATTAAATTTATAGAAAAATTTCGATCGTGTTGAGTGGGTTGATGGTGGCCGAGGCAGATTGTATTCGTCGCAACTTACCTTTTTTCTTTCTGAGCTTTGTACGACCTTTTTGTAATTGCCTAGTTGCAGCTTGCAGCTTTCCTTTAAGTTTATTGTAAAATTGTAATATTTGCCACAACTTCCACTCCGGTCCACTCTTAGCAGTAAAATTGAACTCTTCCTTGCTTAAAAGGAACTCTTCTTTACCTCAAAGGAAAGCTTTTAGTACTTAGCTTTGCTCAAAAACAAATCGTTCTTTTAGTACTTAAATTTACTGAAGGGACTGAAGGAAGTCTCCATTGGGACTTCACTTCCATTCTTTTTTGTAGAACTTAATTTTATTCATAAGGGTCTTCTGCATTAGGACCTTCCTTTCCACTCTTTTCATAAGGCACACCCTCAACACTAAAAATTCCATTCTTCATCTTTCAGATGGAAATAAGAAAGCCTCCTCCAGCAGAAAACGTGCTGCCCCAAAAGAAGAGACAACTGCCGAGATCAAAGAAGAGGAAATCACTGAAGGTGATTCAGAGCCAGCACCGCCAACCGCTAAGAAGTCCTCCAAAGGAAAAGGATCAAAAAAAGATTCAAAGAAAGCCCCATCAAAGCCAAAGGTTTCGAAGAAGGCCATCAAGGAGTCAGACCCCGAAGAGGATGCCCCAGAAGATGATATTTTGCCAGAAGATGAGTTCATGCCCGAAGAACTCGAAGAGGAAGAGCCGAAAGTAAAGAAGCCTATCAAATCCAAGGGCTCACGAAAGCAACTTAAAGAGGATGTCTCACCCATTCCCGAGGAGGTGGCTCAAGATGAAGTTCCAGAGTCAGAGGTGGAGTCACCCGCAGGTAAATCTCGATTTGAACACTTATTTGTCCATTTGAATTCCAATGAGTGTGTTTGTTTTACAGAAGAAGAAAAGAAGCCAGGTAGAGGACGAAAGCAAGCAGCATCGAAGAAGCCAGCTGCTGCAAAAAAAGCCACATCGAAAAAACCGGCTAAGGGAAAGAAAACAAATAAAGCCGAGTCAGAGGAATCTATCAATGAGGATCAAGACGCAGGTGAGTTGATCTAATCGTTGATCAGCTATCCTTGTACAGGAAATGTCACATAACAAGTTCATGTCCACATCCATACAGTCGGAACGATCAGTATTTGTCAGTTATTTGTTGTGTGTTCGTGTTCCTTTTAACTTAATTTATTTTGTATCAATTTCTTTTATAAATTATTAAATCATTTTTGGACGTACATCGTTTTTTTTTGTCAATGGCGTGGATTTTCTTTGTAATTTAGCGGCGGTTGAGACGTTTTGGGGTTAGAATTACTTCTTCACTCTTGGATTTGTTTTGTAGGTTATGGTGAAGTGGCTAGGCACATTCTTTCAGCCCTATCTCCGGTATTTCTATGTTTTAGGGGTTCTTACAGAGGCAGAGCAGAGGCAATGTTGATCTCTATTCAATTTCGTTAGACGTTCGTAGATGTCAGAGGTGATCTTTCAAATTCAAAGCTGATAAGTTTTGGTCCTCGCGTCAAACAATTTTATGGGGCGAAAATGTAAACAAATTCGTGTTAGACAACCAACGAACTATCAAACGCTCTCAGTAAGTCGACGTTGGCTATCCAACCTCATTCTTAGCAGACTGGTAAAATGAAAAGAGCTGGCGCTGGGGTTTCGAGTGATCTTTTTGAATGTCTGTAAATGATCCAATCAATTTGTCACTAAATATTAACGATGAGTTGCGGAGAATTTCAATGAATAAGTTATCCACGAGCTTCTTCAGTTTCAATTCATTTTGCAGCCGACTCAATCTTAATCTGAAGGAGCATATAAAGAAGTTATACTCAAAAATTCCTGAGTTAGAATCGATGTCATGGATTTTAGCGGTCAGCTGGTTACTTTTGCTATGTAGGCATGTGAAGCTGTCACAGGACGTTTTCTGGGTGAAGGTTTTCTTCCAGAGTGCATGCAAACAAACAAATAAACAAATTCCACATCTCTTGTTCTTTTGGGGATAGAGAAAATCGGTTGATAAACTAATGTTTGGTGTTGAATTCCCAAAGTCTGTCACAAGTTTAAAGGTGGAGTATAGGAGCGGCACAGCTTGTGCAACTTGCCGTCACTGGAGAAGGTTCGGATGAATGACAAGACATGGAAAACACCACTGCGGAACAGGGTATCTCATTGCAACGTCGAGTTGTTTTGTCTATTGTTTAAAGTGCTTAGTCAAATGAAGCATAGTTATAGTCTTTTGGTAATCGACACGATCGGGCACGAAGCGGTGCACGCGGCAGGGACTTCTTCAGTCAGAAAAAAAATTCTGTCTATTTGGTTAAAATTCTTTTGAGTTCACTTTCCCGATGGCCAGATAATGCTGTTCATATGATTTTTTTAAATGCAAGGCTAGTCCAAGAATAGGAAGTGTTTCCATTTAGGTTTTATGGAATTAGAATTAAGGGGTGGGATAAGTGGCCTAATTACTGCGACTCTGGTGGTCGACCCATTGTGATCCCATTGTCATCCCATGCGTACTTCGCGGATAAGAAGCCGTGATCTGTGGAAACCAATTAAAGCTGTGGATCCGCCCAAGAACAGATACTATAAAAGAACTATTTAGCCACGTGTTCTTCTGCAAAGTGCTCGGGCCTTCTACTAACAAAGAAGGTAGAGAATAGATTCCGCATACTTTTCATCTTTAAAATTTCGAAAAAAAAAAAATCATTATAGGGGACTGTGTCCAGTCATGATTGGTCATGTTTTTTAGCCAGATATTTATGCAGCACTTAGCTGTACTGATAGGCGGCATCATAAAAAGCGGAACTTTTTCTAGCTAGTGGGTCTACCGTTTTCGTTTCCGACATGGGCGACGCACAGTGTGCAATTTGCAAGATCTGGCGGAACTTTATTACTATTGCGCTTGAATTTATATTTGTTGATTTGCACTTGCTCAGTTATGAAATATAACCTGTTTTTAATGATTTCCATGCTATTGCCCTCCTCCTTCACAACCTAATCTACACCCCACACTAGGTTCTCTGCAGTAAAAGAAATCGAAGTACAGTCGCCTCAACGAACAGATTGGATGGAATGCCCTATGGCGCTGGAGGGTCCATTAAGGTTCTTCACGGACGGATCGAAAACTGAGTCGGGAGTGGGTGCGGGAGTGTACTCCGGTGACCTAAACCTAAATATTTCCCTACGCCTAATCATTGTAGTGTCTTTCAGGCGGAGACTATGGCGATTAAGGAAGGTCTTGTCTAAAACACAATGTGGTATCCAAGAGGGATATCATCATTTGTTCAGACAATCAAGCCGCAACTAAATCCCTTGATTCTGTCACTTTTACCTCTAAGACCGACCTAAAGTGCTGCGAATCTCTGGATGAGATGGCCCAGCACTTGAATATTCACCTTATGTGGGTGCCTGGGCATAGTGACATTCAGGGTAATTACAAAGCTGACGCATGCGACCACAATTCCATTACAATCCCGAAAAGAATTACCGGCCATGGCATTAGCTACAACTAAATTAAACATAAGACTTCATAGCCTTAAGACCACCAATCACAGATGGCAATAAGGCTCAGCATGTTTGCACACCAAATAGATTTGGCCCTCGCTGGATGCTAAACGCACTACCTGCCTCCTTCGGATGGATAGACCGGCGATTAGGGTCATTGGAAGCGTCATTACGGGACACTGCACCATCGGCAGACATGCCGGCAGACTTGTAGTCCTTGCCAATGACTTTCTGCAAAAGTTGCCAGGATGAGGAGGAGGAGGAAATCATACTTCATCTCTTATGTTCATGCGAGGCCTTAGCGCTTCGTAGAAGAACTCACCTGGGCAAGCACTTCCTTGACAGTCTGAATAAAATCAGCATCAATCAGATCCGTAACTTCGTAAGAACCCCTAATTGGTTCCACTGTGGTGTGGAATAGATTTCCGCATTGTGGTATCACAATTTGCCTATTCTGGTATAAGTAGGTTTGCGGGCCTTTGATGCCCCAGCCAATCACTCTAACCTAACAGTCGCCTGGGTCAAAAATTACGCGAGGGACGGATGAAGGTTAACATAATGTTCGCAGCCACAAACGCACTTCCTCTGACTTCATTTTATCAATTTCCTGTCCTGAAGTGGATTCAAGCCCTTTGATCTGTAGTGAGTCTTCCTAGCACTTCCAGGTTGCCAGCTCCTTTACCAGATGCGAGGGTTGGAATTCGCTAATACACTCATCGCTCCTTTTGTGCGGTCTCGTTTTACGCGGTTTCACCTTTGCGCGATTTTCAAATATCTATCCAAATTCGATTTGCGCGATTTTGCTTTGCGCGAAATAACGTTTTTCTTCAAAAAATCTTGGCCCACTACGGTTTTTTTGTTCCAAAGATATCCATGTACGCTCATAAATCGTTTTGCGCGGTTTCGGTTTGGGCGAAATTTTTCATTCCCCTAACAAATGCGCAAATCGAGGGATGAGTGTACCTTAAAATTTCTTAAATTACTCTTTCGTGATAGACCAATTAAAAATAGAGGTTAGTTGTATAGGGTCAGCAGCCAGAAGCAAAAAAAAGTAAGTGAATTCTTTATGTGCAAGACACTAATGGGGATTTTAATCATAATTAGACCATGGATACATAAGGCTACTTCTTAAAAGGCTTCATTAAGTCCAAAAACTTAAAATGGAAACATGTCTTTTGAGTTCGTCAAAGTAACCACCATTTCCTTTTAATTTGTAAGTCTAAAAAAACGTTTTTCCTTTCTATTACGAACTTCGAAAAGAAATACAATAAGTGAAATGAACAAAACTTATAAATCACTTAACCACGCTATTACCAATTCGGCCTAAAGAATGCATTGAGTTTATAGTCTTTTTTCCTTGGACTAAGCGGATGGTTGTGACGCTGTTAAACGTTGAATAGAGTTTTTTTGTTTTTGTTGTTAACATGTTATTGCCTTATCTTTTACCTTTCATATGATACCAGACTCTCTTTATTTGGACGACTTTAAATTTTTAATAAAGTTCCGCTAAATTGGCAAATTAACACACTGTGCGACGTGTCCAGGCATAGAAATGCGATAAACTCTGTATGCGCTGGCCAGTTGATGTAATAGTTGAACAAAGTCCTGTACTAGGTTTATGTTCATTTCATAGCTTTTCATGGCCAGACGCACAGCCTTGTTGTCAGAGATAAAATATAAATGTTTTTGTTTGTTATGGTTTCCCTACGAGGCAAAGCTTGATTGCATATATCTCTGCTTGAAGTACCAGCTCTGCTATTGGCACACCAGCCCCAATGCCTTCGTCCGTTTAGAAGTACCACACGTGTTTGAATCCGATCCGCTGGGAAAACGCAGCAGAAAGCGTCTGCAAGTTAAATAGCGCACAGAGGTGGAGAGAAACCTGAGCCAACTTGGTGAGCTGCCAAAACATTGGGCCGTCTGGCGAGGTATACTAATCTAGGGCCAGGTCCACCTCGCCAGTAAAAAGAAAAAGTGAACCACACTTGGAATTCGTGTTCTATTCGGTTTCTAATTCTGACTAGAAAGAAATGCGAGCTAAAAGTTCTGGTTATGTAAGGTATTTTTAGGGTTTAATGCCTGTTTACTTCAGTGAGAATGTCACTAAGAATTAGTCTAGAGTTAGAAAGATCGTCCGCGGTGGGCTTTTGGGCGTAGGTTAAGGCTTCTTTCTTTACTTGAGGTGGATGCGTAGCAGGCCGTGATATTTCTATTGCTACCGTGGGTGTGGGTCGTATTGTGCAAGGTGGTCTTGAAGTTTATTGAGTTTGACTTGTACTCGTTTGTTTTTTTTTTTTGTTCCCTAGGCAGGCGCGGTGCATTGTTCCTTCCCCCCCCCCCTCCATTGTTCCTTCTCTCGCGTTAGTTTTCTCAACTTAATTAAAAGTAACAAAGAACAATGCACCATGTCCTTTCCCATTTGAACCAACGCTTAATAAAACTGATATAACAAAAACGTTTATAAGCAACAAACTGTTATGTATGTATGCATGTATGTATTTTATTAAGATTTTTGTTTTTACATTATTCGTTTTTTTAAGTCTATGTACATAGCCACTTATATCAAATTTACATTTGCCGACTTTGAATTGGTTACGCTACACTAGTTGCATTATAAACATGTTTTGTTATTCGATACAAACACAATAGAAATATAAAACTGATATAAGAAAGTATTTCCTGACACTAATATCTAAAATTATATGAGCGAGTGCGAAGTCGACCTGAGTAAGTTTTTGTTTTTTTTTTTCGTTTTGCCATGGAGCGTGTCTTCAGTTAAATTATTTTTATTCTTTGACTTTTACTTGACGTCCAAGACATTCATTTTTTTTTTCATAAACCTAATTTTCATTTGATCACGCGAACTTTAACAAATTACTGTAACGTCTGTTCTCTCTCCCTTAGCAGATACTGAACTATCGGAGGAGAAAACCAATGGAAACGCAAAACCAAAAGCAGAGCCAGGTAAAGTCGACTTTTTCCCCAACAGACATGATCATCTTCTAATCATTCTCTCTTCCCCCAGCAGCAGATAAGAAAGGACGTGGTCGAAAGCGCGCCGCAGCCACACCCGTGGAGGAGGCAGATCAAACAGATGGAGCCAAAAGTAAGCATGTCCTTCTGATATTCCATCAACCATTTGATTTTTTTTAGATAGATAGATAGATATTTTATTTTACTATAGCGTAACAATGTTCAGTGATTACAATTATTGAGCACAACTTGCACAGAGATATGATTTAATTTACAATCTTACTACTGAAAAATAATCTACAAACCTTTAATTTAATTTTTTATTCCCTCCTCTAAACCTCTAATTTAATTGTTTATTCCCTCCTTCCAGATGCTAAACTAGATGGACTATTGAACCCCACAGCCACGGAATATAAATCCGCTGATTTTTCACTTGACAAAGACTTCAAGTTGAAGGTATCGAGTTGGAATATTGCCGGCCTGCGTTCCTGGTTGAAGAAGGACGGCCTCCAGTACTTGCAGTTTGAGCAGCCAGACATCCTGTGTCTGCAGGTGTGTTTACCATATCGTCCGATATAGACCACCGACATTAAAAAGATCTATCTCACTTGCAGGAAACAAAATGCACAACCGATCAACTGCCTGAGGAGGCTCGCATTCCGGGCTATCACCCCTACTGGCTGTGCATGCCAGGCGGGCACGCTGGCGTTGCTGTCTATTCGAAAATCATGCCAATTCACGTCGAGTACGGCATCGGAAATGCAGAGCACGATGAAGCCGGTCGCATCATCACAGCAGAATACGAGAAGTTCTACTTGATCTGCGTGTACGTGCCAAATTCCGGTCGCAAGCTGGTGAATCTGGAGAAGCGAATGCAGTGGGAGCAGCTCTTCCGTGAGTACGTGCAACGGATGGATAAAATCAAACCAGTGGTCATCGCTGGCGATATGAATGTCTCGCACAAGGAGATCGATCTTGCAAATCCCAAAACAAACACAAAGAACGCTGGGTTCACGCCAGAGGAACGTGATGCCATGACCAAGCTACTCGAGCTGGGCTACGTCGATACCTTTAGGCATTTTTATCCAAACCAAAAGGGAGCATACACATTCTGGTCGTATATGGGAAAGGCCCGGTCAAAGAACGTCGGCTGGCGTTTGGATTATTTTATCGTTTCCGAGAGGATCACATCGAAAATTATCGAGAGCACAATTCGGCCACAGGTCTTGGGCAGTGATCACTGCCCGATCACATTGTTTTTAAATATTTAATTTATTTTTTAACACAACACAAAAGAAAAGAAAAAATCAGAAAATCAGATTTCGTTTTTTATACATATTCATTCATCTGTCTTAAGTTATTGTAACGGCGGTTTTTTAACGAAGGAAAAGAAGGAATGTGGGAGCTGAGTAGAGCGGAGTAGGCGGAATAGGTGTGTTTCTTCTTTTTTTTCGATTTCATATATATGTATGTAAGTGGATAAAGTGTAGCAGCTGAACTACATAAAACTGTTTTCTTTTAATATGTATTTCCGTAATAACTGTAGCGTATTAAATGTGTAGAAATAAACGAAAAGGAGGTTTTTGTTTTTAATGGACGCAAAAAAAAGGAACTCGAATTTGGGGGGGATGGAAGACAAAACTGAGCTAAAAAAAAATTTAGATTGGAATCTTAACTTCTACGTGGAACGACAGGATCTAGAGCAGTAGAACCTATATGGTTGAATATACGCTCGTAAACAACTGACTTTCGGGCTGAGTCCAGAAAGTGGCCATACGCGGATTAAACAGATGATTTTGGAGCTCATTTGAAAAAAAAAATGCTTAACATGCGAATTGCTTCTACAAGAACGTCCAATTTATAACGATTCTTTGAAAATTGATGCACCTTAGTCGAGCAAAAGACTAAACCTGGAGATCACACAGTCAGCTCTAAAGTTGCTTCCAGAAAATCACTAAGCATGCTGGCCAGATGGGTGTGTCCAACGAAAACGACCGATTTATAAGCGGCTCCTTTGCAGAAAAAAAAAACACCCGGTCAAAGATATGGCTTGAACTTGAACTCCCGAGGATTTTCTTCGCAGAGGATCTGAGTTGAATAATTGTGAAGATTGGACACAGTCTGAAGCTGGTTACAGTAATTGGCTTAAAGCGAAAATTAAACCATGCTAGTCTAGACATCGCCTTCTACGAAAGACGTCTCTTCTGCCAATACAAGAAAATTGGAGTTCCCCTTCTACAATTCCTGTGAAGTACTTATACATAATTCCTATTTGTTAATTTGGTTTTTAGTGTATCTACAGATTATACCTATTAGAAAAACCATAAACTTTGCATCTTTTTCGTACCCTGAACCTTACAGTTTTTTTTAATTTCTAAGAAACCCAATCACTCGTCATGAACTATCCAGATTTTTATATATTCAATTTTGCTCATACTACTTTTGTTCTGAATAGCAAATCCGAACTAACTTAGATAACTAAGATAAGCACGTCAAACTCAAACATTTACTTTTTGTCATAAGCAACTCTCGTTTTTAGTGTTTTTTTTTCTATTTCGTTTGCTTCTGTCACTTTTTTCTAATAAAGTTGAAAGTTTATTCCAAGTTGATTTGTAACAAGGACAAACAGATTTACAAGATTTACAAATTTTTTTAATCCACGGCAGTCTCAGAGTAGTCGCGAATGTTAGATTGTAGAACACCGGAGGCATCGACGAAACGTGACGCTTGAAAAAAAAAACAGAGCCTTTTGCATTTGCACCAAAGGCGTTGAGAAAAATGTACGACAACGGTTTACTTTTGTAAAATTTAATTTATTTGGTTGTTGCTTGTTGTATAATTAAAATGGAAATGAATGTCATCGTCCAAAAGAAATCTCTGGTTCGGAAGACACCAGAGACCGTGTCAGTCCAGCTAGAAAACCTTGCGATTTAGTGGGATAATTCTTCCCAGAAAGATCTCCACCCTCCGCCTTATTATTGCTCCTCCTTCAACATCGCTGCGTTCGAAATTACCCCTGCATTTGTATACACCAACAATCCAGTCCGTGTGTGCACAAAAAGGAGAAACATTGCAGAGCGGACAAAGTTTGGTTGTCGACAGATGATCATCCACTAATTGTTAGAGTTATTTGGTTTGATACTTTAAGTCTAAGTTGCAAGGAATTATATTTGTACATATAAAAATGAAAGTACAAGGGATGGTATTTGTACTTGGATTCCAGTCACAGGTCTGATTTGAAACGAAGTCAGTCATACGTACAATTAGGACAAAAGGTAGTATTGACTTTGAGCGCAATGTGAAGACAAGTTAATTTTAAAACAGCCTCCTAATGATTCTTATACGATTTGAAACAAGAATCAAAACCCAATTCAAATTCTACACCCCAACGTTTTTACTCTGCCGGAACTTGTCATCATTCCACTGACGTTCAAAAATCGTACACATACCCACATTCAGATGTCGCTCTTACGCCTATGACAGTCTCTATGGTTGGCGATTTTATTCGTTGTGGAGTCTGTTTTCTCAGTGTGTGTCATTTGTGCCGGCGGCGGCAGTGGTCTGTGTTTGTTTTTGTTTTTGCGCGCATAAAACTCCATTTGAATGCTGGAAACTGTTGTAAGTAGGAAGTCAAGCTAATTTCCCATCCCTAGTTGATGTTAATATTCCTGCACAGTCCGTCATCATAACAGTGCTGAACGGAGAAAAATGGATTGACAAATGCTTCGAATCGATTGCAAAACAATCAGCTGTTGCGCAGCAGAAACCACCCACAACTGCCCGCCCAACTGACGATGATGACAGCAGCAGCAGCAGTTCCTCTCCGAATCCCATCCACATCGAGGTTTGTGTCTTCGATGATGCAAGTGTGGATGGAACGGCGGTGCTCTTGCAGAAGTGGAAGCGGAAATTGGAAGCCATTGGTGTACGAGTTGTTATTACGAAAAACTCCAGCGGTATCCCGAAGGGAGGTGAGTTTTGAAGGTTACGTTTGTTGTAAAACTGAACCGTCTCTCTTTTAGTGGGCTACGGCAGGAACGTGGCTATAAAGAACTCCACGGGCTCGTATCTCTGCTTCCAAGACATCGACGACGAAATGCTTCCTAACCGGATCTCAAAGCAGCTGCTGCTGGCAAAGAGCGACAAAAATGCAGTAAATCTATGAAAAGGCCAACTCAATTACCCGATTAATTGTGCCTCCTTTTTAGATTGTTGGTTGTAAGTTCATTCGAATCCCCGCGAACTCAACGTGCCGCTTCTCCCGCTGGGCCAACGAACTGGACACGAAAAAGCTCGCCGTTCAGACGTACACATCTCACGGACCCACGATGATAATGCCCACGTGGCTGTGCCATCGATCGGTGTTCTCACGCGTTGGTGGATTCTGCGAAGCTGGCAAAGGCACCCCAGAGGACTTGATATTCTTCTACGAGCACCTCGACCGAGGCGGGACACTGCTCAGGGTCGACGAAATACTCCTACGCTATCGCTACCATCCCGACTCGACCACCTTCTCCATCACAGAGACGACCATTCGGCGAATCAGACTGCAGCGACTCATCCAAAAGGTGCTTCACACCGAACCGTGGCGGAGTGGTTTCACGATATGGAACGCAGGCAAGCAGGGACGGAAATTCTTTCGAGATCTTCCAGACGATCTAAAAGCGAGAGTTCGTGCATTTTGTGATGTTGACAAAAGTGAGTGAGTAACCTTCTGAGTCTGATGTTTGTTCTGACCACTGTCTCTCCATTTTCAGATAAAATCAATTCCATTTATCAATATTTCGACGAAGTGCGTCGTAAGATCACACACTCGATTCCCATTGTACACTTTACGGATGCTAAGCCACCGCTGGTGGTTTGCATGAAACTGGATTTGACGCATGGCGTCTTTGAGGCGAATTTAAGAAGTTTGAATCTCACCGAGGGTGATGATTACATTTTGTTCTCTTAGAGTTTTAGTATTAGTTTTTTGATTGCTGTGACTAAATTTAATTTATTTAACGCGTACTTAAGGACCATTTTTATCCATTTTATTAATTTTATCTCTAAAAAAAACACTGCCATTAATAAAATTATTGATATTTATTCTGCACCAAACCAAAGGGAAAGGGTTTTTGTTGAAAGGTTTATTTTGTATCAATGGCAATGGTAGACAATGGGATTGTGGTTAGTTTGAAAGAAAAAAACCCTAGGTATACGTTCTTTAAGTTCTAGCATGATTTAGTTCATCGAAAGAAAGCCAACCAAAATAAAATTATTTATTTTCTCAAAAAATCAGGTTATTCTAAAGGCTCTAAGGAGGTCTACCACTAGCTCCAAGATTGTCTGAGATTGTAACAATACTCTAAATAAAATTTTCGGACAGGAAAATGACAGACTGAAGCTGACCTGGGTAGCAGGTCATACAAACCACGAGGGTAAAGACAAGATGATCGTTTTAGCCAAGATAGCAGTATGATACTATTCATAGATCGTTTTTTCTCTATGGATTCAAGAACACGGTTATAAACCAACACCGTAAGTGAACGGTTAAACAAATCAATCAGTTCTGGAAGGGCAATAACACTCTAGGAAATTGATCACGTTGTAGTCTAACCCCAAACGAGCCAAGGAAGTTCCAGAATTAAGTAAAACAGGCCTGGGAGTGCTATGTGTGGCGCTTGGGGCATACAACTATGACTTTCACAAGATGGGTCTCACCAGCAATAAAATCTGCAGGGACCACAGTCAGCCTTAAGAGACTATTGAACACTTATTAACCGATTATGCAAATCCCGTCTTTTTCAGTTCTTAAATAATCAAGAAATCTATTGTAACAGGGATTGACTCCCATTAATGGACGTTGTCAAATTTATGAGGGCGTACCAGACATTGTTGGGAGTCTTTGCTATGACCTGCTTCTTTTGTCATCTACAGAGCTGCCAAGGAAGCCAATCTTTATCAAGGCGCCTGGCCAAGCTACATACACCTAATATTACTTCTCTGTCTGCTCCACAGGTTTGGATACGATAACTCGCCTCTGTACTGGAAAATGAAAAAAAGCAGAGGTAGACGCAGAATACGCAGTATTCCACTGTGTACGGTTCAGAAAAGAGAGGGTCAAACTACCAAGCCCTAAGAATCTAGTTAGCCAAATGACTATATCGGACGACGATTTGATCGGGATCACCTCTTTCATCGTAAAATTGTAGGTCGCTCTAAGAAGAACAGAAGCCCAAGAAGCAGTAAATAGAGCTTAATAGGTAGAGAGTTAGAGGGGGATAGTGGGAAAGTGTCACCTGTGTCACTGCGGTTGAGTGGGCCTATACACAATAGGCCCACTCACGGCCTAGTGCTTAATAGCTAACCAGCTCCTCGAAGTAATACCTCACGGCAGTCCCGCGGGAAAAGTGGTTGATGAATACAGAGGTGTGGTATAGTACGTAGGCGTGAGGAAAAGGGAGAATAATATCCCACGAATCGTGATGGTAACAAGGGCTAATATCTTACAAAGATTGCACCTCCATTAGAGAGTACCATAAAAAAAACATCTCTGCCACTGCCATCAAAGTCGGAATCGCTTATCTTAAACAGCGATAAGAGAACACCCAAATTCAGACTGGAAAATTTGGTCGGCGGCAATAAGTGTGGAGAAGCAGTCTCATAAAGATATGGAGTGTATCACTGGAGAAGATGGTCATAGGTCTCAGTGCATGTAAACAGGTTACCAGTATTACGGGCGACTATGTTTGTGGCCTAATAAGAGAAAAACCTTAAAAGCTTGCAAGGAAACTTTTGCACTATTCAATGCTCATGGATGATAAGGAAATGATAAGGAAATACAATTTGAAGTAACATTTTGTATGATGTTATTGCAGAGAGTCACCTTGTTTTTGGAACGACAGCTATGTACGTCAAAAAAGAAAATTTCGAACGAATATAAGACATAAGGGTTTGTCGTCCATAATGGCCGAACTCCTTGAGCGGTTTATGGACCTTACATGTGTTGGAGTGAAGGCATACGTTTGAGAGTATAGGTGCTCTGTTTCCCCCTTGATCCTTAGGAAAGCAAGTGAGTATGTGTGCAAAACATACGTTTCCTTTGAAATTGAAAGTGATGTTTTCTTGTGTGTGAGTATACTCTGATGCGAAAACTGAATAACCAGGTAGATCTGCTAGTGCTTGGGTTGCTTAGTCGAAAGGATCAAAAGCGAGAGTCCGGACACGAGTGTGCGTCGCAGAATTGTCGCTGTAACATCGATTTCTCTTGCATATGTTTTGGAATAAGAAGTAAGACCCGGACCCATAGTCTAGAGTATAGAGTGGTGACAGCTCAGTTTCTGTGTCTCGACGATATCGAGCATCTGAGCTGAGGCTCCAACAAGACGGCGCTGCATGCTAAATAAGAGATCAAAAATCCCAGCTATTTGGCGATCGCGTCTCTCTGTGCGTGTTCGATTCGCGATTGGACGACGCTATTATCTGACCTGATACCAGCCGCCTATTTTCTCAGGATCTACGTCAAGTCCTCGGTCTACGTTATCAAGTGAACCACTTCAGGCAAAGACTTCATGCCCAACATTCAAAATGCTAAAGCTGTCATAACGCCGCACATTTTGGATTAGGAATTATCAAAAATTTGACAATCTGTTTGAAGCCAACAAGCGGAGCAAATAACAGTGCTATTATGTATTAGATTCAAGAAAATGTAGAATGTCACTAAGCACTACCCATAGCTACACTGAACATCTATTGTACTCACTCAAGTTGTCCAAAATGTAGGCGTTGCTCTTATAAATTTGATAGCATCCCTTGATGGGATGCCCTCGAAGTCACTTCTTGCTATATTTGTTTTGCTGACTGTTTTTAATCTGGCTAGGTCCAGGCGTAGGTTTAGGGTTTGGGTTAATAATTATTCCATAATCTTCTCGGACTGACCACAGTGTCGGCAGATTTCTGTGCTGTTTATTTCTGTTCCTGTTACTTGCTTCATGTCCTGAAAGTAATTGGCATCATTTCAGAGCTTTGTTAACTTGTTTGGAGTTGTAGCTCAGATTCATGAACCTGTGATATTTTATAGTTCTGCATACAATGGCTTAAACGCAGCTTTAAAATAAGGTCCGAATGAAGATTGTGCGTCAAATTAATGTTTCTTTGTTTGAGTTTCCTTTTTTCTATCATTCTCATCTCATCACCAAATAAATGTAAACCTTTTTTAGTAGTTTGTTGGAGGTCCAATGACGTTGGCGAGAACACTCTAACTCGGTCACACGGAAACACATAATTTACATACAATCGACAAATCAAAACATAACGACGAGTAATGTATCCCAAAGCTCTATCAAAATACTATAGTAACAATCAAAAAAGAATTCGTTGTCTTCAACTAATCAACCCAACACGCGTTTTTTTTTAAATACGTATATTTTTCCAACACAAGTTTAACTAGCACCTACAGACAAAATGCAGTCCAACAAGTTAGTGCTTTGCAAAAATAATTAACATTGGAAGGTAGTTTAAGGTCATGCAGAAAAAAAGGACGATGATGCTCAAACAATTTAAAGGACAACTTTTAACAGCATGTAAAATAATTCAGCTGAAAGGGAACCGCGCAAACCTAAAGCCTCTAGCGCTTGAATGAAGTAATCAGAAAGCTACTCTGTGGAAGATAAATCGATCAAAGCCAAGTTTAAAGAAAATTGTGTAGAACTTGTCCACAAAAGTCCACAAAAGTCGAATACAGAGTTTAATTAAACCGACCTACTCAACAATGAAACAGATATAAGTAAACAACCCAAAAAAAAAAACAAAGCCAGCAAAATGAACACACAAAATTCCCAATTACACAACACCGCCAAGGACTTCCGCCCATTTGTTGTGGCCCGGCAAACAACAGACACCCACTTTACCAGCGCAGCTGTCATTCGCGTCATTTAAATCAGTTAACAAACTCAAAGCTTCTAAACAACAACCAGTTACATGCCAACGCGGAGGAGGAGTGAGGACGTGGAGCGAGATAAACCTCGACCGTGCTTGCCACCAGCCTCAGTCCCATTCCCAGTCCCAGCCTCAGTTCGGCTCAGCTCTGCGGCCTCACAACAATAGTCCCTCCGCTTTAATATACAGGACAACAATAGTGCGGTTTTGCAACAGCACAATTGCCATGTCATTCGAATGCGAAACATTAATTCCACCTGAAAGCATCATATTCCACCCCATCCCTGGTTCGCAAAAGAACCCAAACAAACCGTGCCCCATCCTTGGCGTTCGCCGGAACAACAATGAGTCCTGTCGTCGTCCTCGCCGTCGTCATCGTCGTCGTCCTCGGCGTTGTAACAAACAGGCAACCGCCATTTCAGGACGAGAGGAGAAGAGGTGCTACCGCGGCTTCTAAGCAGATGCCTCCACTCCTGCTCCTCCAGCAGCCAGCTGCTTTTTAGTTAATCACATAATGAAAATCCGTTCATCCATCAGCGCCTGTGATTATCCCTAAAAAAAAGAGAGAGAGAGAAAGAGAGGGATGGGTTGGGAGAAGTTTTGGAAAAAAAAAGAAAAATCACCAACAAACGGATCCCGGAGCTTTTGTTCGCTGATCAAGTATTTTTCCAACCGAAATGATTTGAATGGGAAAATTTTTTGAACCGAGCCAACGAGTGAGAGATGCCTTCGTGTCCTGTGCCTTCTGCCTGTCTCTGCACCACACAGATGAAGTCGAGAACTCATGTGGATGTTCATTATCGCACGCGGACGGGTGGAATGGCATATCCTTCGGCGGTGTTCAGCTCGGTTTTGGATTTCATCCTCTCACTGTTTTTTTTTTTTTTTTTTTTTTTAATAAAGATGATAATTTATGCAACATTTTGCTTGCCTCGTCCTGTGAAGGACGCGATAGGAGAGCGAGATGAAAAATGCAGGGACGTGTGTATATGGGCTTCTCTTAATTCGTGCGGAACGATGAACTGGTGTGATGCGCGTGATGTGCAAGGTTCTGGGTTGGTTGCCGTGACACAGGGATGAGCTGGAGGAGGGATGAAGGACAACGCGTGATGATGATTATGTCGATGCATGTCGACAACTCTTTTTTTTACGCGCTGAGGTTGGGTGAGAAAGTGCGAAAAGAGCACCAGTGATTGAGATGTGGGTGAAACTGTGTTCCTTCAATATGCTTACGAAGAGAAGCCTTTCGAGAATCTTCTGTGACGAAAGACTGGGTCTTTTAACTCTGGAAAAGACTAAGTAACTTCGATTGAACCATGCTTGCTGGTGCGGGACTGATTTACGAGGGTCTAGAAGACATTCCAGAAAACAGCATGTAAGGCGCCAAAATACATTCAACAACTTGGTGATGAAAATTTTGGTTATGTGGATGAGGAAACTACATCATCACCATTTGTGGCGTAACAGCCCACGAAGGGCCAGAGCCTAGCTTTTCGCGCCTCCACTGTGTTGTGCGCGTTATTATTTTTTGACACATGTGGCGGAAACTACATGGAGGTTTCAAATTGGAGCCGTTGTAAGCGAAGGACTTCTTAAAAGTTTAAAGGTAATAGAGGTATAAGGGATTTCTGACTAGTTTTGGGACTTTCAGACCGATTTGGCGCTTTGTTCAGTTGTTTAGGATTGTAATGAAGGTTCTTATCTTACTCCCAGTTTGTTTTCAGAGATTTTCCATAGCTCCACGTTTGTCTAGGACTGAATCGGCCAAAATGATATCAATGTTGGCGATACCAGCGGCTGATATCACCATATTATTGATGGTCGCCTGCCATTAAAGCGATTTTCGCTACGGAGATCAAATCTAGGCTGATCCTGAGCTGTCGCGAAGAGCTCAGGGCTCTTGGATCGCAGCATAGGATTAATCTCTGCTGGACCAGGTCACAGGAGCGTACCCGGTAATGAGGAAGCTGAGGGAAGGATCCAAACTCGGGCTGGACCAAGCAACAGTAGGGATCGATCGACCGATCTGCCTCCTTAAGAAGCGGATTGGGGATAGGACAGTTACCTACATTAGCGAAACGACTAGGGCGTGCGAAACGACTAGGGCTATGTAGCCGGATTATGACGATGAAAATAAAAGATCTGCTTTTGCATGGCAAAAAGTCTCTCTCAAAAGCGGTGGGCGTAATCACGGATAACAATAGCTTAAAAGACCACCTATTTAAAATAGGACTCCTTGGTGAAAATCTATGCAGGGGCTATGCTGATGAAAAGGAGAGGGAAAATACCCTCACTAGAGGTTTAAAACACTAGGAAGACATTTCTTCTAGGATCTTAATGAGATCAACTCACTACCTTTAAAGAATCTTGTCAGGTATCTGAGCAGGACCAGATGGACTGAGCACACAACGGTGGAATAGGACACTACGAGTGAGGAAGGGTGTGTGACGGTTATCCCTATGGGTCGAGGAGTACACAAGGATCTAAGTGAGATAGAACAACTTCTGTCAGTCCGCCTGCTTAACCTAACCTAAGGAATGAATTGAGTATTTTTATTCAATTTCAAGTAAGTTCTTTGCTCCAATAGAACTATTTAAGGCAGGAATCCAGCGCAGATCGTCATTTGATCTCAGATTACTTTTTGGTTTATCAGGTTGACCAAAACGCAATAGGAATTCCCACTCACGCTTACGTCAATTTCGGAAGGTTGCCACTTTCTTGCGTTCGCTCTCGTTCCCTCTCCGTTCACTCTGCGATCGATTTTGAAATCCAGAAACGAAGGATTTATTCATTCGTTGACTACTTTTTAAGGTAAAACTTCTTTATGCGCATTGGGTAAACTGATTTATATGAGATGAGAACGTTACGAAACTTTGTTCGAAAAATTTTGATGGTGCTTTTTCTCTGCCTCCCATGGAAACTTATTCGGCAATCGTATTCCGTAAATTTTGTTTTTTGTAGAGTAGAAAGGGGTTGAAATAAGTTTGCATTGCGGTTCACAGCAGTCGCGGGAGATACTATAGTTGAACAAGTGTGTGCAATCGCCAAAGGGTTCAGTGGATCGGTCCGATTTCCTTGAAACTTATGGAAACGCCGGCCTGCTATGTGCCGCGGCTGCTTTCGGACACAAATAACCTATACAAGAAACCCAGCTTTCCAGGCTGGAAAACTTCTCGCCCATATTTTACACGCACACTTATTTGGGTTTAGCTCATTTGTGCTTTCGGAGTTGAAGTCAAACTCATTGCATCCAAGAACAAATTAATTAACGTTTTAGTGTAGGACATAAGAAATTTATATTGAAATCGGTTCAGCCGTTCAAGAGTTAGAAAAAAATACTATTGGTTTTCAAATAGGCTCTTTTAATGCTTGGAAGGCAAACTCCTTTTCTTGCAAACATGGCTTTAAACTACATTTCTATTCGATGCACTGAATTTGACTACAGTTTGACTACAGCTAAAGAAGTTTTACTTCAGTTGTGTGGTCTAAAGCACACTCTTTTTTTGTCTGTCGAGGACCTTAAATTAGTTTTCCATCCATTCTAAAATCGGTTTTAGATGTGTTCCATTAACTCATTGAAGGGTTCTTTGTTGTTTGGCCAAAGTAGCCAGAAGAACATCTCTCAGAAGTAGTCAAAATTGCACTGATTTTTTCTTCAATTCTATTTTTCCAGATCACATTAGTTTACATTAGGTTGTCAAATATCTCCCTTCCGCCTATGTACAAAGCGCTACAGAGCTCGTATCCAAACTAATCATGCATAGCGTCGTTTTGTAGGTTATGGCAAGACCTTTCAAATGATAGATACGAGCTCTGTAGCGCTTTGTACATTGCCGGAAAAAGACAAAAAGGCGGAAGGAAGATATTTGACAACCTATTACAATATTATTTTTCTGTGACTGTCAATCAAGATCGTTAGAATCAAAAAAAGTCTAGTCTTTAAAAACCAGCGCCCCATTCTGGCTGGCCGAGCAAATCCACTCGCCTCCTACCAAAAGAGACACACACAACACGAGAGAGAAAAAAAATTATTTTATGTTGATTTCCAGCCAACACGTCCCGTAATTAAGTTATAACTGCCACATCCCCACCGGCTCCCCCGTCTGGAGAGTCGCTCTATGCACCGCAAAGCACCGCAGATGGACGCATGACTGAATCCTCGTATCCATCTGCACCGTCCTCCTAAGGTGAAAAAAAAAGGTAAATCTGTTTACGCGATGCACAAACAAGATTTTCTCAGCAAAAATAATTATTTTCCACTCTCCAGTGACGGTCCCCAAAGGCGCAGGGCACAGGATACAAATCCCCATCCTCTTTTATCCTTAAACTCAACCAAAGTTATGACAACAGTCAAAGATAATGTCATCGAACACGATTAATCATCGCAAAAATTCAAAAAAAAAGGAAAGAATTTCGGTGTCAAAAAAGAATGCAAGGGTCCTTATTGTCCTCCCCCATAGCAAGACGACGACGAACAGGGACGATTAACAGGACGTCATCATTTATAAAATCCAGGACCCAACGAAGGCAGAGCACAAAAAAAAAAAAAAAAACAAGAGACGGGACGGGAAAATTTTCTCCTGCTAACCACGTCGCTATTAATCTGTCAAAGTAAAGTGACAGCAGCGTGATTTTCCGTTATATATATACCGGCTTTTTTTCCCTCTGAGGAGGGGTGACAGTGGTGGCAGCACCCTGGAGGACATTTTCACTTCCTCCCCCGTGATGGTTGTGGACAAACTTAAAGGACCCGCTGGGGAGGAGGGTGACTTTGCTGACGAACGACGAACGACGAACGCCGAACGGAGATGACTTAAAAGTTATGAAACAGCAGAAAAGTCAGACGCAAAATTTTCTCCCAAGGGGATTCACTCTCAAGTTTTTGGGCTCAATTAGGGCGGGAGGGTGGTGTTTGCGATGAAAGTGATTTTATTGACTCTCAAATTGATGGATGGCTTGACGGGGAGTTGATAAGTTACACCGGGAGGGGTGTTGTGTTGGAATTTCGTTTTGGGCGGAGATGTGTTGCTTATAATTGGTGGGATACCCAGAGAGATGGAGAGATGACGAATTAATTTTTGGGCGGTGTTAAGGGTTTAACTGGATTATGAGTGGAGCGAACCTGGGTCAGCCGCAGGAGGCATACAAAAAGGAGGTCGAGGTGTTTGTAGGCAGGAAATAGAATGAGGATGAGATGATCGTCAGTTTTGAGGATGAGGTGGGAGAAAAGGAACTCGATTTTGGGACTCAGAATAGAGGGGGAAAATGGAGGGAGAAGTGAGCACAGCAGCTGCTATGAAGGAAATTCAAGAGGAATCTAGATGAATGATAAGACTTGAGGTTCTTGGGTGTGGTTGATTCTCAGAATCCCACGGCCAGGCTCTTGGATTTCCGTATCCATACATTGATCCATTAACATCAAAAAAGGATACGGTGTTTTAGAGGGGTCAAAAACAAGCATTTCTTACTACGGGAGGGGGTCAACCTCATCCCGTTTAGGAGGTAGAGGCAATCTAAGAAAAAATCAATTAACATGGAAAAATTATTTTTAAAAAACAACGGCAACACTTATAATGAAGTACCGTAATAGTTTTAAAAGACAAAAACTTATTCTTTAATCTTACATTAAAATTTTTTTTTATTGTACTAATAGTTTTTGAAAAATTCGCATTCAAACGCAACATTTTGATAAAAAAATGGAAAAAAAAGTTTAAACCAATTTTTCTTTTAAAATTTTGAGATATGGTGGTAAATTGGCTTTTATGGTCTCTGCGTATTTTACTTCTGAAGCGAACACAAATTACCAAATGGGGTTATGCCTTTTAGATTTTGAGGCGCAACTAAGTCATCTACATTCCAAAAATTTCTCGCAAAAATTTCGGTTCCTCAAGCAGGCAACAGCCGTTTACATCAAGAACATCTTACCCTTGACCATCTCCTGTTTCATCCCACGCCATAATCGTCTTGTTCACCCATCACAACCAGCTGCTTCTCATTTCCACAGCTGTTGACGAAACATTCACCCACTTCGACAAACAAACTGCCAACTCTACCTCCACGTCCTTTCCTTCGTCATCCGGTGCAACTGTTGCCGAAAAACTTAAAAGAAACACGCAACGCACAACATCGTTGCATCTGTCAAACAAAACTGCACTTTGCCGCCGCCGGATCCTTAAAAAACTTCCACGTTTTGTTGTCCTGGTTCTGATCCTGGTACTGGTCTCTCTTTCTCCACTCTCTCCCATTTGTCTGAAGGTTCTTTCTTCTCCTCAAAGTCAGAAGGGGTGAGAAAATTCTCGTAGCCGAAAACTTTTCGTTATCCCTCAGGAAGCAGATGGTAAAACAACGGTAAACTTTATGAACAGTTAATTTGTGTCCCATATAAAAAAAAAGAAACAGGAGAAGAAAATAAAAAGTAGACCTCTGCAAGGACTACAAGGACGACGACGACGATGAGGACGACGATGAGAAGCATGCGGCATAAAATTCATATTTGATGTGATTCCGATGCTGTGAGAAAATCTCTGCTGTTTGTCGAGCGTCATCCACTCGGCTCAAGGGGAAAGGGGTGAGGCAGCCCATGTCTCTGGCATTTATGAAATTTTAAGCAACTCCACGGGGGCAAAAGGCTGCCTTAACCCTGTCTAGCACGGCCATCTCGTCCTGCGGATGGGTCTCCGTGAGTTATGATGACCCTCGGTACAGGATTTATTCAGGGGAAGCTTCTCCTCTGACCCAGTGGAGCCAAGAGTCACCCAACCGCAGGCGTAGTGTACAGAGGGCGCGGACGAGTGGGGTCGTCATGTGAGTTGAGTGACCCACATCGCTGGGGTGTGTTTGGGTTTCAGCCCTCTGCGGATTTCGATCGTCGTAGTGTCAATGTCCTGCTTTGGCTCGGACGATTAAAGGGGTGGAGCGTGCTTTGGGAGGCCAAGAGATCCATGGGGTACACTTTATGTGAAGTGGAGCTTAAATTAACCCAGTCAGAGTAGTTTCTAAGACGCTGCTCTTGTTTTGCAAAAGTTCACACATCGCTCAGTTTGAAGCCAGATTCTGATTTTGGTCAAAAACCAGCGTCTCCGGTCGTTTGAAACGATTCTTTTGATTTGACTGATACACAGCTTTTTTTTGTCCAAAAAAGTAATCTTCGTATAATTCGGACGCTTCTCGTTTCCTGCGCCGAGAAAAATTTGGTGCTTAACAAATGAAATGTTGGAAAATAAAAGTTCTAGTTTGGAAGCATCAAAAATAAGGAATTTCACAGGTATTTTACCTGTGTACGCTAAACTAGCGTGTATAATATAAACAACTTAAGCACACAGATGAAAGAAAAAATGCATCATTGTGATTCGATTACATCGACATTCTCAAACTCAAGATTCATAGGGAGAAACAAAATAATTCTCCAGGTATTTATGAAACAAAAGCCATATATAGAAAGACACCGTCGAATTTACACCAATATTACGTAAATTTCTTGATTTAAATTCAATCAAAAAATCCTACAAGCTTAGAAGCTGCAACAGTCAGACAGATGTATAAAGGAGGTACAAAAAATGAGCTTAGTAACTCTCGGTCAATATCAATCGCAAAAAAAACGCTATAATGCAGCCAAGCCAGCACGGATTAGGAGAAGCTACAAATTATGTTGATGAAAGTTTTAACAAAACCTAACTTATTTTAGTGCTATTCGTGGACTTTAGTAATGTTTTCGATTCACTGCACCACAATAAAAATTGAAGTACTGAGAAATACGACAAATGACCGCAAATTGGTTAAGGGGCTTTGAATCACAGACAACCACAGACAACCTAATATAGACACCCAACTGTACAGCGGCTATTTCCCCTCATCCATCGATGAGTTTGACAGTAATTCACGAATGTAGCCGAAAGACAGGAAACATTTTGACAGTAATTCAGGAATCATCGAACAATAACTCATCATTTTTACGCACATTTGTTTGATTTGTTGTTCAAAGCCACAAATAAGACAGAACGAGATATTCATCTCCCTCGTGTCTTTTCCCTAGATTTTTTTTGACATGGTTTTCTTTTAACTTTTTTTTTGACAACGTCGCTTCCTATTCGTGAACGTCATTCCCTATCGGTGCGAGGCCGTCATGCAAATTTGACGTTCTGCATTTTTATTTATATAGCAAAGCATGGTAACCTTATTTTTTCAAATTTATGACGTTATTTTCAATGCTAATTAAGAAAAATAATTTTCCCCACGGAGAGATTGCACCACAAATGTTCGCAAAGCAATCTTATTAAGCTCCCTTTAGCTGGAAAAAAAGTCTAAAAAGTTACATCGCAGACAATATTGGAATCAATGGAAAATCCAAAATGTATTGGAATGCATAAGAGATAAAGATTAATATTTTAATAATAACAATTGTATTATTAAATAATACTGAGGAAAATATTGTATTTCAAATAAGTTTATACCAATATTATTCGTCATGCTGCTTTTGTTTTGAATTTCTTGAACATACCTTACATTTTACAATTTTATTTGAGCACACATGTATGTACCTTATGATCAAAAAAGAACCGAAATTTTCATTTTAAAATTCCCGCGCTTGTCCAATCGGTAAAATTTTATTCTCTTAACGTTGGCAACACTTTTATACATATTCTTTCAAATTTTGACGGATATCGTATGATTAGTTTTTGTTTGACGTCTATACAAAT
The DNA here is from genome assembly GCA_905187475.1 of Syritta pipiens. Taxonomy (NCBI): domain Eukaryota; kingdom Metazoa; phylum Arthropoda; class Insecta; order Diptera; family Syrphidae; genus Syritta; species Syritta pipiens. The sequence continues at coordinate 11,983,702 of LR994573.1, forward strand.
AAGTTGAAAAATTTTCGTGTGGCGATTTTTATAATGGATGAAAATTTAGAACAACGTTCGTGCATCAAATTTTGTGTTGCAAATGGATTTAAGTGTTCCGAAACGTTGAAAATGTTAGAAAAGGCCTTTGGTGAATCGTGTCTAGGAAAAACACAGGCATATGAGTGGTATAAACGGTTCAAAGGTGGTCGTACAAGCTTGGATCATGATGAGATCCCTGGCCGCCCAACAACATCTGTTACTGAAGAAAACATTGAATCGGCGAAGCAAATCGTGTTGCAAAATCGTTCTGCACCGATAAGAGAGATTGCTGTGTTGTTGGGCATCTCTTGGATGGATCAACCGAACACATTTTAACTGATGTTTTGGGTTTAAAACGCGTCGCTGCTCGGCTGGTGCCAAAAAACCTGAATTTCATTCACAAACAGCGTCGTTGTGTCTCAGTTTTTGCCAAAAACTCAACCAATATCATCAACCAAGCACCGTACTCTCCAGATATGGCCCCGTGTGACTTTTTCCTCTTCCGCAGACTCAAATTGCCATTGCGGGGAACGCGTTTTCAGACCATAGAGGCCATAAAAGAGAATTCGCTGCTTGAACTAAAGGCATACCTTCGGCGGCCTATAAAACTTGTATGGAAAATTGGATCAAGCGTTGGCATGCATGTATTGCCGCAGGAGGAGAATACTTTGAAGGTGATAATAAAGAAAATTATTAAAAATTGAAATTTTGCGTTTGTTAATAAAATTCCGGTTCTTTTTCGATCATAAGGTATGTTCTTCACACTTTTTAAGACAACAATCAAAACTGGCTATGTGCTTTACTTAAACGGACGTGCGACAGTGAAAATACACTTTTTTGTGACAATAATTGTTGAATTGAAGAAAGAATAGATTTTGAATTCAACTTATAAAAATATAACTTTGTCATTTCTTATCTTATATATTCAACAAATTTATAGATTTAGCACTTGGGTTGCTTCCTGAATGGTAGCTAGTCGTACGCAAAGTACAAGCTTGCATAGTTTTGTATTATTAAATGGCCGCTTAATGTATTAAGCAATTACAATACAGAAAATTTATGACTAGTTTTCTCATACGAATTTTTGAAGGAAACAATTATTGCTTGACTACAGATGTTCCACGTTGTTGAACTATGCCCAGGCTGTTTAACATTTCAAACAATGTTTGTATATTGAAGATATATACATTTTTAACTTTCTCATATACTTTTAAATACATCCATTGAAATTAATTTTACTTTATCCTAGAAATAGAAAGAACTCAACTTCACTTATAGTGAAGTAGATTTCAATTAAAACAAATTTGATCAATAAAAAAATTGAATTAGAAATTTTACTATTAAAAAAAAATAAGTGGTATTGTTTATAATGAATAAATAATAAACATGTTGTTTAAAATAAGCATTAAAGCCACAATTTTTATTTTTAATTTAGTAGTTGGCTAGAATGTAATTTTGTAAGAAAAGAAAATTAATAAGCTTGCTGTATGCTCATTTTTGAATAACATAGTCGACATAGTTTATCAAATCGTGGAGAAGGTGGTGGAAACCCTGAATTTTTTTGGCGGGATGTGGGCCAAACCCTAAATTTTTTTACACGATAGTGATGGAAGTCTTACGAAATATGCGTGAATTTCTAAGGAAAAACCTATGCACTCTCAATCCATAAGACATCAGTTCAGTTAAACGTCACAGCTTCTGGGTATCTGAGGGGCTTTCCAGCCTGAAAAGTTGGATATCTCGTTATGTCTAATTTGTTGTCAGTATCTTACACAGACTACCCAATATAGACACCCATCTGAGCAGCTGCCAGAGCCTAGCTTTTCGCGCCTCCACTGTGTTGTACGTGTAATAATTTTGGCACATGTGAAGTTTTTTGACGGTTCCGAACAACGAATTGCGAAAGTTTTCGGTGACAGTATTCTAGGGGAATTGTCAGTCGTTCGCTGGAGGTAGGACCATGAAAAATGTTTGTGATGAAAAGCATACTTTTGATTAATAAGACGCTTTACTATCACGTTAATGAACTAAACGCACGCCTAAACGCACCACCACCCACACCAATACCATGCCTCAACTTCCGTCTTAAAATAAGTTTGCTTTGCTTAAGGAGAGGTGGAATATTTACATGGGGCAATGAAACAATGCAACAGCATCAAAAAAGGCTGGAAGGCAGTCACAGTCACACAACTACGGGAAAAGATGAATCGCAGTGTACCTTAAGTTCTAAGCATACTTCTGCAAAAGCTTAAGACCTTTTAAAACGATTCGATTGCTTTTAAAACTTTAAAAGGAGGAAAGGAATCATAAAACACTGTTGTTCTTGAGAAACTTAAACATTGCAACAAATAACGCACTTTGTATTAAAATAAGTTTTCTTATAAATAATATTCTTAAAATTGTAAAACAATCTGCAGAAAAGCCTTTAACACGTTCCAAAAAATATACAAATATTGCAAAATTTTTTAGTTCTTTTATCACAAATCAGTACAAACAAATCAGCTCTATAGCCCGTCTTCGGTTGATTCGAATGCTTCTCCTGTCCTGTTGTCTAAAAACAGTTGTCTTCGATTGATTCGAACGCTTCTTTTGTACAAACCCGTTGGGCAAAAAAATCTATTTTCGGTTGTTTCGGACGTTCATTTAGTCCTAGCGCAGTCCTCGCTCAAGCCGGCTCCAAGAAACACTTTTCTGTTGGCTTAAAGGAAAAATGAAGTTCTTAGGTGCTTTGGATGCCTCCCTGTTTTCGCAATTACTTTCTCTGCAATGACCCTTTTTGATGCTTTGATGTCTTTTGCATCTTGACCCAGTTTCGTCTCTTCTGTTTTCCGAACAAAGCACTTCCTGTAACTATTCCTGTCCCGTCAAAAGTCTCCTTTCAATCATCACCCACATCCTGTCACATTCCGTTGTAACCCTTTACCCAAAACGAATCAATCCCCCACTCTCATCAGCCTTTATTCCCATCCACCGTCCACTGTCGTGCTCCTGAAAGCTCTAAATTTGGTTCTCTCTTCATCCTCGGAAATCTATTTGCAAATGAAAGGACCCTTCTGTATCGCTTTTCAAGGATTCCCTTCAACTGCACTGCTAACATCGCTTGTCACAAAAACAACAAAAAAACCAACACTCCCTCAAAAAAAAAATGTCCTTCTGTTTCCAATTAATTTCCATCAGGACAATGCCTTCACTCCTCTCCTCGTCCTTTTTTCGGCAGCGTTTTTATTCAAGGCCCCACCTGCCATGTGAAGGATCTCCCACTCACACACACAGAGAAAGCCACCCCCAAAAAAACGCCGATTTACAATCTTATTTCTTGTCCTGCGTGTAAGTTACCAATCAATGTCTCAATTTTCTTTTCCTCTACTAATTGGTATGGAACATGGTCCTGAATAGGATTCCCCCACCTCCTTCCACGTTGTTGTCATTCATCATCCTGGTGGCACAGCCCGAGAGCCAGTTTCTTGTTAATCGCAAAAGCCTCGTCATCCTGAAACCGGGTTTTGTGTGAGATGCCAAACGGAAGAGATTATGGTAAACGTGTGTGTGTGTGTGTGAGTATTCAATGAACACAAACCATGAAAGACGAATCCTAACCAACTTTGTAACAAGATTTTGGATAGGAAACTCCCAGTGATGGGCACGCAAAAAAGGAACTTCCATGTGGGAGTCCCTCAGAAAAAAAGAAAACAAAAACGAGGACAAGATCCTTTCCAATGGGTGCAGAAAAAAGGATGTGAAGCCAAAACCAACGAACGCAACTTGGCTTCGCGTAAAATGGATTCAAGTCACGTTCCATCGGCGTCGTCAGCGTCCTCTGCGTCGTCGTTGTCGTTCCACCACCAAACAAAAGCATTACAAGGAAATTTCACCATCGACGTCGTGAGAGTGCACGGCTATGACACACAATAAGAAAAAAAAAAGGATGAGAATAGTGAGTCCTTTCCATCGCGGTGCTCTGTGTGTGTCTATTAGAAAATTGGTGGAGGCATACTGCAGGTGGCTTTGGTGTCGAGATTAGCCGGGCTGGAGTTGTTCGCACTGCGGCGAAGTGGGCCCGCAGCGATTCGAGGTTCTGGGGCGCTGGAGTGGAGTTGAGGGAATCGAAGCTGGAAGCTGTTGCCGTAGTTACCATCAAAAAGCCACTCAGCCGACGCAATCTGCTTTAGAATTTCTTTATTTGCCGAACATCTAATTTTAAGGACATGCGAAAGCGGTCTCTGAGTGGATGGTGTCAAGGAGAAGAGGTCAAGATGTGGTTTTAGTGGGTGAAAGTCTCAGACAACTTGGAACAGAACGGGCCTGTTCCACCTAATATTAGGTTTTCACATTATCCTCAAGGCAAAAAAAAAATGCATGGTAAGAGTCTTATCCAAAGCAGTCTGTCTACCAAACTTTTCCTTTCCCTCAAACTCTTAGACTTCTGTAGGAATAAACTTGGCTTGATTCTCCACCATTTTAGTATTCAAAAACGGTCCAATTACGTTTACGTCGTAGTTATAGTTAAGCCTGCTTGGATCTTTCCTCTCGTTTGATGTTCTTTTTATGAAGTATCTTTGTCCTTGAGGTATTTTTGTCCGAAGCCATTCCCAGCTCTGATAGGCCTTTCGTTTTTGTAGTCATTCTGCTTTTATGCTTCAAAAACTGATAGTGCAACGTTCTTATCATCCACAGTTCCAATGATTCAAATTGTCGTCGCATCATTAGTTCTTTCATGGCCTTTCTTGTTAAAGTGCAGAGAGATCCTTAGTCAGCTAAATGTTTCTAGCAATCCTAAAGTCTTTCTTTAATAGGTTTTGTTTTTACCACCACGTTACACATCTAGTGGCTTGCAGGAAACTTCCACTCTGTACCTCTTTTTACGACTTAAGTCACTTACCTTTCCATGTAATGAACACTTTAATTGCAACGGGACAGTTTTGCTATATAGCATCACATAAGCACCATTTGGGAAACGGTACTGAGATTTGAGCCGTTCACAGCACAATTGATAAGCTCCAGTTTTTGAAAAAATTTAGATTTAAGTGTCAATGTACTTGGTATAGTCAGAACTTCTTATGTTTACAATATCTTTCCTTAATGATAAAGATTACAACTATTTTAAAAAAGCGTAATGTATTTCTGGGACAAATGAAAATTATTTCATCGTTTTTTTTTTGTTTTATGGAGTAAATCAATCAGTCCTCTGAACGGTTCATTTATGTCTCCTAGAAACGTTTTCAAAATTAATTCAGAGCATCCGTTTTGATCTCAACAATTGTGAGCGGATAGGAGATTGATCAATTGTGTATCATAACGTGAACGTTTACTCTGTAGGTCAGAACATCCTTTTTCATTTGCAGAATTGTGATCGAAGAAGAATCCTTAGTCGTGTTTCCTGGAAACGTCTTAACTGAAGTATCTTTCCTACAAAAAATTTTAATTTGCTTAATTGTGTCTCATTAACTCAAGAACGTTTGAATCAATAAAAAATAAAACGAAAGGAATTTGTACTCACATATAAAAAATTCCATGGCGTATGCAATACATTCTTAGCTGAAATCAAAACCAATGGACGATAAATTCTTTGACTTGAACAGTGTATCAAAAAGTGTAGCCCAAATCATTCTCTTCTTCTTTCGTTTCGTTGTTTTTAAAATTTATTTCTGTTTTTTTGTGCATTTCAGTGCACAGTTCTGCCCAATATGATCTAACCAACTCTGTGATAAATTTTCAAACTATATATAATATATGGATGAAGATATCAGGTCTACTGGAAATAACTACTGATAAAGGAACTGTATTGTTTTCACAGTCATTTTATGCAATCTAAAATCGTTTTTCTTACCATTTTTCTTTACATTTTCAGTGAATTTTTCAACCTACATTTTGTGGTATGTCTTTGCAGGAAAAAGACAGCCTGAACTTTTAAATCGACTCCTTATGAGTGCCAGGAATACCAGGTTTAGACCTTCGTTTCAGTAGCGCGTCGGCTTAGCTATAAGTTATGGCATTCTTAGTAAATATAAGATTTTTATTTAATATTAGATTTTATCGTTATCTTATATTATCGGTAAGCCGAACGTTGATATAAGAGAGAAATAAATTTAATTTTATTGATGAAAATGTGAGCAGTTTTTTTTTGCTTTAAAACTGCTGTGTTTCTGTGTTATGTTTTTGCAGCTGTAAAAAATTCCAATGACATCAAGCTTAAAAAATATACAATAAGGCTTATATTTCACCATGAATCAAATCTTGTTTGGCGAACGTTTAAAAATTATTAAAATTATTCTATTTATTCAACTCCTGCTGCTGCCCGCTGAATATATCACTGATTTAGTTAAGCACTGTTATACCTCAAACAACACGATTTTGCAGAAAACGTGATTACAATTTTTAATTGACTACCACTTTGAATAAAATACACTCAGTCAGAATACACCGTAGTAAGTATACACCATACAAAACAGAAACTTAAACCTAGAAACAAGCTAACATAACCTTTTTGCTTGTCTTATGGTTTTTTGAAAAAACAGGGACATTGTAGCAAAAAACCAACTAACCAACCAACTAACTCTATTGTATACTTACTTTTGTGACAGTGTGACAATCCAAATAAAGGATCCTTATGAGCAAGCAGAGGTTTTTGCTTATAACGGATCACAGAGAAAAGTTTCAAAAATTCTATTTTTCCCTATTTTCTTAACTTTAACAAAAAGAAAACATTATACTTTTACCTAACAAAAAAGTAAATTATAAAAAAACAGCTAGTAAAATATAATTAACGTTTTTTTTTGTGCTGTTGTGAGATGCCGTTAAGTTTCTTACATAATTTATTTGTTTCCAGCCCACAAAGGTTTCCAAAGCTTGTTAATAGCAAAGGACGAGGCTGTATAAAATTAAGAAATGTTGAAACTACACCAAATGAGATAGCATTCTTGTGAGAGAAAATTGAAACATGCATTTAATCCAGCTGTTTAGTTTAAGTGTACGTTGTAGAATATTAGATATAAAACTCGGGTTTAAAAAGGCGCTATCGGCGTAATAACAATCAATGATTTATTGTGTTTTTAGGCAATTTACACAAGCAATTTATATCTCGATTGATAGTTGTACTTTTGCATTAATGTCCCATTTTTGTATGGGTGACATATGATTATTTAATTGATTGATTGATTTACTCCTTAATGACATTTGATTTTGCCTTATTTACATTTCATATTGTTATCATTGTATACTACATTTAACATTTTATACATTTTACATTTTTATATTCCAAAAAAGGCGTTCGAACATCAAACACCAGTGTTACTTTTAAGGAAATGAAATCCTCAAAATGACTGACTTTAAATGTACATTTAAACTGCAGTGGACGAAGCAACTTGAACTAAATGAAAAAATCTTTAAAACCAATATTGGCTAGGCTAGCCCCTCCATTTCTTTTACATGTTAGATACAGGTAATATAATTTTATGACTTCTTTTATGTCCAATGAATTTTATGTCATTGGACATAAAGGAAGTGATACTATAATTTATTTTAGTCTTAAGGTAAGTATGAGAAAGTTACTACTGATTCATGATATATTAAAATTTCGCTTAGCTAATATTCTTTTTTGGGTTTTGAGTTTCTTTTGTCTTTAATTTTTTTCTTTTTCAAATCTACGTTTTCTTTGCATTGTTTTAAATGGTTTACGTCCCTTGTTTCCGTATTCATTTTTTACCAATGATTTTACCTTTTACAGCAAACCAAATGAGCGGTCGATACGGTAGTCAGGATTTGAATAAGTTCAGTTACCAAAAATATATTCTCATACTTATAGTCAGCATATATTAATAACGCGATTGTTATTCAATAAAAAAGTGTTGGAAGTAAATATATAAAAAATAACTTGTTCGCTATTTTTGGGAGGCCACGATATTGAATTCAGAATGACATAATTTTATTCGTATTTTACTCAGAAAACCCTTTCATTTAATACCCATATTATGGTAGTGCATAAAATATAACCAATCCGCCATTTTTGGGTAATTGTATTCGTATTGTTCTTAAAAAACCCTTTCATTTGATACGTATATCATGGCAGTGCATGAGAAAGAACTAGTCCACCATTTTAGGAAGCCCGCCATATTGGATTAGTAATGACATAATTTTATTTATATTCTTCTTTTCAAACCCTTTAATTTGATGCATGATAGTGCATAAAAAAAATAACTAATCCGCCGTTTTTGAGAGTCCGCCATATTGGATTCAAAATAATGTAATTTTATTCGTATTCTACTCAGAAAACCATTTTATTTGATGCACATATCATGGTAGTGCATAAGAAATAGCTAGTTCGCCATTTTTGGAAATCCGCTATATTGGATTCAGGATAAAGTGGCCTAGCTTGTGGCCTAGAGTGGCCTAGTTTCAGCTTGATCGGAAACTGGAAAGTGGGTCAGATTTAAATTCCAAGATTTGCTTACATACATATATATGTGACCCCCACCAGTATAAGAATAAAACGAATTAAATTCGTTGGTGGTCAGCCTTTTTTGAAAAAGTGTGCGTTTTGGTGTGCTTATTTCTAACAAACTAAAAATATGGCTTTATATTGATCTCAAGAATAAACATACCAAAAGTTCTGAGCTTGAATGATTGATTTCAAGCCAGCTTTTAGGTCAATCTGAACAGAATGTCAGCTGTCAAATCGTATTATCCTTTTGGTTAACAACTCTCTACAGAGAATACCGGTGAATTCAAACTTTGCGTCGTTTATGGGACATTTTTAGTGGGCGCCTCAGCTTGAGCGGTTACTACTATTAAGCGAGCGAACCCGGGCTCAAATCCATCCCGGGAAAGAACATTACAAACAATTTTCACGGCCCCACCTCCAGCGAATGACTAACAATCCTCCTGGAGTACTTCCGCTTTTGCAATTCGCCGTTTGGAACCGGCATTAAGCTGTAGATCCACTTCATATGTGTGAAATTATAACACGCATAATACAGTGGAGGAACCAAAAGGCTAGGGTCTGGCGCTGTACAGGCTTTAAAGCAGATAATTTTTATGGGACATCTTTAATAAGTTCTTAAAAATTACTTGAAAAAGTTAGCTCTTCTCAAAACTGTAAAGCCACTAGTACAGCTAAAAAGTTCAATAACTATTTTTGGACTATTCGAAGGTGTCAGTGTCCATGGGAAGCCTGCAGAAAGTGCCTTCCTCTGGATTAGGGTATCTCATCGTAGATGAATTTAGTCGCACCAAGACCTATTTAGCAGAGACCCCGCAGTTGCCTTGAGCTCTTCAGTCAACAACACAAGTGGTGTCCAATTAAGTTTATCACGTCACCAAAATTAAAACGCCACCTTCAGCAAGTCACCCCTTTCGGGACTCAGAAAAAGGGGCGCCATGTCCTCTGTTCGACTTCAGCTCCACCAGCGAACGGGCACCACTCATGGCATTCTCGCATCTGTCAACTGCCACCTCGCATCCCGTATCCCACGTATCCTTTTTCAACCCGATTTTATTCTTCCACTCAGTTTGATTCGAACCATCCCCCACCGTCAGTTTTCTGTAAATCGCACCCGTGGAATAATTAATTTGACATTCAGTGTGTGTTTACCAGTTCGGAAGAATTTCATTCACATTGATCACATTGACTTTGTATCTGGTGGATGGATACGAACGGAAGGGTGTCTGTCTCTCCGTGTGTGTGAGTCTTCGACGATGCGGATTCAGTGATACTTCATCACTCCTTCGGTTTCTCTCTCCCTCTTTCTCTTCGATTGCAAAAAGCGTCAATCGACAGAGGACAGTTTTCATTGAGTTAGTTGTACCAAAGTCCTGACGTGTCCTCCTCCCCCGTCCTGTCTCCTTTCCTTTTTTCCGTATCTGTGTCCCTTCGCTCCTCTTAACTGGTGTCATTTGTATTCGATTCGAGCTTAGTCATCGAACCGACCAAAGTCAATATTTCAACGCTTACGTTGTTTACCCAGAGAGAGAAAGAGCGAGTGAGTGAAGTTGAAGCCCGAGGGAGGCTGCGGAGGATGCTTCCAGGACGAATGATGCAATTGAATGTGATTGGTAACTAGGAGTTGATGCCATCACCATTGCCATCGGCATTCACGAGTCTCCTTCTTTTCCATCAAATTTCTCGTGTTCTTCTCTGACTTTTTTTTTCAAATTCGTCACAAGGACGAGAGAGAGATTATTTTGTGATGACATCCTCACCTCTCCCGTGGTCCTCCCACTATTGCCAGTTACCGTCTGCCGACTGCCGGTCTTTTTTTTTTGGCGGGGTGTACTCAAAGGCAATGGAGTGTGATTTATGAAATTGTAATGATTGTAGAATTTTAAAAGGTGTTCATCGATAAATCGATTCGCTCTGGGGTTGGGGTTGGGGATGAATATTTAAGGTGGGGTGGTCTTTGATGTTTTTTTTTTCTGTTCGTTCGTTGGCTTGGGAGGATGGAGGAGATCAAAGGTTCGAGGTATCGATCTGTCAGTTGGGATCGAGGTGATGAATGTTGACACATATTTGATGTGCCAATTTGGATTCGCATCAACAAGTGAAGAGGTGTTTTTGGGGCGTGCAGTTAAAGGTGTCGAGGGCTGGTGCATGGAGTGATTAAGAGCGAGTTTATCTGTGAATGCAGTGATGCCTGAGAGGGAGACTGGATGAAACGGACGAGACCCTTTAACGGGCTGTGTTTTGTTGCGTGGCTTTTTAAAGTGATTCAGATTCGATTGACCAATTTTTCTGCAGGATATTTTTATCTTTGAAGTCAGCTTGGTCTTTTTTTCAAAAGAGATAGAGGTCTTTGAGGACAATCAAAGATTTTCCACACAGTCGAAGGCCTTTTTTGTTCAAAATTGGTAACGAAGAATGAGCAACAATCAACGATTTTCAAAGCCTGGGCAGACGGTTAGGTTTCCTGCTGCTTTTCTACCCACACTCTTGGCTCCACGAGCAAGTACACTTTCCTTCCGTCCTATCTTTACTGGGTGTGAATCCTTCCTAATAAAGTGAACTCTTCCGTGCGAAAGATACGACGCTACGATGACGCACAGTGAATAGTTTAAAAGTTATTACCACGCCCACAGTCACCTCCATCTCCCGACATTGTTAAACGACGCCGGGTTCAACAGGATTTCAGGTCCTTGCTTCCCTAGGCCGAAGTCTTGTGCTTGTCTCAATAAAAGCATCCACGAGATTTTGTCACCCAATAAACGGTAAATTTTTATTGAGCCGTAAACGTAGCTGTTCTTCACTCCTTTCTGAGTCTCACTCACACGTTGAGAGCTAAAATAACCACGTGAAGGAGCAGAGACAACAGATGGAAGGATACCAAAGGCAGATGGATAAATGAATGGATATGAAGGACTTTTCAATGAGAAGAAGGAAGATAAGTGGATGTGCGCATTCATGAGTAGATGAAGCACAGTGAATGAATGATTGACTGGTTTCGATGAGTGTGTGCGTGCGGGTGGGATGCCTAAGAGAGCGAAAAAATGGCAAAAAAGAAGGGGAGGACGAGTACAGATCCTTACATCGAAAAGGCGGGAAACACAGAAATCATAGATGCGCCATAGAGGAGTTTGGAATGGGGAACCAGCGGCTTTCAAAAGACTGTGGTAGGGCGGCTCTGGCTGGGACTTTTTTCTTTCTGTCTTCCACAAGGTGTTTGAAGTTGAGCAGCAATGTAGTGTAATGCAGTGTTTCTGCACGAATGACGCGAAAGCTTAGCTTAGGCAAGTCTTTCGCTTTCAAAAATTTTTGGTATTTTTCGAGTAGATAACAAAGTAATGTAAATTTAGAGCATTCTTGGATTTTGGAAGGTAAAGTGGGGGTGGTACAGCTGAATCCTGTGATAAAAACTTGGCGTTAATCAATTCGCCATTACACAGTAGGTCCCATCCACTTGTATCAAATTATTAAGCAGCCCATACACGATTCAATTCAATCATCAACTCAGTTAAATCACAGTGAAATCAACCCATGTGTGGCTTCGTCAATTGATCGATTTGACGGTTGGCGAAAAATCAAAAGATTTTGATTTTTGCGAAGTTGACTGACAAGTCTTTCAACTCAATTGAATCGTGTGTGGGCAAGTTCATTGACAAGCTGTCAAATTTAAGAGATTGCGGTAGACATTCATTGTGAAATCGTGTGTAAACGTGTTTTTTTCAGTGTTAAAGTGAAAATTTATATTTAAATTGGCAGGTTTTCAATTCAATTGATGTAGTGCGTGGCCAACTATCAATTGAGTTGACAACTCAGTTTACAATTAAATTGAATCGTGTATGGGCTGCTTTAGGTTGTCAAATATCTCCCTTCCGCCTTTTTGTCTTTTGAATTTTCCGGCTATGTACAAAGCGCTACAGAGCTCGTATTCAAACTAATCATGCATAGCGTCGTTTTGTAGGTTATGTCAAGACCTTTCAAATGATGTATTGCCAGAAATTTGCCATCAAGGATTGCAAAGTAAGGACAGGAAAGGCCATAGATCCTCTGGTAGGACAACAATCTGAAGAGTACATCAGAAAAAAAAATTAAGGAATGGTTGCTTTCTTGATCATCTAGGTAAATGAATGATCATCTACTCTTACCAGGCTTTAATTTGACTGGTTTGTGGAAATATTTTGAGAGGCAGGTCCATTAACGGTAGATTACAATAAGAATATTGTCAATGTCATTTTTAGTGGATGAATGGGATAAAATTTTTGTCGAATTGATTTTAAAAGCAAGTAGAATCAACGCTAAGATATTTCAAAGCTATTTTAGATATAAAAACATTACAGTCTTAATGATAGTTTCGAGTTTATGGTCGTTATTTTAAAGTGTAGACTTTCTTTTAGCTCAAGAAAAACGGACTTATTTTAATTATCATGCTCTTAAATTTTTGTTTTTGGATCTATTGTTATAATTCTTTTTACAACTTTTAGAGAATGAATAAGCCTTTCCAAAACTTTCAAAAAAGTTCCAAAATCGTAGCACCGGAACCTATTTTATAAGTCTTTGAATGCTCGAAACTTGGGTGTACACTTTCTTTTGCCTCTGCGTGTATGCAGCAGAATCTGAAGCATTTTCTGAGAATTTTCCTAACTTCAATTCAGTTAGACGACTAGAACCCTCTTTTTTATCTCCTGCCTCTTTTTTTTTATCTCCTGGGGTCTAATCACATAACTTGAACATTTAAACTACTACTCCGACGTCATTCCATCACTATTGTCTAGTCTATCGTCCATTTTTTTTATTACAGCTTGAGTGCAACTAAATACTATATATTTTGTGTCAAAAAAACAGTTATTAAGAGCGAAGTTTAAGCTAGGTAGGCGGGTTGACAGAGCTTTTTCTGTGATCCTCAAGTCCTTGTGGACCCTTTTTTGTTACACATGGGAGGTTGTATCCCCTTTCTTACTCGCGGTGTCCTAATTCCATCGATGAATCCGTCCATCTTTGTCATAGGGAAAATTAGAATGGATTGTAGGCAGGGTTTCCATGAGAGAGCTACATTTAATGAAATTACATTTACAATGGGAGAAAGTTATCTAGCAAAATGGTGCATATTTAACCTACAATTAGATCGTTTCATTCTGAAGGGTTTTCCAATAGGGACTTGAAAACTTTGAATTTAATTTGTGAATGCGCATTTGCACTAATCATCGAACTGTTATTTTGACCCCTGATCTTTAAATGAAAGAACAATTTTCCGGATATCAGTTGCTTGTTTCTTAGTGTTCTTCCCTAAGGAAACTATTTTGAGTTTCTTGCTCTTTCCACTTAGCTCTTTGTCCTCATTCTTCCTTGCTCAGGGTCTGCCTCTGATTTTTTAGCAGCTATTAGTTTGAAGATCTCTAGATTAACATAGATTTTTGATGGACTGATTTTGAGTCTTGGGATGAAAAATCTGCAATCTATTTTAAAAGAATTTTTTCTACCGCACATCCTAAAAGTGCTGTCCCCGGACATTTGAGTCATACACACAGTGGCGGATTTTGCAAGGCTAATTTGTACAGCAGCCAGAGTTCAAATAAATTGGAAAATCTCGCAAAGCTTAATCGACCTTAAAAGATTTCAACAATGTCGAAGGTCCTGCAGTGGCCTTCGTTTCGCTTATTTTAGCCTAATTGACAGCTCTACTACCTTTCTCATCCAGCACGAACAGATGAGCGCACATTATCACAACTGAACAAAAGCGCCGCCCTTCCTCTGTGTCCTCGGCACCGAGGACGAAGACGAGGATTACTCAGAAGACCTCACCCTGAGGCAAACTCACCCATACCTGCCGCATCAAAAGGCCAGGCCATTAACTGACATCATGCAACATTTAGTGAGAGCCAAGAAATAAAATACACAAGAAAAAAAAATAAGAAACGAAACCCACAAACACCAAAAAAGGATAACGAAATTTCCATATAATTTGAAAGACGACGTGGAATCCATCCTGAGACTCGTCCCTCACCGTTCGCTTTCGAGCTTCTTTTGGCTTTGTATGCATTCCGTGAGCCACAATTATAGTTTCTTGACCTTTCTTCGGGGAACATTTTTTTCTTCTTTGCTTTACCAAGAGCAATTGAATGGAAAGGATTCGCCTTCAAAAACAAATTCTCTGCTCTTCCCTCTGGGTGAGTGTGTGTTCCTCACAACAGAATTGTCGGGTGTTGGGTGCAAAAGTCCTCGTCCTGTTCGTCTTCTTCTTCTTTTTTTTTTGGCATAACTCCAATGGCATAATGGTATCCTTCATAATTTATATCCGCTTTTGTTGGTGAATTATTTCCTCTTTATTTCGGTTGTCCTTAGCCCTCCCATCCAACTCACCGCCTGTCCACTTCCGCATGTCTTATGTGCAAACAAGAAAAAAAAATTTGATGGGATTTAAAATTTATTATCGACATGATAATGGTGTTTTTTGATATCCTGGCGGGAGGATGGGTGGAAGGTTCTTATTTTTTAGGTTAAGACAATTTCACGGTATGCGCAATCGAGTGGATTTGATTTAACGGATAGCCCGTGGGTGTGGGTGTCTCTGGAGGGGTCCTGGCAAATCCTTTTTTCCGAGATATCGAAACTGGCAAAATCTTCTTTTTTTTTTTTAAATGAAACCAAAATGGGTGCCAGCAAGGAGATGGAGGCAGAGATGTTTCTGGCAATCGAAAGGAGTGCCATTTACTTTAACGAAACTCTCAGAATGGAGACTTCTAGGAGCGTCTTTTACTGTTCAGATTCTTTATGCATTCTAGGAAACTAATTCAGAAATTCATCAGAATTGCAGCTTTACATCTGACTATTGCGTTGTGGAAGACAATTGCTTCTTTTAGTGAGATACACTTAAGAGACAAAGGTCTTTAAAAAAATGCGTTTGATTTAAAAATAGAATTACAAAAAATATTCCAGCATTTCGAACAGTATCACGTGGACGAGAGGTACAATCTTTTAAAACTTTCACGCGTACATCTAAATTAGAGCGATGGTGTGCCTTATGTTTTGAGAGCATCAGCTAATCGCGGCTTCTTCTCGTAGAAAACCCCACAACAGAAAGAGATACGAACGATATTGACACGACATCTCTGTGAGGAAAGAACATTAGTGCGGTGCATGAGGAACGAACTTACATTTTAATCGTTCAGCTGCGGTATAATGTTCGTGTTAAATGCCGCCGACACAAAAGTCTACATCAAACATCAACTTTTGGTTTATTTGTAGGTGCATTACTGTTTGTTGATCAAACATCTAATGGATACGGAGTTTTTTGAACCTTAAGAACTAACTTTCATCATACCCTTTAGCTGATATTTCGGTGCCCTTTTACAAATGTTTCTAGATTTCTTATACACGGCGAGGAGTTTGCCTGTATGTAACAATTTTCCAGTCTTTTTCTGATGGACTAAAGTCTTGTCTGCAGGAGACTACTTACAAAAATATATTCATTTTACTTTGTTGATAAATTCAACTAATATTAAATCAAAGAAAAACAATATTTTACATTCATATGGAATAGGTGAAAAAAAGTAGAAATTTTTAGTTCAGAAAATTCTTTTACTTTTTTGATCAATTCTTTTTTATGTAGGTTGCGATATTCTAGTGGGACTTCGTTTAGTATTTTCGTGACAGAGACTTCGGATGTCCTGCGGACATACTCATTCCAGAACAGTGGAACTTGATATAGTTGCTGTCGACGTCTTTGGGTGTTGACCATCTGCTGCGTTTGTATTTTATAGTTATTGTCGTCGACGTCGACGAAGGTAGTCAGGATTTCTAAGTTGTGCAGTTGGTAGTTAAAATCGCTTATAACTTCTGTAAAACAAACCGAATGGATTCCATTTTTTTTTAGCTTAAAGATTTATCATTTACCAAAGGAAATCTATCCTTATAAGCTCGTACAGCATAATTTAAAATACAAAAGTTAACAATGAGAAACTCCATTTTCGATGGACAAAAGTATTCGGCCTTTATGCTACATCTCAATAGATTTGCACAGATAGATAGAAAATGATGTAAGTCCTTTCGTAATCTATTTTCATTTTGAAACTGCATTTATTTTGAAGCATCTTCGGATAATTCATGTCCAAGAAATATGATGATCGAAAGTCTGCGGAGAGATCTTTAATATGTTGGGTGTGATGTAAAATATGCACAAAATCTTTGGAATATGTATGATATATATGAAACTCCGTTGCCAGCACTTACACCTATGATCAAAAAAATAGATACACAACGGATCATCATCATTATTATCATCGGCGCAACAACCGGTGTCCGGCCGGACCTCCTGCAGCATGCACTTCCACCTATCCCGATCGCTTGCCGACGCCATCCAGTTGGGCACCCCAAGGCTTCGAGCTTTCTGGTCTACGATATCCTTCCAGCGTAAGCGCGGTCTGCGTCGCTGTCTTGTACCATGAATTGAACCGCAAAAGACTTTCCGAGCAGGGCCCTCTTCACTCATACCAGCTACGTGCCCAGCCCACCGGAGTCTACAGAGCTTTATTTTCGTTATAACAACTGCTCAGAGGTAGATTTCATACAACTCATGCTTGTACCGTCTCCGAAATCGTCCTTCCTCACGAATGCGGCCAACAATTCTCCGTAAAACTTTCCTCTCGAACGCGGCTAACAGGTCAGAGTGCCTCTGGCTACGCACCAAAGTCTCGGATCCATATATAAGTACTGGTACAAGTGTCGTGCATGACTGTAATTTTGAATGCATGGTAAGGTTTTTGGATTTGAAAACCCTTGCAAGACTGTAGAAGGTTCTGTTGGCTTTAAGTAACCGCCCGCGTATTTCTTCTTTCGCGGCTACTGACCCTACTGACCCTAGGCAGCTGAAGGATTGCACGATTTCAAATTCGTACTCCGCTACCTTGACTGTTCTTCCAACATTTCTCTCAGACAATCCCACCATGTACTTTGTCTTTCCTTCATTTATATGCAGGCCCAGATTTTTTGCCGCCTGCTCGATCTGGATGAAGGAGTTTTGTACAGCTTGTTCACTTCGTCCGAAGGTGTCTATGTCATCTGCGTAAGCCAACAATTGAGTAGATTTGGTGACAATTGTCCCTCTTCTTGATGTCGAATTGCTTTCTCCAACGCCAGGTTTAAGAGAAGGCAGGCTAACCCAGCTAGCTGTCCAAATCCGTGCACAGCAACCCGGTCACCTTAACTTGGCTTGAAATATTGATCATGGTCAGCCTACATAGTCCTATTTACTTGTTTCATGGCTTTATATAGTTCTACCTTGGTTATGCTATCGTGGGCGGCTTTAAAGTCTATAAACAGGTGATAAGTTGGGATGTTAAATTCTAGACATTTTTCCATCGCCTGCCTGAAGATTTGATCAATTGTTAATTTGCCTGGTTTGAAACCCAATTCTTTTTTGAATTACTACTCAAACGTAATAACGATCTATTTTTGATGGCTGGTGATAAAAAGCGGTTTACTTCCGAAAATTTTAAGCCTAAGTGGTCATGGCCAAGATTGAAAATAAGATCAATTCGCTGTGTGGTTTTGTACGAATCGCGACGATACAAAGCGATTTGGTGACGCAAACAAACATAACCAACAAAACAACAATGCCCACAAAAATGAATGTTAAAAAAATGTAAGCAAACATTTTTCAAAACAGTTGACCTTGGAGCAACAAAGGTTAAAACAAAACATTTGAGTTTATAACGTTGAGTAGAATACAGTTGTTTTAATCAGTAAATTTTCCAGTTTTTCACAGTTGGTTTTTCGAAAGAGCAATTTTCGCTTTTTCTCAGTTCACACCCCGAACAGTTTCATTGTACTCTTATGGAACTAAAGGGTGATTTTTTGCATGAAATCTTAATTTGAATCGATAGTACGGTCCATATAATTAAATGTTTGAAGATTATTTCATGCAAATGTTGATCTTGACTGCGCCTCAAATGGTCCATCCGCTTAGTCCAATTTTGGCGTATTCTTTCCAACATTTCGGCCGGTATCTCACGAATAAATGCTGTAATGTTGTCTTCCAATGCGTCAATTGAAGCGGGCTTGTCTGTATAGACATGAGCTTTAACATAGCCCCACAAAAAATAGTCTAAAGGCGTTAAATCGCACGATCTAGGCGGCCAATTGACCGGTCCCGAACGTGAAATAAAATGTTCACCGAACTCGTCTCTCAATAAGTCCATTGTTGCGCGTGCTATGTGGCATGTGGCACCATCTTGTTGAAACCACATGTCATGCAAGTCAAGCTCTTGCATTTTGGGCAAAAAAAAGTTGCATATCATCTCACGGTAGCGCTCACCATTCACAGTTAGGTTACGATTCGCATCATCTATGAAGAAGTACGGGCCAATTATGCCATCAGCCCATAAACCGCACCAAACTGTGACTTTTTCTGGATGCATTGGTAGCTCTTGCAATGCTTCTGGCTGATAATCACTCCAAAATCGATAATTCTGCTTACGTACCCATTGAGCCAAAAATCAGCTTCGTCGCTGAACACTTTCTTAACTTTCTGAACTTTCTTAACGCGAGCAAGCATTTTGATAATAAAATTCAATAATTTGCAAGCGTTGTTCGTTTGTAAGGCGATTCTTGGTTAAATTATAGACCAAACTGAAGATGTTTGACAGTGAAACAAAACACGAAACGTGCGTCAGCTGTTTAAACTAGTGTTGCCAAAAAGATAATAGCTAAAAAATCACCCTTTACTTATTATGGACAGGTCCAAAACGACAAAACACGTAAGTTGAGTGTGTACTATAAGCAATTTCACTTAAAAAAAAAAAACAGTGTCGAAAAGGCGTCCAATTTCGGTTAATAGGAACATTTTTCATTCAGTCAAAATTAAAAGTTTCTCGCCAAAAATCTCGAGAGCATTATTGGGAAGTTCTTATGCATCCAGTCATTAGTTAAGACCCGACACGAGGTGATTCCCATCCAAAATTTGTCTTAAGAGAATCTTCATAGAACTACAGTGGCGTGCAAAAATGGATACATACTCGGCGGTCGTATGGTTTTTTTTATAAATAACAAACCTCCCCCGCTCATAGCAAAAATTGCCCGTGTTTGGACGCTCTATGAAATCATAGAGCAATCAATTTTTGGAGCCAAAGTTATCTAACTCCCCCGACCATCAAAATAGATATTTTTCTAAACCTGCAAAAATGGATACATTGGGGTCAAGATGAACTTTTGTGAATTTTCGTTCTATAGATGCGATCAAAATCGCTTGTACTTCATTTTTTTGGTGATAAAGTAAGGAAACAAATAACACAAAAATCATTCAAATCGGTCAAATTGGAGGTTTATTGTTTACAAAAAACCATACGATCGCCGAGAATGTATCCATTTTTGCACGCCACTGTAAATTTTTTGGTAACAGAGATGAGAGCTTCCATGAGATGCAATTATCTTTCAAATGGCAACAAGTAATCGTACAAAATAAATCTCATTTGACCCAAATCGGATTCTAACCTCGTTTGCTTCAATTGGCTTTAATTTAATTTCAAATAATCGATTTCTTTTTATTCCTGAGATTTCACTTTTCGTCAAACGATTGAATCGAACGAGTATGTATATGCTGTTCATGAATTTTCAAAGAAAGTTGTCCAAAATAGGTCTCTCCTCAGCCTTTAAAAAGTCTCAGCATACAATGATCCTCAAGGAGCTCTCCACAAAATTCTCCACAACAGAAGTTTCCCCCTAATTCTGCTGCCGCTCTCATTAAATCCTTTCCCGCGCATTTGTCTTCCTTAACTCCCCATTAAATCCACTGCCCTGCACCGAAAGGACCTCGCACCAGTATCCCACGGGCAAACAGCATGACACATCCCGAAACCCAATACAACGTGATTTATCCCGAACGAACAAGATAAATGGCATCAAATCTCGAGTACATCAACCGCGTAACGAGACCACAATTGCGTCCAATTTAATGTCAATGTGCTCCTCTGTTACACAGCCGTGTGTGTCCTTCCTCCACAAGTACACACAAACACAAACAATTGGGACATTTTTCGCTCCCACACACACACACGCGCGGAAGATTAACTGCGAATCTAAATCAAAGTTCTGCTGCTGTGATAACACAGGACATGTGAGGAAAAGTTTACTTCCCGGCAAAAGGACGACGACGAGGACGAGAACGAGAACGAGGACTGGATGAGTAAATAAATTCCTAAAGACCGCAATTTATTTAAAGGGCTCACTCAAGGACCTCGGATAACTCGGTACCACCACCACGGAAGAGAAAAGGGCGAACAGAAAAAAAAAAGGACGAAGGATGACTGCCTGAAAAGAGGTAAATTCAAAGGCGATCAGAAGGAGAACCTGGAAAACTTTGTCAAACCCGAAGCAGGACACACTCCATACGCCGCGGTGCGGTACGTCCTCGTTACCAAACTTCGCCTAAGGTGAGAGGCGAAGGCGAAAGGACGATAGAGCCGCCGACAACGGACGGTTTGGAAAATTTTGAAAGTAGAAAGACATCCCGAAAATCTGCAGATAAATCTTAAGCCGGATGGGTAAACTCCGTCCCACATCCCTCTCTCCTGAAAGAGATTTTCCGGGTTCCAGGATACTCGTTGACAATGATGACTTGACACTTGCTTTGCAATCCCATTAAATGTCCTTTTCTCTTTTGTGAGACGAGAGGAGGCGGTGTGTTGAGGAGTTTGCAGTCTTTGGAGTTGAAGAGAGAGAGAGAGGGAAAGAACAGGAGCAGGACATAAATTTTCCATTCAAGGACGAGATCGATATAAATTGCGGGACATTTTTCAAATGCTGCATGCATCACAAAGGTGTCACTGGAGTGTAACACACTCGGCAGCATCCTTCAACTCTTTGGAAGTCTTCCTTTTTGTGGGAGAGGTGTGCGAAGGGGGCGGTGCTTGTTTGTTGTCGTTGTTCTCGTCGTTGAGGAGAAAAGGACAGACGAACTATTCCTGGAAAGGCGACGGATGATGATGTGGTCATCGATGTTTGTCAGGGTTGCCACGATGGCAGGAAGGACTTCGACTGAAAGATGGCGAAGGGAATGGAGGCAACGCGTTGGATGAGTGAACGAGTTAAGGACGGGTGTCAATCAGAAGTAGATAAAAGAGAAAGGAGTCGGAAGGTAAATTGATGAAGAACATAAAGAGAACGAGTTATTTTCGAGGTGCGAGGTGATTGAAATCTTGGTGAGTTCAGCGAGAGGATCACTAAATGAACGTCGATGGGATCTTCTCGAGGTAACGAGACGATCGTCTAGAAGTTCGTTTGCGGAATGTCTTCGAAGATCGCATAGAGAATTTCTAAAGGATTTGTCGGGAGAATTTTGACAGAATTATCGAGGGGATCGCCTCATGGATGGATCATTTAAGCAACCGGCGAGAGGATCGTTTAGAGGACCGTCGAGAGGATCGCTGGGAAAATCATCTAGAGGATCGCCTATTGTCGAGAGAGTCGTCCAGATTATCATCTAGAGGATCGCTTAGAGAATTGTCTAGAGGACCGCTCTAAGTATCGTTGAGGGGATCGTTGAGAGGATCGTCGAGAAGATCATTTAGAGGATCGTCTAGAAGACTGGTAAGAGGATTGCTTAGAGGATCGTTTGAGGATCGCTTAGAGGACCGTTTAGAAGATCGTCGAGAAGATTGGTAAGAGGATCGTCTAAAGGATCGCTCAGATAATCGTGTAGAGTCTCGTCAAAAGGTTCGTTTAGGGGATCGCATAGAGCATCTTTTAAAGGATCGGTGAGACGATCATCTAGAGGATCATCTAAAGAATAATTCAAAGGATCGTCTAGAAGATCGTTTAGAAGATCGGCTAGAGGTTCATCCAGAGGATCGCTGAAAGAATAGTTTAGAGGATCGGTTAAAGGATCGTCCGGAGAACTGTCTGCAGAATCGTATGGAGGATTGTTTAAAGGATCATTAAGAGAACTATCTAGAGGGTCGTCAATCATTTAGAAGATAACCTAAACGATCGTCGAGATGATCATTTAGAGAACTGTTTAGAAGACCTAAGTATTTTTACAGTATCGCTTAGAGGATCGCCTGCAGGCCCCTTAGGGGCCGTTTGTCGCTGACGAGAAGGAATATCCGATTGAGTCGAGGAGGAGATTTTTTTTCAGAACGATCGGTGACCAAATCATTGAACAAGTCGTCGAAAATATCGGTGAGATGATTATCGAAAGATCATTGAAGGGGGTTTTACTGAAGCAAAAGTCAGGTTTTCCTTTAATTTTGACAAGCTTAGCTTAAATGTGTCGGAGTGTGCCCGGGTTCGGATCCAGCTCGGCGAAAAAAACACCACAACCAATTTTCATGGTCGCACCTCCAGCGAACGACTGACAATCCTCCTGGAGTAACCTCTGTCATGGAAAGTTTTCGTTTGGAACCGACAATAAAATGCAGGTCCCCTTTACACGTGTAAAAATTATAACGCGCACAACACAGTGAAGGCGCGAAAAGTTAGAATCTGGCCCTTCGCCGGCTGTTACGCCACCAATGATGATGAATTTTGAGATTTGAAAAGAAAGAGAGATCGTTGTCAGCAGTGAGAGAACTCAAAGTCGTCTGTTGTCTCCAGCTGACTTAAACCTTAGACAGTGGACTTAAGAAGAAACCAATAAAAAAATTCTGGCAAAAGGCAAGTTATAAAGATAAAAGATCTGGCAACCCTACTTTCTTCCACTGCCCTTTCTGACCGTCCGAATGTGTCTCGCATCTTCCGATTATTGGTAAAACACATGTGTGTTTGTTTATTTGAAAGGGGACATATGACAGTCCCCTTCCCCTCTCAAGGAGCATGTCCTGTGCGTCAGAGTATGTGTGCGTGTGTGTTTGAATGTCACCAAAGCTGTTTTGTCAGGACAATAGGATTTTCAGGATAAACTTTCAACTTCCCAAGGAATGAAGAGATTTTCGCTTCTTCACATTACACGTCCTCGTTATCCTCTTTCGTTCCCATCCTCCCCAAAAAGAACGTATCCTCAAAAGGATCCTTTAACTTGTCAAACAGATCAACTTAATTATTGTTGGTCGCTTCCGTGTCTGTCCCGCCTGTGTGTGTGTGTGTTTGTGTGGATGCAAATGACAGAAGCAAAATTCAATTCAACATTCGGTCATCCTTTGACAGAGCCAAAGTTTAAGGTAAACACTTTTGCGACAGGAAACCAGCCCCCACCCCACGCCAGAAGCCAATTGGGTTTTGATTTCGAGAATTGTTTTTCCATTGAAAGCAAAGAAAAGGATAAAGGATATCCCACCCACCCCATTCTCCTCACCCCCTGCTCTCTTCTCTGACCCAATTCGAAAACTAGTCGTGTCCTGGCGATGACAGGTAAAATTGAAGTGTCAGTGAAGCTGAAGCTGAAGCTGAAGCCTCACTAAGCCCGGCCGAGAGAGAGAGAGAGAGAGAGAGTTGATTTGAAAATTATGTCAAGTGGGGGGTGGCTATTATTTTGGAAATAACGGTCTCAAAATAGGTGAAGAGGCTTTCAACGCCCGAGAAACTGGGTGGAGTGTGTCGCAACAGCGTCCGGTGTAATTAAACAATTTCCCCTCAATTCGGATTAAGGATAATGGATTGATAATGGAGTGGAGTCCTCAAGAGGGGATGACGACGACGTGTCCACCCGATGAATCCTTAAAGTCGAGAAGAGAACTTTTCGCGCGTTGAACTTTATGGATGCAAGTCACGTCACACACACACTCGCGCGGATACAACGAAAACTTTTCCTATTTGCAACAAGGATTTCCCGCACATGCTGCGGGTATTCATGCGAAAGGACGTAAAGAGAGAGAGGAGAGATTCGTCTTCGGTTACTTACCGCTGAAGACGTCCGCCTCCAGCGGTAACGCTGCGGAACTTAAACTCAACTGTTTATCATATAAATGAAGTTAATTTCATCTCAGTTAATATTCCCTTCGGGAAGGCGTCGGTGTTGGCGTCGTCGGTAACTCCAGCGTATGGTTCATTACGAAATTAGTAGCACCTTCAACTTACGCACACACACATACAAAACACACGTCGTCGTCGTCCTCCACTGCATTTCTTGAACAAGTCCTTCCTGGTCGCCGAAACTTACACGTCGTGGATTTTCTTTGAGCGTCTTCGTCGTCTTCGAAACGCTTTATGGAAGCATAATTCGAGGCGGGGAAACTTTTCGACTTGGCGTCGTTTTGTTGGCGTGAAGTGGGAAAAGTTTTTGGACGATGAGATGGGAATTTGTCTTTTACACAAGCGGCAGCGATAAATAGTGCGGCGGTTTAGTTTACGACCTCTAGGAGGTCGTAATGTCATGTCCGTTCATTAGCATGGATGTGGTTTTTGGGGGGGTGTTTACGGGATTTTGCTACGGCGTGGTGCTTGGGATTGTTGTCACGTTTGGAGTGAAATTGGAGAGGGAGGAAGTTTTGTAAGGTGATGTAAATCGAGAGGGTGCTTTGGATGAACTTTAAGCCACGATGAGTTCAAAAAAAACAACTGTTTAGTTTTTGAAAATTGTTGAAATTCACATCGAAGTGTGTTTGGAAATATGATCACGTTGAGTTCGATGGTTTTGAATCGAATCGGTGGCTCGAAGCATTGAAACTCATGTCTGTTTTTGGCGGAAGACGTTCAGCATTACTCTGAGTACCGAAAAGTCTCGTATTAGAGATTTCTGAACACGGCATCGATCGTACTACTAAGGTGAGTGAGGTCAAGTACTTAGGCATGCACCTGGACTGCAAGCTCTCCTACCGGGAACAAATAAAAGTGGCAGTAGGGCGCGCGTCTAATGTGACTTTTTCTCTCTCTTGGATCATGGCGAATCTCGGAGGCCCGACCATGTCCAGGCGGAAGCACGTTGAGGCTTCCGCCATCACAATATCTCACTCGAGATCTGTGCTGATGCGCTTCACAAGGAGTCTTACAGAAGACAGATGGCTGCAGTACACCGACGTGAAGCTCTACGGATCATCAGCTCTTACCGTATTGTATCCGAACCATCTGTTCTCGTCATAGCAGGAGTGACCTCTATCGACCTACTGACCGCAGAACGAAAGTACGTCCACGACCATAAGACGGAAGCTGCGATCACAACGGCAGTAGTAGCTGCGAAAGCACGAATGAGGCAGCCAGCTTTGGCAAGTCAGCCGAAACTAGAGGAAGATGGACAGCGCAGCTGATCAGAGATGTTGCTGCATGAGCAGAGCGGAGACATGGTGATGTCAACTTCTATGTTACCCAACTGGCTCTTTCAACAGGTACCTACACAGAATGAGCAAGAAAGCGAGTGCTGTCTGCTAATACGAAGACTCCGAAGAAGACGACACCTACCATACCTTCTTCGAATGCAGCAGGTGGGCAGTGCAGAGGACCAGGTTGGAAGTGGAGATAGACAGCATATTACCTGACAACGTCATTGAAAAGATATTATCCAACAGCAGCCTTTGGACAAAAATCGTGGCATTCGTTGAACTAGTGCAGAGAAGTAAGAGGAGAGAGGAAGGAGATAACTTTCCCCCAAAAGAAGAACGATTACAACATTACCGGCAAGTTGAATTAATTGACCCGATGAAGAAAATGAAAAAGCTGGTCCCTTTGGGGGAAAAAAAAACGACACTACTCTGAAGTAATGCGAAAGCGGTCTCGGAGTGGATGGTGTCAAGGAAAAGAGGTCAAGATGTGGTTTTAGTGGGTGAAAGTCTCACGCTACTTGGGACAGAACGGGCCTATTCCACCTGCCTTTTAGGTGTCACCATCGTCCTCAGGATGAAAAGAAAACGATGAGCGAGACCTCCGACCAAACAAGACTTAAGATTTGCTCAGACGAGTTAAATGAAGCACCGAAAGAAGTGAACGTTTTTGTAAAAATAAAAACTTTACATGATTAGCGTACAAAAGAAGTACGAACATCTGGAAAATAAAGTTCAAGACAAATTTAGGTTGTTAGTTTCAGATGAGCAGTCAAACTTATTTACAATAATTCTTTAGGATTTGCATTTCGTTTGTTTCCCTTTGAAACAAACCGCATAGTTTATATATTTTCAGAGCAAATGACAAGACAAATGTTGTAAGAAAAAACAAATGAAGCAGAACCTTTTTTTGTTTCCTTCAGTGTGCACCGATCTCTAATTTTATCAATAATTGTATGAACAAGTTAAGTTACGTTAAGTTTTACGATGTTCAAAAGATGTGTGTGGAGAAATTCAAACCGGAAAAACATTTTATTTAAAAAAATTTCAGATTTAGAATATGTTCCTAAATTTATTGAACGATGTGGTTGAGTATACGAGGTCTGTTCAAAAAATAAGGTGATTTCAAATTTCGAGGGTTACGTACATTCGATTATCGATTTTTTTTATTTTGTTATGTTGGTACATTCGTCTCGAGCGTATGTTTACAGTTTCAGTTGTATAGCATATTTATTTTGTCTATGAGAGGCATAAAAGTTACACATTTTTGCGCTTCGGCGATTTCCTGCTGTCGATCAAAGAACTTGCATTCAATTTTGTATGAAAAATGGAACTAAGTGCTCACGCTTGAACACTTGAAATGTTGACAGTGGCATACGGTGGTACGGTAACAGTGTTTACAAGTGGTACACGCTTTTCAAAGAAGGTCGAGAAGATGTGAATGACGACGCTCGCCCTGGACGCCCAGCTCATCAACAACCGATGAAAATGTTGAGAAAGTGAAGAAAATTGTTACGAAGAATCGTCGTCGAATCGTCGTCGAATCGTCGAATCACTATTAGAAAAGCTGCTGAAGATGTCGGCATATCGGTTGGCTCATGCCATGCAATTTTTTTCGAAAATTTTGAGCATGAAGCGTGTGGCAGTGAAGTTCATTCCAAAATTACTGAATTTTGACGAAAACGTAATTTCTTGGCAAAAAACAACACCGTAATCATGCCTCAGCCACCGTATTCACCAGATTTGGAACCTTTGGGCGACCTTTCCCTGTTCCCTTTCCATGAAAGGACGGCGTTTTGCGACGATTGAGGCGATATAAAGCGAATCGCTGAGAGAGCTCAAGGGCATACCAAAAAGTGCATATCAGAACAGCTTCGAGGATTGAAAAAACAGCTGGCACAAGTGTATTATATCTGAGGGGGATTATTTTGAGGGGGACAAAATAAAAATTGATGAATCAATAAATATTTTTAAAAAAAAAGGAAAATTCACCTCGTATGATGTCTGATATTTCGGTCCAAATGTTCCAGAAAACGCCCAAAACCATTCGAATTGGCTAGATTTCAAATGTTTAATACATTTTTAAATTTTGGTAGAGTTTTGAATTGGCTTCCTGCACTAGAAAACAACCATTCGTACACTTAAAAGCGCAGTTTGGTTAGAGTCATTATCCTGTTGGTGAATGAATAATCCTTCCAAGCCGAACTTGCTAACTTTTCCGTGCTGGTTCGTCTTGAGGATGTTCAAATTAGCAAACCAATCAATTTTTTCAACATCAAATTACCAATCATAAATGCAAAATAGTACCCTATACCAAAAAAACAGCCTACCCCCTGTTTTACTGTTTTGCTTTGAAGAGCTACTCAGTTTTTGAATAAAACTGCATTTAAGGTTTTTTCGTGAAAGCTTGTTTTTCCATGAGTATAAAGCCACTTCATGACGCTTGCTCAACTTATGGTTGCTGAAGAAAAACGAATAAACTTGACTTCGAATTGTAGATTCGTAAAACCATAGTTTTTAAATTTGAGAGTTTTTCATGTTGTTTTGTATGATAGTAAATTTGAATTAACGTAAGGGACTTCGATTAAGAAAGGTTTTTTCAGTGGACCGTGTGAATGTTTCCAGTTATGGAGATTTGAATTATCTAGAGTTCACTGTATATTATTTTTTGTCTCTCCTGATAAAAACTAAAAATATCTTTTACTCTGCCGTGTACGTATTCAGAAATGAAATGATCCTTTTGTTTTCATGAAATGATCTTTTTGTTTTTCATAACTTAAGTACTTTCCACCTTACTCGTAGAAAGATTATTTTTGGTTTTTATTGTAGCTACAGTCTTCTAAGGTGCAAAGTACATGAACTATGATGAAAATAATAAACTCATTTCAGGTGTTTTTAATTTCGTGCACCGCACTGTATGCTATTTTAAAAATCATCGATTCAACTAAAAAATCGAAATAATTTCTGTCGCCAACATTTTGCATAGAGAATTAGTTTCTGATAAGTTAAAGTAGCACCAACTCAGGAGAATTTTTGGAAATCTTTAATATAGGAAATACTTAAGACTCATGTCTTTTCGAAAATCTATTTTCTTCGAAATAGAAAAAAAAAAACAAATAGCTTCTAGAGTTTCTAAAAAGTTAAGCATGTTTTTTAAAAGTGTTTAGCAAAGCTTCTACAGAAAATCAGTACCATATAAAAAAATCGGACTCTTTCTTTCAAAATCGTGTCAATTCTGTCTTGTCAGACTTTTACTATTTAGGCAGCACTAAAAGGAGTGTAAAAGAAAACTGAAACCAAAGCTCGATTAAAACATCGCTTACTCTGGAATCTGGTTAATTGCAATTACTATCCCTTTACTAATACTACATGTTCAAGCGTCAAGAAATTTTGAGTAGTCTGCCTAGACTTAACGCCCGCAAACTAAGACATCGAAAAGAAACAATAAAATCTGCTATAAAGACATGATATCGCAGCTAGAGTTAGTTTAGATAGAGATGAAGTCTTAAGGCCAATGACACTAGTCAATCTATTTATATCAGACTTCGACCTCTCTTGGGTCTGCTGCTGACGTTCCCAAACATTGTTGTCAATCTCATTGACGTCAATCGGGTTAAAAAAAACCCGACCCATAAACTGTCTTAAGGTCATTGCTAGTAGAAAAAATGCTCTACAGCCCCATTGCGACCCATTTACCTTCCCTGACTGACAGCTGTGCGTTCTGTTGTCGTCAGCTCACCTTGAATCCTCTTCAAGGGCCCAAATGAGGTCCTCACCACGTCCTTCGACCACTCACCGATCCTAATCTCCCCACACGTTCCAATTTCGAAAGCAAACAAGTGTCATCCATTTCGTGTGCAGGCCTCCGTCCAACGTGATGTTTGCTTCGTTCACCCCTAAGGCCCTTTCTTCACACACACACAAACGCCACTTAATGCCGCTATGGCAGCAAATCAGTCGCGCGATGTGACAAAGTTTACCGATCCGATAATTAATCACTTGGCCGATGTGTGATGCGATTCAATGTCCTTCAAGTAGCCTCAAGGATGATGACGTGAAGTCGACCCAATCAGAAAGCAGCTGCAGTCATACACGGGCCGCACCCCTCCCCACACACACACTTCGACGAATTAATCAGGACTCATTAATCATTCGAATTTAGGTGAATATTTTATGACAAATCACCCAAAGCGTCCTTGAAGGAGCAGAGCCAGGCGAAGCGGAAAACTTTAAACCACACAAAACTCGAAAAGGAAAAGCAAAAAAACACCGGAAGTAGGTTATTTCCCCCACACGGAGAGACAGGACAAAGCCCGCCGAGTAGGAAACTCAATGAATTGATTATTTCCACTTTAGATTAAGTTCGCTCTTCCCCGACCCCCATCCACGTGAAAGTGTTGAAAGCGCAACGTGCAAAACAGGACACCGCTCCCCAAACCCAGCAGGTGGATTCAATTAGAATTTCGTGAAAGTCCATTTCTGTGTGTGAGTGTGTGTGTGGCTGGAGGGATGGAAAATGGAAATCGATAAAATTGAAGAGCGGCGAACGCCCCGCCACAAAAAGATATCCTCCGGCGGCGGAGAGTAGAGCTCCGCCGAAAATGTTCGCAGATTTAAATCGCCGGGTAAATTGGTCTCGGCCCACGGGCGGCGAGATTACAACCGGCCCGCTCCACAGCTCTGCTCCACCAATGCACCAGGAAACAAAAACCATCAACGCTTTGCTGCATTCGATTTTCGTTCAGACGCGCGGGCGGCGTCGGTCGGCGACGCCAGGACGAGCGGAACGAATGTACATTAGATTTTAAGGAAGATACACACAACTTTTGAGTGGATTAAGTTCTCTCGGGGTGGCGGGACCACCACGGGGCGGGGGTGCGGCTCTCTGAAAGTTTCAACTTGTTTGGCAGATTGAAAAGGAAGTTTTTAACCTGCCACCCCCCACCACCACACATGTATCAAATGAACGTTCCCATATGCCCCCGTTGCCATTGTGTTCTGGCATGTGTGCGTGTGGGCTGAGGGTGAGGGATGATTTCTTGAGAAAACACATTTTGTGAGGTTAAGTTGAAGAGGACTAAGGATGTTAAGTGGTAATTTAGTTGAATGGGAGTTTGTTGCTCTCCTGTAGGAGAAGGAGGACGGAAGAGATTTTTGCCTAAAAAGTTTGAATGAGCGTGGGGGAAGTGGCGAGGTGCGTTAATTGCTTAAAAGGTCCTGAAAACTGCCGGTGGGAGATGTGGGCTGACACTTGTCCACTGGGGAATGTATGGGAAGTGCTAAATGTGTGGAAGGTCATGACAACAGTCTTTTGTGTGGATGGTTGCACGTGATCATAGAGAGCCTTGAATCCGAACTAGCTTGCAGGAAGGATGTGAATTGCTTTTTCCTTTGCCTAAATCGACACATCGTTGTGCGTATTTATGTGTTAAAAAGTTCAGATAATTTTTCTTAATGGCTTCTTTGGTATAAGCCCCTCTTTTTAATTAAAATACGTGTTCTTTTTTAATCTTTCCTGGTTTACAGCGATGAAGTGGTAATTTTTTTTACCTTTTAAAATAAATTTTATTACGTCGAATAGAGGAAGTGCTCAAAAAAAAGTTTGATGAGAACATCTAACGCCGTATAAGTTACAAGTTAAGGCAAGGACTCAGTCTTTCAGAGATGGAGTAATTGCAGATCCAGGACAGAACACTTGAACTTAACGCAGTATGATGATATAAAAAAGCCAGCATATCAAGTCCTTGCAAGAAGATGAATTAAGAGGCATTACCTATAGTCTTAACTATTATTTATTTATTTATTTACAATTTTACAATTTTATTTTACAATAGTATATGCGTATCTTGCGAAGCCACTTGGCTTGTCTGCAAGAGGTGATGTATGTATGATGGCTTAACCATGACATACAGCGCTGGAATAGGATACTATAAGTGAGTGAGGAGGAGACAATTCCCCCATTTGGGTAACACAAGGGGTCCACAAGGACCTAAGTAAGGCCGAACAATTTCTGTCAGTCCGCCTACTTAACCTAACCTAACCACAAAGAAGAAGTAGGATTGAAAACCGAACATGTAACCAAATAAGTGACCCAAAGTCAAAAATTCAGGACAGAAGTCGTAACAAAAACGTCAGACGATCTCTTGAACTCAGGGCAGCGCAAGGAAAAAATTCAAAGCAAAATAAAAAAAAAATAAGAGGCGGCAGTAAATGACAGCTTGCGCCTTACAAAATATTGGTTTAGCACTGGTAGATGAGGAAGTTTATATTATATTTTATGACCTAACTGAAAGTACCGGGTATGATGCTTCCAGTTCGGAAAACCATGCTGTCTTGCATCCGCGATCACTTGATCTCTGTACCGGAGGCTCGGTCTCTCTCGCCTTCTCGAACCAGGAGGCTCGGATTCGAAGACCCTTTTAGTTGGAGCGTTTGTGTCCATGCGCTCGATGTGACCGAGCCACTGTAGTCGATGGGCTTTTTCCTTCCGGACTATATTTACATCTTTGTACAGCTCATAAAGTTCGCGGTTATGTCTTCTCCTTAATTCGCCTTCCTCGCAGACTGGGCCGAATATCCGCCGTAGTATTTTCCTTTCAAAGGAGACAAGTATCAGCTCCTCCAGTCCTGCTTATCGTCCATCGGCTCTATACAGTAGGACTGTCGTCGGCTCCAAAATCGGAGCACCGGAACCTATTTTATGAGTCTTTAAATACTCGAAACATGGGTGTACACTTTCTTTCGACGCTCACAGTATGGGGCCGCAAGGCTTACAAAGGAGTTAGCAGCCAGGCTTTCTTAGATAAAATTTTGACGGGTTTTGAGAGTCTTAATAGTTTTTGGTATAATTTGACCCAAAACGCCATCAATTCGGGAATGCATGGGTTGTTTTCATCGAAGAGTACAAAGAGGGCCCTTAAAAATGTGGAAATTGCGCAAGGTTTACGAAAGAATGGTTATTGTATATCGTCCGCCAACAACTTGGGATGTCTGCCCGATAGGTAGACGTATGTCTTTTAAAAAAAATCGTGCATTACTTTGGATTGTGAAGTAAGGAAAAGGAGACTTTCAACTAAAACCGACCCAAAAATTGAATTTTTGGAGGAAGGCTTCAGATGGGTCCTAAAATTTTTCGTAATCTTATCGATTTGGGGCTTTAGAGATTACATATCATTATCGAAGTAAATTGACTGCACACAAAATATTATTTGTACTTATTTAACTCCATTATTTTATTAATCTCCATTATTTTTCGCTTACAACATTTGTTTGTCATCGATTTTGGTGTTTTTCCTTAATAATTGTAGTAATTTTCAACCGATTTAAGCCATCTTTGTATTTCAAGAAAGGCTTTCTTCTCTCCTGCTCTTTCATTTCACATATAACATTCTATAGAAGACTTCCAATTACTGCGAAATCATCAGAAAACCGTAGTGCAAATACTTTTTTTACTGACTGCATATGCAATGATAGAATTTTATACCTAGTTTAGGCCAACAAGTCTTACAGTTAAGCTTGAAATGCATTCATAAAAACAAACAAAATTGTTGGCTCATCTAAATAGGTTTAAAAACAAAAAATTAAGTTTAAATTGTAAATTGTGCAAATCTTTTTTTCTGTCAATAAACCTTACTGTGATTCCCTGTTAACGACAAAAAATGATCGCGGAAAATCATTAAGCGAGGAAGAAAAGGGAAAAACCAAAGCATTTCAAGAACTAGGTAAAAGCAAATGATGCATCGGAAAAAAAAAAAAGAATAACAGAGGTCAAAATGAAGTAAGGGGTTACTTGCGAAAGGTCCAGCACTATGGGGAAAAAAACATGAAAGGTGGAAGTTATAAAGCCACATCAAGAGCCGATAGAGGTGCAATCAGCAGAGCTGCTTCCAGTTCTCATGACTCCGAGTCAAAAATAAAGATAAGTACATGTTTTATATTTATGTAATTTGACGACAGTAAAATGGGTTAATAAAAGTGCTGAATATTTTGTATTAGGCGGCGTA
The DNA here is from genome assembly GCA_905187475.1 of Syritta pipiens. Classification (NCBI taxonomy): domain Eukaryota; kingdom Metazoa; phylum Arthropoda; class Insecta; order Diptera; family Syrphidae; genus Syritta; species Syritta pipiens. Next base: position 12,017,331 of record LR994573.1, read on the forward strand.
ACAGCCCGTTGAGAGCCAGAGCCTAGCTTTTTCGCACCTCCACTGTGTTGTGCGCGTTATAATTTTGACACATTTGGAGGGGACCTACTGCCGGTTCCGAACGGCGAATTGCGAAAGCTTTTCATGACAGAAGTACTCCAGGAAGGTTGTCAGTCGTTCGCTGGAGGTGGGGCCGTGAAAAATGTTTGTGGTGTTATTTCCCTGAGCCGGATTCGAACCTAGGTACTCTCGCTTAACAGTCCGACGCACTAACGATTAAGCCACGGCGCCCCAATATTTAAAAAGAAAAAATATTAGAGAAAACCACCTCCACCAGAAAACCACAAAAGTCGGAGTGACAAAAAATAATAATTTAAAAAGCCCTGAAAGCTATAATTAATATTAAATCATGACCTACGACAAGAGGAACATTTTCAAGCCGCCTGGATAGCAGTGAGGGCAGTGTCATGGTATGGAGAGCTATTTCCTTCTACGGCACCTTTGAACTTAAATATTTTGCATCAAGAATGAATGCAGATTCTTAAAAAGGTGTATTAGGAAAGGTCTTCTCGGACATTCCAACATGATAATGCCCCCATCCATACAGTGAGGATAGTAAAACAATCGATTGTGGGCTAAAATGTTGACATTCCTGTATGTCCTCCATACTCACCTCTCCTAAATATCATAGATAATGTGTAGGGACTTCTTTCACTTACAGTGCCTCCAGAAACTATTCGTTCACCGACCCACTTGAAGGAAAAAATTGCCATAGAAAAGAAACTACAAGTCCTACAAAAATATGTATATGCTTTTATTCTGCGTTAGGCACAAATTAAAACGACATAAAAAATAGATTCAATCTGGTTTGATGAATTTCCAAATGATGAAAGTGAAGATGAAGATGAAGACTATGTCCCAGAAGAAAGTGAAGCGAATACTGAGTGCAATTTTGTGAGCGATGATTTGTTACAACCGGATATGTTGTTATGGTCAAAAGATAAAGTAATACCATACTCTATTGAGCCACTTCCTCTCTCCCCTAAAGTTTTTTCCTCTTCTATTTCATTCGCAAATAGACAAGGTAAAACTGATTTCTTCTACGTTTTTAATTGTTATGTGTTTTTGGTTTAGGCCCTACATTTGCCGCTTCGCAATGCAACGACACAGTTTCAGTATTTTTGTTATTTCTACAGCAGATTGAGAAGACAATAGTTGAAATGACTAATTTATATGGCGTTCGGCAGTATAAGACCGATTCTGCTGGCATAACAACTATGCGAGCATACAATGGCTTACTACTTTTGGCAGGTGTTTATAGATCAGGTGGTGTATCTCTTGAAGAATTGTGGGACAGTGAGCACGGACGACCAATTTTTCCCGCAACTATGCCTTTGGTTACTTTTAAACGAATAAATCGTTGTCTTCGCTTCGATGATTAGGATCAAAGAGATCGTCAAAGAGATAAGCTGGCACCGATTCGTAATATTTTTGATATGTTGATAAGTCGTTTCCCGTTTACACAATATATTCCGTCAAAACCAGCCAAATATGGCATTAAATTATGGATTGCTGCTGATGCTGAGACCTATTTTCGTATAATATTCAGGTTTATGTTGGTCGGGATCGTAATTGTTCTCCAGGAACAAATCAAGAAGAACGGGTGTTAGAAATGACTGATGACTCTCTTGATCTTTTTCTTGTTGAATTATCAGCTTGATTTTTTTTAGGCTTGAATGGTAGAAATGTAACCTTCTTTTCTCTCTTTCATTCGCCTTCTTTTCACTCTTTCAAACGGAAAGGGAACCCCAAAAACAAGTAAAGTTTGGAAGTTGATTTTTATATGTGGGCCAATTTAAGGACCTGTTCGAGTCCCAACACTGAAGCTCATTCGCAAACCAACCGCCTACTCGTTTACTCTGCAAACATCCTTTCACGCCAGCTTCCTCCTGCTCCAGGACACCCTCTCAGTCGCCTACGCACCACCCACTCAAGCAAATAAACTAATTCCTCGTGGGACTCGCGTCCTGTTATTTGTTGCGCGTTTTCCGTATTATTCACCGTTCCCATTCCCGCTCGGCATTTTTTCCCGATTTTCTTTCGCTGCGAAACTTTGACGGCGGCGTGTGTATCCAAGACACAAGAGAGCGAGAAAAGGATATCTGATTGCGATTGTGGGTGGCTTGGGGTGGAGACTCGGAGAGGTGTGAGCTGGGAACTATTTTCCCAGACATTGTGTACAACTCACGGAGTCCCTGTGTGTGGATGCACTTCTCTAGCTCTGTCATGAGCCTTAAATGCATCAAGGATCCATTCATTTATTCACAACCCTCACTCTCTCGATGGAGATCCTTTTTTCACCTATTTTCTATTTTCTGTTTTATTTTTTTTCCTGTTGTCGTGGCGCATTAAAAATAATCAGAGCAGCTAGTATCATTGTCATCATCACATTTCCATGATGAGTTCGAATGTGACTTTGTCAGGAGGGTGTCAGTTGTCTGTTAGAGGAGTGTATGTGTTTGGGGGGGTTGGGGTTGGGGAGGATGCAAGTGAGGCATGCAAAATGCTTCAGTGAAGAGCGATATCAGATGCTGCTTAAGCGAACTGTACTGTGTTGCCATTGTGTTGTGTCGGGGATGCTCTTGAAAGTTTTGTGTTCCGTTGCACCTTGCGAAGGACGAGCGTGGGATGGGGAAGGGAATATTAATTTCCTGTCCTTGATCTTATTACACTTTTTAAGATGTGGGTGGCGGAAAGGTGCAAGCGAATGGGCGTGAGAGCTTCAAGTGCAGCGAAGTGTTTAGCACAAGTGAAAGGAGGACATTGATGAGCGATGATGTCGAGGATGCTTACATTCGAATGAGGATCCACATCGACGAGGGCACACAGTGAACATCGATGAGGATTAAATCGGGAAGAGCAGAGATGCAGCTCTGGCCAAGGACGGGTCGATGGTGGATGAGGAAAGTCATCAGTTTCACGATTGGAGGCGGTGCATGCTCATTTTTAAGCCCGTGGACGGTGGAGGACGCCGATCTGAATTGATTTTGGTGTTTGTTCAGATTTCAGATTCAAAATTGGACCTCAGAGCATTTTAGATTCGTTTAAAATTAATCTTTTTTTTTTCATTTCCATCTATGCAAGTCGAGAAAATTCAAAACTATTTCATTTAACCCTTTCCTTTGTTTATGAATTTCATCTACTGACAACTCGAAAAGTCCGGCGTAACTACAGTAAAACTGCAGCAATTTTATTTTAAAACCCGATTTTACACCATTTAAGTCTGTGTCAGAGTGCAATGTTCGGGATCTTTTACTTCGTTTTTGGGAAATCAAAAAAAAAAAAATACTTTTCCTGCGGCTGGAACTGGACGTGGTCATGAAAAATTGTTTTCTGTAGTTTTTCATAGTTTATACGACGAATCCTTGTCACTAAAAACAGAAAAAAAGTCATTTTCGTTTGAAACCCCTGGGAACATTCTTTTGTAACCCATCGTTCCTACTTAGGCCCGGTGCACACATGCGATTTTTTGACGTGGCGTCACCTATAACCATCATACAATAATAACAAACCAATTGAGCATCAACGTTTGTGTGCACCATTCAATTGATTTGTGTCGAATGACGCTTAAAAAGTCCCGCCGAGTCCCCGCTGCGTAAAAAAAATCGCTTGTGTGCAACGGGACTTACAGTGGTTTAATCACGTGATTCAAAAAGAATATAACTTTTCTTAAGATTCGCTCCTTAAATCGAATTTTCTAAAAGGACTTAGTAGACAACTTCTCATCACGAACCCGCTCGCAGAGGATCAAGAAGCACAACGTTGCTCCCGAAGTCGGTAAAAAGGACTGCGAAGTCTTTTGCTTATTCATTTCTTTACCTGTAAACGTCTTCTTATATTTTGAATACCTAATTTTCGACTTGATGTCGCTTATCGTTCGCAAGATGAATGTGGTTACTTCCGAACAACGTAAGACTTCCTTTCTGTTCGCTATTTACATTACGTTTTTTTTTCGGTAGACATTTTGGGCTATTTTCGCCATTCATCTATTGGGGGTGCAAATTAATTTCGTCCGTTTTCAAAAGATCCTGCAAGTCCTGGCTGATCTTGGAAGCGATTATCTACTTCATTCAAACGGTGTCACATTTGTCAGCAATAATTAGTGTGCATCAGCGTCTGTTTTAGACAACAACATTGTTTTTGGCCTTTTCCAAAATTTCCGGATTTGTCTGAAATAAGCAGCACTTGCGGGAAGTTTTGATTTTCATTTTTAATTGGAAGAAAAGTGCAGTTGAGGCCAATTGAATGCTTGTAGAAGTTTGTGATGAATCTGCTCCGACCGATAAATCGTGAAGAGAGCGATTTCGACGCTTCAAAAGTGGTGATTTTAGCGTAGACGTAGACAAAGAGCGTCTTGGACAGCCTAAAAAGGTTTGAAGATGAGGAATTGGAGGCTTTGTTGGATCAAGGTTTTACTGGCAAGGTGCAAGGCTTTAGTGGCAATGTGAACTCGCAGAATCATTGGGAGAGACTCGGCAAACAATTCACGTTGAATTAAGGAAATTTGGATATGCGCAAAAGCAACGAAATTGGGTGCCAAACGAGTTGAAACTGAGAGATGTCGAATGGTGATTTTTAACCTCGAAACTGCTTCTTGAAAGACATCAAAGGAAGGGATTTTTACGTCGGATCGTGATTGGAGATGAAAAGCGGATGTACCTCGATAACCCCAAGAAGAAAAAATACTCTGCAAAATACTATGAGCCCGTTCTATCATCGTCTACATCGACGCTAAAGAAAAACATTCACGGTTCAAAAGTCATGCTTTGCATATGGTGGGACTAGACGGGTTTGGTGTGCTATGAGCTGCTAAAACCAGGTGATACCATTGATGGGAAACGTTATCGACCACAGCTAATGCGTTCGAGCCGTTCATTGCCTTCGTGACCATAAGGCATGACAAGATGATTTTGCAACATGATAACGCTTAACGACCCAACGTGGCTGTAGCGATCAACAACTACCTGGAAACGCTTAAATGAGAGGTTTTACCCCACTCGCCGTATTCTCCAGACCTTGGTCCTTCCGACTACAGGCTTTTTCGACGGATGCAGAACGATTTGGGGGGTCATCGGCTTGGTTGATTTTCAAGAAATCGAAGAATGGCTAAATGATTGGATCGATGCCAGAAAGGTCTCATTTTTTAGAGATGGTTTTTGAAAATTATCAGAGAGATGGGAGTCGCTTCCGACGGACAATATTTTGAGTTATGTATTTTTTACGTTTTTTCAAAAAGAAAAATAATTTTTGAACACAAATGCTAAAAGCATTAAATGGTTCTTATTTGATCCAGCTTCATTTACAACGACATTTCTTTATTGGTCGAAATTCTAGTCCTTGCGCCATTAACCGTGAGACGAACATAGAAGGAATAGAAACCTTTTTAGAACCTGACTTCTGTCCGCAGACAGCATCATCTTGCTACTTGAACAACTTGACAACAATGTAGTTTTCCCTTAGCTAGGAGGGGTTTGCAGCGAGTAGAAGACAAAAACCATAAAGCTTTTTTCTGGTCCCGAAAAGATAACTTTTGTTCATAGATCGTGAGCATATTCTCGCCCTTTTTACTAAAGTTTGTGAACAAAGACCGAATCTTCTTTTACATGTTTTGAAGGTGTATTTCTGTTTGTAAACCGTTTTTTTTTTGCTTTTTTTTATAATTTGCGCGTGATAAAGGGTTTGGGGCTACCTTTAAGTATCCTGTTTAAGACACAGCACGGGCCGTAGGTATCGAGGGAGAGATGTGCTTGTTTTCGTAGCTTATACGGCTTACCTTTGGCCCGACTCAGAGACATCTTTTCGCACGCCTTCTCACTTTTTCTTCGTGGCACGCCCAGTTTTTTGATGATTTCGCAGTAATCAGAAAGGTTTCGATGGAATGTGAATGGAAGTGTAAATATTTTTTTTTACTCCACGAATATTCCTAGAATAACCTAAAAGCGACAGAAAGGTTTTTCTTTTTCTGTCTTCGCATATGTCACCCTCTGTTCGTGAGGATTTTGTAGCTTGAAAGGCTTTTCTTTGTAAGGCTGTTTTCAGAAAATGGCTTCTAGTTGCTTGAGACCCTCCTCCTTTTCAAATTTCTCTGTGAGAAGAAAGAAGTAAGACTGAACAGCCTGGAAAGTCATGGAAATTTTTGTTTGCATCAGTTTTTTTTTTAATCAGACGCTCCTACTATTAGCTCAAAAGATACACCTTTCTCCCTTCCTCGATAGCAAATTCAACTTCTTAATGCTCATGAGCAAATCCCTGTTCCCAAGCTTTGTACAAGGCTTAGAGAAAGGATTGAGAGCTTAAAGAAGTTCTCATAACATCGTCCTCGACCTAAGGCTCCGGCTACGCCTTCACATTAATTGCTCCCTCTCTATCCACATGAATATAGTCCAAGGGAAGTCCGCTCTGTTCATCTGAATCGCCAAACCACAAAGAAGCACTCCTCCATCACCACTGCTCCCCTCGTTCAAAAGCCTTTGTGCCCCACGTTCCAACCACGAAAACTTCCCCTCAACAACTCAGAATTGATAATCATTTAATCAGTTTTCCCTGATCGTGTACTCACTCAACCGATTAACCGAAAACAAACTGAAACCGAAAGCAAAAACGAAACCACAGGCAACTGCAATCTCGCCACCACCCCCAAAACAACTTCAACTCGTACGGCTAACAACAATTTTGACTCATTGTTTAGCCACAGCTAAACCACGAAACCGCCGCTCCGCTCCTTGGCGCCGGATAAAGAGTATTTTCCAATAAATTTCATTTCGTTGAACAGTTTTTGAGTTTTACCCACCAACCCACCGATCAACCCTCTGGCCGTTCATTCTTCTGGCATTTTGCACTTCTGCTCAAAATCCAAACTTTACATTCAATTCAACACCAAAAAACGAGATGATTGCCGGCGCAACCGTGGAAATGTGGAAAACCGTAACAGGGATGGCATGGCGGCAAACGAAAAAAAAAGAAAAGAAAAAAACCAAAACGAAAAACGATCTGCTTTGCAGCTCTCTTTGGATGAGTCCTTGTGCTACTTGCACCGCCGCCAACAACCGTCCTCCCATCCTCTCGAACAATTGGAGAAGTTATTTTATGCGGAAAGGGCAAAGTTTCTCTTCGAATGAAAATCGAAAGTTTCCTCTCTCGCTCAACTTCCGGTGGCGGTGTGTTGTTGTTGTCCTCCGTTGGTCGTCCTTCTCTGGCAAATCGAGAAATTGCAAAACTCAATCAACATGAATTTTCATAAATCCCGCAATGATTACCAAAACGTCGACTGACGGGGGCGAGTGGGGACTCCAATTACCCCTGCGGATTACCATTCATTATGATTTTCCAGAGATTTTTTTTCAACACCACCCCTCGGCCGACCTCCTTTTCGGTTCAGATACTTTCAGGACGAGGCTCTCAACTCTCAACTCGTTTTTCCCTCGAACAATTGAGTTATTGCATGCGGATAACGGTGTTCGCACACACACACACACGCGCTGCTGGTGCTCCTCTTTTCCCGCTCATTGGCCTGGTTTGGTTCAGCGGATGTTTGGCTTGTGGAGTTTCCTCGGAGATGAAAACAATTCGGGAGAAGGCCTATGGGAAAAGTTGTTCCGTGTGTTTTTTTCTTTTTTTGTGTTACGTTTGGGGTTCTTCTTAGAGTCGAAGGATCAGAGGGGGAAAGGATTTGCCTACGAGTTTTTTTCTTGTTCTCGTAAGGCACACGATAGCGGCTTTGTTCTCTGTTATAAGTTACAGCGTCTCAGAGGTCCGCGAGGACATGCGAGGAAATCCGTTTAGGCTCCTTTCAGGCTCTTGTCTTCAGTGGTGCAGGTGAATTTAAATCGAAGAGGACGAATCTGGATTGTATGGAGTTCTAAACTGTGTCCATATTTTGGACTGAAATAAGGAAGCCTTGAGCAGAAAGAGCAGGATGAGAATTGAGGCGACGCTTCAGAATTTTTAGTTTGGTCACTGTGTTAGAAACATTTTGTAACTCAAATACTTTATACCTCAAAAATGTTAAAAATATAAACTTAAATTCGAACACAAGAAACACTTGCCACTAAAGAAGTTAAAATGTTGTAAGGTTACTCAGGTTGTAGGTTCTTTAAATTCGCAATGCCAACAAGAGGTTTAAGTGTTGTAATTTATTTTTGGAAAATATCTTGGAATTATGGTAGGCCAAGATAAAATCGAAGCCTTTCCTCGTAATCATAAGGTAACGCTGGTAGAATATTTTTGTTTCGATGGGGCGGTGTATTTTCAAATCACCTTGTTTTCCTATTATTGCAAATGCAATCGATGTCGATAAAGTAGTGTAAGAAAATACTAATATGGAAAACGTAATTCAATCACATCGTGTACATTTTGTGTTCATTTTAAATCAGGTAGCAGATTTAAAAGAAGAAACATGAGTTGGTACAACAAAAAGATAGCATTAAGCTTTAAATAAGAAGAATAATTACTTTAGTATAAGGTGTACAACTTTGCTTCCGCCCTTTTTTTTTGTATTGTATTTATTTATTTGCAATGCATTTTACATATTTTTACAATTTAAGATATCTGCAAAACCCTATGGTCTGTCTGTAGGTACATATCAAAAACTTTAGGTGGCTAATATTTTAAAAGATTAAGTAAATTATTCTTGAACATACATATTTTGCATTCTTTTACTAAGTACAATTTTACTGAGACTATTTTTTCAATTTAATTTTTTTAATCTATTGTGGGACAAGAAGTATTTTTTCAAGAATTGTTTTCTTTTATGTTTGCTGTTTACGTTTCTTAAGTGGTCAGGTAGTTGGTTAAGAATCGAAGGAACCGTATGCTTCATCTGTCGCCTTCCGTAGTTATTGTGGAAAGACGGGATGTCGAACAAACCTCTAGCTCTTCTCCTTGTGCTGGCATCATGTGGGATTGGTGATATAAATCGTCTATCGTCATAGTAGACTAGAGGAATCGGCAGTTTGAACAAATTTTCGACTCGAAGTGGCTTGAATTCCTGTTGGGACCTGTGATGGTGTTTTGGACTCACTGCATCTTCACTATGTGTGTTGGTGCTGTGTTTCCCCAGGCGAGTATACCGTACCTGATCTTAGACTCTACGAAGGCATAATATTGTATTTTGCTGCATTACCTCACTGGTCGCACATCTTTTTATATAGGACAGCACAAAAGTAGCCTTCTTCAGTTTACCCCGTATCTATAATTACTCCCAGGTAATTGTAATGATCTACTACTTCAATTGGTATGTTGGAGCTAAGAGGACAACTGGAGTTTTTAAACCTAATGTTCACAGTTCTGCAAAACGCAGTACTGGTTTCGAAATGTAGACAGTTGCGGTCAAAATAATAGCAGGGCTGCTTTCTGAAGGATACCTTCTTGCAACTTGAGTAATATCATGCTAATAATTGGAGTGATTCAAAAATCTTTTATTCCTTTTAGTTATTGTTCTAAAGTAGAAGAATATTCCCAAAGTCTCCAAGAAAAAAATGCTCTCTCACACTATTACTGCTATGCACTGCTATTATTTTGACGCAACTATGTATCGTAGATGGCATACAATAAGCCATCGAAATATTTGTCGATTTGTGTCTGCATTTATTCTCGATTAAACATGTCTGCGGCTGAGGCTCATCGAATGATTCTCTCAAATAGCTATGGTGAGGCTGCTTTAGTGAAAGAACATGCCGAGAGTGGTTTCAACGCTTCAAGAACATTGATTTTGACGTTGTAGACCGGCATGGCGGTGGAAGAGAGAAGGCTTTCGAGATGCAGAATTGAAGGCATTACTTGATCAAGAGTCAAGACTCGTGTCAAACGCAACAAGAATTGGTAGGATCATTGGGAGTGATGCAACAAGCCATTTTAAAACACCTGAAAGTCATATAAATGATTCAGAAACAAGGAAATTGGGTGCCGTACGAGTTGAAGCCGAGAGTTGTTGAACGGCGTTTGTTTGCTTGTAAACAGCTGCTTGTAAGGCAAAGACTGAAGGGATTTCTGCATCGCATTGTGCCTGGGAACGAAGACTAGGCTTATAATGATAGTCCCAAGCGTAAAAAATTATGGGAATATCCCGGCCATGCTGACAAGTCGACGGCCAAACAGAATATTCACGGTTTCAAGGTCATGCTCTGTATTTGGTGGGACCAGCTCAGCGTAGTGTATTATGAGTTGTTAAAACCGACTGAAACAATCACAGGTGATAATCATCGAACGCAATTAGCCGAGCATTGAACCACAAACGGCTGCAATACAACGAGAGACATGATAAAGCGATTTTACAGCGTGACAATGCTCGATTCCATGTGGCGAAAGTGGTCAAGACATACTTGGAAACGTAGAGATGGAAAGTCCTATACCACCCGCCATATTGCTCCCACAGACTTTCACTTGTTTTGATCAATGGCACACAGCCTGGCTGACCAGCACTTCTAATCTTATGAAGAATTAAAAAATTTGGATCGATTCGTGGATCGCTTCAAAAGGTGACCAGTTTTTTCAACGCAGGACTCGTACGCTGCTCGAAAGATGGGAGAAAGTAGTGGCTAGCGATGGACAATACTTTGAATCGTAAATACAGTAGTGGAAACTTAAATAGCACCTTTACGAATATTCATATTACTTCCAAAAATGCATTGTTAGAATTAAAACTGGCAACAACTTTTGAATGAATAAAGCCTAGAATTTCGGAAAAAAATGGCTGTATCAAAGTTGTACGCCGAATAGTTTACCATTTTTAATTGCTGATATTGTCCTTTGTCCTTTGTTTCTCATATTCTTTTGATAATTGAAATTTATTTACTAAAGATTTTTCCGTAAAAAGAATTATTTTTGGGTAAAAACATTTGGAAATATAATTAGAAGCGCTGGAACTTTGGTCTCAATTTCCTGTAAATTTCTATCGCAGCATATTTGTTCTAATGTATTATGTCAGGCGCGAAAAGCTAGGCTCTAGCCCTTCGTCTGCTGTTACTCCACTAATGATGCTGATGATGATTAAGTCAGTTAACGTGTGGAAAAAAATAAGAGCTGAACACCGGGATTAATGAAGTTCTTAATCGTAAAGTAGTACCGAGAAGAGGCTTCCATAAATTCTGTTGCCGGAGCCTTAATGTGATTCAAAAAGAAAGCAAAAAGCAGCATGGAAAGTTCAAAAAAAAAAAAAATTTTCAGTTCAGTTCATTTTATTTGTTTCCAAAAGATCACGTATATACATCTAATTAAAACCTTCTTGGAGATTTCCCAACTTTAGTCGAAGTCAATTTGAAACCCCAATATCACAGTGGCCAGTCGACGACCTAAAGATCTCACTTCATGCAGCTGCTCGCATTTACATTGACTGCTGTCCAAGGACCTCTGCTCAAGACTAGAATCTACCAAAAAGTTCTCACAAGTCCTTATCTACTTTGACAGAGTGTACTACCATCAGAGACTTCCTCTCAACCACCATCCGCCAACGGTAATTGAAATTTATAACGCAAATTCACGCCCCTCCCCACCAACCACAGGGTACCACAAAAGCTCCTTTTAATGAACAACGCGAAATTTGTTCGCCCCCAAACCACCACCGACGTCTCTGCAATTTATCAAAGCGACCGTTAAATAATAAAGGATATCCCGCTCTTTTCTGCTGTCTGATCCTGGCAACCCTCTGTCGACGTTAACCACTTAACGGGAAGGAAACAGTTAACAGTTACATCGGAAGTCGTATCTTTCACTTCTTCTTCTTTCTCTCCTCTCCCATTCGCACAATTGCAGCAATTCCTGGCAACCCTCCTCGCCATCGCCGCTTAGGAAAAGCTGTTAACCCGCAAATATTTGCGCATCAAATAAAGTTGACACACTCGAAGGGGGGCGAAAAGGATTGAGGGGAAGATGGATTGGTAGGGGAGGAAGGAAGGAAGGAAATTATTATTATTTACTTGTGTGTAAATATTTGGGAATTTATTTTTTTCTTCTCTCCTCTCTGCTTATTGATTTCTTGTTCTTCACTTTCTGACAAACGACGACGATGGCACAAGCGGCAGACTGAAGAAAAAAAAAAAAGAAGGACACTCTTCCGCCCACCCCCACCCACCCACTCTAACAGCAAGAGTCGGGTGTTTGCCGACGGCGGCGGCGGGATGGTCGGGTAAATATTTGCTCGGGAAACAACACTGATTGTCGAGACTCGAACTCGAAAAGAGAGCTCTGTGAGCGTTTAAACATTTAACTCGAGTGAGTATTTGCATGGGAAATTTATGTCGACAACGATAAAGACGATAAAGACGACGATGAAGATGACACGGGTGTCAGTTGCGGGGGCGCAGGAGTCAATTATCCGACTTACACCAGAAAAACGATGAGGAAGGGGAAAACTCCAATCTCCATCGGTAATTAATTACCCCGCCAACAGGCGCAATTACTTTAGGATAATTTATGACTTACCCAACTTGGGAGGCAGGCTAACAGATGGACAAACGAACAAACGAACACTGGCAGGACAACGAGCAGCAGCCACAGAGTTGCACGACAAACGGACAAATGTCACAGCCAATGAATGTCCCTCTCGTCCTTTTTCACACACACACGCGATGAATCGCAAATTGTGTGCAACGAGACTCCGCAAACACACACGCAAAAAAAAAAAAAAAAAGCAGAAACCAAAAACGCAGCACTCGACAAAGAATAATGCGACGCCAAAGTGCGCGAGGTGCCAGTTGGCGTGGCGCTTCGTGTGCGTGTTGTGGGGAGGGCGACGCCGGGCGCGGAGGCAGCTCGTTAATTATACCAAAGTCCATGGCTGGAAAGTGGAGGACGCCTCGTGTCTAGCGAGCGTCGGAATGTGTGAATGCAGTACCAACTGCGTGTGTGTATGACGCAGATTGACGCAATTTCATTAATGTGACCCGTCGTCGTCCTGCCGCCCGCTGTAATTCGCAGGACCACACTCGAAAATTGGTTTACCTCAATCGGAGCCGGACATTCACACGGACCAGCAGAGTTTCTATTAATTTTAAGCGGCTACCGCGCTACGTGGATTACAATTTTGAGGCAACCGCCGCTGCAGTCCAACCCCACCCCACCCGATGACTTTAATAATGAGCTGAGCCTTTTTGGATCCTTAAATTGGCACATCGTGTCCTCGTCGTCGTCGGCGTTAGCGGTCACGGTGGGTGGTGGTCGTTCTTTTTTTTTTGGCATTTGAAAGCGATTTGGGGAGCGATCCACGATTTTTTTGTTGTTGTTGGATCGTGGTGGTGTCGGGACAGAGATTGGGAGCGTGTAACGAGAGTAGGTGGATAATTGGAATTTTATTACGAATTAAATTGGGTGTCGGTGGCGACGATTTAATGACGATATTAATTAAAATCCTTTGGGCATTCGGTAACGACTGGAAATATTGTGTGAGAATGAGGGCAGGGGAAAGGGATGAAAATTCTAGGACTTACTTGTGAAGCATAATTCATCGAATGTGTGGAAAAGCGAATTTTGGCTGGATGGTCCTCATCGGTCGCGTGGTTGTACCAGATTTCAGTAAACACTAGAGAGAGGTCTAGTACTAGGCGTGTACTAGACCTTAGATTTCAACGTGGCTCATCTTACTCAAGGTTCATTCGACAACGATACTATCAGAAAGCAAAGTGTGGCTATGCAACGATCTTTAGGCATATTTACTATTTAAAGGCATCCTACGGTGTTGAAAACATGTTTGTTTTCAATTGTATCATCATAACATCATGGGTCTTTTTTCGTTTATTTCGTTTTACGGACTCTAGCTTATGGTTTTGACGCACCTCTTCACCTCGTATGACCTCCAATGGTCACAGCTTGGCTTGTATTAAGCTGTTTTTCTCGATTAGCCATTTTTTGACATAGCTTAAGCACAGTCTTCGATATATTGAGGCCGTTTCATCATTTTTTTTTTGAAAATTGTTTGCAATTAATACCATTTTCGATTTTTAGGGATAAAAAAAGGTCTTATTACACGCGATTAAGCACACCATAAATAAAAATAATTAAAGTACTGAGAAACAAGCCAAAAAATGTGATCATAATGGTTCATTTTTGACTTTTTGGGGCTAAAATATCGAAAAAAATTTTGGGTGCAAAATTGAGCACATGCTGATTGTTCTTTGTGTTGCCCTTATTTCTCAAGCTTTTAGGTTTTCCGTCTTATATTATATACCATTCTTTTCGTCTCTGAATGTAGTAATATAGTGCAAACAAATTTTTGAGCTTACCTCATACCGTTTTTTTTCTATGAAATGTAAATTACACTTAAAAAAAACATGTACTCATTTGTGCACCTCACTGTAGATGAGAGCTGAGAAGGTTTCAATTACAGGCCCAATCAAAGCAGAAATTACAGCCGATAGAAATTAAACAGGCGACCGGAGTCATCAGAATACTAAAGAAGGAGTCCGCCAACGAATAAGTTACCTTATTGTATTAGAGACACAAATCGCTCCTTTCGCGATGGAAACATTTTCAAGACGGAGTACAGTGAACGAAAAAAAAGCTAAGCTAAGTTCAATTTACACGTTTTAACACGTTGAATGCCATGAGGGTCACCGGTGGCCGGCGAATTCAAAACTATTTAAAACACATACTTTGAGTAAATTTTTAAGGCTTTTTAATTGTTTTTAATATTATTGTCGTTACCAAAATGGTTCGATGGAATGAATGCAATGAACACAAACATATTTTTAATTATATATAGTGGGAAGGTTAGGTTAGGTTAGTGGGTAGGTGGGGTTTCACCCTGCCTCACTTAGACCCTTGTGGACACCTTGTGTTGCCCAATAGGGCGGACCGATCTGTCCATTTGGTCTTACTCAAGAGCCTGAAAATATTCAGAACAGAGTTAACATCACAAAGATCCTGGAAGATATGTCTTCCAAGTGTTTCAAACCGTACATAAGCAGTGTTTTGTAGTTTTTTGATGATTTGGCGGTAATTTGAAAGGTTTCAATGGAATATTATATGAGCACACATCGATTATCTCCACAAAACAAAAATTCTAGAAAAGCGATGAAATAATTTACGTTCGCCTTTCAAATAGACTAAGTTTTATTCAAATAGTAGTAGTGAGAAGCATTATTATTAAGGAAAGACATTGCAAATATAAGAAGTTATGACAATACCAATTGCTTTGACACTTAAATCTAAAATTTTTTGAAAAGTGGAATTAATCAATCTGTGCACTGAGTGGTTTATCCATAGAAAAGGAGTTTATGCTCTATTCTAGCCAAGAAGGAGCACAAACTCCGTTCATAGGACACTCTCCTGCAAACCAGCACATTAAGAACTGGATTACTAAACAAAAGCATCAATTCTGCACTAACCAGGAGGGTATCAAATACACCAAAAAAGTCATGAAATGCAACCACAAACCTAAACGAGCTAAGGGCGTTGGCAAGCGATCGGGATAGGTGGAACTGGTTGCTGCAGGAGGCCCTGACCGGACACCGGTTGTTGCGCCGATGATGATGATGACCATTAAAACATATTTTTGAAAAATTCATAATTAATTGCAGCGCATTTTACATGAACAAAAGTATTGGCACATTTTGTTGATAATACTTGAAACCACAAAATAATGAAATGTTGAACTGAAAAATGCTTTTATTACAATAATTAGAAACGTTGTTAATTAAATTTAGTTAAATGTTCAGCTAAATTTTTAGTTTATTTCGCTGGAATTGTATGCCTCTCATGCACTATAATCGAATTCAGAGACATTTTTTGTAATTTTTCGCTTACGGACCTGCTTATCAAAATATACCCACAAATTATTACTCAAATTAAAGCCTGTTTAAAGCAGATCATCATTCATTTGCATAGTTGTCCACAAAAATAGCTATTCATTAACTTTTTTTGCTGTTTTCTTGCCTATCTTGCCCCGACGACACTCACAGCCCAATTAATACGAACTTCGGAACCCTTGATGGCAAATCTTTACTCAACATGTCCAGCCAATATGTTTAATGCATTTTACGGCTCTTTTCTCTCTTTTCAAATATCCCTTTCAAAACAAATTGTCACATATGGTGTGGGAATTAACGCCCTTTTTCGTCAAATTTCTCTATCGTACGTAAACTTTTGTGGAGCACTGTATTTATGTTAAACGTAAGAAAAAATAAGCAAAAATTCTGCTTGGAGCCTCCAAACAAAGATGTTTTTTTTTTAAATATTAACTTAAGACCGGGTCAAACATCAAAATGTATTGCCTAGGTGCTACACTAATAGACCTCCAGAATGTTGATTATGCAATAACAGTTAGAAATCTTTATGTGAATTTCGAAAAAATATAACAGTAAATATAGTCGAATCCCTCTAATTCAATTAGGTTCTTTCGACTTTTGTTCTATTTTCAATACCTTTAAGTCGATTTTTTTTTTGGCTGAAACATAAACAGAAAGAATGTCTTCTGACAACGCACAATCGCATTCTCCGACTCTTTTAAGGTGGCCCTAGACGATAAACACATTTTGCGAACATTCATTTCGTGATGATTTTTGTAGCGCAAACACGTCGGAGAAAAAAGCGCATGTGGTTGCCCTTGTTTTATTTTATTTATAAAGGGTGATTTTTAGCTATTATCTTTTTGGCAACACTGTTTTAAACAGCTGTCGCACGTTTCGCGTTTTGTTTCACTTTCATCTTCAGTTTGGTCTATAATTTAACCACGAATCGTCTCACAAACGAACAACGCTTGAATTTTATTGTCAAAATGCGTGCTCTGTTAAGAAAGTTCAGAAAGGTAAGAAAGTGTTCAGCGACGGAACTCATTTTTGGCTCAATGGGTACGTAAATAAGCAGAATTGTCGATTTTGGAGTGAATATTAGCCAGAAGCATTGCAATGCATCCAGAAAAAGTCACAGTTTGGTACGGCTTATGGGCTGGTGGCATCATTGGACCGTATTTCTTCAAAGATGATGCGAATCGTAACATAACTGTGAATGGTGAGCGCTACCGTGAGATGATATCCAATTTTTTTTTTGCCCAAAATGCAAGAGCTTGACTTACATGACATGACAAAACTAATAAACATGAGAGCGAACATGGTCGGCGGGTGTCGCATCGCGCATACAACCGCTGGCCTCTGTATGAACAACTGCACTGCTTATTCATTGTATTGTTGGTTGGGCTCCAAAAGATTTTTCTTCTTTTCTTTTAATCTGAAAATAGTTAGGTATCTGGGATACTTTCTTGCTTCATTTAGTGCGTGTAATGGAAGTCTACTTTGAAAAGAGTAACATGCAGACGCCTAACAGTGACGTAAACATTGCAGTGCAATAAAAGGCTTTTTTATAGTACAAAATTTATTTATAGTATTTACTTTAAAAGAAATGGAAAATGCAAAAAAAAAACAATGATTTTCCTGGTGAAACACTGGCAGCCAATATGTTAAAAGGGACAGCTTAGGCTTGGACAAGATGGATAAGGACAATAGCGAAAATGAATTAAATCCCAACATCCTGCATTAACTCATAACGACAAGAGTATTAGCACACATTTTCAGTCCGATATTGTAAAGCAAGAGAACAATTGAGAAAAAACCTTTCTATTCTCTAGAGCCCTTTCATAAAGGACAAGGAGAGATCAAAGAATCTCTATATCAAAGCAAGTACTAACTTTGAACGAAACTGTTGACTTCATCAACAAAATTCACGCATTTCTTTCGAGGTTGCAAAAAATTTAACATTGAATAATTGCAAGCATCGATACATTGCTTTTCCTCTTTCGGATCATTCGCTGTTGCGTTCATATTTTTGTAGTTCCACTTTTGTTAATATTTTTTCATAGCAATAATTTATTATAAAGAAGAGCATTTTCTTGTGAACCTAATGCGAGGCTGCATTAGGCGCTTGAGTAAAAAAGTTCTAAGGCATAGAACTTTTCAAAACTTTAAAGAAAGCTAATATCTCACCGACTTCACTCATGCCTGCCACTGCGTCTCTGAACAACGAAATAAACTTTTTACCGAGCCTAAGCCTAACTCTCTTTGGAGTCCTTTTAAAGGCAGACTCCTTTCACTCCTCCTCGCTCGCCTTCATAGTTCTCAAAGAAATCAAATTAACAACCACCCTTCGAATGGAACCTCAAATTGAACAGCCCTTCAACACCACCCAATCACTAATTTCTAAACTATTTGCCCGACAAATTGAACTTTCGCGCCAGTTGTTGTTGTTGCTGTTATCCTTGCCGTAGCTCCGTCACAATGCACGACCCCTGAGAGTCGAGTCTCTCTCTTTTGCTCGCCCAGTTAATCCATTGTCACCCCCAGGATCAACAAATTACACCCCTGCACATCCCTTCATGAATATGAAATTGAGTCTCAACTCGCAAATTACCATTTCACGAAGTGTCCTCGAAGAAGAAAAAGACTCCTTGCTCCTGCTTCTCCTCGTCCTTCGAAAAAACAAAACATCACCCCAAAACAAAAAGAAACCTCGATCCTGAAACTTTTCCCATTTCACTCCTGCTCTGCCATTGTCCTAAGACCAAGACCGGAGTCGGAGAAAACTGTCTCTCAGACGTCGTCCTTGTCCCCGTCGTCCTTTTTCTGGCCAAATGCAGGAGCCACTTTAATCCGGTTTAAGCCGTTATTGTCAAAACACTGGGCACGACTTTGGCAGATTGTTTTCGGGTTCCCAGTCGGAGTCTCCCTCTCTCGCTAATTAGGAGCGTGAGGCGATTTGATTTCGTAACCTTTCCACCAGAAAAAGGACCTCCTCCCCGTGGTGAGAGGGTGAGGTCTCCTGTCGCCGTCGTTTAGTGGACATTTTCGCATCGGGAAGTCGACGTCGACGTCGAATCCGAAGGCATTATATCGAATTAACAAAGCAACACAACCACACCCACCCGGCCGCCCTCAGCGAGTGTCGAAAGGACAAACAGCGCTTTTCGAATTCTTGTAAATGACTCATAAAATTTCGAGGCGAAAAACTTTTAATGATAAAACTTTCGTGCGAGTGCGGCGACCATTTTTGAAGATTTGCGTTGGCCGTGAGGGTGACTGTTAGAGTTTTGTGGTCCTGGTCGTTGTTGTGGTCGTCCTGCGATGCAGAATGGCAGACGGCGGTGGGTGGCTGCAATTTGTATTCCCTTTCGTTGTCCTTCCGCGGTTTGCTTTCTCTCTTGGAGGGGTTCGCATTGGGGATAATGCGACAACGTAATAAAATTATTGTAACGACGGAGATTTGTATCTCCCGCGTGTTTATAGGATTGCAGTCATCTGTGGAGTTGGTTGGTGTTTGCTTGGGGTGGACCGCTGCAGGACATGGCTGTGGAGACGGGGACTAAATTGGATTGAGTGTCAAGATGGTTCTAAATATGGAGAGTAGGTCACTACACGGAAGTTGTGGAAGTCAAAGAAGACTGCTTGACGTTGGCGGTTGGAATGAGGTCAAGAAATTAATGCCATCATCTGAGAGACTCTGAAAATGGAGTTAGGATGCATTGAAGGTGGAACAAAAGGAAAGAACTTTAGAGAGGTGAATTGGAGGGTAAGACAGAAACAATAGTCACAGAATTTAAGAAAAAAAAATGTGATAAACTTTTTTTTTTTTAAAAAAGGATGTTGAAGGATATGTAACAGCAAACAAAAAGAAAAGAAACACAAAGATGAAGTGAAAATGAATGATAAAATTGCTAGAAGCAAGAAAGTTTAAGACCTTTGGGCTCTAAAAAAGAGCTCAGGGGCGAATCCTATTTCAATAAAAAGAAGGAATTTTTCCCTACATTCCGTCTTTACCGCTCCAAATACGTGATTATGTCAGCAGCCGGAGTCGGCAAGGTAGAATTTTTTTCAACATACAATGTGAACTGTTTTTTCTTAACATATTAAAGGATACCGTGTTCAAAAGTTCAAAAAAATTATGAATAAAAGATCTTTTGCGGGATTACCAAGAAAATAAATCCAAGAATGCTTTAGGTTTTGTCCAGGTTTATTTATTTTTTTAAGTTTGAGACTCAATAAACCTTACTGATTAGCTTTTATCGTTTACTAATCATTGTTGTTTAAAGTTGTAAGTATGATGAGTAGAATAATATGTGCTTTAAGATCGACATAGTGCGTAGGTCGTTTTTAAAGTCGAATCTTGTTTGCAAATTGTTTTCATACTTTGTAGACCCATAGTACTTATAAATACTTCAATATCGACTTCGCTAATAGACTTTTAAGCACCATTCAATGTGCACTTATTTCATTGATTGATTATTATTTATATCAGTTTGAGATAAATAAGAGTAAGAGTGGCAAATTCGTCTCAAGAATCTAAAAAAACTAAGATCAGAGTACTAGAACCTATTTTATAAGTATTTGAGTCCTCGAAGCATGAGAGTACACTTTCTTTTAACACTAAATGTTTCTTTTAACGCTGACTGTATCTCTTAGTTTTTGACAGCTTTAAAGGGGTTTTCCTCTTAACAATCAAATTAATGATGAACATAGTTTATTCATTGGACGTGCTTTCCTAAATTCGATGCTCGCAGATGACTTGGCTCCACTGACTCCAAAGTTGGACAACAGTTTTTTTTTTTTATCCTTTTCAGCGTTTTAGAGTCTGAAGTCGTTTTTTCTGTGCAACTCTCTACATCCGTTCCAACTGCGTTCGGTACAAAACTTATACCCATTGGAAAATTGTTTTGACTTTTGATAGAAATTTTCATTATCATCAGATCCAATAAAAACAAATACCGCTGAAAAAAAGAAACTAACATGAAACTCTACGTCAATGAGTTTTAAAGCTCTTTATCGAAATTTGCTTTGAGTTTAATACAACACAAAATGTAACAGGAAACGAAAAAAAGTTTGATGGATAAATATAGTGATGAGGCCGCGTACAGGGTGAGTGCTGTATAGAGAACCATCAGTGTTAAGGCAAAGAGAACTAGTCCCTAACTTCCATAAATTCTGACTTACTATGCTTGTTACATACGCTTAAGGCTCTAGTATGCTTTTTTTTTGCTAAGCATAATTGCAGCCAAATATAAAAAATCCCATAGAAAAAACTCAAATTTAGAGATTCAAAAATAGAGAGCTCTGAAGGCAGACTCTTTGAAGCGGGTTATCAATCAAAAAACTCCGAACGTGCTTAGAGGTTTTGACAAGCTTTCTTTTTAAAGACGCTTCTAACATACATAAATTTAATTATTAGTTGAATAAAACTGATCTTTGGAGCTCTGCAGATAAAGACAATAATCAATATACCAAAGTTTGATTTTTACACGAGTTGCGGAGACTGATATGAAACAAAATACCCTGGTTTTTTTAGAGATACAGAACTTTAAGTTGGAAACTCTATTTAAACTGGCGGCCATTTTGTTAGCTGTCAAGTGTAGATTTGTAGATTGGTTTGGCATTTCAACATGAATAGACTGACGCTTGAACAACGCTTCTAAATTGTGCAAATTTATTTTGAAAATCAAGGTTCTGTTCCCAATTTTCATGCGAATTTTGTTTAGCGATGAAGCTCCCTTGTGGTTGAATGCATGCGGCGATTAACAAAACTTTCGTATTTGGAGTGATGATAATCCTCACGTGTAGGTTGAGACACCGTTACATCCACAAAAACTGACTGTTTGATGTTGTTTATGAGTTGGGCACTTGTATTACCAGTACTCGCATATGGATCCGAGACTTGGGTGCTTAGCCAAAGGCACTCTGACCTCTTAGCCGCATTCGAGAGGAAAGATTTGCGGAGAATTGTTGGCCCCATACGTAAGGAAGGACAATTCCGGAGACGGTACAACCATGAGTTGTATGAAATCTACCTCGAAGCAGATGTTATAACGAAAATAAAGCTCAGCTAGACCTCCTAGCTCGTATGAGTTAAGAGTATCCTGCTCGGAAAGTTCTTTGCGGTACAATTCATGGTACAAGACAGCGACGCAGACCGCACTTACGCTGGAAGACCAGGACGCCCGAAGCCTTGGGTTGCCCAACTGGATGGCGTCGGCAAGCGATCGGGATAGGTGGAAGTGCTTGCTGCAGGAGGCCCGGACCGGACACCGGTTGTTGCGTCAATAATGATGATGATGATGAGTTGGTGGAATTTTTATCTAATTATTTATTGAAAGCTAGCTATTGTATTGGGCGGCGTAACAGCCCGTTGAGAGCCAGAGCCTAGTTTTTTCGCGAAAGCTAGCTGATAATTGAAAAATTGACAGCTAGAAGAATGTAGCCAGAGCAAGAAAGGCTTCGTCTAAGGTGGAATAATTGGTCCGTAATTCTTTAAAAATGATGCTGGCTAGAACGTTATAGTCAATAGTTACTGCTGGGACTACTGACTTTTTCGTTCATCAATTGAAGAGTCGTTATGTGGACGAGCTGTAGTTTTTACAAGACGGCGCAACACGTCACACAGCTCGTACCAAAATTGATTTATTGAACGTGTTACCACTGCATAGTTTCACGTTACGGACCCGTGAATTGTCCCCCAAGATCGTGAGATTTAATGCCGCTTAACTGTTCTCTGTGGGGATATGTGAAGTCGCTAGTCTACGCTGATAAGCCCCAACGATTGACATCTTAGAGGAGAATACACACCGCGTTTTTGCCGATATACGGCCACAACTGTTGGAAAAGTCATCGAAAATTAGATTTCCAGATTAGACTACATCCGAGCAGCCATGGCGGTCATATGCCAGAAATAATATTTAAATTATAATGCTAGAAGATTATCTTTCAAACAAAGTGAATTTTATGTAAATTTAAAGAAATCATCTTTGTTTTATTCCATTTCAAAGCTCTATACCTCTAAAAAAAAACACTCTACATAAGTGAACACAACCAAGCTGTAGTTGATAGCCCAAAAAATTAACTTAATTACTAATTGATTATTGATAAGTGGTGAAGGAGCTATTCCCAAATATGCAGATGAAACCAAAACGCGATGTCTATTATAATCAGTCAAAGAAAGGACAAGAAACTTTTTGAAAACTCTGCGTAGTTCACTCGCAAAGCGCATCAACTAGTTTCTCGCCTCACAAAGCACCGAAAATTTCCATGCAGCCACACTAAAGAAGTCGACCTCGACCGAAAAAAAAGATATAGCCCTTCTTCCTTTACAATGCAATTCAGATAAGTTACAAACGCATCCAAGCAACCGAAACCCCAAAGTCTATTTGCCTAACTTTCGTGTGTCCTTTCATCCAGAACAGGACCAACTAAAATTATCCTCGACGACTTTCTTGACTTCCTCGAAATGAGAGTGGAAAATCGATGCAAGACTTTTGGCCTTTTATTCTTTTTTTCTGCGTAGACTTGCACCACATCTCACCCCCGGTTACGAAAGACTCGTCGTAGTCCCTCAGGCACACTCAACGACCATAAAGTTGAGAGATTTTCACGCTTCGCAGCCCGAAACAACTTCCAAGGATCATCATGGTCGTCGTTGTTGTTGTGCGAATGCACATTTCGTCTTCCTGCTCTGAGGCAATTTGCAATTGCAACCACCAATTATACGTTCCACACACACTCTCACACACACACACACATACATCGTTGTAATAACTTCAGGAATCTCCCGAAAATGAGGAAACTTTCCCGAATTTCGAAATCCCAAATATCCTTTTCAAAATATTTTATTGTTTGTCCTTCCCACACTCCCACACACACACAACGATGCAGAAAGTTTGCAATGCCAGGAAATAACTTCTTCGTCTTCGACGCTGCCTCGACACTCCTTGGACGACATCCGTCTGCACCACGATGCCAACGGCGACGTCGTCCTCAGCTGAGATTTCGGCTGCGAATGCGACCCACCCCCCGGAGAAAGTTTTCTATTGCACTTCAGGAGTAAGGACCTGTCCGAAAAGAAACAACCTCCACCCACATTTCAGCATTAGAATTGAGTCCGGTTGAGTCGAGACTCGATACGTTTAAAGGATTCCCAGAACCGGAGCAGGATTCCGGTGCAGCAGCATCATGAGAGTGTTATTGTGTGACATGATGAATGTGTGTCGCCGACCTCCTCCCTCCACAGCCATTGCAATCATATTTTATGACCGTAAGGCCACTCAGCAGGGTCCAAGGCGTTAAGTGGAGCATGATTACTCGAGGAGCAGGGCACTGAATTGAGGTTATGATTGGCATATGTTGCCAATTGATTTATGGCCGTCCATTCGGTTGGAAATTGGCTCGCTTTTGGTGCGGTGCGGTTCGGGGACGGGGGTGGATCTTGAAGTAAATTTACTTAATGCGAAGGGATTAGAGTGACTTAGGGACGCTGCGATTGTGGGGACGATGGAGGGAAACTGCTTTCATTTGGAGAGATTTGATTGAAACAAGTTTGTGGGTGGGATGAGGCGGGTTACAGTTGTTGTTTATGAGGACGATGAAGGACTTCCCTCAATCAGGGGGAGGGATGGATTGTTGTCGGTTGTGAACTGGTTTTGACATCGCTGAGTGTAATTAGGCTCCGAGTGTAGCAATAACCGGGAACAACATCCACTTGGGGAGAAAGGGCGTGTCCTTTTTGATGAAGAGGACGAAGAGTGGATGTCAATTGCGTGGGGTTCATAAATCGGTTGAACAATTTGGATATTGGGGTCAGAAGGGATACTGCCTTAGTGCATGAGAAGCCAGATAAAGGGTTTTCCAATAAGGACTTGACAACTTGTTTTTTTAAATAAGATGCAAATCATTTGAGATATTTCAAAAACTTTGCTATTGGCTTGAAGTACAATCAAAATATTTATGAATGGAACTCGACTTTGTTCATATGGTCACCGCGGGTACGTTTGCAGCGGTCGAATCATTGGACCCAATTTTCGATGACTCGGCCATGCATTTCGGTCGAACGCACGCTATTTCGCGTTCAAAGTAAGCTCTGAGCTCTTCCAACGTCGTCGGCTTGTTGGCATAAGCCAATGATTTAACGTAGCCCTAAAGAAAATAGTCTAGAGGCGTTAAATCGCAAGAACGAGACGGCCAATCCACTGGCCCATTTCTTGAAATAACACGCTCATCAAACTTACTCTTCAATAGATCGATTGTAACATGTGCTGTGAGGCTTATGGCACCATCCTGTTGAAACGAATCGTCTTTATGTTCCAGTTCGGGCCAAAAATAATCGGTACTCATGGCGCGATAACGCTAGCCATTGACAGTAGCGTGACGATCGTTATCATCGACGAAAAAATATGGCCCAATAACGCCGCCGGCATACAACCTGCTCCAAACAGTTATTTTTTCAATTTCAATTTCATACATTTTTTTTATCGTTATAAATTTTACAGTAGTAAGCGTTTCCGTGAAGCCTTGTGAAGGTTTTTCTGCAGAAGATTCCGTTATAATTATGATACGATAAGTGAGCTTATTTAATTATTATTATGATTTTTTTCGTTCATTTTCAAGATAGGAATTCATCAATTGGTATTGTTCTGTACTGTTCTCTGTATCTGCTCCATGTAAGGATATGTGATGCACTACAAATACAAATGTCGTCTGCGTATACAAAAGGTATCGCCTGATTGAAAACTTATTGGTGTAAGTTAACGCTCTGGCTCACCCACATACCTAACCGCTCACTAAACTGCCGATAAGGTAATCCAGAACCTATCTCGGGTCAAAAAGAACCAGCGAAGAGATAGGAAAACATGAGGTATAAACATTGACTCTCGGATCCCTTCAGATAGGAAAACCGATAACGGAACATATCATCGCTCGCCATTGCCTTCTGTAGGATAACTAGTAGATAAGATATTTTTGAATATCGATGTTAAGCAGTTTTTAAGCCACAAGTCGGTTAGACTCACAAGTTAGTCTGTAAGGAATCCCCGAGTCGAGAAGACTCTGATAAACGCTTAACGCGTGACTAATAAACGCTTAAGCAAAGACAAGAAAACTCTGTTCTTTACTGTTCTCATACTGCACGTTTCCTCTTTGGCAGTGTGTGTTGTTGATTTGTACACAAAATTTTCTGTTTCTTAGATATTCCTTTAACCAATCTGCTATCAGTCCTCTTATGCCAACACGCTCTTGTGCTTTGATTAGATAATCGTGGTTCAGTGTATCAAAGGCCTTACTGATGTCCACAAAAAGGACTAAAACGTGGTTACTTTTATTTAAGCTTTCGTTGACACAATTTGCGAATTCTCCTAACAGCTTACCAGTACCTCTATTTTTTTGGATGAAGTTGTGATTCATGAAGTACATGAGGATTTTCACTCGAAGCAAATTTTGCTTATTGGCGAACCCATTGAGCCAAAAATGAATTTCGCCACTGAAGATGATTTTGCGATGAAAATCATCGTCTTCGCGCATCTTTTCCAAGGCCCAATCGGAGAACGTACGTCGCTTCAAATGATCCACCGGCTTCAGTTCTAGAGTCAGTTTGTTCTTGTATGGATGTAAACCAAGATCCTTATGCAAAATACGCCATAATGTGGTCTGAACGTTGCCCAATTCCTAAGAATGCAGTGGAATTGACTGATTTCGAAAGGACGCTAACCCGTTGTCTCACTGGCACGGCAACATCAGACAACGAATATGGAAATTCAAATACTTTGCACTAAACTTGTTATTGTGTGTCTACTAGGGCGACACCGAAATTGAAGCTAACACTCTTAAAGTTGCGGTCATCCGCTCCGAACTTCGGTAGAAAATGTTCATAGTTTGCAAACGTTGCTCGTTCGTGTACTTTGCCATGATGAAACTGTTAAGTTTACTGAATAGATTGACAATAACAGTTCCAGTGAAAGGGTGCATTCGCAAATTAAATTCAAAGTTGTCAAAGCCCCTATTGGAATACCTTTTAATAGACTCAAAAAGAGACACGAGAGTTCATTTTTTGAAGTCAAAAAAAGTTGCGTGTACACCCAAAATCTTCAAAAATATACGTACTGGCTTTGATAGTGTCATAGTTGCGCCGCAAGGACATGGAGGCATTTTCATTTGCATTAATTTTCGATAGATTAGGTAGAATTGGGAGAAAGGTAATAGCTCTTTAAGGATTTTCTTCCAAATGAATTCAATTTAAAGCCGGAACCGACATCCAGTTGAAACTTGACGATGAATAAAACGAATCACAAAACATCTGTCACTACAAACCGCAAATCTCTCACATTCCCTTCGCTGACTTCACAAGTCAACAAAACTCCACGCCTAAGTCAACATCATGAGATAAATTCTCAGCTTAAGCCCGCCACACACCCACCAAGCCTACAAATAAACCAAAAGAAACCTCTTTCTATGGAAAGCTTATTCCACTCGCAGGAAATTTTGTAATTCACACATCCATTTTGTAGTTCCATCACCCATCGGCAAATCCTGCTGCATTTGCAGTGCTTACCGGAGCTCTTACTCCTCCAGCCTCCGAGTTGAAGCTCCAACCAAATCCGACGTCATCAGCCAAGCCAGCTGCAGTCGGCTTTAGCGGTTCCACGAAAATCGTTCGCACAAATCCTGCATGCAAGCGATTTTAATTAACAACCCCAAGGAATGAAAAAAAAGGACATCCTTGCTTGCATCCCGCCCTGCGGCTACCCTATCGTTAGCAAACAACAAAGAAGCGACAAATATGCAAACATTTGCTCAAAACGCAGACAAGAAAAGGACGAAAGAGAGAGAGAGAGGGAGAGACAAGTTGTGACAATCTGCAAAGTCCTTCCCACCTCCCCGCCGGCTGAGATCAAAAGCCATTTGGGGAACAATGTGAGTGATTTTATTTGACTTTGTCACCTTAATGCCGCCGCCGCTCTCCCCCCTCCGTCGACGCGGCGACGAAGCGAAGTACATCATCATCAAGGACGATGATGGCAGCTCATCCACCCTCCCGTCATTATGGAAATATTTACCCCGAGGAGATTTTATGAAAATTCCATTGCATTTTCATTCCTCCATTGGATTTTCGAAGTCTTCATCTCCCGGGCGCGGCGGGCGGTGCTTCAGCTTCGTATGCGTCCCTCCTCTGTCTGGATGCAGATCCTGCAGAGCGGCGAGATGGCGAGAGATGCAGCAGCAGCAGCAGAGGTGTGGATTAATAAATTCAATTTCCTCGGAAAATTTGCCCCGCCACCATCCGTTCAGCAGCTTTTGAGTATCCTGCCGATGGTGGCGGGCGTCGTTGAGTGTGTGTGTTTGTGAGCATATGCCGCCGAAAGGATATGAAGTGCTGTTTGCATGTGTGCATTTCAAGTGCAAATAAATGAATGAATAAGAGCGCGCGTCAGCAGCGGCGTGCAACAGGTGACGAGGACGACGCCACTGACGGTGATGACTGCAGCAGTTGGCAACGCTGCTCTGTTGAGGGAGTTTAACATATCCAAGGGGGTCCCCAGGACGACAACGACGACGGAGGACTCTCGCATATGTCGTGAGCGCACTTAAATGCGAAAGCGAGTGGAAGAGGGGAGTGAGTGTCGTCGCCATCAAGTGAGGAGGCGGCGGCTGGCATGGGACACAGGGAAGTGCTTAACCTCTAATTGAATTAGGGACCAAGAGGGTCCTGCATGGGATGTGATGTCGATATCCTTTTGGGATGTAATAAAAGTGAAATCGAGAAGTGCTGCGTGGTGAGGCGTGCTGTTGGTGGGTGCATGGAGGGGTGGGATTAAGAAATCAACTTGAAAGGGCACAACAAGTGGGTGGAGATGAGTGATGGAGGAGCAAGGGATTGGAGGCAGTCGTGTGGATGAAATTGTAAGGAGATAAGTCGACATGGGGAAAAGAGATCTGAGAATGAGCCTTGAAACCGGCATTTGGTGGTTGGAGCGTCTAGAACTGGTGGAAGATGCAGAGTACAATAGGTCCGATTCTAGGTTTTTAGCAAGCCAACGACTTCCGTTTACTTACTGGGTACAATGGCATTCCGAATTTTTGGTTTGCCCTGCTGATAAACTCGCTAGGCATTCTATCTTCTCTGTGCTTTTTCCTAGAAGAGAAATGTCAGCCATTCCCATTGCTACAGCAAAACCAGACCAAAACTTGAGACCATTAACCAGAGGCTGCCAAACAATACAGCGTAATTTCACACAAAACTAAACTCGCCATCGCTGGAAGTCAAAAGGACAATCTGCCTCCTTCAAACCTACTTTTGTCGTGCGCTTACGAATATTTTTTTGATATTCTGTCTAACCTCAACCGCGTGTGTATTGTGCACCTCCATAGCTTCGTACGAAGCGGGGTATTTTAGACGGCCACATTAACCTAAGAATAAGTGTAAAGACTCAGAAAAAGGACAAAAGCGCAAATATGTGAAAGAGGGAAATGAAGGATAAATTAAAAAAGTGGCAAAAAAATAAATAAAAAAAGGCGAACTCTTGCAACTGAGTTTTGGTCAAAGACTGGTACGTCGTCGGAGCTCTAAAGACTATTACCAAAATTTCACCATTGTGACGGCCCTCGAAAAAAGGTGTCCGCGTTGACACTAGAACTCATGATAGGATCATCTGAAGTGAACTTTTGTTAAGACTTGGATTAAGGAAAAATTAGATTTTTGGAAGATCTTTTTTTTTTTTTTTTATAAAAAAACGTAAGTTTTGTTAAATTTGCTTAACATTTTTTTTATAAACAGTGTAATAGAAAAAAAAGCTCCTTCGTTCAAGTCCTCGTGAATTAATCTCGAAGACCTTTGTAGAGGATCGGTTAAGTAGTTTTCGAGAACTTTTGACCACCGACTTTGAAAGCACAGCTTCGAGAAAAACGCGTTCAAAGTTTTGAGTAACAATAAAACTGGAACTTTTTTTTGCAACTTACATTGAATCGTCGTGATTTTTGGGCCATAAAGTAAAAAAACCTTGAGCAACTGCAATACTCAGGGTATCCTTTTCCTCCTATCTATAACGAAACCTGGCGAGTTCCGCTCGTCGATTTTTTCTTTCATCTGAATTTCGGGCGTATTTGATGGAATTTCGGCCATGTTTTAAATCCATATCATGCATAAATAATAATAAAGCTAATGTCCCTTCATTAAAAGTGCGAGCAACGACCAATGCAGCAATATTAACGATCTTGGAAGCAGCAGGAAGTTTTTTTTGGAGTAATCTTCCAGAACTGGTTTGAGCTTTCATTATTATTTTGTGTGAAACCACCAACACACCGCTCCAGAAGCTCATCCTTTCTAAGATCATAGATAGGTTTTATTACAGTCTAAACATCAGCTGGTAATGGAGTTTAAACTTGCTTGATTGATGAAGTAGCGTTCGTAGCCGGTGCTCGCTGCCAGGCGCACCAGAAGTCTGAATCTTTTGGACAACTTCCGTGCTGAGAATTTTTGTCTTTTCCGAAGGCTGTATCTCCTAAAGTCCTATTCGGATTGACTTGAAAATTTAGAATAATATTCTGTGGGCGCCGTGGTTTAGTGCCGCTTAGTGCGTCGGACTATTAAAAGAGAAAACTTGGGTTCGAATCCGGCTCGGGGAAATAACACCACAAACAATTTTCACGACACCACCTCCAGCGAACGACTGACAATCCTCCTGTACTACTTCTGTCATGAAAGGCTTTCGCAATTCGCCGTTCGGAATCGGCATTAAACAGTAGGTCTCCTCCACATGCGTCAAATTATAACGCGCACAACACAGTGAAGGCGTGAAGAAGCTAGGCTCTGGCCCTATATGGGCTGTTACGCCGACTATTTATTTTTTTTTATTCTCGAGATGTAAACAAAAAAAAAATGTAATTGTTTGAAGCCGTAAAGCCCATGTAATCCTTTAAGTTAAAAAAGATGAGACACGAGAGGTATGCGATTTCTTTGAATCTTAATAAGGTTCTAAGCCAAAGATATTAACTATTATCAGTCAATGGATGAGGAAAACTACCGCAAGCTGTTTGGACTAGATATCAGATCAAATAGCATATCTCTTTTAAGAAATGAAGGAGGGCACACAATTTTTCCCTGAGTCGAAGGCGATCGTTTTGTTTTAAGCAACGAACGACAATCGTGACTTCAAGGAGTCTGGAGGTAGTTTCCTAAATAAGACCGTATTTTTGTGGGGTACGGACGATGAACATGACTTCAAATACACCGAGCGAGGTTCTTTAACGTCAAGACCAAAGCGCCTTTTTCTATTCGTTCTGTTCTTTCCTTGTCCTTTTGACTTTACATAAAAATTGAGTAGTTTTTTTTTGCTTCAATCTGATCGACTTCGAATTTTTGGATTCAAAGTCTTATCGTATGTGCAAGAGGTCCTTAAGAATGGAATGGAATTGACGACGTTCAAATGTGGATATTGTAGCATAAAATAAATATTTAATCTGCGAAACAGCGAATAGAGGTCCAGAGCTTAGCTTTTTGCCTAATATAGTTTAACACATGTGGGGGGGACCTACTGTTTAATGCCAATTCCGAACGGCGAATTGCGAAAGCTTTCCACGGCAGAAGTAATCTAGGAGGATTATCAGTCGGTCACTGCAGGTGGGGCTACGAAAATTGTTTGGTTTTTTGTTCTCCAGCAAGATTCTTACGCGGGTACTCTAGCTGGCATTGCAGCATGTTATACTTATTTCCGCAGTTTTCAAACAAAAAATAAACTATTTTTAACCTTCTGAGGCATGATAAACCTTTTCACGCTCAGTGTTTTACGTGAACAACATGAATTTCATCTGCCGGCAACTCAAAAATGTTGGTGTAATTGTAGTAAAAGTGTCTTAAGTTCATTACAAAGTCCAATTTCAGTCCATTTACTTCTGCATCAGACGTTTTTTTTAATGAAATATGAACATTCGATAATTTTTACTTCATTTTTGGTGAAGTGCAAGAAATATTTTTGACTGTGGCTGGAATTAGATGCGGTCATGAAAAGGTTAAGACCAAAGAGCAAACAGATAGACGTCCTAGCCTCCCAAAAGAAAAGAAGAGAAGCCCTAGGACAATTTTTTAAGTGAAAAGCGCAAATGTTAAGTTTAAGAATACTATTTCCAAACATCTTTGTCTTATCAAGTATCTTCGTGAGCCTCCTTCCAAGAAACAAACGGACACCTGAACTCATCAATTGAAATTTTGTTAAAAGAAACTCGTGCGCTATGTAATTTATCTGAAGCCTTCTAATGCGTTTAATGTCTTTTGACAGAACAATCTAGCTTATCTGGTTATAGGCCATGGTAATATATTCTTATTTAAGTACTTTTTTTAATCTTGTAGAAGAAGAAAGGAAATATTAAGTTTTAATGCATAATTTTAATAAAATAATAATCGAAAATTGTGCATTAAATGCAGTAAGATGTCCAACTGAACTCAAAAGTGAAAACAACAGAATATACTATGCACTATGAACCTTAATAACTTGCAGACTGTCGTCTGAAACAAAAAGTTCAAGCCCCTTAGTTTTAGCTTTTTCCTAAATCCATAACTAATAATGGAAAAAAGTCACAATTCCTTTTGGGTTGCTTAGATAAATCTTTAGATGATGAGAGGCATACATGCAGAGCATTTTTAAACACGTAGAACGCGACATTTGAAACTTTTATCCCGATCTTGGCATTTCTCCACACTGCCATTTACGGTATTATGTCGGACTTTAACAGAAGCAAAAATACTGGACGATGGACTTTTTCCCTAAAGAAATCCCTTCGTCTAACCGTCTAACCAAGATTCGAAAATTTATGTGTGGATCGCTAGGGTTTGTGTTTTTGGTGCCAGGCTGCGTTTCTGTACATAAACCCCGAAGATCCGGACAGAATTTCGGAAAGTCGATCAACTGGAAAAAGAACCTCTGGAAGATGAGGTCAAGATGAAGTTCTCCATTGTAGAATCTTCTAGCGACCGTCTCCCGAAGTGTTACGACGTGCCTTCTCAGACCCAAGGCAAATCTCCTTCCCGCAGGATACTTCGACAATTGTCCCCATTGTCATCGAAATATATTCCACAAAGTCATTCGCAAAGAAGATAATCGTTTCGCAAAACTTTAATCCTTAATCCGCTTCCATCATCAGCATCATCGCCGTTGTTGTCGTCCCCTTCATCCGTCTCTCTCATCCATTTCCGTCCTTGTCGTTGTCCTCATTCAAAACAACAACAAGAGAGAAACCAAAAAAAGAAAGAAAATCTTTCAACAAAATTAAGAGAAAATTTCGCCATCGCAAATCGCAAACAAAAAAGAATTTAATTCTCTTCGAGAAACTGTAATCCCATCACGCAATCCCCGACAAAAGGACCAAACAAGGATAAAAGTGGATAAAAATGGCAGAATGCAAAAACTTATTCTTCCGATCATTGTGCTCGCACGCATTCAAACACAAAGTTCCTATCATTAACCAAAAAGGACTCTCAAACTCCACACAGAGAGACGGAGATGGTGACTGAAAGGACAACCACTCTCAGCAACAAAAGAAATTAATGAATCTTAAGTGGGACATGCAGTGCGAGCGACTCTCGAGAAGTTTTTCCCTGCCCGCGTTAAGCCCCACGCACTACATCACGCATAATCACGCAGGATCAGAACGAAAGTTTTGGCAGTCGTTTCTGAATTGACTGCAATTACCTGACAGGACACGTGGGTGGATTCTTTTTTTTTTTTTTTGTCAATCAGGACACACACGTCGACTAGGATGTCCTTATGCTCCTCCAATCCACGTCGTACTGATGGTCGTTGGTCCTTGCTGCTCGTTTCGTGTGGAATTGCATTTCCCGAGGATCAGAATAAATCCTATTTCAAGGAGCACCAAGGATTGGGCAGGAACGAGGAAAAGACCAAGAGAGAAGGAGCCAAAGTGACATTAAAAAGGATGTTATCTATGAGCGGGAATTGAAATTCAATTTCCAATAATAAATGACAATTTGCTGTAAACGTTCGCAGAACGAGGAAAAAAAATCTGGAGGAAGGACTGCCACCGTTGCCGTCGCCGCCTAATGACTGTTCGAATTGAATTCTTTTTTTTTCTTTGGTTCGATTTTCAATTGCCAGTCATGTGACTGCGACATGGCTGCCGCTGAAAAGTGAGTCCTTGGATGGAGGGCGGCTGGATTTTGACGGGGGAAAATGGAAACTACGTTTCCCAATTACACGCCTGGATCTTGTTATTTCATTTTTGATTGTTCGGTGTTTCGGTTTTTTTGTGAGTTTTTTTTTTGCCTGCGGGTGGGCGTGGGGAGAAGGATAATTTAAGGATAATGATGGTGTAAGAGACAATTGACGTTTTTCTCGTTTTCGTTTTTTTCTATTGAGTGGAGAAGAGAGAAATCAGAAAAAGAAAAAGGCGGAACGAGTGAGAGTTGAAGATCCAGTAAAGTGTAGTCAAAGAAGTAGTAAGACGTTTCAGTTGTAAACATTGACTTAAAAAGTCTGTATATTAGAAAATTAACATCCAGAAACAGTCCGCAAAACAGCTGAAATTATAAATTTTAAAAAATTTCTTTGATATGACTAACTTATTTAAAAAAAAAACCTTCCTTCCTTCCTTTGCAGCAATAGAAATATCAAGCCGAAAGATTCGTGAGTAATGTCACAGGACAACCAGAACCCACATCTTAAAGCTTAAAACTTCTACGAGATCGGTTAAACGCACTTAATCAGTGATCAGGAGTTAGCGCCGCTGCTCGAGGATTTCAAAATGAGTTATAAAAACTCATAAGACGTTGACTTGGTGGTTATGATGTAGACTAGAAACGAAAAAGAAACTAGACAACTCATGATACCTTAACTGCCCCATCGTTGCAGATCTGCCCGAGGGAACAGGAGTTATTGCAGAACTCAATTGATGAACAGCGAAATTTAAAAGACGACTCCTGTATCGGAAAGCTCGGTTTAGTTATAAAAAAGCTAAAAAGGCTATTTTGGATTCTGTAAAAAGAGGAAAAGGAACCGAACTCATTTACACAGGCTCCCTCAAAAGTAGTAAAAGCTGCAAAATGTGAAAAAGTAAGGTAAGTTTTTTCTTTAAAGATGGAATAGGAATTGGTCATAGCTCTTCTGAGTTGGGAAATTACGTTCACACGCAAAGAGGAGTCTTCCAAAAATTACATGAGGAAGGGCAAAATCGGAAAAACTAACAAATAAGTTTTTTTTTTTTTTTTTTTTGCCTTGAGGGCGATGTGGAAACCTGATAGGCAGGTGGAACAGGCCCGTTCTATTCCAAGTAGTGTGAGACTTTCACCCACTAAAACCACATCTTGACCTCTTCTCCTTGACACCATCCACTCTGGGACCGCTTTCGCATTACTTCAGAGTGGTGTCGTTTTCTTCCCCCCAAAGGGGACCGGCTTTTTCATTTTCATCATCGGGTTAATTAATTAATCTTGCCGGTCAGGCTGTAATCGATCTTCATTTGGGGGGATGCTATATCCTTCCTCTCTCATTTTAGTTCTCAGCACTACTTCAGCGTATGTCGCGATTTTGGTCCAGTGGGTGCTGCTGGATAGCATCTTTTCGACGACGGTATCAGGTGATATGCTGCCTATCTCCGCTTCCAACCTGGTCCTCTGCACTGCCCACCTGCTGCATTCGAAAAAGGTATGGTAGGCGTCGTCTTCTTCGGAGTCTTCGTACTGGCAGGCAGCGCTCTCTTTCTTGCCCATCTTGTGGAGGTACCTGTTGAAAGCCCCATGTCCGGATAGCAGTTGGGTGACGTAGAAGTTGACATCACCATGTCTCCGCTCTGTCCATGCAGCCACATCTCTGATAAGCCGCGCTGTCCATCTTCCTCTAGTTTCAGCGTCCCACCTGGCTTGCCACCGCTGCCTCGTTCGCTCCTTCGCAGCCACCATCGCCGTTGTGGTACCCGCTTCCGTCTTGTGGTCGTGGACGTACTTTCGTTCTGCGGCCAGTAGATCGATAGGGGTCACTCCTGCTATAACGAGAGCAGCTGGCTCGGATACAGTACGGTAAGAGCTGATAATCCGTAGAGCTCCACGCCGTTGCACGGCAGCCATTTGTCTTCTGTAGGACTCCTTATTGAGCGCATCAGCCCAGATCTCACATCCATATAGTAAGATGGAATGGGTGATGGCCATGAGGAGCTTCCGCCTGGACATGGTCGGGCCTCCGATATTCGCCATGATCCGGGAGAGTGAAAAGGTAACTTTTGCCGCGCGCCCTACTGCCACGGCAAAAGTTACCTTTTCACTTCTCTAAACAAATAAGTTTAATGTTCTAGAAGTAGAGAAGAGATGGTTTTAATTCAATAGAGGAACGTAAAGGGCGATTTTTTAGCTATTATTTTTGGCAACACTGGTTTAAACAGCTGACGCACGTTTCGTGGTTTGTTTCACTGTCAAACATCTTCAGTTTGGTCTATAATTTAATCATGAATCGTCTTACAAACGAACAATGCTTGCAAATTATTGAATTTTATTATCAAAATTCGTGCTCTGTTAAGAAAGTTCAGAAAGTTAAGAAAGTGTTCAGCGACGAAGCTGATTTTTGGCTCAATGGGTACGTAAGCAGAATTATCGATTTTGGAGTGATTATCAGCCAGAAGCATTGCAAGAGCTACCAATGCATCCAGAAAAAGTCACAGTTTGGTGCGGTTTATGGGCTGGTGGCATCATTGGACCGTACTTCTTCAAAGATGATGCGAATCGTAACGTAACTGTGAATGGTGAGAGCTACCGTGAGATGATATCCAACTTTTGTTTGCCCAAAATGCAAGAGCTTGACTTGCATGACATGTGGTTTCAACAAGATGGTGCCACATGCCACACAGCACGCGCAACAATGGACTTATTGAGAGACGAGTTCGGTGAACATTTTATTTTACGTTCGGGACTGGTCAATTGGCCGCCTAGATCGTGCGATTTAACGCCTTTAGACTATTTTTTGTGGGGCTATGTTAAAGCTCATGTCTAAACAGACAAGCCCGCTTCAATTGTCGCATTGGAAGACAACATTGAAGCATTTATTCCTGAGATACCGGCAGGAAATGTTGGAAAGAGTATGCCAAAATTGGACTAAGCGGATGGACCATTTGAGGCGCAGTCAAGGTCAACATTTGCATGAAATAATCTTCAAACATTAAATTATACGGACCTTACTATCGATTCAAATAAAGATTTCATGCATTTTTCTGAATTTTATGTGTTTTTTTTTTGAAAAACTTTCCTATAGCTTTTAGAAAATCACCCTTTATTTTTATGTCTGCTAGTTTTTGAGAAAATTGAATGTTATTACTTTTGGTTCAGATGAAATTTACCCTCTCAGAGACTGAGTTGAAACCCTTGGAACCCGCAAAGCGAGTTACCCACCCTCCATGCACGCAGGCACCATTCTGGCAGTAATAGTAATTTTCAACTTTCTTAAAACTTGAAGACGTAGGATAATTTTTTGAATTGATATAGGTGATAGAATATGATTTATTTCGTGATCTCCAGTTGGTACCGTTGTCATCTGATAGTGTTCTCATATTAAACTAAATGCTTGCCATTTGCAAAAGTAGAGCAGACTAATAACGCGTTGCAATTATTCAAATTTACTACAAAAATTGTGATTCAAAATGTTTGGCCATTAATTTTTCGCTAATGCAATGAAATTTAATTTTATCTAAAACGTATCTTTGCGTGTTTTTTTATTTCACTTTACTTTCAACCGAAAAATAAACGAACATTTATAAATCCTTATTTAGTCTTATAGAAAAACTTATTTCCTTCTAATAAAAATTTTGTGTTTGCATCGAGGTCATAAAAAACTTTTAATATCGATAATTTAATTTAAATTGGGGATTGAAGAGCAAGTTTCTCGCTTATGAAACCGGTGTTCTACTCAATGGTAACTCCTGGGTGTGGTTCTTAATAATTTTTCTTGATTTTAAATTATTTATTTTTTTTTAAATCGTCCCTATGTCTTAAACGGAATGAGATAGAACCGCCCCCGTAGCAAAAAAAAAAAATAATTAATTGGTGTTAATTGACGCTTCTTAATTGAAAATTAAATTTTTCCAATTCAACTAT
Source organism: Syritta pipiens (assembly GCA_905187475.1). Classification (NCBI taxonomy): domain Eukaryota; kingdom Metazoa; phylum Arthropoda; class Insecta; order Diptera; family Syrphidae; genus Syritta; species Syritta pipiens. Next base: position 12,055,176 of record LR994573.1, read on the forward strand.
GATAAACTGTAATTGCCATTCACAGAATTTCGAATTTAATTTCATCGAGTTATTGAGAAATATTTATTTCAATTTAAGTTAATTAAATTGCAATCGATATTTCTCAACTCTTGTTCCGATTTGGGATCATCAGATTCTGAGAAACTGCCTTCTCTTTACCAATCAATTTTGAATTTCTCCTTTTATTTGCCATGCTTATGAAACTGGAATCTGGACTGATTAAAAGTGAAAGAAAGGATATGCGTCAGAAGTGTTTACACCTTCAGCGAACACAAGTCGTATGTATTTGAAATCATGAATTTCGACTGATGGTCTCACCTAAAAAAGAAACAAGGTCATGATCTTCAAAAGTGTACATTTTTTTGTAAGAAGCGAGTAGAAGTACCTCTTGTTTTCGGATCCTGCTTTTAAACGCTGATTGGGCTCGTTTATCTGCTCATATTTTTTTTCAAATTGACAACCGTTTTGCTCTCATTGGAAGATCCTTTGAAGAATTCCATCAAACTCCATCTATCTCGAACGACACACCACCACCACCCACTCATCTCACAACATCCCATTTAAAGTAATCGCAACCGCAAATCTTCCCCAAACACGTATCCTTCCCAACACATCCTTTAAGGACAAATGCTATCTATTCCCACAAACCCCCCAAACAATCTGCTTGAAATCCAAAACCAAATGTAATTGCGTCAAAATACGAAGCAGAAGCAGTTCCACCAGCCACAAAGTGAAACAATGTTTTTGGGAAACAACCGGAGATGGCTGATAAACGGTTTGATCGATCGATAGCTATGCAAATTGTGGGTATCCTTAGACCCGCGTTTAAAAACTCAAAAAGAAAACTCAAAGATAACCGGCGCAAGGCTCCCTCAAAGGCAACGAATTCAACCCGAAAAAAGGACCCACTCACACCACAAACATATTCAAATCGCGTTTGATATGCTAAGCACCCCCCTCTTCCTACTGGCGTCCGGCTCTTTTGACTCCTTCCGGCCACACGGGACACGGGAATGAATAATGCATCCACCGCTGCCGCTGCCGCTGCCGCCACCGACGACAAACGCTTACGCGCTTGACTCTCGACGCCACAGATTCTTCTCCCGATTCCATAATTTCATTTCAGTTTACGTTCATTTTTTTTATCACCACCGCGACGTAATTAAATTAAACAAAAAACCACGCGAGAAGATGGAGACTGGGAGAGAAAAAAAAGTGAAACTTTTTAATTAGCGAAACGTTTACATGGTCCTTGCAGCGGATCGGATGCCACCCGCTTAACCCTCGCACCGGAAAGCTTCCGGGCACTTAAAAGCATTAAAATTGTGCAATCCTGAGACTGTCCTGGGATTAAAAATCAGCTTCGATGCTGCACCGTTACTTGGGTTATCCTCCTGGAAGGAGACTCACACACACAGGGAAGAGAGAAAGTAACTTTGTGCGCGTGGCCCGCGAAGGAAGAAGATTTCATTAAGGAGGAAAAGAAAGTTGACTGGCGGATGCTGGTCGGGGACCGCGAGTCCTGCAGGATGTCGGAAAATCTGGAAATTGAAGGCAATTGACTGTTCATGGTTTCGTTTAATGGATTAGGACTTAGAGTTTTGACGTGACGTTGGTGGGGTAAGTGGAAGTTTAATTTTTCGTTTCGTTTTGTGAAGGATTTGAAAGGGGTATGTGTTTCGTGTTTTTCTTTTAGTTGCGGGGATGTTGTACTGAGGTTAGATTAGAGATTTTTACTAAGCCATGCGTTGCTTTTTTTTATTTTTATTTAAATTTAATATATTCATTGCGAATGCCTAAGTTTTATTTTGTTTTATTTTTTAGGTTTTTATTTTATTAGGTCTCCTGTAAATGTGAGTGTTAATCTCTTTTTGTTTTAAATTGGCTGAGGTTCTTTTCACACCTCAGTGTTAGTTACATTAACTTCTGGCAACCAGCCCAAATATTAAAAAAAAACGCTCAAGTGTGAGCCTTACACACCCGCCGTGGGTTTCGTTTGTAAAGAGATTAGTAGTTAGGACTTACAATAAGTTAAAGAAATTAACAAATAGAAATAGCTTCAGTAAAATTCTTCTTTTTATTTCGAACGAAACTCAGCAAAAGAAAATTCAATCTCATTCGCCAGCCATCGCGCCAGCCGTGTGAAAATTGCTTTGGTGCATTTAAGGGATGAAAGGCCGCAAGCGACACTGAGACTGCCGTGAGTTAATCGTTTTTAGCAGGAAAGTCATTAGAAAATATTTTTTTACATAATATTTATTTGTTCTTTCGCCGAGATCTACAAAATGATGTTTTCTGATCTTCAAAATTCGAATGTTGCTGTTTTTTTGTTTTTGGCCAATATTTTAAAAACTATTAAAGTCAGAGTGCTCAAACCAATTTCAACACAATTATAACAATTTATAACAATTTTAACACACACAGATTTTTAGACCAGCGGGTGCGGAAATGAGGGGGGGGGACGCCTTTTTGTCGACTTTGAAGCTTAATATCTCGATAACCTAACTTCCAAATGAAAAGTTCAAAATGAAAACTCTATTTCATTTTACAAGACCTATCCGATGTTACTTCACTTAATATATTCCCGTGAAACTTTTTTCAAAAAAAGTTAGTAATTAATTTATTTTAGTATGAGCAAAAAATTATACACGATTTTTGGATAATTTTGGGGTATTGCGATGAGTTGCCCCATAACTCCAATTTTTTTTCAGATTCGTTGGTCCATTATACGAGAAAATAAGGTGGAGGTACACACACGGTACACAAGTAAGCTTTTAGCAGTTTGTTGGCTAATAGTTTCTTACCAATAAGTGTAAGGTGATTACCATAGTACAACTTTTTGATCTATCTCTTTCCAACGATACCCATATCAAAAAACTAATAAAAAACATTTATTTTTCTAATTTAGAAATTTCTAAGAAACTGTTTACTTTAAATTTCTTTGGGCAAGTGAAGTACATCTTTTGTCGAAGTTGTATTTCTTAACTCATAGTGGTTCGCCAACTACGCCAATTCGTTACTACTTTGGAACGAAACCCTAAAAAACGATTAGGTCCTTCTGGATTGGTTTTAGGGTGCTCCTAATAAACGATCGATGAGCAAAGACCTCCATGGCCTTGCTCTTTTATAGCTTTCACTTTCTCTTGACTGTCACTGTAACTTCGACCTCAGCTGGATTGACTTGAATTCAAAAATCAAAAAGAAGCCTAAACAGGTTTTAGTCCCAGAACAAAATACAAATGAGAAAGCCCATTTCTTGCACATTAAGAGCAAAAATGTAACAATATTACAAGATTTAAATAAAATGCGCATAGTACTCATAGTCTGTTGAAAAATATCTTATTTTTTTTTCTTAAAATGCAAGGAATTCTCTACCTAGTCGAGTAGGTTCTTTCCATTTGCAGCTAACTGTACAAAAATGACAGGTTAAGAATGCAAAAGATGCTCTGTTACAGTTTTGCACCACGACAAAAATATAAAAAAAATGGTTTTCAGTAATCAGTCCACAGTAATTTGGACTTTTTTAACGCATCAAGCGTGACTTATCATCGTAAAATTTTAGTATGATTTCCGGTGAAGGTTAGGTTAGGTTGGAGTGGTTGGTTGGGCATCAAGGGCACAACCACACTTAAGCCAGATTAGGCCCGTTGTGATACCACAATGCGGAAATCCATTCTGCACCCTAATAGAACCAATTGGAGCTTCTTACGAAGTTACGGATCTGATTGATGCTGATTTAACTTATATCGCTTAGACTGTCAAGGAAGTGCTTGCCCAGGTGAGTTCTTCTATGAAGCGCTAAGGCCTTGCATGAACATAAGAGATGGAAGATGGTTTTCTCCTCTTCCTCTGCAAAAGTCATTGGCAGGGACTCCAAGTCTACCGGCATGTCTACCGATGATGCAGTGTCCCGTAATGACGCCTATAATAACCCTAATCGCCGGTCTATCCATCCGAAGGAGGCCCATAGTGCGTTTAGCATCCAGCGCGGGCCAAATCTGTTTGGTGTGGTAACACGTTGAGCCTTCTTGTCACCTATGATTGGTGGTTTTAAGGCTGGGAAGTTTTATGTTGTAGCTAGCGGCATGGCCGATAATTCTCTTCGGGCTTGTAATGGAATTGTGATCGCATGCCTGGCGAGTGCGTCAGCTTGTCAGTTACCCTGAATGCCACTGTGCCCAGGCACCCACATGAGGTGAATATTGAAGTGCTGGGCCATCTCATCCAGAGATTTGCGGCACTTTAGGGCGGTCTTAGAGGTAAAAGTGGCAGAATTAAGGGATTTAATTGCGGCTTGACTGTCTGAACAAATGATGATCTTTCTCTTGGATACCACATTGTGTTTTAACCAAGACAGACCTTCCTTGATCGCCATAGTCTCCGACAAAAAAACGCTACAATGAAATATTTAGTTTTAGGGAAATATTTAAGTTTAGGTGTAAGGAAATATTTAGGTTTAGGTCACCGGAGTACACACCCGCATCTACTCCTGACCCAGTTTTCGATCCGTTCGTAAAGAACTTTTGTGGACTCTCCAGCGTCGTAGGGATTACTTCCAGTCTGTTCGGTGGGGAATGTTAAAAAATAGAGCGTATAGAAAATACTTTGTATCATATATCTTTCTCTTTCGTTAATTTCCTTGTTAATAATTCATGAATTATTATTAGCTGCGTTTAATTGTTCATTGAAGTAGCACTGAACTACTTCATTTTCTTATACTCAATAAAGTTTAATTAAAAGGAGTCGTTCTTTGTTCATTTTAAATGAGGTTTTTCAACAGGGAATGCTGGAAGAGGAGCAGGGGAAGAGTGTAGTCGGTGAAAGAGGGCAGGGAATTCAGTCTACTTAATACTGTAGAGTGTCCAGTCCTAAGGTTGGTCCACATATTGATTGATTTCAGTCTTACCGCCATGCAGGTGAAATAGCGTACCATTCTTCCTGTACTCGGTTCTATACCTCGGTCATTCTTTTGGGCACATCGTCATAGCCTGCCAGCTGCCTTTTCAAATAAGCCCAAAGGTTTTCTCTGGCATTCATGTCTGGGATTCAAGTTGGAATTTGGCCATCAAATCTTGGGGACTCGATATCAAAAGTTCATTGCGTCCGCTACAAAATGCGTTCAACATTTGAGCTAACTCAGCCTGTTTTATCCTTCAGACAATGTGCTTAGTCATGTAGTTTATCATCGTCGTTCGCCGCCAGAAGTTAAATCAAAAGCAATAAATTTGACAAAATTTTGGTAAAACTACATATAGCTACATCGGTCCGTCCTTATTTGAAGACCTATCCATTCCTGAATGAAACGCGACATACGCCATGGCCTGGTCTTAATCTCTTCTCAATGGTAACCAGAGTAAAGGCGCTCTACACTTCCTTCAACATCTCCCTTAATTCTGTTCAGAATTCGTTAGAGCCTGAGCTCATGTCGAGCTCAATCGCCGTGAAAAAAATCGTCCTAGCACGGGCTTAAAACTCGACTACCCTGCGGGCGTTGTGTGCTTCTTCCGGTTCGCTGGCTCAACCTTTTCACACACACACACACACATATAGACACAGAAATAAATGCGCTCGATTTCAATAATTATCTCTCGCAATGAAGTTTTTCACTTCGACCATCTGTTCCAGGACATTGATTTCCCATCAGGAAAATTCATCAAAATCATTTCCGGTTGTTGTTTTCTGCCTTTTTTTTTGCTGCTGTTTTTTTTTTTTTTCATCTCTTTACCTCTCCTCTCAGCATGTGTGCCTGTGTGTGTATGTGTTTTTACTTCTGGCCATCGCGTCCATCGGGAGTCCATAAACGGGGTGGCAAGCGTGGAGGTAACGGATTAAGAGGGAACTAACAACACACACAGTCACGTCTACATCTGCTGCCGGCATCCATGTCCACGTCCTCGTCCTGCTGCTCATCCTGGCCATCATCATCATCATCGCCAGCACCACCAGCACCAGCATCATGATCGTCTTCGTCATCATTACACATGTGAGTTGAGCTTGAGCCGCCGTAGTGAAGTGATGTCCTTCTGCCACCCGTGTGTGGATGTGTTGGTTATGAAAATGCAAATTTTTCACGCTCCGCTGAGCTTGAAAATAGTTCTTGTTCTCTGCCAGGACACACTCTCGTCTATGTGTGGGTCAGTTATCCTTTTTTTCTGCCCCACTCTGTCCCTCTCTCTCTTTCTAGCTGCTGTTTTTGCACTTCTGCCTTTACACGAAACAGCTGGAAGCTGATGGATACTCATCCCAACAAACACACACACATACACACGTGCAACACTCGATGGGGGTGGTGGGAGGTTAATTAGGGACGTGGAATTAATGAAACAAGTTACTGCAAAACGCGCAAAAATTGAATAAATTACACGGAATCATTTAATTCCGTTAAAGTTTCCGGGCGGTGCTCGTTTTTGTTTTTTTTTTTTTGTTATCCTGTCGGTGCAACAACAAAAAACGACAACAGTTTTCCATTTGAAATGTGTTTCATCATCATCGTAATCATTAGCAGCAGGGACTACAAGGAGCCAACGCACACACCCACCGGATGTTGACCATATTTTGTTTTTTGTTTTTTGTTGCTGTTGCTTTTTTGTGCATGTCCTTTGTGTGTTTGTGTGTGTTAACGGGTGCAACACAACAATAAATCTCCCCGATGATGAATAAATCCGATCCCGAAAAACATTTATTACCGAATGCAATGTCATTTTTCAAAAAAGCTGCTCTCCTGTGTGGGTGGTTGGGTTTCAAGCCAAAAACCGTTATGGAATTATTTTAAATTAATTATAGTGCGGTTGGTATACCGTTCGTTTTTCTACGATTTCAAAATGCAATGTGAGTGTAATTGCAGCATTTGGTTTTGGGGGAAATTTATGAAACAATTGAGTGGGTGGTGCTTTTGTGGGGGGAAGAGAGGTGATTTATTCGAGACTGAGCAGAAATTTGGGAGTGGAGTAAAGACGTCGTGACAAATATGGAGAGTTCTAACGGGTGGAAAAAATGAATAGTTGACTTCACAAGTGATGCTGCTGCCTTGCTCTACTCTGGCATCGTAGTGCTACTTTAAGTGATCTCGACTAAAGAGCTGCCTAGAAAAAAGTCGTTTTTTCACATAAAAGTTGGAGAAATAAAACCTCTATTAAGTAGGATTATGTAAGACACTCTGAATAATTAGAGGTGGCAAGGTACCAATCACCATTAAGGCACCGTATCATTATTTCTTGCTTGTCCAAATAGCATTTAGATCCATTCTTTTTAAGTTTGAAAGAACATGAATTAGGTCTTCCGCTTTGCCATCTCCTCTAAGTCTTTGGCTTTTGCTCTACTAAAACTCAAAAATTCTGTTTGTAACTTTGCAGGAAAAAACTTATCGACAATTAAACGACAACTACTTGAATAAAACGTAATGTATTTTTGATGCAAATGAAAATTATTTCATCGTTTTTCCCAAATTTTTGTTTCATGGAGTTAATCGATGTATGCTCTGAACGGCTCATGTATTGATTTATAACAGAGAATCAACACACTTTTTTTTAAATAAGTGAGATAGCTTTATTAGCGATGTTGTAGAACACTTTTTGTTGTTGATTTTGTTCAATGCAATAATAAACAGCTTAAATATACAAAAAAATAATACATCTGAAGAATAATAACGACAAAATTCTTAAACAAACATAATTAAGTTCAACATATGAGCCGTTCGACACAAACTTGAGTTTTGCAACATTTGCTGTTGTTTTTGCTATAACTTTTGAATGGGTAAGAGTATTGAATTAATTTTGGTAAATTCTTCTGCTTTGGTCTTTTCAAATATATCTTTGGAAGCGAATGTCATATATGATTTGGGAATAAACGCCCTTTTTTCACCCAGTTTTCTCCGGCGTACGCAATCTTTTGTGGAACACTGTACTTCAACTAACTTTTGACATCAACGAATAGAGCGGAGGTTCTATCCTTCATCAGGAGGTTCTGCTATCCAAAGCTTAAATTGACTGATTTCTTATAGACTTTCTTTTGGATTAAAGTTTAGATTTTTCTGAGCAATGACAGAAGATTGATGTGAAATTGAATGAAAATCTTTAGACTAACATATTTGGGACTTAGAAAATTTTCCTTGCACTCATCTTGTTATCAGTGCAGTTCAATTCAGTCGTGCGAAAGTGTTGTGTAGTTTGTTGTGAACAAGGTGAACAAGTTCCCAAAGACTTCAACAAAAAAATTTCCAATCCCAAAGACTTCAGCAAACAAATTTCCAATCCCGAAGACTTTATCGAAAAATCTTGCAATCCCAAAGATTGCAACGAAAATTTTTGAAGTCCAAAGACTTCAAAGTGATTGCAATGAATGCAATGCCAATCTAAAGATTTGCTTTCAATTGATTTGCAATCAATAGATTGGTCGTAAAGATTACTTAAAGATTGGGGTAGCGATTCCCATCCAACATTTTTCACGTATTTTTTAACCCGTTGAGTGCGATGTGGCCGAGAATTGTCATCATGGAAAATTATCGATTCGTGTCTAGTCGCATATTCTGGCCGTTTTTTTTTGACTGCTTTTGGATCATTCCCAATGCTTTGAAACGTTTGGAAATTGCTTGCTGGGTAACTCCCAATGATTTCGCAAGCTCCTCTTGAGTTTGACATGAATCTTCTTCCAGTAATGCCTCCAATTCTGCATCTTCAAACTTTTTCACTTGGCCAGGACGTTCCTTGTCTTCAACGTCAAAATCACCACCTTTTAAAGCATGCAAACCATTCCTGACACATTCTGACACTTACAGAATAGTCAGGATAAGCTTCAATGAGTAAACGTTGTGCATCTGTTGCACTTTTCTTCAAATGAAAGTAGTGAATTAAAACTTCCCGCAAATGTTGTTTTGAAGGCACAAATTCGACATTTTAAACGCAAAGCAAAACTTGTGTAAATTACCTTGTGTATACTTTGACAGATGGAATTAACTAGATTTTTCGACGCTATTTAACATACAATAGCTGTCACTGTCAAAAAAACAGCGCGTGTGAATATATATGAAGTTAGTAACAATGCGCGTCTTTCAAGTTGTACTCCCAATATTGGGTGTACATCGTTGAGACCTTATACATTCTTTGCAATTACTCGCAGTTTTGCAATCACTTGCTGTCATTCTTCTTCTTTCTCTTTCTTTTTGTAGTCTTGGAAAACCACTGGGAAAATTTTCTAAAATGTTAAGAAAGAAGGATCTTTCTTGCAGAGCCAGGCTTTTTCTATCCTGATTTTAGGGCACTATTTCTGTACGTTATTTCTTCCATACATTTAATTATTAAAGTTTTACTTAAAAGTACAGAAAATAAGAAAATAAATTAAGTTGCTAGACCCATCATAAGAAACTAAAAGAAAGTACTTCATCATTGGAATCTGAGACTGCGAAGAAAAATTCATCATCCATCGAACACCTTCGGCGCCACTCTCATGTCACCCATCAATCCACGCACCCTCGTCACCAGAATGAATCTTATCACCTTAACTTCCCCATTTGCGACTTCAACGACCTTCAAATCAGTTGCAATAATTCACTCGCCTCAAGTTCCGATTATTTCAATATGATTCTCAATCTATTTTCCCCCACCCCCACATTCGCCCACACAGAAAAAAATGTCAATGCCACCCCCAGGCCCACTCTCAACCCTTATCTGGTGGTGCTAAGACCCTGAAATATTCGAAACAATCTCACATGTGGTCCCAGTCTCGGTCGCCTTCCCACACCCACCCGCCAAGCTTCTTATTTATTCCCACAAATATCCTGCTCCTTGAAATCCTATCCCCTCTCCCGAGAATCCCCCGCTTATTACCAACAATATATCATTACCTCATTTTGATTCTTGTGGAGCAAATAAGCGGAACAAAATTCCGTTTTGCACCCACATCAATTCCTGGAGGCGAATAATGTGAGGGAAATTTGTCCGAAGGACCTCTGGCTGCTGGACCTACGGAAGAAGGCCTCCGAAAAAATAAAAGGAGAGGGTGGCTATTTGTTGGGAGTTTTGTGAATGATTTTTTTTTATCCTCCTCCCACCGACGACCACCCGACGACTTGAACAAAGGACTCGGAGCAAAAGAGAGAGAGAAAGGACACGATTGTCCTTTTATGTGTTATAAATGCGATGATATACTTTATATTTTGTAGCAAGCACCTCGGCACATGTGTATTTTATTGCTTATCATCATCTTTGGGTCGTTTTTCACTCGACGACGTTGTTGTTGTTGTGTTCGATTGTCTGGGCATTTAAGGATTTCTTTTCTTCCTTTTCACTGGGGGATTTATAGTTTTTGGGGGATGGGTCTCTCGAGGGAGAAATGCTCGTTAGCCCATCGTTGTAGATGGTGACGGGTGTCCGATTGGCAGGTCGAAGGCATACGTAATTTTTTTTTTTTATTCTGTAACGAAAGGATTGGGAGAGTGGAGTGAGGACGAGCAGCGCACAGATGGCCGGTATTAGGGCGGATATTTTTCAAGGTCCAAGAGGTGGTGAGTGGCGGGCAACTTTTCAACATCAAGCACCGATGATGCAGGGTTGACATGTTGAGAAAGAGCAGATTACTGGGGGTCTAAGTTGGATTGGGAGTGGACTGAGCAGGAAAAAAGGACTTCGGGAGGGATTCGCCAAGAGGTTAACTGCATTGAATTGGGCAGTATTTGGGAGTCGAGGTAGAGGATCTGTCGATTGGGTAGTAGTGAAGGTTGAAGAGTCAAGAATCTCTTTTTTTAGAGCGGCCAAACATTTTATGAGGATCTGAAAACAGCTAGTGCCATGAATGTGGGCTTGCCAGACTTGCTTTTTTTTTGGAGAGATCGAGTGAAGATCTGACAGGCCCACGCATTTCATTATTGAAGTGTCCAAAAAATCAAAGGGCCAAACATTTTATGAGGATCTGAAAACAGCTAGTGCCATGAATGTGGGCTTGCCAGACTTCCTTTTTTTTTTGGATCGAGTGAGGATCTGAAAGGCCCACTATTTTCATTATTGAAGTGTCCAAAAAATCAAAAGGAGATGTAAAGTAATTTTGGAAACGTCGAGTTGCTAGATACACAAATTTCTTTTTCCAAATAGGTCTTCTGAAAAAGGCAGCGTCTAATAAAGTCTCAATCAACTCTCAAAAAAGTCGCAGTTCTAAAGATGAAGAGTTCAAAAAATCAGGATATTCAGGAAATCTTTCGAAAATTTATGAGTCACGAATTTCTTCTGAATAACCAAAGTGGTGCTCTAATCAAAAACGTAGCGTTGTGAAGTTTTTTTTAGAACTAAATGCAGCTAAAATAACCGCTATGTTAGGTAGTGCTTTGTTTAATTTTAAAAAGATTAAGAGCCAAAAAAAGCATTTAAATCGATATTGAATAGAGGATGTGAATGGAGTCATGAGACATCTTCTTCGGGATGTGCTCCAAATTTAAAGTCTTTTTGTTCAAATGTCTTGGAACACGTAGATTACATTTACTTCTCACAATGGATTATGTCTTTTCTTTTGAAGGTTTCAATGCTTTCGTAAAGCTGCATCTACAATGTCAATATCATTTCATTGCCTACAAATTTCATTTAAGAATTGCCAATATGGCACATCTGTCATAAAAAACATCCTCAACAGATTATTGGAGAGCTATTTAAAATTTAGAGCACTATGTTTTCGTTTTAAAATACTGCGACATCGTGTATATCGCACGTTATCTCATCGACAAACTTCGATTTCCGGCATCAAAGAGGTCAAATTGTATTATTTTACCCAGATTTACCAGAAGAGAAGTTAAAGGAGAACCATAAAAAAATATTGCTAAACAATCTAAGACTTCTTTGCGTAGGTTGGTACTATCAATGGTGGATGTGACCCGCGGCTGGCGAAAAACCTAGAACCTAAGATTTCTTCAAAAACGTTGTAGAAACATCCACATACCAGGAGGGCAAGTATGTAATCCAATTTTTTTCTAAAAAAAACATGTTCAATTCGGAAGAATGGAAAAAGTGTTTTATTATTTTTGTGAATAATTTTCAAGCCTTTGGGCAATCTGTAAATACTGCGCCAATTAAAATTTCCCCCTTTGCTGCGAACCATTCATCGAGCCATTTTTTTCCATCTTCGTATAAAGCAAAGTTCGGCTAAACAAATGCGAGATCTATCGATGGAATGTTATGTTATGTGGTGCCGGCAAGTAGACTTGTACGTCCAAAGTGTATTACGCCAACTCAGAGTTTCTTAAAATTTCTAAGAATTTCTAGAACACCCAATTACCCTTGGTAAAGACAGAAGGACTTAGATTCGATAGCGTAGTTTACAAATTAACTTGCCTTAAGCCTTGTCGCTTCACTCAACGAGATGAGGAACCAGTTGCCCAGCTTCCAGCATTATTCCGACGTCACTATATTTTTTTTTTTATAGTAGAGAGAAAACAGCGGGGCATACGGAGGGAGTGCAGCGATCGTAGCAGGTCCTGGCGAGCGAAGCGAGCAGGGTACTCGACCCTTGGTATCTAAAAAAAAGATGCCCAGAGAAACTAAAATGAGCATAAAGAAGCAGCTTTGGACGATTTTTCGATGGAAATCCAATGCAAGACGCTTCTCATTAAGAGACTTTAGGACCAGAGAAACACTTAGAGTGGTTGGCTGGGGTAACAGAGGCCCAACCACACTTAAAGCACTTAGAGAAACACTTAACCATAAAAGAAGTTGATTGATCAAGATTTAGTCTAATAAGATCGAAGTCTTCTTCAGCAGACACTAATTCATGTGGTCATCTTCGTCTGCAAAAGCCCCACTGAAGGTGCGGACCTAAAATGCAGCCTATATTAATTCAAAAGTATTAATACATATTAATTTTTATGCTCTGCGATAATTTGCGTTAAGAGAACAAGTTTATTTTGTTTTAGAAGAGCAACAAGTTTGTTTTGTTTGAAATGTAGAAGAATCTAACAAGGGTTTGAAGAACCATGGCATGTCCATCCAATGCGATTCGACTGAAATAGTAGTTAGCTATTCTGAAAGAATTGATTAGTAAAACCAATCCAAATAATAGAAACCTTCTCTAGAGACTCCCGCTAAGTCTTGATACCTCAAAGAGACTCAGAGTGCAATAAACTTGCTTCCACATCCGCCAAATCTCGTGTCTCTAACCAACGATCATTGACCGATGCTAACGAACGTGGGGAAACTAAGATACAGTTCTTATCCTTGCCCTATAAACCGATTCCCGAAGCATCTCTCAAGGAGTTTTTAGATTCTTGCACCCTTCGTATGGTGTCCAATCACCCCATGTCCCACCAGAGTTACTCCGCAGTATTTTGCAGCTCATATCAAGGCCCCCAGGAGTTTTATTACGTGTTAAACCAGGAAAACCAATTAAACAAACGTGACTCACCCCAGCGTTCTTCCACAGCACCCCAAGAAAATTCCTCGACTTGTGGTGAATTTGGTTTAAACAAGGATTCAACTCCCCATTCTCCCTTGTGTGTGCATGCGGGCACACATGGAAATTGTTTTCCTCCTTTCGCAAACGAAAACGAAAAAAACGAGGACGAGCTGCATGGTTAAGGAATTGTTTTCTCAGAGGATCGTCGATGGGAGTTTGGGTGGGTGTGAGTGCGAAGTGAGTTTCCACTTTCCCACATGCCAATTGCAAGTCCCCTCCCCTTGAATTCAATTGAACATTTGCAGTGCGATGGAATCACCTCTCCTTCTCTCAAACTCCGATTGTCTGTGTGTTGGTTAAAACTCAATTAAAGTTTTGGCCAACATAAAACTGTTGTTTGGGGCTTTTCCGCCTCTTTTTTTTGCTGCCCAACAGTTTTCAATCGAAACCGGAAAATTGGAAAAGAAAGAAAGAAAAAAAAAAAATTGAAAAAAATCCAAAAAAATGAGCCTCCTCTGCTTCGTGTGTGGGGATTGGGTCCTGGCATAGATATCCTTGGTGCATTACCAGCTCATTTCGAAGTTTCATCTTGATTACCACTGCTGCTGTCGGGACGGTGGGAAAGTTTAGTTGCGGTCGAATGCGAGCGAAAGAGCGGGACAAGGAATCTTCTCCTGCAGCAGGAAACTTTCAATTGATGTTCTTATCCTTGTTTTCTTTTTTTTTCGGTGGTTGTTACCTCGTATGTGTGTGGAGAAGAAAGAAAGTAAATATTTTATTATTTCTCTTCGTCTTTTTTTTTTTTTCTTCGTACCTATACCATGCGAACACACATTGCAAAGGAAAATGGGAAAACTTTGTTCGGCGGTGATTTCTTCCTTCGTTCTTGGCCTCACACTCCCTCCCTCCTTTGGAGTTTTGGTTAGATTAACGGTATTGCAATTAATCAAATTTTCGATTTTCCTACCGTTGAGGACAGTTTGATGAATTAATTGGAACTTTGAATTAATGATTCATTGGTTTTGGTAATGAAGTTGAATTTCTTGTGAAAGTTTTCCTCCCAACCCCAAACTTACTCTCTGCGTGAGTGTGGGGAGTGCTAATGACTTGCGGTGAATTAATTTTGTCCCCTTCTTGGAAAAAGGACTTTGAATGGAATTCGTCGACTACACGGAATTCATGGCATCATATTTCGGTTGAAAAGGGGATTGTTGGGCGGCTTTGTGATTAAGAGGCACTAGGAACGGTCAAAGGTTTTGCGGTTTTTAACGATATGTGCTCTTTTCCTTTTGATGTTGCTCTAAAATACGATTTGGATATTGAAATAGAGTTCTTGACACATAAAGAGATGGTTGCAGTTTGCTCCACTAGTATTCGCGTAAAGGCTCAGAAGAAGCTTGTTCTTTTCTTAGCGGCAAATGAACACATAAAGGTCCGACGAATTTTGTTTTGAAGTTTTCAAGGTTCATAGTCTCTCAAGTGGCTCGAGGGCTCTGCGCAGCTTATAGAATCCTCTCCTTGTCTATCTGGATCCTCGACTGCCCTCAATTTATAGATCTTTCAAATTTTCTATATTAAATTTTGCACTTTGATTCAACTGATCGGTTTCCTTGCGCCTCTGAAACAGGTAGGTCTAACGTCCTAGAGCTCCCATTACAACAAGGCTTGATTTTGAGCACATTGCGTGATGTCAGTTAATTAGTATGGATCTGCCATTTTATAAAATGCTACAAGAAAAGCTCGAGCGCTCGCTCTTGATTTTCAATTCACACAGAGACAGAAAAAGAGAGAGAATTTCTTATTATGCATACAAAATATGTTTTGAAAATCTTTAACTTCAAATGTATAGGCTTCTACTTAATTTACAAATAGCTTTATTTTTATTTTTTGTTCCTTCGTGTCCCGACGTGTATTTTAGAGACTTATATTTCTCTTTTTAGGGTTTCCAAAGAAATAACGAAACTCTTATAGAATCACTTCGGTGTCCATCTGTCTGTCTATCGAAAGCAGAAAAGGATTATTGCTGTTGTCGTTAAAAGTAATTAAATTGAATTTAACTCTGCCGGCTTCGAGCCGGATTCTTAAATCAACGAGTATTTAATAACTTTTTTCTTAAATCACCACAAATGTTTTACATTTCATTTTTTTTTTTAAAGAATTTAAGTAATGTTGGCCTCTTAATGCGCATCCATAGCAAGCCGAAACAGTAATTTTTGATAGAATGGAAGCCCTTATGACACATTTTTAAGCTGACAGTAATAAAAATTAAATAACCCAGACCTGAGCCGCACTCGACGTTAAGCCGTTGCCTGCAGCGACTGAGCTCTGTGTTGCACTTAATTAGTGTTTTAAGTTCGTAGCACAAATGTATTCGTCATGGATATTCCAGAACCACCTCAGGCACATCCAATATCATAATTGTACATATCACAACTACTCTGCAAAAAAAACAGGAGAGCTGTTAAAAAAAAAAAAACCTGCTAGTCCTTTACCAACCCTTCGGCGTGATCCGTAATGAGACTTTTATGTTTTTCCAAAAAAAAAAAATGCATTTATAGAGAAAAATTACACCGCTGATTTAATATCGAAACAAAATCAAGTTCATTAGGAGTAAAAAAATCAGAAGCTCACCCACACAAATGTTCATAAAAAATTAATCACACACACTGCTGATGCAAACGGTTTTTATTTTTTATGATTAATTGCAGTTTTGTTGTTGCAAAAACAGGACGAAACTTTAATTAATTGAAAAATAAAAACAAATTAACTTGAAGAGCTTTCATTAAGCTGTAATCGATTAAAATGTGAATTTAATTTCTCTCATTAATTAATAACAAAAAAAAAAAAAAAAACGAACCGAAAAATTGTTTTGCTTACATTTAAAAAATACACGCACACTCTGCCCGGGCGTGTATTTTTATCTGAGATAAGCATCCATTACTGGCAAAAAGGATTTTGAAGTCCTTTTTCTATAAATTTCTCTCTCCCGATGATGCAATTAAAAACTCGTGTTGGTAGAAAACTGAATTCGAAAACCCACACGGAGAGGAGAGTTCGCTTAAGTACCTGAAAAGTACCCACCGGTGGTTGTATTAATGGCCATGCATTTAATCAGATAGGTTTCCATCAAGTGCCTGAATAGCTTTGCATGGAACAAAGCACGGCGGTTTTTTTTTTTTTTTCTCCCCGAAGGCGAAGGAGGTGAACTGCGAGTTCGAGAGGGCATTCAATTAATTAAAAGGAAAAACAGAAAAAAATTGATTTGTGCATTGAATGGCATCGATTCATGTGAAGCTGGACCGTGAAAGGATCGAGGATTTGTTTTTGTTTGGTTAACCCTCACGGGTAAATTGTTTGAATGGAAATTAATATGCGATTTGTTTCAAGTTCATTCGAGAGAGAGGGGGTATTCTTGCTCGGCTTTGGTTGAAGTTAAAGGGTTTCCTACTTGGCCTGAATTTTTCTTTATTGAGCTTGAGCTCTTATTGCCGATCAAAGTCTTTAGTTTACAATGAGTGAGGGTCAATTGCGCCAACTTGTTGCATCGGCCTAGGCCTAGATTGTTAAGCTTTTGACGATTTGAAGTGAATCACACTCCATTTGGATTTCTATTGAATCAACATTAGTGGCGTAACAGCCCACGAAGGGCCAGAGCCTAGCTTTTCACGCTTCGACTGTGTTGTGCGCGTTATATTTTTACACATGTGATTTCTATTGAATATGATTGTTTATTTCAAGCAGAGGTTCTATTTAGTCCATCCAGTCCAGTGACCTATCCCCCTTTCAAGAGGTTCAAGGTGCATAGTTCTTTTCCAGTTCGTTGATAAGCTGGAGTTAAGGCATTTAATGCTCTGATGGCTGAGTTTGCAAAAGTAACAAACATTCAGTTGTTGTTTCATGTATTATCTTTTTAGTAAGGGGACAATTTTCCATTAATAACCCCAATTTTCCAACACCTTGTTTATAGTTTCGGTCTGTAGCTTACTGTGGCATTTGAGCTCAAATCGTTTGCGGAATGTTGGCATAACATCGGTTCTTCACGGTTCCCCAAAAAGTCCAGAAGGAGTCTAGTTGCAGTTCCAATGCAGACAAATCTAGTCGATAACCAATAACATTTCTTTAAAAAAATATCCGAGATTGAATACTTAGGTTAGGTTAGGTTGGTGGGCCGGCGGATGTACCGCCTCACTTAGGTCCTTGTGGACCCCCTGTGTTACCCATTGGGGGTGGTAAGGTGTCCCCTATCCCAGTGCATCCTTGGTCCATTTGGTCCGGTTCAAATACCTGTAAAGATTCTTTAGAGGTAAAGAGTTTATCTCATTAAGGTCTTGGAAGAAGTAACTTCCTTATGTTCTGTGCCTCAGGTGACAAAGTCTGGGGCAGTGAGAGAGGAAGTGTTGAGTATCTTCCCGCTCCTCCTCATCAGCACAGCCCCTGCAAATATTGTCACCGAGTAGTCCTATCTTAAATAAGTGGTCTTTGAGACTATTGTGGCCCGTGATTACTCCCACCGCTCTTGCGAGAGACCTTTTGTCATGCAAGAGCAGCACTTTCGTTTTGGCGTAGTCATATTCTGGCCACATAGTCCTTGTTGTTTCACATGTAGATAGCGCTTTCCATCTGTCGTTCGCTAATCTAATTATCTTATCCCCAATCCGCTTCTTAAGGAGGCAGATCGGTGGATCGATCCCTACTATCGCCTGTTCCAGCCCTAGTTTGGATCCTTCCCTCGCAAGCCTATCAGCTTCCTCATTGCCAGGTATGTTCCTATGACCAGGGACCCAGCAGAGATTAATCCTGCTGGGAGCCCTAAGCTCTTCGCGACAGCTCAGGACCAGCCTAGACTTGGTCTCCGTAGCGGAAATCGCTTTTATGGCCGCCTGACTGTCAATAAAAATGGTGATATCAGCCGGTGGTATCGCCAACATTGATATCATTCTGGCCGATTCCATAACTGCCAGGACCTCCGCCTGAAAAACTCTGCTACAATCCGGAAGTCTGATTGATCTTCGCATGTCCAACGCTTCGGAGTATATGCCCGCGCCTGTTCCTTCCTCCATCTTCGAACCGTCAGTATAAACCGCTACTGTCAAATTGCTGATGGATGCTATCTCCTCCCACTCCTCTCTTGAGGGGAAGGTGCAAACAAAGGGTCTGTCAAAGTCGGTGAGTGGCGACGTATAGTCGCACTTTATGCCTGTGACAGCCATCTTTCTCAAGATGCTCGAGTGTCCTGTAGTACTGGATTTCCAATGGAAAAGAGTGAATACTTACTTTTTGCCAAGATCTTAAGCGGGAAACACGTTTTAGCGTCAAAATAGCCTACAATCTAAAAGAAACCGCTAGACGGCCCACACTTTACTCTGACCGTCATTTTTGTTTTTGATATATTTCTCGCTACTATGATATTCCGGTTTTGAGTAGACTTTAGAAACAGGAATATCAAATCGATACAACAAAATGGATGATCATTAACTCTTTGCGACTAACGTGACTTACAATAAAGTACTATACCAGTTTTGAAAGCCAGAATTTTGACTTTTTTGTAAAGAAATAAAAAAATGTTAGTTTGTATGCGAATTTTTGCAAAATATGGACATGAGTAATTTATCTTAAATGTACGGTTACAGGACAGGTTTCTGGCTTTCAAAACTGGTATAGTACTTTATCGTAAGTATTGTCGTTGTATTTTAATAATTTTTTTTTATAATGTCAATTAATTATTTTTCTTAAACTGTCCCTGCCTCGTAAACGGAGCGAGGTAGATCCCCCTCCCATAGTAAAAAATGTTTACTTTCGAGCACTCTACCATAGCCCATCATACATTTTTGACACCAAAGTTATCGTACTGTCCCCGACTTTTTTTTCATAAGAAAATGGGTATCAAAATATTTAGATTTTCCTTAAAAAATATTTTTTCGTCGAACCCATCGCGATCCCAACTTGAAATTTGGAGTGAAGGTGGGTGAAATATTGTTTTTTGTTGTTGTTTTAAAAAAATTAGGAAAATTAAAATACCATTTTTTGAGATATTCAAGGATACGTGTCAAAAAGGACATTTTGAACTATCCTTGCAAATAAAAATTGTGTAGGTTACTTAAAAGCTCAAGTTTTTTTGAATTCAATAAGATATAATTTACAAAATTCTGATAAACAGAACCAAAGTTATGATTTTTGGGAATTTAAAAGAAATCTTGAATTTTGACTTTTTAGCAATTTTTGAACCTTCGTTACTTGCAAACTATATCGAGTTGAGCAAAAATTGTTCGTCCCATTACTTGAACCACTTCAATAAGTAACTCCACCAATTTGGAACAAATTGGATGGTTCAGAGCTTCCCATATAGGCTGGGCGATTTGGCATCGAATGACCCGTGTTCAAGTTAAACAACGAAGTTTCACCTATCTTCGCTCATACGGCACCTAGCTCGTATGAGCGAAGTGGACCCTGCTCGGAAAGTCCTTTGCGGTACAATTCATGGTACAAGACAGCGACGCAGACCACAACGTGCAGCATACTAACTTGCACAGTCAGTCACCACGTAAGCCACAGCAGGTTAATAACTCTCCCTTTTTTTCTTACTTCTACGATTTTCGATGAGAGAAACAGGTTTTCACTTCCCCAGATCTCTAAACCACTTTTTTTTTTCGTATCAGATATGTTTACCTTTACATTGTGTCCACTTCTCGACCACTGACTCTTTGAAAGCCTTTTCCTGTGGATTGAGCTATTCAAAATGACACACTCGATTCTTTCTATGACTTCGACAAAAACTCCTTTTGGCCTGAGTACTGCATGAACAAAAGCATTTCTTCTTTCTTGACAGCATCAATGTAACTGCATCACTCGCAGAGTTTTAATCTCGTTGGACAAGGCTTTTCCACGTTTCGAACTCTCCCGTGAAAAAGCGAAAAAAAAAAATGTCCATCCCCCCACAGGCTGTGGCCCTCATTCCCACGCTCCACTGCTCACATTCATTATAGCGCCCCCGCTGTAAGGTTTCGTCCAATTAAACCTTCATTATTCGCCGAAAAAGTAAAAAGGACGAAACTCTCCACCACCTCCAGCACTCGGAACACGAACCAAATTCCACGTACAACACTCGCAGGACATCAGCCATCATCCCGGGATCGTTTAAATTCACTCACAATGGCCCACATTCTTGAACGAGCCGAAATGTATTCGCTGCCAAACCGCCAACATTGCTCGTCCTACCAGCCACTGTCACTCTGCCCATATCTGCGTTGTGCCGTGATCCTTGCTCGGTCCTCTGCACCACCACCACGATAGGAATGACCTGAACTTACCCCATTTTTTGGAACCAGCAAAAAAAAAAAAAAGGAAATTTATCCAACGGTTTGGCACGAGTAAACACAACAGAGGAGCACAGCACAGGGATGGCAAAAATAGCAAAAAACGGAAAAAAAAGTAGAGGCACATCCTTTGGGGGCATCCCTTTGAACGTTGCACATGTACAAGGACGACAGCACTCCGTGAGTCGTGGACGAGAGCGGCATGGAAACCTTTATCTTAAATTGCATTTGACAATTCTGTCTGACTAAATGAACCGACGAGGCATGTCTGGCCTTCATGATGACGCTCTGTGGCGAGCAGCCCACCCACGCTAGCTCCTCCTTCGTCCTGCGAAATGAGGTCACATGCAAGGCAAACAGGAGTTTCGTTGCTAATTTCTCTTCTCTCAAAAAAACAGAAAATCCTTCTCCGAAATGTGGGACGGAAGTTTAATGTTGGGATGGATGGATGCGTGAAGTGCACTCCAGCAACAGCACTCCAAGCCAAAAGGATGAGGGAGACACTTCCAAAAGCATGAAATGATAAACTGAGAGACCGTTGTGCAAACAAATAAACACAATGGCCTCTCACTGGCAAACATTGTTGCATTTGCACACGCCAACGAGACGACAGCAAATGAGAGTGGGCTGGGGGCGAAGAGCACTCCTCCTCCTCTTCTCCACATTGTGGAATTGTCGAGTGTTAAGTGAATGAAAGGAGGTCCTTTTTATGGTAATTTATTCGCTTGGTTTCGTCCTTTTTGAGAGTTGATGTGGCGGCAACGGTGGCGGCGGCGGCAGCGACAACGCCGAGGGGAATTTAATGCATGAACTTGATTTACATTTTGCAAAAGGACAAAGGAAAGGGGGGTGGAGGGCGAGCTTTTTTGTTTTTTTTTTATTCTCACTGCTTTTTTTCTCTTTTAATTGAGGTGCGGGAAAGTAGAAAAGGATTTTTGCTGTTGTTGTTAAAAGTAATTAAATTGAATTTAACTCTGCCGGCTTCAAGCATTCTCGTAGCTGGATGTGGTTTCGCACTGCGAATCAGTAGAAAGGAGTTTTTTGAAGTCGATGAATCGAAAGAAAAGGGTTTTTGCGTCCATAAAGCTCGGCAATAGGTCAGTCACAGTCAGTTGGATCTTGAATCTAATATTGGACAGCGCAGCGACAGAAAATTGTCCCCTATGAAATTCAAAATCCAACGAAGCTTGCTGCAGAAGTGCGAATATTAAACAAATCACTATATGGAGTTTATAATTTTTGCATTTACTGAAATGAGTTAGAATCGACATCTGTTTGGAATAATACAAATTAAAGTGGTGGAAGAGGCATTACAATAATTCCATTGAAACTCGAAGATTCGAAATGCGTCGAAAAGGTAAAAAAAAAAACATCAAAACAGTTTTCGTAAAAACTTATCTCGTTAATATATTTCTGGAGAAAAGGCCTACGTATGCAGAGAAATTGATTTTCGATGCTCTGAGTCACGAACAAAATTTGATTTCATTATAAAATTTGGACGTTGTCATTAAGTATGAAGAAAAATATTGGGAGGATTTATTGAAATGAATGACTCATGAGTTTGAGTCACCACTTTTGTAGTAATTTTTAATAAATGTAATGCGTTGTTCGATTGCTAAGCAATTCATTATACGTAAAGATTTTTGATTTATTTTTTATGGTAATTTCAAATATAAAATATTCTGATCACTTTCATTTAGTTTCATACTCACCACGCTGCCATTGCAAAGCTACTCCAAGACCTTTAGCTCACTTAGTTATATTTTACAACGTTTTTTTTTTTACAAAGTCTCTGAAAATATTAAGAAGCTTGAGCTAATTTAAATTAAAGACAAAGTTATTGCAATAACGCAAGACAAATTATTTTTTTTTAAGTAAGAAATAGTCAAAGTCTGCTGCAAATACCTAAATTGTATAATAGTCAGAAACGTATGTGCTTACCATAACCTTACCATGAACGATTTAGTTATTTGCTCAGACACCTGTTTTATTTGAAACAAAATGTTTAAACTTAAATTTACATTGAATCTTAAGTGTATGCGTTTTTGACTATTTTCTTTTCCTTTTCCTTTAGTCGGCCAGATTTAAAAAATGATTTTCTCATTAGCTAGCGATACGGTTTTGAAATATAAATTTTAAGATAGATCATGCGAAGGCGAAGTTTTTAACTATTTTTTTTTACGATCTACCTTTTTTATAGCGAATGTCACTAATGTTCAGATGAAGGTTGCGTGCGAAGAGCTGAAAAATTGCTCTCTTTTCCACTTCCCTAGGTTCCCACTTTACTGTGAACAAAATTCGATAGAGTTCCTTATTATTATTAGGCGGCGTAACAGCCCATCGAGAGCCAGAGCCTAGCTTTTTCGCACCTCCACTGTGTTGTGCGCGTTATAATTTTGACACATGTGGAGGGGACCTACTGTTTAATGCCGGTTCCGAACGGCGAATTGCGAAAGCTTTTCATGACAGAAGTACTCCAGGAGGGTTGTCAGTCGTTCGCTGGAGGTGGGGCCGTGAAAAATGTTTGTGGTGTTATTTCCCCGAGCCGGATTCGAACCTAGGTACTCTCGCTTAACAGTCCGACGCACTAACGATTAAGCCACGGCGCCGATAGAGTTCCTTAGGCACTGTGTTGTACTCAGTTTGTTGTGTTGTAATTAGTTTCAGTGAAATTATGTTTGACTCTGACGAAGAACGTACAGTAGCTCAAAGTAATAAAGGGACAAGAAAAACTTTGGAACTTAATGCTGTAGATTTATGCTTGTCCTTTTCTTGGAACTATTTCTAAAAAAATACAAATCATAGAAATACATCAACATAGCGCAACATGAAACATAACATATCCGCCACATGAGCACCCAAAGCGTAGCGGGACAATGCACGCAGATAAAAACCAAAAAAATAATTGTTTCCTTTTTAATTTTGAAAAGAGTCCAAAGCACTTCGAAACACATATCCTTAGTTTCAACAAAGCATTTACTGCACACCATGTAAAAAAGATGGCGGTGATGACGTTAGGTTTTGGTTTTGGTTTTGTTCCAAGAAAAAAAAAATCAAAATGTTTTGTTGGACCTGGATGAGGTTTTTCATTAAAATAACATTTTAAATCACATAACTTTATAAGCCATCTGCTGACACCTGAAACACAGTCAGAAAAGTAGTGCAAGGCACTCAAAACCGTACACGAAATCTGTTAATATGTAGTTTCGATAATAAAAGCTGTGTGAAAGGCAAAGGATAATATTCATTTCCTGTATACTTACTCTTAGAGATTGTATTTTGGTTTTGGTTTACTGTTCTTTTATTTCTTTAGGTTTCATCATACATTTTCTAAGTTTCAAATACAAAAAAAAATATAATATTAGAAGTGGTGTTGAAACTAGTTTTCTATTAGCACAAGCAGTCCCTTTTCTGCACAGCAGTCGGGTATGGCTTTTGATCTTTTTCGTCACTAAAAATTCACGGTCAGTTAGTGTGTCGGACTGTTAAGCGAAAGTAGCCGGACTCGAATTCAGCCCGGAAAAAAGAAACATTAAACATTTTTCACGGCACCACCTTCATCGAACGACTGAAAATCCTCCTGAAGTACTTCTGTCATGAAAGCTTTCGGAATTCGATTCTATTAGTGTCTTAATCTTAAAATTTTTAAAACATAAATGTTTAAAAATATTTTTCAAAAAACCGCAGCCACACTGAACAGTGCGCAGTAAAAACAATAGTTTATTTATTATTGACTTGAAAATAATTTAAGGGCTAAATTATTCCTTTTAATTATATCACTGACAGTTTGAATTAATAAAAGGGCCAGAAAAAGAAAGCAACCAATTTTGATAACTTGCCCTGTCGTTTGATACAAAATGTTGGTGGTCTATACAAAGAAAGATGTCTTACTCTGTTCCATCAACTCATTCTTTCATTTCCATTTTGTATTTAAATTTTATAAAAACTGAAGATAAAGACATATTTTTGGCTCAGAGTTCTAACTTCAAAATAGACCCATTCATTGAGGCTGAGAACATAAAAAAAGCAATTAAAAAACCATATCCACTTAAATTGTTCAATAAATGTTCGTTTCATTTGTTTTTATTTAATTATTTTATATGCACAGCGTTTAAAATTTTATTTTATGTCTAAATGATCCTCTTATTTTTTTCGTCCTGATTTACTGCAATGCAATCTTTCATCTAATAATAACTTTCGTAAACATAGATAAACACTTTCTCCATTTTTTTTTATATGCATACATATTTTTTGAAGTAACATTTTCTTTTTTACTCATTTTTGTTTTTATGTTGAACTTAAGGTTTGTTCTTTTTTTTGGATTTTTTTTTACAATTTCGTTTACTTGGAAAGTACGAGTTTCGTTTGTTTAACAATTTAATAATAATTTTGAATTCTCTTTTTTTGGTTTTAAATATGCAATAATAATACTTTTTGTTTTTTTTTTGTTTTTTTGGTTCTAAGCACTTAAAAACGACTGTTTGATTATATAGTTGTTTGTTTTTTTCTTTGCTTATAACTAATTGTGGTTTTAAATATTTTTGAGTATATTACAAGTAAGCGTCCACTTTTGGCCCTAATAAGTTTTTTTTTTTTTCTACAAGTTTGATAATCTCTTTTTTCTATATACAGGATATGGTATTTTCTTTTTTCTATATATGTATTGTGGTTCTTAATTTGGTTTTTATTGTTGTTTATGAATAAATGGATAAATATATTTTTTTTGTTCTTTATAAGTTGAAAAGAGTTTGCAGTTTTTTTTTTTTTTCTATTTTGAATATTTACAATTTTTGTTGGTAGATTAAAAAAGAATCTAAGAAAAAAAGCAGAGTTTTCGAAGAAAAGCAAAAAACAGTCAGTTTAGATATGAACTGTGGATATGAAAATGTTTCGCGGGGATATGTTTAGTGTTTGACTCATGTGGTCTTTTTTTTCTGACCTGAAAATTGAACTTAATGATTTTACGGCTTGAGCTACTAGACAGAAGTATCGATCTAATACTGTTTTTTTTTTAATTTAGTTTATAAAGGGTTCGATGTCAAGAGTGCACAACCCTTGGAAGCATTAGCGTTTTAGCAATTTTGCCAAAATACGAGTTGGAACCATTTGATCTTTCAATGTTCTTGCATGCGTATAGAATGGAAGTCAATATGTGGGTGACACAGCAATTAAAATAAACAAATCCAAAAGACAAAATACTTACGACCAACTACGACAACCTCAATGGATCGTGGCAAGGGGCAACTCTGGACTGATAGCCAGGAAAGTTTTGCTTTGTGTAAATCAGCTATGAATGAGTGACTATGATCTGCTCTTAATTCGAATCTTAACTATCAACTGTTAGTTGATCTGAGTGGAGACATCGCCAGGAAGTGCCATTAGGCCAGAACTTTTTTGTTGATAGGCAACAGACATCGATATCAATACGAATTTCTTTAAGCTCCATGAGCATGGTTGTGTGGTTCTAATTTAAGCACCGCTTAGTTAAGACAAATCAAGAAATGGCTTCCACCTAATCCTTTCCATGAATTAAAAATGACAATTCAAATTGATACTGAAAACATCGCGTATCTTCGCGTCCCTTATTTTTCTTTCTATAAGACAGAAATAATGATAAGAGCTTCAAAATGGTACCGAGGTATTCAACAAAATGAAGATTTAATTAAAGCGACCTTAACTTATTACCCCAGCAGGTCTATTCATTATACAAACCGGCCGATATCTGAACCATGCCGAATTATATTAATTCCGCCTAGTAAAGCAGCTACTTTTGTGCAATTAAATGGATGACTTTTTACCAGATTTCAGATCTTGCTGCTGTGTAATGAACTGTTTAGAAGTTTTATCGATTTTACTTCCTTGCTTTGGTTACAGTTTTGCCCAAAGCCATTTTACACGTTAAGTTATTACAGCTTATTACGGCTACTTATAGCCTGAACGTTTAAGTTTTCTGCCTTGCGCTTTTTTAAGATTAACGAAGAATTTTTGGTCGCTGTGTCCTGAAAGTCTGTTTTTTTTTATGTCCCACTCTGACTGTGAGTAAATGTAGACGATTCTGTCAACTAGCTCTTATATTTCTCCAAGTTGAGTTGGTGAACTGCCAAGACAATCCCTGTCTCACATACGCCCTTATGAATCCTTTTTGTAATCTATAATAAAGAATCTATAATAATTTTTGTAGTAAATCAGGTCGCAGTGATTCAAAGAACACGGATGAGTCCATTAATAGAAAGAAATAACAGACACACAAAACAGAACTGAACGCAGTTTTCTTTACCTGGAACTTGAGCTCGGTTTGGGTAGACACTTGAAGTTTTTTACAAACTTTTTTCTTCTAAGAAATTCAATCACAGAGAACACCTACACTGTGTGAAGGCTTATGGTTGTCATCTCTAACTTTTTGAGATGAGATGAGAGAATTCAATGCCGAAGTCTAAGTCAATTAAATGAATCACAAATCATAAAATTTGGGGATTGCATTACAAAAGATTGCAGTCTTTTACAACTCTGCCAGATAGCAATAACAACTTTCCTTTCAAATTGTGAAGTTCAGAGCGCCCTACAAGCGGTCAATGTTCAGTGTTATTTGAACGAGTCTTCATTTAAGTAACATTAAATCGTTTGTGTGAAAACTGATTCGTCTTTCACCAATTTCCATTGTCATTACTTTGATGATGTGTGGTGTGTATCAATGATACTTCATTTGCAAAATAGTAATTGAAGGAAGTTATCGGATTTTCGTTTTCGTAGGGGACAAGTTTTAATTGGATTTATATATCAGCAAATTGTTAAAAGCAAAGTTCATTGTACGAGAACAAATTTTCGGGTGAAATTAGAAAAAGAGGCTTTCTAAAAAGTCAGGAACAGGTGAGAATGACATTTACCAGCCATCTTTATGGTATTTTAGTGAGATATCGTGCTTTAGCCTCTAGTGGGCGCGCAGTTAAAAGAAGCACGTGTAGTCGCGTGGTCCACCATTGCACACCATTTCATTTTGCAAAAAACAAAAAAAAAAATTGTTTTTAGTATTCAAATTAAAGTTAGGTTATAGAGGAACACATTATTTTTACAAGAACAACAAGCAGGCAAATTAGGCAGAACAATTAATCATCTACAGCGATTGTGAACGATGGTGCAAGCAAATTTTTTTTTCTGAGAGTGTTGACATTGTAAAAAATAGTGGCGCACGACCGTAGACGAAGCATTACTGGAGACATAACAGAACAGTGCGCTTAAAAAATCAGATTAAGCAAAAGATATTCTGCTTCCGTTTATTTACCAGGTGTGGCGTCCGGCGAAAGTGTATGTTTTTTTGAGTACAAACAGAAAAACAATTTTAAATAAAGTGAAACTTCACTAACTCTCATTTCAAAGAATCAGGAAATAAGCTTAAGTTATAGAAACTGCAAAATGTGTAAATGTGAACAGCTTAGGAGTCCACCTTGGCTGTCCCGAGTCGCATGTGCAAAATGTCCAGGCATAATGTTATTCACTTATTTTAAAGAGTTATGCAGTTTTTTTTTGAGGTTCTACTTTTCTACAAAATTTCGCATGAAAAATAAGGATACATATTATCAGAGCATTAGTTCTAACAAAAGAGACTTCTTTTACCCTTCTGACAAAACATATTTTAATGAGTAAATTCCGCGAGAAATTCGAGTTAGGATTGAAATATCCCTTCAACTAGTTTGAACTGCAGAAATGTTCATGTTAAAATAACTCCACCTAAAAAATTTGTATAAAGAAAACAACGAAACATAGAAAAATTAGTGTTGACGATAAAAGTTTAACTAAGAGAAAAGGTTGATTTATAGAAGTCCGAGTTAAAGAAGTTCGAGTTAAAGTAGTTCCAGTAGTAGATCGCTCAGATGATTTAATGCACTCCGTCATCACAGTCTTTTTCTTTTAAATGATGGGCGAAATCAGTCTAAGCAAATAAATGAATTCATTTTCACGCATTCGAAGAAAATTTTCTGTAGTTTTTGTTAACTTTTCTTTTAACAAAAGACAATCTTCATGATATGTCCTTTTCAGTTTTATCCAAAACTTAATTTTTTTTCATTTAAAATTAATTTAATTTTACATATTTTCATTTAACATATTTGTTACAAAACCGGCTCCAAAAATGCACAAATAACGTAGGTCTACAAAAAAATTAAAATCAAAAGCTGCCTTGGTTTTGTCACCTGATTTTTATATTTTTGAGACGAAATGACGTTCATTTTTCCATGGCATTTTACGTTTTCAGGCAATATAGGTATCTATGGGTCATCTGACAACAGAGTTTTGATTGAGGGTTCTTTGGTATTGCTGCATTGCTCGGTATGCAATATTCTTTCGTACAGTCGCTAGTTTACATTCACCATCAAACCTGTCGCTCCGATCTTTACGACTGCTGCCTAAGATTGAATCAGCTGTGTGACTCTAATGACTTTATTTTTAAGGCGTGTCCATTTCTCCTCTGCGCCCGGCACTCTGGACTCAGGACTTACTCTATCCTCTTCGTCGAGCTCCTCGAGGTCGAGTCGAGGGCGAGTCGAGGGCGAAGCGTGACCAAAGGTGTTACTGGTCGTTTCGTCGAGTAGGGCAGCCGTGTTGATCCGTGTTGAAAAAAAAAAAAAAAAAATGAGCGGCGGATGCAATATATCTTTTCAGCGCAATCCGCCCTCGGAACGCTATACTAATCCGCGTATCGCAATCAATCAACACGTGGTTTATTTGGTTGCGAGTGATCAGGTGATACCCACGTGGCTTTGTGGATATCTTAACGCTGAAACCTGGTACTCGCAACGACCAAGTTCTTGGATGCTGTAATTTCTTTGAGTCGTAGTCCATTGTCATTAGTGTTATCATGTAAACTATGGGAGCCAATTTACTGCCTGTATACTGACTTCCGACCTATTTTTGCGTTCAAATCGCCAAGGATGATTTTTATGTTATACCCTAGGCAGGCATTAAGGGTCCTTTCTACTGGCGCGTAGTATGCATCTTTTTCATCTTCTTTGGACTCCTCAGTAGGTGCGTGAACGCTTATGAGGCTAATGGAATGGATGTTATGAATATTTTTGAATTTAAGAAAATGAGAGTTTTCAGGTCACCAACGCAATTCTGATTTTGAAGTACGAATGATAGTTTAAAATGTCCTTTTTGATACGTATCCTTCAATATCTCAAAAAATTGTATTTTCATTTTTTCGTCATTTTTATGCTATATAAAAAGAGTCAGCACATATCTTCATTCCAAAGTTCATTTTGAGATCTCTATGGGTTCGATCATTCTTTTTTAAGAAAAGTTAAATATTGGGAAATAAATTTTTTATATGAATCGAATATCTCTTGGAGCATTGGTAAATATCCAGGCCTTAAAAACTAAAAGAACTTGCTATTTATCGTTCTGTCTCTATTGTAGCCTTGCAAGTCCATTGCATGCAATCTAATTATGAGAATTAGACCAAAAAAAAAATGTTTTTCAATGAGATGTTGCGTATTGCAAAATAACTTTTAATAACTACAAAATAAACTCCAAATAATAACAAAGCCCTAAGATAGTTTGAGAAGTTTTTTCATTTTCAGTACACCCAAATACATAAAAATCTGTTGAAAACATACAGACAGCATTCTGGTTGAGGACCTATAAACGAATAAACAGATTTAACGGAAAAATTCTGTCGATGTTCATTGATACAATGTCCATTTTTCATTAATGTTACCTGGCATATAACGTGTCAATAATACTTGTCCCTTAACATTGATCGATTGTACTGCGCTTAAGCAGTTTCCGAAGTAACCAACATTCAAGTGTCAAAGGATACAACATTCCATGCGAGAAGATAACCATATTTTAAGCCAACCATGAGCGCGAGGGCAACATTTAGGATTGTGTTACCACATATCTTGGACATAGTCATTGAAATTTTTACTAACCGCTAAAAGATTGTCGGTCAAACATAAATGTCCATTAAAATAAAAACTATGTCTTAAAATTGGGACAATGATTTCCTTAAAATTCCTTTCCAATCGTGATTATCTGGTCACCCTAAAGTAAAGCGTCGCCTTTTTCCGTGCTCAAGCTCCTGGCTTTGTCCATCTGCACCTGCCGTTAGAAACAATTTACAAAAAGAAACGATTTAGATATAGAACTAACTGTTAGATGTAAACCTTCAACATAGCACTTAACATTAAATTTAATTCTCTTATATGATTTTTTTTTTTGACTTTATACAAACTCCTTAAAGAATCCTCTAAAAATGACGCTAATCACTAAGAAATTATTTACATTTTTATTATCCTTTTAAACGACACTGCACACACACGCGTACAGCTCCCGTCCTTAACAATCGAATAAAAAATTAAAATTCTTCCAAACAAAACAAAAACAATTCCCCACATCCTTCCACCCGCATGTGTGCGTGTGCGTGCGTCGGTGAAAAAAAAAATTCCTATTCGTAAATTTGATTAACATATCTCCCGTCTCCTGTCGTCGTCCTTATACAAAGACACCGCCTTCACTCCCACTGGGAATTCGTTTTCATCTCTTTATCCTGTTGAATGATGAGGACATTATCGCCGGCGAGTATATCCTTCGCTGCATGCTAATTAAATTGAAAATGAAAATTATGAAAATTTCCAAGCTCATCGGGGACCCAATGATGGCGGCGACAATGTCGAAGTTGCTGATGTCCTCGACAAGTCGACTTTGCCGTTCTCGATCTCGATATCGTTGTCGTTCCCGTTCCCATCGTCGTCGATGGCTGTGACTTTTGGCTGCGGTGGATTCTTTTTTTGTACACTCTTCCGTAGCACTCCCATGACGGTGCTGTTGATGGTCCTGGTGTTCGTGGTGGTGGTGGTAGTTGTCCTGCCACGGGAGGAGCAGCAGACATGTCCAGCTGCTGGATGTCGATGATTTCGATAAATTCAAAGCGTGATGACACAAAGGCGATTTACTTTTAATCCAGCGAATTATACTTCGAACGATGTGGTTAGTCCGTTGTCCTGCCGCGCCCAACGAGACTGCGGAGTTGTGAAAGGCTCCCGGAGGATTTCGAACTGGCGGTTGGTTATTGTCGCCTGCAAAAAACAAAAAAAAAAAAACGAGAAAAAAGAATCATGAATAATGAATTCTGTGGGTGGTGGCGTGGGCTACCGCCGTTAAGGATAATTTTCTAAAATTCAACCGAAACGAATGTGCTGCCGCTCTGCGGTTGCCGGCAACCGGGCGGGGCGAGGCGAGCGGGAGGAGGAAGGACATTTATTACCGTCGACGGATCGGGATAAGTTAACGGACGATAACGATGGGAATTAGGGAATGAAAAGATTTTTATTACGTCTCGCTTGGTTTATTTTGGAGTAATTAAAAATCAATGATCATAATAATCCCGACAGAAAAGGGTACACCCGAGGGGTTTGGGTTTTGATGGGTGTGTGGGCGGGAGTGTTTTTTTGGGGGCGGACTTGAAGAGGGATAAACTGTGTTTTTGAAGATTTCAAGAGGATAGGGTTTCGTTTCATTATTTAATGAGTTTCAGAGAGGGAAAAGTTTCGTTTTTTTTATGAGTTTGATTTGGGGGATGGGTGGGTTTTATTAGCGAGACTGAAGGTAGATTGGGGGCGGTGAGAAGCTGTCTTTTTTTTTTGTGGGCTGAAGAAGAGTAGCACTTTTTGGGGAACAGACTACTGAGAGAGAGCCTTTAACGAGTTGCTTCCGACAAGAATTTAGCTTAACAACAAGAAGTCGGTCCTATGCAGTTGCTGTTTGTGATAGTGAAAGAGCTTTTCATTTTGTTCTCAAACTTTAATGTTTTAAGTATTGATGACAATAATTCCAAAAAAATATTGTTTTGGTTTGATTTTTGTCACAAACTTATATAACATTTGAACATTCTTTCAAAAAACATTCAACTATTTGGTCGAGGATCGTAAAATTTTGAACCTATAAATGAGGTAGAAATACACTGTCGGAGAAAACAAATTGCAAAAGCGATTAAGTAGCATTAAAAATTCGCTTAAATGAAAACAAAGTGCATGTATGCTCTAAGTCTAAGTCATGTCATGGTGTTATTCGCGTTAATGTTAGCAGTTCTGCAAGTATTAACCTTCACTTGCTGTTGTTTATTTGCGCCCAGTTGTCGTACACCTGCAGCACTTCTAATTTCTACGCGGCAAAATAAGGTTCAATTCACATCTTGCGTGCGCAAACTAAGAAATCAGTAACAATTTAATTTTGTTTTTGGGAGTATTTGTGTGAAATCATGTGATAAAACCATTTATTTTTATGTTATTCTGTTAGTTTATGAAACCACTTACCTCGGAAGTGAAGAAAGTGCTTATTTTAGACAACCAAATTGCATTGACATTCCTATACATCTATAGGATAAGTATAGACTTTGAGCTTCGGGAGCAAGGAAGATCTGCCTAAACTTCCATAAACAAGAATAAGTTGCCTGTCTAAAAGCAATTGTGGGAGGAAACGGAAGACAACTGCAACTAAGGATGGCACAATAAAATTTGAGGCCAGAAAAAATCCTTTGTATTCGGCCAGAAATGTATGGTAAGACTTGCAGCTCAATATAACAACAAGAACAGTACAAAGAAGACTGCAGGAAAGCGGATTAAGACGTTTTTTTTGCGAAAAACAAGACTATGCTTCGTTTAGTAAATATAAAAAAAAACGACTAGCTTTCACTAAAAGGTATGAGCCAAGCGACAGACATTCTGGCAGAGCGTGATTCGGTACGTTGAATTGAAAAACTCAAAAGTAGGAACCGTGAGTTAAGTCTTTGCTTTTTTAATATTCCTTTTGAGTTTACCTATATCTTTAAAATAAAAGACTATGTTCGGTTTTATAGTTTTTGTTTTATTTGTTTGCTCTGTGAAAGCCACTTACGAACTAGCTTATTGAACTACTCCTAGGTTTGATAAGGGAAGCTATCCGCTACCCAAGCCAAGCTCTGAGTGTCGCAGATCGCAGGTATTTTTGCTTGGTGTCGTTTTTTTTATGGGTGAACATGGACGGCATTGCTTCTCTATGGTTACTCAGGCTAAGCTTCTTTTATCTCCAGGTACAGGTTGCGAGTCGCAGGTGTTTGTTTCTTGTAGGTGCACATAGCATCGTTACATGACGTAACTCGCGTGTGGTGCAGACCATCTGAAAGGCTCAGTCAAAGGTGTCTTCAACAGACTGAGAAACATGGACGAAGGTGAATTATGGTCAAGGGTTGTTTCTCCTTCAACGGCGTTGGAGATCTCGTCAAAATCGATACCAGAATGACAGGTCCAGCTTACATCAACTTTATCAGAAAAGATTTAGCGTCTTCTACTTCAAAAATGTCTTGCGAAGTTTCGTTTTTCAACAATATACCGGCCTAAAGCAGTTTTTTTTTGTCAAAATAGTTTATGTGTTGGAGTGACCACTTCAGTTTCCAGACCTTAACCCAGTCGAGCACCTTTGCGTCCTTTGGACGATCAAATCCCATTAGAGGAGCGAGGCATCCTAAAATGTTTTTGAAAAAGTTTGAAGAACGAGTGGGAGAAAATCACAGGAGAAACTTTGATCAACTTGTTTTCTAGCATGACCAAACGCCTGTCTAAATGGCACATGAACTCTCTTTCTCAAAAGTATGTAGTGACTGCTGTTTCCTGCTGAAAATCTCGACAAAAAGTCTATATCTTACTTCCGTGAAATGACCTGCTTTACGCTTCAGCAATATTGGGTAATATTGAAAACGTATTTCCAAAGTGAGTGCTGCGTAGAAAAGAAACGCGGGCTTAACCAAAAAATCATTTTTTTTAACCATCTTGGCGATATTAATTAACCGTCTCGGACCTGCGATTTGACCTCTTTGGACTTTATTTTAGTGGACGCCGTCCGAAAACGATTCAAACACTTTAAGCCAATATCACCCAGGGGTCAGTGCTCGGCCCCCTGCTATGGAACCTCATGTACGACGGGGTCCTACGCTTGTCGTTACCCGCGGGTGTTAAGGTGGTCGGCTTCGCGGACGACATCGCACTGGTCACAGTGGCCAAGCACGTGCATGAAGTGGAATTCAACACGAACGAGGCGGTGCGAAGGGTGAAAGACTGGTTGGAGTCTGCCGGCCTGGAGATAGCTGCCCACAAGACTGAGGCGGTCTTAATAACCAGCCGCAAGACTGTGGAGTACGCGAACTTCCAGATTGGCGACCAACCAATCCGATCTAAGGACTCCCTGAAGTACCTCGGAGTCATGCTTGACAATAGGCTGCGCTTTAGGGAGCACATCGAGTACGCCAGCAGGAAAGCATCGCTGATGCAAGCAGCACTCTCCCGAATGCTTCCGAACATCGGCGGTCCTGGCTATGCTCGCAGAGTCCTGCTATCTAGAGTGGTTAGCTCAGTCCTCCTTTACGCTGCCCCGGTATGGGCCGGCGCACTGGCAACTAAACATCTTAGGAGGAAGCTATCGGCGCCGTACAGGCTCTGCGCAATCAGAGCAATCAGCGGCTTCCGAACTATCTCCGACGAGGCGGCCTGTGTGCTAGCCGGAATGGTTCCTATCGACATCCTCGCACACGAGAGCCAGAGGGTGTACTTTAGGCGGCGCATAACCGGCATTAGCGTAACGAGGGTCAAGAGAGAAGAGAGGGAGGCATCACTGGCCCTGTGGCAAGCCAGGTGGGACGCATCCACCAAAGGTAGGTGGACCTACAGACTAATCCCTACAATCGCGGCATGGATAGAGAGAGCAAGAGGGAGCTGTAACTTCCAGCTCACGCAGCTCTTGTCTGGTCACGGCGGCTATCGGAAATACCTCTATAGATTTGGCCACGATAGCTCGCCCCTGTGCCCGGTATGCCCAGATGAAGAGGAGGACGCGGAACACGTAGTATTCCACTGCGTACGATTTAGAGAAGAGAGGGTCAACATGCTAAGCCCGGAAAATCTAGTTAGCCAAATGACTAGATCAGACGGCGAGTGGACAGAGATCAGCTCTTTCATCGTGAGGGTGCAGGCCGCTCTGAGAAGAGCAGAAGCCCTGAGAAGAGCCCAAGAGGCAGCAGACCGAGCCTAATAGCTGACCAGCCCCGCGAAGTAATACCTAACGGCAGTCCCGCGGGGAGAGTGGTTGACGAGTGCAGGGGTGTGGTTTAGTACGTAGGCGCGAGGAGACATCCCGCGAATCGTGCATGCTGGTAACACGGGTTGCCAGTATCTTACGAAGATTCCACATCCATTGGCGCAAACCATAAAAAAAAAAAAAAAAAGCCAATATCACCCAAGCAATTCGTGAGCAAAAGCCCAATAACATCAACAAGGTCAACGAAAATTGGAGTTAATGAATGGGAAGCCACTTGAACGACGTTGAATTTCATAATTTATTAATGGGAATGTTTGCTCTTACTTCTACTGAAGGTATAACACGTGAAAAAAATTTATTTTGCTTATTTTATTGCATGCTTAAAAAGACGTGTCAGTTAAAAAGACGTGTACATCATATAGCATAGATTTTTATCATTTCTATCACTGAAGAATGAATATTGGAAAGGCACTTTGTCTTTTTTTCAATGTCGAACAAAAGAAAAACTCAGAATATCAAGAACTTCTTTCTCGAGTAAAATAGATGTAAAAGAATAAAATAAGATAAAATGCATTAGTCATAATAAATATACACCACTGCAACTTGTTTCAACATCAGGCCTCAGAAAAACTGACAAACTAGCTTAATAAGAACCGTACAACTTCCTCCTTCCAGATTCGCTTGCTCTACACTAAAAAGCAGAAAAATGCACATACCCACCAATTTCCTCCACACAAAGTGGCCCACCAGAACCGCCAATCCTCAAATAAACAAAATTGCAATACCTACTATCGACCTCGATTTTATGCCGAACGAAATTTTGTGACTTTCCCCACAAAATACCAAACCACAGTGTTAGCTCTCGTAAGCCCCAAAATCACATGTTTACTTTTCAATTTCACACGCATTCGTAACTCGTCCACAACTGCCAACCCGCCCACTCCCAGCTTAGATTTAACTTTATAATTAGATTTTTTGATGCCAATTATCTAAACTGTCAAATCAATGAGGAAATAATTAACAATTTTCAAAATAAATTTATAGAATTTAAGATACAGTGTCGGCCGTTTTGGCCATTTGGCCTCGGCTCTCGAATGCGGTTTAAATAGAATTTTAATTGGAATTTGATGTTGCATTTGTGCATTTGTTCATTTGTGAACGGTGTGATGATGAATGCGAACGAGGTTTAAAAGGTTTTCCTGTTTTCTTTTTTTTGGGACTGACCGAAGTGGGTGGGTCGGTTGATTTAAATTTATTTTTGATGGTGGTAAAAACACTGATGCATTTTCGTGCGGTGGAATACGCAAATTTTGGGGCGAAATAAAAATAGAAAAGTGGCAAACATAAAATTCATTTCGTTATTTAGATTAATGAAGCGGCAGTGAGGTTTGCCTATGCACTTCAAACTTGTTACAATTTTTGGCATAGACCGATGTTCATTTCGTAGTCATGAGGAGGGTTGGGTGGGGCTTTAGTTTCGATTTTACGAGCGAAATAAATTATCAATTTTTTGTTCGAGTGTGGCTAAGTGGGTTGTTGGTAAGGTCATCTGCGTTTTTGGGGAAATGTTAATTCATCGTAGTGGAGATTCGCGGCAAAATCGCCTACAATAGGAGTTATTACCTCGGCTTGTCAAACCAAATTGGGCCAACACATTTTTCTTAGTTCTAACTGAAGCTACAGGGTTTTTCAACAAGAGATCGTGAAGCACTTTGTCAGACCGCAATACAGAAAATGGTGGGAAATTCGAGCTTTAGGGACAAGTTAGTAATGTGGATAATAGATCCCGTGCATGTCGGCCAATAACAACAGAGAATATTGCTGCTGCAGTCCAAAGTGTTGAAGAAAACGCAGGTTTGTCCATTCGTCGTCGTTCTTAAGAATTGGGCATTCCTCAAAGGTCATTACAACGTAATTTTATATAAAGACTTAGTTTTTAAGGTTTATAAAGTTCAGGCAGCACAAAAGTTCACGCCGGTCGATCATCGACAACGTCTTGTGTTTGCTGATTGGGTCCTTGAAGTGCATGAAAATGATCCGGAATTTCAACGAAAAATCATCTTGACTGATGAGGCCCATTTCTACCTCGGTGGCAACGTTAATAGGCAAAATTGTCACATTTGGTACTCGAAAACCCAAGATTTATTGTTGAAAATCCACTTTATCCTCAACGTGTAACTGTTAGGGGCGGTCTATGGTCGGCGGGGTCATTGGACCTTACTTTTTCGAAAATGAGGCTGGAGTAACAGTTACGGTCAATGGATTGCGTTATCGAGAGATGATTAATGATATTTTATGGCCGGATTTGGATGGCATTGATCAGGAAAACGTTTACTTTCAACAAGAGCTAGGTGCCACACAAGCAAAGGAAACGGGAAAAGATTCTGGGCCATTTTATTTCTCGAAGGGGTGATCACAATTGGCCACCGAGATCTTGCGACTTCTTCTTTTGGCTAAGCGAAAAATAAGGTCTATGCCAACAGCTCAGCGTCGATTCAAGACCTCAAAGATGCAATTCGTGAAGCTATTGAGGGCATACAGCGGCCACTTTGCGATTTGATGTTGGAAGATTTCATTTCAATTTCATTTACGGTTCTGTAAACGTAACCGAGGCGGCCATATGATTAATATTGTTTTTCATTATTAATGGCATATCTTCATTCTCTCTCATCTTCAAAGATCATGAAAACTGTACGTTTTTAAAATGACGAGCCAGTGTGGTGAGAGGTACTCACATTTAACACGAGCTTAGACTCTGTTCTCGTATTGTTCTCGAACGCTGACGGTTCGATTCCGGTTTCAATTCTTCCATGGAAGACAGGGGTTAGTCACATCATCATCATTTTTTTGAAATCTAGGCCACCTTAGAGTATTGGTTAGAATGCCATTAAATGCTTTGCCATGTACACTGGTATACAAGGTAATATGTTCAAAAATTTTTATACTTTTTGATGAAGTCTTTGAAAGAAGAATGAGTCCTATTGAGAACTTGAAAAAATAATGTGAAAATCACAAAAAATCTGTGGCTTCAATATTTGAAAAATGTTAGCAGGAAATCTGTTAAACACACTCGGCGTTTTATTTAATTAATGAACCGTCAGTGTGGTAGTTCGACTACAAATATGTCTAATTCGATCAGATTTTAGTTGTTTAGTTGTTTTTATTCATTGCTATGGTATTTAACTAATTTAAATTGTTTTAGTCTTGTTTAATTTACAGAATGTTTCCAGTTTGTGCTATTTTTTTTTTTTTTCACCAATTTAAGAAATTATTTGATCACCGTTTTTCATAGTTTTTGGTAGTTTCTGTGTACGGTCATTATGGTTAATTTTTTTTAATAAATCAGGAAAATCTGTATCCTCAAATCCTTATTTGTCAAATAGCTTATTCATACTCATGTACCAACATATTTCCATTCAATTTATTTTCGGGTATATTTGTCGCTACTGTACATTAAATTTTCCTTCAACCTTTTATGACTTGCATAAGTGAGTCCTATTCACTATAACCAATTTTCAAAAACGAATTCCAATAGGAATATTTAGTTATACAAAAAAATAATTATTTCTAAACTGTTCTGGATTTATAAGAGTTGAAAAACATTTTCAACTTTTTATTTGTGGTTTCCAAAACATTAAACTAATCTTCCGTAGTAACAATGATCCCCCTGCAACTGATGTGAAGCACTTTCCCACCCAAAATATTCACCCATTTTCTAAATTTTTTTTTCCGATTGACTTCTCTCAATTACCCCCATTCATCCACTCGCATCAAATTCAATCAGATCTGTCACCATCAGCTCCACCTCTGGCAGTCACCAAATAGAAAAAAAACCCACAGTCAATTCACTGCCGGGCGTCTATTATCAAAACAAATTACCAATTAAAATGCATACCACCTCTCCACCATCGTCCAGTTAAAGTTATATCGCATAAATAAAAACTTAAATCAAAAATCTATCGCAAACAGAGAACAACATT
Organism: Syritta pipiens; assembly: GCA_905187475.1. Taxonomy (NCBI): domain Eukaryota; kingdom Metazoa; phylum Arthropoda; class Insecta; order Diptera; family Syrphidae; genus Syritta; species Syritta pipiens. Next base: position 12,094,891 of record LR994573.1, read on the forward strand.
TAATCAATCACACGTCATCCCTCTCGACGGCTCGAGCAGACTCGAATTCGAATCAAAACAAAGCACCGACTCTGACAATTTATTCGCAGCCCTTCAAAAAACCAAAACCAAAAAAAATCAAAACAAAGTCGGGATTATTTTTGGGCTGCACCCGTCATCTCCCCACCCTCGTCGTTGGTTAATTTTCATCCCACAAATCAATATCTCATCCCGAGTGGAGATCCAACGCCACAATGGAAATCAACACACATAAAAATTCGAAACGAAAAAAAAAACCGAAACGACAAAATCAAATTGCAATTCCCTCCGCAGCGTGGAGGAAAATTTTGTGCATCTGCCACCCCCAAAAACTACGCCGGACATATCAGAAAAATACAAAAAAAAAACTTTTTTTTTTTTTTAAATCTAAGCTCTGGACATGTCTATTTGGCAGTTTTCGGTTCGGTCTGAAGCAACAACCACACTAGCAGGGAATGGCAGCAGCAAACACAAAAACCGATTAATTCAATAGACATGCCAAAATTGCAATTTGTGGGATTTTTTGGCCGTTTCCAAAAACACAAAAACACCCAAATCACACACCCGGATGCGGAGCAGACCTCCCTCCCCCGACTGAGTATCGATAAATAAATAAATTAGAAAAATGAAAAGTAGAGAAACAAAAATAAATACAATCAGCCAGCGAGTAAATCAATTTCATTTCACGCGCAGTCAGACTGTCGGTCGTCGTTTGTCCTTTTGTCGGGCCGGAAGGAAGGACAAGCGGATGGACATGGTCCGGATGGGGACGTTTTATCTGCGAAAGCTGCTTTAAAGAGGTCCTAACTTTTAATCACTCTCTCAGCCGTGAGTCGATAAAACGATAAACGATAAATGATAAATTCCGCAAACGTAACACGTGTGTGTGCACAAACACAATTTAAGATGACACTTGTTTAACTTCAGGTCAAATTACCTTTACGCCGAAACAACAGCATTAAGGACAGGACATCTGCTGAGGTGATAAATCACCACCGCGCCACTTAATCGTCCCAACATTAACATGACTTTTATATCACCATCAGGACGACAAACACAAAAAAAAACTGGATAATGCGAGTGCGACACATTTATTATCCATTCAAGGATCATTATAATAGAATTCGCCCCAGAGTGTGTTCGTCCTGAAATCAGATAGCCGCATGTATGCGACCCTTAATTGAGAGAACTTGTCAAATATCACTTCGGGCCCACGAATGATTGATGATGGACGTGTGAGCGAGGTGGTGGTGCTCCTTTGAACCCTTCAGAGGTGGTGTATCTTCTTTTACACCCTCGCCTAGATTAAAAGTTACAAAACCAACTCAAATATGCACAAACAACTAATGGCCTGTAATCGATCAAATTCTTGAAAGGATACGAACACACACACAAGGATACGTAAATACAAATGCATTGTGTCGTCCTCTCCCACTCACTTTGGGGAATTTTTGAATTAATTTTCCTGAGAAACAATGTCCTGGTGAGGTAAAAAGGTAAAATTGAAATAAATGACTTTGGGGTTAAAGTTAAAGGGTGGTCCTTTTACGTGCTCCACAAGGTAATTGTATTCCATTTGCAACTAATTCTGTGTGGCGTGATGGAAGGAAGGAGAGAGGAACTTTCATTACAAGATGCTAGTGGTTAGTTTTTAGGGGTGGGGGGATTCACAAGTGGCTGGACGATGGGAAAACTCAGAGGGAGCTAGTGTTAAGGATGTAAATGATGTAAATTGAAATTTAAGCTTTTTGTCTGCCATTAAGATTTTGGATTTTTCGAGTCAGTTCTCGAGAAACTAACACAGACACATTCGTCGAGGAATTGGGACAGCTTTTCGGAGAAATAAATCCGATGATTGCTTGTCCTAGTTTTCTTTTGTGTGGACTTAACTTTTATTCTCTTTCTCTAGGTCGTTATTGAATTTCCTTTTGGCTTTTGTTCAATGGATAGCTCCAGAGGCAGCCAACGTTTGTCTAGGAGCGGCTCCGAAATAGCTCTCAGTCGTGTCCTTGGTAATCGGAGAGGACAGAAGTTTGTACGTTGGTCCTTGAAAAAGAGTTTCTGATTAAGGAAAACCTATTGTGTCCCACATTCTCTTTCCAAAGCGTGCTTTAAATGGTCGTAGTGGTCTGTGAAGTTTTCGTGTCTAGTGTTTTATTCTATGAATTTGTATTCTAGTGCCAAAAAGTGGACGACATTTCACTTTTAATCGTATGCATATTTATTCATTCAACTGACTAAACAAAACTCAACAATTTCGAGTTGCACATTAAACTTTAAATTTGGATTTTAATATCTGTGGTCGCATTGAAAAACCTCAGTCGTTTAATCGCTTTTTAAAAAACTAGCGTTTGAAGCGTGGAGTATTTCATGTAAAAACTAGGAAATAGCAAAAATTGCGTTGAATAAACATCTGTTTAGTTTCTTTTTGAACTAAACTAAAATAATACAGCTATTTTAGATTCTATGGTGTAATAACTGAAATAAACTCAATTTAGTCTTAACTGGAATTAACTACCTTGTGGCCAAAGATTTATTAGAGAATATTTGCTGGGAGGAAAGAAATAAATAATAGCAACAAATAGCAGCTCTGATAAATTAAAACAAAAAAATAAAATAGTTCAAATTTTATTCCTTCCCGCCGAATGTTTTGGTCTTCTGCCAATAGACTGCTATATAGGGCTTAAAATATCTCGGTCAGTCTAAAACGTCACCCAAGGTAGCAAATCGTCAGCCAAAGGACAAATGAAAACTTGAATTCTTAAAAATATATTAGGTTGCCAAAAATCTCCCTTCAAAAGACAAAAAGGCGGAAGGGAGATATTTGACAACCTAATATAAATAAGCCACTAAGTCCATAGTTTGTTTAACTCCACTTTTTGAAAAGATCTAGATTTAAGTGTCAAAGCACTTGGTATAGCCATAACTTCTTATGTTTACAATATCTTTGCTGAATATTAAAGATTACCACTAACTGAATAAAATATAGTGTATTTTAAAGGCGAACGTAAATTATTTTCCCTTTTCTCAAATTTTTGTTTTGCGGAGCTAATCGACGTGTGCTCTGAATGGCTCAAATGGTGTTTTAAAATCTTCAAAAATTGCGTGTTGTTTTCATTTGGTTTTTGGCTTATAACTCGAAAACTATTAAAGTCAGAGTGCTCAAACTAAATTTTCTGGACAGATTACACAAAGATCCTTTTTTTCGACCTTAAAGCTCAATATCACATAAAATTTACAAAATGTATACTTACTTGACGGATTTCAGTGATTTTTTTTTTTTAAATGTTATTAATTTATTTCAGTATGAACAAAAAACTGCTCCGATATAGTTGACATCCCCTCTACAGACTCTAAGCTTAAACTATATTGAACATTTCTGAAATTTTCTGGAGAAACGCATGACAAAGTCAAAGGCTAAACTACCAGAAAGCCGTGTAAGTAGAATGAGATCGGATGTGTGAATACCTTAACTCGCAATTTACATATCCATAACTTAAGAAAAAGAAAAAACAAAAAAACAATTGCATCTTTAATTCTGTGTCCTTGCTCCGTAAAACAAAAAAGAAACGTGGTTGAGTTGAGCTATTGTTGTATTTGAAATCATTAGATGAGATTATATTCAAGACGAACCTAACCTTTGTTTTCTTTCTTTTTCCCAGAAAGAGTCTAGGAGATTTATTCTTTTTATTTTTTGTTTTTCAGGATTCCGACATACTGGATACTGAATTTCAAATTCAATTGTTTCGCAATTTTTATCAAGTCTCCTCAAAAAAGAGAAGCATTTTTAAAGGGATGCGAGTTGATTGCCTGAAAATTATGTATGAGTAACACATTTTTTTCGAAAAAGGTAGTTTTTCAAAAAATTCTAAGCAATTCGTAATATGCATTGATTTACTAGCTGCTCCCTCGACTTTGTTTGCCTCGGCTTAAAAATGCATAAAATTTACACCTTTACAAATACTCCCAAACCCAAATTTATTTCAACGCTTTTCTTCAGAGAAACAAAAAGTATAGGGAATACGATCACCGAATGGAAAATTTAGCAAAAAAAAAGTAATTTGAACACCTGCACATGATGCGTTCCATGCACTTCAAAGTTGAAGTCAAACTTAACGCTTCTAGATCAGATCAAAATACATAAAACACAGCACACAGCATAAGCAATTTACGTTCCAAATTTTAGCCAAATCGGTCAAACGGTTTGGGAGCAAAGAGAAAAATTACAAACATCCAAACTTTCGAATTTATAATATTACCAAAAATTAAAAAATATTCAAAAATAGAGTACTTTGACTACCTACTTCGGTGTGAACTTGTTGTTCGAATTGAAGTCAAAGTTTGTCCATTAAGGAAACAATTAACCCAATTTGTAAGCCATTATGCTAGCAGTCTATCTTCTAAATTTTATTTAAATCGAACTATCCAATTTCCTATCAAATCCTATTTTTTTTTATCCAAACAGAAGTTAATCCCACTTGTGTTGAAAACGTGAGATTTTTTGTGACTCTTGATATCTGACTTACGAGACTCTTTTTTCTATATATTGGTCAATTTAATCAGTAGCATTATATTATAACTTATGGCCTATAAGTAATTCTGATATTTAAGCTAAATTATTGTAAAGTTTCATTAAAATCGATTTTCTCGGTTTTGCGTGAAAGAGTAACAAACATCCATACAAACGTTCAGCTTTATAATATTAATACGCATACGATTGACGCTATTTCGGTTTACTACTTAACTTTTGAAGTACAGTTTAAATGGAGACGTATACCACTATGACATAATTCTCGACTCTTTTTAGCTGATTTAATCAGCTAATCAGCTGGCCCCACAGCAATCCTAGAATCGTTAGAACAATATCGACTTAATAGTCATTCAACTTCAATTTTCTGACATATAAGCAAAAGACCCACCTGGTGTATGTGATCGGCGTTTCACCACCACCCTCTACACTACACTACGCACCAGTAGAATCATCATAGAATTCGTTTTCAGTTAGTGGTTTTCATTATTTGATTGGGTATGCACTGTTTTTTAAAGACCCGCTTCGTTGTCGAATCCTTTTTATAGTTCAAGATGTTAAACACTTCCATGTGCGTCTTTGCCTTTCTGGTTTACGATCTAATTTTACGATCTTTCCTTTCAAATTAAAATTATTTTTTATCTTTTTGAGTATAGTTTTATGCGTAGAATATATGTTTTTTCCTATTAATGTCTTAAATATTTGATGTGTCGACTATCAACATTTTAAATTTGGAATTCGTTTACCAGGAAGCAATTTCAACTAATCGTATGAAAAGATATTTTTTTTTATTTATTTTTAGTTTTATTATTTCACCTTAAATGGTCTAGATTTACACTTAGCTAAGATTTTTCTAGTACCTAACGGGTGTAGAGCCGGAGACTTGAACATGCAATTGATTTGTGGGCTGCGTGATGAAACCTAATGTTAGATGATTGCTTGTCAATCTGCCGGAATGAAGTGAGAACAAATTAGAACTTAAATCTTCAACAAGACCCCCATTCTACTAAAATATTTACTAAAAAAAATTCAGAAGAGAGAAAATTGTCTTTTGTAAAATCAGATCAAAATTCAAGTTTCGCAGCAGAAATCCAAGTTGGGAGCTAATTTTTATCCGCTCAAATTTGTTTTCTTTTAAAATTAACACTTGATCTAAAGTTCCATTTGCAGATTGCGTAAATCTCTCACAATATTTCCATCTAGCCTCGATTTATTTCGCCGGTCATTTAAAATCTGGGGTAATTAGAGTGCCTCTCAGTCAAATGTTTGCCCTTCAGACCCATCCCAGGAAAGAAAACTCTTCTTGATTCGGATAAGATGATGCATTGAATCGCAATGAAAAGAATATCTCCACAAATTGACTATCATTCCCTAATTAGCACCGCTCTAGAAAAATCTTCCACACAAAAATGCAGTCTCAAGGACACATTTGAAAAAATATTCCCTGACACTCTTCAAATTATTAGCTCGCTCTTCACGACCGCACAAAAAAGGTACATCTCCTTAAGCCGAGCAAATCCTTTCTCATCCTCCCCAAGTAAACTCGTTGCTCATTTTGCAAAAAATAAATTCCAAGTGGCCAATTAGTTTCAAAAAGTTCAGGTGATTTTTCTTCACAAAAACCCAGGCACAAAAAATCAACAACACCAACGAATCATCATCATTCGACCATCAATTGTCGTCGTCCTTCCTTCCACCAGGACACTGGACACTCCACTCAACACATTAATTAAAAAGTTTTTCTTTTAAATTCTCAAAGAATTTTTAATTAAGTGCTTACTTTTTCAAAAAAAAAAAAAAAGGAGAAAACCAAACCTAACGGTTGATATTTTTCCATCACGTTTAGTTTTTCATTTTTTTCGTAATAAAATTGTTCCACCATAGCTTGGCACAAGGATATTTACAGGACACAGTCGAATGCAAAAAGAGGAAATAAAATGAAAAAAAGGAATTTCTTTTTTTTTTAACACTTACCACCGTTGGCTCCTCCGCCTCCACCTCCATCTTTCCACTCTTCCACACCATAATCAGGCAAAGCATTTGTGTCGAATTTATTCCTGTTCGGACGTTTGCCATCTGTGTTGGTGTCAGTGTGTGTGTATTTCAAGTGTTTTTCAAGGATTTGCAAAAACGAAGGAAAAAATGCAAAGAATTTTTTTTCCCGTCCATCCATCCAGCCGCAAAAGGAAAAGAAAAAGGAAGAGAACAAAAAAACAAAAAATACAAATTTCCATTCCCAGACGTAACCCGTTTAGTGTTTGGCACGAGGATACACAACAGGACCACCAGGACGACGGATTCCCAAAACACCAATGACGACGACGATGTCGAGGAGGACGTCGAGCAGGACGACCAAGACGATGATGAAGATGATGATGATCACATCCAGATGGAAATGAAAACGTATTGGATGCGAGAAAGCGCATAACCAACCAACACCAGTCCACGAGACCGAAACGGAGCAGCAGAGGTAAGAGAAAAAAAAAAAAGGACGAAAATAATGTGCGGGAAAACATTTGTTCTTATTAGTTAAATATACATATACAAATAGGAAAACAAAACAAAAATGATTTCTTTTATTTCTAGACTTGGTGTGTTTTGTGTTAAGTGCAGCTTTCAAATATTTTCCACTTATTTCTTCCGCAACAACAAATAAAATACAAAAAAAAAATACGAAATGGAACCAAAACCAAACCAAAAAATGGCGGCAAGAATAAATGCAAAAAAAAAAAAAACAAAAGAAAATTTTGTGAATGAGCAAGCAGAACAAGTAAAGTTCTAGCGAAGAGTCGAGAGAAATTGCCCAGAAATTTACTATCCGTATCCGGTTATATTATTCCTTTTTTTCTCTCGTCGTCCTTCTCCAGAGGGACTTCTCTACTCCTGCTGCTGTTGCTCGTTCCAGGATTGAGTGAGTGAAGAAGAATATTTTGTGCGGAGAGAAAGTAAACAGATGGAAAGCTGGGAATTTAATTTTCTTAAAAAACACTGAATAAAAGGGGTTCTTAGGAAAACACAAAATTTTATATGCACTTTGGACTTAATGCTTTTCAAAAAACACAAAAAAAAAAACGAAAACTTTTGTTTGCTTGCTGCTGATGGGACGACCGTGTCTGTCTCTTGGATTTAGAATTGTCTTTTTGGTTATTATTGCGCTTCGTGAGTCGCATTTAGGGCATCGTCTAAGGAGACTTTAAGAAGGATCTTTTGTTTTGCTTTCGAAATGGAAAAGTTCTACCACTTTCACTTCTTCCACTTTGTCGTGCTCAGAGGTCGAATTTTTGTCTTTTTGAATTCTTGTTTTTAGGTCAACGATTTGAGGAGGAGGTTTCAACCTAAGTGGGGATCTTTTCGAATTGGATTTTCTCATCAGAGAGAAGATTTGAGTGTGTAATGACATGACGAAGTCAGAGAGAAAACCTTGCGGCTATTTAACAAAGTTCTAATTGAATGTCTTATCTAAACTAACATTTTCACTCCTTCAGTTCGGCTTAGATTTGAAAGTGTTATGGGTGTTTCCCTTAAAGGTTTTCGCCTGAATCTATACCACCTTTTTTTACGACAAGGGTGGAGGAGCCTAGCTTGTCAGGTGGGGATCCTGACAACCGGATGTCATGGGTCTTCGTGGGCGAGTGGGTAAAGGTTTGGCTTGGGTTCAGGTTCGAATCAGGTGCCAAGCGGACTTTCTAGATTCTTTTTTTTTCGTCTTTTCCCTGTTCGGAAATCCGATCTGATTCAGCGGATTATCCGATAGCAGGGAAGAGAGGATCTGTAAATCTGCAAGGAGCGTAGCGCGGTGTTCGGCCTGGCCGGATCGCCCAGCCATTAAAGATTCGGGAGCGAGGTAGCATAGTCCCCTCCACGAAGAAAGTTTTGTTTAGTTAGAAGAAAAAGTGAAGTTTTGTAACCTCGATAAAGGTCAAAAGTTTTTTTTAAGCAACCACCGCTTGGTGGGTTTGTTTTTGAGCCCGGTAAAAAGGTGGAATCTCTAGTTTTTACTTCCACAGTGATATGAGGTTTTTGGAGACCTCCGGTCTACAAAAAGGCAAAAGGCATCTGAGCACCCACGACCGGCTGAGTTCGACGAGACGTTCTTCTCCTCAAGACGACCTACCCATCCCAGCGACATCAGCACAAGACCGCAGATAAAGCCGCAAGTGTTTTTGAGTTTAAGTGTGTGGAAGTGCCGCGTGACAAAGATCCAGAGCACGTGGGGGGGTATTGAGAATTGAGTCGCGGGTCACGTCAAGGGCTGTGTTTGCGCGGGGAGCTGTAAGCTCGACGGTGGCGACGAGCGTCGAGGCGTCGGTCAGCAGCGTAGCAGGCTCGAATCCGCGGGTTCGAAATCCGTCGAACGTTCAGTTTTTTTTCTGCATACTTTTTAGGTTGGACACTGTTTCGAGTCCCAGGGTGAGGACGATTTTTCTTATTGCCGAAGGGACGTTGGAAGGTTGTGCGGGCTCGAGTCTCGGCGGGGGATCCGTTGTTTTTTTGAGTTGCTCGATTTAGTTGTAAGATAGATTAAGGATATTTTGTATCAGTTTTAGTTTAGCTTTAAGTTTTTTTTTTAATTAAATTTATAAAGTTTACGCGAATCTTTTTTTCTTGTCGCGATTCAAGCAGAAAAGTATTCGGCCAAACGGGGCAATCCCACCTTTTTTTTACCACCAACTCCAATCTCCAGGGTTGGTCTGGCACCCCTTTTGGTCGAAGCCGCGAGAAGGGAAAATCCGACGGTAACACCTAAATCGATTCGCTTTGGAGAGTGGTAGGTCTTGGCGTAGCCAAGTTCTGTTTTCTTGTGTGGCTTATTTTTCTCCCTGTTTTCCTTTTTCTTTTTTTTCTGATGTATCCTTTTTTCGATTCGATTTTTTTTTCTTTTTTCCAGGGGTTTTTTTTGCTGTTGCTTTCCTTAAAACACTTCTTTTTGTCCGTCGACTTTTTCTTCCGTCACTTCTTTCTTCTTTCCGCTTCCTTTTTCAATCTCGTCCTTTTTCCTCGGCTTTATTTTCCTTACCGTCTTTCTTTTCGTGCCTTCTTTTTTTCCATTCCTTCTTTTTTCCGAAGCTGTAACATCTGAAGCTAATTTAGTACATTTGGATCCTTTAAGTCACTTATAGAAAGCCACAGAAACATCGCCTGACTCTTCAAATTTGACGTTCACGTGTCGTTCTCTTTTTCGTCTTTCATGTAATTTCTAAAACTCTCATATTTATTTATCGAGCTCCGTCCTAACTTAGCTCATAACCCTTTCAGGGCTGCACCCCATTCCAGCTCATAGAAATATATTTGTCTGCACTTCACCAAAAATGAAGAAAAGTGTCCCGAATATTCTTATTGGGATATGAGACTCAGATGCATATTCAAATGAACTGAATGCGTGTTGTAAACATGCAACACCTGGTATGAAAGGGTTTAACATTTTACTTCTGTTTTAGAAATTCATGTGTCGACAGCACAACTTTAAACGAGACAAAGAAGCTCTAGAATTAAACAAAGCTAGTTGCTATGTAAGGCACCTTCAGCACATGAAGCATGTAATTATCACTTTCACAAAATCGGTCTTATCAGAGGAACACCTTTTAACCAATTGCCCAAGCCCGGACTTAATCAGATTCAAAAGAATCAATAAATCAAATGTAACAAGGACTGACTTTGAGGAGCATTCAAGTTGAGGACGTTGTCAAATTCATGATGTCTGCTTTTAAACCCTACACAAAGGAAGGGGGTAGGTCGCTGAACAAGTGGCTGAATGACATTCCCAAATTTCTTCATTTTAATTCAATTTCTTCTGTTTGTGTTGTATGGCAGATGTCTAGTTCCTCTATATTTTTTTGCCTTTGCCTTGTTAATATCTCAAGTTGTCTGCTTTACGCAGTCCCATTTTTAATTCATTTCAGTTCATCAAGTATAGTTTCAGAAAATCATAGAGAATTTTGTTTGTTTTATTTTTATTATTATTCTGGTATTTGCAGCCATAAATTATATAAGAATTTTTTTTTTTGTAAAAAAATCTCGCTGTGTAGGGCTAAGCTCTTTTATTTTATTTTTTTTATCACAATGATCTTGATTTGCTTCCAATTTGTATAAACCCAAGATTTAGTCAATTAATTCTTTTGAAGTGTGCCTCGAAACAGGTTCAGCCAAATATCCTTCATCGTTTTCTTCCACCCATCATCTGAGTATTGAGTTTCTAAGAGGACGTCAAATTTTTTTTGATTTCGAATTAATAGTCAACATTTCAGTTGAAAATTTTGAGTCAATAGTATAGTTCAGTTGATGACGACTCTCTTTAGTATTTATATGTTTCCAGAGCTGATCTGAATACGCTTTTCATCGCTATTCAAGTAGCTATAAATTATAGTCTTGGGATCTTGACCATAATTTTTAGTTATTTTTAGTTGTACATTAAAAAGAACACACACCGCATGAAATGGTTAAAATATTCAAAACGTCTTAGCTAACCACACTTTATTAAAAAAAATATTTAACACGAATCAGAAAATCAATTTGTTGCAGCAAGTTCTAATAATCACAATCGAGGTTAAAACCTCGAAGAGTAAAGAACGTAGAGAAAAAAAAATTACTTCAATAAATCTTCCTAGGCTCTCGGAGGCATAGAATCCGGCAGAACATGTATTACTTCTTGACCAGATAATTGCATTTTTGTTTGAGTGAAAAATTAATTGGGTGGTGTTACAGGCCGTTGAGGCCAGATCCCAGTATTTTCGAAAAGCTGGTTGCAGCTTTTGAAACACTGCTGCACTTGAAGCATAAAGAGTCTTTCTGCAACGTGAGATTTATTTGGCTTTCATGTGGAAAGGTGCCATACTAAGAGATGGGTCCTTTCTTATCATATTGGTTTTTGATTTGTTTGAATCAAGAGGTTACATTTGTAGTCGATGAAATCGTAGTTTATTGCTTTTGTTTTATTCTTGGTAGCAGGGCTGTTTAAACTTAAAGTTTTCCGTATTTTAAATTTGACCATGTGACAACATATGATTTCCGCGTGTATGATGACCCTGTATGTTTTTCCCGAAAAGTCTCCAAATCTGTTAACGTAATGAGCTACATAACACACACAAAATGTACAGAAAGACCTTGAATACAGTAATATTCGAACGTTGACTTTGTTTTTTTTTCCATTCCGATTGGACTGGCTCTTACACCTTGTTGTTTGGTTATTTGTGCAGATTTGTTCTAACTAAGACATTTCTTTGATTATTCCCTATTATCTAGATCGCTTCCATAGAAACAAACGTATATCGATTTTTTTATATTTTAATCGACCCTCTCATTGCTGGTTATCTGCAATTTTTGATGCGATCAATATCTTAGGCGAAAAAACACTCAGCATTCTGTGCTTGAACAGGAGATGCCTTTCAACTTTAGTGTTTCTTGGCAAACTGCAGTCTCAAAACACCAATCTGGCTTCCGTCCTCGGTCTACGCTCCTTCGACACTAGAGTCATGGCTTCCCAAAATTATAATTAATCAATGAAGGAGGAGGATCTTTGTGCCTGAAGTGTAGTCTCCGTCTTCTTCTCAAGCCAGATACTAGAGCCAGAAAGTTCTCCTACATCGAGTGCTGGTGTTCCATGATACTGAGTCAATTGTAGTAGACGGATTTTTGCTTTCGTCCACAATCACGTCTATAATTTTGTTCAGGGCTTACGGTTATATCCGTTCTTCCGTTTGCCTTTTTAGTGACAAACACACATCATTTTTGACTCCTTTACCTTGGCCACTGCATTATTTTCCTGTAAAAAAAAAGCAACAATCACTCGACGGTTATTTAGAATCAATTGTTTATTGCTTGGGAGTCATCCCATCGCACTTGGCGCGAATTTTTTTATGCAAATACGACCTTCATTATCCGTCCGCGACTAGCCTCTGGATGGGCTATATTTGGGTCTTGCTTCATAAGCTGATAGTTGATGAGTTTTTGTTTGAAGTGATTAACTGAACCTCGTCTGAGAGACAATTTACTTTCTTTCCATAAATAAGCATCACTCTTACATCAAAATTGAGCCTGTCATTCACCACCAACATTTAATTGTCCACATTTAAAAACTGCAAGTCAACTTTTTCGACAAAGATTCCCAAAAACTTCTTCCCCAACAACCGATTTCTTTCAAATGACTGAGTTGTCTCTGTCTGAAGTGGAAATATCTTTCAGTGTTAATTTTTGCACAAAACTCGACAACCATTTTACAGGATTTCCTTTCTTCTCGTTAAAATCATTTTTGCAGACAGTCCTTGAGTCGGTTTTTTTTTCTCGGTGCCCTTAGCATTTTGCTCCTCTGCTTCCGAATGATTGTGTTTTAAAATAAATTACAAAACGTAGTGTCTCGAAATATCCCAGATGAATCACGAAATAAAACGAAAGTCATCCCGTGTGCAAAGAGGAGCGTCCTAAAGCCAACAACGATCCACCTTCAACCGTCATCCTTCGTCCTGTGGTGGATGTATCCTTCAATATTTCTCAACAGCGCCTATCTTCCGTGGATTACAACCCCGGATCCTGTTTTTTTCTTGGCAGCTGGCTTAGAATAAGAGCCCAAAAAAAGAAAAGGAAGAAATTAACTAAAATTGCCAAATAACACGAATGGAACAATGTGCACTGCAGTAAAATTCATTTTAAGGAGAGATATCCGCGAAAACGGACGTCCTATTCAACTTCTTGCCGTCGCAGAGGACGACGATGAGGACGATGACGATGACGAGCGATGCATTTGACTACCCGAAGGCAAGGCAGGCCAGTCCAGTCCAAGAACAAAACAGGACAAAATAAAAAAAATAAAAAATAAAATGCAAAAAAGGACGAAAAATTAAAGCAAATCAACAGGAAAAAAGTGTGCCGTGCCAAAGGAAGGATATTATGGGTGCAAATCCTGTTAAATCAGAGGGAAAAAACAAGATAGTTTTCTATTTTTTTTTTTCTGTCCTTTTTTTTGGTTTGCGGAAGAGTGGAAAAAATTGTGAAAGCGGTACTTGTGCCGAAGGATAATCATATTTTTATGTTTTCTTCTTTTGCTGTTTGTTTTTTATTTTGTGTAGAAAAAGGAAATTTACATACCTAAGGTCCGATTGTACATGGTAATTTCTGACATAACCGCAGTTGTTGGTGCCAGGATTTCTGAAAAGAAACAGAAAAGAGAAAAAAATAAGAAGTTGTGTGTAGAGGAAAAAGGACTTTTTTTTTCATCGTCGTCGTTGTTGTCGTTTGTGTCGTACAAAGGAAGCAAATTGGAATTATAATGGATTCTTTTTAACTTTTCATTCTGTTTCTATTTTATTTTAATTTATTTTTTATTTATGCTTATGTTTTTTAGATTTGTGTGTGCGAGAGGTTGACGCAGAACTAAATTTCATTTCCATAAGTTTTGTGTGGTTTCACTGGAAGCGGTTGGAGCGGGCGTTTGGCGTGTTTCATGTTTGTCGTTCGGTCCAGGACCTCGGTTGGTGCTGCTTTGCGAGTGGGTGTTCTTTATGCAAAGAGTCTCGAAGTCAACATGTCGAAGGTCCAACCAAGGATATACTTTTGAAGGTGGAATAGTTTTGTTTATAAACAGATTGGACGACATTTAGGTCAACATTTGAGTGCGTTTGTCTCTGACGCAGTGTTCGGTTTGTCTATCTTTTAGATCTCGGTAAAACTTTTTCGTCCTTCAAAAAAACTTTTAACTACGCCAGTTTCTTCATAATCGTACCTTGATATCCAATTAATGTCTGAATTTGCATAAGTTTGGACTGAGAGTTGCTGTTTGAGTTTGAGTTTGCATTTAAGGAAAACATTCCCCACTATAAGTCTATAATCAGGACATGCCTAACTTTTTCGCCACCTCCGTCAGTAAAATGTCGGATTCTATTTTTCGTGGCTTTTTATGAAGCCACTTTCTGCACTTTGTTGTGCTAAGAGGGCTTCTTGTCTATTGCTTTTAAGCTTACTGTCTGTTTGAGTGCAGCGGTCTTTGAGAAATATTTTTTGAGTCTCTTTATTTTTACCTCATTTTTCCTGGAAGACTTGTTTTCCATTTTCTCAACATCACACAACTTTCTTTCTATCCTCAAACTTCTTTTTTTCTGTTCTCGACGAGCTTCTTTTACTTTGTATTTGCTTAGTCTACGTTAATGGCTTCTACAGTGAACTAGGTATATGGCATTAAAAATACTGCCCTTATTGCATTGATTTAAAGGACGCTGCTTTCATGACTTATTATTACGAACTAAGTAGATTTATTGTACACACATTTTTAGTCAAGATTTTTGAAGGCTGGTATGGTAAATTTTTCTTAGGCAACTTCATTGTTGTCGTTCTCACAGAAGTTAGATTTTTCCTGTGAATCTGCGAGAATCTAGTGCAAGAGTTTTTGCCAGTAGGTAATGTTTCGTAAGCTTCCCTAAAAAGTCTGCAACTTTTAATTCTGCTGTAACTCATTTAGAAAAGGTTAAAAAAAGATGCAGCCGGTCGCATGAACAGTAATGACTTCACGTAGACATCTGAGGTCGAATCTGTAAAGTTGTAGAGTACCTCTGAATTTTAACTGTCGTTATTTCTTGAAGTGGTTAAAGCCTTCTAGACGTAATAAATATTGTCTATCGAGGTCTTTTAACTTTTGCACTTTTTTCATTTACCAATTCTTGGCTAAGAATTCGATTTTTCTTGGACTCCAAACTGAGAATTCTCCAACAGCAAAGTCTGCTTTTAAACCAAAGTAAATTAATTAGTAGAGTAATCGAATTTAAAAAAAAATTGATGTCTTCAAAATCGACAGGAGTTGTAACCAGTAAAATGCATTGTCTTTCGATGATAATTCAACAGCTGGTCTCCTGAAAAGTAAGTACCAAGGCCTTGGAGATTACGTTTTTAAGACTAGCTAAATTCCTTAGTAGGCGCCGTTGGCTTGATCGGTTAGTGCGTCGGACTGTTGAGCGAGAGTACCCGGGTTCAAATCCCGCGCGGGGAAAAAAAACGCCCCAAGCATTTTTCACGGCCCCACCCCCAGCGAACGACTGACTCCAGTGGAGGCGCGAAAAGCTAAGCTCTGGCTCTCAACAGGCTATTACGCCACCCATTATAATGTAATGTAAATTCCTTAGACTTGTTTATTCGAGAGTTGGAATTCTCTAAGTTCAAAAAATCTCACAATTCAGTGAGCTCGCCGCGTTCTCAATGTCTGATCATTTTCTTGACACAGGGATGTATTGAAAAAAGTTATTTGAAGATCGCTGTGGTAATTTATGTTATTTCTTTTTTTCTCATATTTTAAAGCACTCCATTGAATTTGAAATACAGGTTAATTTGGTTTTATTATTAGGTTTTATAAACAGACAAAATGTTAAGGAAAGCTAGACAACGTTAATTGGGAAAATTGCAGTTATTCGAAGACAATTTGTTTTATTTGTATTAGGCGGCGTAACAGCCCGTTGAGAGCCAGAGCCTAGCTTTTTTTATTTGTTTTATAGTTAATTCAAAAAGACACATTTTATAAGTCTTCTGACTTACTCAATGACTTAAAGTTAGGAACTTTAGTCTGAAGTAGATATTCTAAATAATAAGTCAACTAAACTCGTCTACTGACTGTAAGCGAATATTTTTTTTTTTCATTTAACGTGGTCAATTGACTGAACATCTAAAACGCTTCTTTTTATATTATGCAGGCAGAAACGATTGGACTGTACGATTGGTGGATTCATTCCAAGTGCAAATGTAAAGGAGACTGAAAACATACTAAATGACTGCGGTCAAAAGACTAAGTGACGACATTAATTGAATAAAAATTATTGAGCACTTACAACTGACTACAAAGACTCACACCAACGAATAAAGACTAGTCATTGAATTCGCAGTTAGTTGGCTGGATTAGTTGACTCATTATTCTGAATGTCCACGATAATTTTAAATTTGACATGTGAATGTAGTTCGGAAATCATCTGGCTGCGACTTATTTGACTGCAATCGTCTCAACTCAAAAAAAGACTATTTAAATTAACTACCTCTACAAATTCTAAAAATAATTTTTCTTAAGTCCTCGTAGCACTAGTATTTAATCGTGTAACTGATATTCTTTAATACAATATCACAACTTTAGCATCGAAACATTTTAGCACCGGAGGGGTTAATCAGATTCGAGTTGTTTCTAATTTTTTTTTTTTTAACAGTTGAAAAAACTATAATATGTCATAGCATTAGACTCACTGGTCGCTCTTCTTAACATGTACCTATCGTTAGTCTCACAAGGAGAGTGCACGAATTTGGGGTCACCGATTTGGCATAGTGATCGCCTTCCCTATGGGATATTAGTTTTCCAAAGTCACAGAACGCAACACTCCCCCTTTTCCGAGAAAAACGCCCCCAAAGTTTTCTCAATCGCTTCATATACTAAAAAAGAAACGCCAAAATTCGAAGTGTCAGTAATTTTGATTTAGAACACTCAATTTTCTTTGAGTCAAAGAGACGACCCGAATACTATCGTAGTGCTTTTTGAGTTTATATGTAGGCTCCATTTTAAGAACAAGCAATAATAATTCATTCGAGTTTTTGCCCACCACAGACCTTCACTCTACGCATTATAATTTTGTTCACTCGTCCTGTGTAAAGGAATTCGTTAAAACTTCACATGAGTTCATTGTTTAAAAAAAAGAGCAAAAATTAATTCAAATGCAAGCATAAAGATGAATTTAATGCTTCCAATTGTGCATCATTTGTATCGAATGTCCGAAATTCTATCCACATTTTTGCTTCAATCCCACTCTGTGTGATATTTTCCAACATTGTTTTTCGTGTTATCGTTTAGGACAGAAACTGTCTATAGACCTGAATTTGCTCCTGTTTGAATTTCGTTCCTCGCTCGTTTTCTATATCCAATTATGTACGATGTCTGTTCTGCCTTCTGGCACTTATTCACCTATAAGTGAAGGTGGTCTAGGAGCTATAGATTTAGAAGGTTAACATCTCGGTGTTTTGTGCCGCAAGAAAACTTCATCTCATTCATGCGTTAACGAAATACAGAATAATAAATACCTTTGTTGCAATTCTTTTCAAAAGTATTTCAGATATGTTTTACAAAACCTTTTACCGACTAGGTTTTCAATTACTGTCTTCGTAATCTTCATTTAATTTGATCACAATACAAGTGATACATTCCTTTTTGTGAAATAAATAGTCAATTCGATTTATTAACTAATTCCAAGAAATTCTCAGGAGCCGAACATCATTTCATTTATGTTCCGCTCTACTTCGCGAACATTCCTTTCACTTTCCGTTCCACGAATCGCCTTGAATGTGAAAAACTATTCATCGACTCACTTAATTTTCGAAACTCTTGTTAACTTTAATCGACTTGAAAACACCCTAGCTATCGAATGACACGCATTTCGTCCTTCCATTCCAACTACCGGATAAACTTTTCTCCACTGCTGATACACAAAAATACAAACTAAAAATAAACGATATTCCCCAACTCACCATCAAGTTTAATGACGCCATCTGTTTCGCCCAATGAATTTTTCGCGACGCATCGGTACGACCCAAAGTCGTTAGCGCTAACATTTCGTATCTTCAGCTTCATATACTTGCTGTATCCATGTATCGACGAAGTTGTTTCATATTTATCTCCAGCTCTCGATGTATCTGCAAGAGAGAAAAGGCTTCAACTCATTAGAAACTGATATAACCCAACGTCATGCCACCCCACGAGAACGTTCCGGTTCATAAAACCGTTCATAACTCGTAAAATTAAATGACAATTTATGCTTAAGGACAATTAAGAGACGGGCAATTAAAGGGGGACGATCAGCAAAAACAAAAAAAAGGAAAACACAGATCCACACATGGTGGAAAAAAAAAAAGTTTTCATTCGGTTTCTGGCGCATTTAATTGTCGAATACGACAAAAACCATTTTTGGCAATTAGTCCGGAACATAAATACATTAACCATGCGACTGTAACTGCATCCGTGTGTGTGTGTCAGCAACACGCAAGGACCTCTCTCCACCCGCACACATGTGGGCTATTTTTTTTTCTGTTGAACTCCTTCCTCGTCATAAATTTTGTCGTTTTATTGACCAAACAAAAAAATATTTAATATTTTGTGATTGTCGTCGTGTCGCTGCCATATGAGGACACTCTTGTGTCTGTGTGAGGCACGCATTTGAATTTTTTTTTTTTGTTTTTTCGTCCTGTCCCTCTATTTTCGTTGTCTACCTTGGCGTGTACCGTGCAATACCCGTCACGGAATGTCAAATCACATTACACATGTCACTGGGAACACACAGTTATGGCATTTTGTGTGAGTCCTGTGCGAACTGCAAGGGTTCACTGTCTCACAGTATCTCCGTTGTGTTTTTGATGTCCTTGAATATCATGTCCTCTCCTCCGTCTGTCTGGTGGGCCTCTGCATGGCTCAGACACACACGGTGGAGTCTTTTTTTTAGGATTTTTGTTTTTGAATGACAGTTAGTGACATGACATTCGTCGTCAAGTCTATGAAAAAGGATAATAACGATTTTTACCGCAATCCCGGGCCAAAACGGCTGTACCTTGTTGATTTGGGTTGTGCATATGTGTGTGTGTGAAAGTTGCCTATTTGCATTTTCGTTTTTGGGACTAATTTAAATGGATTCTCGCTCTTTGGATTCATATGCAAGCACGTTTCTTGAATTTCAGGCGGTTTTTTTTTTTTTGGGAGGGAGGTTTTTTATGATCTACTTTCGAGAATTTATATTCGCTTAACAGGAATGAAAGGCAAAAGTTTTAGTGATGACAGAAGGCGTATAGCATGCGACTACAAGGTGCTTAGGTATGGCTGCGAGTTGGGAGAGTGCGGAGGGCTGCGAACGACGCATGACGGGGTTGGGGTCGGAAGACGATTTGGATTTGTAGTCATCATGAGTTGGTTTGGTTTTGAAAGAAATATCGTTGCGTCCAACTATCTTTTCAGACGCCTGTGAGTAGGGTTTCGACAGCACTTTGGAAGTGATTGAAGTAAAAAGATACTGATGGCCAAGGGAAAGGTTGCTATATTCTTCATACTGTTTTTATATATACTATCTACGCTTTCATTTAACCTTGTCATGTCTTTTAAGTCGTAATGATTTTTTTAATATTAACATCCTTGTTGCTGTCTGTTGATCTCTCTTTTTTGGAAGGCTCTCTAACTAAATATTCCATTTTGCGTTGTTTTCGTCAGCTTATTTGCAAGAAATGTGATTTTAACCAATTTTTATGAATTTGCCATGACTCTAGACACTGCAAGCGTTCTCGTTGTTAGTTTTAAGCATCGTTTTTAAGGGCCTGGTTATATTTTTACTATAAAAATGTTTATTATTTATAACAAATTATGGTTATAATATTGGTCTCTTATTCGCCGGATGTGTGTACTTTGCGATGTTCTAAAATCTCAAGTAGCCTCATGTGTTCCTGATGTGACCTGTTGAGATTTTTCTTGGCACACCTTTAAGGTCTATGAAGACTCTAAATTCCCTGGGTGCGCTTATCGGCACATTTTAGAACGTTATGAAGCTCAAGTTGTTAGATACGTGCCTATTGGGACCTTTTCAAATGTTTTCTGCCAAATGTATGAAACTCTTCTTTGGTTTTCGAAGCCATTTTGGTGTGTTTCTCCTTGTGGAGTAATTTTTTTTTTCATTTTTTTCTCTCCGATAAATTATTGTTCGTCGCAAGTGTAAAATTAGGGAAAAAGTACACAATTTTTTTTGGCAATTTAATCCCTACAGTATATTTTGGGAAAAATATTTTTGTTGTGTTGAATTGGCTTGATGACATAGTGATAAATTCTTTACTGCAACAGTTCAAATTTGTTATAAATTAAGGCGATTACGCTATTCTTTTATTTGTACACTTCGTAAAACGAATAAAAAAAGAATAAAATGTCAGTACAATCTCACAATAAACAGTTTACACAACCACAGACGGTGTTTAGTATTAAATCTGACTTTGTATTCAATTGATTGTTATGAATTACTTCTATCCTATTCAAAATTCAACTGAAAAAAGTCATTCGGAAATAATAATAATCACAACCGCTGTGTTTTATGTACTGACAGTTTTTTGTTACATTTCGGGTCAATTTTTTTATTCATTGCCTCTTCTCAACTGCAACAATTGGTATAAAATTTAAATGAATATTTTCTGTGGTCTTAAATTTCAATTGAACTGAATTTAAAAGTAAACAAGGATTGTGAAAGGTGAAAAATTACTCATGCTGAGTCCAAATTTGTACTGAGAAATCGGGAATTGGAGCTGTACAGCTAAAACTTTTCCAACTGAGTTCGTTTTTAATGAGTGGCGATCAAGCTCAAAAAGTTTGGATTTCTTCGAATGGATACAAATCCGTATTTTTCCCCATCAATATATTTTTTATTATAGTGCCGTGCACGTACAGTAAACCAAAACAAAAAAATGGGACGCACCCAACAGGTCTTATTTGCAATATTTCAGCCGTTTTTTTAAATATAAAGGCGAAATAAATTGTATTGCAAGTAACAAAAATGGGACAGTAACTCTTAACTCTTCCAAATCAAAATAAAAATTTTTTGATTTTTGTAGTTTCCTTTCATTTTTCCAAAACATTTTACATAAATTGTTTTTTTTCTTCGAAGATCCGACCAATTATTTTTTTCCAAATACTCTGGAACCTTTTGGCTTTCTTTAAGGACAACAATTTGAGGTCTTACTAGGAATATCTTGTCCGTTTTCTCAATTCTCGTTTTTAAACAGCCCGAAAATGTTCGATAATATTGAATGGCAATTTTTAAGGCGGATTTGGTAATACATTTTGTGTATTCCAGGTGAATAAGTGCTTTGTTATATTAGCTGATTTTTTCGGGTCATTATTGTGGTCCAGTGTTACAATCGCAAGTAGTCCAACTTTTTTCCTCTTTTAGGGATTGTAACGGTTCAAAATTTCTGTATAAGTTAACACGATCAACGAGCCGAAACTGAGTAAGCAATTGGGTGGCGATGGTCATCGCCGAAAGGTGCTGACTGGGATGCGTTCCGAGCGGCCGGCGACGACGATGTGTGTATAGAGTGCAATATGATATCTTGCGCAGGCGGCAAGATTTGTAATTTGCTGAATATAGCTGGCATTATTTGGTTCCATCACACTCCAAGCCAACAACCTTCCGCACCGAGCTTTATAGTGACAGAGAAGCATGTTCAGCACCCAAAGCATTTTTAGCGCGCTTGCACATAAAACGCTAACCAAAACGACCTGAAACTGGTCAATCATAATAAATTTTGACTTATCATAAAATAAAAACTAATTTTTTAACGTATTGAACTTAGGCTTTTGCAAATTAGAACGTCTTGATTATAAGACTGTTTAACAAAGGTTTTTGGTCGGCGGGTATAGACATTGAAAGCGTCTCTATGGAGGAAACTGCGTACTGTTTGTGGTCTGCAATTATCTCCTTTACACTCTCCTTTTGATAGTTGAATCTTATGCATTTCCATATATTTTTGTGAATTTTTTGATGAGACATCCACAAACGCTTTAAACGGGGCTTTGTTATGCTTTATCTTTCTGTATCCCAAACAAAACAAAAATTTTTATGAACGGTTTTTATTGCATTGGGCACTATCAACTCTGCTGTATACATAAATTTCATGGATATCTTACTTTGATTTTTAAAAACACATTATTCTTTTTTCTCAATGTTTTGTACAAAAGGCTTCATTTGCGGCGCTATGACGCTTGACAACATCAAAAAGCGATTGTATATGGCCCCCGGCTTACCGAATCTTCCGTCAAAGTTGATTGAACTGATGCTTTGTCTATCATAATCCCATCCTCTCATCACTGCATCATAATAATCGAGTAAACTGATAAACACATCCCCGATTACATCGCCATAATGGGATATCACATCCGAAGCGGTGCGAGTAATCCTCGAACCAAACAATTTCCCATATCCAGTCGGGTTCACGCCGAGCGAGACAAACAACCGAGGTTAATCTAATTCCGCGCTCACAAAGGCCAGCGGGCATCTGTCCACTGTCCGCCGCCGTACTTAACAACTGCACAACGCCACCGAAAGCCTTAAATTGAATTAGTTGCCCACTAACGAAATGGTTAAGTTAATCTATCGCCCCTCCTCGGGGTGGTTAAATAAATTCCCATCACCATCCGGCATTTATTAACCTCTTTCAGAGCGGACCAAAGCGTATCCTGTCCACAATTGGGTGGGAGAGGAAAGGACTCGCTTAATTTCGATTTATGAATTCCGCCTCGATTGCGGTTGTATCCTCCAGAGGAATCCCCACACACACGCAGCCTCCCCGTCCTGCATTTTAATGAAATAACCTCCGGTCTCCCAGAGGCGACCGACCGACAGACAGATCGTGCGAAGTCAGTGCACCTATAATTGGCCGCAATTATTCATTTGATTTCGATTGCCTTTGCGTCATCGTCCGCACACTCACACGCGTGGTAATCCTCGCGAAAAACATCCGAAAATATTGTAACGATGCTCATCCATGATGCAGCCCCGTCCTCCTCCTCTTTCCCCTGTTAATGGGTAATTCAATGAGGACCTAATGAATTGCACGAGAGTCCTGCTGCAGTGCATGTCCGCCATTATGCAGGAATTTCCTCGATCAATTGGCATTCGAGGCCGTTGCATGGCGTGGCGTTGGCGGCTCTGGCGGCGGTTTCTGTGGTGAATATAGGAAAATCCCGGCTTGGAGGATTTATGAATAAGTGATTTTTAGGAGGTGCCTTCGGGCAACAAGGTTTCGCTTTGATTCCCAGATTTGTTTGCGCGCCAATTGCAAGCGTGTAATTCTGTGGGAGTTCACAACGCAAAATTGTTATCGTCCTGTGCGGGGAATGTAAATCTCGGATCACTTTTCGGCTGCGCTCAGTTGGAGTTGAGCTGCTGACCGCATAACTAGATTTTTGGAAAATACCCTTGAATCGGTTTGAATTGATCGGATTACAAATATGGAATGCATCCGTACAAACGAAATAACAGAAGCGAAATTGTTTATTTTGGAATGTGTTTTGGAGTTTGGCAACCAATTAGATTGTTCGAAAAATTAAAGAAAAATTCAAAGCACTGAAACTTTTAACGTGCAGACGTGTGTTTTGTGATTGGACCAATTCTCTGGACTAAAAAGCTTATGCAGAGCAAAACAAAACTTGAAGGAATGTGGCTTTTGCATATTTTGCACAATACAAATGAACTTCCAAAATTAAAAGTTATCGAAATCCAGGAAACAGGACTTGACTTCAGGATCCACGACAAAGTGCTCATAATGGAGAGCAACGAAAGATATAATAAACGAATTGTAGCACTATCGCCCAATTAAAAAAACAGACAACATCTAGACTAAAAATAATCTAGACAAAACAACAACCTTTGCTGAGTCCTTAACTCCAGTTCCACGTACACTGAGGAAGAGAAGAACTCACCTCCAGCTTTCTAAAACGTACGGGACGTGTACAACAAAAATGACGGCCGAATGTTAGCAACCTGGCTTAAAAGAAATAGAAGTAAGAAACTGATACGAAGAAAAAAAAAAAACAACTCCTGAAAGTAGCCTTCATTTTCGTAAGGAACTTTTTAAACGATGCAATCCGACCTAAATATATGATTTTCCAAAAAATCGAGCTGTTGGGTCAAGTTAGTGATGTGAAGAATAAAACCCGTGCACGTCGCTCAAGAACAACTGAGAATATTGCTGCTGTAGCCCAAAGTTTTGACGAAAATCTAGGTTTGTCCATTCCTCGTCGTTCTTTGGAATTAGGCATTCCACAAACGTCCTTACACCGTATTTTGTACAAAGACTTGGTTCTTAAGGCATATAAAGTTCAGTTAACACAAGAACTTAAGTCGGCCGGTCAACAACGTCTTGTCTTTGCCTGGAAATGCATGAAAATGATCCGGAATTTTATAGAAAAATCATCTTGACTGATGAGACCCATCTCCAAATCAGCGGAGTCAATAAGAAAAATTGTCGCATCTAAGGCTCTGAAAATTCGAAAACTCAAAGCTCAAATGTTAAAAATTACAGCTTTAAAAGTGACATCTACCGAACTAGCGAAATAACACATCTTATTGGAAAACACAGTATCACTTTTCACTCATTCTTAAACTTAAGAAAAAAGGACCTTTCTTCTATCGCTTATTTGCTTCTACTGAACATGCGAATTTACAGTTTAGTAATTTCTTAATAGTGAACAAACTAAAAAGAGTATATATGCACCATAGTTTCCTCTTGTATGAAGAAATAAAAAAATAGCGATTTGGATCGCAAAACTGTGGGATTTTGTCAAACTAGACCGACGAATGTGACCAGTGCGAGAAAGTATGGTGATCCTAGTCCGTCCTAAAATCGTCCTGACTCCGTAGGGTTCTCATTGAATTACCACACCTCCCACCGGCCATAATCGCATGCAGAAAGGTAATTTTCATTTCATTGCCAAAAATATCTCCCACCCCCTCACCAAAAATTCGCTTCATTTCCCCTTAAATCATTTTCCAATCGTCGTCTCTTTTGTAATCCAATTTGAAAGGCATGCTCGAGGGATTTCTCATAAATTTACTGCGCGCTCAACGCTTTAAAATTAAATCCACCCCGCATCGGAGTCCCGGCATATCCTGCTGAGCGCAACAACAACAAAGTAACACATCCACACACAACGTCCATGTAAAACCGAAAGCAAACAACAAAAACAACACAAACACTTACCCGAAATGATCATATCCCCCCGCTCTGTGGTCCAATAATTTATTGACGCCGGATAAGCCTCCGTATGGCATTCCAATGTAACATCCTGTCCCACATACGCTCCTTCCAATTGATTCGGAATGGACAGCATCGGCGGGACTGCATCATCATCATCGGTGGCGATGGCGCGTTTGTTCGAATGCGGACGATGATGTCGTTGCGTTTGTCGGTGCGGTGTCCAGTCCCACGGTTGTTTTGTCGCAATGAAATTGCAGAAAATATTGAGCGCTTTTCGAAACTGTGTCTGTTTGTGTGGGTGTGAGGGTAAAAGTGTATTGTGTGTGTGTGTTTTGTGGGTCAATCCTGGATACTTACACTGAACTCGCAGATGGACGCGTTTGCTAATCGACGGCGGTACGCCATTCGACGCGACGCACAAGTACGCGGCCATGTGCAGCCGGCTGACCTTTGTGATGTGCAGAATCTCACCATCGACGACATTGACTAAGGACGAAGAGAAGATAGTATGAGAAATATCCCCAAAAGGATTAACTTGTCCTGCCGCAGGCTCTGGCTTACCATTTTCACCGCCGATTGACATCTCCTCGCCGTCTTCACGCCGCCACATCACGTAAGGCTCCGGATATCCTCGGGCTTTGCACATCAACGTCACATTTGTGCCCTCCCGCACCACCATGTCGTTGCTCGTCATTCCCTCGACAATCAATGGCGGCACTAAACACACACACACGGACAAAGAGAGATGTTTGTGTTTATCCCGTAAGGACATCGGACTGCGGTTTATCTCGCCCTACTCACCAACGACTTGAAGATATCCTTTCCGGGATCGCATCGGATCAGTGTTTACTTGACACATGTACCAGCCGCGGTCGTTCTCCTCGACTTCCTTGATGTGCAGATACCAGGACCTGTGATCGTTGTACGTCAGGCTGATCCTGTTGTTCTGGGTTATCACGTTGTGGTGAATGGAAAGGATTGTCTGGGTATCAACCCGGACCCAGGCGACCTGCGTATGAATAAGAAATGTGATGATGAGTTCAAAGTTTAAGGAGGGTAGGTGCCCTTTTTTGTCTGTGTGTATGTGGGAGCCTGATTAGGTATGCAAAGGGAGGGTTTTTTTTTTCTTTTTGTGCGATGGTAGTTGTCAAGTCAACACTTTTTGGGAGGAAAGTTATGAATTTTATTTAAATATTCAACAAGTTGTTAGGGCGGGTGGAGTCGCATGTTAAATGGGGTGGCTAATGAGAGTTGGAGGAAATTCTCTGGGTCTAAAGCGGGCAATGAATTTGAAATGAAAATTTTTTAGAAAAGGCACGTTGTAGCGTAAATGGGGGTGAGTTTTGGGTTTTTATGGAGATGCGTTGGTGTCAGGCGCCGAGATCAAATGTCAACTTTGGCATAGAGAGGCGGTTTGGTTTGTTTTTTTTGATGTGCTCGACTCTTGGCATAATGCGGAGGCGGGTATCGGCTGAACTGAGTTTAGTTTTTGCGCATAGATTTTCTTTACCGAAAGGTTAGTCAACACAATTTAATTCAATCTCGTTTTTTTGGTGCTTTGTTTTGCGATGTTTAAAGAGCCCAATAGAAATCCTTTCTATGGAATCCAATTTAAATGCGATGACGTTTGCTGTGTTGACTTGGTAAATTAAATTCTTTTTTTATTTACTGCAAACGAGAATTGTATGAAATGAAGACGTCACTCGTTGAGACATAAGTGTCCCTGGCCAGGCAGAAGCTTCATCTTATGAAGATTTCTCAAAAATTAGTCGTTTCAATGTAGATAAAGATGTAGGGATAAAGAGTTTTATCTGTTTAAAATACAGTCGAATTCCTCTAATTCAAATTTTCACGGGACATCAAAATTAGTTCGACCTAAAGGAGTTCGACTGTACGCAGGTTACCTTTAAGAGGTTTGTTATGAATTTATAACAGAGTCATACTCGATTCAATAAAAATCATTTCAAGGACCCAATCAGCAAAGACACGACATTGTTGATGATCGATACGCTTGAGCTCTAGTGTTAACTGAACTTTATAAGCCTTAGGAACCAAGTCTTTGAGCAAAAATACGATTCAATGACGTTTGTGGAATACCCAATGCCCAAAGGAATGGACAAACCTGAGTTTTCTTCAACACTTTGGACTACACCAGCAATATTCTCTATTGTTCTTGATCGACGTGCACGGAATTTATTTTTCACATCACTAACTTGTACCAAAAGCTCGAATTTTCCCACAAATGTCTGTATTGCGGTCCGACGAGGTGCTTCACGACGACCCAAAAATGTTTTAGTTTTACGAACTGTCTCTGCTATATCTACACCATGTTTATAGTGAATTTTTATAATTTCAATGCGTTGTTGAAGCATGTATCGTTCCATTTTTCATTGTCATTGTTAATGGCGTAGTTTATACTTGTCATTTGTTAAAAAATTACAGCTTCAAAAGTGACATCTACCGGAGTAGCGGGCTATTTAAAAAAAACACCTCTTGTTGGAGAGCCCTATGTGTTTGTATCATTGCAGCTGTCAGTTTCATGTTTAAAGTCTAACCAAAAACAAATGATAGGTTTCCACGGAAATTCGTGTTGGTGATTCATGAGCAGATATTTAAGCGACATATGGAAGTTTTGAGCCACTGAACAAGCAGCACACATGCTATGTTTCAAATTTTATCAAAATCGTTTCTCAATTTACAGATTTTTATTCCGCTGCTCCTTACAAATGGCACCACTGTGCGCTTGCGGTCTTAAATGACACAATAGGCACTCTGAACATTTAGAAGGATACTTAGTCTGTTGATTTAGTAAACTGAAACGACCAAAGTCGGATTAAAGTCGTGTGGTAGATAGGCTAACATTAAATGTTTCTGGATTCTCTGGGACGACTATCCGACCAAAAATGTTTGCATTTGTTGTCGTCCAAAAAAGTTACCAAAGTTTTCTTAGTCAATGTTCATTCTTAGAATCAAAATATGCCTTTTGAAAACACTTAAAAGAAACAAAGTCAGCCATAAACATGAAATTAAAAAGATAAGAAAAATAGAAATAGAAAAACCAAATGAGCCAAGCTTCGCAGCGTTCCGAAACTGAAATGAGACATCACAAATACCTCCGCCAATGGCTGTAGCGGTAAGTGGTAGTTGAAATAAATAAATGATGTCATACAATACAATCTTGGGTATTTGTAAACATAACGCCATCGAAGAATCAGTCGAATTGTGTCTGCATCATAAAGTTATTCTCGATTAAACATGTCAGCTTACGAGCCAAATTCTCGTCATTTGCGGGGTTCTAGTTTTCTGCTTTAAAATGAAAACATCATCGACTACCCTCAAATACCTATGGTGAGGCCTCTATTAGTGAAAGAACGTGCCGCGAGCGGTTTCAACGCTTCAAGAACGGTGATTTTGACGTCGAAGACCGGAATGGCGGTGGAAGAGAGAAGGTTTTCGAAGATGCAGAGTAGGAGGCATTACTTGATCAAGACTCGTGTCGAACGCAATCGAATTAAACGCAAAACGAATCTTAAAAATATTAGGTTGTCGTATCCAAACTAATCATGCATAGCGTCGTTTTGTAGGTTATGTCAAGACCTTTCAATTGATGTATTGCCAGATATGAGCTCTGTAGCGCTTTGTACATAGCCGGAAAATTCAAAAGACAAAAAGGCGGAAGGGAGATATTTGACAACCTAATATTTTTAAGATTCGTTTAAACTAATATAACCGATTTCAGAAAATGATGGCGGAAGCAAAGTTGCACACCTAATAGTTTGAAAAGTATTAATATCTCAAGGATTCCATGGAAAAATTCAAAGCAAAAGGGCGCTGATCGGAAAGGTCAATAGAAAAAAAGGCGTTAAGTTTGCCGAGCGCTATAGTTCTGAAGGTTTGTCAAAATTGTATTATTTACCAAAGAAAACAGGTACAGTATTTTCGAAGACTTGTTATATGGTTTTCGATTTGTAAAAAGTGAAACAAAAACTATAGCACAACTCGGCTTAAGTACCTACGGCATTATGAAACAAAAATAATTAAAGTCCAAAAGTGGGTGAAACCGACAGCGACAAATCTGCTGTAACAAGCGAATTCTATTGCTACCAAGAAAACGATATTAAAACAATTCACATCCTATCTTCTTAAACTTTTTCTTTTCTATTATAAACCAGGCTAAGTTTATGGGCTGTCAAGACATCACTTATATCGCTATGTGCCAACTATTTTAAATGTCTGTTGAAATTCGACATATTTCCGTTTTTTCTACAAGGTCAAGCAAACGGAAAAACCGCAAATACACAATTTGCTTAGTGTACCTCATCGTCCTTAATTTTGCAATTTTTTTTTTTAATTCCATGTCACGTCATGTTCACCAAACTTTCTAAATTCCTAGTCACAGATTATCTCCGGTCCCAGATGTACTTGAATTTCAAATCTCAGCGCCTAAAGGCCATTTCAATGCAGAGACCACAGCTGCTTTCGACCTCTTTTCAAAACTTCAAAGAGGCCACTTCCCCCACTCACCATCTCGCAATCGTTTGAAATTTTTTTTTTCAAAAATTCCCTTTGAACACACATTCAAATCTATCTCCAACATATCCATGTCCCATCCGACGTAGTCGATTTTCAGAATCATTTACATGCGTCCCTTTGACTTGTCAGCATGTTAGCCAAATCAAGCGCATCATGAGCTCTCCTTATCAGGTATTTATAAAGCTCCGACTACTGCACGCACCTGACTCCTAATTCGGAACCACTTAACTTCCAGTTGCGAGGTTGAGGAGACATCTCCATCAGTGCCTGCCAACCCCCCGAAAAAACCGAGAGAGAAGAAAGTACCATGTCCTCGGGAAAAATCTAATTTTAGGGACGTTATCCTTTTCCCATCAGCATTTCGTTGCTGCTCTCCACCGTTAACATGATTACCTTATAAATAATTCCACGCAAAGATGTGGGGGGACAGATCGAAAAAAAAGGGTTCCCTCCTCTCATCCACTACCAATTAGAGTCCACTCGAGTGCGCCTCATCTCAGCCTCCTGCTAATCCTCACATCCCTCTCGACAACGAAGAAAAAAAATAAAGATGGATAGAAAATTCATGAGATTCTCTCACCACCCCTCAGCAGCCGCAGGCTAATCGAAAAATTCAATTCAATTTTAGTCCTTTCTCCTCCACTCTTTATCGCACAGCGGAGGACATCCCTCGAGGATAATAAATTTGCAATATTGAGGCTCCTCCGTCCGTCGGTGCATGTGTCACATGTCCCAATGCCAATTAGCTAATCTACACGAAAACTGTTCTCCTATCACAGGGTGTCATTCACAAAATTGAAAGCGCCCCCAAACCATCGCACTCCCAGGACGAAAAAAAAAAAACTCCAAGGAAATTCTCGGAGGGTAGAAAAACTTACGTCTACGTGACCTACTTCTGCGGTGGATCCTAAGAAACTGAAACTACTACACAAGGACCCCGCTCGTTTCCAATGTACTCGATGAATAAATGATTTCTCCAAAATGTCAGCACTACCAGGAGGACGATGGGTTGGTGTGGCACGCCACCACCCCATTGCACTGCAGTAAAATGAGGCAAGCGCGAGGGTGGTTGGGATTGGGAAACTTTTCTAATTTGCATAGAACACAGGGTTTTCTTGGTCCTTCTGTTCTTTTTATTTTTATTTTTTTTTTCTGTTCAGTGTTATTTCATTTTCTTTAAATAACAACTCACCTTGTATCCTTTTAAGTTTTCCACAACACAAGCGAGCAGCGCATCTCGTCCAATTGAAACGGTTACATTTGGAATCGGTTCAGCAAATCTTGGCATACTTATATCTGTTAAATAAATACACACACACATACACAGAGAGAGAGGAACATTAAAAAAAACAACGAATTGTAACAAGTTTTGTAATTTAGTATGTGAGTGAAAGAAAAAAAAAATTTAGAACAAAAAAACCAAACCAAACCAGGAGGATCCTTTTCTCTTTTAATTACCTTCAGACGATGAAGATTGTGAATCGAGGACCTTTGTTTGCTTGCCTGCAAGTAAATAAGAAGAGAGAAAACATGAGAAAGGGAAAAGGAGAGAGAAAAACTTAACACAATCGTAGTGGGTGCAATAAAATTGAAGGACGAAAAAGGGGGCCGACTGGTTGTCCCAGAGTGCCTGAAAATGCACCAACCCACCCTCTCACAAGGATGTAGTAATTAAAAGGAATTTCTTTTCGTTTGATGATCTTATCTTTGGCAGTCTTAGGACACGGTGATAGGGGTGCAGGGGGAGAGTTGCAGCACGAGAAACAATATGGGCATCGGTTTTTATGGGTGCCCAAACGGAAGAGGATTTTCGTTTTTCGTTTTGCAGCGAGAGGGAGACAGAGAAGGAATTACTTTTGCAATGTTGCAGGAGAATAGTTTTCAAGGAAAATATTGACCCTCTTCGGGCCGGGAGAGGGGTGAGGGATCATTGTTGGTCCTGCTGGCCAAGCGAAGGATTTTATTCGAGTTTTCTTTTTTAAAGGCAAAGTTGATTTAGTTAAAAACTTGGGACAAGGGCGGGTTTTCTTTTTTTTTGGTCAATTCCGAATCTTCGCTAAGTGTAACTTTCATCGGGATGGTGGTATTCAAAAGAAAAATTCTAAAGAGGTATTTGAGAACTAGTTTAAAAGTGAGAAAAATGACACTGCGGAGATAAATTTCTATGATGTCCTTTCCTCGCGCGGACATTTATCAAATGGCCTTTGAGCTTTAAATTTGGTGGAGAAAATTTAAGGCTATAATGTGTTTTTAAGGACTGGCTTTAGTTGTAGCAGATCAGATCTGCAGTGTAGCAGATCTGATACAAATCAATTTTTACTGTTTTCCTAAACTATGGATCACAATTTTATTCGGTTAAGCTTTGTAGATGATCTGCTTTATACATTTTGAAGTGAATAATCATGTCAATTTACGTAGAATCATGTTTTTTATTATTTTTCTGGTATTTGCAGCCATAAATTTTAAAAGAAAATATAATTTTTTTTAATAAAAAAAAAGTCGCGCAGTGTAGGGTTAAGTTTCTTGGTTTTCTTGCTTCAGCGAATAAATAGGACTATTGTCCCACTAAGATTAAACCTTTGCAACTTCATCAAGTTATCGTGAGACGTGCAGTTTCGATTTTGAAATTTTTTTCAGACGAAAGACGAAATTTCGTAGAACTCTTTAACTTTTGAACCGAATCTTTGTACGCTTCTGCTTAACTTCTAGGATGGTTTCTTATCGCTGCTGTGTACGGCTCACATCATCCTCAACTTTTTTGATATCTTTGAAGCAGTTTCTTCGTCAGTTAAAAATCACACTGTTTCAGTTAGGTGGCGTGTCTTGATGGTTAGTTGCACACATACATTTGGTGGCGTAACAGCCCCCTGAGAGCGAGCGCCTAGTTTTTTCGCGTCTCCACTGTGTTGTGCGCATTAAATTTTGACACGTGTGGAGGGGACCTACTGTTTAACGCCGGTTCCGAACGCCGATAGCGAAAGCTTTTATGACAGAAGTACTCTAGGAGAATTGTCAGTCGTTCGCTGGAGATGGGGCCGTGTAAAATATTTGTGGTATATTTTTCCCAGGCTGATTTGAACCAGCGTACTCTTGCTCATCAGTCCGACACACTAACCGATCGAGCCAACGGCGCCCACTTGATGGTTAGTGCGTTACACTATTAAGCTAGCGTACCCGAGCTCGAAGCCAGCCTGAGGAGAAAACACCGCAAACAATTTTTACGGCCTACGACTGACAGTACTTTTGCCTGGAGTACTTTTGTCATGAAAAGCTTTCGTAATTTGCCATTCGCTACTGGCATTAAGCAGTAAGTCCCTTCCACGTGTGAAATTATACCGTGAGCAGCACAAAGGAGGCGTGAAGGATTCCAGCCATAGGAGCTTTATTTTTTTTATAATTTTCCTTGCCGTTTTCGTCTTGAGAAAGACTGCATGGCTGTAAGTGTTACTAATTTGTTCGACCGAAACCATTACTTTTTCCGAAGCGCTAAAGTATTCGTAATTATTGGATTACACTGGTGGATCTTTATTTTGAAGGAGCAGATCAGTAGTTTAGCACATTTTTCAGTCTTCAAAAAAAAATTTAATATACCAAGATTCGGGGTCTTTCTTATGAAATATTATTCCCAGTTTCCTTTATGTCAGCTTTCAATTCATTTTTGGAAGAAATATTTTGTTTTGTGTGCTTCGTAGCTTGATATTGTGTCGGATTGTTAACCGAGCGTACCCAGATTCTGGACAAACCACGTCATTTTAAAGGCGAAATAATCAAATTCCGAATACTTATGCAAGGCACTGTATATAGATTTTTGTGGTCCGCCATGTTAAAAGTCAAAGTAAAAAAAGTTTTAGCCACAAGGTTTCACTTATAGCTAGAAAAGCTAGACTCTAGCACTTAACGGGCTGTTACGCTACCCTATTTATGTATGTAGCTCCTGTTTACCTTTTGCATTCCATAACCTTTCTTTTTAAGCAAAAGCCTTACGTTTTAAGCAAAAATGGCCCACCAAAGGACTCTATAAATGGGTCCATACTTCTTTTTTTTTCGTTGAATGTCTTTGCCTCTGTTTCCGTCGTTTTGCTTTTTGGTTACAATTTTAAGCTTTAGATGAAATTCCACAAGGTTTCACTACCTGTCCAGCTTTTTTTCCTTCGTAAAATCGTGAAAATGCAAATTTCAGTGCCCACCTCTCTTCCCATCCAAGATTTTAGTAGGAGCCAAGGAGCCAGCCTCGTCCTTCCCCTTCACAATTCCCATCACAGCAATCCATTCCTTTCTAATCAAATTGGAATGAGTCTACACTACCCTCGAGGGGATAAGTTTCATTAAAACCCGAACACACCCCCACGTGTCCGAGTGTAGAAATCAACACTCCCCCCTCAGTAAGAGATGTAAACTAAATAAAAATGTCCCTCCACGCCCCCAGTCGAAGTCCTTGCGGCTTATATCTCAGAGGCAATTCATTATAAACGAAAGCCAGAAACGACCTCAAAATGGCCAAGAATTGCCCATCAAGTGTGTCGTTGCGGGCCTCCCGATTCTATTTTTCTGAGGGGTCGACTGCTTTCTTTTGGGAATTTATTAAATTGCCCATGGGTTGCCGCACGCACACACACATACACAGACAACGAATAAAAATATCAAAACAAAGGACTCATAAATTTATGACACAAGTGAGTAAGACCCAAACAATTGTGAAATTATCCCCTCGAGGTAGGAAGCTATCAACGGAAGACGACGACGATGAAGGCGAGGACGAGCTTTTGTTTGACTTTCCTTATCCTGGCCAAAAAACAAAGAAGAAGAGAGGAAAAAAAAAAACGAAATTCTTTTCTGCTCCTTCGTCCTCTCGGGCTGAGTTTGAGATAATCGCGGAGCGGTGGGCGGCGGGAAATGATGTGATTATCTGGGTGTTGTCTGCATTGGACCGAGAGCTTGGCCTGTCAATTGGCACCCGTGCAGCCGCATCAATCAGCTGAGACTGAATTTTTTTTATGGTCCTCTCCTTTTATTACCGCAATCATCCTGTGCTGCCATAAAACGCGAGGACTCAGTCCACGGCCTAACAAATCATTCGCCATTCATCTAAATGGCATTAAGTCATGCCCCACCCCAGTCCGGAAGATGATTTATAAATTATCCTGACATCTCCCATGACCGTCGTAATAATCCCCATCATTATCCCGGTTCGCCAGCTCCACGTCCCGAGTCAGTCCCGCAAATTAATTTTAAATATTCTGAAAGGGTGGGTGAGGTCCTTGCTGCTGCTGTTGCACTTCAATCAGAAAGTCCTTTCCACGATTTGGTCGTGTAGCTTTTTTTCTTCTGCCACTCCCTGCAACGTGACTTCTAAGCCCTCGCAAGGAGAGGAAAAAAATTCCATTATGACACCTCGTCGCAAGGATAACAGGACGAAATGATGAACTACACCGAAAAATGTTTCACATTTCGCACAGAGGGAGGGCGGAGCCAGTCGAGCCCACAACGTCGCCGG
The DNA here is from genome assembly GCA_905187475.1 of Syritta pipiens. NCBI lineage: Eukaryota > Metazoa > Arthropoda > Insecta > Diptera > Syrphidae > Syritta > Syritta pipiens. Next base: position 12,130,182 of record LR994573.1, read on the forward strand.
AGAGGATGACAAATGCAAGGCACAGAGCGTGCAGATTATTCCTGCATTTTCTTCATCTCCTTCTGGTTTGGGTTTCATCATTGTTCTCCTTCTCCCTCCGTGTTGTCCTGATGAAGCATCCTTCTGGAAGTTGACTGCTTGCCTTATGCTGCTGTCGCTCGGTGGAACGCAAAAATGCAAAAAACCCCGCGCTGCAACGCGCGTCAACATTTTTCGCCGTAGGACGTTTCCTTCTTAGGACCTTTTTTTTGATGAAGTGGGAAGGGGAAACATTTTTGCAACATGGATTATTACAAAAGTATACACCGCAGCGCTGGAAAAAATGGGAAACCACCATCAACACACAAAAAGGAAGAAAAAGGACGAAGGGTGGTGGGTAACTAAATTATGATCCTGCTGGAAATTAATTTTATTTTTTATTCTTTCTTTTTTTGCTCGCCTCTTATTTATTAATATTTTCCTATCCGCCTTTCCGGATGTGGGGGGACGACGGACGGATGGACAGGCGAGACCTGGGAGTCGCGTCAGGTTGGGAAACGAGGTGAAGGAAAATGCATGAGGCATGAAGAACCAGCATCTGGATGAACTACGGATGTTGGTTAAGAGACATCGTTAGCATAATTTTTCCATCAGTTTCGGTTTTGCTTTTGTTTCTCATATTTTTTTTGGTGGGGTGGATCTGTTAAATCCTTAAATTTGGAAAATTCAGGTACAAGAGCAGGTGTGCTGGGAGGGAGGGAGTAGATGAAATTGATTTACTAGGTCATATGAATTCTTTTTTTTACACCTCTTTCGTCCTTTGTAGGAGGCTCAAATTCATTTTTTTGGCAATCAGTCACTCGGTGCTTCGTCGTTTCACAAAAAATGCGTTTTTAAAATTGCCGGATGAAAAAATCTTGCAACTTAATGCGTCGATTCTCAGAGACCTATGGCTTTCAAATGTCGTGTTTTCAAAAGTCGATGTTCTCTGTTCCAGAATTCTTATAAGACAACGCTCAAATTGAAGGATTTTAAATTTGTCTCTATCTGGCTTTTGTTTGCTTTTTTTACAAAGAATTTTGTTGAACAACTTTTTTCTTTTTGATTCTTACAGGAAAGTTTAGCGTTGCACATTCATCATAATTTTAAATTTAGCATTTAAGTTGCTTTTCCAAAGACTGTTCTTCAGATTTAGATCTCACAAAAGTTCGTCTTGCGTAAAAAAAGAGGAAAAAGACTAAGTTTTAAATCAGTTTTGGCTCTTAAGCTTAGATGCAGAAATTTACATGGTTTATTACAAAAAACTCATATTCAGACTGTTTGATTCTGTTTAGGTCTCTAACTTCTATAGTTAATTTAAATACTAAGTAATAAAATAATTATGTTAAAGGAGAATGCGTGCTAACTAATTATATAATTAAATAAATAATAATTAAAGAAATTTTGCTTAGAACCCCGTATTATTTATTCCTTCATCCATGTACACATGTGTTCATATTATAACGCGCACAAAAGCTAAGTTCCGGTTCTCAACGGGCTATTACGCCACCCAATCTAATGTAATGTCCTTTTTGAGCGTCAAATACCTTTAAAGGAAACGTTTACAAAAATGGGAAAATTTTGGAGTGCGTTGTCCATTAGTTAGATTTCATTGAAAAGTCAGTTAGGTAATTGAAGATAATTAATCCTTTCAAAAGACAGACTTTTTATTATTGCTTTCACATTGCTACGCTATTTTAGCTGCTACATATCAGGCTGGATAGTTAGCTTATCTTTGGTTTGGTGTGTCTTATTGGTTTGGGGGAATAATTATTCCGTACTTCTTTAAAAACGATGCTAGCCGGCCGGGGGTTCAGGATAAACCATGCTTAGCTTGTACCTCAAGGCTTAAATCCTTAAAAAGTATTCGAATTCGACTTATATTTTGGGCTCCCATAATTTAACTTAGCTTCTATTCTTCGAAATCTTTGTTCTCAAACTCTTTTCACCCTTATTCCGATAGGCGTTACGCCTAAAGTAAGAAGTTACCTATTGTTTTTTTTTTTGCCGAGTCACTACTGTCACGGTCAGCCACTTTCCCGCGTATGCTCGATTTGTGACCTAGGAGAAGAATGCGACAGTGAACTCAACGGTCTCACATGGACCAAATGATTCACAAAGCCAATTTTACACTAGGTTTTGTGAAACGATGGTCAAAAGATTCTGGAGAACGCCTCTCAAGTCTGGTGTCTCTACCAAAGTGCTCATATTGCTAGAATCGAGAGTATTCAACGTCGTTTTTTACGTTTTACCCTTCGTGGTCTCTGCTGGCAAAACTCCCTAATACTCCCTCCCTATGAAGACCGGCTTAATCTCCTCAACCTAACCTCACTCGAATCTCGCAGATTTTCCACCGACGTTCTTTTTATTCTTTGTTTCCTAAAAGGCCTCGATGACTGCCCCAACATCCTAATGTTCATTCATTTCAACACTAACCCACGTGGCACTCGCACCTCTCGTCTTTTTTACCCCTCCACTCCCACCACACCTCTTACGGCTTAAATGAACCCATATGCTGCTTAGATGCAATAGTGTGGTTGCCTTTGACCTTAGCCTCACACCCGCTACTCTCTCTCGTCTCCTTCGCCTACCCAATCCCAATCGCTAAAACTACCTCTCTGCCTCAAATGTTTAAGTTTTTCTCTTAGGTTATAAGTTAGATTAAGTCTTTTTTTTTGGCTTGTTTAAGCGAATAAATGGGGCTGTAGTCCCACTAAAACTTTAAAGGCATTCAGGAGTGAGTTAGGATTCAAAAATCCCGCAAACGTTCAACACATCAGATTATCAGGACAATTTAAAATTGTTAAAACATTTTTTTGTTTCCAAATGAAAATGAAATATTATAGAATTGAAGAATCTAAGTAAAATGAACAGTATTGAGCTATTCATGTTGCTCTAAAGCATTGAAAATGGAGACGACGAAATGTAAACCCCCTTTGAAGCAAAGAAAATTTATTTTGTAAAGAGAGATGACGAGCGAGGTCGAATTCAAATCCATTTGAAGGCAATTTCCAAAAAGGCACAGGCAATGATTTTAATCTGAGCATTATACAGCTGACAATGAGGAAAACACTTAAGGAAACAGTGAGCGCCAATGGAATTGTTAGCAATGGATAAATTACAGATGCATATCCCCCTCCTTACCTCTACGAATTTGAGTAGTAATTGAGTATATCGACGGTAGCCATATCCGAATTATGGTTCCCATGAAACATAGAATGCATGCATTAATAAAAATTGGAAACAGAAAACTTCTGGACGGTTTTGCTTCCCACTGAACAACCTATCGGACAGCTTAGGTAGTAAAGGAATCGTAGAGAACGCTCTGAAAACAGTCAGCTAGCAATATTTATTGCTAGCTAAAAACCCAATCTTTAGAATTTTAGCCATATTAATAAAGAAGTTAAACTAAAAAAAATATTTTTTTTATTTTATTTATTGAAAAAAGAATATTTTACAAGTCTCCGAAAGGTTAAATTTTCTTTCTTTTAAGTCTAGTTCCCTTTTCCGATATTGAAAAACTTACAAACTAAACTTGAAAGTCTCTTCCTAGCCCTTGAAAATCCCCGTTCATAAGCAAATTATTGAACTCGAAGTAACTAAACTAAAATCAAATGGAATTAATTTCTAGCTCCAATTTTCAAGCCTAATTCTTTAAAATTTATGCTCATTTTTAGAACAGACAGTTTTCCACTTGTCTTATCTAAAGATCTCTGAATTCGATTTTTGAGTTGACCCAGTCTAGAAAGTTCGCACTAATTCCAATTTCAACTTAAATTTTAAATATTGGCCAAAAAGTTGTTTGATTTATTTTTCTTCGATTCAGTTTCCAAATCAGATTCTTTGTGAATCAATTTCTTTCAAAAACGCTTTTGAAACCCGAAAATCTTCTTTCGTCGGCACACCCTTAAGTAGGCAAGAATCATATAAAAAAGAAAGAGGAACCCCGATTAAATTCCCATTCCCTTTATGGTCCACTGTCTCTCGACTGATCCTTCGTCCTGAACCTTCCTCACCGAATCCCAAGATAAGCAAGGCAAAGACACGCCTTATCCACACTTAATCTCCCCCCTCCCGCACGCACGTGCAACTGTAACTGTATCAATCCCTTGTAGGCCCGATCTAAATACGAATAAATATTTAAAAATCACGCCGTGTCGTTTAGCATCCCCCAGAATCCTTTTTTCTTCGTCTTCACCGATTGAAAGTTAGTTTTTCGCAGGATTCTCTTTTAAATCCTTTTTTTTCTTCCCCGAAATCTCACAAAAGGACCACCTCCGATTCATCCACATGATTTGAATGTTGAATGTTGAAGGGGTTGTATTCCCCAGCCTTCCCCAACCACCGACACGCCGCCGGTAGCCGACAACCAAGCGTTTTGGTGGCCTTTTGCGTGAAATATCGTACCCCATCGGTACGCCATATGAATATTTCATTTCACCGGCATCGGCATGGAGGAGAACAAAAAAAAAAAGAAGAAGAAAAGGATTCAAAGGTCGTTTTCAAATCACTTCCTTCGACAAGGATATCATTAGAAATTCAATAACTTTTCGTTCGACACTCGTGCACTTGCGCTTTGTGTGTGTGTGTGCTCGTTTTTATGCCGAGCGAATGATAAATAAAAAAAACTTAAATAAATAAATAAACGGAAAATTGAAAAATATTCTCTCTCCTGTTTTTTCTTGCTGGGTATGTGTCGCAAAAAAAGTCGCGCGTTGACAACCGACGGCGCGGTGATAAATTTATCGCGGAAGTTATTGAAAAAATTCGATGTCATGTTCTGCAAGCAGGTGGCAGAGATGACTGCGTGTGGGTGGGTGTCGGAGTGGGAGTGGGAGTCGGAGTTTTCGAGTATTAATGTCGAAGTAGGTAAATTATGCGTGGGAACGCAGAAGGCGTCGATGCTTTCAATAAAAGCGTCCCAAAGACATACGCGCTGCTATGCTGAATGGTGACAGGGGTTCTTCGACAGGCGACAAATTGTTGCAGTCGAGAGGCTCTCGCGCAAATGAGAAAGGTCCCTTTTTTTTTTTTAAATAAATGACGAAGAGGTGTGGGAATTTGTTTGCTCAAAGGTCGATTCAGTTATTAATTTTTTTTTTCGAGGGGAGAGTCGAAGCTTCCTTTGGAGTTCTTTTATGTTTCGCAGTTTGTTTTTTCAATCTTCTTCCGAAACCCGACCAATTTAAGTAACGATAGATCTTATCAGTGGCCATTGCCTTTTCTCTAAGCGATCTAATGTCTGAAAGGGCTTTCAACGAAAGAATATCCTTATCTTGTCATCTAGCACTTGACCCCTATGTGAGCAGTTGGATCTAAAATGAATCTCTGTGACTGCCAACGAAAGAAAAAACAACTTTGACATCGTCATTAATGGCGTAACAGCCCACGAAGGGCCAGAGCCTAGCTTCTTCGCGCCTCCACTGTGTTGTGCGCCTTATAATTTTGACACATGTGAAGGGGACCTACAGTTTATTGCCGGTTCCGAACGGCGAATTGCGAAAGCTTTGCGTGACAGAAGTACTCCAGGAGGATTGGCAATCGTTCGCTGGAGGTGGAACTTTGTCTATATCGGTGTTTAAAAAATCTAGCATCCTTCGTCGACGAAAGTTTCAACGACCTTCGTCTATCCTAATGTGATGAATAAAGACAGAAGTGATGTGGAACCTACTCCTTAAAGATTCTGCCATAACACACAAATAAAAAATTTACAAGCTTAGTCAGCCATTTGAAGAAATTTTTCAGAGTACCTCAAAAGCCCCCTGAAGCCAAAATACCAAATTCAAAGCTCGGGCAGGAGACACAAATAAAACAGGTAGCTGCTTTTTAAAATTTCAAATCATCGCACTAAACTGCTTTCCCCAACTTCAAAGTCTGTGAAAAGGACCTTTGAGAAGTATAAATTGCCCAAGTGTGATCGACTGAAGCTTGACTACCTCTCATTTATAACTCATATCTCTCGAAAAGATGTTGAAGGGATCTTTCTGAGGCCCGCTTTATAGTTAACTAATCGCCTTTTAAAAAAATTCATGTTAGAATTGGGTTTATCATGATGCAATTCAATTCGATGTGGGGTGTTGTTTTTTATAGCTCTTTGTCCCCCTCATGTCTTATCCCAATCGAGGAAAAAAATGCTGGTCTTTCTGGGTCTGGAATTCCGGTTCCTGCAAGAAGTACCCCAGGTATATCGCTGCCTAAAGTCATCTACAAGTTTAATGCCATTTTGAAACGCTCTAATCGGTACATATCAGTGAGACTTCCAGTTTATAAAATCGTAAGACCAAATTTACACACTAAGAGGAATCCTAGAAAAGACTAGCGAGTTCCAAATTGATATTCACCAACTTTCCATCGATTTTAAGGCCGCATATGACAGCAATCATCGCAGAAGGTTTAGTTAAGTGTGGTGAATTCAGCGTCACAGCGAGACGGATTCGGCTGCGTCGAGCCACGGTCAAAAACGCATGATTCACAGTGCAGTTCGACTCAAGAGCTTCAGAGCCATTCGAAGCATGCATTAGATTTTGGCAAGGAAACCGGCTATCATACTGGAGCAAAATAAAGCGGAGAGCGAACGTCAGCACGGAAGATATTATCTTTTATAGTCCGACCACAGTGCTGCAATAATCAATGAAAAACTACGATCAAAGAATGTCATGGGCTTTAGATAATCAGTGTTGATATCATCAATATCCAAAGCCTTACCGTGCCCGGTCTGTGCCTGAAGCTGAAACTTGTTCTAGGCCGTACACAAACTAAGGTGATGGCTAAAACGTGACGAAAGGACGAAGAAACTAACACAAAAATCTAATCGTTTTCATGTGGTATTGAAAGCGCATTCTTTGATTACGTTTTTGTATTGGACTACCCTTGGAGTTCAGAACGCGAAGAATCGGGCATCAAACTTTAAGTTTGGCCACCGAAATCTAATGCCTGAGAAAGAAAGAATGTTTAGTTTTGATTTTATGGTTCTAGATTTGGATATCGGAAGAGAGTCTGTAGGTTCCCTAGTTTAAAGTTGCAGCTTTATATTGTTTACTCTTCAAAGCTCAGACTTTTAAGTCTTGACTTCAGTGTTGGATCATAAGATTCCTATCGCCTTCTCCAGTATTTTTTGTGTCTGTCCATAGACCACATAAAGGCAGTTTGGAATATAAAAATCTGCAGAACTCTTGAAGAAGAATTTTGCAATGGGAATACTTTCGGTTAGAATGTGTTTGGCCTTATTTCGCTTTCAGTCAGAAGGGATAAGGAATCATCCCCACTGCCCACTTGGGATCAACCAGAAGCAAACATAACTTGAAGTTTGCAGACAAATAATCGAGACTCGGTCCCTGCAAAGCACGACTAGACCACTCTCACCTCATTTTCTCCACTCTCCACATTTTCACTCAACTCCCCACACCACCACCAAAACCAATTTAGAAAACTGAGCTGTAAAACACTTCGAAACATGTTTCCCACTCGTCCCGTTTGTGTTGCCACATTAAATTCAAAACTCGTACCAATGCGATTCATCAAAATCCAAAAAGAGTCCTTCGTAATTTAATACGTTCCTTCTCTTCCCCCTCTCGCTCTAAAAATAGAGAAAATCCTTTATCCGGGCACATACACGAGGAAGAGAAAAGAAAAAACGAACGTTTTTCAACACAACGATAAATTTTATTTCTTGGCAAATTCCTCAAGAGTGGAATTATCCTGGAATCAATACGAAGAGGCAGGTCCGGTCTCGTGTTTTTTCCCGACTCCTACCTCTTTCCTCTCAAGGTGCATTCCGTGTTGGCCGTGTGTTCTTTCCATCCTTCTCCTTTTAGGTTGTTTGCCTGATTTTGCTGACCAAATGCCTTGTCTGACGGGAATCCATGTGAGTGTGTGTGTCGGAAAAGGACGAACAAACACGAACGTGATCCGAATGCATTTCCTGACTTAAGGTAGCAGCGCGGCGAAAACATCTATAAGCATATTTATTTTTTTTTCTTTCCTGTGTGCTCCACAAATAGATGTTCGCGGCGCCTCTGCCTTTTTCTAACTGCCATTGCCGCTGCCATTGCCGCTGCCATTGCGACTGCCACTTGAAAAAAAAAAAGGACGACGGTGAAGGATTTTCCATTTCTTTTGTCCGTTTGCAGTTGCTTCGTCTCGTTTCCTTTTTTTTTTTTCGTTTTTCTTTTTCTTATAAATTTGTCGAGTATTCAATTTAAAAGCATTCCGTCAGCCAATTCAAAAGAAATGTCCTTAATTTTCGTCCTTTTCTTCATTCTCAATGGTTGAGAGAGACACACTCACACAAACACAGCCACACACACGAAACGAGGTTCTTCTTGTTAAATTCGATTGATGTTAGCGAGGCGCTGAAAAAGGATGCATGCGCCAATTGGAGCAGCAGAAATGAGTTGCGAAGGACATGGATCCTGATTACTCAGCAATGAGCTCCTCCCTTCACTGCACCGCGCCTAACCTGCAACGGTGAGTGTTTGTGTGTGTGTCTGACATTCAAATACCAACGGAACTCACACAGAGACCAACCACGTCAACCGAGAAACGCACAAACATTTAGTCAGGACCTGACGCGTTGAGGAAAACAACAACATCCTGCGCTCCCCACCACCGGCCACCGGAGCCAAAGTGGAAACCTCTAAATTAAGATTGATGTTCGATATTCTGCTGTCGGGATATTTGAACAGGGTCGGCGAAGCCTGAATAAGTTATTTCGTTCCTTCGTGTACGAGTCGCGTTATAATTAGTGAAGGGACAGGACATGAAGGACACCCGCCGAGGAGGGGATTCCGTGAAGACTGTGCCGAGGCTTACCGTGCCGTCAGCGTTCTGTTTGCCAACATATTCTCCGGTGATTGGTGGGCTACCGCCACCGTCACCACCACCACCACCACCACCATCGCCATCGCCACGACCGTGTGCAGGACGACGTTGTGTTTTCCTCGCCGCCACGCCGTCCTTTTTATGCCGGTTGACTTTGATCAATTAATTATTAATTCGTGTGCAGTGGCAGGCGGGACCGTTATTCTTTCGCTTTTCTTTTCAGCGGTGGGGGTGGTTTGGGGGGGTTGTTTTTGTAGCTGTTCCTGTTGATCGATATCTTGCTGTGTGTCTTCACTGGACGAGGATGAATGTGTCTCCGTGTGAGTGTGTGTGAAAGATTGAAAAAGTCTGATAAAGAGTCCTGAAAGTGTCCGAATTTTTTATGCGTCTTTACCCGACACATGACAGAAGTGAACCAACAATTAAGACGCATGTGTGTGTGTCTGTTTTTTTTTTTTTGCGGTAGAAGGGGGCTTAGTTCGAAAAGAAAATGGAATCGATTTTGAGTCGGGAGTCGACAGGCGACCTTGATATGTCAGTTTCCTGTGGCGTATTTTGTGGCTAGACTGCGGTTTCCGGAGTGGAATTCGTTTCGATCTACGAATGTGTTCAGATGTGGGTCACTGGGTTGAAGACTGGTCGTGGTGTGAGGATCTTTTGGGTCCTTTAATCGCTCATAAGTAGGGGAGGTGGCTTTGCAGTAGGGGAGGTATCTGCTGTTCTACCCCAGAGGCAGAGAGGTTTTATGGAAAACTTAATAAAACTAGCTAACTTTCAGGATGATATGTCTATTTCCCTAACTACCGAAGCGACGCCTTATCGTGTCCAGTGATCTCTTACATGTAATCAAATGGAATTAAAAAAAAACCAGCTATGATCTAGCGCTGTATGGGCTGTTACGCAGATTATTTTCCTTTGCATCCTAGAGCCACAAAACAAATTTCACCCTAAAAAAAAAAAATAAACAGATGGGTCCTACAGCTTGGGAGTTTCTCTATCACTTTCAAAACTTGCATTGATGGCTAATAACACGATTTCTTTCCACACAACAGCAATACGATTTCTTGGTCTAAACAGTAGTCAGTTTGAAAATAAGTTTTCAATGTTCCCCAATATTGTTCAATCGTAAAACGACTCATTTCACGGAGGTATTGTATTGACTTTTTGTTAAGATTTTGAGCTGGAAACATCAGTATCAGTGTCAAAGTAACCTATGATTTAAGAACAAACCACTAGATGGCCCACTGGGCAAGAAGTGTTATCGTCTTTCAAGATATTGGCTGAGAAATGTTGCAGTAGTCGTAAAAGTTTCAATTTCGATATTGAAGGGTCAGAATTGTAGAATCATAAACGAAGCTTTGTTTATGCAGCCTTTCAGCACCCGTTTCTAATTTTCGGCATTTGGTTGCATCACACTCTTCAGCCATCCCTGCTGTTGCTTTAAGATGTTTTGTGAAATGTGTTGCTTTTACAATCCAAGATTCATTTCAGAAACGAAAAGAAACGTACTTGGCTTAACGATTTATGAGTAAGTAAGTAAACGTTCGCCAAAAACCCGTACATTGCTGTCATTTTAACTCGTTGCTTAGCTGCACTTTGAGCACTTTTATTCGGATGAAGTCAGCTGTCTTATGCAGAAGACAGCCAGGGAAGTTGTTTGAGGGTTAATAGGCTCATGGATTTTAGAGCTTCACTGTCTTGAAGATATTGTTGATTTTGATCTCAAGAGCGTCTTTGAAACAAAAAAAAAAATCACAAGCGTATAAGTGATGGAATTGGTTCTGACTTAAATGTGAAGCTGTGTTCCTGCCATTTTCTGTGGAGTAGCACATAACTTAAATGACTGATTTGACATCGCTGATTGATTTGTTTTGTGACTTGGTTACATGTGGCTTTATTCTAACGGTAATTTTTGGAAGCTCATTTAAAAAAAAGTTTGGCTTATTGGTGTATATGGCCAGCTTTGCTGCAATGCTACGATCTGTTGACGAAAGCAGTGCCAGTCATACGAATTTCACTGACTCCAACTCTACTTCGCACTTGAATGTTATTTAGCCACGCCTTCGGGACGAGTACTCTTGTTAGAAACCTATAAATTTTGAAAACTGAGTCAATCCAACTTCAAGAGAACGGACAAATTCGGGAAAGACTCAGAACTGGCCTTCTTTTCATGTGGCCTCTTCCTTCATCTGCTTCCCACTGGACTGCATCAAACGCCGAAGGGTCCTTTCCCGATGTGGTCGTCTAATTAGAGTCACCTTTCACAAAATTTTTCCTCTGCATCTTCTCAACAATCCCATGGCCCCAAATGGTATCCGGTTTCGACTTCCTCTTCAAGGTCCTGGCAGTCCTCTCAACGATTTCCTGTTTATCTTCGAACTCTTTAAAGTGCTCACACTCACTTAAGCAAAGTTTTTTTTTTCTTTTTGAAAGACCCGCCAGCCTCGCCCTGCCCCACTTCTCCGGTTTCGGATATTTTATCAGATATCCGTTGCAAGGATAATGCACTCCTATTCATTGCTTCATCCTTCCTCTCTCCTTTTTCTCTGGATGATCAATTTCACTGTCGAGTGTTTCGCTTGTTTGTGTGGTAGTTTGCTGAATGGAAGTGGGAGAATTGCGAGACCGGCTGGAAAGATTTTTCCATATTTTTATTAAAATGAAAAACTTGCAAGGATTTTAACGAAAAAGGAGAAAAAAAAATCCACGTCACTTGTTTGGAGTTCCACATTTTTTTCAATTTTTTTTCGATGCCGATGCTGCTGCTGCGGTGGCTGTTTGCATTCCTCGACTGATTCAAGTGGAGAAGGACATGGATTCTGTTTTTTATTTTTTTTTATAAATTTTTTGAATTCATAAAAAGGACTCTGAAGTAGGAGAAGGACGAATGAAGAGGGAAGAATGATTTGTGTGGATATTTCAATATTTGAGTCAGGATCGGAATATGTTTGTCCACTTTTATTCAGATGAAGGATATGTGAATGTGAATGGGAGCAATGGAGAGTTTTGTCGAAAGCAAACGAGGTCCATGGAGACTTAATAAACCTCTGGTATGGAAATCGATTACAACAAATGCAGACTGGATAAGAATGGAAATTGAAACAAACTGAAAGAGCCTTAAGAGGTTCTTATGGAAGACAATTTGGAGAATGCGGAGATGGCTTTACTGAGAGTTGTTGAGGGATGAGTGGGGGTAGTCTTTCAGGAAACAGAATTAGAAGTTCTTGTTTGTCAAAATTTTCATTAAAAATTCCATCTAGCTGATGACTTTTGGATTTTTGAGGGAGAAATTCTGCGAAATTTTTTTTGCGTCTTTTCAAAATAAGATTTCCTAACAAGTGGATTTAGTTTACTGCTCGGGACAAAAAGTTCTGGTACCTCAAAGGACTTGAAGAAACAAAACTGCAATAAATTAAACTCATTTTCAGAGATCACGAGTTCTTGTAGAGCTGAACTCTTCATACTTACGTTCCGCCTTATTTCGGTTTTTGAGAGAACTAAGCAAAAAGCGGAACCCATATGAACGAAGTCAAAGTTCGGTCATAAATGTTTTCACTGTACTTCAAGCCGATAATACAGTTTTTGAATTATCTCAAATGGTTTGCGTTTTAAACCAAATTGTCAAGCCCTCATTAGAAAATTCTGTATTTTGGTGCATTCATTAACTTATTTGCATAATCGAGAATAACTGCAATCAAACGGTATAGTTTGGCATTAGAAGCAGTAAAATTTAGAGTTAAGAGGAGCCATTTAAGACCTGTCGCTTTTTTCTCGATCCATTTAAGTCATCTGCTGATGGCGAAAAGCTACAAATGGAGGTCTTGTCTATTATAACTGGCCTTCTTATGTTTCCCTTAATTTTGTGACGCAAACACTTATGAGTAGATCCTTAATCTACAAACCCGTTGTTCCATTCTGTATTTCACTCTTTCGATCTTGAGGGACTTCTGAGTGGATTTTCCATCCTCAATACCTGACTTCCATTCAGTTCTCTTCAGTTTTCTGACTTTGCAGAAGCTTTTAAGCGGATCCTTCTGTCTGTTGTCCTTATGATTTCTTCTCTTTTCTATTCATCTGTTGTTGTGCTGATCTGCCGAAGAATTTCAAGTGAGTCCTGCTATTTAGAACTATTTCATTCGTTTGATTTTTTCTAAGCCATCTTCCTCTCATTCCATTAATTTCGTCGGTGTCTCTGAATGATGTTCCCTCTGCATCCAACCCAAAGGCCCAACGAAATCTACTCCCGGGAGGCTTTTCTCATTGCCATGAATCAAATCGACGACCACATCTCCCTTAGCCAATGAGATCCTTGCTGAGTTGTTAAGTGAACGTATCACTCAATCGTCCTGCCGTCCACTTAAAGATACACGTTTTCCCTCCCACCCAGAAAAACATGTGTTCCCTCCCGAACATATTTCATCTTAACCAGGACAATCCTCTCCTCAGCTGTGATACACATCCAACACAGAGAGAGGAGGGCGACGACGAAGCCTGAGTAAAAATTTGTTTTCGGAAAAGCCAAGAGGCATCCTCCCGAGTGCACTGCACCGAGGACTAATGAACAAAGCCCCAGCAGGGAACCGGTCGAATGAGCAACTTGCAGGCGAGTGGTAAACCGAACTTAAGTATGATATACGGTGATGGGGATCCTTCCTGTCTAATGGGAAACTTTTCTGGCTCCCCACATGGAGCTCGGACGGACGGATGGACGAGGAGCGATGGAAACTTGTACAAGTCGCTGTCGTTGCTAAAATGCATGTGTTGTGGTCCGGCGTGGTGGTGGGTGCAGCCATTTGAAAAACAAGTCGCCCAAATTGAACTTAAGGATGATTAAGTGATGCCAAATCTCGCGCGTTGTAATCGAAAAGTTTTCGGCAAGAATAAGTTTTCCGATTACACTTGAAAATTCCCGGACAAATGAGTGTGTCGAAGAGTGTGGGTTAAATTATTTACATAAGTCCTCCTCCTGCTGCTCCGTCTGAGACAAAGAAAAGGAACTTTCTCCCTGGTCAAAGTTCTGTAAAATTGTCTAAAGCACACCAAAATAAAATCGCCCCAACCGTCCTCGTTGTCTTCATCGTCATCACTTTGGGCGCCATCATCGTCATCGTCGTGTGAAAGGATCCTTTTTGGGAGGGAAACTTCAACTTTTACCTGCCACCCCTGTCCCTGCCATCAGGTGGGTCATTTCGTTCGGGATGAGCCGAACCGAAGGATTTTCCATCGTCGGAAAGGTGGAAATGCAAATTTTGTTGAGGAGACGATAAAAATCTGTTCCGAAAGAGCTTTGAGGGATGTTTAGTTACAAGGATATCTAAGCCGGGCCAGCAGGACCAGGAATTGTACCCTTAGGCCTAATCCTATTAAATTACAATCATCAACAAGGATTTAAAGCGAGCCAGCGCGGACCCGACAGCGGCCGGGAGGATGGGGTGAGGTAATTATGGCGTCGTTTTGAGGCAGTGAATGATTACGTATTCGCTGTTGTTTAACGGGGCTTAGGGGTGGAATTTCAACGGGCGCGGATGGGGGAGATTTGGTACGGAATTTTGGACAAGTCGTTGACTTAATGGGAGTTTAAGTTCGTCGCAGTTGATAGTCGAACATTAATTGATTCCCCAGTGGATTAGGTGGGCGGACATGCGTGTGCGTGGGTACGTCGATAAGTGGAATGCTGTGATTAGATTCGGGTTGACGTCCTTTCAGGTTCGATTGGCATTCTCTTTTTCTTTTTAGACACGAGTTCTGGAAGGCATTCGCTTCCTTAATTAATTTAATGGAACCCTTGGATCGTATGGAAACTTTAAATTCATTGTTTTTCAATTTATCCATTCATTGGGAGGCTTTGATATTATTCTGCCTTATTTTCAAGTCTTATTATTCAATTTTCAATTTCAGTCTAGAGTCGAGCCTGAAATACGCCTAAGTGTGAGCTTCACGCCTTAAATTGATTGTTAAGTACACCGCAGTATTTTCCCTGCTTTTTTTATACACAAAATTCGACTTTAAATGTGATTGCCAAGACTTAATCCTGTCTAAAAAAAAGTTGGTAGGGTAAAGACAAATCCAATACATTTCTACAAAATGCATTTCTATACGTTATCTTTCATTTATTATCTATAAACTACGTGAAAGTAATCGATTCTCTATCTCCCTTAATTAAGGGACAATATACGTCAACAATTTTTAAAAAATTGATTCTTATCAGCTTATTTCTGTGAAAACCGATTGCAAAAACTCCTCGTAGACCTTCAGTTATGGTGGGAAATGTAACTGCCCGACGAAAGTAAGTAAGTGAATATGAGAACTATGAGAAAAACGCACTCAAAACTTTAGAAGTATTTTTCTCAACTTTTTCCGACACGACGCTTTTTTAAATAGACTTTTTTTTCTGTGTATTTCTAGCGCCGCTAATCGTATGTATTACAATACTAGATAACCCCTAATTGAAGAACCTAGATAATTCATATGATGTCCAATATCTTCTAAGAGCGGCTTCATTCTAACATATGAACTTTGTATTGCTTTGATAAGGTCTAAGGCATCTCTTGTTTGATAAGCTTCATTTTGAGCTTATCAAATAGCGTTTTATCGAAAATTTTACTAAAAGATTGAAAAACCTGTCTAAGAACGCCCACGGATTTATTTTCTAAAAATCAGTACTCTGTAACTTAAATAACAAATTTAAATTTCCAGTTATGTAGCCTTCAACTTAAATGGCTTTTGGCAAAATTGAGCCTCTGTATTGCATGTATTGGCATGCACGTGAATTTAACTATATGATTATTTTCTAAAGAAAATGGTTAGTCAAATTTAAATGAAGGCATGTTCCTTGTCTTGCATATTTTTTGATGTATGATAAACATAAATAAGGTTTACCTGGAGTTGTCTTCGAATTCTGTTTCTTAAATGGCCAATCACGACTACGTTAAGATGAAGAACGGTAGCTCTGTGTAAGTGAAAGAAATTTTTAAATGCATGTCATTACAAAAATAAATTTCGTACAAATGTCCGCTTGCCAACGATCTGAAAGGCATACTTTTCAGTTTAGTTTTGGTTATCATTTATCTTAGAGAATAATTGTAAGCGACGATGCGAATTCTAAGGTCTTTTTTGAAAAATAACCGAGCAACAACCCTGGCCAAAAAGCCACTACAAAGAGTTTTTTGTTGGTCAGCATTATCCCAAATACGTAAAAATTATTTTTTAACACAGGCATTCATTTATAGATGAAGATTCGTCACTGAAGGTGATACTTTAACCTCTCCTAAGCACCCCAAAATTTGATCGAGCAGGCAGCAAAAAACCTAGGGTTGCATATAAATAAAGGAAAAGCAAAGTAAAAGATGGCATCATCTGTGAGAAAAGTTGATAGAACCACCACTCTCACCACCCAGAACAGAACAATGTAGACGAGCGCGAATCAGAAATGTGTAATCGTTCATCTACCTTGGGTCACCAAAATTAATATGGAAGAAGAAATGGACAGGTGGATACTTTAAGCCAACAGATCTTACTCGCAAGATTATTCAAACCAGAAACAGAATTCAAGACTGTTGTTGTACAAGACGCTAGGTTTACCAATACTCACGTATGGATGCGAGACTTGGGTTCTTAGCCAAAAGTACTATGCGCTTTGGGCGCGTTCGAGATGAAAGTATTACTAACAATAAGAATAGTTGGCCACATATGTGAGGAAGGACAATTCCGAAGAGGCATCATGAACGAAGAGATGACGAAGAGATGTTCTTTGTGATGCAATTCATATGACAAGACATGACGCAGACCGCGCTTGCGCTGAAAGAATGACATCGTGGTGACTAATTGAATGGCGTCGGCCAGCAAACGGGAAAGATGGAAGAGCTTACTTCAAAAGGCCCGGACCCGAAATCGCTAATTGCGCTGACGATGATGAAACATTTTAAGGCCCAGTCAGTTGACAAACAGTGTTACCGTTGAACTCTCGAATAAATTGGATCTTGGGAGCGACCAAATTTAAGGCCAGATTTTACTGCAAAGTGCAACTATGCGAACTCACTCTTTATGTCCCCAAAAGAAACTACTGCTTTTTTTACACACTCTTATCGACATTAATATTTTCTTTCGTCAAGTGTAGCTAATGATTAAAAAAAGAGTTGCAAATCGTCTTTCTTTATTTCTGGTATTCGAATAGAAATGTAAAAAACATAGCTCGGATGTCATATAAGCGTTGCACTAAAGTTAAAGAAGGATGTAAAATTCTAAATCATAATTAAACAAAGAGTTTGCAGCGTTATTGAAGACGTCAATCAATATATTCGAACGTTTTTAGCGAACGCTATAAATAAAACATCTTTGACCATCTTTTACAATATAGTATGACTTCTCAGTTCAACTGAGCTGTTTATCGATATTTTAAAGTCAAGTTTTATTGCTGGTTCAATCAATTGAACTATTTTTTTGTTTGTTTATTTTTCCTTAACAAAAAAATAAAGTAATTGGTCGTGGTTTTTTTTTTTTTAGTTTTAAGAATAAATCTGTTTGCATTTCACCGATACCAAATCTCTTTTAAGTTGTCTCTTCATTGATTTAAATTGCAAACCCTTATAACTTTTCTAGTCTTTAAGTAAACTCTTTTCTCGTGTTGCTGTTAACTATAAAATCTATTGACATATCTTTGTTAAGAGCCCAGTGCCTCGGAGCTGCCAAGGCATCTGTCGCAGTACCTGCTCTGTAAATGACTTGTAGCCTTAAACTAAATGGGAAAATATCTTTTTTTTTTTAGTAGCAGCTTCCGTAGAGCTAGAATTTAAAAGTTTGAAATTCAAACGTAGCCTAGAATTCAGAGTGCCATTTTGCTGATCACGCAACTTAACAAATCTAACGTTTCATAATGTGCCCTAACATTATGAAAGAAGAAACTTACATCCTTACTTACAACATCGTGGCATTAGTCCATTTTTAATGCTTTTTGTGTAATTTGTTGAGAAACTTTTTTTTAAAAGAGCAACTATTAGGCTTTTCAGTTTAAATCTTACACAAAATCACATGATTCTGTGAATCTTGGCGGTTATATTTTAGTCCATATTTTACTCTCTTATGAATAGGAATTTGCGTCAAGGGTGCGATTAAAAAATATACCAAATATACAATAAACGATCTATATGTTTTATATCGCTTTATTTTTGGTAATATTAATTTTACGGTTTGTTTAATGTCCAGTGGGATGGACAGTCTCTGATTTGTTCCCCAATCAATTTAAATTTGTCATAAATTGTGGAAATTACGCCATTAATTAACTTGGACGTTTTTCAAAATAGACAAATAGAATAAAATGGCATAAAATTTCCTACGAAAAATGTTGACCAGCATTCGTTTCAATTAATTTGTATTCCGCAAATAGTCGATGGCTGGCATTAAATCGAAGGTTGTGAATTGTATTTAATTAATAATGTTGAGTCATAAACTTTTTTCAAAAAATTCAAAATTTAGCAAAATAGAAATAACATTCGGCATAACAGCACATGAATGGTCAAAGTGTAGCCTTTTTAGACCACCATATCCTTGACATGCATGAAAATGATTCGGAATTTCACGAAAAATCATCTTGACTCATGAGGCCCATTTCCATTTCCTCTGTGGCTACGTCAATAAGCAAATTGTCGCATCTGGGGTTCGGAAAACCCAAGAAAAGCCTCTCCATACTCAATGTGTAACTGTTTGGTGCGATTTATGGTCCGGCGGGGTCATTGCACGTTACTTTTTCGAAAATGAAGCTGGAGCAACAGTTGCGGTGAATGAATTGCGCTATCGAGAGATGATTGCTGATTTTTTAATGCCGGAATGGGATGGTATTGATCTGGACAACGCTTGCTTTCAACAAGAGCTACAGATTTAGAAAAAAAAAAAAAAACAGATTAAAATTTCATGGAATAGAAGAGATTTGTCTACGGGTGTAAGCCAGAGCTTAACGACTTAGGAAAGTCCGAAAAATAAAAAGAGGTTCTATTTCAAAGATGAGCCTGAAAGGAGTCGTATGCGCAGATAATTCTCCGGGTGTTTGGGTCTGTAGCTTCTACAGACGATGAGAATGTCGAAGGACGATGAGTACCACGAAGGACGATGAGAACCTCGAAAGACGATGAGAACCTCGAAAGACGATGAGAACCTCGAAAGACGATGAGAACCTCGAAGGACGATGAAAAAAAAAAATAAGTAGTTAATTCGTCAAAAAATACTTATGATTTAATGGCTTCTCCCTCTTCGCTAATATTGACTCCAATGACTCTAATGACCAAAAAAAATCTCTAATGACCCACAGCCATCCACATAAAAGTCAGGACCACGTCTTCACACCTCACAGTCATTCGACAGAATCACCAGAGTTTCATCAAAATGTCTCACGCCAACATCTTGAAAAATCAACGCTGCCAACTTATCCTAACTGAGGACAGCCTTTCTGCAGTCCAAAGTCAGGCGATTAGGATTAAAAACCACAGGAGTCCAGTCCTCTCGTGTGGTTTTCATCCCTCGGGAGATTTTATAATTTCATCGAACCGACGCGGCCGAATCCAGTTCTGCGACATTGACGGATCCTGCAACAAGCTGGTGATTTTCAAGGGTCACACCGGAGCGGTGACGGAGGTCCATTGCTCCAGAGACGGACTGGATACAATCTCCGCCTCCGCCGACAGATGCATAGGTATCTGGAACAACTGCAGGGCCATGATGAAGGAAGCGATCTACGGACACGCCGGCGCAGTCAACTCCGTCAAGCAAGCAAGCAACACATTCTCCGGGAAACTCTGCTCGGGCTCCAACGACGGCACTGTGCGAGTGTGGGAGACTCGGAATCACGATTGCACAGCTCGCCTGCGCTTCGGATCCGCCGTGGCTGCAGTCTGCTTCGACAAGTCCGGCGAGTACATCTTCGCCGGCGGACGCAGCAACGAGATCCGAATTTGGGATCTGCGCATCAACTAGTTCCTCGGAGACCTGAAAGAACACACAGATGCTGTGACAGGACTGTCTCTGTCCCCTTGCGGAAAGTTCCTGCTGTCGAACTCCACCGACAACACGCTTCGCATTTGGGACGCCCAGCCGGGAACGAAGGAACTGCGACGCTTTCAGCTCAACCAGCAGGACTATACGAGTTTCCTCCGATGTGCGTGGTCCCCATGCGGGTCGGTGGTATCAGCGGGCTCTGCTGAAAATGAGGTGGTCTTGTTTTCCGTTGACTCTGGATGCAGGCTGAGGCAGCTGCCAGGCCACATAGGAACTGTGAACGACATCGCCTTTCACCCAAAGCAAAAGGTCCTCCTCTCGGCTTCCAGTGACAAATTTTTACTCGTCCATCGATTGTTATAATACTATTGATTTAAATGCAAAAAAATATGTTTTCAATAAAACTAAAAGTAAATACAAAAAATAATCCAATTGCTTGTAATGATTTATATAAATTTCAATTTTCAGACTTATCCTCATGTTCCTTATTTGAACTTTCGCAAGCCTTCTGGTTCGAGGAGAAGAGGGACCCCGAACCCCCGGTACTGAGGTCAAGTGATTGCGGATGCAAGACAGCTTGGTCTTCCAGACCACATTTCATATTTGATGTTGACTAAGGCACTTCTACCTATTTTGAGTATTCGAAAATAACATAGAATCAAATTGCTCCGACAACTATTCTCTTTTAAGTATAATTTTAAGCGCTTATTGTGTAGATACCTTTATATTTTATCTCCCCTTTTTGTAAGGTCTGTCTTATAAGTGAAGGGAGTTAAAAAGAAGCTCCTCCGAAGGGCTGCCTTAGGCTTCTTATTTTTAAAGCTTCTTGCGAGTAGGAAAGAGCTCATTCGAAAATAGAATTAAGTAAATTATATGCCGCCATTGATTATCTGTCTTCATTAATTATGGTAAGTCTTAGTTCGGCCCATATTCCCAATTCGGCTGCTGAGTCTTAGGCCACAACTCGCTGTGAAAAGGTCAGTCTGCCTTAAGAACAAAGTGCGTTTCTCTTTTAAGCAGCATCTATTAAACTCCAGAAGAGCTATAATATTTCAGCGGACTTCGCTTAAAAAGGGACCCTTTTTCAGTGTCAAGCGTCGGTTTCATTAACAAATATTCCGAAAGTTCCTTTGTTCTCATCGCAGCTCACTCCCAAACGCAGCCTCAATGACTCGCCCGGATCAGACTGCTGAACCTCTGTCATGGCCACCACCTACATCCCCCTTTCACAGTTCATGACCTTGTACCGCTGGAAATCCAATATCCGCCCGCCGACGCTTAGCTCTCCTGTAAATGAGAAGGACGAACCTGTCAGCAAACAAAGGACACAAATGGATGGATGTAAAGCCCACCTTTGCCTGAATGGCGGGCCAAATTTAATTGAAAACCCCATTATCACCGGCGGAAGGCAACATCTCCATCAACATCATCATCATCATCGCAGCCACGAGTTTTCAATTTCCATAAATGAATGGCGGTTTCATTCTTCGAAAATCAATTGTCCCAGCTCTTCCTCCTCCACCCACCGGGCTGTCAATCAAAATTTAGATTCTGTTAGGCTTGGCAATTATTTTATTGTATTCTCTCCACCCCAAAAGGATTACAAAACTACGTCCTTAAATTCAACATTACACCCACTCCCACTGTGGTTGGGGATGAAATTCTTTTGTCAAAAAAAAGAGGAAAAGAGAAGGAACTTCCTTCGGACTGTTTTCATTTCCTTTTAACTGAAATGATGATCTTAATTATGTGCTTCCAACCCTTCGGGGGTGAAATGTACGCTTCCTGCGGAAGGGATAAAGTGTTCAACTCCGGCGCTGTGTGCCACGCCAGACCACTCCGACCCAACCCAACCCAACCGACCGACCGTGTGTGCTTGGGTGGGTGGGAGTGGGTGACGTTGTCGTCTTCTCCTTTTTTTGAGGTCATTACCATTGTGACAGAATAATTTTCGTTGAAGGATATACGACGAGTACATGTATTTGCTTAACCGCTTTGCCATGAGATACAATTCTTTCCGCCACCCTACTTCGTCCTTTTTTTCTGTTGAAGCAGCGTCTGTGTCCGGGTGCCTCTGGCTGCTGCCACATAAACCCACGGTGGGGTGAGAGGATAAAGATTTCAGCGCAACCCAAAAAAAAAGGCGACGGAGACGACTACGACGACGATGAGGACGACTGCAAAAAAAAAGGACGACAACGATATTCGGGGGCAACAATGGAACGAGGAGGAGGAGCATAACCGTCGGGAATAATGCGGGCGGGATTTTGATTGTCATAAAGCTGTGTACGTGACATTTATGAGGCATTCTGTTAAATGGTTGCGGTAATTAGAGGAGCATTTAATGAGGGAACATTGTTCCTTGTCAGCTGGGCGTGCGTGTGTGTGTCTGGGAGTGGAATTTTGTTTGTCGTGTGGTCCTTTGGAATGTGGGTCGGGGATTCCGGGAGGAGGCAACAAGTGGTTGGAGGTTACGTTGGATGGAAGTCATTTTCAGGGCTTATGGATTTTGTTAAGAATCTTTAAAACAGGTCATAGGAAAACATTGCAGAAGAATGTAATTGGTCAAAAATTATGCGGAACAAGTTGTTTGAAGAGAAGCTAAGGCTTTCTAGATATCTTCGCTAGAAATTTTGCACAATAACGTGTTTGAATGTCTCCAATTATGAATTTGTCTAGCTCGGATTTGAGCAGAGTCTTCTAATTCTCCAAAAAACTATCTCAAATTCTCACAGAAATAAGTTGAAAGTCGCGTCAAGAGTCTTACAGGAGAATTTGTAGACTCAACGAAAAGACGTCACCAGAACCAATCAAAAGCGTCGATTAATATAAAAAAAAATATTCGTTGATGTTTTCAGAGATTCTTCACGAAAAGTTGTTGGTTGCTTAAAAGAACTAATTCAACGAGTTTCGGAACAGAGGCCAACGGTTTCCAAAAGGAGGCGTTGAAGTTTATGCCATATTCCATTTCATTGTACAGCGTAACAGCCCTTTTAGTGCATATAGTGCATATGCAAAGTGCATATGACTCAAGCAGATTTCTTGTTGTTTCAGTGAAAAGAACAAAAGAACTGAGGTTCGGAGAATGCATCAAAATTTATATTTTGGAGTAATAGGGCTTTCGACTCCCTAAGTCCCTAAGGTGCATCCCTTCCAGCAGGTTTTATTAGCCAACTTTCCTTTACCACCACACACTGAAGCTCAATCTTTTCTGAAATGTGTCATTGCCTCTAATAAGAAATCGATCACTTATGTTAGTCGAAAGCAATTATTAGACGTCTGAAGATGTGCAGATAGATTTTAAAAAAGGGTAGGACTGGGCGAGAATCATCTTTAATTTTGGCTCTTTCTCAGAGCTACTGCGGGAATTTGAGGAATTCCGTCAATCAATCGAACGAAAAATTGTCAGCAGAAATGGTGCTTTCTTCCATCATGATAAAGGCGACAATACATGTCGTTGATGACGCATTGAAAACTTCGAGAGTTTTTAAAGGTTGAGCCAAATAAGAGTTTCTTTCTAAAAATGCAATTAAATGATTAAACTTAAATTTTTTCCATGTCCATGGCATGCCAGTCTCATGAACTTTTTGCACAATCTACATACGTACAGCAGTTGCGGTTTGTGCTTCATTTCGGCTAGAAACCACTAGATGGTCCATCCTTCATTTTTCATGTATATCTAGAACTCTCTCAACTAAATAAATTTGCTTTTAAATAAACTTTTGAAAGCGACTTCATTTAGTTTTCAATTAAAACCGATAGCACCATGGCTCTGTCCGATGACAGTGGTAGTTCTCCATAAATTTCAAAGCACTGATTAAAATGTATTTTAAGTTAAACTATCCATGTTCATGGTTTTTGAAAAAAATCGCATGCAAACTCAAAATTTTTGTATTATAATACAAAAAAGTAAGAACAAAATTTAGACCATTTTTTTTTTCAAAATTGTATGATGCAGTACTAAACTCCATCTGATGCTCATATCAATCGAGAATCAGAATAGAACTAAAAATCGAGCATTTGAGAAAATTACCCTTGCTGCCAGGCAGGCACCTGTGTGCAAAGGGTGTGGGTATCCCGCTCCGATGGCTCCAAGGTTTTAACCCTCTCTGTGACAGGTTTAGACTCTTACGCTGCTTCGTTGCTCCGTTGAAAGTATGTTCACAACCGCCAAGCAGGCGCTTGCGTCTGAAGTTCTTTTCCATTTTTTTTTTATAAAAAATTTTAATTTTTGCGAATTTTTCAAAAATTATAGACATGAGTAGATTATTTTAAATGCACAGTTATAGAACAGGTTTCAAAATTGGTATAGTTCTTTATTGTTGTCGTTGTTTTTTAATATTTTTTTTTTTATCCTGTCAATTAAGTCTTTTGTTTAAATTGCCTCATCCTCCTAAACGAAGCGAGATAGAGGCCCCTGCCATAATGAAAAATGCTTGTTGTCGATTCCCCCATAAAACCCCATAGTAAATTTTTGGCTCAAACGTTAGCGTAATCTTCCTGATCTTTTATTCGTGTCAAAATGTATTTCAAAATATTTAGATTTTCTTAAGAAAATACTTTTTGGTCGAACCCATTGAGATCCCAACTTGAAATTTGGAGTGAAAATAGGCGAAGTATTTTTTTCCAACATATAAAAAAAAATTAGGAAAATTAAAATACCATTTTTGGAGATATTCAAGGATATGTGACAAAAAGGACATTTTCAACTATTCTTCGTTCTTGCAAATAAAAATTGTGTGGATTACTTGAAAGCTCAAGTTTTTCTGAATTCAATGAGACGTAATTTACAAAATTCGGATAAGTAAAACCAAAGTTATGATTTTTTGAAATTTGAAAGAAATCTTGAATTTTGACTTTTTACCAATTTTTTAACCCCCGTTACTCGCGAACTGTATTTAGTTGGGCAAAAATATTTTGTCCCATGATTTGAACCACTTCAATAACTAGTTCTACTAGTTTCGAGCCAAATCGGAGAGGGTCGTTCAGAGCTCCCCATATAGGGGGGTCATGGAATGACCCTTAAGTAAGAATAAAAGAAAGAAATTCTTCCGGAAGATTTATCAAGTTGAAAACTTAGTAAAAGTAAAATTTCTATCAGAATTGTTATGAATAAAAGAATAAAGAGGTCGGTGTCTAGATAACGAAAATATCTGTCGGTTTGTTATTTGAGTAGAATTTTAGTGTCTGGTTAGCCAAAAAAAAACTGAGAAGAAGAAGAAACAAAATTTTAACAGATGATATGGACCTATAAAATTTTAGACCAAATGCTAAAAAAAATCATATGCTAGCGAAAAAGTTGGTACCGTAGATACTTAGCGGATATAAGAAAAACAAAAAAAAATTCGGAGAAACTTTTTTTTATAACCGTAACTTGATACATTTTGTCCGTACAATTGCATAAAAAAATCGGACTTACATTTTGAATCGTTTTCTAGATTAACCGAGTAATACGTTAAAAGGACAGTTTGATCGCTGAACTGAAGATCATTTTAATAAAATCGTTCGTCTGTTTAGACATCTGTTTCGGCATAAAAAAATGATTTTTGGCCTTAAACTTCATTCATTGTGTATAAGCAAACATATGCAAATTTTCTTGTTTATATTAAAACACCCACACAAAAGTGATCGCAAGAAACCCATAGGAATTTTTCTAACTCTTGAACGGCTGAACCGATTTCGATGAAATTTGGAATATAAATTTCTTATGTTCTTTACTAAAACGTTAACTTATTTATTCTTGGATGCAATGAGGTTGACTTCAACTAAGAAAGCAATCGCGGTAGATAGCAGGCCGACGTTTCCATAAGTTTCAAGGAAATCGGATCGATCTACTGAACGCTTTAGTGATTGCGCACACGTGTTCAACTATAGTATCACCCGCCACTGCTGTGAACCACAACGCAAAGTTATTTCAATCTGTTAAAGCCCAGTAAAAAAAAGAAGCAGCCACTTTAGAGTGGAAAACAAAACGAAAAACCACATTTATTTGAAAACACCTTTCTCCATCGCTCCGTCTCAATTTCTGACAAATAAGTCAAGTTCTTGCAAATACAGCAAACAACATAGAATACATCGATTGCCGAGTTATAAACACATACAGTTCCATACACAACACCTTTTTGCTCTACAAAAACAAAATATATAGAATACGATCGTCGAATAAGTTTAAATGAAAGTGAGAGAGAAAGCCCCATCACAATTTTTCGAACAAATTTTCGTAACACTCTCGTCTCATATAAATCAGTTTAGCCTCAACCCGCGTAAAGAAGTTTTACTCTAAAAAGTATTTGCACGCTTACTTTTTTGATGATTTTTAGGTAATCTGAAAAGTTTGTATGGAATGAGAAGAAGAGCAGGCAAAATCCTTTACAGTACTTTGGTTTGTTAAGAAAAAAGAGACTTTCAAACAAAACCGATCTAAACACTGCATTTTTGGAAGGAGGCCTTAAGATAGGTTCTATAATTTTTCGTAATCTTATCGATTTTAGGCTTTAGAGATAAAAAATCATTATCGAAGCAAATAGACTGCACCGAAAATACTAGTTGCGCTTGTAACTTATTTATTTCTTTTATATTTCGCTCAAATCCTAAGGTGTGCAAATACTTTTTTGACGTCAATTTTGGTGTTTTTCTGAATAACTGGAGTTTCTATTTCTTTCCACACATAACATAAACATACAAACTTTCCAGATTACCGACAAATCATCAAAAAACTGGGTGTATGAACGATTTTTTGGTATTATTTTCGTTCGGCAATAATTTGCAGACAAAACCGTTTTAAATCAAAAACTAGTCGCTTATAACTCGAAAAATATTAATTTCCTCACAAAATAATTATAGTTTTGTGTTCTAGAGGTCTTTTTATACAGAAGAAAAAAATTTGAGATTATCGGGGAGTTGGCGTAATGTTCTACTATTTTTTATGATTTTTGAAACTAGTTCGACTGCCGTAAAGGTTAAACGATCACCTGTTTGAAATATTAAAAGTGATATTTGCGTCTAAGAAGGGGGCTAAATATCCAAGAACTTGAGCGTTTTTCTTGAAAATTGTGAAGTGATATGGTCTCTCAGTTGGGAAAACAAGTATTCTATAAGTAATCTATGACTATGCCAAATTCCGTCAAAATCTGCGACCCCAAGGTCAGCACTTGGACTTTTTGCTATTCAATTTATAATGTCCACAAATAAATAAAAAATAAATTAAGATAAATGAAATCTTTGAAGAGATCATTAGACCAGCTGTCAAGTATTAGTTTAAGCATTTAGATCATCTTCAATTCCGTAATTTTTAGGGTGCTTTTTTTTGCAAGATTATCGAGTTGTTGCTGTCAAAAAGTGGATAACCTTTGGCAGCTGCCAATAAGTGGATGAACCAAGATTCGTACTGAGACCTCGTGTGCCTTAACTTAATTTTTTCTTTCTTTTGTTTCCCTAGACGTCGGGCATCTTTGAGAAGATGAATATTCAAGTTCGTATCATATTTCGTCTCCCACTCCTTTCCTGACCTTTTCTCTTTTTAATTACTCCAAACCGAATCAGACCTGAAGAGTAAATTTATTCGCAATAAGCAAATGAAACAGGAACGGATACTTTACGACAACGACGACGACACCAAGTCAGATACCGAAAACAATTAACATCTCGAGAAAAACATGCCGCCAAAGAGCGTCTAAGGACGAGACCAGGAAAAAAACCAGAGCAGATCCCTTTTTTTGTAACTTTAGTCCTTAATTGGTAGCCGGGCGCTGCCAAAAACGGCCAAACTGGGCCGAATATTATTCCCCTTCAAATATTGAATTAATTTACTATCTTGCCAATTGGTTGGTTGTCCTTTTTTTTCGTCCTTCTCCTCCACCCCCTTCATCGTCGTCCTTTTTTTGCAGCTGTTTTCGACGTTCCTGAGTAAATATTGAAAATTATTTGAAAAGAAGGTCCTTGCAGATGGTCATGTTGTTGGATATTGTTTGGTGCCATGTCGCCCCTCTCGTCTCGCCACAAGCCATAGCTTGGCTTTTACGTTGGTGTTTCTGTTGTTGATTGTGTGGCTATTTTTCGGGTCTGTGTTGGTGGACGACGTGGAGCAAAGCACAGCAAAGTAAAGCAACCAAAAAAAAAAGGAAAATATTTTATTGAGTATCCTAGCGCCGGCACTGTTTACATTGTTTTTGGTTAAAATATTCAGCGGAAGGGTTTCATTTCAGCTGCGGCGTTGCTGACGTTCCTCCCAACCCCCACAAACGTCCCACCCCCAAGGCCCTTGGGCCTGTCCATAAATAATCATCATGCGGCAAACGAAAAATACCGTTTAATGTTTGATGGTTTCGAAAGAAAAAAAAAATGAAGGCCTGGTCATGGGGGTGTGGAAGGATGAACATGCGGCGGAAAGAGTTAATTGGTTTTGTTTATACATCCACTACCCCTCCCGTCACGCTTATCTCCTCTTCGTCTGCTGGGAAAAAGGATACGCAGGCTGTGAAATGCCTATCGGAGATTAAAGGGTGGTTAGGAATAGTTCAAACGTTTTATCAGTTCATTTCTCCAAAAAGGGTTTTTTTTTTCGTTTCGTCCTTCGACTGATGATTTTGAGAGTGGGAAAGGGATACTCGGAGGGGAGGAGTGTTCTGTGTACCGGTATTTTCAGTTTATTAACAGTAAATTAAAAAAATTCTTACATCTCTTTTCCTGAAGGGAACTTTGTTGAAATGGAATTTAAAAAACAAAAAAAGTTTCAGTATTCGCAAACAGAATTCGGAACAGAAATGACCTGCGGGCGTTAATTTGGATTTTGATTTAAAAAGTCAGTGACCCAGTTCTTTGGGCAAGTCTCTTTCATTTGAATTAATTTTGATTAAACCTCCTAACAGAGGTTTTAGTCCGACCTCTTAAAATTTTGGACTTCTGAATGGGTACAAAATTTAAATTATTCCTTTGCGATTCGAATTGAACATTACATAACATCATGTCGAGTTGAGAGTCGTGTCAGAGGGTAAGATTAGATCCCAAAACAGGCTCAGGAATATTGAACATAGGCTTAATAATTTCAGTTAAGGTTGTAAGAGATTCTAAAAGATACATATATTCAAAAAATAATCTCCAAATTTCAATGGCTAAATTTTTTACTAAATGCAAGATTTGTCCATCCTCTCCCGGCTAATTTTTAATATGGACAAAGCTTAGGGCTTTTCTTTAATGAGTACGGCATCGAATAGCTGAAAACGACTTGAAATGTGAATAATAAAGAACCTTATGCCCAATTTCATAATGAGAGTTTAACTAAACTTTTGGTTTAAACTTTCATTTAAAAATTTGTCGGTTTCACAGTGCCCGTTTAAACGAAATGTGAATATTATCTCGACGTTTAAGTTAAACGACAAAATTCTCTCGTTTAAACTTCGGTTTAAGTAGTCGTGTCAGTTGCAGTGATTCGAGCCACTTTTCAGATTAAATTTTTGTTTTTTCTAGGATTTTTTTTTCAATGTTCAAACCAATTACAGATACTAGAACCAAAACACGTCAAAGGACGTAATTTGGCATTCCAAAACCCTACAATTTCCATAGACACAACTTCCAAAACTGCGTTTAGTTACCTTGAGGTTTATTTTTGATTGTCAAACCGACCAGTTTAACGAAAAGCTTAAGCTCATTTTGAGCAAAACTGCATTTCAAACTTTTACTGTGACTTTAACTGGGCATTAAAAAAATAAAACAAATATTTTGTTGGACTTTTATAACGATTTCCGCACGAAAAGATATAAACGAAGGAAGCTTTGAAAAACTACTTGAAACTTTTTAGTCTAAATCCATCAATCTTTTTTAAGGATACCATTATCGGAAATCTAAACAAATAAGTTAGCTTTTCGAACTTAGTATTAGTACTAGATTTTTTACTATCAACCCTCTTTCTGCCCTATAGCCCTGCATGGTCAGTGATCTAAAGACTGTCAGTTTTACTCGATTCATACAGTTTTCAAGTTCCGAACCAAGCTTGATTGTACTATTGGATCTTTTAAACCATTGTTAGATGCAAAGCCTACAGTAAAATATGGTCCTGGGCATGGTATGGTTTGGGGCTGCATGGCTTATAAATGAGAATGAGTGTTACAAGTAAGATTGTATACTGCCAATTCCTCATCACATATTATCTGTACTACATTAAATTTACTCATTTTCATTTTTCCTTTTTCCTAAATTTTTATACGAACTGAACTGTTTAACTTGATTAGGTTAGGATAAACCTCATTGAATTCAGACTCGATTTTGACTTTCATTCCAACAATGAGCCTAGGTTCCATAAATGAAATTTTGACGGGTATAATTTGACCAAAAAAGTCCTCAAATTGGAAATGCAGTGGACGTTTTGCTTCAAACAGGTCAGGTGCACCATTAAAAATGGGGAAAATCGTCAAGGCTTACGAAAGAATGTCTATTGTGCAACGTTCTCAAACAGCTTGAGACGTCTCCCTAATCAGATTCAGTCTCCCCAATCAGTGGCTGGCTGGGGCAGCAGAGGCCCACGGTCACACTCAGGCCAGATAGACCCATTGTCATATCACAACGCAGAAGTGTACTCCGCACCCTATTGGAACTACTGAGAGCTTCTTCCGAAGCCACGGATCTGGCCGATGCTGATTCTGCTCAGATCGTTCAGCCTATCAAGGAGGTGCTAGCGCAGGTTTGTTCTTCTAAGAAGTTCTACAGCCTCGCACGAACAAAAGAAGTGAAGGAAGGTTTCCTCCTCTTTTTTGTCCAGACAACTTCTGCAAAAGTATTGACGGTAATATCGCCTAAATAGTGAAGCCGAAGCAGTCGCAGTACCATCTCATCGTTCAGGGCAGACCTGACAGAAGTCTTTACCAGAAAAATGCATTCTATTAAAATGATATTTCTGGTTTCTCTCTATCTTTCAATTCGATAAAGAATTGATCGATTGATTTGGAGAAATGAACTAACAAATTGTATAGTTCGTGCGTCGGACTGTTAAGCGAGAGTACCCGGGTTCGAATACAGCTCGGGGAATAAACACCACAGAACAATTTTCATGGCCCCACCTCCAGCGAATGACTGACAATTCTTCTGGAGTACTTCTGTCTCGGAAAGATTTCGCTGTTCGTAACCGGCATTTAGCAGAAAATCCCCTCTACATATATCCAAATTATAACGCGCACAACACAGTGGGTGTGCGAAAAAGCTATGCTCTGG
This sequence comes from Syritta pipiens, assembly GCA_905187475.1. Lineage (NCBI taxonomy): Eukaryota > Metazoa > Arthropoda > Insecta > Diptera > Syrphidae > Syritta > Syritta pipiens. The sequence continues at coordinate 12,161,205 of LR994573.1, forward strand.
CTCTTCGTGGGCTGTTACGCCACTAATGATGAGGATAATGAGCCTCTTAGCCCCAATGAATCAATTTAAGACTAAGTGATTGTTTTTGAATTTCTTTAATTTTTTAATTTTTAATATGTGATGTTAACTTGTAAGTAGTATTGTTTGTACCTGTAGTCCCATAAAGTTGAATACCTGAAAGACGAAATAAATAAATAAAATTTCGGCTCAAGATACGCCTTTCAACTGAAAGTAATACATCGACAATGTCGAAGACGAGTGTTGCTCCTTAAGGCAACGACATCGCTGACTTTGTCTGCCACTCCACAAAGTAGACCCCAAAAAAAATCCCACCCCACCATCGATCACACACTAGCCAACTGCCCACCCAATTGACTCTCCATTACTCATTCAGATCAGATAGTTGTTTATTGCCACGCCTCCCTAGGCCGGGGGCTCATTGAGGGCGAACAATAAAATCACCAATTTACCCAGACGTGCAATTACAACGCCGAAATGCCTGTTCTTAGCACAGATAATGACTCCATTACCTCAAGTCCCACTCAAACAATCGGCCCCTATCAAAATGGGCAATCGAAACGGGGGTGAGCTAAGAGAAAAAAAAAATGAAAATAAATTTTTGTTTGTGGCACCTCCCACAATTGACCTACCCACCCCAAAGCCAGTCACAAAAATTCCTCGCGCTATCAACACTGCTCCTTGGAATCAATTTCCTCGCGCTTCGAAATATCCATAAAATTCGGCATTAGTCATTAATAAAAAAAAAAACAGTATCGCCCCCCACTCACCTTGGCGGAACCCTAATGGCCATGGCGTGTGCCAGCAGCGGCTAGCGAAAGCCAAAAACACAAAAAAAAGCCATCCACTGAAAGTGGCTATAAAACTATGCCCGTAATCACTTGGACAGGTCGTAAAGGTGACAATTTGAAACAATTTCACTAGCGTCGGCGAATTGTTTCCAATTCCGTTGCCACTTAGGAGGAGGAGGAGGTGGGAGACAAAAAAAAAAGGACAAATTATCTCCTTTAATTGCGACAATTATCGTCGTTGTTGGGAACCCTTCAAATCGAAGAGCCGTTCGGCCGTTATCGTGTTCGTTTAATCGAATTTACAGGAAATCGCATGTCGCCGAAGTTTTTTTTTTTTTCCTCCTTTCAGTTGTTGACGTTGGTGGCCCTTGCTGTGTCCTTGTGGATGGTCGGAGTGGAGCGAGAACTGTGTAGAGAAGGACGTTTCGTGCAAAGAGGATACGGCGGTCGGTGTGTTAATTGTTGACTCATGGAGTGTGAATGTGGGCGAGCGAAATGGTCAGCTGGAGGACTCTTAACGGAGATGAATTCGGGGTAGAGATTCGTACAAATTTCCACAGAACAGGGATGACTGCTCGAGTTTTCCCACGACGAGGTAAAACCTTTTAGACCCCTACACATCAGCAGATGTGGGAAATTGCGTCAATCCAGTCGCCTTTTCCAAGAATCATTCAGGTCAACTGGAGATTTCGTTGTCAGCGATGGCGAACGGCTTTAGAGAGACCTCCAAGCGGTCGAGGGCTTTACAGAATCTCTAGAACTCTCTAGTTTTGATTTCTAGGAATTGTCCACTCCCAATTCCCACTGTAAAACTTTTAATTACAGACTTGAACTTTTAAAGACACGCATTAAATAAATAAAAAAAATGTTTTCGTCCACCAGCATAACTTTAAATTTCGTCAAATTTTTGGACAAAACTTAAACCAAAATGAAAATGGAGATTAACTCTTTTCGCGCCTCCTATATCGAACTGCATGAGTTTATAACTCAGCAGTCGATGTATTTTATGTTGTCAGGGAGTTTTTGCTGTATTTGTAAGAACTTTTTTTTTGTGAAAAATCGTGAAGGAGCGATGGAGGAAGTGTTATCAAATAAAAATGGTTTTATCTTTTGGTTTTCCACTCTAAAGTGGCTGTTTGTTTTTTCTGACTGGGTTTTTACACCTCCACTGTGTTGTGCGCGCTAAATTTTGACACGTGTGGAGGGGACCTACTGTTTAATGCCGGCTCCGAACGGCGAATTACGAAAGTTCCTCCTGACAGAAGTAGTCCAGAAGGATTGTCAGTCGTTCGCTAGAGGTGCGACCATGAAAAATGTTTGTGGTGTTTTTTCTTTTCCCGAGCTGGATTCGAACACGGGTTCTCTCACTCAACAGTCCCATGCACACAACCGATCGAGCCAACGGCGGAGTTTTCTTATACTCTACTTAAAAACATTCAGTACCAATCCAACTATTGAAGTACCTTCGCAGTTATATGATAATAATAGTAGGGTCCTAGTTTCTTTAGGATTTGTTTTATTGAAGAGTTTGGAATTTCCGCCTTTTTCCAAAAAAAGCTCCACTATTGTAATTTAAAAAAAAAAAAGACACTCAAACAAAAACGCAGGGACAAAGATCACGTAGACAAGACCCCAAAGCACGGAACGAAAAACGCGAAAATAAAGCCCTCTAAAACCCAAGATTCTACAACAACGTAAATTTCGAATCCACTTCCATTGGAGCCATACTTAACATTTTCTCTTTTATATCAGTCCATTTATGATGGCCAATTATATTCCAGTTTAGACCCTTTCATGACATTCCATCCCCAGGAAAACAATTTTTTGGCGCTTCGCGAAAGACTTACTAAAAGATCTCTAATATTCTTGTTGTACTAAGAAATGTCTGATGTAGAGTTAAATAAATCAAAATTCAGTTTTAACTTGAACATAAAACAATTTTACTGCAATTGCGCAAATAAATGTTGCTCTCTCAACAGATGAAATCCATGTTATACATGTACAACATGTTCACTGGGCTTAAATAATCCCCAGTGATATTTAGAACAATTTGCTAGCTAACGATTTTAAATCTGTTCTGGCATAAACTAATATTAAATTTATCAGAGGCGTTTATTTGTTCATATGTGATGGTCTGATGGTTGCAGTTAAATGCAAGGAATATAATCTGCTACCGGGCAAGGTAGATGTGGAATTCATCAGCTTAAATTTCAAAGTCTCATTTCGAAAAATGCGACAGTGTCTTTTAGACAAAAATTTATTCTAATGTCGTTATAAATAATAAAAAGGTTTAAAATCTAACGCTTCATCTAACGAAATAAAAGAGAAGGCTATTCTTCGTAAAGTTTTTATTTGATACCTACTCCTCCGTGGTCAATGGTAAACGCTTGAAACAAAAGCCACATTATAACTAAAGGTGTACAAAATATTACCATTAAAAGTAAGTAAGCAGGTGCTAGTAATGGAGTGGAGGGAGATTATTATAACATTTCATTACATTTTAAATTTCTGTTTAATATACGTGGCATGAATGAATGAGATATTAGCCAAATTCCTATTCGGATATTGTATGAAATGTGACAAATAAAACGGAATAACGTAAAAGAAACATGACCACTTATGGGTAGTTGTGATAAAAAGGCTAAATTATGCAGTATCCTAAATTTTCATTGAGAGAGGTAAAGTTTACGACTTCTCAAATTAAAATAATTACCACTTGGCTTTTATTAAAAGTGATCAGATTCTAAAGAATTTTTAAATTGATGGGATGTTGAAATAGAATAAAAAGTGACGAGGTGACGAAACTCTTTTCCTGTTTTACCCTCATCAGTACCTTATTTTAAGTAATGTAAAAGTTCCTTGTGGGTCAAATTGACCTAAATATTCCAGGGCTTATATTATATATATATATATGCATAACATTAAGACGGTTTTCTGATTGAAAATTTTTTGTTATTTGGTGTACAAATGTGCCTCCGCCGTTTGGCAATAGATGGCTATAGCGGCAAGTGGTAGTCGAAATAAATAGATCGTAGATATCAGACAATAAGCTTGGGTATTTGTAAACATAACGCCATCGAAATATTAGTCGATTTGTGTCTGCATCATAAAGTTATTCTCGATTAAACATGTCAGCTTACGAGCTAAATTCTCGTCATTTGCGGGAGGTTTCAATTTTCTGCTTTAATGTGAAGAAATCTGCAGTTGAGGCTCTGCGAATGCTCTCAAATACTTATGGTGAGGCCGCAATTAGTGAAAGAACGTGCCGAGTGTGGTTTCAAAGTGTCAAGAATGATGATTTTGACGTCGAAGACCATCATGGCGGTGGAAGAGAGAAGATTTTCGAAGATGCAGAATTGGAGGCATTACTTGGTCAGAACTCGTGTCAAACGCAATCGAATGAAACGCAAAACGAATCATTAACGTATTATCAGTTTTTTTTTTTAAAAAAAGGCTCGAATTTCAGAAAAAAACCGCGGAAGAAAAGTTGTACACCTAATACTTATGGCTTTATTAATTAAAATAGAAAAAAACGTATTTCAACGAAATTCATACTGTTGCACATTTTTCGCATATTTTAAAGTAGTGAGAAGAACAAAGATATTTTATACATTTATCATACCGTGGGAAGTGTTTTCTAGAATTTGAGTATAAATTACAAGAGTGTCAACGAGTTCTTTTGTTGACAAATGGTTAATGAATCAACGGCTATGATTCAATTTGTAGTAGATGCTCAAACTGGACTGCACTCGATGTTAATAGCATTTGTTTACTTTTCCGTTGCTCGACATATAGAATACAAAACAGAAAAAAAAAACTCTTATCAATTGAGTTATAGAGCACTCTGTCGAAAAACCAGGGTGGCCTTATGAACCACTCGCTTTAGGGCGCGGAGCCATGATAGGCTTTGTCAAAAGCGGATAAAGAAGTCTTTTTGAGAGAAAAGTTCTGCATTCAATCTTTGGTCCTGTTTGCGTTGATGGTTGCTTGAGGAAACGATTCAGCCTGGGACTGTACGGGCTGTATGGGGACATGTGCCGGGCCAGGCGTCTACGGTCCTAACGCCTTAGGTGATTAGCCTTGCACAGCGAATGGATAGTATAGTTCCGGGCCGAAGAATCGAACCAGCGGATCAGCATGTTGGACCTCAACCAACTCGGTGTGCACCGTTGGAAAACTAAGAAAGATTTTGAACAAGGAGAATTTTGATCGAAATCTTGTAAGAAAAGTTTCCACCGAATTTGAAACAGGTTATTTAAAGTGGCAATAAAACATGTCCGTTAAGTCTTTTGGTCTGTGTCGTCATCCAAACAGTCCAGTTCGGGGTAATCGAATTTAATTATCGTTAAACTGTTGAACCGATGCCGTCGTTTTCGAGACACTATGAATTAACGACGCTTTGTCGTCTCATATACGGCAGTTTTCCATTTTTCAACATACATTTTTATTTAAAAATGTCTCTTATAGCTGAAAATAATTCTTTGGCCGTAATTGGACTGCTCTTCCAAGTGCTACGAAGCCTAATCAGCTTCCCTCTAAATTTGAGTTCCTAGCTCAGTTAGTTTCTTTACCAGTGCAGATCAAAGTTTTTACGCAAGCCTCACGAATTATTAAGTCTGCGGAAGGCCAATTTATGTACATTGCGCAGAAAATACTGCTTTGGGTTCTTATAACAACAGTAACATATTCCCGTCCAACCTTATTTCTCCTTGACGTATCGACGTGTATTGGCTGACTGTTCACAGAATCATTCATTTTGAATTTGGTCATCAAATGTTGGGCAATAGACCTCGAAAGGCCGTCGTAAAATGGGCTCAACGTTTTTGGTGAAGAAATTTACTTTAAAATTTCATAATTCAAGCTTGATCCTTTATCGTATAACTAAATGCATGAGTGAAAGAATAAAAAAAAATCTCTATTATGCTGCCGCCACAGCCAGTTTCCTATAGAAAACCATTTTCGCGGCGGCATGGCCGCCACAGACTATCAACAACAAACAGACCTCTATTGAAAGGCTTTGTATATGAAATTGGCTGTGGCAGTGGTTAGTAAATTTTTTTAGAGTCTCAATTTTTGGACCAATTTTGGAGTTTTCACACGATCAATTGGCAATGGTCAAAGGTTAAACGGTACGTCGATTACTTAAAGTCTTTACATTGCAATTTTGCAGTCGTGACATGCAAAGCGGCATCCATAGACTTTTGACATATCTGGGCGGTTTTTGCATTTTAAAAATAAAGAGCCGTGGTTTCATGGCCAGCTCGATAGCATTCTCAACGCTGAAAGGCACCTAAGTCTGTATTTGCAAAGTAATTTGAAGTTTTACTGAAGTCTCTCTGACTCGATAGATGCCAAGCTGCAATTTCAGAAATGACTTAAATTGAAGTAGAACTGGTTGTGACAGAAAATCAAAAAGTGTTTTGTATATTTTGAACTCACTCCTTTGCACTTTTTCAGTTCTTCTAAGTCTCTTAATTTTTGCAGTGATACGTGGTTTGACTGGATTCCTCGTTTTTCTGTTTAGATGACGAAAAATGATTTCGGGATGGTTTCAAAAGCTTTCCCAAGCATATTTCTTTTTATATTCCTGTCCTTAATACGGTGTGTCCCACAATTTTTAATTCCTTTCTCCACAAAAGATCCCGAAATTCCAGTTGACCCACTCACTCAGTTTCGTCCTTTTGATCAAAAAACATTCACCAGGCATGTGTCTCTGTCCATAAAGAAATTCCCCAACAGAAACATAACTCAACGAAAAACCAAAAAAAGAAGAAGAAAAAAAAACATTTTTGTGCCATTAAAAAACATTTAAAATATGTTCCGCTCAAATCATTCCCATGTCGAATAATAATTCTCCAAATAGCTTCATGTCCTTCTCCATGCTAAATGCTTTACGAGTTTGTTCTGCAAAAAGTTCTCGGTGTTATATTTTTTTTTTTCAGTTCCTTCATCCTTGTCGTCCTCGTCCTCATCGTCGTCCTTCGGTTGCGTTTCCAAACTCAAACATAAAACGTAATTAATTGCCTGGTCTTAGACCGGAGACGTGAAGAGAGAGAGGAATGTGAAAAGTATGTCTGTGAACCATATTTCCCGTTGTTTTTTTGTAAATATTTCCAAATCATTAAATTTAAGGTCGGCCTTCGTTTCTCTCTGTGTGTATGGGAAGAGTGTGGGTCCTGTCGCCCACCCATCGTCATCGTCATCCTCATTGTCGATCTTCTCCGGCAGAGTAATTGGTGCGTATTACAAAGTTTTATTTCCTTTTTTTCGAGTTTTCTTTCGAAAACGATGTCATAAATTCATAATTTGTGCCCACCTCCACCTCCAAACGGTGGGCGGGGAGCTTCCTCACGCCCACCACATCGAAATGATTAGAGACATATTGATGGCAATTTTCAGTCACACGGAAGACGCGCATAATACAAATATAATCATAAAAGGACACAAGATGGCTGAAAGCAGGACGAAGAGGGCGGAATCGAAAGAAAGAAGGAATCGTGCAATGACGACGACGAGGGACAACAAACAAAGACTTATTTATGGTTGCTCATAAATTTAATTTTTCCCAATAAAATAAAAGAGGGAAAATAAAAAGGTGGGCGGGCAGGAGGAGGACGGCGGCGGGACAAACCAATTTACATTGGTCGCCTTTCGAACAAGGACTAAACAAAAGTCGTAAATATCCGCTAAAAAAAAACGAAGAAAACTCCAAACAAATAACTGCGAGGAAGAGAACTCAAAGAATCCTTGGAGAAGGACTCGGGGGTGCTCCGTCTCTTTGTGTCGCGTGAATTTTTTTTTTTCCTCTACTTTGGCCTGCCTACCTCGAGGGCTTTTCATTTACGGCTCGACTCTCACTTACTCGTCCTGTTTTTAACCGCCTTTCGACACCTTGTTGTTGTTATGCGCCCTTGAGGCGATTGGCAGGGGGGTGGCAATTTGTTACGTTGAGTTGAAAAAAAAAAAATTGTTTTTTCCTTAAATTGGCCAAGATGCTTACGCCGGGAGACGGGCCTTAGTTGAAAGGACGCGTCAGAGGTGATTGTGAGAAATCTGCTCTGATTAATGGAGAACGATGAAATATTGCGGAAGTTGCCGCGGGGGCACTGATGGCGAGAGCCTTTGTGTCTCTGATGCACTGAACGGGGATGGGAGCCGGTGCTTTGTTCTTGAATTGATTTACGGGGCGCTGTGGCTGTAAAGAGCAAGGCCCTAGAAGGCCAGCGCTCCAATTTTCTTGGCTGAGGTGTTTAGATCAAAATTTGAAACGAATCAGAAGAGCGGCACTTGAATTTTATTGGGAGTGTTTAGGGAAAATTTGAATAGCGCTTTGTACATAGCCGGAAAATTCAAAAGACAAAAAAGCGGAAGGGAGATATTTGACAACCTAATATTTGGTCTGCAAATGGGTTGAGGTGATAAGCATAAGGAAGTTGCTTTGAGCTAAAGTGATGAGCGTCAAATGAATGGGGTGAATGCTGGTGAGCCCGTATAAATTGTTTAGCGACCTGCAGAAGACTGGAAGGTTTTTTAATGAAGCGATGGAGATTGGCCGCGATTCAATCGATTACAAATTCTGATTTACTTGTAGAATGCTTTGTTACATCGCTGAATCATTTTTTTCTAAGTAATGTTATAGTATAGTGTAGCATTCAATTTTCGTAGCAAATACATGTGAACCTTTTGTCAAACCCATATTCTAACAAAGCCTGGAGTATTTGAGTCCAAGAACCTTGATAATTTGTCCCCTTCTTACGACAACATAGTCTGGCCCGAAGATTTTTGTAATAGGACAAGATGTGGCGCGAAAGAAGCTCCGTCTGTCTTCTATTTTAGTGTTTATTGAAGAAATTTTGACACATATGTTTTTATTGTGGGTTAGTGAGAATCTCCAAATGTATGAAATCGGATTTCTATTGGCTTAACATGCTCTTCACCTTTTGTTAATTACTACGACAACGTTATTATCAAGTGGCTTATGAGCCTGTGAATGCTTTTCAGGCAGGCATATTTTCGTCAAAACCGTCCTTAATGTGGTTACGTCCGGTTTGAAGTAGAGCATACTTGCAATGCCGACGGATACAAGTTTGAAGCTTATGAGCGAAGTTTCGCTATCCACGGCAGCGATCTTTAGGTCTCATTGTTTTTTATATACAAGGAAGCATTCGCGATTACTCTCACTTTTTATTTGTATTTTTGCTTGTATATTTTTAAAGTTTGATGCTCTGGTAGAGCTAAAGGAGTCCCTGCAGAATGTCCTAAAAAAAAAGCGAACGCCAGCCGTCGGGTTGGCCCAACTGTTCGACTTACAACTTCAATCAAACAAAATCGGAATACGTTACATTATAAGTGTCGTTTTACCTGTAGAACCCTTGATTTATTTTCCTTACGGCCATATATGCTTAAGTGTTTTCTTATAAATATGGAAACAGTTTGTTATACGTACTAAGCATACAGTATTTTCCAAGTACCTGAAACATTTCTCTAAAGTGATTTTAATTTTCCTTTCATTTCGCATGTACATTTGATTGTATTTGAAATATTGGTGTTTACAGTACTGTATAAATTATGCGTGCCTATTTGTGATTTTGAGGGTTCTGTAAGTTAAAGGGCCATCGAAGACTCCTAACTAGCGTTTAAAGAAAACTTGCAATCGAAAATGCTATTTTACAGCAAAATCATATTTCATGTGAGTTATTAAGGAAGCGATTTAAGATGGAGATTTAACTAAAAGAGGCAATCTAAAAGAGGTTGACAACTCTTTGGAATTTAATATAAGGTTGTCAAATATCTCCCTTCCGCCTTTTTGTCTCTTGAATTTTCCGGCTATGTAAACAGCGCTACAGAGCTCTTATCTGGCAATACTATACATCATTTGAAAGGTCTTGACATAACCTACAAAACGACGCTATGCATGATTGTGAGTTTGGATATTGTGTACAACAGTTATAGACGGGTGAGATTAATGGTGTTTCGGGGGATGGTACTCTATCACTTCGAACCGCGGAGGAATGGTTTCGACGATTCAGAGCCGGTGAAAACGACACCATGGATAAGCCAGCCGGCGGAAGACCTGTGACGACGAATACCGATCAAATCATGGAAAACATCGAGATAGCGACATCGCCCAGGTGATGGGAGTTAGTCACCAAACCATTTTAAACCATCTGCAGAAGGCTGGATACAAAAAAAAGCTTGATGTTTGGGTGCCGCATGATTTGACGCAAAAAACCTTCTCGACCGAATCAACGCCTGCGATATGCTGTTAAACGCTGAAACGGAACGAACTCGAACCATTTTTGAAGCGGATAGTGACTGGCGACGAAAAAGGATCACATACGACAATATCAAGCGAAAACGGTCGTGGTCGAAGGCCGGTGAATCGTCCCAAACAGTGGCCAAGCCGGGATTGACGGCCAGGAAGGTTTTGCTGTGTGTTTGGTGGGATTGGAAGGGAATCATCCACTATGAGCTGCTCCCATATGGCCAGACGCTTAATTCTACCATCTACTGCGAACAACTGGACCGCTTGAAGCAGGCGAACGACCAGAAGCGTCCAGAATTGGCCAACAGGAAGGGTGTAATGTTCCACCAGGACGACGCCAGACCACACACTTCGTTGATGACTCGTCAGAAGCTACGGGAGCTCGAAGGGGAGGTTTTATCGCATCCACTATATAGCTCGGACATAGCGCCAAGTGATTACCACGTGTTCCTGTCCATGGCGAACGCCCTTGGTGGTGTGAAGTTGAACTCAAAAGAGGCTTGTGAAAAGTGGCTGTCCGAGTTCTTCGCAAATAAGGAGGGAGCTTCTACGAGGGGGGTATTATGAAGTTGCCGTCTAGATGGAAACAGATTATCGAACAAAACGGCGCATATTTGAACTAAATCCAATCACTATCACACTTTTAATGAAGCATTGAATGAAGAGCAAAAAAGCGGAAGGGAGATATTTGAAAACCTTGTATGATGACGAATGTGCGACTAGTTATTAAAAGCAACCTTACCAAACAGAGTTCCCCACACAAGCTAATTTTAAAAAGTACTGAGGTAAACTCTCCACGATTATAATTTCATCGGATTAGGGAAAAGCTTCGAATTTCAGACGATTTCAAATTACGGAGGTTTCAGAAAAAATCCTTTTTCACTAACGAAATTTGTTGAAGGAAAGCAAATAAACTTAACATAAAATTATTTTAAATTATAAGGTAGAGAAACCATTGTTTTCAAGTGGTTTTAGATTAGGTTATGCGGTGCTGGCTTATCGCCAATCACATAGACCTGTAGGTCCATACGCCAACTCAAAGGTCCTATAAAATTTGCCTATCCATTTACCCCATTGTGGCACGGTTTATTGAGCGGTTAAGACTTTGTTTGCTTGTAATGTGCATTTTGTATCCTTGATGGGAGGTTATAGCTGAAAAGGTGGGGTGAAATTCACATGCCTTCATGTGTCAGACGCTTTTTGACTCTCTTCTTGGGACTCCTTCTGGCATTTTTGGTGCACTATTTGTGTATATACGGCATATTTTCGATTTTCCAAGTGTTATTGAACTGTTTTTTTTTTTTCTTACTTCTTTGGCCATTATTGACACCCTCGATGGTATTTGTTACATTTCTATCGCTCAAATTTCTTATTTCTGGAGCACTTATTGATGGGCCTTTTAAAAAAAAAACCTCATTCCACATTTTCATTTCCCTGAAACTGAACTCCGACAAGTTCCGCTGAGACCATCCGCCCTCGTCTACCTTCCCCGAGACTCACTTCCTCGCCACGGAACTTCGACGCCTTCTCCCCCAAGCTGTCAAACAATTAGTTCTCACTTCCCACCGCAAGCGTAACGCAACACCCGCCTAACATACTCCACCGTCGACTTTCTCTCTTCTTCCCTAATTCCCACTCAATCGCTTCGAGGCACTACACCGGAGTAAATATAAATGAAAATACCAACTTTGATGTTAAAAAACAAAAATAAAAATAACAACAAGAAAAAAAAGGAAACCCTCCCTGCAATTCGCTTACAATAAACCACTTTGTCGGTGTGTGGTTGGAGTACAATAACTTCAGGTGAAATCCAACACCACACATTCAACAACTGCGCCCTCTGCCAAGCGAGAACATGACTACGAGAGGGCTTAAGTGCGAGAGCACGACGAATTATGAAAACAACGTCTGCCACCCCCAACCCCCGGGCGAGAGGGACACACGCACACACACACACAGACACTCACACGAAGGAGGACGACGTTACTTTTCGTAATGTTACATGGCATCAGTTGGTATTCATCTGCGGCACCTGCCCACAGAGGGGGGTGGTGGTGGTCGCAGGAGGTTGGTGGATGCCTTTGAGCTTTTTCACTTCACTTCAATCGGATTGTGATGGTCTGGTGGGGGTGGTTGGGGACTTGGGTTTTCTTTTCTCTCTCACACCCTCTGAGTGTGCAATGGTAATTTTTGTGAATTTTCAACACCCCCTCCACATGTGCTCCGTGTGCAAATAAGTTGACTGCCTTTTTGGTTTTTTTCACACTGCAATTCCACTGAGGGATGCAGCTGTTGGTGGTGGGAGGGGGTGGACTGTCGTCAAAGAGTTTGCTGGATGATCTTCTTTAGTTTTTCAGCTTCACTCAAAAAAAAAAGGGGAGAAAGGGGTTGAGATTGAATGGATTTCGATTGAAGTAGAAGCAACTGTTGAGATAATGGAATTTCTCTCTTTCGCGTGTGTGGGTGGTGTGGGTAAATTTTTGACTTTGATTTGGTTTCTTTTCTGTTGATTGCAAGCAAACTGTTAGTTTGATGAGTTGATTAAACTCAGAAACTGGAATGATTATCCCTCTCTGTGTGGACTTTAATCCCATTTGGATGGAGAATCGGAGACTGGCACTCAATTAAATGGAGTGATGAAATTTCGATGTGAGAGTGCTTAGATTTTCTAAGAGAACGAGGAAATTCTAACTACCAATGTTTGAAACCACACAAAATTTTGAAATGGAGAACAATGGAGCTTTGCAGTCTCAAATTTCAAACACGTTTTGTGCGAGGTGATCAAAGAAATCGAATACAATTTCTGCTAACAACTGTCCATGTGGTTGGTCTTTCAATCTTTTCAACACTTAAAAGATTTCGTCTTAAAAACCACTTAAAAGACTTAATGTGTACCTAATAATATTAATAACACTTTGGAGCTCCAGAAACTGAGTTGATTAAAGAATATGGAAAGGGATAGGTTTGTAGGAACAATGATTCTTGAAGACTGTTTCAAAAAAATCGAAATTTGGAAATAACTCTGACCAACATCGCAGCTATAAATAGAGACTTAAATTATATCATGTTCGTCTATTACAATTTTTGGATTATTGTGAATTAATCCGAAAGCATTTCCTGACCCATTTTCGGAATTCCTTTGATTATGCTCCTTCCCTTTCCACCAACTACGCATTCTTATTCTAATTATATCACCGACATAATTAGTTGACTTCCTCCTTAATTACTAGCAAATTCGATCAAAGAGATGGGATTTTAAAATTTTGAGTGAGCTAAAGAAAACTTATCAATCTACTTTTTTGTTTGCTAATTGCGAACTTAAGTTGTAGAGGAAGGGAAAAACGAAAAGAAAAACATATATTAGAAGGGCTGGGCGTCTTTAAGGTCACGCCAATCTATATTCAAATTTTTTTTCTTTGATTTTATGTTTTAAAGAGTTAATTAAATATGGGATACTTGTAGAACTGTATATTTAAGCTTTGTGTCAAATCCTTACAATTAATGAAATCAAAAGTGTTCATAGCATTAAATTTTAATAATGTTGAACAATAAATTATGCAAATGGGATTTTCAAATCCTCATTCTTTACTTCACTAACCACTGAGGTGTGAAATGCCATATTAAGGAAACCAAATCTCTCGTTTGACAACCTTTGCTTACTATTTTGAGGATGATGAGAAAATCTTTTCCGCATTTTAACTCATTTGTCCCACATATGGAAGGTTTACTAAGCATACAGTACCGAGCCAAAAACTACAAACAAAATAATATGATTTTCTCTTAAATGCCATTGGACATGTCATTTGACTTTAAAATTTTGAATCTAAGACAAGAAGTTAATTGTTGTAACTGATTCTCAAATATCAAGTTCGAACAATTAAGCAAGGGGGAGGTGTGGGGTAATCAATCTGAAATATTTATTAAATCGAATTCCTAATAAAATGTTTTTAGGGGCCATTCTCTCGTTTGTTGTGGGAATTGTGTCGAGTAAGCAGTCGAATGAATGCCCAATTATTATATACCAGGAAATACTGAAAATCATTTGAAGTATTAACACTTAAAATAGCAAAATTCTAATCTATGGCAAGACTATATATTTCGTTTTTGCTTGGCATTGTATGCGAATAAAGAAAGGGAATATTGTGAAGTTGAAAGTATTTAAAATCCTTAGAAAATAATTTATAGCAGTGAAACTCCTGTATTGTGGGCGCCGTGGCTTAATCGTTAGTGCGTCGGACTGTTAAGCAAGAGTACCTGGGTTCGAATCCGGCTCGGGGAAATAACACCACAAACATTTTTCACGGCCCCACCTCCAGCGAACGACTGACAACCCTCCTGGAGTACTTCTGTCATGAAAAGCTTTCGCAATTCGCCGTTCGGAATCGGCGGCATTAACAGTAGGTCCCTTCCACATGTGTCAAAATTATAACGCGCACAACACAGTGGAGGCGCGAAGAAGCTGCTAGGCTCTGGCCCAGTATGGGCTGTTACGCCGACTATTTTTTTTTTTTTTGTTTTTGAAACTCCTGTATTACCTTCTACGGTTTGAAACGAATTTTCAATCTTGTCACCTTTTTCGAACTACTCACTGGATTATAAGTTGAGCTTTAGAAATTAAGGCAATAAATAGCCAATTTCCTTCGAATTTTGATCACTTACATACTTGTACTCGAGAGAGAATATTTTTTGCTGAATATTTTTAAATGAGCTTAAATATGATGAATTATTAATACAAAGGCGGGCACTATTTACGTGCGAAACGACCAAGGCGGTGTAGCCATAATATGATCATACCAAGACCACATGCAACTCAATATAGACACCCACGTGGGCAACTTTTATTTCCCCTTGCCTATCGATGAAATCGATAGTAATTCACGAATTTACCTGAAATACAGGAAGCATTTTGGCAGTAATTCAGGAAGCATCGAGCACTAGCTCATCATTTTTACTCAAATTTGTTTGATTTGTTGTTCAATTGTTGTTCACTCACACGTATTCACAGACACAATATGTCTTAAAAAATGCTGTCAAAATCAAGGCGCAAGAGAAGAGGCTCATTTGTGGCCAAGACGAAGTGCTATTCTTGCATGACAAAAAGTATTTCGAAAGAGCAATGGGCGTAATCACAGCACACAACAGCTTAAAAGACCATTCCGGGCTTAGGACACTTGGAAGGCATCAACTCACTACCTTTGAAGAAACTTTTCAGGTATTTAAGCAAGATCAAGTCGACAGAATATACTGCGGTGGAATAGGACAGCATTTCTCCCCTTGGGTAACCCACAGGGTCCAAGTGAAGTAGAATAGCCAGCCCTCCTACCTATCTACCTATTAATGTAGTTATAATCTTAAGACCTAATTCCTCTCTTGTTTGTCAACCTCACTTTGCTTGTACAGTAAACTCGTAATAAATCGAACCTCTATAAATCGAAAACCTTTATAAATCGAAGCATTCTCATAGTCCCTTGAAAAAACCTACGTAAATCGAAGAAAACAGATGTAGTTTAGTTCCCTCGTTTTTTCTGCTAAACAATATGAAAAAAACCTCTATAGTTCGAAAATGATGGCTTATAATTCGAAGTCAAGTTTGCCTCTTTTTTTTAACAACCGTTAGTCGTAAAGCGTACGTGACGAAAGTGAACAATATTTTTTTTTTATATATATTTTTTTTCTGAAACCTCCGTTTTTTTCAAAAACCTCTGTATTTCGAAGTTTTTTCCTGGTCCCATGAAATTTTATTTCTAATTATACAGAGTTTACTCTACTTTCAATATACATTGCAATCAAATCACTATGTCCAACTTTCTGCACAAAAGGCAAGTGATTTCGCAATTCTCTGATTTTAAATACAAACAAAAACATTGCAAAAATAATTAGAAACACCAGAAACCACAACTACTACAAAAATTTACTTCACAGCGTGCATATATATTCAAAAGCAGTTTTAGACAAATATAGAATTAGAGATTTGTGGTTTATCTGTTTTCATTTTAAAATACCCAGGCGTTTCAAATCGATCAGCATATCCCTTTGTCTTTTATATCAAACTCGCGCACATACTCGTTTTTCACTCATTCCTCGTGGTTTATTCGCGCTTCATTATTTCTCTTAATTACGTGTAAAAATCGTACGCTGCATTATATTTAGTCTCATTATCAAAAATTAATTGCATTTTCAGTGAAAATTGTACAAATTATATGATAGTTGCCAACGAATAAAAGCAACACCGATAACACAGTTTTGTATCTCCACCAGGAAATACATTCTATTCCAATTATTGTTTTTTATATTATAATTAGGGTAGGAATTTCGTTGATATAAAAAAATAGAAAAAAAGGCAAATCAGAAAGCCTAAGAACGCCATAGAAGGCAGTTATTAAAAAAAAATATAAAGAACTAGCCCTTAAAATGGATGGCGCTTAAGTTGTATACCTATACATTACCGCTAAAGTAGATGGTTTATATTTAATTTCGATTATATATAAATTTTTAAACTTTAGTGAGTAGGAGGGTACAATGGTGTGCTTAGAAGTGTTTGGCGTAAGCCTGCATGGAGCCGCTATTGGTACAGATCTTGGTGGTAGTAGCAAATAATCGAATGAGACCTTGGAGGACTGAAGTGGAGAAGGGTTTCGTGTGAACAGTGGTTGATCACGAGTTAGTCGGTCCTAAGTTCAAGGCGAAAGCCGAAAATTTTCAAGTTATAAATAAAATATATTTAAAAATATTATTCATATTTTTTTGATAACTTGATAATTTTTGAACGAAAGGGAATACGGTTCCAATTCCGTAACCTGTTGGGTATCCGTTTGTTATTAAAAATGGGCATTTTGCTCATCCTGGCAACAGGAACGACCATAAAGAAGCCGTCGAGAGATATCGAAAGAATTTTCTTTTCTGTTTTATAGTCGCACTACCATGGAAGTCTTTCGAAGAGAGATATGGTAGATGGATGCACATTTAGTTATGGAAAAATTGACCTTTTGAAATTATCTGGAGATCATCTTCCCCGATTGCTTGTAAGAAGAGCCTTTAAGTACCTCGATAACCTACTTCAGCTAAAATGAGTGGAGCCCATCCAAAGTGTAAGAATAAAACTAAGGACTTACTTTTATAAGACAGAGTTCAGTTAAATTACGCGTGCGTAAACGACAGCTAGAGAAGATGAAGTAATGAAACTGCATTGCCAATATGCCGGTCTTGTGTCGGTATGACAGTGAAGAAGTTGCCAGTTTCCAATACAAATCTTTCAACATTACTAATGTCAATATTTTCTGGATGTTTGGAATCCACTCATCCATTCATTGTGAAACATAATTGCTCAAGTGATTTTTGCCTCGAATTTGCATTAAAATCGGCAGTAAACATCAAAATTTCTTTTGCAATCGTCCCTTGTCCAAGTGTTGCTGATTCGAAATTTATGAATTTATCGTGGTTTCCATTCCATGTTAACCTACAAATTCAAGTTATAGAATCTATTGGTCATACCAGTCTCCAAGGCCTGTTGTTTTTTGAAAATGGGTCACATAATTTTACAACTCCTATTTGTCTTTTTTGGTGCAATACCGGCTTCATGCAAACCGGCTTTATGGCCGAAATATCCTGTGATGGATTTTAGTCCCGCACAGATTTAGACTTTTGTGTTATTCATTGAGGCCGACACGAACCTGGGTAGGCTCGTTCAATACATTAAACTCCGATCCTTGACGGCTACAAATTAAGCTTAAGCCAACCTGAACTTCTTAGAGATTTCAACGATTTGGGCCCTAAAGTCTTTTACAGGTTTTACAATTTGTCTAAGGATCTGTGATTCTCTAAACTGCTTTAATTAGAAAGTTTGATAAATTGTTTTTTACTTTTTGTGCCAGAAAATGAAACTTGATTGGCTCTTTGCAAAATCTACTACTTTTTAAATACATTTTAGTTATCGATTTATTAAACACAAAAAGAAATTTCTAAAAATCCCGAGGGCATTCCTCAATGTGGTCTCAACTAAACGAAGTCTCGTTATGACAAAAAAAAAAACAAATGATACCCCTTCACACGTATTGGCTTTCGAGACCAAATCGCTGAACATCATGTTCAGGAAGATTGGCTGACCTATTCAAACACTGTCTTAGATTTTTTCCACTTCTCTGACAGAACTGTAGAGTCTGTAGATAGTAGAATTTACAATAGAAAGGCTCGCTAAACTTTTCGTGTTTTTCGTGTATCCGTCTGTTGTCTCTTTTTTGTCAGGTTTTAAATTTGGTGGTCTTTTTTGAATGTTCGTCCTATTTTAGTTTTTCTGTATAAATGCCCAGACTCTAGAAGCCTCGTCGCGTTGTTTGCACTATTCCTCATAGCAATACACCCATGCCATCGACGAGAATCAATAAGACCTTGAAGCCTAGCTTGGAGTCATCTATATCTAGTACACCTTTAATGTAAAATTTTGCTTAGTCTAGACTAATTGGTCCGCAGGGACTGAGCAAATGAATCAGCAGTTGCCATCTCAATTTAACCTTCATTTCAATCAAAAGCCTAAGAGTCTAAACTTAAGTTTCACTTTATAATCGAGTTTGTGTGAAGTGAGACTGAGTTGAATGTATTAAAACAATAATCAAACTGAATTGACCTTGTCGACATTGTAAGCCATTTCATGAAATTCTAAAACATTTCCTTCAAATTTACCAAAACAATGATTTTGATTCCCATTGAATTTCCAACCTTAATCCTGTTGCCCTGCATTTCTGAAGTTCACCAAAGTTCAACGTTGCCTTTGACATTCACGTAGACAAAAGGACTGAAAGTCATCACCCCCATAAATTCCTAAGGGAAGAGTTCAATAGTCTCGAAAACCAAAACCAACCACAGAGAGAACGAATCCCTATTGGTAGGGGTTTAAGTAAACAGGACTGGTAAAATGCCATCAAAAGGCATATGGTCGAGTCATGAACCGAAGGAGTTTTGGTTTCCCCCTAAGGATTTGTCTTCATCCCTCTTTGAGAGACGAAGGAAAAAGTCGTTCTTCGAAATGTTGTTTCCAATAAATAGGACTTGGAAAAAAATTCAAGTAAGAGAATGCTTAATGCTTTAACCCCAGCTGATTGTCATAAGACCAACGCGTACTGGTACTTTCCTTCCATCTCTCCCTCCTTCTTATCTTCGGCCCGCGCTGTGTCTTAAGGGTATCCCCAATCCCAGTAGAACGCGCGAATTAAAAAAAAATATGTCCCACTCGTCATTAATTAAAATGTTAGCACGTTCTGAAGGTCTACTAGGACAGGTGCTTTATCCCTGGAATCACCTAAACATAAAGACTCAAAAATGGCCCAAACCTATCCCAAAAAGAAAGAATGTCCTTACTACTCACCCTTTGATGGTATTTCCGGCAAAGCAGCGGCACTAATAAAGAAAATTATCCAACTGGCTGCCCACAGTGCATCCATTTTCCCGCACGTTTACAGAAACACAAAATGAAAAACTCAAAAACAAAATAAAAATATCCTTCGACTCTCAAGCCAGCATATTTCCGCAGGACGAAAGGAAAAAAAAAAACTTTTCAAAATCCGCACTTAAACCGAACTTTTCTTTATTTTTCCACACTCACACACTGCGACTCACATCACTCATTGGCCGTCATGAGGAGCGATACAAAAAATAAACAACAAGGACTCCCGCCCGCCGCGTCACACCGTCCACCCACGTGGATTTTTCAATATTTGACGCTTAATTCAATTTGTGCCCGCAACAGAAGAACACAACACGTTGCATTTCAATTTATTTTGCCACAGGACTCTGCTGTTCTGTACACAGGACAAGAAATCCTTTTTGTTTCCGTTGCACGCTAACAGCACTTAACACTTAACACACACATACACACGCGGACATATGCACCGTCACACAAATAAGTAACGAACGAACGAGGACGAGCTACGATGACGACCGGCAATGGTTCCGGCTGCGACACCGTCCACAAGAAAGGATTCCTTTCGGCAGAGGAATTCAAATGTCGTGACGAAATCCTTTTCAAATATGTATGATGGCAAATTATCCGTTAGATTGGCAACCTAAACAGGACACCACAACAATAATTTCAAAAAACACACTTTCTCCCAAAAAAACTGCACAAAATGGATTTTGGTTTGTTGTTCCTTTTTTTGCAATTCGTAGACCCGCAAGGATAATGAAATGAAAAAAAAATTGAAACACGCGGCGAAAATCACGAGGATCCTGACAGCGCAATTCCGTACAATGCTGAACCATACGACACACTGAATCGTCCATCGATGGAAAATTAGTTTTTCCTCGTCATTTTGGGTAAATCACGAGCGCCAGCAGCTGAGGCGGCAGCAGCAGCAGCAGAAGTAGCAGCACCAGTCCTTATTTGCGGGGTGGAAAGGTGACGGCAAAAAACTCGGAGTGTGCTCCACTTTGGCAAACGAGGGATACCTAAGAGAAGTCTTGTGGGGTGTTTTTCGAAGTCTCTCTCTTGGAACTCCGAAAGCAGTCGGAAAGGACTTGAAATCCGAGAGGACTCCGAATGGGTTTTAATTTAAGGGAGCACCGTCTTTTCTGCGCAGGTCCTTCTCATCGCCGGCGAAGAGAACTTGTTTATAAATTCGTGGAAATCTGCGGCCGGGTTTAGTGTTGCAGTGAAAGTTGGCCAGGTGCATTGAATTTCCTAGAAAATGTCTGGCTCAATGGTTGTGAATATGAATTGCAGGAATTTCATGATTTATGGACGTTAATTTCGTTTGAAGGTCGATTTTGACACAAAACATCCAGGAACTTGTTGTTTTCGTTTCATTTCCAAGTTTTGGTTAAGAGGTTTTTCGTCGAAAAGCAGCTTTGAAAAGTTATCAAAAGGGAAGCTGATTGTAATCGTACTGTCGACGCTTCTTGGAGCTGCTGATTTGTTGGGGGAAGTTTTAAGGGACCGGGTTTTCGAAAGAAATTTTAAGCTTTTAGAAGGTTAAAAGACTAATTGCGAATGCCAATTAGGGACCTTTTGATTTCATTATCTGCAATAAAATTTCTTCAACAAAACATTGAGACATTGCTTTAAATAGACGAGTCAGAAGAATGTTCCAGTAAGATTTGTTTAAGGTCTTAAGCAAAACAGTGTATAAGGATCACTTCCTTTTGGCAATTAAAATAAACCTTGTGGCTGGCATTGCACTTCAAACCCGTTGAAAGCAGCCGTGTTCACGTAGTCCTTAGGACCAAACTCTTTTTTCGTTGCTTAATGCAGACAACCGCCTACAGCCATCGATTGTGAATAAAATTGGTGAAAGGAAATCAACAGCACTTTGGAAAATCATCCATTAAATTTTGTGAGGCTTTTAAAGTTCATTCTTTAATGCTTTTAGTGTTTCATTTAGATCTTAGGTCTTGGGTTTAGGTGTCTGCTACGAGGATTAGTTGAGTAGAAGATCATTCATTTGTCTAGATGTCCAAAAAAAAGAGCCACGGATCCGGCAGACCAAAACTTCTTTCTCCATTAAGCAATCGCTAAATATTTGTACTTGCTCACATGCAAATTCTATTCTTTTCTCTTTCTTTCGAAATTAAGGAATTTCGTACTGTTTGTCGCCTGAATATTATCTTCCAAATTTAAACGAGCACCGATTTCTATTATTAGGTCTATGGAGAGAAAAGTAAAGGTGTATCTGTACTTGTTTGATTTGAATTTTATTCAATCGCCCCTGTTCTGCATCCCACTTTTTGTGAATTCAATCCACAAAAGTGGAATTGGGTGTTCTGCATTTCGAGTAAAATTATGTATAGTGAATTAGTTGTTTGAAAGTATATACAGTCGAAGCCGTCTAAGTCGAATTTTCACGGGATATCAAAATTAGTTTGAGTTAGAGGGATGTTTCGAAAAATCGAGTTAGAGGGATTAATATTTTTTTTGTTTAAAATCCTTTATTTTATTCAAAAGAGTATATATGTAAGGAAAAACACAGGAATTTCCTAAAAAAAGCTTTTAACTTTGGGTTGAGTCTTTAAAATTGGAGAATAAAGCCTTTAAAAAAAGGACTCTATTTTTAAAAAAAACGCAGTATTGGACCTCATCCGGGCTCCCAATACATTCACTAAATGAAGCTTTAAAGCATTTTCGATACCTAAATGTTTTTTTTATTAAGAGCAAATTATTTGAGGTCAACCAACAACACAATGAATAAGCAGCGCAGTCATTCATACAGAGCCGCACGGCGTTTGCACAAATAACTTATAGCTCATTTGTGGTTGTGTGTAGACGACGATTATGTGGCCCTAGACAACATTTGTGATCGCCCAACATGATTGTGCTTCGAGAACCGTTGGCGAATAATTTCGATTTTCTCTTTTCTTTGAGTTCGATGTTTGCCGTGTAGGTCGCCATGCAAATCCTCATTCTTGCTGTGAACATTCTCTTTCTTTCCTGCATGGGTAAACAATAATAAGGGCAACATGCGCTTTCTTCTCCGACGTGCTCTTGCTAAAAAATCAACCTGAAATGAAAGGTGTTCGTCGTCCAGTGCCAAATTGAGAGAGTCAGAGCATGCAATACAAGTTGCTTGTACTTGACTTAGAGGAATTGAAAATAGACCAAGAGTCGAAAAAATGTATTCGAGTTAGAGGGCTTTTTAACTTAGAGGACGTTCGACTTAGAGGATGGATTTTGTATTAAAAATTGAAGGGAATGCCAAAAAATTCGACTTAGAGGGATTTTAGACTTAGAGGGCTTCGACTGTAATTAGAGGTTCCGGTCTTTACTCGAAATCATAAAAGTGAACCTGGAATTTTGTGTTCTAGAATCCACAATCCGTAATTTTCATGTGAATTCATATTAGTTTTGCTTCGTGAATTGAATTCACTTACCTTTGTATCGTATCATTTTCAATTAAAAAGGAGAGTGGATTTCTGATAGGGCTTGGTAATTCGAAAGTGCGTATCATCCAAACAATCTATTACTCCTGGAATGCTATATTTTTCAAAATGAAACAACTTTCGTCTTTCATCCTTTTGCTCTGTTTTCTAATCTCCTTTGACCACAATTTCAATTATAAAACGTTCAACAGCTCACCAATAACTCTGCGGACTGCTTATTTATCAAGAACAATCTCAAAATCCTTTTCCAATAATTGTCAGTAACATTCTTTGGCTAAAAAAGCGTTGCTCCGTAGGTAATTTTCCATTTTACATGATAATCTTCTGGAGTTCATCTTCACAGGCTGGCTATGCAGACAATATAGCCGTTACTTTAGTCCTTCACAGGCTACCCAGGTGGACGGATAAGATTGGACTTGACGTAAGTCCGTCGAACACAGAGGTAATCCAGTTCGCAAGAAAGTCCAAGCTCCTTCATTGAGCAGACCAAATTTCAAATTGGAAGAAGTCACCAAATATCTTGGTATAGTTCTAGGCAGTAAGCTCAACTGGAAACTCAATATCCAGGAACATACGTAGCAACAAAAGCGGCAATTAGTACCGGGGGTGGACCCAACATTATTCAGGTGATTTCACCCGTAGAAGATTCCATCGCAAAGATAGCAAGAATGTACAGCGTTATTGATGTATCAGGTATCAGGTATCAGGTATCAGGTATCAGGTATCAGGTATCAGCGGTACAACTTCCTTCGTCTGCCGGCGAATTGTCGTGCAATATCGACAGTGTCGAAAACATAAAAGAAAATCCTAGGCCATCAACTTCGCAACACGTAAGCGTAAAATAAAACGGAACTGCGCCACCAAATCATACAAAGGATATGGGGAAATTTATGGATGCGCAGGAAACCACGCTTTTAATTACATATTCAAAAAAAAACACACTTTTGTCTATGAATTCAGAAATGATTTTAAATGAAAAGCTGACTTTGACAGATCCAAGACCCTTTTTCTTTTATCGTAGACAAAAATTCGAAATGAATTCGGCAATTCGACAAATGGATGGCAGAACACAAAATTTCCTTTCGAGTGGAATTGAAATTCGTTTTGAATCCACTTTCACTCGAAATACCGAAAAGGGGCAAATGAATGTGAAGCAAGACAGATATTTGTTGGGAAACAAGACGAGGGCGCTCATAATCATTTTCAAACTTACAGTTTTTTTAGTATAAAGCAGAAGAAGCAAAGGTACGGTAAATGCAGCTGATTCTGAAAGCTGATGAACTGGCCAAACACGGAGCCGCCTTCCATAGCTCGCTAGCTATGAAGGTACACAATCCACTTGGGCTAGTAAAAGCTCGAATCAAAACTCACTTCTTGGAAAGGGCTAACCTCAGATGATAAACCGAATGGAGACCATGCAACTAGGCTTGGGATCCCATATTCTACATACTGCCGCAGTTGTAAGAACTCGAGCCAGAATCAGTGACCCACTTCCTCTGTTCCTATCCAGCGGGTGCGCGGGGCAAGGCTACGGACTCTAGGCAAACCCTTCCTTGAATATCTGCGCGAGGTATCTGAAATGAGCACCAAAGATTCGATTTCATTTCTCAACGCCGCACAATGGTTCTAGGTTCCAATTTAACTTACTTTTCAATTTTCCAGAGCTGTGGTAACAAAACAGCACTTAATGCTAATTGGGTTCTCTTAGAACCACCACCTCGCACACACACACACACACGCAGCTGATTCAGTAGCTGAAGGCTAAGCGAACGTTTTCAGGCTAACCATTCTACTTATAAGAAATTTTCATAAAACGATCACCCCAAAAACTGAGACTTCTCCTAGAGTTTATGACTTTTTACATCTGAATTTTTCTTGTTCGTCACTCTAAAAGCTCACTGACTGTCGCTAAAGCCATATTTCACTGTCGAAAATCTTGTCAGATGATCTCCAATGATGAAGAAGCCAGATCGACAACAGCGGCTCGGTGCAAACTGGCTTTTATAAATTTCCCAACATTCTGTTCTGAATCAATTTTGTATTCGTAACAACCTACTAGAAAAAATTAAGCTTAGTACTTCATTTGACCATTTCTTCTGCAGCACAATATTCCACTTCGCCTTTTCCTCATCGTACAACCTCAAAACTAATCTTGTCTGAGCTCCCAGAGTCCAAAAATGTGACTCTCTCTCCTCTGTCACGCTCCCTAAAGCGAAATCCCACCCAATTATCCTCAGTTCAAAACCTTTTCTCCCACAACCCCACCACTCTTACCCGTTTACAAATAACGCGGTCGTTCTAAGTGCCATAAAATTATTTCAAATTCCCCAACAGCTTTCGACCCACCACCTGCCTACAGGTGAGAGAAGGATTAGCATATCTGCTAATAAAAGCAAAACACCGAGAATGAGAAATTTTAAACGCACGCAATTACCTTTAACTGAAGTTGAATAATTTTGAATTATCCCATTTAAGGGTACATTAGCCTCCACACACACACTCGACTGCTCTATGCATGCATAGCTCGAGACTGCCTAAACCAAGCCGCACCACAGAAATTACTATGCCTACCATACGCGCAGCCTTTCCACCCCTTCGATCCGGGTTCCGTTTCTTTGGCGCATAATTCCTACGTTCACACTTTGACTTTAAGACTTTCTTATGAATAATTCATTAGGCTTCGGTTGGCTGGGCCATAGATAGCAGGATACAAACACACACACACACACACCCAGACACGCATTACTCACCTTAATGTGTGCACGTATGCGAGAGTGTGCCTCTCTCGTCCTTGCGACTCAACGTCGTCCTCGTCTGGGGGAATATGGCGTACATATGTTGTACGATGTCGCTTCATTTGTGAGCTCATTTAACAGTCTCTTGAGTGACTAACCCCCCAACCCCAGCCCCAACCCCCACCCACTTTCGTAACCCGAAAATTGGCACCCACTCGGGGTCTCCTTCTGGCTGGTGGTGCCGAGCCGATAAGGGAAAGTGCTGAAAAACGGCTCACATTGCTAATTAGTCTCAGAACATATTCATTTCAGGAAGCGCTGCCGCTGCCAGGATGAGAACCGGGAGTGGGTGGGATGATTTTTGCTCCCCAACCGGTCTCCTCTTTAAATATGACCACGACAAGGGTACGAGCAGCGGAGTCTCTTAATTTGGGTTCGCCTTTTATTTCCTTTCCGTCTTTTTTTTTTTGGCGTTCCCTTTGAGGACACGTTCAGTCGGAGTGTGTGCTGTTTGTGTGAACAGGTAACTCTGACAGGGGAATTTTTGGGAATTTTTTTGGGAGAATCCTTTGCTCCTTTTACTGGCGACTGCCGAATAATTGAGTGATTAGCATTTTGAGGATTGCCGTTCGCGTCTGGTGAGGAATTTTAAAATGCTTCGTCTAGGACTCTTCAACTTCGCTCCTGTGCTCCTCTTCGGTTGAGAGTGTGAATGGAATTTCAAATTGGCACGGGGAAAAGGAAAGTGGGAGCGATTAGAGATTTTGAAGTGCCCGCCTTTGGGGGAAGGTTCATTTTTCGACTGAGGGTCGAAGTGAGTGGTTTAATTGAAAAGTTTGCATGTAAAAGAGGGAGAGATCGGTGGAAAAAGTTCAAGGAGTCGATGGAAGGAGAGGAAGAGAGTGGAAGCTTATTTTTGTTTTTTAAGAAAGAGAAAAAATCGGAAATAAATCAGAGGATCAGTGGAAAAGGAGTCAATGTTAGATTTCAGAAAACGCAGGCTTTGCAACTGTATGAAGGTCTTGGACATCCAGATGTTGACTCTAAAAATAATTGTTCATTTACAGGGGTTTTGTACTAAAGAAGCTCATCTGCACCCAAATTTGGCTTCTTAAGGGGACCTCGAGATATTGCAGCCATGACATTAATTACCCCGTCTTTATGGAAACTGAAGTAAGCTCTATGCCAGCTTGAGAAAATGTCTTTTGCCTCCAGATTTTTAAGCAGATGGATTCCTGGCGGAGGACTAATTCTGTTGAGAGCAACGTTCCATAACCCGCTCCTTTGTTTGGCGCCAAAGATGTTTTCAGTTATTTTCTACTTTGGACTTAGTTTTTAATGCAGATTCTGCTGCTTCTGAACTTGAACTCATTAATTGCTATTCCTTCAACTTTAAGTCTCCTTACTAGTTGAACAGACTTCCACTACTCGGCTTCTCTTTCTGAGACTTTCGATGTCAGATAGTTAGAGCAAAGGCAACTGTTTTTGCCGGCTTTTTCTACGACTTTTGGTAGTAAAAGAGAAGCTCGCTGTTTATGCTTCTTTTTTTTTATGACTTTGAGCCCATCCGGTAGTCAAAAGCAAGTCCACTGTAGGTGCTTCTTTTTTAAGGACATCAGTTTTTAGCTCTGCCCCTGCATGGGATGTTACGCAGATTATTTATTTATTTCTTCAGTGTTTAGCAGTTAAAATGAATCTCGCTTTTTGACCGCTTTCTTAACAATGACATCATCCGGTAGTGGACAACATTTCTTTATCTTCTCTGAGGTTGCTCTTTAAACGAATTTGTATGTATGTATATTTCACACCGTTTTCCAACACTTCAAAAAACATATTCTGATTTTTGAGCTTTGAAAAAGCATCTTTGCCAAATTGTCTATACTTTTTTTTGAATCTCACATTGGCGCCCAGCGCCGTTGGTACTCAGTTCCTCCCTTTCCACTTCTTCCTGTCCCTCCTCTATTTTTGTTTTCTTCTTTTTATCTTTGAACTTTGAAATAGACATTTTGTCGAATTTCGTTCACTGCTTTTGAATTTCACTAAATGTTTCTCTTAGCGCTTAATGTTCTTGATCCTCAGTCCCCTATCCTTTCCTTGATTTCTCCGCTGTGTTCCTTCTTTTTCTTCATCGTCTCGATTTCTTTTCCCCTCATCTCATTATGCAACACCCGCAGCACATCCCATCCATCATCCCACTCCCACCCCATCATCGGTTCTCATGGCTAATTGCCCCAACCCATCGGCCTCGCATTCGATCACAGCCGCCGACTAAACACCCAGATAATAATCAGCGCGCTTCATTCGCTCGCAAACGAGAAAATATTTCGCCAGCATTTATCCTCATTTCGCTTTGTCACTCCCCTCCCCACACACTGCCCAAGGATAAACAGTCAATTTGCCGCACATGTGACACAGTTCTACACACACAAGCCCAACACCCACAGCGTCACTGCGGCCCTTCATCTCATCTCTCCGCCGGCAGCGCGGCACGGTTGCGGCTCCAGCGACGCCTCAATCAGGATTTCGTCCTTTTCGGTTTTTTTTTTTTCTTTTTTGGGTGACTACGGGAAATCCCTTGTAAAGATTTTCACTCAAACTTTTCCGGGGCTTCTTTTTTTTTTCATTTTTTTGACCGGAAAAAAAATCCTGCGACACATCATTTTGAACTCAATTCACGTACACAGGGGCGACGACAGCAGCCCGCTTCTCTCACACACACACATGGAATCTCACGCCCGCAGTTGAGACTTCATATTAAAGTCAATTTTCAGTTAAGAAACCTTCGGTGTCATAGTTTCTTAGGACCTCCACCCCACAGCCCTTTCCCTGGCGAGGCGACATCTGTAAAAACTGCTTATGTCGGGATGTAGTCCTTTTCTGTTTTATTTTATTTTTTTTTTTCTACTCTGCCGTTTTTATCCGGACGACGGCATGTGTGTGGCCGTTTATGAGTTTTTTTTTTTCGGGTGTGAGTGGATGAAATTGATGACAACGGGAGATTTTTGTGTGCTTTTCTATTTTTGGGAAATTTTATTTAATTTGTGTTTCAATTTTCTTTGGAATGTGTGGTGGAGGTGTGGGTGGCTAAAGAACTCATACCCGGCTTGATGCCTTTAAGGGATTAAGGTACGGAGGATGACTGACTCATCAGAGGAATACGAATGACGAACGACAGAAATTGGATTTTTGAAAAAGAGAGGTGGGCGATAGGGTAGCAAGGCCGCCGGGTGTTAAGAAATTTCGAGGAAAATTTTGGGTCACCGATGAAGATTTAGTGGAGCTTGCTTGGACTTGGGTGGACTAGTGGATGCAGCTAGATCTATTGGTGGCAGAGAGGCCTTCGAGGCAACAGATTCCTTGCAGTGTCTTGGAAATCCTCTTAAATTACTTTTCCGAGTAGAAATTAAGAGTTTTTCTGGAGAATTTGTAGGCGACCAAATGTTTAACCGAAGAATTAACATAATCGCCAATGTATCACCATTCGTAAATTGAAATTGTGGTCAAGCTTAGAACTACTATTGGTCTCTTCAAAAGGGCTCAGAAAAAACATATTTTTAAAAACAGCGCAGGTGGTAGGTATTCTAGAGACTTTCTAGTAAGAGAGGGTCAATATTGAAAATGAGTAAAAGACCCTATGTTTAACACGTTGTAGTTACTCGTATTCGGCCGACAGCATCAGGTCGTTTCCCCTTACTTCCATGCCTCCTTCCAAAGGATTTCCGAACTCAGTACACGACAATGATTTCAACTGCGCGTGCAGAGTAATAACGTGATAAGTGAGGATAGCACAAAATATCGGGATGAGAGTACCGAAAGAAAAATAAGCGGACGGTAGGATCTTGGCCTGACGGAGATTTTTTTTTAAACATAACTGTTTTTCAAACAGTCCTTATTATCCTGATGGTAAAAGACGATTTTTCGGCAATCGTGATGTCTTCCATACACTTTAAGCCATTCAGTAGAGTTAGAGCTAGAGTTAGGGCGAGGGGTGGCAATCACACCCAAATCACTGCGGTCACGGATGGGCCTATCGTGATAACCCGCCTTTAGATCTCGCAAAGAAACCTGAGCTTGCAATGAAACTTAGTATGAACCATTCAGTAAGCGTGCTAAGGTGAAGATTTGAGCTCCTAAGCTAGTCGAGTACTTTAAGAGCACCGGGTCATATCTCGAAAAAAAAATCGTCAAGTTTAGGTCTAGGAAAGGTCCGACTCTCGTACGCAGTAATGAATTAACTGCTTCCGGTTACGAGCAGTGGCGAAGTTTATGGCTGACCTGACGTTCATTTGACGTGCAGTTGTGGACTGGTTTGCGTATTTGGATTACATTTTGGTAAACAATTAAAATTTTAGTACTATCCACTCCCATTTCGGAGGTTTCTCGTTTCATTGTTATTTTCTTAATTTTTTTTTTCTCTGCGACGAGCTGTGTAACTAACGAACAGTTTGTTTATCAAATAAATGACTAACAATCTACTTTTTTTCTGGTTATTGATTTGAGGTATTTTATCTATCTTCTGCACTTTACAGGAGAGGTTCTATTTTTTTGTCTAAACTAAAAAACGTATAAATGTCGCGATTGATTTTATCTTCCCTGTTATTTATAACTAGAATGCTTTATTAAAAAACCCGATGAATCGAAATGGAAAACCGGTCAAACTGTTTGTCATCGCTCATAGAAAATAACCCGAAAAAGATGACCAAAACTACAAAGAAGATAATTGTTTCATTTTTTATTAAAAGTAAAATGTTTTTAGTACAAACGTTGTACACCTTCATAAGATGGGCAATTGCTTAGGTTGGCCGAACAATGTTGTACCGCGGGTTGCCAACTTATTAAGGTTTTACTCTACTTTTAAGAAATCTTAAAGGCACTCCACTTAAAGGACTGAAGACAGTCAAAATTAAATGAAAATGGACAAAATTTCTGTGTAACAAATGATGCACTACTATAAATTAGTAATGAACTCATTCGTCTGGAGTTGGTTTTAAGTGTAAAAGTTCGATTAGGCGTCTGAGCTGGAATTTAAGTGGATGTGCTTGTAACTGACTTCCGTAGTACCTCCATCGAAGTAAATTTTGCGGCCGCCAGACATAACAAGACGAGACAGATTTTCCATCAGATTTAAGCCCAATGATCGTGCTGGCTACTCTCAAAGTGAAACTTATTTGCCTAAAAACTGTTTAATACTGGCCCGTAACACGTGAACTACAGCATTATCTTGTTGGAAACCTGGATTTCAGTCAGAGTCATGTTCGAAGATTTCTGCCTTAGATTGGAAGAGCATCATAATTATCTGATCTCATTCGTTCAGAAGTTTTGCGTATTGGAGTTCTACATTGATGGATAATCTAAAATCACATACCACCTTTCTTTTCGTCCACCTCTGAAGAAGAAACTCTCGATCTCCTTCTGAATACCCGCTTTTCAGGTAAAACCTATCCTTCCTATATAAAGGTGATTTCGTCCATTTTTTTTTGTCTTTCATTCTTTTGTCTGTGAAAGCATTTAGCCACTTTTGTAACCAAAAAATACCCTATAAAACACTACCAAACTACTTCAAATTTTTAATACATCATACATTTCATTTTTTACCATTTTTATCATACATTTAAAAAAAAAATGGTCCTTCCAAAAGCATTCAAAAGTAGAAAGACTTTCTCGTTTTCTTTTTAAGTTCTTCAAATTTGTTTCATTTTTAGCTTCAGACGTAACCAGCTAAGATATTGGCCTCCGATTTTGAATTTCGATGAAACCTTTTACCATGCCCTTTACTAGAGCTTCTCTATATAATTTGAATGAATGTGGGAAACGATTCATGCGACCATTTTCAATTAACCTACCAAAATGTCCACTAATTTTATAGATTTTATATTTTTTTAGTTCCTAGAAAGTCCTCTTTAATTTCTTTGAATACTGACCAAATATTATACCTCGAAGGTATTTCTGTTTAATAAAAATCTTTCGCGTGATTTAACTTTGTTTCGGTAAAATTATTTTTCTAACCAAAGAAAAATGCAAGTAAATAACATAAACGAAATAAAAGAAATCAATTGAAAATGGACATAAAAACATGCATAAAATGAGGAAATTTAAAAAAATAAAGGGACGCTTCAATTACTTTAAAAAAAATCCCTCCTTTTACTCACAATAAATGCACAAACCAACGGAAACACTTTCGAACCTAATTCACTCGGCTTAATCTTCGTATCAAACTTTCATCGAGCAATCGCCGATAATCCCCGACACCTTAATCCCATTAATCTAAGCCTTGCTCTTCTTTTCCCCCTTTCGCTTGTTTGACTCACTTATTCGAACAGGAGAGCAAAAAAATATCTTTAAAAACTAAACTCGTTACAGGAAAACAATTAAACGACAAAAGAAAAATTCCCCATGCAAGGACACCGTCGCTCATCGCCTTTTACTAATCTCCCTCTGCCTATAAAAATTACATCGAGAAGGACACACAGCCTCACGGTTATCTTCTCTTCCCTTTCGCTTCACCATTAAATTCGCATAAATTTGTAAAATGGCTTCCGCTCGCTGGTTCAAGTGTCCCCCGCTACGTGAAAATTTAACCAGGACATCTTGTGACTCCACTCGACCACCCACCCCTTCAGACAAACATCTTTGGGGAACAATGCAGTCACCTAGGAAGACCAACCGGGGAATAATAACAAAACAAAGAAAGGATCACGGGAGAGGGACAACAAAACGTAAATCCTTCCCCCGATACCAGGCGGGGGGGAGGACGAAGGCCGGCGCCGCGTCGCGCTCGCGTCCCACACCAGCTGTGGATTTATTTTTCCACCAGAATAGTTTTTCCTTTCTTCCCATCCATGTCCCTCATGTTAACGGCTAATGTTGGAGTTCATGGGGACAGAAATAACATTTACAATCGGAAAAAGGAAAAAAAGAAACACACCAATACACTCACACAAAGAACCTCAAGCGGACGAGAGAGAGAAAGAAAATGTCGTCCTTTTATTGTGCCAGTTTAAAATAAATTGTTTTGTGCCTTTTTCGCCTCGCCGGGGCAGCCTTTAATCCGTGCAAATAAGCACACTTTAGTGAATGGACGGACATGGCTCCCTCTCTCTCTCGGTCGTGCTCCCGTGCCTCTCTGTGTGTGTGTGTGAGTCGTTTATCCCTTTTTGAAAGGGATTTTTACGGTACGGAGCCATATGGTGAGATAGATTTGATTTTAAGTTGAAGTGGATATTTGTGTAAGTAGGGCTTCGAAATACGAAGCAGGATATCGTCATCGTCCTGTGAGAATGGGTGCTGATGTTTGTTGAAATTAAATGGACCCTAAGTAGGCCTTTTGTAGGGCCACACTTTCTTTTTTTTTCGGTTAACTGAATTTCTCTGTGAAGAAAACAATTTCACTCGCTCGCCCAAAAAAGGATTCCTGAGCCGGATGTGTCGAGTAAACAGAAATATTCCAGAAACAGGCCGGAAGTATTTAACTTCGAATGTGTGGCATTCCGTGTGTGCACGAAGGGGCACAGCAAATGGGACGCAAATAAATGCACACGTGTTGCACAGGAAACCGTTTTGTTGATTGTTTAAGTCGAGTCCTTTGTAGTTGAAGTGGGCGGATGGGCTGGCAGACGATGAAGTTTTCGTTAAACGATTGAGTTGAAATTTTTTTCAAAGCGGAAAGTGACTTTGAATTGTTTTCAATATCGCAAAAACGACTTAATCCTAGTTATGCATTGAGAATGAAGTTGAATAAAAACGCCTGCTTGATTATGAAACTGGCGAACATTTGAACGGTCTATTATTTGATTTATTAGTTTTGTCATCATAGGCTACCTAACACAGCTCCCGCTTTTGACTTCAGTCTGAATCCCTCCACCCTAAAACTCTGTCTTCGCAGCCTCAACTGCCCTGCCCTTCACATCTTAAGTTAGGTTAAGTTTTCAGTTAGGTTTTAAAGTTAGATTAAGTTTCCCTTAAACTAATAAATGGGGCTGTTGCCCCACTATAACTAAATTTTCGTAAGGCCAAACCAAAAAAGTTATCAGAAAATTTTCAATAATCAGGTTCTGATAGCGCAACTAATTTGTACACTTAAGGCTTAAGGTTTAGGGATTGACTGAGCTACCTTTTGAAAAGTAACCGAGCACAATTGGTGGTATAAACCATAAACGAGGTCAACCGATTGATTTCCACTAAAATTTAAATTTTAGTTTTGGTATTTTTCAAGAAAGGATCTTTAAATTAATAGACTTCACCTTTAAGCCGCTTCAATCAGCCACAGACTTCATTCATCAACCCGAAATTCCCTCCTTAAATTCCGACACCTCCAACATATCCGTCTTCCCTTAAAGCCTACGAAAGAAAACCGTTATACAATTCACATCTCTGATATCGAAAATCTCAGTAACATTTGTAATTATCCCAGAACAGGCAAATAAAACACACGCTTGCCATCATCCTTCAGCGCGATGAAATCCCCAAAAGTAACTTCATCAGCTACACATGGGCCTCAATTTCCATGGACTTTGACTACCCGAAAACCCCACCGACAGCAGCACAACACAAACGACGACGTCGTCCTTTTCCTTATCCTCGAGCGAGTCTCGTCCCGTAACAGAGAATAAATTTTCCCTCTCCGCCATATCGGAGATTTTCCCATTGTTCGGGCCACAACTAAACGGCTTTCATCTTTTATACCATACACCTCGAAAATTGCCTCAAGGATCACTTCATTACTCCCACTCGATTTGCCGACATCATCGCCACCCTCTGCCACCCCCACCCTCCTGTTAATGGATGTGGAGCCCATTTCACTTTATATGTATATGCGGCTTCATTTCCAATCTGCATTAATACTGTCGAACGTAAGGATTCATTTTGTGTGAGTGGGGAATAAGGCAAAGAAAAAAAAAAAAGGACGAAGGAGCTTCAATGCATGGGGAGAGAGCCAGGCGACGATGGAGCGATGGCAGGATGACGAAAAATTGGAAATAATTCGCGATGTCGACATCTTTTGTATTTAAATTTCAATTTGAGACGATTTCTCGGAGGAAAGTCCTGGTCCTACCGCCTGGGGAGCTCGACGACGCGAGCGGCGACAAAGTTACGGCGAAGTGAATAATTAGAATATTGACGCAGTGCTTTATGTGTCGCCATCGACGACATCGTCGTTGTCCTGAAGACGGCGGAGTGGGTGTGGATGTGTGGGTGGGAGGAGGTCCTTGCGCGAATCAACGTGGCTAATTAAAATATGAATATGGCTTTCGATGTGAATGGAATCGAATGAGAATGTGGGGCGGTCTTTTTTCCTTTTTTTTAATTTTCGCCTGAATGGCAAATGATTAGTCCGTAATCCTGACGGTAATTTTGGGGCTTTTCCATGTGCGTGTGTGTTTGTGAGGCAAATGTTAATAATTTGCAAGCCAACGAAGGCTTCACTTTGTGGGAGCTTGTGTGGATTCTATTCTGAATTGGGATTGTGCAGGGAGGAGGTTTGAATTGGGGTCGAGTGGAAACTGAAAATCGGTGCAACCCACATTTCCACGACCAAATATTTCATATCTGTCAGTAAATTGAACTTTTCCATTTTTTTGTATTAATTTATAACTATGAATGACTTTAGGGATCTTTAGTAGAAAAGGCGTATGACCGAGTTCCTCGAGGAAAACTCTGGAGTGTTCTGCAGGAGTATGGGATTAATGGGTCTCTGTTGAGGGCCATTCAGTCCCTATACACAAACTGTAGCAGCTGTGTTCGGATTAATGGCAGTAAATCAACACCTTTTACTGTGGGCGTTGGACTTCGCCAAGGGTGCGTCTTGTCACTTCTCCTTTTCATTATATACATGGATTGGATGTTACAACGCAGCCGTGGTGAAGAATGTTTGACATTGGGTGAGCTGAGGGTATGTCACTTGCTTTTTGCAGATGACTTAGTTATCCTCACATCCTCACAGACGAAACTCCAGCGTGCGTTAGATAGGTTTGTGGCCGTCTGTGCTGATGCTGGGATGAAGGTTAACGTGGACAAATCCGAGGTGATGGTCATTTCTAGGACGCCTGTACAATGCACTCTGCAGGTCAGCGGAGTTCCATTAAAACAGGTGGAGAAGTTTAAGTATCTCGGGGTCTTTTCCACGAGTGATGGGAGGAGCAATACTGAGTTTTCCTGTAGGATTGGCCAAGCTGGGTCAATTTTGAATCAGCTTGGAAGGTCTGTCATCAGGAAGGCCGAGCTTGGGGTGAAGGCCAAGTTATCGGTGTTCAATTCGGTATTTGTTCCAACTCTCACCTATGGTCATGAAATTTGAGTAATGACCGAAAGAATAAGATCGCGAATACAAGCTACCGAGATGAGATTTCTGCGTGCTGTTGTAGGAGTTACTCGCCGAGATAGGGTGAGAAACACGACAGTACGGGGAGAGCTAAACGTTGAGCAGCTTCTTCTCCAAACGGAAAGATCCATTCTTCGATGGTTTGGCCACGTGGCACAAATGTCCCCTACAGTACGACTTCCGAGGCGTGCCTTGAATGCGACTCCGTCGGGTAGGCGACTGCTCGGTAGACCCAGGATGAGATGGTTGGATCAAGTCCAAAAGCTCGCCTGGTTACGCTTGGGCATACCCGCCGAGGAGTTAGAGTCGGCGGCGGAGGATCGGGATGCCTGGAGATCTCTTTTGCGTGCACTGCCCCCGCAACCCCTTTAGTGGAACATGCGGGCTAAGAAAATGATGATGATGATGATGATGACTTTAGGGACTGTATAAGCTCAAAATTTCTTTGAAAATATCTATCAGCGACGCAGAATTTTTCGCTTGGCAGTAGTCAGATTAGATTTTTGGTAAGTAAAATAATATCTGGGAAGTATAAAATTGTGTTTTCTTTTTGTTTGGGTCCGAGTTAGCTTTTCTCGTCTAAAGCAGCTAAGCAAATGCTTTCGAGTCGGTATTTGACGGAATTTTGTAGGTTTAAGGTAGCTTACATCGAAATGAAGCAGTCAACAGTCACTCTTTTTAGTACCTTAATTTGCATGAGAAACACTCATGCTCAGAGAGATAACCACAGTCCAGAATCCTTTTCAATTTGTTCCACATTTGAAAGTTTTAAGACCAAATTTTATAACCGACGTGAAAACAAATACCTTAGTTGAAGGCGTTTTGTGAAAATTGAAATACAGTCGAATCCCTCTAAGTGAAATTTTCACGGGACATCAAAATTTGTTCGAGTTAGAGGGAGTTCGACTTAGAGGGAGTCGATTGTACTTGTATTGGAAGTGAATTTTTCTATTAAAATTTTCGAAACCATGTAAAACATGCTTAAGAAGAAACCAATTGCCAATATTTTGCAAATCAGATGGCAAATTAAACTGCACAGTTTCCATCAATCTATTACTTTTTTTAATTTTGACTGTTTTCCAGTCCTCTGTAGCTCCCTCGGTAGTTTTAGAATTCCAGCCTTACTAAGTTTCAGATCATACGCAGTATACGTAGATAGATCATCGTAGAATCTTTCAATTTGGTATAGTCACTATTGCATGGTTTATGTAGCATGATCTGAAGGCAGCACTAAAGTCCTAGATCAAAGAGATGGATACAAGGGTCGCAGTACAAGTGGCTTTATGAAAATCCCTATTTCATCGTAGTATATATGTGGCATCCTCATGTGCCGAATCCACGTCACCAATTTCAGTAAAAAAAAAAAACCGGTCAAGTGTGAGTTTAACTCACGCACCGAGGGTTTCGTTCTTTCGTCAACAGATTAGAAGTAAGGACATAATTTAAGTTAAAGCAACTAACTACGGCTACCTGCCGTTTTCGAATAAAGCTAAACAAAAGAAAAGTCGTTCTCATTTGCTGATCGTGCCAACCGTGTAAAAATTGATTTAGTGAACTTAAAGGAAATGGTCTCAAGCTACTCCATTGAAGCAATTAATCAGCAGTTGATGAAAGTTAGCTTACCAAGCACCTCAGCAATTCGAATCATAACGTATTCGGCAATAAAAAATAGCCACTTAATCGTCTAGAACACTAATGTGGTACAGTCACAAACATCCAAGAAATTAACAAATCAAGTACTCGTGTTTGAA
The DNA here is from genome assembly GCA_905187475.1 of Syritta pipiens. Lineage (NCBI taxonomy): Eukaryota > Metazoa > Arthropoda > Insecta > Diptera > Syrphidae > Syritta > Syritta pipiens. The sequence goes on from LR994573.1 coordinate 12,198,944, forward strand.
ATTCAAAAAAAAATTCTAATTTTGGACTAGGATTTATTTTGTTTTTTTTTCCTTAGAATTTTTTATGTTCACTTTTATTCAGAGACAAAACATAAAATCTTTCCAACAGCATATTTATATAAATCGCAACCAATAGAAAAGAGCAAATCAGGAAATGGTCTGAACACACATACACCTACAAATAACTGATTCTCTTATTTTCTTCAAAAAAATTACAACAACAAAGCTATTACGATCAATCATTTCTTTGCTTCGCTTTGTTCTTTTAAGAGAACTGAGAGAGAAGAAAACTGTCATACAAAATATTCGAGAAACCCTCTTCGGAGAAGAAAAAAAATAAAAAGCAAAAAAAGCCAAATCGGACAAGTCGAGGACTGAACCCGGGACCCTCAGACCAGAGCGCGAGCGCTATAACCACTACACCAACGCCGCTTCGAAATTCTATTGTCTTTCTTGGTATAGGAAACGCGTAGAAAACTTTGTGTGTGTGAGATAATCACTAGTTGCCCTTTTTTAGCAAAATGCTCACATAACTTAAATCGTTAATATTTCTAAATATTGTGTGAAAATAAAATTTTTTTTGTATAACATTTTTTGATTCTATTGATGCGATCTACAAAATGGAGTTTTCGGATCTTAAAAATTCGTATGTCATTGTTTTTTGGTTTTTGGCCAATAACTCGAGAACTGTTTGAGCCAAGATGCTCGAACTAAATTTAAACTAAAGATTACGTCGAGACCTACATTCTAGATTTTATTCAGATTTTTAGACCCGCGGGTGTGGAAATGCGAGGGGGGGGGACGCTTTTTTTTCGCACTTAAAGCTTAATATCTCGAAAACCGAGCCTCGGAACAAAAACCTCAAAATGAAAACTGTATTTTATTTTACGAGACCTATCCAACGATACCTAACTCAATCAATTCCGTTAAGAAAAAAAATTAAAAAAAATAGTTATTAATTAATTTTAGTACAAATAAAAAATCATAAGAGATTTCTGGATATATTTGCAATATTGCGATGAGTTGCCCCATAACTCCAATTTTTTTCAGATTTTCTGGCCCATTATTTTAGAAAATAAGGTATGGGACATGGTACACCAGTCGGTTTTTTGAAGTTTGCGGGCTTATAACTTCTTACCAATAAGACTAAGATGATAATTGTGGTACAACTTTTTGATCTTGCTATAATTCTCTTTCTAGCGATACCCATATCAAGTATCTAAGAAAAAAAAACTATTTTTTGATTTTAGTATTAGTACTAACTTTTTCGTTAATAAGTGACTTTCTTCAAACTTTTTTTCGGGACTTTCTTTGGGCAAGTGAAGCACATCTTCTGTGTAAATTTCATTTCTTAATTCCAGGTGGTTCACCAGGTACCTAAGATAAGGCTTAGTGACAGACAGACAGACATTTTTGTAATCTCCGCCCCGCCCCCTTTCCAATGACACCCATATTGACCACAAAAGTTAATAAAATTTTTTTCGAAGGTTAGTTTCAGTACTAACTTTTTCTTTAATATACGACTAATTCCGGAAAAAATTCCTGATTTATTTTTGGGTTGCCAAGATACATACCCATTCCAAATTTCATCCCTTAACTACAGAGGATTCAGAAGTTATTAGCGAATATGTAAAGGCGACAGACAGACAGACAAAATAGAGACGGACACATGAGTGAATCTATAAGGGTTTCGTTATTCCTTTGGAACGAAACCCTAAAAAGTCAGTTTACATGGCTCTGCACCGCCCACTGTTGACCGAAACGCTGTTCCGACCTCATTTTCGAAGAAGAATGGTCCAATAATTCCCCCACTCAATCTGCACAAAACTGTCAGCCTCCGTGAATGCATCGGCTTCTGGACAATAGCATGCGGGCTTATGGGCTGCGAATTCTGTAGAAGCTGCAGAAGTCATTGACCATTCGACGAAGAAGAGGAAGAAACCACGCTCCACTTCTTAGCGACGCGCTCTTGCGAAACGCAGAAAGCGGCATCTTGGCCATTACTTTCTCGATAAACTCAGCGAACTCGCTGACACCAACGTGAACCGAACCGTCAGCTATAGATCCAACTGATGGATAGAGTAGCGGGATATTCACATCCGCTCCTGTGGTATGACAATGGAGATAGTCCGCTCTAAAAGCCTGGCTGCCAAACCACCCTGCTTACCTGCCTACCTAGCCAAGAAAAAAAGGTGTCGTCAAACAAGTGACGAAATGGCAAATTCTATTGAAAACTCTGACAGTTGATTTCATTAATAATTTGGACTGCTGAATTGGTGACTGAACTATTGAAATATGACAGTTAAAAAAAAAAAACATTTCGTCACTGCTTATTCCAAGTAAAAAAAAATCTGATTCATGCACAGGTTTTTGTCATCTCACATCTGCAAAGTCATTCACAAACAATTATTTGTTAAATTTCGATAATCCGTGTTGACCTGGCTAGGAATCCAGTTTTAGCTTTTATGCATCAATAAATAGCCTCCACAAATTTAGCCTTTAATGGTTAATCTTCTTACTGTCGAAGACTAAAGTGATGATCTAGAGCTTGCCAGGACACTTAATGATTTTTACAACTGACGTACTTTTTTTATGATTATTCTGATTTTCAGAAATTTCTACCTTGTCTGCCAAAAAAATCGTAAAAGAAAAAAGTAGTGGAAAAAATGCTCGAAGAAAACATTAGTCCAATGCATGAGAGGTCGTAGAATCATTCGAGCTGAAAAACCTGTTTCTAGGCGGCAGAACTCCATTGGAATAATGAAAGCCTTATATACTCAAACCGAAAAACGTAAGAAGGGCGATTTTCCAGTTGAAAGGAGCCCTTACATTAAATTGTCACAGAAGATGAGAAATGGATATTACGTGACTAGCCCATGAAAGTATTACGGCCAATTAATTTTTGCCATCAACCTCATCTGGAACATGACAGACAAATATTCGCAGTTCAAGGTTCATGCTGTCTACCGGGGAACTAAAACGGGATTTTGTTCTATGAGATTTTATAATTTGACGAGATTATAAATTATAAAAATTTATAATATGACGAAAGGTCACAATTGATTCGTTTCTATCGCGAATTAGGAGAAAAATTCCATTTTTATTCCTCATCAGCATTAGTGGCGTAACAGCCCACGAAGGGCCAGAGCCTAGCTTTTCGCGCCACCACTGTGTTGTGTGCGTTATAATTTGACACATGTCAAGGGGACCTACAGTTTATTGCCGATTCCGAATGGCGGATTGCGGAAGCTTTCCGTGACAGAAGTACTCCAGGAGTATTATCAATCATTCGCTGGAGGTGGGGCCGTGAAAAATGCTCGCGGTGTTTTTTTTCACGAGCTGGATTCGAACCCGTTAACTACTCTAAATGGCAGTTTAGTCGATGCTAAAAGTACCAAAGTTAAGGTTTGCCAGTATGTAAAAATGATAAAAGTATTCGTATTCGATTTTCTCATTTTCCCAGAAAAAAAAAAAGACAAAAGGCGAGTTAGATTAGTAAGAAAGAGAATTTGACCAAAAATATAAAAAGCCAAATGTAGCATATGACAGTGGGCAGGCGTTAAGAGCCTATCCTAATCAACACTAAAATAAATAAGAAAGATTGCTTTTACATTAAAGGCGAATGTCTGCCATCAGGAGTTCCAAGTCAAGTATTAAAAGTGTTCCAGTTGAACAACGATCACAACAGCACAGAAACAAAAAAAGTTAACGTTTGGTTTGATTTTTTCACACTTAAGCAAAATTTGATTGACAATTTCGCCCATAAATGGACGAATACAAAAATTCTTTTTGAAGTTGACTTTGGAAGAATGGAATACAATTTTCGCGCAATGGACTAAAATTTTAAAAGAATCAATGCCAAAGATAATTCAAAGGTATATACAGTCCCTGGCCATATTATTAGACGCACTATAGATCTTATGAAAAATTTCAATTACTAATTATTTTTATTAGGTTTTCAAAAATTGTATTATATTCAAATTGATTCTTGCACAGAATCTTAACTATGCCTTTATTTTTATAGAAATAAATAAATAGTTTCTTTAACGTTAAAAGTTAAGAATATTGCGTATATTCTTAACCTCTGACTATAAATAAAACAAAAAGACAAATTTAGAGCTGGTTTTGAGTGTTTCTTATAAACATGTAAACGCAAGCAGAATATAACTTGCATTCCACGGATTTTATTAACAAATCAATATGCTTGATTACTTTATTCTGTGCTTTTTTGTACGTAAAGGCATCAAACAAGCCTTATGTTGCCTATTTCTGCCTGCTTAGCTTTAGCTAGTTAGCTTACTAATTTTTAGATTTCGTCTCAATTTTCCTCTTCTCCTTTCCTTAAAAACGTCGTTGCCTTCTTCTCTGTGTATGTTAACATCACGAAAAAGTCACTTAGTTCGTTTTTGTTTATTATTAAACTAGCAACCCGTCCTGGCTTCGCGCAGGCAGCACTATATATCTAAAGTTTTTTTTGTATTCCAGTAATGGAATACCAGAAAGTGTTAATGAACTTAGAAATAATTTGGGGTAATGCACTGCTTGTTCTACATTTAAAACGCGGTCAACTAAATAATAGACTTTTGATGATGAATCACATTTGGCAAGAATTGAATCATAACATCATAACTTAATTGACTTGCTTATTTGTCGGCCACAAAATAGCCCTTCCCTCAAACCAAATGAATAGCAATCATTTCTAAAATGTTCGGCACCAAAATAAAGATATTTCTAAAATTTACCTTCCCATTTCCTGCTGCAAATTTTTCCGCTCTTATCTGAAGCATATTATTGGAAAGTGATGTGTTTTCTCGTGTTACGATTTTTTATTTGCAGCCATAAGTATGACTTTTTCAGTAAAGCATAGACTTTGCTTTAATGCGTCTTGCTAGACGTTTTGTGGAGCATTGCAGCCTCGTCCAAATTATTGAACTGCAATCCCCCATCAATACACCAGAATTATTCTACTTGGAAACATTGCAAGCACTTGAAACATCGGCATTACAAAATTTTAATGGAAGTTTAAAAGCAAAGCTAGTAGTTCATTCGCCATCTAAAAGTGTGGGTTTAATTCCAGACGATGCCACAGCAAAAGCAGTCTTCCCGCTGCCTCCAGTAGCATTCAAAAAGAAAATGTTCCCCTTGTTATTGTAGACTAATAACATAGTTAAATCATAAATTATGTTTTCCCCTTTTCAAAAGACACTCGTTTTGAATCGCTACAATAAGTCAGTAATGATCATTGTTCTCGCATGTATTCTGCATCGTTTGATGTTATAAGGCCAGGAATTTAATGTTTTTTTAAATTTGCCAAATAGGTTATTTCTCTATTTACTTTAAATAAAATTCCACAGAACATACAGTCGAATTCCTCTAAGTCGAAAGTCCATATTTTGGCATTCCTCTCTCTCAGTCGAACTCCCTTAAAGTCGTAAATCCCTCTAACCCGAATACATTCTTTCCAGCCTTAGTCTACTTTCAATACCTCTAAGTCAAATTTTATTTCTTTGGCTGATAAATAGACAAAAAATGTCTCCTCGCAACTTGTAGCAAGTACACAAACTCACATTATCTGACTCACCCATAGTCCTAAACGATAAACACATTTCGCGAACATTAATTTCGTGTTGATTCTTGTAGTGCAAACACGTCAGAGAAAAACCGCAACTGGTTGCCCTTATTGTTGTTTACCTATGCAAAGAAGAGAGAGCAAAGGAAGTTCACAGCAAAAATAAGGATTAGCTTGCGAACACGGCCCTACACGCGAACATCGCGAGCGAACATTATCGTTGTCAAAAGCCATCTCTAGTCGCACCGCGCACACACAAATAATCGGCTTTTAATCTGAAAACAGATAGGTATTTGAGATGCATTCTTGCTTCATTTAGCGCGTATATTGGAAGTTTATTTTAAAAACGTGACATAAAGACGTCTGCCAGTATAATTCCAATTGCAAATATTATATTACAATCCAAAATAAAGGATTTAAAAAAAATATATATGAAACCCTTTAACTTCGATTTCCATAACTGCTTCGAACTAATTTTGAAATCCCGTGAAAATTCGACTTCGAATGATTCGATTGTATGTACTTCGATCAATGTTTCCATAATCGGATGACAGTTGCTGTCTGCGTTGCAACAAATCTTCAATCATATTTTGCGGTGGTTTTGCCACAGCAACAAAGGATCAGTAATTTTACACAACGAAATTATCAAAGTAAATAAGTGTCCTTGTTATTTTCCTGTAGAACAGAACACGCATCAGATATGTTATTTTCCCATTGGTTATCATATTCTAACAAAAAATACCACGTTCTTTCATCGCTGCCTGTATTTCTGATGTGTACATTTATGTAAACCTATACACATACATATATGCATATATCCATTTTTCACATTTCATATGCCTCTATCCGTACAACACCGTTTCCGCGCGATCATCGTTATGCCAGCTGTGTGCAAATTTGAGTTTAGCAAATAGGGGTTGAAATGAACATAGAAAACACCACTGAGACTCGCATCGATTTCAGCCAGAATTTTATAGATTAAAAAAATCTTTTAATCAGCGATTTCTCGGATTTCACCAACTAATCGATATTTTCTTAGCTATTATTTCTTAGTGGTTGCTCCGCGATCTATAAAACTGCGTTTTTAGATTTTCGAAATTCGCATGTTCATGTTTTATCGTTTTTGGCCAAAAGCTCCAAAAGTATTGGGGCTAGAATGCTGAAAATAGTTTTTTTTTAATTTGCTCATGGAAGCCGATTTTTTGTAATTTTCTCAGATTTTTTGACAAAGCGGTGTGGAAATTACAGGCCGGATTGGCTTTTCGAATTTTTACAGAACCATAAAATTGGTTATTGTGAGTCTACCTTAAAAGATACACATATGCCACCGCTGACTTTTTTTTAGAACTTTTTGAGACGATCAGTTTCCCAGTACATTATTTTTTCGTATCTTTAACTGTTTAGACAGCGCCCGCCTTAGAAGTTTGCCAGTTCTCGACTTTTTTTACTTATCTCAATATACCGTTAACTTGTTATGCCTAAATGTCTATAAAATGTAGTGCATACCCATAATAGATACCCAACAATACTACTGGTGAAAACCGCATGCAAATCCGTTCAGTAGTTCCTGAGATTAAACTCCCCAAACATTTTTTTCGACTTTGTTTTATAATATTTATAGATTCGTTGGTTAGTTTTTTAGTTCGATCCTCCCTCACAACTTTTTCTTTTTGTATTTTGAGTCATAGAGTGATGCCTTTTTTGCTCTAAAATCGATTTATTCTCTTTTATCCAGTTTCTGTATTAGAGATGTGTCTTGTGCTGTTCTACTTTTTAAATTCTTAAAAACTGACAAATGCAGATCAACAATGCATCTTCTACGAACATGCCCAGCGCTCGCACGCACGAGGAAGCGCAATCTAGGTGCATACTTCTTTAAGGAGTTAAGCGAACTCGCTAGCATGGATGTAAGGCGCATCAGCGGCTTCATAAGCAAATCCAACTGGGTATAGCCCAGGGGATACAAGACTACCAACGTTAGCATCAAACAGGTAGTATGACATGCCTGCTAATATTTTATGGTTTGGTATATTTGCACGAAATCTCTAGGCAGCGAATCCGGGGCAAGTGGAAACAATCCGGAAGCGTGACAACACAATGGGCCAACAAATGGCCTAAGTGAGCCTGCGTTACAGCGCAGGCAGTCACATTTACCTAAGACCTAAGACCTAAGGCAGATACCTTTTTTTACCAACTCAGTCCGCCATTCTCTAGCATACTTAAGCTTCTGACCATCGAGTATCTTAGTTTCTTGTCAAAAAATGAAGCAAAGACGTCGTTTCAATTCTCTCTGACGTCAATTTGCAATTCGTTGAAATTTCGTCAGACCTCAGTCATTCTTTTGAAGACTAGAGTGAGCTCCTGAAAAAAGTCCTTCATAAATGTGGGAGCAAAACCTAATTTTCTTTTAAGTCTTACTGTCCAGCTTTAAAGACTGTCCGCACAAATTGAGTTCCCATTAAATCACCGCAACTCATCACCACCAGCTTCAACCTCTCACCACTTTCGCGAAAGAACGAACAAAAAAATCAATCCTCTAATGGAATCCATTTGAATCTCAAGGATCCACCGGAGGAGGAGGAAATTCGACACTCTGACCAGTTTGAAGTACGCTCCGGGAACGAATCGAGAGCAATGACCCTGACACGGAGGTCCTTCTTTCCTCTCTCTCTCTCTTTCTTCATCTCCTTTCCTCTCACAGATTTCCTTTTACTTTTTTTTCTGGTAAATTCGTTTGAATAATTTATTCAATTTCCCTGGGATTATTGTCTCAAGTGTAAGTAAAAGTTAAATGGATTCAATTGACTTCTCCCGTCGTCGTTTATCCTTCGCACGGCAGGAGGACGAGTCGGGGGAGACGATGAGACACTTCTTAGCTCAATGGAGCGGCAATTACTTTAAGAATTAAGCGATAAATCAAAAAATTCCATAAGTTACGTGACTTAATGCGCAGAGAGACGTCGCCCGCCGCACTGCGAACAGACAAAAGGCCGGGCGACAGGACGACGCAGAAAAAAAGGAACACTCCTGCCATCTAAAGGAAGATTATAACAAAACACACACACACACACGGAGTAAGAGAGCAACAAATCAACTTTCGTATCTTGATTTGGATCCTCGAAAGGGGGTGGGGAGTCGGTGGAGCACACTTGATTCGTTTTCTTCGTGTCTCTCTTGGGAGAGGGCGGGTGGGTAGGGGTTGTTCTGGCTGGTTGTGCTCGCCATTGTCGAACCGTGAATTGAGACATCACACCCTCGCAGAAAGAGAAAGAGAGTAGAAAATAGCTCGCCCATATGGGAAATGCCTGTGGGAGGACGAAGGAAGCATGAAATTTATGTCCTTGTGCGCCTTTTGTGCCGTGCGGCGGCTGGGGTAGGGTCGAGGAGATATCTCTTTTGATCGGGAACGAATTTGTTACTCTCAAAATGATGATGTTACGTTCGAGTGGGTGTGGGTGGGTTGATATGTGTTCTGTTTGCTGAGACACTTAGAAACGAATTAACCGTGACATTTTGCTAATGAGACTTCTTTCTTCTTTTTCAGGTGAGTAGGTTATTTTGTTTTAATTGACTCTATCTATCCTCTTGTCTTCCTACGAATTTTTTGAACACAGTTGGGTCAAATTAATTTGCCTAAAATTGATAGATTTTTAGATTTAACTTTTTCTTGATTTTCTTCTCAGAAAGAACTAAAAAAAACGTTCTTATGCAGGTACAGTTGTGATAATAAAGAAGTGTTAAGCGAATTCATCGAAAAAACTAAAATCTTAAGTTTTGATTGCGGAATAGACCTAAATTTGGCCCACAACCAATCTCACTGAAAATGAATATGCAAAGGCAAAGGACCATAAATTTTATGCCCAAAAAGGTCTCTGACCTACCGCTATGCTGAACAAATTCATGGAAATTGATCGCCTCCTGAAAATGTCTCATTTTGAAGTCCACTCTTGCTGTGCACCAGCCTCACCGCATTTTAGCTTCCTCTTAAAGGTTGACAACTGGCCCATTCATAGGCACGCAACACACTCCCACCCATCTTCCAGCCCATCAATAATAACTCGTTCAAAATCAATACCGATACCGGTCTCCAGGACGAACGTGCCACACGACCGTCACGACCCGGAAATAACTTTCCCACCCCACCCGCCGTCGACGCATCCCACAGCATCTCTACCCGTGTATCATGTGCAAACAAGCCTCGTAGTCCACGACACAAAAACACCACACAAACAAACAAAAAAAAACAGAAAACAAAATCCTTTTCCATGCAGCAAAAGCCGCACACAAACACACACACACAAATTTTCAAAATCACACAAATGTACGTCTATTAACCGTCCGACAACAGCCACCCGAACGAAACACTGTCGTACATCGTGCACACCTCTGAGGTACTCCAAGCGCAGCTCACAACCACCACCCACACACACATACACCGATAGACGGGGAACGGAACTTTTTGGCTGCAATCCAAATCAAATGTATTTATTGCCGAAAAACGTTGCATGAATATTTTCGTGTAAAACACGTGCGGAAAAGGAAATTTATTGCCAAATATTTTAGATGTTTCATTTTTCTATTCCTTAAAGGATTTCTCAATGGCGAACGATATACACCACCCCCCGTTCGTCGTCCTTTATTTTTTTCCTCCGAGTCTCTGTGTGTCGCCTCTCGTGTTCTTTTCTTGATCACATTAAAGAAAAAGGAGAATTTCCTTTTTCCGTTGAGGAGAAGACGGAGAAAAAAAAAAAGGATGTGCCTCTGTGTGTGTGTGCAGGATATGGTTTGCAATTTTCCTCTAACGCACAGAGTACTTTTAACTGGAAAACTATTCAAAGTGAATGGCGGTGGTGGGTTGGCGCGATGGCGCGGTGGCGCGGCGTAGATTCGATTTTTAGATCCTTTTGTGAATTTTTCAATTCTCCTCTGGGAAATGGATGTGTTCCGAGGTTTTTTTTCTATTTCTTTTTTTTCTGTGTGTGTGGTTTTTTATTTCTATTTTTTGATTCGATTTAACACAATCGTTTACATGGAATACAAATGGTGCAGCATTTTGGGGAGGTGGGGATGGGAAAAAAAAGGATATCTCATGCAGTTAGATCTTTAGCCGAGCGGAGAGGAAAATTGGATGAATGAAATCCACGAAATGGATTCGATTTGGAGGGAGAATCGAGGGGTTGGTCGCCGATGCTGTAATCGTTGGGCTTTTGTTTATCATTCTGCGGTGCGTGATTTGAGGAGCGGTCTCGGGGCCTTGGGTGGTCTAGGATTGCAGTGAGAATTTTGACGAAGCTTTTGTGAAAGACTTGAAATGGGTTTTAATAGTTTCCTAGGTGAGTTCAAGACTTACAAAAGATTGGACGTCTTGCGACAACTTGACAATGGTTCCAAGGCGAGTGAAGTCATCCAGACACCAACAGAAATATGTTGCATATCTATTATTAAGGTGTACACTTTTTTTGACGAGAGAAGTGGACTTATTTTGGTTAATTTGGACCACCAGGTGCATCAAGTTGCTAGAAATTGCAAACAAAAGCAGAACTCGCCGATCATTCTGCAAGAAATAAATGAGCCATTGAGCAAGTACTAGATCAAAAAGCATTTATAACGGCAATAAGAGTGGCAAAATAAATCCATTACATCGAAGTACGTAGAGCCATCTTTGAAATCGGGCTTAGACTATGCGTGCCAAGGAAAAACTATTGATCAACAAAAGTACGAGGTAAGAAATGGCTAGTCTTCTTTGGAACATGGGTGGTGATGGTTTCCTCCACAACCTCAGGCGGCCGCTAAGCCCGAAAATGTTGAATTAAGATTCGTCAGATAATATAATTATGCTCCAGATGCACATAGGTTTGGTTAGGAACTCTCTTCCGAGCGATAACCTTTTTCACCAGGTAGTTTTGTTGATCAAGTTAACCAATGGCACCATTTGCAATGGCCACGCATGGTCCAAGCGCCATATCAGGGACAGCCTTACGTAATATCTTCCGATACACCTGGGTATTATAAAATTCATGGGCCTGTTTCGTCACTCTTATTGCCTTTATAAACGGTTCTTGAACTAGTACTTGCTTGATGGCTCGTTTATCTTTTGCAGAGCGCTAAGACTCAAACTCAATCACATATGGTTTGGAAATAAACGCCTTTTTTCATCAGATTTCATCTATCGTACGTAAATTTTTGTGGTGCACTTTAGGTCCATTAACGGTAGATTAGAAGAAAAATATGGTCGCGTCAATTTTAGCGAATGAATGGCATAATATTCTTGCCGAATCGGTTTAAGAAGAAAGAAGAAAAGAGGTAGAATGAACGCTACTAGAACCAAAAAGATCTTAGTGCTAGTTTAAGATTTTTGGTCTTTTTATTAAGGCGTACACTTTCTTTTGACTCGAGAAAAATTGGCATTTGGTTTGGTTAACTTGCTGCCCATTTTTTGCTATTGTTATAATTCTCTTTGTAACTTAGAGAATGAATAAATCTTTCTACAACTGAAAAAAGTTCAGAATTAGGAGCACCAGAACCTATTTTATGAGTCTTTGAATGCTCGAAACATGGGTGTACACTTTATTTGGCCTCTCACTGTATAAGCGAATTTGATGCATCATTTTTGCGCTAAGAAACATTTTTTTCTTCAAAAAATTATTCTATTGATCCATGTACAGTAGCGTGCAAAAATGGATACATACTCGGCGGTCGTATGGTTCTTTGTAAATAAAAAAACCTCCCATTTGATCGATTTGAATGATTTTTTGTGTTATTTGTTTCCTTACTTAATCATCAAAAAAATGAAGTTTTTTGTTTGCATCTATAGAACGAAAATAGAACAAAACTTCATCTTGACCCCAATGTATCCATTTTTGCACGTTCTAATCTCTCTTCTTCAAAATCTATTTTGATGTGCGAGGAGAGTTAGATAACTTTGGCGCCAAAAATCGAGGATACTTTTTCATAGAGCGTCCAAAAAAGAGCAATTTTTGCTATGGGCGGAGAGTCTATCTCGCCCCAATTAGGAGGTAGGGGCAGTTCAAAATCAAATCAAGCAACTTAGTTTGTGAAAAATCCGCATACAAACTCAAAATTTTAATAAGCAATAATAGAAAAAAAAGTGTAGATAATATTAGGTTGTTAAATATCTCCCTTCCGACTATGTACAAAGCACTACAGAGCTCGTATCCAAACTAATCATGCATAGCGTCGTTTTGCAGGTTATGTCAAGACCCTTCAAATGATGTATTGCCAGATACGAGCTCTGTAGCGCTTTGTACATAGCCGGAAAATTCAAGGCGGAAGGGAGATATTTGACAACCTAATATTTTCTTTCAAAACTGTAAGTCGCACTGCTAAATTAGGACCTTATCATTAATGCTCACGTTCATTTTGAGGCGAACACAAGAAACCGAATGGTCTTATGGCTCCTAGTTCAAAAGAAAACTAGAATGGGCCAACCACTACCAGAATACAAAAACATAATTTCAGAACTGGATGTCTGTCTGGATATTTTAGAAGATATTTGAAAAAAAAAGCTTGCCTCTGTGTCAAAAAGACAGGAGGGACGGATGAAGGTTGAAAAATAATCGACTGGTGCTTCAGAGAAAAGGCAATCCAATTAAAGAACAATTATGCATTTCCATGAGAAAAGAATCACTGACCTGCCAGATATATAGTTTTGCATTCTTTAAAATAACCAGCTATCAGAAAGAGAAAAATCGAATGATTTTGGCGGCTGGTCTTTATCATGCTCTGTCCATTAGATTTAATTTCCGGCACACCAATGCAATCAATTAGCTCAGCAGTACCTCGACGCTCCTCAAAAGCAGCGAGAATTGGAAGAAAAGAAAATCGTATGCCTCGAAATGCGGAACAGTAGCAATTTTGTAAATGTTGGTTTAACTTCAGGAGATGTTCTTTCAATTTTGATTCTTAGCATTTGACTTTCTTGCATCTTTGGGTATCTTGGAGTTCTCTTAGAGTTCTCGCACACATCTCTTCCATTACTAGACGAGAAGCCATCAAGACAAAGTTTCTCTATTTACGTTTAAGCCTACTCACCTTCCATTCACCCATCAGTGCATCGCGAAACGTGTCTGCCTCGCGGATCTAAGGGAACTGAAGGTCGCAAGCCTATCCTCCAACTGAACTCAAAGTTCATCGCGGAAGTCTCCTAAGATCCACAAAAACTCCCGTCCTTCACTCGCTCGCCTCCTTCGCGAAACAAACAACCGCCTCTCTCGTCCTTCCGGATAAATCGACTTTAACTGAAACGAAACCCTGTTAGACAACATTTTAAAGTGAAAACACTAAAAACATCTGTTCGGCTAATAACTTCCCAGCATCCCACCCACCCCAACTTTATCTTCATCCTCCCCCTGAAACAATCCCAAGAAAACTTTTTCAAGAAGCGAGGGGAGCAAAAAAGAATTCCCACACAGACACACAGAGAAAAATCTTCTGAAAACTTCCACAAACACAAAGTTCCTTCCTCTCGGGCTTGGCTCTCGAGTCTCGATCCCACGGGACCGTGTAGGTAAATGAACGTCGCGCCACATTACGTCGTCTTCGGGCATCTTAAGGCGTCTCTGTCTCGTGGTGGGAAAATTCTTGCGTGTGGTAAATCACGTGGCTAAAGCCGTCTACGCGCGTTCCTTTGGCGGCCAGAACGACCGGAGGGAAAACAAAAAAAGGACTTCACTTCTACTCCACTGATATTTCTACTCACAGGAACAGGTCGGGCCTCAAAGCCACTTGAGTAATTTATTCAATCCCATTTGGCAATTTATTTAACCGTTATTCAAGTAGAAGAGATTTATTAAATTAACTGCTAAAAGTTGGAGCCTTGCCTCGTGTGTCAGAGAAGTCAGAAGGGCGGGAGGAGATTGGTTTGGTTTTGTGTGTGTCTGTCTGGCAGGACATGTGGCAACGTATCATCGAAGGATACCGAGCAATCAGCACCTGTTGCAAATCGCTGCAATCCACTGCAAATGGCGGGTTATTAGTTTTCTGCATCCGGGTGGAGAGGGTGCCAAACATACAGGCGGTGAGCGGATGAAGGATGCCCCCAGGCCGGAGGAATTTCCAATTTGCAGTGAAAAATTATCAGGCGTGTGTGGTGAAAGCTCAGAGAGAGCAGATACGATGAAAGGACTTGGGTGGGATTTAAGTCAACCGGACTGGTACTCAATCGATCGATGAGGATGGGGGGCTGCTAAGTGCGTCTAGTTTGGCCACTTCATGAGGACTACGACTTAATTTGGGTGTAAAGTGCACTTTCTGGTGTCCTGTTGTTTGGGTTTTAGGCTCACAACCAGTTGCAGTCCGGTGTTTGGCTGCCACGGTGAGAAATTGTTGGCTATGGACCTTTGAAAGCTGCACAATTAACTCACGTGGTTTTGCAATTGAGTCGCCGTATTTGGGAACGTCTCATTTTAAAAGGTCAAAAACTTTGTGCTCATGAAGAGTTCAATCGATGTCGCTTAGCAGCGATTGGAATGTTTTTCATTCGTCGATAAAAAAAAACATTTCTTTGGTCGAATTTTTTTTTTGAGTTTTCATAATTATAAAAAAAAAATGTCTCCTCATCTGTCTGTAAAATAATTGAATACCCATGGCCAAGTTCCTAGCCTTTAGTCATACTAAATTGGATATTTATCACTCGGTAGCGTTCTAGATCGTCGGGATTTAATCTTTTGTTGTTCAGCCTAAACATGACGAATACAACTATATATTCAATTCGATTTAGTAAATTAGTCTTTCATCGGTATTGATAGTTTTCCTCGAAGCTAGGAATAGGTACTAGCGGTACAAGTTGATGGATTATTTCGAAAAAATCTTCGTACCAAACTTCTTCTTTATTTAAAAATGTTCGTTATTGAAATTCATTAGTTTCTTAATCCAACGTGCTGCTCTTCATTGCTCTATAGATTTTCTATTGAATTAAGGTCACGACTTTCTCAGGCAATGGCAAATGATTTATTTGGTAATCAGTAATGCTCCGCTTCACCAACTCGGAGGTGTGCCTAGAATCATTATCATGCATAAATGCCCATGAAAATTGCAAAATTTTGTTTGCAAAGGGCTTCATATGGTCCTCCGATTTTATTTTACATTGAGACTGGTCCATTCATTGCTCTAGTTTCACGATAGGCGCAACACCGTGCCACGGAAAGGCAGCCCACGCCCTGACACGCTCTTCTCCATATTTCTCATCACACCAAATTTTGGTTAAAATTTAAGAATTTTGAACATTTTTACAGAAATTGATTTATCTAGAGTGTATTTTGTGTACAATCCTTAGAAAAATGTTTATCCTTTTGCTCTAAATAAAAATCCATACCTTCCATTTAGTAAAAAAATTACCCAAATGCGGTTTTCAGTAGATGATCGTTTGAAGTTTGATGTGCTTTGTGAGTGGGTCCGTACTTCTTTAAAAACGATGCTGGCCAGAACGTTGTAGTCAATGTTAACCGCTATAGAGCCATGATTAGTGACTCTTTCGTCCATCAACTGAACAACAATCATGTGCAGGAGCTGTGGTTTTATAAAAACGGCGCAACATATCACACAGCTCTTACCACAATTGATTTATTGGAGGAAATGTTTGGTAATGGCATAGTTTCACGTTACGGATTCGTGAATTGACCTCCAAGATCGTGCATTTTAATACCGCTGGACTATTTTGGATATGCCCAAAACGATTGACCACTTGAAGGACAACATTCGCGGCGTTAGTGCCATACACCGCCAGAAATGTTGGAAAAAGTCATCAAAAATGGGACCTTCAGATTAGACTTCATCCGAGCCAGCCATGGCGGTCATATGACAGAAATCATATTTAAATTATAATGCCAGAAGATTATCTTTCTAAAATCTAAAATATATTTCATGTCAATTTAAGAAAATCGGCTTTGTTTTATCCCATTTTATAGTTCTATACTTTCAAAAAAAGGTACTGTAGCTCCTCTAGTGAAGCTAATAAGCTTACAATTTAAAAGTTTACGCGCAAGTCGCATGCAACGAGCTATAAAATTGCTCATTTTACAAAGAATTTTGGTGAGAAGAAGTACAAAATTTTGGTGGAAATTGTCTTAAAATGTTGTTTTGCTATTTTTGACAAAAGTTGATTTGATTTGAGGAGTCTTATAAATATTTTGAAACAATTTCATAGGTTTAACAATTTTAGAAGAGAGGCTTAGCAGTTCTTAAGATTTTTTGTAAAATGTTTAAGGTCTAGACAGAGCGCATCTTACAAGCAATCTTTGAAGATTTCGTACCTTTTTGGTACAAGAAATACTCTCAGCCCTCTTTTCGTTAAATTTTTTATGAAAATTCGTTTGGAAAAAAAGTTCATGAACGATTTCATTGGGTCCATTTCACAGAATTAACAGCGCTGAACTGAGTGGCTTCATTTCGAGAGATTTTAGAGCTTTGGGGAACACTCATCCCTCCTATTCATCCGCCATCACCCGTAACCGACTTCATGATCCAATAAAATGTTCATTGCACATTTCCATACCTCCCCCCAACCAACCGCCCAAAAAAGAATACGACTCATTTGAAGCCCCAAACTTAATATTCCGTCCAACTGCCCCCCACACACAAAGCTCAAATTACATTCGTAAATGTTTCCTCAGAATATCAATGACATGATCATAACAATCAAGGTCGAGATATTATCCGTAGCCAACTATTCAATGGAATCGAATTAAGCCCGACAGAACAAAAGACAACGAGAAACTCATCTCATCCGCAGGACCTCCGCAGGATCATCTCGTGCGTTGTGTGTGTCACGTATTCGTGTGTACCTTGCACACTCTCTCTCTTCTGTCTCTCTGTGCCATCCCGTCCCGTCGTATTATTATTTCTTCTCGATAGCGACTATAATAGAATTGCTGTCCAAATGTTATTAAATAGGTAAAAAGGACATGCCGAGCATACGGAACAACACCGAGGCGCCGCCCAGTTTGGCAACCAGCCCCCCAGTCGGACGACCACCAGAGAGAGAGAGCTGATGGCAAATCCCCTTGGGGAATTTCCTACTCGATTCGTGGAACAATAAGGACCAGCAGCACGAAGGACGACCACTTAGCAAAATTTGTTGTAATTTTTGTCGTCCTGTTTTTGGTGTGTTTTTGGGATTTTTTTTTTGTTTTTGTTTTTGTGCGGCTGTGAGTGTGAGGAGAGGACTTCTCTGTAATTTGTCGGATAAAAGTCATTTATTGTGGTCTCGGTGCCGTACGTTTGAAATGGCAACTAATTTTCTTTTCGGTTAATAAACTGGTAATTAAGTGCGCTGAGCACTTAAGCGTAGGCGGGCGGCTATAGCAGCGGCAGCCGACAGCCAACAGCTAACAGCGGCAGCGGCAGAAAACTAACAAGCGTTGCGAAATAAAATCAACACAAAGTAAAGTTTGAGAGGCAATTCTCCTTCTCCATCTCCTCCTGCACTGTGGACGAATCCCTTATTCCCGTTAGATCTAAACAACAGAAAAATAATCTGCTTTACCGTTTAATTATACGCGGGCGGAGTAGCCCATCGTGGTCGCCTAAGCGGGTTGTGATTTAATTTGCATTAATTAGGACTTAAAGCGGATGACGGATAAAGAAAGAGGAGGGGGAGGAGTTGGGCATAGAAAGGCGAGGAAGACGAAACAGGAAAAGGCCAAGGAAGAAAGAAGGAAGGTGGATGGACGAATGCGGCGATGGAGGCAATTTGTTGGCATTTGTTACGATTTTGGGTAAAACTTTGCTCCGAGTGGACTGGAAAAACAAAACAACTGGAGGGTGGGAGTGAATGAACTTTGAAGGAGTAAGTTTTGGCTCTGTCCGGAGATGTGGCAGCTTTTGCGTAATCCGCGATTAACTTGAGTTTTTGATGAGTCGATATAGAATGTTCCATAAGCCGTACGTTCCACTACCATTTTCGTCAAAAATGTTTAAGAGTGGCATTTAAAAAGTTCCTTACTCGAAAAGATTTCATTGATCCAGAGTGGCTCGCGTTTCTAGGCCGTTCTAAAAACTCTTCACAACATGTTTGGTGAAAAAGTTCATTTCGCCGAGATAGGCTGAAAAACACGATGGTGCGTGGAGAGCTCAATGTTGAGCCGCTACGTCTCTGAACGGATAGGGTTATACTTCGATGGTTTGGTCACGTGGCACGAATGTCCCATCACGACTTCCAAGGCGCACCTTCAATGCGATCCTGTCAGGAAGCGACTGCTCGGTAGACCTAGGATGAGGTGGCTGTTCTAAGTCCAGAATCTCGCCTGGTTACGCTTGGGCATAGCTCCTAATAAGTTGGAGTCGCGTTAATGAAACACGCGGTTAAGAAGATGATGATGATGACGCTCATTTCTGAAACTGATTGAGTCCTAGTTTTTTTTTTATCGTGAGTCCTTAACACTTTGGAATCAAATGCAAACATCGCCATGCCTTCCCGGGGTGTCTTCCGTCTTAGGTATTCAACCAGTCCGTTCTCCAAAGTTTTCAACACTCCAAAATCAAATTAGACATCCTCAGCCCTTTTTATTGAGTCATCCTCCTCTTCCATGCATCACTAGCTCAATCTCTAGAGAATCAAAAATTCCCTCTCTAAATAGCTCGGATATCGCTGTCAAATTTGTTCGTCAAAATTCCGTGTAGTATGCAGACAAATCGGTGTCTAAGAACTGCCATTATCCATCACTTCACAAATCTTTAACGCAAAGATTGGTTTCCAACAAACTCCTTAAGCATTTTGAGAAATTAAATAAGTTTCTCATTTTTTTAGACGACTCCAACAATTTTGTGATTTTCGAGCAATTGCAGCAGACAAAAAAAAATGTCAACAAACCTTCTGCCACTACCGTACATTGGGGCAGCTTTTTTGGGATAGCTAAAATTAATTACAAAATCTAAATTCAAGATATGAGATTAGCAAGTTATTTTTCCGCTATTTGATATTCCAATAGATACTCAAAGTACTAATTAATATTGCATGCCTAGTTGTCATTAAGCAACTAATTGAAATTAACATTTTAGTTTAACTTTCAATGCGAAAATAAACGTGAGAAAATTTAAGTGTTTTGAAGAGAGTCAACTGTGGTTCTAATAGTGCAAATCTTCTCTTTAAAAATTGAATCAAAAGCTTTAAGTATTAGCTTACTTCATTTGAGTTTTTGGTTCAATTCGTTTAAAAGGCATTTATTTTACGCGACTTTTACAAATTGTATTCCTAAGTAAAAATCATTTTATGTTTATTTCAACTTCGAACAAACGTATGTAAGTTTACTCGCTCACCACGCTAACATTTTTTTAAATTTTACGTTATGACACAGTACAATGACAATGTGATCTGCAATTTTTAATAAAAAAATTATGCTTTACTAGTACTTTAATTTTTTTGAAATTCTGAATCAATTGCCTTAAAAAAATAGACCTTTTTCAACTGTGAAGCTGTAATCAGCTCAAAGCGAAACTCTTGTATAAAAAGTTGAAAATGGAACCTCTGTTTTATTTTTTGAGACGTTTCAATGACATTAGGTGAGCTAAATATAAATTTTGTTCCTTGTGTTATGACTTTATTAGTATTCGAAAATATACTCATTAATTTTGGAGTACAACATCGTTCGAGTGGATGCCTAAGCTGGCTTCAAATTAGCAATCTATCACTAAAATTTCGCAAGACCTTGTTGATGGTTTCGGAGTGTTTAATCGTTCTTCCGATTTGAATCGTACCCGGATTGTTGGCATAGCATTGGTTTTTTGTCGCTCCTCCTAAAAAAAAGAGCAAAGGTATAAATCGCAATTCCGAGGTGCCCGAGGTTATCGGCTGATAACACGATTTCATTTAAAAAAAAAACGGAATACAAAACACTCACTATCGAAATGAATTTTCAAAATTTCCCAAGGTTATTCAAGGGTACAATTTGGCCTACAATGTTACGCCAGCCAATGAATTAGACCACGTTAAAGCTGAGTAAAAGGTTTTTAAATTTGCTTAAGGTTTCCGGAACGATTTTAAGAACAGTCGAACACAATTTTGTGAAATTTCGCTCAACAATTGAGGTAGTACTCTTACAGATCCTTAAGTTAAACCATGTCGATCAGACCACCGTAAGTGGAGTTATGGAAACTTGAAGTTTTTTTGGTTTCCACTGCAATCTCCCGTATTCGGCATAACGATCAGACAACATCGAGGAAACAAAAAAAGTTCCGCCATTTTTTAAGAATATTTTGTTCGCTATTTTCACATGTCTTATATTATACTATTTTTTCGGGGTATTAAATTCTAACTTGAATTGAAATTAACTGTTCATTTTACTTTTTTTAAGGTTATCATATTCGATTGTTTTATACAGGTAACCCAAGCTAACATGTTGCTTTGACACCGTAAGCATCGACAACGTCGTCATAAATTTTTCCTTCGTCAATATTATTGCTTTGTGGTCAAAAAACAAAGTAGTAAGATAGAGACACTCGATCGATAACAACATGAAAAGGATTCTTAAAAAGCTTTTCCCTTTTCTTTTGAACTCTGAATTTCTCTGCTCTGCTCTGAAGCTGACTGGGATGAGTATATTTAATATTAGGTTGTCAAATATCTCCCTTCCGCCTTTTTGTCTTTTGAATTTTCCGGATATATACAAAGCGCTACAGAGCTCGTATCTGGCAATACATCATTTGAAAGGTCTTGACATAACCTACAATACGACGTTATGCATGATTAGCGCTTTGTACATAGCCGGAAAATTCAAAAGACAAAAAGGCGGAAGGGAGATATTTGACAACCTAATATGTAAAATGTCTATGCCTCTGAAATTTTCAAAAAATAAAGGGTTCTCTAAACAATTACATAGAATTTGGTATGAGCATGCATAACCTACATGAAGTTTCCCTTTAAAGGACGAAAGAAATAATTTTCACTTAAGTTATTACTCTTATTTGCAGAAGTAAGGATAAGTTCAATAACGTTGGTTGCGATAGATAAATTGGAATCCATCGTATGTTTTTTGGGGGTTTTGGAGGAAGCTCAATTGCTGCAAACGTGGCTGCTCAGAAGTCTGTGGGAAG
This sequence comes from Syritta pipiens, assembly GCA_905187475.1. Lineage (NCBI taxonomy): Eukaryota > Metazoa > Arthropoda > Insecta > Diptera > Syrphidae > Syritta > Syritta pipiens. The sequence continues at coordinate 12,220,560 of LR994573.1, forward strand.
GTGACCACTGCAATTTTATAGGGCATAATATTTCAAAATTCACTGTATGAAAAGTTCAATAATAAACCCACTTGTCAAATTTGCACTATTTTTTTGCCCGACTTTATGCGCCGATCACATTCGTACGCCCCTAAGATCGCCAAACCTTTCATTCTCCTCTCTCTGCCTCCTCACACCCGCTCTGCTTAGACAACCACAGCCCATCCAATTCATCATTTAAATTGCAATTTTCCCATCATAATCACATTGTTTCGTGCGGCGGTAATAAATTTCCACCACGCCGTCGTCGTCCAGCGCATCGCCAGGACCCACTCCCGTCGTCGCCATATCCACCCGCTCGCAACTGAACATCAGCAGCCCCCGGGAATGGGGAAATTAGTTATCCTCGCATCCGCCGACCACCCCCATCATCGTCCTCCGACACAGGATGCATGCAATAGCGGGCGACGCTATCATTTATAATTTAATGAGCTCACGGCTCAGTGTGTGCGCTTCAGCCGCCGCCGCCGTAGCCGCAGCGCGAATGTTGTTTCAAGGTAAAATGTTAATTCATGGCGATGGGTGGAGACAGGACACAGCAGTGGAACAACATTCAACACTTGCCTGTTGTCCACGGTGAACCTAATAATGAGATGGTGTTTATGTGGAATTACGTGATGAATTTATTTAAGCCCAGGACATGTTCACGAGGGTTGTTCACTCAAAGAGGTGTTTGCCGGCGTGTTTCTCCAGAAGCCTACAGGACTCTCCTCGCCTGTCTGTTTTTTTTTTTTTTGTGTGTGTGAATTTCGAAAATTTTCCATTGTCCACCCCCCCACAGGACCTGGATGAATGGTCCTAGACGCCCATTTGATTGCATCAAATTACAAATATATTCGCTCCAGTGAACTTGAAAATGGCACAACAGCATGTTTGGATTTTGAAAATAATATGTCCGAGAGGAGCCGCTCTGTCGTCGTGATGTCCTGCTGCTGCTCCTGCTGGCTGCTGTTGTGTGTCGTCTGGACTGTTAGGCACTCAACTACGTCATTAGGTTTCAATGTGCGGAACTTATAGGGACCTGACTCCATCCCTCCCCACACACACACTCGCCCATTCAAATTGATCTCTCCCTGAGGTGGCCTGCAGGCTTTTTAGGCTTTACATTGTCATTCAAAGGATTTTGAGCGTCGGGTGTAGCAGATGTTTATTTCGAGAAGTGTTCCACATGTCCTCCCCGGGGGGGGATGAGCGTCCGGGGCGGGTGATAAAATTTATCATCATCTGGCTTGTCCTTAAGGACATCTGGCAGAGGTTTCTCTGTTCCTCTTCTCTCTCTCTCGTCTCGGAGGAAAAACTAGGGAATCTATTGGTTACACAAACCGTTGGCACATTACTTGGGAATTGCTTTCGAAGTCCTTTCTAGTGCTGACGTCTCTCTCTCTCTGTCTCAGTGCGCCAAGTTCCTTGTCTTCGCTTGATTGCATTAAAAAAGACGTCGTCCAGTTTCAGTTCGAGGGGGTGGTTATTGATTTCCGCATCGCTTTTTTTTTTTTGCTCTCCTCCGCAGCTTTTGTTAGATCTCACGTTACCGCATCTGGAAACTATTGGCGAGTCCTTCGCGATTTCTGTTTCAATTTGTGCAGACCGCAGTTCAAACAGAAGAAAGGATACTTCCCGCCAGAGGTTTTGTAACAAAAGGCAATTGATACGCTCCGCTTGACTGAGCGGGTGCATTTGGCATGAATAACTGGCAGATCGGGTAATTATGTGGATTTAGTTAATGGAATCCTCCGCTGTGGGCGGAAAAGGAGCAAATCTCACTCGCAGTTCCAATCTGATGCGTCTTTTGTTCAACGTCAGCGGGCATTTGTGCTTGGAGATCTGTGGGAAGCAGTGGGATGCAATTTGATAAGGCCTAATGTTTCAATGCAAGGCACAAATTGTCACCAGCTTATAGGCAAAGCTCAGTCAGAACGAGATTCTTAGTTTCTAGCTGGAAAATCACTCGTCCATCGACGTTTAGCTGGATGACAACGCGAAATATTAAGAGTAAAAAAAAAAGCTTAAAGGTTTGACTCAGTCCATAAGTTGACAGAAGTTTTTACTTGAAATCTCTCGCATAAAATATCGGAAAGTATTTTTTTTACAAGCTACTGTGATTTCCACGTCGATAAAATGGAAGGGTAGACGTCGATTCTTAGTTTGGACCAAGAGGGTTTAAATACAGACTTAAAAGAAGCCTTTAAATTTGTTTTCATTCCGAAAAAAAAGAGTTCCTTTGCTCGGCTACTTGAAAACTTTCTTATGCTGGTTAATTCTTTTTGTTCACGGTTAGGAGACAAACGGGCTACGAAAAAAATGTGTAATTCTTCTTTGTTCTGTCTCTTTTTGTTTTAAATTAGATTTTGTGTTGATCAGGCTTCTGGTCGCATTGCGAGGTTTTATTTAGAGTTTTGATCAAATCTAGGTCAAAAATTATCATTCAAGTGGAAGTTGTACTCAACTAAATCACTGCTTCTGGCCAATTAACTGGGTATAAGGACTATTTTTGAGTATTTTTTCAAGGCTGTTAGATATTTGAGAGAGCCCCAAGGGATCAAAATCTTTACTTGTGAATTGTCGAAACTAATCTCTGCATGTTGTCTCAAACAGATTGTGGTTATTCGAAGTGGTCTAAACCAGAATTTTGAATATTTGTTATAATAATTTTATTGAAAAAAATTTTCGACAAATGCTTTTTGCCTGGAGCTGAAAACATTTCTTACGAAAAACGGAAGAAAAGATTTCTTACCAAAATTAAATTAAATTTCTTATATAAATTTGCTTGTTCCCAAGTGAAGCATAGAAACTCTTTGATTCTATTCGAATTGAATCAATTTAATGCGCCAGTGCAGTCTAAAAAAGCATGAGGACTGCTTTGAATACTAAAAAAAAGCACCTCCAAGTCTAATTTTACTAAGCTTCCCTTGCCTTAGTCAAGCTTTCCAGAGTTTTCCGCAAGTTTGTTGTTCTACAAAACTATTTGTAAACTCTTCACAGACAGGAGCTCAACGTCTCGAACGACCACTTTTTCAACGTCTTCGACCATTCATTCGTCAAAGTGCTCCAAACCACTTTGAAAGCACAAACTACTCGAATAAACTGCTCCAAATCGAAAATCCAGATCAAAAAACTCCCCGAAAATTATGTTCATTTATAAAAAAGCATTTAAACGAAAAAAAAGCAAAATCGATATCGTGTTATAAAATAAAAAAAGAACTCCCCTCGAGTCGTAGTCAAAATTAAAGCTTCTTGATCGCGCACGCAAAAGAAATCTCAGATCAATGAACGTTGTCGAGCGACGTCTTACGAACGAGCAGAAGCGCTGGCGGCGAGAAAAGCCCGAAGGATTCATAGCGAACCCGACCAAAAAGAGTGACGGTTCCCTGAACCTCTACCGCTGGGAGTGTGAGACTCCCGGGCCGAAAAATTCCGCATGGTCCGACCGTAAATTCAAGTTCGTCATCAAATTTGATCAAAATGACCTGAACGTGCCGCCGCGATTGTGGTTTACGCCGCCGATCTTTCACCCCAACGTCGCCAGCAGCGGATGCATCTGTTCGGATCTGCGCTACCTCTGGCCAGCCATCACCATGAAGCAGCTGCTGTACGCTGTCCAAGCGTTCCTCGTCCGACCGAACCTCAAGTCGGCGTTGAACGTCCATGCGGCCAAGATGTTTCGCGAGGAACCTGAGAAATACGCGAAGCGTGTTCAGGAAGAACTAGAACCTATTTAAGTCGCGTATGTTTTTATTGTATTTGTTGAGGGTCTGAATAAATTGTTGTGTCACATCTGCTGACAGTATTGTTAAGATAAATTTGGGTGTTTATTTTAATTCAAAGTTCTCGTTTCAAATCTGTTAGGAAAGAGCGGATGCGAGTCACTCACGTGGAAACTTTCATGAATGCATCCGAAATGGCGGAACAGACTGCAATCCATAAATGGAGTCGCTCTGAAATCGGGGCTGTTTGGTAGGAATTCCTATCTGTTTTGTTGATTTTCAATGTATTTGCTTTTCTCTTTTTTTTTTTATCGTCCTCTGTGCCCTTCCGCTGATGGATGGATTGTGTGTGTCTGTGGATGTGGAATTAGTTATCCGACTTTCGATTGACTAGACTCGGGTGAATTAATTAAATTAGTCGATTGGCTGTCGAGATGTGAGTTTTTGTCTGGTTGTTGTGGAGGCAATGACCGAGGGAGTGGAATGGGTTTCGCTTTTAAATTCTAGCCTGAGGCTGTGATAATCTCGTGTTGCTGGAGGCTTCTATTTCCAGGCGAGAATCGGTTTTTGGCAGGTGAGCAAGGCTGAAATTGTTGGTATGAAGGTTTGCGCTCTTATTCTGCATTTCAAAGTTGAAGAAAATTTATTCAAAATAGGCATTTTGTATCGTGTTAGTTCTAATAATTCTGAGGTGAGTATTTGACTTTCCATTAAAAAAAATTTATTTAACAACCTCCTTTTTAGTTTTTTTTGGGTCCAACTCATTTAATTTAACCCTTATCATTCGACGCTATCACCAAGAGAGCATAATGATTTGCTAAAAGCTATAAATGAAGAACTCGAAAGCCAAAAAAAAAATCATTTCTAAAATGGGCTTCTAAATAACTTTTCCAACTACCTTGTTAGGAACTGCAAATTAGGTGCTAGTGTTTCGATCTTCTGCCTCTGCCAGAGTCCAGGATTATACCCGTAATTACTTTATAAAAATAATAATCGAACATTTTATCATCCCTCGTTCTTTGCTAATACTGATTCGTAGGACTCTAATGACCACCCACATAAAAGACGGGATTCTGTCTTCACACCTCAGTCATTCGACAGAATCACACCATCGAACACATCTCACCAAAGCATCATTTCTTTGCCACTTTTACTCAACTCAAAATGTTTCACGCCAAAATTTTGAAAAAACCAGCGCTGTCAACTCATCCTAACTGAGAAGAGCATTTCTGCAGTCCAAGTCCACATCGGAAACCACAGGAGTCCAGTCCTCTCGTGCGATTTCCATCCCTCGGCAAAGTCTCTCTCGAAAAAAATCCCATAAAAAACGTTCGACTAACAGCCCAATGAGGTAAAATTTATAAATTGACAGTCTTTTCGTCTTCATATTCTGACTCCGTCTTAGAATTTCCAGTAATTAAATGAATGACCTAAATTTTGTGTCACACATTTTCAAATACTATTCTTGCAGAATTGCTTTTGCCGCTGTAATCCCGTTGGCTATGTCCTTAAGCGTAGAACTTGTAAATTCTCAGTTGAAATGGGTTTTCCCGAATCAAATTTTCACTACTCCATTTTGGACGGGTGTTTCTCTTCTTTTTTTTCAAGCTCAAAGCAATTTCATTGTACAAGGACCCCAACCACAGCACAGGCCCTCAAAATCTCCCACATGAGTTAGACATCAAATTTCCCCGCTGATATTGGCTTTGAAATTAATTTAAAGTTTTCCAAGCTCCCCTCATAGTTTCTGTTTTAATATTTTTTTTCCAGCGCTCTTGGCTTCTCCTGCCACCGTATCCCCGTCCCTTTGAACAGAAGAAAATGCCTTCAAACGAATAAAACAAACCGGACAACTTAAATTTTAAATGCATTTCGCTGTGAATTTGAAATTTTGTAGTTCGTTCGGTTAGTCGTAAGAGAATGGACTGTGTGTGTGTGTGAAGGGAGCCTCGAAGGACAACACACCGATACGACCGCTTGCCGCTCGACTGTGGTTGAGTGAAATTCAAATTTTGATTCATATCCCATGTTCCACGTACCGCCGCCATTCGCTGTCGTCATCATCCTCCTGATGTGATGTTAAGGGCGAGAGAGGAGCGAATGCATGTGCCAGTTGTTGCGAAACTTTGTTAAATAGTTTGAGGCTATCGCTTTGTTGCAACAGCAGCAGCAGCAGCAGGACAGAGAGCAGAAGCAGGTCTGTAAGGAGGCACCAGGACTACTGAAGAGTCCTGAAATGAGACTGTGATTGAATGAGTACTCTGTTTGAATGAATTTATTGCTGAGCCGAGGGCAAAGTTGTTATTTATTAAACAATTTTGAATTTTTGTTTTTTTTTTCGAAATTGTATTTTGTTTATTAGTGAAGTGGGTAGATGCGAAATGGAATGTTTTTTTAAGTTGAAAATGAAAGAACTTTGAATCCCATCAAAACAAGCAACCGCACGCAAAGCAAAGTTAGGATTTCTTGAAAATTGTCACAGTCGTTCTAAATTTAAAAAGAAAGTTAAAAGAAGAGCAGGTCTGTGCTTCAATATCATCCAAGAAGTCCGTGAGACGCAGTAACCATCAACAGCAGAAACCATCAACAAAGTCTTGCAAAATTGGAGTGAAAGAATGCGTTATGCCAGCTGCGAAGCCAGCTAAAACAGACACTTGAAGGACATTGTGTTCCATAGTTAATTGGAACCTTTGCTCTTAAGTCATAACGCCACATAACATGGGAAACATTTAATTTTGTTAATTTTGTTCATTTTTAAAAAGAAGTTTTTATTTAGTCAGCTCTGTTTATTGCCTGACATGACACATGTTTTCTGGTCCTACATTTATTTTTTTTTTTTTCAATTTATTACGTCAACCAATCGGCGAAGCGCCAATCATACCGGTCTATGTCATCGGCGCTTTGCTGCTACGCTGCCCCCTACCTCAACCAAAGCTGAATTTTGCGAGACCTTGTTCGGATCTAGAGACAGTTTTTTATGCTCATTTTGGAATTTACTTGGTATGGTGGGAATGCGGGGACTCGGTTACCTTCACCGGTTCTGAAAACTGCTGTTCAGTATTTAATTGGAATTTTTCTTACCTCTGGGTAACTCTTTTCTAGGTACAACTTTTTTTCAGCTTCTCTCCAGTTCCACGTATCTCATCAGGTTATTTTATTTTCCTTTTAACAAAAAAAGTTTATCGAAAAGTGTTGTTTTGGAATCACATTTCGCCTAATTCGGTGTTGTTATTATTTTGTGCCAAGGTTTGTCTTTGGCATAAAATTTGTCCATTTTGATTAAAATGTATCGATTTTAGTCCAAAGTGCGTCTTTTGGGGCTACAGTTAGCTCATTTCGACCCAAACTATGTCCAGTTTGGACCACACTTTTTGGCAAATGTGTGTTAATTTTGAGCGAATTTGTGTCGTCCTCTTGAACGTCTTTCATTTTTGATATCATACTTCGAGCAAACGAAATCTGGGTCATTATCTTTGTCCCTGGAAATTGCAACCCTCTAAAGTCAGCCTCTTCTCACATCTTTTGAGCTCCTTAATCCCTTTTCCAGATCTATCTATGTCCAATAAAAGATGTAATGAACCGTGCTGAACATCTCTCAAATCTCTCATTGCAGGACACTCTCACAATTCACGAATTCCTCGTCCTCGCTCTGATCCCGGGACGTCGCTCTTTAGAGACAAAAAAAAAATTGGAACAAAGTGCGTTAAGGAAACACGAAATGTCCATTGCAACAGAACTGAGCCGGGATAGTAATGTCATGCCCATAGCGGTAATTTGCATCGTATCCAGGACAGACATGGAAATGCTTCTTTTTCCCCCTTCAAAAAAACACCCTCTCGCTCTGTCTTGCTCTCTCCGAGTCTACTGCACCAGCTGCGCTTGTGAAAATAATTCAAAGAAAGCGAGAAAGAGAGAAAGAGAGTGTAATGCCGACTGCCTTCACTTTAAATTTTGACAGGACTCGACTGGTGAAAGACGAAAAAATTGTTTATTGAGTTTTCTTGTTCAATTAAAAGGATTCGAAGTGTTCTCTCAATGTTGCTACGGAATTAGGCCGTTTACTCTGCTCTACTCTGCTCTGTCACTCGTTTGGGTTCGGGCTCGGTGGTTGGCTTCGGTGCGGTCAACCGATGGCGACCGGTTTGTGGGGCTTGTTGGTGGTCTTGCCGGTGCGAAATGGATGGACAGGCGATTTTTTCGAGGATTGCTTTCGGTGTAGAACTTCGTGGGTGGTGTTAGGATAGCGATGTAGTGTTTTTGGAGGTCCTAACGACGGTTTTTTGTGAAAAAAACGCGGTTAATAGAGGTTCAAGAGCCATGTTTGAGCGGTTTCAGGTCGAGGGATATGTTTTTTTTTGCAACCGTGGAATCGGAGGATTCTAGAAAAAAAAGGTTTCTTTGGTCAGGGGCCAATTTAAGGCGGAAGGGTGAGAATTTTCATGGAAAGTCAAGCTGTTTTAGAGATCTTTTATGCTTTTAAAATCGATTTTTTTTCTATTTATTTTCAGAATTTGGTTTAATGTTAGAAAACAAGGCCGCGTATACGCCAGCAAAAGTGTCCACAAGTATTTTTTTTGAGACATAACAACCGCTTTGGCGTGTTATGAGGCAAACACATTTACTTATAAGCTCCTCATTCAATGCTACCATTAGTTTTAACTTGTAATTACAGTCGCTTCAAAGAAGAAAGAAAAAACAGAAAAAGAAAAGCAACCAAATCTAAAGTTGAACTCTATAACCTAGGTAAAAGAAAAGTTAGCTTTAGAAAGTGCATATGAGTTACCCGAAAGGCAAAAAGAAGCCTAAAATGGGCTTTCAAATGATCTTTTCAAACGATCTGCTCGGAACTGCAGATTAGGTGGTAGTGATCAATTAACAAGCTGTTGGTATTCAAGGGCCACACCGGAGCGGTGACGGAGATTCGACACAATCCCCGCCTCTGCCGACAGGTCTCTGGGCATCTGAGACAACAGCGGGGCCATGCTGAAGGAAGCGATATTCGGAATGCGGAGCAAGCACCACATTCTTAAGCAAACTCCGCTCGGGCTCCAACGACGGCACTGTGCGAGTGTAGGACACTCGGAATCAGGTTTGCACAGCTCGCCTGGGTTTCTAAACCGCCGTGGCTGCGATCTGCTTCGACAAGTCTGGCGATTACATCTTCTTGTCATCAAATATTCCCGTGTCTTCCTGACGACACCAAATTCTTTAAATCAATCAATTCCCCCAATGACTCTCACAGCTTCAAGATGACCTAAATAGCTTTGCAACTTGATGCAAAAAAATTGCCTCGTCCTCAACATCGCAAAATGTCAGTCCATTACCTTTGCTCGGAAACGCATCAGTTCCGCCCCTCGCATCTACTGCCTTCACGGTCACCCATTTTCCCGCGTAAACTCGGTTCGTGACCTAGAAGTAGAATGCGACTGTGAACTCAACTTTCGGTCTCAGATAGACCAACGGAACGAAGGTGATGTAGAAAGCCAACTCTGCACTAGGTTTTGTGAAACGATGGTCAAAAATGTTCATCGATCCATATGTGACCAAATCTTTCTACATCACCTTCGTCCGCTTTATTCTGGAGTACGCCTCTCAAGACTGGTATTCCTACCAAAGTACTCATATTGCTAGGATCGAGAGTATTCAACGTCGTTTTCTACGTTTTGCCCTTCGTGGTCTCTGCTGGCAAAACTCCCTAATACTCCCTAATACCTTCTTATGCAGACCGGCTTAATCTCCTAAACCTAACCTCACTTTTTTCATGATTTCATTTTCCGCTGACGTTCTTTTTATTCTCCGTCTCCTAAAACGCCTCACTGAATGGCCCAACATCCTAATGTCCACCACACCCTCCCACCACACCTCTTACGGCTCAAAGGAACCCATTACGCGTATGCTGCGTAGATCAAAATTTTGGGATCTGCGCACCAACCAGTTGCTCGGAAGCCGGGAAGGACACACAGACGCTGTGACAGGACTCTCTCTGTCACCTCGCGGAAAGTTCCTGCTCTCGAACTCGATGGACAACACGCCTCGCATTTGGGACGTCCAATAAGCTTGAGAAGACTGTGTTTGGAGACTCTGAAAGGGAAACACAGATCTTTGAAAGAAAGCCCATGATTAATACAGAGCACCCCGTGGCAAAATGGATCGATAAAGAGAAGAAATGTACTTTTAAAACCACGATCAGGACAAGATAACATAAATTGAAAAAAAAGAACAGCAAACAGACGCACGCAGGTTAAATGTCTGTACGAGGAAATTCAGCCACTTTACTGCCAAGTCGATCCCACAAAGATTCTATCGAAGACAGTTCATTTGCAAGAACATTTCCTAAGAATTTGTGTCCTTAAACCTTTTTCCCCATAATTTTCTCTCTCTCTCCCGTCTTCGACTTTAAACCTAAGACAGCCATCGTCGACCAAACTCGGGACAGATGCAAAGTTTCATCGCAAATCGGTCAATTCTTGCAAACATCTGCCTTCCTTCGACCTTCCACGGCCACCTCCCGCCAGGAAGTCCTAGAACTCAAGCTCGAGGGAAAGTCGAACACCGACAAACGACAAATCCTCCTCTCAAAGTTTTCTTCAAAATTTTTTGCCTCCCTCGTCGACTTTTTGCAAAACCGAAAACACAACTTTGCCTATTTCCACAGTTGTTCGTCGAGGGAATGTGCATTCGCAGGACGAAAAACAGAAAATAAAGAAAAAAATAAGGACGACAGGATAATTTCAGCAGTAACTGCAAAATGCAGCAGTAAACTTTCACCAATTAACAGGATTTTAATTGCATCTCTCCAGCACCGGGCGCGCAATATCCTTTTGCAGCAAATCGCTTAAGTTTCATACACACAGACAGACACACGCACGAAACCAACAGTTGGAGAATCCCAATTCAAAGACTAAGGCAAAGAAAAAAAGAGAAGGACGAAGAAGAAACATTTCTCTCTCCTTCGTTCGGTGGAAATCAACTTGTAACCGGAAAGGACCACTGCCGCTGACACAGTATTCCGGTTTTCAAAAGTTTCTCATAACAGAAAGGATGGGAGGCGAAGGGACGAGCGCTTGGCCAGAGACCACGACAACGACGTCATCGAGGGGGTAGTTAAAATAAATTAATTAATTATCCTGCCTGGTGAATAGAAAATCACTGTACGTATCCTTGTAAACAGAAGGACTCGAGGACAGCGCGTCGGTTGCTGTTTGGATTTTCCCACGACTGGCGAGAGCTCCCATCGACGAAAGGGGACATCTGCTCGGGGTGGGTCGGTGTGTTGCTAGTGGTGGTGATTGTAGGTAACTCACCGGAAAGGAACAACTTTTCGGTGGTTAATTTTTGGGAAGTAACGCGAAAAGTTTTCGCCACTTTCAAGGGTGGAAGAGGAGGTCGTGTTGGTTTTTTTTTCCTCTTTTCTGATTGACACTTAAATTCTTCAAATCCTACAGATCCTTAAAATCCCACAGGCGCAGCTCATAAAATCATTCATAACCTAATTTTTGCCGTGTAAACAGATAATTACGAGCACTCCCAAAATCCCCGTCGTCCTTTTTTTCTTTCTTCCTGAATTTCAGAGTATCCATCAAATGGATTGTGATTTCGTGGCTGATCCATCATGCGTACCGCATCTCGTAGCCAGCAACCCACTCACCCGCTCCCTATTCCCACCTAAAGCCTCGGCGGTGAATATGCCGCTAATGTGATTCATTTATTTTGTCGGTTGGAAACCCATTAGAATTAATTACAAAACTAGTTTTCGGAAAATTCTGCTTGCGAAGCATTAAATCCCGCACAACACGAGCGCGCAGCGCGCCGGTGGAAAATGCAATTAGTGCTTTAATTCGACTTTGCATGGAATTAGTTCATCCGGATTTGCATGGAGTTTTGTGTTCGGAGTTTGAAGTTTTTTTTTTTTTTTTTCTGCTCTTTTTTTATGTCTTCCACCGACGGATAACTACTCTATTGCGTCGACTGGGAGTGGATTGGACGTGTGTTTTTGAAGCCCTCGAGAGAGAAGTTCTAGTTAAACTAATTTTTTGATCTGGTTCAATCTCTTGATTTCTAGATCAGCCTTGATCCCAATTTTTGGTTTCTGAACTTCTTCTACGTGGCATTGGAATTCAGTGACTCACGTTGGGACAGATTTCTCGTTGTCCTTCTTTCTCTCACAGGCAAACAATTTTCAAGTTTCCGCTCCTATCTCTGCTCAAGTCCTCGAGTTTGTGTCCACACTTTGATTTCTGACCGATTTTCAACTCTCTGTTGCTGATTAAGCCAAAAAAGATACGTCTAAATTTAATAAAAAACAAAAATTTGGCAAATGTCAAAATTATAAAGCAAATTTGGTCCAAGCTTTATTGCGTCAAAGTAGTAAAATGAAGTATGGGCTGTTACGCAGATTATTTTTTTTTTTTTACTCTTGAATGCCTTTGAACTTGGTCACCATCTTTAGAACAGTCACTAAAATAACCAAAAATTCAGACGTCTTCGCCTTAAAGGTTTTTCAACTGCAGTCTCATTTAATTAACAACTCAAAAGCGCAACTCCCTTCTCGAAGAGGCAATCGAATTTTATGTCTCCTCTCGGTCTAACTTCAAATGCGAACAACTCGTGAATCATCACGTTCCAGGATCCTCTCCTCCCAACGTCTCAAACCCTTCACCGAGGCGTCTCCTTCTCGCCCACCCAACGTGATCCAATACACCACGAATCCTCCCACCCAAAAATCATCTACTCCCCTCCCGAATCCAGGACACGACGAAGAGAAAAAAAAAATTATCTCTGCACGCCACAGTTGTACATCCTGCCATCCTGCGAAGCATCACCGCTTAACGTCGGTGACTTGAATACACGATATCCGACACGTACACCGGGATACAAATCGAATTCCACTTTTATTGTAACCATTTTAGAGACGGAGGCGGGTTGGGGTGGCCGCCCAACTCACATAAACTCTCCGTCTCAGTCTCCTGCTCCCGATCGCATTCGGAGCGATTAAGTTTATCCACTCAACGCAGCCAGACGTCGTCGTCGTCTTCGTCGCATCCTTCGGAGTGAGTGTCGTTCCTTTGGTGCTAATTTCTTCGGTCACTGATTTCCCATAAAACGTCTCCTCCACCCCCACCCACCACCCCGCGCGACATCGCGACGTTTAGATTCAAATTTTTGAAGTGATTTTCCGATTTCGTTTCGGTGGGAGTGGGGCATGGAGTGGCATCGCATTATGCGGGTCGAGGTAATTCAAGGTATTCCATGCGCACCGGCGGTAGACACCCTTCAGCCGCCCTTCCAACTGCTGTGTGAGCAGTTTTACGGATTCCAGTCACGTTTCGGTATCTGTCACAACAGTTCAAAACGATCTTTATAATTCGAAAATTTTTGGAAAATTTAACTTCCAAGGGTGGTGGTTTAATGTCTGCCTCTGTCTCAGTGTTTGTGTTTACCTTCGACGAGGGATACACTAAAAGGCAAATATTTTAACAGAGCGACCCACCGCAGGCGATTGCCAGGCACATGCTCTGCATGAAAAGGCGTCATCTCGTCCCTTGGAAACTATTTAGTGATTCTCAAAAGGAATTAGCGGGAGACTTGAATTTTAACTCGAAGAGAGAAAAAATTGATTAACAACACGAGGCGGAGTCGGGTGATGTTTTCTTGTCCTTGTTGGAGAAAAAGGATTTAATTATGCGCTCGTAGGGGAGCAAAGAAAAAAGTCTCTTTATCATCTTTATGAGATGGTTTTGGATTTCCAATGTATAGACTTTTCGAAATTGCAATATTTTCCTCATTGTGTCGGCAAATATGCGGATTTCATTAGAACGAATTTTATGAGTTTTTATGAATTCGTGATTGTTGAATTTGGATAGACGCTGATTAAGCAGAGAAACTGGGGTAATTGGAACTTGCAACGCTCACTGAAAGGTGGATTCATTGCTTTTTTTTAAAGACGTTCAATCGATGGCAGCCGAGGAAGTTTCGACGACATCTATTGTGGTTATGTGAATTCATCATTGAAGCCGATGAAACTTTTTTATTAGCGTGTGGCTCTTCTAAATTTCATGCACTTTCTCTGGCTTTAGTTACGTTGCTAAAAGACCCTTTGACTATATTTTCTGGGATACATTACATTGGGTGGTGTAAGAGCCCGTTAAAAGCCAGAGCCTAGCTTTGTCGCACCTCCACTGTATTGTGCGCGTTATAATTTGGCATATGTGGAGCGGACCGACTGTTTAATGCCGGTTCCGAACGACGAATTGCGAAAGCTTTTCATGGCAGAAGTACTCCAGGAGGGTTGTTAATCGTTCGCTGGGGGTAGGGCCGTGAAAAATGTTTGTGGTGGATTTTTTTTCCTGAGCTGGACTCGAACCCGGGTACTCTCGCTCAACAGTCCGACGCACTAACCGATCGAGCAATTAAACAAATAATTATAAAACAAAAACCTGGCGACAACAACGAGCGACAAGGGGCGCTCGGAGTGAATAAAACCCCCAACGCTTTGATTGAATTAAAACCCACCTGTGCCATACGCAACATAAAACAGCAATGAAGGACATCGGTCCTGACTTGCTGAAGTGCATTCCCTAAACATGTAATATCTTTATGTAATGTCAAAAACCAAGACAGAAAATAAACAATTTGGGAAAATAAAAAAAAAAAAAAAACCGATCGAGCCAACGGCGCCCATATTTTTTGGGTTATATATATATGGGGCGGCGTAACAGCCCGTTGAGAGCCAGAGCCTAGCTTTTTCGCGCCTCCACTGTGTTGTGCGCGTTATAATTTTGTCACATGTGGAGGGGACCTACTGTTTAATGCCGGTTCCGAACGGCGAATTGCGAAAGCTTTTCATGACAGAAGTACTCCAGGAAGGTTGTCAGTCGTTCGCTGGAGGTGGGGCCGTAAAAAATGTTTGTGGTGTTATTTTTTTCCCCGAGCTGGATTCGAACCCGGGTACTCTCGCTCAACAGTCCGACGCACTAACCGATCGAGCCAACGGCGCCCGATATTTTTTGGGTTAAATAACTAAAAAGGACGACGTGTCAATAGGTTTGCTTTTCTATCTTTGTTCATCAGTTGCTCCTCCAGCTCTTTCCGTTAGCCACTTAGTAACTCAACTAAAAATCAAATTCCAATGTCTTTGGAATGGCATTTATTGCCATTATAGGCCAATATCGTTGTAAAGAACCTTAGTCTCGATTTGATTGTGACCCTCGACCACCCAGTTACTAGAGTAAAAGGTTTCGTTTGAATAAAAGGTCCAGTACGTGAAGCTAAAAAAAAAAACACCGTAACGAGGAGCTGCATAACAAGAGGAGACAGCAGGTACTAAGAGAAGCCAAAGATAAGACTAGTCAACTAAGAATCTTCAGGTAGAAGCACTGGGGTCGTGGTTACAGCCGAATCCCCCTATATCGAGTTTTCATCACAATTAGTTTGGGTTAGAAGGAAGTTTGGAAAAATTCAACTCAAAAAAATATTAATCCCTCTCAATATTTTTTTGTTATAAAACCTTTTTAGGGTTTCGTTCCAAATGAATAACGAAACCCTTATGGAATCACTTCGGTGTCTGTCTGTCTGTCTGTCATTAGGCCTTAACCTCGGTAATTGGCGAACCACTAAGAATTTAGAAATAAAACTTTGCTAAAAGACGTATTTCACTTGCCCAAAGAAAGTTCCGGAAAAAAATTTTAAGAAAATTTTGTACTAGCAAAAAGCTTAGTACCAATACTAAATTTGAAAAATAAATTTCTTATACTAGTTCCTTGATATAAGTATCGTTGGAAAGAGGATGATAGCTAGATCAAAAAGTTGTACTATGGTAACCCCCTCACTCTTATTGGTAAGAAGTTATTAGGCAACAAATTGCCGAAAACTGACTTGTGTACCGTGTCCCCCACCTTACTTTCTAGAGTATTTGACCAAAAAATCTGAAAAAAATTGGAGTTATGGGGCAACTCATCGCAATACCCCAAAATTATCCGAAAATCGTGTATGATTTTTTATTCATACTAAAATAAATTAATTACTAACTTTTTTTGAACAAAATATCACGGAAATATATTAAGTGAGGTACCATCGGATAGGTCTTGTAAAATGAAATAAAGTTTTCATTTTGAACTTTTTATTTGGAAGTTAAGTTTTCGAGATATTAAGCTTTAAAGTCGAAAAAAAGGCGCCCCTCCCTCTCATTTCCACACCCGTTGTTCTAAAAATCTGAAATGTAGGTTTTGATGTAGTCTTTGTGCTAAAATTGGTTTGAGCACTCTGGCTTTAATAGTTTTCGAGATATTGGCCAAAAACCAAAAAACAACAACACTCGAATTTTGAAGATCCGAAAACGCCATTTTGTAGATCTGGGCGAAAGAACAATAAAATATTATGTAAAAAAAAATATTTTCATACAATTTTTCGAGATAGTAACGATTTAAATCGAATCAGTTATCGCAAAAAACGATGAACTGACGGCAGTCTCAGTGTCGCTTGCGGCATTTCATCCCCTAAATGCACCAAAGCAATTTTCACACGGTCGGCGCGATCAGCAAATGGGAAAAAATTTTCTTCTGTTCAGTTTCGTTCGAAATGAAAGAATTTTAGTGATTGAACAGTGAATTGAGTTTAATTTGATTTGACTATTTTAGTTTGTTGATTTCTTAGACTTATATTAAGTCTAAGCTATTAATCTGTTTGCGAACGAAACCCTCGGCGGGTGAGTAAAACTCACACTTGACCGGTTTTTTTTTTGTTTTGCACTTTAATGTTTACGTCACTGGTAAATAGAGTAACACGTCTGCTTGTTACTCCTTTTAAAGTAGACTTCCAATACACGCACTAAATGCAGCAAAAAAACATCGCAGATACCTAACCATTTTCAGATTAAAAGCAGATTTTTTGAACCCCAACCAACAACGCAATGAATCAGCAGCGCACTTATTCATACAGAGGCCAGCGGTGGTGAACGCGCTTGGACGACGACCATATTCAGTTTCAGTCTCATGTTCGGTTGTTTCGATGTTCGCCATGTTCGTGAGCAAATTTTCATTTTTGCTGCTTTCTCTTAATTGCATAGGAAAACAACCATAAGGGCAACTAAACGCGCTTCTTTCTTTGTTTGCACTACAAGATTCAACATGAAATGAATGTTCACGAAATGTGTTTATGGTGTTAAAGAGTCAGATACATTTTTTGTTTATTTTTGTGCAAAAGAAAAAAAAAATTCTACTTAGGGGTATTGAAAACAGACTAAGTGTCGAAAAAATGTTTTAGAGGGATTTTCGACTTGGTCCTCCAAGTTTTTTGTATTGAAAATTGAGGAAAATGCCAAAATATGGTGAACAAATTCGAGTTAGAGGGAAACTCGACTTAGAGGGATTCGACTGTATTTGAATTTTAATAATGCACATTTAGAAACAAGAAAAGAACCAAAATTTCATGGAATTTCTAGGAACACGTGTCCAGTTAAAGACACTTTTTTGCTGAAACACCTAACAGAAAAGCAGAAAAAGTCTGCGTCCACCTCAAATCAAACGGTAATATTGAGGAAAAAATTAAAATATCTTAAAGTTTAATATCTCATAGGGCATCAGCGTCCTTGTAAGAATAACTGCAAATGTTTTTGCACAGAACTAACTAGTTTAGATGTGTCCTTAGGGGTAATTTTTCCCATTCTCCTTCAATCATAGTCTTTAGCATAGTATTGTTAGTTATAGTGTTTTGGCGAGTTATCCTTTTAAGTAAAACCCATAGATGTTCAATTAGGCCTTAGTCCGTAGATCATGGCGGGATGTGCAGTTGTCTAGACTCATAATATAACAACCAGAAGCATACAATCTCGGCTGTATGCTCTGGGTCGTTATCTTGTTGGAACCAAAACGCGAAATCTAGTTAACAATTTTTTAAATTCATTGTAGACTCAATAAATTTCATTTCTCCAGCTCCCACGCTTATCTGGAATTCCGATACAACTACAGTCGACTCCCTCTAATTTTCATCGGACATCAAAATCAGTTTGAGTTAGAGGAAGCTCGACTTAGCGGATGGTTTTGTATGGAAAATTGGGAAGGGGAATGGCAAAATATGGCGAAAAAAATCTGAGTTAGAGGGAAATTCGAGTCAGAGAGAGACGATTGTGGTTGGAAAAATTCATTTAGTAGCCTGTTTTAGAAATGAGGCCATTTTCTTTACTTAGCTAAGTCACTAATCTAACTAATCTATACTGGGATTGAGTTGGGGAATTTTACTGCGGACTTCATCTGTTGGGTTCATTTTTCATCATTGGCTCCTTTTTTACTAAAAATGTATTTCCTTTAATAAAAGTTTAGAGAAACAAAGTTCAGTGATAAGAAATATGTCCTGCCCGCAACTTTATTCTTTTGTTCTTTCAAAGTAGAACTTTTATTTCGTTAAATTTTTAAATGTACTCCGATTGATTTAAGAAGGGCTTTTAGCCATGCTAAACTTCTGTTTCTGTTCTAAAGTGATTGCCAGGATATTCTTATTCTTTTTACCATATAAATTCTTCATCTTCAGCATCGTTGGCTTGGTTTTCAATATCTTTACGAGACTTGTCTATGCGCTATGTATATCATGAATGCGCCATCTTGAATTTTGATATTCAAGATGGCGCATTCATGATATACATCTTAGCTTGCCGTAAAAATTTTCCAAATTATCGTTTTTTTGTTCTTAAGTTTGTTTAACTCATTTTTATATTCAAAATGTACTTCGACGTTTCCCTGAAGTTCACAACGAACTTTGGCAACGAAACTTCTAATTAAAACAACGACTTCACAATCAAACAGAAGTCCAACTTCAACCCTTTTTAAGGACATCTTTCCTCTTTTGTCCACCCCTCTCTCGAAAAACGTCAAATTTGACTGAAGCATGACAACGTTGGCTTCTATTTTCAAAATTGCAAATCATTTTGGATGGGCACTATTCCAGGAAAGTGGTGTCCGCCAAAGAAAGGATAATGCACAAAGGCAGAGAGTGTCCTCTGTGATGCCACAAAGGTAGATTCAGTTTTTTTGAACCAGCACCCAACTCCCACGTCTGAGTAGAATTCAAAATCAGACAAAGGACTCAGTTCCGTCGTCCCCCGGCATTGTCCTGTCCTCAAACTTGTTGCCATTTTCCTAATTATTCCCGAATTGCTACCGTAGAGGGGTGGTCGGGTGATGGGTGTTCGTTCAAATGGATCCGTTAATTACTGTCCCACCGAAAAAAAGGGTTTGTTGTCCTTAGGAAAGGAGCCAATTAGTTTAATGGTTGAGGACTCGTTCGGGTTCTTTTTTTGTCTTGTTTTGCGTTTTCATTGATCCTGATTCATGAAGGACCATCGACTCGAATCCCAAAGTCATTTACACGCCGATCCCGCACACACATGTTGCGTTATTAGTTTTTTGGGCGATGGATGCAGATGCGGATGTGTGTGTGTGGAGACGCAAAGGACCGCGCCGCGCTATTTTTCATTCGGTGGCAGGTGTGCCTGTCTCTGCCCCCCTCTTTCCGAGGCACCATAATAGACACCTAAACGTTGCGAGCTCACACACGCTTTGTTGTTGTTATTGTGTCAACGCCAGGACTGATCCCATTCATCATTATTATTATTCCGGCGGCGCGGAGCTGGGTCCATTCCCCAACCGACGGCGTCGCTTCTTCGGGTTGGGGTGGAGCTGCTTGATTGGTCGACGGCGGGAGCTACGTTGCCAGCAAAAGGCTTTCAGGATTGTCTGCCAAACGAATAAATCACAGCACACACACCGGAGGCTAATGAAAATTGATGCTTGGAAATTTCACCCCACCGAAGCGTTATATCCGCGCGACGGCGGGTGGAGAGGAAGAAGCCCCTAAGGGTGAATGGCTAGGAGCCAATGGCCAGGTAGTCAACTAGTTGTGTTATGTCGGCAGCCAGATGTTGGATTAACACATGGAGTGAGTTATGTTTGGGCTGTTCATCCAGATGAACGGCTGAAAGAATGAATCACAAGGGCGGGAATGGGGGGGCTTCGTTGTTTATATCGTGCTTAGTCAAATCACAACTGCGGCGTTTTTTGACCGTGGAAGGTAGATCAGTGGCCAATTACAGGAAGTTTTGTATTGCAGGTAACGTCTACGGGGGGCAGTTTTTTCTTGCCGGATTACAACAGGTTCTTTTTTAAGCGATTCGCATGTGTGTCAACTAGCTTCAATTTATATTACTCTATGAAACGGGGAACATTCTGATGTGATGGAGGATATTATGCGCCAGCGTCTCCTTAAGAAAAAAACAACCCTGGAATCATTTGAAAAGGCTCACTGTCTCGAAATTTTGGTCTGGATTCATACCTGACGATTGTAGTAGTATTCCAATCCATTTTGAGATATTTGGAGGTAGCCACATTTGAATATTCTAGGAGATCGGACTAGGGTCGTTATGTTAACTGCAAATGCAGTCGACATCACAGACCTTCTGATCTGCACTAGTTTTGGGGTGTGTCTTAAGAATGTTTCTCTAGTCTTAGTGGTCCATTTCTTTATCAATAAAGTGCACTTGCATAAGCAGACTTCTAAGAAGCACCTTCAGTTATTTTAACTTTCAATGCTTAAATAAGAGCAATAAGAGCCCTTTGATCTGAATGACGTACGAGGGCTTCATATCCAGAGAATATTTTTTTTTTTTCGTCTGTTTCAGCGATGAGCATTATGTCGCTTTGATTACCCTTGAGGTACTGTTTGAGTTCCAGGTAATGTTGGTGAAGACATTCTATTCTTCAAAAACTAGAAGACGTAAAAACATTCGGTTTTCTCGATTCGATTCAGAATTGAAATGAACACAAAAACAAATTTAGTGCATAATTTCACAATTTTGAAAAAAAATTGGTCTAATGTTTTTTTTCCACTTTTTTTTATTAAAGTTTTGAGATTGCATGCAATTTATTCAAAAACTATGAGCATGAATAACTTAACTTGAACGCATAGTTAAAGAGCAAGAAAGAGTTTTTGACTTTCAAAACTGGTATAGTACTTCAAGTGTAGCCGCAGTTTTAAAAATTTTTTTTTTCCATATTAATTGATTTGTTCCTTAAATTCTCCCTATCTCCTAAACGGGCTCAGAGAGGCCATCCCTGCCTTAAAAAAAAATGTTTATTTTTAGCCACTCTACAAAACACCATTATCAATTTCCAGCGCTAAAGTTATCGTACTCTCCCGCCTTCCAAACACTTTCTTGGCAGTCTTATTTTTGCCTCTTTTAACTTTTTCCTTTTTTTGGTATTGGTCCTGTTTGAGCTCATCGGCGTTATGAACAAAAAAAGAAGAAAATAGACAAGGCGGCTCAAATACAGAATTCACTATTTTATTTCCAAAGAAAAATGTAAAATTTAACAATTACAAATCGATTAAAGATTAGAAGAAATTTAAAGATTAAGAAATGACCACAAGCTATCGAATTCAATGGCAGAATGAAAAAAAGAAAAAATTCAAAGATGGAATTTCCGGAAAAGTGGAGATCTGTCTCGTTTAGACATCGAACAGGTCCTTAGTGAAATAAAGTATTTTTTTTCTTGTTATTTAGTTCTTCAATATTTATTCGTTCAAAAAAACAAAATTGAAAGTAAAATATCTGGAAGTAACCTTATTTGTAACGAGAATATAGAAATTGCTTGTTTTTAAGATGTGTAAACACTTTATTGACAAACTGTACATGTATGTAGCCGTTGACAACTAATTAGGAACGATTCTCTACTTTTTTATTTACTCCATTATTTTTTCGTTCTAATTTTGTTACTATACAAAGTTATGCTATTTACATCAAGAAAAAAAAAACAGTTCATAAAGTATTTTTGGTTTTTTTTAAGCACTTTTGTGTTAAAATCTCTAAATTATCTGGGACAAGTAATTAGAAACTTACCATGGGGTCTTTCTATGACTAATATTTTGTTGAAAAACCCCTTTGCTTCGAGACAGCTCCGCAACGTCTTTGCATAGACTTAATAAGGCCTCGACATCTCTCCACCGGAGTCGCATACCACGCTTCCTTCACCTTTTCGAACAAAACATCTAAGTTGGAAATGTTTTGTTTACTGACGGCATTTTTCGGATTCAAGTCCGGACTGGATGATGGCCAGTCAAGTACACGCATGGAGTTTCTTTCAAAAAACTGCTTGGTAAGGTTTGCGGTATGCTTGGGGTCATTATCTTGCCAGAATGACCAAATTACTGGCATGTTTTCCCCGGTCCACGGTAACACTACGTTTTCTAAAATGTCATGTACGGTTCCTTATTTATCCTGCCTGTAATACGATGAATTGGGCAACATTTTTTTCGTCCCGTGTCTTTGAATACGTGTCAGATGTTTTGAACAGCTGATCGCATTTCCCCTCAAACAAATGTGCCTAAAAATAATGAGCTAGTGTCCGATGCTTTCTAAAAAAGTGTCAAAATTGCTGTCAAATTCTTGAAATACTGGCAAAATTATGGATGGGCCAGGGGATATCAGCTGTTCAGATGGTGCTACACGCGGGAAAATAATAAAGCTCTTTGGTCTCTTACTTCAGTGTACTAATTGAGTTGAGTTGAGTTTGATTATCTGGAATTCATTAAATTATACAAATAAAAATGTAAGAAATCAAAATGGATCCCTACTTACTTGCGTCCTTGCCATTTGGCGTGTGATTGGCAAATGGTCGATCTGCCAAATTTATTTGCCTCGTGGGTGAACAGGGACGACAAGTAACTTCACATTGTGATAGCAGAGATATCACTTCACAGATGTTAATAGGTAGTTAGTTGAAAACTTTATTTAAGAAACCAAAAGATTCAAAATTATAAATTTTTTTTACGTAATTTTAATAAGGTTTGGCAAGTAGCCGTCTACCAGATTGCCAATTTTTGTTTCCTTTATAATTATTCTCTGCTTTAAAAATCTCCTTCAAAAATACGCTGTCTATATTTGAGTGCTGTCTATTTTGAATAGATGGGTTAATATATTGGGTAGTCTGTGCGACAGATTTGAATTCAAATTTCAAACTCGTTGGCTACTTCGATTTTACCAAAATCCTAAATTTGTTTAACATTTACGATTTGATTGCATCTTTGTGCGACTGTGTTCTTCTATTTTTAAGAAAAATTTAGTTAGTTTAGATTTTTAGAGATTTAGTTAGTTTGCAGAACACTTAATTTTATTGAAGTTTTCGAGTTTTTGAAGGGTTCTATACATTCCTTATTAAATTTAGTTCACGGACCCTGGGCATTTAATCAAATATTTTTCAGTTTTAAGTCAAAACTTTCGCGATATTTTCTTTAATTTGTTTAAGAGTGATAGCGAATTAGCTAACGCCAAAAAAACCATCGTCGGGAACGATAGTGTCCTGCCGATATCGTTTTTCCACGCT
Organism: Syritta pipiens; assembly: GCA_905187475.1. Taxonomy (NCBI): domain Eukaryota; kingdom Metazoa; phylum Arthropoda; class Insecta; order Diptera; family Syrphidae; genus Syritta; species Syritta pipiens. The sequence goes on from LR994573.1 coordinate 12,243,670, forward strand.
TTGTGAGGAACAACTATCGTTCGAACGATATAGTAAGACGATTGACGTCCCGTGATGGGACCCGTACATTCGAATGAGCAAACTGTTGATTGTTCAGAGCATGATGTCGGTGATGTGATACGTTTTGGCAATTGGCACCCCAGATAGAAAAGAAAATGGAATCACTCAAGAAAATGGGTAAATAAATGTCCTCGAAACCATTGTGTGACCACAGCAAAAATTTTGCCTTGAGAAGTACATAGAAATCTTTTGTAACTCCTTCTCTTCAACGGAAAAAAATAATTTAAAATGAAAGAACTTGTGCTTTAAGAATACCAGTCCTGTCATAATTTTCGTAACTACAGAATCTGCATTTTTGCACAGTCGTTTAGTTTTCTTTCTGTTCTTCAGTCCCCTATCGAAACATCCAAATTGTACAGAAGTCCAAAACGGATTTGTGGAATTAAATATTTAAACAAGGCAAAAATTCAGCCGAAACTTCGACGCCCTTTTTCATTGTATTCTTAAATGGCACTCCACCCATTGCTCTTAAAAGGAACAACATCCCGAACTGCTCACTTTAAGTTCCCTTTTCTTCTTATTTCCACTCCATACGTGAAAAAGTACCCCGAAAGCAATCTGGCGGCAAACGCACCACTGCACCGCAGTCCATTTAAATCCGATCCATTCCGCGGCACATGCTCGTCGATCTTATCGAGCAATTAACAGCAGGACGCTGCCGAGAAACAATAAATGCCCGCGACCTCATCCTGTGGCTGAGCCAAAGCAAACACCGGAGCACATCCCCGAACACATTTACTTATTAATTCCGCGGAGGAAATTACATTTCCCAACACACGGCGGCAGATAAAACTGCAAAAAAAAAGTGCCCCGTGAAGAAACCGCCGGCCGTGGCCAGCAATCCACCACCGGGTCGAAACAATACGCCCGCTGGAGCTCCCCGCCGTCATTAAACCGACCTCAACGGCGGCGGAGGCTTTCGAATTTTTGCGTTTTCGCATATCTCGGCGGCTCCTTCCGCGAGTCCGTGCGCGCATTAAAATATAATTTCCTGGATTCGATTTATTTCGATTTAACCATCAATATTTGCATAAAATTTCAATAATTTCGCGGACCCACACTACAGGCGTTCACTCCTTTGGCGGCTTCAGCCTCAGCGTCCTCATCGGCGTCAGCGTCGGTTGTCATATTGCAGCGAAATGGTTTTTCTGTGTCGCTGCGGCATGAAGAGCTGCGAGAGAGCTTCATCCTCGATGCACCCCTTTGTTTTTCTTTAAAATTAAAATTTACTGCTGACATAATTTGCCGTGCGAAAATGACGTCCACAGATGACGCGAAGCGCCACGCGAACTGAACTTTTGATGTTGACATGACAGAAATTGAAAAATATGCGTCCTCAACCTCCCCCAACACAAACAAACTACTTGCGTCGAGTGCGTCGCTCGGTTGTGTGGTGTCCTTTTTTTTTTGGATCCTTGGAAAAAGCTGAACAGAGAAATAAAAACAGACGTTCAGTTTCAGAGGTTTTTCGCAATATTTTAATTAAAATCATCCAATTAAACGATTTTAATTAAAATCCATCAATAAAATTATTTTTCTTTCTGAGTGATTGAGTACGAGCAAAAAAAAAAAAGAAAACAGAGAGCGGACAAAAATTATTCCTGCCTTCGAAAGGACACGTGGGAAGTGGTGATATATATTTTTTTGTTTTTTTGTTTTTTTGTCGGCATCGAAATTGAAAAGATTCGTGAGGACATTCAAATGAAGTTGTGAGTTAATGTTGTCGTTTTTCCAGTCTCCCCGAAGAAATTTTATGGGAAAAGTTTATTTTACTTTTCAGTTTTTTTTTTGTTTTTTTACTACCGGTTTAATTTTTTTGGTGCTGGAATGAACTTTTCGAGATTTTGTACGTGTGTGTTGCGTAGAAGGTAGTTGGTAAACTTTGCCGGCGAGGTCTGTTTGAAAGGCTGGGTGTTTTAAGGTTCGGCGCGAGCTCATTAAATGTTTCCGTGCACTCTTTGAAAGTTTCTTCGATTTTCGTGAAGCATCGATGAAAATGAAATTCAGTGCTACCTTTCGTTGCTTACTTTAGGGCCAATTCGTAGGTTTTTTTAAGCAAAAATCTGCCATAATTTTAGTTTTTTTCAGACAGAACAGGTCGATGCTAACAGCCTGAAGCGGCCATATTGCTTAAACGCTGTAATATTAGGTTATCAAATATCTCCCTTCCGCCTTTTTGTCTTTTAAATTTTCCGGCTATGTACAAAGCGCTACAGAGAAGGGAGATGTTTAACAACCTAATATAATTTCAGTTGTTTACTATGGAACTTTTCAGCCGTTACACTTCGCATCATGTGGGGTCTTAGTAAGGTTGATGAGTCTCTTCCATTTATCAGACAAAGACTTTCTATTACTTCGCCTCTTTTCGATGGGGTCGATCAAGGCCCATGGATTTTATGACCCACGGTGAGGATCACCAAGGTTTCCTCTCCAAAGACTCTAATGACCAAAAAGTCCCTAATGACCAGTGACGGACTAGTCTTCACCCCTCAAGTCATTCGACAGAACAGAATCGACCACATCTCACGAGAGCATCATTTCTTTGAGACTTTTACTCGAAATTTAGCTCAACTCAAAATGTCTTACGCCAACATCTTGAAAAACCAGCTATGCTAACTAATCCTAACTGAGGATAGTCTTTCTGAAGTCCAAAGTCAGGCGATTAGGATTGAAAACCACAGGAGTCCAGTACCCTTGTGAGGTTTTCATCCCTCGGGAGAGTTCATCATTTCATCGAACCGACGCGGCCGAATCCAGTTCTGCGACATCGACGGATCCTGCAACAAGCTGGTGGTATTCAAATGCAATGCCGGAGCGGTGACGTAAGTCCACTGTTTCAGAGACGGACTGGATATAATATCCGTCTCCGCCGACAGATCCCTGGGCATCTGGGACAACTGCAGGGCGATGCTGAAGGAAGCGATCTTCGGACACGCCAGCGCAGTCAACTCCGTCCAGCAAGCTGCTAACACATTCTCCGGCACACCTCGCTCGGGCTCCAACGGCGGCACTGTACGAGTGTGGGATACTCGGAATCACGATTGCACAGCTCGCCTGGGCTTCGGATCCGCCGTGGCTGCAGTCTGCTTCAACAAGTCCGGCGAGTACATCTTCGCCGGCGGACGCAGCACCGAGATCCGAATTTGGGATCTGCGCATCAACCAGTTCCTCGGAAACCTGGAAGGCTACACAGATGCTGTGACAGGACTGTCTTTGTCCCCTTGCGGAAAGTTCCTGCTGTCGAACTTGACTTTGGGACGCCCAACCGGGAATGAAGGAGCTCCGACGCTTTGAACTCAATCAGCAGGACTACAAGAGTTTCCTCCGATGTGCGTGGACCCGCACGGGAACAATCTTCCTGAAGTACTGTCATTAAAATTTTTCGCAATTCACGGTTCGGAAGCGGCATTAAACTGTAGGTCTCCTCCACATGTGTCAAAATTAAAGCTGAACTCTGGCCCTCAACGGGCTATTACGCCACTCACTGTGATGTATGTAGTGTAAAACTACATCTTGACCTCGTCTTCTTCACATCGGTTTCGTTTTCTTAAGCCCATAAGGACACGTGCAGGTTTAAAGTCCTTTATGAGAAATGCAACCACTTAATTTTCTAGTCCGTCCCACATAGATTTAATTGAAGACTGTTCATGATCAAGAGCAATTCCTAAGAAATTCTGTCCTTAAATCTTTTTCCAACAATTTTCTCACACCTCCGTCATCGACTTGGAACCGGAGGCAGCCATCGTCGACCATAATCGAGGGGCATGCAAAATTTCGTCGAAAATCTGCCAATTCTTGCAAGCATCTGCCTTCCACAGTCGGGAAATTTTAGAACTCAGGCTCAAGGGAAAGTCGAACACTAGGCTAGCGCTGGGCAAGTACAAAGCACGGGTCTTACAAGTGTTCGATGGAATCAAATCTAGGCCGAAAGCGTGTTTACTGTGTAAGCAGAGTCCTGTAAAAAAAAACTAGCAAGCTACCTTCAAGATTCCGATTTCTGTGTTCCGAGTATAGGCAATAAGCTGGCTAAAGCTAGTCACTGACGCTCTGTTATTAAGTCGCTCGTACGGCTAATACCCTTTTTTAAAGTGGGAATTTTTGTGTGTCAAGCTAAAAGCCGTTCCTTGTCGGCCTCTGGATCATAAAACACCGAGAATCCTTTTCGAATAACTAAGGAAATACCCCCTTTCGATACCGACCGACCCAGAACACTCGATTAACCCAAAAAAGGGAAAAAAAAACCTCAATCAATCCGTCCATTGAAGCATCCACCCCATTTGAGATCCCAATCGAGTCCGATTGAACATTGTCTCAGTGCATCCAAGTGGACCGCAAAGCGATTGCGGTTGCGTTCAGCTTTGTGCATTGTTTCCGATTTACGTTGTGAACTATGAAAATGGAAACTCAAATGAAATCAAATCATCGTCGCGCCTATCATGTCAATCGGGTGTGCCGTTAACCAGATATGACGCCGGCATTCATATCCGGCTTAAAGCTCAAGAAGGAGGACAATCCTCCCCCCCAACACTCACCGCTGAAAAGTGTAATTATATTCATCGCATCTCATCCAATAAACGCACACTCGCCCGTCAACAATAACCGCAGTCGGCACTGTTTAAGGACACACACAGGACTCGTTACGGATCAAAAGATGATGAGATGCAGCCGTCCGTCCACGAAAAAGAGGCAACGCCATCCAACCACCCACCCACTCATCTGCCCGACTTCATAGCCGATGTGCGACATCATGTCCCATTTTGGGGAAAATTTACATAAAACCGAAAATTACTTTTCATGTTGGTCCTGGTCTCGTGTCCGGCGGTAGTTTGGGCGACGACGACGGCGACAGCGGCGCAGTGCAATGTGACAAACGCTGCTAATAATTCATATCGCTGCCGCTCATGTTGGCACATGCATCCGAGGCCGAGGCGGGCTTCAAGCAATCAACGACAATGAAGGGGTGGTGGGCGTGTTTTCGGAGCAGGAATTTCAAACGTCCTGTTACCCGAGATCTGGATTCAATTTAAATTATTATTGTTGAGGACACTTTACAAGCCGGGAAATTTGTGCGAGAGCCTGGCTGCGTTGTGTGACAGCCGCTGTCAGTGCGACGCTATTCGGGGGAATCTGTTTTCAATTTCAATAATTTTCGGAGAGATTTTGAAATACATGTTTGCGAGAGTGCTGCCAATGACATGGTGCAACAAAAACAGAACCGGCTGTTTTGATGCGCAATGTTGACAGTGAGTTGGGGGTGGCGTGGGTGGGAATGGTGTTACTAAACGGAACGGGGAGATGCGACGGGGAAACTATTACAATGCGTTTTGAAATTAAAGGAAACAAATTGCAAGCTTAGCTTTCGGCAGACACTCTCTTAGGCGTGTTTCTAATTTCTGTTACACGCAAAAGGGGATTTCCATTGTCGCTTTTGTATAGCGAGTTTCGACAGATTTTTCGTCACCGAAATGGTATCCAGGTATTTTAGCAAAAATTGCATAAATTATCTACAATTTTGGATTCTTTTTAAGGGCACTCTGTATTTCTTTTATAGCTAACAACGAAGAATAGCCTTATAGCGTATATGGAGAATAACCGAGAAGTATTTAAATAGTTATAGCTAAGAATGTTGATGCTGATGTTAAATGTTCTTTCAGACCGTGAAAACACTAATTTGAAAAATAAGTAATCAGGTTACTTTGAATTAATTAGCTTATACACAAAGATACAACTTCGCGCACAGAAATATTGCTTTAACGAACACACAAGAAAACAATTTGAGAAAGCACATATCTAGGACGCATATAGAGTGAGGTGCACGAATGAGTACATGTTTTTTGTAAGTGTAATTTACACTTCATAGAAAAAAACGAATGAGGTAAGCTCAAATTTTTTTTGCACTTTATTCCTACATTTAAAGACGAAAAGAATGGTATATAATACGGGACGAAAAACCTGAAAGCTTGAGAAATAACGAGCAAAACAATCCGCTTGTACTCAATTTTGCACTCAAAATTTTTTTCAATATTTTAGCCCCAAAAACTCAAAAATGTACCATTAAGATCACATTTTTTTTGGCTTGTTTCTCAGTACTTTAATTATTTTTGTTTATGGTGTGTTCAGTTGCGTGCAATAAGACCTTTGTTATCCTTCTGTCTTGAGTATAAGACTGATATAAAATACTTAAGGCGCGATTGAAAGTAAAGTTCTGAAATGTCAAAAATAGTTGATTTTTGCGTTTACCATTTATTTTGTTACTAAGTGTCGCAGTGACAAGATAATAGCTTAATTTTCATTTTCAAAAGAAGACCAAGTAGTCAATTGACTTCCGTATTTATATTTTGCAAATGTAAGAATTTACCGCTCATCTTCGAACATCAATAGGAATGGGTAATGACCCCTTTCCACTGTTATTTACTTTTACCGAGTTGACTACCCCAAATGTTGCGTGCAATGTATTTGCATGCATTTGTTCTCCCTCTCGACACTTGGGAATTTCTATGTTTCCATAAATGTGTATGACAGAGACAGAACATATGCGATGCATTTGACAACTAGCTTATAAAGGGTGATTTTTTAAAAGCTTTGGAAAGTTTTTAAAAAAAAAACACATAAAATTCAGAAAAATACAAAATGAAATCTTTATTTGAATCGATAGTACGGTCTATATAATTTAATGTTTGAAGATTATTTCACGCAAATTTTGACCTTGACTGCGACTCAAATGGTCCATCCGCTTAGTCCAATTTTGGCATACGCTTTCCATCATTTCGGCCGGTATCTCACGAATAAATGCTTCAATGTTGTCTTCCAATGCGTCAATTGAAGCGGACTTGTCTGTATAGACATGAGCTTTAACATAGCCCCACAAAAAATAGTCTAAAGGCGTTAAATCGCACGATCTAGGCGGCCATTTGACCGGTCCCGAACGTGAAATAAAATGTTCATCAAACTCGCCATTGTTGCGCGTGCTGTTTGGCATGTGGCACCGTCTTGTTCAAACCACATGTCATGCAAGTCAAGCTCTTGCATTTTGGGCTAAAAAAAGTTGGATATCATCTCATTCCGCCAGCCCATAAACCGCACCAAACTGTGACTTTTTCTGGATGCATTGGTAGCTCTTGCAATGCTTCTGGCTGATATTCACTCCAAAATCGACAATTCTGCTTATTTACGTACCCATTGAGCCAAAAATTAGCTCGTCGCTGAATACTTTCTTAACTTTCTGAACTTTCTTAACAGAGCACGCATTTTGATAATAAAATTCAATAATTTGCAAGCGTTGTTCGCTTGTAAGACGATTCATGGTTAAATTATAGATATATATGTTTGACAGTGAAACAAAACACGAAACGTGCGTCAGCTGTTTAAACCAGTGTTGCCAAAAAGATAATAGCTAAAAACTCACCCTTTGGTAAGCGGATTTATGCAGTCAAAACCCGCTGCAACCAATCAAGAGAAGGGTTTTAAAGGAAAGTAGGTTTGGTTCGTCTTGTAGGTTTTCAAAGTATAGCAAAAATCAACAAACTTGGCTCTGAACATTTTTTTTACTTAAATTTAATGGCCTTTTGTCAACACTGAAGCCTCAGCAAAAGAGGCTTCCTTTAGTCCAGCTAAAAACTGTTGCGATATCAAACCGAATTATGACAAGTTGTCAAACAAAAAACAATCACTTCGTGACCTAAATTTTCTCGACAACAACTCCCGAACTCGCATAGGATCGGACAAACTCATAGTCATCCAAGGACTTATAGTGCCGATGACCAGCTACAAAAAAGAAACTTCCTAACAAATCCAAAGCAGCTTTGCATGCGACTCACTCCGACCCATTAACTGCAAGCAACGGGCAATGCACTCGCGGACCCTCTCATAGGACCTCTTCGCCCGTGTCCATTAAGCACATCCAGATGCACCGCCAAAGACACCCTCGCAAATGGATATCTCGCTCCCTTTATTATCACAACACCAGTGATAATGAAAACCCCTTTTTCGCGAAAAACAAAGAAAAAATCACAACTTTTCCAAGAAGCGCTTCATCCCCCCCAACCCTAAGCCTCACTCAATTGTCACAACCAGTGCTAAACTTTTTCCCTTTCCTCTCCGTTTTTTTTTTGACAAATCACCTCCGAAGAACTTCCTGTGCAAAGCACATTTCGCACCAAGCACAAAAAAAGGAGAATTATTTGTCATTTTCAAGTCCACACACATATCCTGGGATTCCTGACACATTTCAAACTTTTAAATGTACAGCGACGAGGCGCAGAAAGGATGAGAGTGGGCGGTTGGGAGGCAGTCCAGCCCCCTTTTCCGACTGGCAAACAGAGGGATTCTATAAAATTCCCATTACGTGACATACTCCAGGATACACAAAGCGCACAATGACGAATTATGTGACAAAGGATATATTTGCGAGGATTTTCAAATGCTCTCAGGCAGTGTGCAACACGAGGAGGGTCGTTCTCAGTCGCTTGGAAGCGAATTCACAGGTAAAAAGTTAAGCAACAAAGTTGTGTGGCAAGGACGAGGACGAAACGAAGGAGTCGAGTCGAGGAAGTTTTCCAACTATTTCCGGACGCCCCCACAAGGAAAGGATTTAAAGAGCTTACGACACGATGGCTGAAACAATCGACACTTCATTTTAGTTTCGAATAAAACAAACACAAGGAGAAGGCTGACTGTGTCAAACAATTGCAGTAAAATGTCCTTTCCCCCAACACTCACACACAGGGATGATGATTAATGACGGCCTCCAGTAGGCCACATTTCGCTCGGAATGATTAACGATATTTCTATTGCCAGCCGGTCGATTTTTAAATGCAGGATACGCCAGGACTTACATGACACGGATTGCGAGATAAATTGATAAGCGATGGATGTTTCATAGACGCTGTCGTCGTTGTCGTTGTCGTTGTGTTCCGGCTCCTGTTTCTGCTCCTGCTCGTCGCAAGGTAATTGATTCGATTCTAATGCGATGTTGAGCTTGAGGTTTTCACTAAGCGATAGCATGGGCGCGCTGTAAAAGGGTTCAACATGTCCCGGTGAAAGGAGTCATTAGTGTGTGATGAGCAGCTAATGTCTTTGAAGGCGCGGTTATGAATTTACAGCCGGCGGGAGAGGGTGGTGTGTTGTGCTGCGGTACGGATCGGCAACAGATACTCGGCTGAGGTGGTGGGATGTTGCGGTTGATGTGCCTGTTACGTCGTGTGTAAGTGGTGTTTACATGTCACATTACTTTGCAATTTAATTTGAAATGATTGATGATGATGATGAGCGGTAGACTCAAAGAAATGGGTTAAGATGGAGTTGTTTCAAGGGGGTGGGTGAGTACGAACATGACAATCGTATTTAAAAATCATCAACAGGGCAGTGACACAGAATGACTCTGAATGGAACGAAGAGAGATGAAGATTCGAGTGGACAAAGCAATTTACTTTTGAAACAAAATTTTTGTATAAACCGCAGATCCATTTTCTTTGAACGAAACAAAAAAAGATTTTTAGAAAAGAGTTGTGAAAAGGAATTAGTAGATGCATAGAAGCAGTCTACTTCAATACGAAGAAAAAGGAGTTATTCAATCTTCTTGGGCAGTTGCAACAGTTGATCTGTGCTTGAACATGCAAAAATGTGTCGCTGTTTCAAAGGGAACTACATTCTACCTCTCTCTTAAAAATCATCGATAATATTTGCGACATCCATTTGTTTTCTATGACAGACGTTCCAGTGAACCCGTCAGGAAGGCAACCGCTTGGCTGACCCAGGATGAGAGGACTGGACCAAGTCCAAAATTTCACCTGGCTACGCTTGGGCCTACCTCCTCATGAGTTAGTATGAATCCAATATGGCGGATTTCGAAAAATGGCGGTAGCTACACTGAAGAGCAAAAGTGTAACAATGTTACAGGATTTAAATAAAATGCATATAGAACTCATAGTTTGTTGAACACAATCTTAGTTTTTTTTTCCTTAAAGTGCAAAGAATTCTCTACCTAGTCAGATGGGCGTTCATGGTACTGGACAAACTCCTCAGGTCCTCTTAGACCTCAAAATGTTAAACAGACTGTTAAGCATGGAGGAGGTTCTTTAATGATTTGCGGGTGTATTACGCCTAACGGCATCGGCCCAGTGGTCAAAGTTGAAGTCGTAATGAAAAAGGAGCAGTATCTAAGCATCTTGCAAGAGAATTTGCCTGCTGCAGTGGATATGATGGGAATAGAAGAAGATCGGATCATTTTCCAACAGGACAATGATCCAAAACAAAAACTTTCCTTCAAACTCGTCAAAAGTTGGCTCAATGATCAACATTTTGACACTATGCAGTGGCCTACGCAAAACCCAGACATGAATCCAATAGAAAACCTTTGGGCTAATTTGAAAAGGCAACTGGCAGGCTATGACGATGTGCCCAAAGGAATGACCGAGTTATGGGACCGAATACAAGAAAAATGGTATGCTATTCCACCGGAAATCGTACATAAATTATACGATGGCATGCCACACTGGCTTGATGCTTTACAAAAGTCCTAAGGGCTGGGGACTGATTAAAAATCAATTTTTATTTTTAATTCTTGTTGTGGTGCAAAACTGTAACAGAGCATCTTTTGGATACTTAACCTTGTCATTTTTGTACAGTTAGCTGTAAATGGAAGGAACCTACTCGATTAGGTAGAGAATTCCTTGCACTTTAAGAAAAAAAAAAAACTAAGATTTTGTCCAAAAAACGCATGTTATTTTATTCCTGTAACATTGTTACACTTTTGCTCTTCAGTGTATTTCTGATGGACTACCACGAATGCCACTTGTGACATAAGCTGAAGTAGTATATAGTAGCCTTGACTCACTGTCTCAACATAAGTTACAAGTCGCCTTTAATGACGCAGTGCGCTACGTCTATGGTATTCTTCCACACGATCATATTTCTATGTACTCCCGAGATTTGCTGGACTGCAGCTTACATAAAATCAGCAGCTTTTTTTACATAAAATCATTAATAGTCGTAGCCCGTCGTACTTATATGACAGGCTCAATTTAACTCGCTCTCCGAGGACTACCAACATTATTCCCTACCGGAGTAATTTATTATGTTTTCTTCTGGTGGAAGGTTTTTCGCCAACAAATATGCAACGTTTTGGGGGTGTCAATGGGGTCTCCTAAGCCGACTGGGATTCGGCAGGCGGACCACCCACAAGTGGATGGTGTCGAGGTAGGGTGTTAGCCTTGCATATATTGGGTGCGCGGTTCGAGCCCCTCGCAGAGACCTTTGCCTTTTGTTTTTCATTTTTTTTTTTGTTTTCTCTTGTCCGATTCCGGACCATGTCGTCCAGTTCCATGTGGGTAAAGGGTAGGCCGTTCTAAGGGCTTGCAGCGAGAGCGCGGAATAGGGTTTTGGCGATACGGCAAGCAAGTGATCGGGCATTTGGAGTGAGCAGTAGGACGGACGATAACCACGAGCTAGAATTTGGAAAAGTGGTAGAGCAGATTAGGAAATGTTTCTCCTGTAAATACGGAATATATCCGAAGTGGTGGGAAGTTTTAACACTAATAGAGTTGCTATTTATTGAATTCCGTTCATAGGAAGCGAGGTTCGAGGTGTTTTTTTTTTCCTTCTTGCTTTCAACCTTCCCTACTACAACACGGCGAGACGGGACCACGCGGAGCCCTAATCGAAATCGAGGGCTACAACACAAACGGAGCCGAGAAGCGAGCACCATCACCGCCAGCACAACCCGGAAGTAGCCACCCCAGCCCAGCAAGAACGTGAAAGGGCCAGTCGTGATATACGCTGTTTAAGACCCCAGTAAGCGAGCAGCGCGTTAGAGCTGACGGTTGAGGTTGATTAACTAAGCAATTGTTCGCGGGTTCGTATCCCAATGCGACGGTGCAACCTTTTTTTTGCTTTTCTCTTTTTGTTTTGTCGCCGGGTATCTTGCCGATTTCGGGAATTCTTTTTTAATTGGAGCCTGGACGGGTACAGCGAGAGGATAGGTTAAGTTAGTGTGTAAGTTAACTGAATTGTCTAGGCTAAGTTTAATTACTAATTGTAAGAAATAAAGAAAAACTCATTGGAACGTAGAATAAGGAAGCTTCTCCGTATCATTCACTTATCCGGGAGTATTTTTTTTTCTTGTTTGTTTTTTTTTTATCCGGGGTTGGTCGCGGTTCCAACCTAGGCTACCGGTGACAGTTGGGCAACCGCATGGCGTCCATTTTAACATCTTTCTGGTTGGTCGGGCACCCCTCTGTCTCTCGTCGGGGGCCGAGAAGGAAATCCGACGGTAACAAATTATTTAAACTTCTCGCGTTTATTTTTCATTCACACAGCTAAACTTTGGAATTCTTTGCCTCCACACATAAGATCGATCTCAAACTCATTAAATTTTTAAAGTGCAATCCTAGGTCATCCTACTGCTCACCAATCCTGGACCTCATCCTGGATTCCTATCCCTTAAGAAATTGATTATACTTTAGTTTTAAGTTTTTCATTTTGGAATTAACGATATTGTAATTACTGCTAAGTACTAAAAAAGATACAAATCTTTTGTACAAATCAATTAAATAAAAATGAAAGGAAAAGAAATGATCAAAACCAACTCTGTCTTCAACCCCCACAGTCATTCGACAGAATCACGTTATGGGACACATCTCAACAAAGCATCATTTCACATAACTCAAAATGTTTTTTTTGTTTTGTTATATACATAAAAACAACATAAATAAATATATAGGTAAATGAATAGAAAAATTCAATTTCAATGGAAAAACAAAAAATAAAAAAGTAAATAAATACATTAATACCATCCAACATCTCCATAGAGTTATCCCTTCAATGCTGGTTAGGACCTTGAAGCTGTAGAGGGGAATCCATGTGAAATGTTAGACAAATTGGCATACAAGAATCTGCAAAGCCGTCCTTGGATTCTTTTCTGGAGAAGATTGTTCGATTTAATTAACATAAATAGTCAAAGTATTTCTCAAGTGTTTTTTTCTCGCTAACATCTTGAAAAACCAGCGCTGTCAACTCATCCTAACAAAGAAGAGCATTTCCACAATCCAAAGTCAGGCGATTAGGATTGAAAACTACAGGAGTGCAGTCCTCTCGTGCTGTTTTCATCCCTCGGGAAAGTTCTTCATTTCATCGAACCGACGCGGACGAATCCTGTTCTGCGACATTGACGGATCCTGCAACAAGCTGGTGATATTCAAGGGTTACACCGGAGCGGTGACAGAGGTCCATTGCTCCAGAGACGGATTGGATACAATCTCTGCATCCGCCGACAGATCCATAGGTATCTGGGACAACTGTAGGGCTATGCTGAAGGAAGCGATCTTCGGACACGCCGGCGCAGTCAACTCCGTCCAGCAAGCTGCCAACACATTCTCCAGCAACCTCTGCTTGGGGTTTCAACGACAGCACTGTACGACTGTGGGACACTCGGAATCACGATTGCATAGCTCACCTGGGCTTCGAATCCGCCGTGGATGCAGTCTGCTTCAACAAGTCCGGCGAGTACATCTTCGCCGGTTGACGCAGCAACGAGATCAGAATTTGGGATCAGCGCATCAATCAGTTGCTCGGAAAACTGGAAGGCCACACAGATGCTGTGACAGGACTGTCTCTGTCACCTGGCGGAAAGTTCCTGCTGTCGAATTCGACCGACAACACGCTTCGCATTTGGGACGCCCTGCCGGGAACGAAGGAACTGCGACGCTTTGAGCTTAACCAGCAGGACTATACGAGCTTCCTCCGATGTGCGTGTCGGTGGTATCTGCGGGCTCAGCCGAAAACGAGGTGGTCTTATTTTCTGTCGACTCTGGATGCAGGCTGAGGCCACATAGGGACTGTCAACGATATGGCCTTTTACCCGAAGCAAAAGGTCCTCGTCTCGGCTTCCAGTGACAAATTTTAATAATAAAATAATAATAATAATAATGGAACCAACTTCGTAGAAGCAGATCGCAAACTGAAGAAGTCACTACGATCAGCACAAATAGACTTTCACACCATCGCAGAAGCGCTAGCGTTTTGTGGAACAAATTGGCATTTCATCCCACCCGCGTCTTCCCACTTTGGTGGTCTATGGAAAGCTGCAGTCAAATCTATTGAGTGCAACTTAAAGAGAGTAAAAGGAAATGATAATATAACGCTATTAACTCAAATCGAAGCCTGTCCAAACTCACGACCATTATGCCCGTTGTCAGAAAATTGCGATGACTTCTCGTTTTAACTCCAGCTCACATCTTGATAGGAAAACCATTGAACACGGTTCCAAAACCACGACCTCGCACAAGTTCAACACTATTCAGCGATTACTGCATGTATAATGTAGCAATGAGTGATATAGTAGTAGTAGTAGTAGAGTGATATATAGTAGTACAATTTAGTAAATGAAAACACAACCGTTTCAATAGCGCGTCGAGGCGTAATTCCAATCAGAAGCTTAAAAAAGTTGGTTGGTTGAAAAAATTAATAAGTTTGAAATTAAAAAAATTCAAGTGCGTTTGACATTTCGTTTGACATTAATGCCCCCTTTTCATATGGCTTAAGGCCCTAATGACATTTGCTTTTTACATTTAACATTATTATTTTAAGCTTTTTGCATTGTTACATTTTCATCAATAATAGTTTTGTTTAAACACCAAGCATTAGTGGCTTCAACAATTTTCAAGCCTTTTGCCCTATGGTCACTTATAGTATTGTTCTTAGTGCATGATGGATAAAGACCCCTTGCCATAACATGGATCGGTCTTTCTAATTTCTTATTTTTATAGGTATACTACTGGATCTTTTCTGCGTTTAGTTTTTTGTTGGAAAGATGTGGACCTTTAAACCCAAATCGAAACGGTGCGACAGGTGTTGGTACGCGTTTTATCGACTTTACAAAAAAAATTATTGAATGATTACTTTCAGAACTTGTAATTGGGCTTCATTAGTTGGAAAGACGATTCATAGATTTGTTTGAGTTTGCTTTAAGTTCACTCACTCAATTTTAGCTTAGCTTAGCTTTCCCTTAATCAGCTTATCCTCAAAATTTTCTATCCCCTGAAACAAATTTTGTAAGAAAACAATTTGATTTTGAAACTAAAATCAAAAGCAATTCTTATTTACTCAAATAATTGTCTTTCCGCGTTCAAATTACAAAAATTGTATACACATCTGTCAAACGCCCGAGCGAGTAGAAAGTAGACCCAGTCGGTCGGGCTAGCGATATTACGATCTTCGAGGTTGCAATGCCCGATTGCGCTATTTCGGTTTGTACAATGCTTTTGCGTGTATTCTACTTCAAATGTCAAAGTCAGAATGACCGAACCCGCCGCTGAGAGCTTTCTTGCCTACCTCGGCCGAATAAAAAATCAAAAAATAGAAAAAAAAATTAAAATAGAATTAAAAATTAAATTTAAATTTCAATTCAATGTTAATGCTATTTGTACAATATTTTTTTTTTTAATTTTTTGTATTTTTTCGTATTTTATTTTTCACACAGTAATTAACTAACAATTGTTCGGACCGTGGTGGAGAACAATTCTGCTCGCTTTGGGGTTAGTCTTTTTCGAGGGATGGAAATCGCACGAGAGTTCCTGTAGTTTACGATCCAAATTGCATGGCTTACGACTGGAGAAATGCTCTCCTCAGTTAAGATGAATTGACAGTGCTGGTTTTCCAAAATACCGGCGTGAAACCTTTTGAGTTCAGTTAATTTGAAAGTGTAGTAAAAGTCGCAAAAAGATGATACTCTGATTAGATGTGTTCCAAAGCGTGATTCTGTCGAATGACTGTGAGATGTGAAGACAGAGTTCTCTAAATCGATATTAGCGAAAGAGGGAGAGCTCATAAAGTGTTAAGTATTTCCAAAATCAACAAAGAAATTAGTTGATTTTGGGTTTTAGCCTGAATACAGGTACAGGCAGCATGTAATAACTCCAACAAATCATTTGCAGCCTCATGTTTCAAAAAGGGACTTAGGGTGTCTCATTCGGACTTTCTTAAGACATTGTTGTTGTCATTGGTGTTATAATACAATTAAAATTACTAAGCTAACATTTTCCGGCAAAAACCGCAGAGGTTTCGGCTTACTCAGGTTGTTAGTGCACAACAAAAAATCAGCACACGCCTGAAATAAAATTTAAATTATCATTAAATGTTGATCAATTAAAACATCACAAATTATACTTACATTCGTCCAAAACAAAAACGCATTGTTAAAGTCGAAGAATTATATAATTCAAATGTCAATGCTCTGTCTCTGTCATGCAATGTGCATAGCATTTTCCAAGTATCGAGAGGGAGAACACATGCATGCAAGACACATGTTGCAGTGATAAACATTGCGCGCAACATTTGGGGTCTTCAACTCTTACTTACTTACTTAGGTGGCGCTACAGTCCGGGGTGGACCTGGGCCTCAACCAACATGCCTCTCCAACTGGCCCGGTTTTTTGCCAGCTGTTTCCAGTTTCGCACGCCAAGTTGGTTGAGGTCCCTTTCCACTTGGGTGCGCCACCTGAGGTGGGGTCTTCCTCTGCCGCGATTCCCCATGGTGGTAGATTCGAAGACTCTCCGGGCCGGAGCATTGGTGTCCATCCGCTCTACATGGCCCAGCCATCTAAGCCGCTGGATTTTGGCTCTTCTGACAAGGTTCATGTCGCTGTACAGCCCGTACAGTTCGTGGTTGAATCTCCTTCTCCACTCGCCATCTACGCAGACAGGTCCGAAGATCACGCGAAGGATCTTTCTCTCGAAACAACCTAGCAGGTCCTCATCCTTTTTTGATAATGTCCAAGCCTCTGCGCCATAGAGGAGGACTGGGACGATCAGGGTCTTGGTTGTCCGAGAGAGGGCTTTACTACTCAATTTCCTTCTCAGCCCAAAGAAACAGCGATTGGCAAGAGTCACTCTTCGCTTGATCTCCAAGGTGGTGTCGTTTCTCGAGTTAACCGCGGGGTCTTCAACTCACGAGAAGTAAATAACAGACGAAAGGGGTCAATTCCTATTAATATTTGAAGATCAGCGGTGAATTATCACATGTGCAAAATATAAATAGAAATATGGTAGATTGAGGACTTGACCTTCTTTTTGTAAACGATTTAAGCTGTTACCTTATCACTGCGACAATTGATAACAACATAAACGGTAGAATTAAAAGTTTTCTATTTAATTAGAATAACACTTCGTAACTTTACCTTTCAATCGTGCCTTGAGTATTATGTATAAAAATTTCATACTCAAGACATAGGTATTATCTACAAATTCTAGTCTACTCTCTGAGATTTCTTAGTAATTTTGTTCAGCACCCGGTTCAGATATTGCTGCTAAATACTCAGTACTAATATTTATTTAAATTCTTATAATTGCAAATCGAATACGTCCCGTCCCGTCTCCTTTAAACTTGCAATTTTGCTCAATTGACCGCTACACCTGATTGAGAATACGTTGGAGTTTAACAATTATTTCAGTTCGGAAGCCGGAGCGTTAAGCCCAAATCGCAACAGCGCGTTCGGTCGGTCTGACTTTGACAGACGTTGGTACGCGTTTTATCGACTTTATGAAAAAGAATGTCAACGCGCGCCAGACTCAATTTTCCAAATCGGAATGGAGCTGCCGCGTTGGCTTTCCCTAAATCAGCTTATCCTCTAAGTGATTTTGAAACTAAAATCAAAAGCAATTCTTATTATTATTTACTCAAATAATAGCCTTTCCGTATTCAAACTTCGTTTTTAAATAAAAAAAAACAATTATACACACATCTATCAAACGCCCGAGCGAGTGGAAAGTTCGATTTGGGCTAAATCGACTCATTTCGGACGCGTAAAACTCCAATTTTGGTGTTTATGAATGGAGGCAATAAATCAAATTTTTATTTAGAAAAGAAGAAAATTCATTTACAAAGTCTGTACCTGACATTGGGGAAATGAATTCTATTCAGCAATTTACCCGGACCATCTGATTAGGTGATGAACCCTAAATTATATAAAAACAGTCGAGTCCCTCTAAGTCGAATTTTCACTTTTGCGTGTATTCTACTTCAAATGTCAAAGTCAGATCGACCGAACGCGCTGTTGCGATTTGGGCTTTAATCATAGATCATATTTTTTTTTTTTTATAAAAATGAAACTAAAAGAAGAGAATAAAAATGAATTAAAAGAAGAAAACGAAAGTGTTTGCTAAATTAACATGACAAGTTTAAAATAATACAAATGAAATGAATTTGAGGATTATTTATGTCTCTTCTTCACAACAATTTCGAAAACCTAAGTTGCTGTTTTAAGTTTGGTTTGGTTGCTAATGAATATTGAATAGAAAGAAAAACATCGCATTGTCAGTCAGTTAATTTCGAAAAAATCTAAAAATTAATCTTTCTATTTTAGCTCCGTTTGTTTCCTAGTAAGCGCCAATTTGTCTTGTAAACTTGCTTTATTCCTTGATTTGTTCGCCTATGTTCAGATTTTTGTTTGGCAATAGTTTTTTCAACAAACAGTTTTTGTTTTTTCTTTAGGCAGGTGGGCGTGCGAGAAGCTAGGCTCTGGATCTCTTGTAATGTAATGACTTTTTTCTTTTGCAAAATAAATTTGATTGCGATGGCTTCTCAATAAATCATTGGATACGGGGTCAAATTAGAATCTGTTTTTCAGTCTTAGCTAAAATTATTAGACGCCTTTCGTTTCGTTTGCCACCCACATATGGAACTCGACTAAGTGTCTGGCACATCCTTCTGTCTAATTTAAAGAGAAGGATGCACCATCCTCCTGGTCATAAAAAAAAAAGCAGTTAACAAAATAGTCGAAGCTTAAAATAAATCCTGACGAGCAAATAACCTTCAACGACACTTGAGTTCTTCTTCAGCTAACGTCAATGGTGGACTTGAATTCATGACAACATCAAACAACGAACAAAAGTAATCGAATTTCTCGTCCAATGACTCCTGTAAACATTCAAAATGTTCCTCAAAAAGTAGTAAAAACTTTCATTCTCTTCATAAATTTCTCCGGGCACGTTACCCCCGTCCGACGCAAGTCCAAAAACAAAAGCAGACCAACAGCAAACTCAGCTCTAATCACCGTCAATCTAATGCCCATCATTTGACATCACTTGTGGCAGCAGTCCACAGCCCCGAGAGTCCTTAATGACCAACAGATGGTGCGGGCGGTGGGTGGTTGGTACCTCATAAAGTTCGAGTGACCGAAAAGCAAAGAATCGCGGTCATTGTCGAAGGCCGCTGTCATTACTTACGCATTGACAGTCGGCAAATAGACTCGTTCGGCCTTTAGTTTCTCATTTAGCCTCCGGGCTTTGTGGCCCCCGAGAGAGGTCCTTCAGGTTAATAACGTCATTACAGACATTTTCACCTCATCCATTTCCGGGAGTGTTCCCCCGTGCCGCCGCTGCGTAAGATGAAGCCATTAATTGCGAAAGACTTGTGCTTCTTCGGCAGGTCGTCCTCGGCTCCTCGACTCCTCCGACTTACGAGGCAAGATTACTTTGGCTTCTGTGCGGCATGCTATTAATTTCCGCTTCAATGATTATGATAATTACGACCCGCAGGAAGGTGATGTTAAGTAAATTCAACTAATTACCTGTGGGAAGGCAGTTTAATAAATTATCCTGATGTCCTTGTGGAAATAATACAATCACACTTGGTCGTTCGCTCTCAAAATGATTATTAGCACCCTCTAGGGGCGCATAAAGGTGAGGCGGAGGGCTGTTGAGTTTCGGTTATCGGTGGTTATGAAGGAGACATTCAAGGCAGGATTATCATCGAAGGATTAGGCGAATTCAAAGTGCTTTGAAGTTGGAGTTGGATTTCAAAGGGATGTCATATGATGGCAGATCGACATGCAAACCGAGAGAGAGAGTCCTTTGAGGCAAACAAATGCGATTATGGGTCGGAGCGACAGACAGAGGGGGAGCATGACATTTGAAACAAAGAAGCTTTGCAAACCGAGGTAAGCCTATTATCAGGGTGAGTTTTAAACTCGATTCGGGGGATAAAATCGTTTTTTCTTTTTTTTTTGTGACCAATAATCGAAATATTAGAATAACATTGAAAAAGAAAAATTTTATGAAGTTAAGGGTAGGCACAATAGAATGATGAAGTCAAGCTACACATTAGGCTGTCAAATATCTCCCTTCCGCCTTTTTGTCTTTTGAATTTTCCGGCTGTAGCGCTTTGTACATAGCGCGGGAGATATTTGACAACCTAATATAATATTTTCCCAAAAATTTTGAATATCAATATTTATGTCTATGTTTCTTTTTTTTAATTAATAAATTGATTTTTTTGTGGTTTTTTTTTCTGAATTAATAAATATTGAAACTGTATTTTAATCATTTTGTGTTCTTCAATTTAAAAATTGTTTCGCGCCCGGTGCACACAGGCGTTTTTTTCACGCTGCGGTGCCGCAATAATTCAGTGCAGACAAGTTTTTTTCGCCGCGATGCCGCCATAGTTTGGTTATACATGCGAGTTTTTCTCGCAGAACTCAATCGCCAGTTCGCTCGGGGCCCCAATTATGCAAAATGGTTTTTTTTTTAAAGAAACGTGTGACTATCGGGTACCTAGCGTATGAAACCTATACTCGTAAGAAGAAACGATGTTATTAAGTACTTCCTTTTGTTGATCAAATCAGTTGACAAAATGAATATTTTTACATCATAAGAGAAGACTCTAAGTTTAAATTAGGGTTATGAATTCTGTTACATTATACAGGGACAGCTGTATTGTATTGTATTAAGGTGGCGTAGCAGCCCGACGACAGCCCAGCTTTTTTTTCATGCCTCGACTGTGTTGTGCGCGTTATAATTTTGACAGGTGTGAAGGGCACCTACTGTTTAATGCCAGCGAATTGCAGAAGCTTTTCATGACAGAAGAACTCCAGGAAGGTTGTCACTCGTTCGCTGAATGTGGGGCCGTGAAAAATGTTTGTGGTGTTTTTTACCCCCGATCTGGATTCGAACCCGGGTACTCTCGCTTAACAGTCCGACGCACTAATGATTAAGCCACGGCCCCCACCAAGAAGTGATCTACAGCCTTCAAAAACTAATCGACAGCGTTAAAAAGCGTTCGACAGCCTTTGTGAATGATCGAAAGTTTTAGGACCGATTGAATCCTTCCAAAAAGTGATCGATAATTTTTTAGAAGTGATCTTCAGTATCCAGCGACCAATTTAGGGCTCTAAGAACCGATCAACAAAAATGTTTGTGGTGTTTTTTTCCCCCGAGCTGGATACGAACCCGGGTACTCTCTCTCAACGGCTCTCCCAGGAACAGCTGTAACATAGAAAAAGGTTGAACTAGAACCTAAAATTTTTGATAGACAGTTCTTCTGTTTGTTAGTATAAATAATAATAAAAGCAAACAAGTCGGTCTAGAAATAATACAAATGTCAAAACTTCACATCAAAAGTTTGATAAAAAAAAAATCACGATTTCCGTTTGCGGTTAAAATAAAAGACTCCAACGCCCTTAGCCCTGACCACGCCGCACACCGATTGCAAAAGCTACTCGACCATCACCCACCACCCTTCATCTATCGAATAGACCATAAAACCTCGAGATAGATGACAATCACTAAGCAGCCACCACAACTAGGCTCGTAAATATAAAATTATTCCCGCTGTTAAATTTAAGCACTCACTAACAGTCTCCTGGTGATGTTTTATGTACCTTACGTGACAGGAAGAGTGTGTGTCTGCCTGGCCGTAATAACCACGAGCAGTTTCCAGGATTTATGACCGATGTCCTTCTCCCGACTTGAGTGCGACAACGGTAGGCCACTCCTCAGGTGGTGTGTTCTACCAAATTTTTGATTTCATATCAAATCACGACAAATTGAGCGTGCTCCTTTAGTGACATCTTGCGCGTAATCGTGTGTCATTTATGGTGTCAATTAAAAGCAAACCGAGACAATGAGGACATTTTCATCCTCGTTTATCGTCTCTCTCTCTCTCCTCATTGCCATCGTCGTCTATAACCAATCAGGATAAAATTTATGTGAGGCATTGAACTTGAATAGCTTTCTCCTTGGTCTCGATGGTTGACTCTGCTCTTCGAGTGGCAGGGCTCTTTATTTCGGGATGTTTATTGGGTGATTAGGCGGAGTATTAATGGCAGATTGGTTAGCACCACCGCCGGCAGCAAGAGCTCGGTAAATGTAATTACAATAGATACGCATGAGGGGGCGTTTTGGGGAACAGACAGACACACGCACAGGCTTGTGGTGTCGCAAAGTTAATGGCCTCGAACGGCAATTTTTCACCTCCTAAGTGTACCTGTGGTGGTCACAAAGTATTTTGGGAGAGAACCGATTTTGGAAGGACTTGGTGCGACTATGAGGATTCCTTTGGGAGATTTTTTAAGCCGGAAACAGACAACTTCATGTGTTTAGGTCTGTAGCTTCTACCTGAACTCAGGATCAGCTAGTTAATTCGTCAAAAAATACTATTGATTTAATGGCTTCTCCCTCTTCGCTAATATTGACTCTAATGCCTCTAATGGCCAAAAAATCTCTTATGACCCACACCCACCCACATTAAAGTCAGGACTCAGTCTTCACACCTCACAGTCATTCGACAGAATCACCAGAGTTTCATCAAAATGTCACGCCAACATCTTAAAAATCAACGCTGCCAACTTATCCTAACTGAGGACAGCCTTTCTGCAGTCCAAAGTCAGGCGATTAGGATTAAAAACCACAGGAGTCCAGTCCTCTCGTACAATTTTCATCCCTTGGGAGATTTTATAATTTCATCGAACCGACGCGGACGAATCCAGTTCTGCGACATTGACGGATCCTGCAACAAGCTGGTGATTTTCAAGGGCCACACCGGAGCGGTGACGGAGGTCCATTGCTCCAGAGATGGACAATAGATACAATCTCCGCCTCCGCCGACAGATCCATAGGCATCTGGGACAACTGCAGGGCGATGCTGAAGGAAGCGATCTTCGGACACGCCGGCGCAGTCAACTCCGTCCAGCAAGCAAGCAACACATTATCCGGGAAACTCTGCTCGGGCTCCAACGACAGCACTGTGCGAGTGTGGGAGACTCGGAATCACGATTGCATAGCTCGCCTGCGCTTCGGATCCGCCGTGGCTGCGGTCTGCTTCGACAAGTCCGGCGACTACATCTTCGCCGGTTGACGCAGCAACGAGATCCGAATTTGGGATCTGCGCATCAACCAGTTGCTCGGAAAGCTGGAAGGCCACACAGATGTTGTGATAGGACTGTGTCTGTCACCTTGCGGAAAGTTCCTGCTGTCGAACTCCACCGACAACACGCTTCGCATTTGGGACGCCCAGCAGGGAACAAAGGAACTGCGACGCTTTGAGCTCAACCTGCAGGACTACACGAGTTTCCTCCGAAGTGCGTGGTCTCCTTGCGGGTCGGTGGTGGTCGGTGGAAAATGAGGTGGTTTTTTTTTCTGTCGACTCTGGATGCAGGCTGAGGCCACATAGGAACTGTGAACGATATCGCCTTTCACCCGAAGTAAAAGGTCCTCCAGTGACAAATTTGTACTCCTTCATCAATTATTGTAATCCTTTTGATTTCAATGTAAATAAATATTTCTTTCAATAAAACTGAGACTTAAGTACAAAAAATAAACAAAATTTTGTTATGATTTCTATTAATTTTAGTTTTCATAATGTTCCTCATTTGTGCTTTCGCAAGGCATTTGTCTACGCATTTGTGGTAGAGCTCCACCTGGGGTGTTTTATGTACTTTTCAACGTTCGAAAATTAACTTTAAATGCCGAAAAAAAACTTAAATTTATTTCACGCCTTTCCGTTCCCTGCCGCCGATGTCTTGAGGGGACTTTCACACGACAAAATCTACTAGGATCCAATATTCACACAGCCCTCTCTCTTAAGTTTTCGCCTTCCATTAAAAAACCGAGCTTAGATTCAAATTTAAGATCTAGTTCCATACAGCGGTTGTTACTTCCAAATTGTGTGCTCAGCTCAGAATTATATTCAAACATCCAAACTTCATTGTTGCTTTCCATTTCGAGCCTGTCAACCACTTTCCCACCAAATTTCTGCGGTCCCCGTGCTCGTGACTTCGGTGAAGATCCTCCATTGGCCTCAGGATCAAAATAAGGCCAGCTCACCCCCTTTACCAAATCGTTTTAAACCCATTCCACCCGACGCATTCAATTTCACGACCAAATCAACATGCCAGTGCAAATCTCCCGCCATCATTTCGAAATGATTTTAACAAAAATCACGTTCACGACTCATGTGCCGTCACACATGGTCGCCAAAAAGGATTCAACAGCGATCCGCCTGCGTGTGTGAGTGTGTGTTTGGGTAAATATGTCCTCAGAGCCGGGACGACAAACATCACGTACTCACAGTTATTAGGTGTTTTAATGGACGATTTAAAGATGAGGTGCCGCATACCGTCACATGCGTGTGAGGTCCCTGCCAGGACCTAACTCAGGCCAATTGAATCCTTAAGTTCGATTTAATTTTACAGAACAGATGTTGTCGCACCTAATTCACTCCCAGGCAATCACCCACCCGCCACCAATGTTGTTCTCGTCTTCGTCGATGTCGTTGTCGTTGTCGTTGTCGTTCGGTTCAAGTTTCCTTCGTATTATCCTTGCGAAGGATTTCCCTGTTCGTTTCATTCTTATCGCAAATAAAAAGTCGCTGTGACAGCGATAAACTTCAACGAAAAGCGGAAAAAATAAAACAAACAAAACTCTTACACAAAGGCACGAGTGTGAGTGTGGGAGGACGAAAAGCACACAGCGAAAAGGAAACTCATTTCGCCGTGATTGTATCTTAACTACGTACCTATTTGTAAATGAGATCACATACAGCCGATAAGGGGGCGGGCGAACGGAACGAAAGGTGGAGCCCGGAACCGGAGGATGGAGGGAGGGAGAGCGAAAAGGAAATAACACCGAAATCCTTAAAAATGTACATGGCATGTGGTGTCGAATTACTGTCCTTTATCGAAAAACAAGGTTATTTCTCTGGCACTTTCGGTGGAATGTCCTTCGAGCTCTGATGGTGTGGAAAAAGAAGAAAAAACGGAAAAAGGACCACCAGAAGAGCACATGTAACGGTGGCCATAAAAGGAACCTCGCAAATGAGCGCGGAGAAAGGAACAACCAACGACAATTGGGTGACGCTCCCACCCGCCGATGGGAGAAAGGGATAAGCCTGGGACTCTGTTGTCGCCCTGGCCCGCCTCGCCATCGGTCTTAAACTTAAGCGCTGTCGGGAAGAGCTGTCGGAGGGGGGAGTGGGCAATAAAAACGAAAGCGGGTCTTACTTCTGATAGTGGCGATAATTTCTTCGTCTTTTCGGGGGGTGGGTTTGATTAGATGGGTCTTGAGGGATAAGTGGGAATGAGGGGGATTTCCAAGGAGAGTCCAGTAGCAATGTGCCCATTGATTTTCCACAGGATTCGACGGGAGACGTTTAGATCTAAGATCTGCAGGAGGTCTCGTTGTGGGGGTTGATTCTCGTCAATGAGGCGGCAGGATGTGTGTCCCGTAAGAGCAGGGAATTGAATCTCTGCCTGAAATCTGTTTTTACAAAATTTGTAGATGACTTTCGCGGTCGAAGATTTTTTAGTTTATTTTTTTATTTAAACTTTTTTTCAATTTAAACTTACTTTATTAAACTTTAAAATTTATGGTGAGATCTTGCAGCCATTGGGAAGCGCAAGTTTTTTTGGTGAAATATTTAGCTTCTACGTCTCTAAAGGTGGCAAAGAGGCTGAAGATCATTTCCTGGGAGTGTCTATCGATCTTTAAGCCGGACGATCAGTTGTTAAGCCCTTCGATAGGTTGTAGGCGGCTATAAACCACTTCGAGCGGTTAACAATGGATTTCAAGTGGCCTTTGATCGTTTCCTGGGGCTATCAATCGGTTTCTGAGCTTGCCGATCTGTTCTTAAAGCCGTCATTTGGTTGTTGGACGCTGTACATCACTTCTAAAAGGCTGTGGATCACTCTCGAAGGCATCAGGATTGATCGTAGATCAATCTTAATCTTGTTTCCTTCTGTAGAACTTGTCGTGGCAACAATAATCGACTCCTAGAATTATAGAGTCCCTGTTCATTACTTTTTTCGTAAGATTCGTTAAGTAGAAATCTGTGTAGGTCCTTTGAGGATCTTTAAAAAAAAGTTTAGAATTTTTTTTTTGGATCTTTTTGAAAGTCTTGGAGTGGTTGATCGGCTTCAGGTGTTCCATCTTTTCTGCACTATGCGCATATTTTGGGAGCTAGGCCAATGTTTTCGAATATTTCTTGAACATCGTGTTCCATTCCGGCTTATATTCTTCTACAGTGAAACTTCTCATTAGCCGACGCTTTCCGGACCATTAAAATGTCCGTTGTGAAGGGGTTGAAATGTATACATTTCTTCGTGCTGAGGATCAGAGAAATTGTCCACTAAGCTAGGTGTTTCTTATAGAGCCGTATTAGTAAAGAAAAGTTTGACTGTATACACCGCAGTTTTGGCGGAGCAGGAAACCCAGAGCTTAACCCTTCATTTGAACGGGGCTAAAGGTTAGCGCCTTCACCTTTTTACCCACCACTTGCCCTTAAGGAGTACTGTTGCTTGTGTTGTTTGCGGTTGTTTTTCATTAATTTTTATAATTTTTTTCTTTTCCACTCAGGATAGCTCAAAAGGTCAGCACAACCTCGGGCGCCAGTCGACCGCATTCCGTCTCCCACCGTCCGATATCTCATAACTCACTCACTCGCTCTCTCAATTTATTTTCTCATTTCTTCGTGTCAACAGATGAAACCCGGCAACAGGAAGCTACGTGTTCACTGGGAAATGTCACTACCACTGAATCGCCATGGCATATCTCGCTTCCTGCCACAACAACCACCCATCCACCCACCCACTTACCCCGTGACACGAAGCGAACGAACGAAGGACAAACAAACAAAAAAATTCCCAACCAGAAGAAGGAGAAAAATAAATAATTACTCAACTCTCGGAATCCCCGGAATCCAATTGTCTGATAATAACTGTTAACGCCTCTCATTCGGCGTGAAGGATACGTGATATCCTTCCTTTCCGATAAAACAAACAAAAAAAAAAAACAAACCAAACGAAACGAAACAAAATCGCATCCTTTTTTTGTCACCACCAGCCAATCGTATTCTCTGATAAAAGGATTCACAACAAAATGAGTGTACAAATAATATCGACAACAACAACAACTGTTAAATATCTCGCAATATCCTTTTCCAGTCGAACAACATAAGGGATCCTTTCACCGGATGAAGTTAGCGGCTGTTATCAGTGTTGCTACACTCTGCGACCGGTGCGAGAAGGAGCGATTGAATTTATTCCGCGATGTCCTTGCGACACGTAAACAAATGCCTTGATGAATTATTGTTGGTTTTTTGAAATTTATTTATTTTATTTTTATTTATCACCGGGATATTTTTTTCCAAGCACATCGCTGTTTGCATCCGGAGGAGCGATGCATAATCTTGGGTGCCCGGGCAGCGATTTTCTAGGGGACGGGTTTTTTCGTGTGAATCAGCGGAACGGAGGTGAAGGTGAGACTCATTGTTTTTCCAAATTTGATTCATGGCTTTGTTTTTGAAAGTCTACAAGTCGGTTCTTGGGCTTCTTTCTGTGATTGTGCACTTTGTGGTGTCTGCAAGTTATTTCCTGGACACTGTCTAGATGTTGTGGGACATCTATCTTATTTTATCATCATCGTATAGCAAAATTCTGTTGAATTAAAAATGAAGTCGACTTGGTTTGGCATCTTCTTGCAAACTGTGTAACATTTCCTTGCTTCACAGGCGCTTTGATCCGCTGGTTTAAGCATGTTACTCACATTCTGGTCTTTTAGAAACTTGCCAGGATAAGTTTTATAGTGCAGTATTAGAAATCAAAATCGAAAGTGAAACAAAATACAATGCTCCACAAAAATTTTGAGAAATCGGACCAAAAGGGCGTCAAACCATATGTGACAATTTAATTTAAGGGCATATTTGAAAAGAGCAAAGCACAAAGCTTCAGAATTTACCAAAATTAATTCAATACTCTTATCCATTCAAAAGTAACAAAAACAAAAACCAATCCTGCCAAATTCAATCCACAAAAGCTTACGTACGGTGAGCAAATTTTCTCAATAAGGTCCATTTAAATAACTGTAACTAATCAAGGAAGCAAGCAAATACATTACCTTTGTATACCCGTTGTTAGCAAGTGACGAAATGTAGAAAAATCCATAAATATGGTAACAAAACATCATAAATATAGTAAAAAACAGAAATTAGTTGGAATGTGGAGCTAATGGTTTCTATTTTGTGCTAGGAAGGACGAATGTCCTAGGGGGTGGTATCAAAACAAAACTCAAAAAGTCAGTCAACAACCCAACTCCTACGAATGAGAACCTTTTCGCCATTTAATTTTGTTGATCAAGCAAACCAATGACACCATTTGCAATGGGTCTTTGACGTAATACGCAAAACAAGCTTTCACATATGGTTTGGGAATAAACGCCCTTTCTCGCAAGATTTCTTTATCGTACGCAAACTTTTGTGGAGCACTGTACCTGTTGTAAGTTATCGCCCTCTGTGTCTGACAACAAATAACTTTCCAAACGGATCAGTCAACCATGACAGATTTCTCTTTCACTTGCTCTTCCGCCGCGATAGAGATATGTTCGCTTTCCCATAAATCTAAAAGTGTAAATCTGAATTATTATAAAACAAATGTTGTATTTTCGTAAAATACTGAATAAAAACTCAACTACAACAATAGTTTTTTTCTTCAAATCCTTCAGCCTCTTATCAGCTTAGAATGAAGTCGTTGTTTCATTTACAGAATCACCCATTCGTTGTTTTCAGTTTTCAGATTAGTTTCTGGAAGACGGAAACCAACCACGGATCTATTTTTTGATTTCAAAAACTTTTCATGGCGGTTGCGCGTGCTTCCAAAGTGTGTTTTGCATTCCTAGGCATTGTAAGCTTTATTGTGTTTCAGAAAATTTTGATCAAGCATTTTTTTGTCGCTATTATGATAAAGAAACATAGTTGTGTTAAAGTCTTCGGCCACACGTCAAGATCCCGAAGAAAAATAAAACTACGCGCTTTTACAAAGTTAACTTTTTTATTCTCGTCTTTCTTTAAATATTTCCATTTACTAGATTTCAACATCTACTACGTCGACAAAGACGAAAATTTCTTCCCAAACGTTTCGCTTCTTGTGTCAAACGTTCTTTGGATATATCGCTTAGTCTTTTCGATTTTTTCTTTAACGATTTTTTTTTATACTCTTTTGCTGACTTGCTTTTTTTAGTTTACTAGGCATCTCTTTTTTTAACAGTAAATTTTTATTGGGCAAAGCCGCCTAAACAGGACAGCAATCTACACGCGACAGACGCCCGTCAACGACCAGCCCACGATCATGCGTTGGTGGCGTGCGTTCTCATCGTTGTCGTCGCGGCCGTACTGCAAACGGTCAGCAGCAGACGCACGCCCGTTAGCCAAAAATATTTGTGCCCAGTGCGGGCGTTGTGGTCTGTGGCGTCTGGCGGTGGGGCTTACAGTTGCATTTTGCAAAAATGCCAGCAATTACAAGTCCCTATTTAAAGCCTTTGAGTTGATTTCTAAAGCAGAGATAATTTTCTAGGAGTCTGAAAATGCTTATTCAGGTCTAAGGCTGTGTTTCGTTTCCTAGAGTTTGAGTTTCTCAAATTCGTTATTATGCCCATATTCGAGGGCTTTAGAAATCGCTTTGGAAAGACTCTCTAGTGTCTTAGAAACGTTCAGTTTGGTTACTGGCGGATGAAGGTTTCCCCAAAAGCCAGTTGCTCATTCGTTTAACATTTCAAGTGCTCACATTTTGATTTACCTACGAACCTTTGACTCACCTTTTGCATACTTACTTAATTACTTTTCAGGCAGTCAACTCTTAGAGGGTCTGTGTCTGAGCCAACGCTGCCTTCCTTGCTGGTCCCGGCCATGCTGCTCCAGTCCGGAAGACCAAACTGTCTTACATCCGCGATCACTCGATCTCTGTACCGGAAGTTCGATTCCTCGAACCAGGAGGCTCGGATTCGAAGACCCTTTTAGCTGGAGCGTTTATGTCGAGCCGAGCCACTGTAGTTGACGGATTTTTGCCTTCCGGACTATGTCCACATCTTTGTACAGCTCATATAGTTCGAGGTTATGTCTTCTCTTCCATTCGCCTTCTTAGCATATTAAACCAAATATCCGCCGTAGAATTTTTCTGTTGAATGGGCCAAGCATAAGTGCAGTCCTGTTTATCGTCTAACTTTCGGTTCCATACAGTAGGACTGGCGGGATAAGGGTCTTACAGGGCAAGATTTTAGTTCTTTGAGTCAGGAGTGTTGACCCTAACTGTTTGGACAAACCGAAGTAGCAGCGTGATTCTACGACGAATTGATTCGTGTAGTTGGCTCTTCTCTTCAAGTCTAAAAAATATCTTCAGAGCTGTTAATTCGTGTTCACGAATTCGTGGTTTGTTGTCTGGCGTTTAAAAGTCGTAGTTAAACCTAGAACTCTTTTCTAGCTTTCCAGAAGTATCGATTTCTGAATTATTGTCCTACGATTAGATCTTTAAGTTGCAAAATCATTCGCAAGACATTTTCTTGTGATCCTGGAGTCTTTCCAACCGACTTTTCCATCCGTAGATTACTTTCTTATTTCAGTCCTGAAATTTTCAACGCTTCAGAGGCTTTCATTTGCTGTTTTTGGCACTCACGTCGATCTATTAAGCAAAGAAATTCTCTGAGAAGTTTTGGCCGCAAATCGGTTTTTGCTTCTCGACTGGAGAACCTCAGTTTTTAATTTTTGACTTTTCATATGGTTCGATTCGCCTTTTACACTTTGTTGCTCGGCTCCCAAACTTTCCATAACTCTTTCAAAGCAGTTTGTTGTTTTTCTAGTGTGTGAGGATTTTTTTTCGACATCCATAAGTCATCTGCAGAAGCATATATTTCATTTTTGCGTTCCACAAGTTCTAGTTTTCTATTTTGTTTATGCCCGGGCCATTATTTAGGTTGCTTAGGTCGGTTTGGCCTTCGGAGACTGGTTTTTAGCATTCCAATAATTTTCGATAGACTTCTACATAATCAGCACCCAAACAATTTGTTTTCATATCAAAAAAGACATGTTTATGACATAATTAGCTGCGCTTGAAGGAAAAATCAAACGGAAAAGTATCCTGGATGTAATTTCATGTTGTTTCAGAGCAAACGCGGGAGTTAAAATTTAATTTCACTTGCGTAGCGACTCCTGGACTCACAACTGATGTTCCGTGAAAGTCACAGGATATGTTACGCTCCGTTTTACTATTTTCAGTGTGCACTTCTAAATTGGCCACAAAGGTGGGAGTTATTAAAAATAAGTTGGAGTTATAACTCCATAGCTAAAGGACCTCTTGTATCTCCTTAAAAGTGCAATAAATCAAACCAAGCCACACAGCCAGAGACTAGACGAAGGATTTAAGGATGCATTCATGTCGTGTGGAAAATGTTCGGGGTGAATTTAATTTCGTGACCATGGCACGCAGTGATTCGAACTCAGTCCAGGACCCTGTTGAAATTCTCATAGGATTACAACGAAGTTGCTTGCACAAAAGGGCTCACTCTTTCTCTCTCTCGTCGCATATGAAATTTTTCTCATTTTCAGCTTATCCCTAGGATTCAGCTCCGCAGTACCGCACCGTACAACATTATTAACAGCTGTGATCCCCCCGAAAAAAGGACTCGCTGCTGGTGCAGTCAAACTTTAAGCCTTTCCCGTCACTGTGTTGATGCAGCCCTGGTATCCTGGCTACCGAACAGGAGGATGTAAAGTTTAGTGATTTTCGCCACTTCCGTGGCATCAGCAGGCGGCAGGATGCCGTCAGCAGGACCGAACTGCAAGAGGGACGAAGTTTGTAATTTTTTTTTTCTCGGTTGTCTATCTCTTTCCGTCTGGAAGTTGAAAGTTTTCGGTGCAACTCGGAGTGGGGATGTGTGCGCACGCTGGTGGTACGAAAACGCAGCGAAGTTTCGGAGAAATTTCATGCGCGTCCTTTTTTTCTGGGGCAGGGGGCAACGAGTGGGGATAACGTTTGTCACATTGTACTTAGCCGAATGAATAGTAACCATATGATGGGAGTTTTTAAGAGGATTTCGCCAACATTTTGCGAATGGATTGTTTTTTTTTCGAATATGCTTGGGGTGGTTGGTGGTTCTTTAAATGAGGGGAGCTCAGATAGAGTCAGGATTCGGGAAATCTTTCCCATCATCATCATCATTTCCATACATCCTGACTCTATATGTACCGCTTTTAGAGACGCTCGTCTTTGACCTTTTGTTCTTTCTAATAAGCGATTCCTGCTGCTTGATCTTCGATTTTAACAAACACAAACAAAACACGACTAAATAATATTCGGAAATTGAGCTGGCGAATTTGATTAAAAAAAATTCGAAGGAAATGTAACGAAGGTCGGATGATAAAAAGTACAATGTACATTACTAATCATTAAGGGCCTTTAAAGTACAGATTAAATGGACGAACACGAAGAGATAAACAAACGAATTGGCCTTATAGATTCCTTTCCAATAAGAGGTGTTATTTTGATATTCAAAGAAAAATATCATTTTTTGAGATAAATGATCGGCTGTTTATTTCAATGTAAAGTGGAAGGTATGCCATTAATAATGGCATATATATAGACAATATCAGTCAAATGGCCGCCTCGGCTATGCTTACAGAACCGTATCCTTTTCACGAAATTTTCCATCACCAAATCGTAAAGTGGCTGCTTTATGCCCTCAATAGCTTCACGAATTCCATCTTTGAGGTCTTGAATCTACGCTGGGCTATTGGCGTAGACCTTATTTTTCATGTAACCCCAAAGGAAGAAGTCTCAAGGTGTTAAATCACAAGATCTCGATGGCAATTGTAATCCCGTAAAAGGTCGATGGTTTCCTTGCTTGTGTGGCACGTAGCTCTTGTTGAAAGTAAGAGTTATGCAGATCAATACCATCCAATTCCGGGCATAAAAAATCATTAATCATCTCTCGATAGCGCAATCCATTCACCCTAACTATTGCTCTAGCCTCAT
Organism: Syritta pipiens; assembly: GCA_905187475.1. Classification (NCBI taxonomy): domain Eukaryota; kingdom Metazoa; phylum Arthropoda; class Insecta; order Diptera; family Syrphidae; genus Syritta; species Syritta pipiens. The sequence goes on from LR994573.1 coordinate 12,276,788, forward strand.
TTTCGAAAAAGTAAGGTCCAATGACCCCGCCGGACCCTAAACCGCACCAAACTGTTACATGTTGAGTATAGAGAATCTTTTCAACAATAAATCTTCGGTTTTCGAGCACCAGATGCGACAATTTTGCTTATTTATCATCATCAGTAAAGATGATTTTTTTATGAATTTCCGGATCATTTCATGCATATCAATCGATTGCGTTTGTCATCAGTCTTGATCAAGTAATGCCTCCAATTCTGCATCTTCGAAAACCTTCTCTCTTCCACCGCCATGCCGGTCTTCGACCTCAAAATTACCGTTCTTGAAGCGTTGAAACCACTCTCGACACGTTCTTTCACTAATAGCGGCTTCACCCGAGGTATTTGAGAGCATTCGATGAGCCTCAGCCGCAGATTTTTGCATATTAAAGCAGAAAATTAAAACCTCCCGCAAATGACGAGAATTTCGCTCGTAAGCTGACATGTTTAATCGAGAACAAGTTTATGATTCAGACACAAAACGATTAATATTTTGATGGCGTTATGTTTACAAATATCCAAGCTTATTGCATGACATCTACGATCTATTTATTTCGACTACCACTTACTACTAGAGCCATCTATTGCAAAACGACGGAAGCAAAGTTGTACACCAATAACTGAACTTTATAAGCCTCAAGAACGAAATCTTTATGCAAAATACGGTATAATGACGTGTGTGGAATATCCAATTACTAACAACGACGAGGAATGGACAAACCTGGATTTTCTTGAACACTTCGGGCTACAGCGACGTGCACCGGTTTTATATTTCACATCACTAACTTGTAGCAACAGCTCGAATTTTCCAACCAATTTCTGTATTGCCGTCCGACAAGTTGCTTAAGGACGACCCAAAAATGTTTTAGTTTTACGAACCGTCTCTGAGAAATGTTCACCCTTTTTCTAGTGAATTTTAATTTTAGTTAATTTCAATGTATTGTTGAAGCGTGTATCGTTAGATTTTTATTAATGGCGTAGTTTCTACTTGTCAAATGTGTAAAACAGCTTCAATAGTGACATCTATCGAAATAGCGGACTATTCAAAATAACACCTCTTATTGGAAAACCCTATATAATGAATTACTAAAGAAGGAATGAATATTAATCTTATTCAATCAAATAAAACAGTTTAGAAAGATTGTTGGAAAGCCTAAATTCGGATAAAGAACATTGTTACTCGTGTATGTGTGAAGATGTTTCCGAGCTCAGCACACAGTATCAAAGTACCATGAGTTGTATTTAACTAGACCTGGAATTTGTTTTAAAATAAGCTCAGTTCTTTGGTGGAGAAAATTGCGAAGACAACAAATTCAGGAAAAAAAATGCGTGAACCTTTGAGCCAAATGCATTGGAATTTACTGCCAGACAAAAGTCCCTTGAAAGACGTAAAGAAATCGGCGGTAGGATGTGGAAAGGCGTAAAATAGATTCAAGGCGCAAAAATAGCTCTTTTTTTAACATCGACTACATCTTCTCTTAAATCTATATTAAATTTGAATTTAGTTTATTTGGCAAAAACTTCGTTTTGAGACTGAATTCAGTTCAGTGTGGCATTCAGTAGCTGTCTTTGAGTTCATATCTCGACTGCCTTTTTGGTTAAGGCTTAAGGCCTATAATTAAATGGTTAAAGTGAGTTTTTTGCTATCCCCAGTCCTCCAAGAAACACGTAAACGTTTCCCATTTTTCTCTCAGTTTGAGTAACGCGTCGGAATGTCGTGGGCCTCGTTGGCACGATCCCATTCGTTTGTCAGAAGAACTTCCATCGCCTAAGGACCACGTCGCCAATTCCGCGTGATTGATCCGCGCCAAGGCATCTGCCTGGTCCATCCTTCAATTTCAACGACGTCCAGCATCCGAACACACCACGATTCCATCACACAACGCCTTCTCATTCATTTATGTCGCTGCGCCTCCCCACCGCCCACTTCATTAAGCTTCACTTTAAAATTACCCTGAGTCCGCACTTTAAAACCCATTACCACAGCCGCCGTTCGCGCTCTTTAAAAAGCCCCGCTGCCGTCCCCCTCAAGTCAATCAGCAAAAAAATTTCGTTTTAAAATCAACTCGACACCGGGACCCCCCAACCTACGCATGCAGGAAATTTACTCTCTCGTCCTGTGATGTGTGTCATGTAATTAATTGCTCACAGGCTTATAACGGTGCAGCGGCGATAATTTCACCGAGAATACAGAATTTCCCCGCGCTTGGAAATTTAATAAAAATTGCTTTTCCCAATGAAATTCGCAGTTCGGCCGTGAGAGAGACAGAGTCCAGCATTAATTATCCACGAATTGGGAAATTGCATTTTCCTTTTGCACACTGCACGTCCTCCGTCATATTTAAGGACCACCCTCCCACTCCGACTGGTTGATATTATCTCCTGTCATCACCGGTCGCAGCAAGATGGAAGTTGCAGGACGAGAAAAAAGAAAAAAACGGATTAAAACGTAAAACTTTAGCAATAAATTTAACCAGCAGGTTGGTCGGTCACTTGCGCCACACAAAAACACAATGCGAGTGTCCTTTTATGACGAATACTTTTCTGATTTAAACATTTATCAAGGAGCCACAGTGAGACGGTGAGGACGGAAGAAAAGAAAATCTTTCTTTCACTCGCCATTATCCTCCGTGTTTTATGGGAATATCCTTGGTCATTAATCATAACCGAAGAGTGAGTGAGAGCGCACCGGAGGAGAGATATTTCTCTCGTTCTGTAACAAAAAAGAAGGTGCCTGGAGGAAGGACTCCCAGGACATTTCAAAATCTACTTAATGTCACTAATATTTTGCAATAATGTCTGTGTCATCGTTTGGCAGTGAAGAGAAAAAAGTAAACACCGCATGATAAATGGCTGGTTGTTGGATGTTGGATGTCCTTTCGACCAAAAAAAAAAGGATTTCTTTTTGTTTTCGATTCAATTCGCTTCTCTCCTATGACATCTTTGACTTTATCTCCTCAATCTAATTTCCCCCCAGCCAAAGGACGAGCAGAAAAGAATGGATCTCCGTCTTTCTCTTTCTCTCTCTCTTTCGTCCTGTCTGTGTATTTTCACTGTCACTTAATGTGTCTGCCATAATTATGATGTCCTTACTCTGACACTGAAATTCATCATCATAATCGTTGCTTCTTCTCTCGCTCATCCCTTTTTGGGGAGATGCGGCGGCGGAGAGAACCTTTAAACTTAATCCTTGATATCATTTAAAATGTCGAGCACAATGAATGTCTAAGTAGATAGTGAAGGAAAGTGAAAGGACTTCATGTTGGGAACGGCTTTAAATTGAGAGACAGCAAAAGTGTTTTGATGGACAGTTTTCGTTATCCTCTGTGGATTTTCTTGTTTGCTTGAGTTTTTTTTTTTAATTTTTTGTTTGCGATGTCCTTGTTAATTGATAAAAGGTTGCGAGCGTGGTGTTGTTGCTTGTGGGTTTTTTTTTTTGTCAACTGTCAGGGTCTTTTACATAGGTTCAAGGTAGTGTGTGAAGCCCGGTACACCTCTGAGTCTTTTTTCGCTATCTAAATCATAAGGGGTTAAGTGTGACTTTAAATTGCCGCTTTTTCTTCGTTGGTGTGAAGCGCGTGCTCAATTTGTTGTCCTTATTGGGTAAGAAAGTTTTTAAATATGTGTTTCTGTCATTTAACACCCTTTTTCGTGGCATAAGACTTTGAAAGGGTGACGAGAAGTATTTATGCTGAAAGATTAACTCTTTGTATGCGTTAAAATGATGTAAAAGTATATACAAAGTTTATTCATTTAACTGATGTTTTAACTTCTACTGTAATCACGTTTTGTGTCATACTTAAATTTTCGAAGTATTCTTATGCGCCATGGTTTGATTTGGAGGAGTTCAGTGCATTATTTAATCTAATTACGGCCTTTAAATTGAATAAATAGATCAAATTAGGAGAGAATTTAAAAGACGGGGGAAAATGCCTACGCATGTATAAGATGAACTTCGTATATGTAAACAGAAACGAAAAACATTTGGCATTGCTTGAATCTCACATTTGCAGGGTTCCGAGAAGCTTAACATTCACGAATCGAACGATGAATTTTAAGCGATGACTAGAGCTTTGTTCAGTTTAAAACACATTGCCGATTTCGAAAAAAGCAGAAAACTCAACAAAGAAATTTTTAACGCTGTCAAATCTTATAATCCTTGTGGCCGACTCATTGGTTAGTATGCAATATTGCTCTTCGATCTGTTCCGGCTCTTGTACTGCTTTTGATTTTTTTTCCAATGGATGTGAAATCAAATCACTCCTTATCAGTTGGATCTTTCAGGAATAGTATGTTCAATTCTTTGGTTTCGGACATGTTTCACTGTCTATTCGTCCTCCTAGGCAAATCCAAAATTTGTCTGGGATCTTTTAGTCGTGTGATCGTTTATAATGGTCAGGTAAGCTGTTTTCAAGATCGTGCCGTAGATTTGGTGACCATATTTTCAAGTTTCAAGTTCCAAGTTTCATATTTCTGTTACTCAAAATTTTCTGTATGTCGATTTTTCTGATTATTCGTTGCATTTTTCACATATTTTTGCTTCTTAGCTCAAATTTCTATAACTCGAATATTTTTTCCACTCGAAAAGAGTTCATTTCATAGACAATTTTTAGTCTTTTGCCCAAACATTATTTTAGACGCAGCATTCGACACCGGAAGACAAAATTTCACAAGTTCTTAAAATCTTCTTGAAAATTATGTAAGAACTGAACTACATTACTACGCATTTAAGAAATTAGAACATTATCATTTTGTTAGAAAATTTTTGATTTTAGGTTTTTTTTCAACAATGATAAAATGAAACATCGAACTAATAATGAAGAACTTTTGAAATAATGAGTCTTTATGTTTTGTCACCATAGATGGTCACCATAGCATAGATGTCTTTGGCGGATTTTCGAACTCGTCGAACAACCGGCTGCCATCTAAACTATGGATGTCTTTCAAACGTGTTTTGAAAAGAGCAGTTGCTACGTTTCCATTCATCACATGCATTCCTTTTGTCTTTAGCAAATCCCTATTGAGCCTGCATGTTGATCCTAAGACAATGGTTTCACAGTGGAAGTGTAGGCAGCGTATTGTTGCCAAAGTGTTGCTGAAAAGGCAACGTGGTCCTTTTCGTTTGGGGATCATGTAATTGAGTGGATAACTTTTCTGATTTTTTATTTGACTTGATGCAGCAGTCAAATGCGTAACGCTTTTTTTTTTAATTTCTAATCCTTAGCAATACATTCACCAGGCCAATTAAATTGAATTGGCCAATTTCAATTTTACTAAAACTACTGAAACTACGTGACGTCTGCCGACCACTGAACGTCCATCAAAACTTGTTTGCTTTTTAAAAAGAAAGTTATCGATTTTGTACGAAAATTTCAAGTTTTGCCCGAGCTATTTTCCAAAAATTCAGCCGTAATCTATAGCTATAATAAAAACCAAAAGTTATCTTTCTGGGGTGAATAGTACATGAGTAATGGTGAAGACAAAAAGATCATTCGGACAGCCATCGACTTAAAAGTCTACAATTCTCTGGAGTCTTTTCATTTGTGTCTTGACTTTGAATAGTGCGTTCCTGCCTGGGTCATTGATCTCTGTTTGAAGTCTTGGATATCGTTTAAGGCACTCAACATCAGAGTCAAAACAGCTTCATTGTGCAAAGTGATGGAATAATAGTTTTCCAGCTACCATCCACTCATACCAGAGACACTAACTGTAACTGCAGCAGCGTGAATATTTTTTAACAAAGTTAAGTCCTTTAAGTCTTCAAGCAGATTCTAACATATTTTTTTTAGTTTAAAAAACTGGTTTCTGTTTCTGGCCGCTGTAATATTTGGAACAGTTTTAACACCTTTGAGTAATCTTATTCATTTTTCTCTATACTGGAAGTGAAAGCAGGCCTTCCTGCAAACGATAAGCAGCGTATTTTACTTCTTTCGAGGATCTTCTTCTAAACGCATACATACAGTCCGTAATTATTTTATTTTGGTTTTATGCTCTAAGTTGTATTTTAATGCTATTTTCAATAGCTTTTTAATAAATCATTAATACGCAAAGTTAAGCTGGTTTTTGTTAGCTTTAAGTAAAAAAAGACGAAAAAGGTACATGTGCTATCTTTTTATCGCATACCGTATCTTATCTGACTTCTTATTCGATTTGATACAATCAACTGCGATGATTTGTTATAATAAGGCAAAATCATGCTGAATTCCAGCACACACATTTGTTTTACCCTTTAGCTTTTTAATAGTGATGATTGTTTCTCAAACATGATGTAATTTTCTTGAGAGGAACCTAAGTTTTTTTTATTGATCTCGAGTTGTTGTTTGATGCTCCTAAACGTCGTAGATGCATTACTGACATAAAACCACTTAGGTGGGTCTCCATTCATTGTGTCGACGTAGATATAATCGAAACCGCACTAACATTTCACCCAATTCGATGTCTTAAAATGAGACACGATGAAATTCTTAAAATCCAGGTATAAAAAAAAAAATGTGTAACTGCTCACAGCTTCAGACACTAATGCCAGACTTCCAAATAAATGAGCAACAACCTACTTTCAGCATCAATCCGACAGCAACAGTGGCTCCTTTAAGCCTCAACAATTTTCAACTTACTACGTGATCCTCTCATCGAAAAAAAGGATTTCATTCGACTTTCTCCATTAGCATTTTCCTCTCCACTCCCTAGAAAAAGGACAAACCCACTCCCCCTCTGTGACCACGCTCGAAAAAATAAAAAAATAAAACACACCAAAGAAGATTCTTTAACAAATTTACAGTACCCCATTAAACAAGGATAACGATATAACGATGGCAATAATAATCCTAATAATTAATGAATGACAATAAGGATTTCCGCCAAACGGCACAAAGTATTAAAATTATGGCCACGAAAATATGATAATTCCCCACCTTCTGCGACGAACGGCGGGAGCGAGGACACGAGGGCGATGGGCATCAACGACTTTTTCTTCATTTCAATGGAGCACTTGTATATATTTTTCATTTTTTTTTGTCGTTGTCAAGGGAGCCCATTAGGAGAGGAGGATGTGGTGGCATTTGAATTGGTGGGTGCTTAGGAGGATTTTTGGTTGTTGATTCGTTGGCTTTTACTTTTTTTTTATGAGGGTTTAAGGATGTGGTGTTGTTTCTTGGGAATGAGAATAAGAAATTATAATTAAAATGTTTAAATTTGACACCTTCCCAGTCACAGAGAAAACCGCGAGCGTCAAACTAAAGAAATATGCAAAGCCGATCAAAAAAGGACACTTCCTCATCCAACTCCTTACACAAAAGATTGTCTCCTCTTCCCTTTCTTCCTCCTTCCAGCAAAGATAACACGAAGAAAAAATAAGCGAACACAGAGTCCTTGTTATCCGATAATAAAACCAAATTTCAGCAACAGGATTAACTTACTTAAGATAACTTAAACGGCGGGGGATGGAGGCGTGGAGTAAACAAAACAACAACAACAACGACAACGATGGAGGAAGAAACAGAAAAAAAAAGACACCCCTCCTCGCCAACGCTACCCGCGAAATCTCCCGAAAATATCTTCGCACTCAATAAAACTTCGACAACTTTGAGAGTTTGACTGTGGGCGGGCGGAGGTGGGCGTGGGAGGAGTGAAAAGCGATGGTTAGTGGTTTCCCACCCGCGTGTTGGCATTTTCCAATGCGATAACAATTTGCGGGACCCCGTATACACACAGAGCGACAGACAGACATCCAGCGAAAGGACGAAACAACGACGACGATGACGAGCACGAGGACGACGCGGAGTTTGGGGTGGGGAATGAGGCGCGGGGAATGACTTTCAATATCAACACGATTAAGAAGGATACTTGGCTTTTCGAAAATGTAAATAGCGAACGAAATTCGCGAACAACCAATTATTCCTGTTGATAAATTTTAAATTAGCTATAAGCTTCCCGCTGCCGGTGCTCCTCCTGCTCGTCCTCCATCCTGGACGGTGCGGAAGAGAGTGGCAGCAGTGGCACTTAGATTTTTCTTTATCTATGAATTTTTAACTCATTGACTTTTGAGATTATAATTAGACGCGATGAACAGAGTCTGCCAATGGGTGAGGTTGGAGTGGGCGTGGGGATTATTGAAAAAGTTTTCCACTCATTCGTGGCGATGGGCGGATTTTTGGGGAAAAGGAAATTTATCGGAAAAAGGATTCAATTTGGTCGTCAAGAGGAAATTTTCTTCGTCAATTGATGATTTTTTTTAGGCTCGATGAAGTAGAGTTGAATTTTTGCAAGGCGTCGTAAGTGATTGGCCTATGCTCAGAGATGAAAGTGTGAAAAGATATCTGTCCACAAACAGACTTTAGCCTTGTGCAGGAGCAAAAAAAAATGTGAAGAAAGAAAATAATCAGCGAGACTAGGAGACATCGCATCTCTTTCCTGTCTTTAAACCTGCCAACTATGTTCTATACTGACTTCACTTGATTTATGGAATTGAGGAACTATATATTATGTCCTAAATGACGATGCCTATTTAAAAAATACATTCGTCTTTAGTTGCTATGAATATCTCTTTCGACGAAAGCAGCTAAAAGGCATCTTTTATCCATAGAAAGAGCCACCTTAAACGAATTTTGATTCCCTCTTTGCCAATTGGAGAGCAAGTTTTTCATCACTCTTTTATGATAAACGATAAAGTTTGTAATAGTAAATTTCTAATGTAATCCTAAATCGAACCTTCAACCATCAGAATTTATGCCAGCAAATGGGCCAGGTATGAGTTCCTTTTTAAAAATGCAATAATAAATTTTTTCATATATTATGGATTTATTAGTAAGATTAAACATTTCCATTAATTACGGAAAACACTATCGTTCATGTGACTAGCTCTACTAGCCTCGCAGTTGCACAGTTTTTCGGTATAATTTTCCAAGACCCGGATTACTTACAAAATATATTGGCCTCAAGTGCTTCAATCGTTTCTAGGTTGTTGGCATAACATTAGTCCTTCACTATACCCTAAAAAGAAAGTCTAAAGGGGTGAAATCACAACTCCGAGGAGGCCAATTGACATTGCCAAGAACGTTAAATTTGATATACAAAGGATCAATTGTGGCTTTGGTGCTTTGCATGGCGAATCGTCCTACGTGAGCCAGAGGTCGTCTAAATCCATGTCATCGATTTCAGTAAAACGAAGCAGTCAGTTAACTTGGTTCTGTTATCCCATCATGGATAGAAACGTTGATCCGAGCTTCATTTTCACTACCAAATGCTCCAAGAAGCCAAACTATCACTCTCTATGGATGTATTGATCTCTGGACAATAATTCGCGGATTTTCCTAGCCCCAGATATGGCAATTTTGTTTGTTAATGTAGCTGCCAAGATAAAAATGCGAAATGCGCCTCTTCAGAAAAGTATCTTTCGCCCAAAATCCTTGTCCAATCTGCTCTTAAGCCCAAACTGGGGAGCGGTGACGGAGCGGATGGTTGTATGTCTTCAATTTCATAATTAATTCAACTGGACTTTGTAAGCGAATAAACTGAGATCGCGACCTGTTAAGAAAGATGGCAAGTTGATGTTTGCGGATTGAGTCTCGTACTCTCGGCTACAGCAACCACGTTCTTGTTTGGGCGCCTAAGACGATGGAGAGGATGAGTGTTGTCCAGTGTCATGCGCTTTTTGCACAAACTTGTGTATAGTAGGTGTGATGGGTTTATTTTGGCTTACACTTCTCTTCAAAAAACGAACAACGCACACTCACTTTAAAATTTTTCGAAGTAAATTCTGATTTAAAAAGAAACCACTAGATGGCCCTACCATTTTTATATATTCAATCCACCCACAGAATATATAAATACGACTATGTCTTGCGCCAGCCTAGTTAGTTTCGGCAAGAATCTGTTGGGCTGTCAATGTTTTTTTTCCTACGGGTCGCCTCCAAGTTAAGTGTGGTCGACCCCGACTGCTCACTCCACTATCCTGCCAATCTCCGTCCCCAATTTATTTTCGGTGTTCGATTCCTGCTACGATGGGTCTCTGCGAAGCTCTACGCAGCAACTCTTCGTTCGCCTTCAGAAGACCTTCAAACATTTCAAATATTTTTTAACGAAGATCTGTAACCAGTGAACAGTGATAGTGTTTGTCTTCGAGGTCTGGCATTCGTATACAATGCAATGAAATTCCATATTCGAAGGTTGAATTTTATAAAGAGCTGGCTGGATCACCAGATACAGTTTCTGCACATCAAACTTTGCGAGGTGGCTCGCATTTTTAGCTGATTCTCATCGGCGTTGTTGATTAGCCTAGCTAGCTGGCTCTTTATTGTCACACAGGCACTGTACACAACCGTTTCGCTTCATTGTCAATGATCCGGAATAAGTTTCTCATGTCCTCTCGCGCCATTTACTTAGCCCATTTTTCAGCTGCATTATACACCTCCGGTGCCAGAACCTAGGAGCTCAGTCTGGCGCCAAGAAATCCATTCTAATCGGTTTACAAAATTTGCACGTTTCTTTAAGAAAACAAAATATTAGATCTTGGGAGATACTTATCTCATCTCCGTCTTGTTATCAAATCTTCAAGTTGGGGACGAAGATTCAGATGATATTCAGAAGTTATTTTCAGCAGACGTCATAACCAGCAGATGCTTCACAACTCGTTCTCAGAAGCCTTAGGAAATCCTATTTTCCTCTCGGCGTCGTCAACCAAGCTTTAAGTTGTGGGTTAGTAAGACTTTATTCGAGGCTTCTTGCGGCGTTTTTAATCTTAGCAACACCTTTGTTTATCGGACAGTTTGCTCGGTTTGCGAAATATTTCAAAACCATCCGTTTTTTTAGAAGTGTAGTTGAAAAATAACATTCGATATAGGAATGAGAAGAATTTTTTTAAAAAAATGTTGCAAGCCGACGAGAGTTTGTTATATAAAGCAGACTCGAAGTCTCAGTCTGTGGCATTAATACTAAAACTGTTTCTTCTTGAAACTCATTAATTGTGGTAATTGTTTTTTCTTGAAATCGAAAGTTTGTAGGTGGCGGCTACCTATCCATCACATGAACCACATGCCAACAGCTCCCACCCTTTGACATTGCAATGTTGCTGCTGGAGGATTTAAACAGAGCTCTGTTTTCAAAATTCAAGAAAATACTCCATTAAAATCACCCACACGTCATTAAAATCCCCACAAGCACCCACAGCGTAACTTAACACCTCCCAAATGCTTTTAATTATTTAATTCACTGCACAATCAATTAAAAACCATTAAGTAATAAACTCTTGTTGTTTCATTGACTCCCGCGCATGCCGCTAAAAGGTCAATTTTAAGGATCTGCAACTATTTGATTACCACTTGTGTGTGGGTATGTGTTTGGGAAAATTATCAAAATCAACAACAAAAAAAAAGAATTCAACTCAATTATTTGTTTTTTTTTCTCTGCCAGCTCGTGTACATCTCGAATAACAAATGTTAATAACATTTTCCCGGGAAATCCAATAGGAATGACATCATCCACGCCTGATTCAATTAACCAAGGGCCAGGGAATTGCACCGAACCAACCGCAGACAACCCCCCGCATCATTGCACAGATAGACAGAGATACAGAGATACAAGCATAATCCGATTACGGATCTCATTTAGCAAAATTATCTGTTGATATCATCGTCGGCTAAAGTCGAATTGTGTTGCGTTGTAAACCATTGACACGGTCCGGCGGGGGCGGAAATATTTTAAAGTTAATCAAAATGCACGTGTGTTGTCTCGCGGATTGTGGATTGCGGTCAGCAAATTTCATTTAAATGAGCTCCGATTATTTGTGGAATTCCAATTCACTCGGTTTTTTTGTTTCGTCCTGTTTTTAGCGAGTGGTGACCCCTAAGCTGCCAAATGACCGGGAGAAAATATTAATTTCCAAAAAGTTGCACACACGGGCCCTTTGTTCGCAGAGAATGAATCTCCTCCTGTTCAGAAAATTATGAAATATCTCACCCCTGGATGAGGTCGAACTGAATTTTCGAGTGAAATTAAGTGGAAAACTTATCCCGTATTAAAAGCGCCATATTGTTCCTGGTTAGCCTCGGATGTTGTTAGACACTGTTCGATAGTTCACAAAAGAAGCGCACACAGTATTATGGGTGTTTTTCTTAAAGGTTTTCGCCTGAATATATACCACCCTTTTTTCTATGACGAGGGTGGAGGAGCCTAGCTTGTCAGGTGGGGATCCTGACAACCGGATGTCATGGGTCTTCGTGGGCGAGTGGGTAGAGGGTTGGCTTGGGATTCGAGTGGTTCAGGTTCGAATCCTGTGCCGAGCGCTATTGTAGATTCTTTTTTTTCTCTCTTTCCCTGCTCGGAACTGATCAACTGAAACTGGAATTCAGCTGATTATCCGATAGCAGGGCAGAGAGGATCTGTAAATCTGCAGGGAGCATGGCGCGGTGTTCAGCCTGAGCCAGGAGAATCGCCAAGCCATTAAAGATTTGGGAGCGCGGAAAGGTAGTCCCCTCCACGAGGTTAGCTAAAGTGCAAAGTGGAAAAAAAAATAAAGAAAAAGAAAGTGTGGAAGTTTGACCTCTAAAAGGTGAAGTGTTTCCTTTTGTTTTGAAAGGAGGTAGGTTTCTCTTCCCTGAGCCGTAGGAGCAAAAGCTAAGATCTTTTTTTTTGTTTTAGTACAGTGGTACGAGGTTTTCCGGAGAGTTACGGTTTTCGTGGCCTACGATTTCCGTGTCAGCGGAAAAGGCAACAAGGCGACCAGGCCTCAGCAGGGAAGCAGATCTCAGCAAGGCATTCACCCCCGTCTATATGACCGACAACCTCAGACGACAGCATAGGGAGAGCACAGTAACCGCAAGTCTAACTTAATTTTGTGTCGAAAGTGTCGCGGGTTAAATATACCGATCACGTTGGGGTAATGGGGATCGAGTCGCGGATCACTTCAAGGGCCGTGGTTGCGTAGAGAGCTGTAAGCTCCGTGGTAGCGACGAGCGTTGAGGCGTCGGCGAGCAGCGTCGTGAGATCGAGTTCGCTGGTTCGAATCTCGCAGAAAAGATCAGTGTTGTTTTTTTTTTCTTTTGCGTACCTTCCTGTTTTTTTTTTATCCGAGTTTGAGTCCCGGGTTGGGGATGCAGTTTTCTTCCTCTCGGAGAGAAAAATCGAGTTACGTTCCGGGTTCGAGTCACGGTGGGGAGCTGTATTTTTTTTTTGGAGATTAGTTGTAAGTTAGGTTAAGAACATTTTGTACATAGTTCTTAAGTTTAGTTTTAAGTTTATTTTTTTTTATTGAATTAAAATTGTAAAGTTGATGCGAGCTTCTTTCCTTGTCGCGGTTCAAGGGGTAGGAGTTTTCGGCCAAAGGGGCAATCGCGTGGCGCCCATAAAATTAACACCTTCTTTTTTACCACCCACTCCCATCTCCAGGGTTGGTCTGGCACCCTCTTGGTCGAAGTCGCGAGACGGCGGAAATCCGACGGTAACATTTTGGCGCCCAACGTGGGGCCTAAAATCGGAAAAAAAATTATAGCCAAACGAATACGTTACGTCGGTGCGAAAGTTTTGCGAAGATTTTTTTTTGTAATTTTCGATTTTTTTTTTGTAAGCAATTTTTTTTTGCGAGATTCGTCGCTCCGGTATGTTGCATTCGATGGGGTCGATCGCGTTTTGTTGAACGGGTAACGCTGGATACTGTTCGCTTGCTGTGTTTTTGTCGCGTCCTTGTGTTGATAAATAAGCACATGGTTGTATGTGTATATACCGATACTTTTGAAAACCTCGTATCACTGGTTGTTAGGCAGGGGTTGTTTTCGTTTTTTTTTTTCACTTTTTTTTTTGGCGTTGGGCCGTAGAGTTGTTGCGTCAGGATGGACGTCAACAGGTTAACCCTAGACGAGTTAGGGTATGAGTTGGGTGTAAGGGGGCTGAGTGGGAGTGACATCACTGACATGAGGGCGATGTTGCGCTCAGTCCCAAAGAATTTTGTCTGCCCAGAATATCCTTACAGCTTCGAGGAAGATAGGATAGCTGTTACCTCAAAGCTTGACGAGGCAAGGGAGCTAGTGAGTCGGTTTGAGGGGACAGAAGATTCCAAGGAGTACTGGGAGGTAGAGGCTAAGTCCGAATGGATTCTCCGGCGGATAGGGAGAGCCAGGCCACTCTCAGTAGAGGATAGAGGCTTCGTGTGCGGAGCCCGGCAGCAAGTGGTAGATCTCTTGTCGGACCTAGACAGTAGGGCAGGGCTTGATGGGCCTTTTGAGAGTGAGGAGGAGCAGGAGCTAGTTAATGGTCCATCGACTTCGAGTCATAGTGCTCCAGTTGCAGTGGTGAAGTTACCGAGGGTGGTAAACTCACCGGGGGTTGTGGATTTACCGAGGGTGGTGGATCCACCGAAGGTGATAGATTTGCCAAGGGTGGTGAATTTATCGAGTGTAGTGGAGTTACAGAAGGGGGAAGGGCCCCGTTGTGATACTGATGAGAAGGCTGGAAAAGCTTTGTCCGAAAAGGAGACGGTAGAAGAGGGGGACAGTGTTTTAGGGAAGGGGACTGCGGGAGAGAAGGAACTGGGAGAAAAGGAGTTGGAGGAAGAGGAGATAGAGGAGTTGGGTGTAGTTCAAACCCAGTCCGTCGCTACCAGCTTAAAACAGGGCGAAGATCTGGGGGCTGAGCATGTGTGCTCCACAGACGCGACAGCTGGATTGAGATGTGAGCTTCAGTTAGCGAAGGGTGAAAATAGGTTCGGGGGGGAGTTAGGTAAGGAGGGAACTTGGGTCCACATCAGGGTCATGCTAGGGCTGCTCACTAGGTTGGGTGAATGGGAGAGCGAGGATGTGCCGCGAGTTCAGACCAAATGGGATAGTTCATCCTTGACCCAGTTGGTAGTGATAGGAGCACGGGTGCGGATTTCAATCCCCGAGGTGAAAAGTTACCTCCCACCTGCGCCGAGAGGGAACACACCGCTTTTGCAGCCAATTCCATCGGGCGTAGGGATTCCCAGTGGGGTAGTGGTAAGGTTGGTTGGGTCTAACCAGGGGAGGTTTGTGTTCGGGGTAAATGTAGGGGACTTGTGCGTGGAGATCTGCAATCTCACCCTGGATTTCAACCCCGAACAATTAATGGGCGGGATTGAATTGCCAGGGCTGTTGGGTTCAGGTACGTCCCGCACAGTCGGAGCTAGAAAAGTAGGAGGGGTAGAGGGTTTAATTAGGCGAAAACCTTTAGAGAGAAGGGGGAGAATTATTATGGGTGTTTTTCTTAAAGGTTTTCGCCTGAATATATACCACCCTTTTTTCTATGACGAGGGTGGAGGAGCCTAGCTTGTCAGGTGGGGATCCTGACAACCGGATGTCATGGGTCTTCGTGGGCGAGTGGGTAGAGGGTTGGCTTGGGATTCGAGTGGTTCAGGTTCGAATCCTGTGCCGAGCGCTATTGTAGATTCTTTTTTTTCTCTCTTTCCCTGCTCGGAACTGATCAACTGAAACTGGAATTCAGCTGATTATCCGATAGCAGGGCAGAGAGGATCTGTAAATCTGCAGGGAGCATGGCGCGGTGTTCAGCCTGAGCCAGGAGAATCGCCAAGCCATTAAAGATTTGGGAGCGCGGAAAGGTAGTCCCCTCCACGAGGTTAGCTAAAGTGCAAAGTGGAAAAAAAAATAAAGAAAAAGAAAGTGTGGAAGTTTGACCTCTAAAAGGTGAAGTGTTTCCTTTTGTTTTGAAAGGAGGTAGGTTTCTCTTCCCTGAGCCGTAGGAGCAAAAGCTAAGATCTTTTTTTTTGTTTTAGTACAGTGGTACGAGGTTTTCCGGAGAGTTACGGTTTTCGTGGCCTACGATTTCCGTGTCAGCGGAAAAGGCAACAAGGCGACCAGGCCTCAGCAGGGAAGCAGATCTCAGCAAGGCATTCACCCCCGTCTATATGACCGACAACCTCAGACGACAGCATAGGGAGAGCACAGTAACCGCAAGTCTAACTTAATTTTGTGTCGAAAGTGTCGCGGGTTAAATATACCGATCACGTTGGGGTAATGGGGATCGAGTCGCGGATCACTTCAAGGGCCGTGGTTGCGTAGAGAGCTGTAAGCTCCGTGGTAGCGACGAGCGTTGAGGCGTCGGCGAGCAGCGTCGTGAGATCGAGTTCGCTGGTTCGAATCTCGCAGAAAAGATCAGTGTTGTTTTTTTTTTCTTTTGCGTACCTTCCTGTTTTTTTTTTATCCGAGTTTGAGTCCCGGGTTGGGGATGCAGTTTTCTTCCTCTCGGAGAGAAAAATCGAGTTACGTTCCGGGTTCGAGTCACGGTGGGGAGCTGTATTTTTTTTTTGGAGATTAGTTGTAAGTTAGGTTAAGAACATTTTGTACATAGTTCTTAAGTTTAGTTTTAAGTTTATTTTTTTTTATTGAATTAAAATTGTAAAGTTGATGCGAGCTTCTTTCCTTGTCGCGGTTCAAGGGGTAGGAGTTTTCGGCCAAAGGGGCAATCGCGTGGCGCCCATAAAATTAACACCTTCTTTTTTACCACCCACTCCCATCTCCAGGGTTGGTCTGGCACCCTCTTGGTCGAAGTCGCGAGACGGCGGAAATCCGACGGTAACAACAGGAGCAGGACGCGGAGGCAAAACAAAACAGAGAGAGGAAAAAAGGACGACGTTACTCTGAAAAGGTACACCTCGGAACCAATATAACTGTGTGCATCCTTCAAAAAATTCCTGGAAAGCAATTTAAAAATAAAAAAAAAGTAGAAAATGTTCTATGAAATATTCTGCCCTGTCGGAGGAGGGAACATGATTTATGTGAGTACTCGTGCTGGCTGGCATGCCCATACGAAACACAACCAACTTCAATCAGTTGAATGGGTTGGGTTGAGGGGGCGGAAAGGATTCACCAGGATTTGTGAAGTGAAATTAACTGGCCACGGTCGGCGGCTATTCATCGATGATGCACGTTGCTCGTGACGGGGTGGGGTGGATGGGTGGGAAAACGCGAATTAGTCCGATGATTAGTTTTAAGGTTTTCTCATCTTTTGCTTTTTTGTTGTGCTTGGCGGTTGAATGATGAGGCTGGAGCATCTGGTCCGAGAGGAAGTGGCTATTAATTGAAGGGGTGGAAGGGCGAATTTTTCATTGCAGATCGATGGCGGGTAATAATCTTGTAATTGAACAAGAGGTCTTTTGGCAAGTGCAATTGCAAAAAGTGCAATCAGTTGGTGTGATGGGAATTCTGATGGGAGTCGGGAAAAAACCCAAAATGGGAGATCTGAAGATTTTTACAAGAAACCACCTTTTGTCTTCAAATTTTACTTTCTTAGAAAAGGATATAGAAAATGGCCTTTGAGCCTCTGTTCGTACGGAATCTAGGTCCATTTCGAGGCTGAGCGTGAAAACAATCCCCTAAAACTACTGAAAATGGTCTGATTAATAAGGCTGACTTCAACGGTCTAGTCTTCTGAAGGTTTATATTTCAAGGAGGAACAGCTTTAAAGGTTAGGTAGTAATGCAGTCGATCTTATGCACTCTTACTCCTAAATTTGAGGTTTTGAAACACAAATTTCCAGGTTCTGTGAGCTTGATATTTGCTTTTTTTTTAACTTAGACTTTCTTTCTGGAACGTTCATACTTCTTCTTTTAAGTCTTTTTCAAGTCTTTCCCTTAATGCACTTTGACTAATAGAGGCTCCGAAAAAGCGATGATGTGGGTTTGAAGACATCTTTGGAGCATCGAACGACTACGATTGTTCCGAAGCCCAGTCAGCAATCTAACAGCGTCAACTTTGATCTTTTAAGTCAGTTCGATTTTCGAAGTGCGGCAAAGGCCCCAATATAAAATTAGCGAAGTTTAAGTTTGGAAAAGGTCGAGTACAGGGCAGGCCAAACATAAGTTTTTTTTTTTTAATTACAGTACTTAGTGTCCAATCCAAGGACAGATGTACAAAACTTTAGGAATTATAAAAAAAATAGAAAATCAGTAAACTAAATTAATTTTCCCATGTGCTTTATTACTAAAATGAAACATTGGCTGCCTCGGCTTCTGTAACTTCCTCCTGCTTCGGCTTCTGTCACTCCAATTTTCCAAAACCCTTTTGGTGGTTTCAGGCAGTGGTTCAACGATTGGTTTTATGATATTGGCCTCTTGTATTTGAATCCTTTCCTGATTCTTGGCATAACAGCTGTGCTTCACGGTTCCCCACAAAAAAGTGCAAACCGCAGCTCTGAGGCGATGTGGCATGGGCTGTGTGACGCGCCATCCTGCATGAACGAGAGGTCGGCCAAATCCATGTCATCAATTTCGATAAATCAAAAGTCGGTTAAATGTGCCTCACCAAATGATTTAAAAAAAAAAGTTATTAGATGGCCCACCCTTTACTTTTGCAGTATCTCATCTACCATATCTTTGACATAGAAAAGCGTTGACTGATCGAATCATACATTGGGTGACTCAACAGCCGTTGAAGGCTAGAGCCTTGCTTTTTTACGCTTCCAGTGTGTTGTGCGCATTATAATTTAACACATGTGAATGAAGCTAAGTTCAAAATTTCAATGCAAAACAGTAAGAATAGATCTCTGCTTTTTTTGGTTTTAAAGAATTGGCGAGTGCTTAAATGATTGGGGTATTAAATGTCTTGTTTAAGACACAGCACGGGCCGAAGGTACCAAGGTAGATGTAGTAGTTTTGTTTAAATCGTGTAGAGCCACAAAGAATGGGAAAGCAAGTGATTGCTATTATATAATTCGTGGAGTACGAATTTGTCTCGATGTAAATAAACTTTACCTTTTATTCGAAATTCGTTTACTCCTAAGCTTTGTTTGAGATTCCGATAATGGCCTTAAACAAATTGAATTTCTTCGGCATTAAACTCTAACTCATCACTTTAGAATGCCGATTTTTGAACGAATACTTCAATATCTCTCGCAAAGAGTATACCAACAGCTCTATTCCCTCATCCATCCTCATAATACATTGCCTGGCCATGTTTACATCATTCCATCCTGCATTGTTGCAAAGTCCTTTATCTCCCGATCAAGTTACCTTTGTCTGAGTGAATCTAACCACGAGTATCGAAATGCTCCACAGGCGACCACAAAATGCCAAAAACAAGAAAAAGAAATCCGTCAAAGGACGAACTGAAATTCATTCTTCCAAAGGTCTACAATCCACAAGACCTTCGCCTTAAACAAGATTTTTTCAACTGGATTAATCGGAGTTCGATTGCGGTTGAAGTCGAGGGGAGGCTTTCGCTTTTCGACGTCTTTCTATCTTTACGCAACCGGAAAGGAAATCATAAGTAAGGCATTCATCCTTTAGTGATTTTCGACAGCCCCACCGACTCTCACAGCGCCACGTGTGTGATGCAAGTATACACCCATAATTAATTAACCAACCGTTATTGTGAAACCAAAACCCTACACGCTGTAGAACAATTGGAATTCCATGTAAATCCGAACGCTTTTGTACACCTCTCAGGATAATTAGTTTTGTTCGAAATGTTGCACCAACACGAGTGCGTATGTGTTTGAGTGTGTGGTGGCTATTTATTAATTTTATTAATTGAAGTCCTATAGCCCCATCACCACCCACCAGCAGGGGGCATATAAATAATGAAACAGTTTGATTCTGTCGCGTAATTCATCATCGTGTCCCCGTGTGAAATTCATGCGCTGCATGTTCCGCGATGATGTCAGCAGTTCGAGTTTATTGACCACATAATTTTTGCTGTTGGTCGCAGGTGGTCAGGGTGATTTAAATTTGTTTGAAGGTGGTGGGGACATGAGGCCTGGCATTAAGGCCTTTGGACTTTACCCGAGTCCTTTGCTTGAACAGTTCATCTGTCCAAAGGTTTTTTAGGTGGTAATTTATTTTATTCGTACGATATGTTTTTTTCTTTTATAGTATGTTTTAGAATTTCATTGCGACTATGTTTTAGAGTGTGCTTACTGGGACGGTTCGGGGCATTATGTATGCTGTAGCTGCAGCTGTTTTAAAATTGTACCTTGTACACTCATCCCTCGCTTTGCACGGGGCTTAGGGGAATGAAAATTTTCGCGTAAACCGAAACCGCGCAAAACGATTTACCTTATGATCAAAAAAGAACCGGAATTTTATTAAAAAACGCAAAATTTCAATTTTTGATAATTTTCTTTATTATCACCTTCAAAGTATTCTCCTCCTGCGGCAATACATGCATGCCAATGCTTGATCCAATTTTCCATACAAGTTTTATAGGCCGCCGAAGGTATGGCCTTTAGTTCACGCAGCGAATTCTCTTTTATGGCCTCTATGGTCTGAAAACGCGTTCCCCGCAATGGCAATTTGAGTCTGGGGAAGAGGAAAAAGTCACACGGGGCCATATCTGGAGAGTACGGTGCTTGGTTGATGATATTGGTTAAGTTTTTGGCCAAAAACGACGCTGTTTTTGAATGAAGTTCAGGTTTTTTGGCACCAGCCGAGCAGCGACGCGTTTTAAACCCAAAACATCAGTTAAAATGTGTTCGGTTGATCCATAAGAGATGCCCAACAACACAGCAATCTCTCTTATCGATGCAGAACGATTTTGCAACACGATTTGCTTCGCCGATTCAATGTTTTCTTCAGTAACAGATGTTGTTGGGCGGCCAGGATCTCATCATGATCCAAGCTTGTACGAGCACCTTTGAACCGTTTATACCACTCATATGCCTGTGTTTTTCCTAGACACGATTCACCAAAGGCCTTTTCTAACATTTTCAACGTTTCGGATCACTTAAATCCATTTGCAACACAAAATTTGATGCACGCACGTTGTTCTAAATTTGCATCCATTATAAAAATCGCCACACGAAAATTTTTCAACTTATTTGTATAGACGTCAAACAAAAACTAATCATACGATATCCGTCAAAATTTGACAGAATATGTATAAAAGTGTTGCCAACGTTGAGAGAATAAAATTTACCGATTGGACAAGCGCGGGAATTTTAAAATGAATGTTCTTTTTTGATCATAAGGTATGAGCGTTTATGGATGTATTTTGAACAGAAAAACCATAGTGGGCCATGGTTCTTCGAAGAAAAAAACTTTTTAGCGCAAAGCAAAATCTCGGAAATCGAATTTAGGTAAATATTTGAAAATCGCGTAAGGCTGAAACCGCATAAAACGAGACCGCGCAATACGAGGGATGAGTGTATTTGAATATCGTTCAGAAAAAACGCCGATTGGAACCTGTTGCAGTGCTGGCAGGTTTCTATTTGTTACTCTATTTTATTCCGTCTGTGTTTTGCTATCTTTAAAATTGAGCCTAGATTTTCGTCACAAAGTTTGACTCCTTTTCCACTTAAGTCCTACGCGTCACTTGCTATATGGTGGGTGCAAAAAAATCTCCCAACCGACCTCCAAGAGTTGTACACCAGTTCCTTTCTATGGTATACGATTTTGCTTAAAATTCGTTTTTTGGTGAAAAATTCGCTTCAAGGGATGTTCGCGAGAATCAGTTCCTACAGTTTTTTGATCATAAGGTTGGTTTCGATGTTCGCCATGTAGAGCCATGTTCGTGTGCAAATCCTAATTTTTGCTGTGAATATCGTCTGCTCTCCAACCAACCACATACGTTTTTTTTCCAATGTGTTTGCACTACAAGAATCTACACGAAATTAATTTTCGCGAAATGTGTTCATCGTCTAGGGCCACCTTAAATAGCCAGAGCATACGAGTGTGCGTGCTTGATACAAGTTGTGAGAGGACATTTTTTGTTTATTTTTGGAAAAACGAAAAAAAGTTCGACAGACCAAGAGTCGGAAAAATGTATTCGAGTTAGAGCTATTTTTGACTTAGAGGGATTCGACTGTATATGTAGAATATTTAAATGGAAATAATAGATTCTTTCTCTTTACTATACCTAATATTCGGCTTCAGCTTCATTTGAACTTCAGGGTTTCTACATTGAGAACAGAATCATTTCTTTCAGTCTCCCATTTTATCTAAAATTCTTTCGTCGGCTGCGGTCGCCGGCCATCTTTATTTTAATATCTCAGCTCCCTCGTTAGTTGTAGCGTTTGCTTGAGCAATTATTTTTCTAGACTTTTGATGCTTGAAACCTCACTTTCGACTTTCAACCTGAGCCGAGTTCTGCGCACCTTATTTTCAATCGCTCAGGCCGCTTATGACAGTAGATAAACGATGCCCAAATCACCTAGAAACGAACAACGAGAGAAACAAAAATCGTCTGCTTGAAGAGAAGATTATCAACTAGCGATGGATTTATTCGTTTTGTTTTAAATTGAATGCATTTTTAGTTCAATTCAATTCAATTTATTACTTCCAGTATACATAATTCTTCATCAAGAGTGGATTTTCTTGCTAAGTATAGAAACTTGAAAACTAAACATCAAAGTAATTAAACTATTTCATAATACCACGAGCACAAACTTATGTTTATTTTGACGAAATAAGCCACACATTTTACTCTAAAATGAAAGCTTTTCTATTTTTCTTATCCCGACACATGAAAAATGCGTTTGAAAGTTTACTCATCAGACATTTGTCTGCAAAACAAAGCCACAAAGGTTTATGGTCTCTTTTGAACCGATGAATTGGTCGTCTAAAACACATTAGTCGAACAGAAGGACTTTCTGCAATTTTACATTTATGACTGAAACTATGAATGATCTGGACCGCTAATTATATTAGGTGTACAACTTTGCTTCCGCCGTTTTGCATTAGATGGCTGTAGCGATAAGTGAATTCAAAATGAATATTTTGTAGATGTCATACAATAAGCTTAGGTATTTGTAAACACAACGCCATAGAAATATTAGTCGATTTGTGTCTGAATCATAAAGTTATTCTCGATTTAACATGTCAGCTTACGAGCCAAATTCTCGTCATTTGCGGGAGATTTTAATTTTCTGCTTTAATATGAAGAAATCTGAGGCTGAGGCTCACCGAATGCTCTCAAATACCTATAGTGAGGCCGTTATTAGTGAAAGAACGTGCCGAGAGTGGTTTCAACGCTTCAAGAACAGTGATTTTGAGGTCGAAGACCGGCATGGCGGTGGAAGAGAGAAGGTTTTCGAAGATGCAGAATTGGAGGCATTCCTTGATCAACGCTCATGACAAACGCAATCGAATCAAATGCAAAACGAATCCTAAATGTATAACCAGTTTATTACAATAAAGCCTCGAAAAGAATCGGCGGAAGCAAAGTTGTACACCTAATATAATTTATAATTTTTGAGAAAAACACGTGCTCGTTGGTATCGCTGTAGATCATTTTTATCCATGCTCCTTAAAAAGAGATTTCTTTTTAGCTTCCCATTGTTCAGCTTGTTACGATTGTTTGTCTTTCGAATTGTAGAGAAACTGAGCCATTATTGAGCTAGGAATTAGCAGGGAATTTTCAGAACTGCATCTCTTTGGAGTGGCTGACAGATTTTTTGTTGGAAAAACTTCCTTGAAACTGAGCATAATATCGAATTTTTTTCTAAAATTCAAACAAAACCTCAAAACACCTTCCTCTCCAATGGACTACCATTTTTTCTCTGTTGCTTGGCTGTGTAGATTGGTCGCTCATTCCAGCTGCTTTTTGTGCGACTTGAGAACAACATTAAAATAATTCCAGCTTTGGATTGTCTCCGTACGCACTTATTTTTCAACAATTCATCACAAAAGCGAGCCCCTTCCAAACGTGTGAAACAAGCATAACGAAGCGATTGGGATCTCGCCCTGAAAAGATTCACTGTCACAGTTATATTCAATTTTGAATATCTTGCCCGTCGACACTTATAGACATGTTTGAAACCCTCTACCCCCCTACATTCACCCAAAACTTTATTACTCACCAATCCATCATCGTCTCATTATTAAGCGGCCCACTTGCTCAGCACATGATTACCTCCATCCCAGGGCCACAAACGGCCGGGGGTCTGTCTAAATTACTTTGCAAAGCATCCGCTCATTTTCAGAATTTGTTTACCACCCCCCCTGGGTGCTGGCCCCCGGCCGATGTCATAATCACCATTGAACATGATTAATTGAAAAACAATGAGGGACAGAGAGCGGCTGTCCCTCACAAAGAAGCTACCCGAAAACTCGCCACACCACACCGCCACCGAAGGGTAAACATTATCCCACTGCTGCCCTTATTTGCAACCCCCCACACGCTCTCTGCGGCAGAAACTAGGCTAAACTCACTAATGATGCCTCTGAGCTTAACCCTTTCGCGCGGGTTACGATAAACGAGCGAGCTGGACAAATTAATGGGAAATCCTCCAGATACGAGGCTGGGCGAGGGACGGAGGAGCCCTATCTCAGCGGTGCTGCTGTTGCCGCTGCGGCTGCCACCGTCATCGCATTAATGCGGAATCAATTACTTTTTGCGATGAGCGATGACGAGGCCAGGTCCTCTGCGGCCGATGACAGTGTCAACAACGCGGCCCTACACGCTCTGCGGAGAGATAACTGTAACTGAACTCAACTGAAATGACACATTCCATGGATGCTCTGTTACACCGCCTCGCCCCCCCGCTGACATGTGTGCGCCTGTTGATAGGTTCTCCCTGTTATCTGGGTTATTCTGGTTGACGTAGTTCTGTCAACTTTTCACTTTTACTCATTGAAATGGGGCGGCGGTGGCGGGAGGAGGGCGGCCTGAAGATGGAATAATCCATCACTGGGACTGACCATTAATCATCGTTCTAATAATCGCAGCGAGGATTTCAAATTCCTCTGGATGTATGCGTGTTTGAGTCAGGCGCCTGTATTGAGGTCGTTTATCTTGCAAATGGAGCAATAAAGGACTTTGTAGTCGGGATGATTGGAGTTTAGTTTTAATTACGCAGTGGGTGGTGGTTAGCGGTGTTGGGCTTTGTTGAGGAGAAGATTACTCTTCGGCGGTCCAAGGACTCGGTTAAGGTGGTCGTGGAAGGTTTTTTGTGAGGTTGGAAGCAATTAGTAGCAGGGCTCGTCCAGTGGTCGTTCATGCTAAACCACGGCTTATGAGTTTTTTTTTTGTGGTCAGGAGCGTTGAAGGTTCATTCATTGCACCTATTAAACCTTTTCGAATCTTTCGATCATTATTGGTGTGAATAGCCTCTTTGAACTTACGCTGTTCGTAGCCAATGGTTGCTTCTTTACGTCCCAGATCATTAAAAACTCGCTTATGTACTACACAACCATTCGGCTCTTGCTAGTTGATTTAGAATTTAAATTTTTCTAGCCTAAAAATTCGTTAATGAATTGCGCTTCCACCAAGCGCCAAATTACAACATTAGTCTTCTGCTGGTAGATTTCGCATGGTCTTCCCGACAAAAACTATTGAATAAATTCTAGAAGTCTCCAAAAAGTGCTGATGAGGTGAATGCAAACATTTTTAACATTTTTCCAAATTTTCTACTCT
Source organism: Syritta pipiens (assembly GCA_905187475.1). Classification (NCBI taxonomy): domain Eukaryota; kingdom Metazoa; phylum Arthropoda; class Insecta; order Diptera; family Syrphidae; genus Syritta; species Syritta pipiens. Next base: position 12,302,112 of record LR994573.1, read on the forward strand.
CAAGTTATCACACCCATCTTACTAAAGCAACAAACTGATGTCTTAGCCTGTTCTTACTTACTAAGAAGTTCCATGAGTGGAAGCAAGTAGAGAAGTTGTGCCGATTTAGAAGTGTCAGTTTTAAATTTGCAATAAATAGTCTAAATGTGCATGCTTCAATTGGATTCAATCTCTCTCTAATTTTTGGACGCTCATGCTCACATCTGTTTCAAACTTTTAGGATTAAGGCTTCGATTTTAACGGCTAGCCTTTTAGTCACCTGTTAGCTAAGGATTTCCTAATTTGGAGATTTTTCTTAGCACGAAGTTTTCAATTTTTTCTGTCTTTTGAGCTAACGAATTGAAATTTGCATTGAGTTCTAATTTAAGTGAATGAAAGTTCTAAAAATGTCTCTTCGTGGGTATTAGGTAGGTGACACGCTGCCATCATCTTCCGTCATGCATCATCGTTTCACACTATGAAAATCATTTATTTTCTGGAAGGAGGTCTCTGAATTTAAGCCATCAGAAACAAATAGTTCTTAAGCCTACTTCAATTTTCTACTGAAACTGCACGGAAAGAATAATAGTAGAAAATTTTATGAAGTGAGAACTTCAACTCTTTGGCGACTGACTATACACTCTAAAGATTAAATATATTACATATGCTTAAGCTGCCGTCTCTAATGCAACTATTATATTTACTTGCTAAATAAACCATTCAAACAGTCGTTTTCAAAGCTACAGCTGCTGGCCTTCCTTACATCTTTCAGTACATTTCACATAAAAATGTTCCAGGTTCATATGCATCCAGACGATCTCTCATCATCCGATCTCAAGGGACAAAAAGGGCATCTGAATAAAACACCAAACTTTTTATTTAAAATCTCTTTCTTTTCTGCTTTTTTTCATGTAATTTTGAATTTAGAAACGATTTAAAAGAAAAAACTTTACGTATTCATCATCATTGGAGGGATTGCATAATAAGATGTAGGAAGAAGAACGCGGGTAGCGACTCTAAGCCAACGGAATCTACTGCAATATTACAAGGCTATTCAAAATCGGAAACCTTATCATGAGTTCAGAACTGCTGCTGTACAACACAATAGTTTTATCAGTACTCACATAGGGATCCAAGACTTGGGTGCTTAGCCAAAGGTACTCTGACCTCCTATGGGTGCCGTGGCTTAATTGGTTAGTGCGTCGGACTGCTAAGCGAAAGTACCTGGGCTCGTATCCAGCTCTGGGAAAAACACCACAAACATTTTTCACGGCCCCATCTTCAGCGAACGGCTGACAATCCTCTTAGAATTTTTTGTAGGTCCAGTTCAAATGTGTCCAAATTATAGCGCGCAAAACACAGTGGAGACGCGAAAAAGCTAGGCTCTGGGCCTTCGCGGGCTGTTATGCCACTAATGATGATGACTGTGTCCTCCTCCGGAGAATAGTTGGCCCCATACGATAAGGAAGGCCAATTCCAGAGACGGTACAACCACGAGTTGCATGAAATCTACCACGAAGCAGATATCATAAAGCTTAGTAGCCCTCTAATGAGAAGAGGATCCTGCTCGGAAAATTGCGGTAGAATTCATGGTCCGAGACAGAGACGCAGACCGTGTTTGCGCTGGTAGGATGGCATAGACCACAATGCCCGAAGCCTTGCCGGATTTAACTGAATGGCATCGGCCAGCGATCGGAATAGGTGGAAGTGCTTGCTGCAAGCAGCCCGACCCAGACTGTGGTTGTTGCGCCGATGATGATAAATCAATCAGACTGGTTTAATTTACCCATGAGTTAAAGTTGTAAAGCAGTCAGTTGAGAAATAAGAAAATTTATTGCAAACGTAAATTGGATAAGAAGCTTACAGAAAATAGGTTTTTCTAAGGCATCCTTACTTGCATAAAAAGAGTTTGAATTTTCCTGTGAATTCAAATTCACATTCAGCAACAAAGAGTCAGACAAAGAGCAGAGCGCTTTGTACATAGCCGGAAAATTCAAAAGACAAAAAGGCGGAAGGGAGATATTACAACCTAATATTTGTGCGTTGACAAAAGGTCTCTCGCAAGAGCGGTGGGTGTAATCACGGGTCACAATAGTCTCAAAGACCACTTATTTAAGATAGGACTACTCGGTGACAATATCTGCAGGGGCTGTGCTGATGAGGAGGAGCGGGAAGATACCCAACACTTCCTCTGTCACTGCCCCAGCCTTTGTCACCTGAGGCACAGAACATTAGGAAGTTACTTCTTCCAAGACCTTAATGAGATAAACTCTTTACCTCTAAAGAATCTTTTCAGGTATTTGAGCTGGGCCAAATGGACCGAGGATGCACTGGGATAGGACACCTGCGAGTGAGGAGGGGGACACCTTACCACCCCCAATGGGTAACACAAGGGGTCCACAAGGACCTAAGTGAGGCGGTATATCCGCCGGCCCACCAACCTAACCTAACCTAATATTTGTGCGTATTCTACGTCGCTTCAAAAAACCGCTTGTGTGCCTTACAGTACGTTAAGGGCTAGATCCTAGTTTTTCACACCTCTGCGCCTTCGGCGAATAACGAAGGCTTTGCGTGACAGAAGTACTCCATAAGGATTATCAATCGATCGCTGGAGGTGGGGCCGTGAAAATTATTTGCGGTATTTAATTCCCAGGTTGGATTCAGACCCGGGTACGCACGCGTAACAGTCCGATGCATGCTGCTTTTAGGTTAGATTAGGTTGAAGTGAGCGGCTGCAGCAAATATCCCACAGCCGCACTTGGGCTAGATTAGGCCCATTGTGATGCCACATGACGGACAAGACTCCGCATTACCCGCAGAGCCAATTGGAGCTTCGTTCAAAGCTGTAGAGCCGTCCGATGCTGCCGGAGGTCCGATCGAACAGAATATCAAAGAAAAACTCGCCGAGATGTGTTCTTCTACGAAGCGCTAAGGCATCGCACGATGCCTTTCCATTCTTGTCTAATCCCCCGTAGAAGAAAGGAGGAAGAGTGTGGGCGCGTGTCTAGTCGCCTTGCAGTTTTCAAAACTGCTTTGAAAGATAGCAATTTCGTGAGAATTTTCTTAAAAGACAGAGGACATGTCTTTTATGTCTGTCTCCAAATTATTGTTAAGTCTATACAAAAATCGATCGTAAAAAAATGATCCTTAATAAACAACTTAACGCGTATACCGAACGTTTTTCTATCTCTTTCATCAGAGGACAGTCTTGCACTGTTCCCTCCGGCAAACAATTTAACTAAATCGTTCAAACAACAACTGCCCCACTCGCCAGTGGCCATAAAACTGCCGACTGCCCACGATCCCGAATGCAGCCACTCACGATTAAGGACCCCGCCCGGACGTGGCCGAAAATGACAGACATGCAGTAGAACCAAAGACGTCGGTGGACTTTTATGGACCCAAACTGCAATGAATCTGCCTTAGCCCATGAATGTTTCCAACGTCGAGAACGTTCTTGAAACTTAATGCATCTCATGCTTCAGCCCACCCATCCCACTCTCTCATTTACCCCCACAACCACACTAAGAACAAACAGTTTTAATGGCCATTAAATAAAACAACCGTTTGAAACAAACGTAAAACGAGCAACGTAAAGCAAAAAAAGAAAAAAAAAAAACAACAAACACCCCAACAGACGATGATGGGTGGTTGGGAGAAAACAAATTAAATAGTCTCATAGGAGAACTTAACTGTTCCATTATGTGTGCCGCTCTCGTTTTTATTACCGTTACGTATAATGACCCTCAAACTCCTTCACTTCAGAGCACTACACAACTTGCCGCTGGCTTACACGCCAAGTGCGAGCTGTTGTTTACAAGTATCTGGAAAATTAACTCAACTCGACCCGAACCCGAACCCGACTGCCACCCCCACCCCTACACTCACACACACACACTCTCGACAGAGAGGCACTCGAATCGAGGCTCTCTAACAACGACAGAAGTATGATGTTAAGGACGATGATGATGCGGCAAGGAGGATACGAGTGAGTGTGTGTGAGTCTGGCGCAAGCACCCAACAGAACACTCTGGGCCTGCGTTTTAATGGATACGTGCGTTCGAGTGATGTGAGCCCGGAGTGCGTAATAAAAACCGCAGTAACAAGACATGCCTTTGATTTGAAAAAAAAAAACACAAAAAAAAGAAATAGAAAAATGAAGCAGTAAAGGCACGAGGGGGCAAGTTAAACGAGGTTATTAATGGCGTCCTTCCGGGATGGATATCGGCCATTACTAAATGAATGAGGTCCTTGGGTGAAGTGGCTGTGTATGCTTCGAGTGTGTGGGTCATAAGTCAGTGGGTGTAAAAATGTGGGCGGTGTGAAACAGGAGAGAAAGAGATTTTGCTTGGTGACTAGGGCGGAAGTGATCTGCGGGAGGAGGCTGTGGCCGGACGAGGACTAAAGACATCTTAAGATTTTAAATTTTTGAGCTAACTCTTGGAACTTATGCGCGTTTCTAAGAACCTAGAAGAAGTGTTCTTGAAGCTAAGTTGATGGTGGAAGACGTCGCTTATAGAAAGAAGGACTTAAAATTAGAAGTTCTTAAGAATAGGACAACCATTTAAGGCGTTGAGCTTTTAGTTTAGTACGAAAATAATTACAATTAAAACAAAACACAACATAAAGTTCGAGTTATTTATTTAACACGATCGCGCTAAGTCCCTATTTCTTTTCGACTACCAGAGTTTATCGGTCCTAGCTCTTTGTAGGGACTCAAAATCCTAAAATGTTTGATGTTTTAGTATAGAAATGGAAATTTAATAACTTTAGCATATCGTAAACATCTTTGGTCTACTTGAAAGGGGGTCGACACGCTGTGAGACACTGTGGGCGCCTTCAATGCGAGGATTTGGATAAATTTATGCAAGAAACTTCTCATTCTAACTTTTTAAACTATTCCAACGATCTTCAGATTTGAAGAAACATTGTTCTTGAACATTTTGATGCAACCTACTAGTCCGATTTCAAATCTGCTGCAACTGTGCTCTGTGCCACTCTCTTCATCGATTTAACTGAGTGAGAGTGATTTCGGAGCAGCTCGTTTTTTCTATTTCTTATTGCATTTTATCTGTTTAACCCTTTAAAGACCAGGGACATTAAAAATAGAGATTCATCAAAAATCTTTGAAATGGTGTTTATTGAGCTTTATATTAGCACAAAAATATAGTTATTTTCAAAAAAAAATTCAACTTTGGTTTTTAGAAGGGTGTACTCATTTGAGTACACTGGCCAGATGTGGGTGCATTCTCGACCTAATTATGAAAAATTTAAAAAAAATTTTTTTCGATGCAAAGAGTGGTTTGACACCGCTCATAAATGCATCGAACTCTGTTGTGACAAAATTTACACCATAGTTAAATTATCATGTTTTTTTGGGAAATGTCCTCCATCACTGCGAACAAAACTTTTTGGTACATTTGTCTTATTTGGAGCTTTTTTAGATGACTCTGAGCGTAAATAAGTCCTGGCTATGGTCCTAAGAAATGAAAGAAAATCATGGTTGCCTTTATTTTTCAAGCAATGGAGTCGCAAAGCATTCACTGCCATTGAGTTCAGCATGTGTGTAAACAAAGGCCACTACCACTTTTTACCCTTTATTTTTTTGCGGCAGCAATTTACAAATTGGTCGTGAAGATCGACCCCACTCATGGCTATATTGTATGTAACCAGAAGATTTGGCTGAGAAATGACGACTTTTCTCTTTTCTGTTGCTGACCATAACTTGACTTTTGCAAGTGCTTCCAAGTTGTCGTAGTTTTTTGCAACAGTTACAACAGTGTCGTGTGGATAACCACTATCTCTCTTTCATGTCCATTATCTGGTATATCCTCAATACCAATGTAGAGGTTGGAATAACGCCTGCCATAAAAGCCACCACAATTTATAGTTGAAAAAGACATTTTTCTGCGAATCCAGTGAGAAAAAAATTTAGCATGGTTTTGGCCAGTGTACTCAATTGAGTACACCCCTTTTATGCACGACTTAGCACGCAGAAGAAAAAATGTGTGTTTGTAATGTATAAGCAATTTTTTTTCTAGATAATATATCTAAAGAATAGTATGCATTATTCAATTGTTATTTAAAAGTTAAAATTTTTACTAACATTTTACTTTCGCAAAGTCACAAAATTGCTGTAAACAAGAAAGGCTCGATACAAAAATTATTGAAAAAATATGAAAATGGCTTCCAATCACTACAAATTCACTACCAGTATGAAAGCACATGCCAATAATTTGTTCCCAATCAAAAAAAAAAACCAAAATTAAACCTCCTTTTCAAAAAAAAATCGAAACAAAAATGCACCAAATACTGTACTCAATTGAGTACAGTGGCAGGTAATGGGTTAAGAAATTTAAGTTCAGTGTTAGCAGTAAGAGTTAATATCTTCATCCCAATGATGATTAAAAGGATCGATTCGAAGTTAACTGAACCGAGCTGTGTGGGACGTATAAGCAGAATTTTTCTTTTGTTTCATCATCATCGGCGCAGCAACCGGTCCGGGAATCTTGAAGTAAGTGCTTCCACCTCTACCGATCGCTAGCCGGCTCCATCCAGTTGGAAAAGTCATTGAAAATTGGACCTCCAGATTAGACCAGGTCCGAGCCAGTTTTGGTATTCATTTATTAGAAATCATAATCATATTTAAATTATAATGACAGACCAAACTTTATGTCAATTTGAAAGTCAGTCAAAAAAGTATTTGCACATCTATTTTTTTCTTTTTGATGATTTCGCAGTAATTGGAAAAGTTTGCATAGAATGTTAAAATAGGAAAAACCTTTGTTACAATACAAAAATAGTTAAAAGCCGATTTTAAGAGTTACCTAAGTTATTCAGAAAAAACACCAAAACTGACGTCAAAAAAGTATTTGACCATTTTATGTTGTGAGCAAAATATAATCGAAATACGTAAGTTAGAAATACAAATGATATTTTGTGTTTATTCAATTTGCTTCGATAATAATTTGTAATTTATAAAGCCTCAAACCGATAAGATTACGAAAAGTTTCAGGACCCATCTGAAGCCCTTCCTTCAAAAATGCAATGTTTGGGTCGGTTCTGGTTTTTCCATAATTCACAATCCAAAGTAATGCACGATTTTTTCTAAGACTTGCGTTTTCTTATCAGGGAGACGTCCCAAGTTGTACAGTATACAATAGCCATCCTTTCGTAAGCCTTGCGCGATTTCCCCATTTTTAAGGACACCCTTTGTACTGTTCGAAGAAAATAGCCCCTGCGTTTAAAAATTTATGCCGTTTTGGGTCAAATTATTTCGAAAAATATGAAGAAGAATCTCAAAACCCATCAAAATTTCAGTCATGAAAGCCAGGCTTTTAACTCCTTCGTACCATACCTACCACTACGTCTTACTGTGGCCTTTGATTTTTACTTTGTACTTCGGTGCTTAGCGTTCTAAAACTATTTATTGCGAAGTCCATTGCGTTTTGTAGAAATGTCTTATTTTCCGATGAAAATGTGCATAACAGTTTCGGATACCATCAGCGGCCGAATAATAAAAATAAGACTTAACAGACTTTTAAAACAGCTTGACCGCTACGGACTCAGAACATCGGCCTGTCCGTGTGGAAAAGCCTTCGTGTCTAGATGTTGGGTTTCAACCTCCTCTAATAAAATAGATTCCAATAGACAAAATGCCAAGCTCTGTGTTCTTCAGGTTCCCTTTTTTTCGGCGGTGTCACAAGCTTTTAAAGCTCGCGCAGCATGTTCGGTTTAAATTGGAGAAGTTTTTAGTTAAGTTTTCTTCACGATACTCCCTTTGATAGATCCTTCATTCCGTCCTCCTCCTATGGCCAAATGGTTCTTTAAAGGACCTCATCACTGTCGCGACCGCCTTCGGGATGATATTTTGCATCCATACCCAGCCTCATAGGCACCGCCGACGAACAACTCTCCCAGAATTCCTTTTCATCCGCTCTCCACTCTAGCCTTGGATCATCGGCCAACGCACAGTTTCCTGTAAATGAGGTCCTTGCCAATGGAATTTTTGTAATTAATTTCCGCCACTAAGCAGATGCTACTACCGCGCCCCGCCACTCGTTGGCTGATGAGCTCTAAACAAATTAATCACCACGATGGACCCATTAAAAATAATTATCTCTCAAAGATTAATTGTCTCGGCAGTGCCCTCGCATAGAGAGAGAGAGAGAGTCCTTTGCCGCCTCAGCCTCGGCCTCTAAAACCATGACTCCGGTCCTCATCGCTCTTTTTTGCGTTCCTCCACTTCACCCTAATATCTGCATTATCCCTAAATTAATTGGAGATAATGGCGTTGCATTTCTTCGTCCTTTTTTTGTTTTAAATTCGTTTTTATCATCCACATGAGCGTCCTGTGGGCCCTGTTGTTGCTGTTGCACTCTGCAGGACATTAAAATGAGTAATGCATATATAATCGCATCCATTCGCAGTGGCTGCCCAACAAGGGACCCACTTAATGAGCTGCGACCAGGTTCTCGTCGTCAATTCGCGGAGCTCCTCGACGTAAGGACTCGCAGTCTGTCTTCGACTCGTGGACTCGTGCCCGCAGCGCTGTCAAGAAAAATCACATCACGTGCGATTTATGACTCGAAAATGCTCATGTGCATTATAACGACGATGACGAGGAAGGACCAGTAAGGATACCCAGCATATCCACATGCCTCGCACGAAGCCAAAAAAAAAGGAGAAAATGTGTGCGCTCCACCAAAGGGAAGAATTTATGTCACCTCCTTCAGCACCTCGGCGCTCTTCGAAAAAGGATTTTCATAAATATGAAGCTCATAATTCTCTTTGGGATAAGACCTCCCATCCGCGCCAGGACCCGTGACCCAAAAGAAAAAAAAGAAAAATGATAAATAAAATAAAACGGATTTAATCTTAAAGCCAGCGCAATAGATTGTTGGAATTGCGGTGCATCCTTGCAATTGAATTGCAAAGCAACTGCTGTGCGGGTCCTTTGTGTTTTTGTAGAAACAGCAACAATATTTTTCGATGTCCTCGAACAAAAAACATAAACTACCTTTCGCAAGCAAACTATTTACTTTGTCATCAAGCGCGGGGCTAAAAAAAGGCTCGTAGTGAAAATGAAAAGGATAACACGTGGAATGTTTTTGTTGCGCCACATGCGAATATTTTCCTCAGTCAAAGGGGGAAAGCGGAAGGTGTAGGCGGCTGCATGCGTGTGTTTGTGGCGACAGGAAACTCGGATTGGTATCAAATTTAATCGAATGAAGGTGGGGGGTTGGTGAATTCACCCCGTGAACACGTGACAATGGCGAATAATTAAAGGAAATGAAATTAAATTGATTCGTGCACTGCATGTGGTAGTTATTGGCTTCCGGTGGTCGAGTCGTGCTGCGGAAGTGTTGGAATACAGTGAAATGTGGTGAATTCTCAAAAACGAGGGCTAAGAGTGAGTGAGGTGAGGGTTTTTTTTTATTGATCAAAACAAATCGGTAGAGTTTTTAGGGACACTTATACCAAATGCAAAACTTTGTTTTTTTGCTGTTGTGGGCTTATAGTGCGAAAAGGTTAGGTTCTGGCCCTCTTTGGTTGCTACGCAGATTATTCTATTCTTATAGCCTTTCTTCGCCGCCCTGCCTCTTATAAAATTTAATGTATATTTTTGATATAAATTAGATTTGATTTTAAGAACTTGGGCAGCGTCACTAGTACTGCGACCTATTGAATACCTTTCAATAGGTCTTTTAGTCTTTACAAGTTTGACATTATAGTAGATGCGGTAGAAGTAAATCGTTGATGCCTTCATTTTGTTGAATATTTTTAATCAGATTAGGTCCAGGCTTGTATAGTTGGTTAATAAGTATAATATAGTCTTCTTGGCTTGCATTGCTAAGGAGTGAAGGCTCTACGAACAAAATTCGAGCTCTCTTTTTGGCTAGTAAGTCCATCTTCTCATTACTTTTGATGATTAACTTTAATCCCTTGCTTTCTGCCAGTGTATTTAGATTTTTGTGACATACCCAGACAGCCTTGAAGTTAGTTTTGTAACTCCTTTAAGCTTTAAGGACAACTTGGCTATTTGAGAGTAGGTCTATTTTTATATTGGTTAGCTCTTTTTTGCTAATGCGGTGCACGGCTTCATTGATTGTGTAAAGCTCAGTTACAAATATAGACGATTCACTGCACAGAGAATTTTGAAGTCTACATCTCAGTCTCACACCCGCCCTACCTTGTTATCGGACTTTGATCAATCTGTGTACTACTTTAGGGCTACCGGAGGGATTCCTGTTCCAATATTTGATGTATCTTCTTGCTCTTTATACAAAGCAGTTCTATTACTGTTGGACTCAATTTTTTCCACAATTTTGCCTTCGTGGCGTTCCAGGACTATTGGGTCTATAACTTAATTCGTTATTTTATTGCTAAGAGACTTGTATTATACCATTGGAACATGCGTTGGAAAGCTACTGTCATTTCAGTATATGTTACTTATTTGAAGCGTAAAAAACAATAATTTTTTTTCACTTAAATATGTCGAACTTTGTGCCTGAACAAGTGTTTTTGCGTGGAGTTTTTCTTCATTACTTTAATATGAAGAAAACTGCCGCAGAAAGTTATAGTATTTTGGTGGAATCTTATAGCGAACGTGCGCTAGCTGAGCGAACGTGCCAAAAGTGGTTTGCACTATTTAAAAGTAGTGATTTTGGCTTAGAAGACGATGAAGGTACTGGGCAGCCTAAAAGGTTTGAAGATAAAGAACTGGAAGCATTACTCTATGAAGTACACAAGAAGAGCTAGCCAAACACAAGAAGAGCTAGCAGAATCTTTGGGTGTCACTTAAGCAGCAATTTCAAAACGTTTAAAAGCAGCTGGGTATATCCAAAAGCAAGGAAATTGGGTTCCACACGAACTCAAGCCGAAAGACGTCGAAAGGCGGTTTTGCATGCCCGAAATGCTGCTGGAACACCACAAAAGGAAGTTATTTTTGCATCTGATTGTTACTGGTGATGAAAAATGGATCCATTACGACAACCCCAAGCCCAAAAAATCATACGGAAACCCGGCCAACCAGCCGAATCAACGGCAAAGCCGAATATCCATGGCGCGAAGGTAATGCTCTGTATTTGGTGGGATCAGAGGGACGTGCTGGATTATGAGCTGCTAAATACGGGTGAAACCCCAATGAAGAGCGCCCTCACTGAAATACGTTTCAAATCAGAGCAGAATATCAAAAATTGACTTAATTCATTCTTGGCTGCCATTTCTCACAGTCCCCTGAAGAAACCTCTGGAAGTCGAAGAAAATCTTTGCAATTCGGTCCACTCGTTTATTCGAAACTATTTTTATGCAAAAAAAACAAGATAACCTCTACAATTCAAAAATTATGGCTTGCTTACCTCGAAGTCTACTATTACTCGAAGTCAAATTTACTCCTTTTCTTCAACAACCGTTAGCTGAAATGCGTACGTGACGAAAGTGAGAAATATTTTTTTTCTGAAACCTGAGGCGATTTAATAGAAACATTTTTGTTTTGCTAGAAATGCCTGCGTGCAAAACTTCATTCTTACTTAGTAAAAAAATTGCACGTACCTCAACTGAAATTGTAGTAATCTTTAGTATTTTATAAAACTGTACTTAAGCCCGTGTGCTTATCGAGACTTTTTACTTAAATTATTATTTTTCACTTGTAAACACAAGAACTATCCACCAAAAGTTTTGAGTTCCAACGAAATTTGTATAAACTATAGGCAAAAAGTTATGTGTTAATATCAAAAAATTGTACGTCCAATCACTTCCAATGTAAATATTTTCAGTGCTTAGTGCCGAGTGTAATATTCTTTTGCCTTTATTATGTTCTGTATCCAATCATCTAAGATTACGGTTGTAAAGTATATTTTGCTAGTTATTGGAGATTTTTGGACTTTCTTTCAAAAACGTCCAAAATATTTGATTAAATCAATGCCTGGTGACTAGGAGCTATGAGGCAATCGCGACTTAACATTTTAGAAGCCTATTCTTTACTAATTTTGATAAAAACTTGGGCGCATTGGCATGTTGTCGTCACTTAAGTCAATTTTGAAAACCTTACCCCATAAATTATCTTCCTGATTCTGTAGATTCTTCATTGTTGCCTAAAAAAAAAAACTAAAATCTTCATATCAGATGGGCCCATTAGCCCCTAACAGCAATGAAGTTCCATCTCTACGTTTGCTAAGCGTATTCAAATGACTACAATTTCAGTTGCTGTACATAATTGTTTAAGTAAGTGAATCGATGATTGTTAAAACAACATGAGTGACATTTTTATTTTTTTATAGGAGAGACGAAAAACAACATTTCTCGTAGAACAAAATGTACTGGTAATGCTGATTTAGCATTCAAATTTGAGTGTGTTATAGGTATCAAATTATGCCATTTTTACTCTAAACCCAAAGCTGTACCAATAAGCAGTACAACGACAAAAAAAAAATGATTTAGAAAAATGTATTACTTATTACTTTAAAAATCATCGATGTGCCCGATGTAATGTCCGATGTGCCGCTGAGTATATGCCCGAACTGTCCCCAAAATCGTATATCCTCTATATCCATATTTCTGAAATCAATTTGTTATCATATCGTGCAACAAAACTTAAATAAGCGTTTGTTTTGTTTATAGGTGTGTCAACAGATTTCAAATAATTTTTAAATGTCTTAAGCAGTTAGTCTTAATGTCTGGCCTATGTACTTGGCTGTCTTGCGCAACCAACTACAGAACCTTACATAGGTTAGGTGCTAGCTAGCTAGTGCTAGCCTTTGCCTTAGATCCGAGCTCAAACTTCTTCTTATCGAGCATTTAGGCACTTTTGTAAAAATAATTTAAGAAAATATAAACGACAACATCATCCACAAAGTCAATTTTCAATTTTCATATCATGTACCCAAATAATCATGATATTGGTCATCTCATAAAAATATGAAAAGTGCAGAAATATTCTTGGTCTTGAATGGACCACAAACGTAATCACCTGTGGTAATGGCATTCCATTTTCTTTAGGATGAAACCGAACCTATAGTCTTCCCCACATTTTCTTAACTTTTAGTGAAGCAGCATCACACCGCATATTCTAAAAGCCCAAGAAGTTGTTTATCGATGCATGTACCGTTGCATGTAGTGACAAATGACATCATTAATTCGACACAGAAAAGCCAGCAGACCTTAAACCGGGACCAAACCAGAAGAGTTAAGAATCTAAAAAATTCCTGACCGAGGAAGACGATTAAGGTCTCTAGATAAGTTAAAAGTTGACGTCAAAAATGAGATGTCTATAAAAGAAAACCCTCGTCCAATCGATTCACAATGTCCTCTCCCTAAGTTCAAACCCTGGCAACTCGCACTATGACGACTCCAATTTTCTACAAAAACAACTTTAAAGGCTTTGCCACTTTAATGTGTACAAGAAGGAGTCGCACAACTTGCCCAGACTTCGACTCTCACAAAAACCGAAACCCGCCTGAGTTGTCTTCGAAAATTGTCAACCGCCCCTAACTGCATGCGTTTCGAAAACCTCAAGAGCTCATTCTCCTGAAAAATGTTCCCATCTCGTATCTCGTGTCTCCAACACTGACGTACCTCACTTCCATAAAAGATGCGAACAAACACGACTATCTGAAGCCACTCCACCTCCAGCTTCGAGCAGCAGGAGCAGCAACAGCAACGGCACAGGATCCACTATCGCATTTCAACGAGTTGCGAGATGTTAACGCTCCACTGAACTTGAAAATAGAATGCGAACAAAATACTCGTTAGTTTTTGCAAATATTAGTTTCATTTCTCCACCGATACACACACATACAAGCCGCCGCCCCCCATTACATCAAGTTTAATGGAGTGTGTGTATATTGCATTGGCTAGGACCCGGTTGAAGGACCCACACACACGAAGCACACACTCCTCTCGATTCCTGCAGGATGCAACGGGCGAAAATCAATGAGTGCCATGTTTGGCCGTAGTTAAGTGCAACTGACATCGGATGCATGCGAAAAATATGGTTTTTAAATGAAATGAAAATTTTTTTTTCTTCCACCACAACGACGACGTCGTGCTGAGGGGTTAATTTGCATAACTTAAAGGCACCGCGGCGGGTGGGAGCTCGCGATGATGAAATATTTCGATAAACACGTCGCTGCACTTCGGTGACCTATAAAATTTTATTTTCCACATGCAAGGGTGGTAGACTTTTCTCCTTTTTGTTTCAAGAAACTGGAACAGGACTCGCACGGATGTGCATCAAGTGAAAGTGGCGGGTAGTGGCGCCAAAAAGAAATCATCTCGATTGTCTTTGCTGCTAATGAAGATTTACTTCGTGCCCGCCCAGCTTTACAGATTCAAATGGCGGCACCACACTCTCCTTAGTCCTGGCGGTTGCCTCTAATGCATTTCTCGCATTACACGCCGAATAACTGGGCTGCGCCAACGCCAACGCCAACGTCACCCTCCCATGCAGCACTTTGCAGAGACAAGATGGAAACTTTTTAATGAGTGATATTTCATTCAAAACGTTTTAGTGACTTATTAATTACTTTTAAGCGAGAGAGCGAATGTCGGGCGGAATTTTAATGAGAATTTCAGTTTATTCTGGATTTTCCAACGCGGGGCTGTAGTTCTTTCGCGATGGGTAACAGAGGAATAGATGATGAAGATATCTGCGATTGTGATAATTATCTGAGCGAGAGAGACTTGCAAAAGTAGGTCATCGAGGAGGGGTTGCAATACGTGAAAGGCGTGTATAATTAACTTTAAGAAAGCATGGAGGCGGGTGGAGCAAAGACAACATCTCAGATCTCAATTGGAGTTGTGTATCTTGTCTAGTTTCACTACTTCCAGTCTCTGCTTGAGATATCTGAGACGAGGAGTCGAGTTTGAAATGCTAAAGAGATTTTCCTTGAAGGTCGCCGTCGAACTTCAATGGAAAAGAAAATAAATGCAGGCTGGCAGGACCTTCGTTTGCTGCAAGGACGCTGTCTGCTACAATTTTCTCTATGTCATAATGAAAATAAACAAATCTTTTGAAAGAACTTTTTGATTACTCAAAGAATGACCGTAAAATGATAAAGCAGCATAAGTAAGCAACTGGTCTGTGGAACTCTTGAACTTGCAACAAGCTAAACATTGAAATTGTAATTTTTCTCTATATTTCTTGACTTTTCTGTGCAAAATCATAAGCTGATATTGATGGCGCGTTACCTTGAAAAAATAAATGAAATAAAATAAATGAAATGAGTTCCCGCTGAATTGAGCAGAGCGATCTTTAACTCGATACATAAGAAATGATTTTATGGCCTTAAAATCCCGGAAACCCGGTAGTGTCTTCCAGGCAGAAATTATAGTACCTCATGAGGCAGCACGCTTGCTGTCCATGTGTTCGATATGTGGTCAGCCTATTATTCTTTACATAGACAGCCAGGCGGCCATCGATAAGATCAGAGATGATAAAATAATGTACCCAGTCTTTAAGTGAGAGGGCGGACAGATGTAGTTTCACCCTGTCATTGGGCAAAGGTATAGTGAGGACCTGGGTAGGACTGAGTTTACTTTACATGTGTCGTAAGAGTTTAAATACCTAGGTTATACCGGAACAACAGTGTATACAAAACTATTCGACAAAACAATCCAAAGTCCACAATCACAGTCTATCGAAAATTCCACCTACTTCCCTGTGATTAAAGGAAACCGATTTTTTAATTGTGGTTGCCTGTAGGCCTAATTTCCAATAACTTTTTCCCACTCTCGCCCCTAACAATTTTGCCTCCCTACCGCCGTCTCACTCATTTTGCGGTCCATTTGCTTGCATCTCCCTTCAGTGACCCTCTCGTCACGACTTTCATTTCGTGCTACTTGGTGGTCAACCCCGCCAAAGGCTTTAATCTCTCGCCTTCCACCCACCATATCCTTTCAAATGTACATACCGATGACCACAAATCAATTGCATCCGTGCCTTTCTAAAGCTTCCCACACTCCATTCTCCCCCTCACCCCCTTTTGAAAGTCATAAATTATCCCAAAAGCCTTGAACTTTTCTCAGCATAAATTTTAAAAATAGGCACGCAGTCAGTCCTAATCTAATTGTGCCGCGCACGAGTGGGCACACACTCCTTTTGCCGCCGGCGAAAGGACACAAGGATACACGGTTGCTTTGAAGTGATTGCACCATTCATGCTCCACAGTCGATGAATAATTCATTTGTGGGCCGGTTAGTTGGGGGTTTTTGATGCCTCCCATCGAAGGGCTCCGACGATTAATAAAAAAAAATCCTTTAAACTGTGTCCTGAAAAGATGAAGAACGTCGCGACGTAGGAATCCATGTCAACTGAATGCAGAGCACCAACGTCTCGTGGTGGATGGCTGGGGGTTTTCGAAGTGACTTCGAAAAAATTTCTCCACTAAGCGCATGACTGCGACTCTCTCAGCGGGACGCGGGTCTGCGCAAAGCAGAAAAGTGGATGAGTCAAGAAAATGTCCTTTTTGAAGCAATAGGTGCTCTTAAAAGTTCGTGCTCTTTTTAAAGCGGTTGAAAAAGACGACGACGAGACGTTGCCGACGGATTTTCGTGTGGATCTTGTTCGCGGTGGGAGTTCGGCCCTTGCAGGCGTTATGGGGAGATGCGACTTAAGTACGAAAATCCTTTTGGGTCCTCCATTATTTGTCTGAAGACCCTCGCGCTGGTCTTAGAAAGCTTCAACATCGGTGGAGCGAAATTTCGTTCGTCTGAAGTCTTCAATGCTTTTGCCTGCACTTGTAAAGATTACTTGAGAGAAAATCCCTTGACAGGCTTCGTCATTTGCCTGACTGATATAGAAAGGACTTCAATTCATGACCGTTCATGAACTCAATTTAAACTGCAAAATCAAACTCATACTCATACTTCCGCAATCCATGGAAGAAGCCTTAGACCTCCAAACGTCCTAGCCAGACCCACTTTAATCGTTAACCACAGCTATCCGAGTTAATTTGATAAATCGACCTTTACATTGGCATGAGGAAGTGACGTCGTTTTGCTCCCGTCGTCCTCGTTCTCGTCGCCCAGTTCTGAATCCTCGGACTTTATTAAACGCGCAAGGACATGCAACAGCAGCACATACACAACAATTGCCGCTGTGACACTGAGATAATCTACCGTAATTGGGACAATTAACACTGCATGTTCAATAAATCATGTCCGACCAGTGACTGCTGGGCCAATTATGCAGGACATTCATGAAATGTCACTAAAGGTGAAACTAAAATAAAACAACATTGTGTGTGTGTGTAAGTTGGATTGATTTTCGTTTTTATCGTGACGGGTACTCGAATTTTTTTTGTTTTCAATCTATCGCTTGAGATATGTATCTTAATTTTTGCTGTTGTCTTTTTTTATTGTGTAGTGTGGACAACGGTGTAGGACACGACATAGTGGTGTGGGTGAGGATTAGGACATTGACAGCGACTGGGCGGGTGGGGTTCTTGTGATTGATGGATAGGCTGGTGGGTCATCCTTCGCTGGGGAGCTGCAGGCAATCACATGCATGTGTTGACAGAGATTTGGCTTCTGTTACACGATCGTCCATGATGTTTCCAGAAGCTTCGGTTCGATTAACACGGTTTTTTTCAATTTCTGTTTTTTTCTAAGATTTTCGGGTTCTGTTTGCATCCAATTTCTGACTGAAATAAAATTTTAGTTAAGTTGTAGGTTGCTCTAAGTACTAAATGATGTTTTGAACTCATTTCAGAAGTGAAACTATAGTTCCATCTGTCAGTTTCTAACTACTTGCCCCAGGTCTTCTATAAGTTTTTTGTTTTTGGAAACATTGGGATAGCTAAAAGAAAGTTTTCCAGACAAAATCATCTAATTTTTCTATAAGTCATCCGACTTCGAAGGTAGCTCACCTCACCTGTGAAGTTTCTTTTTAGAAATGAAGTAAAACGAAGAAAACTTTCCATGCATTATGGCTTTATTAGTAAGAGCAAACGCCATTAAAGTGACTCTTGTGGCTGGCTTCGCAGTAGCGTATTCTGTCACTTCCATTTTCCAAGAGCTTCTTGATGGTTTCCGGCTGAAGAGCATGGATTGTTTGGTTTTCCCAATGTTATTCAAGCGTTAGGCTCAACTCATAATGCTCCGCGGAATATTTTTAAATTATGGCAAGTATAAAATAAAGTTTAATTCATATAAATAAAAACCCAAAAAAAGTCTTTCTAAATCATTCAAAAATCAGTTTTATTCAGTTCAGTTTGATTTGCTTTAATTGAACACAGAAGACCAAATCGTTTTATATACTCTAGTTTTTGTTCAAATTTCATATTACTCTTTTTTTTTGTTTGTAGCATTTACGCGGCCTAAGTTTAAGATAAGAGGATAAATGGAATAAATTCCTATCACTGATAATGGAGCGGTGCTAGTTGGGCTACGGGGCGAGTTGGGCACGTGAATTTCTCAAGAACCCCAAGCACAGATAAGAATGAAAAGGACACCCTAAGTAAGCTGTGTAAAATCGTTTTTAGTTGGATTGTATCGGCAGGCAAGGAACCATACGAATTTTTAGTTTTTAAAGTGAAAAAGTAAAAAAAAGTTTTTATTATTATTATTCTAGTGGCAAAAAGGTGGGAATTTTACATTAAGGTGCAGTTTTTGTATGAACCACGCTATTATATTTTAGTATTAAGTTTAAAAAATTTAACGGCTTTGAGTATTTTTTTAATTATGTCGCAAATTGTTTGTCAAAGTAGATGGGGGTAAGTTGGGCAAGGTTGAACAACTTGTCCCCCGAAATAAAATGGTAAGAATAACTTGTATTTTTAGTGAGTTCAGCTGTTCCCGATGAGCTTCAATCTATTTCCCAGCCAATTGGGGCTAATATTGTCTAATTTTCATGGAGGAATTCGCAAAAAGTGCAGAAATCGGCTTATATTTGATTGACACCATTTTGATTTGAATTGAATGCAATAGCGACTATTTCTTATTTGTTGTGTTTCGAATACCATTTTCCAATCTAAATTCATCCTTTTTGTCCTTTATGATGCTCATTTTCCTACTTTAAAGGCCCTGGTCCAACTTCCACCGCTAGTGGTGCAAGTAGGGCCACTTGGACTTGTCGCATTCGAGATAATGTTATTCCTCTGCGGTTACATATATTCAATTTATCTGAATTGCACTAAGAACCCAGATATTCATTCTTTCAATTGATCCTAGGCTCATAGTTGTATTATGATTAGTTTTAGTTTTAGTTTTAGTGGGGTAATAGCTTAAGACAAGCAAGGAAAAAAAAACTTAACATAATTAACATTAGGATGGTATTTATACCCTACTCATTATTAAGAATATTTATTTTATAAAAGATTGTTTTAAAATATTGTAAACAAATTGGACCGCACTGATAAGGGTCTGATGCAATTCCAATGTAACGATCAGCGCCTTTTCGGCGTCAAATTTGCTCATACGGCCATATTCGAGTTAGTACATTAATTAAAAAACGGCGTGTTTGATACATCCTTATCAATTCTAAAACAGAAACACAAATTCAGCTTTAATTCATAAAATTCACATAATTGTTCTAACCAGTCGTGGCCAATTGAGAAAAAAATACAAATTCACAGGAGAAAACGGGAATCAGACGACTTGCAATTACAAGAATCTAGATAAGAATAGCTTAGGTTATCTAACAATAGCATCAGAAGCAGGTGCTTAAAATAACTATTGGGAGATATAATAATCGAGCGGTTGTCTTAACCAGCTGTCCTGGAGTGTTATTTTTTGTGAATAAGCAAATCACGGAGAAAAAAGGTAGTAAAGTCAGTTTGGAATTGTCGTTCATACTCCGACAGGAATTGCTGTTTTGAAAAGCTTTTGAAATTTCAAATAAAACTTAATTTAAGGTTTTTTCTTAAGGGCTATTTTGAACTTGTATTTCCATAAGAACAAAGCGCTTACTTACTTTTGTGATTGACTGTGTGTATATCATGAATTAAACGAATTTTTGATCTCTTTGATGAACAGATGTCCTTGAAATCGACGTCTTGAAAACCGAAACCACGAACCAATCATAAATCTCTGCGTTCTTTCAAAAATCCTCTCAAGGGATCTCTAAAATTTTAAAGACCTCAGCCAAACAGTGAAACCATTAAGTCCCATTCAACTCTGTCTACTCAATCCTTTCAAAAACACGCAAGTCTTTTTAAAAGATCCTCCTCTCGCCCCCTAGCCTCAGACACAGAAAAACATAAAAACGTATCAAAATCCCTGGTAACCATTTAGCAACGATTAATGTTTTTTTTTTTGAAAATCGCACCAACCACGTACGGATGCCTCAACTGTCCTTCGTCCTGTAATTGCGGGTACATGCATAAAACACAACGGGAAATTGGTTATATCTGCTCCTGTAGACCGAACAAGGGGGGGAACGCTGTTCATTCGCTTGGTCACGTAGAGCGTGTTTGATGTACTTTCGAAGTTTCAAATAAGGGGACGGTGATGAGGAAGTTGTTGTTTTTGGTGTTATGTGAATGCTTTCTTTCTTAGGATTTTGTTTTAAGGCTCAGCATTTTTGATGTTTTTTTTTGTTTTTAGGGAAATTCGAAAGGGCCAATGAACTTTTGCTAAAAAAGACAAGGAAGCCTCACGTTGTTTTATTCAATTTTATTATATTTTTTTATTTTATAAAAAAAAACTTTGGATAATAATAAGCAGCAGCACATCAAATTCAAACAAAATATTGGCCATAGTTCCACAGCTTCAATCGTCTAAAATTGAACATCCATAAGCAATATATTCTTTAACGTTTTACTTATAGATCTTCAAAGCTTCATTGCTTTTTAACTTTGGATGGATATGTTATCTAATGCCATCACTGGAATTATATTCCTATTGACTCGCACTGAAATTATCGATGTGTGGGCGATTTCATTGCACACAATTCTCATTGAATTAGACATTTAGGCTAGACAATGCCCGAAGGAGGGTATGTTGAAATCTTTGTGGAGCTAAATAACCTCAACCAGCTTGTAAAAGAGCCAACACTAGTACCTGACATTTCAGATCATTCCGCTAACACCCTGGACTTGTTTCTTTAACCTGACAAATATACTATCGACATACATATTTCCCCCTCTGTGCTTCTTGACCATTGTGGCAGCTAATTTTTCGTTATCAAAGAATTCGAGAAAAAAATCAATTAAGTCCAAAGTGAGGATTTGGGACAGAGTTTAACCAGCAGGGATTTCCTCCAACCAGCTCTGTCTGTAAAGCCATAATTTAAAGTGTTTTCTTAGAGGCATAAAACTTTAAAGTGGAATAAAACAAATATGATTTCTTTTATTCATGCGATGAAATTTACTTTATTCGAAGTATAATCTACTGGCATTATAATTTAATTACGATTTCTGGCATATGAACGCCACGGCTGGGTCGGACGTAATCTAATCTGAAGGTCCAATGTTCAATGGCTTTTTCCAACATTTGTCACGGTAATAACGTTGCGAATGTTGTACTTTAAATGGTCAATCGTTTCGCGCATTTCGGCGTACACTAGTTGCTTCGAATATCCCCACAGAAAACAGTCAAGCGATGTTAAATCGCACGATCTTCGAGGTCAATTCACGGATCTGTAACTTGAAAGTATGCGATTACCAAAGGTTTCCTTCAATAAATCAATTGTGGCATGAGCTGTGTGAGATGTTGCGCTGTTTTTTTTAAGCCACAGGTCCTGGTTGTTCAAAAACGATGTTGATTCATGATGATTGATGATCGAAAAAGTCAGTAATCATTGCTGTATACCGGTCACCATTGACTGTAACGCTCTGGCCAGCATCGTCTTTAAAAGAAATGCGAACCAATTATTCCACCAACCCATAAAGCACACCAAACGGTCAGTTTTTGTGGATGTAACAATGTAACATACACTTGAGGATTATCATCACCCCAAATGCAATAATTTTGTTTATTGACTTATCCATTTAACCAAAGGTGAGCTTCATCGATAAAGAAAACTCGCTAATGAAAATTGGGATCAACGGCAATTTTGTTTCGGGCCCATTCACCAAATCTACGCCTTGCTAGGTGATCCTGTGACCTTAATTCTTGCACGAGTTGAATTTTGTAAGCACCCAAACTAAGATCTTTCTACAAAATCTTCCATAAAGTGGATGAACATATATCCAATTCCTGTGCAAGATGGCGGATAGACTGATTCGGGTCTTCCGCTACGCTACGCTCTACAACAGCAATGGCTTCTTCTGTAAACGTGGTGCGAAAACGTTCCATACTTAATCGAATCAATTACTCTGATGGACGATTCGAGCAGAATCATGATTTTTTTAAATAAATTTGCACAATTTGGAAGCGATGTTTAGGCGTCAGTTTATTTTTTTTTTTTTTTTTTTTATAAATCCCAATAAATACTTACACCTGTCTCTAGGACATTAAGTAAATGTTTTTTAATTTATACAGGGAAAAAACATGTGACTCCGACCAGTGTCGAATTTTCGTCACCTGTGGAATTGCGTATGCAATTCGAGCAAAACGTTTAAAAGTCAGTCAGTTTATTAATGTTAAAATGTCAAGGCAAACTCAAAATAAATCAAATGTCAGCTGGCAAAATGGCCGCCAGTTAAAATATTGTTGCCAAATTTAAGCTCTATATCTCTAAAAAAAACACCCTTTAGAAGTTTACATCAATGCCATTTTCGTACAAGGTTCCAATTCCTTATCTTTGTGGCTTCCTACCTTTGTGCGGCTCTGCAAGATTCAAAAATCACCTAACAGAAGAAATAACCCTCAGTTTTAGGTACAAGCGGATAAATGACCAAGACTTTTACGCAGAAATGTTACGGAATAAGGTTTATTTTTTTTGCATTAATTTTGCAAGAAAGTGACAGGTGGACGGGAGTCATATCAACCATTAAGTTAGCACATAAAAATCAAAACCAGTACACACGGCAAGGTGGAGGAATATCTAATCCAACCTCAGCACCTGGCTTTCGACCTATCAGTTATCAGTATCCTATCGTGCTTAACAAAAGAGAAGCTCTAACCGAGCTTCAGCGCAACATGGTCACTTTAATCATTTCTTTCATTTCTTTTTTTTACAACCAATATTCTATACAGCTTTTTAATTGGTTCGATTGGAAAAATTAAAACTTACTTGAAGGACTCGAAAAGCGTTGTAACCGGAATTCCAAAGATTTTGTCTGTCGGATTCGTTCCTTTTTTTCTCCAAGCGCCCCAAAATGTATTATTAGACCCATTTCCACATAAATCTCCAGGTTCTCGATCACAAAAGACATCAACATGGCAGTCCCCCCTCTAATCGACTGAAGGACTCGGTTTATTTCGACCACGAAATTTTTGAGCCACTTCACAAAACCGGTTCCCATTCACGGGAAGCCATTTCTCATTCTCCTACCCAAACCGAGGCCTTTCAATAATTTTTTTTTTTCTTCTTCCCAAAGAATCAGGCACTCTTGAGTCTCGAAAAGTGGCAGCAGCGTTTCGTTAAATGAATTTCTTTGAAAATCAAAACCGAAACCGAAAAAAAAATACCCACCTCAAGAGCCCTTCCCGCAAGCGAAGGTAGAAAAGCCCCAAATTGAATCGATAATTGCATTGAACGAGGCTAATTTCAACTAAATGCGACCGCCCCTTTGCTCCGCTCTTCCCACATGAAGGCCACTTCACCATTCATCATTCATCACGATTTCTCCTTCTTCTCTTCGTCCTCTCACAATTTGCCAGAGTCGTTGTCGTCCACGTCCACGTCCACGTCCACGTCGTCCTGGGGGGCAATAAATATAACGAACGCTCCTTTCCGTGTACAGTGGAGTCAAATTATTATTCCCTTTTCATGGTTGGGTGGTTAAATGGTTCTCCTTTCTTTTTTTTGCGGGCGCTGTTGAAAAGCTGTCGACAGCTAAATGGGCTCCCGGGAAGGAATAAATCATACAACTGGCCACTTTTCGAAATTGATGCGGTTGCCTGAATTAGTACACCGTCTTCATCTCAGGTTGGGCGGTTAGATTGGAGGTGGTGGTGGTTTTTAACTGTCGCCTCTGTCTTGAGGCTCCGTGGGGGCGCGATTAGCATATCCGGGTCCTCCTCAACGGTATCGACGCCGCCCCCATCGAATGCAGTCAAAGTGTCGGGGTGTTCGAATTTTTATGCGAAGAAATCGTTCGAAAACGCTCGAAATTCAAATGGAATCCATTAGGGGTTGTCATTCGTATTTCTTGTGCGATTCTCACCCCCGCGCAATAAAAACATCGATTCAACGAATGCACACACGGAGAAGGATGGCAGCCGATAAAAATGTTATCTTTATCCTTCTTCCATCACAGGTATGCGGGGGTGGAGAGATGCCTGGCGCTAGAAAATTGGGCTACGATTTCATGGTGTCGGTAAGCGTCTGTCCGTGTGTGTGTGTGTGGAGGGCACATAAAAATTCCACGAATGATTTATATCAACCACTTGCTGGTACGTCGACGTCGACAACGATGGCGTTGGTGGTGTTGGTGGTGCTCCTTGAAAAAGGATGTGAGCACTCGAAAACGAACGAAAACATGTGGTACTGAGTGAATGATGGAATTTTCTGTTGTGATTTTAACGGTAACAGTGGAAATGTGTGTTATGAGTGGGTGGGGTGGTTTTCCTTTTTCGCTCTTTTGTCACAAATTTAAATTTTTTTTCTTTCTTATTTTTATTTCCGTAAGGGAGACATAAAAATGGATTAAGGATAAATTTGTTGAAATAACAAGCGACTGGCAGTAGTTGCGCGGATGACTTTTCTATAAGGACAATAAACATCGGAAAGGAATCTGTGGAGGATGGGTATGTCGTGTGGTGGGTCGGTGGAGTGGGTTGTTTATAATCGGGGATGAGTGATGGCAATGGCAAAGAAGCCAGATCCTCGAGGATGGGTCCATCCGTGGAACTGTGCACACATGCGATTTACTTTGTTGTGGGTAGCCGTCAATTCAGTACTGATGTCAAGTAGGGAAGATGGCTTCAGTGTGCTTTGTTTAGTACAAGGTAATCAAAAGGTTGTGTCAAAAACTAAGAAACATCGCAGTTGAGCTATATAGAAGTGAAAAATGTCCGAATTTCGATTCAAATTTGGTTCTTTAAAAAAGGTTTCAAATAAACGGTAAGCTAATTCCAATAAAAGAGCATCGAATTGATCTACATAAAACTCGATTCTTGAAAAAAAAAGAAAAGCAGAAAATTATCTCAAGGATCCTCTTAAGGAATATTTGTTCGTAATTTCATTTTTTGAAAAGGATCTGAAAGCAAAACAAAGATACGCTCAGCGACAATGAATGAGCTTAGATTCGAATTTCGAAATAAAAAAAAAAAAGATTTATAAAAAAGTAGAGTGGAATTCTGTGTGATCACTTGAAAGGGAGTCACAAATTATTACGCACATAACACAGTGGTGCAAAAGCAAGGTTCTGACTCTCAACGGTCTGATACGCTGCCCAATGTAATGAAAAGGGAACTTTAATTCTGATTTCATCATATGGAATGAAAGTATTAACCCTTTCATGCCGAGTGTTGTTTGTACGCAACATAAATTTTATCAGCTGAAAACTCAAGAATATTAACGTAATTGTAATAAAAGTGTCTCGAATTTATGCTAAAACCGGATTTCGGTCCATTTTGTTGTGCATTAGACTTCTCTCAGTACAGTTAGAATATTCGGAACCTTTGCTTAATTTTAGGTGCTGTGCAAAAAAAATATTTTTCCTGGGTCTATAACGAGATCTGGTCATGAAAGGGTTAGGATTAAAGTAAAGTACTAAACTACTGCTTACCATAATTCGGCGTCTCGAGAACGTAGGCCTTCTGAATTTGCCATTTAAGAAAAGGAATCATTTCAGGTATATGAGTAGGACCAAATGGACTGAACATACAGCGCTGGAAGAGGACACCACAAGTAAAGAGGAGGACACACACACACAAGAGCGTTAAGAATACCGATGCCAAACACGAAATCGTGCAGCTCACGCAGTTGCAACTGGATTCTTTTATTTTAGGTTGCCTTTTCGGTTTATCTTTCATTTCAGTAGCTTTTTAATGTCATCATATACGAGGTCTGTTCAAAAATAAGGTGAATTTTCATATTTCGCGGGCTACGTACATTCGATTATCGATTTTTTTTATTTCGTTATGTTGGTACACTCTATTCGAACATATGTTTACAGTTTCTGCTATATAGCACATTTATTTTGTCTGTGAGAGACATAAAAGACGTGTTCGGCGATTTCCTGGTGTCGAAAAAAGTGGATCAAAGAATTTGCATTCAATTTTGTGTGAAAAAAGTAATTAAGTGCTCAAAAATACTTGAAATGTTGGTAGTGGCATACGGTGAGTGTACGCTGAGTCAAAAAATGTTTACAAGTGGTACAAGTTTTTTGAAGAAGGTCGAGAAGATGTAAATGACGACGCTCGCCCTGAACGCCCCAGCACATCAACAACCGATGAAAATGTTGAGAAAGAGCTGTGAATCAGCAATAGACTTAGAAATATTAATCAATATTGGAAAGAAAGCAAACTAGTAAAGCGCAGTTTAGCCAGCTTATCGAATTATAATAAATCAAACAGCAACAACGATCTCTACCCAATATTATTTAAGAAATTGAAAGAAAGTACCTAGTCAAAAGTTCGGATGGAAGTTTTTGTTTACGGATGCTTCCCAATCAAACAAATCAATCACTTGCGCTGTAGTTACGGAAAAGGGACGTACCATTATTAAAGGTCGACTTTATAGGTATGTTCAACATTTACAGTTGAGTCTTTTGCTATACTTCAAGCGATAAAACCTTTAAAAATAAAGATTACATTCATCGATAAAGATTACATTCATCGATAACATCGCAATTGTAAAAGCAATTAAAAACATCAATAGTATCTCTGATATTGTGGCCGACATTCGGAACAAACTAATTTAATTCTCTGCCACTGACGTGATTCAATTTTCACAATCCCACTCGGATGGTAGTCCGACAGACATTATATTTTTTCGCTAGTATTTTTAGAAATTCTTAAGTATTGCAACTTCTAATAAGACTATGTTTAATATAGTAGTATTATAGTGCACTAAAAATGTGAGTAATTAAATAGAGATTTTAATTTTAATAAAATATCTATTGAGTTTTTTTTTTTTTTAGGTTTTGGTGTCTTTTAGACACCACGTGAACCACAGAAGGTTAAGAACAAGAAATATTAAGCTGGTTTGAACTCCAGGGCATGTAGGAAATGAAAATTTCGATGCGGAACCTAAATCAGGTCTCAATCAACCACTCATTTTTTTCATCAACCACAAGGCAGGCCTATTAAAAATTTTATGAAAAAACCAAAACTGGAATGACTGGCTGGAATGTTCCCACCACTATTCACCGATCCACC
The DNA here is from genome assembly GCA_905187475.1 of Syritta pipiens. NCBI lineage: Eukaryota > Metazoa > Arthropoda > Insecta > Diptera > Syrphidae > Syritta > Syritta pipiens. The sequence continues at coordinate 12,329,463 of LR994573.1, forward strand.
CTGAAGCGACAGAGGCATCTTTTTCGACCTCCTTACTACAGATTGAAAGATTATTGAAACTCAAGTGGAATTGGTGTGAATCGAAAGAGTTTTCAATGGCATTGAACATGGGCGGACTAGCAGCGCACTCAAAGAACCTCCAGGTCACTGCAGAGCTTGTTTGGGATATACTGTGACCTCTACCGGTAGTCCTTAAAAAGGTAGGCTGCAGCCCTCTTGCTCACATCAATAAAGATGTTTTTGTTGTATCTAAGTAACACAGACATCCCTGACTTTAGCTCCTACGTCAAAGTCCACATTTTAACAATACCAGACCATGAAATTATAGGCAAAAAATGCCAAGGTCTTTAACAGCATGCTTTAAAAACAGTCTCTCTGCCAATGTCCCGCCACAAGGAACCTCTACCCAGACCACCATCACAAATCCTTGAACTATCGCCCCACAGCCCCGAGCCAATCCAAACCCGAACCGAACCCCACAATCACCTTCAATTAGTCGAAGTAATGCACGGTAATTGCGATGCAGGTCACTGCCAATTACCCGGTGTTTGTGTCCGAAACACCACACACACCCTCCCACAGGCCACGATACAAATCTCCAGCCCTCGTTAGCTCCTCCACCTCGGCAATCAATACAACCCCCCCACCCCCTGCAATGCACAAAATACCCACACTCCCAGTTCAAAGTGAACATCCACAAGCCCGGCTAAGAAAGTTTAACCCAAGAAAGTGGAAGATATAAATCATTGGTGAAGGTTTTATGTGCGACATCCTTTTGCCACCAGTCTCCCCACCCCCAGCCGAATCTATCTATCGCCGTGCAGCAGTCGCAGGCGGAAAAGGGAAATTCCGTAATTTTACCGATTCTCTTCCGTAGCCGGCTGCCTGCTGCACACAGTTAGGTTAGATTTAAATTGCTAAGGATGAAGATAACAATTTTATCGCTTTTATCCTTTTTTTGCTCCTCGCTCCGAGAGAATCTGTGCTGTCCTGAAATTCCTCTTTTTTTTTTGTGTATTTCTGTTTTGTCATCCTTCGTTCTGTGTGTGGAAGAAGATCATCCTCGAGGAAGGTGCGAGGCATCGATGGGAGGGTCTCGTTTTCGATTTTTCGTTTTTTTTGTCTGCACCACCCTCCGACATATGCGAGAATGGAATCTGCTTGACATTCAGGATATCCAACAACGACGAATGGAACTTCGATGAATTGGAAGCTTAAGAAGTTTGACACAGGTGCTGATGACAGTTCGAAAAAGGGATTCCGCAATGTGATACAAATCCGATCCCCCGTGTGTCGTGGCTGTAAACTTGGTGAGCGTCATAAAACCGGAAAAAGAGGAAAATGGGATATGAACTCATAACGGTGACGAGATCTGGCAGTGCACAGGTGGGTTTCATGCAAATTTTCTAAAAAGGATTCTCCGGTGCATATGGCTGTTGCTAATTTTGCGTGCAGATCATCTTTCGTGGGTGAGTGATGGGTGCGTATGTCGGTCGGGTGGTCACAAGCCGGTGATATGACTTTCATCAGTCTAATTGGACTTTTCCAGAAACTGCTGATGTGGTTTGTGCGGTTTTAAGGATGCTGTCATTCCGATCTTTGATTGGATCGAAAATTATCTTTTGGAGATATGCATGATTTCAGGAAGAAATTGTAGTAGTACCCTTTTCTGTTGGAAATTGTAGCGCCTAAAGCCCTTGCTTTATGAATCGTGCGAAGATTGTGAGTGACACGTTCGATGAACCCGTTTTTAATGCGTCGTGACCAAAACCAGTTCCATATAAATGGATTAAGACCAGACGTTTGAAACGAGGTGCTCATTTTAGACGTAGAAGTAGCACCACATATTCCACACGTTGTTTTAAGGAAACGGGTGAATAAAGTAATCATCCAGAAATCACAACACATACATCGATATAGACTCAATAGTTTGGTTGGAATGTCCTCAGAGATTAAAGGAATGCATTCTTTTGATATAATAAATCATTCAAGCGGTTGATTTTCTAGTTCATGAAGTCACTTTGGGACTAAGACATCAGTTTTGAAATCACCATTCTATTTTGAAGTCTTGATTGCACTAAACTTTCGATTGAAATCAATTGAATGCAAGTCTTTAGAATTATGCGCATTCGTTGAAGTCAGGTGGTGGTTCTAGGAGAACCCCATTAGCACTAAGCGCCGTTTTGTAATCAGATAGATAGTTTTGTCGCTTACGACCCGCAACTTCATGCTCAAGAGAAAAAGTGGGGTCAGCACTATAACACTTTAACACGATAACAACTAAGGAAAATATTGAAAACAAAGATATGCACTTAAACGAAGCTTCAAAATTCGAAAACACGTGAAGCACACTTTTCGCGGACGATAAACAAATGATACGCGTGGATAGCGATAAAAATACATTGTAAGTCTTAGCCGTGGATAAATACTACACGCGAGTAAATTTAAGGCAGATGATATTTCAAGGACAGCTTATCATAAAATTACGCAACTAGACAAATCGTCTAAGTTTCAAGCCTCCAACTTCACCCCATGCCTAACAAACTGGAAAAAGACTATAAATATTTTCCTAGAAATTTCCCCTTATGGTTTATCAAAAACAGCCGTAATTTTGCTGTTGAGCTGAATTCGAAAGACTTCTGATCTATAGTTTTAGACCCGATGCACACAATCGGTTTTTTTACGCGCGGCACCGATTTAATGTCTTAAAATATTCACATCTCAACTGAGTGGTGCAAACAATCAGGTGATGACACTGCGGTGACGCCACGACATCGAACATCATCTTTGCGGGCAAAAATACTTGTAAGCTTCGGTGACTGTATTCCGGCGTCTCTGTGAAAACTAAAAAAAGGTCGAAATGCTGAAGAAGGCTTTTAAAAATTCGAACCACAATTGGAATTCTTTTCGCTGTTCGATCCATACGTCAGTTTGCTGAGCTCAACATTGGGCTTAGCTAACCAAAAAAATCATTTTTTCGCGCTCATACTCATTCGTATCCCGAAGGATTACTCGGTGATGACTCTCCAAGATGACTGCATTCCCAAAGACTCAGTGCAAAATGTTGCATTCCCAAAGACTTTAAGAAAAATGGTGTTGACTTCAACTTAATGGTGGGACTTCAAGTGAATGGTAGACTTTCATTCAATTGCATTCAATTGATTTCAATCGATTGTAAAGGATCCAGAATATAGTATTCTTATTGCACCAATAAATGTCTGAAGTAGTATTAAATGGATTAACATATTTTTAAGCAGGAACCTAACACGAATTTTGTTTTAATTACACTAATATTTTTTGAGTTCAGGGTTAATGAAGTTCATGTTGTACACAACACAACATAACACTGGGGATGAAGGGGTTAAATTATAGGGTCTTTTTACACTAACAGTTGTTTGCGTTTCAAAAGGAAGAGGAAGGTCAGTATCATACTGCCTTAGAAAAATGGCGCTCCTTGGACAAGCAGGTCATAGTTGATTCCAAAATTAATCGTTTTGAAATTTAGCCACCAAACCGTTTCAGAGTCACCGTGTCTAACGTAAGATATTCGTTATAAAGTTAGTTTATTTGATTATTTCACAAAAAAAAGAAGTTTTTGACAATATGAAATTCTTTGTCTATATAGCTTGTCATTCCATGGCCATGTCAGCCCCCGATCCCCAATCCTACTGAGAATTTGTAGGTTAAAGTAAAAAGAAAAAGAAAACAATTAGAGGGTTCAAACAAGGACCAATTATCAGTAGAAGTTGTAAAAACGTGTTATTCCATATCTTCGACAACACGCAAGACATCAATATACTCAATGCCACGCTAAAACTAAAGTTTTAGATACAAATAGAGAATTTTTTTGACCAGCTGTGTAGGAGATTTTTTTCGATATATACATCTTCTATAGCGAATTGCGTACTTATACCAACCAGCCTCGGTCACCACTTAAGATGGCTAAGCTGCTCCAACCACATTGAGCCCAGCCTTGGCCTAATTGTGGCAAATTTTCAAAATGTGTGAAGAAGTGCTTTTCATTCAGTTGTGCGGCCTATTTGTATAACTTGTCATATAGATTTGGCATCATTGTCTTTTCAGACAATGCAATTTTAGCAAACGTTGTCAAAATAATATGGCCGCCACATATTGTCAACATTAATCCAATTCTGTTGAAAATGGCTTTATCGCATTGCGGACTTCATTTCCATTGTGACTTCACTCAGAAACCCGTTAAAAGAATAGTAAATTCGATGGAATCATTGATTAGTTCCTAGCGTTTTTCCCCCTTAGCAGCTTTCTTCTTCACCTACACTTTCATCTGACTTCCTTCTCACCAAGTCAACCAATCGCCTTTAAATCATTTCAAAGCACAGTCCTTAAACCGCCCGCTCTCAAATCAAATCATTCATTCTTCAAACGTAGAAATCACGAAATCACAGTTAAGTAGCTTAAGGATGCTTCAATGATTCCAACGACTTCTCCCGCAGACCCGCACCCGCATCAGACAAACACCCACTCACATCCGCACACATCTCAATTCAAAGGCACACCGAAAAAAAAAAAAAATGAGACGTGGAATCTCAATCGTGGTCGCAGTATTCAGGACCTCTCACAACGTTTCTCCTTCGTCGTCCTTTTTTTTCGACTGCTTCTCTTGCTGTTTGTCTTGTTCTTGCAGCAGCAGCAGCTTTATCGAAACTAAATTGCTATCTCGGCGCATATTCCACGTAAATTGCTTTGAGAATCACTTTTATAACTCACTCCAGGCGAGTATCGGCCCCGACCCTGCCGGTGCCGTTCCCAACGTCAATTATGGATCCTATTTCATATTTTATGGGTTTATGTGGTTTCCGTTTTTCGGAACTCAGTTTTCCTTCGATGTCTGAGTGGAGACGTGTGTTGGGGGTGGCAGAGAGATGAGTGAAAAAAAAAGAAGCTGAAAACGTCTTCGTGTTTGGCTTAAGACCATTGACGGATTTAATTGGCCAGAGAGCTGTGTGAGCGGAGAGTAAAGTCTAGTCCATTCCATAAGTGGTCAGGGGAACTGACGCTGAGGTGTTGGCAATCCATGTCCTGGACTTTCTTGACATGATCGACATATAAGTGGACTTTCTCTTATAGATAGTGTGACTCTTCGCAGAATGTGGACACTATGTCACTTCTTCAAACTGTAAGGACCAAGTGTAGTAGTTGCTTTGTTGTCACAATGATTTTATCAGAACTTCGTGACTGATATCGTAATCTGTTGTTTCGCTATCCGAACTAAGATCAGATTTTTATTTCGAATATACAACCAATTTTTTAATTTTTTTTAATTAAAAGAACGCCGAGATTAAAAAAATGCACTCTTACCATACACTTTGAAAATTTTGATTGGAAGTACGGGTCATGTGCATACGAGAACTTCAATTTTAAATCATTCGTTTAACGATATTGGTGGATATACATATTTTTGTATTCAATCATAAGGAATTTCAAAATTCCGCCTTATTTCGCTCGGCGTTATTTCACGGCACCAGCACCTTTCAGGCTGAGGTTTTGGCGATTAAGAAAGCGTTAGCTTGGCTAAAACACAAAATGCAGAGACCAAAGATGCTACTGTGATCAGGAGAAGGTGTAAGGCATTTTCTGTATTAGAGTCACTAGAGTACAGCCGGGCTTCCACTTCAGACACTTCAGTTTTGGATCCGTCTGTAAAGAAAGTTAGTGGAGCCCCCCATCACACCAGGATCTTCTTGAGGTATGTTGGAAGCAAACATGTGATTGAATAGGAGCTGAGGTGTATTGTGACCGTGACGGTTGAAAGCGATTCGAACTATCGCAAAATGATCGAATGACCTATTCTAAGATTGGATGACAAAATTAATGCCCTTAACCCTACTGCCGTATAGGCTGCAACCTGTTTACCGTTAATATTAGTACTAATGAACATCGGCGGACGACTGACAATTCTCCTGGAGTATTTCTGTTTTAAAACAACTTTCACTATTCGTCGTTAGAAAACGTGATTAAACAGTAGATCCTCTCTAAATGTGTCAAATTATGCCACAACACAGTGGAGGTGCGCAAATGAATGAATTAGTGTTAAAACGCAAAATTGATAAAAATACTAAAATTGTTTTGTTCAAAACTTTTTGTGGTCGATGCACATTTCAATCCTGAATCAAATACATAAAACCGAATGGTTTTATCTCTTCCAGTTTTTAGGAAAATAGAAAATCACAATTGTTGTTTCTTTTTGGCATTTGTCCTCTCAAAGAAACCCTTAGAACCCACCTCATCATGGACCCAGGCGCCTGCCTAACTGTTGTGGACATACCCTTAGCGAAGCGACGAAGTTGCGTTAGCATCTAAGCCAGTCAGAAAGGGGGCTAAAATTCATAGAGCCCACGAAGCGAGCCACCCGCCCCCTTATTCACCTAATCCACTGCTTTTTAAGAGGGTATAATATGAAGCCACCCTGGTTTTTCCAGAGAGAATTCTCTTACTCAATTGCCTCTTAAAGCCAAATGAACAGAGTTTTTCTGATTCGTCAGAGTTTTTCTGACCTTCTGATTTGCGCAAATTCTCTAATATTTAAGAGTCCGAGATAATCAGGTGATGCCATGGACCAAACACGTCCTTGGTGAACTTCTAATGACATTGACAATTCTTTAAAAATATGCAGAACCACTTCTTTTCCAAGTTTTTTTTAAGAAAGCAATCCACTGTAGGTTCTTTTTTGAAAGGGCTCCGAATAAAAGATTCACAGAAAAACCACCATAATTATTCACTCTCCCATCGAACTCTATTCTTGAGTCCTTTTTTATTTGAATGCCATTGCAGCTTCTACATTTTTAAATAATTACTAACTTTTTCATAAGTTGAGGTACAAAGATAAATGAGTAATTTAAAAAAAGTAAATTAAATTTTCGAATTTTCGAATTTTCGACTTGATTGCCGTTAACTTCTTGACGGTTTTGATGTAAGCTGCTCAAAAGGAGCAAAAATGGTTAACAGAGATGGTTAGCATAGTTGCCGCTAAGTTTCGATTTTTCTTTTTTTTTTTACTTATTTTCGGTTTATTTTTTATACACAAAATAATAAAAAAGCTTGTTAAACACAACAAACGATTTCAACACATAAACAACAATTTCTATAAATTCGCGTATTGTAAAGATTTTGAGAAGTCTTGTAGGACACAAAATACTCACATTAATCTTCAAGAAAATTCCCTCACCTTAGTCAGAATCAAGAACCCGACTGAGAGTCTAAGCAAACAGAACGATAACAAAAAGCAGCACTTAAAAGATCCCCGCAAATCTTCTCCTCCACACGCGCTCCAACCAAACTAACGACTCAAAAGAAAAAAATAAATCAAATAAAAGATAGTTTCCCAAACTACGGCAACTATGCTGCCGAGCACACACTCCTAAGGACCCCCATAACAATTTGAGAACGAATGGAAGATATTTTTATTTCCTATGTCGTCCTCATAAATGATGATACCACACCTCTTCTGCATGCCGTCGTACACTCACATCATAAAAATGCGTTTTTTTCGTCTTTTTTTTGGAATACGGTTTTCAAAAGAAAGAACAACTTTTCTCGTAGCACTTTTCCAAACTTGAAATTCGTCTAACTTAACTCTTTTCAACTTCCTACCTGTTTCTCAAAAGTCATTCTCTTCTCCTCACACACATACATATCGGTGCTCCAGCAAGTCCTTAGTCCTTGAGTTGAGAATAAAAGTGGGATTTGAAATTCAGGCACATTCGCCTGCCACATAATTCGTCATCCTGCAGCACGTACGATGAATTTAGTGCAACTACTTTTGAGGAGCACCAAAAAAAAAAAGAAGAGAGGAGCGTTTTTCATATTTCGAGAAGCCACATAATCCGCAGGCGTGACGAGTGGATGCGACGACGGCGGTAGGTGGTGATCACATCATAAATTTGAATGCTTTAAAGGACCGATGAAAATTTATTAAACACCCGCATCAAGCTAATCAGGTGAGGGTGTATATTTTTTGATGCAATCGCCGCGGGAGATGTGCTTGAATAGCGAATAAATTTCGATCAACAATGCACCCAGAATATTATCAAAGCATTTGAAATGCGAAAATTATACACACGGGACGATATTTAATAACGCAAACAGAGCGAAACGGAAAGACAAACACGCGTACAGGCACCAGGGTCAACGAGTTGAGGACAGTTGGGGCCGAGGTGCTTAAGGCACGTGAATTGTTTGGAATGTTTCAGTAAATTTTGTTCAACTCTGAGACAACGATCCTGTTGTGTTTTCCAATAAGTGCACAAAATTTTCCAATGAATTTTACTCGATCTACGCAACTAATAAAAATTAAGGCCGTTCTAATCGGTCAAATGGGAAGGTTTTTATTTACAAAAAACCATACGACCGCCGAGTATGTATCCATTTTTGCACGCCACTGTATATGCGCAAATGGACTCCAATTTCAATTGCTGAAACGATTGGGCTTCAAATTTACTATCGAACACCCCTATTGATTGCCTTTTGCAGACCTTTGAAATTTTGAATTATTTTATCTCGACTGGATTTATTAAATGGTCGAGTGCAGCAAATTAAGAGTGCTATTTGTGCTGCATCTTCTTTAGCTTTAACCCTAGACTGTTGGTGATTATGAGCTCGAAATTATTTTATTTTTGTTACCCTGCATTAAGACAGTGATGGGCTAAAAAATTATGGATTGTGTATAGAACACTTTGAGGAAAGGCAAACTGTTCTTTAGCTGGAAACAGTCATAGTAGAATGGCTAGAGTACAAGGAGAAATTATCACAGTTATTGCTGTGAATATGGTATCCTTTAATAATTTTTTAGGCTAAATTAAAAGCAAGTTGTGCTGCGTTGCAAATTCGTTTCAAATTGGCTTCAAAAATGCGTTGCACTCCGTGGATCTACTTTACTCGATATTAATTCGTAAAACAAGTGCCTAAAATGCATCTTCCATCACCCTAATATTGCCTCCTCACAATTAAATGAGAAACAGAGACAACTGGGTTTGAAAGAACGAACGCTAATTCAAAGGTGTCCTACAAGATGTAATTAATCATGGCGTTCGTCTAATGTGTGAAAAACTGTTAGTATTGCTACAATTAGATAAAAGATGAAAGTGTAAATATTGGCTTTAAAACTTTAACTAAACCAAAATGAATGGACTCCTATAAAGGCTAAAGTCTCAATTATGAAGCCAGAAGCACGCACAAAATTTTAAGCAAAAATGTTACGATTTCGATTTTGCCGTAATTTTTTTTTCTTTTTTGGATCCAAGATGATAAAGCCAGGATATCGAAGGATAGGTTGTGACGGCTGAAATTAGTAGGCATGAGCACAAAATGTGGAAAAACTCGACGTGCGACGAAAAAACGACAGAACTTATGACTAAAAGAAAGATCTACGGCCTTGGAGTTAAGACATGCCCAAAAAGCATGTGACTCCCAGATATTAACAAGAAATAATCCAAAGGAGACAGGTCTAATAAGTAAGGAAAATTCGACAGAACGCTAAATTGAATGCTTTCAGAGTAGCCCGCTACTATAAATTTATAAAAAAAAAACAAACAAACTGATCCAATTGCCTCGTCGCTGGCTATTCCACTGCCTCAAAAATTCATGCAAAAACGAAAAATAACCTCCTAAAGCGGCTGTATTATTCATCCGATCAGAGATTAAAATACATTTTTCCATTAAAGCATCCGCCTCACTGTCAACTGAACAACTGGACAAGTGTTTGCCAGGACATAGCCACTCTGCCCGGTTCGCGCCCGTCCCGGATGTGCAAAAGTGAGTGGTGCAAAAATTTGTATTTACGCGTTCGCTTGAAATTTATTATCAAAAATTTTCAAAATCCACTGAATAGGAAATTTCATTTCAAAATAATTATCGCAAGTGTCAAGTGTTATCGTAACACAACAGCCAGTGGTTGGGAGGGAGGGTGAACATTTGAATAGATTTAGGCTGGTCCTTTTTTTTTTGTCGTGCCTTCTCTTTTCACCTAATTACAGCAGAAGCTAATGTCCTTATCGCTCTCATTAGCAGGACATTAGCAGATCATTAAGTGATTTCATTACGAAACGAGAGTCCCCACCCACAGGGACGAGGACATGGACAGGGCACGGCTGAGGCAGGCATATGGCAGGATTAATTGTCAAAGTAGCGATTTTGTCAATCACTTCGTTTAATGAATTATTGAAGTGATTATTTGTTACTGTCCCGCACACAGCCACAGTCGTCCTTTTGTCATTCCATGTCCGGTCCAGGATGAAATGAAATCTCCTCCAAAGTCCTGTGTTCGCTCCCGTCATCGTCATCCTCGTCCTCGTCCTAGTCCTCGTCATCAGCTAAGTTGACATGCCAAACTGACAGTGAATTGTGGCTGCGCTAATTAATGTTGGTATCCTGACATTGGTCCTGGCCACAATGATTTGATGCTCACATTGACGGCGGCATACAAAGCCGGACAGGCCAGGCGGAAGTCGGGGAAGGAAACATTTATTTTTGTGTGCCATAATGAAGATGTGATTGTGATTCCTTTTTCTTTTCTTCTCCTTGCGGGTAATGTGATATCGAGAGAGCGAAAAAGAAGTTCAAGTCATTAACGAAGCATTAAGGAACAAATTCTGGCATCGTTTTGTGATTTTGTCGTTTCGTTTCGAATGTGGCCATGCCATGGTAACCTACTTAATGAGATAGTTTGTGTGTGGGCGAGTGGGCGGAAGGACATCCGCTTTCGTTTCTTTTTTTTTTTGTTGCTTGTGTTAGTTTCGGAAATTAAGTTGTCAGCTGGACATTGTGTCAGTTTGGCAGTGCAGAGTTTTTCGTTGGAGTTGGGTGTTTATCTTTTTTTGAAACAATTTATTGTTTGCTTTGTTAAATGCTGTGTAATTGACAGGATTTGTTTATATCGTTGACTTTGTGTGGGTGAGTAGAGTCGTTTCGTGGGTAATTAGCGAGAGTTGGACGTTTTTGTTTTGGGGACACTCTTGTGGAGGGGATGGTTTCGGGGAACAAGACAAAGTGATTGGGTCAACTAGTGCCAATTCTAGGAATTCGTCTGCTTCTTTGTCGTGTGTGAAGATAACAAAAATCTGGATTCTTTAACGGCGGACAAGTTTAAGATTTTCAGATCAGTGAATATAGAGAACAAAAATTTGGCATTAGTCTTATTTCATGATATGAAAAATAGTTGACTGTGAGTAAACTTTAAAATGTGACATCAAGTTTGTTTTAAATTCAAAACCTGGTAAATGTAACCCCTTTAAAAGTCGAAAGGGTTCTTAATTGGATAAGAAAAGATTATAATAAACGGCGCGATTAAAGGGTCGAAATTACATTCTGAAGCCCAGGAAACACTAAAGATGATTTTTTTTATTCTTTAATGTGGTTTTTTCGCCGTCATCTTTCGTCCCAGGGTTTTTCAGAATAGGCAAAAGAGTCCAGGGTTTCAATATTGCTTATGACTAAAATCTTTTGGTGTTGAAAGCAATCAATATTGAACTATCCTGAATCAATTTTTGGTTCTTTTGCAATCCTTTTTTGAAGTTTTTCTTTTTTAGTTTGAAAAGTCAAAAAGTTTATTCCACAGAAAGATCCCTTATACATTAACAACAATGAACTAGACTCCTTATTTATGTATTTATATAAATTAATAGAAATCTAGAAGAAAGAGATTATTTAAAAGGATTTCGCTTCGTTTAAAGTGAAAGGCAAATCTCACAATTAAACTGAATTGACTAGAAAAGACGTAGTCACACAAGACTTGACTTTTAATGGACGTAACGCTTTTTCTAACGAACTTTTGACATATATTTGTGGTAATAATTTGGCAACAAAAGTACTTATTACTTAATTTAAAATGTCAAATTCGAACAGAACAATATGCTTGCGACTTTCTTTCTCATTTTCAATGATCTGGCTATACTCCTCTGTATGATTCTACATCCCATACTTTTTGGTATGCCCTTGAGCTCTCTCAGCGATTCGCTTTATATCTCCTCAATCGTCGTAAAACACCGTCCATCCATCGGCCTCGACAATCTTGGGAACAGGAAAAAGTCGCAGGAGGCCAAATTTGGTGAATACGGTGGCTGAGGCATGATTACGGTGTTGTTTTTGACTAAAAAATTACGAACAAACAACCGTTTTTTTGGTAAAATTTCAGTAATTTTGGAACTAACACCGCTGCCACCGCTTCATGCCCAAAATTTCCGAAAAAATTCTCAATGCATGGCATTAGTCAACTGTTATGCCGACATCTTTAGCAACTTCTCTAATAGTTATTCGACGTTTCTCCGTAACAATTTCCTTCACTTTCTCAACATTTTCATCGGTTGTTGATGTGCTGGGGCGTCCAGGGCGAGCGTCGTCATTCACATCTTCGACCTTCTTTGAAAAGCTTTTACCACTTGTAAACATTTTTTTGACTCAGAGTAAACTCACCGTATGCCACTGTCAAAATTTCAAGTGTTTTTGAGCATTTAACTCCATTTTTCACACAAAATTGAATGCAAATTCTGTGATAAATTTTTTTCGACAGCATGAAATCGCCGAACACGCAGAACACGTGTAACTTTTATGTCTCGCACAAACAAAATAAATATGCTATTTAGCTGAAACTGTGAACATATATATGTTCGAGACGAGTGTACCAACGTAAAATGTAAAAATTCACCTTATTTTTTGAACAAACATCTTACTTTACAGCTCTTCGTATGACTGAAATTTCTATTATCCAAATCATCTCTTTTATGGTTGCCATCGGTTCTCAACTTTTCGATGTTAGTTTTTCCTCATCGCGACCTCTTATGCCTTGAGAATATTTTCATTCACTTACTCCAAATCGATTAATAATGCACTCAAAAAGAGGAAAAACGAAGAAAAGACTTCGAACATTTCATTTATTAGAAAATTATATTCCTTCGCTTCACAAATTCACTTCAAACTCAAAATAGAGTCCTTTATCCGCATTCAACTCTCATTGACCCTCTAACGACCTCGGCTTAATTAACTTGGATCAACTCGACTTCATTTCGATTAATTCATAATCCAATTGTTGCATTCCAGAGTATGTGAAATTGTCTTCCCCCCACAAAGCTCACCACAATGCACACACCAGCCGCTCCTTGCAATGTCCTTGATGTCGGCGTGGGTTGGTGTGTAACTCGAAGGAGGAATATTCTGCAAATGTGAACCGTCGGCCGGTTTTGAAAATGGAATGTTGAGCCTGGAATGACATCTATCCACGGAGTAGGGAAGAATCTCGAGAATGGAATTGGTATCAAAGGAAAGGATGTGACCATGCTTACTTCGGTGAGATGCTATGAGCCATTGTCCAGGCTGAGAAAGTATTGTTACTATCATTATTTATTTCATCTTGCTAGCTATAAACTGTTCTAATGTAGAACAGCTAAAAAAGAAAGGTTCTTTCGTCAGAAGTGACGTAGAACAAGTCATAGCTTGTCCAAATTAGAGCAATGAGCCTTGCAAAACTAACGAAAATTTGCAAGGATTCGCTTGCTAAGAGTGAAAACGACGGAAGTTCCGCCTGTACACGATTTCTTCCGTCTATCTGGTTGCGAAAAAGGGAAATTTTTAAAGAACACGTTTTCAGAGTTTTGAAAGGCAAAGAACAGAGGCTTCATCTTCCACTCATCTTTAGAAGCATGATATGTTAAAAAGACTGGTCAGACGAGAGTAAAAACGTCACGCTTTTATCCCAAATTCGACTTTTCCGGTCTGCTTTACGTTTCGCTGCAACACCGAACTTCTCTTCCTCGATGAAGCGTCGCAAATAAACAACAAAATGCCTCCCAAATCTGAGTTTGCTTCCTAGAAAGAACAATGATTTTCTTTTTAGTTCACCGGACGAAATGAAAGTTTCTACCTCGCAACTCACCGGTTCATATCCCACTTTCGACCCACTCCTCCTTCACATTCCACTAAACAAAAAAAAAGCCGATTAATCCTTCGACAGATTTATCGCATCCTCGCCATGATCATCCGCCTTCCCACTTCCGCATCAGTAGAGTCCCCCAATAGCCTGCTCTATTTTTTTCTATTTTTCCACTCGACTTCGATGGCTAATCGAACTGCCCCCACTCCAACTCATGACCATCTCAGGGTCAGCAAAAGCAAATCATCGCCACCCCAGGACATCCGCCCCTGTTTACCATAATTTTGCAATAAAAATCACGACACCAACTGATCCTTTGCGCTCATTAAATTCGAATAAATTCACGAGACCGCCACCTTCGGTCCTTTTGTTGAAAATTTAAGACGCATTCTCTCACTCCCACTCGCTGTGGACAACACACAAAAAAAAGGGTTCGTTTTTGTCCTTTTTGTGTTTCGTTGCCTTTCGGGAGCAATAGAGTGTAGTCACCTTGTAATGCCATCCTGGGAATCGAGTAGCGCCGCACAAGCACAAAGCATCGACACATTCAAATAAAGTGGTCCTCCTTTGCTCCTCTGCTCCTGATGCTGTTTCTGTTGTTGTTGTTTCATCCTTAAGGACATTCATCGATGGGATTTATTTTTCCAATGGAATAGTTTTCCCGTTTCCTTTCTTTTCTTTTCGATTTTTTTTCCTTCCCCGTCGTCGTCGTCGTCGTCGTGGCCGTCGTTGTTAAATCCTCGAACATGAATCTCTGGTTGCCTTTCATTCCTTTTTCCCGGCGATGGCGGAGGTCGTTTTTCGTCCTTCGTCGTCGTTGGTCTCTGTCGTCTCGTCCTCAGAACAAAAAAGGACTAATGGAGAGAGACTCGGTTTTTCGTTTGTCCCGATTCTTATGCTTCTTTCTGTGCCGGTGTTGCTGCTGTTGGTGGTGTTGGTCCTTGTGTTGTTAGGTCATTGGAACAGAAATAATATTTACAGTTAAAGGGGCTGGCGAGACGGCGGACAGAGCATGGAGAACGTTCTTCCGGCGGCTTTATTGTGTCAGTTAAAATAAATTGTTTTTTGGTTCGTTTTAAGTCCTTTTGTCACCATTACCCGCTAAATCTTTGCAAAGAGGGATACTTCTTTTTTGTGAGTGCGACTATCGAATGGGCGTTCAGGGAAAACGCCTTTCGATTCTACTTCTAGTTCTATGGTTGAGTGCTTAATGTGGGTAATATGTCCGAATGGGGGCTGGCTACTGGAGCGAAGGTGTGAAACAGAAGTGTTGGGGACTAATAGAAAATTTTAAGAGGCTGGTGTGCTTGGGGCAGAAGGCGTTACTTAAGCTCAGTGATAGAGGGAGAAAAGTTCGGCTATCTTTTGCCGAACTGGAGAGGAGCTTTCTGGAGAGGACTATGACCAGAGCTATGGCTCCTGAGCGCGTATATAAACTCTATTGCCGTTGGCTTGGTCCAGATCAGAGGTAGCGTCTATAAAAAAAAAAAAACTTTTTCTTCTTGCGTATCGAATATTATTGTATTAGAGTTGAACCAGGATTTCATTCCATAGTTTTCCGCAACAACGCTTTGAAGTTCTCCAGAATGTCTCTGAGTGATATTGTCTAAGTTTTTTGTGGCTTTTGAGTAATGGGTTCTTCTTTTCAAACTTTCAGTTTCACTGCTTTTAAAAGTTTCGGCAAAAAGAACGCTAAAACTCTGCCGGTTTCCATTATTTCAGTTCTACACACCTGTCTTAGAACACTTCAATTTATCTCAACATAGTCAAGCGATAGGACAGGTTTCAAACTGGCTTATTCGCTAGATTTTTGAAAATTCATAACGAGGTTATTTTGAAAATCATGTTGGATGTTGCAATCGATTTTTTGGTGCTCAAAAAGTCACAGTGACTTAAAAATCGGATCTGATTTGTTTATTTCCGAATCACTGCGCACAAAAACACATGACAAAATCGAATTCCCGGCAAAAGCCAAAGACCACTTTTCTTCAGAAACGCGAAGAAAAACAACGCCAATGAAGAGAATTTGTCCTTTCTGCAGTTACAGCGATATCTCTCTAGTGCGAGGTAGTACCTGGACACGTTCAAGGGATACTTTTTGCAGAAAACAATTTCCAGGCGAGAAAAACTTTGTTTTTTATTGGAAGACTGTCCTTTGGTGGCTTGCGCATGGAGGAGAATATTCCAAAGTTCGATGACGATTGCGAAAAATCATTGAACAAGATGATACAAATCGCAACAGAAACCAAACTGAGATTTCAGTTAGAAAGCTGAGAAAAATTACAAAGACTAGTAATAAAACGCTGAGCTCAGATGTTGTTATCCTCAAACCGTCCATAATAAAAAAGTTAAGCAAATCTTATTATAGTTTTATAACTTATTCACTTAAGTTCATTGAAGCTAAAACACGTCTAAGTGTTTACTTAGAATCGAAATAAAAACGAGAACATATTATTTTCAGTATGTACTTTAACGAATATGACTGATTGTAAGATTTATTTGCTGTTTTAAACGAAAGGGAGGTGCAGAAGTAAATGGAAAAGAAATAAAAACGTTACAAACATTAACAACGACGCGTTCAATCAGGCGCTTGTCAGGTGGACCAAGAATGATTTATGTGATTTGCTAACAAGCGCTATACCTTACCCCCCCAATGGGTAACACAAGGGGTCCACAAGGACAAAAGTTAACTGTCGAGAAATAAAGGACGCGAAGGCGACATTGACCTTGAGTTTCTGGATTATTTTGATTTTATGCAAGTGAAGACTTAAATCCCATTCCTATAGAAAAAAAAGAAAATTAAAAAATTAAATAGGATTAAACTCCTTAGTGTCTTTAGTCGTGCTTAGTCTATAATTCTTTGTTTAATCTTTTTTTTTTTTGTCTTTAGGACGATGTGGAAACCTAATAGGCAGGTGGAACAGGCCCGTTCTATTCCAAGTAGTGTGAGATTTTCACCCACTAAAACCACATCTTGACCTCTTCTCCTTGACACCATCGAGAAGAGGTCAAGATGTGGTTCTAGTCTGTTTATAGATTGAAAAAACGATTACAGACTTTTTTTTTCTTTACTATTTAGTCTGCTTACATATATATCAGAATGGGCCTCGTCTGGCCTAAGTGCTTGGCCGTCTTGCGCAGCCCACCACACAATCTAGTCTGTTTATAATTCATTACACATTATGTGAGTAAAGCCTTTTCACTCTCCCGGATCATGGCGAATATCGGAGGCCCGACCATGTCCAGGCGGAAGCTCCTCATGGCCATCACCCATTCCATCTTACTATATGGATGTGAGTTCTGGGCTGATGCGCTCAATAAGGAGTCCTACAGAAGACAAATGGCTGCCGTGCAACGGCGTGGAGCTCTACGGATTATCAGCTCTTACCGTACTGTATCCGAGCCAGCTGCTCTCGTTATAGCAGGAGTGACCCCTATCGATCTACTGGCCGCAGAACGAAAGTACGTCCACGACCACAAGACGGAAGCGGGTACCACAACGGCGATGGTGGCTGCGAAGGAGCGAACGAGGCAGCGGTGGCAAGCCAGGTGGGACGCTGAAACTAGAGGAAGATGGACAGCGCGGCTTATCAGAGATGTGGCTGCATGGACAGAGCGGAGACATGGTGATGTCAACTTCTACGTCACCCAACTGCTATCCGGACATGGGGCTTTCAACAGGTACCTCCACAAGATGGGCAAGAAAGAGAGCGCTGCCTGCCAGTACGAAGACTCCGAAGAAGACGACGCCTACCATACCTTTTTCGTATGCAGCAGGTGGGCAGTGCAGAGGACCAGGTTGGAAGCGGAGATAGGCAGCATATCACCTGATACCGTCGTCGAAAAGATGCTATCCAGCAGCACCCACTGGACCAAAATCGCGACATACGCTGAAGTAGTGCTGAGAACTAAAATGAGAGAGGAAGGATATAGCATCCCCCCAAATGAAGATCGATTACAGCCTGACCGGCAAGATTAATTAATTAACCCGATGATGAAAATGAAAAAGCCGGTCCCCTTTGGGGGGAAGAAAACGACACCACTCTGAAGTAATGCGAAAGCGGTCCCAGAGTGGATGGTGTCAAGGAGAAGAGGTCAAGATGTGGTTTTAGTGGGTGAAAGTCTCATGTGAGTAAAGCAAAAAACGTCATAAACCATATGTGACCATGTGGCTTAAGGTGCAAGCTATGGATATTTTTGTTTAAATTATATAAAAAATAGTTGAAATGACACTTAATTTTTAGAAAAACGTGCAGCAAATGGACGTAGTGGTAAGGTTGGAAGCTGTTTTATGAGTCGAAGCATAAAATAAAAGCAGAGTAAAAGTTTTCAGCATTTGTTCCCGACCGATTTGTGATGAACATTAAAAGTCCAAGATGAATGTAATGTCTGTCTTCAAAACTGTTAAAAACTTGAGGTTCCATTTTTATTCGACAAACATTGATTTGTATAAGCTACAATGTTCGTTTTTTGTGAAGGTACCCGGGTTACTTGCTGCACCGATTGGGGAGTTTAAAAATGTCTGGTTCGTTCTGATGTTTTTATTTGTTTTTTTTTACTTCATGTCATTAAAATAGTGCCTATGGTCATTAATTTTCGAGCCTTTCAATACGATTGATATGCATCTAACTAGACCAATTTCGGATCATATAGTGTTTAAAACTTTTAGACCGATTATTCCAGACAACTTTAATGTAATAAATAGATCCTACTGTCTATTAATCTTTTTCTTTAATTATTATCTTTCTAAAATGAGTCTCCAGTCCTCTTCCTATTTCTTTTGTTACTGAAAAATGATGCAAAAGTTTTGGCGCGATCACCACTTTGGACTTCAGTTAGCTAATTTACTGGAAAGTAAAAAACACGACATCTTCGTACACTGGTATTTTATTGAGTGTTTTAACAATGCAAAATGGCAATTAGATAACCCTAAATTCATTACGTAAAATGTGTACTTTTGACATTACCATTTCAGAATTACAGGATGTTTTATGATAATTCATATTCATTTATAAATATAATTACAATTTTCGTGAAGTTATGATTTATACAAATGAATTTCTCGAACAGTTATTAGGAAAAATTCACTCCAAGCCTTGTTGCATTTCTCAAAACCGTTCGATTTGCTTTAAGTTCACCAAAAACCGAAGAAGTTTCCCGACATGATCCAATCCAATGTACCACCAGCTACTGAAACTCACCCATTGGAAACTTACTCTCGTCCATAAAACTTTCCAACCTCACACACACGCCAAGAGAGACAGACATAATTTTAACCACAAACACTGATAAATATTTAGGAGGATTAATCCTTATGACTTGTCATTCTCATCGCCCAATTCACATAAAATCAAAGCACACACAAGTGAAGTTATCCTTTCAATTCCCGCACACACACACAGAAGAGAAGGGATCTTGTCTTTTTCAAACTGAAAGACCCCTCCCCGTATCTGTAGCAAGAATTAGCCCACTTAGTTGTGCCATTTGCAAGGACTTCGCATGAATGCACTGCACCACACTTTGTGCAGTCGAAGGAGAAAGGGAGTGGAAGTCGGGCATTCTCTCTCTTAGCACACATGTCCTAGATTACAGAGTCCAGGCGGCATTACTATATTCCATTTGTTCCAGACGAGAAGGCCGGCGAAGGACAACAGAGAGAGTGAGAGAGGAGAGTTCTGCCCGCCTTGAACTTCACAAGAACTGATTGACATCTTCGAGTTGATTTTGTGCAGGGATACTGTTTGATTGGTCCTTGTTTGTGGTTGAATGGCTGGCTGGTATGTTTCTTTTGGGGTCTATTTGTGTCGATGGTGAGAATACAAATGCACAGGGCATGGACGATCCATCTGGGGCGGTGAATGGGTAAGGATTTCTCAAAGGATTTGCTGACTATTGCACATCCGGCCTCATCCCACACTGACGTTTGACATAATGGACGGGTGTTTGAAGTTTGTTAGTGACACCAAATGTGCTCGTTCGAATATGAAAAGGAGTTAAATTGAAATGCGGATCCTGTGCGAGTGGGGTTTTGAATTTTAAGGAGACAGGTACAGTGGCGTGCGATTTGTTGGTCTCGTGATGGAGTGCTGGAGTGATGTGCTGCGATGGTCTTTGACGCACGAGAGTGACTCGTTGTCGAGGCTGCCATGACGTTTGGACAAAATGGTTTGGAGAAACACGTAAGAATTTCACATTTCCGCTTAAATTTGACTGCACTTCCGATTCAAATCTGTGCACTCAAAGTAAGGAGGACGATGGGAGGATTCCATGAATATAAGCGGCGTTCAAAAGCGGCAATTCAAAAAGGGAAATGCCCCTTAATCGGTGGCTATGATTAAGCCGAAGATGCATTGGCAAGCAATCATTTTCTGGAAAAGATTGAAAGAGACTTTCTGTTTTATGCGGGGACCAACGAACAAGGCTTATAGACACGCAGCTTGACGCGAATCTTAAAAACGATCGAACGACGAAAAAACCTGAAAAAATCTTAAGGAGATTGAGTTTAAGAGGGTTCCGGGTTATGTGTGATTTTTACTCGCAATTTTAGAAATCATTAACATGTACCTTATCCCAGCTTTGAATACCCCCCAAACAACGGACAGCTTCCATCAGATACGTTCGACATCCAACAGTTGGCGGCAAATCGACGAAGATGTTTGTCCAATTTTTGATTTCACTCTTCCCATCGATCAGAGAAACACAATCACGTATGGCACGATCGAGAGTCAAGTGCAGTCCCGTCAAGTCGATGCCCCATTCACTTCCGAAGGACTTGCACCATACGCATCTCCCCCATGAGTTCCACTCAAAAACACGTGTCAACAGAGAGGAAAAAAATATTCACATTCAAAAACCATCATCTTGCTAACAAACGAAATTGCACCTACTTCCCGCAAGCATCGCCGCCATTCGCCCCAATCCAACGCTGAAAGTCCCCCAACATCCTCATATCAATTATTTGCGAGGACTCTCTCGTCGTAATTTAGTCTGTGTGTGTGTGTTAGTCCTCCCCTGCTCTCTCTCTCTCTCCGTCTCTCTCCAAGGATGCTAAACTTTTGCATTCCTAATAAAATTCGCAACACAAAAACGCCCAAGCTGAAGAAGAGAACACTGGAAAAAAAAAAAGCAAAAATTCTTTGCCCACCCACCCCCATCACTCTCTCATTTGGCCGAAAAAGTTCTAATTAAAAATATCCACTCCTCTGCACAAGTGTATGCTTGCTGCGGTGTTGCTACGAATGTGCATATCCATATGGGAGATCCTTCCAGGGATCTCACCCTCACCCTCACCCACCCACTCTTCGGAGCACCGAAATGAATTCATATATCCCTCGGAAGTTCTAACGAAATTCCTCTATTCTTGTTGTGGATTTTTATTCATTTGGAGGCGCGCATAGCCTGCCCCCCAAAAAAACCCACCCACTCACTTGGGAAAGGATATCATACTCACACGCGTGTGTGTATGTGACGTGACGTTCTCTTGTGTGTGCATTTCAATAGTCTGTATGAAGTTTAATTGAATGAGTTGTTGCTCCATGAGTTTTTATTGAAAAAAAACGAAAAAGAAAACAGGGGCGACTCTCTCCCCTCTCCACCCAACGTGGTGTGAAATAAGGAAGCGTTATTAATAAAAAGAAAAAAATATAAAACAGGATAATAGAAGAAGATGCAGCGAACGGAAATAAGCACAACGACAGACGAAAACCAAATTTTGTGAATTGAATTTGCTTATTAAGACGGCCGGGAGTAATTGCAGACGCGTTTTTCTGGGAATTTCTGTTCTCCTTTTTTTTTGCTCCAATTTCGATCCTGTTCGTGCAATGAAATTGCATGCATCTAATTTCTGTGGAAGCGTTGGGTGTTTCTCCCCCACTGGGACACTTTGGGAGGATGTTGAATTTAATAATTTTGAAAAGGGGATGTGCTCTTTTCCAGTGATGTCAAACTGAGTAGAGCGCACTAAGGACGAGATATGAGGGGACTGAAACAAGGTGAACTACAGTGTGGAATATTGCTTTAAATTGTTTAAGAGGTGTTATAAGTAGGAAGATGGATGTTCGAAAAGGGGACTTAAAGTTTTAAAATATACAAAATATATCCTACAGAACTGTCGTGGACATGTTTTTTTGTGGTACTCCGTCAAGCTTCTAGCTTATTCTTCAGAGATTAATGCCAAATCACCATGGTAATTGAACGATTGAACAATATTTTTAGAGGAAGTCGAGGAGCACGAATTTGAAATTGTGCAATCCTCAAAATATTCCGGTATAATAATATGAAAGAAAAAATACGCGTGCGGTTACTTAAAGCCAACAGAGCTCACTGCACTTTTGCAGGTCAACTTCAATCCAAAAACTGTATCATTGTACAAGACGCTAGTTTTACCAGTACTCACATATGGATTCGAGACTTGGGTGAGAAAAAACTTTGCACCAATTTTCTACCTAAACCTAAATGTTCATACATAAGCTTGCATTTAAATTATATGATTTATAATCTTTTAATTTAAGAGAATAGCTAGAATAAATATGAAAATTTGTATGAACCTATCCCCTGAATAAACTCCAGATCAGCAGAGAATATCACCATTGTAAACCATCACAGACTTGAATTTTACAAATTTAGCTGAAATTTAACCCATCCCAGATCCTACTGACCTACAGGATGACGCTGTTTGATGGAGCCCCGAAATTTTTTCGGGTGAGAATGAACGGCTAAATTGCAAGGGAAAAATTTGTGTCTATACGACGTGACGTGGCGGACAGGAAACAACTCATTTACCTGAAGTCGAGATTCGCTTAAGATTTTGGAGTGGCGGCGAGCGTAGTTCTTGTAAAACGACGTTAGTCACGTCTGACATTAATGAGCCAACTTTTTTTGGTTTAGATTAAATGAAATAGATGGAAATATTGTGATATATTGGTGATTTTTTAAAAGCTATAAGAAAGTTTTAAAAAAAAAAACACATAAAATTCAAAAAAATGCATGAAATCTTTCTGTGAATCGATAGTACGGTTCATATAATTTAATGTTTGAAGATTATTGCAAATGCAAATGTTGACCTTGACTGCACCTCAAATGGTCCATCCGCTTAGTCCAATTTTGGCATACTCTTTCCAACATTTCGGCCGGTATCTCACGAATAAATGCTTCAATGTTGTCTTCCAATGCGTCAATTGAAGCGGGCTTGTCTGTATAAAAATGAGCTTTAACATAGCCCCACAAAAAATAGTCTAAAGGCGTTAAATCGCACGATCTAGGCGGCCAATTGACCGGTCCCGAACGTGAAATAAAATGTTCAACGAACTCGCCTCTCAATAAGTCCATTGTTGCGCGTGCTGTGTGGCATGTGGCACCGTCTTGTTGAAACCACAGGTCATGCAAGTCAAGCTCTTGCATTTTGGGCAAAAAAAAGTTGGATATCATCTCATTCCACCGGCCCATAAACCGCACCAAACTGTGACTTTTTCTGGATGCATTGGTAGCTCTTGCAATGCTTCACTCCGAAATCGACAATTCTGCTTATTTACGTACCCATTGAGCCAAAAATGAGCTTCGTCGCTGAACACAATTTTTCGCACGATGAACTTTCTTAACAGAGCACGCATTTTGATAATAAAATTCAATAATTTGCAAGCGTTGTTCGTTTGTAAGACGATTCATGGTTAAATTATAGAACAAACTGACGATGTTTGACAGTGAAAAAAAACACGAAACGTGCATCAGCTGTTTAAGCCACTGTTGCCAAAAAGATAATAGCTAAAAAATCACCCTTCATAAACAAAATGTGCAGCGTACCAGCAAACATTTCCATGACAATGAGATCTCTCCCAGATGAGACGTGAATGAGTTATTAAATTTGTGCATTTTACTTTTTTTTACTTTTTTTCGAGGTGTATGTTGACCAATGAGTTAAAGTCAATATAACCCAGGCCATCACTTAATATCAAATCAACACTGATATTCCAAATAAATCCTCTCGGATTAGTATTACCAGACAAGCAGAAATATCCAAAAAAAGGTGTAAAGTTTAATACTGGTTAAAAACTTATTGAATATAACCCAACGACTAGTTTAAATAAAAAACAGAACTGATGAAAAGAAATAAATATATTTTTTAATTGGTTAAGCTAAAAAAAAATAATTTGTTTTAAAAAATAATTATAGGCGGTCAAAGTTGAATAAAAACAGAGGAAATTCCTATAGAACATTTTATGTAAAACTATACATTAACAATAAAGAGTCTTACCTCGAAAGTAGATCATGAGTTTTAAAATTCATCTAAGCACCGATTTGCCCACGTTTTTGGACTCCTGAGCTGGAATAAGTGTCCATTTTCTTGTAACATACACAAAACCCTCTACCTATGCAAATTGCGATAGCCGGAATAAGAACGACTAGACAGATTTTGCCATATGATTTCGATCGGATTTAAGTCGTTGCTGCCCTGAAACTGAATAAATTCTTCTCGACCTCGACCGCTTCTCAACTTGGTGCACAAAAAACTGCCTAGAGCTCAGTATCCCTAAGTGTCAGTCCATACCTTTCTCAAGAAAGCGATTATCCTCCACTCCCCGCTTCTACCGCATATACGACCATTCCATTACCTGTGTCAACTCTATCCGTGACTTGGGTGTAATATGTGACAGTGAACTCAACTCTCGAGCCCACATTGATCACATAATTAGCAAAGCAAACTCTACCCTCAGTTTTGTTAAACGTTGGTCTAAAGAATTCTCTGATCCATACGTCACAAGAGCACTCTACACTACCTTCGTCCGCCCAATACTTGAATACGCCTCTCAAGTGTGGTGTCCACACAAAACCACGTATATTGCTAGGATAGAAAATATCCAGCACCGCTACCTCCGCTTCGCCCTTCGTGGTCTCTCCTAGTCCAACCCTCAAATACTCCCCTCCTACCACGACCGCCTCCAACTCCTTAACTTACTAACCCTTGAAGACCGCAGAGATATTGCTGACATCTTCCGTCTCTTTGATGGCGGCATCGACTCCTCGACCATTCTCAGCTCCATCCACATTAATACCAACCCACGTAACACACGCAACTTTCGCTTCTTCTACCTTCCTCCCCATCACACCTCCTATGGCTCAAATGAACCTATATCCCGAATGTTGCGTAAGTGTAACTCCGCTCCCGCTTTCGACTTCAGCTCCGACTCCGGCTCCGCCACCTTAACCGCCATCCCCGATAGATCTTAAGTTAGGTTAAATTTTCTGTTAGTTTTTAAGTTATGTTAGGTTTTTTTTTCCTTGCTTGTCTTAAGCTAATAAATGGGGTTATTACCCCACTAAAACTAAAACTAAAACTAAACTATTGAGTGAAGAGAAAATGTCGTTGTGCCAGTTGTTAAAACAAAAAAATTACAAAAATAATAACTTGACAGGAACGATTTTAGATAGGCTCTGGAAATTACGGATGTTTTAATATGTTTTCTCAACTCGTCGGGGTCACATATGTAAACAAGTCTTGGAGGTTAAATTTGACCCACTCCCGACCAAGCTGAAATTTTGCATACACTTTGCATTTGCGTGAAAATGCATTGTTAGCTAGGTGACATCATCCCGAATCAATATGGCGGATTTTATTTAGCTATTTCTTATGCACTACCATACCATGGTATCAAATGAAAGGGTTTTCTGAGTAGAAAACGAATAAAATTATGTCATTCTGAATTCAATATTGCGAGCTCCCGAAAATAGTATATTTGCAACGTTTTTTTTTAATGATTAATTAACGCGTTGTTGTTATATGCTGAATATTATATGAAGAATATATTTTTGGAAACTGAATTCTGACTACCGTACCGATCGCTCATTTGGTTTGTTATTGTAGGCAAAAGCATTGGTAAAAAATGAATACGGAAGAAACAAAATAAAACATAAGCCATTGGAAACATTAACGCAAAGAAAATGTAGATTTGGAAAGGAAAAAAATTAAAAATAAAAAAAATCTTAAAGTCCAAAGAGAAACAATTACTAAGCTAAATTTTTATGTATTATGAATCAGTAGGAATTAGTTACTTAAAGACTAAAAAGTATAAAATAGAAGCGATAAGTGCGTGATTGAAGCGTGTTTTTAAGTTTTTTAAACTATAATTTATATGTCTGAGAGGATATTGGCAGGAGACGAGGATATTGGTAACGACACTGTCTGCCAAAGTCTGAGGGTCAATCAGAATTCTTTGAAGAGTCTTGAAAATTTTGAGGAATGAAATACTTATCGATCAGAAGAGAAATCATGGTTAAAAACACAGAACTCTTTCTTAGAAACACAAAATGTCGTCCACTAGTCCTCGCAGTATAGTTCTGTCGGCTAAATTAGCTCATTCACTGGTAATGACTGCCTATGATACCATCTCTAGAAACACTGCACAATGCTGCTACAGCTTGTGAGCAGCACAAAACATAAAGTGAACAAAACGCTTCTACCACCTTTTAACGAAAACTCTGAATTAAGAAGGTGAAAAAAAGGATCATCGTTCACCTCACACTGTCGGATTTTGGTGGAATCAAGTTCAATGGAATATGTAGGTTAAGTCAAATTTTTTCGCGTAATAATACGGCAAATAGAATATTAAAACACAGCATTTGTGAGCAAAACACTTATTAAATTAAGACAAAAATAATAGGGGCAATTAAAAGGTACTGTCGAAGAGCTACTCGGGAGTGTTTTACGCTGACTTCTAGCAAATTCGACCCTACCTGGACGGATCGAGATCTGGGCTGTTGAATAGAGTTCAAAAACAGGTCGTATTAACACCTGATTGGGACAAGTTAAGAAGCAATTAGTCTTATAAAACTTCAAGTGTGTCCTAGAGCCCACACCCCACAGTCTAAGCTCAATGAATGAATTTAAATGGCAGGGCTTTGCTAAATAAAGATATAAAAATATTAAATTCAAGCTTAAAGCCGTACATTAATGCAAAAGAAGTTTAAACGCCTAAACTCGACGTAGATACCTTTGCTCTGTTTTCATTTCTTTGTTTTAGTCATTTTGCCATCTCAAATATCCTATTTTTTCGACACGAGCTTTGTTTTAAGGCTGGTACTTTCCGGTGGTTTCCTTGGACACGTTTTTTTCCAAAGCCGCAGCCGCTTCGATTTCCCATATGGATCCTAAGACCGCATTGATGCTGCCAGTGGTGGTTGTCCGCCTGTCCCTCCCTTCCGCCGAGTGCATCAACCAGGATCTAAAGTCCATAATCAAACTTCAAAATTGTCTCCCTAGCAAGGACATTGTGCACACCATCACGACATTATAAACACACACTGCATCCAGTAACGAAAACCGTCCTGTGCTTCTCTCCATTTTTTTTTTTCTTCTTCATCGTCCTCGTATGCGATGGATTAAGTTTTGTCATGAATCAGAAGCAAGAGAGATCCTTTCTGCTGCCGTTGTTGTTGTTTTTTGTTTTTTTTTTCTGTAAAACGGAGTGAATGGAAAACTTTCTCACAGTTTGGCAACGCGGTAGCGGCTGTGTGGGCTTCTTCGTGTTCCCTTCTACTCTGCTCGATTCTTCTCTGATGTTGTGGTGGTCGTGTGTTGGCATTTTTTTGTGTTAAAGTATCCTTTTTTTATACCGTTGTATACACACTATTCATAGACCATCGTGAGTAGTTTCTTTTCGCCGTCGTTCGGAGATAAAAATGAAAGAAAATGAAGTTTCAATAAAGTTTAGTGTTGTCCTCGAAGAAAGTTTATATCACATTCACTTCATTGTTTGACAGTGTGGGGGTGGGATGGGATGGAACGAAGAAAGTTTCGCTCAAAAAACGAGAAAAACTGTATCGTGGTATGGGAAAAAAGAACCAAACTGCTGGGGTTTTTTTTTCCAAAACTCATTTCCCGCAGATCACGGGATCCTTGTTATAGTGGACACGAAAGCCAACCGGAGAGTATGCTGATGCTGATGGCGTAGAACGGTCGAAGGAAAGGGATCAAATTCGAGGAATCACTTCGTCAGAAAGTGGATAACGGAAAAAATGCCCGGTAATCCTGGCAGAGGACGGTGGCGATGGTGGTTGATGTTGGCGTTGTGATGAATCTCGAGGACGTGGTTTCTGATGAGGAAAAGTTTTGAATAAGGGACTTTTGTTGGATGCCCAGTATAAGCTGGAAGATTGCTGAGGTCCATTTTAAGGACTTTTTAACGATCCGCAGTCGTGCAGATTTGTCGGTGGGAATAGTTTTTTGTGAGTTAGGAGTCGAGGTGACATCCATGTAACCATCAACTGAAAATTTTCCAGAAGAAAATATTTAAAGGGATTCAGATGAGCGGAAAATCTACAAAAGTGGAGGGATTGAGGTACTCTTTTGACAAGGCCTCGTTTCTTTTAGCCGTGATGTTTCGTAAGAAGCTTATAGCGAAATTCCTTTTTTTTCGGAAACACTTCGTTTTAAGTGAGTCACTCTGACAGGAACTTTCAATGCCATTTGTAAATATTCTTAGAAAACGCTCCCGCCAATGAACGTCAGCAGAGGACCTATCCACAGAGCGCACTTAAGACAGAATCTTAGCAACAAACTCTGAGAATTTTCTCAAGCGGTTTTTCTAAGCCTTCTGGTGAACACTACCAATGTTCCCTTTAATCAGACAAACCTACTGTCCAGAAAAAGAAAAACTCTGCTGACGTGTTTTGGCGTTTTCTGGCAGACTTTTAGCTCAGGAGTCGACGAAAACGTTTTATGAATTATTTAGTAAAGCATGTTTGGATAGTTGATATCGACTGTCTTAGGATAAGTTTTTTGTAAGAATCTAACTCCAGTAAAACTTTTCTGAAATTTTCAAAAAAGTTCTTAACATAAAGTTAGACTCTTGTGACAGAGGTCATTCAAGGTGAAGGCAACCGCTAGCTCTAGCTCGATGATGATGATGATCGTCTTAGCGTCCCGCAACATTGCCTCTTTAAGACAAAGTCTAAAATAAATTTTTTTCATGTTATATTGAAGTAATTTATGTGAATACACCCGATAATTTTTTTAATGCATTTAACAAACGAAATCTTAAGACACGTCTGCATAAAAAGTTATAAACCAAGTAAGAAATTGAATAGGACACGCCCTACAACCATTCAAAACACAAAATCTCAACTTTCTTACGTTTTAAACTCGGTTTTGGACTCGGCTACAAATATACAACGTTGGTCAGAGAATTAGCACACTTCCCTGTATTCACTTAAAATAAGCGAGATAATTTTATTTGCGATGCTTTCCAGCACTTTTTGTTTTTAATTTTGCTTAGTGCTAACTAAAATAAAAAAAATAAAATCTCAACAAAATAATAACTACAAAACAGTTAAGCAAACATCAGTAGGTTCAACATATTGTGGCCCCCGAATTAGCACATTGTGAAATTAATTCGTTATAAAAGAATTAGAGGAAGTATTTTTCTTATATTATGTTGGACACGTTTTCTACTTTATCACACGCTTTATCATGCCTTCCACTAACACTTGGCTTCGACGAATAGGGAGGCTATTCTATCCTTCCTCGATTACTACACGAAGCTCTGGTAAATTGACTAGTTTCTTAATCGAACGTGCTACTCTTCATTGCTCTAGAGATTTTCTATTGAATTAAGGTTAGGACTCTCTCAGGCAATGACAGAAGTTCTGATTTGGCGATCACTAAGGCACGGCTTCACCAACCGAGAAGTGTGCTTAGGATCATTATCGTACATAAAGTCCATGTTTTGGTAAAATGTCGTCTGCAAGGGGCTTTACATGGCCCTCCAATTAAATTTTACATTTAAACTGGTCCATTCGTTGTTCTATTTTCATGATAGGCCCAACACCATACCACCGAAAGCAGTTCCACCATGTCTTACCCTGAGCACCACTGGAGATATCCAACTACTTCTTTCCTTGCCCCTTGATTTTATTTGACAGCGCAAGATATTTGAAAGAAATAGATTATGAGGCTTACGAGGCATTTCCATTTATTTTGTACAAGATTTTTGAATTTTGAATGTATTTTCCGTTCTTTCTTGTCATTTGTGGTTAAAACGGTTTTGGATTTCAATTTCTGACGCATTAGACTGTCTCAAAAAAAAAAATCGGATGTGAGTACTATTCGGAGCTTTATCCGAATTTTGAACGCATGAATGTAGCCACAGAATGGTGTGACTCCTTTATCTCAAATTTGAAACAACTTTGAATCATTATAACTTGAAACCAGGTCTTTTACACAAACAGTTGAAGAACAAACCTATTCAACGACACCATATTCAAAGAAACCAACCTAACATTTTAAACAAAATGGATATTGGTACTAACTTTTTCGTTAATGTACAAATTTTTACGGCTTTTTTGTCCAAACTTTTTTCATCTGACAGATTTTCGTCTCTTAACTCTTAGTTGTTTGCTAGATGCTAAGTTTTAACACAATTTGTAGACAGACAGGCATTTTCTTAAAACATCACCCGGTAAACGTTCTTTCCACTGGTCACCTTCTCCATAGAAGAGCATTCTGCCAAAAATTCTCTTCAACACTTAAAATGCCACCTTCAATTTTGAGCTACAAACATTTTACCACGAAACTTTTTCCTTAAAATGCCTTCTTTCACCTTTCGAAGACCGCCCACTTAAGGGATAAGTCTCCGATCGCATGATAAACCTCCCAACCGCTCGTCGCATAAGCTGCGTGCACCCAATTCTTCCGGATCCTTTCTCCACTTAACCAGGAGAGATTCAAGAATGTTCTCCAATCCCGCCTCACATCCACTCCCCGAAGTATCAGTTCTCTCAGCTAAACAATTTCACCCCTGCTAATAGCGCCGTATTGAACTTTTCCCAGAAAACTAACGAAACAATTTCCAAAAACTTTTATCGACTCTTCTTCCGAGTCCTCCCCCCCAAACTTGTTGAATAGTTTTCCACTCCAGCCCCTGCTCCAGGATTTAAGGAGTTTTCATTAAGTGCCGTTGGCTGTTTGGAAAAAAATAAAAATTCTCTGTTTGTTCCCTAAGCTGGCTTAATGGCGACGAGACTCTGCCTCTGTGTGTGCGTGTGAGTTTCGTTCAAAAAACATTTTCCAAAAACAAAATTTTCGAATGGAGTTGAAATTGAAAAGTTTTCGTGTTAATTTGTCAATCGGTCGAGAGATGTGTGTCGCATCTTGACCTGAATGTGCGCAATCCGAACTGACATCCCCCAAGTCACTGAAAGGACCTTATTTCCCACTCCCTTTCTCTCCAATGTCAGTGATAACACAAAGCCAGGATGACTGCTCAGGTCCTCCTCCTGTCTCACTTCACTGGCTCAGTGCTGCGTCTTTATCCCGGATAAGGACACGCTCTCGACTGGCGTAAGATTTCAATTCCATGTGTCAGTTGTTACTCTAACCCTATTTACGCGACTCCGCGCAGAGTGCCGGATGTCTCTCTCTCTCTCTGTTTCTGCGCGTGTTTGTGTGTGTGAAGGATGAATGTGCTTTTTGTGTAAATCCAAGTTATGTCAATGCCTTGGGGGGACTTTTGAAATTGCCAGAACGCCGGATGTGCTCGTCGTTGTCGCTGGCGCTCGGAAACGGGAAAGGATCTCCTCTGCGTAATTGTTGTTTGACTTTGAATATCAAGTGTGAATGCGTTATTTGCAAACATGTTAAGTACCTGGTCCTGGGGGTGTCCTGGGGCTCTTTTTTTCGTTTTTCCTCTTTTCCTGTTCGGAGAGTTTGATGAATGGGTAGAGATGGGTGAGTGGGGGGCTTTGTGTAGATTAAAAGATGTTGTGTTTAGGATGAAAATTTTGATTGGCATACGATGCTGGGAAGTGGGGTCTTGTGAAAGTTGCCTTTCGAGAAGTTGAATGAGTAGGTGCTGTGCT
This sequence comes from Syritta pipiens, assembly GCA_905187475.1. Taxonomy (NCBI): domain Eukaryota; kingdom Metazoa; phylum Arthropoda; class Insecta; order Diptera; family Syrphidae; genus Syritta; species Syritta pipiens. The sequence goes on from LR994573.1 coordinate 12,361,207, forward strand.
TGAAGTCAACTGATTACGTCCTTGCTGTGGAAGAATCTGTGTTGAGCAGGGGCGGAAATTCATGTTAAGTTTGGCGATGTGGGGTTTGGAATTCGTATGCATACACACTTAGCGCCATATTAAGCATGACAAAAAGAACGATGCTATATGAGAATGGACTGTTTTCTGGTTTTATTGATCGGGCCTATCTTGTGACTGTTCAATGCCCGTGGCATTTAAAAAGTATAAGAAAAAAATTAAGAAAATTGAGGAAATGCTTGTCCTTTAGGCTCTTTCATTGAAAACTTTAAAAGATTCCCTTGGCATTGCACAAATATTTACAACACTTTTCTTTTTCCTGTTGCCAAGCTAAATATAAGATATATAAAAGTAAGAAGTTGCATTAAATTGGCACGTGAGTTTCTTGTAAAAAATTAAAAAAATTAGGTTTAAAAAAAATAGGAACAAAAGCCTTATTCACAACTCCCCTTTCTTGGGATTGGGAAATTGAAATCACTGGATTCATGAGCTGAATTTCTATGGAATCAGCACGACCGACTGCTGCTGAGTTTCACATCAAATTTCATGGGAATTTCATTTAGCACGCCGACTGACTGCTTTTGTGCATCGTATAAGCCTGTTCCAGTAAGTACAAGAAATGCAACATGATTTCGCTGAAAGACATGTGAATTACAAAATTAACTAAAAATGAAAGGAGATTTTCATAGAAGTGCATTCTTGTGACGGCTTTATGTCCTGAATTCGTTATTTAGTGTCGACCTTAACAAGGGATTCTGTTTATTTGCTTATGGAAAGAGATGTTAGAGATAGGTCGTGTTTCTTTTCTTCATCATCAGCTTATTAGAAACATTTTCAATTAAAATTTTTACTTTTAATCGGATTTCGTGGAAGGAGTGCCCTTTAAGGTTTTTTAGAGAACGTTCAACTATCAGCCGTTAACTATCAGCGCCCGCTAATTTAATGACAGCTCACATAAAACTTCCATATTCATGCAGCTGCTGGAACAACCGATGTGCCAATATTTGGACTAGATTAAACATCCTCTGAGGCGCATACTTGTATTGGGCGGCGTAACAGGCTGTTGAGAGCCAGAGCCTAGCTTTTTCGCGCCTCCACTGTGTTGTGCGTGTTATAATTTTGTCACATGTGGAGGGGACCTACTGTTTAATGCCGGTTCCGAACGGCGAACTGCGAAAGCTTTTCATGACAGAAGTACTCCAGAAAGGTTGTCAGTCGTTCGCTGGAGGTGGGGCCGTAAAAAATGTTTGTGGTGTTTTTTTTTTCCCGAGCTGGATTCGAACCCGGGTACTCTCGCTCAACAGTCCGACGCAATAACCGATCGAGCCAACGGCGCATACTTATTTTTTAATATTTGTTTTGGCAAAATCGCGTAAACAGTTAGTGTAAAACCAGTCTAATAACATTTATAAAGTAATAGGGGTGGCGTTAGAGACCGTCGATGGCAAGAGCCTAGCTATTAGCGCCTTCACTGTGCTCTGCGCGGTCTATTTCGATATATTTCAGTGCAGCCTTCTGTTAGCTGTCGGTTCCAAACGGCGAATTACGACAGCTTTCTAAGACAGAAACTACTTCAGGAGAATTTTTAGTTGTTCGTTGAAAATGGGGCAGTGAAAATTGTTTGTGGTCTTATCTTATTCCGTGGACTAGATTTGAACCTGATGCCTTAACCATCAAGCCACGGTGCCTATTTATAAAAACAACTTCCAAGAACCTCAGTTTTCATAGTTTATTATAAGTGAAGCTAATAAAAGCATGTTAATTAATAAAAAGAAAATAGAATATCATTGATCTCAGAGACTTGTTGTTGTGAGTAATTGTATTTTTAATGTTACTTTCATAGATATGCGAACTAAAGACGCTGCTGGAGTGTACTTAATTGAATGAATTGCCTGGTAAACCAAAGCGGATTTACGTCATTCTCTTTCAAATGGCGCAAACTTAAAGCCACTCACTTATCAAACGACCTTGAGTCTCATTTCCAGCATCAGATCGATCGTGTTCGAATGCAGTTAAATGTCCCGGTACAAGATTCTCATCCTCAAAAAAAAGAAAAATACATTGTTCACACTTGTGCGATTCTACGCATATGAAATTTAGGTGAATTTTCCACTTTTAAAATTTCGTTCCAAGGTAATAACGAAACTCTTACTTCACTTCAGTGGCCGTCTGTCTGTTCGATTCACAAAAAGGCCTATAACTTTTGAGTCGTCGTTAGTTAAGGGATGAAACTTGGAGAGAAGGTGTATCTAGAAAGCCCAAAAATAAATAATGCGTTTTTTTTAAATTAGTCTCAGATTTAAAAAAATGTTTGTACTAATACTAACGCCCAAAAAGCTAACCTGGCAAAGCTAATTTGCTCTGCTAACACTTTAACTTGCCTTTAAGCTGGAGAATTTTTGGATTATGGTCTTTAACCCGAAATTTGTGATCAATTTGCAAACTTTTGTCATCTACCACATGACAATTTGCGAGCTTTGAAAACATTTCAAACAAGGGAACAAGTCTTAGTCTCCAAATCTTTCATTTCAAACTGGAATGAAAAGAATCTGTCGCCCTAGCGACTTTGGATGAGTCCTGGTATCAATTGTAGCCTAAATTTAAGGCCTAACTCGGAATTGAGAGAGTTGCCAATCAGTAGATATAATGTATCGCTTAGGGTCTTAAACGAAACGTGCGACCAGCGAAAAAGTTTGCATAGAGTGAATAACCGTCTTGACTCCATTGACTGCTACTCCAAACTTCGGTTCTTATCCAACCCTCAAAGCCTAGACCCCCAATGAACTTCCAATGAACTGGCACCATACCTCTGAATTGACTTCCGAACCGCAGACACCCTTCAACCTCGGGCCACGTCCTTAACCCCCATAAAAACAACTAACACCATCCTCTTATCACCCCTGTCCTCGTTTTCAATTCCACTACATTATGCGCCCCTAAAAACGAGGACACGATTTATAAATTTTAAATTTCGCCCACCCGCCCCAACCCTTCGGACGACCCAAAGTCCATAAGATTCTAAAATTACAACAACAATTAAATTCATATTCACTCAACTCAAAAAAAAAAAAAAAAACAGAAAAGATGAAGAGGCCCGAGAGAGGGAGTGAGGCGTCCAGAGTACATGGACAGAGAAGAGCTCTTCAACAATCTGCCGGAAGACACTAATGGGTTATGTTTTAGCCGAGAGAAGGACTCTCTGTCCCAGATACGAAACGTATTCTAAGCCCACCAGAGAGAGAGACAGGAGGCACAGAAGATGGGGGAATGGGCACGAAAGGAGAACGGAAGCAGGAAGTGATTTTAGAGTAGGAAAAATAAAATAATTTCCACCATCTCATCTCCCAGAACTCACCCCACCCACTCTTTCCGTTAGTCGGTTATGTCCTTTGATCAAGTCTCCTGTTTATGTGGTAGTGGAATAGCGTTATAGGATTTTTGCAGGGCAAACCATTTGTTTAGGGAAGGACGAAACTTTTATAAATATTTCATTTTGATTAGCTATGAAATGAAAATGTCCTTTTATACAACACACACATAGGCGGAAGGATAGACGGAGGAAGAGGGGAAAGACCGATGGAAAACCGAAATATGAATGAATATTTTTTGATTTGCCGAAAACGGGATATGGGGGGACACAACAACGGCTAACCTCAACTCATTTTACTGACTTTTAGCAGATGTCAGTTTGGTTTTGACAGCTCATCTGCAGGAGTTTATGGGGGACGGAAAAGGGATGGACATTTCGGAAGGATGGCGTAGTGAGTGAGTAAATACGTGACACCTGCAGGAAGAGTAGATGGACATACATAAGTGTCACTTGAGAGTGTCTCCTTTTGTTATGTCGAGTGGTTTCAACGCATTTGAACGAGAAACAAGATCTCTGTTTTTGAAAAAGGACATTTGTACATGGGTGCCATAAAGGAAATGCAATTCACAGCCATTTTCGTAGGTTGTTTCGCGGAGCTTAGAACATTTTATCTAAGAAATTTAAAAAAAAACGACAAGTCTGCTGTCGCGCCTTGTGAACTTCTCATTTCTTGTACCGAGCTTCCGGCTAAAAAAGTATATCGGCTTGCTTAGGAGTTCAGATTTCTAGAAGTAGAAGATTTGTTGGACTTATCAGTAAGTTAGATTAAAAGACATTCTTACCCGAACGAGGTTCTTAAAATTTTAAATGTGGTCCGAGAACCTTCCTACGTTATAATCAGTTGTATTGAAAAATCCAAATACAGAGGCCGAAATAAGTATTCGTAATCTGCTGTTACTAAAATTCAAAGTCGTAGAAAACATATTAAATACGGAGTTATCTCAATTTGTTTAACTTAATGTGCAGAGGACTCTTGGACAACGCCTACGGAGCCTGTCCGGAGTACGATGTCAAAATCGTGCTCGGGGACTTCAACGCCAAAATCGGTCAAGAAAACATCTTCGGCGGAGTAGTCGGAAAGCACAGCATCCACGACACGACAACAGACAACGGCTTCCGACTTACGGACTTTGCAGCAACTCGTAATACGGTGATAAGTAGCACAAGATTCCCTCGCAAGCGCATCCACACAGCAACCTGGCGGTCTCCAGATGGCCGAACAGCCAACCAAATCGACCATGTGCTCATTGACGCAAGGCACGCGTCCAACATCCTGGATGTACGAACATTCAGGGGGGCAAACGCCGGCTCTGACCATTTTCTAGTGGCAGCACGATTCAGAGCCCGACTTTCCAATGTTCGAAAGCTGCACCAGCCGACCAAGAGGATGTTCGACATTGGACGCCTGAGCACCCCGGAGATCGTCAGAGACTACAAGGAGCGTCTGAGCGAACGACTCGCGAGTATGCCTACGTCGGACATAAACGCCAATAATATGTGGCTCCATTGCCGCTCTGCCATCCAGGAAGTAGCCGAAGCCACGATGGGCTACCAACCACCCCCGGCAAGAAACCCATGGTATGATGGCGAGTGTGAGCAGAAAAAGCGAGCAACCGACGAGGCGTACCAAAAAGCGTTGCAAAGGAAAACAAGGGCAGCGCGCGAGGAATACCGAGCCAGAAGAAGGGAGGAGAAAAAGACGCTGCGGCGAAAAAAGAGGGCATTCGCAGCCTCCCAGCTCAAGGATATTGAAGAGTCCAGGGACAAAAACCGAATACGATCCTTTTATAAGAAGGCCAAAAGTCTCGCAGCGGGCTTTAAGCATGGCACCCTGGCTCTCCGAAATTGCGAGAATAATCTTGTCACCGACCCGCAGGGAATAGTGGATGTCTTTAAGCAGCATTTCCAGCAGCTGCTTAACGAGCATGAAGAAGAGAGAGTGGTAGTGGACGAAGAGATCCCACTTCCAGTCGATGAAGTCGTTCCCCCTCCCAGCATTGAAGAAATCGGCACAGCCATCAAAAAGCTGAAGAACAACAAGGCCGCAGGCTCGGAAGGTATCCCATCAGAGCTCTTCAAAGCTGGAGGCGATGTCCTGGTAGGGAGCATGCACCAGATCATCTGTAGAATTTGGGAGGACGAATGCATGCCCGACGACAGGAATACCACCTCTATCTGCCCCATCCACAAAAAAGGCGATCCTACCTCGTGCAAGAACTACCGAGGTATATCCCTGCTCAATGTCGCCTACAAGATCCTGTCGAGTGTACTGTGTGAACGTCTAAAGCCGTTTTGCACCGCACTAATCGGCACGTACCAGTGCGGCTTCCGGCCCGGCAAATCGACGATAGACCAAATTTTCACACTAAGGCAAATCCTGGAGAAGACCAGCGAGTTCCAAGTCGATACGCACCACCTTTTCATCGACTTCAAAGCCGCATATGATAGCATTCATCGCAAGGAGTTGTTTAGTGCGATGGCTGAATTCGGGATCCCGGCAAAACTGATCCGGTTGTGTCGAACCACGCTCAACAACACTCGATGCACCGTGCAGTTCGGCTCAAGAACGTCCGAGCCCTTTGAAACATGCACCGGATTTCGGCAAGGAGACGCGCTGTCATGTGACTTCTTCAATCTCGTGCTGGAGCAAATAGTACGGCGGGCCAACGTCAACACGGAAGGTACTATCTTCCACAAGTCGGTCCAGCTCCTGGGCTACGCAGATGATATTGATATCATCGCTCGGTCCCAGCGGGCCATTGTGGAAGCTTTCACCGCGATTGAAGAGCAGGCTAAACGAACTGGTCTGAAGATAAATGAGGAGAAAACCAAATATATGCTGTCGACGAAGAAAGAATCCGTCGCCCACCGCCTAGGACAAAATGTTACAGTCGACAGCTATAACTTCGAGGTAGTTAAGGAGTTCATATAACTCGGGGCGAACGTAAACTCCACGAATGACATCGTAGTGGAGATCCGTCGTAGAATCACCCTTGGCAACCGCTGCTACTTCGGTTTGTCCAAACAGCTAGGGTCAAAACTCCTGACTCGAAGAACTAAGGTCATGCTCTACAAGACCCTTATCCTGCCAGTCCTACTGTATGGAGCCGAAAGTTGGACGATAAGCAGGACTGCAGAGCTGATACTTGGCTCCTTCGAAAGAAAAATTCTACGGCGGATATTCGGTCCAGTCTGCGAGGAAGGCGAATGGAGGAGAAGACATAACCGCGAACTTTATGAGCTGTACAAAGATGTGGATATAGTCCGGAAGGCAAAAATCCGTCGACTACAGTGGCTCGGCCACATCGAGCGCATGGACACAAACGCTCCAGCTAAAAGGGTCTTCGAATCCGAGCCTCCTGGTTCGTGGAGAAGGGGGAGACCGAACCTCCGGTACAGAGATCAAGTGATCGCGGATGCAAGACAGCTTGGTCTTCCGGACTGGAAGCAGCATGCCCGGGACCGTCAACGTTGGAAGGCGGCTTTGGCTCAGGCACAGACCCTCCAAGGGTTAAATGCCTGATAAGTAAGTAAGTAATGTGCAGAGGAGAAAGTAAAGAGCGGACCATCTAGTGGTTTCTTTTTAATTTAAAGGTTGTCTTGACACTGACAACTGTTTCCCGGTTGAAATTTGGACAGAGAGTCAGCATGTCCTCGCAGAACGCTTTACGTCAAACAACGTTGGGAAATATGAAAAACGTATTTCCAAAATGAGTGCCGTGCAGCCCAAACAGTGCATTTTTAAAAAGAAGACTAAAAGAGAAATCGGTATCAGCTCAGTCCGGTTCCTGCTGCATGGTTTCCCATATTTTGAAGTAGTGCGAAGAACAGGCATATTTTACAAACTTTTCACACCCTTAGAACTTGAGCGTGAAGTGTACCTTTGACGACGAGCTCTTTTCTTGGAAACTGGTTGATGAACTAACCGCAATGATTCCATTTGTGGTATGTATTCAAACTGCACTGCACTTGATGTTGATGGCATTTGATTCGTCATGCTGTTCACAAGACCTCGTGGTATTCTTTTCCTCTGCTCGATATATGGACTAAACTTGTTGTAGTATTCTTCTTCAATACTTCGTCTACCTCGGCTCCGTGGTAAAAGGTAGAAATGACATCAGTTCCGAGATCTGACGCAGAAAAACTCTTACCAATCGCTGTTTCTTTGGGCTCAAGGTAAGAATAGAATAAGCAAAATATGCGTTACTGGCCGGGTGACAATCTACATGTTCTACAAAATAACTGTTTGGTGCAGCATGCAACGACCATATTTTTTCGTTGACGATAACGATCGTCACGTTATCGCGCCATGGCCCGACTAATATTCCTCTTAGGAATGGGCAAATAGAATTGTATAAAATTCCTGTATCATCGTCGAAGAGGTGAATCGAAGATCGAGTTTCTTCACTGAATTTTTTTTTTAATAGGAGCTTCTCTAAAGTCTTAAAAATACTATGAGGTTAGGTTAGGTTAGAGTGGTCGGCTGCGGCTTTTTTGAGGCCAAACCACGCTTAGGCCAGACTAGGCCCACTGTGATACCACAATGTGGAGATCCAACCCGCATCCTAATGGAACCAGTTGGAGCTTCTTATGAAGTTACGGATCTGATTGATGCTGATTTTACTCAGATCGCTCAGACTGTCAAGGAAGTGCTTGCCCAGATGAGTACTTCTACGAATCGCCAAGGCCAAGATATGGAAGATGGCTTCCCCCTCCTCTTCATGCTGGAAACCTCTGCAAAAGTCATTGGCAGGGACTCCAAGTTTGCTGGCATGTCTGCCGATGATGTGTTACCGTCGAATTTCCCCCCGTTCGCGACGTCAACCAAAAGGGGTGTCAACCCTGGAGATGGGAGTGGGTGGTAAAAAAAGATGTTAAATAATGGGCGCCAAGCGATTGCCCCCTTTGGCCGAATACCTTTTCCTCTTGAATAGCGACAAAAAAAAAAGATTCGCGTAAACTTTATAATTTTACTTCAGAAAAACTTAAAGCTAAACTAAAACTAGATACAAATTTTTCTTAATCTATCTTACACTAGCTTCAAAAAAAAGGTCGGCTCCCTCGCCGTGATTCGAACCCGAACTTGAACTTGATTTTTCTCTCCGAGAGTAAAAAAAAAACCGCGTCCCCACCCTGGGACTCAAAACAGTATCAAAAAAAAAAAATAAAGTTACAAAGAAGAAAAAAAATAACGCTGATCTTTTCTGCGAGATTGGAACCAGCGGACTCGGTGTCGCGACGCTGCTCGCCGACGCCTCAACGCTCGTCGCTACCGCGGAGCTTACAGCTCTCTACGCAACCACGGCCCTTAAAGTGATCCGCGACTCGATCCCCATTACCCCAACGTGCTCGGTATCTTTAACCCGCGGCACTTTCGACACAAAATTAATCTAAACTTGCGGTTACGGTGCTCTCCTTATGCTGTCGTCTGGGGTTGTCGATCACATAGATGGGGGGATGTCTTGCTTCCCTGCTGAGGTCTGGTCTGACACCTTGTTGCCTTCTTCGCTAACACGGAAATCGTAGGCCACGAAAACCGTAAACCTCCGGAAAAACCTCGTACCACTGTCCTACAAAGAAACAGAAGTCAGTTTTTGCTCCTGCGGCTCCTTTCACAACAAAAAGAAACTTTTCACCTTCAAGAGGTCAAACAGAACTTCTACACTTTTTTTCTTTTTTTTTTCCAACTTTACACTTAAGCTAACCTCGTGGAGGGGACTACCTTTCCGCGCTCCCAAATCTTTAATGGCTTGGCGATTCTCATGGCTCAGGCCGAACACCGCGCCATGCTCCTTGCAGATTTACAGATCCTCTCTTCCCTGCTATCGGATAATCCAATCGGCTGAATCCCAACGGATTTTCGAACAGGGAAGAGACGAAAAAAAGAATCTAGGATTCGAACCTGAACCACTCAAATCCCTAGCCAACCCTCTACCCACTCGCCCACGAAGACCCATGACATCCGGTTGTCAGGATCCCCACCTGACAAGCTAGACTCCTCCACCCTCGTTGTAGAAAAAGGGTGGTATGCATTCAGGCGAAAACCTTTAAGAAAAGCACCCATAATAGATGCAGTGTCCCGTAATGACGCCTATAATGACCATAATCGCCGGTCTGTCTATCCGAAGGAGACAGGCAGTGCGTTTAGCATCCAGCGCGGGCCAAATCTGTTTGGTGTGCAAACACGTTGAGCCTTCTTGCCACCTGTGATTGGTGACTTTAAGGCTGTGAAGTTTTATGTATAATTTGATTGTAGCTAGTGGCATGGTCGGTAATTCTCTTCGGGATTGTAAAAATTATTGCTCTGGTCATTAATTATACGCAACTATTTCAAGCTGCGGTGGATATCTAAGCGATCGAGTAGATATTTTCAACAAAAAAAAAACTTCATTAAATATCATTTAAAAGATCCTAATGCTTTTGGAAGCTGCCAACACTCAGTTGCACGTGAAACTCATTAGGAAAAATTATTGATGGTCGTTAGATGACTTTGAACCACTCAACGCTTCTCAATCCATCAAAACTTACTCCCGAAACGTACATTGTCCAAATTTCACAATTTTGATTCTTCATAACTTTCCCAAATCCAACAAGTGCAGCTCCTCAACTTGAACAGGCGCTTAAAAAGGCGTAAAAGTGTCTCTAGTTTCATCACCCGCCTCTTGGATCAACAGCAGAAAACATTTTCTTCACAATTAAGATGCATTCCACGTCATTAAAAGCAAGAAAAATACAATTTAACTCCGTCCACCCCCCCTGCCAGGTTCCATGTAATTCCCTAGGGTAACAATGTCTTTATCTCCTCTGCAGTCAGGACGAAGCAAAAAAGCGAAACACAAGAACAACTCACCTCCTTGTTTCACTATTACCCGAGCAAATTCGCATCCTTTAAAGTTAACGTCCTTAAAATATTTGTGTCTACTCCACACACACAGCCAGACACAGCCGAAGGAGCGAGGCGAGAGATAGATAACAAGGAGCAGCAGGAGCAAGCTAAAAATGAACAACCAACCAGAATTTATGTCACATTGTTAGAGGCGAAAACGTACGACAGTGGAAAGTGGAGCCAGGATGTGGCGCTCCTGCAGCACGCCACCACCGCATACGTCTCATTGAAGTGGAAAACATTTTCTGTGTAAATTCAACCGTGAAAATCCCCCAGACAAATGCGATTGCAGTGCTTTTTGTCCGACTGGAGAGACGGAGTTGGTGGAATATTAAATTTTCCGAAAAAGCCAAACGGCATCGGGGTACGGACGGATTGAGGACGAGCGCGGTCGCTAACAAAAACCGCCAACTGCCACCAACCTTCGAACATTGGTCTGGTATTTTCATTAAATGAGCATCGATAGGGATTTCCATTGTTCGCACGCACCCCTGCAAGTGCGTCCTGTGAGCTTACTTTGCATTTAAATAAGTCCTTTCAGACGCTCCTTTCATGTTCTGCCCAAAAGGATAATTTTATACTATCGCTGCCGCCGTCGACGTAATGATGCCACTCACACAAATGACACACATACAGTGTCTGGCAAAAGGACTCTCAAGGACGACGTTTGTTTTCACTGCCATAAATGAATTGTTAGTCTGCGACAGGATTAAGGAGGATGCCTGCCCATCAAACGACTGCAGCGTAGACGTAGAGTGGATGGAGAGAAAAGAAATGATGAGAACAAAAAATTTCCTTTTGATTGTCGGCTCATTTATCAGACGACATTTTATGTGTCTCATCGCCTTTCTCCTTTTTCTCTCTCTCTCTCTCTGTCTCTTCTCGCAGAATAATTTTTCGCCATTAATCATAACGCAAACGAAAAACTTGATGACAGTCGAAACTCCACTTAGTGTCACTTGGATTTCCAATAAATGTCCTCTAGGGACGGAGTCGAGTACACTGGAGTGGAATCGAGGGTGCCAAGGCATGTTGAAGGAGTTATGAATTGCAATTGATAGGGAGAACTCGTGATTGTCAGGATCTGTCTAGACGGCAATCATTCAGTTCTGTTCTTTTTTTTTCTGTCGATTGGAACAAGAAAAGTTGAGTGCCTTGGCTAAATTCACTAGGACAACGGGTTGTTGATGTTTTGCAGTGTCCTTTTTTTGTTTGATCTGGTTTTTGCTTTTGACTTGTTTGGATTTAAGGAAATGGAGCTCATTATCACCCGATTAAGAGGCTTTAAGAGAAGATAGATGTGCAAAACCGGCATAGCAGTAGGTCTTAACGAATATTACTGGGAAGCAAAACTTAAGCGATCATATATGAGAACACCGTGCCTCATAGTCTGTTTTGAAGGTTTTAACCAACCATCGAAAAAATTAAATCTGCTTTTCGACGCTTGGTCTAAAATACGCATTCTTAGATTTTCTTTTATCACTTCAGCTTATGTCATGGTGCCCAATGCCGACTTGGGTATGAGTTGGAGTTCTTGATTAGAACAAATCTTCGTTATCTTGACCTTATAGCCTTCTGCCAAAAATTTGAAAATGTAATTGGTGATGCAAAAGTCAATCACAGTAAAATTAAGTTTCAAAAATCGAGTACCTTAACGATTTTATAACAATTGCGTTTGCGTCATGCGACATAAAGACCTTAAATAACTAAAAGCACTTAACAAACCTGAGATCGGGCTTAACACACGCCTGATTTAAATCGACAACCCGCGAAAACTTATTTAGGAGTCCCAAGAGACTCAAAAAAAACCTCTTCCAATCATAAACTCCGCCCACAGCTTCACACCAGACAGTTCATCAAAAAATTATTTTTTCTTTTTGGTTCTCTCAACCCGAAAAAAAATCCCGACCTATCCTCAAATTTTAAATTCCCTTTGGTACTTAATTTATTTTTCAATTTCGCATAAAAAAAAAACCAAACGAAATGAAAGATGAAAAACTACCAACCGATGTACACACAGCGAGAGAGAGAGCCTCTCGCACCCAATGACCCTTGAAAAACATTCCCGCGTCCCTTCCCCCTCGGTGCGGTGTAGAGTTCCTTCGGCTTCCTTTTTTTTGCAATTTTTTTTTACATGATTTTCCACTCAATTACCACTCTGTGGCCAATGAATCATTTCGCAATCGAATACCAGCCCGCAAATGATAGGAAAATGCGGTTCGAAAATGTTTGCTCGGCGTGGGTGGGAGGGGGTGCTGGACTTTTTTTTTCTGTTTTATGGCGAAGGAAGGAGGGGAATGGTAAATGTCATGTGGGCGGGCACGGAGATCGGCCACCCCCACTTGTGGTCCATTAATTTCTCAATCGATGATGTAGTCTTAAAGTGATGCACTTGGGGCTTAATTAAATGAAAAAGAACGGCAGGTTGAGGGTGGAGTGTACTTTACCAAGAAACAGGACGTAGTCGGAGACTTGTGGAAAGGTGGATGGTACCAGACTGCAATTGGAACACTCCACTCGACGGAGAATCGATGCGTAGATCAACCTGAGTAGTAAATCGAAATCTGCGAGGCTACGAAAAGTTCTAAAAGAAAGTGTGCTTCAACTTTCGATAGTCTTTTTCCTTTCATTCATAAAAAAAAATGTTATGTGTTTGGAAATGCTCAAAAGAAGAAAAATTTTAAGCAAAGGATGAGTTTCTGGTTTTATCTCATTCCTTTGAAGTTAAGGGAATAAATTACATTTTAAATGTACAAACACAGTATACAAAAAAAGGATTGAAATAAGAAAAAAACGTCTGCTTCACAAGAGATGCGTTTTGGGGTGTTTTGAAAATAAAATGTCCTTTTCTATCCCCAACTTGAACTTTAAATTTGATGATCCTGCATATAGTTGTGAGTACTAGTATAATTCTGCAAGACCTCAAAGGACTTATTCGACGGACTTATTCTGTTAATCAAACCCCTTTATTTTTTCATTTGTTTTAGACAAAATGCTAATAGTCTTATAAACTTTTGGATTTAATTTATGCAGAGCTGACTTATGAACAATTTGGCTGATTAAGCTTTAGTTAAGTACACTCTGCATTTTTTTTTTTTGATCCTTGCAAATTTTCTCCGCTAAGCAGCGAGCGGTCTAAATGGCTTTGAGCTATAGCAGTCGCTTTGCGTAGGTAGGTAGGTAGGTTGTGTGGTGAGCTACAAGGCAGCCAAGCACTTAGGCCAGATGAGGCCCATTGTGATACCACATGGAGCGGATGCAAAAACATCCCACTACTCTAGAAACCAATTGGGCCTATTAATATAGCGGAGGATACGGCTTATGCTGGTGTCAGCATGTTCACCGAGGTTATTTAGAAAGTAGTGACCGAGATGCCTCTTTCTACGGTTAGCGAGGGCGCTGCAGGTTCCTAAAAGGTGGAGCGAGGTTTCTTCCTCCTCTTCGTCTCTGCAGCTTCTGCAGAAGTCGTTGGCCGGGAGGCCTAGTCGGGTGGCATGTTTGCCAAAAGTGGAGTGCCCAGTTATGACACTGATCAGGTTCCTAACCTGAATTCTGCTGAGTCTTAGGAGACTAAGTGAGCGTTCAGGATCTAGCCTAGGCCAGATTTCCCTTGTGACGCGACAAGTAGTACCATTCGACCACCTAAGATTGGTTGCCGCAATGGTCTTGAATTTGATGTGGAGGAGCGCGGTAGCAAGAGGTGCGCAGAGACCGACCTTATCCGGTTGGATGGCTTCACTGGTTCCGCGCTCGGCAAGATCTTCGGCCAGGCAGTTCCCCGAGATGTCACAGTGTCCCGGCACCCACATGAGGTGAATGTTAAACTGCTCTGCCATCTCGTCAAGAGATTTGCGGCAGTTAAGAGCTGTTTTTGAATTAAAAGTGACAGACTTTAGGGACTTTATCGCAGCTTGACTATCCGTACATATCGTGACAAGGCTTCCTTGATCGCCATTACCTCTGCTTGAAATACGTTGCAATGGTTGGGAAGACGAAATGAAACCTGGATTCCCAAGTCTTCGGAGAAGACTCCTCCACCGACTCCGGATTCAGTTTTTGATCCGTCGGTGTAGATCACCAGAGATTCATTACTTATAGGTATGCCTTCACTCCAGTCAGATCTGGAGGGCAGGCTGAAGGAGAAACTTCTTTTGAAAAGAGTTCTGGGGCGAGTATAGTCTAACTCCCTGAAGGGGAGATCTATAGACTCAAGAATGGTAGAGTGACCCATGCATCTAGAAGGCCACAATTGGCGGCTCTGATCCTTACTGCTGCACAGGCTGCGACCTGCTTGCCGAAGATATCTAGGGGTGGCAGGTGAAAGATGATTTCTAGGGCAGCTGTGGGTGTGGTTCTGATTGCGCCACTGATACAGATGCAGGCAGATCTCTGCACACGGCTGAGAAGTTTGAGGCTAACACCCTTTTCCAGGGCATTCCATCATACTACGACTCCGTACAGTAGTATAGGTCGTACAACGGAGGTATATAACCAATGGGCAATACGAGGCTTAAGACCCCATTTATCTCCGATTGCTCTCTTACAGCAGTAGAGAGCCGCTGTGGCCTTTTTGACCCGTTCAAGGATGTTGGGTTTCCAGCTTAGCTTGTGATCAATAATGAGACCTAAATACTTAGCCTTATCCGTTAGGGAGAGGCTAGTCCCGAAGAGTCGGGGAAGGTCGAAGCGAGGGATTTTGTACTTCCTAGTGAAGAGTATGAGCTCAGTTTTTTGGGGGTTTACCCCGAGGCCGGATTCTAAGGCCCATGCTTCCAACTTGGAGAAGGCATTCTGAATCAGTTCACTGAGTGTATTAGGGTATTTTCCGGAGATGGTTGTTGCAACATCGTCTGCGTAATAAGAAACACTTATGAAAATTAGGATACTTCTTGTTTAACTAACGTAAATCGGTGGGTAGATCATTAGGGCGTCGGACTGTTAAGCGAGGCTACCCGGGTTCGAATACAGCTCGTGGAAATAACACCACAAACAATTTTCACGGCCCTACCTCTAGCGAACGCTGGACAATCGTCCTGGAACACCTCTGTCACGGAAAGCTTTCGCAATTCGCCATTCGAAACCGGCAATAAACTGTACACACATGTGTCAAATTATAACGCGCAAAACACAGTGGAAGCGCAAAAAGCCAGGCTCTGGTCCTTCGTGGGCTGTAACGCCACTAATGATGATAATCTAATGTAAATGTAAACTCATTACCTTAAAAAAGGATATTGTATCATGACCTGCTGAAGCACCATTTTTATTGTATTGAAGCAAGTACGAGTATAAAGTCAATAATTAAGTTCCAAGCCGCAGAAGCTCTGTACTTCATGTGCTTAGAAGCAATCCAAATTGGTAGAGTTGATTAGCTTAAAGTTAAAAGATAGTTTATGGTTGCACAATAAAACCAATCCTTGAAGGATCTGTGAATAGGGTTAAGTTGCATTTCACCTTTGACGGTCCCTAGCATGCTGCTTCCATTCCGGACGACTGAGCTGTATTGCATCCGCTGCCACTTGATTTCTCTACCGGAAGTTTAGCCTCCTTTTCTTGTTCCCGAACCAGGAAACTCGATTTTAAAGACCCTTTTAATAGGAGTGTTTTGTGTCTAAGCGTTCGATGTGGCTGAGCCATTGTAGCCGAATGATTTTCTTTCTTTCCGGACTATATCCACAACTCGTGGTGTTTGCGGTTCGAATATTCGCCTTAGAATTTTTCTTTCCAAGGATCAGCTCTGCTGTCCTGCAGTCCAACTTTTGGCTCTGATTAGTAGGACTAGTAAGATAAGCATGGCCTTGATTCAGATTTGACCCTGGCTGTTTTTACAGACCGAAGTTGTAGCGGTATGATGAATAGTATGCGTTCAAATCGAAAAAGTGTCGACTGCTCTGTCGACTTTATTGCATTTTGTAAAACCGGTTGGTTGATTTTTTAGCCATTCTCCCCAATGGATTGAGTTTCAATTCAACTCACACTTTAATCTATGAAAAAAGGTACACAGTAACCCTTCTCTCATGTTCTCAAATCGCCTAATAGCCATCGAACTATTGGTAAGTTTTATTTATTTAGTCAAATCAGGGTTTACTTAACATTTTCATGACCTCATTTTATTCCAAACCAAGGAACTAAGTTCTAGTTTATGAGGTTTAGTCAAACTAAAAAAATATATTTAAGGACGACAGGATAACGGTATATAGAATGTTGTTCTGATGCAATGATGTTCATGAATAAAATTGCATTATATTCGAAACCATATTTTTGAATTGAAAGAGTAACTTTTAATTTTTAAAATACATACATACAATCAAATTAATTTCAGAATGCTTTTGTGTTAAAATGTGACTTTTTACTTCACCAAAACCGAATAGATCCCGAATATAATACTCTTATTGCACCAAGAAATGTCTGAAGTAGTATGAAATGGAATAAAATAGTTTTAAGCAGGAACCTAACACAAACTTTGTTTTAATTGCGCTAATATTTTTTGAGTTCTGAGTAAATGAAGTTTATGTTGTACACAAACAACACTGGGCATGAAAGAGTTAAATAAATAGTTGTTAAAGTTTTTTTTTGATGAATTGGATGGCATATGGCGATTGAATTATGCATTCGTTTGAGTAGTTTCAGTTAGTTTCAGAAGAGACCCTAATATTGTAAACTTAAGCAAAAGCAGTATTGAAGATGCTGTACGTAAGCAATATATATTAATTTTGGATTAGTACACTATAACACTTAAGCCTATGGCTAAAGCAGTCCTCATATTCCAGTATTCATACAATATTTATGGCAGTTAAATTTTAATGGAAAATGTGGTGGTTTTACTGGCACTTAATTACCGACAAACCCTCCCCTATTATTGAACGACATAGAGTCCGAGTCTTACGCAAGTGATTTAATTATGATAGACGAAGGCCGTTTGAGTTTTACTAAGCCGCAAAACAAAACTGTCAAAATTTCTGGATCGCCCACAGTGGTCGAATTTGCTAATCTAACTGGACAAAAAGCAAAATTCAAAGTTATGAGATTCGGTCCGGGTTCATATTTTTTATTTTTTAATACAATAGTGTTATCAGATCTGTAATCAGGAAGGCCAATCTTGGTGTAAGGGCCAAGTTATCGTTCTTTGACTCGGTATTTCTTCCAACTCATAAAATTTGGGTAATGATCGAAAGAATACAAGCTGCCGAGATGAGTTTTCCGCGTGCTGTTGTGGGATTTACTCGTCGTTCAGGGTGAGAAATACCACGGTGCACGGAGAGCTCAATGTTGAGCAACTGCTTCAATGGTGGATATTGGTGCAAAATTATTTCTTGAGTTCTTCCCTCTATTGAAAAATTATGAACTCCCAAGACTGTGATGCAAGCGAAGAAGCTAAGTGGTCATCAAAGCCGTTTATTGCTCTCATATTTTAAGAAATTACCATGTGCCGAACTTACGAAACGCTACTTGAACGCTCAATTTTGTGCCTCAATTTCAGTGGTTGTTCTCTTTTAAGTGCGAAAATTACAGAAATCTACAAATTTTTGTTTATATTTGTTATGTGCATGAGTTTAGTTATAACTGCTTTTAAACTATTGGCATTTCTAGTCAGGAAATTGGTGGATTCAAAAAAATGTTCTTGCTGTTAATTGAACCTAAAAATATAATTTTCTCTTCGTGAAAAATAAGAAAATATACGAATCTGTATTAGGAAATATTTTTATACAAAAATGTTTTGTAAAACCGCCATGAATTTTACAACGTCCCTAGATGTGATACTTTCGAAGTCAGCCTATGTTTAGATTTGATTTGTTGAATTTTTGAGGCTGACTAGGGCCTGTTTTGGGCTAAGATGTTCGATGGACCTGGCTATAGATTCTGCAGATTTCAGTGCTGACAAGACTTATTTTGTGAAATTGATAGTAAGTTTCTCATATAGCACTCTCAAGTCAGTTTCGGTTAATTCTGCATCTTCCTTGGCCCACTTAGGGTTGTTCAGACTTCAGAATATAATTCAATAAGTGTATAGTTCGGAGGAGATCCAGTTTAAAAACAAATTAAGTACGTGCATATGTAAGGAAGACACTTTCATTGTTAAGAAGAATCCACTCTGGACGAAAAGTGCAGAGAGTCTAGAGAAAATGTCGGTGCCATATCGAAAGGAATTCCATGCAAAAGAGAGCTGTAGATCCTTTGGCAAATACTAGAAACCTAGCTAAGACCTACGAAGCTTTAGTTATGTTCTTACTTTCCCCGTTCAAGGTTTTTAAATTAATCGAATTTGAAAATTGAAAACTCGGCTCCCTCTGGCTCCGTGGCGTGCTTTTTCACCTCAAATTGAGCTACCTTCTCCCCACCTAATCTGAAACATGTGCCTCGCATTCAGCAAACATGCAGTCCCCCGTGCCATTGCATCACTCCTCCGGCCAGATGTGTCAGGTACCTGTTCCTCTGCTCCTCCACTCAGGTGGACTCATTTTAATTTCCAACACAAACACTTTGCACGTCTCTATGCGTGCGTGTGTGGCGTGTGTTTGCTGCTGCGTTGCACTCTGCCGGAATCCATTGTGTTCCGGCCCACGTGTGTATGCGTAGGGGTTTAGTTGAGAGAGATCCGAGCCATTGTGTACTTTGAGGATCTGAAAATTGGATTCGAAAACAATTGAGTCGAGACAGCAGCCAGGACTTGTTGATGTACAAGTGAAATTCATGTTTCAATTTCGGAAACACCAAAGAGTGGCTTTGCGGTGGGGCGGGCTGCTGTGCTCTTGCAGGGCACCTTTTTTGAATAAAAGTTATTGATATTCAAGTGGGTGGTTATAAATTGTATTTTGTCACAATTTTGTCGGTTGGTTTTTCGATTGCCAGTGGAATGCCGATGATATTCGTGAAAGGAGGACTGATTGTGTCTGATTGGTATTCCATTTTGGACCTCAAGTGGTGTAGAGTTTAATTATCCTTTGGGCTGACATTGAACAAAATATTCAATTGGTTTAGAAGTAGAGTGGAAGGAAAAGACTGAGGGAGGTGACGTGGAGGTATTCAAGGATCGGTAGAAACAGAGGAAGGAAAATCTGTCTTCTTAAATTAAACCAATTTAAATCTCAGGCAGACTGAGAATGGGACTTTACAAGCAGTTTGACATTTGGTAAATTAATATTTAAGTGACTCTATTATTCTTAGACACATCATGGAGTAAATTCTCAATTCAAAATAGTACACGACGACAATTCCCAACCAACAGACTCAGAGTTGCTAAACAAGTGCAGAATCCTTATATCCTCACTTACAAAGAACAGGAGCAACTCTGAAAATTGTTGAAATGACCTGGTGACCAAGTTATGAAGTTGATACTGAAAACAAATATGTAAAGGCGACAGACCGACAGACGGACAACGAAGGGATTCTATAAGAGTTTCATTATTCCTTTGGAACGAAACCCTAAAAAGGTCAAAATTGTCAGTTCTATGGAACTTTTACAAGGAAGTGTGGAATTAGTTAGTTTCTTACGGAACTTTTAAATTATCGGACAAGATCTTCTCTTCAACGTTTACTTGGCGTTCTTCTTGATGGGTTTTTTTAGTTTACGTTAGGCCATGTAGAGGGTAGGATGATATTGAATAGTTTTGTTTTCGGTTGTACGCATTATTCTGTAGTTAATATTTCAATAGGAAGAATTTTTAAAATTTCAAAACGAATGTAAAGTTTTAAAGGTGTACTCTGCAATTTAAACCATAGAAGAATTTGTCTACGATTTTCATCTTTAATTCATAGAAGATATCCAGGCATAAGGGTTAAGGTATTGTGGCAGAAAAACACGATTAACTCGGGATCTATCAAGAGTGTAGGGCAACGGTGTTCTACGTTATTTTCTAGCTCTAACTTTATGAAAAATTCCAATTGAATTTCAAGAACATGCTCCAATAGAGGCTGTCCAAATTAAAAAAATGCAAGTAAAGCTACGTGCCAGGACTAAAATTTATTCAAGGCAAAATAAATTTTCAGTTAACAAGGTTTTTTTTAGCCTTCGCATTCATGATACCAGAGGCAGAGTACAGAGGCAGAGAGCATGGTGCTTTACTATGTAAAAGCATGGTTTCTACCCGGGTAGAAGCAAAATATCCCATACCCTTTGAGATTGTGGCTTCTTCAACATTTTATTCACAGAATACCCAAGAATACATTGGAAACATAGAGAATGCTAGAGACGTTAAGAATAGACGTAACAATTAGAGCGAAATAAAACAATGGATAAAATCTTCTCTCGCCCCCATAACTCCGAAGACTCCTTAATTTAAAAATTACTATCACATTGAAGAGAAACAACCAGTATGTGCCCGAGGAGTTTCAAGTGTCGAGGAAATGAGAAATTTATTCTAGTGAGTTTGGACTTGGTCCGAAAGCAACGATGTGCTCTTACATTTTAGCAAAGGGAAAAGCTGTTTTCGTCCATCCACAGAGATTAATCTTTGTAAGACAGACATTTTTCTATAAATGCTGTCCCGATATGTAACAAGAAGGTTAACAACTTGATGACCTTTAGCAATGTTCAACAGCTTGTTGAGCAACCCTGCGTTGGAAACTTAAATTATATTCATCACCAACGCCTCATAAAATGAGGTAAATGAAATCTCAGCGTATGGCGTTTTTTGAAGTGAAAGTGTTCCGAAAATTTTAATTCGAGCTCAAAGATCTCTGCTAGTTAATACGTTTGCTTTAAAGACAGCGTTCTCGAAGGATATTCACTAGCGAATCCATTTTTGTATTCTATTCTTCGGTATGTAACCGAAGATGAAAAATTTGCGGCACATGATGTCTCAAAAATAGATGGAAGTGGGCGCAACAAACAAAAAGGCGCTTAAGCACGTGCTCCCGTGATTCCGAAAGGAAAAGAGCAACCCGGCAAATGCAAGAATCCTGAATGCGCACAACACAGCTTTACGGAGAAAAGATGTGAAGATTGCTTTACCTACATCATTTCATAGCTATCATAGATGATGATGAATTTATCTATCCGGATAGATAGATAAGGGGATCAATCATTTGCATTCAATTTTGTGTGAAAAATGGAATTAAGTACTCACACTTGAACACTTGAAATGTGGACAGTGGCATAGGGTGAGTGTACTCTGAGTCAAACAAATTTTTACAAGCGGTACAAGCTTTTCAATAAAGGTCGCGGAGATGGGAATGACGACGCACGCCATGGACGCCCTAGCACATCAACAACCGATGAAAATGTTGAGAAAGTGAAAAAAATTGTTATGGAGAATCGACGAATCACTATTAGAGAAATTGTTGAAGATGTCGGCATATTGGTTGGCTCATGCCATGCAATTTTTTCGGAAATTTTGGCAATGAAGCGTGTAGCAACGAAGTTCGTTCCAAAATTGTTGAATTTTGACCAAAAAAACCGTTGCTTGTTCGTAATTTTTGGCCAAAAACAACACCGTAATCATGCCTCAGCTACCGTATTCACCAGATTTAGCCCCCTGTGACTTTTTTCTGTTCGCAAGATTAAAAAGATCCATGAAAGAACGCGTTTTGCGACAACTGAGGAGCGACAAACCGAATCGCTGAGAGAGCTCAAGGGCATACCAAAAAGTGTATATCAGAACTGCTTCGAGGATTGGAAAAAATGCTGGCGCTAATGTCTGAGGGGGACTGCATTGAGGGGGACAGAATAAAAATTTATTAACAAATAAACATTTTTTGAGAAAAATGAAAATTCACCTTATTTTTTGAACAAACCTCATATTTCCCGTATCTAATCAAAATCCAACGATTTTGTCGCAAAAAACCAATGCTCAAAAAAGGGGATACTTTCAACTGAATTGAAAGTATCGTTTCTGAGTTTCAAAAATCAAAGAACTAGCCATCTTTTAATAAAAATTTAGTAAGTGAAAGGACAATCCTCTACACTGCTCTCACACCAATGTAAGTTCTTGCATCATCATCATCATTAGTGGCGTAACAGCCCACGAAGGGCCTGAGCCTAGCTTTTCGCGTCACCACTGTGTTGTACGTGTTATAATTTGACACATGTGAAGGGGGCCTACAGTTAATGCTGCTTCCGAACGGCGAATTGCGAAAGCCTTCCGTGACAGAAGTACTCCAGGAGGATTGTCAGTCGTTCGCTGGAGGTGGCGCCGTGAAAATTGTTTGTGGTGTTTTTTTTCCCGAGCTGTATTCGAACCCGGGTACTCTCGCTTAACAGTCCGACGCACTATGTAAGTTCTTTACAGACCGGAAACGATCATCGAGCAAAATTTGTCTTAAACTGAACTGAATAAGTAAAAACAAAAATTAGAAATGAAAAGAGTAAGGGAAAAGGTGAATAATCCACAAAATCTAGTCTAATCTTGATCTAGTTAATAACGATAAGTATTCGATTCTGTTTTGATTGCTTAGAAGGGAAGGGATACAGAGAACAGCATTATAATAAAATTAGTGAAATTACAAAATTCGAAGACAGGAAAGTGCCCTTGATGACAGTTCTACTCTACGACATTAGTAATAAACACTCATCTTTCTATTATGTAATGCCGGAATAAATTTTTCAACTAATTAGGCTGCATAGTCGCCTACTTTTAAACAAGAAACAAAGAGCCAATCGTCCGCAGCATACAACTAGTTTAGAATTTATTCCGACGTCACAAAATTTTCTTTTATAGTAGAAAGGAAAAACAACGTAGCGGGGGTTGGTGCGCGAAGCGAGCAGGCGGCTTGCCCCGTAGTTTTAATAATAATTTTGTATCATTTAGACGTATAGCTAAAATTACGATTTGACATCTACAACTGACTAAGAATATTAATCTGACAGTATCCGCTAAGCCAAAATGGCCGCCATAGACTGTCAAAATCAATCCATTTCTTACAATTCGCATTCAGGACTTCACAACAAACTGAATCTTCATGCGGATTGTGTCGTTCAACGTAAGTGGCACTAATTGGTTTAAGAAGATAATCTTCGGTGTATGATTGGTATTACTGGCGTGCCTCTTACGAGTCATCCTCAAAGACGTCGTCCTCGACATCAAGAGACTTTCAGCACCTGCCGATCGTGCGAACACCGGACTATGCCGGTGCAGTCCTATGACTGCTACGATTTGTAAGCTTACCTGGGTTTACTGAACCGCTTCACCACCACAGGCACAAAGACCAAGGTTCCTTTCCGTTGCATGGTCACAGCTCCACGAGTATTTTCCCGATTCCAAAGCGATTCCCCTGAAACTCACTGGGCCTTAGCACCCGAGCCCACGCGCTGAAAGCTCCCACTCCACACTTGGCCCCTTCCACACAACCGTCGGTTCCCTTACAAAGTCAACGGAGCGGAAAACGTTTACCTAGGATCATCCTCAAATCGACTCCTCTAATCAAACTTCCGCCCAGGAACCTCTGATGTTCCTGTGCTGCGCTTCATGCAACACTTCTCTCGGCTGTGCTACGCTGCGTGTGCCGCCACCGCCGAACGCCGCCGTCGAAGCACACGTCATTGCGTCATCCAATTTCCAATTCAAACGCAGCAGCTTCACAGGAGATACCACCCCCACACACACACCCCGACAGAACGAGAGAGATTTCCTGCGCCTCTCCATGAAATGGACAACCTTGAGAGTCAACCATATCGAGTTTCCAGCTCTTTGATTTTTGCTAACAACTTCACAGGACTGCTCGCAGGACGAGCGAAGAAGAGAGGGGAGAAAGCCTTCACCTCCATTGCCACCCACTGCAGTGCAACTGTGTGTTATCCTTGTTAATTCACAAACAGGAAGCGTTTTGCGGGTGAGTATCAGAGCTCGAGTGAAATACGCAAAATGTCTGCATTTGAGCGTGTGGAATTGGATTTGTTGTTATTTTGTTATTCCTTGAGGAATGCAGACTTAATTACTTCGAGAGAATAATACGCACACACCCACATAAATATATTTTGATGTTACCGAGAGGGCGGAGGATGTCAGGACGAATAAACTACCAGATGATTCATAGGTGTTAACAGGGCGAGAGTGACTCCGTCGTCTAACATCGTTTGGGGTTCGTGTGCGTGTGTCGCTTTGGGTTTATGTCATTTTCGGAAACAAATGAAATAAATTTTGAGCAGCAATGTATCTCCTGTTTGAGGGGGTAGGGCAGGGGCTGGTGCAGGAGTACTAAACAATGAGCCATAAAATGTTTTGATTTAATGCAAGTCCTGCTTGTTTCGTATAATAAGTTAATAAAGTCCATTGGTATCTGTAGGTCTTTTGGTTGGTGCCAAATGGCACGTAGAAGATGTGTCTGTTTTTGGGAGGGGCTTTGGAAATGTAGGCCCTTTGATAGGCTGCAATGTTGATGATGTTGTTGTGATTTAGGGAGACAGGAGGTCTGCATGAGAGGGTGATATCGATGTGGGCACTGTAACAATTTCTTGTTGATTTTTGGAATTCGGTCCTTACAATTGTCTGTGTGTGCAAGATTTGTTTGATGCAACTCATCTGTTAGCCCCGAATTGGGTATTGTTTTAAGAAAAGAATATGCGATTTGTCCTCATTCCGCCTGATAAGCGAATTTGAGAGACTCCGAAAAATTAAATATCTGGTAGCACCTCTTAATTTTTCATTTTCTTTTTTCTTGATTTTATTTCTCTGTTCTTTTTTTCTACTATTTCGAACACTCGTTGAAATATATGATCCGGTTTAAATCAATCTTGTCCCTCGCTAAAATGATCAAAAAACCTAAATGGGAGCATGTGAACCTGAAATTAATTTTCTTTGCTTAAATTTTCGAAAAAAGACTTCGCTTCGTTAAGTTTCGGCCGAAATGTGCCTCCGAGTCATCGAAAATTGGGTCCACCAAACTTATAGTTTTTTTTTTCTTATTTATATATTTAAGAATATTATAGTTATCACTGAGACTAAATAGAACGGTTAGGGTTCTCTAATAGGGACTGGACAACTTTGAATTTAATTTGTGAACGCACCCTTTCACTAATCAATTATTCAGTAAACTCAACATTCTATGAACGAACAACATCTGCAAATTATACAAATTGTCTACCGAAATTCGGAGTCGGTGACCGCAACTTTTAGAGCGTTAACTCCAATTTTCGGTAGTAGTTCTCGCCCTAGTACACAGGCAATAACAAGTTTAGTGCAAAAATTTTAGTCTACAGATTCGTTGTGTGACGTTGCAGTGCCAGTCAGATAACAGGTTGGTCGAAGTGTCGAAAATATCGCTGCCGTTCAAACGTCCGTAACAAACGATCCAAATCAGTCAATTCCACGGCGTTCTCAAGAATTGGGCATCGCTCAGACGTCGTATTTTGCGTAAGGATATCAGTGTACATCCATATCAAGCTGACTCAAGAAATGAAGTCGATGGACCATTTAAAGCGGCGTACGTTCTCCGATTGGGCTTTGAAAGAGATGCGCCAAAATGATGACTTTCATCGCAAAATCATCTTCAGTGACGAAGCTCATTTTTGGCTCAAGCAAAACATTTTATTGATCGGGTGAAAATCTACATGAGCTTCATGAATCATGAAAGCAAAACTTTGACCAACGTTGTGACAATTTTCAAGACAACAGTTAAAAAAAAAATTCACGAAGAGTAGCTTCGATTTTACAACCGCGTCTTTTTTGTGCCTTTTTCGCCCGACCACGGAAAATACTGAAATTAACTTCCTTGGGTATGCCTTTCACAAAGTTAATGCAGTGACTATCGTTCATTTTTCCCCTATTCATTAAAGAATAAAGGTCCTTTGAAATAAAGCCTTAAAAGATCCCTCTCTCGCCCTTTACCAACTCCCATCAACCTTCCAGGCACACACAACTAAAAAAAACCTTTACATTAAGCCAATTTTGTAATTTTCATCATAAAAATTGCCAATCACTTCCACCTGAGTGCCTGCAGCTTCAGCCCCACTTACTGCACTTCTTCGGCCAACTTAATCTCCCCTCAAGCTCCATCGTCCTCTCGTTTTTTTTTTTAATATCACATGTATAATATTCCATCGTCATAAGCCCTTAGCACAAACTATAGACACAGGATTAACTTTTCCCATGAATTTCGTTTAACTAACAAGAAAAAAAAAAGCAGCAGTAGCACAGCACACAAAAAAAAACTGAAAAAAAAGTCCTCCTGCTTAACATTGAGGAGAAAAGTTTCCTTCGGTGACCACTTTCTTTTATCCACTGACATAATCCTTTTATATTTCTTGCTACACCACAATCTACACCGAGAGTAAAAAAAAGGAAAAATGAAATAGAAGGCGCAGAAGGAAGCAGAAAAGGACGAATGGTAGGGAGGACGAAGCATATTTTTTTTAACACACAAAAAAGCACGAAATGGGACAAAAGTGTCCTGCTCACAACTGCTGAACTTTATTATCGCATTTTTGCCGTAATATCATGCGACAAACTTTCACTTAACGTGCATATTCCATTGGACTTGTTCTCACTAAGGACCCGGCTGTGTGTGGTGAGAGATGATGTCCTTTTTTTCGCCTTCTTAAATCCAGTTTTTCGTTAATAGGTGGTGGAGGTGTTTTGTTGGTTTCGTGTTTTGTGTTGGTGCTACTCAGATGCAGGAGCTGTAGGGTGTCGTGCTCATTGGAATAACAGGACAGGCATGGGTTTTTTTTTTCAAGGTGGCTTTTTAGCTCTTGGTCCAGTTCAGGAACTAGTGAATCAGCTAATTGACGGACAAGAAGATATTGTGAGCCCTAGAGGCGTTTAATTATGATATCTGCGAAAAAGTTTAAGGTTTTTAATGGTCATTTCTACTTGGATTAATCAGATTCCATCCTTATTTTCATACTCGTAGGTAAGTCAGAAGTTGTGAACAACTTTTCATCTTCCGGTCTTACCAGTCAACCTTTTTTTCTTCCAATATTCTTTAAAGCAATATTCCAAAAGTTCAAAAGATGTCTAAAAATGACTTCGTCAAATTATTATTTTTGTTTGAGTTTTAGCCAGGATCCTGTTGCGATTTTGACTAGTGAAATTCATTGTCCAGAAATTGTTACAGGACCCTTTTCCACAAATTCGGAATTAAAACAAAGTGACATAATACAAATCTAGCATCCTGTTTCATATTTTCTTTAAGAAATAACTCTTTTAATAAAGTCGTGGTAGATCTGATCTTTGGCAAAAGGTGATCTAGTACGTCAAATTTAAAAGGTCTACTTTCAGTGACTCTGCTGCATAACTCCTCTAAGTTTTTCTGCTAAAATTGTATTTCTTTTTAAAAGTTATAAAGTCACACATGCGGTAAATGCCTAGGAAGAATTGTGTCCATTCGATTTTTTCGAGTGCAAGTCCCAGTCCTGTCGTTTGGCGTTCTGGAAAATGAAAGAAACTGGCCAGTGAACATAAGAAATTGGACAGTGAACATTGGAAACAAAGCCTTGTGTATAAAATTAAGCCAGGAGATCTCCCAGTCACGTAATGCTTTTTAATACCTCTTTGAAAAGCTAGAAGCACAGAAACCGCTAAAAATAAATTTTACAGTGAGAATCTTCTAGTAAAACGAAATTGCTTAATTCGTCGGAGTTCAGGACTCAAGGCGAACAATTTGAGTAAGTGGTTGATTACCAAAGAAGGTAATAAGCGCCAAAATTGTGAAAGAATGCAATCTTTTTCGAAAGCCTCTGCTTAGTTCCCGGAAAAAACTTTACGATTTGTTTGACTCCATTAGATGATTTTTTTTACGATCAATTGACTCCATTAGATGATTTTGATTTGAATATCGAAATTATAATTCCCTTTTGAAGTCTTAATTGCACGCTATTCTAAAGCTTTTGGCATTTTTTTAAATCAGCTAATATACCCCGTCTATAAATAAAACAAAAATGCAAATTTTGGTATAGAGTGATATGGAAATTCTGGCTGAGTTGGAAAAAAGCAAAGTAAAAGAATAAAAGTATTCGAAATTATAAAGGGTAAGTCATCTCATGGCTGGCGTTCCTCTAGTAGTAGAAGTGAATCAACGACTTGACGAATTCTAGAAAGTTTTCTTTAGTACTTAATCTAGTCCTCAGTCTACGTTGGCAACTCAGCTCCAGCGGTTCGACATGCTATAACCTAAATAAAGATGAATATGTTGGGCCGAGTCTGTAAAAATCAAACTGACAGTTTGAAGCGATAACAACAAAGTTGCGACAGCTATTTAAATGATGTGCTAAACCGTATATAATGTTTTTTTCCAATGTTTTACACATCTGTCTTTTGATTAGACACTTGGTAGTTTTCTTTCTTTTTGTGGAATGATTTTTGATTTCTCGACCAATGTCAGGAAGTCAATTTCTTAGAGTCCGTGAACATTGCTTCAATATAAAATCTATAACAGGAAAGAACCTTATCCTGTTATTGATTTGTTCAAATTTTACATTCATAGCTCTCTTATCTGCTTACCTGTACCAACTTATACTCACTTTAGTAACAAAATGTTATCATTTAGACGTGCTATTTAATTGTTATACTCTTCCTGCTATTTTGGCATGGTTCAATAACTATAATAAGTAGAGGACGGGCATTTGCGTATTTGCCAAAGCTCTCAAGTATTTTAAAGATGTACGAGTAACATTTATTAGGTATACAACTTTCCTTCCGCCGTTTTTTTTTTTCGAAATTCGAGGCTTTATCGTGGGATCGTGGGTTTAGGCTGTGCTGTTTTACAGTCAAGATTTCGAGGCAATCAAAGATGTAGTTGGAGACTTTGCTTATACGGAATTGGAAGCAATACGTTAATCCAAGGAAGCATTTAAGGACTCTACTATTAACAAATATAAATATCAGTAGTAATTTTTCTTATACAGTGCCTCCAGAAACGATTCACTCACCGACCTATTTGAAGGAAAAAATGGCAATGGAAAAGAAATTACAAGTCCTATGAAAATCATATGCACATGCTTTAATTCTGCTTTAAGTATTGAAGAAGACAATATACTCCGTTTACTCAAGAAAGAACTCCGAGTGAACTTTATTCAGTTTGCAAAATATTCACGGAAACATGTAATCCTTTAACTGACTTTATTCTAATAAACCAATAAAAATGCTTGTAATTTCAGCTACGCTTCAAAGTTTCAGTAAAGTACCATTACTTGGTTCAGTAAATTGATTTTTATAAGTGCTCCCTTAAGAAAAATAAGCTCTCTTTTGATACATAAGTCATTGATGTGAGACAAATTAAAGGGTTACAATCTATAATTTTTCTTTAACGAAAATTTGCTTTTATCCAAGTGAACCGCAGGTAAGTCAAAATACAATACAAATGATTTTCACCAAAGTTACAAACGAAAATGTTCATTAACTTTACAAAAGAATCTTCATTCTCCAAAAAGTATTCGCTCACCCTCACAATAACTCAGTTCCAAGTTCATGGAGTATCTTATTGCTCCAACATCTTTTAAAATAATGTGTATTGATCTATTTCGAATGGAATTCAACAGTTTTGAGCCATGCCAGATGTTATTTGCTACCATTCAGTACACCAATCCATTGGTTCAATTCAATAAAACGACTTTTAAATCAGTTTTGCTGAGAATTTCACGTTTTTTTGTTTATATTTCACTCCGAAATGTCTCTAAATTTTGGTTTGGATTCATATCTAACGATTGCAATAGTGTTCCAATCCATTTCGAGTTATGTAGAGTCAACCACGTCTCAGTATTACAGGATATATGACTAGTATCATTATTTTAACTGCTAATGTGATCAGCATCATTACCCTTCATGACCCTTAAGTGGTATGTCTTAAAAATGTTTGTATGCTCTTTGTGATCCATAACACTATCAATAAACTGCATTTCTAAACCCTTTCAAACCCCAAACTAGCACAGAACTACCCTATTGTCAAATTTATGTAGACAGCACTAAAATCTTAGATCGAAAAGGGGGCAGATCCAGGCACTATCCATTTAATAAAGCCGGGCTTTTTGACAAAATAATAGAAGATTAAAGGAACTCATTCTTTTGAAAAACATGAAGTCTTCTGCCAAGATCAACGAGCAATTCTTCGGCGAACTTGTTTTAAACTTGAAATTAGCTTCTAGTTGCAACGGTAAGATCCCTGAGTTCAATTAGCTTCTTCAAAGATGTCTTCGAGTTCCATAAATTTGGTTTCAATACCGGCAATGACTTCACTCTGTCATTTTCTCTCACTCATGAGTCCAGCTAAGACGACTTCTCTTGAACCAACTTTCTATCGCCTTTCAGAAGTTCAATGACTTAGACTTCGACATCAATAGCAAAAAACAGTTCTAAGAACTGCCAGCTCTTCGTCCAACATCAGCCAAATGGCACTTTGCTCCTTTGCCAGCGATTTTTCAAAACTGAGTTCACTGACCTCGTCGCCGCTCCAGAACAAGACCTTCCCGAAGAGCTCATGCTCACTTATCATGAAATAATTTTCCAGTCTCTCCCAATGGTCCTTCGGCCCACCAACAGTAGCAGCACTCCTGCAGCCATTGTGACCCTAATGACTTCAGACATCACTTCCATAAAATCCCGGCGAACATACTTTCAAGTAAATTGTCTCCAAGGCTGCATGCAGCACCACCGAGGAAAAGGACATCTCTCGTCCTGTGCACTCGCGCTCGCTCCCTCCGCAGTCGAAGAAAAGTGTCTGTTACTGTTTTGCAGGCATCCGTTTCCCCTCCGCGAATAAGAAGAAGAAGCTCTCATTGATTTTCAATTTCCTGTTGAAATCACCGCCCACCCAACCACCACCCATCAATTGTGCTCAGCGTTATCGAAGAAAATCGGATTTTTATGTAACGCCAGTAGCTGCCTGTCTAACTGCAGAGCTTCACCGATGCGGAAGATGTCGGTGTAAGTTAATAAAAAAAAGGAGAAAATTAAATGCGGTTCCTTGAGCGAGGACTGACTCCCCCCTCCCCCGGATCTCCGCCGGATGGCCAACGATGCAACCGACGGCATTCAAGCAAAAATAATTGGCAGCCAATGCTGCCAGTCAATTTCAATTTGTGTCGAAGCGACGCCGACGAACAGGACGACAAGGAGCATCGAGGATGAAAACACAAATGCACAAATCTAAAATCTGCGCGGTGCAAGGATATTTTTTCCTTTTTCGCAGTTCCATGGAACTCCTGATCTCCATTACCGGGGAATAATTGACAAATTAAGCAAATTGACGAACAACGACTCACTGAACTCGTTCCGAGAAGAAGCTAACCGAATCAGGATCGATGGCAGGGATAACACACATTCTCTTGGACTGCTTGGCTCTGAGTCCTTGAAGACGTTTCCATTTTCCCACCCACACCCGTGAGGACGTGTAATCCTTTTTGAAGTGCGTTCCAGATCCGATAGGAGCGTATGGAGGTGCCAGTCAGAGGAGATTACTTCTGCTTGAGTCCTTTTCCTTGTCGTCCTAATTACATGGCAGTGGGTGGTGAACACACACCACCCGCGATCAAATGCATAAAATTTCGTCCAATAAAGATAAAGAACGGATGTGAAATCCCAGGAAAACATTAGCCAGACACTTTGTGCGTCCTTTTGCGTTGCCATCAGGACAATAAATCACTTATCAACACTTTAAGGAGAATTTACGAGAGAATTATGCATCTTTGTTGCCTGAGTACCGCAGCGTGAAGCAATTGGAGTGTGGAGAGCGAGAAAGGACGAAAAAGGACGACAAAAAAATGCGGGTGAGGAGAAGAACTGCAATTGAAGAGGATTTTGGGGTGGAGAGTGGTGGAGTCCTTTATCCGCTGGTTGGGGTGGAATTTTTTTGGGGGATACAGATCAGGACTACACGTCCTGGGGAGTAACAACGTGATGCAGTCGATTGAGATAGGACACTGGAATGGCTAAGCTGTTTGGAAGATTCAGGGCTTTTTGTTTCCAGGATATCGACGAATTCGGATGATGTTGGCCGGAGAATGTGTGAGGAAATTTGGAAATTAATCGTTTCTTATTTGCGGTGCTGTTTTGGCTTCCGATGTTCTTCCTAACAAAGATCTGGCAAAAAAAATTTCACCGTACTTCCTATCAAAAGCTCTGTCGCCAGTTGACTGATTTTAAGAGCATTTATTGTACCAATGAAAGTGCACTAAGATAAGCTTGATCATAAGAGGCCAATGCTTCAAAATCAGGAGTTTTCTGGTTGAAATTCTTTATTCAACTGAATTCAGGTGTTATGCATGTCAGACCTACGATATTTTGCGCTACCAAAAATTGAAAAAAAGGAAATAGCCAATTGCCTTGTACTTTACACAAAAATCAATCTGTCAACAATGATGGGCAAGAAAGAGAGTGCCGCCTGGCAGTACGAAGACTCCGAAGAAGACGAAGCCTACCAATGCAGAGGTCCAAAAAAAAAACATCTGTCAACAATGATGAACAAGTCTGTTTATTACTTTTGCTGTACAATTTTCTTCGTCTTCGAGATTTCATTTCTTTCAAAACATTGCTGGCCTTAGTGCGACTGCCCTAATCTTTGTTTAGGAAGCTAGCCTTTGGATTCTTGCGCTTAGCAGAGATATAAAGCTATTAAAACACTAGATCTAATAAATCATTTCATACCTCCTAATTTTTGATTCATGAGTTCATTTTAGGGCCAAGACTTCAATATTGAAATCGACATTTCCCTTTGAGGATTTGACTGCATCAATCCTTTACTCCAAAATGTTACTTAACCCTCTGCGACTGATGTGGCTCAATTTCACAATCTGATTGACGTGGTAATGAGACAATTTGTTTATTATCGCAGCTTTTAATTAACATATCGTCCCCTTTCTGCTATAAGCACGTATCTGCAAAACATCAATTTTTCAGGTACGAGGTACGATACGAGGTTCTTGCGAGTATAATTTTGATATAATTTTGATGCAGACTTAGTCTTTAGATACGATGTTTTTGCTTTTATGGGAAACACTTTAACACGGTTAAAACTGTAAATTCAGCCCAGCCTGGTAAATAGTAAATAATATAAGAATTTTCCTTATACGTGAATATTCTCATTTCGGAAAAAAAACCTTATGAAATTGTTGGCACTAAAATCAAAATGAAGAAGTTGAAATATATCTTTGAGACACTTGAACGGCGGCCTTCAAAATCGATTGCAACTCCCTTTTTATCTGGTGGGATCCTGGAAGCCAATCACTCTTAGAATTGTTTTGTTGATTGGAATACGACGAGGTTTGGGCAGTACGTGTTTTATAGCCACCAGTGTCTGAGTTTTCTGTGCTGATGAGACCCATATTGTTGCATGCTCCATGCCCTGTAGCCGCACTCTCAGGTCTGTTTCGCTCGCTTAGGATTGTAGCCCAGTTCAAGGAATTTCATTGAGTGTTTAATATCATCCTCCTTCTTCCAGAACTACAAACTAATTTAACTATGTCAAGACCTTTCAAATGATGTATTGCCAGATACGAACTCTGTAGCGCTTTGTATATAGCCGGAAAATTGAAAAGACTAAAAGGCGGAAGGGAGATATTTGAGAACCTAATATTAAGTTCTCTAATGGAAGGTTTTACTGGTAGTTTTCCTTCTAATGTTTATACAGTTTTTTTTTCCTTATTAATTATCATTTGTATAAATAATATGTCAGAAGAATGATCAATGGATCATATCTCTTTATTAATTATGTGTAATAATGTGTGATTTATGCTACCTAATAAATACATCTTTATCTTTATTATTATCTTTATTAAGTTCTTTTTTCATCAGCAGCCTTTATGGTAGAGCGATTGAGCTGTATTTGTTAGGAATCCAATAGAGTTGTCTAGCTCCTCAGAAATTTGGATATAAATGTGCACCTTTATTGTCGACCTAGGGCACGATAAGCTACAAATCAGTATAAATTAGTACTTACGAGGTTTTCGTCAAAACTCAATAACATGACTGTATTTACGGGAAAAAAGAATTAACTTTAAAATATTTTTGTTGTTCTATTTAGCCATTAATTTTTTGCTTAAATATTTTGGAAGAGGCGCCCAGTATTGTTATATAAAAAACCCAATTTCATAAAAAATATAGATACGAGGTTATCGCAGAAAGGGGGAAATTTGCTAAATATAGAAGTATATAGAGTAAGTTCAGGAAATATGACCAACGTGGGTAATATGACCCACCCATATTTTTCCGAAACGAAAAACCACAGAAAAGTGACCATTCATAGAAAAAACTGTTAACTGGGGTTTAGGCTATCTTAGTTAGCCCGGTGCGACAGCCGTGCAAGAATTGTGCATGTAAGTTATTTTCTCGATTTCATTCTAATATTATTGTAAGCTTTGTTTTACAAAGAATTTTGCATAATTTCTATTCTTTCTTTCTAACACTAAAAAGTGGATAAAATATTATTGTTTTGCAATAATGCAGGTTTTGCAATAAATCAGGTTGTAAAAAAAAAAACATTTAAGAGTGTTAAATTGAAAATCAATGGAAGTATGTGCAATATGACCTTTTGCATGTGTTGGCAATAACTAATTCTTACGAGAAAAGGATAGGTCTCCTTAAGGGAGCAAAAGCATTCAATGCACCAACGACCACAGTTCACTAAGACATTACGTCTCGTGACAAAAAAGCCAAGTTTTTAGAAGAAATGATAAGGGCCTAGTTAGTTAGAAAAAACTATTTTAAAACCAGACTTACGGCAGTCTCGGGTGGATTATTGTATGAAAATGGAAACAAAACTGTCTGGATTCACTAGAAATGCAACATTGCATTTCAACACATTTTAAATCATAAAACAAGTTGCAAAAATTGACTAGCGACGTTTGTTCCTTAAATTCTTCAGTCATACAATACAAAAATGTGTTTTCATTTCCACATCATCATTAGTGGCGTAACAGCCCGCAGATGGCCAGAGCCTAGCACTTAGCGCCCCCACTGTGTTGTGCGCGTTATAATTTGGTAACTGTCGGTTCCGAACGACGAATTGCGAAAGTTTTTCATGACTCCAGGTACTCCAGGAAGGCTGTCAGTTGTTCGCTGAAGGTGAGACCGTGAAAAATGAAACAACGTGTACAAGAAAATGCTTTTATTTTAATTAAATAAACATTTAAGAAGAGTTGGCGTTTGGACAACGGCGACGTTCAAATCCGTGCACAAAGTTAACAAAAGTCTATTGTATTGAATCCTCCTCTTTGCACTTCCGGTCTTCTTCTTCTTTTCTTGCTTCTCTGGCCCTTGACTTTACCAGCATGAGCTAAGGAACCGTGCACTTTACCAACAAGAAGTGGTACGGTGACATCCAATTCAAAGGATGACAGACTGCTTACACAAGCATCGTTATCCAAAGCATTTCCTTAGCAATTAAGAACAAATTTCTCCGTGATTCAGGGCAATGAGTTGAGCCTTAACTGAGGCAATTATGTCATTTTGAGAATCCTCTGAGGTCTCAAAACTGTCCAAACAGCGTGCGAAAGGTTGTATGTTGACTACTTGTCACTTCTTTGGTGACTTACGAAAAAGTAAGTGAAGAGGAAGTGAAATAATGACACAAAAATCAGACGCCAACAAAAAATGAATTCAGCTGCAGTATGAATACGTAAGTCGTTGGTCCGTTTGCCATACCCACAGTCCGGCACCATCTTATTCAACTCTAGAAATGGGCTTTTTCAGAAGAGCACTTCACTGGTCTTACACAGTTCTATTGATAAGCACGATCTTCGACCTTGTCTATGATGAGTGCTTTGATTGGGCTTGCTTGTCTGACATTACCACAAAACCCGGCTCTGACCTTTTCCATTTAGCCCATAGACAGTGCATGGAAATACTTCTTAAAGAGTCATATTCGAATCTGCCTGCCACAACGTGTGAGTATCGTCTTAAAATTCCGTCTAGCCATGGTTAGCCTCAGTTAATCTCCTAAGGCAGAGCTTGCACATACACCTTGCTCCCACATTCCCATAAATACCTTCCCTGCTCCAACACCAACTTTCGAACAACCTCAGGCACTTCTCAATCCAAGCTCATCCCAGCTCATCCCTATCTTGACTACAATTCTCTTAAGGTCCCCTCCATCACCTGTCATCTACCTCATACGCCCTCCTCTCATTTGAACCTAATCCCCCTTGACGACGACCACATTCCCCAAAAGCGCCAATATCCTTAACCTCAACGCCCACTTAACCGCTTATCCGAGTCCCATCCTCAGCTCATGTCCAATTAATTCCTCTTTTTCTTTACTTCCCGTTTTTTGTTCGTCCTTCATTCCTTCAAGGATAATGTCATAAATTACTTATTGCGTTGATTTATCCAACAACCAATTTGAACAAAGCACAATGGACATTGAGCAGAGGACGGCACAGTGGACATTGGAACAAGGACGAGGAGAGAAAAAAAGGTCCTTGCCAACGCATCCAATCAGAGTCAATCAAAGTTGACTATTGACATTTTGCTTTGATATCTCTCCTTCTCGTCCTCCCGGGGGCGGTGAGGATATATTTCCCTTTTTTTCTTCTTTCCACATCGTTCGGAGATTGTGTCCGATTGGCAGAGGACATGCAGAGGGACGTTTGGGTGGTGTGGGTGCGGAGTGGAGTGGAAAGTAGTGGTATCCAGTTGCCAAGGTGCTTAAGGTATTTATCGGGCGGTTGAATCGGGTGTTAATGCGAAAACGGTCAGTGGGATTGTGTGAAAGAAACCATGATAATTAGTAACACATCGATAAATATGTGTGGGTGCGGCACAGAGGGCGACAAAGGAAGAGAGGAGGAAAGGAGTGTGTAAAGTGTGTCTGGTGATGAATTCGACCGAAGGACTGTGGTCAGGTCAGTAGAAGTCGGTCATTTGCAGCTTAAGCGGTTGGTTGGGAGCCACTCATCGGTGAAGGTGATGAATCCTGCCTTCAAGAGACGAGGTTCCGAATAAATAAGATCTTAGACAGTCGTCTGCAGTGAAAGCTGAGGTGAATTCAAGGCAATCAGAGTTGACTTTTTTGGGAGACTAAGACGTTGAAGAGAGATTAGTTTTCAGACAACACATTACTGGCTAGCAGTGGCGTGGCGTCCATATAACTCGATTCCTACCGAGTTACCTTTTAAAATTCGAATTCTTCAACAATGTACCAAAACAACAAGCAGCATGAATCTTAATATTTACATATAAACATAATACATGTTTGAGTTTTTCCTACACCAAGGAACGTACATGAATTTGTTCTGATCAGCTAGCAACAAACGCGAAACTTTTTCGGGTTATTTTGTTGCCATTTTGATGCCGTGTATGTTGTTGGAGAAGAGGCATGCAATGTTGTGTGTTGTGTATACGTGTACAGGTGTAGAAAAAACTCAAATATATATTATACTTTGGCACTATTAACTTATGTAAACTACGTTTACTCTTCTGTAAAATAAATATACTTCAATTTCAATAACTAAAAAAAAATGGGACAGTTGTCTTCCAAGGCCATTATTCGAGCTTCTTAACTTTGGATTCTTTATCGAAGATGATAAATAGTTTCTAAAATATAAATAAAAATTATATACAATCGCCTTTTTGCCATCATCAATCAGCTTGAGTCGTAGATTAATTTGCAATTTACTTCGTTAAGAAATGGCTGAGATATTGCAAATTGAACCTGACTGTTAAGGGCATCCTATTTTTTTATTGGTTCACTGTAGTTCCCTAGCAATGTCCACCCTGCTTATATGCTTGCCTTGCCTCAAGTTTTTTCATGATTTTATCGACTCTTTCAGTGACTGGCTGACCAGAGCGAGGTCCAGCATTAGCATCAAAATTCTCAAATCGAAAATGAGCAAACCACTTTGCTGATATTTTTCTGCTTACAGCATCGTCTCCGTGTGTGTGAAGGTAGTCGTCCTAAAAAAATCCAACTATCACTAATTGGCAGTTCCGCTTTATAACCACAGCCCTGGAAAGTTGGGAGTAAATTGGGATTTAGAAGCAGCATGCGATATTGAGAAAGGAATTCAAACCTTTGATATTCATTTGAGATACCTCAAGAAAAATGGAAAATTCAGCCGAGAAATTCAGGGAATTGTTTGACTAGCCTTAGCGTAACCTTGCAAGCCGTGGACAGGACCAGAGAAAGTGAGTCAATAATTCCGATTCTACCGAATTCTTACAACTTCGGCAGTATGTAAAGTAAGGGATCCCAAGCCTACTACTACAGTGAATCGTACGAATCGCTATATTTTTAGCAATGTCCGTAAACTTAACTAACATAACTTTCTTAACGTTTCTTTAATAAAAAATCCAAACATAACGATATTTATTTTTAAAAGTAAATACATTTTCACGGAAATTTCTAACAAAATGAGCATAAGACCTTTTACACAAGCCAATATGTTGCCAGATGTACAGGTGCGGTTAAAATAATAGCAGTGCATAGCAGTAATAGTGTGAGAGAATATTTTATTCCTGGAGACTTTGAAAATGTTCTTCTACTTTAGAATAATAACTGAAAGGTAGGAGATTTTTCAATCATTAGCATGATACTACTCAAGTTGCAAGAAGATATCCTTCAGAAAGCAGCAGTGCTATTATTTTGACCGCAACTGTCATTAATATTACCAGAGATGTAACATTTAAGAGCCACCAACCAACGTTTTTTAACCGAACTTTTTCAACCGCTTAATAGAATAAAATAGCTTGTGTACAGGTTGGGCCAAATATAAGTTTTTTTTTTTTTAAATGCAGTACAATGAATGAAGTTTAATTTCCTCCATGTATTATGACTTAATTAGTGAAACAAGTTATTCTCATTAATTTTGTAATAAAATATTGTTTAAGTGGCTGCCTGCTTGCAGTAGAACATTCGATCACTCCAATTTTCAAAGACCTTGATAAAAACTCTTAATTGCTGTAACTTGCGGATTTCTTGGAAGACATTTTGCCTTAAGATTTTGAATAATTTCCAGATTGTTAGCATTCCAAATCGTAGGTCTGAGGCAACTAACTGGTATCACCTACACAACTACGTATGTGTTCTGCAATAGTAACAATCAGAGAGGTAAAATGTGCTATAACTTTACTCAAGAACTTAGACCAGATTTCAGCGATGGTTATGGCTTATTCTCATAGATTTGTGACTTCAACGAAACCTAAAAAATCCCGGAATGAGAGTTGAAAATACTTTTTCCTGCGCTTTAACACCTCTTCAATTTCATATCGTGAAAGAGTTGCTATCACATCAATTTCAATGTGATTTCCTTGCCGCAACTCCTCCCTCACTTTGAGCCATGAAAAAACCCCGTCTTCATCCCCGACCCTAATCTACTTTCGCCGAGCACTTTGTCAAGCCGCAGTGTTATCCTCGTCCAAAACAAACCACAACATTTTTGTTTTAGCCACATTCAGCTGCTACCTTTCTTCCTGCCTCCCTCTCCCTTCCTACCGCCTTCCCACTTTAAGCCCCCACTCCTGACCATCTGTCAGAACACAAAGCCTGTTTAGAGGGAAATCAGCTTTAAAGCTTAGACCGATAAAACTCAATTTGATCCTTTTTTCCGAATCTGTGTGACGTAGTATATTTTATTTTTCCTCTCAAAAAGGGTTACACACGCCACCGCCGTCCTCCCCTCACAGAGCTAACCACCGCCAGGACAGGACCATCCTCTCCCCTTTCCCTCACCAATGTCCTTCGGCGCTTTCGCTGAGAGTAAATTGAATTTGTCGCTTCTAATGGATGTTGTTGCCACTTTTTTAAACTCTTTAATGTACACTGCCGTGCTTTATGTTTCATTTTTATTCAGTCAGTGTGTTTGTTTTAGCCTTTGGCCGTGTCTCGTTCGCGTCGCGTAAAGAGAAGGACATCAACACACACACACACACACACGCTCTGTTGGTGAGCACAAAAAAAATTAAACCAACAAAAAAATGAGAACCGACGTCTCTGACACCGGAAGAGGATGAAAAAGCGCCAAAGCATACACTGAAAGCAGATGAATTCAATTATCCTTTAAAGGATTAAACAGTCGGGTAGGGGTTTTATTTTTTTCCTAGAGGATGATGAAGAAGAAGAGCACAGGACTCGGCTGTGACAAAAAAAAGAACAGAAAGAAAAAGTAATCATCTACGACGAGAGAGAGATGAAGAGAGAGAGTAATTTCATTAAAAGGTTGACAGAGAGGACTCGAGAGTAAATCAAAATCTGATACGAATGGGTGAGGAGGTCGAGGGAGCTTGATGACTTGCAAGGATATGTCAGGTGAGTGTTAGCTCTAACAATGACAGGGCCGGATTGAGTCGTGTCGCTGTGGGCTGCTTACCACAGCTGATCTTTGGGAAGGATTTTAAGATTCAACTGACGGATTTGAATGGGTGAGAGTCGTGGAAAGACTGTGGAGTAGGATTTGAGATCGTTCAACATTTTTCAGGAAGCTCTTTGTCTTTCTGCGGTTCATACATTTAGGGTTCTGGGGCATAACTTTCTTTCAGGTAGGACTTGAAATTTAGCTTTTTTCGCCGCTTACGAGATGTCTTTATATCCAGCAATGACTGAAAACACTGATTTGGTCAGAAGGATAAAAGTCCAACGATTGAGATGGCTAGGTCATGCGGAGCAAATGGACATCAACGTTCCAGCCCGAAAAATCTTCGAATCCCACCTCAGAGGGTCGGCGCGGTTGAGGAAGGTCGAGGAACAGATGACGCAGCCAAGTTGAAGTTGGCCTTAACAAGTTTGGTGTGCGGTATTGGAGCAGCTGGCTAGAGACCGAGGTGGCTGAAGAGGTTTGTTGCATGAGGTCCACCCCGGACTGTAGCGCCACCAAATAAAAATAGGGCAGGACTGAACACACAAATTCAAGCCACATGAATTGTTACCATTTGATGCATTAGAGCTTCTTCTTCTACCTCATAGTTTTTATCGACGGTTACTTTTATTGAGGTCGCACTGGATTTTTAAGGTCTGGGTCTTAGATCTGATGACTACCACGACGATTTGCTCACATCGCCGGCCATTGCGCTATCCCTCTTCTGGTTTATTTAAAACCTGAACTCGTTTACCTAAAAGTTTCCTGCAAATAATTTTTGGAGGAATTTGTGTAGAACAGAAATATCATATTGGCCCTAGATTAGCCTAAACCCAATTGGATCTATTTGCGAATTCGCCAATGCACAAATATAATGTAAATAATATCTACATTGACCCATTGACTTAAATTCTCAAAGAAGTGCCTTTCCACGGTATGTTTCTTAATCCTGGCGAATTCTGGGTATATTCCAAGAAGGAGCGGGGTCTTATCCATCTCTGCAGCTTCTGCATCCTACCTTTCTTATTTCCCGAACAATTAATGACTAGAGAGAACACCTTCTAGCCTTGCTAGCTTTACTTAAGGAGAGTCACTGTTATGTCCTACTCTAATCCAATCTAAACTACAATTGCCTAAGGAGGGAAACGGATAAAATGGATGTAAAATCAAAAAAATTAAAATTTCTCTGTGCGGTGCGGTTTATCCTAATCAAATACGAACTGACCCATTTGAAATGTGTTTTTTTAAGATCCCCTTTACTTCACCTATGAGTTTTTGACTTTATTCAACCCCTTCCCTTAAATCGGATGGTCTTCATCACGTTTTCATTTCGTGCTTTAGTATTAAAACTTCATTTAACGAATCAGAAGATCAACTCCTGTTCCAAGTTCACACATCTTTCTTCGTGACAGCAATCTTGAAAAAGACTCTCAAGATTGCAAAAGAGCAATAAAGATTGTGTCTGGGAGCCAGTCTAATTGTCAGTCTGTCTTTTTTTAAGTCTCATAAGCTCTAACCTAAGTTTTTTGGGTCAAAATTAAAAAAAAATTCTCGCAATATAGACGAAGACGTAAGTGCACGTCTGGTTTCAAAGGTTTCCAAGTCGATAAGACTTGCAGCAGAATGCTTCAAGTGCCACAAATGAAATAAATAAGCTTGAGATAAATGTTAGTTAAAAATATGTTTTGAAAAAAGTAGTTATATTTATAACGCCAGGACTACAATTTTAAGCTATACCAAATGTTTATAGTTAATTGGTGGTTGAACAAAGAAAGTGGAAAGAAGCATCTCTGGCTTAATTACACGAGCTTAAAACCTAAGGCTGATCCAAAAGCGAGAGCTGATCAAAGAGTTTTACTGGTTCCCCCTTTTTATTACAAGGTCAAAAAGACCTATTTTTTTACTGGCTATGAGAAATTGTCATTTTATGTTTTAGTCATTAACGTTTTAGAGTCAGGTGAATTATCGTCATTTTCTTAGTCACCACGCCGAATAAGCCGGCGTGGATTTTACTCATTCCGAGAAAAAAGGTATGCGTACGGACCTCAACACCAAAGGATAATTCTGTTAATTTAGCTCCTTCCATTCAAAAAAAAACTCGTTCCAGATGGAGAATATTTCAAAACACAACTCAAATTCAGAAAAAAACTACACGACCACATCTTAATACCTCCACTAAACCGGAAATCGTCCATCGGTCCGCGACGCACACTCATTAAGCCCGCCACTCAGCACAACTTAACTCAGTCCAACACAAGCAACAGTCCTTAGTGGATAAATTAAAAAATAAGCACTTGCCCGAGCTTTGTAATTATCCTCTGTACTCCTTTTTTTTCTGTTTTTGTTAATTACTTAATTATTGTGTGCGGGTGATTGGCTTAATGTGACTAATTAGTCATCTGTTAGCGGAAAGCAACACATGCAACCCCACGCCGCGAAGCTGCCACCGGCCGCTACTGTTGATAACCGACGTGGTGTTGATATCATTTTAGCACGCTATAGGCTTGTTTGGATTTTTTTTTTTTTTGTTCGAATAAGTCAAGGGGAATGTAACTTGATGTCAAATGGTTTGTAATTATTTGACTCAAACGGCGGTAGAGAAAATCATTTAAACCCATCGTAAGTCGGAAGGAGAATTTGACAAGACTATGAGCAGAATAAAGATGGCCTCTTGTACTAGAGCTGTACTAGATTATCTTGCTTTGAAGTACCATCGATACGGAAATGAAATTAAAATTAATTTTTATTGAAAAAAAAAATTGTTAAATGGAATTTGCAGGCGAAATTTAGACGCTGAAAAAGTTTAAAGCGACTCCCTTCGATTCAGGCGGTGTCCAATATGACTGAGGTTCAAGAATTTGCCAACTTTCAAAGCGAAAATTAAGCTCAGAAAATAAAAAAAAAACTGAAATGCGTGTCTTTAAGTGCAAAACATTGCCGATTTTATGATGAATGAAAAGAAAACTATCATCTGTGTTGGATTGATGTGCCATAAACCTGATGAGTTGCGTGTAGGCATGGGAGTCCTTTTCGTCATAATGCTTGTAGTGAGAGCTTCTTTTTATTAGTAGCTAGTGAGTTTCATCATATTCCAAAGGCTTCCCCAATAAGGCCGAGTAGATATTGAAATTAAATAAAACAAGCTTATAAGGTATTTTTTTTATTTAAAAGGCCTGCGAATGCCATTTACGAAAAGTTTTATAAAGAGCAATAAAGTTGTTTTTGTGAAATGGCCGATAAACAATTAAAATCCGGAATAAAAACCACATATTTTTATAATGAAATATTAGTATTTTGAAGTGGCACTCGTTGATGAAGAATGCTATAGTGCTTTGGCTTCGTTGATTGAATAATAAACAGAAGGTTTGAGAGATATCGCATTGAAAACTTGGCTACCACAAGCTGCCGACTTGACCAATGACTGAAGAATTAACAACAGATTTGACATATGCCAACAAACAAACATGGCTGCCAGTTTCACCCGTCCCAGTTGGACAGCTATTCAGTTATAAATTTCAACAAAAGAATCAAGAAATGCAAGCAAAAACCTTCGTCGCCTTGTATTTGTAAGTCAAAAACTTCAAAGACCATCTAATGCAACCCACCTTTTTCTTTTTCTTTCAGCATCTGCTGACTTAAACAAGGCAACCGCCAGAATTCCTCTGCCAACTTTGGCAACAGAGAAATCTTCAACAACAATGTCCTGCCTCCTCTGTTGCCCATCACGCACAACACAACCGTACAACCACTTCAAGTTAAGACAATAATTCTTGCCTTTCAACGAAAATGTAAATGAAATTTTACTTAAATCTACTTTAGTCACCCTCATCACCCTCCTTAGCCCGAACAACGCCAACGACAACATGAACGCCATCATCATCATCGTCGTCATCGTAGTCCTTCACCTGAAAAGAGCACTCCCGTGTCATGCAAAAATAAAACGAATTCACAATAATAATCATGAAAATCGCGCGCCAACATTTCTCCAACACACACAGAGCATCCTTAGCATCCTTGCAGGACTCTCAACTGTGTGCTGCTCGAGCTAAGAACTGCATTACAATAATGTTGCTGTTTCTTGTTCTTGTTTGGGAGGGTGGTGTGTTTTCTCTGCTCTCTCTCTCCAAGTCCAACAAAACGAAGACGATCCTGATGCTCTTGATGTTGCCCATTCAGAAAGTCC
This sequence comes from Syritta pipiens, assembly GCA_905187475.1. Classification (NCBI taxonomy): domain Eukaryota; kingdom Metazoa; phylum Arthropoda; class Insecta; order Diptera; family Syrphidae; genus Syritta; species Syritta pipiens. Next base: position 12,405,812 of record LR994573.1, read on the forward strand.
TTTTCATGTTTATGTAGATTTTTCCCGTCTTCGCTTTCTTTTATTTTGCCCGCACACTCGGATGATAAGAGACGAAGGATGTTTTTTCCTTTTTTTTTGTAGAAAATATGAATGTTTACGGCGTAATGCATACGACCATGAGTCACATCCATTTGTTGCATGGCAAAGCAGTTTTGGTTGGGCGGCGGGTCAAACTTGTTGAGGGTGGTGTTTTAGCCTCCCATCCAAATCGCTAAGGTGTGTGTCCTCCTCTCCTCTCGCCCGTCGAATTTCGAAATCTCCACCGCGCTCACAAAATCGAAGCGAGAGCAACAACAAAAGCAAATTTGTTTCAAACACCATTTAACAATCTGTGATGGGAATACGAGATGTCTGTCACGTGCACGGTGATGTGCAAATCGAATTCCACTTTTACAGTCGTCATTTGGAGTCTCGCTCACACACAGTCGTACAAAGTTTTCGAAAAACTACAGTTGCAGCTCGTGCCAGTGACATTCGCCGCATCTTCAGTCACCTGCCAGGAGGGGGATGAACAACTTCGAACAATGGATCCTGTGAAACTTATCCTGCGCTTTCTCTTCTGCTGGGATGCAACCCCACCTTCGATTAACTTCATTTATTACGCCGCGGGGATAATCAGTGTGGAAAATTCAACGAATAGATATCGATTCGCCTTAAATTTGACTTTGAATCGGATGGCGTGGAGGGGGTGGGGTTGGGTGAGGTAATAAAACGCTCAGAGGCATTCGAAACGCATTCGCTGTGACTCTTTGGGGGGAAACGCTCGATTTGGCATGGCAGTCACGTTTTTGTGTCTGTCAAAACAGTTCAAAATAATCTTTGTCGTGGCAGATTACAGGAAAGGAAGGGATGTGAAGGGATTGCAGCTTTGGGTGGATTACTGCGAAGTGTTGGAGGGTGGCACTGCAGCAGTTGGTGCATATATGGTGCTACGTTTTGAATGTGTGCTTTGTCGCTTTGTCGGAAAGAGAGGCTTTCGTGTAAGGATGGGTCTTAAGAACGAGGATGTCATGCAACGCAGGGACACAAGTAAGTAAGTAGACGTCTTAATCTTCTGCATCCACTTGGAATAGGATCTGCTCGGTGGATTTTGATTTTTGAATCAACTACGAGGGCTGCAAACCTGAGCAGCTTTGACGCTGAAAATAGGCCGGAGAAAGGCTTCAAGCAAGCATCTCGAGCAATTTTATAACTTTAAGGAAGATGCTTAAAGTAAATTTCCAAAACGCGTTCTATTTTAAAATACATCATCATTGTTGTTGTACGGGACTTGCAGTTTATTGCCGGTTCCGAATGATGAATTGCGAGAGCTTCGGTGACAGAAGCACTCCAGGATGATTGTCAGGTGTTCGCTGGAGGTGGAGCTGTGAAATTTGTTTATGGAACTTTTTCCCCGAGCTGTATTCGAACCCAGGCACTCTCGCTTGACAGTCCGGCTCACTAACGATGAATGCACGGCCCCACATATTAAAATACAACTAGCTGATTATTACACGATTAAATTTCGATGATAAAATATGAAAAAAGTGAAGCTAAAAAGTACATCATCGTGTTAATTTGACTTACATCTTGAGATTAGATTTAATGTAACTTTATTAAAATATAACTTTATTTTTGCTGAAACTTGTGAAAATATTAAAGAAGAACATTCATATGAATAATCAGATGGATTATATTGCCAACTTGTTGACATTTCTAGAAAAGAAAGCAATATTCCATTCGCTTTTCTTATATAATAATATGAGAATATGAGAATAATATAAGAATAATGTTTCTGTAGATTTCTTGTGTTTTAAATATTGGGAGTACAACTTGAAAGACACGTATTTTTTTTTTTTTAAACCATTTATTTGAATATGAAATTGAAAACACATGTCATTCAAAGTATTGCCCATTGCTAGCCACAACTTTCTCCCATCTTTCTGGCAATTTGTGGATTCCGTCCTAAAAGAACTGCGCCGAGATTGAATCGAGCCAATTTTTAATACCGTCAACTGAAGTGAAGCGTATTCCAGCCAGAGCATTCTGCATGGACCTGAACAAATGGTAGTCGGAAGGGGCCAGGTCTGGGCTATACGCCGGGTGGGGTAGCGATTCCCATCCAACATTTTCCACGTATTTTTTAACCCGTTGAGTGCGATGTGGCCGAGCATTGTCATCAGCCGTTTTTCTTTGATTGCGCGGCTCAAACGAATCAGCTGAGTTCGATAGAGTTCACCAGTGATGGTTTGGGTAACTCCCAATGATTTCGCAAGCTCCTCTTGTGTTTGACATGAATCTTCTTCCAGTAATGCCTCCAATTCTGCATCTTCAAACTTTTTCACTTTGCCAGGACGTTCCTTGTCTTCAACGTCAAAATCACCACTTTTAAAGCGTGCGAACCATTCCTGACACATTCTGACACTTACAGAATAGTCAGGGTAAGCTTCAATGAGTAATGAGTTGCGCATCTGTTGCACTTTTCTTCAAATGAAAGTAGTGAATTAAAACTTCCCGCAAATGTTGTTTTGAAGGCACAAAATTCGACATTTTAAACGCAAAACAAAATTTGTGTAAATTAACTTGTGTATACTTTGACAGATGGAACTAACTAGATTTTTCGACGCTCTTTAACATACAATAGCTGTCACTGTCAAAAAAAATAGCGCGTGTGGATATATATGAAGTTAGTAATAATGCGTGTCTTTCAAGTTGTACTCCCAATAGATCTATTGCATCCTTCAATAAGAAAAGTAAAAACAGAAAAAACTACAAAAAAAAAAATCAAGACAAGCCTAATATTCGATAGATCAAAGAAGTCAGAATTCTACGTAAAACTTCTCTTTACGGACACCTGTCTAAAAAGAGCACACCTCTTTAAGGACAAGAGTGATTTTGACGTCGAAGACCGGCATGGTGGTGGAAGAGAGGTTTTCGAAGATGCAGAATTGAAGGCATTACTTGATGAAAAATCTTGTCAAACGCAATCGAACCAAACACAAAACGAATCCTAAATGTATAACCATTTTATTACAATAAAGCCACGAATTTCGGAAAAAACGGCGGAAGCAAATTTGTTCACCTAATACCACCGGCAAAAGAATCGCATAACGCCTATACTTTGCATTTCCAGTGAAAGCGAACTGAAAACGAATTTGAATTCCACTCGAAATGAATTTCAGTACTCTGCAATCTGCGTGAACTTAAATTTTCTTAGCAACAAATTTAATAAAAAAGTTTATATTAAACGCAGATACCATTTTATTAAATATTGTCGGTGCAAAGAACAGAGTGGAGAAAGTCTGTCGAACGATTTTGCTATCCGTCTTGGGTCTTCCTAAGACAATTGAGTCAGAGATTTGGCCAACTTCAACTGTTAAAACAAATACAAAACCGGTGAACCGGAAACAAAACTATGTTTTCTTAGAAAGTTAGTATTGATCAGTCGAAAAGGATTTTGAGACTGCACTTGGCAGATTAACAGTCGGAAAAATTAAATATTGATTTATTTAGCTAAAAACTAGCTAAAAATATAAAAATTAGGAGCTAGTGAATATTAAGCATATTCCCAAAGCAACAAAAGCCTTCAACAATCGTCGAAATTATTCGAAAAATCTTCAACGCTTAAATTTCAAATTGGAGTTCAATTGAAGTGGATTAAAGAGCGAGGCATAAGGATAAAAGAAGAAAAGATGTTAAATTTTTAGAAATATACAATTCTGGAAATAATAGGTTATTTAGATGATTTACATATCCGAATTACTAAGCAACATCAGAACTGTAATCGATTTTTTAATAGAAAAGGACATGATTCAAAAGCAAGTGAATTCAATTCACAACGTAAAACTAATGTAAATAAAATTCATATAAAAAATAAGAGTTATCAAAATGCAAATTCACTTTTATGATTTCAAGTGAAATACAGAAAGCCTAATTATTTACTCTCAAACATACAATCGGCTGTACATAATTGTTCGTTCAAAAAATCTAATTCAACTTTCGGTCGTTAAATTGACAAAAAGTGGAATGCAGGACATGAGCGAAAATATGAAATGATTTGAAAATCTGGACTCAAACAGATTTGGAATTAAAACAAAAAGAAAAAAAAATTATTTCGCTAATACAAATTTTATGGCAAAACAAATGACTCAACCGCCATCTGTTCAATCACGAAGTCTTCGATCGATCGTTGGGATTCAATGCTTGCATTGACTGGACTTTGTCAACGTGTAAATGAGAATCCTTTCTGTAATCAAAAAAGTTTTTGGAAAGACAACGATTTTTGTTAGTTTAAATCAACTGCAACACGGGTCTTCTCCACAGTGTGGTCCTCAGTTGGTAGCCTGTGCCGCCATAATGTTTTGGACAAAGGTCTAAAAGACTTAATGAAAATCGAACGTTTCCAATTGGATTGTAAATCGCCATTAAACTTTCTTGCAAAACACTGATTTTGCGTAACGAAGTTTAAGAATTTGGATTCGCTTTAATTAATTGTCAACCAGTAATGAAAACAAATATAGAAAAACCTCTAAAAATTCTAGTTGATTAAAAATTACCGACGAAGTTTTCTTTGGTACGAAATCTTAGTGGTCTAACGTTGTTTACTCGGTTATAACGCAATATACAGTAATCTGTTAAATAAATAATGGATTCCCTTTTATAGCATCTGATATTTATATATGAATGAACTCACTCATCCGTTAAAGGCCAACGAAGGACTCCATTCTCCCCATTCTAAACTAACCACTCATCCTCATCCAAAGTTCTTACACAAACTACCCCTCGTCCTGCCACAAAGCAACCCCAATGCAGCGGTGTTAGCGCATCTCCCAGCAGCCACTTTGGACAATCCTCTTGTTGTCCTGTCCACCTCACCATTTTCGTGGTCTCACCGACTGCGGTTTTTTTTCTTTCCTCCTTTAAATCGCAAATCCTGTCACAACCAACCCCCGCATGTCGTATTTCCATCTTTTACCCAAAAATTAGCTGCATTCCGTCCAGTCCGGACGCTGTTCCGCCCCTACTACCGCCACTCATCCCCTCCGACGCTTCTAAACCGCACACATTGTGTTGAATGACTCGCTCGTTAATAAATAATGTCAACTGCTCACACATTTCAATCCACGAAATTTTAAATTTGCCTCGTTGGTTGTCGTGGATTTCTCACGCGATTGTGGAGAAGATGTGGCACAAGTTAAGAGAAAATTTCCCTTTCTGTGCTGCGCAAAGTGACTTCGAAAGAAAAGAGAAACGATTTCTTTTTCGAAGATGGAAGAAAATGGGGGATATTTTCTCTTTTACCAGGGGTTGGTTTCTCTTTTTTATGGCCCAGATTTGCAGATGACTTTAATTCGATAAAATGCATTCGGGATCGGTAAAAGGGAGGCAAAGATTCAAGTAGCGTCTTAAGAAATCCCATTAGAGCTAGCTCAGACATTCAAAACACGAAATCTTGTCCTGGGGGATTTTTGTATGTCTCTGGACACCTCGTTTTAGAGTTAAGACTTTAAACGGTTAAAATGGAATAATGCTGGTTCTTGGTAGTTTGTTGATTTCTTTTTATCTGATACACAGTAGTGGTGGGATATATCTTGAAGAATAGTCTCTAGAAAAAAGTTGTACTTCAAGAACTTACGAGTGTAAAGAAGAAAAATATTTATAAGAAAAACAAGAAATCTAATTGGTTAAAAGGAACAACTGGTTTCAGTGTTTCAGAGAAGCTAGGCATTTGTTAATCGTATTGTTCAGTATTTAATCATTTGTTGAAACCCAATAAATTAATATAATATTTTTGGTCGCTTAACGACAAACAATGTAAATTTGCCCTATTTTGTTAACTGATGTGCATTCTCTCAAATTGCCTCTCTCTCTTTGTAATTTCATTTTTTTTTTTTTCTTTTTTTCTTTTTTGGTTGTGCACTTACGCACATGCCACCCACCTACTTTCTTTTTGGTTCGTGTTCGATCGTGGAAGAAGAAACATCATCATCCCAATGTACCATATTAAATTTTTGTTAATTATGTAAACCTTTGTTTTATTTGCATCTTTTCTATTGTTAATAATTCATATTGTTCAAGAACACGTATTATCATTTATATCACACTGCGGACTAAATTTTTTTAGTGCATTTACCAACTTATGTTGTAACTAAGCAACAATAGTATTTGTGGAAGATTTTTTTGCCTTTAATTGGATGAAACCTGAACACAGGTACATCGAATATTTGTCAAAGTTTTCGGTGACAGAGAACTGAAGAGTAGTGTATTGTAATAGTTGCTGATCTCTGACCAATGGCGTGCTCTCCAGTCAATAATAAAAGCAATTCATATGTTCAATAGATGGACAGTTTATTCTTCTTTGCATACAGTCAGTCGCAAAAGTAAGTTAGCACCATAAAGAGCGCTTTGTAATCTTGAAAAACAAGCTTGAAATAGTCTCTACGATCTAAAACTTTAAAAGCAGTTTTACGCGAAAATTCAGTAGCCTTTCAACGCAAGAAAAAGCCAATCGGACCATAACTGTTAAAATTGCGCAGCAAAAACAAAAATTAAGTCAGAATTGGCATCACAAAAGTAAGTAAACAGTATATGAATTTTAGTAATTTTGCGCAGTATAAATAAAATTGAAATTTTGCAAGTGAAATGGAATTAAATTCACTAAATTTTGTAATACTTGGAGTGATTTTGGACCTCTGGCAAAGTGTTTTTAGAACCACCTTTGATTTTGTTGTATGATTTCTGATATTTCGGTCGAAATGTTCCCAAAAACGCCCAAAAACATTTGAATTAGCTTGATTTCAATTGATTAATACATTCTTTAATTTTGATAGAGTTTTGAATTGGCTTCGTGCATTATAAAACAACTATTCGTTCACTAAAAGCCTAATTTTGTTAACTCTATACTGCGCAGTAAAGCAACTCAATTCTTAATTCTTTCAGAAACTATTGATCACAATTTTACTCTGTTACGCTTTCAGATGATCTGCTTCATATATTTCGAAGGGAAAAATCATGCCAAATTACGTAGGCTAATGTTTTTTTGTTTTTATTATTATTCTGGTATTTGCAGCCATAAATTATATTAGAAAATATCTCCAATAATCTCCGCACCTAGGCTCTATAATCTTTATATTACTCTGTAATTTAAATTAACTGTTAATAATTGCTAACAATAATAATAATAATATTCACAATAAAGTATTTTTTTTTAGTAAAAAAAACAAGTCGCAGTGTAAGGCTAAAGTCATTGTTGAATGAATTACCCTTCCAAGCCGCACTTCTTAGCTTTTTCGTGCAGATTAGTCATGAGGATGTTCAAATTACCAAATGGATCCATTTTCTCATCGAGATAACCAAATTTTAAACCCCAGATGCTGGCGTAGTACTCACTCTGCTTATGGTGAGTAAGTGACGAAATGTACAATAAAAAAAAAAAACTATAAATAAATGATAAATTTTGAAGCAATTTTTTTCAAAATATGCCTTTTAAAATAAATTGTCACACATGGTAATGCGTTTTTTCTCAGATTTCTTAGTCACATGGAAACTTTTGTTTACCACTAAGATCCAGTGCTGTGATCTTTCTGCCAATTTTTACATTAGAAAGTGTTCAAGTGGTCGGTCCTAACCTTTGTGTTTACACCAATGTTCAGTGCAAGGTGTAAATTGTCCAAAATCTGAGAACGGCTGAAAAAATTGGAGCTAATTCTAGAAATACGTAATTGGCTATTAAGCTTGCTCTATACCTGAGCTAGTGTTGCCCATCGTTCAAATTCAACCATGTTTATGTCGCAAAAAGGTTAAAAATAATGTCTCTCAGATTTCTACTACCGCAATAAACTGCGGCAAACATGGCAACGATATTTTAATGGCAAATATTGCCAGTTTGGACAGCTTAATTTCATTAATTTTAACACCGATCCATCAACAATGGTCTACATCGATCTGTGCTAATTGAACAATTGTGAAATCATCTTCATAAAAAAGTTTTTAGATTCCTAGCGTAAAGATCAGTCAACGTCAGTAGTAATGTCTGCTCGAATTCTTTTTTTCTTTAAACTATTTTGCTTGAAAAAAAACACAACAGTTTCAGACATAAAAATTTGCGTTCCTCTCGTCCATGTCGTGGCTCTGCGTAAGGAATTTATCGCCAAGTATCCACTCCTCGCTGTTAGTTGCTTTAACATCTGTTTGCTTCTTCAAGTTTCTGATGCCACGTGTCTATTGTCTCGGCCTCATTTTTCTAAAACTCAAACTAGTGTAATCTTCAGCTCATCCCTAAGACACCTATCCATTTAACATTTGTCAGTTTCTTTAAAGACACCATTGCGACACACTTACAGAGCCCCTTTCTCTCCCCCCACCACTCATGTGCCTCATAGTCTCCACCTCCCTTCCTTCCATGTCGTGTAGCAGCATCACGCATAACAACTCATTTACCACCCCCTCCCTTCCCGAAACCATAGGTCACGGGGCTAATTGAAACAAATTGAAACACTCGACTCGACCTAAATACGTGGAGTGCCTCCACAATTACTGCCAATATAACAAGGACATGGCAGCCGATGTTGCGAGGGAAATGCATGCGTTAGCTGTCACGCTTCCTACCCTCCTCTCCCCCACTGTTCGGTTGCCCGTCCACTAGCCAGCCCACGACACTCACTCTTAATTGAAACAATTAACACTGCAACACTGTAAATCGATTTTGACCTCGAAATCCTGGGCCGGCCTGTCAATTAAACCTCCGGCCACGGAGAAAAAGGACATTTAATTGCACGCCATTACAAAAAACTGTTGTGTCCGGTATATCCTTTCGAAAAATTTTATGACAAAACAAAAGGCGCAAAAGGTCAACTTTAAGGCCACACAAAAGGACCTCTATTAAAATTTATGAAACAATCAAAAAGCGAACGCGTGCGTGGTTGTGCTGTCTCTGTGTGTGTGTGCGTGGGTGGTTGGGTAGGTTTTGAGTTTCCTAGAGATTCTGCCGGAAGGATACGTTCAAAGAGATCTCCGCATGGTTGACTTGAGATTTTCTAACCGCAAGCCACTTTATTTCGGTTGAATCCACTTTGTGGTGGCATTTCTGACGTTTGTTTGGGGGGAACGACGCATGGAAATGTCATTTTGATGTTCTGAAACTTTGGGAGAACAGTCGATGGGAGACGACTATTTGCGTTTGAACGTCAATTGGAGGAGGGTGGACGCTCCCCATGGGTGCTTTTAAAGTAATCAAAAATGGGAGCGGGAGACTGAGGCTCGATGTTGACGTTGTGAAGCGTGGTTTAAAGTCAATCGTCGGCATTAAACCAAAAAGCCGTCACTCGGGAGTCATTTCAGGAAAGAAACCAAACCTCGATAGTTTCTTTTAGATAAATTTTCATAGTAAATTCTTCAGCCCATGAATCTACGGTGGATAAAAAACATTATTTTGATCTGTGTCTAGAGATAGATCAAGGGAACTAGCCTTTTTTCTTAGACCGCATTCGTCTTCAAATTATAGAAAAGAATGAAAAATATTTTTTGTTAATCGACGTGGCTTTCGATGAAATTAGGCGGACAGTATCTTTTATATTTGAATTACGGCTTGCTGATATAGACCTAACTTTCTAGGTAAACCAAGGCTTTAGCTCAGAATTGTTCTCAGGCTAGTGAGTGAAATGTGTAGCTGCTAAAATCGATGCCGAGTTGATATTCGTGGTTGAGTCTCAGACTCTCGCCTACAATAGCCACTCATCTATATGATCCGCATCGTACGGCGGTAGGTAGCACGCCAAACGCACCATCTCTTTCACAAACTTGGGTACAGCAGGCGAGGCGAATGCTTCATTTCGGCCAAAATTAAAAAAAATTGCACTGTTTGGGGGCTCAAAAGCATTCAGTTTGGAAATATGTTTTGAATATTTTCCAGCGTTCAATTTCGACCACCGCACAGGCACTAAGTTTCTGTCAAGATTTGAACAGAAAAACAGCAGTCACTTAAAAAAAACAAGTTTCTGGTATCAAGTGATGCAATCTAGGATGATGATGAGCATGAAGGGTACTTCAAATTCCTGAAAACTTCAACGTTTACGCAGATTGACTTCTGCCTAAATTAGAAATATGAATTAAAGCTAAGACTGGAATATTTAAATATATACACTTATTTATTTATTTATTTATTTTATTTATTTGAAAATGTAATGTACAAATAGGAATTTCAACCACCTGCAGATAAGCTATAAGCTTCACGGATAACTTAAGCTTAAATTGTAACTTTTTAAAGATAATAAAGATAAAGATTAAAAAAACATAAAATAGTGACATTTTTCTTGAAGCTCACCTTTTTTAGGAGAAAAGGAGAGTTTAGGTTGTTTTATCTAAAGACATACTGACTTTTCACTGCTTTTCTTTAAACTCCATCTTAGGCTGATCGAAAGCACATACTCAAACAAATGTACAAGTACGAAATACCAATTTCTAACAACAGATAACGCGGCAGTGTAGTTTAGCAAGAAAAACTCTTGACACTGTTTGACCCTAAAACAATAAATTTAATTTTGTCAGTAAATATCACATTCCTCTAAAATGCTTTTGGCTTAGCGGCATACATACAGATGACAATGTTTACACCTAAAGGTCAGTTCTGCATCGTTGTTCAAAAATATGAAATCAAAGGGGATAATATAGGGTTGAAACGCCAATGGATGAAGGGCCTGAAAATCTAAAATAACTAGCAAAACACACTTCAAGACCGTAACCTTAGAGGAATGAACCAAAATTTAGGCAGAAGTCAAGACAAACTTAATCTTTCATACGAGGAATTGTCTACAGAACGTAATAAGGGCGAATGGATATCACACTCAGTACCAAGCATTTAAGATATTTAAGTTTAAGGTTAGTGCACATAGAATTTTAAGAACTTTGTACTTATACAGTAAACCCTCAATCGTTTGAATTGAATTGGATTTGAAAAGAGAGTTTTCAGAAAAAAAATATTGCCCACTTTCGTCACGTATGCACTACTAAGGGTTGTCGAAGAAAAACAAATAAGTTTGACCTCGAATTATAGAGGCAAACAAGCCAATTTCAAATTAAAGGCGTTTTCATGTTGTTTTGTATAAAAATTAATTCGAATTAACGAGGGGACCAAACTACCTAGGTTTTCTTCTATTTACAGAGGTTTTTTCAGGAGACTGTGAGAATTCTTTACAGTTTTTCGAGTCATAGAGGCTAGAATTATCGAGAGTTTACTGTAATAAAACAAAAGCTTTTGATGTGTTTGTTAGCATAAGTAATAATGAAAAGCAAATTTCAATAACCACATGGGCTTAGGTGCAGTTTCGTAAAATAACAAGAACGGCCACAATTTCAGTTGATACCCGTACAACTTCGCGTTTTGTGATGTAGGGAATTATGGTTTCAACGGTTTGAAAATTGTGGCTTTGATGTTTCAGACGTGGAAAACCAAAAAAAAAAATTTAATATTACACGGATTGTTAGGCAAAAATGATTCACAAACAGAAAACAATTCGCAAAGCAAGTAGAGGCTAGTCAACAAGCTATTTTTAATAAGCTACGAAAGGTGGGAAAGATTCAGAAGTCTGATAGGTCGATTCCACATGAGCTGAATCATAGGCAAATGGAAATCCATCAAAACTTTGCCTTGCTAGATTCGAGAAAATCAAAATCGTTCTCGCATCGAAAAGTTGTAAATCGACAGAAAAGTTGACTTATTTTGAGCACTGCAAGTGGGTACACGCTGACGCATCATTCAAATCACCATCAGGATCAAATCGCTTTGGCAGAAAGACCATGCTCCGCATTTGGTTGGATCAGAGCGGCGTGATGTATTTTAACTTGTTAAAGCCTGGGAAAACGTTGAATACTCAACATTACTAAAAACGTAAACTTAAAAAAATGGATTTGCAGCGTGCGCTGCTTGAAAAAAATTCAAAATATAGAAAAAGGTAACACAAAGTCATTTCTCTTCACTTCATGCTCCATCTCATACGTCAAAGCCAGTTTGCGTCACTGTGGAAGCACCCAGCTGGGGAGTTCTAGCCAATGCGGCTTACTCATCTGACTTGGCTTACTTGGATCGATGGGTCACAAACTTACTGAGCAATTAAAGATTCACTCCAAAAGAGGACATTTTTTCAGGCGTTGTGTTCATCAATTTCTTAAAAGAGGGCAAAACTTATCACAAAAGATGGATAATTTTTTGAATAAGGCACTTTTTATCATTTTTCTAAATCGCGCATGTTTCCTTAGAGAAAAAAGATCTGCATTTTATACACACCTGGTAGATCAACAAGAACGCTCAGATCACATTGCCAAGATCTACGAAATTGTCTCACTTCCTTTATCAATCGGACTACAAAATCGTTGTACGGCCCAATCGAAGGACATCGTTAAAGCGGTTCACAGATTGGAGTTTCGTTTCATCTCAAAAGTGGATCGGAGAAAAAACCGAAGATGTCCATTGAAACAAGAGACAGGAGACAATTGCTAGAGAGCGGAAAACCACACCCCACAGCCTGTGACACTCAACCAAACGTCCACCTTTAATGACGTCTCTGGATGTTATTTCCGCCGAAGCCTCCTCCTCCCACTCGCCCACCTTTAATTGCAACAAACACTGCGAGTCTCCACAGCAGCCGCAAGAACAAAAAAAAATGAGTCCCAGACTCCTGCGGTGGTGGTTGCTTCCTTCTCATCCATAAGCCACCAATCAATGTCTCGATTTCCTTCTCGTTTCACTAATTGGATGGAAAGAAAAAAGAAATTCCACTCTCTCCTTTTTTTTTATTTTCTTTCTTACGATCTGGATTTAGTCCTCGGTCCTCTCCTCGTCTCGTTACATGCAACGAAAAAAAAATAGAGAACTCCAAGGACCACGATGAAGGGACTACGAAAGGGAACTATACGGGACTACTATTTGAAGCACCCAACTTGGAAAAGGCCAACCATCAGGATTATAATGCTGACTGCGAAATTTAATGAACATGGACAGGAAGACGAACACTAACAGGATTCTATCCTAACCTTGTTAGATGCTCTCAGATACCGAACAGTAGCAGCAGCAGCAGTGGCGGGAAGGTGGCGAGGTGAGGCAAGCCACGGTACAAATAAAAAAAAAAAAACCATGGAATCAAGAAAATTCCTCCACCGCCCTCCCAGTGAAATGATGGAAACTGCAAAAAGGATGCAGTGCACGTCCTTGCTGCGATCTACCAGACCGTCAACATCCTCGAATGATATATAAGTCCTATTGCAGGGTGCCGGCAACTTGGTGTGCGGGGATTGCCAGGAACGCGAAGGAGTAGCAGCAACAAAAAAAAAATCATGGCACTCTCATCTATTAGCGACGTTTTATTTACCTGCGCCAGGTTGCAAGAGGAGGGCGGACAAAAAAATAAGGAATGCCACGGGAAGCACTTGAAGTAACTTGTGGTGCTCTACTTAGGGATTTCGAATTACTAATTTGACAGTTAATGGTAATTTCTTTTTTTTTTCGGAGGGAACGAAGAACGATGGTGAAGCACACGGTAATGCACTTCGACAGGCGATTGGCTTTGAGGCTTAACCGGCGATGGGAGTCAAAGGAATTTGCGGCCTTTTTAAGAGAACCCTGAGTGTGGGGTTCATGAAATGGCGCCGTTTGCGAACTTTAGCTTCGGTGATTTGTGAATTGACTGGGGTAGGTGAGAGGAAGGATGTGGCAGGGCCACAGGATTGGGAACAACAGCAACAAATTCAAGCGTTTATATTGGCTGGCAAGAAAAACAAAAAGAAATAGGTTTATGAGCTGACACTGGGCTAAGAAAACTGGCCGTAAAACTGCTCGCAAATTGGTCTGAAATTAGCCTTTGAATTTCTTCTTCAGTGTGACAAAAGTAAGCTTGCTTGACTTACCGTGGTGTCCAAAGAGATTTTTTTTTTTGCTTCGCAGAAAGAAAGAAATTTGAAAAATGGCAATTTGTCGCTTCCTGAGAGTTAATTTGGGTCGAAATTTTACATTAGCGAGCTACGTAAAGTCCTAATATTCAACGACGATTGATACAGAGAAAAAATAATAATTTAAGGTATTTTAATTACAAGAGCAATTACTGAACCAATACAACAGGGCAAGAATATTAAAGAAATTGAGTGGCTTCTGTGCGCTATATCGAACAGGTTTTGAAGGCGGTTGACTAGAGGGATCAGGTTAATCGGTTGATAAAAAAAATAAAAGAGAGAAATTAAGAGAGCTCTATCGGCAATTAGAACAAAAAATAATGCACACGAAAATAGTAAAGAGTTATGGGACAAGGTTGATGAGGAAGACCAAAAGCATTGCGAAAAAGTCAAGCAAATTTTAGGGACAGCGGGTTTTTTTTTATTATCAGTGGGAAATTAGAGTTAAATTGATCAAGAGCGTGCAGCTAACTAGAGAGTGGGCAATGGTGACCAGAACGTTTTCTTTTGATTTTGTTTCTCAATATTGTAGCCTAATGTGCCTCGAGACCAATCATATAAACCATCACAGAGAACCATAATTTGAGATCTGACTACACCTGCTTATTGAAACGGATTTGGATATGCTGGCGTAGTTGAGGACTTTTGTGAGGCTCTGTTCTGATGAAATTATTATTAGTAATATTAGATGGCATTCTCTACATCAGTCCAATAGAGACGGTCAGATATACTCGAACTTTTTCGTAATATTTTGGCGAAATCCTCTACGTCAAACGCCCTTTAAGTCAAAAAATCCCTCTAACTCGAACTAATTTTGATATCCCGTGAAAATGCGACTTAGAGGGCTTCGCAGGATATATATGTTCCTGCGACCTGGGACTAGAGATTTCTTCATTTTTAACATCAGAGAAGCTCTTAGTCCATGATATTTATGGTAAAGCGAGTTGTTAATCGTCAGAGCTGCAAAGTTATCAGTAGACTTACTTCTCGTTTTGTGTTGAACAGATGAATTTTTGAAAATCGACTTCCTAATATTTGTGTAGACATTGCTTTCCAATGGAAGTAAATCTGTAGTTTTTTGTGGGTTAAGCTCTTTTCTAGGAACACTGTCTCTCAGATTTTTCATTTCTCAAGTTTAATATTCGTTTCCCATCTTATTATGTTGGTCGTGAAAATTTCTAGAACCCGTGTCACTCGAAAATTCAACAACGTAAAAAGGAGTTACAGAAAAAAAGGAATAAAGTCTTCAGAAGGATCTTTGGAGACTAATGACAAGAAAGGCAAACTAGCCATCATAATTGATACGTAAGTTACAAACGAATATTTTGTGATAACATAAGGCGTTTTTCCACAAAATATAAAATACAGCCAAAACCAAAGGATATTTTGAGGCTTTGAGGTAAAAAAAATAGTACATTTTCCTTCGAAATAGTTGCTTGAACTTTAAATTTTAATTCACGACTGACTAATACTAATATACGACTGTTTGATGGCTTTTCATGATTCGGCAAACTTCAATTGGCCTTTCCGTTGACAAAAATTAGAAGCTAGGAATGCATCGGAATTTTTCAAAAATATCACAGGCCTACAACCAAAATGCTGTTTGGATGTCATCAACTGATTTCTATGTATTTAGGTGTACTGTAAACGAAAGAAATACTCAAAATGTTTCAGAATGTCAGGTTATATTGCAAAACGCAAAATTTCATTAAGAAAAAAAGGATTTTTGGGCCAACTCGATATGGCTAGATTGTGATGGACTTGTTGGTAAAAGTAAAAGACCTGAGAGACAAAACCTTAAACATGTAAGGATATACGTAAAACTTCTTTATTTTCTTTTTAAGCGACTATTCGCTTCAACGATACCAAATACAATACCTTTAATACAAAAAATATGTTCATTCGCAAACGGACAGAAATTGAATTACAATATAAAACAAGCGATCCTATTGGTCGGATAGATTTTCGACCTTATTGTACTAGAACCAACAGTTACATGCGTCATTCCTTATTTTCTACAATTTACATGTGTCATTTATAAGCATCGTACTATAAAAAGGAATTTTTTTTTTTGTTCTTAAGGCTTGGATATACAGCTGCGGTCAACATAATAGCAGTGCATAGCAGTAATATTGTGAGAGAATATTTTTTTCTTGGAGACTTTGGGAATATTCTTCTACATTAGAACAATAACTGAACTGGAGTAAACGATTTTTCAACTATTCGAATCATTAGCATGATATTACTCAAGTTGCAAAAAGGTATCCTTCAGAAAGCAGCACTGCTATTAATTTGACCGCAATGAGAAAAGGTCATTTTGAACTTTCCTTCATTATGAAAATCAAAATTGTGTTGGTACCCTACAAATTCTTGTTCTCTTGAATTTAAAAAAACCAAATTAACAAAATATGTACTAAGAAACAAGGCTAAAGTTAAGAATTTTTTTTTAAATATTAAAGAAACCTTTTTTTTAAGTTTTGATCCTCTGTTACTCGCAAATAACACCGAAATCTGTAAAACCTTTTTGTCTCATTGATAAAACCTTCACAATAACTCTACCAATTTTGAGCCAAATCGGAGACGGTCGTTCAGATTCTGCTGAGCGATTTGCCGTAGGATTACAAATAGATACCTACGTTTGCAGAAAACGTGACGTTCTAGAGTAAAATGAAGGTCATTTTCGGGTTCAGCATACACAAAAACATTAGTATCAAGCAACAAAACCAAAACAGCTTTCAATTTCTTATCTTTCGTAGACCTATGTATTTGGTATTATCTTGGCTACAACTCCTTGATGGGAACCTGTTATTCCAAATGGACCTTCAAATCGAACAAGCAAATTATGGTTTCAGCTTAATAATTGTATGGCCAAAATACTCCCGGGATCATTCATAGAGAAGTTATGAAGACACAATTTGTTCCCACATTTTCCTTTTGTGTTTGAAGAATTTTTGTAATTTTTATAAGAAAAGAGCGTGGTGCTTGCATATTTAAGAAAAACTCTCTGCGAACAAATCACAGCCGTTGAATCCTGCTAAACGGCTGAAACTAAATGTTTACGTTGGCTATATAGCATAACAAAATAGAATTCAAAAGGAAAGAAAAAACAAATTGAAATGAATGACATGATATTTATGTACGTGAATAAAATATGGTGGCATAGAAAGAAAAATTGATTTAAAACAAAAAAAAAAACAAAGACTGACTTCAATTCAATGCTTGTGCTCTTCGACATGGATCATCGAGGAATGTGAAGCTATTTGCTGCTACGCTTAAGACCCCCATTAAGAAACAAAATCCTCCTCAATTAAAGCCCCCGCAAGAGACACTTAAAAAGGCTTAAAACATCATTCCTTAAGAGCCACCCCTTTCATCCACCTTCTTGACAGAAGTAACTTACACCAAGTCATATACCGTTCTAATTGCACTAACCACCCGCCCTTAAATAAACAGGTAGCCCTTCATTAAACTTTCAAACAACTCCCACTAGTCTCTCTCTCCCTCTCATTTCATACACACGCACACGTGTGGAACTGTAAGTATACCGTTTAAGCGAGTTATACCGGATAATTTCCTGGTCCTGGTGGGTTTATCCCTTTAAAATGGTTGGCAATTTCTTTGAAGATCCTCCGGAAGGCATTAATTGAAACCTCCGTGACAGTGGTAAAATGGGATAAAAGTGAATTTGTGCTGTCCTAATTGGCAGATTGTTGATATAAACACAGGGAGAGAAAGACGAGCACACATCGGAGAGTCGCACACGGGAAGATTCACACACGGCGGAGAGGAAGAGAGAAAGTCGGTTTAGGTTTCAAGGATATCAACGACGACGAACGACTTAGAGAGTGGTGGTTGGCCTTTTTGGAAAAATTAGAGGTGAAAAGCGGAAGACAGATGTTTAGGAGTCACAATGTGTCGTGGGAATAGGGTGTGAAAGGCTTGGAGGCAATGGGAGGCTTGGGATTTGGTTGAGATTTCTTAAAGCTACGAAAGTACAGGGATATTAACAAGTTTTTGGGCTTATTCTGAAATTCATCGATTCTTTATTGCGCTTTAACTCGAAGCTAGTTTCTTACACTGTAGGTCTTAGGTCCTAGGTCCGAGTGACTGCCGTAATTTAACGCAGGTTCACGTAGGTCATTTGTCACATTGCCTGATTATTTTCAATACTCGGACTCGTTGCGTATAATTTTCCTGCAAATATCACAAACAAAATGTTAGCAGGCACGTTATACAGCGTATTTGACGAGCAGATTTCTCTGTTCCCTGATCTTATTCTCTGTTTGGGCTAAACCCAGTTGGATCTGTTGATGGAACCGCTGATGCGCTTTACGTTCATATATTTGCAAAGTCACTTAAATCCTCAAAGAAGTATACTGTAGGTCATATGCTAGAAAAAAAAGTCAGAACTTGTCTTCTAACCTCTAAAACTAAATTCGAGGACAAATGTTTTACATAAGAACAAGAAAGAAATGATAAGCCTAGGTTCCCTCATCATCAGTCTCTGGATCTGAAAGATGTTCCATTTCAAAACCTAAACTGCAAAAGATCAAATTTTTTCTTCTAATAATTGGGACAGCCAAACTGGTTTCCTTGTTAAAGACTTTGACAGAAAAGAAATTTGGCAAATATACCATGCAGAGCAAGCAGAAATGTGGTCATCTTTTGACACACGGCAGATCATTTATAATGCAAAAAAAAACGGAAACGCCACTAAAAATAAGACCATTAAAACACGCCGACAGAACTGCCCACATTCCCAACCACGGCGAACAGATGCAACACTTCACTGCATTAAACAGGACTCTATCTCCTCCTCTCTCTGAATCCTATATCAATCTTAACAACGCTCTAGATTAGCCTGCAATGCAATGTTAATTCCCGTCGACTATCCCCAGGCGTCATCACGTTTTTCGACGTAAAACTACGTAAGATCCATGAGAGGACCCCCAAACCCCCAAACAACCGAACACATGCAGACGATGAAAACGAAAACGAAAACGAAACGAATCCAAACAGATAAATCACAAAGAGGACGACTGAATTCCTTCGAAGGAGATTTGCGAAAATGTTCCCCATCGAGCAAACGGGCGAGCGGGCGAACGGAGGCACGTCTACAACTGACTCGGCCACAAAGTTGTGCGGTATGCGGAACACTGCCACACAATGGGAAGGCAAATGTATTACGTTACGTTACCACTCTCCGATGGAATTGCAGAGTGAAACACTTGTGGCAATCAAATGTGTACACACAGACACAGAGACACAGAGACACACGCAGAGAGACGCCTCCGAGTGCCAAGGATTCTCTTATTTTCGTCCTGCTTAGCGTTCTCGTCCTCGATGTCGTCGTCGTTGAACTTATTTTGCATTTGAATTAGATAAAAACCAATGAATAGTTCAGCCGCACACGAACGAACTTACAAAGTATCTCAACCAGAAAACAGTCGGGTGGTGGGCGGGTGAGGGGATGTCCCACTCCGTTTACATGGCACTGGCGCGAGGGTGAAATACTTAATCACTCACCCACCGGGCCTGGGAGGACTTTAAATACTCAGCAGATACTTAGTTTTTTGGGTGAATTGAGATTTGGTTAAAAGGATCTTTGGGAGGACGTGGATCTGGGTGTTTGTGTTGGTGAGAGAAGATAGTTGCAATTTGAATGCGCTCTTAGTGACGGTGATGCTGCTCCAATCGGCTAGGAGATTATTTTGTCGAGTGGAAAAGAGGGGACAAGGACAAAGAATGGAAGAGTTAAAGTGATTGAGACGTATTTTGATACTGACTGCGGTTGACACTGGAGCTGCTTGAATAGAAGGGAATACCAACTAGGACCTTGTTAAATAGTTAAAGTGTAAGGAATGAAAGAGCGAGTGAAATTTATTCTTATGTAAATTGGTATACACAATACGATTCAGACAAAAATTAAGTGATTTTTATTTAATTTTAAACAACAGAACAGTAAACGTTCCTAAACCACAAAATCCAAATTGATTGGCTAACACAAACAAATCTGATCCCTTCAAGCTTATTGACAATTTTCAAGAATTCCCTCAGGCCGATGCCAAAAATTGTTCGAAAAACAATCCCAAATACTTTCATTTTGTTGCTCAGCAGCCAGATTATGAAAACTGATGAGCAAAATACTGTAAAACGCAAGTGGAAGGTAGCTTAGCACAACCAACAGGTAATCTTTAAGCCGCTAGACTTTGTGCACTTTTAAGTTCTTCACTAGATAAATAAAAGTGATTCATCTTCACATCTTAATTTGAATTAAGATGCGTGAAAGAAGACGGTGTCTTGTCGTTTAGCCTTTAAGAATATAAGTTCAATGAAAAATTTTTCAAAAAAGAACTGGTTGTTGCCGGTATCTGGTCTCTCGATCTTAACAAAACTCACTGTGTTGGAATTTCTAAGTAAGGAACTTGTGATTTGAATCTCGCTGTCCTTTTTTCGTAGACTAAAATTAAATGAACCATGAATCATTTTTCCTTAAAATAAAAATGGTATAGATTAATTAAAATTTTTCTTCGTCTGTGGGTGTCATGTTGTTTCGGCGACCAAATTAGCATGACAAATTTAAAGATTGAGAGACTTTTGTAATGCAATACTCGTATATGCTAAATAGAGTTATTAAAATTACACTAGCGCTTACGTTGTATGAAGAGAGCGTCAAAGTTCAATAACTTCTAAACGCCTCATCCAATTGTAATCAAAGTTTCAGATATGACATCAAATTTAGTAAGAAAGTATTGGAACAAACGCCTTCTAACACACCCACTTGGTACCAAAAAAGTGTGTTTGCTCACCAATATTTCTGTGATTTCCTTTAGGTTTTTTACTATCAAAACAAATCACAATCATCAACATTGTTTTAATGAAATAACTAACACGTCTTCTTCTTTTAATTTCACTTGGAAAAATATTCACTTATTACTCTTATGCAAAAAAAAACAACTTTAACTTAACTGAAATGTGTTTTATGTTTGTTGACACAAATTGAAAAATGCACTCATTTTATAACTGAAAATAAAATTGATATAATAACATATGAATTAAGTGTTGAAATATTTGTTATGGTAAACATTGAATCATACTCTAAAAAAAAAAAAATCCTTTACACTCAAGGAAAATACCTTTGTTTTTGCATTTTTGTGGTATGGAAACCAGTGTGCAGCGGAGTGGATGATCTAACCTTTGCTTTAGGATTAACCTGTTCATCATTAAAGAAATTCTTTTTCAACTTGTTCACAATGAGGATTTTTTTTTATTATAAATAATACCATCACACTTCATTTAATAAAAGGAAATGATCTTTACCTTATGAAAAATGGAAAAAATATTACAGCAAATTTCCATGACGAAAAATGTCTGCATGCCTATTGCAGTAGTAAAGGGTTATTTTTTAGCTATTATCTTTTTGGCAACACTGGTTTAAACAGCTGACGAACGTTTCATGTTTTGTTTCACTGTCAAACGTCTTCAGTTTGGTCTATAATTTAACCATGAATCGTCTTACAAACGAACAACGCTTGCAAATTATTGAATTTTATTATCAAAATGCGTGCTCTGTTAAGAAAGTTCATCGTGCGAAAAATTGTGTTCAGCGACGAAGCTCATTTTTGGCTCAATGGGTACGTAACTAAGCAGAATTGTCGATTTTGGAGTGAATATCAGCCAGAAGCATTGCAAGAGCTACCAATGCATCCACAAAAAGTCACAGTTTGGTGCGGTTTATGGGCTGGTGGAATGAGTTGATATCCAACTTTTTTTTTGCCCAAAATGCAAGAGCTTGACTTGCATGACCTGTGGTTTCAACAAGACGGTGCCACATGCCACACAGCACGCGCAACAATGGACTTATTGAGAGGCGAGTTCGTTGAACATTTTATTTCACGTTCGGGACCGGTCAATTGGCCGCCTAGATCGTGCGATTTAACACCTTTAGACTATTTTCTGTGGGGCTATGTTAAAGCTCATGTCTATACAGACAAGCCCGCTTCAATGGACGCATTGGAAGACAACATTTAAGCATTTATTCGTGAGATACCGGCCGAAATGTTAGAAAGAGTATGCCAAAATTGGACTAAGCGGATGGACCATTTGAGGCGCAGTCAAGGTCAACTTAATAAACACACACTATTCACTTAACTAATAAACACAGACTTAAACACAAACTATTACACACATGCACGCGCGAACTCGTCAAGCGCCCGTATAGACAGGCCCGTCCAGCGACCTTTTTTTTTTTTTTTTTATGGTTTGCGCCAATGGATGTGGAATCTTCGTAAGATACTGGCAACCCGTGTTACCAGCATGCACGATTCGCGGGATGTCTCCTCGCGCCTACGTACTAAACCACACCCCTGCACTCGTCAACCACTCTCCCCGCGGGACTGCCGTTAGGTATTACTTCGCGGGGCTGGTCAGCTATTAGGCTCGGTCTGCCGCCTCTTGGGCTCTTCTCAGGGCTTCTGCTCTTCTCAGAGCGGCCTGCACCCTCACGATGAAAGAGCTGATCTCTGTCCACTCGCCGTCTGATCTAGTCATTTGGCTAACTAGATTTTCCGGGCTTAGCATGTTGACCCTCTCTTCTCTAAATCGTACGCAGTGGAATACTGCGTGTTCCGCGTCCTCCTCTTCATCTGGGCATACCGGGCACAGGGGCGAGCTATCGTGGCCAAATCTGTAGAGGTATTTCCGATAGCCGCCGTGACCAGACAAGAGCTGCGTGAGCTGGAAGTTACAGCTCCCTCTTGCTCTCTCTATCCATGCCGCGATTGTAGGGATTAGTCTGTAGGTCCACCTACCTTTGGTGGATGCGTCCCACCTGGCTTGCCACAGGGCCAGTGATGCCTCCCTCTCTTCTCTCTTGACCCTCGTTACGCTAATGCCGGTTATGCGCCGCCTAAAGTACACCCTCTGGCTCTCGTGTGCGAGGATGTCGATAGGAACCATTCCGGCTAGCACACAGGCCGCCTCGTCGGAGATAGTTCGGAAGCCGCTGATTGCTCTGATTGCGCAGAGCCTGTACGGCGCCGATAGCTTCCTCCTAAGATGTTTAGTTGCCAGTGCGCCGGCCCATACCGGGGCAGCGTAAAGGAGGACTGAGCTAACCACTCTAGATAGCAGGACTCTGCGAGCATAGCCAGGACCGCCGATGTTCGGAAGCATTCGGGAGAGTGCTGCTTGCATCAGCGATGCTTTCCTGCTGGCGTACTCGATGTGCTCCCTAAAGCGCAGCCTATTGTCAAGCATGACTCCGACCTTAACGCTCGACGACTGCCTCACTTGACGAGCTGCATTGTGCAGCCCGCATTCCCTGTCCTGAGTAAGAGGGATTTCCTTACTGTTTAATGGATGGGCTACATCGGGTAACAAAACATTAAATTATGTGGACCGTACTATCGATTCAAATAAAGATGTCATGCATTTTTCTGAATTTTATGTGTTTTTTTTTGAAAAACTTTCCTATTGCTTTTAAAAAATTACCCTTTACTTTCTGTAACACGATATATTTCATCATACCTACTTAACAGCTTAGTAATAAATAGTTTTGATTTAGATCTACAGCTCAACAACTTTTCCAATTAAAACCTTTTTTAAAAATGTCCATGTAGTCTTACAAAAGACAGCAGCCCGTTGCCTCTTTCTTAATTCAGATCCCTTTCCATTGTCTCTTTGGTGCACACAAAGAATTTGAACAAAGTGAGTGAATACTGAAAGTCAGTAGCACTTTAAACTACGCAATTCAAACTTAATTTACAATAATTCTAGGGAACTCGTTTAAAAATTCTCGTAAGCTGCTAAGGTTCACTGCCAAATGAAAAATTTCCCCAAGAGCACTTTTGCATCATTTTCATTCGGCAAATTTTGCGATGGTAATACAGTACTCCCGGTTAGTTGCGTTGTTCAAAATTTCCGACGCACTTAACCGAGGAACGCAATTACAGGAATCACGCTTAATTGCTATGCAGACGCAATAAAGAAAATCCTGCTTTATTACGTTGAAAACGCAATAAGGAATGCATAAAATAGCCAATGAAACTCCATCAGTGTAAATAAACTCAATAAAATTCAAAGGAAAGAATTCAATTCGTTGACGGACGAACAGGAGGATTTTAGACAGATTCGTTATTTAAACTGTAACTCTCAACTCTACTGAAGACAATTAGAGAAATCATGACAAGCAATTGAATGAATTGATGATTTGAATTAATTCATAGGTATGGTACCTAAGTATATGTCTTCCATCTTGACCATATACGACCACTAGCCGCTTGGGTTTTAAGTCTTAAAGCAATCCTTGTACAATAAAGACGTACAAGGTATCTACAACTTGTCTTTTTAAAAAAAAAAACCTTCTTGTCTTTTTCCCCTATGGTGTCGATCAATTTGTACACTGCACGACTCATTTATGAACTGTTTGGTCTTCAAAATTAAGTTTTACAAACTCAGATTAAAGTTTAACCGTAGGCACATCATTTGACTAGATTGTTCCCATTGGATATTTGCTCTTTTTTCTGCTATTTCTGTTTTAGCTCATTTAAGACTTTGTATCCTTTTTGTTCTTAAGATTATTTAAGATGACGCTCAATGGGTACGCATATTTTATTGCCCCACTTCAGATCACTCCTCTCTTCCAGCTGAATGCGTCAAGCAAAGGGACAATGAATTTAAAATTCCTTCAGAATTCAAAACACGAAAACCCTCCAGCACCTTCTTTCATCTCCCTCACTTCACACTTAGCAAACACCTCACCTGCACCCTAATCCAGCACCGTGTCCAGGCAACTATCAAATTCCTGTCGTAAAACAGAATTTATTGTTCAAAATTAGCAAATAACTTAAACTTCCCGGCACCGGCTCCAGGACAGGAATTTAAATTCCACGACTACACCACCCGTCGCTCGATCATCTTCACACTCCTCCTCCCCCACCGAAGCACAGTGACACCCCTCATGCAAAAACTTCAGCCGTTGTAACGAGCCAAGTGAACTCGCCCCCACCCGCCGTCAGTCAATTGCAACAGCAAGTGACCCAAACTTCACTGCACTCATAAATATCCGGTGGGAGACCGGCTGTAATTTTTGTGTTCTCAATTCCAAGCAGGCAAAAATATTTTATGATCCACCAACGGGAAATAATGAAAATAATCCCCACCGAGGGGCAGCTGCTGCAGCAGGATACCCTCGAAAACAAAAAGCCAACCGCACACACAGCAGAGCACAACAATTTCGAAACTATAACAACTTCGTGTCCTATCTCAGCTGTTTTTGACTCAACGGGAGAGGGTGGGAAGGACCACCGCCAGTCGGCCGGCCAAAAGGAACAAACACGAAAACCCGCACCGCTCAACCGCCAACCGACACCGATACCGACACCGACACCAACGACGACGACGACAACGATAGCGATGGCGACGACGGTGGAGTGAAAACTCAAAACTTCAACTTGACCACCTCGTTCCTTAAGTAATAACTTAGTTTTAAGGATAATTTATTCGAAACAATGGGCCACTTAAAAATTTTACCGCCTGACAAATGAATGCGATATTTCATTATAAACTACACGAGCGGAGCGGAACCGGGGTGTTCCTGTTAAATAACCGGGACCGGGACAGGGACAGGAACAGGGACCAGGAGCTGGAGAAACTTTCAACATTTATCGGCATTAAAATTATTTATATCTGCGGCGGGATGTTTTTTTGGATATTTTTTTGTAGTTGTTTGTTTCTTGTTGCTCGTGTTCGTTAAAGCCGACGCCATGCCGGAACCGGAACTGGAGCTGGTGCTGGCATTAATTATACGAAACGATAAATTTAAGTTTCCAGTCCAGTCGACTCAACTGGCCACCGGGGTGAGGAGAGCAGAGTAGAGATAGTGTGCTGAAAAATTCAGCAGATGTCTCTGTGATTAATTTGGAGTCCGTTTAAGACGGTTGTGAATGTCTAAACGTGGCCATTATCGGGGTTCATCGGATGGCAGGAGATGCTTAATTGACTGGGGACTGCTTAAGAGTGAGGTTGATGATGGAATGGAGACCGTAATCACCAGAACGGGAGGAGCGGGAGCTGCAAGAATTTGCCAGATTGCCGTGCCTATCAAAAATTTAGTGCGCCATGCAGTGCTCGGATTAGAAGTCTTCTGTTGGAGGCATAATTCGAGTGATGAAAGAGCAGGCATGGAGGTCGAAGGGCGTCCGTTTCTGTGAAAAAGATGGAAAAAAGACGAGGAGGAATGCAAGGCAGCAACAAACAGTCCGGTCTTCCAATTTAAGTCAAACTGGGTACGCAATAGAAAATTTACCACAAGTTGATTCAAGGTGAAAGACTTACATTCGATTTATAGCACGAGGATATAAGAAATTTGTTTCTAACCGGCGAATGTACGATTAAAAATGTTATATTAGGTATGATCCCAAAAGTTAAAATGTTCTTAAAAGGTTTTCTCTACTTAACCAAAGAAGCCTGAGACTGTAACCGCCATTTACTTCACAAGATGACCTTCTTCTAAAAGGAAAACGCACTGACTTTGGATCGAGGATCTCAACCAAAACAGCGAAACCTCTTGAGTGCAATTCGAATAAACAACTTTATGCAACTGAGTACAGGTGGACCAACTGGCCAATTGAAGTGCACAAAATTTAAGACTTCATTATCAAAAACACAGACTTGTAAAACTTAGAAGTCAGTCCACGTTGCGAATATCTTCCGAGACCAGCGGACCAAGTTTGGTAAAACTTATATTGAGTGTACAACTTTGCTTCCGCCATTTTGCAATAGATGGCTGTAGCAGTAAGTGGTAGTCGAAATAAATAGATCGTAGATCTATTAGGTATTTGTAAACATACATACATACATTGGGTGGCGTAACAGCCAGCTAGCCAGCCTAGCTTTTTCATGCCTCCACTGTGTTGTTTAATGTCGGTTCCGCACGGCGAATTGTGAAAGCTTTCGGTGACAGAAGCACACAAGCTGGAGGTGGAGCCGTGAAATTTGTTTGTGGTGTTTTTTCTCCGAGCTGTATTTGAACCCGGGTACTCTCGCTTAACAGTCCGAAGCACTAACGATTAGGCCACGGCACCCATGTTTTTCTTATATACGTTGTTTTTTTATAAGAAAATGTTTTTCTTATTTTCGTTTATCTCATAAAAGAAAAAAAAACGGTTAAAAGAAAAAGGTTCTCTGGATTTTTATTTTATTTTTGTTTTTCTTATATCCCTCAAGTACTGTACTATAAGGAAGTGCCCTAGGTCCAACATTATATTCGTCATCCTAATCGCCAGGAGTGATAAATCGATGACAGCGACCTTTGCAGATGACAAAATCACCCAAGCAAAATGAAGTTCACTAGAACGCTTCTGAATTTACTACAACGAATGATCAAATAATTTGATGGACAATAATTTGATTAGGCGATTAAATAATAATGATAACAAAGCAATACAAGTTCGATTTACCAAAAGACCATCCCTAATACTAAAATTTAAAGACAGATTTGCCCCGATGGGCAACGCAGCTACAGTCAGAGGCAAAAGAAAATGTACACCACTATTTCGAGCAGGCAACTACTCATAAAATAGGTTCCGGTGGTCCGATTTTGGAACTTTTTAAAAGGTTTATTCATTCTCTAAAAGTTGTAAAAAGAATTATAACAGTCAAATTAAAGCTTGATGGATGATCAATTATTTGCCTAGGTGTCCAAAAAAGTAACCATTTCTCAATTATTTCTGCTATATTCTTCATTGTGTTGTCCTACTACAGATCGCATGGCCCTTCCAGTCCCAACTTAGCAATCCTTGGTAGCAAATTTTCCCTTAAAATGGTCAAGGAATCTATTTTATTAGTTTTAGTATTGATTAACGCCAAGTTATTATCACAGGACTCAGCTATACCACTGCGCTATAATTTTTTTGGTTTTCATATGTTAACATATTATTGTTTGGTATTTAGTTTTTAAATTACTCATTATTGCTTAGGCTTGCACTTAATAAGTTTTCTTAAGCTAGCACCATTACACCATTATGTAAGCATATTGTTTTGTACAAATATCACGCCAAAAATGTTTTGGTTTACTGCCAATTTTCAATCGAGTCCATTTATCTTTAACCTATCGTGGAGCTGCGGTAGATGATTGAGCATACAAATTCTAAACGATGGAATTTTTCATTGGAGAAAAAAACATCCAAGTGGTGGTATATTTTTTAAGTGCGAATACATACTATCATCCAAGAAGACAAAAGGAAACAAACAGAAAGCAAAATAGGTAGAACGGAACATCCATACCTAGCCAAGAAATCTCAAGAAGTAGACGACTACAAAGAACGTGACTAACTCAACAAGATTAAATGAAAAAAAGTATTTAGCGTAATAAAACCGTGTAACAACAATTTATTTATGTAATTTTTTTCTAATATTTTCTGCTTTCTTATGATTAGTCAAGCACACTTTGGTCATTCTTTCGTTCCAACTGTTAAGTTAACGGCAATGCTGTTGCGAAATGTGAAATGCAAGAAGCACAAACCTCCTAAAACCGGCAAAAAGTGTAACTAGTTGTTGGTTATGAGAAAAAAACATTTAAATTTCAATAGCACCTCAAACCCAAAGTACTGTATTTTTGTAGCAGAAAATGTCGAACAAAAAAATGAAAACACTTGCTGTATTGGTGTTGTATTTTCAAAAGTAAGCCTGCAGCACTATCTCCGAAATGCTGGGGCGCATTCACAGACATAAAATAGGTATTTTAGATAATAAAAATTAAAAAAAAAAACTTAGAATTGCTAACAAACTTAGCGTATAAGTTGAGAATATTAGCATAGAATTAGAACAATTACGTTTTTATGGGGAAAATATGGTAAGTATTAATGAAGAGGATGGAAGAGATTTCATCGCAGAGAAAATGGGAGGTCAATCAAATGCCCGAGTAAGAGTTGCCTGTGTAAAGTAATAAAAATACATTTTCCAGAGGAACCCGTAATTGTGGCGGCAGTGTTATTTTGGCGTAGTTTGTAAACTTAAATGCTTATTATGTAGCCGTTTATGTTAAACCACAAAAATTATTTCTTTGCAAGTCGTGAAAAAAATGGAATATTTGATGTATTTTGTCATAGTTTTACGTTTTTTTGTTTAAAAGCGGGATTGTTTTTTTAACATCGATATACAAAATACGCAATTTATTTGCAATAAAATAAATATATACAAAGAAATGTTACGTTAAAGCAAAAGAATGGAAAGTTAAGAATTCAGAAAGAAAAACGTGAACTCTGCCTTGTGGTCCAATTAATTCTGACGTTTGTCTGTCATAATCCAAAATGACACTGCTGGCATGAGATGACAGGGATAGGCATGCTGAATGGGTGAATTTCGTTATAATATGCATCATTTCCCGGAACATAGGTCTTCTTGTTTTCTGGTTATTTTGACCGACAGGCTAAGATCTTTCCCAGAAATTGTAAATTTCGCGTAAATTTACTCTGTTCAACAAAACCCGTCCTATTAATTTATCATTACAACGGACTTATACAACGCCTATGATATTTACATCTATTCACAGAAAACGCTGACCAAATTTGCACTCCCAATACTTTTCTGCGGCCCAAATTCACTTTGATTCATAAGGGCTGATGTATTTAGAGAAACTAATAAAGATTCTCCCAAATGATAATCGATAGCTGCCATCCACAGCCTTGTCTAACTTCTGAAACTGTTTTGACTCAGCGCACTTTCTAAAATGATAACTCGAATCGCCTTAAGCCGAAAGCTCAACACCATTTCCTCGCTCTTTGTTTAAGCTTTATCCAATTTATGAAGACCTTTTTACCAAACACCCCCTTCACTCTCAAACCCGTCCCTTCACCGAACCAGTCGACAAAAGTTCGCTGCATCTTCTTCCCTTAGTCCCCAAAGGACGGATAGCCACTAAATTCTCGTATCCTACCCGACTCGGAAAGGTGGCGACAAAACAGATCCTAATCTCGCTCTTATGCAAACAATTAACGAACCCCGCCGGTAGTCACCGACCAAAAACCCGCTTACGTAGCCCACCGCAGCCATCGCTTGCCAGGGTTTGGCTTGCGCCCCAACGCCTCCTGAATGCCCGGCTACAGACCCATGAATAGAAGCCACCTCGGTTCCAGGAAGAGAGGAATTTTATATCCCAGATACAAAAAAGGACTAAACTTTGGATTTTCTTGTTTCGGTCGAGCCTTTTTTTGTGCCTTTTTGTTTTCGTTTCATGTTCTCTGTTGGCAATCAGGTAGCGGTTGATGATGGTGGACACAGAAATTGGTGCAGCAGAACAGCAGCCGCCAGGATACCCCAAAATTCGCGTGAGTCTCTTTGTGTGTGTATGGAATTCCAGCCTCACCACTTTACCCAAAAAGCATGCACATAAATCATATTTGCCAAGCCAAAAGGGGGTATTTTAACGAAATATCCTGCCAACGAATTTTTATGGAAAAACTTTTATAAATTGCTTTCGTGGGGATTTTGTATTTTGAATACTTCAGGCATGGGTCTCTGTCTGTGTGTGCTGGGGATAAAAATACCACTCTCCCATTGGGGTTGGGGGCTGTCGTTTTTTGGAGGTGCATTGGGCGCATTGCACGTTATCGGAGGTGAGTGTTTTTAGTCGGCGGCGGAGAAATTTTAAACAATCACAGGACGGAAAAAAAATCGAAGGAAGAAAAGGATTACCTTTGGACAAAAAAAAAAAAATTAAAACAAACCGTAGTCTGTTCTGGGGAAATGGCTTAAGCTTAGAGGTGTCAGATTAACTGAAGGGACTTGGAGCTGACAGTCGGAGATGGAAGGGGATGCGGTTTGGTTACTTGTTTTGTATAAAGCGGATCAAACATTGAAGACTTAGCCAGACTTATTTCATGAAAAATTGAGTCTAGGTGAAGTTGAGTAGCTTACACGATTCGAGTGGCTTATCCGGAGAGTGGGGTCTTGATTCAAAACTGGAGGCCATTGGGGTGTAGGAGTGCGCCTTATGGATGCAAACTTTGGACTTTATGGAGTCTTTCAAAATGAAGTAAAAACGCCATTGTCACTGTTAAAAATTGCAATCCCAAGGACTTCACTGTTAAAAGTTGCATTCCTAAAGGCTTCACTGTTATATGTTGCATTCCCAAAGACTTCAAGTGAATGGTAGGACTTCAAGTGAATGGTGGGACTTCAAGTGAATGGTAGGGACTTCAAAGTGACTTAAAAGAATGCATATAATTCCAAAGACTTGCATTCAATTGATTTCAATCCATTGAGTGGCCCGAAAGATTGGCCCAATCAAGACTTCAGAATAGAATGGTGATTTTAAAATTGAAGTCACACTTATCTAATGAAGTCAATTGAATGAATCACAAATTGTGAAGTCATTTCCGTGAATTCAGTTAATACATTCCCAAACCAATGCATTCTTTTACAACTCTGCACCCAACTAGTAATGCATATTTTACTTATCGACGAGCTCATTTAGTCAAAAATGAGCATTGCCACTGAAGATGATTGGCTTGAGTATAAAATGGATAAATAAAATACTCAAGGCGCGATTTAAAAGTAAAGTTACGATGTGGAAAAAGAAGGGATTAATTAATTCTTACTGTTATCGTTTATTTTGTTACTAAGTGTGGCTGTGTTATTTACTTTTTATGAGTTGAAAACCTCAAATGTTGCGTGCAAAGTTTAATTGCAACATGTATTTTGCATGCATATGTTCTCCATCTCGACACTTGGGAAATGCTATGTTTCCATAAATGTGCGTGACTGAGACAGAATTTCATGCGACAGCTGAATTATATAATTCTTGAATTTTAACGAGGTGCTTACGTTTTGATTGAAGGTGAATACATTTGTGATATTTTATTTAAATTACATGCATTAATGAATTTATTTCTTTTTCAGATGTGTGAATTCATCGTTTGTTGTGCAGCAACAATGGTTTTTCGATAAAGTTCATAATGTTGGCACATTTTCTCCAGGGCCCAATCAGAGAACGTATGTCGCTTCAAATGGTCCATTGGCTTCAATTCTTAAGTCAGCTTGATCTTGTATGGGTGTTAACCAAGATTCTTATGCAAAATACGCTATAAATGTGGTCTAAGCGAAGCCCAGTTCTTGTGCACGCCGTGGAATTGTCTGATTTGGGTCGTTTACTACGGACGTCGGAACGGCAGCGATATTTTCGACACATCGACCAACCCATTGAATCGACCACACAACGAATCTGTGTGCACTTGTTATTGCCTGCCTACTAGTACAAGAACTACGACCGAAAATTGGAATTAACGCTCTAAAAGTTGCGATCACTGACTCCGAATTTCGGTAGAAAATTTTTATAATTTGCAGACGTTGCTTGTTCTTTTTCATGCTTTTCTGTACCACGATGAAAATGTTGGGTTAACTGAATAAATTAATAATGACAGTTCGATGATTAGTGAAAGGATGCGTTCACAAATTAAATTCAAAGTTGTCAAATCTGTATTGGACTTTATTTAGCTTAGGTCTTAGGTCTTAGGTAAAAGTGACTGCCTGCGCTGTAACGCAGGCTCACTTAGGCCACTTGTTGGCCCATTGTGTTGTCACACCTCCTTATTTAGCTTGAAACTCAAACTAATACTAGTACTAGATTACAGTATGTAATCACCTTCGCACACGTCTATTTCAAAATAATAAAATAAATAAATAGTAAAAATGTCTATCATCATTATTAGTAGCCCACTAAGTGCCAGAGCCTAGCTTTTCGCGCACCCATTGTGTTGTGCGTGTTATAATTTTGACACAACTTTACCTATAGTTTATTGCCGGTTCCAAACGGCGAATTGCGAAAGCTTCCCGTGACAGAAGTACTCCTGGAGGATTGTCAGTCGTTCGCTGGGGGTGGGGCCGTGAAAATTATTTGTGGTGTTTTTTCCCCGAGCTGTATTCGAGCCCGGGGACTCTCGCTTAATAGTCCGACGCACTAACGATTAAGAAACGGCGCCTACAAAAATGTCTATGGCCTTGATTCAATTTTAATTTAAATTTAACATTTTAAATATTATATCTTTAGCAAAGTGGAACTCGCACATTACCAGTCTTTTAATTAAAACATTTAAACGCTATAAAAAAAAACATGATCTACAATTTATGTCGGCTTTTCTGAAGCATTCGTCAACTGTACCTTTTGTTCCTCTTAGCCGTGATTATGCGTTCGGTTGTAAAACTGAAGACGTTTCCTGCACTTCCTCTCAACCTGGCTTTTCTTAGTCAATGACGTACAACTCCTTCCCATATCTTCATCCGGGTCACTAATATCCTCATCCATTAGCCACCTCCTTGCAACGCTCATTGTGAACACTTTATTTTTGTCCCGCTCAATTTCGTACGCTGGTTTAGTGGATGAATAAAAACACGGTGTGTCTTCTGGAGTGGGGGCATTGTAGGCTCTTTTGGGAGTTTTACAGCAAGAGACAGTGAGTGGCGTTTCGGACAGGGGGACACACGTCTCCAACATAGCCAAAGGAATCCCATTCAGGCGTCTGCGTCCATAGGGTGACTCAGTCTTCGTTGTTGCAGTGCTGGCAGGACTTGGCAATGGGGCATAAGGATCTACCGCTGTGCCTTTGGCGTACCCGTAAAGTGTTCCATAGGCGGGTTGACCGATCTTTAACGGGTCTACTTGAGGAGAACTCGGCAATGGGGCATAGGGATCTATTGAAACCCCTTTAGGGAAGCCGTATATTTTGCCATATGATTCTGAGGTGGTAAAGCATGATCTGAATTTTTTGGTAGCATTAACTTCAAATTCTGTTCTTAAACAATCGAAAGTTGTGTGTTCATCGGCAAAGAGATCATCGTCCGAACGATTACGCTTTAGCAACTTCAAGTTGTTTTCAATATTCATCGTCAATTCGTTCGTATTGTTGTTAAAAAATTTGAAATTGTTTACTTGGACTATTCGGAGGAGAATTCAAATATAAATGATTCTATTTATTCTGATCGTGAACGTTTTATAGACAAACTGCAGGTTACTTGCCTTGAGAGAAGATTGCTAAAAGATTTCTACAATTGCTTCAAAACTTTGTCGATTCTTTTCTATTGTATGACTTCTGTATGTTTATATTGTATTATATTTGTGAAATTTGTTGAAAAAATTATTTAATTTAAACATTAGAGCAACTTATGATTTTCAATGAATGTCAACTGCTCTCAGACTTTTAGTATTTTTCTCTTCTAATTTTTTCTAAAGCCCGATAATTTTTGTTTTTATTTATTTAAAAAATATTTTTTTTTAGAAAATATTTCGTTTTAGCTTTTCGTGAAATTTTTGATATTAATTAATTACTCTAAAGAAGAGTTTTTAAAGTTACCGATTTTTTTTTTTTTTTTTTTCAAGGATATTTTAACAATTTGCTGTCTTTAACAAAAGTAATTCGTCCTAGATTTCTGTCTTCGTGCTCACTTCCATCATTTATTTTAACTTTTTATGAAAATCATAAAAATTTTGCATGGAACGGAGTAACGGTGATGTCAACTGGTCTAGATATGATTTTTTCAATAGGTGCCTCCATTAAATGGTCAAGAAAAACAGTGCAATGATTCTGAAGAAGACGCCGTCTGCCATACTTTCTTCAAGGAGAACAGATTGGAAGTGAAGGTAGGCAGCAAGTGCCTTCTTAGCCTCGTTACAAAAATGTTAGAAGTGGTCCAAAAAGATAGAGGAAGGTAAGCAAAACAACTGCAGATGAAGAGAGATTACAGACTTACAGATACGTTTAATTAACCCGTTAAAAAACCACCATTTGCTAACTTGTGCATGTGGGGAGCAAAAGGCAATCGACAACGGCAACCTCGACCTCGACGTCAGACCTCGAGCTGGTCCCAGTCCAGGCTGTCAAACATGGTATAGGAATGGATACCATTAGGGAGGGAGAGTCGGGCTCTTAAAGC
This sequence comes from Syritta pipiens, assembly GCA_905187475.1. Taxonomy (NCBI): domain Eukaryota; kingdom Metazoa; phylum Arthropoda; class Insecta; order Diptera; family Syrphidae; genus Syritta; species Syritta pipiens. The sequence goes on from LR994573.1 coordinate 12,440,678, forward strand.
TCAAGCTTGAAAGATCGAAGAACGTTGGCTCTGGTACGCACCGAATCGAGAGTCAGAGTATGCGGCTTTTCTGGACGAAGTTCCTATATCCTGATGAGTGACTTCAACGCTCAATGACAAAATGCAAACGGAGAGAGGTTGTTTGACTTTTGCTGTGCAAATAGCATGTCCATTATAACCAGACATCCATAAATACACTTGGTCCTGTCGGAGTCTTCAACGGAAATCGTTGATAGACTTCTTCGTGGTACCATCGTGTATGAAACGCATGGTTTGTGATGTTCGCGTGTTGAGAGGGGCTGAAATGTCAACTGATCATCACCTGGTGTTGTGTACCCTGCGTCTTACTGACAAAGTACCTCTTCTGCCAAGGCAGAAACCAAGAGTGGTTACACGCATACGGTGGGAGAAACTACAGGACAGTGAGGTACGGCAACACTTTGCTCGGTACATATCCGAAAGGTTTGAGCAAATTGCAACTGTTCCATAGCAGATAGAAGAAGAATGACAACTGTTTTCAACAGCCGTTGTTGCCTCTGCTTGGTTGGTGAGAAAAGGTGTGCGTGGCTTTAAACACCCGGAGTTCGAGAAGAGAAAGGAAAAGATTACCTACTGGGACTGGATTCTCTTGGGGGACTCGGCTTCTCGTGACCGTTACATTGAGGCGCGAAAAACTTGGAAATTGGCTGTGGAAGCAGCTAAAGAGCACGCTTGGAACGAGTTCGGCGAGAAGTTAGAAAGCGATCGTAATTCTGCGAATAAGGTGGTCTGGCAAACTATCTGCCGCCTCAGAGGAAGAATCTCCCTCTAAAAAGGGGGATATGACAGACTGCTCCAATTATAGGTGCATATCTCGTTTAAGTCTCCCCGGTAAAGTCTACGCTAAATGATGATGATGATGAAATATTGTCTATGTCTTAATATGATTGCCAGGAAAATGTATGATCCTATTTCTTCTTTGATAAATCCTATTTGAGAGTATTTATTTAATCTCGACTTTTGTTCTTCTGAAAACGGAATGCTTATAACACTTTCTTAAACTCAAATGTTATTTAGTTTTCTTTTTTACTTTAAAACTTTAAAGAATGGTCAAAGAAAAATTCTTTCACTAGACAACTACTTAACAGACTGAATATCCATCACAGACTGAAAAGACCTTGTCTAAATATGTTTGACTTAAAAATAAACCAAAATAAATTAAATTTAATTTAAATTTACCAAGCGATCATAAAAAAATAAGATATTTGATAAAATAAAATAAATTATTTGATAATTTAAATATGAAATTTTTTAATTTCATATTTAAATTTTAATATGACTGAAAATTTATTTAATAAAGCAAATAAAGTCCCACACTTGAAAGACCATTCATCAGTTCGTTTTCAACTGCTACGACCTGGTTATTTCCAAATTTAGTACAGCAGATTCTTTTTTGCTTTTCTGTAAAATTTATATAAGGTGTATTAAAAAGAAATCCATTATTTTTGCATGAAATTGAATTCTTTAATTAGCATATTAGGTTGTCAAATATCTCCCTTCCGCCAAACTAATTATGCATAGCGTCGTTTTGTAGGTTATGTCAATACCTTTTAAATGATGTATTGCCATACGAGCTCTGTAGCGCTTTGTACATAGCCGGGAAATTCAAAAGACAAAAAGGCGGAAGGGAGATATTTGACAACCTAATAGTTAGAATGATCCGATTTCGGTCAAATATGCGCCGTTTTGTTCGATAACTTGTTGGCATTTTAAAGGTAATTTCATTCTGCCTCTCTCATAGAAGCCCTCGTTCCATCGGCAATTATTTGAGGCAGTCGATTTTCACAAGCCTCTCTTAAATCGAGGCTCGAAATTTTTCACCAGCAAAATTGTTCGCCATGGACAGAAACAGATGGTAATCACTCGGTGCCAAGTCCGGACTATAAGGTAGATGCATAAGAACCTCCCAACCAAGCTCCCGGAGCTTCTGGCGAGTCACTATCGATGTGTGTGGCCTGATGGAATACAATTCCTCTCCTATTGGCCAAAGCTGGCCGCTTCTAGGCGATTGCTTCCTTCAGACGGTCCAATTGTTGACAGTACAGTTCAGAATTAAGTTATATATTGCAATATATTTTTTTGTTAACTGAAAATGTAACAAAGGTAGTCATTAAATGCAACATTTAGTTTACAACTAGAAGTAGAATCTAGAGAAGGGTACACACAAAAGTGAAACGTAAAAAATGGCATTGAAACGCTCTTAATCAGTCGAATTTGCATTTCAGGGATAAGAAGGCAAGTTTTAGTTTAGCTTTAGTTTGAGTGGGGCAACAGCCCCATTTATTGGCTTATGACAAGCAGGGAAAAACTTAACCTAACTTAACATCTAACGGGGAGTGCGGTTAAGGCTGCGGAGACGGAGCTTTAGGGTGGAGGGATTCACGCTGAAGTCGAAAGCGGGAGCGGAGTTACACTTGCGCAACATCCGGTTCATTAGAGCCGTAGGAGCTGTGATGTGAGTGTTATGTGGGTTGGTATTAATGCGGATGGAGCTGAGAATAGTTGAGCAGTTGTCGCCGCCATCAAAGAGAGGGAAGATGAAGTGTATGTTTGCAATATTTCTTCGGTCTTCAAGAGTTTTTAAGTTAAGGAGTTGGGCGAAGCGGAGGAAGCGGCGCTGGATATTTCCTATCCTGGCAATACGTGATTTGGTATGAACACCTTGGGGCGGCGTATTCAAGTATTGGGCGGACGAAAGTAGTGTAAAGTGCCTTTGTCACCTATGGGTCGGAGAATCCTTTAGACCATCGTTTAACAAAACCGAGGATAGAGTTTGCTTTGTTAATTATGTGATCAATGTGGGCCCGAAAGTTAAGTTCACTGTCACATATTAGACCCAAGTCACGGATAGAGTTGACACGGGTGATGGGATGGTCGTGTAGGCGGTAGAAACAGGGAGTGGAGGCTAATCGCTTAGGTTAGGTTAGGTTGGCTTGTTGTGACCCGTGATTACTCCCACCGCTCTTGCGAGAGACCTTTTGTCATGCAAGAGCAGCACTTTCGTTTTGGCGTAGTCATATTCTGGCCACATAGTCCTTGTTGTTTTTACATGTAGATAGCGCTTTTCATCTGTCGTTCGCTAATCTAATTATCTTATCCCCAATCCGCTTCTTAAGGAGGCAGATCGGTGGATCGATCCCTACTATCGCCTGTTCCAGCCCTAGTTTGGATCCTTCCCTCGCAAGCCTATCAGCTTCCTCATTGCCAGGTATGTTCCTATGACCAGGGACCCAGCAGAGATTAATCCTATGCTGCGAGCCAAGTGTAAGAGTAATATATTTTCTTATTTAAAGTATTTTATTTAAACAATTCATTTGGGTTTCTTGAATATAAAGGCGTCGGGAATCAGGTGGTTGAGCAACGCTTCGGTGAACTTGGGCGAGTCTGAAATAAAATAAGAACAACAAACAAATGAACATCTGGCTCGCCAAAATCTACTATACTAGTATCTACTACTAACTACGGCTGAACACATTTGTTCAGTGAGATAAACTCACCCGAAACCATTACACTATACACTACTTGTACCACGCACTCGCAAGGACACAACTGAGGATGATTCCGTGAGTGAACAGCATTTTTATACTGCTCACAGGTCTTCAATCTGTCCTTCCGGTGCTCTAAACTACGGAAATACCCATACTCAAATTCCACCAGCGACCGAACCCTTTCTCGCGTCGCCACCAAGGTTCGGAGGGTTTTTCCCATCCTCTTCCTTTTCCGGTCACCCCGTCACAAGCCGGGGTGTCGCGCATGTATCCGCGCCGGCGTGTCGCCTGGAAGCCAAACAATCTCAGCTTTCCCCTTACCATGCGTCTGGGTTCCCCCCCGTCACCCCGTCACAAGCCGTGGTGTCGCGCATGTATCCGCGCCGGCGTGTCGCCTGGAAGCCAAACAATCTCAGCTTTCCCCTTACCATGCGTCTGGGTTTTCGCCCACGACTGATGGTTGCTTACACAAGAGCCCTAAGCTCTTCGCGACAGCTCAGGACCAGCCTAGACTTGATCTCCGTAGCGGAAATCGCTTTTATGGCCGCCTGACTGTCAATAAAAATGGTGATATCAGCCGGTGGTATCGCCAGGACCTCCGCCTGAAAGACACTGCTACAATCCGGAAGTCTGATTGATCTTCGCATGTCCAACGCTTCGGAGTATATGTCCGCGCCTGTTCCTTCCTCCATCTTCGAACCGTCGGTATAAACCGCAACTGTCGAATTGCTGATGGGTGCCATCTCCTCCCACTCCTCTCTTGAGGGGAAGGTGCAAACAAAGGGTCTGTCAAAGTCGGTAAGTGGCGACGTGTAGTCGCACTTTATGCCTGTGACAGCCATCTTTCTCAAGATGCTCGAGTGTCCTGTAGTGCTGGATTTCCAATGGCCTATCCTATTGATCCTTAGTGCACATGCAGAGGCAGACTCAAGCACAAATAAGTCTAGAGGTAGCAAGGCTAATCGCTGAACCCAAGGGCAGCTCGAAGGCTTTACTGAAGTCGGTGGTCATGACATCAACATCATTGCCCCTTTCCATGGCTGACAAAGCGAATGAGACTAGTTCGACGGGATTCGAGGTAGTGGACATCCCTTTAACGAAACCGTGCTGGTTTGGGGATATAAGGGACTTGCACTGAAAGCTTAATGAGTCGTACATTAGGCTTTCGATGATCTTGGGATCAAGTTGAGTGTCACAAACTACGTATGTAGATCATAATAAAAATGTTTCACACTTTCTGCAATGGCATTACTAACATTATATTGTTACCGTTTAGAATGATATGTGGAATACTGGATAAATTTTATTCGGAGCAAAGAATGATGAGAGTTTTCTGAGTGTTTAACTTTGGTCTATTCCGCTCTGACCAATTCGTCAACAGTTTTATCGCAGAGACACCAAACCCAAAAGTAAGAAAGGATGGCATATTTAAAAGTCTTCTACATAAATCCCATATAGTTCCACAGTTTAATTGCATAAATGTAAAAGAAGTGCGATGAGTTAGTAAAGTATTGGCGAGATGGTATCTACAACTGTAATAGAACTAGCTCCAAGAAAGTTGAAGTTAAACTAATATTCTCTGCAATGGTCCTGAACTTTTATAGCCATGGCTTGGTTGTGAACTTTATACTCGGGACTAGGCATACCACCGGCTTCATGGTCTGATATAACAAACGGATACAAACAGATAGCTAATCAATTTTAGCCCAAGGTAGGTAGGTAGGCTGTGTGGTGAGCTACGCAAGTCAGCCAAGCACTTAGGCCAGATGAGGCCCACTGTGATACAACATGGAGCAGATGTAAAAACATCCAACTACTCTAGAAACCAATTGGAGCTATTAATATAGCGGAGGATACGGCTTATGCTGGTGTCAGCATGTTCACCGAGGTTATTTAGAAAGTAGTGACCGAGATGCCTCTTTCTACGGTTCGCGAGGGCGCTGCAGGTTCCTAAAAGCTGGAGCGAGGTTTTGTCCTCTTCTTCGTCTCTGCAGGTTCTGCAGAAGTCGTTGGCCGGGAGGCCCAGTCGGGTGGCATGTTTGCCAAAAGTGGAGTACCCGGTTATGACACTGATCAGGTTCCTAACCTGAATTCTTCCGAGTCTGGGGAGACTACGTGAGCGTTCGGGATCTAGCTTAGGCCAGATTTCCCTGGTGGCGCGGCAGGTAGCACCATTCGACCACCTAAGATTGGTTGCCGCGCCGCGCGGTAGCGAGAGGTGCGCAGAGACCGACCTTATCCGATTGGATGGTTTCACTGGTTCCGCGCTAGGCAAGATCATCGGCTAAGCAGTTTCCCGAGATGTCACAGTGTCCCGGCACCCACATGAGGTGAATATTAAACTGCTCTGCCATCTCGTCAAGAGATTTGCGGCAGTTAAGAGCTGTTTTTGAATTGAAAGTGACAGACTTCAGGGACTTTATCGCAGCTTGACTGTCTGTACATATCGTGATAGAGGTACACGATATCACGTTGTACTTTAGCCACGACAGGGCTTCCTTGATTGCCATTACCTCCGCTTGAAATACGCTGCAATGGTTGGAAAGGCGAAACGAGATCTGGATCCCCAAGTCCTCGGAGAAGACTCCTCCACCGACTCCGGATTCAGTTTTTGATCCGTCGGTGTAGAAAAGAGTTCTGGGGCGAGTATAGTCTAACTCCCTGAAGGGGAGATCTATAGACTCAAGAATGGTAGAGTGACCCATGCATCTAGAAGGCCACGATTGCAGTCGATGACAGCCAAGACGATGTCACCCAGACGATGTCACCCAGACGATGTCACCCAGACGATGTGAGGTGCTAAACTCACTATAGGATGTTCCAGCTGGAACGGAACTACCGCCGCTGGCCTTCATCCTTTTGGGGTCCGTTAAGGACTCCTCCGCAGACCTTTGCCTCTTGGACGTGAAGTCACTAGACCTGGGGTCCGCAGGAACTGCGCTGGCAACTTCAGTTGCCCAGGCGAGCGACTTCTTCCTTTGGTCCGAGAGCTGATCAGGGTTGATGCCCCTGAATCGCTCTAGGATCCGCGCTGCCGCTCTACGTGCCTTGTAGACGGAGTTGGATGGGCCAATGGCAAACGTGAGTTCTTAGAAGATGCTTTGCTAGTGCCAGGTATGGGCGCCAAAGCACTAGCTGTCAGCGAAGTTGAGGATGTGGTTGAGACAGTAAGGGGCTCCACGCGGCTCTTGACATTGCTAGTGCCAGGTTTGGTCGCCAGGGCACTAGCTGTCAGCACTTCAGGAGCTGAGGTCGAAGTAGCGGGAGAGCCTAAAGAGGATGCACCACTCGATGCCGAGGCATCGGATTTGGTTTTTTTTGTTTTAAGAGGATTCATTTGGTCCCACGAGTAGCGGAGAAGGGAAGGTCCGCCTGTGCAGAGATCCGCAGTACACAGGTAAGGCTGGCTAATCCGGAGTGTCGCCAGGTGCTCCGGATACTCCGTTCTCGACTGGGCTATTTTCGAGATGGGCCCCCAGCCAGGCTGATCCTCGGCACGGGTCGTATGACACCTTGATCCGGCCCATCGGAGAGAGAGGAAATTAAGGGAGGGAGAGAGAGAAATTCTTATGCAAAAGATATAAAATAAAAACAGGACGAATTCGAAAACTTAATGAACATCAAATTGCGTTGAGTTTTTTTTTTTTTTTTTCGCATCAAATTCTAAAATTCAAAATCTATTTTTTTTTTAAATAAAATAAAATTTGGACGTTGCTTATGTTAATATCATCAGCGAATTCCCTACTTTATTACTGTTTAACTAAATAAAATAAAATTATTTAATTTCCAAGCTACGCCCAACATCATTAAAAAATGTTCACTGACATGGTGGCTTGGATGAATTAACCTCCCAATTTTTAGGTTGGTTAATAAGTTCGTAGTGTTTTTATAATTTCTTTTGTCTTACAACTTTTTTACCGCTTGACAAAGCGCATGAGTAGTATTCATTTAAAAGAGCTCTTTTTTTTTTGTACAAATTTTTCCTAGTTGTCTTTTTCAGTAAGTTAATTATTTACTGCTTTCGGGGCTCGGCATTGGGATATCCACGAGGTAAAAGGCAACATTTTCCATTAAATCGTCAATTTTGCAAACCTTTTGTTTGCAAGGTTTAAAGGTCTCAAAAGCCTTTCCCAGCATTAAAGGCAGCTCATACTTGATTAGTTTTACTTGTTCACAACGCTTATCGGCATTTTACTTTTTTCTTTACAGTAAACAGTATTTTACTTAAATATCAACAAAGTGCATTTTATAGAATCGAGAGCAAGAGAAGATCCTAATTTTTGTGTGCTTATTAACATTTATTCGGTCTAATGGTTGCAAAACATATTCCACTGCCCTAAGAAGCTCTTTCCTTAAGTTGCTCGGCAGATTTGACTGTGCGATCGCTTTGACGCCGCCGTACATAAGGAATATTCATTTTTGTCGCCATAATTTAAAGGAATTACATTGAAAGGGATTAGAAACCAAAGCAAACTCGCATTTCGGTGTGTTTACTAAAGTTTATACGGCTTAAAGCAAATCAAATCATATTCGGTTTTCCTCTACCATGTGACATTTTCGTGACTTAAATTCAAACGAACGAAGCAGAAGTAGAACTCAATTTACACATGTTTATTAAAGTTCACACGACTCAAATACTCAAAAATTATTATTTTTATTGAATTTTAAGAAGGCTCCAAAATTATTTTTCAGCACAAAAAGCAACTTACACTCAACCGCCTCTTTTCTGTCAACACACCTTTCTGCCGTCATTTCTGCAGAATACATAATTTTGAAACCTGAATTTAAACAAGTAACCCTTTTCCATTATTCACCGATCATTTGTTTCCATTTTTATTCATTTATTTGTTGAATTTCATCAGAATTCAATCATCATATTTCGATAAAAAAAATCAGGAAAATTTGGCTCCCATCCAAGACTACAACTCGCTTATCTGCGCCACCAACCAAAGTGTTTTCTTTTCCCCATTGCAACACATACGCCACCTGCACCTCAAATGCCACACTCTCATACGTCATTTAAACCTCAAGTGGAAAAGAAGAAAACAAAATAAAATCAACAAGTTCAGTTCCGCAGCCAACACTTTGCAGTGAAACTTTGATTGGAAATCATTTAGCTCTCTAAGTAAGTTTTTATTTCCTTCTAACGTTCATAGCCACTGTCCCTAAGTGACTAAATCATAAAATATGTGATGCACCTTTGCCACGGAGAGGGTTTTCCCACCGACAAAAATTTTATAATCATTGCCCTATAAAAATTACTAGTCACAAACTAATGTGCAATTAAATTAGTAATTTTATTTTATTCCGCAGAATAATGTCCCAACCAGTTGCATTCTTAACACGCAAGGAAGTGTTTAGTGCTTGCCATCGATTAAACAGGTAAGAAATTTCTCGTCATCCAATCAACTCCCACCGCTTCACCCCGCGAGCTTTTTCTGCCGCATTCGATCGAAATCGACGCGTAAATTGTTTACTTTTTTTGTGTTGGCTGGTGTTTACAAACCGCTTTTCTCGTTTTTCATTACAGCAATCAATTGACTGAGGCTGAGAATCTCGAGGTGTACGGCAAATGCAATAATCCCAATGGCCATGGACACAACTACACGGGTGAGTTTTGCGGTTTGGATTCAGATCATTACCGGGTGTGGTGTAAAATTTCATATTCTTAAGGTAATCCACGTCGCAGATCAATGGAGAACACAAAAAAAGTTTCATTGCAAGGTGTTTTTTTGAGATTACAAAGACTTCGATTTTGTTTTTTTTCGCACACGCCTCGATGATAACGATATCTGGTTTGATGGACTGAATTATCGAATTAAATTGTTGTTATCAATCCGCGGAATCCGGTTTAGAAATGGACGACACGTGAAGTACTTGCCGCTGAGTGGTTAATTGAATTTCAAATGAGGTGTCCGATGGCGTTGTTCACGTTTTTGGTGGTGTGTGGGTAGAGTTGCCAAGTTGTGGAGGTGTGGAGACTTTTTCACTTTCGCTTGTTTAGATCGAAATAAACAAGCACACGCGGAACTTATCTCGAGTCAGTGACCTTTTGATAAAGTCGACTGTGATTAGGGTCGGTTTTAGTTATTTACTTGTGCCGGCATTGTTTTCAGTCGACTTCTTCCCCTAATAAGACATTCTAACTTCCCAATTTTGACTACGATCTTTGGTTACGATGATGAGGCTTGCGCATATCACAAAGCCTAAACATGCACTTTTCTGCATTCAATTTTCAGCCAGAGTGTGATGGTCGTTCGGTCTTGTCTTGACTTAGTTCCTTACCTCCTCGAAGCCTTAATATGGTTTTGTTTTTGTCACGTCTTAGTTCCTTAACTCCACAAAGCTCTTATAAGGTTGTTCTCCATTTATCCCCCACTTAGACAATTGCTGGCTATCGTCGAATGACACATATCACTCCTCTACTGCTTCTCATTAATCTCTCAATCAACTTTCCATCACATTCAACAAAGGAAATCGCACAATCAACGATGACAAATTAGATCCACCTTTGTGAGGTGGTTTCTTGATTTGTATTCACTCTGCCGTGTACTCTCGTCTCACATTTGTGTGATATGACGATCCCCTTAGCACAAAATCTGTTGGAGCACATATTTGTTTCATTATTCACACTTGCCCATATGCTTAGAGTACAAATTAGTTGAGTTGATTGTTGCTGATGACGTTGATTAAGTTTTCGTCTTTATTAGTTGCATGAGTAACAGAATTGGCGTGACTTATCTTCTGAAGCTCTAAACAATGTGATCACTCTCTCTTCACCTCTCACGTCATCATTGGCTTGCTCATTAACAACCAGTTTATTTATTTTGGGTGTAAATACTTCGCTAAAAACTGACTGCCGGGGTCATTCCACTGACGGATATGCAGTTTTCAAAATACTTTGACTTCAGAGACGTAGTAAGAGCGATCAATCACATCGTTACGTCTTTGTGGATTGATTTTAGTGTTGTTGATCCGGTAGTATTTCTTTTACAGCCTGGAGGTATTTTACTTACCAGGCTTCCTTCAGCTACGAAGTCTGCAGCTTAGTTAGTGTTGTTTTTTAACCTTGTCTCTCTTTTGTTTGAACATATCATTAGTGGCGTAACAGCCCACGAAGGGCAGAGCCTAGCTTTTCGCGCCTACACTGTATTGTACGCGCTATAATGATTGATAAATGTGGAGGGGACCTATAGTTTATTCCCCGTTCCGAACGGCTTTCCATGACAGAAGTACTCCGGGAGGATTGCCAATCGTTCGCTGGAAAATGTTTGTATTGCTTTTTTTTTCGCATGCTGGATTTGAACCCGGGTACTCTGGCTTAACACTCCGACGCACTAACGGACTAAACCACGGCTCCCATATAACATAACTTTGTTATAAGCTAGTTATGCTTCATGTCACCAGGACGGCAAACAATTTGATCGAAGTCGTCTATACTAAAGTACAACTAGACATCTTTCAATAAATATAAAAACGCTCTAAAAACATTTGCTTAACTAAGCTTACACTTTTTCTACTGGAACAATGCTACCCTATTTTATCTGATGGTTCTACAGTCCGGGGTAGACCACGCAACCTTTTCTAACTATCACCTAGCTGACTGCTTCCAGTGCCGCAAACTAAAGTTACTGAAGTCAGCTTCTACTTCACTGCGCCATCTTTTCCTCGGTCCTCGTTTACCCTCTGGAGTGAAGTGTCAGTGCTTTAGACAGAAGGATTCGCATAATTGAGTTGATTTAAGGCTTGTTGCTTCGTTCAGCGACGTGATGAAGTAGTTTCTCAACGTTTTGTATCTGGTCCTTGTTGGGCAGGGCACGTGCAAAGCACATGCTCCAGTGTTTCGCTAGCCAACGAGTTGATGTAATTTCCACAGGTATCCGATGAGGTCAGTCCAAGCTTAAGGGCATGATAACTCAATAAGCAGTGACACCAACCAAAAGGCCTGGATAGCTTCAGAATTTGTTCCATCCTGCTCCTGTTAAATTCTGGCCAAAAGATTTTTGTTACTCGACACGTGCCGTGGGCGCCGTGTCTTAAATGGCTAGTGCGTCGGACTATTAAGCGAGAGTAACCGGGTCCGAATCTAGCCCGGGTACGGAACACCACAAACAATTTTCACTGCCCCACCTCCAGCGAACGACTGACAACCCTCCTGGAGTAACCTCTGTCATGGAAAGCTTCCGCAATTCGCCGTTCGGGATCGGCATTGAAGAGTAGGTCCCCTTAACTTGTGTCAAATTATATCGCGCACAACACAGTGTAGGCGCGAACAAGCTATGCTCTGGCCCTGTATGGGCTGGTTATTTTTTCACCCGACACGTAGTGACCTAGTTCCATTTGACACCAGCTTATTTGAAAAAGTGTTTGATTGGAGTCGCTGTGTACGCGCACTCCGAAGCATTAGACACCTCTTCCCTCGCTAGCGCGTCGGTTATTTTATTACGGCACTAAGAAGTAAGAAAATTTACAAACTAGCTGGAATTGTGATTCAAAGACGGCAGCTTATTTCATGGCTTTTGGCTTACTCAACCACCAGTTCTGACTGATGAGTTACTAATCTATTTAATTGACTATAAATTAACTTACTAGACTTTATTCACCGGTGCCGGTCTTCTCATTCACTTAAAGCAGTCACTTACATTTTTGAAGTAGTGAATTGCCTAATAGTCCTTGCAAAGTAAACGAGTAGACTGTAAAAGTCTGTCTAAGTTCCTAAAAAAGATATTGGTATAGTACTCTTACTTATCATTTCAACGATTAGCTTTTGTTCCATTAAATTACTTGGGATCCTCTTTGTAGATGTCTTATTCTCTTGAAATTGATTTATTTAACTAAAAAAAAAAAGAATAGAGAATCATTAATTTCTAAACATCATGTACGATTTAAGCTACGATGTTTCACCTGTAGTGATCGAACTCTAAGTGTCTTTATTTATTATTTTTTGTGAACCTAACTTAACAATATTCGGCAATTCAAGTGATTCAAGTGAAAAGTCCAAGTGATTAAAAAGACTTGAACCAGTTAATAGAGACTCGTCATTTAACTTCCAGCCAATTGACTAGTATAGTGGCTTTTTAGTCAGAATATCGAAGGTGACTGTTGACTCTAGTCTTAAAGTCAAAGTCGAAAGATTAAGCTATAACTTTTATTCAAAGGATTTAGTCAATCAACTGCTACTTATTTACAGGGTGTTAAGATCACTTTAGTCAAATGAAGCAACATTGTTAATTCGTGTTTATGTGGACAACTCCCAAACAGTTTAGGATAATTGTAGGCATTGTGATACACCTCATATAATTAACATCATTGGTTTCTATTTTTGTTATTTAAAAAATAAATGAGTTACAAACAATACGTGAAGTGAAGTAAACTTTTTTTTTAAACGTTTTGACACAAAAGTTCATAAAATGAATGGCAAGTGTTTTGATGTGCTCAAGTAAAGGTCGAACTAGCGAATTGTATAACCATGAACTAGGTTTTAATGTAAACAAATAAAATGGAAATTCGTTTTGTAATAATTCCAGTCACCACAAAGCGATCATTGACCGAGAAATAAGGCGTCGAATGCCACAGTTTGTAGTTCACGGCTAGAAATAAATATCACACTACCAATCGTTCAATTTCACATCTTATAAAAATAAATTAATGCCATGCTGCTAGGGCCTACGGCTAAAAGGAAATGTGATCAAAGTTTATCTAAACTTAGTGCTGACAATAATCTAACTTAACTTTGTCTTCTCTGCTTTTTAATTTTAGTTGAGGTAACTGTTCGTGGACCGATTGACTCTCGTACCGGGATGGTGATGAACATCACCGATCTAAAAGCCGCCATGGACGTAGTGATCTTCAAGAATCTAGACCACAAAAATCTGGACAAGGACGTAGAATTCTTTCAACAAATTGTAACTAAAACACCTCCGTTCTGTGATCACATTCCTAACCATATGTCCTATTCTTCTAGCCTAGTACAACTGAAAACCTCTCAGTCTACATTTGGGACAACCTTCGTCAAAAGCTGAAAACTCCTGAGCTCCTGTACGAAGTGAAGATTTATGAAACTGATAAAAATTCTGTGATTTACCGTGGACCATATTTCCATAACAACATATACGCGAATGGAAAACGTAGCCAAAAGGAATCGTGTACAAATATCTCTTCCGATTCGGATTAACAGACAGACGCTCATCAAGATACAGCCATTACTGAATATCTAAGGAATCCACTTAAACATTCCTTGCAATCGAACCCCCATCGAATTCTCAGAAACAAACAAACACACGAAAGACAAAAAAAGAACGGATTCTGATACCTGCACTGTGATTAAGTGGTTGGAGATTTGAACCAATAATACAATCTAATATTTACGTAGTAGCATCGCTTTTGTAAGATGTTCCTTTTCTTTTCTAAATTGCATAGAATGACGTAAGAGTAAAGAATTTTCTTTTTTTTTTATACATAATTTGCTTAGGTATTGTAATTATGATGTGTAGTTAATTCAATTAAAGACAAATGCATTCAATTTTGGTTTTTATTTGAATAGACCTTCTACCATGAGTGCTGTGTTCGCTGAATGCCACGTAATTAAATGTTTCATTAATTTTTTTAGATTGTGTCATGTTGTCAAAAGTTCGTAAAATTGTTTCAAAGAATTCATTGTCATTCAACTGTTCTTCCATTCGCCAAAAACTTGAAGAGTGAGGCTGTCATGGTGTGCCTTTGTTTGATCCAACTGAAAAATACTCCTCTGATAATGACGAATGCTTTTCTTAACGCTGCAACGGAATGCATGTATGTATAGCCAACGGCACGTCGCTGGTGGGCTTTCATTTATATAAAATGCACATGATTAAAGCATTGTGGTAAATTTTGTCTCGCTTGCATTTATCTTTTATTTTTTTCATTGCGAGCATCACTCATTTGCATATAGATATATTAATTTGCTTTACAAAATTATGAACAGTGCATCAGCTCCTCTTCTTTTTTTTGTGTGGTTTAGCCTATTAAAACTATTAGAATGTAATTAATTACCACTAATTTGTGTGGTCTAAATCTATTATGATAATACATGATTCATCAGTCAGAAGCGCATCACTGCTGAGCCAATACGTCGTTTTTATTGAATCGTATATTATACTGTCGATGTCATCAAAATGCAATTTTTTTTCCTCATTTTTAGTCATATACAGTTTGAAATTTGAAAGATTATGTTAAAAATGAGAATAGCACACTTCAGTTTTGACCAAATTTACGTTAGTGTCAAATAATTTTCATAGCCACACCACTTGTGAGGGACTGATAAATTTCCAAGAGTATTTATTTCACGAACCTATTGGCATGGCCAAAGAGAATTTTACCGGCCATGCCAATAGCTACTAATTAGCCTTAAGGCTACGCAGCTCCACGATCGCCAATCACAAATGGCAAGAAGGACCAACATGTTCACATACTGAACAGATTCGCTTCCTTCGGATTAACAGACCAGTGATAAGGAGAATGACAGACGTCATTACGGGACACTGCTACATCGGCAGTCATGCCAGCAGACTGGGAATCCCTGCTAAAGGCTTTTGCAGAAGTTGCCAGGATGAGGAGGTGGAAGAAACTATCCCTTATCTCTTATGTTCGTGCTCTAGCGCTTCGTGGAAGAACTCATCTGGGCGAGCACTTCCTTGATAATCTGAGCGATCTGACCAAAATCAGCATCGACAGCGTTACAGCACGTTGAGGGCTAGAGCTTAGCTTTTTTGTCACGCGCCTCAGTGTTGTGTGCGTTATAATACGACACATGTAGAGCGGACCTACAGAAGTTTCCAGAGGGTTGTCAGTCTTACGCTGGAGTTTGGGCCGTGAAAAATGTTTATGTTGTTCTTTCCCCGAGCTGCATTCGAACCCGGTATTATCGCTTAAAAATCCGACACACGAACCGATCAAACCACGGCTCCCACAAGTTTGTCATTTAGTACGAAATAAACCTCTCTTACGAACGTCTGATGTAGTTTTGTATAAGCGAATGGCTTTGATGTATCGTCTCTTGCTCCGTCGTCCTTACATGAACCGCAGCGATTTTTTAAAGCCTCTAAAGCACCTATTTTTATTCCTTTCGCATCACCGGCTTGATGGCTTTCGAATTTAATGCAGTATTATCAAATGACCTAAGCATTGGCTACACAGTGGTGTGCAAAATAATAGGTGTGTCTTCAAAAAACATGAAAATTGGTCATATTTATTCAAATGATGAAAGAAATAATGAAAACTTAAACAATTCTTAATTCATTCTATTGTAGTTATCGAACAATGGGTAACTAAAAGTTATAAACAAATGTGGAAAATAATTGTAAACACTTAAAATTTTTCTTGCTGTGCTAAATAATAGGTGATACCTTTTCTCCTAAAAAGGAGATGAAATGATGTTAATTTCAAAACAGTAGTTTTAAATATTTAGCTATACGTTTTTTGCATTAATATTTGGTTGTAAAACAGTTATTTTTTGACTTCTTGGCATCTTTTTGGCATAGAAGCTCGTACCGATTGCAATAATTCCACCTTATTTCTGTGGCGGAAATGACCAAGTGTCCTCTTGACGTCAGCCCACAGGATTTCTATAAGGCTTAGGTCAGGAGATTACGCGGGAAATTCCAGGACTAATATTTTTTCCAATATTTTTTTCCTGCAAAAAAGACTTTACATTACACTTACACAAATTTTAAGTGTTATTTTATTTTTTATTTTATTTTTAACAATTTTCTTCATTTGTTTATAACTTTTATTTTCCCATAGACCGATAACTACAATAGAAGGAATTAAGAATTGTTTATGTTTTTATCATGATCAAAATAAATATGAACAATTTTCATGTTTTTTTGAGGACACACCTATTATTTTGCACACCACTGTATGTGGATACAAATTTGTTGCTGAAGGGTACACGACTTTGCTGCCAATTCTTAGAAATCTCTTTCTGCAGTATTTCTCCAATTGTAGAATAGAATTTCCTCTAATAGAAAAAAAACATAGTTCGCTTCAAGGCACAATTCTTTTATTAAAAAAAAAAAAACCGTAACACTCTGGATGCCTTTGTCCGATAAGTCCGAGTTAATGCCACGACAGCGCCTCTCAAACAGAAGAAGAAATCCAGCATATACAATCAAATCTTCTAGATAAGGCATTAAAGCAATTAACGTCGCAAGAGTAATGTTGCATAGTGTAATTTACTGGGGTTCTCTTCTCGGATGGGGTGTTTCTCTCTGCATTACGTAATATAGCCTCCACGAAATTGTCAACTTCAATTTTTAGACCACATGCGATTAGAAAAAAAGCCTTGCAACGAGTTTTGCTAACCCCTGCATTTTATATCGTTGCATCTGCAACAGCTCTGCTTACGGTTAAAACAAACGTGTCATTCCCGAAGCTCTTATACTATTACAGCCAACTGCAGGTCAATCATTCTACTCGACTGATTCTTGATCTGTCCACCATTATTTCGCAGTAAAACAAATTCAGCAACACTTGATTCATTAAATATAGGCATTTATTATGTTTCTTTTATATTTCTCTTTACTTAAATTAAACTATTCACCTACAAGGCTTTACTAATTAACATCCTAACACCTAAAGAAAAAAAAATCACCTTTAACATTTGTCATTTGCAAAATTATTACTTAAAAAAAAGTCTTTTTCTTTGGTTTAAAACAACAAAAATTCAAAAGTCATTATGTTTAATGAACAATTCTAAGAAATTAAAAACACAACACGCCTTTTATAAAACAAAGAAGTGTAGATGCTATCTACTTAGAAATTGTGATGAATGGCAGTTAAAAAAAAAACAAAAATAAAAAATTATGTTCATCCGTCTTTAACTTACTCTTAATACTTATTCAATAGTTCATTGTTCTATCACGAGCTCTAGAAATGGCAGGTTGTTTCAAAAACAAAAAATAAAAATGTTCTTATTGGCGATTAGAATCAGTTTTTTTTTTTCGGGATATGTCGCTGGTAGGATTATTTTCGCTTCTCATCTAAGCTGGCAAATGACTTTGAGCCAAATTCTTTTTGAAATTGTTACAAGTTGAAGATAATCTATTTTTTGTATGTTTTTGGTTTTTTATTTTACAACGGTCAACTGTTTTAAGCTGGTTATAACTTCTGGAAGCATTTTTGTTTTAGATATATGTGTAGCTGCTTGCCTAGAAATATCACAAGTTGCGTTCCTTGATTGAATTGATTGAAAAAAAAAATAAACAGACGTCACCAACGTGAAGATTACGAAAAGGACGTAGACTAAATAAACTGTGTTCTATGTACATCTTATTCAGTTTTTAAGTGGCTCCAAAGGTTTATAAGAAAGTAGGTCCTGCACCTTTAGTAGAGTTGAAGGAAAGAATAAAGATTTTCATGTTCCAAAGATCGAATTATTTATTAACCGAAATACTAAGTTGCAGAGCAAAAGAGCACACAATCCTGCAGAAACCTGCGAGGCAGAAGTACGTATGAAAAATTCTGAGAATGGTCAACAACTGACGAATAAAATCGAAGTAAAGGAATTTAGTTGCCAAAAGGGTCCTTTCAATTAATTTTTTAGTTGTCTATGACGATTTTGATTGGAACTCTAAGGTTTAAATTAAAATTTATTTTGTTACGATCAATCTACGTCCCATAATATGCTAGAATTAGTTAATGTCGTTGTTTGGAATAATTTCTTCAATTACGAGTTATGCTCTTAAAAAAAGTTCAAAACTTAGTTGACGGGGGATAGCTAGCGAATAAAAGTTTAGACAAATACAAATATCTGAAATAGAAGCGGCTGTCGAATAGATTGGGGCCGTAGGTGTCCTTTGAAAAGGTTATCGGGTCCTCTACTCTAAATTCATTTTTGTAATCATTTAGAGAAAGAAAGAGTTAATAGAAGAATGTTGATAAATAGAGTCACTATTAAAATGTTTTGTTAAGCTTTGGACCTTTTCTTTATAACAGAAAAATTATGATCTGTTCCAAACCAAGTCTCTTTTTGGAGCTAAAAAAAGAATTTGAGGTTATTTTAGTACACCAAGAGTTAACAAAACAACAGGACAATTAAAAGTGACCGTTTTAATTGAAAGTTGTAGAAAGTGTAGCACACTGCTCCTGAACCTTTGGGATATGGTTAAGTCACTCATCCAAGGACATAACTTGTGACATATCCAAGCTTAATGTTTCTATTGTTTTTAAGATCAACATATTTTCTTTTCTCACTTACATACTAAATTTATCTGCGCTTAAAAAGAGTGCAATTGTTTTTTTTTTTTATTATTATTATTTCCGTCAACTGAGTGCGGGTGTGTATATTTGTTTAACTCTTTGGAATTCTCACTCAATAAATATGTTATAATATTGCAAATATATTTAACAACAAATATATTTATATATCTTTATACTCGAACTTTAACTAAAAAAATATTGTAATTTCCCTAAAGGAAAACTTTTTTTTGTTTCATTTTTCCTTCATCTTAATTATGTTTTGGTTTTTATTTATTTGGTCGAAATAAGCGCTCTTAAACGAACTTATATGGCACTCTTGTGACTTGCATTTGGATTTCGGAATGTAATATACGGTATACCGAATTCAAATTCATTTTTAGGCCAGTACCTTAGGACTGGCTGTCGTTGTGGTAGCTCAGTGTCTACGTAAAAGTAGGCATAGAGTACAAGGACTGTATAGGCGGCGATGAATATGAAGACATGCCACAGTCCATGGAGGTAGGGAAAGTTGATAGCTGACCAGGCATCGCAGAACATACGATCATTGACCCAACAGAAGACTGCAACCAGCCATACGGTGCACGAACGAAGACCGAGGCGGTAGACTCGTTGATCGCGAACACTGAAAAGAAAAAGAAAAAAAGAAATCATCAAAATTTAATAAACATTCTGTGTTTTTGTTTATGGCTTATAATCTGAAGTGAACTCTTGATCTGAGACAAATTGGTGCAAATTGTTTCAATTCGAGTAGGTCTTGAGAGGAACCGGAGAGATAAAGAATTTCTGGAAATAATCACTTTGTGACCAGCTTCTCCTAGGCCAAGACGGCTACAGAATACTTTACATGCTTTGAAAGGTAAGTAATATACACAAATTCTTATGGAAGGTGTCCCAATGAGCAAAGACGTGTGTAGGGTGAGCCAAAGACAATTTTTTTTTTTTTAAATGTTATAAAATAAACGTAATTATTATTTTTTCCATGTGTTTTGACTGTATTAGTAACAGCAAACATTCCCATTAATTATGAAAAACAACGTCGTTCAAGTGACTGACTCAGCTGGCTTCGCAGCAGCGCTTTAGGCTTTTCTTATGGTTTGCGCCAATGGATATGTAATCTTCGTAAGATAGTAGCAATCCGTGTTACCAGCATGCACGATTCGACGTATGGTTTTGGGCTGCAGCCCACGGATTGCTTGGCAGATATTGCCTTTAAGTGCTTGAATCGTTATTGGATAGTTGGCATAATTTACTTTCACATTTCCCATAAAAAAAAGGTGCAAGGAGTTAAATCACAGTTCTGGCTGCAATTGATAGGTACTAAAATAGCTAACAATATGATTTCTTTTCGAAAACCTTCAGTTTGGGCTAAGCAGCACTCACTTTGGCAATGGGTTTTCAATATTTCTGAACATTGTTCAAGTGTAAAGCAACTCATTTCGTTCCGCGGAGGTATAATACTGAATTTTAGTCAAAAGTTCGAGCGAGAAACAGCTGTCAATGTCAAAACAACTTATGCTTTAAAAAGAAACCAATAGATGAGCCAACATAGTGGCAGTAGCAAAATTTATGATAAAAAGATGGCCACTAAAGCAGTTGTATTCAAGTTAAGTTCTCTAACTTTCGAGAGCTGGTCAATAAGTATTATAGAAGAGCTGAACCTTGGTTGCTTCGGCAGGAAAGTTCAGCGAAACTTCAACCGTGAGCTCTATAAACTGTAAAAAGATGTGGCGCATTTCATAAAAACCAACGCTCCGGCTAGGACTACAATGGCGCGGCTTCAATGTAGCTGCATGGATGCCAACGCTCTAGCTAGGAAAGTTTGCGAGCTTGGAAGAAAGGGGTAGTAACCTGATATAAGGCCAAGTTCAGTTCATCATACAGTTTCGTCAGGCTAGAACCAGCACACCTACGATTACGAATACTGGACGGCATCACTAGAACAGACGCAGACGACCTCCAGTCTTCGGAAGTTTAATAAATAAGAAAGTAGGCGTTCAAAAAGTATTTTAGCCAGTGACTTATCGCCACACAGTAGTTTATTTCGGCAACATCAAACTATGGCCACCAAACAGTTGTGCATGATGAAAGTCCATCGGTGTGTTATTCTGCTTAATCCAATATTACGAACAACGAGCTCTTTGCCACTCTTCACACACTCCTTGATCAGCTTGGACCAGCTGGATTTACATCTAAGAAATGGCTCCACTAGCAATAATCTCGCTATTTATATTGTTAATGTTGTTAACATTCTGGCTGATTCCTACATCACCAGCACATCTGCTGGGAAAATATTGCCCCAAACTGGAATTCCGATTCAACATTGCATATTTCAAAATGCCATGCCATTCTTGGCTCATCAGTATACAACGCCACTTTGGAGTCATTGATTAAGAGCTACGTTTGATTTTCGTTCTTCTCTCGTGTTGATGTAGAATCTAAATTACTTTTTAAAGTCTTAAGCATTCAAAAGTTAACAAGAAAAGATAATCATAATTTTTCAGTCACGAATAAAAACAGACATCGAACAAACACTGTTCCCTACTTTCGTCCTTCGCTCAAATGCATTCCCTTGGTGGCCCCCAAACAATGTCACCAGATATTTATCAATAAACGAAAAGGAGGACCTTAAACCTTTCATGAAATACCGCCATTAATATCATTACGTCAAGAAATCCTTTCAGAAACAAACTTTCGACCTTTGACAAGGCTAAAGAGCCAACCAATTATCTCATGAAAATCAACAACAGAAAAAAAAAAACAGAAACACTCCACCTTGGGAGCGTTGAATAATCCACAATGCTCCGCGTTGTCGCCCAAAATAAACGTCCTTGAATTTAATATATTTCCAAAAATGTCAAATGCCTTCCGGTTATGCACAAGCGAGGTCACTTGTTTTTCACTTCACTTCAAAACGTACATGGCTTCACATATACCCAAGCTAATTATACTTGGCTCATTTACTCGAGGAATGTTTGTGGCTTTCTTTTTTTGGAACAAAGTCCCGCCTTCATTTGGCGTCGGTCCTACAGTCTGTTTTAAGCATAATCCTTTTTGAATAAACTTGTACACAATTCAAACTCATCAAGGACTAATTGTGATGTTTATCGTTACATAATGTTGCAGGATGGAGCCAATTGTTTGAGGAAGTGCTTCTGTTTTTTTTTGGATATTTGAAGAGGGTTAAAATGTTTTAGGAAATCGTTTTTCGAAGAAATCAAATCATCAATGATTCATAGAACATGTGGGACTCGGAAAATGGTGTTGCCGGAGGAATTATTCAATCAAGAGTTAGTGGAACAACATCAGTAGAATGAAATGAAATTGTTATTAGTAAGGTAATGACTTTGAAATGAATTGTAACAATTTACTTGGACAAATGGAAATATTGATTTGGTGGGGCGGCGTGTAGGGCTCACAATTTCCCTCAAGGGACAGATGATGGCGCACACACGTATTCAATTAGAGAAAATTGCTTTTTTTCATGAAATTATTACTCCTCTAATGTAAGTTGATTAGAATAAAGTAAGTGAATGGAAGTGAGAAGGGTCATCATTGATTCACCGTCGAAGGGGTACTAATTGAAAAGAAGACACTTAACGACAAACACGAATTTGAGTGAAAGGAAACGATTTTATGCGTATGGCCGGTAAACAATTTACTATGAGGCGAACAGATTCTGAAAAAAAATATTTGGAGGTTTCTTGTATTTATTAATTTTTGAGAAGTAAAAGAGTATTGGCATCGCGATCAACATTTTTTGACCAAATCGTAACCGGCTTTTTTAATGTTAATGCGTTAAAACTTTCAAGCAATTATTGGAAGTGTTATTAGGTGTATAACTTTACTTCCGCCGTTTTGCATTAGATGGCTGTAGCGGTAAGCGGGTCAAAATAAATAGATCATAGATGTCATACAATAGGCTTAGGTATTTGCAAACATAATCCCATAGCAATATTAGTCGATTTGTGTCTGCATCATGATGTTATTCTCGATTAAACGTGTCAGCTTACGAGCCAAATTCTCGTCATTTGCGTAAGGTTCAAATTTTCTGCTTTAATATGAAGAAATCTGCGGCTGAGGCTCACCGAATGCTCTCAAATACTTATGGTGAGGCCGCTATTAGTGAAAGGACGTGCCGAGAGTGGTCTTAACGCTTCGAGAACGGTGTTTTTGACTTCGGAGACCGACATGGTGGTGGAAGAGAGGTTTTCGAAGTTGCAGAATTGGAGGCATTACTTGATGAAAACTCTTGTCAAACGCAATCGCATCAAACGCAAAACGAAGCATAAATGTATAACCATTTTATTAAAATAAAGCCTCGAATTTCGGAAAAAACGGCGGAAGCAAAGTTGTACACCTTAGAAGATCACCTTGGTCACAACCAATTCTATGACTAACATTAATTGCCTAAAAACACGACATAAGTAATGACTAGAACATCGATATGTCCATCTGTAAACATGAATACAAATGTAGGTCGTCTTCTTAAGCGTAGTCAGAGACTAAAAACAATTTAAGTCAATCTTAGGAGAAGACAATTTAAATTTGTCGAATCGTTGAAGTATTTCGACATTATAACCATTTTAAGCATAGTCAAAAAATGTGACAAAATTTTTTTTTTATATTACGTTTAGCATCTCCTGCACACGTTTTTTTTTCACAAGACCGGAGAAAGGCTACGCTCCCTTTTGTGGGTCTTTTGACACCGTGCCATTAAGCGAAACATAAAGCGGACGTACTGGCAAGAAAAGGATTGAAAACTTCGTTTGAAGTATAAACATCGCATTAGCAATTTGCAAACTATTGAGCGAAGTTGACGTCAAGGTGATGCAATATTGCAATTATTGTAAGGTGAACTTTATTAACCTTTAACGAAAGGCCCCGCTACGGGTATATAGTACTCATGCCATAGAAAACGAAAGGCCCCAAAACGAGACATGAAACGAGTTCAGTTTTCATTTCATTTATTTATCAACGTTGCAGTTTTCTTTAACAAATATTGCAACTTAGTACATCTCTGGTTTGTTGATCATGCAACAGGAAATATTTACCGTAATATAAGGCGTGAATATTGTGGAATTTTCACAACAGATCAGATCTTCATCCTTTTAAACGTTTTAATATTTCACATACAGTAAGCAATTTATTTCGTTTTGATTTTTTAAAGAACAACTGAAATATTGCGAATTGAACTTGGCTGTGATGGGTGTCCCATTTCTTTATTGGTTCACTGTAATTTTCCGTTGTCTTATGGGCGAGAGAAACATCAGATCACGATTACCCAGTGTTAAGGAGGACCAGGTGTGCAATGGTTGGAAGCTTCAAGTCGTTGGAAGAAGTAGCAGGGCTTAAACAACAGCAACTTCTTCTTTAACCTTACACTGGCATGCGAGTCCCATAGCTTGTGTGAAAGGTGACATCTTAAACTTAGAAAAATTTATTAAAATAAAATTTTTTGATCATAAGTTATTTTACTTTAAAAATGAGCGAAAATTCTGAACGTTATGGTTTTCTGTTATAGATAAGGTAAGAAAGTGTCGCGTTCGAAATTTGTGAAGCTTAAGGAGACGACGCTAGCAGAAAAACAGCAGCCAACTAGTTTGTTCGTTTTCGATCTGATACTTTTGATGTAAAAGATGCACCTCGTAGTGACTAGAAAAATTGAGCAAGACCGGCACATAAACAGACTGTACTAAGAATTCATCACCAAAAAATTATCAACAATTAAACGAAAGCTGGATATACAAAGCAGCTCGATATTTGGGTGCCACTTGAGTTAACATTTTATTCACTACTAAGACGGAACGAAAACGAATACTTTCTGTATTCGAATTGGTGAATAATTACGGGCGAAGAAAAGTGCGTCAAAAATAATATACGAACAAAATCATGGACGAAGAGAAGTGAACGATGGCAAGACCAGGATTGACATAAAGAAAGGTAATGCCGTGTGTGTCTAGTGGGAGTGGAAGCAAATTGTTCAATTGTTCAGCTTCGAAAACGGTTAAACGATTGATTCTGTTCACTACAAGAACGGACGAAGGAAGTAATTCAATTAAAACGGTCAGAATTGATGCACAGAATAGGTGTTGTTTGCCATCACCACGCCAGACAGACTTCTTTGATAACCCGGCTGAAACTAAGAGAGCTTGGCTGGGAAGTATTGATTCATCCACCACATTGTCTAGGCCTTGCACCTTCAGATTAACATTTCTTTCGATCTCTGTGGTGGTGTAGTTTTAAAATCCTTAGAGGCCTACAAAACGCCTCTAAACTTGGATTAGTGTATAGCTCAGAAATCACAAAAATTCTACAGATATTGAAAGGTCTTTACTCCAAAAAATTGCAAAAAGTTTTTGATCAAAACGGCACACATTTGGTTGAATAAAGCACGGTTCAAATATAAGAAAAAAGTGTTTCATGTTTGATTAAATTGTTACCAAAATTTTTCGAACACCCAAAAGTAAATATCGCATCAACAATTTAAAAATTCTACTGGCAAAGACAAAAAAAAGATGAGAGAAAAGATCGGAGGCACATCCTGCCGCATTGCTAAATAATCACTGTAAGATGAATTTCATTTGCTTAAATGTTGCTTGCTTGCGTGGTTCATTAGGCAATCGACAACTGGGTTTGGTCACCACAAGCATATGAAGAAACTGTGTGTCCATCAAAATAAACATCAGAGCATGTAATTTGAGATCTCTTAGATTTCAGGAAAGCAAACATCGGTCTATTGGTTTTAATAATAAAATACCCCACTTAACTTAACGCAACGGCAGGTGCTTGCGTTTCTTTTCTTGTGTGTTCTGCTTACCCTTTTGCAGCGCCTGTGACAGTATCGGTTTGGTGCTTTTTTTTTCCTTTTTGCTTTGAAGTTTGGCGAAGTTCTCATCTCATCTCTTATCTATTAAACTTGTGATTGTAAAGCTTTTCTCTAATTGCTGTCGATATTTACACCACACCCTCCCAATTTCTACGCACTTTTCTCAAAACCCGCTTCAACCTTTGGACACAAATAAAGCCCGAGGCGATAAACTTATCATTCTCTCAAGCCAATCTTTCGATACGCTAATCACACACTCTTCCCAGTCAATCTAATCCAACGAAAACACTTCCACTGGCTATAAACCATCTCGTGATTAAGAAGCCACTGTCACAATGTCCCAATTCTCATGTGCCCCTACAATCACATGCACCCGTTGTTATCTCATCCGCCAGTAGAGTACACCTCCCCCCAAAAGCCTCCATTCTCATAAATTATAATTCAATAATTATCGACAAAACCAGATACGGCTTAGACGGCTTATTGAATAAGTACCAGCCACTTGTGAGTGTTCCCCTTCCAGCAGACGGTGGGTGTTGCGGACACCACACCCCGGCGCGGCGTCTATTTATAAACTCAAAACGAAACTTTTAAGTTCAAACGACCTAATAAAATATGAATAATGCCAGCGGAACTTCATACCTCCGGAGCACCCTTTCCTCTATTTACACAACCTCTACCGGCAGGGCGGATCAATAAGCCCACCCACCTGGCTCATCAACTTCCCGCCGTACACAAGCGCCGTCCTAAAGTTTGCCCACAGAAATCAGAACATCGACCCGACAAAGGTGGGATGGGTTTCAAGGATACGGACGCGGATGCGGATACGGATACGGATATGTAATTACCAAGTGTATCCACCTCAATCGATTTTCGCCGGCTTATGTGTCATGACATGGATCTGTTTACGGGGCACAAATGTGTTTGAGAAAATGAAATCTTGAATCAGAATCTAATCTAGATGACGCTGCAGAAACGCAATCGTATTCTGATAGCAATCGCGTTTGATTGCGAGAGACGAACGTTTAGCGTGTTGGCGAAAATTGTTTTATGTTCTGTTTGTTGTTCTAATTCGTGATATCGCTCTTTTGTATCAGGGTGTTTATTGCCCGTCTATTTCAGTCATCGGAAGTAATTGATTTCCTAATTGGAAGGGAGCTTGAACTGTCTTACGATGTTGTAATAATTAGCATGTAGCGTGTACCGGACCTGGATGGTCTTAAGAGGAATACGCAGGGGTTAGCGTGTCGAAGTGAAGGTGACATTCATTGATTTGACTTTGTCTCTAGTGTCTTGGTAGAATGTAAACTGCTCTGTTTACTTAGCTATTTCTCACCTCGCAACGCTGTAAGACTCATGCCAAAAATTTCGATTCGAGTTGAGTTTTTCGGTCACATTCTATTTAGCATGTTCTAAAAGAAGCAAACGGAACTAGACAAGACAAAGAGAAATTTTATGAATATTTCTTATTTTATTTGATTTGCAGAAGACTGCTGACTTCAAATATTTAGCTATGACTCTGGTAGGGGATTATTGCAAAATTCTATAGAAACATGGACCACCGACAGATATTCGGATGCCAAAAGAATTCTTATTTTCTTTTATTGTCTCTAGTATCTGGGCTGCAGTAACTCCTCAGTGACCGAATGTACAATGCCTTTTTTAGTTAAAATGACTATATCACAATATGGTTGATAAAAACGGAAAATATTTAAGCAACATATTATTTTTTTTTTTTGTTTTTTCAAGCACAAAATCACCAACACAACATCACAAACAAAACTAAAGAAAAAAAAAACATTCAGTTTTAATAAACAAAAACCTCTGGAAAGTCACTAATCTGATCTGAAAAAGCAGTTGAAATAGAAAAATAATAATTCTTGTTACGTTATTTTGCTATTTTCTATGTTTTATTTAAGTTTTGCAAAAAGTCTAAGAGACATCGATTCCAAAAACTTCTTCAGCACAACTGATAAACTGAGTTAAGTCGTTGAGTAAGTCAGGACAATGTACATCTTTTCAAAAGAACTTGGCATAGTAAAATTAAGTTGGTCTTGGAGGAACAGCTGAATGAAAACCTTTCTATAAATTAATGTTTTTGAAAATAAAGTATTTTTTTTGAAAAATGATTCAAATGTTGTAATATTTTAGGAACCGGCGAATGCGTTTCCAATTTATCTTTTGGTGGGCACTGTACATACTTGCAGGGGTTTCTGTGATGAGGATCACCTGGAGAATATCCCACATAACCTCTCACTCCACCAGCCTATATTATGTATGAAATAAGACACAGGTAGTTAAATTTGGCACTGGCACAGTCTTTTGTAGGCTGCATTCATTTGCGGACGACGAGCTAGTCTATATTCTTTCTCCATGAACGTGCGTTACTCTGCGAATTTTCTATCGTTATTCCACAGTTTTGGCGTTGGTTTATAGACGCCTAGGCTACCTGCCTATCTCAACCATATTTTCGACTTTATTATAACCTTGATTTCCAAGCTCAAAGCAGTGATCTTTGAAGAAGAAATGTATTCCCTGCAGAGACTTTTAATTATTTTTCTTCAAATTAATATGATTTGGAATTTTTCCATTTCAGAAAAGCTATTAAAATATTAATTAAAATTTGCCTTTTGCTATGCTACATTTGAGGATTTCCAAATATGTGGCAATTATTCAAAAATCTCAAAAGTTTGACTCAATTCTAAATATAGGGCACGAATCTTATCGTGGGATCATGTACTTACTTTTTGTCAACCCATCAGTCAGTTAAAGGGTTTTTTATTTTTTCAAAGTTTGATGTATTTGTATTTGGATTTTCAAAACATCGTATCAATCAGTTGTTGTGATTTTACAAAGTCAACAACATGAGATAGATTGATGGATGAGCTGTGGAGAGCTTTCATTCATTAAGAGAAGAAAATGAAACATCAACATTTCAAACTCACGACATGCGAACAAAAGAACAACGCTTAATTCCCAATCCATTAAAGTAAGGATAGTTTTCATTTTTTCGAAATTGCACTTAACTTGCGACTGTGAAATCTGATTTAAAATGATTGTGTCCATTAGGAGCCATCGCTTGGCCGTTCTTTTTTGAAAATTCATCAACTTTTCCATAAGCCAGTGAATAAAATCAGTTCTTATCATCTACAGTCCCAACTTGTTCGATCTCCTGACGAAAGTCAACAGCTTAGTCCCCTTTTATTGCACCAAACCTTATCACCAGCAAATGTTTACCCACAGAATTAGCTTCTGGAAAAACAAATTCTAATAAATCGATCAAAATGCTCGATATATTGTACCTCTCTGTCTTAGTCAGGAATTTTGTTTGATCGATTGTACCGATCAATTTCACAAAACGTATCTATCTTTTGTCATCGTCGTCGGGTCAAAAACCACCGACCAGGTGATAACAACTTGTCGCACGTTCTTTCACCATAGTGCAAACAATTTCACAGTACATGTGTATCGAGGTAGCACTCACCTTTGACCAATAAAACAGACGCTCTATCGGGAAGTAGATAAAAAATTAAATTGAGACTATTTCGCCATAATGTTCCACTGAGGTTACGGGTTCCTCGTCGCTTTATTCTGTCAGTCCATGTGAATAATTGAGGAAATTTAACTCATAGAACAACAAATTCTCTTGTGGAATGGTAATTGATCGTTTTAGATACGATTTTCAATCGAGTTCATTTAGTTAATTGCGAGGCGGGGTGGTAAAAAAAAACATAACGCATGATAACCTAGACGAGTAGTTTGTTGCATTAAATGGTGTTAATTTTTCATCAGATGGGGATGATGTGCGAAAGTTTAAAGAGAGGTTGTAATTTTATTTGTACATCAGCCTTAAATGGAGTTGTGCTTGCAGAGAGTCCCATTTGAACAAAATTACCAAATGACTTTAATATGGAGCTCGTCGTTAGTTTTTAGAAGCCTCTGAAGAGAATTGCCCACTTGAATGTAAATTTAGTTTCGTGGTGAGCCAAGCTTTGGTCTTTAGGCTTTCCATCTAAATTACTACAGGAAAATACAATGAGGTGACGACTGTAATGTAATAAAATTTAAACTTTCTTCCCAAAATTTAGAATTGACAATCTGTCAGCACTGTGGACATGAGTTGATCCTATGCACTGCCTCAAAGGCATCGTCATCCAAACTAAGCCAGACAAATAAGTAAATCGTTTTTTTGGGAGCAGAATTTCAAGTTACATCAGCAGCTTTGGCATCAGTTGCCTAATGAAGACTGTGTATGGCCTTAACGAGTCCAAATTGAAGCCAATTGTTGTAGTTTTCGAACGTCTACGTTTGACTAACCCTTAGACTTAAAATAAAGAACATACCTTAGTGATTTTACTATCAACGTCACTTTAAACATCTACGTCATATACTCGGCAGGAAGTCAAAAGATATAAGCGCATCACCTTTTCCGTTTCTTTAATGCCAATTCTGGAATAAATTCTTAGCCCAAATAAAAACGTATAAATTAGACTACCAGAAGTGCTCCAAGGACTCTTTTTGTATGTGCTTTTAGGCCTCTTGTTAAAACAGAAGTTCGACCTCTTTTGAAAAGTTTTTCCCTGTATCGGTGAGAGTGTTACATTTTCAATGACAGTTAACATAGCAAATGGATGACAAGTAGAACCAGTAATATTGTTCACGTGCAGGTAAGTGTTGCTCTGAGCGAAACCATTCTGAGATTTCTGGTGATCCGGTGGAAACCTGTCTTTTTTTTTGTAAGTTTAACGACTATCCAATTGATTTTGCTTTTAAAATCTGCCCTCATGATCTGTTTTTCCTATTTGATCAAAACAAAAATATGAATTTACTTCCATTTCTTAAAGCAAGCATTAGAGTATCCATTCAGTGCACAAATCAATTAGCTCCATAAAACTACAATTTGGGAAATACGATAAAATGATTTACAACTGCCTTTTAAAATTCATTACTTTTTATTCAACGGAAAAAAAAAATTCTCGTTTAGTGGAATCAATCTTCATTATTCATAATAACATTATAAGTATATGTATGTAAAAAGTTATGACACTTAATTTTAAGATTTTTCAGAAAGTGGAGTCAATCGATTTGTGCACTGCGCTATGAGCCGCTATACTTTTGAATATTGCAAATAACTGCACTCGAATTTTGGAGTACCCCTCCATGAGATGGATGGGATATATAGCACTCGAATAATTCCTCTTTCAGTCCATACACCCTGCATTCAACCTGAAGTCTGCTGAGCCCACCGTGTTCAATCTAAAGAAATACTCGTTCCACCCTTCAGCATATGAGGATTCATCAGAAAAAGAATTTCTTTTGCAACAAATCAAAGAGACTTGAATGTAATTTAATCAAAGGAACAAAGTCCACGACGAATACGAAAACCAAACACTCGAAAAGGAAAACTAAGAACTCGCGAAAGTCGGTCAAGTAGAAAGGGCACTTTTGCAAAGAAAGAAAAAACATCAAAATGTAA
The DNA here is from genome assembly GCA_905187475.1 of Syritta pipiens. Taxonomy (NCBI): domain Eukaryota; kingdom Metazoa; phylum Arthropoda; class Insecta; order Diptera; family Syrphidae; genus Syritta; species Syritta pipiens. Next base: position 12,471,744 of record LR994573.1, read on the forward strand.
GTCTGAATTTTTATTCCCTGTCCCATAGAAGTGGACTATCTTTCATGTCATTTCACAGTCCAAGATATATCGGCTCATTATCGGCCTTTTGGCAAAATGCCCAAAAGAGATTCACCCTCGTCGTGTACTCCGACGTCTCAGCACAATGAAGGATCAAGGAAAAAGTGCTCTACAAGTAGAGTTTATTAAGTTTTAAATGCAACTCAATCTCGGAGTGGGAGAATTTCTTCAGTTGATGGTTTGGCAGCAGTCGAGGTCGTCACTTTGTGTGATAGCAATCGGAGGACTGGCCAGGAGACCAAGTAGTTCTTACAATTTTTTCTTGAAAGGAGTTCATACGACTTCCATGAAAGGGAGCTACTCTATTGGTCTCTCGTTATTCAACGAAATTCTTTCAGCTGTCGTGATTCACGTTCACTCAGGCGTAGAACGGTGTGACACTTTTAAGGAAAGAAGTGAAAAACACAGTGTGCACTTTTCGTTTAAATTCCCCCGGCAGTCTATAATCTGCTTAAGTAAGTCAGCTTATCCTTCCTTAATGCGTCAATGAAAGGATAAACTACTCTTAGCTTGATTTGTGTTTTTATTTTTTTATTTTTGTGACGTTAAGCAAACAAAGGCGTATACACCAACAATTTTACTCCGGAATTTAAGTGAAAAGAAAAATAATATGTATGACACGACATAAGAAATGCAAATTACATGATACAAATTCGCACCTTTTTGTCTCGTGTCTAAGATTTGCTTTGTAAATTTTATACTGATTGGTACTTTACATAAAATTCAATAAAACTCTTCCATTTCGAAGATTTCTCTGTATTACAGTTCGGCTCCACTTCACGCCGATGTCCCAACAGCTGAGCACATCGTCGTTCGACTATGTTTCATTGTAGAAATCAGAGCTTAAAGAGGCCATTCGTATTTTGAGTAACTCTGAGTGAAGGAATGTTAAGCAAGGGTATCGTGGCGTACAAAATCATCTTTAAAAAATAGAGCCTAGTATTCTGGTATAAGAAGAAAGTATACGCCCACGACGTGTACTGAAAAGGCATTTTTTACCGTCTTCAACACACAGCAACAAACACTGCATTAAGAATCAAAAACCAAATAATTGTAAGATCTATCGTCTTAAGGCCATATCAAATACACAGTGCTCCACAAAAGGTCGGTATTTGGAATTTTTATTCCAAAGACAATGTATTTACTTGCTTCCTTAATGATCTACAGTTATTTAAATTGTAAGAACGCAAACTTTTGTGGAGCACTGTAATTGTTATGAAGATATTTTTCTATTGGGTAAAAATTCGTACAGAAAGTTCTTTTATACGTAGGCAGGATTCTAACCACGCTGACCAAAGTTTTTTTTTTTTGGGTCTACGTCTATGTGTGTGCATGTTGATACGAGTTTTCAATTAAATTCAATGACAATGTAATTAATTAACATGTATTAAGGTATTTGGTGGAAGACTTAGGTTTTTAATGCTTGAAGCAAATTACATACCTTGTGCGAGTCTGAGATTTCTGTTCGTCTGCTGAAAATTGTACTTTTTTGTGGAACAAGACGAAATACCTTTGACAAGCTCGGTAAGTACGTGGTTTTCCTTTCATTTGTTCTGATAAAGCAAATGTTAGGCTGAACTTTATCCGATTTCAGGGTGTAGGAAGCAAGGCATGACTGCAAAAGGTGTGAATGAGTTCTTTTATCGATGTAAATAAAATGGTAGGACTTTGGTTTTGTTTTTTAAAACAGAAGCAGGACGTGAGATATTAAGGAAAGTGAACATAATTACAGTTGTTCTTCAAAGTCACTTCAACAGACAATGCTTGAGTGAGTTAGTGAACTGCGTTTTTTTCCTTAAAATATAAACCCCAACACTCGATTCGCTGGGACTCTGCTGATCACTTGGAGATAAATATTTGATATAAATCTCTACAAAAGGAGTAATTTTCGAGGTTCCTTTTCTATAATTAATTCATTCAAGTTAATTAATCTCTTTTTATTGCATTGATGGTACAATAAGACAAGAGCCTTTTAGAGTGCCAAGGAATTTAGATGAAGTTAAATTATCTATACAAACCGAATAGCTCTTTTAAATTTTTTTAGCTTTCAAAGACTTCTATGAAAATGAGTAGTTGTGCTGACTAGAGGTGTAGAATTAGTAATTAGCTTTTGCTCTGCCACCTGCACTTACAAATGAAAACCATTAATAGCCCTTCATCGGGGTAAACCAATCACGCTTAGCAAGGTTATTACTGTCTATGCCCATGCCCATCAAAGCTCAACATATAAACAAAACAACAAGCTTAGCACGTCTTCTGCAGTACTCCAGGGTAACAACTAAAAGGTCTCTTCCATCGACAGCACTTCCCCTAAAACCAAATCAAGCAGCACAAAACAATTAAAATCAGTCACGAAGTGTACCTAACGCCGCAACTAAAACCAAGCAGTGTCTATTGCAATTGGATTTTCCATTAACAACCTTGGAACGTGTTACTCTCTCTCCCACCCATTAACTTTGCTGCGTTCACGTCAAACAAAAAACAAAAAAATTAAAAACTGCGACGGCATTTTCACCATCACCGTGCTTTGCTGTTCAAATGTTTATCAAGTATTTGCACTTTGAACAATTGTTATCTGGAATTGTTCCTCGTGCACCTGACAAGTGCAACCCGAATATTACGCGTCGGTTACGCGTAGTCATGCTGATGACTCTACGCCACCGAAAATCAATTAAGTGCATTATCCTGTACACAAAAAACAAAGGAAAACCTTCGTCAAGTCGTAAAATATAAAAATCTTTTGTTGGGTAATTAAACAACAGAACTCACCGCTGCAATTCACGATACAACATCACCATAGTGGGCACCGACATGCCCATCAGCACAAAGGCGTTAACGATTGGCTTCCACAAGGATAGCCCGGTCGCCAGCAGGGCTGCGTAGAACATGTATTTGCCGAATGTTTTCCTGAAATATAAAATAAAACAATGAAATTAAATTTTTGTGCTGGAGGCGCGCATTAAGATGACGATAAAATCATTGCAGTGCAGTGCAATGCGGTCCGGTAGTGCGGTAGTGCGGCAGTGCATGACCCCTGAGACTTTGTTTAACGAATTCGTGCGACAGCAAGCTGAATCAGCGGCTTTGGGCTGGTAATGAATGACCTGCATGACTGCAACCAGTTGTGCCTAATTTTTGCATCTTAAAAGCGAAAAAACTACACCACATGCACTGCAGTGTTGCGAATTGTTAATTTTCCACGCGAAGCATGTTGCAAGGCAAAGAGTAATTATGAAATTAGATCTTGCAGAGAAGCGGAAGCGTTTTTTGTGGCTAATGCCAAGGTGGGCGTGGTGACTTGGATGCAGTTACGGTAGCTGAAGTGGGAAGGTCAAATGGACGTAGAGGGAATTCAAAGAATGCTTTTATATTCGACTACTTTTCTTCGGTTGAAAACTTTGGTGCTAATTCTTTATGCCACTTAAGGTTAGAAAAATAATCACCAAAAATGTAAATAGAACGGGTCAAAGACAATCATGAGAGAAGAGATTTCATAAGTAACTGGCAGACTCTTAGCGAAAAGCACCGATCTAAAGAACAAAAATATTAATCTTTGTTGGGTGTTAACTTAAATCCATTAAGAACTGGGAAAAAAATCGCATAGAAACGGGGTGAAAAGTAAGCACTCAGTAGGGCAGGATTGATGACACATTGTGGACACTCGTGGACACTCGCTATGCTAAATTTTATCATTTTTTTGAGAAGAACGTGAGAAAACATATGTAATTTATGATTCCGTGCTCTTGTTTTGGTATTTTTTATGTGAAATATTATTTACGAGTGACCCAATCACTAAAAAATCTGCTGGCAAAGGCCGTAAACATATCATTAATTTACCATTTTAAACTATTTACAAAAGGTTGACTAAAAAGGAGATTCGTTGTGTGGATTCGTCATATGTTAAGCTCGAAAAAACATACTAGGCCAAATTTGTAATGTGCTGTTGCAAAACAATGAAACCGAGCCCTCATTCTATAATCGCTTTAATCAGCCTCAGTTTCAGGGAGGAAATCTGACTCACTTCAGTTTTAGTAAGGTTGGTCGCTACAACAAAGAAACGCGCAAAACACAATATTGTCGAGAACTTGGAAGAAGAATGGAAGCAGAGCCTGTGTCTTTATTGTTCCCGTGGTACGTGAAGTTAACCAAAAAAACAAAAGACTTTACCCTAGAAGGGCTGCTATTTTTTTTTTTTTTAATATATTATTATTTTGACTACTTACTATCCGTCCTAAAATAAATAAGGATGTACATACAATGTAAATGTTCGAAAAAAAAACCTCGGAAGCATCAAAGATCATAGGCTAGGTGTTGTTCTCTTACTGTTTTAAGGATTTCGCAATTGAATACCAACATGTAAGTAGTCGACCATCATGAAAAGCACTTAATTCATACATAACCTAGCAAACAAGCCGTCTGCTTAACACAAAGAAAATGTCAACTTAAAACGCATTACTCCCCAGTATTATGCGCACCATTTTAACCCCAAAGTCCACCAGCCGCGATATCTTATCGACCGGAATGCAAGCGTCGTATGTACTCAATAACAAGACCTCCCTAATTTCGCCGTAAACCAAAGACAAAGAATGCCCCCAAAAACAAGTAAAAATAATTTGTTATCTTTTAACTCACCTGTTATTACAAAATCGGGGATAGTATCGCTTCGGAAAGAACAAAGAATACGCCGCCATAAACACCCATAAAATCGCCAACTCATCCAGCAACTGTCCAATTAGGCTGAGAGTCGCATGAAAGTACATGGAACTCAATCCGACAATAATCAGGAGCACCCATAATATGTGTATTCCTGGTGTGACAGATTTCCCATACTCCTTGAATAGATATATCAGCACTGGCGGTAGCAGCAGAAACAAGAAGTTACTTATCTGTAATGAGAAATGTGAAAGAGTGTTCAGAGAAGAGCCGTCTGCCAGACATTAAGACACAAAAGTTCACACGTAAATATTTATCGAGTCAAGAGGAAAACGACACACGAATGACACAAGAACAAGAACATAAACACAACAGCTGGAGGAGCAAGTGAAAGGCCAATGGAGAAGTGGATTGGGGGCTAAGGTGGCGCCTAACCATATGACGGTAAAGGGCCACTCATGTGGAGACTCGTAGTCGATTGAAGTCGGTTTATGGCATCATAACACGAAGCTAACTGCTGTGTGAAAACTGTGGAGGCAATTGGGGGAAATCGGAAGGAGTCGCGATTGAATTTGGAATAGGGATTAAGGAAAATATCACGATTTCAATATTCACGTCACGTCGATGCAGGGAAAATGTGCATCGTTGGCACTTCATTGATCAGTATTTGCACGAATTGTGGAAATGTTCTGGTGATTGGGATAAAAGGCTTTAAACTGCAGTGGTCCTGGTGACAATTCCCTGATTTTGCTGCAAATGTGTGCACTGCGACAGTAGATGTGTTCATGTGGAAGTGATTTTAATGGTTACCGTTAGGTAGGATGCCATGATTGAGAGAAGTGAACGCTGAACGGAGTTGACAGTAATCTTGACCTTTTCCAAGTAAAAGTTTCGATTCTAAAATCTGGCATATGAAAACACGGTGCCTTATAGTGTCTTTTAAAGACTCTCACCCACGAAAAAAGAGCACTACATTTAGATTCCATTACGCGTTTTCGAATATAGTAAGCCATCTTTACTTATAAACGGATGTCTGTCAATACACAATCGTGGAAGAACAGAAGCTTTCAAAAAAGTCACAACCTAGGTCTGCAAATATTTTTTGCTGATTTTATAACCATCAATCCACCTCTTTAAAAACTATTCCTGTTGATCACTTCCACTTCGATTAAGCGCTCTCATTTTAAGGTTGAAGTGTTGTCAACTAAAAGATCATTAAACTACAATCGATTGACCAGAAATTTAAGTTCATTGCTGCCGCTCTTCTTCTAGACATTCGATCACTGCATTCTAAGATTGAAGAGTCGTAAAAGCTGAGATCATTTGACAATGATAAATTGTGCGATAGGAACTCGTTTCTAACGACCTTCTTCGAGATACCGATTACTTCCCCTTCGAACTCTGTGGCTTTTCTATCATTTCTCCGTTGTTCACTTTATTTTATGGGTGAAGAATAATCAAGTTGTTATAGCATAGGGTGTTTTTAGAGGTATAGAACTTTGAAGTGGAATAAAACAAAGATGATTCAAATAAAGATAATCTTCTGGCATTAAAATTTAAAAATGATTTCTGGCATATAACCGCCACGGCTAGCTCGGACGTGGTCTAATCCGGAGGTCTAATTGTCAAGGTCTTTTTACAATAGTTGTTGTCGTATATCGGCAATAACAAGCGAATGTTGCCCTCCAAGTGGTCAAGTTTCGGTCTTATCGGCGTGCGCTACACACAGAAATATAAATTTGTGGGACGATAAATCGCATGATCTTGGAGGCCAATCGGGAGGAGGCAATCACGGGTCCGTAACGTGAAACTATGCGGCTAACAAACGTTTCCTTCAATACATCAACTGTACGAGCTATGTGATATGATGCCCCGTCTTGTTGAAATCACAGCTCCTGCACATCATGGCTGTCCAATTGATGAACGAAAAAGTTAATAATCATGGCTCTATTGTGGTCACCATTGACACTGTAACGTTCTGGCCAGAATTGTTTTTAGAGAAGTACGAACCAATTATTCCACCAACCCATAAAGCAGACCAAACAGTCAGTTTTTCTGAATGTAACGGAGTCTCAACATACACTTGAGAATTATCATCACTCCAAATACTGCAGTTTTGTTTATTGACGTATCCATTTAACCAAAATTGAGCTTTATCGCTAAACAAAATTCTCTTATGAAAATTGGGAACAGAATTATGATTTCAGAAATGAATTTGCACAATTTGGAAGCATTGTTCAGGCGTCAGTCTACTCACGTTAAAATGCCAAACCAAACCAAAAAATTGTCCTACAATTAAAAAAATTGTAACGAGAGAAATAACTAAACCATTATCCATTGCCCAAATATTTTATAATGAAGCAGCGAAAGAAATCATTTGCTGCCGATCTTTTCCATTCTAAATCTAAGGAGTTGTGAGTTAAAAAAGGCGATCACTGCGAATTTAATAATGAGATTGCGATCAAAGTTCGTTTCCATTGATCGTTTTCTATAAATCCGTCACTTTCTTGTCGATCATTAACCTGTCGATGACTTCCCTGTCGATCACAGCTCTTTACGATCACTTCACTCTGAGAAACACTCTAAAATTATAAAGGACAAGATCACTAAGAGCTCATTATCAACTATCACTAATAGAATTCTGTGATCTTTTTCAATTTGCTTCTTTCATTCGATTTGCTAGAAAAACACAATTGATAGAACAAATAGTTCAATGTGAAGGTTGCTTATGAATAAAAGAAATTGAATGCTGGGCATTAGCAGTGACGACGTAGTCCTGTGGCACAAGATGCACTTGGTGCCAAAGAACAAGGCCACCCAACTTGAATTTAGCGCAAACCATCTGCGAGGATGTTATTTGCAATGAGCAAAAGTGTCAGCAATCAATTGTGAAAAACCAATAAACAACCCCGTTTAGCTCTAATCAAATGAATCCCAAAGTGTAAACATAACAATTCTTTGGCATCATCGCCGCCACTGCCTATTTATAGCTCGCCCCACATTTCGAGTGTGCGATTTGTTGACAAAGCATTTAATTCCATTGTAATCACACAGATTAACTCATCATAACTCAATTCAGAGAAGCGCCCCACATGGAACCACTACCGGTCCCACTGCACATCTCCCATTTCATCCGGCAGATTCTCGGTACTCGTACTGCTCCCCCAGACAATGGGAGCGTGAACCCAGCGAAGTTATGACAACACACGGAGCCAGACAAAGAACCCGCGAACGCCTCGGTCGATGGACGCTGCTGCCGCTGCGTACTCTCGCACTTACTCATCATCAACGTCGCGTGCGGTGCGACAAAAAAATAAATCCAAGTCTTGTTAGACACTCTCGGTAGCGTCAACAGCACATGTGAAAAGATTCTTAGCAGCGATTTGATAGCGTGACACTCACTTATGCCAAGTGGCCATTCGTCGTGTTTTTCTTCTTTTATTTTGGCCACGTTGAATTTGAGTTCAGCACGAATTAATTGAATTAATCTACTTGCCACTGCCGCACATGCTGCTTGCCGCAATTAGGCTGAAAATAGACGCGCGGATTAGGGGTTGCGTTCCGCTGAACTGGGCCGAGGATTTCTGTTTTGTCGTTCAAAAGCAAATACGAATACTTTAATCGGACGGAGAGTGATTGGGTTTCAAGTTCCGATTAATTGACGATATCGCATACGAATGTAAGAGCGGCTAATGTCAGGGAAATTTTTCAAGCATCGACGGCTGCAATAGATTCATATTCGTCTGGAATAATAATAAGACGGGGCAAATAATTAGACAGACGTGGGTGTTTGAAATGCACCGGCAGTTGAAAATTTTAATTCGTCCACCGCTGTGGCGAAAGATAAGTTCAACAGTAACCCTGAACTTAGTTGAAACGGAGTTTAGATGTCTGTTTGTGCTTGCGACGCAATTATATTTTATGAGCGAACGTTTATGGAATTATTTGGTTGTTAGTGAGCATTTAAGTGATTGGATTTCTGTATGCACAGAAAGTTTTGGGGCAAATTGGATGGAAATTTGATGTAAAAATGCGTATGGTTCGATTTTGGAGGAGTCGTCGATTGAATGGGGTCCATTAACACGAAATTAGGTTCGTATAAGTATGCAGGTGAAGCCAAATTTGGAGGAGAGGTGATAAGAATTAAGATAATGGGTGTAATCAAGTGAAGGGGACAAATCTAAAAGTGTCATTAAAATTCCTGAGATGAAAAACAAGAGAGTTCATTTTATTACGCGTTTTTTAAGACAAAGAACAAAACAACCGGAGGAATAGGTACTTAAGATGAACAAAAAAAATCTTAGTTCCTAAGTAGAATTTTTCTAGAATGCGTCGCAAATCTGACTGCCGGTCTCGATCTAAATACGATCCTAGCTTAGGTTGCGTGGTAAGCACTTAGGCCAGACGAGGCTCATTGTGGTACCACATGGAGCGGACGCACACATCCCACTACCCCGGAAATCAGTTGGTGCTATTGATATAGCTGAGGATTCGGCCATGCTGGTATCAGCCTGTTCGCTGAGATTATCGAGAAAGTAGTAGCCAAGATGCCTCTTTCTGCGGTTCGCGAGAGCGCTACAGATCCCTGAAAGATGAAGGGAGGTTTCTTTGTCCTCTTCGCCTCGGCAGCTTCTTCAGACAGGGCCGGGAGGCCCTGTCGAGTGACATGTTTGCCAAAAGTAGAGTGCCCGGTTATGACTCCGATAAGATTCCTAACTTTGATTCTATTGGGTCTCAGGAGACTAAGTAGGCGTCTAGGATCTAGCTTTGGCCAAATTTCTCTGGTGACGCATTACATGCTTTGTTGAATCACTAAGCAGGGTAAGGGTAATTATCGCTTGTTATTTTACATTAATTTAAAAGATACATGTAGTGCCACGCGACCACCTATGATTGGCTGTTGCGATGGTCTTAGTTTTGATATAGAGGGGCGCGTAGCAAGAGTTGCAAAGAGACCGACCTTATCCAATTGGATCGTTTCAATGGTCTTAGTTTTTTAGCTTGGCAAAATCGTCATCCACTCACTGAGATTTCGCAGTGTCCTTGCACCTACATGAGATAAATGATAAACAGCTCTGGTCAAGAGACAAACAAAATGTGCCATCTGAGTACGTTAAACTACTGAAAGAAATTGATAATGGGTAGATCCTTGTCCCCAATAAGATCGCCCATCTAGAAGACTTTTTTGCTGTTTAGACACAGGACAAAGATCACTATGCGGCTGATTTACTCATTACTTAGCTTGGTTACTTCAATTCAAGTGTATTTTTGTTTAAAAGGAACTGTCGTAAGTCGCTATTGGAAGCCCGTAGTAAACAATAGGTCGTATGCATATGTCCAATTTGACTCTGATCCTTCATGGATTGTTACGTTAAAATTGATAGATTGATACAGACTCATCGTCAGTTAAGGAGTGTATAAATGAGGAGTCGCATTTGTTCATCCTCTTTTACACATTCATATTGCACCCAAAGCGTATCCACGTTCAAGTCTAGCCCGAAGTAAAATATCACAAACAATATTCACAGCACTAAGATCGTAACGGCTCTAATGTAAGCTGCTCAAAAGCAGCAACCTACATTAATATCAGATTTGGTCGGATTTTTGCCAACGTAAAACGGAACTAATTCTAAAGCTTCCTAGCGCTAGTTGCAGCTTGTTGGACATTGGTTACTGGGCCATCACGCTTTTAGGTTGGGTTGAATCCCTTCGGATACCTGCAGGAACTGTAGGACTCATGGGCTAGTGAAACGCTGGAGCCAATGCTCTGCGCCTGCCCGGCACCAGCCAAAATTACATTCAAGACATTTGGCAGCCACTTCCTCAATTCATTGAGTGAAGCGGGTAGCCTCGAGGCAAGTCAACTTTGCAACTGCAAAGTTGCAGTATCGCATCCAAGTCCTTCTGTCTGTACGAAGGGTAACTGGGTGTTCTAATGTTGAAAGTACTCTGAGTTGGTGTAACACACTATGGATCTATAGGTCTATATGTTTGGCGACTATCTGGCACTACGTAAGCTAACGCCCCCACCACCAGCGAAGGATTAACAATCCTCCTAAAGATCTTCTAGTAAGTTTTTTCGCATTCGCCATACGGAACCGATAATAAATTTTTTTTATTTCCTTATTAGTTTAGAAACAAAATCTTTTATCTCTCACTTATAAAATCAAAATTTTCTTAACATAAACGCAGTACATGTTGAGTAGCTTTGTTTTTAAAAGTGACGAAATTGATTTAACATCTTCGCATCTAGATTGATATACAATTGACTGCCTTTATACAAGATATTATTTTGGCTTCTTTCTCGCCTATAAAGAGGTAATCTAAAAACTCCTACATTTCTTAAATTATAGTAGTTACGAACATACTGCTAGTTTCTTTGTAAATATAAAGGATACAATCTATTTTTTAATTTAAAAATAAAATAGTAGGTCCAATAAACTTCGTACGTCAAAATTATACCGCGCACAACACAGTTCGTAAAAGAAATAGGAATTGGCCCTCGCCATGCTGTTATGCCACTCAATTATAATCACTATTAAAGAACTAGCTCTTCAGAAGAGACGAGGTGATAATTTGACAAAGTTACCACTGACCATTAACAGGCACAACTATTTTAGAACTCGCATGCATGAAACATTTACCATTCAATGAAGTAACGACATCATACATCATATATTCTACAAATAATCACATAACAGTTTTCCTTTTATGACGTGAAACAAAGTGTAGTAGTGTAAAATAATAAACCACTTCAATCACATTTGTCGCTCGTAATCTTAAATAGCGCTGACTGCCTCCTCAAATGCATTTTAGTGTGGCTAATTACCAGGCATTTAAGGTTTGAATGCATGAAAACAATTAAATTAGTCAGTGAGAAATAAGAACACTGCTTCCGGTTGAGTTTTGAAGTTTCTTATTCAACATTATAATGGAAGTTAGTGGTTGACTAAGCGAACCTATTTTACGTCCAGGAGACACAAGAACAATGCTACTGGTCGGGTTGTGAAGTTCGCTATCCAAAATTGAAATAGAAAAAAAGGCCTGACTTCAGAAATATAATTATCCTCCGGGTCTTTCGAGATCCACTCTGCTTAACCTCGAGATAAGCGATTATTGATTTTAGAAGCACGGTTCCAGACGAAGATTAAAAGAATTAAGAAGAGTGTCTAGGGAATGCAAAAAAAATCAATAAATTGTTTGAATATTCAACGATAATTCTTTATTGGTTTTAAAAAAAATATTTTAAGTCAAAAGCATTGAAATCTATCAAGAGGATCTCACAATAAGTACAATCAGCTCCCAATTTCAACTAAGAGTTTGTTCTGTGATAATTCCTTCATTCATTCATGGCGATTGATTCATAGTACATTTTCAAATACTTAAATAATTTATGAAACAGCGCATAACGCTTATAAGTTCAGTATCCAAATTTACCGTGGGAATAATCAACTGAACAAATTTTTTTGCTTATTTCTAATCGCTAACAAAACTTTTCAATTGCTCTCTTTCTTGAACTTAAGAACATTAATCTCGATCTGAATATTATTCTGCTTAATGATTCACTGAATCTTCACATTTAGATTTTTTTTTACTGTTGTGCGAACATTTAAATCTAGGCACTAATTTTAATAATTGCACTAATTGCACTAAATTTTCAAAATGTGCTTTATAAAGAAACGCACAGTTGTTATTGGAAATGCCCACACACAGACGGTAGAGATTTTACTTTAACCAAAACTTCCAACATTTGCCATTTGTCGACCAGAAATAAGTGCCCAACAAACAATGTTTGAAATCGGCTTCACAGCAACGAAAGTCAATGGTTCAAAATCGTGCATACAATCCTCTTTAAAAAGCGAACATAATTATGAACATGAAATAATTTAAAATAACCTAAAGAGTCTTATTTTATATTTTAAAGATGCAAACTTGGTCTTTCCCTACGTCAACTAATTGAAGGAGCTTGTTGGCAGATGACATATCAACGAAAGAAAAACATAAGAAGTGCGGTAATAAACGCTCTAGAGAAAATGCAGCTTAACTACACAATTCTATGGCAACTTTTAATGTTCATTTCTATGAAAGCCACAAAATCCTTCTACGATGATCGTTAAGAAAATTGCTATGAAATTGTCCCGTAAAAATAAAAGCAGTGCTTGTGGTTTAAAAAGAGAATTACGGAAATGCTCGTAAATTCGTTCTAAAGAATGCTTTTAACAGCTGTGCAATTTAATTAATTGAAAGACTTTCTGCAGATTAATGACTTAAAAGACGAATGAAACATGAATTCGCTGAAATGTAGGTCAGAATCTTCGAGAAGTGTAAATCAAAACCAATCTCGGTAAAAGGAAATACGAGATCCAATCAAAGCAATTTTCATTTTTATGAAAAAAGTGGCATGCAAACAACTTCAACTAAAAAAAAAAAAGAGGAAACAATTTATGTGACTTTCTTAAGACCAAAAACACTTGGATCTCGCAAATTAAGAACAAAAACGATAATCCAAACCAGAAAGGACTGAAAAGTTATAAACGACAAAACAGGCAGGCAGACACTAAAGCGATTCTATAACATTTTCGTTTTTCCGTTGCAATGAAACCGTAAGAAAGGGACGTAAGCTTGGACTCCTTATGATCCACAGACCATCCCTTCCTCGTTACAAAAACATATGATGTAAAAACTGATTTTCAAAGAACATCTCGAGAATGCCCAAAGCAAACACATGTCCACAGTTAACATGCAAAGTCTCCAATTAAACTCTCAGAAGTACACAAATCACACACGTTCACGAAAAGAAAAAGAATTCCCAAGTAGAACCAACTTCCACCAAAATAAACATAAACAAGAAATTATTGCTTTTCTTTCAAGACCCCTTCAAGCTTCACCCTCACGATTCACTTTAAAAATTCCTCCACCCAATTGAAGAAGTGGTGTCTGTTTATTTCTTTTAAGAAACTCGTGCGTGTAAGGTCAAGCACCTCATAAGAAACGCATGAGAACCCGCATGAGAAACTAACACCAGAAAGCGCTTACAACGCCCAAGGTCGGCACAACTGCCATTGACCCAGATTCGTGATGAGAGGAGAATGCGGTTGAAGCTTGGCGCCAATTGCAGCGGCATCCCTAAGCACCAGCATCCGTCGACTAATTTTAGTATGCATTTTAAATTCGATGGAAGTTCAACGGCGTAATTCTATCAACACAACGAGGCATCGACCCCTTTAACGCAACCCCATCAACAGATCCCCCTCCAGAGCGAAAAACAAAGCAAAACAAAACCAAAACAACGGCGAAAGGGAAATTGAAGTGAAGAAGATAAGACAAAAATTAATTATTCAAGTTCACGCAACAGAAACGGAGACTTGACACACATTCGACACCGAGTAGGGCCGCCACTGTCATTCTCCCGCACAACTTACCGTGTTCACGAACTCGGCGATGTTCGATGAGATTTGGTAGTTACCCTCGCACCAGTCCACGGGCGAACTGCCCGGTCTTAAGTGCTCCCATGCCATCTGATAGAAGCTAAGACTGCTGCTGCCGGTGATACTCAGATTTGTGGTGGTAATCTCACAATTTCTCCGCGAAAATTAGCCCTAATCGATGGGGCGGAATGGGTGGCCGGTTGTTACCCTTTCTCTTTGTTTACACTATTCTGCACAGAGCTCAACCTCCGACGGAGAGAGCACGTTTCTCGCCAATGTGACAAGTGCACTGCACCACAACGAACAACGAAGAGGAAAAGGAATCAGACTCAAAGAAGGATACAACAAATGCTGCTCAGGTCCTGCTGATGATGGATTCTCCGTCACTCACGAGAGACAAGGAAGTTTGGGTGACAAGTGCAAGTAAAAAATAAATTAAACAAAAAAAAAAAACACGAACTGAGCCAGGTTCTTCGTTCGTCGTGTGTGTTATGTAAGTCGCAATTCCTTGCTCTTGTTCTCTTTGTTATACTTTTTTGGTAACCGTGTTTGTCCGCAAAAACACAAAAAAAAAATAAAATACTCAGCACACACACACGCGACTCGAAAGCGGAAGCACACGGATTATTTTCACTTTCAATTGCAATTGAGACAATTTAAACTTATTTTTTAAATTTGAGTATTTAAACGCGTTTGACAAAAATTTCACGAATCAATTAAGAACTAGGCACAGTACGAATGCTTTGTTTTATTTTCTACGTATCTACGTAACATCCCACAGGCACAACCGTAACGTTTAAGTCTCTCCGTTCGACTGAACGAGTGAAGTGAGATTTTTTTTTATTTTTTTCGGGGGGCCTAAAAGCACCACCGACGAAGAAGAAGAAGAATGGAAGAAAGAAAAATCACACTCACTGCAGTTGTTGTCTGGTTGCGAGCTGTCTTTATGGGGGTTGAGGTGGTTGAAAGATTGGGCACTACGTTATCGACGTGGGGGGAAGGCGAGCAGCTGTTTTGTGCGATTGCTTTTTGGGGTGACATTCGCCGCAGCGTTGTTTATTGTTTTGGTTTTGAAAAGAGCGAAAAAGAGAGAGTACGGAGGGAAATACGACGGAGAGAAATTCCTCATTGTTTACTTCCGAAAATGGAGCGCAAAACAGGTTGTGTGATTGTTTTGTTCTGATGCGGAGATAAGGCGCTCGATAAGAATCGAACGAAGAAAGGGGTTGCTTTTCTATGCGATGAAGTGAGGGGTTGGAAGCAGTCCCGATAGTGGCGCTCTCATTGAATGTTTTGTTGGGCGACGAAAGAAGGCGTAGCGTTCACGCCTTACTACAAATTGTTTAAAGCGAAGAAGGGTTCAACGATTTAGCTTCCATATGAGAAATATTACAGATATGATTATTCCGTATTACTTTTGATCGTCGGCCTTAGCATTAATTAAAGCGACACAGCAAAAAGCTTTATTGACGAATCATTTTAGATAGATCGCACTCATGTGGCCGGGGGTACTTACGAAGAAAACGGAATCCCCAGTCTTCAAATGAGATCGACTCGTTCCCCTTTAGAAATATATCTTATCCTTGGTTCCAGGTCACAAGAGCAACCTAGAAAATAAGAAATCGGATAAATTCGAAACGCTGGGATTTACGCTCAACCGCTAATTTTCAGAGGAGATGCACTTTCGACGTGAAACTCTGAAGGCTTTCTCTGATAATCTCTATAAACTTCCTTAAAAAAGCCAACGTAAGACAAACCAGGTTGGAAAGCTGTTCAACAGCTAGGGTTAAATGGCCCGAATATAACCGAGCAATGAAAAAAATCTCCTTCGACGAGCACGCAATAATATCACAAGAACTTTTGCTGTCTGTACAGGTCACTGTACGATAGGAGATCCAACCGATAAACTGAAAATTCTGCGGCTTACCATTTGCGTAGCTGGAATGTCTTAAAATATGTAGCTAAAAAGAAGACCTTAGTAAACTTAATTTATGCCTAACTGGCACTTGTGAGAAGCCGACAAGGAACACTTGGTAAACCCTTCTTTACTTCGCTAGCCGAGTTCTTTGTGAAAAATATTTAGGAACCAACTTCTTGTTCTTAAATGCCTTACACTTAGTGCGGTTTAAAAACACTCATTATTTTCGTACATAGCTGTGATATGTACGGTCAGCGGCAATTAGTGGTATTTGGATTCTAAACTGCATTGCCACTCCTAGGTAAATGGGTAGGTTGATACGGCTGGTTACACAAAACCCAAAGCTGCACTTAGGTCAGATTACTCCCATTGTGATGCCACAGAACGACTAAGTTACCCGTTAAAATCAATTTGAGCTTCGTAGGAAGCTATGGAGCCGTCCGATGCTGAAACTGCTCAGATTCGCCGAGATTTGTTTTTCTACGAAGCTCTGAACTATCGCACGAACAAAGAAGATGGAAAATGGATTCCTCCCCCTCTTCATCCCTGCAACTTCAACAAAAAACGTTAGCAGGGACTCCTAGTCTGCTGGCATGTCTACCAAGTGCCCTTCGCAGTGCCCTATCATCATGGTCTGGTCAGTCAGGTCTAATGGCTGTTAGAAGGCAAATTATCGGTTTGACATCTAGTGAATGCTATAATTGTACTCCTAGCAATCTACACAATTTTTGCAATGTGGGTCAAGTTTTTTATTGAACTGAAATTTGTTCTGTTTTTATGGTCAACATAAACATTATAAAATAATATTGATGTCCTACGAATCGACATGGACATCAAAAATAAATAAATAGTCGGCGTAACAGCCCATACAGGGCCAGAGCCTAGCTTCTTCGCGCCTCCACTGTGTTGTTCGCGTTATAATTTTGACACATGTGGAGGGGACCTACTGTTTAATGCCGGTTCCGAACGGCGAATTGCGAAAGCTTTCCATGACAGAGAGTTGTCAGTCGTTCGCTGGAGGTGGGGCCATGAAAAATGTTTGTGGTGTTATTTCCCCGAGCTGGATTCGAACCCAGGTACTCTTGCTTAACAGTCCGACGCACTAACGATTAAGCCACGGCGCCCTCATGGACATCATATCAACTTAAAAAGATCCAAACCCGGAGCACACAAGCGATTTTTAACGCCAGTGGGACCGCTTAAGTGTCATTCGATACTCACAAATCAATTGAGCAGTGCTCACAAGCGGGCGATGAGGCTCAAGCTTTGACGCCATGACAAAAAACCGCTTACTGCACCGGGGCTTACTGATCACAGGAATTCTCGAAGTACAAACTCCAGAACGTCCCAAACTGTGTAAAAGAAATAAGAAATGTTCTTTTAACTTAAGCTTCAATCAAGCCCATTAGTGACTACCAGTAATGTAGTGTATTCATTGCGAAAGACTGGTTTTTATAATCGGCTAAATCGTCTAAATTACTTTGGCCACTGAGACTCTATTAAATTTTGGCGATATTATCTGCTTCAAAGTAGTGTCTGCCTAAGTGCTGACCAGGCAGTCACAATGGCACAGTAGATGTTCTCCTGTTTCTTCGTCCTCATTACACATTCTGGAGGTATCATCTTGCATCAATATCAACCCACCACTTTCAGATTTTTGAAAAGTGGGCAGTGTTCAGTTAAAAAGAGTGGGAATTCGAATGCGGGGAGTTGTTTCGTTTTTGTGATGGAAGCTCGCGTGTTTCCTTCCCTTTATATCCAGTAATGATTGGCCAAATTACTTAGTCAGTAGTGTATGAAACATTTTGCTGTCCTAGTGAGTCAACGACCAATTTAAAAAACGCCAATTTAAAAAAGCAAAAAATACACATTCACCTATTCGATCTTATCTGGAGAAGAAATACGTGCATATGAGACGTTCAGAGCACAGATTCATTAGCTCCATAAAACAAAAATTTGAGAAAAACGATTAAATAATTTTCATTCACCTCAGAAATACACTTTTTTCAAATAGTTGTCGTTTAATGGTGGTAATCTTTCTCATTAAGAGAAAGATATTGTAAACATAAAAAGTTGACTGATGACTGTACACACTATTTTGACACGTAAATCAAAAATTTTTCAAAAAGTGGAGTTCATCAATCTGTGCTCTGAACGACTTGTATAATATATAGGCACTCATGTTGTGCTAAAATCAAGCTGCGTTAAAATCGCTTAGCATCAGCACCTGTGAATACACTTGTGTAAAGACGTTTCTGCGTTTCAATGGAAATTTGTATAGTTTACGAATTTTTCGGTTCAATAACCTTAAGCGACAGAAAAATCATCTGTTATTGTAAAAACTTCTCTCGGGAGATGTTTTATAATTAATGAACACATGCTTTGCAGTAATATTAATAGAATTATCGTACAACAAGAAAAGCAACGGACGTTTGCATACAAGCGATGTGTTTTAAAACAAGACGGCAATATACTTTGTGATGCATCCAGAGAGTGAAAGCGATGCAGAGGTGTAAGTCAATGTTGTCTTTTACCTCTGGAAAAATAAAAAGTCTTCAATTCATTCTACAAGTTCTTTACAAGCTCAGATCCTTTTATTTTGTTAACAGCTGTTTAAACGAAGCCTTTTTTCTAGTGAGCAAAAATTTGCAGATCAATGTTCAAGTCGGCGTATAAGAAGACTGGAAACAATTGGTTCTTCCGGAAACTGGGTCTAAGAAGCGTTACATTTGCGAAACGTTGTTAATTCAGGACCAGTTTTAAGCATTTCTACCTTAAGAAATGCTTATAAGAAAGGAGACTTGTTCTCGAGAAATTAAACTACTTTGATATGATGTGATGAAAGGGGGAGTGTCATTTAGCCACTTGTACTGCGACCTTGAAGACATTTTTCCCACTTCTTTGTTTAAGAAATTTAGTGCTGCCTTCATTAATTTGACAATGTTCCTAAATGAGATGTCCTCGAAATCGGCCCATGTTACATTTGTTTTATTGATTATTTTTAATCTGATTTGCTACAGACTTGGACATGGTTTCCTAGCCTGGCCATAGTGTCCGCAGATATCCTTGCTGGAGATACCAATTTTATGTAGGTGGTAGTTGCATGTTGCGAGCCCTGTAAGTGTTTCGAAAAGCACTCTCTAGTTGGCTATGTTTAGTTCTAGACCTTTTTTAGCTCGTTTGGGGCTGTGTTTGCTGTGTTTCATGAATTTCCTAGAGTGTGCGATACCCTCATGGTTAATCGAGAGTTGATGCTTTTATTTAATAATCCAGTTTTTTATGTGCTGGTTTGTGTCTGGATAATTGTATCCAAAAAGAGGAGAGGGTTTGTGCGGAGTTGTACGGAGTTTGTTCTCCCTTCTTGACTAAAGTGCCTCACTAAGCTACTTTCAAAAAGTCGTGAACTTCAAGAGAAAAATTGAATTTCAAAAAGATGCTGCCATTACATTACATTGAGTGGCTTAATAGCCCGTTAAGGGCCAGAGCATAGCTTTTCGCGCCTTGGCTGTGTTGGGCGCGTTATAATTTGAAGCATTTTAAAGGGGACCTACTTTTTAATGCGCGCTCCAAATGGCGAATTGCGAAAGCTTTCCATAAGAACGTCATTAGATTGATTGACGAGAAAAACACAACCCAAACTTATTCAGCGTAATTCAATTCTAGCAAAAGAAATTGGAAAAGTCGAAGTTAGTTGGATGAATTCTTGTTATGGTTTTTTTTACTAATACCCGTCTTACCAGCAAGCACGAATTGCGAAATATTATTCTCCTTTTTCCTCGCGCCTAATAAATCAGACTGCTGCACTCACATACAACGCTTTAATTGCAATTTGCAACTGCCTCTGGAGCTTTCTTAGTGCGTTCTGCACTCTTGCGATGAATGAGCAGATCTCCGTCCACACACCATCCGATCTAGCCATTTGGCTAACTTGGACTTTGTATGTTGACCCAGTCTTCTGTGAAGCGCATGCATGTTCCGCGTCTTCCTCCTTATCTGGGCATTCCAAGTGCTATCGAACTAGCGCGTCCATACCGAAGGAGGTATTTCCGATAGCTACCGTGACTAGGTTGGAAATATATGAGTTGGAAATTACAGTTCCCCCCTGCTCCCTGCATACATCTCGCGATGGTAGGGACGAGTCTGTGGCTGCGTTTTTTGGGCATTCATCCCACCTGAATCCTTATAAGCATGCTGCCGAAAATAGCTGTGCAAAATCAGCAACAGCTAGGCGGCTGAAATTAGAAAATTGTTTCAAAGAAAGATTTGTCTGCCTTCATCGAAAGGTGAAAAGGGAAAAGAAAACGTCTTCAAAGAACACGTGAGTTGGACGGAAGAGTATCAAAACAAATAGGCATATACCTATATAACGTCTACATTTTACGATGTCGTAACATTTTCCTTGAGCTTGAAACTGCCCCTGAATCTGTCCAGCTAAAGTCCTGCTTTTATGGTACTATACGTTTCCATGTTAATTGTAAGCTAACACTCGGCTGAAAACAGCTGTGGTACCCAGTTCCCACACACCAATTAGAATCAACCCAAAACACCCAACTGCCAACCCCAAAAACACACAACACACACGCTTCTTTTTCTTTTTCTTATGCTTATATTAAATTCTATCTTAAACTTAAAAAATACGTATAAACACGACATAAAGTAAAAAACAACTGCTCCAGGCGTAGTCTGTCGTCGACTACTTCTTCTTCCGATCCTGTGTACACTTCGGGCAGAACCACTTGCCCTTCGGCTTCGTCGTGAGTCCAACGCATGCAAAGTGAAACCATTCGATGGGGCACTGTAATTAAATACAAAAAAACATTTAAATTGTGAAACAAGTTATCAATCTGTTTCGACCTACATCCAAATTATCACATCCAATCATTTCTCCATACGAAACTTGATGGCACAGGCAATAGGTAGGCTCATTGGGGTCGACAGGCATGTCCAGCACGTCGCTGGGATGCGTAGCCGGACCTGATTCCTTCTCCGATTCTTCAACCTCTGCATTCTTCTAGGACGAATGGGGGGAACAAGAAAATACCACATTAGCATTACACATAAGACGTTATCGCAGAGAAAGAAGACGGGATGTGTGCGTGTGTATTTCGCAAAACAAATTCAATAAACGAACAAGTTTTATGAGGATTGATGAGGAAAATGAAGATGAAAATGAAAGTCGAAAACAAAACATGCAAAAAATGAGAACGTAACTAACTACTAAAAATTACCTGTGTCAAGCAACTCAACTAAAACAGAAAGAATTGAATCGTTGAAAAACAAAGTTCACGAAAGAAAAAAGCAAACCAAAAATAAATAAAAGTTTGTTTGTATTTTTTGTTTTTTTGTTTAAAGAAGCCAGTTTAAAGGATTTAAGATTTGTTTCTTGGGTTATTGGAATGAGAGTGTTTAATGAACGAGATGATGATTACCTTTTGACCCTTGCGATTCTCTTTTTCTTGATTTACCTTCTGCTTTTTCTTTTTGCTACCTTGTGCCGCAGCGCCGCCACCGCCGCGAGTCTCATCCTCCGACGACGGCGTGCGCTTCTTCTTTCCTGTTGCCTTTGCATCTTTCGTCCTCTTGCGACCTTCTATTGGGACGAGAATCATTACATTGAACTTGAGTCTTCTCCCAACCCTCCCCCACACTCACTCTTCACAACAGCTTCCTCGGACTTGCTTCGAATTGATGAAGCCTTCTCTTGGATTTCACCCTCGAAGCTCGCCAAGTCCTTGTCCAATCGACGGATCTGCTTATCCACCAGCTCATACGTTTGTATGGCTAACTGAACTTTGTCGTCACTAAACTCCTTTGCCTTGCAGAAGAGATCCTGAATTTCGTGGAGTCGTTTCTTGCGATCGTCCTCTGTCATGGTATCCTTATTGGTAATCATGTCTTTCATGTATTCCTTGGCATGGCTATCGATATTTTTCATTGCTGTCTGTGCTCGATCATCTAAATTTCGCATTAGTTTAAAATTACGTTCGAGCTCTGCTGGCAGCGATTCAAGACCTTAAAGAAGAGACAACACGGTCAAGTTTTTTGGTTTTTCTGTACACTTTTAATACTCACTGTCGAGGTAGGCCTCTAAATAAACTGCAGATGTCATGTTTGTTTATGTTAAGATAGGAAAATTAATTAATTTTCACAAATATTTTGTTAATTTTCGCATCAGTTTTTAATGGAAATAAGCGTCTTCCTTTAGTTCCCGATACACTGTTTTCTATGAACTGACAGCTGGTCATTAAATTGACATTACCAATGAAGTAATCTAGTACATGGAGAAAATTCATTTTGCTCCGGATGAATTTATGCAAATCTTTTTTCTACACATTTTGTGTACTGACTGCTAGACTATTGTCAGTTTATTACAAGATTTTTATCAAAACTGAAATGCTAATTTATTTATTTAATATTTTTTTCCGGCATGTCGACAAATCATTGAAAACCTTTGGTATTTGTGCTATCTCTATACACAGTAATGGAATTTTCGGACATACTGTAACCATCAAGAAAACAATCTGCATCTTTTTACTGTTTCTAAAACATGCTTAAAAAGATTATCGTTAAAGCAGTAATAGAACGTCAATGTACATTTATATCCGTATCGTGTTAATACATTTCAGGAACTTTCAGGAAATTGTTGCTCTTTAAGTTTTTGGATAGCTTAAATATTCTTCTCTAATGCTGCCCACCGAGTGAATAAATTGCTAAGCGCTTTGTGAACAAATTGCTAAGCGATTTGCTCAGAACTGATATCAGACATGTACTCAAACAAATTGAAATGAAGAGTGAAAATCGTCAGCGTTGTTTTAATACGCTCATTTAACAGAAATTCATCAAATTAACCGTAACAATTTATAACTGACAAAATGGGCCTGCTTCGTTCTTCATGCCTTCGTACTGCGTCCGCCTCAGCTTAAAAATATGTACAATTTACTTCTTCAAGAAATATATTTCTAAAACATAAATATCTGTCAATAAGGGAAGGTCGTGTGCGTGGGACTCTCACCGCACTAAAACAACATCTTGAACTCTTCTCCTTGGCTTCATCCACTCTGGGACACCTTTCGCGTTACTTCAGAATGGTGTCGTTTTCTTACTCCCATGGGGGCGGAAAACGAAAAACGTTTTCTTCGACGTAGTTAAGATTAACTTCTTGCCGGTAAGGCTGTGTTCTCTCTTCATCTAGGGCAGTAAGTCTCGCTTTTTTTTTTCGCTGCAAGCGCGACTAGATTGCGATTTTCATTCAACGGTCACTGTTCGTGATATTCAGCAACCTTATGAGGGGATATGTTACCTATCTCCGCTTCCAAATTGATCCTGTGTGTTGCTACCTGGTGCTACCTGAAGAAGGTGTAGTACGCATCGTCTTCTTCAGAATCTCCTTACTGACAGGCAGAACTCCCTTTCTTACTCATTTTGTGGAGGTTCGTGTTGAAGGAGCCATCTCCAGATAGCAGTTGGGTGACGTAGAAGTTAGTTTCACAGTATCCCCGTTCTGCAGGAAGATACTCAACACTTCCTCTGTTACTGCCCCAGCCTTTGTCACCTGAGGTACAGAACACTAGGAAGACACTTCTTCCAAGACCTTAACGAGATCAACTCACTACCTTTAAAGAATCTTTTCAAGTATTTGAGCCGGACCAAATGGACCAAGGACACACAGGAATAGGACACCGCGAGTAAGGAGGGGGACACCTTACCCCCCCAATGGGTAACACAAGGAGTCCACAAGGACCTAAGTGAGGCGGAATTTCATTCCGCCAGCCCACCAACCTAACCTAGCCTATCCCCGTTCTGCAGCGCTGTTCATTTTCCTCAGGTTTCGGCGCACCACCTGGCCTGACATCGCTGGCTCGTTCGTCCTTTCGCAACGTGCACGTGTAGCTTTGTTTGCAGGTACGCTGTGTCCTCTTGCCAACTACGATTGGTGGTGTTGAAGCTTTGAAGCCTTTTGCTGCCACGGAACACCAACCAAATTTTTCCATAAACAAAATGCTTAAGTGTCCCTAACTGCAGATCGATACCACAAATAAAAGACTCGTATTTGTACAGTTTTTTCGACCAAAAATCTGCATACTGCTTTTTTGACCAAAATACTGTTTTTTCAGAAAAAGTGTCTACTGCTTTTCACTAGGAAAAAAATTTGCATTGTAATGGACACAAATAAAAGAAGAATTATTTGCTTTTTTTTATTTTATTCTTCTCCGACGACGTCCGTTATGCTTAGCAGTTACACTTTCCGTGCTCCTTATTCGAATTAAGAAATGTCAAATGAAATTGAGGGTACTATTTTGGTAAAAAAAAAGATCCGGGGATACACAAATAAAAGAGACTAATAAAAACATTTCTTCCATCTCCATTCTTCCTTCAACATTCTTCCTTTTATCATAAGTGATCGTGTGAGTGTTGCTAGCCTAGTGGGCAAACTGGATTCCTCTTATAAAAAAATATTTTGGTCTCATTTCATATTCTTTCTCTGTAGTTTATGAAATCTGCTTTGTTACAAAGTCGTCTTTCAAAGGACCTCCCCTGTCCTGGTTACACGGTTTCCGTAGACTGCTTTGACTTCCGAATCATTTCAAATTTAACTTAAGCCATAAGCAGATTACACATAGTCAGTTTATGACAATTGCTAGGTCCAATCGATGCCAATGAAACGCAAATTTATGGCGTCAATCATCTATTCCTGGAAACAATGTTTAACAGCCTGGCATACTGAATGATACTTCACCAACTAAGCAAATTTTTAATAACTTTATTAAAATTACAAAGCCATTGACATATAATATACGGACTGCTAGTAGCCAGACACTTTCTATGCATTCACCTCCTTAACCCTTTCAACCCGAAACTGATTCAGTTAAACGCATTTTTGAGATACATTGTCCCAATCAGGTCGAAATGGTTAAATTTGCTGCTCGCCACTGTTTAACATACACACCTTTGATGATCGACGCAACTCGCAAGCAGACAATGCATGAAAGTAACACTGAACTAGCAGTCCATACATAATATGTCAATGTTCAAAACAGTCCCACCTCCTCACCCAATTAGGCCCGTTTCAACTTGAAAAGCCGGATGTCCAATTTCAAAAACCGGATATGTCATGCCAGTCCGTCTTGCAATAACGTCTGCCCTTTCTTCTGAGTTATTCTCAGCCTGGGCATCCACATTTCTATCCAACAGCAAAGTCATCGCTGTGTTTCTACAATTCGAGACAGTCGCAGCAATATGCAGAGGCGTCTGTAACCCGTCTGACCGCGCGTTCACATTCGCCCCGTGTTGCAGCAGCAAAGCAGCGCACTCGGCATTACTCCACTTGCAAGCTGAATGCAATGGCGTCCACTTCAGTTCCGTTCGAGCGTCTATATTCGCGTTGTATTGCAGCAGAAGCTTGGCAATATCGGTGAAATTGTTGTAGCAGGCTCTGGAAGAGATGATTTAAGTCCACGGAACTCCTTGCACATTCTTTTGTTCATACCTATGAAGCGGAGTATATCCATCATCATCAACAGCGTTCACTGTCTCTGGATCGAGTTTAAGGATTTCCCGCACTTCTCCGATTTTATTCGCATTTACTGCCCAAAGGATCATACGCTCTAAGCTAGCTGATAAAAAAAAATTCACATAGAAATCTGTGTTTTTTAAGAGTTTTTGTTTTACACATACCTTCGGGATTCTTGTCCTCCTCGATTAGGTCGTTCTCATCGTCCCATCCACTGACAAACATGCCCGGCTTTACATCTGCATAGCGCAGCTTCTCTAATTGGGACTTTTCCTCGTCGGAATCGTAGTCAGCCATTCAGATATTTTATTTATTTAGTTGAAAATTAGAAATAAGATATAAGAAATTTTTATGTTGTTTTAAGAAGAAAATTTTGTTTATTTGTCAGTAGGAAATGTCAAGTGAGTGAATGAATTGGTCACTCTAACGAATCTAGTGACATCTGTTGCTGGTTTATTTTGTGTTATTTATTACCATTTTTTTTCACTAGGGGAGTCAATTAGTTGAAAATTTGACTGAAAATCGAAATATTCGGATTGTTAAACAAGTTTAATATAAGAAAAGAGCCTTAAACATTTATTTATCTTTCCTTTTTAAATCATTTTCTTTGGTTTTAAGAAGGCAAATGAGAGACTATGTCTGTTCGATGCATATTCCGCGAATTCCAACATTCGCAGCTCTTGAAAATGAGTTGGAGATTCCAATTGAGCAACGGACACAAATATTATTCTTCTGTGTGTTTTTTTAGTTAGTTTAGTTAGACTAATTTATTTCATTTAAAAATTGTTTGGATATATTTCATTATTATTATTATACGTCTATAGGTTTGGCTAATGCCGTATACCAGCTTTCCTACCTTGGGTATAAGTAGTTAAGTTTACCGATTTCCATCACTAATTTCACGTTTTCGAATGTAGGAACAGAAAGAGTGATGTTCGCGGGACGGATCACAGAATATCATCTCACAGAACAGACACAAAATTTGGTTACCGAACGTTTTGAACTAATTTTCAGCTAAATAAGTTCGCGATTTCAATGAAATCTTAAGGAAACACGGAGAATGGAAGATAGGTTTTACCTCGTGCTAGCAGAATTTAGAAGTAGGAACAATCCTAGCTCTTACGCTTGGGCAGTAATCATTTACAGAAGGATCCAGACTATTCACTAGACCAGCAATGATCTTATTAATGCCAACTAACGTCTACTGTAACACTTTAGGCACTGATCTGCCCAGTTTTGTAAACAGATTAAGCGCTTAGATCAAATTTTACCAGCATCAATGCAATGGGTGATGTTAAAAAAAATTTGTTGGACTTATCTGTGCTGCTTAGCTGCTTTAGCTAACAAAATTCAAGAATACGTATGGTAGAGGATGACTGCAAAGCAGTATTCTCTCAACAACCAAAACGCCGCTTAGTGAACCTGCAAGTAAAGAGAATACCATGACTAGAAAAAGAATTTAAAGTGTCTATCCTATTAGAATTAATGCACTTTATTATTTTAGCATTTGAAGTTTCATACAGCTTGCGAGTAAAATTATCTTCTAAAAGTCAATCAGACTTTAAGAAACGCGTAAATTTATAAACATTCTTGCAGCTGAAGATAAATAATTAGAAGAATGTGACTGAAAGCAGCAGAAAGTTTCTTTGCAGCCCCATTATCGGTACAAGCAATGACGTCGCTGTACGTCTTATTCATTCAGACAGATAGCTGACAGCGCTTTAAGCAATTGATAGAATTTTCGGCGATTTGGTCGAAGATGTACGGTGCTGTTCCTCCAACGATATCTCGAATATCGACCTGCAGCTTATCCAAAATGGTTGGCCTGATGATTGAGGTGACGCAGTCAGAGAGGGTCAAACAATGGACTTAAAAAAATCTTACAGATGAGCACTGGCTTGTAGTCGCCAAAATCGTCGTTCATAATATTACGACATTGGCAACATTGATATGAACGGATATATCAATGTTACCAAACTTTTAACCAGTGAGCTCTATGCGTGAGACTGTTGAAGGCAAGCGTCAGAAGTTCGAAAGCAGTAAGCTTCGATGAAGCTCCGGAGCATCCTGCATCCTTAAGTTAAGAAACATAAGCTTCATCTTGTGACTGAAGGTGCGAACCACGGTTTTAGTAGGTTCGCACCCACTCTGAAGGTGACTAGCGGACTATATTTGGTCACGTTTGCAACGACGGAGTTTGGAGAAGAAAACTAAACAGCCAAATCTACGAGCTGTACAACGACATCGTCAAACTAATTCCCTGACTAGGTCATGTGGAGCGAATTAACACTAACGCTTCAGTTCGTAAAGTCTTCGCGTCCAACTCTGAGGGACAACGATAGAAGACTTCGCCTACAGTGGTGTGACCAGTTGGATGTGAAATTGGAGCAACCAAGTCTAGTCTAGATCGTGCCATATGGCCCCGGAACTGAAGCTCCGAAAACGACTGATCTGACGTCAAAATTCACTTTGCATATTTTCAACTGAGCGAAACGATGTGCATTAATTAAATTTGTTGACATCTGTTGAAGCACAAAAATTGCCCACAGCAAATTTTGGGCGTTGGAATGATAACCAAAAATGGCATATTCCAACGTGAAGGTCTTTGACAGACGATATCAAAACCGCAGGTCTGGCAGCGATCTGTCGCGGCCAATGGTTGCAATGGTCTGCTGAAAACGTCAATTTCTCCGAAAGCTGAATTTTTTATATAACCACTTGAAAGTAGCATCAAATGAAAGATTAAACTGCCACGATTACAAAAACGTGGGTGCCAGACGTTTTGAACGTCGCCTTACAGGGGGGCGGCTTTGTCTCTGGCTATACACATTTTGAACTAATTTTTCCTATAGAAGGGCCTAGAGGTGTTTTGTTAGATGTTCAGAACGTCCACCGGGCGTTATCCTTTTAATTTTATCCCAGTCTGATGCGTGGCGTCTCTGGGAGTACCTGAGTTCTTTGTTTTTTTCATCAATGAATATCTCCGCAATTTCTTAAATTTGACAGCTTGTCCATGAGCTCTCCCACACACGATTCAATTGAGTTGAAAGACTTGCCGCTCTACTTCGAAAAAAAAATCTTCTGATTTTTCGCCAACCGTCAAATCGATCAATTGACAAAGCTACACACGGGTTGATTTCACTGTGATTTGATTGAGTTGATGATTGAATTGAATCGTGTATGGGCTGCTTTAATGTTTTGTAGAAATATCTGATAAGCCTTTTCTGTTCATTTGGAGAGGTTAGCTTTGCTTGGTACGGAGTTAAAAGCTGCGACATATCTACTCTGAGTAACCACTTTAATTAACCTTTTAGGTTTTTTTTTTTATATATTTTCACTTTTTCATTGTTGGAGTTTTACGGAAGATCTATCTGGACGGAGGACAGATGGTTCACAAGTCTGAAAAGGCAAAAAATATATTTAAAGTGAAGTGAAACTCAATGGATGAAGGTTGAAAGTTTAAAGAAAAATATTTGGCAAGAAAAAAAGCCATCACGACAGTCTATGTTTCCGCCCGGGTTCGAACCGGGGACCTTGTGCGTGTGAAGCACACGTGATAACCACTACACTACGGAAACTGCTTAGGAAGGAAACACCAAACAGTGAACAACAATTACACGTCAAACCAAAAAAAGGTGTGTTCGCTTTACAAACAATGATCAAAACTGAAAATCTTAGCTCCCCGTCACCGACTTTGTTCAAAAATTGCAGAGCACTGGGTGCTAAAGTATCGTCTTTAGGTGAGTCATTTGTGAGATGAGGCTGGGTTCAATCAGGAACTGAAACACTTTCGATTTATAGTGAAATGAGAACCGGCTTCCAAGTAGAAATGTTACAAAAAATCAACCGCACAAGCTCTATATAGAGAAAGTGAAGGCGTCGGAAAATATATTTTGCTTATTTCTCACTGCGGCAAGAAGACTTTTGTCTGTGCGGAGCCTCAATTGATGCAGAGTGAAGATATGTTTCTCAAATCGCAGTAATTTATAGGTGTTATGAAGTGTTTTAATCTGACTGATACAGAATATGGTTTGGAAGGGTGAATTAGCTTCGTACCGCATTGTATTAGAGATGAAATTTCTCCGCTTGGGGTCAGAGAACGCTAAATGCATGTCCTTCGTCGTTTGCATTTTCTATCCCACAAACTTCTCTTGAATCCAAAGAACACAAGGAATGAAAGCATCCCTCTCCAGTATCCCATTCACTGACCATCTGACTCCAGGCCTCCCCGGCGAAAAACAAATCAAACAGATACCCTCAATCGCCCTGTCACCGGCAATGTCAACACATGTCCGTCAAAATTCTACCATCCGCCTAGATTATTTAACTTTTTCCACAAAGAATTTCGATTTAAGACAGAAAAACTAGTTTTAAGTAAAAATGTTCCTCCGTAAAGTCTTCACCCACTATCGGCCGCACCTCTCCCGAACGCTGTTACCACTTGACAAGCGCTGCTTGTCTCTCACCAGCGTAAAATGTTCAGCCGAGATCTCCTTTCAAGACGAGAAAGTGAAGCAATTCCTTGAAAACCTCCGCAAAGAATTCTACGACCTTCGAGTCCAAAACACAGAGTTCGAGAGAATCAACAAACTCTCGGACATCGTTCGGTCGATTGAGCAGAGAAAAGTTCTTCTGGCGAATATCACGTCGCTGGGTGACATGAATGACGAGAAGGATGAGGATATGAAGCAGTTGATCAAGGAAGAGAATGAGGTGAGGCAAAGAACATGAAATAGTCAGATATGATGATAATGCTTAGCCAAAAAACGAGCAAAGCCATATGGCATGTTTGCAAGGAATGTGAGTGATCAAAGTCGAATTGCCTCTCCAAACAGGTGTATGCAGGTCTGCTGAGCAAAACAGAAGACGAGCTGGTTAAGCAGATGCTCACGCTGGCCGATGACGAGAGTTACCCGTCGCTGATTCTCGAGATAAACGCGGGAGCTGGCGGACAAGAGGCGATGCTCTTTGCCGGCGAGCTCTACCACATGTACTACAACTTCATTGAGTATAAAAGATGGGATGTGGAGTTAATGGAGGAGGACCGGACAGACCTCGGAGGTAAGAGCAAAAGCAAGCACCTCCCACTTACTACTGTTACCTTTTCATAGGTCTCCGTCACGCGAATCTTGTGGTCCACGGGAGGGATGCATACAACATCCTAAAGTACGAAGCTGGAGTTCATCGTGTCCAGCGCATCCCTGAAACGGAGAAGTCTGGACGAATCCACACTAGCACCGCCTCTGTGGCCATAATTCCTCGCCCGGACGACATCGACTGCACGATCAACGAGAAAGACCTCCGCATAGAGACCAAGCGTGCGAGTGGAGCCGGCGGTCAGCACGTCAACACAACAGACTCCGCTGTGCGCATCGTCCATATCCCGTCCGGGCTGAGTGTGGAGTCCCAAAGCGAAAGATCCCAATTCAAGAATCGAGAGATCGCCATCGCCCGCCTTCAGGCGAAGCTGATTCAGCGGCAGCTGGAAGACGCCGCGAGCAGCAAAAGCGCCACGCGGAAATCTCAAGTTGGATCCTTGAACCGAAACGAGAAGATCAGGACGTACAACTTCCCCCAGGATCGCATCACAGACCACAGAATCCAAGGCGGCACTGTCCACAACCTGGAGGAGTACCTCAAGGGAAGTCAACACTTGGAGTCGTTCATCCAACGACTGGCGCAAGAAAGCAGAAAAACCAAGCTCCTAGAGCTGATCTCCAATGTGGAGACGAAAGATTTATTAGAAGCAAATAAAAACTAAATCAGAATCACTTTGCGATGTTACTCCAGTCTCCGGCGGACCCAATCTGTGTCAGATGCTTTCTCACTTCCTTCTCCATGATCGCCTGAATCTCCCGACACCCGCCGAGAGCCTGTTCGATCACCAGCGGGAGGTTGTCGAGGTGGAAGCGCTGCGACATGTCCATGAAGGCGATTTTGTTTGAATTTGGCAGCGAGGCCACGGAGAGAGTTGGTCCTCCTGACACCTCCTCGACGTGTGAGACGTCGGTTAGGGGAATGTTGTTCTTGCTGAGGGACGCTGTGCACGCGCAGACATATTCTTTCAAGCAGATTCCAGCGTCAACCAGGGCCAGGGTGGCTGCATTCACTGACACCGCGTAGTTGGCCCCGTCGGCCTGGAGGACCTCGATGTAGACGTCGATTTGTGATCGGGGATAGAGCTCTGTTTTTATCGCGGCTTTCAGAGCCTGCTGCAGGTGCAGAGTGATCTCTTGAGACTTACGGTCGCCACGAGGGCGATTCTTCCGCTCAGCTGTGGAGAATGTAGCCATGCTGTACTGGCAGTTGACGCTGACCTCGTCGTGGTTCGTTCGCTTGGAAGATGCCTAGAAGGAGAGAATTCTTTTGAGTGAATTGGAGGGCAGGTATTGTATTGATATTTACTTGATGTGGTCCATAAACAGCTGCCAGAACTTTTGTGTTCCCCTGCTCAATGTACGCACTCCCATCAGGCTGCGAGAAAACACCGAGTTTACATTTGATCCGACGCAGTTCGTGGGGCCGACGGCCATCCAGACGAAGACCTTGTTCACTTAATAGGTTATAACCAGACATTGTTATTGTGTAGGATTGTTTTTTTGTGAAGATTTTGGTTGGGAAGCAACAGAAATCTGAAATCTATTTGATTTTTAGTAATCAAGGCACATTTCTGTGCCAGCCGGTGACAGATGGGTTTGTTTTGCCTCCAAGCTAACAACGCGACATCTGTAGGTGTGGAGAGATGGAAAAGTGCCGAGCAGGCATGAAGAAATTGAAATTTTGCGAACAATTTATGGATGATGAATTAAATGAGAAAAGAATTCTCTTCCAAAGCACGAAAATTTAAATTTTCCTTTATAAATTTGCTGTGAAGACCCCAATCACTGATCACGACCACAATCAATAACCCCCAACATTCAGAAATGACGCCCCCACGGCACAAATGTCAACTGTCAGACCATTTTTAGTTATAAATGGCGGCTGTTTGTTTTTAACTTAGAAAACGCATTCGAAAAACTTTTTATTGAGTTGAAAACAAACCATATCGTCAGTATTTTAAGTTAATTCACTAGCGAATTTCGACTACTATCAATTTGTATTACTAAGACGAGACGAATATGTCCACGACAACAGCAGGTAATGGATACTCTCCACACAGATCTCCAGGAACTCGTGTAAAAATCTCGATTTTCTTCTTTTCCTCGAATTTCTAGGGCAATGGGTGAAATTCTTCAATGCAGCGGGTGTACCTTCACCTGCAGCAGCCACATATGCCCACATCTTTGTAAAGAATCGCATACAAATCGATATGCTTTTGGATCTGAACAAGGAGTACCTCCGGGAGATGGGAATAACACTTATGGGGGATATCATTGCTATTTTGAGGTAGGTCAGAGGTTGTACATCGTCACAAAGCTCACTTCTTGTGTTCTCAGGCACTCGAAGAACGTAAGCGAACAGACGGCTAGGGAACGGGTCCTCTGTAGCGATGTTCCAGTTCCAGTTGCGGCCGTTGCCGCGAATCCAGTCGCACCTGCAGAGAGGAAGTCGACTAAAATCATTCTGAACAGTAAGGAACGACACAGGCTATGGTGTAAATCATGAGTCTCATCAATGCTTCTCTCTTTTAGATGAATTTTCATCCAAGAACAGTTCAATTATCCCGTTGCCGAAGACCCCAAGGAGAGTCCTGCCCGAGCACGAGGGAAAGTACACCGTGAAGCTGCCATCCGGAACTACAGAACGAAGCAAGGAGATCCTTGCAAAGAAAGCACTCCGTAAGTCTTTTTAAGTGACCTACTTCCACAGAGTTCTTGACATCTCATTTCAGTTTATTCTGACAAAGAAGCTAAAAAGCCTCGCGTATTTGAGCGCCTATCCGGGCCGAACCCGACAGATTTTGAAGACCTGACATTAGAGCACAACAAAATGCCCACCGAACAGCAAGTTCGCATTGTGGGCGTTGGCAAGCACATGACCTCAGCCTCCATATTCTCCCGTCTGGGAGGCAAGTCTGACTCCGAATCATCCTCATCAAGCCTGCTGAAGCCGATTCTCAAGAAATCCCCAAAGGTTGTATGTCCCCCGAAATTCCCCCATTTGTCCGTATAAAAAATTGTTTCTTCTCTCCGCCCTGTAGAGTCCTTCAGGAATCACGAAGCCCATCGCCAAAGCATCGTCCCAAAAGGTGATGATGATCAAGAAAGTCCCACTCAAGTCAGACTCAGACTACACAGACGATTCCGACGACGATGACATGCGAATGGACACGAGTGGCGACAAAATTGTCTCTTTCGCCTCCGAAGCAGAAGTCCGGGAGATCGCCCCGCGTGTGGTCACGATCAAGCCGAAGCTTAAAAACCGCATCGCGCCCACGGCAGTGAAGTCCCGCCTCGGAGGCGGTGGCAGCATGCACGCCGATCGGATACACAAAACACAGAAAGTCGTCAAACTGAAGCCATCGCCCACTCAGACGAAAATCAGTCCCGTGAAAACTCATGCACTGCGAATGAAGTCCGACGAGTTGCTGAAGAGACCCGGCAACCCCATCGCCACTCGGCTCGGGGCATCACACAACAAGTCGTCCATGAGCAAGTTAGCGAATCGAATTGGACGCGTGAGTCTCGGCGGAAGTAGTCCGGGTGCGAGTGAAAGTCGCAAGTCGTTTCCACCCGCAAAGGGCTCTAGTGTTTTTGATCGCTTGGGATTCTCGCGTTAGACGGAGTTGGAGTTTGTGGCAAGCATCGACCCAGTGGAAGGCGCTTAACCGAAGACGGATGACGACCATTGATTGAATTTTCCTAGTACTCATTGTGTTCCTTCATCCCCCGGTTCGTATCTGTTTGACTAAAATTGTGTTAGTAGAGAATAAACAAAAAGATAAATAGAAATGATGTGTAAGTACTTGGGGTTTTATTTTTGCAAAGTTGGCTAGGGACGACGAAGTGCGTTTCAAGCGTGCAATTGTAGGAAATTTTCGCAAACAACGGAGTCCCACTTAGAAGTCGGCAAGTCTTGTTATCTGCTGCCCAATGTGATAAATTATCAGGTCGTTGATCTGGTCAGGCGATCGAACGCGCATACCTAAATCAATGTGTGTCCAACGTACACAAAAGTCCTCGTCTAAAACTTGCCTACACATTTGTGGTTAAAGAGTTTGCGGCAAAAAAGAAGAAAGGAGTTTCACTTTGCGGAGTAGATTGGAAGAGGTAACTAAATGAACATTTACGAAAAATGATTTTCGGTAGAACGTGTAATATTGGCTCAGTCCGATTTGCATCAATCCTAGAACTTGGATTCATATTTGATTTATCGTTTTAAATCGTAAACGATCTTGTGATGGTTGATCAGAAAAGTTAGCTTCTTGTCATGCAACAGAACAGTTTTAATCGTACATTCTGGAAAATATTCAGAATTTCTTGTGAACTGGTGGTCTCATTGGATCGATTGATACACTCAGCGACAACTGGTTGAGACACAAATTCTCTTCAGCTCCTGCTACAGAGATTACTCTTGAAAAAGCAGTTCCAATTTTTATCTAAACTCTTAAAATTACAAATAGAATATTTATTTTCATCTACAATTTAGCGATTTTTCCTCAATTGTTTGCGATAGGTAATTGAGACAGTCTTGTAAATTTTATAATCTAAACCAATATTTGGATTTCTTTTTAAGAAATTTATGTTTTTAATAATTAGTACCTACCCGTTCAAAGTATTTCACAAAATTGTTTTATCATCTTTTATTCCATTCGTATTTATTGACATTTTGAAACTCTCCCACGGTGTGAAATTGACGTCCATTCTTATAGACTGCTCAGGAAATGTGTCTCGATATACATATTTACAAAAATATTTAAGTTTGGCGATAGTGCACTCCAATGTTGACTAGAGAGATAATTGCGTTGGATCAAAGACCATATAATACCAAGATAGTGTTACTGGTACCTCAATATGATAAAGAGTAAAAAGCTCTCCCCGAAGCGGGCAGTCGGAGACAAGGGTTAATTATATTCGAGAGGAAAGCTGTTTCCCTTTTTTTCACGTTGTGTGAAATCGTAAACCCCAACATATGGGTGTCAGGCTTTTGGTTTGTGTATCCTTATTTTGTAATACACTTTCATTTATAAGATTCTCGATGATTTTACACTTATATGGTCTTTGGTTGGATGTACTCGTTTCCTTTCCGAGCTGCGGTGGGTTCTGAACTTTTCTGTTTATCGTACTGTCTCTAGCAACAGCTCAACTTTTCGCAAATCACGAAAATAATGGTGAGTATCGAGTATATTTAAACAAAATTTCTTTTCACCTGAAAATGTTACTTTTATCCTGCGCTTCTTTCATTTCGAATGAGTTCTAATTGATCTTAAAGGAGCTTCCTGATGGCTGGCGTTGAGTTAGAGCAGGTTTGTTTTTTAACCGATTTCATTAAAGATGTTCGGTGTCGGTCAACACACGGTCTCCAGATTATTTTCCACATTCGAAATGCCTGCTGACGACCGCCGTTTACTTGAGGTCAGACAGTATTTTAAATTTGCACAGCTGGAAGCATACAGTAAATTATCAAATCTAGACAATCTACAGCCAGAGTAAAAAAAGTGAACGCCAATGTTTCGAACATTCAAAGTTCTGGTGTTTTGTTTTTAGTAATTTATCCTTTAAAAGCGGTAAAAAAATTATAGGAATAGAGCTAAAACTAGAGGCACAAAAAAAAAAAAAAAATGTTGTACACTTCAGTAACAAAACCAAAAACTCTAACGCATTTTGTCTGTTTTCCTTTTGTTTTGAAAGTAACTTTTAAATATCCTAGCGTTGATTCTACTAACTTTTAGTCGATTCAGTGTAAATTTGATGTCATTTATTCACTATAATCAACTGTAAAGACTCTTTTCTTGCAACCATTCGTGTACAGACCTACTTATTAAAATATCCATACAAATTACCAATCAGATTAAAGCTTGATTACATAGATAGTAGATAACCATTCATTAGCCTAGTTGCCCAAAAAAGCAATCATTTCTTAAATATTTCTACTGTATTCGTACGATGTTTCCTCCATCCACTTAGACGACCCATGATCCATCTAGTTCCAACCTTGCAACCATTGATGGTAAATTATTGCTTTAGAATCTTGAAAGAATTTATTTTCTTAGTTTTAGTATTGATTAAGATCAAGTTTTAAATGATTCGGCTGTATACATCCCCAGGCAGTGCATCTGATCTCGCTACCGAAAGCCCGGTCTTCCTTTTTACAAACTCCAATAAAAAGGATGTTTTAATAAAAAAAAATAATCTTAACAACTACAACTTCGCACTAACTTGTCAACGTATGTTTATCAGCACATTTGCATCAATACAAATAGAACCACTGCAAGTTATGAACCAGATTCATCTTCTTTTTAACCCTTCATTCCGCTGCGTCTAGGACAGGAATAGGAATATTATTCACCAACACCCACTAAAAGGAAGAAAATGCTCCAATCGGATCACAGCATAATTTCGTGCCATAGCTCCCTCTTGCTCAAAAGATCCCCTTTTGGATAAAAATAGTTCACAACAAGCACAATACCTAAAGTGATTGCATGGACCAATTCGGCGACCAGATTGCTAGCCCAGTATTTGGAAAACGTGACTCAATAATAGGACAACATTGATGACGACATAGTGTGTTTAGGTACACGCAGTAAGATGCAAAAGTCTCAGTGGCTACCTGACTTTCATTGGCAAATTGAATTGATTCTTTTTTTTCGGTTGAGTCATTCACTTTTTTTGTACAAAAGGGTCACGGCCTATCTGCGCTGATGATGATTTTGAGTTCAGGAATACAAGCAACAAAGGTATATCTTTGTAAGCCTATCAGTTGGTGTGATTTTGTGATGATGGCAGAGCTATGTAAATGCACACCAAGGGACCCAATCCCTCTACCGTGATTTTTTTTGTAAATATCGGAGAATAAATCACGCTTGTGGAACTGAGCCTCAGGCTAGTTTGTGCATTAAAGAAAGACATCAGATAAGACGACAAAAGGTTCTTAGTAAACTTATTTACTTATTGGACTTGCGCCCTTGCAGGGTCTAGACCGCAGTTGGTGTTGAATTTTAGTCTTGGGGGTCCCAAACGTATTTCCAATCTGAACCTGTCTTCCATCTCCGATAACTTGGTCTTTATGCCGTAGGTTCGCTTTCACACTCTTCAAACTACGACGCTGGGATATGGAATATCTTAACTAGAGTACTACCGTAATCAATGCGACTAGGCCATTGTAGTCAGTGGCGCTTAGTCATCCGGATTATGTGCACATTTTTGAAGAGCTCGCCACCGCCTTTATGTGTTCTCCTGTACTAATCTTCCTCGCCGAAAAATATTAACGTTCGTCACAGAGTTTGTTTTTAAGAAGCCAAAAACCCTTTGTTTCTTTTAGCTTTTGCTCCATGTAACAGGGCTGGAAAAACATGAGGCTTGTTGGGCATGACCGGATAGGTCCCTCATCCGAAGCATCTGCTTGAAGTCGGAATAGCAGCGGTTACCAAGGGTGAACAACGGTTACGTGTGTGACAAATCGCTGAAGAGGCACAGAGCCTTGATTTCTTGAACCGTTTTCAAGTTCTTGACGTATGTGGCCTTTCTTGTGGTCCTTGCTGAAGGACAAACTAAACAATTTTATCACGGCAAGAATTGGTTTTACAGCATTTAGGATTTTTTTTTTAATTCTTGCAATATTGGAATCACATAGCAAAAGACTACAATAGACGAGGAAGAATGTTGGCTTATGCTTAAAATGTAACGATAAGGCGATGGCATATTTTCCTTTTACATGTGTCAAATTATTCCGCGCACAACATAATAGTTGCGCGAAAAGTTGTGCTCAAGCGCCCAAGCGTAACCAAGCGACATTTTGCACTAGGTCCAGCCATCTCATCCTGGGTCTGCCGAGCGGTTAACTTCCTGACGCGATCGCACTGAAGGCGAGCCTCGGAATCCGTAATGGGGAGATTCGTACCTTCCTAAAATGCGCATACACTCACAACTAAAACGTTAAAAAACAAGTTTGTGGAATGCGCATACAGTCCCTTGCAAAAATGGATACATAATCGCCGATCTTCTGTTTT
This sequence comes from Syritta pipiens, assembly GCA_905187475.1. Classification (NCBI taxonomy): domain Eukaryota; kingdom Metazoa; phylum Arthropoda; class Insecta; order Diptera; family Syrphidae; genus Syritta; species Syritta pipiens. The sequence continues at coordinate 12,510,422 of LR994573.1, forward strand.
TTCTAGAAATAAAACCCTTCCCTCTTGGAAGAGGTGACATCTTCGGGCGCATTCCATTCGGCTGAGTCCCACATATTTCATACATTCGATCCCTCATGCGATCAGACATGTCTTTGGAATAATTCACCCAAAATACTGAAAATAACTTAAATGATTTCAAACCATTGACCACAATTCAAAGACTCACGACTAAATCAAAACCTTATAAAGTACTTTTACTTTCAAGTGACTTAGAGTACTGCCTCCAGTTAAAAAGTACTGCAGTTAATTGACTGTTATCTGCTAAGTTGAAGATTTAGTACTAACTGCTGACTCTTTTGCATTAAGTACTTGAATTAAAAAAATAAATTAATTAACTGCGACTGGACTGACTGCAGTACTAATTCACTTTTACATATCTGATGTAAGCAACTTGGAATTACATCGAGAACTTACTGTAGGTACTGCAGTGGAGACAATTTAAATGCAAAATATCCAAAACTCACTTCATAGAATTGGGACGCCACAGCTAGATTAACCCTCCCGTAGTCTCACGGTCTACAACCACAATTTTTAAAATGTCGTGCCATTTAGCTTAAAGTGTTGAATAAAACAAAAATTTGTTTCTCTGCTGCGAGCTCAACTGTGATTTTAATACTAAAAAATAAAATAATCTGCGTAATAGCCCATACAAAGCCAAAGCCTAGCTTTCCGTGCCTTCACTGTGTTGTGCCGTTATAATTTGACACGTGAGAAGGGTACCTACGTTTTATTGCCGGTTCCGAACGGCGGATCGCGAAAACTTTCCATGACAGAAGTACTCGAGGACGATCGTCTGTCGTTCGCTTGAGGTGGGGCCGTGAACATTATTTGTAGTGTTCTTTCCCCGGGTTTGATTCTCTCGCTTAACAGTCCGACGCACTAACCATTTAAGCCATGACACTAAAAAAAGAAAAATTATTAAATATTTTTATTTGCAAAATAAAATGGTCTATCATCGCACGTCACGCGCTCACAATGAGCAGATCCGAAGACTTAAGCGTGTTATGCGATCTATTTTAATTTAAAAATATTCCCTTCTGAAATTTATAAGCTTAACTAAAACTTTAATTTTTTGTGCTAGTTGCAGTCCAAAGAAATATTCTCAACAAAAAACCATTTAATAAAAAAACAATTCGGGTATAAAAAAAATGGGAAACTAATTTGTTTAGTTTATTTTTCTTTGGTAAGCAATAATCAATTTTTAACCTAAGAAAAATAGGAAAGGAGAGAGAGACAAAAAAAAAGGTTTTATTAAATTTTGTTTCCAACGGATAATAGCAGGCATAGAAAATAGTTATCAGTCATAATTTTGCTTTTTTTTTTTTTGAAAAAGGAACATTGCCAAGCAGTCAACCAGAAAACCAAGAAAAATAATAAAAAATCAGAACCTTTGAAAGGTCGTAGGCAGGGTTCCATAAAAAAAAGGCCACTGAATAACAGGATATATATTTAATGTACTTGCGACTGCAAGCGAGTGAATCTAAAACATCAGGTTTGGGTTTGAATGAATTTACATATGTGTATGAATTTCTTTTAATAATTTTTCGACCGTTTTTCTTAGAAAGACAAAAAAGTAAACATCCAGGCCAAGATTTAAACCCACCGAAGGAAAAAGGTGATAAGTAGTTCATTTAAATGACTTCTTAGTTTCTTAGTTTCCTTATTAGTCGCAGGCTGCAGTGCTTGGTTCAAACAAATACCTTCGAGACATCAAACGATGAATGAATTCCCCTAACAATGGCTAAGTGGCTTAAGTTAAATGGCTCATCTTCTAAATCACTCTCCATCTCTTCCTCATTTCTGCATCATGACTTTTCTTCGATTAGGCAATCGACTTCACTCTCCCCAAGCCTCCGAAGAGCACAAAAAAAAAGTGAAAATTCAGATTATTATGGTGATTCAAACGCACAATAGTCGGACACGGTTATAGTTCAGCATCTATGAACCACCGGGCAACGTTGAGTAATGGAGTGCAATTATGATTTAATACCCGTGTATACTCTACCGGCGTTCGGCTAGCTAATAATGCGCAAGAAGCACGTAAATAGAGACCGGCAAAAGAGACCAGACTTTTTCGGTTCGGTGAGCTCGAAATAGAAGAAAAAACAAAACTTTGATCCGCCAAACATCCAAGGAGGGCAGTGTAATCTACGAATCAAGGCGATCCAGTTTTGCTGCGCGTTTATTGACTCATTGAACAACAGAGAACTGGATGGATTGCCCCATCGTAAAAGAGACAACACAGACAACAGACTTTGGCATTTGTATTTGGGTTGGCAAAGTGCATAATTATGCACTGGACCCGAGAGGCCAACGGAAACATCAGCGTGACGTGCCGGAAGATGATGTCATTGCTTTCATGTCATATTTTGATCTAACACACATGTCGTTTTTAGTTTTTGTTAGATACTCGCCTTTTATTATCTGCGTCATACTTTGTATTCAATGATCTCCCTTCACAACTACAAGGACCTTGTTTATGCAAGTGATTCGCTTATCGCCACACACACGAAGGAGGGAGATTAGGCAGGGAGATGCGTCATGTCAAAGAACACTTCTTAATGAGTTCCTTATCGACCATTGTTGTGGGTGGAGCTAGAGAATGTTGCATCAGGTAGATTAATATTTTGTATAAAAAGACGTTGATAACAGCGTAGGATATCAGTTGTTAAGGATTCACTGAGAGCTAAATACCTTAAAGCATAGAAAAATGTATCCAGTACATCAACACATCCAGTATCGGCATAAAAAATTCGAAGCCAACAGAATCCGCAATGGCGACCTTGTGCCTGCGATGGAAGCGCATGTGCCGATTTCACCGACTGCACGCAAACGCAGGCTGGACATCAACCACCAGCAAGAGGAACATCACCGGTTCGAGGGTCCATCCACATCAAAACGAATGAGGACAACGAACGACGAGTGTGAGGTGCTTGACCTCTCAAGGACTGGACCAGCTGTTATCGCATCAACATCGACAGCATATGTTGAGGCACAGAACTCTCGCCCGGCCAATGAACCCAAACGCATGAAGTGCGAGGTCATTGATCTGACTACGAAAGCCGCGCCTGCAGAAGATGCTGAGCAAGAGGAAATTCCGTCCGTGGTTCTCAGCTTCATCCCACAGACGACTCCAGCCGCCTCCTCACCACGGAGGCAGTCGAACTTGGAGCTTCAGTTCACCCCGCAGGTGAATCGTTCGTCGATTTCAGTCCCAGTCACCACCTGGACACGAAGGAAGTCAAATTTGGAGCGCAAATTTACACCGCAAGCGACTCCTCCCCAGATGTCAAGCCCAATCCCCATTTCACCACCTAGGCAGCCAAACGTGGAGCACAAGTTTATGCCGCAATCGACGCCAGCTCCAGAAGAAATTCCGTCAGTGGTCCTCAAGTTCATCCCACAGGCGACTCCAGCTCCAGCCGCCTGCTCACCACGAAGACAGCCAAACTGCACAGCCACAGCCGTCAGCTCATCACAGAAAGAGTCAAACTTGGAACTCAAGGTTAACCCGAAGACGACTCCTCCATCCATCCCAGTCCCACCTTGCATCTCATCAGACCTGAAGCTAGACATCGCGCAGATCCACGTCAAATCCGAAGTCCTGGACACAGCCGCCGCCTCGCTTACCAGAACTCCAAAAGCAGAGAAGCCGACCCCAGTGCCAAGCCCGGAAGTATCACCAACCAAAGACGAGACGAGCGATAACAAGACAAAACTCCACAAAGATTTATCGCTCATAGTAAAAAAGGAGTTGATCGAGATAAACGCCAAACTCCCGAAGATATCCGAGAAAGCCTACGAGGAGATTTGTACGTTCCGCGCCAACATGGTCCGCCAATTTCCGAAGAAGGAACGAAGTGCCAAGGAACAGGAGCGTCGCGACAAGAACACTTACGCCTGTCGCAGAAGTCGCCGTATGAACAAAATCTACTACACGGCGATTGAGGAAAAGTACACCAAGAATCTGGAGCGACAACTGCAGTTGGCCGAGATGACTGTGCGATCGTCAGCTTATTGCAACATCCTTTGCCAGCTGACAGAGAGAGCTAAGTGAGGTGTGTCGGACTTTTGTCGATTTGGACAGAAACAACCAGGAGAGCAGTGATCCTTTTCTGTTAGGATCGACACAACATTGAACCACGATGTGATATTTGCGTAAGAATTTATACACATTTTACAATAATTTTCAATAATATTTTATTCCAATCTTTTCTTAAATTTTTTAAATAAATTAATCATTAATCATAGTTTTGTAAAATTTACAATTTTTAAATAATTTTTTTATATATCTAGTTACTAGAGTAAGCATTGTCTGCTTCGTCAGGCATTCTATTATGTTAAAACTTTTCTACAAAGATTGAAAAAAAAAAAAAAAAAGAATTGTTTTCTCTGTAATTAAATGTAATAAAAAAAATCAACAACACAATTTCTTTTTGCTTTTTAAATACCACGGCTTCTAAATTTGTTCAAACTTATGGGAAGAAACATTCATTTGGCATAAGATTATTACAATAAAGTGAAAGAAAATTGAATTAAAATAAATTAAGTGTTTTTAATTCAAGAATCAATTGAAATGGGCCAATTAAATTAGCCAATTCTGTTTTGTCTCCTTTGGAGTCTCATTTTACCGGAAACACCCTCGAAAATTCACAAAATGGAGAGCTTAAAAACTTGAAATTAATTAACGAAGAGAAACGTATTCGAAAATTATGGATTCTGCAAATTGAAAGTTTCTGAAAATTAGAGGGAGCCCATGGACTATCGACGCATTATATATTCATTGGGAGTACGCTCGGCTCAAAAAAGCGCTAATCTTAAGAAAATCTGTGGTCACGAGGTATAACTATCCAAAATGACCTGTTTTAAAAAAGGAAGTATAAACCTTTAGACCTTTCTGAAAGCTCGTGCTAATAAATATCAGGAATGAAAAACATTTTATTGAATACACATTTATTTAATGTCCTTCAAAATGGTTAAGATGATTACAATCATTTTATTTTCTACGACGTAAATACTGAAACAATCCCAATTTTGCTTTACTTAGGCGGTTATTCCTCGTGACCACAAAAATGTAGCAAAAGTTTAAGTCTTCTACATGTAATAATAATGAATTATAACATGTTAGACATGCCTCGGGAGCTAAGCCTAAAAAAAGCTCAACACGATAATAATACTTAGCAAAGAATAATGGACCATAAATCCTGGTCGGTGTAAGGATGACGGTAGTATGCAAATGCGTCGAAGTCTGATAACAAGGTTGCCGAAGATGTGATAGGACCCAGATGTAGCCTTCACATATTTTTTGGGGAGTTACTAATCATCAATATTTCAAGCTGTCCTGCAATTAACCCTTCAGAATGCGGAGACCCTGGTCCAACCTGGATTATAGCGCCACAAAATAGGAATAGGCGTATTGTCTCCGATCGTGTCGTGTCGCAACTTGCAAAAAATGGTTTGCACCATCCTCCACAAAAACTGTAGAGAATTGATTGTGCTACCTAATTAGTCTGCTTATTTTTTTAGAAAAAAATGTACTCCTCTGTAGCCTTACCCTGATTTGAATACTAAAAATAGACAGTTAAATTTGTTTTCCTAGTAAAATGATCTAAAGTGATAAATAAGAGGTGTTATTTTGAATAGCCCGGAATTGCGGTAGATGTCACTTTTGAAGCCGTAATTTTTTGACATTTGACAAGTAGAAACTACACCATTAAGAAAAATGGAACGATACACACTTCAACAATGCATTGAAATAAATAAAATTCACTATAAACATGGTAAAAATTTGGCAGAGACGGTTTGTAAAACTAAAACATTTTTGGGTCGTCTTGAAGCACAATGCAGAAACTAGTGGGAAAATTCGAGCTGTTGGAACAAGTAAGTGATGTGAAGAATAAAACCCGTGCATGTCGTTCAAGAACAACTGAGAATATTGCTGCTGTAGCCCTAAGTGTTGAAGAAAACAGAGGATGGTCCATTCCTCGTCGTTCGTTGGAATTAGGCATTCCACAAACGTCATTACACCGTATTTTGCATAAAGACTTGGTTCTTAAGGCTAATAAAGTTCAGTTAATACAAGACTCAAGCCGGTCGATCATCAATAACGTCGTGTCTTTGTTGATTGGGTCCTTGATATGCATGAAAATGATGTGGAACTTCATCGAAAAATCGTCTTGACTGATGAGACGACGGAGACGACGTCCATTTCTACCTCGGTGGCTACATCAATAAGCAACAGCTGGTGTAACAGTTATGGTGAACAGATTGCGCTATCGAGAGATGCGCGGGAATTGGATGGTAGTGATCTGAATTCCTTAAATGTTGTTTTATTAATGAAGTAGAAGTAGCACTAGTTATTTTATTAGAATATCAATACTTAAGGCAAATAATAAATAGATTTCTTTTTTAAGTTTTATAATTGAGTCTAATTTTCTTTAAAAATTCTACATTAAAGTGTCTCTTTAAAATATTTTCAAATATTTTTCTAGAGCTTCTGCTATTGTTTTCATTCTTTTTATATCTCGACTTACTGAAAAAGCTGAATACTTTGAACTTTGTTTACAGTATTTGTTACAAAATTCGTAACTAGTCGTTGAATCCAGAGATTTTTGTTGTTCCTTAACACGTAGAGAGCTACATAAGACGACTTTGGCCTTGTGTACATCATAAAAGCATTGCAAACAAAAATGTTTGTTGCAAGCAGTGCATTTTAATGTTGACTGTGGAGTTCTTCTTGATGCAAATGTTTTCTCCGCTTCTGCTGTAATTTTCCAGTAACACGTCTATTATTACGAATTACATCTTCTTCATTCAATTTGTAATGGATTTTGATAAATAAAAAAAAAATTTTTAGACACTTCGGCCAGAACGTCAAAATCTCCGAGATAAGTAAAAAACAAAAAAAAAACTTTCATTTTATTGTTTTAATTGATATCCTCAACACATGATCCCCAAGACCACACTCGACAGACGTCCGTTAACGACAGACCCACGATAATGCGTTAAGTGCATTCTCATCTTCGTGTCTAGCGCGTGCGGTAAATGGTCAGCAACAGACCTGCGTCCGTTAGTCAAAAGCATTTACGCCCAGTGCGAGAGTTATGGTTCAGGGAGCAATTTAATTTAAACTACAGTCAAAGCCCTCTAAGTCGAATTTTCACGGGATCTCAAAATTAGTTTGAGTTAAAGGGCTTTTTCGAAAAATTCGAGTTAGAGGGATTCATATTTTCTTTTGTTTAAAAGCCTTTATTTTATTCAAAAGAGTATTCATGTAAGGAAAAAACAGGAAATTACTTAAAAAAGCTTGTAATTTTGGATTGTGTCTTTAAAATTGGAGAAGGAAGCCTTTTAAAAAATGACTCTATTTTAAAAAGGCAGGCAATCCGACTAGGATGGGTTTTGTTTTGGACAATTGAAGCGAAAATTGGATGGATTTTGTATGGAAATTGAAGGGAATGCCAGAATATGGCGAAAAAATTCGAGTTAGGGGGCTTTTCGACTTACAGGGCGCTCGACTATATTTATTTTTCTTTTAGTTTAACAATTGTTTTATTTTGTTTATTTTAAGAAACAAACAGAAAGAAAGCGAGATCTTTCGGTAATCAATCCACTCTAATGGAAGATCAGCGTGGGTTGATTACCCTCAGTTTCTCCCATAGAAAGAGAAAGGCTGGGGTAAAGGCTGGGGAGCAATTACGCCCGACGCCCGCAAGTGCTAAGCGTAGCTCTCACAAGTGCTGAGTATCGTTACGTGCGTAACTCGGGCGTTGTGGTCTGTGGCGTCCGTCGGTGAGAGTTTTCACTAGTTTATGTCCTGACACGTCCTTACGCACGTGTTCATCGTCATCGGTATTTAGCAATCCTTGAACAAGCTCTTCCTTGACTCGGGTTGTGGATATTCTGATGTTTGTTATTTCTCTATATGGAATTTGTGGTAACACATTGGCATCATGTGACTTCTCGGGACTTACTGCACACCTAGTGGCCGCGCGAGGCCAATGCGTCACCACAAAAGAACAACCGTCCTGTGGGGACAGGTTTTCGGATTGCATGATTGCACTCAACATGCTTATCTATATGGTTGTGTCTGGCCTAGGCACAACCATTTAGGTTTCATTCAACTAGGCAGTTAAATGGAGAGCATGCTTAAAAAGCGAACTTGAAATTTCAAGTTTAACATAAGAAAAATGATATCGTTCAAAAGAAGGCAAAATTTCTAACATAAATCCTGGAGAAGACCAACGAATTTCAGGTCGATACGCACCACTTTTTCAACGACGTTAAAGCCGCATATGACAGCATTTATTGCAGGGAGCTGTTAAGTGCGACGGCTGAATTGGGTATATCGGCAAAACTGCTCCGGTTGTGTCGAACCATGCTCTAGAAAACTTGACGCAACGTGCAGTTCGGCTCAAGAACCTTCGAAACATGCACCGTATTTCAGCAAGGAGACGCTCTGTCACTTGACTTCTTCAATCTCGTGCTAGAGTAAATAGTGCGGCGGTAGTCAATACGGAAGGCACTATCTATCATAAGTCGGTCCAGCTGCTTGGCAACGCAGGTGATATTGATATCATCGCTCGTTCACAGCGGGCCATTATGGAAGCTTTCACCGCGTTTAAAAAGCAGTCTAAACGAGGTAAATGAGGAGAAGACCAAATACACTCATCCCTCGTTTTGCGGGGTCTCGTTTTACGCGGATTTATTTCTGAGCGATTTTAAATATCTACTCAAATTCCATTTGCTTTGCACAAAATAAAGTTTTTTCTTTAAAGAATCATGGCCGACTATGGTTTTTGTGTTCAAAGTACATCCATGTACGCTCGTAATTCGTTTTGCGCGGTTTCGGTTTGGACGAAACTTTTCATTCCCTTGAACCCCGCGCAAAGGGATGAGTGTATATGCTAACGACGCATAAAGAATCCCTCGCCCACTGCCTAGGATAAAATGTGACAGCCGACAGGTACAACTGCGATGTAGTGAAGGAGTTCGCATATCTCAGGTCGAATGTAAACTCTACGATTGACATCGTAGTGAGGATGGAATGGAATCACCTTTGGGAACCGCTTCTAGTTCGGTTTGTCCAAACAGGGAGGGTCAAAACTCCTAACTCGAAGAGCTAAGTTTATGTTCTACAAGACCCTTATCCTGCCAGTCCTACTGTATGGAGCCGAAAATTGAACTGCAACTGCAAAATTGTTACTTGGCTCCTTCAAGGGAAAAATTCTACAGCTCGGCCACATCGAGCGCATGGGCTCCACCGCTAAAAGGGTCTTCGAAATCGAGTCTCCTAGTTTGAGGAGAAGACGGAGACTGAACCTCCGGTATAGAGATCAAGGAATCGCGGATGCAAGACAGCTTGGTCTTTCAGACTGAAAGCAGCATGCCCGAGACCGTCAATGTTGGAAGGCGGATTTTGCTCAGGCACAGACCCTCCAATGGTTAAATACCTGATAAGTAACTAAGAACAAGAGGCAGGATCATTAGGTTCCCCGTCTCATAATGGACAGGAAACAATTGCCCCACAAGTCATCCGATAGTCGCTTTAATGGCGTCAATTTTGATGACAAGGTATCTAACCTGATCTTCGGTTACGAGACTAGGAGGCTCTGAGACACGGAGGAATAATGCCTGCCTGCTGAGCAGCATATAGCAAGTAGGAAAAGCATGAAAAGGAACCGTAATGAGATAAGGTTTAGATCTAGAACACCTAGAAGAGGACAGTGAGTATGACGAACTGTGCAAAGCAGCAATCAATGGCAACGGAACTCTGAGGAATGACCAACCTAATCGTGGAGATTTTCGCAAAAGGTATGATCCGCTAGGCAAAGAGCCATCAAGGTAGGCCACCAAGGATCGAGGATGCTCACGGCAAGTGTCAGGCAACGTTCCACAAGCTGACGTAGTTCAGTGGCCTATGAAAGGCTTCAGTTCCAGTTGCGAAATTGAAGGTTGATGACGCAACAGGCACAATCCGTCAACAACCAACCCGGTCTCGAAGTTGCAGGAACACCTGACAAAGTGTAAATATTAGTTAGGGATAAGAAAGACAGCGATAACTTACGCCATTCTAACTGCTAATCCTTCACGGAGCGTTCCCAATTACTCGTGGGACCAAAATTCCAAACTACAATGTAAACTCTTTAGGAACTCCAGGTGCAAGTGAATCGGACACCGGGGTTCTTTGAAAAACCGACCTTAACCCAACGAAAATCTTCGTCACCAATTAAGGTATCTTCGACTGGCAGTGGCTGTAGCTGGGACTAGCGATTGAGGGCTTCGTCCTTTAGAAATTTATTTATTTTGAGGAGCTCCGTTTAAAACAGCGAAGCGAACCGTACATATTTCTTATTTTCGCATTTTTTCAATTTGCAAAAAAATGCTTGCACAATTTGTATGGCTGTCTATCGTTTAGACTAGACTACAAGTCTGCAGGTTCCATAAGCAGTAGAATTTCCAACTGCAAGTAGACGATACGTAGCCTAGGAAATAAGTAAAACGTAGAAGAATAAGAGATGTGGAGACACTAGAATTTCCCGAAATTTCAATTGAATATGTCCCGATAGTTCATAGGCGAAGGGTTGAATCGGAGTCGGAAAGAGACGATGATGCGATCCCCACCACCTGTGTCGCTCACAAGCCTGGCTCACAAAACTATCGCGCAAAATCTTGGCATTCGGGAATCCACACCGATGGAATATTCATAAGCACGATCCACGATAATTCATCGAGTTACAAGTTACAAGCTTTGGAAAGAAACTTATGCAATAAAATGGATCTAAATCAAACAATAAGACAATATCTTTGTTGACGCTAAAAAAGGTACATAGTTTTATGGATACAAGCCGCAATTAAAAAAAGCGTGATTCCGAGGAAAAAGAAACTATTGGAAGATGGGGCGAAATGTTATTTTTTATTACCGTTAGTTTTGTGTGATTAATTTTAAAGTATTCGAATCTTAGAATTCCAATAGTTGTGTTTTTTAAATGCAAAACTCTATTTATACACAGACAGACCAGGCCCTAAGATTAAGCAGAAAACAAAAGTTATTCTAACTTAAAAAACATGGAACATAACGAAGAAAAAAAAAATGAAAACATCCACTCAAATCGCATTTTCGAGGATGTATTTAGCATTAAATCTAGGGCAGTTAGTCTAGCCCACTTCCTCAAGATAGTGCTACCCATACTTCTACCCTACATTAGTCATATTTTCATCACCATCCTAACCACTGGTCGCTTTCCCTCGCAGTGGAAGCTTGTGAAAATCATACCCATTTCCAAAACTTCGAAGAGTAGTGAACTCAGGCCTATCTAATCCTACCGTTCTTGTCAAAGGTGTTTGAGAAAGTTATGCAAAAGCAGATCAGTCAGCTTCGAATCTAGAGTTTGTGTCACCTGTACAGTCTGGCTTCCGCAAAAACCACAGCTGCAGCCGAAGAGATTGGCCGTGGCATTGACCAAGAGATGGTCTCGTTTCTGGTGCTCCTGGACTTCTCTAAAGCATATGGTCTGGTGGGTCACAGTATCCTATTAAGAAAACTAGCAGCTCAGTAGAAATTCTCCCCAAGTGCCGTGAAATTATTGTTGTCCTATCTGTGGAATATCTGTGTCGTCATATCTGTGGATAATGAGCAGTCAAATCGCCTTCCTATCATCAGTGGAGTGCCGCAAGGATCTATTTTAGGGCCCCTACACATAAGTGATCTTCCATCCCTAATCCAGCACTCAACGATACACATGTACGCCGATGACGTGCAATTTGTTCTCAGGGATGATTGAGAATGGTACCCACCCTCATGAATGAAGACCTTGACGCTCTTGTTCATTGGTCTACTCAAAAAAATCTTAAGCACCAGACTAGATTTTGGACTTGGTCCAGCCATCTCAACCTGCGTCTGCCGAGCGGCCACTTTCCTGACGAGATCGCTTTCAACGCGCCTCACAAGTCGTGAATGGGACATTTTTTGTAAAATTTTTTATTGCCTAAAACTTTCAAATTCAAATTGCAAAAACATTGTCAAGATTTAACTAATTGATTTATCAAAATATTGTAAGAAAGAACTTATATACAATTTTCTACAATAGAAGGTAACTCCTGCGTAAGTCCCTGTTGCAATTTTGGGAGGAACGTTGAAGCAGTCGGTACTTCGTAACATGATGTTAAGGGTGTAATGTTCTTGTAGATTGACACATATTGGCAAGTGTTGTAGATTGGTTCGCTCCATGGTATATAGTGCGGGTCTTCTACCGCGTTTGGCAGCAAAACGGCAGGCGGGAAACATGGATTTATTGATCCGTACTGCGGAATGTAAAACTGAAGTACCTGGCCTTGCAGGAAATCGCCAGACGTAAAGTAAGAACCGGCTGGTTCGTGCTGCGGAATATGGAAGGCAACATTTGGAGATAGGTTTTCGGGTCCACAAGGATAGAACATCGCTGCTGTGGATTCAAGAGGGATGCCTTCTTGTTCTGTAAACTGTTTATCATATTCTGAATGTTTATGAGGACAGGGCTGGAAATTGCCATCTGATGGCGTGTCTTCGCTCAGACAGAGTTCAGCAACCAGGGCATAGTAAGCATCACGCATTGCTGAGCTAGCAGTAATACATGGTGTGATGTCCTCCAATTTACTCTTCTTAGTACTAACATCTTCCATTGTAATCTCATCATCCTCACGACTGCGTTTGCGGGGAGAGGGAGCTGTGGTATTCACAACATTTTTAGGCATTTTTAATTTTTTTTTTAAACAGGAACCCACAAGAAATGAATTGGATAAAAGCAAGTCGCAGCTTACTTCAAAACAGACAACACACGATGTAAAATTTACGAGGACTGGCGCTTGAAAAAACAAATTTGAAAATCTACAAAAGTCGATGGAGTTGTAAAAATTTCGAAATAGGTTATATTTGGTGAAAGGTTGGAGAAAAGCGTCTTTTGTGGATAAATTTTCAAAGCTCACCAGACGAAAACAATAAAAACAGTGTCAACAATTGAGTTTTAAACTTACCAAAACATCATAACATAAAAAAATAATTTCGCCTTCAATTGCAGCCGAACTGAACAGATGCAATTTTAATACTGGACGAATAAAAAGTGAATATTATTTAAATGATAAACAATTATTTCTCAAATACCACAATTACATTTTTATTTTTTATTTTTTTTTTTCAATTTATTCTTTTTCATTTTATTTTATTTGCATTTTAATTGTATGTTACTCTTAAACTGCTCCTATTTGTAATTTTTCGTTTTGGTTTATAATTCTTTAATATGTGTTTGGTGGTGTTTTTACGGACCCTGCAATTATAATCCGTGTTTCATATAAGATGTAAAATACCAAAATTTATTTTTTTTAAAGCTAGCTTTAAAGAGCATTGGTATAGAAAGACTAATGGCACACTGGCTCAGAGAATACCTGCCTCAAAACTAAGGATACATGCAGCCAAAAGAGCACGCTGAATTCGGAATACCGCAAGGGTCCAAACTGGTACCAATCCTTTTCATACCTTATGCTAACAAGCTGTTACGAATTTAAAATAAGCCACTCCTTTTGCATATGCAGGCGACACAGCAATAGTGGCACGTTACAGATGTTTAAATTTGGCACCAGCAATAATGCAAGAAGAATTCGACAACGCGGCAAAGTGGTGTCACGTTTAATGTGGGGATTAGATTTATTAAGATAGAACGAATTCCAAACAACATAACAATATTCCAGTACAGGTCGGACTAACAAAACATACAATGATTTAAGTGAACAGGGGTCTTGAAAATATTTTGTAACATAGAGTTAGCTTTCGAGACAATAAAATCGATATGCATTGAGAAGTCTAAATGCTTATCAAACAATACACCCGGATCCTTCTGTTCAGTAGATCTATTTAGTAGGCATCGGGTAATAAAATAATCAGTAATAAGCTCATTCGATATTCTAAAGAACGAAATCATTGAGCATTTTCTTGAATTCAAGTGAAGGCCATTTATATTGCAACAGTTTATTATATAAGCCAAATTACTTACCGATTTGAAAACATTTAAATTTTTAGCAAAAGCAGACAGCTTGAGTGCGGTATGAATGTTGGCAGGTCATTAATGAACAGCAGGAAAAGAAGTGGTCCTAAATGACTTCTCTGAGGAACTCCCGAGTAATTCATAATTGTCTTAGATTGCGTTGTTCCAATGCGGACATATTTAGTGCGGTTCGTGAGGTAACTCCGAATCGCAATAAATTCGAGTGAAATACAGCTTTATCTTCGATAGAAGTACGTTATGCTGAACTCGATCGAACGTCTTGGAGAACTCCATGTAGATAGTGTCTAGATTACTTCGAATTCACATGTTACGATTACAAATATATAATATAGGCATGCTTTTGGTTTGTAGCCTTGGCTACCACGGTTGCAGCATGTAAATAGGATAGTGGAGCAATACTCAAAGTGTGGTTTTGTTATCGAGTTAAAGATTGTTCGAGCCGCCATAATGTCGAGTTTACTCCGGATTCTTGCGAAAAAAAAACACAGCTTTTTTGATATTTTCTTACATATATGATCCACATGCTCGTTAAATCTTAACTTTGTCGATTATTACTCCCAGATATTTCATGGACGATACAGTTACTATTATTTTATTGTTTAAATGTAGGTGAAAAAGTGTGAAAAAAAAAAAAACACGAGAAACAACGAAGGGACCACGAGGTCGGATTGAGAAAGTGGAAGCGATAAAGCTCATAGAATTTTTCTCCGACCGATAAGACACCGAAAAGTAAGACACGAGGCTAAAATTTAAGAACAATTTGAAGCGGTGCCAGCGGTGGTTGGCGTCAAAGTGGCAGAGTCAATATTTTTGCACAATTGGAAACTGCATCGCGTGTACGACCTTTAATGTACAACCTACAAACATTCACTCTTCAAAATACTTGCATCAAATAGGCACGTCATAGGGTAAATTACTAATTGTAATAAGTAAACAATAGAAAGAATATGAATTAATAATAATGCGATTGTACAGTTGTTGTGTTGCTTGCAAAGTCACGTGGCTTGTTTGCAAGAAATTTAATTTTATGCATTTTTTTGCTCAATTGAAGTGAAGATTGATTATTAATATACCATTAAACAATTAATAGTTAAAAATATGTATGCGGAAGAAAATTAATAAAAAAACAGTTAAGTGTGAGTTTTCTCACACGCCGAAGGTTTTGTTCGGCCGCAAACAGATTAGTTCTAAGGACGTAAGTCAAAGAAATTAACAAATCAAAATAGCTTCAGTAAAATTCTTCTTTTCAGTTCGAGTGAAACTAAGCAAACGAAGCCGTGTGAGAATTGCTTTGGTGTTTTTAAGGGATAAAATGCCGCAAACGGCAGCTCATCGTTTTCAGTAGAAAACTGATTTTATTCACGGGGACGTTTTTTTTTCGTCTATAACCCTTTCACGACCACACCTTATTCCAAGCCAAGAAAAATATTATTGCTAAAATCTAGCTTATAAGGTCTCAACTAAGCTAAATTAAAAAATATATATATATTCAAGGACGAAGGGATAACTGTAAATAGTTGTTTATGCAACACTGGTCATCTGCGGTACCTAAAACTGCATCATATTCGAAACCAGGCATTTCAACTGAAAAAGCCTCTTTAACTTTTAAAATTAAAAAAATATTTAAAGTATTAGGTGTACATACTTGCTTCCCCCGTTTTGCAATAGATGGCTGTAGCGGTAAGTGGTAGTCGAAATAAATAGATTTTAGATGTCATACAATAGGCTAAGGTATTTGCAAACATAACGCCATCGAAATATTAGTCGATTTGTGTCTGCATCATAACGTTATTCTCGATTTAATATGAAGAAATCTGCGACTGAGGCTCGTCGAATTCTCTCAAATGGAGAGGCCGTTATTAGTGAAAGAATGTGCCGTGGTTTCAATGCTTCCAGAACGGTGATTTTGACGTCGAAGATTGGCATGGCGGTGGAAGAGAGAAGGTCTTCGAAAATGCAGTATTGGAGGCATTACTTGATCAAAACTTGTGTCAATCGCAATCGAATCAAACGCAAAACAAATCAACGCAACACGAATCATAAATGTATAAACAGTTATAACGGTGGAAGTAAAGTTATACACTTAATACATACCCACAAACAATCGAATTAATTTCAGAATGTTTTTGTGATCTTAAAACAAGATATGAGATCTGTTGAAATGGAACTTTTTATTGAGATTGCCCCTGACCAAAACTAAAATAAATAATATTTTTATTGCACCAATAAAAGTCTGAAGGAGTATTAAATGAATTAAGATAGTCTTACGCAAGAACTCAAATTTTGTTTTAATTGTGCCAATATTTTTTGAGTTCTGAGTATATGAAGCTCATGATGAAACAAACAAGACTGGGCGGTCAAGGGTTAAACGATCAAAAGCAAAACTTCTACTGCGCACAGAGTTTACGTCACCATCAACAGAAGAACATTGAAAACACGAGCTATGAGTTAGTCCACTATGTAAATTCAGTACAATATACAATAACCAATTTTTCGTAAACCTTACCTTCCACATTTTTAATGAATCCATTAAAGCTTCATCTATGGAAGCCAGTTTTTTCCTTGTTCTTGTTTATATAAAACTTCCACTGACACCTTTCAAATTACCGCAAAATCTTAAGAAATCTGAGTGTGTGAGTATGCAAACAATGCGAACTTTGCTTTTTCGTTACGTTTTTTAAATGACAACAAATGTATAACATTCTATGCTCCTATTCACTTTTGTTCGATCGAATTAAAAAAGTTCACATTTTCAACGGTTTGAAAAGCAGAAAGTTGAAAAGTTTTCCTGTGGTTGTGAGATTAAAGACAGTTGCAACCATGAAAAATTTAGCATAATTACCTTTTGTGAGCTGGAATAAGTTTGAGGAAAGTGTTTCCTTATAACCAAAGTCGTATGAAACCTATTTATGTAACATTAACTGAGAAATCTTCTCTATGGAAGATTATTTCACGGCTTAAGTTAACAGCCTTGTAAGAGACTTTCATAGGAGCTACAAAAATGAAGTGATGCTGACTCATTTTAGGAAAGTTACGATTACGTTTGGGATAACAAACCCTATGACACTTAAGTTCAGTTCAAACATTGGACCATAACAAAATAAACAACAGTTCTCACTTGAAAAGAAAACTCGCTTCTCTCAAAGTTTGCGCTTTGAACTCGCGCCTGAACCCCCAGAGTCAACCTCGAGAAATTGAAACCTTATCTCCATCGCCTGACACTGCTAGCTTCCCCTCCATGTCATGTCTTCATACAAACACCATATTTATCTAGATACATTCATTGCACGTGAATTATTTGCATCCACACTCACGACAGCCATGATCACGAAGCGCAGCGTTAGAGTTCGGGTTAAGCACATCTGCTAGGCTAACGAGTTTCTCAGTGACGTATGGATTTGGAAAACTGGTTTCTGAGCTAAGATTCTGGTCTTAATTAGGAACGCGAAAAGCTGTGTAACCGAGGGGTGGTGGTGCGAAAAAGGGCCACAATTAATGAAGGCCTCGGGGGTTGCTACTGATGTCGACAACCAGTAAGTAAATCAAGACCTCATCACGGTGTAATTTAAAAGAGTAATTTTAAAACTTAATGATGCATGATAAGCAAAGTTATCGAGTGTTAATGGATTTGAAAAGAAAATTGCTTCTAATGGAAAACTACGGACACGTGATAATCATCAACCTTGTGGTTTATGAAGAGCAACTCAACTCTGACCTGTCTGTGTCGAAGGGGGAGCGAGTTTAAGGAGTTGTAAAATTTGATTGTGGATTGATGGCTAAAGAATATGCGAGAACCTGAAAAACTGGTCGAGTAAATAGGAAGTAGAGAATTGCTGGAGCATCGAAGCAGAAACTAAAAGTTGTGATGGTTATCTTACAAATGGAAGAATTCAGTTAGGAATGGGACTAAGGCTATCTGGTGTGCAAAGTAGTGATTAACTTCTCACAAAGTTCGGTTGAAATGCCTATAAAGATCGTTACAGTCTCTCCTAAAAGTTTAGACTTATCGAAAGTTAACGACAGAGCTGCTTGGCTCCAAATAAAATGTTTTCTTCTCCCAACTCCATTCTCAAGCAAAGTCTTCAGTCAGTGGATACTGTTACATGCGTCAAACATTCTCAGACAATTGATTGTGTGACCAAATTATTACATCCATTCACGAATCGACAATAAGACGAGAATAGTTTTCGTGACTGAATATTTGAGTCCACGTGTTGTGATCAGATGTTCACGGAATACTCACGGGGCATAGTTTTGCAATTTTAACATATTACAAGAACTGAACACGAAAATGAAATGAGGAAAGTTTTAAAAAATTGCTGTATACTCACTAAAAGTAAATTAATTCTTATAATGGTCTTGAGATCCAAATGATTGGAAGTGTTTTAAAATAAAGAAATTCTGGTGATGTTGGGTATGCATCCTAAACGAAAAAAGAAAGAGTCCCTTCTATATACAGGAGTTATTGTGTATATAACTTCAACAAAATAAACTGTCACGTATATGTCAATGTACTCTTTTCCACATCTAGTCATCCTTTCTATCAGTTGCCATTATTTTCCTTTGTTATTATTAGTTTTTGTAACCACGGTTATTGAATTCGTTTTCGGTAAAGTTTTTTATTGTTCAACCTTCTTATTCATCATCACTTAAATATAGGTTACAGGGTACAGGTTTCCGCGGTTTAAATTTGAGACTCACACACCCAATTTAAAAATCGCTGTAAAGAATAAAAATAAGCAGTGTGTCTGTTAAAATGTTTCAAAATCCGAAAAAATTTTTCAAAAGGAGAGCTCACAAATTCTGTGAAACAGAGTTAATGGTGCGATTATTTTACTGAAGTCGCTATGACCTAAGTTGACAAAAGTTGGCTCTACAAAGTTTAGCGGGTAAACTACACCTTGCAATTGAACAGACAACACGCATAAATCAGGGGAATGTCAGATTGACGCGGAACATCGCCCTGGGGAAGCAGAAGTCTGCAGAAGAGCCTTGAATCCTCGCAGTAAACAACAACTAAGTCTTTTTCAGGCCCAAGAAGTCGACATTAACGCCTTTTGCTTGTTGAACGCAACTCCATTTTATCGAAAAGTATCTTTAGTAAGACGCATTTGGACTCAAAGCTTCATTTGTATAACATCAGACCATGCCAACATGATACTTACTGGACAAGTGTGAATAACTTCTGAAGACACTATGACTTCTATGTAGCTATAGCAGTTTCAAATTTTTACTGACTAGGCACGGCAATTCCTTTTTTTTTTGTTTCTTACTACAGCTAGGTTCCCCTATTCATTTTCTGGTACTTACGCGTGTGGCAGATCGATTTTCAGTAAAATTACCTGCTAGACCGGTTGTGAGTCATTGCGCTGGATCTAGTGGTTTCGTCCGTCGGAGACGGCGCACGAGCTCACTTCCAATGTTTAGTTTCTAGCATGATGACGATACAGTGGATTCCGTTCTTTCAAAAATATCATTAAGATCTTCTTAACCAGCAAGCATCTTTCCAATCGATGAAAAGGCACCTCGATCCAGTAGGTTGGTGAATATTGATTTTTTTGTATACAGTTGTGAGATGGAGTGTATACTAGATAAAACCTTCAATTTCATCATAAAGATAAAGGCACAAGAATAAGGACTTTTTTTTATACAACACCAAATTCATTCTGCTGTTTTTTGGTGAGCAACCTAATGGCGTTGGCTGCAGACATTCTTCGGCTTTATCCAATGGAGTCTTTCGTCAATCTGTCTGACTTCGTAAGACTCTTTAATGAGTTTCCTCTTCTGGTTTAAATGCAGCGCTTTTCAACGAAGCTAAGTCGGGTAAACTATTCTTCCACTTACCATATTCCTCCCCAAGCGTCACATCGCCGCAAAGCGCACCAACTGAAGCTTACATACAAGCTGCAGGATCCATGCATTTTTCATGTCGTCTGGCATTTGGTTACGGTGGCAAAATTGGTCCATTTAGTTGACCACATGCGTTGAGTAACGGTTTTCTTGTTGTGAGCAGTTGTAGTAGTGTTACTGCACGCGCTACAAGTTTCCTGTTTTTCATGTTTGTGAGCAACGCTTTATAAGCTAAAAGCCGACCCAAAATTCACGTAAATGGTAGTCACAGACATAGAAAAGGTGATGCTCTTAAGGATTTAGATAGTCTCTTAACCAAAAGTAAAAAGTTTGATATTTTCTAAACTAAAATTGCTTAAGAGTATAGGGAGTCTTTCAAATTCATTTTTTTCAGTCATTTGGACACCAATTTTTTATTTTAATTCAGTTCAACAGACTTCTACGATGACTACTGCCCCCAAATCAAAACAATGACGATGTGAAAATCTTCTACCCTTCAATTACCTAAGCCCACAAATAAAGGGCCAAGAAAAGAAAAACAAAAAAGCACAAGCTCATATCTCACTCTGGAACCTGATCACCTTTAATGAGTTTGCTTCCATCTCTCCGATAGCACAACAACATACGACATCTTGCGATCTATTCAAATAGATTTTTTTCTATTGTTTTTTTTTCTATTCAAAAAATCACACACAACATTTCAGGGGGTTGGTGGAGAAGCAGGAGGGAGTCACTCAAAAGAGGTCTTCAAGTTTTGATTTGTTTTAACCGCTGCAATTCTCCACATGTATCTCTGTAATTAATTCCACGATGGCGAATGAGACAGATACAAAAAACACAACAGCGAATACAAGTGAAGGCGAAAAAAAAAACCATCAGATCCAATATATACGAGGCCGCCGTCTCGAGTATCTTTTAGATGCTCGCCGATCTTTGTACAGTGAATTACGCCCGTTTCTTATTTTGTATTGTTTGGTGTTTGAATTGAAAATTTTCTTGGTGTTTTTGTGACAGAATTTTAATAAAAAAGAAAATGAAATTGATTCTTTTGCAAGTGGCACTCTTCTGTGCTGTCGCATACGGCGCGAGTGATTCAAAGGAGTCACCATTGGAATCGGCGGAATTTGTCCTGCGTGAGTGATTTTAATTTTATTTTTCAAATTCGAAGACAGCAAAAAGTTTTCTGATCTTTGGCGACATCGAAAAATTGAAAGCGAATTCGTTTTGCGTAGCATGACTGGACAGGTTGTGGGTAATTTTGCGTGACAGATGATTTTCCATACGAGAGGGGATCTGTTTACTCGGCTAAGTCTTGTTGTACTTGTTAAGCTTGTTTTGAAAATTTCCTTTTTACTTGAAACGGGTTTTGCGTAAATGGGTTGAGAGGGGTGACTGAGAGGTCAGGCTGTGGTCCCATTACCTTTTTTGTCGTGAAGCACAAGTGATGCGGTTCGAACTTCGTAGTGTCGGGAATGGGTGTGGTTTGCTGTTTTTCCTCTAACACATATTTTCCAATTTACAAAAAAATGTGTGAGCTAAAAATCGAGGTTAAATTTTTAATTTGTTTTTTAAATTTATCAATTTATTGAGAGATTTATCTTGTTCTTGAATATTCGTTGGGAGATTGTTAAGAGGTCAGAGCAGTTTCATTTGCATATAAATACTTCATACTTAAATTCTTTATTCCTCAACAAAGACATGTTTGAATCGTATAGTTTGTGTAAAGAATAGTTTTTCCTTCATTTTTCTTTTAACTTCGAAGGTCTGTTTGTTCTGTTTGACATAAGTCATGGTCGCGCAGCACCTTGACTCATAAAATCTGTTCTACTTGAACTGCTGCCCTCCGATTAGTCAAAGAAGCTGTGCAAACAAATTGCTTTAATCATTTCACGGTCTTAATCAATTCCAGCTGAATGTGTCGCAAGTGACCTTTTTAAATTGTTTCACCTGGGTGTAATCCCTTAGAGAACATGGAATTGTAGTTTGAATGAAAGAGCAACTAACCCGAAGCCGAAAAAGCTAGAACTTTTTCGAATAAATTTCGATGACGTTTTTAGTATCTACCACGATATATTGTCCTAGGAATGGTCTTCTGTTCCGTAAGAGAGACGCAAAAAAAAGGCATAGTCAAGTAGTAAAGGCTTCATCATTTAGCTCTTGTGGTTTCTGATCTGTTTTTTCTTGTTTCCAATGGGCGTCTAAGAAAACATGTGCTCTTAGAAAGAAGTGATGAGACCCCAAAAGATGTGGCAGCTCATTTGCTTTTATTCCTAAATTTGTCTTTACAACCAGTTATATTTTTTTAGGAAGCTCCAGGGAAACGAAATCCGTGAAAATTAATTACTAAAACAAGTCGTAAAGTCCAACATCTTTCAAGCAAATTTTACATCGATTTTATGGCTTTGGAGCTTTTTTTCTGTACTGGATTGGAAGTTTTGTGAACGGACATTGCTAAGTCATGTATAGAGAAAGCCCGAACTAACTGGCAAGGAGCAACATAACTTCCCTTTTCATTCTTTTTTTGAGAGGAGCGATATTTTCTTCTAAGAAATGAATACATTTTTTAGCCTAATTTACAAACGCTTGAATTATTAATGAAATAAACTTCAATTATGTTGAATTTATTAAAGAATTTGCAAAGCTGAACTCTTTTGTGCGTCAGCTGCACGAAAGCGACCTTTCGAAAAGGGCCACGGAACCACATCTCAATAACTTGAATAGATTCAGAAGCGAAAGTTAGACTTTTTAGTTCCCTATAAGGCTTAGAAACGCTTTTTTGTTCCAGTCGAACGTTTTTTTTTTAAGACTTAATACCTTTAGAATCCGTTACGTATATTCGTGGACACAAACATAAATCGTCTTCAAACGGAGTAGTCGCACCAAGACCCAAGATCGCAGCTGGTTGCGAAATTCGATGACGAGACCCTTAAGGTCTGATTCCAGCTTAAATGAGCGTTTCATTGCTTGTCAAAGGCTTGATGTATTCAGAGATAAGGGAAGAAAGATTTTAAATTTGGACAGGAATACACATTTTCCTTAATCAGAGTCCCTACACCAATTTCCAGTTACTTACATGGTTTGAAAAACTCTCAAACATTTACTGAAGCTCAAGAAACCATTGATATAGTCCTAATAGCCATAGAACCCATAAAACACATCGAATTTTGAACACGATTTGCAAAAAAATGTCTCTTCTATTGTCTCTCCAACAAAAAGCGAAAATTCAAATTAGTTGCAGAAATTTTGCATTAAATAAAAAAAGTAAATCTAAATTAACCCGATTCCACATGCCACGACCCACCTTCCACTGACCTAGCCCAATTTTATCACCCGTCACGATTGCAAAACCGTCAATAAAACTGCACCACCTTACTCAACCGATTATCTAAACACAAATTCAATCCAATTAAACACGCGAATAATATTCAAAAAAAAAATTACAAAAAATTATGTGTCTACAACTGGCCCACAACCAGCCAGCATCCAAGTTATGCATTCGATTTGATCTGAAACGAGATTTCGAATTTACAAATTTGCATTGAATTTGATTTTCAGCGATTCACGGTGGCTGACTGATGTGTGAAATTTTTTTGTTTTTATCAAATTCAAATTGGAAGACAAAAACAGAAGAAAAAACGTCAACGATTTGCATTAATTTTGGAGTTCAGAGTGCAATTTAATTAATTTCACGGCGAACGCAGCCATGCGAGAGATGTGAAAATTTGTTTTTGTTTTGTTTTTTTTGTTGGTTGTGGTTTGAGTCGATCGTCAGATGAGTGAAGAACAATTAGAAGGAATTTGATTAGATAACAGAAAAAGATGACACAGGCAAAGAATTCAGGGAATTTAGCTGAATTATGGACTCCAGGAAGTCATAGGGCGAATAAGTTATTATGAAAAAATAAAATTAAAGAGAAGTGCGTGAATTTGTGAGCAAAGCGTGGTGGAATTTCTTTTAGTTTCTTTTATAAAGGCGATTGATCGAAAAAATTCTATTACTACGGTCGAATCCCTCTAAGTCGATTTTTACGGGACATCAAACTTAGTTCGAGTTAGAGGGATTGATAATTTTTTGTTAAAAAGCCTTTTTTTCCACTGCAATGTTTACGTCACTGGAAGATGTCTGCATGTTACTCCTTTTAAAGTAGACTTCCAATACACGCTCTAAATGAAGCAAGAAGCTTCTCAGATATAGTGCAGTTGCTCATACAGAGTTCACTACACGTTCGCTCTCAATTCAAATTCAAATTTCTTTATTTCGTCATAAATTTACAAAGAGATTGTCACACTCGCTCTCATATTCATTGGTTTCGATGTTCGCCATGTAGGGCCATGTTCGCGAGCAAATCCTTATTTTTGTAGTGAATATCGTCTTCGGGATTCGAAGCTTTGTTTATTCCGCGTATCGCCGCTTCGTCATTAAATTGAAAGCGATTTCAGTTTGCATCGCATGATAGGGTAGGTAGTGTATAATTTTGCCTGAAATATTACATCATTGTACATCTAATACGGAGCCTATTAAAACGGATTACTTAGAAATTCTGCGTCAACATAAACTTGGTATCGGTTCTCTTAACAAAACATTGCAATAGGCTTCCTTAGGTTTGATTTCTGTTTCGAAAATATTTGAAGATTTCTGTTTTCTAAAGCTAATAGCACTGTTTGATGTGTTGAATTGATTTTTATTAAATTCTGTTGAGTTAATCGTTTACAGAAAAATGGCCGGTTCAAACAAGAAAAGAAGTTACAAGTTTCAAAAGAAGAATGTTGAATCAAAGAGAAGCGAAGAACAAAGTGTTCGTTGACGAACGTTAAACATTTGCATTGATGTATAACACTAACAATACTATTATACGAAGGCTAGTGAGGAGCAAAATATTGAAGCACTTCAATCATTTTTAGATTCAACAAGCACAGATTATAAACTACCAGTTTATCAAAAGGGTCTTGCTCGGTGGTTTAAGTATAATTGTTGAAGTAGTCTGTTTATTTTTCTCTTACAGGTAGTTAGTACCAAATCCTCTGAGCATTTTAAACGCTTTAAGAAGACATTACGGCTTAAAAGAGTATGAGCGCCCCAGTC
Organism: Syritta pipiens; assembly: GCA_905187475.1. Classification (NCBI taxonomy): domain Eukaryota; kingdom Metazoa; phylum Arthropoda; class Insecta; order Diptera; family Syrphidae; genus Syritta; species Syritta pipiens. The sequence continues at coordinate 12,535,412 of LR994573.1, forward strand.
ATTGACGGATATTATTCTTCGCACAATTTGAGCAATTTATGATCTGCAAGTAACAAGAATTCCTCTGCACAGCTCTTGCCCTCTTCTTCTTCTGTTTGGTCAGTCTCTGTCATCAACCGGGACAAGGATAATTGAATGGCAAACTTATAAATGCAATGGGTGGGATAGGACATCTCTCTAAAGCGTCTCCAAAGACTCCTGAAGAATTTTCGGAGACAGTCTCACTTTTATGTTTAGAGCCCTTTCTTTGTTGCTTTTGAATCAGGCACAAGCAAGTGAAAAATAGATTTTCACAACCTCTCGATTTCCATTACAAAAACTCTTTATTTTTTTGGTTGTAAACCATCTGAAACCATCACATACGAAGAAATGTTATAAAAAAGAAACTTGCTCATAAATGTACGCCAGAGTCTACCCGATTTGCATGCTGTCTGAGATCTTAGATCCAATTTAGCGAGCAATTCTCATGAGAAAGCTTACGTATAAGGACTACAAGACGAAGGCCGTTAGCTTTATCCATTTTTTTCGAACAATTGCGATCCCCTATGTCGTCAAAATAGGTATTTTTTTAGCGACTTCAGAAATGCAATCGTCATGCATTTCTAGATCTTTTTCTTATTAGAAAATTTCGTTGGGCTTGAACGCGGAAAACAAACGCAGAATTCAGATTTGGAGAATATCCCGATGAGGATAGGAGCTCTTAGCCCAGTTTATGGACTTTTGTCAGGGCAACTACCCATGAGCGTACGAATTTATTGTCTTGATGAGACAGACCCTTACTAGCCCTTAACGTCTTTTATTGAAAGAGTTCAAAAAGTAGTTCGAAAAGAACTTTAAAATCGACTTTGAAGAATAATATCTCGAATTCAGTCAGTGTTCATACATCATTCCGACATTTAGTTTCTCGTGTAGCTTGAAGACTTGAACTAAGAAATCAAGTCAAACTTAGTTTTTGGAAAAAAAAAAATGGCATCAGGCTTAAAAATATTTTATAGACTTATCGTATGTATTTTATGTTTAAGTAACAGGTTAAAAAAAAAACAATTTTCTTTCTAATTAAAATCTTACTTAAATTTTGAGACACCCAAAAATCCACAGAACACAACGCAAGCTCAAATCTGCCTCAACATCGAACACCGATTTACGTCAAAGTAGACCTTCTCTAACACTGTACTTGGGCCATTCCCATTTAAAGCATCTCAATCCCATTAAGAGAGATCATTTACATTTTCCAAAAACCACACAAATAGACAGAGAGACGCAAAACTGCACAGAAACTGAAGGACAGCCATTGCTTCAAGTCGCGAATGTTGCGTGCTAAGCAACTAACAACAAACTTCAAACACGCTTCGCAATTTAATTACAAATCTCTGCACAGTAATTAAATCCAATCCAAGTGGGAATTATAATCATCCGTCCCCGTTCTGGAAGTGCGTCAAACGATGACAAACACAAATCTGATGGAAAGAGTATCTGTCTGTTTTTCGATTCGCATCTTTTGGATGCGCATACGATGAGCTCAGGGTGTACTTGTAATTAGTTGCAGAGTTGAAGTAATGAGTACGCATAATGAGTTGGAAATTTTTCTTTTGTGGCTTGCAATGGGTCAAGAGGTCAGCCGCACTAGTTGCGCAATTGTCTAAATAGGTTATCACTCTCGATTTCTTGGGGGTTCAGCGGTCGTATGGATGTTAAGCAACAGGCAGGTGGCTGATGGGCGATTAAGAAAGTGTTTGAGGTGACTTTGGGGTCGTAGGAAGAGAGGAGTTGATCTTTTAAACTTTGTTCCACGCTGATTAGGTTTTAATGGGATCACGGGGTCTGATGGTGGTCAGTCTCATGAAAAGTGCAAAGTTGACTGTGGTCTGGGATGGGATTAAAAAAAGGAAAACGGTTGTTTTTAATGAAGAGGCAAAAGTTACACATCTCAAAGTCTTCTTTGTTGGCATCACGGTGGCCCTAATCTGGAATAAGCGTTATTTGTGGGTTATTTTCATATCAACTTAACTTAGGGTCCTGAAAAAAACTCAAAACTCCATGTTCAATTGGAAAATCGATGGTGGTTACTTGGAACTCAGCAGGAGCTCGTTTCATAACAATACACGCTAATTTTTTCTTGTTTTTTTTTGCGATTCGAATGGATAGCTTCTAGTATTCTATGACTTTATTGAAACCCTTGTTTGACGTTAAAAAAGAATATTCAACATAATAAACATGTTTACAGTGGTTGTTATTGCTATAAATGCGCTGTCCATAGATTTTTGCATAGATTTTTACGATGCATTATCGGTGCATTTTACATAAAAAAAACATTTACGGTTTGTTTCTGTGAACATATTTTTAACGAATGACTTAGTCTTTGAAATGTGGATCCACTTCTTGTTTCGATTGATTAATTTACATGGAAAATAGAGCCATTTCAGCGTCGAGTGGAAGATTGCGCAATAAAAATGCGACTTATCTTCATCCTGAAATAAAAAAAATAAGTACAAAAGTCCGTTTTTAGTATGTCAAACTTATTTTGACATGAAGGTTTTTAGTGGCTTTTCCTTCATTCTCATAACTTTATGATACTTGAAAATTATAATTGAAAATATAAAATCTCTGCATAAAAGTTTAGGCCAAATCAATTGTTAATTTGTGAGACAAAATCATCAAAGCTTTTTCACTTTTTTCCCATCACATGTTCTTATTTTCGTTAAAAAATAAAAAAATTATCATGCATTCATTGACAGTAAAATCCCATGTGCGTTGAAATTCGTGTACAAAGGTCGACAAAATAATCTTTTTTAGGAGGAGGGTTGAATATTATGCAAATGGAATTTGATTTCGAGTTCATCCTACGGCTGTCTTAAGTTCATTAATTGATTTCTACTACGTTTCCATAAAACAAAAACGATTGCAGTAAAATAATTTTCCATCGCCTCTAAAATGTATTACTTTTTATTCAACGACCAAAACAAATTTGTCGTTTAATGGTGTTAATCTTTATAGTTCTGGAAAGTTATTATACATATAAAAAGGTATGTCTATACCAGAGATCTGGTCAAATTAATTCACACACCTCTTATATCTATGGACTCCATACCAAGGACTTTGACACTTAAGACTTTTCTAAAAGTGGAGTTAATTGATTGATGGACTAAGCGGCGCATATTATAAAGTCTCACAACAAATATTTCTCAGCAGTTTTCTATACGATTTAAGTCAGTTTAGGTCACTGGCCAATCGATAACATGAATATTTTTATTCAAAGTAGTATTCTGTTGCCTTTGTCTGATGCATCGATCATGTTACAAAATGTGCGCTCATTACTATGTTCTTACGGAAATGTCAAAAAGATTAGTCCAGATCATATTAAGAACTTCAGTGTACTCGAAACTAGTCAAGCTTGCTAACAAAAATGCCAGCAGAAGATTTCCAATTGATGAAAAGACAACTCAAATCATTAGGCTGTTATTCAACATTTGTATACTTCTTATGTAGCTAGTTTTAAGACGATCACCAAAATACAAAGCAAAACTAAAAACCACCAAACTCTAGTCAAATATTTGGTATGAATCAAATGAAACCACATAAGTGACATTTTTATTTTTTTACAGGCGAGACAAAACACAAAGTACTTCGTAAAACGAAATATATTACTGACGCTGATTTTGCTTTCAAATGCGTTTGCGTTTTAGGTATCAGATTATGTCGTTCTTGCTCTCAACGCAATGCTCTACCCATAAGCAATACTCACACGTAATAAAAGTGATTTTGAAAAATGTGTTGCTTATGTTGTTTTAACAATCATTGATTTTACAAATTTTGTCAGAGAAAAATGAATATAAAAATTTGTTAGTTGGTCACATTTTAAAACTTGTTTTCGAATGGAGTGCAACACACGAAACAGTTGTTGGTGTAAGAGTAAAAATTAAACAAAAACCAATGATTTTGTGCACAAGCAGCTGCTGATAAGGATAAGAATTCAATTAATATTGTTTGTGAAGTGAGATACTTATGCCTCAAAATTGCCAAGCTACATTGAGAGTCGCCAGTCTGTTATATGACAAATTGATCAGTTTGTAGGCTGCTTTCTTAAGCAGTCCTGAATCGTCTTCTGCATTTATTGATGTGGATCAATATTGTCATTGAACAAGCTGACAACTGTGGATGTAATGTACAATGTACAATACAATGTACAACTGGCACTGACTTATAATATGATAAGGCATATTCCCTGAAAAATTTCGATTTTAATTTTCATTCCACTCAGGAATAGCGTAGCTAACAATGCACTCAATCAAATTGTATTAAAAATATTTAAAGACTCAATTGCGTATTGCCCTTATTTGTAGGTTTATTTCAATCTTTAACCCTTACATGCCCAGTGTTTGTTCGTGAATGAGTGAATGAATTTTGTGATGAATTTTATCTGCCGACAACTCAAAAAATATTGTCGCAATTGAAATGAATGTGTCTTAAGTTCATTCTAAACCCCGATTTCAGTCCATTTACTTCTGCTTTAGACGTCACTTTGTGCCATAGGAACATTCGAGATCACTTACTTCGTTTTTGGTGAAGGAATTAGATGTGGTGAAATGAATGAAAGGGTTAAATACCCTACCCCTATATTCATAAAAATATACTTCATAAAATTAGTTTTTGAGGACCTTCCAATGCCCATTCAATTCAATTGAACTGGATTCAATTTCTGATTTTACTCGAACTAAAAGTCTTCAAGAGCGAACAATAAAAAATTCAACTAGGACCACGATGTAGGGAGGCCAATGTTTCTAAGGTCCAAGATGTGAATAGTCCCTAAGATAATTCAAGATAATGCCAATTGGGCCAATCGCCGGAGGCCTGCAGCTGCTTTAGACAAACTCAAGAGTTCTCATACAATCTAATTAATTTCCTTTTCTTTTCAGCAAGTGGAATTCCGACCTGTAACAATGACGACAAAATCAACGAGTGTCTCCGTGATGTCTTCCAGCAGATGATCCCCAAGCTGCACGTAAGTTTCCTTCACTTCTAAAAAATCATCCTTCTCACACTTTTTCACCCCACAGCAAGGCAACAAGGAGCTGAACATCCCTCCGATCGATCCCTTCGCACTGCAGAACAGCAAGTACGAGTACTCCAACGGTGTCCTATCCGGTCGTGTAGGCCTCAAGGACACCAAGGTCTATGGACTCAGTCGCACGCAGATCAAGAACGTCGATTTTAAGATCGATGAAGAAGGCACCCACCTCGAGGTCGACTCATTCACGCCACGACTCTTCGTCGAGGGCAATTACAAGGCCGACATGAAGCTGAATGAAGTCAAGATGAATCCCAAGGGATACTTCAACGTCACGATGAGTAAGTCGAAAATGACAACCTTTTGAAGAAGACTCTTGAACCAATTTTTGATCTCGTTCATCCACAGCTGATGTCAGCTTCAAGCAGGAGATGGACGGCAAGTTTGAGACGAGGAACGGCAAGCGCTACCTGCGACTGGTGCGCTACGACATGAGCCCCGATGTCGGTGACATGAAGATCTACGCCAGCGGACTCTTCCCCGATCCAGCATTGAGTGAGTACACCCACCTGCTCCTCCAATGAACCTTTTCTAACCTCAAGCTCTATTCCCCATTCAGATGCAATTGTCCTGGACTTCGTCAATCAGTACTGGCGTGAGATCTACAAAGTCATCCTGCCCGAGACCCGCATCTACTGGGAACCGCTCGTCCTGAACGCCATGAACGAGTTCATGCTCCACGTTCCCTTCGACAAGCTTATTACCAAAAACTAAAGCCCCCGTGTTCTGAGTCTCCCGGCCGCTGCGCCGGAAGCTTCCAAAGTGTGATTTCTGTTTTGTTGTTTTCTATATAAAAAAAAATTCTAAACAAAATGGTTGTCGTTCTAATCGCGTGGATGTCACGGAGCGAGGAGCGCCGCCGTCTCAGCTCGTCTCGTGACATGGGCGGGAGGAATTGGGGTTGGCCGATTGCATGTCTCGACTGTGTAATCAGCCGCAACGCGCGACGCTGGAGACTGGCTCAATGTCAGTCACGCTCGATTTTGAATTTAATTAATTGCCGGTCGTTTAGCTTAGACGCGCTCGTTACGGCGACGCGGGCGATACTGGGCTCAGCATCACGTCTTATGTTGGCTTGTGCTCTAGTTGAATGCTGATCGAAATGACCTCATTGGGGTGGCACGTAGTAGTTATTGTGATTTGCAAGATCTTAACTGGGTTGAAAATTGTACGTATGTGGTCGCATCGAATGGGGTTGTAAGAGGCTGACTAAAGTGGTGGCCACAATCAAGTTTAGTTATTTTTCGCCAAAAATCAAAGCTGTGAATTAGTTGAAAGGCCCAAAAAAACAAGTTAGCTCAAAAATTTTAAAAAAAGAGGATTCCTAAGATACACTTTGTGGCAACGAAACCATTCTAATTCGACGCACTGAAACTCAACTTTTCTAAATCTCTAAATCGTCTAAACAGAGCCCATACAAATTTACGCAACCAGCAAGTACATTCTTTGGAGTAATCTTGAACAGAGGCCTTTAAACAATTCTACAAGTAAATCCAACTCACGGAAAATGTTTGGCATGGCTTGGTATAGAATTTATGACCAAATATCTCCACGTAACAGAAAATGGGCCTAGGTAAAATCTTTATAAAAAAGAGATGACTAAGTAGAAATGTAATAGAAAACAGGAAAATAAAAGGATCCTTTAGAGTTAGATATTAGGAAGCCACCGGTTGAATACGAAAATTATAATAACAATCTTTTTTTTGGACTCTCAGCAGAAAACTCAGAGAAGCTCTTAAGAGTATTATCGTTTGGAACTCATTGGCAGCTCCTTCGACACCCTACTGATGAAATATGCATCGTCAAATTGCATAGCAAATTATGGCACCTTCAAATTTACACCTCCAACTTTAAAAATCTTCTGCTAACCTGGCTGAGGGATCAAGGATCATTCTAGTTCGGTTCACATCTCCAGACATATTCCTGGAGTATTCAATACGATCACTTAGACCTACCAGCCTTTCACGTGTCTTTAAAATCGTAAAAAAAAAAACCATATTTCCCTGTTGTTATCGATTATCATAGGGAGAACCAACTCGCAACGCAAGCTATTTAAAAATCTCTACCACCACAAGAAGAGCCAAGGTAAAGGATTGAGATTTTGGAAACTTCGAGTCAGTAGTAGATAATATTATAATATAGAAGAAGAAATACGCGGGCGGCTATTTAAGGCAAATAGATTATGCCACAGTCTTTCAAGGCTCTTCAAATTCAGAAACCTAACCATGAATTCAACACTGCTGCTGTACAAGACTCTAGTTTTACCAGTACTCACATTAGATCAGAGACTTGGGTGCCAAAAGAACTCTAACCTTAGTCCCGTAAAGAGAGTCCTACGGAGAATAGTTGACCCCTCATGCGAGGCCGATTTCAGAGATGGTACAACCATGAGTTGTATGAGATTTTGAGATTCTAAGCAAAAATTATAACGATTCTTCGGTGGGCTAGGCACCTAGCTCGTATGAGCGAAACGGTACAAGACGGTACAAGACATGCAATGAGGCCGCGCTTGCGCTGGAAAGATGGTGTGGGCCAGGATGCCCGAGGCCTTGGGGTGCTTAATTGGATGGCGTCGGCGAGCGATTGTTACAGATGAAAGCATGCTGCTTACAGCATAAGTTGCTGCTTACAGCTTAAGTCCCGGACCGGAAACCGGTTGTTGGGTCGGTAATGATAATGATGATTTATAAATCTCTAGAATTTAAGAAATTTTACAACAATGAATATGCAAACGTCATATGTCTTGCTTTTCGAGTCTCATCAACTCTCAAACTCATTTCATCTACTGTTTTTCGTTTAACCGTGCACTCAACGAATGGCTGGCAATCATGATAATCGCTGATTTAAGGAGCTAGGTAAACTCCTTATATCACAATGTCTTAGCATAGGAATACGCGGTGAACTGTCGCGAGCAAAGTTCTCCAAATGATTTGTTGTGATCCAAGGACCGATATCGTAGTATTCGATATATTGATCCCAGGCCATCCTCGTAATCAAAGGGATGATTTTTTTAGTTTGCTAAATTCTAAATAACTCTGACATAAGAAACAAAATGTAAGCAATGCAAAATTTGCGGTCGTCTAAAAAAGCAATTGTTGAGGTTTATTAGGAGAAGGTGGAGGAAGTATGAATACATCACAAAAGCTCAAACTTCATGTTTGATTTGAACATAACCAGGCTTAGGAGTTTATTAAGCAACTTCGTGATACCACCGTTTGATTCGATTGATGCTTTCATTCCCTAAAAACTCTAGACTCAGAACGTTATTGTTATTGAAATATTGTCGCTGACCTCCCCTAATGTTGCCGGCTTATTATCATAAACAAACAATTTAATTTCACCATATAAAAAGGTAACGAATGGTGAAAAAACGATCAACAGTTCTGTTGGCTTAAATTCCACGATTATCGAGCTTCACCTTCAACAAATTAATTGTTTGGTCGGCTATGTAGAACCAAATTGATGAAACGTTATATCAATCCTGACCAAAACTAATTGTCCAAATTGCACGATTTATCGTTGATTAAAATGTAATGGTCCGAACAAAAAAAAAATATAAAACTTTAAAACAGATTTGTTTTTAGGCATTCGGACGAGTTTGGCAATGAAAAATTTTTGCGTTTGTAACGTGTTCTCTTTTACTTAAAATACTTATTTCGCTCCTAAAAAATGTGGAACTAGAAAGATGGAATAGACAGTTTGTGTTTTTGATTTCTCAGTGCCTAATAACTGGTCGTAGATAGAATGTGAACGATTTAGAAGGAAAAAGAAGTCTGGATGGGAAAAAGAAGCTAACCTTAATTAAGACTTATTATGTGCTTGAGGCTGCTATAAAGTTCTAATTTAATGGAGGCTTACTATTGCTAATAAACTGCAAAGTATAATAGAAAAAAGTGGAAGGCAAGGACTATTACGGAAAGTACTGTATACGTCGATTTTCAGGAAAGTTGAAAATGAGGAGAACTAGGAAAACATGGATGAGCAATAGCTCGAAGATCAGCTAGGCTGTCTTCAAGTCAATGAAAAGAGCGTTAGCATTTTAAGATCAACGAGGATCATTGACATTTTAATGATTTTTCCGAGTACGGTGTATAAATGGCTTGTGCTCAAAACGTTCTCAAAGAACCAACTACACAAACAACTGTGGTATTACTGAAGTTGTTTTCAATTTAACAGAAAAAGGAGTGCGTTGTTCTGCCGGTAATAGTGCCTGGTCAATATTCAGCAGAACTATCTAGGCTACTTATATAGTTGGTGCATGTAGGCGCAGGCATTATGGCTTGCTTAACACAACACTTCCAATTATCTAATTCAAATTAAAACAACGCAACTTAACTTGAATAAAAAAACAACATTCTCAGAGAGCCTAACTGCCAATTTACCCCAATCAGACCAAAAAGTTTTCGGCGCAGTGCCAATTTCCCAGCTCGATACCCACCGATTAGCAACGAATCGAATGAAGTAGGAAATAAAAGTAGATAACAATCTCGTCTCTTATCCAATTTGCACGTCGTTAAATCGTGAGTCATGCGCCTTTACCTCAAATTGTTCGTTACGTCACCGCGTCGGCTCTACGATCCAACTCAAAGTTGCACCCTTATGTCACCCAGCTGACGCTTCGATCCGCCACGAAGCAAAACTCGTATCTTCCATTGAATTGTGCGCGAATTCGCCAAACACCACGCCGTACAATCACAAACTCGAGGGCAAAAACACAGTTCCACTTCGAAATGAGCCTCTTTGCATGCCGTCCCACGCACACGAGTCGTAAAAAGTTTCCCGAAGCGTCTTTCTTCCCCCAAGGGAACAACAAACAGCAAGAAAACAAACAAGTCAAGGAAATACCTAAACTCCGACACTAATCGCTTCTAAACAACTTCTTAGCCAACTAACGAGGCGCTTTGTATGCCGTGCAGACGTCGCATTACGCCGTGTCGCTCTTCAGGATACGCCATGGGTCGCCGCTCTCTACGCCACACAATGTTGCCGATGCAGCCAAAGACGCCACGCGTGTTCCTATTTCCGTTTCCACCTTCCACCATCAGTCACGGTTAGTAAACTCCCCGCAATCTGTTGTTGCAACACACGATAGTTCCGATCGGAAGCCCACTGAACTTCCAGGAAAAAACAATGAAAAGAGTTGAGCAACAATCCGGCTTACAGCGTCTTCGACGATAAATTCAATTTGACATTGACGACTCCGACTCTCCGACAATCGCTCCAATTGTAACTATTGCCAAACAAAATAATGTCAAAGCCAAGTTCGTCAAGAGTGGGAGAGATGAGATAACTTTTTTTTTTTCGTTTGTCGGCAGTCAGGCATTTGGCAATTCGATGACCGTGAAGATGTGCTGACGCATTACACGGATCGTTGTAGGTCTAGGCATTGTATTGAGATATATTTTAGTTTTTTTTTGTAAGAAAGAATGGTGTCAATGAAACTAAAACTAGAACTGAGCTAATTAAGCGCGACTTGGTCAACTAATTGAGCTGTGGTCATGAATCGTGGGTCGCAATAGGGGATTTTGTGTCGGCTTTCAGTTCTACGAGGTGTTCAGATAAGTTCTGAGGAATTTTTATCGGTCCTGAACTAGGGTCATTGGTGAGTAATTGCGAGCAAGCGAAACGCGCAACAGGGTCGCGTTTCAATGGGGTTGACAGTGGCAAAGGGGTGTCAGATAGGAAAATAGTTGGGAGGCAACTGACTGAATAACTTTAATTGGCTTTTGTTATGTGTGCGGACATGGTTTCGTCGTCGTGGTTTAAGAAAAAATGTGTTTTTCTAACAAAATTATCTTTCTTAACACGAATTCCCCACTTTAGGAAAATGATTTCCACTAAATGAAATTTCCAAGAAAAGCTTCGTTTTGCTTAAAAAGTGGTTTGGAACTACTTTTGGAAAATAATTTTACCGCCCACTACCCTTGAAGATATAGTTCTACGCTAGCTTTTGTACAAGAAGTACAAGGGCATTGCAGATGATGCCAAGTTCGACTACTCTTGCTGTTCCATGAATTTTCAGGCGCTTTAAAAATTGTCCTGAGCTTCAAAAATGGAAATCTCGGTACGTACGTTAAGACTTACTTCTTTAGAAGCTTCATTTAACATTTTTTTCAATTTAATTCATTCTTTGCTGTGGTAGTTAACAACAGAGACTTGTAACAACTTGAGACTGTCAATAATCACAAGTTTGGGCCCATAGAGTTTCGAGTATTGCAATCTATTAAATGTTAACTTAGTTAGTTTTAGTTAGAGACTTTTTATTTACTTCATAAAATTTTTTATATAATCAAATACAAAACCGGTTATGGTTTGGCTTAAGGGCGTCTACCAGATTGACAATTTATTTAATATACATTATTTAAAGTGTTTTTACTTAAAAATCGCCTTCTAATATACGGGTTCTGTAACGCGTAGCAGATGTTGTTTAGTTGTATAGAATTTCCTACCCATGGCTACCGTTCAGTAACTTGATATCTGCGTCATGATCCAGCAAATTGACTCCGAAATATCTACACGAAATTCTTTCAAAATGGGACATCTTCCAATGAAATGGTATACATCCTCTCTCTCATTTTGGTTGCAAAGGCCACATATATCCGATCCGATACGGTCGATGGGGAATAAAGTGAAGATTTCAATCTATCGAATGTTGTAACTTGATTTGAGAAAAAATTGTTTGGAATATTTTTGATGTCAAATGAACGGTAGCTAAGTCACAGTCTTAAAGTGTGATTGCGAAAGATTGTACGATATACGTTTATATCTTCATTCCCAATAATTTACAACTCTAGCAATGAACGTGTATGTAAAGAAAAAATCCCACCCTTGCACATGCGATTTTAAGTTACAGTGACTCAAGTTTTGATCGCATGATCAGAAAAATTTACGATTTCTTTTGCTGTTACGATTCGAATTTGATAGTTTGAATAAAAAAATTTGCACTTTTAGTTAATGAAGTGGTAAAAAGTCTGTGTAGTAAAATAATTGCTGAGTTCGATGGCTATCAATGAACTAGGTGAAAGCCGAATAAGTTAAACCGCGATTATCACGTCAAACTTTGAATGGAAAACCTTGCACTTGAGTGCTGTGAGAATGGACATAACAAGGCTTGACGATTCTCTTAGAGAAGTGAATCATCTGAATATTGAAAAAGACTACACACTATACATTTTATGAAATTGAGGCAAAATGTGTAGAACAGTAAAGTCTAATATGATATCGCTCCCCAAATTATGATAAGCGGCATAATGAAAAGTTCACAGGAGCGTTTTTTTTTTTTTTTGTCTGACCTAAAAAATGGACATATCGCTTACGATAAGTTTTGTTTTCTCTCTTAAATACTTTTTTGCAAAAGCAATGATGCAAAAAGACTTGAAATCGAATAAACTATCGAACTGCATCGTGAACTCATTTTTGCTTAAGATGGCGCTTACAATAATTTGGCGGTTAGGGCGCGATATGATCCACAACGCACCTTTAAAATTACTAAAGTAGCAACCGGGATGATGATTTAAAGGCATTGATAAGCCACACAGCCCACCATAACATTTAGCATTGTGTTGAAAACTTATGTGAAACACTGAATGGCAAGAAGGTGTCTCAATTTCTATTAAGATTTTTGGAACCAGTTTTCTTTATACAAAAAGCGACAAAAGTCTACGTATGATTCCTATTCTTGCCATCTGAAATTTAAAAGAATTTGACACGAGTACGATAACTTTGGCGCAAAAAAATGATGACGGTATTTTGTTGAGTAAAAAAACAAGCATTTATTACTATAGGAGGGGAGTCTCTCTCGTCCCGCTTAGGATCTAGAGGCAATTTGAGAAAAATCAATGAAGATGAAAAAGGAAATTATTAAAAAATAACGGCAACACTTACAATGAAGTTATACACCAGCCTTGTTTTTAAATCTGCAGAAACTTGTCTGCATTTAAATCTTTTTAATTCTATTAATAGTTTTTGAGAAATTTGATTACAAATTTTTATACATTTTTCATAATGCTTTTGAAATGCGAAATTGCAAGAATAGGAGTCGTAGGTAGACTTTTGTCGCTCACTGTAGTTTCGTGGGTCAATAAATTAAGCCTTAAAACTTTATCTTTAAACTTTGTTTGCCTTTTTTTTGACGCATGTGGATTGTTAAGGACAAACACGTGTTTTCAAAATTTTTGCGTCTAAAATGGAGTTTGATCTAAACTTCAGTCTCATTTAAAGCCACGCAGCTTCGTTGGCTTTATGCATTTTGTGTTTTCTAATTAAATTTTTCATTTCAACCGCTTGTTGACTTAATAATTTTAATGTTTAATAAACTCAAACCATTTTGAACTAAGCTATGAACTATGTCCCAAATGCTCAACTTTTGAGCAAAATATTATTGACTGTTAAACGTTTCTAAACTTAGTTTTATTTTAAAAATATAAATCAGAGTGCTGCCGTCATTGACAAGAAAAGAATATACGCTTCCAATAAAAAGACGATGTCGTGATATTAGTAGTCCGAATGCTTTTGAAGCAGCGCGACAGCTGATTTGTAGATTCTTTTGCTTCCTAATTCAACTGAATCTGAATCAGCGATAAATTGAATCAGCAAGGATTTAGTCTATCATGCAATATAAATTAATTTGAACTATAGTTGGGAATCAGTTTTTTGAAAAAAGGCAAGCCACTGATTTTGCTCGGTTTATTACTAGAACGGCTTTAAAAATGACACCCATTAGTCGCTAAGGCTGCGTTAGCCTCGAAAAAAATGAAGCTAGTGACCTCACCGCATCTCTCAACACAAAAAAGTTCTGGAAGCTTGTGTTCAATTAGGGAAGTAAGTTTGTTTATTGCTTTAAGGTGTTACCAAAAATTACCAAATAGTTTCTCAATATTGTGACTGGTTAGATAAAAATGGTGTGAGGGTGAGAAAATTTAAATAATTTCTTCAGCATGATGTTCGCCATCTATCCTTATTCCTTACCTCCTTTCTAGTAACATCATTTGGATCATAGTTACTAGAACAACAACCTACAGCCTTAATTCTTTTAATTTTAATAAAAATTGAACAGAGCTACTGATTTTTGCTGGTTCGACGTGGCGAAATCTTTTCAACAGTGAATAGTAATTGATCTTCTGTTATTACCAAGAGGTGGTCCCGTGAAAAACACCGAACCAGATTTGATAGGGGGTATGACCACTTTGACGTAATAAAGGATTTTGTCTTCCAGTGCCACTGTCGATTTAGTATCTTCAACACTAGCTGGTCATAAGTGGATATAAAACGTTGTTTCTATTAAAAAATATCGTTAAAATTAACCTCAAATACGTAAATAAAAGGAACAGCGCAGAATTCTTTTTTCTTCTCCTAAAAGTTTTAATCCGCCCTGAAAAAATGAAATTGGTAATTGTGCATTGTGTGATGATATTTCCAACAAAACAAAACAAGAAAAGTAATAAAATCCAGCTAACGACCATAAATCGCCCACTGTGCTAGGCCGAGATCAAACGGAGGACCACAATTACTAATTGCTGTTTCTTCGCATTGAAAAAGCAATTCAGGAGTTAAGCCCTTTTTCGAAAAACCAAAATGTCGCTATATAAGACCTTGATGCTCCCGGTCGTGTTATATGACGCAGAAGCGTAAACTCTCAGAAAAGCCAATAAAAGCGTACTGAGCTGTTTCGAAAGGTAGTTATCTAGAAGGTGCTGTACGGATTGTACAGCCAGGCTGATCTGGTCAGGAGGATAAAAGTCCAATCTCCGAGATAGCTAGGTCATGCAGAGCGAACAGACACCAACCCTCCGGTCCAAGAAACCTTTAAATCTATCCCAATGGCTTCTACGCGCAGTATAGGAAGGCTGAGGAAGAGATGGCGCATACAAGTGCAGCTGACCTGAAGTGGCATTGGAAGCAGCTAGTCAGGGTCTGGCTTACTTATCCACCACGAACTGTAAACGCACCAGATCATTATCAAGTCTTCTTAAATACTATTGCTCAGCTATAAAAGAATTCAGGTTAGCGAGCAAAGGCAAGAGGGAGAAGATAAATTTTCTTTCAAATTTTTCATAGAACTAGTGACGCTGTAGCATATTCACGTAAATTTATAAAGAGACTGGAGTTTTTCTTGGCTTACGAGGACGATTCGAATTTTTTACACCTTCAATTCAATTTAGGAAAGCTGGCAAATCAGTAAAACTTACGATAAAAGATTGAAACTATATTAAACCGAATTGTGCTATAATTATTTTTTTTGCACGGTTCGGTTTTGATTTTAACGGATCGAGTGAAAGACGCCATTACTCTATAGTTCCTCGGAGAGTGACTCTGGCACAATAATTCTTTACCAAATAACGACAAATTGTTTGCACATATCTCAACTGACTGATGTCTTCAATTTAAATTTATTTGCAGTTGATGTTTAAAAATAATTATAATTTAATAATAAGAATCATAAATTTTATTTTTTGGAGTGTTTTTTTTTTAAGCCTTTTCCTTATCTTACTGCTTTCACAGAGCCAACTTCGCTAAACAAAGAAACTGCAATAAGATTCAATAAATTTTGATTTGATTTCAAATTCTTTTTAAAAACAACAAACTTGAACAAAGTACGTAAATTTTAGCTCAATTGACTGCATTTCTTAAATAAAATTTCTGAATCAACATCATGCAGTGTGGTCAGCCATGAACCGTCACCAAGTGGAATTCCCAGACTAGAATCGTCAAAAACATCCCAACCATATTTACAAAATTTGTTTACTATCTCATTGAATTGTTGGCATTAAGCAAATGGGATAAGCTTTGCACTTAAATCGCGGGTGGTGATCCCAGGGACAATTGAGAGCGGTAGTCATCTCAGCTTCCATGGGCGCGATAAGTGAATCGCATCAAGAACTTCATTTATTTACTTTATTTATTTTATTTAAGTAATTTGATGAATGACAGGCGTCCTTTTGAGGCTCAGTGGAAGAAAATGGAGTCAAAACGGGATGGAAGATTGTGCGATGATGTTTTGACTGAGTCAACTTCCTCAAACAATGGAAAATAAGGCTCGAAGCTAAAGTCATAAGGAAATGTTAAAAACTGTACGATGATTCCAATCACATGATCTTTCAGATGAGTCAAAATTAACTCCTAGACAAAAAATATCCATCGGCGCTCACCAAACACCCGCAAAAACTCAACCTCATCATGCAGTTAAGCCCACAAAAGCCCCTGGTGGCTCTAAATGGGAAGCGGAAAAAATTGTATCGCAGCCCCCTGCGCAATCCCTTTCACTGTCTCAAAAAATAGGCGTGCCGCTGTCGCAAGCCAAGTCAATATTTTCCTCTCCAACAAAAGCGGCGGCCTGAGGCAATCGCGCGTCTAGGAAAACCCCACATACATCCCAGCGCAACAAAGGAAATTCGTCACAACTTACTGCACTGGCTTCCAAGAAAAGATACACCACTCCAACCGCCCAGATGCAGATAAATCAATTTTTCCCATCCAATAACGCGCCCATCACCGGATGGCATACCAATGAGCGACGGTACCTGCCGCCGGTTTGTGGTGTGATTAAAAATTCGTCGCGCATTTCTCGCTCATCTCTCTCGCGCGCCCCGCGAAGGGAGTGCTCAACAGTCGATAAATCACAACAACGCCATGAGTACACACTCCACAAAAAAGACGACAGACGACAAACAACCGCCACTCCACAGCCGCTGCCGAAATTCTTTTCAAGGTTAACCGAGCACAGTCGCTTTTTTTTATGCAATCGCCGAGTGAATTTCACTTTTTTTTTTCTTCTCTCTCTCTGGCGATGGGTGGGGGGGAGACCGTGTACTTATCTTTCGGATAAATAACAAAAGATACGAGTGCAAAATTTTAAAACACTCTCCACCGCTCAAGCTGAGACTTAACGAAGCCTTCGCTGCCGCAACGCCAAAGTCTCCAATTCGACAAAATCGGTTTCGTTTTTTTTTTTCTGTCGGTTTTTTTGCTGAAAGAGCAAAAGCGCAAAGCGCACAACCAACAGCGCAATCGTGTTTTGAATTTTCTGTATAAAACGTATAAATAAAAGTTTTTTGGGTTCATTAAAAGATTTTACTTCAGCGCGCACACCGAACCGGGCGCGGAACAATCGAAAAAAAAAAGAAAACATTCGATCTCGAAGAAAAATCGAAAGGAGTTTTGTGTATTCCGCGTGTGTGTGCGTGTAAAACAAAAAACAAACCAAATTGTTTGCCTTTTCCGTGTTTGAAAAACAAAAAAGCGAGTGTAAAATGAGTCCATCAGTTTTGACCTCAGCACTGGTGCTGCTGCTCGGTTGTGGGTGTGTTGCTGTTGGCTTCGCTGCCACCATACCCGAGGATCTAGTGGCGGAGGAAGATACACGTGAGTGGCAAAGTTAAACCGATTAAATTTTAGCAGAGTGCTTTCGGGTTATGCAAGGCGGGGATTTCTCGGCGCTCGTTGAGAAAGGTCGGGGTGATTATGGTAAACATGATGACGGTGATTGGGGGGCTTATTTAATATCGATTGATGGGCTTTTTTGTTTTGGCATAGTTGTTAATGGTTTTGCAACGCCATTCGTTTACGTAAAGTCGTGTTTCTTCGTTCTCGTTTTAAGTGCCAGAGTACACACGGAGGTGTGAAATAGATTTGGGATGATGCAAATCATTGTTTACGCTGCTCTGACGCATGTAGAGTCATTCTACGAACAAAAGAGTTGGCCAGCGAACTGGGGGCACTTTCTGCACAATTTGCAGCGTCTGTGACTGTGTCTTGTGTCTCACAACCTGTTTTCTTGCTTCTATTACCACAAAAAAGCTCGATGATTGGATTTATCTAATCCTTCTTCGCCTTCTTCCGCGACATACCAGTTCTTCGTGTATCTGTGGTGGATAATTTCAATTCGTTTTTGCTCATTTGGAGTGCTTCATGGCGCCGTGATTGGAAGTGGAATTAAACTCTCCTCAGTTAGTTGAGGTTAACGTTATGTAAAATTGCAAAGAGCCTTTTGAAGTGAAAGAAGTCGGTGGTTTTTCTGTTTTTTTTCTTGTTTTCTTTGTTGTTTTGTTTCGCGACCTCTTTCGGGAGCACTTAAGTTGAGTGAAGGACGCTTGAGCGACATTTACGTCCTGACATGAAAGTGAAATCAATTGTCAACGATGTTTATCTAAGCAAGTTGCCGCCTGAACTAAGCAAATTACTGGTTTTGGTATCCTTTCTTGGGAGACGATTTTCGTCGGTTAATTGGTGACAACGAAAATTTTGCTGATTTCGACTTCCTGGTGTAACATACTGGAAATTCAATTAGGCAAACCAGTTTCGGTGTTCCATGCGAAGTGGGCAAATATTTTGAATGCAAAATTGAACTTAAGACTTACTTACGTTCGAGAAAGATTTGGTTACTCCCACAGAGAAGCGTGGTTGGGTTTTATTGGTGTGTGTGGACGAGCGGCACAAAATCCATTTGTTAGCCGCAAAAATTGTCTCTTTTTCTTCACAGCGAAACTCAACTTAATAAGTTATCCTTCTTGACGATCAACGCTGATAGTTTTGTAAGCTTCAAAAGTTCATAAAAAGTATTTCTCTCTCTTTCACATTCAGCAATATTTTTTGATATAAATGCCCTTTCTTGCAATGCTTTCCTTCGTTAATGACCCAAGCCATATACCGTCATTAAAAGTAATTGGCTTATGGCAAAAAACCAATTCAGACAGATTGCAATTTAAAGTCTTTTGTACTCTTCGGTTCGTGCATAAGCCAATCGTTTTATTTTTTATTCTGATTTTTTCTTATTGATTGTAATCGACTTGAAACTATTGTCTGATTGATAGACGTGGAATGGTAAATAATACGGGGCTTTCCAATAAGAGGTCTTACTTTGATATTCAAAGAAATTGCATTTTTTGAAACAAATAATCGGATGTTTATTTCAATGTAAGGAGGAAGGTATGCCATTAATAATGAAATACTCCATCATTTGCGATGCGATTTCCATCACCAAATCGCAAAGTGGCTGCTGTATGCCCTCATTCTTCTATCTTTAAGGTCTTGAAGCGACGTTGGGCTTGGCGTAGACCTTCACGTAACCCAAAAGGATGAAGTAGCAAAGTGTTGAATCACAAGATTTCGGTAGCCAGATGTGATCACCCCTTCGAGAGATAACACGGTCCGAAAACTTTTCCCGTTAAAGATCGATGGTTTTGTTGCTTGTGTGGCACATAGCGCCGTGTTGTTGAAAGTAAACGTTGTCCAGATCAATACCATCCAATTCCGGTCATAAAAAAACATTAATCATCTTTTGATAGCGCAATCCATTCACCGTAACTGTTGCTCCAGCCTCATTTCGAAAAAGTAAGGTCCAATGACCCCGCCGGACCATGAAACGTACCAAACAGTTACAGCCTTTTCAACAATAAATCTTGGATTTTCCGAGCCCCAGATGGGACAATTTTGCTTATTGATGTAGCCACCGAGGTGAAAATGGGCCTCAGTCAAGACGATTTTTCGATGAAGTTCCAGATCATTTTCATGCATATCAAGGACCCAATCAGCAAAGGCACGACGTTGTTGATGATCGACCGGCTTGAATTGTTGTGATAACTGAACTTAGGCCTAAGCCTAAGCAACAAGTCTTTATGTTTATACGGTGTGATGACGTTTTTGGAATGCCTAATTCCAAAGAACGACGAGCAATGAACAAACCTGGGTTTTCTTCAACACTTTGGGCTACAGCAGCAATATTCTCAGTTGTTCTTGAGCGACATGCACGGGTTTTATTCTTCACATTACTAACTTGTCCGAACAGCTTGCATTTTCCCACCAATTTCTATATTGCGGTCCGACAAGGTGCTTCACGACGACCCAAAAATGTTTTAGTTTTACGAACCGTCTCTGGCAAATTTTCACCAAGTTTATAGTGAATTTAAATAATTTTAGTGCGTTGTTGAAGCGTGTATCGTTCCATTACTATCAATGGCGTAGTTTCTACTTATCAAATGTTAAAAAAATATAGCTTTTAAAAATGACGTCTATCGAAATAGCGGGCTATTCAAAAGAACACCTCTTATTGGAAAAACCTACATTTACTTTTAAAAACCAACTTTAAGACTTTAACTTAACTCAAACTTAAAATAAGTTAATACAACCAAAGCGCAGCGGCTTTCAGCTGCACAAAAATGCTCAGTAATGACTGTTTGTTCTTCAGCTTCTTCTAAAGTTTGCACCTTTTTAAATAGCCGTGCGTTGTTTGGAATGGATTCTATTGGAATGCCGAGTATAGAGAAAATTTAAAAGTGATTCACTTAGTTTGTTTTGCATAAACTGAATTGGAACTTGGATATGCCTCTGTACGAAGCTAGATGTGCGCTTCGCAGACTCAAGTCGCTGAGCCAAAGGAGAATCTATTTCTCGGTTATATTGATTCCTCGGTGTTACATTGGCATCACATTTTCGTAATTTACTATTACTTCAATTTTGAAATAGAGTCCCATTCAATATTAAAATGCTCGGTTACTCCCTTTATTTCAAATTTCTGCACCTAGACGGGTTCTTTTTTTTAGGAAACAGATGCTTCCTCATTTAGCTCTAATTATCAAAAAAATTATGCTTTAATTTTTACATATCTAGAGTTTGTTATAAAAATGTGGTACTGTGCAATAATGGGTACATAATCGGCGATGGTTTTTTGTAAATAAAACAATTAGTCCTTAAATACTTGGTCAGTGCAGAAAAACAAATGATCTGTCTGTACTGAAATAATCGGCCTCAATCGCACTTGAAACTCTAAACCGCAAGTCGAGTGTTGATTCAGAGTTTTCTTTTTCTTGTCAAATTGTTAAATTACATAATTTCTTAGTTTCAAATAATCACCTACCTATGGTGTTTCAAATGAGGTGGCGTTGTGCCTGTATTCGTCTGACTCTAAATGGAGGAATGAAGAATTGTACAAACGATCTGGCTCTCAAGTAAATGATGATGAAAGTAGTTGCTTCTATGGAGAGTCATCAGTTCTATGGAGAGTCATCAGTTCAGCTATGGAAATTCCAATTCACAGACGCTTGAACGTTTTTATAGCACCGATTGTCGGACAAATTTCCAGACTCTATTGTAAATATGACAAAGACTAGGGCGTAGCCTAAGATTAAGTCAACATTCTTGAGTCATTTTCATGCCTGAGTCTTCATTTTTGACTCACCCATTTTTAACGTCATGTAAAATTTTATTACAGTTGAACCAAAGTTCAGAAAGTGCCACAAGAGGTTTTCATAAAAACTCACGTTTATGCGTGTTGTTGTCAATTTCAAGACATCTTTTTAATTTTATTGAACACTAAAACGAACTCTTATATTTTTATTTTAAGATGGTCATAAAGGAATTATTGTCTAAAACTGAACTCACTCACCTCAACATGACGAATGAGAGGCGAAAAGACAACAAACTCAATTCACGGGTGAATGAGAATTGATCTCAAATGTTATTGAGTAATAAACAAGTTAAATAATTGGGTTGTGATGAAAAGAGGATTATAAAATAGTAAAAAGCGACAAAAATAGACTCTATGACGAATTTCAGTTTTATTTAGCTCTTTTTTACAACGTGTAAGTCTTTTAAAAGATTTTCTAATTCATTTTCAAATTGGCTATGGTTTACAAACTGGTCCTAACCTCCATGAAATTGGATGAAAATGGTGTCGAATTAATTTTGCTGGGTTTTATTTCAGTTTTAATCCGCACTTAAACATAAATATAAAAAACTGAAAAGACTGAGACCATCAAAAATATCCCGAAAATGGAATTTACGAATATAATTTAAATGAATGGCGACATCAAGACATTTCCAAATTTTTCAAAGAAGTCCATTAGAGGTTTGTAAGTAACTCTAAGTGAATACAAAAAAAAACTTAACAAATATACTTGTAAATAAGAAGGAGTTTCAAATATACGTATACATTGACTGAAAGTTACGATGGAAACAGCTGTACAAGAACAATAATTTTTTTTCAATCATCAAAAACAATTTCTGAAATCCAATCTTTATTTTCCATATCAGGAGTCATAATTGCTCTTTATGGTCTTCATTATTTTCCAAATCAGTTTATTATTTGTCAAGTGTAGTTCACTATTACTAGGAACTGATTTATCGTCTACTGTGCTTATTCTTGCGCCTTGCGTATGTTTGCATTTGACAACCTACTCACAACCATTTCTTCTGTTTATACCAAAATCACTGGAAAGTTGATAATTTGACGAAGGCTTGACTCGGAGACTTCGATTTGACACTGAAAGTTTCAGAACGAAGAAGATATGATATGCACACTCCACTCGGTGTCCCATGTACCTAGTTTAATAGTTTGTTTCTCTCCTGATTTCTGACGACTTAGGGTAGATTTCAATATCTTAAATTGAAACTATATATTCTTAATTCCGACTTCTTTTCAATTGTCTGGTTCTGGGTTTCAAGGAAAAAAATAAAATATCAACATGATTTAGTTTCTTTTTGGAAGAATTGTTCCTTAATAAGATAAGCTGCATTTCACAGGCAACTGTCAGATTTTAAAAGAAATTAGGAGATCGTGTTTTGGAAAGGACTACTTAAAGGGTCAGGATTCTGAATCTCTCTTTAACAAAGTGGGAGTAATTAAGCTGGATAAATGCTACGAAATCGCACTAAGGGACAAGGTTTTTGTACTGTTTTTAGAAGATGGCAAGGCCATGCTGTTTTTTTATTTTGTACATTTTAAAAAGAATTTATTGCAATAAAAAAAACTAAACTAATCTAATCTTTTAAGATAAATAAAGAACCAAACCAAATATGATGACAAAAAACAAACCTCCTTTTTCTAGTGATCTTGTTGAGAATCGCGCATGAACCATTGTTCAACCTTTCCTTAATAATTGTTTAATTTTAAACATGCAAATGATCGTAAATTGAAAACCACTTAGAAAAAAACTTCTAATTTCAAATTTCACTGTTCCAAATTGCATCATTTTCGCAAAAAAAAATTTAAGCTACTTCTCGAGCAAAAACATCGTCGATCGTGTTCTGTTTCAAATTTTTACTTCAAAGTTGTCCAACTTTTTGTTTTATCGTGTTTTGGACATAATTGAAGCTTACTCATATTTAGCGTTTTTGTTTTTATAAAAAAAATTAAAACAAATAGTTTTACAATTTTCCCAAAAGTTATAACTATATAAGCATTTACCATACCTCTGTAAATTGTGCAATGTATTCGTAAGAAAAATATTTTAGATGTACTAAAGGATAAAGACAAATTGGAGTTCAGAATTAAATGTAATTCTGTTTCGTTGTTTTTGAATAATCATCTTCTTGAACCGATCATCTTCTCCGACTGATCGATCTTAGACGTGCTAATTTTTTGTTAGTTTAAAGTACACATTCTGAGCATAAAAGTCGTCAGTGGTTCTTAAAAAACACAGTTCAAGACCTGCGAAAGGAAGGAGTAAGCCTAACGACTATTTGAAGTTAAACTTCGTTTGGCTAACTAGAGAGACGAAAAAACAAACTCAGCTTGTGACTTACATGGAAGAAACTCACATTAAGTTTAAGAGCTTAAGTAAAGGAAAGACTTCACACTTCGGAGGAGAGGCTTCACGAAGCTTGGTATTGAAATTGCTTTTAGACACAAACCAAGCCGCAATTAAAAGACAAACGAAGTTAAGTCTTTTTTAATCTTAATGCGTTACATCGAAAGGTCTATAGAAAAAACTCATAACCTCAACTCATCAATTACTTTCGTCTTTCAAACAAATAGAGTTAAAATAAATGTCTTCAAATCTGGAACAATACCACGTCACATAATTGCTTTTAAAAACTTATTTACTGTGAACGACAATTTTACCATCTACAAAAGACCAAAGCCGCCTCTACCAAGCTGGTTACTAATTCACCGTCAATTGTTACCAATTCTGTAATTGACATCTGAGGTGTGACTTAAGCCAACTCACACGCACAACTCGTTTTATTTTATTTTTCGTTTTTTGTTTGTTTTTTTTTTTTTTTTTTTTTTTTTTCCAGCCGACCTGGCAAGTGATCAAACAAAAACACCTCTTACACCACAAAAAAAACATACGCTCAGGGTCGAAGCAATGCACTGCACATGACTGGAATATGGGTCACACCCATAAAACCAAAAGCGACATTAAAATGGCCAGCAAGCCAGCATCAACTTTGACGCTTTGACGGTTGGACGGTTGGACATTGTCAGCTCCCCGCAACCACAAGCGGCAATTACTCGTTTTCTAATTAACCTTTTTGTTTTATTTAAATTTCAATTTCCTCGGCCATTTGTGCGCATACGCGCTTGCAATTAGTTCGAGTCGCGGCAATCGAGCGTCACTTTCCATCCACGAAGAGAAGCGCCTACCCAGGCCTACGGGTCGTGTGACAAAGCGACGGCCAGAGAGCCCGGATGCGAAGTCAATTTGCTCGCGTGACTGAACACAAAATGGCCATTTGCCCATTTGGCCCCTTCAGCCGACACCGCCGTCACCGCGAGCGTCATGCGCGGGTCAACGTAATTCCCAAAAGGGTTTTGCAACCGTCGTCGATAAAAATGTTGCACATTTTCTGCAAAAAAAAAAACAAGACGCGAAATTAAACAGCAACTGATTAGTCACTCTTTTTTTGTTTTTGTTTTTGTGCCGCCACCGCCACGATGGCGGAGAGGAACGGTCGCGGCGTGTTTGCCGCTTGAGGTGCAAACTGGATTGGTGTTGGATTGCATATTGCAACTTCTTCGCTTGAATGCAGCGCCGTGAGCTGTCCGCGTCAGGTGAAGACGGAATACACGTCGTTGCATAACGACGCCGTCGAGCAGTGGAATGAGGTGCTACTAGTGCGGTGGGTCGGGTGGAGGGCGGTTTCAAGGTCTCGCAGCAATTTGCACGTTTTCCGCGGGAGGAAAAAAATGCAAATAGAAGAAGAGAAGTGAAAAGAAATCATGCCGCGACTATTGGGCAATGCGAAGTCGATTTGCGGTCAGAAGCTCTCAGCCGTGATGGTCGTAGATGGTTTTGTTATAAATTCGAAAAGATTGCAAGTGCGTAGAAACGCGTGTTCTACAAAAGACCCTTAAAGTGAGCTTTCGAACGTGGTTCGGGCTATTGTGCAAATCGAGAACGGATGCGATTTGTAGACCGAAAACAATAATTTGTAACTTACATCTTCTTCCTCGATGGTGACGCACATCGTCAGACATAAAGAGGAATTTATTGCATTATTATTGGAAAAAATGCTTTTGCAACAATTCAAAGATAGAAATCTCATTGCATGCATGGAAAGGTATCGAAAATTCTAACAGTGGATGCATTTCATATTTTAACTTTGAAAGTCTCAAAACACAACAAACTTTTCTTTGGTTCTTAAAAACGCTACATTTTGAATTGCGCTCTGATTGAATATACAAGCCGACGTTTTATACAAGCCATGGAAGTTTTTTCTTTTACCTTTAATTTGATTTGTTTCGTTTAAAAATTTACAAAGTTCTATCGTACAGTTTATAATGTAGGGTACAGCGCTATGATTATCTTGTGATTCTTTCGTCTACCGTTTAAATTAATTAGAATCAGCTTGAGCGGAAAATGAAGGCAAAACCGTGAATATAAATGTGGGAGTGCAAATCATTCATTTGTTTGGTTTTACTGTGAATTTGACTAAAAAAAACTCTCAAACACTTTTGCACTGAAATTTGCTCGAAAGCACACTTGGAGCAGGTGGACTGTAAAAGTCGACTGTTTATTCATTTCTAATTTTTAAACACCATTGAAATTAATTTTAATTGTTCTTTGCTTTTTGCTCAAGTTTTGTTTTGAAGTTCTCACCAGAATTCCATTTTTGGTTTGCAGGCAGCAAATACGGCCATCATGCCTATAAAGCTTTCTTTTAAAAAAAACGATATTATGCCGAACATCGCCATCTTGCATTTAAACGCTACCTTACCGATAAACGCCATCTTATCAATCAACGTAATATTTTCGTTAAATGCCATCTAGTCAGAAAATTTTTAAACCCTCGTAAAGAAATAAGCAAGCTGCAATCGCTACCAACATTAGGAAAAGTAGAATTAAGCAAAACAGACGATAGAGAGTTAAACTTCTTATTTTATACTTGTGTTCAACTCGTCCTACAAATAAACTAGAGGGCGAAAGATTGAAAACATCGCTAACAAATTTTAGCGCTATCACAGGATAATTTGCAGTATCTTGACGTATCGGTTTGTATTTTACGTTACATACAAGTGACTAGGTGCAAAAGACGCGCAGAAATACGTAGGCCAGATTAGATTTACAAAATCAAATGCACTATATTAAATAAAATTCTTTTTATTATTTCTCTGCTATGCTTACAATTACTGCTGACTTCAAGTAAAGTCTAATAAAGATTACGTTTTGGAAGTATTTCGCGGTGTTGGAATGATAAAGAAAATAATAGTTTGTTCGGTTTTCGTAGACCGACCGAGTGTGTTGTTACGATTGGGGTAGCTGAAAGACTCGAGACACAGTAACCTGATTCAAAAGCAGAAAGTTTTTTCCAATAAGACAACTCTTTCTTCTGTCCAATATCTGCTTCCAATTTCAATGTAAAATTCAAAATTTCACGCTACTTTGACACTTGTTTTGACAGCTATAGAAAGCACAGGATCTATGTTCTGTTGTAAACGGTTAAGAAATTAAATGATTCTTCCCAAAAAAACATCTAAAAGTCATTGACTAATAAATCTACCTTTGCGCAAAGCCCCCTATTCGACCTAACTACAGGCCTCTTAACTCTCACTAGATGATGTATTTGTAAGACTGAGTTCTTTGTCTTTAAGTTCGAAGAATTGATGACAGAAGGCTATTTAGAACACGGTAATGTGAGTTAAACATCCCTGGTCTGTTTCCATTGCGAGCATTTAAAGACATTACTAAGACTTTGTTTGAGAAGAAAGAGAGATTAAATGACTTCAATCAAATACAGCCAAAAAGTCGCCTAGAAGTAAGAAAAAGAAGTACACAAAGATAATAAGCCATTAATTGTTAAACGATTTTTTTTTCCTATCCGCCCTTAGTGAAGCTTTGTTGTAAGTAAGACTTCTTGGAATAAATTTGTTTGTTACATTTCTACACGCGTCTTTACTAAGAAAATCTCCATGAATTAATTAAGCAATGGAAACCTCAAAACATTTTTAATATTTTTGCATATTGGATTGATCTCAACGAAGATAATCATTTAGATCTAAAAAGGAAGGCACTTGAGGCATTTGAACCACTTTGGTTAAAGATCACTATTCGCGTTCGTAGGCACAAATAGCGAATTTAGAACCCTGAAATCTAACGTTGTACAATGCCAAGAACTAGCAACTAAGGCTGAGTTTATGATTAAGAGAATTCGCGTCGATGCGATTACATTCGCGCGATTTTAAGCGATGGCATTAATCACATATTAAATTCGCTTTTCGAAAATTCGTTGCGCCATAAACACCTTCAAATGCATGTTATTGATCGCTATTAGCAAATCGCTTTGAGTCGCGCGATACGAATTCGCCTGACCATAAACGCAGCCTAAGTGCTTGAAAAACCACCTCTACTGGGCCTAAACTATATTTTTTGTACATTGCACCGACTTTGTAAGTACTTTGCCTCAAAGTAAACAAAACAAAAATTTATAAATATCAACTTTTCAGTCAACAGACAGCGGGTAGACACGTTTAATATCGCCCAACGACTCCATGACCTCTAACAAATTTCTAAGTCAAGTCAATAAATCTTGACCTCATCATAACAAATGTTTAACGGTCGACCTGAGAATCCATCGAAGGTTGTAAATTCAATTAAAAATAATTACTTCTCAACGCAGAGCTTATCTGGAGCACTCAAAGCTTCCACAACAATCAATGCAATGAGACAATGACAACAACGCAAAGTCACCTTAACATTGGTCTGACAATTGTCTGACTTCCGCGTTTGGAATTCACTTAATCTGCCACGTTTTGAGACGACGTTAATAAAACCTCGAAATTGTGATGGGATTTTTATCAAGATTTTTGAGCCTGCAAGGTTAGCGAGATTAGACAGATAGAGGGTGTGTCTAAAGTGATGATGATTTTTCAGTTCCTGGGACGTGAGGAGACTTAAATAGTCTTAGATTTTTAGTCCATTTAATCACCGATGTGGCCTTAGACAAGGATGTCATAATAAACACTGCCTCATGGTTCAGTTTGAGTCATTGACAGCTCCTATACAGCATCGTCGGTAAAGTGGATTAAGCCTAGATTACCAAACGAATGAATGAAAATCTGACGCTAGTTCCATTAAAAGGTGATGAATAAGGAACCTCCTTTCTTTTTGCAAAATTATTTTAATCAGGCTTAGATCGAAGATAATTTGAGTAAAAAGTGCGTACAAAGAAATGTTAAAATGACTTGGACTCGTAGTAAATTCTGGAAAACGAGAAGCTTGTGATGTTCATCATCATCGGCGTAACAACCGGTGTCCGGTCCGGGCCTCCTGCAGCAAGTACTTCCACCTATCCCGATCACTTGCCGACGCCATCAAGTAGGGCACCCCAAGGTTTCGGACGGCCTGGTCTTCGCCATCCTTCCAGCGTAAGCGCGGTCTGCGTCGCTGTCTTGTACCGAAAAGGACTTTCCGAGCATTGTACTTTCCGTTCATACGAGCTAGGTGCCCAGTCCACCGGAGTCTACCGAGCTTTATTTTTGTTATAACATCTGCTTCGAGGTAGATTTCATATAACTCATGCTTGTACCGTCTTCGCAATTGTCCTTGCTCACGTATGGGGCCAACAATTCTCCGTAAAACTTTCCTTTCGAACGCGGCTAAGATGTCAGAGTGTCTGACTAAACACCCAGGTCTCGGATCCTTATATGAGTACAAGAGTACAAGACACTTGTATTACCAGCAGCAGTTTTGAAATCATGGTAAGGTTCTTGGATTTGAAAAGCCTTGCAAGACTGTAGTAGGTTCTGTTGGCTTTAAGTAACCGCCCGCGTATTTCTTTTGATGTTCAAGAGTTCTTTATTTAGAGCTAAAGAAAACAAAAAGTTAGATTTCTTTTGGCTTAAAATAAAGAGAAGCGCTTCTCTTTGGCTCAAGCATAGACGCTTACGCCAGAGAGAAGCGCCTATAGCAAAAGTTCCATTCAGGTTTCAGGCCAAATCTTAGCTTAGGTCTAAGAGTATTCAAAGTAACAAAAAATTTGCTTTGCTCAAGACAAAATATTTGAATAGAATTGAAATTCCTCGTTTTAAAGCTGGCTAACCCAATAGGTAGGTGGAACAGGCCCGTTCTGTTCCAAGTAGCTCGTTCGTGCTTTTGCAAGAAGCTGCCTTAGGGCAGAGTTATGCTAACGATAACTGAGATTTTTCACGTTTGGACTCAAGTTTACTGCTTTAAAACTAAGTGTAGGCTTAAGCCTAAGTCCTTAAAATAACTCTGAAAGTCAAAACACTCTTAAAAATCTTTCACTGTATATTTCCAGAACCCATTCCCACATTGGTCGCTCCCTGCAACGTCAACGACGAGAACCGAGATGAGTGCATCAAGAACGAGTTCCTGACCATCATTCCCCTGCTCAATGTAAGTTTGAGTTGCTTAAACTCTACCAAAACTAATCACTCTCACTCCACTTTCAGAGAGGAATTCCCGAGTTGAACATGGCCGCCGTCGATCCGTACTTCTTCAAGAAGGGCATCTTCCGCTACGCCAACGAGGGCGTGCAGGGCGGTCTGCTCGTCAAAAACATGAACATCTACGGCATCAGCCGTATTCGTGTCACGGACTTCATGAGCAACTTCACGGGCAACAATTTTGTGGCTCGAATCAACGCAACACTCCCAAGGATTCAAGCCGGAGGCAACTTTAAGGCTGATGTCAAGTTCGGTGGACTGCGATTGGTGCCAAAAGGACTCTTCAACATTACGATAAGTGAGTGAGCATCCATTTTCACCGCCCGAACCTCGAAACTAATTCTCTGTCTATCTGCAGATAACATCCGAGCGACGATTTTGACCGACGGATCCATTCCAGAGACCGATGTTGGACCCCGCGTCCAGCTCAACCGACTCACAGCCGACATTGCCGTGGGCAACGCCCGCATAACGGCCAATGGAATCTTCTCGGACACCAACCTGAGTAAGTACACATGCTACCCACTTAACACCCCAGATGACTCACAACTGTCTTTTCCCTTTTAGATGCCATGATCCTGAACCTGGTCAACGAGAATCTGCCAGAGATCATCAGAGTCGGGGTGCCCGCCACGAGAGATCAATGGGCTCCCATTATTGTCCAGCACCTGAATAGCTTCTTCTCGAAGGTCCCCATCGACAAGCTGGTGGCGTTGGCATAGTCATGCCAATGAAGCGATTCTTACTTTTTTTGTTTTTGTCTTAAGGTTTAACAGTATTTCGTTGTAAGCGCACTCTCATTTGTACCACGAGTAGATTAATTTATTTAAACGCATTTAGCTGATAAGTCGTAGGGTTAATCGAGCTTTTTACAATAAAATCGCAAAGCATTGAAGAAAATAAGCGGAGAATTGTGTTTTATGTGGAAACGAAGATGTGCTTCACAGCACATTTAAGGGTTTCTTGGTGATTGATGAAAAAGATTGAAAAAGAAGAATTGAATTGAAGAAATGTTGAATTTGTGTAGTTGGTATCCTGGCGAATTTTGAGTTATAAAGTAGTATGTCGAGTTGATTTCGGAATTAAACGCAAAATGGATACAGACGAGTCTCCAGAATTGACAAAATCCGGCAGCAAAACAGTAGAACTTGAACAATTTATCAAATTAGAAATTTAAAATTAATAGCGGGCAGGTTCGGCACATTGTCATTTACTTGGGTTATGGGAACCTTAAGCGCAACTATGTGGACTTAATGCAGAATTGTGCCATTCATTGTTTAGTTCAGGACAAAGAGAACTTGGAATTTATTCCAGTTCCTCAATGATCATATTTCAAGCTGAAGTATAAGCTATTCAAAAAACGACGGAGATCATCGCTGGCAACTCTAATATGTCTGGCAGGGACACAAAGGTCAACATCTATGTGGATAGTCAGGTAGCGCTTAAGTCGCTTGCTAATCACCATCATTAGTGGCGTTACAGTCCATAAAGGGCCAGAACTATAGCCCACACTGTACACAATTCATCAAATTGAAGTCTACGAAAGACCAAGCTAATCATAATCAACTGGCATTTGTGTCATCTTGGTATCAGTTGAGATTATTGCCGCTGTCCGTAAAATCGTCTGAAAGTGACCGACCCAATTCTTCGTTGGACACATAACTCGAATTTCCGCAAACTTCAACAACAACACTCTCCGATGGTTGAAGAGATGGTACATAATATAGACCAATATATTTTTTTGATATTTACAATATTCCTGCCTCCATAACTGGCTTTAACAACTTACTCAAGCGATCTAGAGCAATGCGTGGCAACTTTGTATTCGGCTCGGCTTTACTTTAGATCCAACCCATTAAATTTACAACTTTATCTATAGCGAATAAAATTTACTACCAGTAACAATTTTTGATAAAAATGTCGTCTTCAAGTTGGCTCTTAAGCTAAAAGAGACCGCAATCTTAGGCCCAAGCTCTTTGGCGCTGTAAAGTTCAAGATATTGATAATATCAATACCGATGACCTGCAGCCCATGAAGTTTTTTGATAGCTACTTTTCAATGATTATTCCAGCTCAAGGCCAGAGACCGAATAGAATTCGAATATGGCCAACTGCATGTCTAGATTGTTGGCTTGAAACTGGCTGAGGGTGTAAGCACAGTAGTCTTTAATGCGACTAATAATCGGAATAAAAGCTACAAACTTACAGCCAATTGTAACATATTTTAAGCTGAATTGTTAGCCATTCAGAAAAGGAGCGTCAACTCTAATATATCTCCCAGAGGCACATGGGTAACATCTTTGTGGATAGTCTGGCAGCGCTTAGGTCGCTTGCTAGTAGATCATCAAATTTATTTTTTTTTTTTTTATTTTGTTTGTTAATTTTTTACTATTTAATTGTTATATGTAGAAACTACGCAAAATGACGGTATAAATGAAAAAAAAGTAAAAAAACAAATTCAAAATCTCCTTCAAGGCAGCAACAAAAATGAAACACATTTTATCACTTTATAACAGTTTCTAAAATATAAACATTTCGTTGCATACTCTCAGGATCAAAGCAAAGTTTAAGAGCCATCGCCTCTGTCGATTACTTTTTCAAACTTAACCATGCCATGTCGACTCGTACATTTTTAATTCCTAACTCCTTTTTCCTTTATAAAATGATTTTCTCGCAACCATTTTGCCACTAGGAAAACACAACATTTCACATATTCGGTCCAAAAAACATACAATTTAACGTACGCACCAAACTAACTCCTATAAAAATAAAGACCTAAGACAAATCTTAACCAACTTTCTCGTACCGTTTTAAATATTTTTATTTTCGTTTTTGTAGTTTACTCTTTTTTAGATCTTTTTGTGCAGAACTTAGGTACGCGAACAGCCCAATTTTCATATCTAATACAAGTATGTTAAGTTTTTAAAAAAGGGCTAAGAAAAAGAAAACAAAAGTCTCCTCGAGCTAAGATTCTTTAATTACATTTTGTCAGACGAAAATTCGGACTTATTCAGCAAACATAGGAAGATATATATGTACTTATAAAAGTCATAATTGTGGTATTATCTCTGCCAATTCAGGCATACCAAGTGGTGGTGTCATACACAGTTTACAATTCTTTAGGAACTTGTATTTCATATTGTTTTTCGCGCAGTAACTATTGTAAATTTTAGCAATTTAGCATAACGAACCAGCGGGGTAAGCAATTTTAATTTCTGCACTTTCGGTCAACTTCAACAACTTTTTATTTAAACTATTATTTAAACTTCTCTCAATGATTTGATTTATGTTTTTCGGTCAAATTGTGATAAAAAATGTGATTGAATTACTAATAAATATTTTCTAAGTTACTGTCATAAAAATTTACTACTAATCATGGATCTCTGGTGGATTTATGGTGGTATGAATAGTGCTTTTAATTTTGTGCCTTTTATATTTCTTCAGTTTCTTTTCTCAACATTTTGATAATCTTGGCCCTTCACTTTCTCTGAATCTTAATAATCTCAGCCTTTAATTTGCATGACCCATTATTTGTCCGTCTTTTCTTTGACAAATTTGCGCTGGATCACCAAGGGGTGTGGTGTTGTAGGAAATAGAACGAAGTTTTTGTCCCTAAGCTTTTGAAATTATTTGTGTTACTTAATTTCACATAGTATATAGTTTCACATCTACGACATTGCTCAAAGACACCTTGAGTTTTCCGTTCGTTGCCAATTGAAATCGCCATGGTTTTAAAGTCACCCTGGCTAAATTTTAAATTTATTAATTTTTTTAAGAACAGAGGATCACTGCAATCTTGAAAAACTCTCTCTCCGAAATCTCCATTCTTAATTGCAGATACGCCCTAATTTTCACCCGTTAGAAAGCGCAGATGAGTACACGAAATAAATTTCATTTCCTTTCCCTTTACAGCGTTGCAACAGTTTTCCTCGAACCGGAAAAACGTTTGTCCACTCCAAATGATTCCAACAAATCACCTTAACGCCTTCTTTCCTTTCCTCTTCCCGACAATCTCTTCATCTTCTAGGCGATATATTTCCCTTCTGACAGCTCTTTTAATGCACTGATAAGGTGTCTGCATCCGAAAGATGAAAGTGAATTAATAAAAAAAAAGCACTAGCTGGATCGTGGACAGCATTTTTTGGGGAGATTTATCGTCATGGAGATGTTTCGCGGGACAAATTACCATAATCGAGAGTTCTAAAACGCTTTTATTGGGATGACGCCAAACTGCTATGCTAATCCACGCGGTTAATTTACAAGCGGCCCGGGTAAATGTGTGTCACGAGAGGCGAAAAAAAGTCGAAAGAGAGGCTGCTGTTAATGAAATTTAAAATGAATCAGATACGGAAGGAGGTTTCTTTGACAATTTTTACTAAGGAATGTGGAGGTGTTGTCTCTGTGATTATTGAGAACCGATTGGAGAAAGAGAAAGATCCAGCTGGAAGGTGGAGACAAACAAAAGTGGCTCCAGTTTGTCTCTTAGCCTAGAATGTGATCATAATTATACATTTTGTTAGTGTTCCTTTGACTTTAAAATGAATTAAGTTTAATTTACATAGTATTCAAAACAGCGTGTGAGATTCTTTGCCCGCCATTTGTTTTTTTTTTTTTTTAAATTGCACTTGCTAACCTTTCGCACATTTTGTATGTTTTCAATTTTTCCTGCTGTTTTGATGAATCCTATTTCGATCTTACTTACTTACTCACAACTAAGAGGCCTTAATCTTTACTTTGTCAAGAGATACGGCCTTTAAAATTGTTTGGAGTTTCTCCCAGGCTGCAATCGAACCCGAGTCGTAGTTATATCGATCACTAACACAAAGTCACTGTATAACAGCGAAACCCATAACAATAACAGACTTTTTGTCTCAATAAGTTTGACGAGAACGCTTACCTTCTAATCTGCTTAGATTTTGAAGATTAAGTCCCAGGGACCCTGCACAGGGTGAGACTACATCTATTCGCCATCTCCTTTAGAGATTAGCGATATTGTTTTCCCATCTTTGATCTAGCCTTGATGGCCGCCTGGCTGTCTATGTAGAGGACAATAGACCTCTATCGAACCCATGGACAGCAAGGGCGCTGCCTCATGAATTGCTGTTATTTCTGCTTGGAAGACACTGTAGTAGTCTGGGAGGCAAGGGACATCGCTATGTTTTGTCGGTCAGCGAAAACTCTCATGCCTGTCCACTTTTCTGATTTTTATCCGTCTGTGTAAATTTCCAATGCAACCTGATTTCTCACTCTATCTGCCTCCGATTCTTCTCTGTTTGGAATCCTTATTCGATAGTTTCTATCAAAATCCTCACGGGGTGGAAGGTAGCCTGTGTGAGATGGGATTTTCGAGTTACGGAGAATATTGGCATGTCCCGCTATCTGGGTCCTATCCACCTACTGCCTAATTGCTGCCCTTGTAGTTAGAAACAGTGTACATGCAAGGAAAACTAAAAAAAACACAAGGGAAATTGTGAAGAATTTCTGGCGATCTTTACAAATCTGTTATTTAATCTCTGATGTCAAATTAGAATGACGACACACACGATTGAGCTGTTCCGAACTATAAAACTGTATCCTGACTGTGCCTTTGGTAAGATTTTCGTCGTCTATCCGCAACATTGAGTCGTTTGAAATAATTTTTAATCTTTTTAACAATCGTCTGACTGAATTTCGTACTCAGCAATTACCACTTTTCATTTTACACGCTGAAATGAGTGACGAAAAGCTTTTCTGACCTTGTTCAATTAGTACGCTCCAGTTCATTGTCCTTTCATCGCAGGTTCGTTGGCTTCTTCCTTTACTCACATCATCCACCCCCAGCCTCAACGCAAATTCATATCGTGTGTGGCCTTCTCCTCAGCTCCAAATTCCGTGTGTAAACATTTTCTCTCTTCCTCTTTCCATCACATAAGCGTCATAACACTTTGTGCAAACATTCCTCGCCTTCCATAGTCGCACCCTCGGTCCACATCCTGCGTGGAATGTTGTTCCTCCAGGCCACAAGTCCAAATTCGATTTCCTGTATGATCTAACTCCGTCTCGCCAATCACACCCAACGTTGAAAACACATCGCCTGCGGCGACCGAGAACGAATTTGCCGTCAGAACACGCCGCGGAAGACGGATCGCTGTCGCGCGGAACTTGTTTCCAGCTCAGCCGCCAATCGCCGCTCACAGACCGTGGCTAAAGGGTGACAAGGGCTGCACTCGACGCCTTTCTTGAATAGGTGGTAATTTGACGAGTGGTGGGATTTCGTTTTGGCCAAAAACCGAAACGAAAGTGAGACTCGAAGTAATGTTTCCCAGCGCAGACCGAGGTCCACGACCCTCTAAGAGCGGGACAATTGAAGAGGAGCATTTTTTTATGGGGATATACCGCTCCCAATTGACATTGGTTTTGCTTTTTGGAAAAAAGAAAATATTTTTTCAGTGCGAAGTTCTTTTATTTTTCAAAATCAAAAGAGGCCTGGGGACGTCGGTTTCGACGTTAGTCATGCGTGAGCGATGAGTGAGGGAGATTCTATGAGTGATTCTCAAAATGTCATGCGTAGGTGTCCGTTTGCGGTTAGAATTGTTCTCGGGAGGTCGTAGATCTCGCCACTTGTACGTGTATTGACTCTGGGAAAGCCTTATCCCGGTGGTGGTGGCTTGTCAGGAACGTAAGTGTGAATTTGGAGAGGTGAATCATAACGAAAGTGGCGAAGGTGCCATTATTGATTGATGGATTGAAGATTTTAATTAGTTTGGAATATTTTTTATGATTTTGACTGTCCTATTTTGTGCTTTTACTTCGTGTAAGAACTTCTGTACTAGCGATGACTAATATGTATGTGTGTGAGGTTGTAGTTCTTAGGGAACCCAATTAGCACCAAGTGCCGTTTTGTAACCGCAGCTCTGGATAGTTGGATGTAAATTAGGACTTAGAACCATCGATCGGCGTTGAGGAACGAAATCAAATCTTTGGTATTCACTTGAGACACCTCGCAAAAAGATTCAGGGAAGAGTTTTTTTGGACTCCGTAGCCTTGCCCTGGCAAGCGCTGGATAGGAGGAGGGAAACTGTGTCAGTGACACTGGTTTTGTCGAGTAATTGCAACTTCAGCAGTATGTTAAATGAGGGATCCCAAGCCTATCTGCAGTGACCCGTACTAATCGCTATAATTTTAACAATATCTGTGCGAGTCCGTTAGTTCGTGATATGTTGTACTCTGGCCAAGTTTCCCTCCGACCGAGGACCTCACCTGGCAAAGAGGGGTTGATATCAGAGTCATCCCCTGACGATGCCTAAACTTCCCGTAGCTCCATTGGCTGTAGATCACCAAACTTGGCCAAAGTTTTTTTGCAGAGTAGATTCGCAGCAACGCTTTGTCGATCACTTTCCCATATTTTGGTAATTTTTTTAAATGTCAGATTTTGATCAATTGGGAGTTTGAAGATTTTAATGTACAGCGTCCCTCTAGGTCGACTCTAAATAGTGGGCACCGTTGGCTCGATCGGTTAGTGCGTCGGACTATTGAGTGAGAGAAAAAAACACCAACTCGGGGTAAAAAAACACCACAAACATTTTTCACGGCCCCACCTCCAGCGAACGACTGACTATCCTCCTTGAGTACTTCCGTCATGAGAAGCTTTTGCAATTTACCGTTCGGAATCGACTTTAAACAGTAGGGCCCCTACATATGTGTCAAAATTATAACACGCACAACACAGTGGCGGCGCGAAAGAGCTAGGCTCTAGCTCTTGACGGGCTGTTACGCAACCCAATGTAATGGCCATCTAAGTCAAATTTTCAGGGGATGCTATGGTTTGTTCGAGCTAGAGGGAGTTTTGGGAACACATTCCCTGTTACGCCTAATGATAAAGAGTGTTAAAAACTAAGAATTAAGAACAACTCGAGTATCCTGGCACAGAATTATCCAAATTTTTTCTTAAACCGGAACACAATCTGGTTCCACTTTAATTTCCAAAAGCTAAAGAGTGTCTGATGCACATTCATCATTTTACTCGCTCCCAAGGTTACTCTTTGCCACTGTACCCAAATCCATGAGTCAATATCCCCGATCGAGTGTTTTGTTTTGATTTTGTCCACCCACTCTCACCCACAAGTGATTCAGTGCCGGATTCTGAAGAACGCTCCAAAAGTATGTCAGCAAAAAAAATCTCCCCCCAT
The DNA here is from genome assembly GCA_905187475.1 of Syritta pipiens. NCBI lineage: Eukaryota > Metazoa > Arthropoda > Insecta > Diptera > Syrphidae > Syritta > Syritta pipiens. The sequence goes on from LR994573.1 coordinate 12,573,266, forward strand.
TCGCATTTGGCAATGCCCTTCAAAAATGTCTACCGATCTGCCAATCTACCGATCAGTCCCGACACGCAAAGCTCCCGAGCTCATTGTGTAAACAACCATCGTCCCGTCGTCTCAGCTAAATGGGACACATTCGTCGTCAAAAACACATTCCACCCAACGCGCCGTCGATCAACAAATCGCCGAAAATTTTGTTTTTACGTTTTTGACAAACGATCCACAACGCATTACTCACGCCCAGAAACGCCGCCATCGCCATCCCGCCGGCCAGGAGTGTCTCGAGCGCCCCCCGAAAGACTTTTTCAATATAAGAACCTTGCCGGTGGTCAAGGTGAGATCAGTTCAATTGAAAAGGCATCGGCGGACACGTTACACACCACACGACCACCGAGTAAATGGAAAACTGATCGCAGATCGCGCGCCCGTGCAGTCAGATTGGATTTTACGTTTAACGTTCAGCTTTTAGCGTTGCCGCAACGAGAAGCGAAGAGAAAGAAACGACCACAAGAAGCTCCGCACCGACTCGAGATCATTATAGTTCCGTCCACGATCGCCGATGGATCGGTCGCAGTAGTTCGTCGTCGTTGTTGTCGTTGTTGTCTTCGTAAAAGTGCGTCCGCGTCGTAGAACGACCTTCACCTTGCATAGCCACCGAAGATTGTTGACTTGAGAATCGGCAGCAACAACAAGTACGCGACAATTGTGCGTATAGTCCGTGCCCCCCACCCCAGACAACAAATCGAATATTGAAAGTGCTCTCGCCGGCAATCCATTTCGCAGTCGTTCTTGGGATACCGATGGAATAATTATCGTCCGGGAGAAGCGGATAGATAGACACTCGTAGCTCGGCTTCTTTTACGGTGTCGTCGGCGTGAATAAAAATTTAAATTTTCGCACAGAGCATAAGTGTTTTTGTTTTTTTTTTTGTGTTGTTTGGTGTGATAGGATCAATGAACTGTCGTTGAGAGGAATACAATTGAAATTCTCGATTATCGAATTGAAAATTAGGAGGTGATCGTGTAGAACTGTGATTTTTTTTTTTCTGAAATTGTTTTTGAATTTAACGAGGCCAGCCTTTAAACGAGACAGAAAAGCAACTCCTGTGATGGGTTGTCTAGTGGAGTGGATTGGTTTAGTTCTAGTGTTAACTGCAGTTCTGGACCTCGGATGGAGCGCAGATAATGTAACTCTTGTGGACGACGATACCGATTCTGTCGTTATCGAAGGTGAGTTAGAAAAAAAGAGAGGAATTGATTTGGTTGGCAAGTTTACATCTTCATTTAAAATCTGAGTTAAAAAAAACAAAAAAAAAAAAAACACGAGCTTTGTGGAAGGCTTGCATGCCGACGAAGAAAAAAAAAAAGAAAATGCCCGAAGTCTTAGTTTTGTTTGTGGTTATTGGATATCATTTTCTCGCTATCTAGTAAATCGTATCCGCAAAAAGTTTATAATTTAGTTTTAAATTTAGTGGATGTAAGTTTAATTTACTTCAACATTCGAGTGTTTCATTGCATGGGATGGCTTTCTTTAATGTTTTAAAAGAGGCAAACAGGTTGATGCGTTTGAATATTCTTTTTCCCTAGAAATTTCATTTATTGCGCTAGTCTTCTTTTTACAGCCTATATTCTGAAATTTTTTAAAATTTGTCTTGGTCAAATTAGTTGCAGGACTTTTTTTCAACATGAAATCTTGATTGAAGTTGTATTAAAGCCCTACACTGCGCAGTGTAGCAGATCTGATGCAACTCAATTCTTACTTCTTTCAAAAACTATAACACAATTTTACTTTGTTAAACTTTGTAGATGATCTGCTTTATATATTATACTTTGAAGGGAATAATCATGCCAATTTACATAGACCAATGTTTTTTTTTTATTATTGTTCTGGTATTTGGAGTCAGAAAATATTTTTTTTTATTAAAAAAAAGTCGCGCAGTGTAGGATTAAATCATCTCCATATGACAGAAAATAGAAAATTAAATTTTTTTTTAATTTAAAGCTTTAAAGTATTGAGACTTCAAAGTTTAGCCGCTGTCTAAAGAATGCGTTGTAAAACATCGTTGACTTTTTTAACCTTTACGGAGCTATTTTTGCTGAAATTGGCAATAAATTTTTAATTTATTTTTTTTTATTCGATATTTGAATTGATGCAGCTTACTCAATCATCAACGAACGCATTTTTATGTCCATGAAGCTGAAAATATTTGATCGTTTGGATAAAAGAAAGTTCTTAGATATGGTGGAACTCACTCACTGTCCTGCAATGATTTGTTTCAACCTTTCGAAATTGGTAAATCTAATTCATTCCCTTCAAGTCTGTTTTAAGGTTTTTCCTGCAGACCAACATTCTATAGATTCCATTTTTTTCTTTCTAAAAATGCAGCCGTACGCTAGAATGCGTGGCGCTCTGAGCAGACTACTTCCTGCCTTAAAAAAACACCGAAGCCTAATCTCGTACTGTACTTTTTTTGCACCAAGATGCTCGAATTCAAAGACCTTCAAAATTTGAGCATTGTTTTTTTTATTCTCTGGGTGTGGTGAAGTGTTTGTAACCGATATATTTTGACCGATATATTTGATTGCGAAATTTACGAATGATTGAAAAATCGCGTCAGATCGAAAGCAATGTTTTTGGCATATAAGGGGTCTGTTTGTATACGAAAAAATTATTTATGTTTAAAGAACTTGCGAAATTCTTTTCATTGCTTTGGCCGGCGTAACAGATCTTTGGGAGCCAGAGCGGAGCTTTTTTCGCTCGCTTCCACTGTCTTATGTGCGTTATAACTTTTGACACATGTATAGGGACCTAGAACGACGGATGGCAAAAACCTTCCATGACAAAAGTACTCCAGGTGGATTGTCAGTCATTCGCTGGAGAAAAGGCCGTGAAAAATGTTTATGGTGTTTTTTCCCCGGGCTGGATTCGAACCCGAGTACTCTTTCTTAATAACCCGATGCACAAACCGATTAAGCCGAAACCCTTTTCGCATGTGCAGCATTTTTATATTTTATTGTATAAAAGGTCTCGCAAGACAGTACAAAATTTGCAAGGGCTCTCACAAGAAATTGGTCTGCTTGCTATAAAATCCCAAAGCGCTGATGCAATTTCTTAACTTCTATATACTGAAAGGACTTAAAGCAAAAAAAGTTTTGCAGACTAGTTTTTAGTTCCATATTAATAACACGTCTTATTACACATCATAATAATTTTTGATGCACCCTTTGGATTCAACGAGAAAAATAGTGAGCAACTTTCACAGTTTTCGTGTTCGTCTCCTTTTCGTAGCCTCTGCTCTATTCGAAAGAATCTTACTCTCAGTCGTTGACGTTCCACAATCTGTAGTTTTGGATAAAAAAAGTAATTGAACATACAGTGGCGTGCACGTACTTAGAAACGGCTAAAATAATATTTTTGTTTTCATTATAGTTCATGTACTTTCCACCTTAAAACGGTGATTTTTGGTTTTTATTGTAGCTATAGGTTACACTTATTAAAAAAAACGGTTCGTTTTTTTTTTTTTTATTAAAAACAACAACTTTTGGGCGTTTGACCATTAGAAACGCAAGTAGGGATAAAATAGGCCGTGCACCTAATAAGAAATGTCGAGATTTTCATTAGAAATCAATAATTTTTTTACCAAAACAGCTGTTACACTTTGATATTATGTATTTTTATTGCTGGATTGAACTTTTAGAAAGAATTGCACTGTCGAAAAAGTCTACATACCACGACCTTAGGGCTAAGACAATCCTACCGCGAAAAAACAATCATTGGCCGCTATATCCACAGGTTTCTGCATTCTAACAAAAATTGGTATACTTGCTAAAAAATCTGTTGACTCTATTCAAAGTCCCAAAGCGCTGTGGCAATTTCTTAACTCCTATGTATTAGAAGGATGCATGTATTGCATGACTGAATATGATAGAGTACATTCCACAGAAGCCTTACAGCGAAGTTGTACACACTAAATATTGACTCAACGCTTGCTTTGTGATCGCTTTGGATGTGTGAACATAACAAATTTGGTCTTTGTTTTTAATATTTCATATTAAAATATGTAATTTAACATCAGGAGATTGGATTCTTCAAGAAGTACTTTGAAGAAATGAAGATTGCATGGTAGAGTATTTCGCAGAAGTTTTACAAAAACTGGGTGAAGTTCATTATTTGTGGCAAAAAGAAGAAAAGGTGTGGAAGAAGAAGGCTTAGCAGAAATGTATACTATTGTAAATTTTTTTTAAAGAAAAGTAAAATTTATGAAATTGAAATTGAAAAAGTATTCTGTCAATTTTGTACATAAAAAAATTGACCAGCCTTAATTAACAAATCGTTATCTCTCCACCATTAGTCCCTCCAACAGTCGTTTCTTAGTCCCTGTCCAAATCAAATCTGACTAGTCTAGTCTGATAGACGACTATAAAATGTACACCTTTGAAACTTCTCAAAGTTGTTGCTTTAAAACACGCTTCAAATACTCTCCAAAACTCAAAACCGCACTTTGTTTTGAAAAATCACACTCTACCAGATACCTATGCCCATTCGTTTTCATTCTCCTCACTAAGCCTCTTCATTTAGGTCCATGACCGATTATTGTGATCGATCATTCGTTCAGCTTCTTAAAATCAATTTATCATCGCCGCACTCAATTTCCATTTAACACTTCAAAAAAAAACTCCAAACACCCCTGGGGCAAGTGTCGGCGAATTTATTTCTTCTTTCTTTCTTTTTTTTGCCCGCGTCTCTTTAGCGAAAGCAGAACAGTGAGAAGTTATTAATTGCTGTCAAGGCCATGTCGCTTTTGTTGACTCTTGGAGACTATTTGTTGTAGGGCAGGCAAGCAAACCTATCAGCGGCTCAATTTAAGTTTTTTTCTTTATGAAAATTGATTTATGAAATCCGTTTAGGCTTCCGATTTTGGGAGTTATTAGCAACGCTTTGCTACAAAAAAAAAGAAACAAATGTGATTAATTAATGCAAATTCTCTGGAAGAGGTGTGAAGTGTGTCGACGAATTGAAGTGTTGACTTAAGTTTTTGACGCAGAGATAAACCGCTGTCGGAGTGAGACAATTAAATTCTGAGAAGACCAGACTGGGTTGTTGGTCGAGGAATGCAGACTAAAAGGTGTTTGTTTAGTGGGTGACGTTGCGTTTGCTTTTTGTTTAGATGGCTTGCCGGTTGCCACGTGGAGCTCCACCCAGAAATGGATGAACCTGATTTGGCAGAAAGAGAGGGTTCCTAAATTTGCCATCGATTCTTTAAAACGAAAGAGAATAGTTTCGTTACAGATAGTTTATTTTTGCTTAATTTCATGATTTCATATTGCACATTTCACATTAAGAGATTGTAAATTTGTTGTTGTTCTTGTTGATATCTTTTTGTTTTCACAAATTTCTTTTTGTCTGTGTATAACTTCTATTGTGGGTTCTACTACTCCGCGCATATTTTTGTGTTCCTCGCAAACTTTCCTATACAACTTAGATCTCTATCTTACTGAATCCCTATGCTATGGTATAATTAAGGGTTTTCTTCCTTTCTTCCAGACAAAAATAAACATTTTAAGGAAAAGTAAGGTTTACTACACGGCACTCGCTTCTTTAAATTTCTTTTCATTCAAAATTCCTTACTTTTGACTCAAAAAGTCACAATTTTTCAGTCACTTAAAGTGTCGAACTACTCTTTAAGCCCCAACAGATCTAAAGCGGCTCCAGCCATTTGAATTCACTCTACCACCACTTAAGCGAAACTACCTGACAACTTAAGAAATGAATATTCCCACCCGAAAATCACCTGAATCACCACGCATCGATTTGTTTGCTTGCCGCAACTCACTGCATATTTATCAAACAAAACGCTTCATTTAAATTAATCACCAAATTTGAGAAAAGAAAAAGTTTTTGTGTTTTCCAAAAATAACCAACACCCAATCGAACTCGACCTAAATACCTGTGCGCTTCTGCTACAGATTCACCTCTCGGTTTTCTCGAAGAAAGAGATTTCGCTTCATTTGATCGGTGGGTCAGAAATTGGCAGTTCACTCACGGGACGCGTTTCCTACAGACGCCATAAATCAAATTCCGGGTGCCAGTGGTTCATTAAAATTGTCAAAACGTCACGCGGCAATCAGGCATCTGTCAGAAGAACGCACTTGTCTCTAACGCGTGTCACTGGGAATGGGAATTTTTTGGCATTTCACATTTTTTTATTAGCCAAAGAACCCTACCTGCGAGGCATGACAATTGGCTCTAACAAGCCAAAGTAGGCAAAGCAAACATCAGACGACATGTGGTCTGCAAAGCGGCGGCAGCGACGGTGGTCGCGAATTCCATTAGCGGAGATGGCGCGCCCGGGGAGGCGCACTTTGGGCAGGTGAAAGAAGATGAAAGCAAAACAAAGTCGCTTTGGTATTTAAATTAGCACGGCTTTGTCGAGGTGGGTACTGTTAGGCTAGTGTTGGGTTTTGGTAATAAATTTGGATTTGCTCGATGGACGGTTGGTCACGGATGAGTTAGGGCGCTTTAAATGTGCGAACTTTTTTAATTCAAAAGTGCTACTGTTGGATGGGGTGTGGGAGGATTTGTTGCGCTTGATTGAAACGACTGTCGGGGACATGTTGATTTAGTTAAGAAAGTTTTGCATTTGTTCTTAACACCTTTGTCAGTTCAGTGGCCCTAAAAATACTTGGGCAAGTCGAAAGTGTATTCCATCACAAGGAAACTCATCTTTGTTATTTCTTATTTCCTATTGATGCGTCTGTTTTGACTTGGAAAAAAGTTTGGAGGTATTCACAGCTCAATGTTAGAGTTACAACTTTGTTAATTCCATTAGAATCGTTTGCGTGATTTGTTCTTCAATCGAACTAATGCGATATGAGTTATCCTTCTTTATGAGTTATTTTCGATCATCGACCAGATAAATCACTCATATCGACCTAACCGCCGACATTTGAAGTAAAAATGAGTTAGTGATGCAGTTCGATAGTTTATTCGATTACGTGTCTTTTTGTATCATTGGTTTTTTAATAAAGCATTGCATCAATCGATCCTAAAGAAAGGAGACTGGAGAGTGGAGGAGGAGGAGACTAAACTGTGCCAACTACAGAGGTATAAATCTCCTGAATAAGATCTTCTCTACCACTCTGTGTAACCGTCTGAAACCTTTTGTTAACAACTTGATATTGACCATCAATGGGTTCAGGCCAGCGAAATCCACCATTGAGCAGATGATATTCACACTGCGGCAGATCTTGGAGAAAACCCAGGAATTCCAGATCGATACACACCACCTATTTTAGTCTTGACATTCCTGCAAAACTCGTCCAACTTTACTGATTAACGTCGGTAAAGCCCTTACCAAGACCTTGATGTCAAAAAAGGTTTCAGACAAGGCGATGCACTGTCATGCGACTTCTCTAGCAGCATTCTCGAAAAGATCGTGCGTAACTCAGTCGTCAACACTAGAGGCACGATCTTCCATAAGTTTGTACAACGACTCACATATGCCGATGATATTGACATCATCAGGAGGACAAAACGGGCTGTCAGTGGGGCATTTGTGAGCATCGAGAAAGAAGCGGGTAAGATGACTCTTGCGGTGAATGAATATGCCCAACAACACCGACGTCTTGAGCAAAAAACGTCACAATCAATAAATATGTTTTCGAAGTAGTAAAATAATTCGTCTACCTAGAATCCGAACTAAATTCCGCAAATAATACGACCACGGAGATAAAACGAAGGATAACCCTGGCCAATCACTGTGTCTTTGAGCTTAGGCGGCAGCTGAAAAACAAAGGCCTCTCTCGCAGTACCAAGCTATCTATTTATAAGACTCTGATAGTCCCAGTCCTTTTGTATGGCGCAGAAGTATGGACGGTATCAAATGCGGACGAAGAGATTCTTAGTCGCTTCAAGAGAAAAGTCCTTCGGATTATTTTTGGCCTTGTTTGCAAAGAGGGAAGTTGGAGAGGGAGGCTAAACGATAAAATCTACGATCTGTACAGCGACATCAATCTAGTTAAATGAATTTAAGTGCACCGACTGAGATGGCTAGGTCATGTGGAGCGTATGGACGTTAACGCTCCGGCTCGTATAGTCTTCGAGTACAACCCTGAGGGAAAACACGATAGAGGAAGATGTCGCCTCTGGTGGCCTGACCAGTGAGACCTAAATCAGCTGGGTCGCTGACCACGTAAGATGGCGAGGCATATTGGCTGAGGTCCAGCTGCACCCCGGACTGTAGCGCCCGCAAATGAAGAAGATTCCATCAACCTTAACATCATCCATCAACCATTTAAAGCCGATCTTTGCCTTTTTAGTTCCAGCAACTGCTCCGATTGTAGATAAGTTGACATACTCGGCTACGGAAAATCTATACCCACAATTAGGACAGAAAATACCCATTGTACAGCCATATTGCGGACGAGATCCCGTGTTACTTGTTAAAACCAATTAGAGCTTCGTAAGAAGTATTGGAGACGTCCAATGACGGACGGACTATCAACGAAGTATTCACAGAGAAATATTTGTCCACAAACCACAAAGACATCGAGTCCACATCCTCTTCAAGATTGTGCTTTTTGAAGAATTCTTATGCGTGCATCGCACGACGCACGCGCCAATTTGGTTAAATTACTATTATTCTATTAAATGGCTAGAATTGATTTTACTTGAACTCCTACCCTTACATAAGCTACCTTAAACATTTTTTTGGCTTCTATAATTTGAAAGCCTCCGACTATTTCTTGTCCCCTTACATTTTTTTATTCAATACATACTCCGAGCTATCTAGCCTTTTTTATTTCATCGTGCGTAAAGGCTATTATTCTTTTTCCAATAAGGATGCACTTAACCCTCTGCAAGTTTTTCCAAGACATTGTGCAATCTGAATACGCAATTCGTTTATTTTCAATTTAAAACTCGTAAAACTGCGATATGGTCTTCGAGGCACTAAAATAGTTGAAGAGACGTTGACCACTGACTGTTCACTGGCCTTTTTGGCAAACATGTGGAATTAGACACACGGAACATCTATCCCGCTACGTATTCAAGGTCCTTAAATTGATTTTCTCACCTCATTCATCCACCGCAACCGCCCCAAATACAACGACATCTCAATTTCAATATTTTTGCCTCCAATTACCCCCTGACAGTGATCGGTGTAATGATAACCGTGGCCATTAATCACTCTGGGTTCTCGTCAGACAGGATTCATCGAATTCTCATTCGACTTCGACGTGGTGGTGGGGTGTTCCCTTGCAATTTTTCATACTGGCACTTCAAGGACACGGCATGCAAGCCTCCTTTGCTTGATCTGCCTTTCTAATCGCCCGGTTCATGTTCTCGGCTACGTGATGAGATACGAGACAAGTTGCAGAAGCATCGAAACTAGTTTAGGGCACATATGGAGGTGCACGAAATTGGATGCAAGTTACTTTGCGATGCTCTTTAATTGGCGCAGTTTGTAGGTGGCAGAAGCCAGGGAATTAATTGCCGGGGCGGGCGAGGTTAAGGCTACGTCGAGATTAAAACCTTTTTAATTGGCTGCACTATAATTTGAGTGTTTAATTAGGAAGTAAGGCTCGACTGTGGTGATCCCATTAAGGAAACCAAGCAATGAGATATATTTTGATGCATCGTAAGTGTATAAATTTAAAACAAATATTCGACTCATCATGTACTTTTGCTTATGTTTAATGCATTTTTTTTACACCGAACGGTCAGAGTTATAAAAGTGTGCTGACTTACAAAATGCGTGAAATCTTTACTAAGTTTAAATAAAATATAGAATGCATTGACTTCACTTTGAGGCTTTAACTTTAAATTTTGCAATCACCACTTATTCGACATCAAAAATATTGCAAATTATTTTATCTAAGAGTCCCTTTTTTCTAATTCTGAAAAGTTTTAAGAATTCTTCGGGGTGAGGTTGAAGAAGATTGAAGAACTGATTGCACTGTCCACATTTTTTATGTCTGGTCATCCTCTTTCGATGACAAAAAAAGATACTGAAAGAGGCTAAAGCCCGCGACATACTCGCTCGTTGCTAGCAAGTAAGCGATTTATTCTAACTAATACAGTTGATGCAAAGAAAAGCAACAGTACAGGCAATACAGAACTCTCCAGAATCTGACAATCTAATAAAACATAGCAACAAGTGATCGTTCATAAACATTTACCACATTTGTGTTTCTTTTTCTGGCAAATCATGAGTGTGTTCACTTTGGCATAAAAGAGTGAAGTCGCTATTTATCAAGTAAGCAACGATTTCTGTTTCTAAACTCATCCACGTATTGTCTTATGCGTAGGAAAATTAAACTCAAAGTGCTTTTTGGCGCATGTGAATAGAAAACTGTCTTTCACCGATTTGCCTTAGCTTTAGGGAAAACCAGATATGACTGGTGAGTCTAAACAAGTTTAACTCTGCGAAATTTATAAAACTTTTTAACGGAATGTTCTAAGGCTCACGTGAAGCCTTTTATTTTTATGCCTTTTTTTCCTATTGAATCTTTCAATAATGGCTGCGAATTATCCATCCTAAAGTCCACGGAAGCCTGCAGAATCGTTTCTTACTAACTTTTTATTAATCTCATTTATTCATTCACTTAAGACTAGGTTTACAATATATATTATTATTATTATTACCTTTCACTATGTCGCAAAAAACTGTCAAACTAAGTTCTTTTTCTGCGAAGTGGCCTTCCGTTACATCATGTTTGCCCTGTAGCTCTGAGTTGATTCTTAGAATGCTCTCCGCCGTGTCCACTTCACAACGATTACTTCCACTCCTTCCTCTTGATCAACGTGCAACGATGACCACTAACAAAACAGTACGATCAATCTGTCATCATTCAAAAAAATCACTCATAAGCATGAAATCTAATTTTAAATCCAAACAAAAATCCACGGAATATGTCAGATATCGATCTTTATGTTTTCATTTCATCCATCAGTTTGGCAACGCAACTCGACCAAGTACCGTCAATTTCGACTCTCGTCCCGCTTGTCAGTCTGACCACGTTCAGCGAATTATGCAAATTCTCAGATCTGTCTCGTACGCATTTGGAGTGAATACCGCAACGATGACAAAGTGTGTGCTTCTTTTGGGGCATACAATGTCGTAGTTCGAGCCCTCGACACGTTTCTCCAATTAACACCTCAACAGTGTTCTAGGACTCCTCTGGGATAATCGGGCATCCCTCTCTTGGACTGTCGTGAGACAGTTTCAATTAAAGTGACTTTGTTTTCTGATCGAACGTGATCGCAATTCGATAACAGATACACATTGATGGCAACCGATTGATTGGAACAAACGCAACAGTTGAGATTCCGTGGAATTCGGCTTCAATGGGAGGCTCTCTGGAGTGCAGTCACGCTGTGCGAGGGATGCGTGATATTCGAGGCACGTCGTCTGTCGGACATTGTTGATTGCTTAATCATACCTACAAGACCTTTTTTTGTAGAAAAAAGGCGTCGTCATGAGTGGGCTGTTTTTTTTAACCGAATCAATGGGTCTTTAGTCGAAATTGGGTGGCTATAAAAGTTTTAACATCGCGGACGTAAAAGTTTTTCGTGTAATTTGACATTAATGAGGCCTTCTGTGGAGATTTATGCGTGTTCCTTATTGGATACGACTTGTGGTTGGGCTTTTGGGGACGTCCTTGTAGGCCATGGTGCTTGTGGGACGGAGAAGATTGGTATGTCTAAGCTTGATAACTCTATTTTGTTACAGTGAAAGGCTTAGCTTGAATCGAAGAGGCATTTTCGATGGCCTAGGTGTTTTTATGAACTTAGACTCCTTATTTAAGTCTAATCTGATAAGCACAATCGCTTTGGTTTGTGTCTCAACTGAGTTAAATCATTTCGGATACTTGAATATCGTTTTAATTAGCGAAAGCGAACTCTTTTCTAGGAAAAGAGGGTTAGGCCGTCCACACAGACAACCGGAGAGTTTCCGATTTTCGGCCTTGGACCGCATTCTCAACTTCACTGCTATGCTTTCAAACAGACTCCTACAGAAACCTCATTAAATTCGACTTCACTTTCTGTAACACCATTTAATTATTGCTATTCAAAAAACAAAATAAATTTGAAAATAATAAAAAAAAAACATGTACAGACAACCGCAGGCACTCTTCTGACATTGAACCTAAAAGAAGCCACAGGAACTGGCCCACTTCCAGGATCCTCATAAAAGCGGTTCTCATACCCCTTTTTCTTTTCTATTCCAGCCCGTGCTCTGCCCAAGTCAAACTCCCGCAGTGGTCGACAAATTCACCTCGCTCCAGTGAACTGGTTCCAGGCATTTGCCGAGGGTAGCGGCTGCCTCAGCTCAACCGGAACCATCGGCTCCTGCACCAGATTCCGGACATGCTACCCGCACATCCGCAACTTGAACTTCTTCCTGCGCCAAAATTGGGACTCCCCAAACCCGTGGTTCCTGCAAGGCCAGGAAACGTGCAACTTCTTCGATGAGTACGGACAGCAGGCGACAGGAGTCTGCTGCCTGAACAACGCTCAGACCCCGCAACAGCCGGACAAAGAGCAGAACAGCGGCGAGGATAGCGGAGAGATGCCCACGGGCACCAGTAGCTACGAGGAGGACTACGACCCTCATGAACCCGTCGACAACAACGTCGGCTACGATCCGATGGACGAGGCCACCCACTCCGGTCAGGAAACAGCCGAGTCGGGTGAGCAGTATCAATTCGATTGGCCAGGACAGGCAGCGTTTCCGTCTCAAGCAGCAGCGCAGTGGCCGCCGCCAATACCGACGCATGCACCCGCGATCAGCCACTGGCCACCGCAGGCTCCAACGCATCCGCCAGACCACCACTACCCAACGCATCCTCCATATCCGGGTTTGCCGACACTGCCGCCCGTGACGATCACCTCAGCCCGGCCGACGTACCCGTCCTACCGACCCACGCAGAGGCCAATGTACCCGAACTACCCGACGACGCCGCGGCCGACACCTCGGCCAACGCCTAGGCCGCCGAGCGCCACGGCACCGGTCTCGTCGGTGGCGAGGTGCGGAGCCAAGAATGGAGTCTCCCCAGACCAGGAGCGGATCGTCGGCGGGCAGAACTCGAGTCCCAACGAGTGGCCGTGGGTCGTGGTGCTCTTCAACAAGGGCAAGCAGTTCTGCGGAGGATCACTGATCGACGACATGCACATCCTCACAGCTGCCCACTGTGTGGCGAGGTAAGCATACGAAGGGTACTGAATCCGAAGTGACTCGTATTCCCGTTTTCAGAATGACCTCATGGGATGTCGCAGGACTGACAGCCCATCTTGGAGATCACAACATCCGAACGACCTTCGAAGTGAAGCACGTGGAACGAAAAATCAAGCGGCTGGTGAGACACAAGGGCTTCGACTTCAGCACCTTGGTAAGCACAATGAAACTGTCTATGTCCAAGATTCAGCATTTCCCATACTCCTCCAGCACAACGACGTTGCCGTCCTGACCATGGACAGACCGGTCACGTTTACCCGGGAGGTTCGCCCGATCTGCCTGCCACACGCCTCGATTCGAAAGTCCTTCAGCGGTCAGATAGCCACCGTGGCTGGCTGGGGAAGCTTGCGGGAGAGTAAGTCACGCATCACAGCCGTCGCATCCTTTCACATTCTCCTCTCCCCACAGATGGACCACAGCCGTCGATCCTGCAGAAGGTGAACATCCCCATCTGGGCGAATCCGGAGTGCGCCCGCAAGTACGGCCGTGCGGCACCCGGCGGAATCATCGAGTCCATGCTCTGTGCGGGGCAGGCTGCCAGAGACTCATGCAGCGTAAGTCGGCCTCATGGTGGACGTTATCCCATTCTTACTTCAATTTTTGTTCGCAGGGTGACTCCGGTGGACCTCTGATGATCAGCGAGGGTGGCCAGTGGACGCAGATCGGAATCGTGTCCTGGGGCATTGGCTGCGGCAAGGGACAGTACCCTGGCGTGTATACACGAGTAACCGCTTTCCTGCCATGGATTCTGAAGAATCTCAAGTGAAGAGAGTAGCTGGAGACGGTGTTTCATGGATTTTCTTTCGGTTATTACTTCTTTTGGCAGAAACGTGATATTGTTTTGTGTGTGACACGGTGGTTTGTTGTGCAGCAGCAGCACCGTGACACGCACGGTTTTGTGTAATAAATGATGGTACTACAAAATGTATGGATGAACGGTGTGGCTTTTGTTTTTTCAAATTTCTGGCCAACAAAATGCTTTTTGCCTTGATTTGTGGATGCACTTTTTAGAAAACGTAAAGCGTGTCGTTTTTTTTCATACGGAAAGGTCTTGGGAAAAGACAGGCCATGAAATTAGTCGGGAATTTCTTTTAATAATTACTTTGGGTGTGCTTACAAATTGATCTGAGACTGCAGAATTAATAAGGTGGTGAGACTTGTCCTTCCAATTCATGGAAAAAGGAAATAATCAGTTTATTTTGGGTTGGGTATTTCTGGTTGTCACCTAAAAAAGTGGACACAATTGTCTGTGGACCTCTTTGAAAATTTCCTTTTTCAACGATTATGATTCGACGAATACTGCTAGGTCAGCAAAAAATGGATTGATATTCGATGTGGTCACCGCAATTTCTATATTCGAAATTGCTGTTGGGGTGGGTCAGGGTGACATTTGGATAAAATCCAAAGCAGCAGTGAAAGTCCTCTATCAGAAACTCTATCAGAGAACTAGTGTATTTTGTTCTAAATAAAATGCAAGAACTTAAAGGCTTGTAGTCGCTACTCAAAACAGAATCTATCAAACTAGTTTCGGTTGGATTTTCAAAAATCTATGTTGGTAAGCAAAAAAAAGAAACTGTCCTATAATGAAAGATCACTGAAAGTCCAAAATAACAAACCCAGCCTGACTATTTACTCTTAGCCACAATATCACTTTAATTTATAAAAAAATAAATTTTTCAAGAAAAAGTCTGATCGATATTGAGAGTCATGGTATGTCATTCTAAAATTTTAATTATTTATGGTCTCAGCTAAAAGGATAAAAAGTTGACTTCATAATTTCAACTCGAAGAAAATCGAAACTACAAAGCACGTGTACAAATATGGCTTTCAAAGAATCTTTTTAAAATTTCAATTGTCCTTGCTGTTCACATTTTTTCAATCAATCTTCACTAAATGTACTTACCATATATTGTAAAAAAATTTAAATCTAATCAAGCCCGTTGTTGGTTATATCTACATTTTTAAGCTTTGTCCATCCATATTTTGATAGGCGTTTAACTTAAATTGGCAATTGTAAATTTTTGTGTCGGACCACTTTACCAACCGAAATAACGAACAATCACAATCATTCTCATAGACGTTTTTCCCAAAATGGGAAATAAACCAACAGTTATTTGCATTTACAAAATTTTCAAAGTTAGGAAAATCCATAACGGCTGTCGTTGATTCTGTCGTTCATGTTGTTCGACACAAAACGTGACATTTGTCACTTTATCGTATCAAAATAATGGTGGTCATCCTCTAAAACCTCTAAAAAAGTTTTCTTCTAAAAATGCGAACCACACCAAAAATGAAGAACGCAATTTCTTCAAAAAATTAGGTAGGAGAAGGTAGTTCAAACATTTTATGCTCCCAAAACATAAGCAATATACTTTTAAACATTCAGTTAGATCGATTAAGTCTTTCGAACAAGGCATAAACTAAAAATATAAAACATCTAAACTTTGAAATGCGATTAGATGTGAATACTTTTTGCCACAAATTTTTTTCAACAACAACACTTAAAGACCTCAAAGCGTCTACAGTACACAGAGACAGTTTTTTTTTAGCATGTAGCACAAAGCATACTGAATGCAGATAGTAGGAATATTCATTAAAAGTTCTAGAACATTTGTCCTTATAGTTGAAACAATTTCGAAAAGGTTTTCAAACGATTCTTTTTTTCTCTGTGCTCCTTTTGAGAAAGCCAGCTATTCTAGAGACTTGTTTTACCTCTTCCAAAGCAGTAGGACACAGTCGCAAATTTTTCGAACTGTACTCTCCAACTATCCTAGCCTGTTGGTAATATAAAAGACTAAGTCTTATTGTACTGGACCATATAAATAAGTTGAATTGAATTGAAAATTGTATACAAAAATGTGCATATAGTTCGGGAGGCAAAAATACGTTGACTGTCACACCGAATGCATTGCCAAATCGTCTTCGAATTCACGTTTTTTAGTTCGAAAAGATGGGGAACACCGTACCTCTGGTACTAGGATCAAGTAATCGCGGACGCAAGACAACTTGGTCGTCCTGAATACAGCGAGCTGTAACCGTCAATGTTTCTTCCGTCCGAGTTATTCTGTTAAAAAAAAATAAAAAAATAAATCTCATTCGATAACAATAGCGAAAAATATTCGCTTACGATGGTAGCGATCAGTGGAAAAAGTATATGACCAAAGGCATCCGTTGGTACAAGCCGGTAAGAAAAATTGATCACCACGAAAAGAATACAACTCAACAAAGAACTCAACGTTGGGCGTCCTTTTATCCAAAGCAAAAATCTATCAACAAGTTTTTACGCAGCCACCAGCCTTATGAACTACAATTTTGTAAGTTATTCTATGGATGCAGAGGAATCGATTCTCTGTCGAAAACAATGTTTGAATTGCGTTTTATCATTAAAAAAAAAATTCTGATAGCCATATCATTTGTAACAATTTCAATTCGGCTCAACACGAAGAAAGGAAACGAGCAACCCGGTAATTTCCTCGTGAGCCACTATGTGGTTGGGGAGACAGTCACGCTATGTACTAACTAGTGCATGCGGGGATTAAAAGACAAATCTTTTTCTCTAGTTACAAAAATGTTGAAATAATAAGCAAGGAAGTTAATTCTAAATTCGCTTGATGTGGCTACACAGATTAATTTTTGTGTAGCTTACTGTTGCATATCCACTGGCGCAGTTTTCAATCCGACAACCCTGGGCACAAACCATACCTCATAGCAAAGGAAAATTTCAGTCAAACAAACTGTTACCAGTTCCGGACCTCAGTGAATTTTAGACTTTTTGGATACGACATACGACCTTTTTCGTAGTACTCGTGTTGATGCAATAACTGTTGAAGAATAACCAAGATTTCGAAAATTGTTTTTAATGATATCCGCGTGCTCGGTCTTTTAGAAAGGATGCATGATAAACTGCGGCACTTCACTGAACACTTTAATAGCTGAATGTCTTTAGTAATTGTAACAGCTACTGAAATACAAACTAAAGCATGATTTTTTAAAAGCTATAGGAAAGTTTTTCAAAAAAACACATAAAATTCAGAAAAATGCATAAAATCTTTATTTGAATCGATAGTACGGTCCATATAATTTAATGTTTGAAGATTATTTCATGCAAATGTTGACATTGACTGCTCTTCAAATGGTCCATCCGCTTAGTCCAATTTTGGCATACTCTTTCCAACATTTCGGCCGGTATCTCACGAATAAATGCTTCAATGTTGTCTTCCAATGCGTCAATTGAAGCGGGCTTGTCTGTATAGACATGAGCCCCACAAAAAATAGTCTAAAGGCGTTAAATCGCACGATCTAGGAGGCCAATTGACCGGTCCCGAACGTGAAAAAAAATGTTCACCGAACTCGCCTCTCAATAAGTCCATTGTTGCGCATGCTGTCTGGCATGTGGCACCGTCTTGTTGAAGCTCTTGCATTTTGGGCAAAAAAAAGTTTGATATCATCTCACGGTAGCGCTCACCATTCACAGTTACGTTACGATTCGCATCATCTTTGAAGAAGTACGGTCCAATGTTGCCACCAGCCCATAAACCGCACCAAACTGTGACTTTTTCTGGATGCATTGGTAGCTCTTGCAATGCTTCTGGCTGATATTCACTCCAAAATCGACAATTCTGCTTATTTACGTACCCATTGAGCCAAAAATGAGCTTCGTCGCTGAAAACTTTCTTAACTTTCTGAACTTTCTTAACAGAGCACGCATTTTGATAATAAAATTCAATAATTTGCAAGCGTTGTTCGTTTGTAAGACGATTCATGGTTAAATTATAGACCAAACTGAAGATGTTTGACAGTGAAACAAAACACGCAACGTGCGTCAGCTGTTTAAACCAGTGTTGCCAAGAAGATAATAGCTAAAAAATCACCCTTTATCACTGCTATCTGGTACTCTCAATTCCATGACCCACGTCATTACGTGTCCAGCTCCTGTACAAATTTCGGGGAAAATAAATAACACCAGCACCACAATTTTCTGAATTACTGTTTTCTTTATTTTTAACTACTTGTGTTTCAATAAAATCATACAAAATGAAAAAAAAACTTTAACAGCATAATGATAAGAATATTTCTATAAATTAGTTTAATAGAATCTTTTTTTTTACTTTTTTTTATTTTTTATTTTTAAATATTAAATGAGATATGAGTCGAATTAATGAAAAAAAAAAGTAAATAGTTTTCGTAGTTAGTTTTCTCATGTGATTCGTGGTATGGAAAAACAAAAAAAAAAAGATAAGCAACAAACAAAAGGAAAAGAATTAAAAATGTTAAAAATAAAATTTTAAAGAAAAAAATACAATTCCATGTCGATTAATTAATTTCGATTTTTTTTTTTTTTTTTCAGTTTCTAATTAAAAATTTCACTTTTTTGTGTTAAATTCGTTACCGTTAACCTGATTCGAAGAATAACTTTTTTGCTTTTAAATGCCACCAAGAGTTGATCTACTTCTGATTCTCCGTGAGTGTTTGTTTTAGCATTTTTTTTTTTATCTATCCCCGCATTTTTGCTTTTGCAATGCATTCAATAATTTTAATTTTGTTTCGTAGTTTTTGATTCTGTTTTGCTGATGTGAGTAGGCAAATGTTGGACTTAGAATTTAATTTTTACATCTATAATTGATTTCTATTGAAATGAGAAATAATTATAGATCGGATTGTCCAGGTCCTGCAATGGAAAAAAAGAAAGAGAAAATAATTTTGATTAGCTATTTTTGATAAGTTGCGAGTTTTAAAAAGATTGATTTTTAGAGAAGACATAATTGAAGGATATATTCGTAGGTGATACAATTGGTAAGCGAATTTAAAGAACGAAGTAAATGTGTGGGCTTTAATTAATTTGTTGGGATCTTACAGCTGATTGAGAAAAATTTAAAACAAATCTCAGCTCAGAAGAAACTGAAACCAAATTCTAGTACACTGATTTGGAGTACATTTGAAAGACGCACTTGGAACATTTTTATTTTAATGCTTTCTTTTTTTTTTATAATGGCTTAGATTAGTTTCCCAAGCTGAAGAATATCCACTCCCTTGTTGAAAATAGTTACGTTTTTGGTATGCTGTGTCAACCAAATTCATCAAAACAAGGCAAGACTATGGTTCACAATAATAAAGAAATGCAACTAAATGTAGCAGTCCAACAAATAAATGACAAAGAATTAGGAAAATTTACTAAATTCAATTCAATTCATGGATTTACACTAAATTCCATGCCATTCAGCAATAAATATCATAACTACAGGTGCGTTTAAAGACCCATGACAAGAGCTCAATTGTATCACCTACAACAAGACACTGAACTAAAAGAAAAAAATAAAATATTATACACTTAAAGCAAGATACTCTTCCACTTAAGCTTAGCTTAGTTAGACAATTAGACAACTCCAAACAAAAATAAAATACAACAATAACTCAATAACAACACTACATGTTTTATGTACAAGAGGAGAATTAATCGAAATGCAAAAAAAAAAGAAAAGAAATTAACAAAATTTTCAAATTAGACATGAGAGAAAACTTCACCTTTTTTTTAAATTTAGTCTATATTTTTTTTTTTTTTTTTTTTTTTAACTTTTTTTTTTTACAGAAAAAGAACAAACAAATTGTAGCTTTTTTTATGATATGGTAGAAAAAAAAAAGAAAAACTTCTAAAAAAAAGCTATTTTGTTGTTAATTCGGTTAAGAGAATTAAAAAACTAAATAAATAAGTTTATATGTAAAAAACAAAAATATGCAATATTAACAAAATGTTTGGAAAGATAGTTATGAGATTCGATTCATTTAACATTTTATCTTGTGTTGATCAAGAATTACAATTTTTTTTTTTTATTTCTTTTATTTTATTTTTTAAGCCAAAGGTGGAGTTTACTCCAATGTTTTGACTGGAAGAAGTAAATTGAGTTAAGAAAAAAAAAAAAAATAAGAGAGCTTAGAAAAGAAACGATTTTAGCTAAATATTAGATCTGGATGTTGAAATAATGGAAAATTACTAATAAATTATGGGTCGTGATTAATATGAAATGTATTGTTGTCGTCTGTTTGGTCGTTTGTTAGTCACTTCGGCAAAAAAAATTAAAAGACATGGTCAAATCTGACACATGATCAAATATTTCTTTTGATTGCGCAGCACAAGAAACCAATAGGAACCATTTGAAATAGGCTGAAGAAAAAAAAACTCTATACAAAAGGTAAACCAAAACCAGACCCAAGTGACCGACGGTAGAACGGCGCATTTTTTCAATTTAATCGGATATTTATAAATATTCTGAATAAAGTCTTTAACCTTATGCAAAAAAATGAATTTTTTACTGCAGTGAGTTTTAGTCCATCCCAAAATGACAAAATTGGGATAGTCCTGCACTTTAAACAGTGTTTAATGTGAACAACTAGAAGTATAGTTTGGAAATAAACCATAAATGAAAAACAACCTGACCCATTTGGTCATATTTGAGAAGGTGTGAAAAAGTATTGCAAACTAGTTTCGAAGGCACTGAATAAATAAATCAAGCTGTTATAGAAACTTTCATATCAATAAAATTGGGTTTACTTCGCATGAACATCCTTTTTTCAATTGTGTGAAGATTTTATGTTTACCAATAAGTAGAATTTGCGGAATGTTTTTTTTGCTAAGAAACCGAAAAAGCGGTTGAAGTGCATCGAATATTTAATACTAAAGACAATATTAGACAGCGAAGTTTGTAGAATGGTGGCTTCACCAGGCAAAAAAAATCGAAAGCAAAGTACACGAGACATTACTCTATGAAGATCGAAATCTAAGGTAGGAGAAGGAATCAACAGAAGAAGTGTTTCAAGAAGTAAACAGAACGATTGGAATGATTCAAGAACAAGGCAATTTGACGCATTATGAAACCTGGAACTAAGAGACGTAAAAGGAAGCACAAAGCAACAAAGATAGGTTCTTAATCCTAAAAATGTCTAGAGGAAATACGAAATGGATATTTTAGGGTAACCCCAAAATGGGAAAATATCATTTTGGTTACAACCAACTTATTCTCAGTCCTATTGACTTCTGCTTTTTCTGATTACTGGATGAGATGGAGCAGGACTCTATAGAAAAATCGAAATACGAAAGGTAATTTCATCGATGGCGTCAAGAGAAGAAGAAAATTTGAGATATTGAAATTGATATTAAGAGCTAAAAAAAAAAATAACCAACGCTTTTTAGTTTTCGCTGAAATAAATGGATTTTTTAACACACAAAAACCAACCGAACTAAAAGACATTCCGATATACTAAAGCCATTAACGAAGAAACTTCAGCGAAATAATGAACTTCAAAGCGTCAATGCACCTGAATTTAAGAGCCAAAAGATTACAGAAAACTTGTTCTTTACCACTTTATGGTCTGACTATTCTTTCTGAATTTAAAGAAGTGATTGAAAGAGAGTAAGCGAATTGGAAATTGTTAATTTTGATTAAGTTTTCTTTAAGCACATCCAACTCAAGGTTTGCAATTCCAGTTGCTCTAGTTGTGAAAGTGACTTAGAACAAGAAACCTTTGATAACAACAAAAAGCCAGTCGTCGAAAGTCCAAAAGGTTGATATAAAAAGATTCCCATTATTTGAACACCAGAACCATGATTAATTTTCTTGCGACAAAATCTGATTTATTACTTTTACGAAAAACTTAATTTTGATTGCCAAATAAAAATTCTGTCGCAAAAAAAGACGAAGAAAATTAATGAATAAATAAAAAAAAAAATAATAATTTGCACACAAAAAAAAAAAAGAAACAAAATGCTTAAAATTATGGTACCTTAAGATTTTAACGAAACTGATAGTTTTTTTTTTACAAATGCAATCAATGATTTATTTTTTTATTTTTGTGGGGGGATTAGAATTGTCATTCTTGTTCTTCAGGTTTATTTGTTTTTTTTAAATGTTCTTTCTTTTGTAACGAATTTTTCCAAAAAATCTATTTCTTTTTTAACTGTGTTCGGATGAGTTTTCTCTCGGTTTGATAGATATTTTTTTTATTTTTTGTGGTGTTAAATGGAGGTGGGAGAAGTTTTTTTTTGGAGGTGATGAGGTGACGTATGATTCGCAAAGTGCTTACTTAGTAATGAATAATAAAAATATAGATACGTGTTTTGTTTTTTCCTTTATACAAAAATAATATTTACAAGTTTCTGTTTTCTAGAGTAGTAGTAGTAGTAGTAGGAGAAGTAGAAATGGCAGACAAATGCATGGTCATTGGCAGTGATTGTCTGAGGTAGGTGGTTAAAGTTTTGTTTTTGTTTTGGTCTGGGGTGAGATAAGATAAAGAACAAATGAGAAGTGTAGGTCTCCTTGATGTGGTACCGTGAGTTTCGTGAATTTATATCCCTTGACACTTTGGACATAGTCCTTTTAAAGTTATGAAAGGCTTAGGAAAGGGTTGAAGACTTGAAGGGCACTTCTCGGAGTGTTATTCCTCAAGAAAATGGTTAAAACACCCACGAGGGGTGAATTGAACAAAAATATCGAATTTTCAACGCCAACAGTAGCTCGTGTTGCGTGTGAACCTACCTTTTGTGATGAAGAGAGGGCAACAAAACAAAAGTTTACTCAACTCAAACTCAATTTTCAATCTCAAAGATCGGAAAGTGAATTACAGTGATTCTGGTTGGAGAACCTTAAAGAAAATTAAATAATTTTTTTTTAGAAAATTAACGTGTTTCCAAACACCCTACAGACCAAGCACACACATCAAAAGCATTCTGGAGACATCTCATGCCACACGAATAAATGCACCTGAAGCCGGTCTCGGCTTTCACTCAGTCGAAAGAAATATTTTTTTACAAAAAAAAATTTAACGCGTCCCGGCGCCTAGACCTTTCTCCATCTGCCGACGGAACTAGCCCGCTCTGAGCCGCCGAACATAATTTCCGGCGAGTTGCTACTCCGGCTGAAGATCTCGGGGGATTCTGTGACGCGGGCCAGGTCGCGGTTGACGGTTTTTGAACTGAGAACGCGTGGACAACGGACGGACCAGGGACGCCGCTTGGCCGATCCGCTGGTCTCCTGCAGGTTTTTGAAGGCCTTCGAGGGGAGGATGTCGAAGTTTCCACTCGCCGAGGTGTCCGAGTCGGTTTTGGCGCTCCACGAGTCGTAGTAGTCTGAGTACGACTCGCTTTTGAACTCCTGCGGCGTGAGGGCGGGCGTTGAGTCGAGAGAGGTGTTTTCCAGGGAGTCCAGCTCCTCTTCGAGAACTCTCTTGGCTGCCGCTTGGAGCTTCTCCATCGGGAGGTTCTTCAGGGTGCTGCTGCTCTTCTTCAGGAGCAGGCTCTGAACGAGTTCATTGACGAGTTTGTCGCTGACGGCTTGGGACGGTTGTCCAAAGATGGGCGAGGCTGGCGAGTTGGGAGACGAGAGATTGTCTGCATCGATGCTGGGGTTCTTGCGCAGGGGCAGTGAGAGCCGCTCGCGTCGCTGTGTCATGCTCTCGGCGTCCTGCAGGGCCTTGGGGTTCTGCTTCCGAGTGATGGAGACGTTGTGGACGATCTTCTTGCGAGGCTTGAAGTTGAACTCGGCCTCAAGGGTTTTGTCATCGACCGATGGGTCTTCTTCTTCGATGACGTCGCCTTCGTCCTGGAGCAGTTTGAAGAGCCTGGAATGTGTTGAGGCACGTTGATAGCGTGTCATTTTGCGAAGTTCTGGGAAACTCTCGGACTCCGTGTCCGTTTCGGAGAGGGGCTTGTTCATATCGGTGACTCCGGAGTCGTCTTCCTCGATCTCGGACTCGGAGCGCTGCGAGCTGTTGCGGCTGAGGTTGCTCTTTGGCGTTGCGCTGGCGCTCACGATGAGTGTGGTCTTGGGCTTGGCCTGTGGCGGTGGTTCTGTCGCCCCGGACTCGAAGGCGAATATGCGGTCCTTGACGGAGATTTTAATTTCCTCGCCGAACTTGGTCACGACCGGCTCTGCAGTCTTTGCAAGCGGCTTGATCGGCTCCGGCTCGGGCTTGGGGTACTGGTGTTCGATTTGGAAGTGATTTGGCGTCGAGTCGCTGATGCTCTCCGAGCTCTCAGACGCGTCTTCTTCGATGGGCTCGAATTCGCAGGCCTCTTCGGCTTCGCGGGGCTCGCCATCGACCAGCGTCTCTGCGTGGTCGCCTGCCTCGTTGTCCTCAACGATCAGGAACACGTCGTTAACCTCGCATTCCTCCGGAGCCTCCCACTCGTGCTCGACGGACTCCCTCCAGGCCCACGAGTTGCGCACCGGCTGTGCTGGAGGTTCGACTGGGGCCTCGACCGTCTTCTGCAGCGGCGCTGGGCTCTCCTCCTTCTTCTCCACATTCACGGTGCTCGTGAAAAACGCCATCGCCTTCTTGTAGTTATTCCGACGAACCTCGCACTCGTCCTTGGCCACAATAGCTGGCACCTCTTCCTCGACGCTATTAGGTCCCTTGATCTCAGCCCAGAAGTCGATTTCCTCGGCTTCTACTTCCTCCTTCTTTGGAGTGTCTTCCTTGGCAAATCCACTGTTGGTCTCGAACTTCCTCTGGGTGACCCAGAAGTCGATTTTTCCCGTGTCCACTTCCGAGTTCACCTCGGTCTCGTTGCCTGAGCTGTTCGACGCCCAAAAGTCGCCATCGCGTTCCTCTTCCACCTTCGGCGCGGCGACTTCCTCGACGTAGCTGATCGTGGCCCAGAAGTCTGTGGGCACCTGTGGCTCCGTGTGAACGGCGTAGAACGTACGAATCGGCTCGAGGTTAATAAGCTCCACGTCGTAGTCTCCGTACACCTGCAGAGTCGACAGTTTTCTCGGTGCCTTGCGCTTTGAGGTCTCAATCTCGGCCCAGAAATCAATTTCTGACGCATCCATCTTCGGGATGGAGGATTTCTTCTTGGACTTGGATTTGACGGAAGCAGCTTCATCCAGCGACTCATCCTTCGACTTCTTCTTCGACTTAGGCTTCGATGTTTCCACTCCAGAATCATCTCCAGTTGCCTGATCCTTCTTCTCATCCGCTTTCTTGACCTTCTTTTTCGTCTTCGGCTTGGATGGCGCAGATTCTTCAGCCATCTTGGATTTTTTCTTGGGAGCCGGAGGCGGAGACAACTCAAATACTGTGTTCTGTTTTTCTGCCTTCTTTGTGGAGACTTCTGCCCAAAAGTCAGTCGTGTCGTTAGCTTCAATTGGGGTCCAGACGTCCGCCACCACTGGCTTCTCTTCGGTTGTGTTTGCGTCTTCTGTTGGAATCCATTTCTCGACCTCAGCTTTTGCAGTCTTGTTTGTATCTTTAGCTGTGCTCCAAACGTCTGCCACCTCCGACTTTATTTCTGTCGCCTTTACGTCTTCAATCGTGGGCCACACGTCTTCAACGACAGGCTTCTTATCAGTTGTTTTTACATCATCAACGGTGGACCACACGTCTTCCATAGCTGGCTTCCTTTCAGTCGTATTTACACCCTCAACTGTTGCCCACACATCTGCTACAACTGCCTTCTCTTCGATCACGTCAGCTGGAGTCAATTCAATCTGCTTCGCCTTAGTCTCTTCCCCTTTCTTCGAGGACTCAATGACGGACCAAAAGTCTGTGCCTTCATCGGCCTCTGTAGGTTCTTCAGCTTGGATCCAAACTCCACTCTCTGCTTTACGTACCTCCGAGCTTTCAATTTCTGCCCAGAAGTCGATCTCTCCTCCGGCAGTTTCCACAGCACAGCTGCTGCTTTCCGTTTCAATTTTCACGGTTTTCGAAGTCTGCTCATTGATCTCACTCCAAAAATCGATCTCCTGGCTCTCTACTGGCGGTTCCTCTTCGTTCTCGATGCTCGAAGAGTCGATTACGATCCAAGACTCGCTCTCACTCTGCTTCACTGACGATCTGCGACGCTCCTGAACGGAATCCTTCGAGATTTGGCATTCATTCTTGTTCAAAATCTCATTTGCATCGTAACACTCCTTTTTGGATTTAATGTCCTTTGCATATTGACTCTTATTCGTGTCTTGAATATCCCGTGAAGCTGGGCTCTTCTTCGAGTCGTGGCTTTCTTTTGAGTCCTGAATTTCCTTCGCTTCTTGAATCTTCTTCGCGTTTTGGCTGTCCTTTGCGCCTTGGCTTTCCTTCACATTCTGAGTCTCCTTCGTATTCTGAGTCTTCTTTACCTCTTGTCTCTTCTTAGACGACTCAATATCCGCCCAAAAGTCGATTTCTTCACCCGCCACTGAGGACTCAACCGGAGTTTCCTTCTCTTTCACTTCAATTGGCACTGCCGCATCCTCTATAGGCTTTTCTTCAACTTCCATCGCTACAGGCGGCTCCTCCACAGGCTCCTCCTTCTTTTTCTTCGTCTTCTTCAACTCCTTCGAGGATCTCTTTACCTTGGGTGGCTTCAATGTGTCACCATCTGATTCCTCGGTGGACTTCTTCGACTTAACGACCTTCTTCTTCGGCTTTTGCACTGCTTCGGACTCTTCGATCACGATCGCCACCTTTGAATTGTCGGCCTCATACGAAATCGGATTCGAGATCTTCGTGGAGAACTCCCATTTTTGTCCCACCTTAGAGGTCTCCAGCGATTCACGACGAGCTTCAATGACTGACTTGTCAACGCTGGTCCTTGACGTCTCTACGCTGCTTGTGGACGTCTTTACGCTGCTTGTCGACGCTTTAACGTTGGTCTTTGACTTACCGACAATGGCAGCTGACGTGTCTAGGCTTGTTTTTGACGTCTGCGTGCTTGTCTTCGACGTCTCCACGCTGGTCTTCGAGGTCTCAACGCTACTTGTCGACTTCGCAGCACCGGCAGTTGACAGCTCCACACTCTTCTTCGCCGTCTCAACACTCTCCGTCGACATCTTACGACTCGAGATCCACGTCTCGTTATGCTTCGCCTCCACCTCACTCAAAACCGCCCTCATCAGCGTCGGCCTCTCCGGGACCACAAACGCCTTCGCAAATTTCTGATTCAAGATCTGTGTCTTAAGCTCTGCCTTCTCCCTAACCATCTTGGTCCTGACGTCTTCATCCTGCTTCACACTAATACTGACCGTCTGACTGTCTTCACTGCTTCCACGCTCAAACTTCTTTTTCTCAACCGGAGACTTGGGCTCCTTTTCCGCCGGCTCCAACTTCTCGTCCTTGTCATAAGCGGCTTTAATACTCGAGACAAAGTCTCCTACTTCGATCTCCTTCTCCACGGGCTTCTTCGTTTCTTTGGTCTTCTTGATCGTGGCCTTGTTCTGGATCATCTTGATCGTCGATTCGACGATCTTCGCGCGATTGTTCGCGTTCGGGAGATTTATCGTCGACCAGACGTGCTCTGGCTCCGGTTTCTTCTCCGGAGCGGCTTTGACAATCTTCTTCTTCTTTTTGGGCTTCGTGGGCTTTGGCTCGTCCTTTACGTCGACGGGCTCTTTTGGAACTTCTGCCTTTGGCGCGTTTTTCACTCGAATCGTGGCCCAAAAGTCGTCCTCTGATTGAGTCTCCAGCGGCTTCTCTTCCGTTGGCTTCTCTTCCGTTGGCTTCTCTCCCGTCGGTTTCTCCTCTGTCGGCTTTTCATCGGTGGCTTTGCCCTCCATCGATTCTGGTTTTGCTTCCACCTGTTTCTCATCGATTTTCTTACCCCAGTAGTTGGCGGTCTTCTCCAGGAACAGCTGCGCTTCCTTCCTGGTCGCCTGGAGCGTCGCCCAGAAGTCCAGCTCTTCGTCGCCACTTTCCGACTTCTTCTCGGACTCATCGGTGGCCTGAATCTCTGTTGCTTCCGTGGCTTCTGTCTCTTGATTCTTTTCAAAGTCACAACTCTTCCTCCACGCCTCAACAGCCGACTCCTCTTCCAATCCCTTCTCAGCGATGTTGTTGGTGAAGTCTCCGTTCCACGTCTGGTCCATGAACTTGTTCCTCATCGGCAGAGAGAACGACACTGACACATCGTCCGCCTCAGACTCATCTCCGTCGTCCTCAACGACCTTCTCCTTGACCACAGTTGCGAGTCTCTGCGGAACTGGGGACAAGCTCGACTTCCTGTCAAACGATCCACTCGACGGACTTAAGCTGATCGTGACGCTCACATCGCAGTCCTGGGAGTCGCTCTCGTCCTCCTCAGGATCCGCTTCCACCGACGCGATGCTGAAGGATCGCCTCTTGTCCTCGATTTGACTGTTTCCCACCTCGACGGTGGCGATGTTCTCGTCGTTCGACGATCGGCTGAACGAGAACTTCAACGGCAGCCGAACCGTGACCGAGTTCGAGTTGTCCTCGTCGTCCTCCTCCCGGATGGCTTCCTCATGCTCCTCATCGCAGTCCTCGTTGGCCAGGGTTGTCGAGTCGCTGACACTCGAACTGATGCGACTTGCCGGTCGAGGACTCACAGCATCGGCCTCGTTCTCCTCGTAGATCACGCTCAGATTATCCATCACGATCACCTCCTCATCCTCCTCTTCGGCTTCCTCTTCTTCATAGAGCGCTTCTTCCTCCTCTGAATCCACCTCCTCGACCAGGACCTCCTCCTCGTCGTACTCCAGCTCCTCGCCGACGATCTCCTCCTCGTCCTCGCCCTCGTCATCGAAGATCATACTCTCGCCATCGGCGGCAGTGAGGTCCTCGTCATACGCGTCCATCGGGGAGAGATTCTTCTTCTGGTTGTAAACCTGGATGTTGGTCACGGACTTGATCGCCTGCAGCCCGTCGTGCGGGTGCTGCTGCTCCGCGTGATCCTCACTGCTCGACGTGGTCGTGTCGTCGTCGCTCGAGTCCGTCAGAAGATCGTCGGAGCTCTCGTCTGATGTTTCAGAGGCGTCGTCCTCCGCCTTGTCGGCGACTTCATTCTCGTGGTTCGGTTCCACGTCAACGACCGGCTTCGCGATCTCACTCAACCGACGCGACAAAGTGTCGATCACGGATCCCTCGCGCTCGCTGCGATCCACCTGACCGCCGACCAGCTGCGGGATGTCGTCCGCGCTCGGAGTGATAATTATGTCCGGCAGCTCCTGCGACACGCTACTTCCCCTGCTACCAAACGCCTCGCGACCCTGACCCTGCGAATCATACTCACTCGGGGGGTAGTAATAAAAATAAGGACATGGAGGATACGGGTGATGTGGATGATGATGGGGATGGTGATATGGATGTGGGTGTGGATGTGGATGTGGATGAGAATGAGGATGTGAATGAGGATGCCACTGTTGCACCTCACCAGGAGGACAACACGGTGGCAAATAGGGATAAGGATACGCATATGGACCTGCTGGACCTGGGAGTGGAACTTGGTAAGGACATTCAGTTATTGATTTATTTGTTTCAACAACATCCGAGCCTTCCATCTCGGCTACAAAAATAAAAAGAATGAGGAAGAGAAGAGAAAAAAAAGAGAAGATAAATGACAAAATGAGATTTCCTTTTTTTTTTTTCACTGAACATGTTTGGGTGTGGAGTGGAGTGGATGAGAAAGCGGATGAGTAGAATAAATATGAACGAATGGAGGAAACTTAAGATCTACAAAATCCTTTGGAAGCCAACGCCAGAATATGCCATCTGAGTTAGAATCCGCTGTTTTTTTTTCTCTCACGCTCGCTCAATCAAGTTAGAGTGTGTCAATTGAAAAAAAAATTAAATTAAAAAAAATTACATTCTCTTCAACACAAGCTTAATGCTAAATGAATATCGAAATAAATTAAAAAAGAAAAACTAAAAAAGAAAAAACAAAATAAAGAAAAAGTGCATTTTTAGGGAAAAAATAGAAAATTCAATCTAATCTCGAATGTAATTTTGTGATGGGGAAGGGCTTTATAAAAAGTGCGATAAGTTTTTTTTTTTGTTTTAGGAATCTCACAGGATGCTGGGATGCGAGTGAATGATGAGTGAGTGTGTGAATGTGTTTTCTTTTTTTTTCATTATGGTGAAATGGGATGCACTTAGATGATGAGTAAAATATATATATTTACAGTTGTGAGGGAGTGACGAAGGGTGATTTTTGAGATCGATGTGGCCATGAGATAAAGAAGTGGACGGAGCGAATCTGGTAAACTTATTCCAGTTGTGACTGTTGGGCTAAAACACCTTTTTGATGTCTAACTATCATTTTTAAGCAAAAGAAAATGCTTATCGTAAAAACTGATTAGTTTTAAGTTAGTTTGTCGAAGATTATAGCTGCTGTATTATACTAATCAAGTCCACAAAAAGTCTAACAACTTAACAAAACGATGAACAGGATCCTGCATCACTTTACTAATAAGACGTAAAGGTCACCGACCGAATATTTGAGAAAATATAAGACCAACAGTCCAAATAAAACTGAACTTATACAGCTCTATTAACTAACAAGCTAAAATATAAAAGAAAAAATCAAGAACATGATTTATGATATACGGGATGACGGGGACACTGTAAACACCAATATCATCATACATCATTTTATGTGATCCTAAATTGATTACTTGCTTTCGAGACATAGGTATTGTGTACTAGTCAGCTCTAAGCTTAAAATAGGATAGTAGCTTTAAGCGTCACTTCATTTCTTATGGTAACACGCAGAAGGATAGCAAGGGCCAAAAAACACTTGGTGACCTAAACCTATAACTGGCAGTTCCTACTTCAAGCTTTTGATCTAATCAAATTCTTGACCATCCAGAAGTATTAATATTTCTATTCACCAATCTCTTTAAACAAAATGAAGATGTCTGGTACTTCTGGCTTTCGCAACATTGAATTTCATGCGTAGCAAGGCGCGCCGGGTACTGCTAGTACCGCATTTCTAAATGTCGATGGAAGTTCAAATAATACAACCGATCCAGCAACTCTGCGCGGCTTGATAAACAGTTGCGGTCAGTCAGCAGTACTGCTTTCTGAAGGATAACTTTTTGCAACTTGAGTAATGCTTCGAGTAATTGAAAAATCGTTTACTCCCTTCAGTTATTGTCCTAAAGTAGAAGAGCATTCCCAAAGTCTCCAAGGAAAAAATATTCTCTCACACTATTACTGCTATGCACTGCTATTATTTTCACCCTAGCTGTATATCAAAGCCCATTGAACGGATTTTAATAATCAGAGCAAATAACTCTAAGTTATTCTTTGGTTCGTGAATGTGTACAAAAAAGGTGCACCTCAGGGACGAGCGTTCTCACTTCTTTTTTAAGAATCTTGCAGTTAGTAAACTGATGATCAGACTTGTGACCACATAGACTGGAGGTAACAATCTGTAGAGAGAACACCAATGATATTGTAAGTACCATGGCATGGCACCATGGTTTCCCATCCATAATTTTAGAGTTATAATTTAAAATTCACTCTTCAAGTTCGCGAAAACAGAATCAATATTAGCATGGTTACGTGGACTGATTATTTATTTGTAAAGATTTCAAAAACTTTCTGTTCGGATAATTTCACTGTAATTTAAAGCTATTGTGCAGTGTTTGGGCAACTTGCATACAGCCACTTCGTTTAGGAGAGATAAGTTCCAAATTATACAAATTACAGCAGACATTACCGCCTAGTTTAGCCTAAACCTTGCAGTTGTTTTCTTTAAATTACTTAAAGAGGTGTAAAATCTGAACTATATACATTTCTTCACTATGCACACGCAATCAGGTCCAAGTCAAGGTGATGAAATATCGAAGTAGTGCCAATAGAATGATATACAGTTAGTCAAAGAAATATTTGCGCACCCAGTTTTTTGACGATTTCGCGGTAATCGGAAAAGTTTATTAGAATATAATGAAAAACAGGAAAAACTCTGTCTTAAAATATAAAGATGGTTAAAATCAGCTGAGAATTACTGCAGTTATTTAGGAAAAACACCAAAATCGATTTCAAAAAAGTATTTGCAAAACCTACAATGAAATATGCTGGTAGGTGTGTTATGGAATGCTCTTCTTTTCATACGAGTATATAACATTCTATACAAACATTTTCGATTACTGAGAAGTCATCAAAAAACTAGGTGTGCAAATACTTTTTTGACTGACTGTATGAGCAAAACCCTATTCTAACCTAACATTTACAATAGATAACTTTAGAACATTATACAGGGTCAGAAGCAGTCTTATGAAGATAAGTTCAAATATAGCTACAAAAATCAAATAACAAGTTCCGAATAAGTCGCCTTGTGCCCATAACGGTCCATCAAAGAAAGTTGCACTTTCTAAACATGGCTTCTACTCTTAGTTATAGTTTTTTATTTTTAGAAAAGAATGCTATTGCAGAGCAATTCCTGTGAACGTCATTTCCGATAAAAACTGATTTTAAACAGAAAGACATTTTCCTAAACCAAAGAAGCGTCTGCGTTTATCGAAACTTATGACGAAATACTCGTTTCAAAGTTAAGAATGTTAAAAGGTGGAAAAAGAAATTCGAATTGTGTTATCCACCACTGGAGTCGACTTTTATTTCATCTGCATAGCATCACTCTAAGCTCTTCGTCCAACCTTTATCAAATGACCACCGAATCGTATGAAGAAGAAGAAAATGATTAGGGAGAGGAAAAATAAAAAAAAAACTAAAATCTTAACTCTGTTCACTAAGATTCAATTGATCTCATTGTATATGCATCTACAGATTCAGTTCTTAACTTGATAACTTACCAGCATTCTCTGGTGTAGTCATCGCTTGAAGAATTTTAAACGTTCGGCTTGGTATGGCGCTGCCAGTGTACTTTTTCGGTTCTGGTACTTGTTGTTCACTCGGGTGAACATACTGTTGAGGTGCTTCTGCAAAAGGAGTCATTTAAACCACAAGAAACTCAAGAGAGATGGGACACAACTTACCCTCTGAACTGTAGACTGGTCTCTGATTCACGTATCTCGTGGGTTGAGGTTGTTTCATGACTGGAGATGCACCTGAAAAGAGACGTCGATTTGTTCCATTTAATAGAGAGAAAAGATAGATTCACATTTGTTATCCGGCGTTAGTAATGCAATCAAGAATAAGACGACTTCATGTTAAACCTCGATTAGTGGACGACAATTATCTCGACAGGCTTGCGTTTGCAACTCTTCCGACATTCGGATGTCAAGCAAAGCTCTTGAAGGTTAGCCAATAGCGAGATTAGTCCATCTAAACAACTAAATCACTCTTCCATACCGTTCTTGTCGGTGGTTGTGCTGGGTGAGCAACGCTCAACGGCGCCTTGTAATTTCTGAAAGGTTTTCGAAGGATTCGAAGGCCCGAGGTACCTGGGATCTTCATTGGCCGTCTTCGAGCCTGATTCTTCTTTATTTTCTTTACAATAAACATAGAGATAAGCCAACAAGTCGAAAGGCAAAATGAACAGAAAATTATTTTTTTTTACTCACCTTGATTCCGAGCACGATTCGCAAATGTCTGGTCGTTGTTTAGTTGCATTCGTTTCATTTGCTCAACGCTTGGACTGTTCACTTGGCCCGGTCCCATTTGACGGGCGTATGTGGGACGTTGGAGTTGCGGTTCTTGATCACTGAGGGACTCAGTTGGTTTGTTCTCTGGACCACTGTCGTCGGTGGTGTCGGTGATCTTTTGCAAAATCCGGAAGGACTTTGATTGATTTGGAGTTGAACTACCATTGCCCCATGAGTTTTGATTCCGTGGATCGCTGTGGAGTTTGAGAGAAAATAGAATTATAGTTTGTAGTGTTTTTGGGAATGGCGGGAAACGAGAAAGAAATTTGTGCAAAAAATGTTAATGGGCATCCGAGGACACTGATGAATGTAGCCCTAATCCTGTTGTGTGTAATAAAATGTTTTTTTTAATAAGCATTTAATCGACCTGCAAGATTTCGAAATATGTAGCAACAAAACCTTATGCATGGAAATCGTTCCTATACCACCCCGACTATACTTGAGTCAACTGTAGCACATAATAGTGATTCGGGAATAGTGGGGTAGTGTGGATTGGGTGATTAGAACTTGGTCTAAATCAGAACTAAAATAAATAAAATAGATTCTTTGACAATTTTAAAGAAAAATTGGCATAAACGATTGCAAAGTTGCGCCATGGGTCATCTAGTAGAACACCAGTTTGAAGAATACAGCAGACAAAATTAAGTGATAATTGCTTTTTTGGACATGTAAGCAAAAGAATGATCATCTACTCTTACTCTGATTGGTAATTTGTTGGAATATTTTGATAGGCGGATCCGTAAACGATAGACTACAAGAAAAATATCGTCAACGTCGATTTTGGTGAACAAATGGCATAAAATTGGTGTCGAATTGATTTGATAAATTAGTAGAATCAACACTAAGATATTTCAAAACTATTTTAAACACAAAAAGATAACAGTCTTAGTGCTATTTTAGAATTTTTGGTCTTTTATTAAGTTGTACACTTTCTTTGACTCGAGGAAAGTGGAATTATTTTGGTTATCTTGCTGTTAAATGTTTGTTCTTAAATCTATAGTTATATTGCTTTTTATTACTTTTAGAGAATAAATAAACCTTTCCAAAGTTCCAGAATAGGAGCACCAGAACCTATTTTATAAGACTTTAAGTGTACCAATCATGGGTGTACAATTTCCTTTGACTCTGACTGTATGCTAAATCGTGACGGACATTTGTGAAACAAGTTTAACGCCAAAAATCATGGTGCTGCGTGTGTAAAAACTGGAAGAGAACATTTCACAATAAAACAGACCCCAGTTAATTAGATTATTTATTCTCAGCTGTTGTTTGATTGCTCTAGATAATTGACGTATTACAACTAAAAGACCAAAACGGAAATTCATGCTCGTCTAATTATTTAGCGACTGGTTGAAAAGTTCATGACACACCCATTCCAAGAACCGGAAAAGCATCCTCAGAGTGTCACTTGTTCGGAAATAAAGCTGTTTTGAAAAAATGCAATGGCAATCATTTAATTCAGTCTTTTAACCGGGAACTACAGCATTCAATCTATACATATATTCCTGTTTTAATGTAATGCGTTTGGGCAACGATTTTACTCATTTATATTTTTAACAAAGGCATTATCACGGACTGAAAAAAAAACTGACTAAAAACCATTAAAGTTCATCTTATATTTTCCCGGAAAATAAACGAAACATTATTTTCTTGGGTAAAAGATCTAAATTCTCACGGTTAAATTTTGAGTTACGTTCTTATGCGATGGCTAAAAAAATCTTATCACTGTAATAATTTTAGTTTAAATCAAACATTATAATGGAAGAATAATAATATCAATATTTGTCATTCGATAAACAGCCCTGGAAATATTTTTATATGCGTTCAGTCTGTCACAGACTTAAAAGAATTTATTCTTAATGTGACAGAAATTAAAACAAATAAATAAATAAAAGCCCAGAACGAAATGTTCTTGCAAAGCGAGCTACACTTCGGACAAGTCGTTAAAGTCTTTTCAGAAAGGTTGATGAGACTTGGGCTTTAACCCATTCGTAGAAGCGTATTAATCATCCGCTCCTTTCATGAACTCATACTTCAAATGAGATGATAACATTTTTTGCACAAAATCAAAGAAGAGAATAAGAATATTTTTAGAATTATCACAACACGAGATACGAAAGCATTCACAAGCAAACAAGACACAAGAACACCGTCGTCACATTCCGAACAAGAACACCTACGAAGTACGTACAAACATCAAAAAAATTAAATGATAAATGCGTCAGCATTAATGTCCTCGTCAAAATTTTCATTTTTTTCAAAAATTAACACTCAAAGATGAACCTGTCAGCGTGAGATGATTAACGATGACGAGCGGCTTTTGGGCTTTGACGACAATCCAACAGCGCGAGGAGGACATGTTTTCTTTTTTTTTTGTGCATATGAGCCCAAGAATTTCCAATGACGTACACAAATTTTAATTTGTTTGGCAAACAGAGAAACAAACTTCTACACAAACGATGCATAATTACGATACCTGAGACGATTTTTTCTGTATCGAATCTCGGCTTCGAGGGGGCAGTCGTGAACGAAAAGCGTGTAGTTGTCACTTGAATGGGAGGAGCAAGGGTTAAAGCAGTCTAGACCAGGGAAAATCTGTCTTCAAGGATCACACAAGGGGCACTTACTTTTGGATGACGATGGGTTGTTGATTGATTGGTCCACGGACATTGTTTGGGTTGAGTGGTCCATCGGGTTGAGCATCAACGGCGATGGGGATGATGCGAGTTTTAACACCGCCAGCGGTGTTAGTTTGCTGGACAATCCTGGGCGATTGCATTTGCATAGTTGGCGAAGTCACACGGTTGGGATCCTGACTTGCCGGGTAATTGTTGTAGCCTTGGTCCACAAATTGATTCGGCGAACGGACTATATAGCTGGGAGAGTTTTGTCCTGGAAGGAAAAATGAGTGGTTAGATTTTTTGCAGTGAAATTTGGATAGAGAGCGACTTAGACGATGAGATGCTGTTTCAATTATTAGGTTGTCAAATATCTCCCTTCCGCCTTTTTGTCTTTTGAATTTTCCGGCTATGTACAAAGCGCTACGAGCTCTGTAACCGGAAAATTCAAAAGACAAAAAGGCGGAAGGGAGATATTTGACAACCTAATATAATGGTAAGGCTTCGCGGAAACTCAGACTATGGTAACATTTTTAAAGAAAAATAAAAAATTTATGAATTGAGAAAAAAAAGCATAAATGGACCAGCTAATCAAAGAAAGATAACAACGCGGACAGAAAAATCTGAATTTACAGTTTCTAGTTGTTTTTCTAGGTTTTTGGAAATTCTAGTTGTAAAAAGAACTTCAATCTTAAAATTTAAATTGAATTTTACGAATGTTTTCCACAACTATTTTAAAAAGCTTAAACAAAACAAACAAAAGAGACTATACCCCAAAAATAAGTATTTCAACAAAAATAATGATCCGATAAGTTCTTGGAGGTTAGGGAAGAACTGATTTTGTAGGGAAAAGTTGAATGTCCATTTTTTTTATCCGGACTTACATGAATGCAATCAATCACCTGTAGGAACATATAAATGAAAATACACGTTGTTAGGCGCAAAAGAGTGTACGACAAAATATTGACAACATTATCTTGCTTTGAAGAAAAAAAAAACTAAATTGTCATAAGAACCTGTATGTTGTTCTACAAGCAAGTGGCTTAGTTACTCTTAAATGAAATCTAAAGTTACCCTGGAACCCCTTTAAGAGTTGAAAAATATGACAAAAATGTATGTCTATATCAAAATTATCAATGTAAGAGTAGTTTTTTACAGCTGAAGTTGTGGAATTACAGAGTATGATTGCAAAATCTTTACCACGACTTTACCATTTTATAGCTTTGATCCAATTGTTGGGAACTTCTGAGTAGTCTACGAGGAATGTGAGATCTGTCAAAGTAAGTGTATCTAATGCAAATTGATAAAAAAATGCCCCTCAAAACCTAAAAGCAATAAGCAGAATGGAACTTATCGGAACTCATTGTTCCTTGTTCCAGTGCCTAATAGCACTGAACCTAATTTTTTTTTTCTTTGCCTTAAAGAACCTAATGGCTAATCAAAAAGTGACACCCTGCAGCCTAATAGTCCGCTGGAGGAACTTGCAACCTCTTCTTTTAAAAGCCACTGGTATTCGAAAACCCTCCTCACCATTGCTAGTTGGTCCCTGCGCCAATGGTGGCGAAGGCACGCTGCTGTACTGCTGCTGTTGGGCATTGTAAAACGGCTGCGGTCCAAATCCAGGCGCTGCTGGAGTGCGCGTAGGCGTTGGTGTCTGTTCTAGTTGAATAGGAATTATTCGTTCCTAAAAAAAAAAGAGGAAGTTGATTTGACCATGTGGAAAAAGTCTATTTGTCGCTTTAAATTACCTTCGGATTAGAACTTGACGAGTTGGTGTTGATCTGCAACCGCAGACCCGTGTTATTGCTGCTGCCGAAGCCATTGCTGGCTTGTTGCGGTGGCGGCGGCGATTTCATGCGATTCAGCTGAGGCTCCGGTGGCTGTGGTTGCTGAGAAACCCATCGATTGGCCGGAGCTTGCCGCACCGGCTGTTGTTGTTGTTGTGGCTGCTGATAAGATGTTGTCTGTTGCTGTGGAGCCACTGGAGGGATGTAGATCGATCCAACTTGGGCCTGTAAAACAAGCAAACATTAAACAGAGCTTTTAATTATCAGACCACCATAATCAAGGCTATAAAGCACATTTTAATTGCTCCTCATTGTGGCACGTTTATTCGAAACTTCCGCATTGCGAATGCCAACAAATTATTTTGTCTACACAGAGGGAGAGAGTGAGTTATTTAGCAAAAAATAAATAAAAAATAAATCAAATAACGAAATGCGCACGTATTTGTTGCATATTTTCTGCTCTGCGAGTTGCCAAGAGACCAGAAAACTTTTTGGCAAAAGGAGACGTCGAAGAAAAAAGACCCGCGTCTTAGTTGCTGCAGGAGACTCAAAATAAGGAAACGAAAGAAAAAAGGAAACCAAAAACACGTTCAGCCACGAAACCGATTTGGAATTAAAAATAAACTTTGCGTGTGCGGATATCTAAAAATATTACCGCCGCGGCGGGCTAATGCTTCTCGTCTTTAGCTCCTCTGGTTCACCTCCTCCGACTCGCCTCTGGCTCCATTGAAACCGATGAGGGAAAATCTACTGCAGAATCATTGATTAGTTTATTTTGATTATGTCATCGCTAAAATGTTGCACTAATTTCCATACCGCTTCGGTATGTGGAGATTTATCTTTTCCGACATCGAGAATTGGCAAAGTGATGTCGGGGTTTCATTAAACAAATCGCGAGATGTGACGTGGGTGCAAGGCAATGACGACGAATGCCAGACGAAGTGTGAATTTAAATCGACGGCGATGGGATGGGCAGTGTTAAGTCGCAAGGGAGTAGAAAATTCTTTGGGGAAGATGTGAGAACTGATGAAGTGCTGTGTTAACGTGGTTTTTTATGGGAAGAAGGAAAGATTTGTTTGCCGTTTTTCTGGATGAAAACTTTTTCAAACACAGTTTTTGCAGATTTGATTTAGTAGGGATGTCAAAGCATACGATTTTGGATGCATTTTACGGTTCACACATCTTTTCGGTTGTTGTGGTGGACGAAGACATGATCTAAGGCGCCATTTTTCTGAAAAACTGCAAGATTGGATCAAAAAAATTCGCGAAAAATGCGAAGTTAAGGGGTCGACCATCAAAAAGTGATCGTGAAGGGATCTTGACGTCTTTTGGACCAAAGAAATTGCTGAAGATGAAGCAACCTTTATGGGTAACGTTTGGCAAAAGGTTTCGTAGAAAAATTTGAAATATCAGTGATCACGAAGTGCAACAAAATGACTACAACTAGATCACTGATCTTTTTGGACTCCCACCACTTCCCGCTACTCACATTCTTTTGCTGATACGGTTGGGACGATTGCTGCATCTCTGGAGCCGGACTAAGAACCTCACGGGATCTCAGGTAAGCTGGATACTGTTGCTGTTGGAGTTGTTGCTGCTGTTGCTGCAGCTGCTGCTGCAACTGCTGTTGGGGTTGCTGCTGCTGAAACTGTGGCCTGGGCGATTCAGATGGTCCGGGACTCATCACGTCTCTCGGTCGAGAGACGTTGTTCTGAATGGCGTTGGCCACGTTTCTTGGTTGGCGCCAGGGCACTGATTGTGTTGCTGTTGTTGGTGACGTCGTTTGTTGTTGGCTTTGATTTTGAGGCGAAGTTGGGCCTTGATATTGTTGAGGCGGGGCGATCTGCTGCTGCCGTTGAATTGGTGGCGACTGCTGTGGAGAACTCTGTTGCTGTGGTGACTGGTATTGCGATGAGAGCTGTCTCTGGATAGACGGCGGTGAGTAGGTGTTCTCGATGCGTCTCTGTTGGTCCTGCTGGTAGACCGGGGTTTTTGGTGGGCTTGGCGGCTGCTGTGAGAACTCTTGACGCATCGGTTGAGGCGATGGAGAACGATATTGTGTCTGTTGTGGTTGGTAGTCGCTCTGTGGTTGACTGTTGTAGTGGTTTTGGGTGTACTGATTCGTTTCAGGTTGTTGGTTGTTCGGCGGAGATCTGTTGTAATCTATAAGAGGACATGAAGCCGAGTTGGAAGGAGATTCATTGTTACACTTACCGTTTTCGTCATTACCGACCATGGGGCTCTTCGAACGTTCCTTGCGGTACTCCTCCACCCAGAAGTTGTTCTTTTCCTGGGGCGGCGGGACCTTCTTCAAAGTAGCCATTGGATTGGGCGGGATCTTGATTTCGGGACGAAAGCCCATTGGTGGTGGTTCGAAATTTTGTGGAGTTGGGGATTTCCGAGCATGCGCAGCATTGCCATTCGATTGCGGAGTCAATTTGTTCTGTGGCGCCGGAGGCGGTGGTGGCGGTGCGCCACCCTTGCCGCTGGGCTGTGGTGGTGGTGGCGGTGGCCCGGTTGGGAGCACCTGGAATGGCATTCCCATTGCAGTGGCTCCCAGCTGGGCCGCCGGCGATGAACCGCCGTTGCTCTGTTGTTGTGGCCCGGGCGACGGGCGGTTCATCTGCTGCTGACCGGTCGTGCCCTCGCTTTGGGCGTTGCGTGCCAATCGCTTCGCCATCCGCTGGCTCTTGATCTGTGACAAGTCGATACCGCCGGGTGTGTAGGTGAAGGGTTTCTTGTCTTTTGTCATCATCGCATTCTGCACGCAAGCGGGCGCTTCGCCAACGTTGTATTGGGGCAGCCGCTGCGCTGGGAGCGAGCCAGTAGATAGAGGTGGTGGAGCTGGGGGCGTGCCATATCTAAAACGAGAAACGAAAACATTTTAGTAACCTTGTGTAATCGGCGGTTGTGACATAATTGTTGTTCACCCGCTGCCGCGCGATTGGACGCTAGCCCAGGACATGTCGTCGAGTCGAGTGACAGGCGAAATCAGAATTTCTTTTGTTTTCTTGGCAAGCGACCGCTTGACCTCACCGGGAACCCAACACTCACGCTCTCGTGTCGTGTGGAACTGCCGTCTAAGGGAGCTCGTTTTGCTCACGCAACCGACGCGAAGTGTTCCCTGCTGCTTGTCAAGCGGCACAGACATCTGTGGGGGTTGGTTAATTGAATCTCGCCGATGGGCAGCAGCAAAATTTGGAACATTGACGTCATACTTAAAATAGAACCATCCGTCGGTTGTTTGTGACGCGAGGCGGAGCCGAAAATCACGCAAACTGCGAGCGGAACAGATTCTTAGAACACGCGTAAGCTGTCAGCTGTGGCGGATCTTTATTTTTGGGTTAAGACGCAAAATTTGCTGCACTTTTATGTTGGTGTTAGAGAATTTTTGACATGCCAATTTGTACGGGTCGCTGGTCCGGAGATGGACGACCAGTTGAGTGGCCGATGACCCAGTCTATTGAATGTGGAGCAGCCAGAAATCATCGGATGTTCGGAAACTAATTAAGTTTGAGCGACTTAAGTGGGATTCAGCACACCAGGAAACGTGTGTGGTTGTTGACGACGCGGAGATAAAGGCCAAGCGTGTGTGTCATGGGGAGTGAGTAAGACCTTTGAAAAGTCATAGGCGTGGTGGAGGAGCTAAAAATACGTTTCGCAACGCATTTGTCATCAAGCAAAGGCAGAGAGTTGTGATAGTGCGGCAACGGAGTGGGTGGGAAGCGATTTTTGAACTCGAGTCTGCGACTGCGAAGCAAATTTTAGTTAATTGATCTCAGAGGAACAACCAAACAAGCAGAACTAAAAAGGTTTTCTGAAAATAGACGAGTTAACGACTTTGAAAATCACTGCAACTTCGAGTTTGGGCTATGTACAAACGACAGCAACTAAACGTAAGCAAGTGAAGGATAACAGTGGCAAGGAAACTATTACGAGAAACTAAATAGTACGTTGTGCCAACAACATTTGCTGCAAAAGTTTTTCAATAAACTCCCACTCAGTTTCGGTCAGATTTCTCAACAAAATATTAACTGTTGCATGTGCTTGGGGCTTCAAGGTCTCTTTCCGTTGTAGATAAACAAAATTTTACAAACTTATCCGTGATACCGCAAAAGGAAAATGTGAACACAAAATATTTGGAGTGTAAGAAAGTACAAAATATAGTCGATTCCGTCTTAGCCGAATTTCCCTCTAACTTGAATTTTTTCGCCATATTTTGGGATTCCTCTTTCTAATTTTCCATACAAAAACCATCCTTTAAGTCGAACTCTTTCTAACTCGAACTTATATTTATGTACCGTGAAAATTCGTCTAAGAGGGATTCGACTCTATTTCAATATCAATATCAATAATGAATATAAAGAAATAAACTCAGATCTATTCTTAGTTTTAGTTTATTATTTTTTTTTTGTACGTTTCGCATGCTGAGCAAAGGATTTTGACAGACAAAATTAATGTTAACACAAACTCCCTCGCTCTTAAATTCATGAGGGCACGTGTTCAGAACCAGTTGACAAGTTCAGATTGTCATTTAAAGCATGTC
The DNA here is from genome assembly GCA_905187475.1 of Syritta pipiens. Taxonomy (NCBI): domain Eukaryota; kingdom Metazoa; phylum Arthropoda; class Insecta; order Diptera; family Syrphidae; genus Syritta; species Syritta pipiens. The sequence continues at coordinate 12,615,757 of LR994573.1, forward strand.
GCAAGGACTAGCGATGTAAAGCAGAAAACGTCTGCATAAATGTTGTGTATATATAAATCACAATCAAGAAAAAAATAATTCAATAATCTTCATTTGATGGACATTTTTACAAACTCTTGACGTTTAAAGCCGTTAGTAGTCTTTTTGGGTGCTTGGTAAATGTCCTATATTGATAAAATTACAATCTATGAGACGATATCGGTTCAAGTGCTAAAACATAGCTCTAAACTTAATGACGAAAAAGTCTATGGGTTGTCAAGCAGAATATATAGGTCCAAGCCACACTTTCAAACATGATAGACAGTTAAATATGAAATCCTTAAAATAAACGCCTTCTGACACTTACATTTATAAACTTATTACCGAGGAAAAGTTTATTCGTTCACCAGTATTTCTGTAGTTAAAAATGCAATCTTTTTCATTTAGATCAGAAGTAACCGAGTGTGTTTAGATTCAAAACCATTCAAAGTTAAAATTTTCTATGTTTTCTGAACTTATATTTTCCATCGCAGAATTGAAAACTTGGTGTTTCTTTTTACCAACTACGCCGTCTTTCAGTATCTAAATATCGAAGACGTTCTTTTTGCACATCAAGCAAAAATACAACGCGTCGGAAGAAAGTTATGTACAAAAAAATAAAGAAATTTGCTCAAAATGAGAAAACTAAAATATAAATTGCACGTGAGCAGGTGCCTAAATCAGTTTTTTTGAAAGCTGACAATTTATATAACACGCAAACATCAATATTAACTTAAGAGGATAATTAACACACCTTTTCTCTAATTCCACCTAGAAAGGTTTTCACTCATTGCCCTTTTATAGAAAAAAAATAGTTTAAAAATATTAGCTGAAACGCGTTTTTTTTCTGTTCTTAAAAATTAATAAATGATCTCACTTTAGAAGTGAAAATCAAACAGATAACATGTGATAAGCGTAAACATTGAATCGTGTTCTTTGAAAAAAAAAAACAATTAGACTGAATGAAAATACTTCCATTTTTAACTTTTGGGAAGTGATCAATTCAAGAAGCAAGGACCTGTCTTAGATTGGTGGACAAACAACATGTCGGCGATTTTACAATGGCTGTCTCACTTAAGACGGACTTAAGACTGATCAGTTTCAGGCATTTAGCTGGAACTTTCACTCCAAGTAAAAGCGCCAAGAGCAAAAGGAGGGAGTTTGTGCTTGAAGACCTTAATACGAAAATAAGAGACAAGGTCACGTAGGAATTTCAAAATTCCTTTGACTAATGTTTAACAAAGCCAATTGGCTGTCTAGTAATATAAAGGCTAATAGTAAATCTCGCCGAAATATGACTGAAAGAGTTAATAAGAAGTAAAGAAAGTTTATGGCAGTCGCTGAGGGATCAATTGACATTTGCTTACATTAAGCATGAGACAATCTTTCCGACAGCAATGAAAAGATTTATTGGGCATCCTGAAAGGATTTAAAATTTGTTTTGAGAGAGAAGTTTTCATAAGTAAGAATTTTCGTATCGCCGACGTATATTAAAAGTTAGGAGCCCTTGATAATAAGGTCAACATTATTGGGAGGAAAAAATTAGAAGACCTAAATGACAGCCTTGAGGAACAACTGTCTTTATAAATTCAGCGAGACAATATCTAAATATCATTTTGTATTGATTGGTTCGATTATTAAATTGACAATAAAGAATAGTTTTGGAAAACAGAACAGATTTTTAGCGACAGAACATTGAATTGTATCTAATAGGTCTTAGTGACTGCCTGCGATTAAACGCAGGCTCACGTAGACCAATTGTTTGCCCATTGTTTCTAAGGTGGTCGAATGGTACTACTTGTCGCGTCACCAGGGAAATCTGGCCTAGGCTAGATCCTGAACGCTCACTTAGTCTCCTAAGACTCAGCAGAATTCAGGTTAGGAACCTGATCAGTGTCATAACTAGGCACTCCACTTTTGGCAAACATGCCACCCGACTAGGCCTCCCGGCCAACGACTTCTATAGAAGCTGCAGAGACGAAGAAGAGGAAGAAACCTCGCTCCACCTTTTAGGAACCTGCAGCGCCCTCGCGAACCGTAGAAAGAGGCATCTCGGTCACTACTTTCTAAATAACCTCGGTAAACTTGCTGACACCAGCATAAGCCGTATCCTCCGTTATATTAATAGCTCCAATTGGTGTCTAGAGTAGTGGGATGATATTTTTGCATCCGCTCCATGTGCTCACAATGGGCCTCATCTGGCCTAAGTGCATGGCTGCCTTGCGTAGCTCACCACACAACCTACCTACCTACCTTGCCCATTGTGTTGTCAGACTTTCGGATTGCTTCCAATACTCGTATCGAATAATTTCAAAATGTTTGTCTTATGTCATCGGCATATTTGTCGTTTTTAGAACGTTCTAGGTTAGGTTGTGTGGTGGGCTGCGCAAGACAGCCAAGCACTTAGGCCATGGAACAGATGCAAAAACATCCCACTACTCCAGAAGCCAGTGGAAGCTATTGATATAGCTGAGGACACGGCTCATGCTGGTGTCAGCTAGTTCGACGAGATTATTGAGAAAGTAGTGATCAAGATGCCTCTTGAGCGTTCTATAAGAATGATAAAAAAAATTCTTCAAATTTAGTTAAAATAATACCTGCCAATAAGAAAGATCCGCGAAAGACGGAAAAAACGGACGACAAGGATTGTCCTCGGTTTGAAAAGGAAGCGTTTAACTACTTCTTTTGAAGTTTAATAAAAAAACACGCCCAAAGAAAGCCGTTGACTTAAAAAAAACCAACAAGACACTCCTGAAATCTCCGCCGTTTTAGGAACACAAACAAAGTACTCTCCTGCCAGTAAACCACAAATCAAAATTCATCTCGACCGCACTTGACTCTCGCCTCAAGGACCCTCAAGTTTTTTTAGGGGTTTCAGTCTTTAATTTATTTCGCAATTTATCAACCCAAACATTGCCGTTCGCATTTCAATTTGAGTTCTTCAAAACCACCCCAATGACTAACTCTCGGATATTTTTAGTGAAGGAATGCAGTCCGCTTCCACTTCCACGGCGATTACACACAAAATGCGAATACACAGAATTACATCGACGGCGGCGGAGGCTGTCACTCATGCATGCGAGCGATCGCTCTCGAATCGGTGCCGCACACTCACCTACTTCTGAGTCACACGCACCACCCACGCACGCGCATGTGTTTTCACTCATAACTCACGAAAATAAAAATTCTCGGCGAGTGGGTGGGTGAGAGGGGCGACTTGCGATTACATTCAAGTGGTTACTTTTGGAAATGATCTGGTTATTGGAAGCATCTTGAGATCGTCGAGATACGGATAATTAACTTGTAGTGGACCGTGTGCGGAGGGGCAGAAGTGGACGTGGCTCAAGTCGCATGCTCAACCGCAGCAACTGGCTGGCGCTATTCAATGACACACTGGAGAGGCTCGGGTTTCCTGTGTCGCATGTTTCATTGTGGTCAGCTTTTGTTTTTTTTTTTTGCGGGTTGACAAGAGTTTCATTGAAATGTGCAACAAAAGCATCGCGGCCTTTCGAAAACTCTTTGTCTTCATGTTGCGAGCGCTGTTTTTTTTTTGTCTTAATCCCCCGAAACGAATGACAAGCCTAAGCCTAATGCATAACCACAGCTCAGCCCAGATTTATGGTTCGATTACGAAATTTGGTCCACTAATCCGGATTGCAAATTCAATTCAACCGCAGAGGAGGTTGCCGTATGTTGAGTTGGGTCGCTGTGGAGATGCAGAGAGGGAGAAAATATAAATCCCGCATGGTCTACCAGACCTTGCAGGCACTTTGGTTAGAGACTCACGTTTGTTGTGTTGGTGGCGTTCTCGAAATAAGGGCGCCCAGGTTGCAAAAGCAAAACCCGCACAAAACTGCTGACGGTAAGCGTTGTGGATGATGATGACTTTGAGATTTGACAGACGCTGCACTGCCACATTTTGTGGCGCATGGAATTAGGTTGATGAGGATTGGGAGGCGTCTTGGGTTTCATGGCGTGTCGATGGTTGATGGGCAAAGTGATTGCAACAAATGGGTTTGATGTCGAGTAGTGAAGGGAATTGGGGCAGCGATAAAGAGGACAGGATCGGCGGGGAGTTTTGCAGAAGACTGAGAGACTTGAAGTTATATCTTTGTTTTGAATAAGAAGGTACTTTGATGTGAAGTATGAAGTACACATAGTCATCGAAATAAAAGGAAAAAACTAAAAAAAGATCCGCAATTTGAAATAAAACTCATCATGTAGCTTTAAGAAGTTAAATATATGTAGCATATTAAGAAGTTAAATAAAGAAGGGCAGGAAATAAAAAAAAAACATTCAGAGGGTTTTTCAAGCAACTGCCCCTTTTTGTGTTCAAGCCAATGAAAGTCTTACTAGGCACTCATCTTTATTTGAAACGTAACTTTACATCTGCTCTGTAGCGCTTTGTACCTAGCCGGAAAATTCAAACGACAAAAAGGCGGAAGGGAGATATTTGATAATCTAATATAAAAAGTTCTCGTCTTTTCTTCGAAAGTTTGTTTACCGAAAGAAATTTCGGTATTTTTTCGGGCATCGGAGAAAATCTGTGAATAAATCTTTTTCCTACAACGCACATAGGTCTGTTTTAAGCATTTCGGCGGTCGAAATTATTTTGCTTTATATTTTTTACAATATTTCTGACGCGCAGCTTGCACAGAAAGGTGATATTTTAAATATATTTTACAACTGAACCTTTTTTTTTAACTACACATAAATTAATTGCTTTATAAATTTCATGCGAAGGAAAACCATGAAAAAAAAAACTTTATTTAATATAAGCTTGGTTACGTTCTTCAATGGAAATTATTGTACTTTGTAAAATATAAATTATTTATCGACCAAACAATAAATAAATTATAATAAATGAAAATCGAGGTGGTCTTACTTATATTTTTTTTTATCACTGAGGTGATTGTAACATCTTAAGTAATGATAATCAGACTTTACCTCGTTTAAGCAAAAAATATATATATATTTTTTTGTGAAACCGTATTTACAAAAAATGCTATAACTTAATAAATATCAGCTAGTAGCAGCTACATTTTACATCATCACTTAGCTTAATACTTCTAGTATACAATATAAAAAATACTTTGGGCGATCGGGTGCGATAATATATTAGATATGATTTTTTTTTGCAATTTTCCTAAAAATAACCGTTAGTTTTAAAAAACGATAATAGTTATAAAAACTTGTTCATATTTATTAGCAAATATTTCGACGCATTAATTCTAACCAAAAGTATTCAAATCCGTTACCAGTTAATACAGTAATTGGATTGACAAAGTAAAATATGAAATTTAACCTTTTTTTGCTCATCCTATTTTGACTCGTCGCGTAAGCTCAAATTAACAACTTCATGATTATCGAACTATAAATAATTGTGACCACAATTGTCCTCTATCGTTGTGCCTAATTTTTAAATCTGTAGTGTTACTTTGAAAATTTAGCTTTCTTATGCAAATGTGGCCAAAAGATCGATTGGTAAATGCTAGTGACCGTCAATTATCTTCAATTAAAACTTATTTCTGTTTTAAAAAAATGTAATTTCTATGTAGGTAAGTAGTCTGAGACATTGTTGTCAAAGCACCGAAAAGAATTGAAAAGAAAACGAAGGCTCACAGAAGATAGGTGCCATAAAAAATGTGTCATTGCACCACAGAGTTAAGAGACCTTCCAGCAGCTACATACTGTTACTTAGCCCCAGCCCAAACGGGATCCATGTGCACAAATGAAGATACAAAGAAAAGACGGTGTTGAGAAATTGAGTGAAAAAGGCTGGACCTTCAAACAATGATAAATGAAGTGAAAGGTGTAAACATAGAAAGACGTTCTAAGCTGATTTATAAAAAGCAATGCAGCGGGGTAAGTTGAAAAGAAAAACCACCACGGTACACCTCATATTTCCCCATTTATCATAGAAATTTCATAAATTTATCAATTTAAATCCACGCTGCCATACTAAAGCGATTAACGCGTCATGCCATCCCGCACGCGGTAGCCCTACAAAGTTTCCGGCACACCCATTAGACCGGCAACTGACACGAAAAACGTGTGACGGTGATAAATTGCAAAATGTGCGCCTAAAAATATCGCACTCGTTACTCGTCCCTTCCGATTCAACAACAACAGCCGACCATCGTCTAAATAATTATTGTCGCCGAATGCTTATGATCCACCCACGCCCCAAAACCACACTTTTACGCCCACTCAGATCACTCTCACTCTCTCTTTCTCTCTCTCAGTTTCCCTTGAACGTTGTGTAATCACTCAAAGATCGATGAAAATATCTCGCTCCTCCGGATCGGGCCACGTTCGCCCTTGATCCCGAATTGCTGGCTCATAAAATGTTCCACAAAATGCCCGCTTAACATCTTTTCACCGATGCGACTCCATGGACGTCGGTGTTGGAGTCACAGCCACGATGTAACTAGAATCTAAGCCCGTGGGTTATGAGGTTGCTCCTGCATCTGTGGCCAGTTTTCAGGCAGTGTGAGTATGTGTGAGTCTAAAAATAGACGCCTCATTCACCAGTCGTCCTCCTACGGAGCTGCGACTAAAGAGATCGAAAAGAGAGAAAAACGCGAATGTAGACTGCGAACCATAGCGATGCTAATTATGCCAGAACGGAATATCGCAAACTGCTGACATTTTAATGAGTTAATTTCGATTGAAAAAGCAACAAGAAGACGAAGAACATCGGTGCAAGGTTGACTTTCAAATTGTCAGCCATCGGGGTGAGGATTGAGAAGTGCAAGAGGATTCACAGCGACGTCGTTTTACACGCTGGCGGTGGGTGGTGACAGCGATGCAAGTGGGAAGAAAAGAAATGAAATGAAACGATTCCAAGAGAATGAACTTGATAAATTGCACCGAACAAGGGCGGGAGACGGTTGTCAGTTTGGCGGGAGGTCCAAAAAAAAAAAGATTCTCACAGATGTTTTCTTACGAATTTCTGATGAGTCACATGGGACCGTGTGTGGGAACCAACGGAAGTTGGACTGGGACAATGATCGACGGTCATTAACCAGGGTTCCTTTTAACTTTACGAAGACTTTAAATCGTGGAAAAAGGCCACCACCAATGTCGATGGAACAAATGAGTCAGCGGCGTTATAACTTCAGGGATTAATAATATAAAAGAAGGCGATCGATCCTGAAAAATTATCATTCAAGGACGATAATGAGTCTTAAAAATCAATCCAACAAAGCGACCGGAAAAGAATCAATCTAAGAAAACGATCAGTCAAAGTTGAAAATAAAAACAATCAGAAAAGGATGATCTGTCCAAAAAACGATCAGTCAAAGAACAGAATCAATCCAAGAAACGACCGTCACAAATGACGGACAGTAAATTTTGGTACGAAATGAATATGGAGAATGGGCCTAAAAAACATTTAAGAAATAGTCAGTTAATGGAATGGTGACTGTTAAGCTTTTACTGCTTCCTGAAAACTGCTAAAACGAGGTAGAAGCCAACATTGAAGACAATTGGTTAACGAAGATGATCAGTATGAGAAAATGCTCAGTAACTTAAATCGATAACCGACAAATTGTTTTAAAAATTAGTTTCTGAACTGAATAATTCTTGAGCCACTTTAGCTCCAACTGTGACTTGAAAATCGATGGAAGAAAGAACTACGTAACGTTCAGATGATCAGTAAAAAAGCGTTCATTTATTGAGTATAATCATTTGGCTTGAAAAGGTAATCAGTCTAAAAAGAAGATCAGTCGTAGAGGGTGATGAACCAAAGTCGACGAACATTTACTTAAAGTCCTGGGTATTCATCACAAAATCTTACGAAACTGCTCCCTAGTTTAAATTGCAGCTACGTGCTTCAGAAAAAATTGAGTTTAAATAAAAAGATTGCGAAACAAGCTATCTGTTTAGGTCAAGTGACAATCACGTCACTAGCAGTGATGTTTCAGCTTTCAAGCTCATTTTTTTATGCAAAAATTAAGATTTTTAAAGTTTACTAAACATATTTTTCACTTAGTCACACTGAAAGTGCTCAAGAACAACGATCTTCCAGATTTCTTCCTGCTTTCGAGCCATCTTATTCAAAAACAGAACCCAAGAAGATCAACTCCAAGTTCAGTGTCTCACAGTTCTCCAGAAAAAAGAAAACTCTCCTTCAGTATCTTTTATTAAACTGCTTGGCTTTGAATGGCTGGACAAAAAGACCCTTCTCCATCTCGCTATGATTACTGATCGAGCTCAACCCGCAGCTGTGACTCGTCATTCCAGGTTCACACGATCTATACTGCTTCCGCCACTTGTTGCCAATTTCTCAGTCAAATTAAGACCCCTGCCGAACAAAGTGCGCACTTCACGCTTCACGCTTCCTCCCAGGAAGGCCTACATTCGCCGCTAGATGCTGTCCCAGCCTAAGATGGCTCTTTCAATGCTAACGCCATATTTTTTTCCATAATTATCTCGTCGTGATGAGATGATGCTCGTGTTCAGAGCAGCATGTGGCAGTTTGTAGGAGCAACCAATTCACTTTGTGAAGCACGAGCTCGCAAAGCGTGTGTGTGGCTCGACTGCGTTGCGTGGCCTTTCCAGTCGCTTATGCATTTTGTGATTTATTAGTTAGCCTTTTTTTTTTTTTGTTGGTCTGCGTTTGTTTGTCGGTTTTAATTGGGATTGAATGTCGACAGAGATACACACACTCAAAGAGGGATATGGAACCATTTTATGGCGCCTCTGTCACGAAGTGAATTGATGATTAATAAATTCGCATTGAGTTGTGTGTGCTAAAGACGCATGCTGTTCTCTTGAGATAGAATTTTTCTTAATTGGGACATAATTGAAGTCGCGACACCTTAATGGGGGAGGAAAGGTTTGGGGGCTGATGGTTTTGGTAAGATGGACTGTTCACGATCGGTGATCTTATCAGGTCGTGACTGAAATCGCAATTTCTGGTGTTTTTTTTTTTTTAAGGAATCGGAGACTGATCTTCAGCACACTGTCTTTTGCCGATGGACTGCTGGACAACTCATTAGCAGATGGTTCTTGCAAGTTTTTGAAGTTCTTTGACTTAGAGGATTAGTGATCGTGGTGAATTGATGTTCTTTGAACATAGCCGTTTTTCCTCCTTATGCACTCGTACTCAATTTTTTATATCAAAACTCTTACGCTGGCTGTTTAAGGAAAATGTTTTTTCAAAGTTCCTTTATTAAAGGAATCTAATCATAATCTGTGACTATCCTATTTCTCAGCAGAGAACACCAACGATGGCAATAACTGTTGCAATTTTCTAGATTAATATGTAGTCCAACCAAAAACTAAAGACTGTCGAAAATCAGAGAAAGATTTTTGATTTTTAATTAGAAGATTTGGAAGATTATTGAAATATAATGTATTTTTTTTAGGTATAGAACTTTAGGTTGGCAACAGCAATTTTAACTGGCGGCCATTTTGTCAGTTGTGAAGTGATTTATTTTGAGTTTGGTTTGGCATTTTAGCATGAATAGACTGACGCCTGAATAACGCTTCTAAATTGCAAATTTATTTTAAAAATCATGGCTCTGTTCACAGTTTTTATAAGCGAATTTTGTTTAGCGAAGAAACGCACTGATAATAATTCTCAAGTGTATGCTTTATAGGTTGGTGGCATATTTGATCCGTACTTCTTTAAAAACCAATGCTGGCAAGAACTTTACAGTCAGTCACAGTCAAGGGTGACCGCTTTAGAGCCATGGTTACTAACTTTTTCGTTTATCAATTGAACAACCATGATGTGCAGGAGCTGTGGTTTCAAAAAGACGATGCAACATGTCACACAGCTCGTGCCACAATTGATTCATTAAAGATAACCTTGCGTAATCGCATAGTTTCAATGCGTATGCGATTTACGTATTAGTGAATTGGCCTCCAAAATCGTGCGATTCAACGCCGCTTGACTATTTTCTTTGGAGATATGTAAAGTTGCTAGTCCACGCCGATAGGCCCCGAACGATTGACCACTTGGAAGACAACATTCACGTTCTTACCAATATATGGCAACAAATGTTGAAAAAAGGTATCGATAATTGGACCTCCAGATTAGACTACATCAAAGCCAGTCGTGGCGGTCATATGCCAGAAATAATATTTAAATTATAATGCCAGAATATTATCTTTCGAATAAAATAAATTCCATGTCAATTTAAAAAAATCGTCTATGCTTTATTCCATTTCAAAGTTTTACGCCTCTTAAGCAAACACCCTATACTTAGAGAAAAAGCCGGTCCCTTTTGGGGGAAAGAAAACGACACCACTCTAAAGTAATGCGGAAGCGGTCCCAGCGTGGATGGTGTCAAGGAGAAGAGGTCAAGATGTGGTTTTAGTGGATGAAAGTCTCACACTACGTTGAGCAGAACGGTCCAGTTCCACCTGCCTATTAGGTTTCCACATCGTCCTCAAGGCAAAAAAAAAAAAAAAATACTTGGAGAAATATAACAAAATTCTAGTTCAACTGTCGTTCACATTCTAATTCGAATTAAAACCCAACAATTTTATTGATCCTCTTGAGGATCGAAAAGTGTTACGACCCTCGAAAGTGGAAAAAAAAAACTAGAACGGCTAATGACCAATTATCGGTTTTTCAATCCCTAAAATGAAAAGCATCAAGTGGCATTTAAGGAAATTCAAAAAAAAAAACTATTTTAAGGCTGACTTAGGTTCTGGTTTGTGTCTAAGCAATGAGAAATGTTGTTTACGGTCATACGGATCGTACTGCAGTTGGATAAACCACCATGAAGTAGGGGAAGAGACCACAAACTTCGCTCTGGGTAACATAAAGAATCTGAAAAACAGAGAGAATGTGGCAAAATCTCTGTGTTAGCCTAGGTACTTAAATCTAAAACTTGACGATCATAGAATTCCTGCAACCAAAAAACTGCATCGACTAATCATTTATCGAAGATTGGAAAATAAACAGTTTTTTAAAGGTCACTAAAAAAGAACTCATATACCACTCGTAAACCCCAATTTCATGTTACTCATGATCATTCACTGACCTTGTTAACGAGCACAATAGTACAGCTGAAGTCTTTCAAAAACCAACAAATTCTGCAGATCGACAGTGGAAGATCAAGAAAAAACTCTCTCTTCTAATCAAAGAACAGACAACTGAAGAAAAATCTCATTGCACTATAGCCTCATGTCCACGATCACACGATGATACAGTCACACGATCACTAATCACTCCAGCACTTGCAACAAATGCACATCCTTTCGATGATCTCAACTAACCACGATCGTTCTTCCTAGAAATCTCGAACAAAGTAGGAAACGATCTTCTCGGCAACTGCATAACTCGTAGAACCAACCGTACATCAAACATAAAGTGACTAATAAACTACGTGGGGTAATAAAATCTCAACCGAAGTGATTTATATAGCCAGTCGTCAGCTCCGTCGGCATGGTGCTCCAGCTGGGCAATTTGTCCACGACATGTGTTTTTGTTGGTGCTTCACGCAGCATATTTGCCTTCGGCATGCGGCTGTTTCAAGTTCCAGTCAAAACAACGGTCACACGAGGTAGATCACCAATTGGACGACAGTTAGAAGCAGCAGCCGGTTGTGGAACTGGAATCTGGGTTAAATGGATTTGATGTGTCCGAGAGGAAGGTGTCAAGAGAGCCGGCTGAATCAGAACCAGATTTGATGGGTCATCAAGCCGAGCTTAGATGGGTTTATTGGAAGTGAAGTGGGTTTAGTGCCGAGTGTTTATGTAATGCTGCGTATATGGCTTTTTTCTTTTCAGGTTATGGCTTAATTATGAAAGACGATGGCAGTGGAGAGGAGGAATATTCAGTTAGGGTACTTAAAGCAGCCGGCTTTATGCGTTCTGTGAAAGTAGTGCGATGAAGTGTCCCACGAGGAGGAGAAAGAAGCTCATTAGGCGAATGAAAATAGCCGGAAGCTAAAAGCGTGAGGAGCGTCTAAGTAGGTAAGAGAATTGGGCTGGCTATGTAAAGGTGAATCCACCCACGCCGGAGATATTGACACCATTGGCATATGAAGTGGCGCCTTCGAGTGGGCTAATGGATACTCAAGAGGGAGTCTGATCGAAAGTGTTAATTTAATGAATAAAAACTAACACTAAAGCGAAAGCAGATGGCGATAGTGTAGAAAAAATCATTAATGTTGACCAGAAGAGCAATTCGAGTCTATCGGTAATTTCGTTGACATGGCAGTGATCTAGTTGGTTCTTTGAAGGTTTTCAAGCGCTTCAAAGTGTGCTTTATGCTGATCATAGGAACAATATAACCTGGTCAGTGATCTTCTCGGTCATTTGTGGTTTTTCAGAACTGATCTCGAAGTGTTCTTGTCTATTGGCAGTGTTTTGAAATTCTGGAAAACTGATTAATCAGCAAAAAAAAAAAATAATCTCAGCCTATTTTCTGTCACCCAACCAGCTTTGTTGAAATTTTTAGTTTTTGAAAAGTAACCGGTTATATTTTTAAGCAAGGACAAGATAACTACGCTCCATCTTTACACAGGAATAAAGGCTCAATGCGACTTAGGTATTTCAGAGATTAGTTTACTGAAGATAAAATCTCTTTGGCGTTTTGATTCGACTTGTGGAAAAGTAAAGAAGTATATGACTAATCTTTCCCAAAGTCTGATTTTACGCAGACTAAGTCAATGCGCAGTAAATGTATTTCAAAATCAACCGGTATGTTTCTCAAACCGGCCTTTAAAAGAAAGAGAATCACTTCCAAGGCTTTAAACATGCGTCAAACAGTGATTCACTGTGACGGTGCATCTGTGACTGACAATTGACCCCAACAAGTGATCCGTCCATGACCCTCTTTGCGATCTGATCGAAATGATCAGATTACTTGCAAAGTCACTCAGTTGATTCAGGAGAGGCCATGGATGGAACTAAGGTTAAGCAAATAAATTTTAATGAGCAGTTGGGAGTGTACAGGTGATCTGGAGGTACAAATCGTTGATTTATGAGGCTCGACCAAAAATGAGGTGTGGACAAATTACTGTGAAAATGATGAATGTCTCGATTTAAAAGCCTTCAAACGATTGGATGATCTCGATGCTTTTTGCATGATGAGTCCATACGGCTGCATGGAGAGATCAGAGACCACTGCGAATGGGTCGGGATTAAAACTAATTTTAGGAATCAGAAGCATAAATGCAATTCAATAAGGCTGAGAGCGGTTTCTACTACTTTTAAGACTGTAATCATTGCACACAAACGCGTGTTTTGTTTGTTTGGAAATCTGATATAATCTTTGGATTTTACATATTGGAAAACCAAATAAGAAAAAAGTTTGCAGATTTGGATGCTCCGTTCGACAGTACCTTCAGCTCAAAGTTGAGATTCTGAAGATTTTATGAATGAACCTTTCGATTAAAAACACTTTTTTGCAAAGTATATTTAGTGGTTTATAAAAACTGGGTTCCTAAAGGCTTCAACGGGAGAACGACATTTTCTGAAAGGTTGAAGTATCCTACTTTGGACTGTCAGTCGCCTTGGGAGAACGACGTTTAAAATTATAAAACAAATTTAACATTTCCTTTGGAAATATAATCTGTGGAAAAATTTTACAAAGCCACAATGAGTTGCTGTTGTAAAACAGATTTTATAGGCTCTTAAAATGTTTTTTTTTTTTGTAGTTCTCTGGTTTTCACCTATTTTTTATTTAATGTGTCTGTGCTATTTTCCCTCTAAGTTTATATTGACCAGAAAAGTGATTGATTTTTTTTACTTTTATTAAACACATTTTGAAATTTTGGTAAACAATGTGCCAATATGCCGCCAACTCATTATCAATGCCAATGGGTGTAGCTTTGACCTAAGTGTACCATTTCAAAATGTTTTTAAAAAAAGTAAAAAAATTATTGATGTATTGGAAAATCGCGAATTATAGAAAAGTCGAATTTTAATGTGACGAAAAACTAATACATTGAAACATACCGTCAGCAAATTTACTAGTGTTGTTAAAAATTTTAACAAAAACAACTACATATTTCAATGCTGAATATTTTATTGCATGGCATCCCTTTTTAATAACTCCGGTTATTCTTGTAGTGTTTCCGAAAGTTTTTAATTGGATTCAGGCCCAGAGACTGAGCAAATCACTTCAAAACAGCAGCACCATCATTTGTGCACCATTCTCTTTCTTTTCCTTCCCAAACTTCCCAAAAGGTGGGTCGGTATTTGGTGGATGGTACGAAGAGGCAAGAGTATGTTGGTATTTATGTTTTTGTCTATTACTGTAGATAAACCAACAATATTACAACATTTGAGCATTTGTTTTGTAAGGTATTCACAATGAATTTTACTATGATTAATACCAAACTCTATGCACTTTTTTCTATGCCCATTTTAAAATGGTCGTTTTTTAAACTTTATATTTGCAGTGACTGATGGTAAATCAACTATTTAAGTACCAAGGCTCAACATTGGTTCTTGTTTAGTTTTAAGCAACGAAAAATTACAGTACTATACGTGAAATATACTTTTTTTACTTAATTAAGTGGTTTGGTTAAAACCAAATTTTTAGTAGTGGTAGTTCTTTGCATTGCATAATAGAGAAACGCAAAAAGAAAGTAGGAATAAGAACCTAAAGACATCAGATTTCCACTGCGTAACGAGGCACATGACTTTATATTTTAGGCTATCTGTTATTTCTCTTTTTGTTGATTCTTTAATACTGAACTTTTTTATGTATACATAATATTATTTATGTTACATTTTTATAATTTTAGGATTAAATCATATTCTAGGACGGAATCATCAGACGCAATCACAGACAACGTACAGAGAATCACAGATAAACGTACATTTTCTATACCAAAACCAGCACACTACTGTTCTTTTATTTTTCAACCTGCGATTTCTTTATAAATGATTTCTATAAAAGTTGTAAGTTACTGCAAAAAATCGCAGCATTTATACTATGTCCCACATTTCATCCAAATAAGTTCATAAGATCTTATTTTACTGATATTTTTAGTCGCTTTTTACAAAGGGAATCACTCTGCGTCGGAGCACACGTTTGTGTTTTGGAGATAAGTGGAATGGGAAAAGGCTTATTACATCCGACTTTGCTTATAAGTAAGAAGCTACAAAAAACCGAACGAAAAAAAGATTAAGAATTAAAACCAATAAAGTCAAATTCGAACCGCAAAACTACATAGATTAACTCTGTTATTGGTAGTAAAATAATTTTGTGAACAACTACTTCTAAAGAATAGTAAGCAATAGCAGCATTGTTTCCTCGTTTAGCTACGAAAACTAACTCATACTCTCGACCAAAAAATCGATGGCAAATTCTAAAAAAAGACAGCCAATGAAAGGCATGTAAATAGAAAAATTGGAAAGCAAAGATAAGAAACAAAAGGTCTCAACCACTGTTCTCTTTTTTGTCACAAATTTGTTACGCTCTTGATTGAAAATTTTTAGAAAATGTGGGAAAAATCGGTCGAGAGATTTAAGAGATTAGTCGTAAAAAAATATTACCACGAGAACAAAAGACCTCTACATTTTTTCTCTTTTTCACCTGAATTTCTCAATGCAACTTCTAGATTTCTAATTTTCATTCAGAAATTTGACTGAATATTTGAATAATAAGGAAGCATAGAATATTTGAAATAGAGATGAAATTTGTTTGAAGAACAAAAAAGTCGAAGAAAAAAGTAAACCCAACCAGCAAAGTCGTCACCGCACCCCACACAAAAGCTGAGAATCACCAAAGTCCACCGGAAATTCTGCGGCGAGGAAAATTCACGAAAACTTCCACACTTCCCAGAACACACCCGACATCGACTTCAAATTTCAACTGAAACTCCAACACAAAAGATCCACGTCGCCCCCGCAAAAAACAAAAAACCAACAAAACAAAAACAAATTCGCGATGACATTGAATAACTTTGTGTGCCCAAGATAAGGCCGCGTTCAAAAGCCCAATTAATTCGTCCGTCATAAAGCATCACTTTTTTGCGGAATTTACAGCCAGCGTGCGATAAAATCCCTCTCCCTCCCCGGGCATCATCTCAGAGTCGTAAATTTTTCCCGCAACTTACACAACTTTATCCACCTCATCGATGATTTTCGGGTCGAAGTGGAAGCCCCGGTCCTCCTTGACCATGTAAGCCGGCAGCGACTCGATAATTGCGTTCGCCTTGTCGTTGTACGAGCCCAACAGCTCGCGGTACTTCGAGTAGACGATCCTTTTCAGCTGCGGCGTCGTCGCCGCGCTCGGCTGCTGCGACTGCGGCTGCTGCTGTGCGGGCGTTTGAATTGTCGCCGCCATCGTGTTGGGTAACGCGCCGGGCGCCGATCAATCGATTCCGCCACCGATAAATCACAAATCCGACAGACACTGAGAGTTTATTACGTAATTAGCTGAGCATCACACAGACGCGGCGAATGATTATCACCCGCGGATGAGTCACGGCGTTGTCGAGACGCGACGGTCAGCCAAATTCCGTAATCCGATTAGGGTCAAGACGGGCGGCTTGACTAAGAGCCGAAACGCACACAGAGAGCTCACAGTTGGACTTAGACAGAAACGATATGCGTGAGTCACACTCGGACACAAAAGCGAACGCGACAGTTCCGACAAAATTCCAGTCGTTCACGTGTGGGAACCTTCCGTAGCGGGACGGTTCTTTGTTTTTGATTGCGTCGGAGACTCTGTGGGCGACGACGGATGGAGTCGACGAGTGTAGTAGCACCGGGAGATTGGAGCACGGAGCACGGGATGCGCGTTGCCGAGAGAACTGCTCGGTGCGACGATACTTTTGCGAATGACCACCGCTGGGGAACATGAAACGTCTGGCAGTGGTGTGGCTCGCTGGCAGAGCGTATCTACTACCGTATCTGGTATATCCGCGTGCATCTGAAGGCATGGCTTTGCGTTGAGTGGCTCACAGTGGCGTCGATGGGGTGCAAAAGGGGTCGAAGTTTTGTATTCCTTAAAAAGTTTTATAAACTTCTGAACAGCAAAAAAAAAAATGTGGTGGGGATAAAATTATGGAAACGCTGTAGGTGAGCATTTTCTACAACAGTTTTCAGACTTCGACACATCCAATAGGGAGTGCCACAGGAAATTAGAGATGGCAAAAATAAAAATTTTTGCAATAAAAAAAATTTGCAATGAAAAAATTGTGCGAAACACGAAGTTAGATTATAAGAACTTGAATTTGGATACCGGGAAAAATTACAGAAAATAGAAGTCGTTTGGTCTAAGTTGTAAGTTTCAGTCCCACACACACACACAGGCGTAATGAAAAAATCAACTTGGTTCAACTTTCAGGAACAAAGTTTTTAATTTAAAAGTTTTAGAAGAAAAGAGCTAAGTTGCCTAAGAAACTGAACAAAAGAAAGTGGCTTTTTGCTTAAAAAATTACGAAGACTAAGCGTTGAAATGAGAAAATGAGGTCTTAAAGTATGAAATTTGGAAAAAAAAAAAAACTACGGATGTGTCTTGAAAAGCAACGTTTTTAGTCCGAAAGCCAACGTTTGACCTAAAAAGTCTTAAAAAGTTTTGATAGACAAAACAAAATTTAAGTAACAGCAGCATTTTAGCCAGTTGATCTAAAAAATGGAAACAGTTCGAAAAAAAACTTTGGTTTCTCATTTACAAAACAAGAACACACAGCAAATTATGGCCATGGAAGTTTAACCAAAAAAAGGAGATATCGAATAGAAGATGCTAGGTCTTCCATAGATGATTTCAAACCACTATTTGAATATTAAATGAAAATAATGAGGTATAACTGCTCCGATTACAAAAATAAAGGTCCCAAACGTTTTAGGTGCAGCCATACCATTGCCAGACGTCCAAATGTAACTTGAAATTACATTTTTTGGGTGTAGTTCGGAATCGTTTTGACCACCTTCAACCATTTTAAGCGCTGGCGGGAGCGACTAGAAGGGACCTTTGAAGGTGAGAAAGCTTAAAAAACGTTCTTTCTCTCTTTCTCGATATAAGAATCATTAGAATCAGATTACTATTTATGTTGATATGACGGTTCTTCAAAAACCGCATCTAAATTTCTTAGAAAAATCACTTGATTCTCAAAGAAACAAAGAAATTGATGAAGAAATCAGAAATTAGCAAGCGTTTCGGACGAGAGGAAACTACTTATGAATCTGCTATAAACAGACTATAAACAGAAAAAGTTTGACTCGAAAATGTCAAAAATCAAATTATTCGTCAGAAGTCTGACAAAGTGGTTAAGTACTCTGTCACAAATGAGAAACATGCCTTATTTGCTTATCCTATAGGATCTTAATTTCTTCTTTCTAAGAAATGTGTGTATTAACTGACGACTGAAAGAAAGACAATTTGATATTCAGTTAATAAATTGAATATATTTAAAGTTTTAATAAAATGTTACCATTAGCTATGCAGCTCAGTCAACCATACTTTAGATCTACATGAAATGCCATGTTTTTTTATAATCCAACTCTGCGATCTGACGTCGACGTTGAATGGCGATTTTTCGTCATCATCATTGGATCGATTTTTACCAATTTTTACCAATCATGGCACGATACACGATCAACTCAATGAATTTTATTAGAGCATCTAACGATCGTTTTGTTAGTACTGCCTCGTTGGCTACTCGTAACATGCTGAGAACATGAAATACTTCAGAACTTGTTGCTGAAGCACACAAACTTTCATAGGTTCTCAATAAATACCACAAAACGAGTCGTTTATATTTAGAGAATGATGTCGATGCGATTTTAGCTGAACTGCAACAGAACTAAAAAAAATTTAGAGACTAAGCTTTAAAAAACATGTAGATGTTTCAAATAGCACTGTTCTTCAATCTAAAGTCCTAACTAAGCCCTGAAGGTGATTCATTAATGGACCTTATAAGATGATCCACGGACGTGTCGATGTTGAGTAAGAGCCAAAAGCTTGAGGATCGTCACAAAAAGAGGCCGACGATTAAAATTTTTTTTTTAAAATGATCTGTTTAATTGTGCCCTGAATTTATCACACCTTTTAAATGAAAAAGTATTCCATGTCAGAAGCCTTAGCACATCGTAGTAAACAAACTCTATCTTTTGTTTTACCTTTACGGTGCAAAAAACCCACTTTCAGCAGGCAGACGCAGGCATTGTCCAAAAAAAAAACATTCAGCGCTCGACCCCACTGCACTCCAAGCTGGCTGACTGACTGACTGACTAAATGTCTATTTGCGTGTGTGTGACTGGTTTTTGTCCCCCTCCTTCATCCTCTTTTGCCCCCTTATTTCCAACTTTTTAAAGACTTTTCGCGCTCATATCTT
This sequence comes from Syritta pipiens, assembly GCA_905187475.1. NCBI lineage: Eukaryota > Metazoa > Arthropoda > Insecta > Diptera > Syrphidae > Syritta > Syritta pipiens. The sequence continues at coordinate 12,635,037 of LR994573.1, forward strand.
TTTTGTGCCTTTTTGCCTCTTTCAATGGCTTATGCGCAACCAGCTGACTTCTGATGCAACCAACACACACACACACAGGCTCCCATCGGCAGGCCTATCTTAAGCCGAAGATTAATGTCCCGTCGACTGTAGGGGTGCCTTATCGGTTGCACTCAGTCACTTGAGAGGATCATTAAGCAACAACAACAAATTGTTTACGAACCCCCGCCAGACAAATCAAAAAAAAAAAAACACCTCGATGCAACTCACGTTTGTTGTGCCCCGCGAATCCGCATCCGAAAAAATCTATCTTGAAATTAATTGCGATCGTACGTGATCTTGTCACTGCGATGGCCAAGAGATGTATTTACGGTGTGGCAGAGAAAACAATTTTTTTTTTTCACTTATTTTTAATTAATTGCAATTCTTTGCGGTTTCGGTGGTGGTCGGGTGGCCATGTGGTCGAGTGGGCGGTGTCCGACGCAATCGCCAAAGGGTCGAGCGAGAGTGTAATTTCGGCGGTAGCCTTGTGGTGGCCAAAAGTGTTTATTTTGAAAATAAAAACAGAACCACAGAAAAGTTGTGCACTCAGGGAAAAAAATAAAAAAATCAAAAATAAATAGAATGGCATTTTGAAGATGAGGAATTTTGTTGTGATTCGCAACGACCGACAACGAAGATGAGGAGCAGTTGAGGACGACTCAGCGCAAGACTCGGGAATTGCTTCATGCGTGCGGAATGTTTAAGGCCGACAATTGGGCGGAGATCTTGAGGCGATGAGTGCGATGCGAATGAGTGAAGATGACTCTTGATATTGACACCGCATCGTGAGAGCTTTGTGACGGCGTAACACACCGACGGGTTGCACTCAAATTTTCGGTGCATTTCAATGGCAAGGCTGATGGATGCATTTAGAGAGAGAGGCAAGCAAATGGAAATTGATGAAATCTTCTTCATTTTCTTTTAATTAAGTTTTCAGAGGATTAAGATAGAATAAGAATATGGGCTGAAGAGAGATCCCACCGAAAATTCACTACAAAGCTAAACACAAAAAATTACGAATCTGGAGGACCTATAAAAGTAATGGCGTTACTGGATGTTATGTTACGTTAATGTGGAGGCTGAGCGCCTATCCCGTAGACCTGTTTTGGTACCAGAGTGTATCCACCGTCACAGGATTTATTCCTTATGATATTCTATTAAATTTGGTTCATAAAGAAGAATTTAGATGCAAGTGTGTTTTTTACGAGTTGTGTTGGTTTAAGGCAAGCTGCTTCACTTAACGATTTGATGAAAAGGCGTCTTGAATTTGGTCGTAGCAATCACAGGTTATGCTCCAGTGTTTCGCAGCAAATATCCGATTATGTCAAGCCTGGCCTAGAGGCGTGATAGCTCAGTGAGCAATTCTGGGATAATGTAATAATATCTCTTAACAAGTTGCGATTGGCCAAAATTTACTCCAATGCGTTTTCAGCCATTTTGGATTTTGTTTTGACTGGTCCATGCCCAATATATTATTACTGTTTGAATCATGGTCGTACAGCGCTTGGCATGAAAGGGTTAAGCAGCCTAATGTTTGAGCCGCTTGACCAAACGAAAATCAAACGAATGAAACGTAACTTATAAAGACTAGACTAGACTAGTCTAGAAGTCGTGAAACTTTAATCGAGAACGACGTTTTAATAGTTCAGAGACGTCACAGAACCAATCCTTTTTAACGAATTCAAAAAAATCGTGATCTCCCTCTCGATCCACTATATTCAAAAAAAAATGGAAGGCAATCACTAAAAGCCCTCCAGCAGTCGTCGATCTTTAGAAAGCCTAAAGGCTTGTCAGACATGTTCATTACTTAAAGCAAGACAAATGACCAACACCGACCTCTAACCCACGGCTAATTTCCCATTTCCATTTATCAAACACTCTCTCTAAGCAAACTTTGTTTGTTTGTGTCAAATTAGCAGGAAAATAGGAGCAGCTTCTATCGCTTCCGCCAGCGGTTAACAACGCCTCCGAGTTGGGGACGGGATTCGCACGGCTGAGTGCAACAACTGTTAATTTTTTATTTTTTCTCCTTTGGCAATTCACGACCATGAAGAAAGTAATTAAACTTGACACCCTGAGACCCAACAACAAATTGGCTGTCAATGGCGCGAGGCGAAAGAGATTTCTCCTCGACCGACGAGTTCGGCGGCTGATAATTGTTTCTTCCCGTGGAACTGCCGGTGGTACGTCGTTTTTTTTCTTTTTATTGATTTCGAATATGATTTATGGAGATGGGAATTACATCTGTTGGATAATTAATGGTTTTTTGTGTGGATTTCTTGGCTTGGCACCCGCTGAACTGCAATTGGGATGTGGTTGAGTAATGGGAGGGAAAGAGGTGGTGTGTAAACTACAGGCACTTTTTCTTTCTTTTGAGGGTCAAGTGCGAAGAGAGATGTGGATGCGCGGTAAAAATAAAAACAAGACGGATCTTTAAAAGAGCTTGCAACTTTTATTCGATTTCGAAACAGAAAGACGGATAAACAGAGAAGATTTTTAAGAAAAAGTTTCAGTTTTAATCACTTGACAAGAAAGATGCAACTTTGATGTAAGATCGGCATCATGGTTAGCATTTCATAGCATTCATTTCCACATGGCAAACGATTTTTTCTTGACCAGGACAGTTCTCAGAGCCTTGTGACTCAATTCGGTATCTGGAAAACTCAACAACCACTCAAATACGCACAAGTGCATATCAGTGACAATGAGACTGATCCTATTGGTGTCCTCTGAAACGATGAATGCTCTCTAAATCGACAATGGTCTACATGATTGGCTGAAAGCCACTACATCTATCTTAACCTGCTCCGTTAGTTTACAAAATTCGGATAAATATGTTTTGCTCAGTTACGGCTCTTTAGTTTACTAAAATACAATACAGTACTTAACGGATAAAAAAAAGAATCTTTTTCTCTTAACCGTTTTTTTCTCTTTTATGCGAATAGTAATTCATGTGAGAAAGGATATTGGTGCATTGTTCTTTGTTTCTTTTGAGTGTGTTTTTCTTATAAAGGGTGATTTTTTGGCTATTATCTTTTTGGCAACACTGGTTTAAACAGCTGACGCACGTTTCGTGTTTTGTTTCACTGTCAAACATCTTCAGTTTGGTCTATAATTTAACCATGAATCGTCTTACAAACGAACAACGCTTGCAAATTATTGAATTTTATTATCAAAATGCGTGCTCTGTTAAGAAAGTTCAGAAAGTTAAGAAAGTTTTCAGCGACGAAGCTCATTTTTGGCTCAATGGGTACGTAAATAAGAATTGTCGATTTTGGAGTGAATATCAGCCTACCAATGCATCCAGAACAAGTCACAGTTTGGTGCGGTTTATGGGCTGGTGGCATCATTGGACCGTACTTCTTCAAAGATGGTGCGAATTGTAACGTAACTGTGAATGGTGAGCGCTACCGTGAGATGATATCCAACTTTTTTTTGCCCAAAATGCAAGAGCTTCAACAAGACGGTGCCACATGCCACACAGCACGCGCAACAATGGACTTATTGAGAGGCGAGTTCGGTGAACATTTTATTTCACGTTCGGGACCGGTGAATTGGCCTTCTAGATCGTGCGACTTAACGCCTTTAGACTATTTTTTGTGGGGCTCATGTCTATACAGACAAGCCCGCTTCAATTGACGCATTGGAAGACAACATTGAAGCATTTATTCGTGAGATACCGGCCGAAATGTTGGAAAGAGTATGCCAAAATTGGACTAAGCGGATGGACCATTTGAGGCGCAGTCAAGGTCAACATTTGCATGAAATAATCTTCAAACATTAAACTATCGATTCAAATAAAGATTTCATGCATTTTTCTGAATTTTATGTGTTTTTTTTTTTTTGAAAAACTTTCCTATAGCTTTTAAGAAATCACTCTTTATTAGTTAAGTACTGTACAAATCGTAAGTTTACTGAGTCTTCCCACTTTAAGACATTTGAATCAGTAACTTTGCTTAATTTGTTCACAGTCAAAACTACTAAAGAAGTCTTGTCTTGCAACGAGAGAAAGCTCGCTTTGACCAAGTATTTTTTGGCTCGAGGATTCGGGTTATTCATTTCATAATATTGTACCAACAGTCAATTCTGAAAGTGCTACGTGTTTCGAAAAATCGAAAAGAATGCATTGGCTGTGAAAAATCTTTGTCCTTCACTGTTTCTGTGCCAAAATAGGTGCGTCTTTTTAAGTTAAATTAAATTAATATTATGGCCTTCTCTACCATTTGGATCAGCCATTAATTAACTCTGATTGACCAAAAAACTGGGTACAAGCGTCACTAATCCCAGTTCCATAAAAATGATCACTGCGGAGCTACATCTACCAAATGTGGCTTTACTCATCAAATGAAAAACGCCGACCCATACCAATTGAGCACAGCGGAACCTGCGTCTTTAAAATGCGGCTTCCTCTCATAGCCAGTGCGATCACGACTCGACCAACCAACACGAATCAATCGCCCACCTCTAAGTGCAGCTCATTTTCGCCCACCAAATCGCCTGCCAGTCAAAGACTCAGCCCAAGTCTTCGTCACAATTAGCCGCAGTTACCTCACTGGCCCAAGCGTTGCATGGCGTTCATTTTTTGGTTCCTGCCCCCCCGTCGCTGTTGTGACTCCCTCCCGAAGATTTACGATGACAAAAAACCACTTTCGATCGATGATCGCCGCAGATACGCGCAGCGGGAAGCATGATGATGATGTCCATCCACGACGGTGGTGCTCCGCACGGGAGAGGGAGCGAGTGAAAGTCCCCAGACGCGCTCAAAAACCGGACTAATAATTCAAAGGATTTGATCTTGCCTGCGCTTGCGCTTGACTTGTCGTGTGAGTTCATGTGGGTACTTGAGATTGAAATTCCAGCACTCAAATCGGGGCATTTTGCATAATTTTTAATGGATCCGTCCGTCGCTCGACGAAGCTTCCTGTCTGCCGTTGGACCTGTTTAGCGCGGCTGTCCGATGGAAATGACGCCTTTTGCTTTACTTTCTAAAAATTCAAGTTTAATGCCGGACGAATTTCACGCAGCGATGCGTGAGAAAGGAGGAAATTGCACCAGTTGACGTGTGTGTCCGGTAAGCGCTTTGGGGGATTTTCGGAAAAGACAAACGGGAAGCGGACGGTACACGAGTAGGAGTCATTTTTGTGTGGGTTTTTTTAGTAGTCTTAACTGATTTTTAAATGAATAAAAAGGGAAATTAAGTTTTACTTTAATCGGCAGACAACTTTACTTCACTTTATTGGTAACTCACTAAATGTGTCCGATGTATAAATGAACGGCGAATGAGAGAAAGCTTAGGCTATATTGGTGATAATTGTTAAGCTCTAGGCAAACCACTTCCTAAGAGGTAATACAGAGCCAAGTAAGCTGCAGGTGTACAAAAAAGTGATGCTGGAATCACAGTCACTGAAAAAAGAGCGTTTGCAGGAAAAGTTTCAAAATTATGTTGACCTTTTAGCGCTTCATCATTCTCATGGTCAGATGCGCATGAAGGCGCACTGGAATTTGCCCATCAGGCGAACAAATGTCCATCTCCCGTCATTAAATTAGAGTACCGCAATACTTGCGTCGAAAATGAATCCTTCTCAACTCTACAGTTAGCATAACTGGGTGCTGCTAAATGTGGCAAAGTGATAGATCTCTCAAACAGTTTCAGCCACCGGCGTGGCGTCTTTACGAAAACGTTGATTTCCAATTCTGTTTAATTTTCATAGTTCGTGTGAAATCCAAGTTCTTTGTACAAATGCCAAGTGGAAAAACGTCAAGTGTAGAACATCTTTCACCTTTCATGTCATGTTATGATCCAGAGGCAGACACAAACGTCATTTTCATCTGTCGTGACAATATAGTGATATGGCTTAGGTCGAGGCTGCATTCGGCTATTTTTGAATGAAATCATGCTGAGGAAAAAGTCGGTCCGTACTTCGTTGTTGCAGGTAAATGTATTTCAAAAGAAGATGAAAAAGGAGAAGAGTAAAGCACCTTTTTAGGTGAGAAGGAAAACCTTTTAATTCATTTGCGGAGCAATAAATTAAAATGACAAGGTACGAAACTTTCCGCAAACCACTGTATTCCTGTTAATCCATTCCAATACCCAGGAAATCTAAGTGTTATATTTGACTATTTCTCTATAAATGTATATCAAATTAGTTCAAAATATCATTAAAAATCTATCTGTCCCAAACTGTAGCTAATTCGAAATCAGTAAATGGAGGGTATTCGTAAGAAACTCATTCTAAGACCTCTTCAAATTTCTCAATTCAAACAAAAAGATTCACGCCTTTAAAAATGATTTTAGAATGAAAAAGAAATACCTAATTAGGTCATGCCAAGGCATATGAGTGAATCATAATGGACCTAATAATTTTAAAAACTTAGTCTTCTTATTTAAAAATAGATAGAGATGAACTCAAATGCCGGCCGGTTCGACCTTAGAACTAAAAATACTCAAAAAAAAAAAACAGATGCTGATACACTCAGTCGAAGTTCAAAAACAAGAAAAAAAAAGTGTTTATGTTTTTATTTTTATGAAACGAGTACTCACGCCTACAAATAGACGAAAAGAAACAATTTCTCACTTCTCAGACATTCGGTGGTTTGAAACGTAAACAGGAAGGGCAACATTTTTGGAGTGAAATGATAAAATATGAGCCAATGTCTCGAGTGCTGAGGTTAAACACGTGGAATTGATGAATTTCGAGCGAAAAATTATTAGAAATGAGGTTGAAATTTGTGATTCTAGGTCAAAGACTATCGGAGGAACAGAGTGGTGGTTTGATGGATTTTGAAGAAATTTCGACGGAAAGTCTTTTTGAAAAATTAATTGAAATTTTATTCAGTGTTTGCTTTGTTGCGTACACTTTCTAAATCTTTTCAAAACCCTAAACATGCGTCAATTCGAGTGCATATAAAATTGAAAGGTTGTGTCCTTTTCCGGCATAAGGAGTTTAGACGAAAGTCTCGGAATCTAAGCTACAATAAAGAACCAATAAAAAATTTAATTTTGATGAATGGATGGAATAATTTCGGAACTATGAATGAAAGGAATTTTGAAAAAGAGTTGGAGAGTTTTTGTGTGGTTTACTTTGTCGGCTTCCTCGATCTTTTCGGAACCAAAACATAAATTAATCGGAATACAGTTCGTACAAAGACTACATTTGCGTCTTAGCAAGGCTAATTTTGATATTGACAAAACCACTTTCAACTTAAGGACCGTATATAAAATAAGTGACACGAATCACAATAGGGAATTTTTGTATCAACTCCGCGCTTTTCCTTCCAGACCATCGTTTAAATATTCGTTTCTCTCCATGGAAATCCTTGGCTTGACGTTGCTGACATAATTTTCCCAAAAACAAAAAACCGAACATCGGAAGCAAGGTTTCACTTTCAAACATATTCGTACTCTCACCAGGAGTGCCTACGAGAAAGGCTGCATCTTTCTCTACAATGTGGTAATTCAAAACCTGAGTATTAACAAACCCAAAACCCAGGTTTTAGATGAAGGCAAGATCACTTCCAGACTCTGATGCGAATAAATTTAGCAGACGCCTTTCTGCGCTTTCTGTTTCTACTCTCCCAACAGGAACGACCTTCAAAAACCGTCGGCGCTCCGCACGAGTGATAAAAAAAATCAAAAATTATCGTCTCCCGAACAAACGACCGTTTGCTTAACTGCCAAAAACCAAACTCATTAAAACTAATTCGCCATCATTCATCAGAAATCTGACACTTTGACGACAGCTGAAAAACGATTAGCGAAATGCATTTTTGAGACACGAATGTGACGCATAAAAAAAACCCAAATTGGCATCATTCCACAATTCTTTTGTTTCCACCTTTTATTTCTAAACAATGTAGAAAAAAATATTTTCTTTTTTTTTGCAACAAAATACAAAACACCATCTTTCAGGTCATCAGTGACATGCGGGAAAATATTTCATCCCCATCACTCGCGCTCGGCCTAATTTCGATTCCGTGTGGTGCTCTGACAACAACAGTCATGCTTTATATTTAGTTTACGTCTTCGAATTAAGAATAAACGTGTATCTAGGTTGTAACCGAAATGAGGTGTTTATTTAGATGTGTAAATCGTTGACAAGAGCAAAGTGAGGTGAGTCGGTGGAGAAGGAAGAGGTTTATGGAGGTGGAGTCGTAAATACGAAAATTTATGGCGTGTCAAAAGAGGCAAATCGTTTGAAGACACAAATGAGGAGGACCACTAACGTGGGAGATCTTAAGGAGCCCAATTCGTGATTCGGTACTTAAATGTTTCAATGGATTTATTGGACATGCAGACAAGGTTATAAAGTTGGAGTTAACAGGCGTTGGTACAGGCTGGTAATAAGGCGGCCTAGGGAGCAAGATGTAATAGGAGAAAACAAAAACAAGAAGATGCCTCTGGCGTAAACCAAAATTCGAAACAAGAAAGATTTGAAAAAACATAGAAACATTAAATAGGTAAAATGACGAAAGTACCAGTCGGAGAAAGACTAGACTGGAAAAAATCAAATTAAGCTGACAAAGAAGCCAAGAAAAAGAAGGCTGAACTATGAAAAGAACGAAGAGCTATGTTGTTATTTACTTGTGTTAAGCCTGGCTTCAATAGATCAAATTACAGCTGTTTGACTGGACCCTAGACAGATGAGATTTGTCCTTAAAAGACGGTTTTCGAAGGCGGAAAAAATTAAAATAAACTCTTTTATTTAAGTCAACCAGTCAGTCTCGAAGAAGAAAAGCTATGAAAGCTATCCACGAAGCCACACCAAAGAAATTTTCTCTGAACATTTTGAGAATCTGTAATGCGTTTCAAAGTCTAGCATTAAAAAGACGTTCTGAGTACAAAAGTCTTTTGAAAACATACACAACATCATTCGAACACTTACATATCACATCCACTCCCCTTTCAACACTGTCCACCCCCACTGTGCACCTGTGAGACCGCCGCCTTGACTCGACCGCGTCAACTCCGATGGAATTTAATTTACAACACACCGAAAAAAACCCCAAAGATAATAAACAACAACCCATAACACCCGCGATATCTCAAGAATTCCTCTCACTTGTTTATTTACAGAGAGATGTGTATCTAAATAAATTGCATCATCATCGCCATTCGTGAGATACAGAATACAGTAAGTGGAAAAAAAGCGACTTCCTAGGTGGCCTATTGCACTCGATAAATGATTCAAAGGGCGTATTTTTTGTGTGAAAAATGCAAAAAAAAAAACTACACAAGCTCGCCGTAATTTTCCACTTCCCCTCGTAGGCGGGGAAAAATATCTATGAAGCATTTTTTCGCTCGAAGACTTGACGAATATGTCACAGGGTTACACGAAACAAAAAAAAAAACTGCCACCGAAACTTGGTCAAGATCGAAGGAGCAATAAAATTTACAAAAATACGTAAAAAATGACAATCAGGTGACAGATGTCACCCGGGAGGGGAAATGGATTGGGAAATGTTTAAAAAAAAAAAAAAAGAAATAATTTGTTCGATTTTTGAATTTCTCTCGTCGCCGGGTAAATAAATTTCCAACGATATCAAATTTGATATTTAAATAAAAAAAAAGAAAGCAAAAAAACTGTGCACATTTGTTGCGTTGTGCAAAATGTAAAAATAGCGATGGCGACTGAACATTAATCAAGAGTCGCAAGGTCGGGTGAAAAGTCTTTCGGCAAAAAAAAGAAACACTGAAGTCAACAAGTCCTTGCACTGAGAAGTTTTATCTTGAATTCGCGCGGGAGGAAGCTAGACACCATCTGCTATTTAATTTATTTTTCTTCTGCAGTCTTGAGAGAGATTTTTTTTTTTTGCTACAAGCTGATCTAAGACGAGTGGGTTGTAAAAAATATGTTGTCACCTACACGAAGGTGAAGACTAAAAAAGAACTCTATGATCGTCTATAAAGGTTTTATTCGTAACTATCGATTATCAAGGCGGTGTAGCATAGACGAAAATCTTTACCTCCATCCATTTAATTGTGGGAATCCAACAATTGGTTGGCAGCACAATGGGCCTAACTTTGTCTTAGTGTACCTAATTCTTAAATTTTTAATCGATGATCAAGATCGGGATGTGGCATCCTTAGACCTTAGACCTTAGACCTTTATACAGACTTTAGCTAAGCCAAATTATGGTTACGTTGAATTTAAACCTCCGTCCGTAAAAAATAGCGCGGTAATTAAAGCTGGACGACAACAGACAACACCCTGCATTCGCTTATTTGATGCTCCAATATACAACATAATCACGATGGGCGTTCACCAATTAGCTGCCGTGTACTTGCAACTTAGCATCACTAAATATTTTTTCGCAGTAATTCGGTAAATCATTACTTTACTCTAACAAGACAATTAGTTTGAGCCTCATACGACACGCTTTTGCCGGAATTACCAGAGCAACAAAAACTTTACTTGAACCACTGCCAGCGAAACCGAAACTTCTTCGATAACCTAAAATGATTAGGCTATTTATGACCTTGAAAGCCGAGAGATAATACCATAAAGCAAGAAACACTCAGAGCTTGACAGAAGCTTAACAGCTACAAAAAAGTCACCACAGTAAAACATTGGTATACGTTCAAAAACTTCGGCACCAATCGCGAATTTTTGTTTGAAAACAAAGTTTATTTGTGTGCCTAAATTAGGTTAAGTTTAGATCCAAACGCCATTTTAAGGTGCCGCCAATGCGTGCGTGTTTTCCCATAAACTTCATTCCAACTCTTACATAGACTCAATATTAGGTTAGGTTAGGTTGGTGGGCCGGCGGATATACCGCCTCACTTAGGTCCTTGTGGACCCCTTGTGTTACCCATTGGGGGTTAGACTCAATATTAAAATAAATAAAAAACAAGAATCTAGAGACTTAAAGACCATAAAGGGACCATAAAAAGATTCAAGACTTGAACTTTGCTCGCAGACATGGTTGGGCGAGAGGCCATAGAGAGGCTATTATTGCAGCTACTTTCTTGTGACTTTATAACGGAACTTCTCCTCTTTTTACATCATTACAAATACCTGAGAGTAATTGTAGACAAACACTTAACATGGCAGAAGCATATCGAACAGATACGGGGTGAATTAAAGAAGGCTACTTTTGCGCTGTCGAATGTAAAAAGACACGCGACCAGGGAGGTAATGCAGCAAATATTGTATATTATGCCCTTGTAGAGTCTATGATCAGATTCGCCTGGGGAAACGCAACACCAACACACATAGCGAAGCTACAGAGAATTCAAAACACCATCTCAGGGCTTTTTAGACAAGAGTTCCAAGAAGTCGAAAATTGTGGGCGCCGTTGGATCGATCGGCTGTGGGCGCCGTGGCTTAATCGTTAGTGCGTCGGACTGTTAAGCAAGAGTACCTGGGTTCGAATCCGGCTCGGGAAAACAACACCACAAATATTTTTCACGGCCCCACCTCCAGCGAACGACTGACAATACTCCTGGAGTACTTCTGTCACGAAAAGCTTTCGCAATTCTCCGTTCGGAACCGGCATTAAACAGTAGGCCCACTTCACATGTGTCAAAAATTATAACGCGCACAACACACTGGAGGCGCAAAAAACCTAGGCTCTCGCTTTTCGTGGGCTGTTACGCCACCCCAATGCGAACTAGAGTTGAAAATTTGTTCAAACTGACGATTGTCCTGGCATACTATGACGATAGACGATTTATGTCATCAATCCCACATGAAGTCAACACGAGGACAAGAGCTGTCTGTTTGACTACTTAAGTGATCTCTAAGCGCAGCCTCTAGAGTCGGTTCGGCGGAACAATGTCCAATCTTCCTGCTGCTAACACGTGAAGAAGAAGTTTATAACAAATATAGAAATAAATAAAGAAAAAGGATATTAAAAGACTGATATTTTCAGAAACCTGCATCGACATAAAGCATTCAACGCCGCTTTACAAAGTCGACCGACTGCTAACACAAAATACCATCGTTCACAAGAATTACACAAAAAATGATTTTTATCGCCCGATGTGTTCCTCGTCTTTTCAAATCAAAAACCCGAGAAAAAAAAAACAATTTAATGTTTACTTTGATGCATCAACGAAATGCGTGTCAAAATTCACGCGAAAATTTTTTAATTAAAAGACCGACAGGAGATGATGAATTAAAATTCTTGTTTTTTTCCTATCCATCAAACAAAGGAAATTGATTACTCATTGAAAACAAAGAAAAATTTAGGCGAAAAAAATAAAAAATCTTCGACTTCGATGATAGAAAGAAACCATTAAACACCCAAAAAAACGCGTTAAAAAAATCAAATTTCCCAATTTTCCAAAGAAAAAACCATTATTCTTTGTTTATCACCAACTTTCTCGTTCTTTTAGGTGATTTAAGAAAAAAGAGATAAATTGTTTACTTAATCTGTCCGAGAATTATGAGTCAAAATAATAAAAAATGGAAAATGGAAGATTTATTCGGAAAATATACACGACAAAATCGATGGTGATTTTGAAAAATAAATACAACGATTCAACGTGGCCTTAATTGGATCCATAAATCTTTAAAATTCGATATTATCTTTAGAATTTTATTAGAAAAAGAAACCGAGTAATATGTTTTGTAAGAGGAAGATTAGGTACTTGATTTTGAGTGTCCTTCAAAAGAAGAGGCTAAGAACCTAAAATAGAGTAGACGTATAGCAGCTGGAAGCTACCCATAAATATGACCACTTGTTTTATCGAGAAGAAAACAAAATACGAACTAAGTTGATGTGGTTACAAAAGACTTCCAACTTGAAGGACTCTAGAGAGATCAGGACAGCCGCTGTAAAAAACATCGCTACAAGAAAACATTATGGACCCTGAATTTGATGGCATCGATACTGTGCCAGAGAAGAGATACTGACTAATCTTGCAATTTACGTTTCATATTCCTACTGCATATATTGATTGACAGTGCTACCTACCTGTCAAAATGGCTGGTGCAAGTAGAAACTTCACATAGAAATGTGATGAACTGATTGGTGTAGCTATATTAAAGTGGAGCGTAAAAATAAAACGATTTGAGACATGAATACTTATGGAATAACAAGTGGAAAGCAAACTTCTTTATGCGCTTTGGGGGTAAACTGATTTATATGAGATGAGAGCGATACGAACGTTTGTTCGAAAATGTAAACTTATTCGACCATCATATTCTGTATTCTTTTTGTAGAGCAGAAAGGGGTTGAAATAACTTTGCGTTGTGGTTCACAGCAGTAGCGGGAGTTATTATAGTTGAACAAGTGTGCGCAATCACCAAAGGGCTCAGTGGATCGGTCCGATTTCCTTGAAATTTATGGAAACGTCGCACATAGGGGTATTTGCTTCGAAAAACCACTCAAAAATCAATTTTTAAAAATGTGGAGCTGACAAAAAATTTTTCCTAGCTACAATTAAATACCCACCACACAATACTCAAATTTTTCTTAATTTCTATGCACGCATTTTGTCAGATGGTCAGACCATTGGGAGTCTTTTGATCTGTGTGAAAAATTGCATTTGCCAAAATATTAAGTCATTTTTCCAGTGTTGCTCCTATTTTTTTTATCATAAAGTTATTAGATGCAGGTGTTTACTTTATTATAAATTGGCATACTTATTGGCTAAACATTCGCTCATTTCTTACAAACGAGGGGTTTGTCTGTTTTTGCCCCTACCTCTTTCTTATAATAAGACAACATTTAAAATATTTAATTTATTTTTAGTCAACACACATGTAAATACTCATAGATGAATCAGAAAGAAAATAAATACATTTAAAACTAATCACTGCCTTTTGCAGAGTATACTCTGACCGGCAAAAGCAGCACCAAAACTTTGCCGGCTCTCAAAGGCAGACAACTGATGACGTTTAAGAATTGAATGCATCCCTGGAAAAACCAGGATGATAAAACTGTTCTTCAAAACTGTTATCCTGAAGTTAGTCTTTTAGCATTAAACGGGTTTTTCTTAAAGAAAGACGTATCTACATTTAAGCAGGTCGAAAGAAAAGTCTTAGATGCATATAAAGATCATCGTCTTCTCTGCAAAAACCGGCTGAATGCCAGCTTATGGGCCATTAACATCGCATTTGAAAATGTGAACATAACCAAAGATTTCTCCATTGTTTATTACTCCAACGACTACAAAAAGCAGAAAACCGGTCATATGAAGACGCCTTAAAGACCCTCCCACACCCGGAAGTTATAAAAAAAAAAACAAAATGCATCGCCGAATTATGCGAACCTCAACCAAAGACCTTGGCATTTAAATAAAATTCATTTTAATTACACGAAAAAATATTTTTTTCAAAAACTCAATTCACGACAATTATTCAAAATCCGACAATTAGGACATAAAATTTGAGAGGTTAGTTTTTGGCAATTCTCGATGTTTAAAATAAATCTACAGCCACTTTACAGAACGCCTCCTCAGACCTGTTTGCATACATTTTGCCTCTTTTTTTTTGCAATTCTAATTCTAAAACACTTTTGATTTGAATAAATCACAGAAAAGGAGGAAAAACCAAAAAAACGAGAAAAGTTTATTATCTTCGTGTGGATGGAAATGAAAATGAATTTAATTTTATGCGTTCAGCGTTGTTCAACCGTTCAGCATTTAGTTGTTCTGCGTTCAGTGTTTATAGAAAAACACACGCAGGAGTTTCTAATTAATTGTTTTTTTTTTTTTTTTTGTTAAATAAAAATATCCGAAATGTAAATTTTCTAAAATTAAACTCAAGTCTAACCAACAACAAAGGCCAGCAGCAACGAAGTCATTTCAAATTGTCATCGGGTGAACTTAGATTTCGATTTTTTTTTTTTTTTCGAAAAAGATTTTTCTTTGATTAATGACCGGGGAAGTCTGAGTCTTGGGTTATTTTTAGCATTGATGTGCAATTTTTTTTTCCTCTTCGGAAAACGCCTCTGCCTCGGAGACACATCGGCTGGTGGAGTGGACTGTCCGCAGATTTTCAAAAAAAGAGAACCCATCCATTTTATATAATTTTTGGTTTTTTTTTCACACTCACCTAGTTGAATCCATATCGTTGGACTTTTTTGAAAGAGAGTTACTAACTTAGAAAATAATAGAAAAAAAAAAAAATATTTCGTTTCACTGATAATCCAAAATAAAAACTTTTGTGATTTCTATTTGAAATTTTTCGATTCAGCACATTTCTTTCACAAAATCACTTCGGAAAAATATTTAAAAAAAAAAATGAAAAACTTAAAAGTTAATAATCCTTTCGAGATGGTCTGCAGAAAATATATAGAACGTGTATATTCTCTTTTATTTTCGAACGTTGGTGCAGCAGTTTTTGGGTGAATAAGAGATCTCCCAATACGAGGCGATATTGCGAATATTTTTAAATTTCTTAACTAAATAAAAGATTTTTTTTTGTTTAAATATTTTATTTTAGTTTTGTTCTTTTCTTTTTGTGTGTAATTTTAAAACGACGCGTTCTGTAGCCCAACTCGCACTGATCGCGCAAAAAAACGTTTTCGGCATCACCGCCTGAGAGTGAGTTAAATTCTTTTTTTTTTTTTGGTTTGGTTACGAATTTGTTTTTTTCGAAAATAGTGTGAGAGATTCGTGTGTATCTGTAGCTCTCACGAATACAGAGAAGCGAACGGATTTTAAAGAGAATATTTTTCGGGTATGTATCTATACATATCTGTCTATTGTACTATTTAATCCATTTGAGATTTGTGTAATGTGGATGACCGGGGACGGGTTGGGGATGGTTTTTGAGTAAACTAAAATAAACAGAATGGGTGTTTTTTGGAGAGGTGCACCTGCCAGGGCATTTTTGAGTGAATGGCGATGGTTTTTGGAGCCGATTGTGGTACTCATACGCCACAGTGAACGATTTTGAATCGAAGGAAAAAGACGCAAATGCAAACATCAAACAAACTGTCAACAGGAATATTACTCGATAATGAAAAATGGATTACCGAACACGCTGAATGTGCATCGACAAATATTAGAAGACCAGCTGATGCAACAACAGAGCTTTGGGCACCAAAATGTTGAATCATTTTTGCATCTCTTATTCAAATGACAAGGCTACGATCAGCATGCTGAACCACGTCAGAAACAGAGATGTAAACTCAGCCGTGCACCATCCCGTTAAAGCATTGACACCGTATTGAGGTCAACTTGGATACTCCAACACTTCTTCTTCAGTACTTCTAATATTTTAAAAATTTGGCACACTTAGGTTAAAGCTAATCCGATTCTGCTGCCAGCCAATTTTGGTTTCCGACAATTAAATGAATGTAGACAACAAATTTCTTAAGTATAACTAAAAGCATTACCAGTTTATATGATCCATGGATTGAATTAAAAAAAAAACTCTGTTTATTATAAAGAGATGGATTTTTTTGAACATAATTCACATGAGATATAGCTGTGTTTGGAATAGAATATTAGGAATAATTGGTGCACGCACATATTTTTGTGTCGAACCGAAAAATTATCGATGAGCCTCTACCTCCAATTCAGAAGTGAATGTTCTCTTGTGTACACAAACCTTTCACTTAAAATATAAGGTTATCAAATATCTCCCTTCCGCTTTTTTGCTCTTCATTCAATGCTTCATAAAAAGTGTTCCAGTGATCGGATTTAGCTCAAATATGTGCTGTTTTGTTCGATAATCTGTTTCCATCTAGACGACAACTTCATAATACACCCCTCGTAGAAGCTCCCTCCTTATTTGGGAAGAACGGACAGCCACTTTTCACAAGCCTCTTTTGAGTTCAACTTCACACCACCAAGGGCGTTCGCCATGGACAGGAACAGGTGTTAATCACTTGGCGCTATGTCTGGGCTATATGGTGGATGCGATAAAACCTCCCATCCGAGCTCCTGGCGTTGTCTTGGTGGAACACTACACCCTTCCTGTTGGCCAATTCTGGACGCTTCTGGTCGATCGCCTGCTTCAAGCAGTCCAGTTGTTCACAGTAGATGGTAGAATTAAGCGTCTGGCCATATGGGAGCAGCTCATAGTGGATGATTCCCTTCCAATCCCACCAAACACACAGCAAAACCTTCCTGGCCGTCAATCCACTTGGCCACTGTTTGGGACGACGGACGAGTCTCCGGCCTTCGACCACGACCGTTTTCGCTTGATATTGTCGTATGTGATCAATTTTTCGTCGCCAGTCACCATCCGCTTCAAAAATGGGTCGAGTTCGTTCCGTTTCAGCAGCATATCGCAGGCGTTGATTCAGTCCAGAAGGTTTTTTTGCGTCAAATCATGCGGCACCCAAAAATCAAGCTTTTTTTGTATCCAGCCTTCTGCAGGACTCTATGCTGGCCAATTTAAGTCATCAAATCACTGCATTTGAAGCCACCTCTAATCATGTTTGACCTCCATCACGTTGACATTAAACTTCACTTGGAGAAAAGGCATATTAAAACTTTATGCCACTGCACTTCAAAATTTTCAAATAGTAGTGCTGCTTCTTCCTTCCTGGTCCTAACTTCCGAACTCCGAAACCGCACACACAACCTTACAGCATGGAAAATTTACCGCCATGCTTTACTGCTTACTTTACATAAAGTGTGTTGACTTCATCAACAAAATTCACGCATTTACGAGGTTGCAAGGAATTGAATGTTGAATAATTGCAAGCATCGATAAATTGCATTTCCTCTTTCGGGTCATTCGCTGTTGCGTTCATATTTACGTACTTTGGTTAATATTTTTTGTCAGCATCGCAATAATTTATTATAAATAAGAGGAAAATAAACGTTTGCATTCATTGTGAATACTTAAGCGAACCAAACCTTTTCTTGTGAACCAAATGTGAGGCTGCATTAGGCGCTTGAGTAAAAAAGTTCAAAGGCATAGAACTTTTCAATGTGACTCACCTTTTTTTTTTCGAAGCTTGTCTTTACATATCTAAGATGGCTTAGACTCAGATCAAGGCGGTGCAGTAACGGAGGAACTTGGGCTTGAAAATACAAGGTGAGTCGTTAAAACCACAACACGTTCGTTAAACAATTAAAGTACGGAGTCGGCTAAATAATTCTGAGCCTCACAGCATCAAGTTGTACGCGATAAAGACGCATAATACAAGTCGGAGTTCAGGATTGGCTTCATGTGCAGTGATTTGATGACTTAGACTGGTCAGTATAAAGTTCAGACCTTACCGCAATCGAAACTCTGGGATTCTTTAAAAAATAGCCCTATTCCACGAATATGATTCAATCATTCGACAATCACTCTTAACTGTTTTTTGGGAGAGAGTCTAACAACAATGGACTTAAATTTGAAGCAGTTATTGTTATCGATTGTCTGAAAGTCGACCAAGGCGTATAATGCAAATATTGAAACAAAACTTTGGACTCACTCTGTTTTCATCATTGCACAAAGCTGGTGCAAAACTTAGTCTAATTTCTCTTTGTGTTGAATAATTAAATTAAATAATTGCTATAGAATGTACCTACAATTTGTTCAATACATAATGAAATACACTTTAAAGAATTATACAAATCCTGCAATACTATCTTTACTATATTTAACGTAATTTAAATAAATTTGATGTTATATAACTGTATATTTACATTTGAATCCTTATATTGTAACTTTTTATTGTAACTTATGAATTGCATTTTATTTGTATTGAATAAAGTTCTACTACTACTACTACTACTACTAAAAAAAAAACTTAGTGAGGAACTAATGAATTCTGGAATGTTTTAGTTTTAGTAAAGCATTTTTATTTTTGAGTTTTTATTGAAAAACCGATGGAACTGAACCAAGTTCAACATAATTCTGTTTCTAAATATGCGAGAAATGGACTGGACATCAATTCATCCAAATGCAATGTTGAAAAGAAATAAGTTTAAAGACATCATTTTCAGAAATGTCCGAAATGTCTGTTCCATTGTATTGAAGTTAGTGTGATATCCCACACTGATCTATTTTTTTTATGGAGCAATCTGAAGCCCATTTGCCGAAAGTGGACGAAGCGAAAAAAGTTCTGCGTGCGATCTTTGACCCTGTTAGCGTTGATGGTTACTGGAGGAGAAAGTTTAACCACGAACTGTACGGGCTGTACGGCAGCATGCGCCTGGACAGGCGTCTACGGATACAACACCTATAATGGTTAAGCCATGTAGAACGATTGGACAGCGCACTTTGACTGAGGCAAAGAATCTTTGACTCCGAACAAGTGGCACAACGCAGCAAACGACGCCCACATCTAAGGTGGCGCATACAGATGGAAAAGGACTTGAGCCAACTCGGTGTCCGGCATTGCAAATAGCTGGCACGAAATCGTGCTGACTGAAGAAGTTTACTAACAGAGGCCAAAATCCACCCTGGAGAAGAATCTAAACCTCAATCAACAATTTAAGTTTTGAAAGACGTCATCGTAGCATTCGCCCTAGATTTCTCAAAAAGGTGTTAATGAACAAAAATGGCAGTAAGTATGAACCTGGTTTTCTGATCGCTTAGAAAATGATAGAAAGTTGATAAAAAGGCTTTAAATACTCCTTCGAAATATTAGAGGAAAAGAAGGTTTAAATAATTTTGCTGTTTTTCCAATACCTCTAAATTTATTCAGAAGGTATACGACGCGACGCGGTACAGTGACGCGAATACATGAGATGTTGAACAATGAACACCTTGCCCGAAATAAGAAACTACGATAAGAATGATGATCCGATTTATTTGAATTTTCTGTGGATTTTAAGCTGTTTTTCCAACATCTCTAGATTAGCTCCCAAACCAAATCTTCCAATCACAAGGCCTTATCTCTGAAAAATAAATTGTAAACTGTTGCGATAATACCATGTCAATTTTGAAAAAAAAAATTGCAATTGAATTGAGAAATAAAGCAAATCCTTGTTCCATCCCATACCCATTAAAACAAACACGGATATTTCCAAAATTGGCAAAGCAACTCGCACATCCCCAGCCAAATGCCTTCGACAATTCCATTTCAAACATACGGCAAATGTCTTGCGCTCTCCAGATTTATTATTACAAAATCTTCTGCGCTGCCATTTTCGGACATACTGCTAATCTCTTCCTCTCTCCGATCTCCACACTTTTCCTCTTTTCTTTTTGTTAACCACAAAATCAAAAAGAAAAAAAAAACAAAAAGCATTTTCGGCTAATTTTAAGTAAACCAAACAACGTTCAATGCGAAAAGCGTTTTCAACCACCACAAATGATTCGAAAACCAATCTATTGACTCTCAAACACACACAGTCAAAGCCAAGCGAAAGCCTGCCGCACTTTTTGATCAGTTGCCAAAAAAAAAAAAAATCAAAATCCTCTTCGACACATACAGACACACGATCACACGGGGCAATCGATGCCCGTGATCCGTTCGCGTTTCGTGCATTCGAAAACGCCAGAGATTTTACAAAATTGCGTCCCTCGGTCTTTTGGTCTTGCCAAGCACATTTTTTTTTTTTTTGTTTTAGACACATGTGTGATTTCATTTTTTTTTTTTCAAACGAATTTGTTGTTGATTTATTTAGAATCGCACTGCTGGAGGGGAAGCGTACGAAACGCACGCATATGTTCGCGACGGTCATTTGATTTGATTTTGAAAACGAAAAAGTAAAAGAAAAATGAAAATGAAACACAAGTGTGTGGGCTTAGTAGAATGCTTGCCGCACGTTTCAATCATGGCCCACATGTGGGATGATGGGGTGATAATCCAGTTGATAGTTTCAATTTAGCTGCCGAGATAGTTCGAGAGTGTTTCAAATTGATTATACGAAAATGCAGTTTCTTTTTGGTGTTACCCTTTTGGCGAGAGTGGAAATCTTAAACTAATTTCAATTGTTGTTAAGTGATTTTCGAAAGTATGTGTACGTGTGTTGGCCAGGCGACAAAAAAATGATAATTGTTTGGGCTTAAGTCATTAGGAGGGAACACATTCTATTAACGTGACAAATTGTGTGCGTAAACAGACAGACGAAGGAGCATCTGCTAAGTGTTTTCAAATATTTGGACACGGGAGGATCGGTGTAAGTAGATTTTTGGATCAAGTGTCGGTACTGAAATTTTAAACTTTTTTTGAATCATTTTCGACAGAATTCCCGGGCGGGTAAACTTCGGCAACGAGACTGTACCCTTGAAAACTTTAAAAGAGATGACGTGTAATCTAAGAAGAAAACATCAGACATGGTAAAAATGTGAGCAGCCAGGAAAAAAACGGATTACCAAGGCTGAGACTTTAGTAAATATGTCATTTAATAGCATTTTGTGGGCAAATAAATTATAAGAACACTTAATCGTAAAAATCGCTTACAAAATAAACACAACAAGCACCACTAACATCTAACGAGACACGGTTTATTGCTCCCGAATGTTCTCTTTGATGTGCCTATTTCCCGATTGTGACTGTTTCTTCTCAGATATTCGACCATTCTTCGGAAGAATAATTTTAGAATCTCCTTTACCAGTCTTTGAACTTATTCTTTGCAGATGTTCAAAGGGATTTTCAAATCATTCCATTCATTTAATTAATCAAATCCAATTATCAAAAATTTCATTAGGCCTAGAAAAATAAGAATATACTTTTCTTCAAAATTTCTTTCTTTTTTTATTGCGTTTCAGTGCAAATTTTAGCATAGGACGCAAATGCCTTCTAGTAATAGAAATAGGAAGAATAAAATAACTTCTTTTGTTTGTTTCGTATAGTAAGCCTTATTGTTGGACACACTATTAGCAAATTCTTTCAGTGATCAATAGTTTCTTCAATCGATCTTCCGTCTTGATTTTGATCGATTGTTTCAATCGAATGATCATTCCTTCTTTTTTCTTAAAAACTGAACCAAGACATTTACGACCATTCATTTGATTTTCTTTCAAATTCACACAATCCATTATACAGTGGCGATAACTTGAGCTCCCTGTTGTCCTCCGTTAATTTAGAAGCCTTATACGTTTTCCGATAGTACTTAAATTTGAGCAAGTTAAAAAAAATGAATCCCGTATTCTAAAGACCACTTTCTTATTGTATGTGACGTTGTTGTATAATTTGGGTCATAATCGTGCGCAAAACATCGAAGTTGTACATCCCCTTTCCCGCAGATGGATTTCTTAAATGGCTATATATTTGCTGGAATCTACAATTTCTTCTATTCCACTAAGGGCGCAGTTACTAAATATTACACAGATTTGTATACGAATCTATATCTGGAATCTACTCAAGCACAGATCTGAACATCTTTAAGTTTTACGCGTGAAAAACAAATTAAAAAAAAAAAAAAATGGAAAGGATTTTTTAAGTAATTACCTATGTTGTGATCCACTGTCAGGCTTGAAAACATATTAGTTTATTGGCCATCTATTTGAAGTTTATGGAAAGAGAAATAAGCCTACTAGGTATTTCAAAAGCATGCAAACGCTCAAGGGCGTTCTCTTTCTTAAATGTCTTACGTAAAGCTAGGGTAAAAAAATAAATCCTTGTTGAACGAAAATTCTGTTTCGAAATTCACACCACCAAAACTTATAACTGATCTATGGGGTTCATCTAGCACTAATGCTGTTACCTTTTTGTATTTTAAATACCTTTGAAACGTCTTACAAGGAGAGTGCACGAGCTTGAGGTCATTTTGATGAAATTTGGCATATTGATAGCTCCCCTATGGGACATTAATTAAGATTAATCCCGAAGTCAGAGAACGCAACACTCACCATTTTCCGAAGAAAAAAAACGCCCCCAAAGTGATCCCAAGTTCGTGCACTCTCCTTGTTAACGTTGATTCTGTCAACTTTTTAGTCAACCCGGTAGTCCACTAAAATCAAATTCAACAACATTTTTCTTGTCACATTCCAGATTAGATTTAGATTGGATTAGATTTTTATTTCAGTTCGGTTTTTCTTTATCATTTATACAAAATCATAAAGCATGGCTTTGCCATCTCCCGGATTGACTTTATATTAACAAATTGGAGATTTTTAACAGTTTTACATTCAACATAATTCAAAAATTCCTTGCAATTATCCTTTCTCTATACTTACAGTGAGGTGCAAAAATGAGTACATGTTCGTTCTTAGTGTAATTAGCACTGCATAGAAAAATCGGTATAAAGTAAGCTGTGGGCGCCGTGGCTTAATCGTTAGTGCGTCGGACTGTTAAGCGAGAGTACCCAGGTTCGAATACAGCTCGGGGAAACAACACCACAAACAATTTTCACGGCCCCACCCCCAGCGAACGACTGACAATCCTCCTGGAGTACTTCTGTCACGGAAAGCTTTCGCAATTCGCCGTTCTCTCTAGGCCTCTCTCTCTAGGCTCTGGCCCTTCGTGGGCTGTTACTCCACCAATGATGATGATAAAGTAAGCTCAAAAATTTGTTGCAGTTTATTACTACGTTTAAAGACGAATAAAACGGAAAATAATACAAGACGGAATAAATGTACCAAAAATGTATTCAATAAAAATTAAAATCAAAAATTACATTAATTGCAAACGATTTTCAAAAGAATGATAAAACTATCGCAATATATCGAAGACATGGCAAAAAATGGCTAATTGAAACGGTCGATAGATAAGTAGCTTAATATAAGCCAAGCTGTGACCATGGAGGTCAGAAAAGGTGCAGAGCTGCGTCTAAGCCATAAGCGCCATAGAGTCAGTAAAAGGACATGAACGAAAGTAGACAAACTTCTTATGATGATACAAGTGAAGACAAACAAGTTTTTAACACCGAAGGGTTCTTTTATCGCAGTAAATACGCCCGTTAATCGAAGGAGTGTAAGAAGAGCTCTCTAGGAAATTGACTACATCTCTTACGAGCAAAACAAAAACCTGTATTGTTTTAATGTGATTTTACAGACAAAAGTTGTGTTTTTAATATTCAATTTGCTTTGTTGCTTGCTGTCAATGTCAAAATCAGCCGTGTAACAAGTCGAAAGTAATCTCTTCCAAGTTGATTGTCCTATAGAATGCACATCTTTTTTGGACTACCAGTGAATGAAGTAAAATTAACGCCAACTGCGGTTTAAAGGATTTGTCGCTAGATCTAGCGGATTTTTTAGACTCTTGATGATTTTAGAAAAAAAATTGTCGCTAAAATATGTCGCGAGTTTTCACTACCATGACTTTTCACTAAAACGGAGCTTCGAAACTTCGGTAATTCTAAAACGACGCAAGTTTAAGACGATCCGTCGTTTGATGTATTTATCAGTACGTAGGGTTGCTTAGACGTGTCCGCTTCGTTTGCATTTCCGCAATAATTTTTGTAGACGCCAGTTTGAGATGACTCATTGCTTGGTTTTGATGTATTTATAAAAATAGATCTGGTTGCAGGTGTCTACTTACTTTTCTTTACAAACATTATAGAAGTTAAATCGTTTTTTTGTTGGCAATATAGCCCATAGAAGGCGACTATCGTTGAGTTCATCAAATTTGCCACTTTCTGACACTCATGGCGCCGAAATCTGTGGATTCTACATTTCTATAAAAATTTAGAATAAAAGAAATGTATTACTCTTAAAATTTAAGCGATTTCTAACGCATTTTCGCAAAGCAAAAACTAATATTTCTAGAAGCCGATCAAGCGGATTTTTTTTTCCGTCAGCGGCAACACTGACAACAGAACATAAAAAACACAAGAAAGAAACAACGTAGTGGTCGTCCTTCAAGTACCTCGAAATCACATGATTGTACACCTAGACTAACAAACATCTTTTCCCTTCATAAAGGAAATCTCAAGCGAAACTTGACGTTCAACATACTCTGCATCGCAGGACCGATGCATTGAGAAAGCCAATGTCTAAACAAAGAAGATGCAGGACTTTAACCCCCGTAAAACACCCACGACTCCCACGTGCCACATAATCATACTTTATTTTGCTCGCTGCCGGGTCTTCTAGAGTAAACACCAATCCCACAATTGTGTCAAATCGTTTGTAAACACCAAACTAGACTCACCAGGAGCGCAATATTTCCGGGCTACAACAAATTTTCCGCTTAAAAAAAAATTATTTATCCAAAATTGACAGGCCACACTAAAACCAGCAAAAATATAGCAGCACCTTCCTCCAGCAAATGTTGTTTATTTTGTTTTCTAGAGCACACCCATAAATAAACACTCCTTGCGACTGACTAAACATTCGTTGGCGACCTTGTCCGATGGTATCATTGAACCCCAGCTAAAGCACCCATACTCTGACTAATTTCTTTTTCTTTTATGTTTCAGGTTCAAAATCATCGAGAAATTCGAAATTCGTTTCGAACGCATGGCGAACGGGTTGACATTTTCTCGAATAGAACTTCTAATTTTGAACGTGAATCTTTTTCTTTTCCCATAAAAAAAAATAAAACCAAAAAGAAACGACATCCGAACTTTCATCGACACTACGACGCTGTTCAACAGTCGAACGCATTATTTTGCGTAAAAGAAGAGCAAAAAATTCGCACACACGAGCTTCTAAATTTAGAGAACCATTTTGCTTGGTTTAAATTTTTTTTTTCTTCGAACCAACATATCGAACTAACTTTTCAGTAAAAGTGCGCCGAGGAAATGGAGGAAACTATTTTATGGGTGGCGGGCTTTACTTCATTTTATTGGGGCACTAAACTACAGAAGTGTTGTTTTATAACATCGCCCTGCTGGAGGTTTTTCTTTTTTTAATTGTTTTGGCCCGAGACTGGTTTTGTGAGGAGACGAAGGTCAAAAGTTACGACAGGAAGCATGGGCCATAACAGCTGTAGGATGACGGAAATAGGTATTTTTAATTGATTTTTTTATTTGTATCACCTCCAACTGGTCTGCTGTGATGTCTAGAAAGAGATTAAGCAAAATTTAGGACTGGGCAGTTTGGAAGAGCTAACAACTTGCTGGTGTCTGAATGAATCTGACTCAATTCAAAAAACTGGCTAATAAAAAAAATCATTAAGTTTTCGCTCCTGATTTATAAACGGTCTTGTAGACCTTATGGCGTGTGGCGGTTGACCCGTATTGTGCCAGCGCGACTGTACCGTCACACTTAGAAAAACTACAGAACAATTTCACACTCCACTCAATCCGTTAAAATAAAAAACTACGTCAAAGAAATAATTGTAGCACGATTCGGATTAATACGCGGGTCAAATCTTTGTTGTTCGAGGACGATCGGTGTACTTTTGATAAATTCTTTCAATCAGTACTGGTAGCTTTAAGTTAATAAGTGCTGTAAAGCGTTTCGATCATTGTTGCCTTGCAGGAATGCGCAGTGTTGTTTTCATGAACACACCCAACATCATAACTTGTCGCCGTCGCACCACTTACCAATATTCTGTCACTTTCATCAGTAAGTCACATCAATTTGAAATGCTTGGGACGCTTTAGATTAGGTTTTCCATTGCGAATTAAGACGACGATTCGGCCAGGTATGCCCGTATGTGAAGTGCTTTTTAAGTTATCAAAAGGTGGACAACGTTTTCAGACGGTTCTAATTGATAGAGTTTCCAGAACAAACGCAGGCGTTTTTCTCATACCAAACTTGGCTCTACAGATGATGTCCATGCCGAGAACTGCTTGCGGAACGCATTCGTGTTTAGCGTAGGAGAAATATTCAAAGAGTTAACAATAGGGCGCAAAAGTTCGAACACAGCAGGATCTTTTTGAGGTCTTATTCGATCGAAAACAAAACATCCATAGTGATAAGGTCAAAAGTAAACCTTCTTTAACATCTTTTCATAATTACTGCCTCATCGGAATTTAATTTTATAGCGAATAAAAAAGACTTACCTCTTATATGCTCCTCGTTTCACTTACTCAAAAGATAGGAGGCTTTCCATTTTGTTGGAATATGTCCAATTTCAAGTCATATTTCTTACAAAAGCTAAGATAAACTCTCATTTAACAATATGGACATTTAAAAATTGTATATGAAGACTGCAGGACCAGCTTTTTTTTAAAGGTATAGAACTTTAAGTTGGCAGCACTATTTTAACTGATGGTCATTTTGTCAGCTGGGTGTTTGGCATTTCAACATGAATAGACACCTGAACAACGGTTCTAAATTGTGCAAATTTATTTTAAAAATCATGGCTCTGAACAAGACGGCGCAACATGTTACACAACTCGTGCCACAGTTGATTTATATAAGGAAACATTTGCTAACCGCGTAGTTTGAATTTAGAGACCTGTGAATTGGCTTCCAAGATCGTGCGATTCAAAGCCGCTTGACTATTTTCTGTGAAGTCGCTAGTCTACGCCGATAGACCCCGAACGATTGACCACTTGTTGGACAACATTGCCGATGATGGAGGGCAACTTATGTTGAAAAAACTCATCGAAAATTGGACCTCCAGATTAGACTACGTCCGAGTCAACCGTATGTTAGAAATCATTTTTAAATTATAATGCCAGAAGACTATCTTTCGAAAAAGGTAAATTGCAAGTCAATTTAAAAAAAAAAACATTTTTTTTATTCCATTTAAAATTCTAACCCTCTAAAAAAAAAAATTTACAAATGTAATCGATAACATAATTTCGAATAGTCTTGAATCGATAATTGCAATAGTTTTCTTTGTTTATTTTAAATCTTTTCTTTTTTTTCGCTTTATTTGTAAATCTAGTTTATAGATGTTTTGATTTTTATAAAACATACTCACGATACTTACTTATGTAAATGTTATTGCCAGGCCAAGAAGAGCAATAAATGGTGCACCATCGAAGCCACGAGGATGCAAAGAAGGGATTTATCATCACTTTCCTAAAACTCTATGACTGGACTAGGACCAATGTAGTAATGATGCAAAATGAAACATATGCGGCTTATCCTGTCAGACTCAGCAAACAACTAACAACGCTAAAATAAAACTCTGGGATTTTTTTTTTCAGCTAACAATAGTTTTTCTTTATTCATCTGAATATATAATATATAATAGTATATATGTATTTGATTTTAACAATATGTAAATATATTTTTGTAACAATAGATTTTTGCAACAGTTTTTTTTTTTCTCTTTGTTATTTGTTTTAATGAAACATTCTTTTCTACAATTTTTTTTTTTTTTTTTTTTTTTTTTTTTTTTTTTTTTTTTTTTTT
Source organism: Syritta pipiens (assembly GCA_905187475.1). Classification (NCBI taxonomy): domain Eukaryota; kingdom Metazoa; phylum Arthropoda; class Insecta; order Diptera; family Syrphidae; genus Syritta; species Syritta pipiens. Next base: position 12,663,050 of record LR994573.1, read on the forward strand.
TTGTTTACTAAAATAGTTTTAAACCGTTTTTGTTTGGTGAGAGAAGAACATGTTTTTTTTTTTTTTGAACACATCGAACAAACGTTTCACATGTTTGTCTTGCATTTGTCACATTTTGCGTGTCGCTTTGCAGAGAGAATCAGTTAAGCAATAGACATTGTATTAGAGAAGATCAAATGGAAGGAATAGCTGCCAATTTTAAAGTCAAGACACGCGAATTTAGTTTAAGCGTTTGTTTTTTTTTGTAATAAACTTTGTTTTGGTTTTTCTCACCTTTTCAACTACTATTTAACAATTTTTTTCTTCTACTACTACTACGGGTTGGCCAAAAAATTATTGCATTTTTATTAGAAAACTTATTTCTTGTTTTTTTTTTTTTTTTTTTCTAAGCCAACGCGATAAAGCTAATTTATTTTCTATGGAAATTTACAATATTTTTTATTTATGTACTTTAGTTTGTGGTGTTTGATGAAATGGAAACGAAAAGTTATTAACTAGAAGTGGACAAATGGTGTGGGATTGGTTCAGAGAGACAAAAAAGGTGAAAAGATGAAAAAATTCAGAAACCTTGCAAATTGTTGAATGAAGCTAAATGAAATCAAAAAAATGTAACAAATTCCAGAACTCAATTTTACAGTTGTTTAAAGGAGTTTTATGATTTACAGCAGCAAAGTGTTATTACCATATACCAGGAGCTTCTACATGTGGACCGTTGCTACAAATTACAGTTGCACTCAAAATAATACCAATCCTGCTTTCTGAATGATACCTTCTTGCAACTTGAGTAATATCATGCTAATGATTGGAGTAATTGAAAAATCGTTTACTCCTTTCAGTTACTGTTCTTAAGTAGAAAAACGTTCCCAAAGTCTCCAAGAAAAAATATTCTCTCACACTATTAATGGCAAAAACGAGATTACAAACTGAACCAACTCTAACCACGTTAAGGAATGGCCTACATAGAAAAGGACGTTCGGCATCGGTCCGGTTCAAAGCTGAAACATGCCGATGTGCTAAGCAGAGTCTCGTTCCTCCTTCCAGAAGATTCCTTAAGCCATTGTATACAAAAAGCGCAACAACGGGCCGATTGGGTTAGAACTGTGAGGAAGATTTCGGAGAAGGAAAGCTGCGAAGAATTGTAGCGAGACCAACCAACGAGATTGGGCGGCGCTGACAGAACTGGCAGTTGAAGAACGAATAAAAGAGAGAGAGAAAGCACATTTGAATAGGCATTGAGCGCGAGAAGTTGAGTTGAGACTAAAGCGTAATATAGTTTATTAGTGGTTAAAATTGGTGCTCTTTGAAGGGTGTTTTAAATATCTTTTAGATTTATAGAGTGAAAGCGAAAATTTTATACAATTATCTATTGAAAGAACTGATAGTGATGCCGACCTTAATGGAAACAGAAATCATCGCCATCGCTCATCAACAAGGACATTTTTCCATCAAGAAAACTACAGGCATTATGAAAAGATTTTTCTTTACTCCAAATCTGAGATCCAAGGTAGAAGTAGCGGTGAGAGGATGCGTAAAATGTCTCGTTTCCGCCCCGATCGATAAAAAAGATAAGCCACTGGGGACATACCATCCTGATCATCTTGGTCCTGTAGTATTAAAAATTAAAATCGAAAATAATGTAACATCCCTGTTGTGAGTCAACGCCCTCTGGGGCTGACAACAAACAACGTTTCAAATGAGATTCTCCAGCTGACATATCCCACCGTAACAGATCGCTCTGTCATCTGCCTTCCACCATCGAAACCGAAAAGTTCGCCAAGAAAAGTAAAGTGAAAATCATATATTGGAAATCCATTTTATTATAATAAAAGAGTTTTCCTCGGAAATATTTAATTAAAATCTAAGTACTACATCTCAGGTGTGGGGTTAACCAATAAAGACAATAAAAGTAAGCCGGATCGCCGAAATTTTTACGGATTAAAAGAGGATGAGCCTTTTCACACTGAAACACATTTCTGTGGGACATATCTGTGGGACATATCTGTGGGACGGATTCGGTCTTTATACATATATGGAGACGTTCCCGGACGAAACCGAGCTTTGTCAAATCGCAATTCCAGACGTTGAATATGAAGAGTTGCTTCCCAACGAAGAGGAAGATGCGAGTGCCTTAGTTTGCGAACTAGCAGACAAGGTCACACAAACATGTAAGCTGTTTAGCCATAACAGTCAAAGAAAAAATTGCCTTCGCGAGAGGTTAGCTAACGTCTTCACAATGGAAGGCAAATGTACAGATCTTCAAAAAATTACTAACGACCGTGACACCCATATCTTATTTCTAGAAGCTGAACTAAGAAAAATTCTAAGAAATAAGGAGCATGATAACAATGAGGAGAATTTTTGACACAAGCTACCCAACGACGTAAAAACCATCGTCGCAAATGTTAGGCGCAACAAAATTATTTACAGTAGGGGAAATAGGTTTTCAGATGAATTGAAAATAATGGCACTTTCAATTCATTTCACATCTCCAGTGATATACAGATTACTCAGACCAGGTTTGAATCTTCCTCAACATCCTCAAATTTACGGTCAACACTTCGTTAATTTATTTGTTCTTGGCCAAAATCTCCGGGCAATATTGAAGCTAAGGTTAAAGCCCTTTAGCTTCAAACAAGTCTGCCCCCGAGTATAAATAAATACTGTTCAATTTCGTCTGATAAAATGTCTTGAAAAGCCCACATAAATTAGGGTAAAAAAGAGAGGACGAACTCCGATCAAAGTTGCCGGCACATAATGTGTTAGTACTCATGGCTCAAGGCATAGCGAAAAGATGAAAGCATCTGTAGTGTGTCTACACGTATGGTAAGAATGAACGAAACGTGTAAACACGATACATACTTACCGACAGTTCTTACAATATTACAAAATGTATGCACAAAATTATTTATATCCAGTTGAAACTGTACACAACGTCTCTTTGCGTTTGCCATTTTGAACTTCTTTTGTTTTTTGTTAGCCGACTAGCTGGTCGAAACTTAATTTGTCGTAATAAAATAAATATTAAAGAAATTACGTGCGTTTTTCCTTCATCTATAAACCCCATTAGGTATCTAACGTAGAAGGGCAAAGCATCCTATCGCTTTTTATTTCGTACGCAATAGCTGCACTCCTTCAATTTTGAAGAAATTAATTTTTCAAGGTGTACGTGCCCTTCGAAACAGCGGCCTCTTTACAGTGCAGCTTGTTTGCGACCAAGGGCCGATTTTTTGTGGTCTAGAAATAAACGTTTCTAGACCATATTTTTTAGTCGATGATGGAAAAATTAATTTTTTCTATGATTATCCTCATTTAATCAAGAGCAAACGTAATTGTCTCATATAAGATGGTCCATATAACTTGAGACTACATGGAATGATATCCTATCGTTATACCAACAAGATAGCAAACTCAATATTAAATTTGCTTCAAAATTAACTGAACCGCATGTTAGGCCAAATACGTTTCAAAAAATGAAGGTAAAATATGCCACACAAGCCTTGAGCAGCTTGTTTCACCTACCATTGTTCAGGTTTTGGGATCAGCACCATGCGGAGTACTGGAGAACTTTTAGAGTACTTCAACGATCTCTTTGATATTTTCAATTCTTCATCATATTATAATATAAGTAAATATGAATATAAGTCATCTTTTTTCTAAAATAAGTTTTATTTTCTGTTGCCAATGATCTGGCGTTTACTTACTAACCAATGTTATTCCCAACAGTTAAGATCACTTAGCCCTATTTAATGTGAACTGTTAAGCAAAATATTGTAATCGAGTTCGTTGCATTTTTTGTAACAAACCGTGTGACCAGAATTCGACAACGAAGTTCACGCTTCTCGTGTTCGGCCAAATCACCGACTGTGATTTGACACCGATTTAGTTGGGTCGCATGGTTTGAATTGCCAACGCTGCAATATTGGGCGCAAAGGCTGGAATCGGCAGCCGAGCTCGATTTTTAGTCTGTCATAGTAGTTCAACGAGCACTGTCGGCGCGAATAAAATAGTGGTCAGGTTGTCAACAGATACCAAGGTCAACGGGTCACTTGGAAAGGGCAAGAGGGACTGCGTCAAAAGGGCTGGAGTATCGTGAATCTACTGGCAATTGAACGAGAATCTTTGGTTAGAAACACCTCGGTAAAGATACTAGCTCAGGGCGACAATCAGGTCGTCTGCACGTTCTATAAGGTAAATCCTTATATCCATTTAGACGATCTGATAACACATTTGGAAGACTTTAAAGACAACAATGACGTGATAATCTCATCTATAAGGGCAGCAGCGACTAAGATCGGGCTAAATATAGATGAAGACGAGACCCTTCAGTCCGCCGATATCTTGTACGGAAAAGTGATCCTATTCAGAGGGAATATCACATGTTTGGAAGAAAAGAGATTTTCCCGAGAAAGCTGTACGACAAATGACCAGTTGCCTTCTATGGGTAATGTACTATCTACAGTGTCCACTAACTGCTAAACTGTAGCACATTACTCTAAGAGCCCTATCAACTCCATGATACACTACAACTGGCTAGGTAACTTCGTAATTGATGTACTGAATTTGCATAACCCTGCACTGAGATGTCGCCCTTCTTTGATGTTACCGAACCCGGCCGTATTAGAGAACCATCTATATCGCATTGGGTTACTGTATTTGGACCCGTCCCTGGCTGGATTCGCAGGCATGTCCTTATCCAGATTTCATTTGAGAATGTTCCCGGATCCTGTAACAGAAAGTCTAACTTTTTGGAGATTGATTGCTAGGGGATCGAAAGACCACGCCATAATAGGGTTGGCAATTAATTTTGGTAATCCTAGATTATTGAAGTATAATCCATCTCGTTTCCCAAAATTGCTCGAGGATCCTAATTCGTTGAATCTACCAAGAGGATTGAGTTCAGTAAATTTGATCAAAGACGAAATCAAAAAGACGATGTAAGAGAGACCCCAGATGATAAAAAATGAAGTAATAAGAGATGCTATGGTATATGTAAAACAATCAAAGAGCCAGTTCATTAGTTTCCTGTCTAATTTTCAACCTTGCTTTCCACGGTTCCTGAGCGAGTTTCACACCTCGAGCTTCTACGGATTGACAAGTCAAATAGTGAGCCTGTCATAGTAATTCAACGAGCACTGTCGGCGCGAATAAAATAGTGATTCCAACAGTTGTGTATTATTTTATTAAGTAAATAAACATTGGCGACCGTGACAGGACACTACTAAAAGAGTTTAGTGTCCTGTAAATAAATAAGGTGAAAGGTGAAAGTGTGTGTTAGTAGTAAAAAAGAAAAAAAAATCAGTGATGGCGACGAAGTATACGTTGGAAGAACTAACAGAGAACCAAAGTAAGATCGGGGAAGAAATTTGTGTTCTCGCAAGAAATTATGGAAAGGACGGACCGGAAAACCAAATGTAATGAGCATGGGGAAGTTTTGAAGTACAAAGTACGACTAGTTTGTAAGGGTTTTTCGCAGAAGCAAGGTGTTCATTAGCAGGAAACGATTGCGCCTGTGACACGGTATAGCTCTATCAGGTTTCTCATCGCTTTGGCGGTGAAATATAGCTTGAATATTTGCCAAATGGATGCAGTAACAGCGTTCTTAAATGGAGAACTCAAGGAAGAAATTTATATCATTCAGCCAGAAGGATATTCTGATGGTACTGACAGAATGTGCAAGCTGCGAAAATCCCTGTACGGCTTGAAGCAATCCAGTCGTGTGTGGAACAACAAATTAAATGAAGTGCTCATTAGATTTGGTTTGGTGCGATCAGATGCAGACCAGTGTGTGTATCACAAGATAAATGGAAATCGGATGATGTTTGTTGCTGTATATGTCGACGACTTGCTGATCTTGTCGAATGACAAACATATGGAAATTAATTTGAAGCAAGTGCTTTGTGATAGCATTCAAATGAAAGATTTGGGAGAAACATCTTCGGTGTTAGGGATTCGAATTCATCGTGACAGATCGACAAAAACAATTGCAATTGACCAATCAAATTACATCGAAAGCATTTTGAAAAGGTTTGAAATGTTCGATTGCAATCCTGTCAGCACTCCATTCGATCCAAATCAAAAATTAACCTCGAAGATGTGTCCGTACACACAAGAAGAAAAAAGAAAGATGTCAGTGTCCCATACATGGAAGCTATTGGTTGCTTGCTATATGCAGCACAAACGACAAGGCCCGATATAAGTTATGTAGTAAACGTGCTAAGCAGATACACATCTAACGCTGGTCAAGCTCATTGGAAAGGTACTTTAAATGAAAAACTGACCTACAAACACTGTTGTTGTTGCTTGTTATATCAAAGGGTTTTGTGATGCTGGCTGGGCAGGTGATGAGGACGAGAGAAGGTCAACGTCCGGGTTTATGTTCACAATGCAGGGAGCACCGACATCCTGGGCATCAAGACGTCAATCAACCATTGCCCTATCTTCAACCGAATCTGAATTGTTGGCTGCTGCTATGGCGATTGTGGTTGCAATGGCTGGACACCGAAATGTTTCCAAATAATCCTCATGCTTTTATAATACATTGTGACAATAAAAGCGCAATACATCGGATAGAAAATAATTCTTAATCGCCTCGAACAAAACATATTGAAATTAAAACTGAATTTATAAGAGATCGAATTGAAAAAGGTTTAGTTGTATTAAAGTATGTTGCTTCTAATGGAAATTTAGCTGATTGTTTAACAAAACCATTAGTAAAATGTAAACTTGAATTGAATAATAAGTTAATGGGTCTCAATTAAATTTGATTTGTGTTTATGCAATTGTTAAGTAATTGTTCTTCTTTCGTTTTTTGTTTCTTTTGAATGAAGTAATTTGAACTTAATGAATTTTATTAAAAATTAAATTAATCATTCTGGGGAAGTGTTAAAAGAAAATTGTTAAACTGAGGAGATGTTCCAATTCATGATGGTGTTTCTCGGCATTACCTTTTTCATATCCATGTATTTAATATTCAAGTATGTATGTATATGTTTATCTGAAATAGAGCAACTACTATCGTTCTGTTGCTCAAAATGTATACCGGCCTTTTTACTTCGCTCCGCTTCCACGTTTATCAATATTTAATATAAACAATTGAAAACAACCTTTCTGTTAAAAACTAATAAAAACAACATCTTTTTAAGAATTTTTATCCACAAATGCTAGGTGTGTGAAGATTACTTGTAGAACCTCTGTATTTAGTAAAGAACTAACATTTTTATTTTTAAGGCGGGTGCCATGGGCCTAATGGAGAAACCGAACACTCGCTTAAAAAAACGGTTAACGCGCCAAAAGCAAACCTCATAAGTGGTGTGGAAATGCTTTCAAAAATTATGAATAGGTGGTTAAATGCTCTAAAAAAAAATAATCTAGTCCTTTATTTCTGTTCCAGTTCAGGTGTCATCTAATTAAGTCGATCGGGTTTTCGTTTAAATAACAATAAAAATAAGTAATTGTTCGTGTATAAACCTTTATTTCGATCAGAACTTATAAGTAGGTATCGTGCAGGGAGTTTCTGGTCTGTTTTCGTAGACGGAATATAAAAATAAACGTGTGTTACATTTTTGGCTTCGTGTCTTTCTCTTCGTAAAATCTCTTATTTTCTCCGCCATCCCTTCTTTAAATATCCCCGAATTGGCAAATACGCAACAATATTGTGAGCAAAAGTTGAACTCACCAGGGAAGCGAACACGGCAACTAATCAGGTTGCGAGCCCTGATAAGATCGTTGCATGCTGAGCCGTGACAACTACCATCGACGCAAATACACGCATAAAGCGTGGATTACGAGAGAATTAGTTATATGTAAGACATTATACCCTAGTAATTGTTAAGTTAAGTTATTAGTGTATGGGACTTGACGCAGTGGTTCAGCAGAGAGGGAGAACAAATTTCCCTCTATGCCGTTTAAAAACAGCTCGGCACCGGAGTATAAATCGTTCATGCAAAAGCAGGCTCAGGTCTTTCTTGGGTTACAGTCGGGACACGGATAAGGTGATTCACGCCGCTATAAACTATATATATACGGAAAGAACATTTTCCTTCTTAATTACCCAACCGTCGGCTTGGAGACGATTCGCGGTGTATTCATATTTGGGCGCGGAACGATGCGTAGCACGGGTGAGCGTTTTTTAATTTTATTTTTTTTTTTGTCTTCGGCGGAGGCTGAGGGCGAGGATAACACTTCCCTATATTCTTCCCCACAAAGAATCCAACTATTGGGTGGAGGGAAAGGCTAAGGGGAATAGTTCCCGCCCATTGTTTTCTCCACAGCCTAGCGAGAATCGCACCCCGGCTTTCTATGCGTATGGCGTTAAAGGCGCGGTATGACCGGTGCGTGGTATGATGTGGAATCCCGGTGAAGATAACACAGTTCCGTGTGTTATCCGTTAGCCAACGGTCAATGGAGTCACCCCACACCCAAGATTCTAATTTCGTAAAATGAAGAAACAAAAAAAAAGAGAAAAACTCTAACCCTTTTAATCAGTTCAAAAAAATAATAAATATTAAAGAAAAGTATACACATTAAAAAATATCCAATTTGCGATACAAGTGGAGACAAAAATATAAAAAATCTGAATTATCTCCAGACAAATAAAGTTCTAAGAATCTGTGAATTATGTTCAAAGAAAATTCTGAAAATCTATGAATTATATCCAAAAAAAAAATATCCTAGTATTAATTAGAAAAAATAAGAAAAAAAAAAGGAAATAAAAGTCGTGAAAGCTGTGAATAACTTTCAACAACACTAGTGATTATAGCAATAATAAAGGCAATGCAAAAGAAAAGAAATAAACGAATTATAATTGAAGGAAAAAGAATAATGGTTAAGATAAAATTAGGGCCCGATAGCGTAGTATATTTCTAGGGAGATATAGTTACGAGAGAAGTTAGTATTTTTTTTTTGAGTATTTACCCTCCAAAGCCGACCTTGTGAAATGAACTTGGACATTTGTTTGGCAATTCCTTTTTTCTTTTTTATTAACATACCTCCCTTCCCCTTCATATACATTAGCCGGCATGTTTTTAATACTGTGACCAGGTGGTGTGGTTAGAGGTGAGCAAGAACCTCCCCGTCCAACGAGCTAAGCTGAGCATGGACAAGCATGCCGCCGCCCCCTCCACCACACCGAAGTGCCCCTGTGGTAAGACCCTGGATCCACAACAGCGCAACAAAATTATTACAGTAGGGGAAATAGATTTTCAGATAAATTGAAAATAATGGCACTTTCAATTCATTTCACATCTCCAGTGACATTCAGATTACTCAGACCAGCTTTGAATCTTCCTCAAAATCCTCAAATTTACGGTCAACACTTCGTTAATTTATTTGTTCTTGGCCAAAATCTCCGGGCAATATTGAAGCTAAGGTTAAAGCCCTTGAGCTTCAAACAAGTCTGCCCCCAAGTATAAATAAATACTGTTCAATTTCGGCTGATAAAATGTCTTGAAAAGCCCACATAAATTAGGGTAAAGTTGCCGGCACATAATGTGTTAGTTCTCATGGCTCAAGGCTAAGCTGGTCGAAATTTAATTTGTCGTAATAAAATAAATATTAAAGAAATTACGTGCATTTTTCCTTAATCTATAAACCCCATTAGATATCTAACGTAGAAGGGCAAAGCATCCTATCGCTTTTTATTTCGTACGCAATAGCTGCACTCCTTCAATTTTGAAGAAATTAATTTTTCAAGGTGTACGTGCCCTTCGAAACAGGGGCCTCTTTACAGTGCAGCTTGTTTGCGACCAAGGGCCGATTTTTTGTGGTCTAGAAATAAACGTTTCTAGACCATATTTTTAGTCGATGATGGAAGAATTAATTTTTTCTATGATTCTCCTCATTTAATCAAGAGCACACGTAATTGTCTCATATAAGATGGTCCATATAACTTGAGACTACATGGAATGAGATCCTATCGTTATACCAACAAGATAGCAAACTCAATATTAAATTTGCTTCAAAATTAACTGAACCGCATGTTAGGCCAAATACGTTTAAAAAAATGAAGGTAAAATATGCCACACAAGCCTTGAGCAGCTTGTTTCACCTCCCATTGTTCAGGTCTTGGGATCAGCACCATGCGGAGTACTGGAGAACTTTTAGAGTTCTTCAACGATTTCTTTGATATTTTCAATTCTTCATCATACTATAATATAAGTAAATATAAATATAAGTCATCTTTTTTCTAAAATAAGTTTTATTTGCTGTTGCCAATGATCTGGCATTCACTTACTAACCAATGTTATTCCCAACAGTTAAGATCACTAAGCCCTATTTAATGTGAACAGAAAACAAGTTGTTTCCACAGGTTTTTCTTTTAATCATAATAATACTCACGCAATATACTCTCTTTAATCTTTATCTTAATGTTTGTATCGAACTGCATGAGTTTATAACTCAGCAGTCGATGTATTTTATATTGTTAGGGAGCTTTGCTATTTTTTATAAGAATTTTTACTTTTTTGTGAGTGATTAAGAAGGAGCGATGGAGGAAAGTAATATAAAATAAAAGTGTTTTTTTTTCTTTTTGTTTTCCATTCTAAAGTGGCTGTTTTTTTTTTTTTTTTTTTTTTTTGACTGGGCTTAACATTATAAAATTTGAAAGCGTGAAACACTAATAGCGATCTTTAGGTTAAATGTCTTTGAAATCTCTTTATGTGTTTTGCTTTTAACACCGTTATTTTCAAAACTAGCAATATATTCTTCCTCCCTCCTTATGGCTACTATCATCCATTTAACGGCATTAAGTCTAAGACCAGGGTGCACCACTGCGCCAAAAACGGTATGCGTATGTTAAACGGCAAAAGATATGCAGAGGTAACTTCTTTGGTTTTTGATTAAATAAATTGTTACGTGATACAAAATGACTGATAGCTTAGAGGTGATAAAGAGGCGAATAAATGCTTATGATTGGTATCTATTATAAGTAACAAGATAGATATTCGAAAGACAAAACTTAATGTCCGATGTGCAACAAATGACGCACAAACGAACACACCTCGAAGTTGCAAAAGAAAAAGCAGAGAAGAAGTAGACAAGTGTCAAAGGCAAAATATGTAAATAAAAAAAATTTTAAAATTTGTCCAACAGACTACAAATTGTTAACATTTTTGGAACTAAAGCACAATAAAACATCAATTGTAAACACGCCTAGACACGTAGTCAGTTAACACGCCGCACAGCGATAATTCCCAAGGGAGCATTCGCTGAGTCGACACATTTGGTTAGGTCAGGTGCAAACATGTGGAAACGACGCATGGAGTCATTGCTGTGAGCATTTAAAGCAAACAATTTTACTGCGGATTCTTAGAAATACTACAGACGGAACATCCAAAGCTTCTTATCCTTGAAGAAAAATCATGCGCTGTCTTTGATATAAAGACACATACTATTGATGCAACTGACATTGACATAATGACATATACAAACACCAAACTAGTATACATAATGAGACATACTAAAGAGCAAGTTGATAACCTATATAATATTATGGTAAAAGAAAGATGTAGGTTGGAAGACACCATCTTAAGAAATCACCTGACTCTTGCTATGATTTCCACAGAAGATTTTGCATATGATTACTTCCAAGGACCTGGATACACTGCAGTGGTACGAGGAGAAGTTGTACACATGATTCAATGTCAGCCCACTTCGGTAGTGCTGAATCCTGATGTCACGACATGCACGACATAATGGTGAACCAAAGTTCCTAAAGCCCAGGAGTAGACCGTAGTCCACTTCTTCCTGTACTTTATCAGCTTGACCAACAGTGGTATACCATTGACACCTCTTGTCCACAAGACTACCTCTCCCTCTTATATCTGGCTCAAAGGACCAAAATGTAAATCACGTTTAAAAAAAGGGATTATTTGAAGTTTTGTACGTTGTACAGATTAAAGAAATGAAAGAAAGATTTAATTAGCGCGTCTAGGCGTATTTTTTACAATTAAATTTTTTATTTAAAAATGTAAGCATTATATACAGGTTTTTGAGAGTAGTTGGGTCATTCATGCCCCCATTTGATGTGGCTTAATGCCCCGCTGACATTTGTTACATTTTTTTTACATTTCTTATATTTTGTGTTTACATTTATTTTTGTATTTTGTGTGAATACCAAACAATTCATAATAAAGTATTGAAAACAATCTTTCTGTTAAAAACTAGTAAAAACAGCATCTTTTTAAGAATTTTCATCCACGAATGCTAGCTGTTTACTTGTAATTAGAACCTCTGTATTTAGTAAAGAACTAACATTTTTATTTTTAGGGCGGGTGCCATAGGCCTAAGGGAGAAACCGAACACTCGCTTAAAAAAAAACCGTTAACGCGCCAAAAGCAAACCTCATAAGTGGTGTAGAAATGCTTTCAAAAATTATGAATTATGGTTCAAATGCTCTGAAAAAAATAATCTAGTCTTTTATTTCTGTCCCAGTTGTGCTGTCATCTAATTAAGTCGATCGTTCTGTCGTTTAAGTAAAAATAAAAATAAGTAATTGTTCGAATTTCAATCAGAAGTTATAAGTAGGTATCGTGCAAGGGGCCACCTCCCAAGGGCCAGCGGAGGTGGTCAAAGGTAGTCACTGCATGCGCTAAGCTGTAGACGATGCGGGTGGGGAATGGGCAGACTCTGCCACCAACAACAGGCAGGCTGCGATGTTCTGGCGATTTCGACGGTGGCAACTGGCGTAGGTTTAGCTAGTTGTAGATTGGTATAGCTTACCATTAGGCGAGCTTCGGTGATGTTCACCCTTCCGGTGACACTAACCAAATTTCACCTTTTTATTTATTTGTGCACCCTAGTTTAATGTAGGATAAGTTAAGGCGCATTTCAGGAGTCAATAAGTTCTCACTAGTAGTCAGTAAGAATTATAGTAAGATTATTGATGGTTAGCTAGTTTTATAGTATGCTTTTAGGAGTTTGGCGGTTAACCTATCTCCTGGAAAGATAAAGGAGTTCATGAGCGGCCAGGCTCCGAAGTCGAGCAGGCAAATTAAGCTTAAAAAATTGCCAAACCAATGTGTTTGCATTGCAATTACATTTTGCTTTTCTTTTAACTTCGAATTCTATTACATTTTACTTTTGTCAAACTTCTGTCATAAAAATATATAATAAAATATACTTAGAATTGAATTGGAGAAACGAATAAAAAAAACCCGTGTTATTTTAAAGAAAATTGTCAGTTTTTTATTTTTTTCGATACGAGTAGTAACCATCAATGGTTACCCAACACAATGTTTAAGTACCCTATATTTTAACAGAAAAAAATAAAAGCTTTCAACTGTACAATCATAAAAAAAGTACAAAACAATTTGTAAAAAAAGCTTAATTTTGGCCTATATAAACGCGACACCAATCGTACACAAGTCACTCATAGCGAAGCTGTTCGATCCGTCACTTTATTTTAGTTTTGCTTGGCCGGTCCTATGACTTGTTGCATAAGCCTTATCAAAGCACATGAGATATTTATTTTTCCCACTTGTAAATCTTATTTCTAAATTAAGGACAAATAAAGTGACATAAGAAACATAAGTCACGAACCCAGTATTTCATTCTACAAAGTCCCATAAAAGTAAGACCTGGCGAACTCCTATACGGGAACCTACACGTCGACCACGAGAAAGGAAGAAAAGACGATCAATGAAAATAGAAAATAAGAAAAGAGTTGTTCGTTTTGTAAAGTAGTTTACGAAATCCAGTTGTTAAAAACGTTTAGTTTGTTTTTACTCAACCAAACCGTTGACACGGAAAAATGCTTACGATCAACTTAGAATCTTTCAAGACCTGATGACAGAAAATAAAAATGTATAACGTTTAGATTGTGTTTAGGTTAGCCCACCTGTTGGCACGGAGAAATCCGGGAGGCAGGGATAGCCCTGAAAAAATCACTGTTTTTTTTAATTAAAACTGCATGTTTCATTTAATATAAAAAAAAACTGTGAGCCTGAAGAAACATAACTGCAGGCATAGTGTGTGCGAGTTCGCACACTACACTTAACATACCACCCGACGTAAAATATCAATAAAAAATGCTCACTCAGCATTTAGATGAGTGATTCAGCAAACCAAGTCACTTGTGAACATAAACAAATACCCGCTCGCACGATCATCGACTTTACGATATGTGTAATTGTAATTTAGTTATTATTTAAGCAACATAACTCTGAGAAACTACTGTAAATCTAGTGCTAGAAAAGGAAGGAAGAAACAAAGAAGCTATAAAGTAGAAAAAAAATCCTCCCGAACGTAAACCACAGAAGACACATACACCCCATCGAAACGAGAAGTGAACTGAGCGATGCAAGGCTTTCGTATCATTTTACTGTAAGCTAAAGAATAAGTATTGGAAGAAAAAAAAAAAAAATGTTTCTTAAAGAATTAAAATTGTTGATCAAAGAATTAAGAATAATATTACGAGTCAATAAAGCCTATGTCTAGGGGTCGACTCAAAAACAAGGGGGCGGAATTCTGAATTTTATAATTTGTTCCTCGCAATGGAGATATCACATTAACGACTAACCCGGAAAAACACGAGCTTTACGAGCAACAGATTCTAACCCGAAACTTTAATGACACCTAATGAGCTTCTAGGGAAATGAAACAACACATTAATGGTGCTAAAATATAAAAAAAAAAAAACTGAGAGAGCGAAGCAGTACATAACAAATAGCCAAAAGACCCTAATATTTAACATTCTAAAAGGTGAGAAATAAAATTAAATAAAACTGGAAGAAATAATATTTAAGTTGTAATAGATCGAAAACATTACTATTGTGAACGGCAGCAAATTTGACAGCACCGACAAAGACAAAGCCTGTCAAATTTGCTCTCGTGATAATACGTTGTCACTCATAAGAGTCGGTTGTGCCACAGTTCAGAGATAAAATAAATTAATAAATGAATAAGATTTTACATCTCAGAAGTGGGATACGTGACAATGGAGAGTAGAACCACCCTTAACGAATTAAGAGCCGCCCTGGCGTAAGCGGGAATGGAATTCCCTGAATCAGTCACCGTCACCCAGCTGCGCTCATTGTTGCGTGACGCGATCTATCCGCAGCCCAATCCCGTTACGCGAACCGTTACGCCAACGTGGTCCAACGACGCCGGTAATCGCACCGCCGTTTCTGCCACCGACGTTACCACCGCTGCACCGTCACCAGCGGACATGCCCGCGGTGGAGGGTATGCTCCAAAAGTTCACCGGCGACGACAGCCACGATGTTAGGAAATGGCTACTGGAGGCGGAGGAGATCTTCGAGCTAGCCCGGTGCGACGACAGAGCAAAGTTCCTGTGCGCCCGGCGGGCCTTGGACGGCACCGCCAAAACTTTCTGTACGCACCGTCGGCCCGGTTAACTACGAAGACCTTAAGGCGGTACTGATAGCGGAGTTTAGGCGTACGCTGACGTCGAGTGAAGTGTTCCGCCGGTTACGAGGGCGGACGCTCAAGCCCACGGAGTCAGTGCGGAGGTACGTCCTGGAGATGCAGGAGATTGCGTCTCAGGCCAACGTTCCGGAAGCCGACGTCGTCGAATGCATCGTCGAGGGACTGAAGGACCGCAGCAACAACGCGGCCCAACTGATGGCGGCAAACACCTTGAAGCAACTCTGGTCTCTCCTCGACAATTACGAGCGAGGACGCTTGTGGAGCAACCCGCCGCGAATCGCGGCCCGAACACCCGCAGCCAAACAACTGCTGTCCCAAAAAAAAACCCACCGCAGCCGAAGAGAACATACGGTTCTATAACTGCTCCCGTTTTGGCCACTATCAGAGCCAATGCTTGATGCCGAAGCGACCCCTCAATGCATACTTCTCGTGCCACGAAATCGGGCATGTTCATCAGTACTGCCCAAGGAAACGAAGACCGCAGCCACCGCAGCCGTGCAGAACGCCGAAGACCGGGCAGTAGATGAAAACTATTTCCAGAATTTTGACGAGATCGCAAATCGATTCCAAATGGTAAGTGTCATCTTCATTAGTTCGTGTAACAAGCACACCGCGGCCAATTCATTTATTTCTCTCTTCGATTCCGGTAGCCCCAGTAGTTTTGTCAAGAGGTCCTTAGTTCCGTTTCGTTGTGGCGAAAAGAAGCCAACGCAGTTTCGACGACTGAGAAACGCAGCTTTAAATACAGTCTGCACGGTAAATTGTCGCGTTAAATTTCGAAACAAAACTTTAGCTCATCCGTTTATAATAATTCCAGATAACGAAGCTGCTGTGCCGATGTTGATGGAACGGGACGTCTTGGCGAAATTTAACGTTTTTCTATGTAATTTTAAGAGACAAAAATATGACCGCAGTTTTTTGTTGAGGTTACGAAATAAAAAACAAAATGAACTTAAAAAGAATGTCAAGGGTGTGCTTATTTCACTTTATTTGTTAAGGGGTCCGAACGTTCTCAAACGGGATAATTTTACCAAACCCGCGGTGCCGCGGAAAATCGAAGCAAGTGTAAACGGGTAAATTCAGATTTAAACATTGTTGACGTGAGTGCCAGGGATATGATGAACGAATATTTATATATGCCATTCGGTCTTAAAAACGCCCCTGCTGTTTTCCAGAGGTGATTCTACATACAATCAAAACCCCTTATCGCCAGTGGTAAAATCATAGTTTACCTTGACAATATTTGTATTGCCACCGCGGATATAGAGTCACAAGTCCAAATTCTTATTGAAGTGTTGTTTGTTGAAAGAGGCGGGTCTAGAGCTCAACATGTAAAAAAGTAGCAGCATCAAAGATGTCCAGAGGTCCAACGCTCTATTTTCATACTTCAGGCGATTTGTCCCAGGGTTTTCTTGTATAGCTAGGCCGTTGACAAGCTTGCCGAAAAAGGGGGCCAAGTTCGAATGAAGCTGAAGTGTAACAAAGAGAAAGAGAAATTAGCTTCCTCACCCATTTTAGCGGTCTACGATCGTAAAAGATAAACCGAATTACAGGGTTTCGGGGCAGTGCTTATGCAGAAGCAAGATGATAATGATGAAATGATTAGTTTCGAGTTAGAGACACTGGCAGTCATCCACGCCTTAGAGCGTCTTAGGACCTTTCTTGAACGATTGCCTTTTGTTATAGTTACCGATTGTGAAGTCTTATCGCAAACACTGAAGAAAAAAGATGTCAATCCGCGGATAGCAAACTGGGCCCTAGGTCTCGAAAATTACAATTACCAGATGCAACATCGTAAGGGAGAGAGGATGGCTCATGTCGATTTTAGCGAGTTTGTCAAGAGAAACAATGTACATGTTAAGGTGGCTGTGGCGTCCCCACAGTCAAATGGTCAGGTTGAAGGAGTTAACCCTGTTCCTAAAGCAATACTGGCGAAGTTGGTAGATGCGCTTAGACACTTCCGTCGGGACCAATAAGAAATTAATACCTAAGTACCGCGGCCGTTACGTTATCAAAAAGAAACTAGAAAACGATCGTTACGTAGTAGAAGATGTTAAAGATTTTCAAGTAACCCAGTTGCCACACCGCGAGTTACGTATACACTACGCAACTTACTACCAGTCGCATGATGTACACGGCCACATCAGGTGTTAAAACTGGACTTTGCGCGAGCGTGGTAACTGGCAACCGATTCTATCCACTCTCAACACGGCGTCCCCAAGCTACATCACGTATTGCTAACCCGACACTTGGCTAGCTGATGCAACCTCACTCTGGGTTTCAGCCAGCTATATAAACAGGAAGCGGATGTTGGCAAGTGGCAGTCGCGCGAGTTACGGCAGCCACCTGCCTTCCCGTCGCCCACTAAGTTGCAACACCTGAACCAGGTCAACGCTTCCCCACACAGCATCAGCACACGAACCCCGTCTCAACCTAAAATCAAGCGCATCAGCAATATTTGAACCAAGACCCCTTCTGGGAAATAACCAAACTGTAATGTAATATCTTTTATTTTGTAATTGCACAGGTGAACCAAAACTGCAGACAAAGCGTCTGGCTAATTTCCGCCGCTTGTTCAAGTTCTGGGTATTCACCTTCGCAACTAATCATTTGCAACTAATAAAAACGAAGAATATTGTCATCAAGAGATCATTCTGTTGTAAGCTTAGAGACCAGAAGGTCATAATAAAATATTTTTTTCGAATACACCGTGTTCTATTTCCTAACTCGCGTTGTGTTAGTTAACATTTTAGTTGTGAAAAATAAATTTTGTTAAATAAAAATAGAAAAAACAAAATAAAATAAATCAAATTTAAACGCTCTCGCTTTTTAATTTTACTCGCGGCGGTGTTGTAGATTCGAGTAGACTAAAGAAATGGGTTGGAAACAATCCGGAAACCCTGGTAGAACGTGCGGACTCCGAAGGTGATGCTTAGCATAAAGCAGTAATCGAGGTCGATTAAGTTATCAGGATGGCCGTGCTGTAATAGATTGAAAAACAGTACTATTGTGAACGTCAGCAAATTTGAGAGCACCCACAAAGGTCCGTTCCGATTCCACGGGCAACCAGATGGCGGCCTGTCAAATTTGCTATTATATTTATGTATTATAATCATGTATCTATTTATTTGTTTTTCCGTATAATTATTTATTTATTTTATTATTAATTCATAAATTCATGTTTATTTATTTATTTATTTATTCATTTATTTCACCAGACGAACTGCATACCTTCTGAGCATATGCAACATAATACAGCATGTTATCAGAAGTATGACCATATGGACAACCCCAGCCACACAAGAGACAAGGTAGGTAAAATGACCCGCCAGCTAGGTATAAAACGACCTCGCAACAGCAGGGAAAGATCAGAGAGTTTTAAACGCACCATAAGGAAAGAACAATAAAAAAAGATTGCTAAAAATACGAATTGTCTTTTACTTATTAAAAAACTCCTCTGGAATATTGCTCTTCCCTTCCCACAAATGATTGAAGTGCTTGAATATTTTGCTCCTCACTAGCCTTCGTAAAACAGTATTGTTATACGTGCGTTAGTGTTATACATCAATGCATATGTTTTACGTTCGTCAACGAACACTTTTTTGTTCTTTCATTTTCTCTTTGTTTCAACATTCTTCCTTTGAAATCATTGTAACTTCTTTTCTTGTTTGAACCAGCCATACTTTCTGTAAACGATTAACTCAATAGAATTTAATAAAAATCAATTCAACACATCAAACATTTGTCCTTCGAGCCGGATTTTTAATTTCGCATTTCACTCAATTCAAATAAATTCAGTTCAAATTAAATCAAACAACGGCAATAGTTCCGTTATCACATTTTGTTCCCAATGGTAGAACATAAAGTAAAGTGATGAAATAACGAAATCAAGTGTTTCAATTAAAAAAACACTTGAAAAACTTCTCGTGTGACCTCGAGAAGGTCAGAAGAGCTAAATGAGCTGAGCTTTCACAAAACTTCAAATATAGACCTTCTTTTGGGGCAGCAATAATCAAGAGCAGCATAAAACGATATCCATCCGGGTTAACAGCTCAGGATACACATCTAGGTTGGATATTTTTCGGCCAAATCCATCAGACGAGCAGGAAGAGCAAATATAAACGCAGCAAAAAAAAACATTTTCAGGCGAACCAAGTGCATGAAAATCTCTCTGAAGGTTTGCTCTCGCCTATTGAAAAGAAGATCGCCCTTTGCAAACATATCACATTGATCATGTCGGACCGATGGAGGCTACCAAGAAGATTTATAATCATCTCCTAGTAGTGGTCAATGCTTCGCTTCTTCGCAGTTCGTCTGGTTGTACCCAACCTTAGCTATTTTTGTTGAAGGAGATTTTTGTAGAACTCAATGAGAAATCCTACATAGTGCACAACAAGAACATATTTCCTTGCTACTCTCTCATAAAAGAAGCGAAGAAGGAATGCCATCCAAACGAGCAATCTATCAGAGTGACTCAAACATACGGCGAAGTACGATTGCAAGGCTTGCTCGACCATACGACCAGGAGAAAAGTCAAATTAATATTAGTTTGTATAATTAAGACTCTTTCTCTCAAATCTTTTGTATATAGGTGCTATTTAAATTTCTTGTGTTTGCATTGCTTATTCAATATGTCAACTCCAGCTTTGAAAAATCCTCTCCCCAGAAAGGCAGCAGCCCCTGTCAAATTTAAAGATATCTGGCGTGATTACCTAAAATCACATCTACGCACCTTTCTGATCGACTATGTATGTTGCCTTTTTGTCACAGGAAGTCCAAACAATGATCCTACAACTCAGGATCTTAGCAAAGCATACCTGGCAAATAAGTCCCAGTTCTTTCCGGAGATTAAAGGTGAACCTTCGAGAGAGCTGTTCGATGCGATGTACTACTACTTTGCCATCACGCCACGAACCTATATCTCCCCTTGGACCTTTTTTGAAGCACAAAAAGACCCCGGGATTGCCTTAAAGATCTTATAAGATTGACCATTATGATTGGCTCTTGATTGAATTTGATAAAACTTTGGATTTTGACTATAGCTTTGATACATCTGTTTTTGTTAAGGACACTGCTCTCGCCCCCCCGTATAGTGCATGGGCAGCATCCTTCGATGAATGTGCTTTTAGAAACCTTTACAACAAACGCCGGCCAAGTCACAGTTTTAAGCCCGAGGACAAAAGATTAGTACTCCGATACCTTACAGGGGACAAGGGAGAGATATACACCAAGATCCAGGAGCTTGATGCTGGATATTGGGATCCTGACGGTTTTACTGCTGTCTATTGTAGGAAGGAGAGAGAGCTTAAAGATGAGGGTAGGGTCTTTGTTAAACAAGAGTATCGGCAGCGAATGGCACAGTGGTTGGAGAACACAATATTGCAACCCAGCTCTTTAAATATTATCAAGAACAGACAATGACAGACTCTGAGATACAATTCATTCAGAAGCAAGTATCCATGACCGAGCACGGTCGCCAGGGGAATCATATTATTAATCTAGACCGGTCTAAATGGAATCTATTGAAGTGGGAATTGACTTTCATTCAAGAAAACTTCATCTCCTCTTTCTACAGCTTCCAAGAATGATGAATCCTAATACCTCAGAATCAAGTAGCTCTTCCCAGCTTCGGCAGGCACCGCCAGCTCCTCAGTTGGAGCATCCGTCTTCTGTGCTCTTAAAAGAAGTTTCAATATCTAAGGTCACCTTTAATGCTAATGTCATTAGCGAAAGAGTGACTATTGACTCATTCAATCCAGTTACACAATATGGCTTCAACAATTTTGGATCAGTTCCAAAATCAGAATGGAATGATCAGATCTTCAAAACTTTCATTGATGAACAACCCAAATATAAACGAGAGTTGTTGACAGAAGCAACTGAAAGGGCTAAGATATTCTTAAACCATTATGTAGGGAAAACCTCTACTGTACAGGATGCAGAAAGGTCTGTAACAGCTTTGTATCTGAACCTCAATCTAGATGGAGCACACATTGTTCCTGCAGAATTTATTGGAGATGCTGAGATTCCGTCTTCAGAATCCGCTGAAAAATGTCAGATCACTCAGAATTATTTCCTTTCTACTTCAGGGATGTCAGAAGGAGCTGCGATAACTGTAATGTCACCGATCACTTCCCTCTCAGTTACAGTAGATTCTAAGCTAATGGAAGTCTTAAGTTTACCAACTGAAAATGACATTAACAGAGAAAAGATTAACTACACTCTCAATTACTTGGGTTACATTGCTGTCAGTCTTATTCGTCTAACCACGAAGACAAAGGAGTCCGTAGATCTACACATCCCGACATTGCTCACCACACGATTTGAAAACTTTTGCGGATCTTTGATACAATTTGAAACTACCCCCATGCCTTGTTACTTATCATACACTCACTATCAAACGATAATGAAAAGATTTTCTCCCAGCTCGATCAGGTACATTTGTTATTTTGCTCTAAGTTTAGAATCTCTAAAGAAGAACCAGAATCTATCATGGGCTTTGAAATCAGAGGCAATATTGGCATTAGCTGAGACTGGATTGGGATTAATTTACTGGCTCATAGATGCCAAAACAACTTTGGAAGAGTCAGCCAGTAATATTCTCAAATATCTGGCTTTTGCCAAAGTCAGAACTCCTGTAGAAGAATTGCTAACTTTTATGACCGAGGTAGAAACAACTAAGCAGTGGTCATGGACATGGGCAAGATTGATTAAAGATGGGGCTTTACGTCATCATTCTGTTGGTGCTCATCCCTTATTTGTTTTAATACTTGCATATCTTTCAATTAATGGAGATCAACAAAATCCTGCATGGTCTGCTCAACAATTTCACAAATATCAATCTCAAAAAACCGACTCCATATTATTTGGAGGTGCAATACTGGCAGCTCTCAATCTCAACACTGCTTCAGCTTATGAAACCAATGAGGCCAAAAAGGTGTAAGAGATCCTAGAAAGTCCAAACGAGGGGAGACCAACGTCATCAAACAAGACCAAAGCTGTGACTTCTCCATGTAGATTTAGAAAAAAAAAATAAAAATAAATAAATTTTTGAATTGAAAATTGACCACTGTGCGTCGGCTTTGGAAACTGACGTAGGTTAGTTAGGCTTAGTATTAGCGTAGCATATGTTTAGACGAACTTCGGCAGTTGTCATCCTTCCGGTGACTCCAACCAAATTTCGCTGTAAAGGGAGATGTGGTTGAATACGTCTCTTGAGAAGCTTAGTAGGTTTTTAAGTAGTCACGCTCCAAAGCCGACGAGGAAAATTGAGCTTGGTCAGTTTTTTTTAGCTTACTTCCCTGCCTCTTAACATACACTAGTCGGCATGGTTTAAATGCTGTGACCAGGTGGTGTGGTTAGAGGTGAGGTGAGAGCCCCCCACCCGTTCGTGCACCGTTTACCATAGTGACGAACTGCAGTTGCAGCCTCACTCTAACCTTGAGTAAGAAGAATGTGAAACCGCGGATAGCCCGGTGGGTGTTAGAGCTAGAGAACTTCAATTATAAGGTCAAGCACCGTAGCGGAGCCAAGATGGCTCATACAGACAGAAAAATCAGATGATCGCATGAACTGCAATGTCAGCGTCTGGGACGCATCCGCCCTAAATAAAGTCCATGCAATCACCTCTGCAAAACGAGCCAAAATGTAAATTGAATTGAATAGAATAAATCAGTTATTGTCAGTCATTACTTGAAGCAAGTTGTTTTTTTTTTTTTTTTTAAGCAAACCCGCGTGGATCCCGTAACTCGCCTACATGAAGCGGCACCACAGTTGAGCACCTAGTCGTCGCATCCAATAACACGCACAGTGTATTCACGAATTTGATCCAGGGCTCCCACTGGTAGTGCAAAAGCGTGTCCAAGGCTAACATTGGACGTAAACAACGTAACCAGTACAACAGAAGTCCACGATTTCCAACAAAAAATTCTGCTAGAGCAAGGAGCTTTACTGAATAACATGAAGAATTCATGATCGACGCTTCAGAAGATAATCTGAGAACAAGCTACATACTGCAAGACGAATACAAGAAAATAAAACGTGAATTACACCGATTACTATCAATATTATCTCCCATTTTTTGATTATTTTGTTTCTAATTCTTAAGTACAATGGAAAGATCAATCAAACCTGTTCATGCAGATCCAAAATACAGGATAGAAATTAAAAATGTAGATATTGCCGTAGAAAAGATGGTTGTTTACCCGTCCGAGTGGTTTTTGGCAAACCCAGAAAAGAAGCCCCCAGTACTCATACCTAATAACAAGGACTCCAGATTATCAGATCTATATGAGACAGTATTTAAGACATTTCCGACCGGGAGGTTAGATGTCAAAGTTGCAGTCTTCTTTCTGTATAGAGATTTTACTTTGAAACCAGCTACTTTAGACTCGGATTGGAAATCCTTTGGACTCACTATTGGAACAAAGGGAGCAGCCTGCAAGGTCGCAGCAAGTGGGTACAGGAGCAATCCAACCTCATCGTCGGAAAGGTCGTCGTCGTCCACGAAGACAGCACCCCTCCGCAACAGTGGACAATAGGACGAATGGTCGCAGTCGTCGCAGGGCAGGGCAGGACGGAAAGGTCAGGGTCGCAGACATGAGAACCAAGAACGGTGTAATAAGACGGCCAATCGTTAAGTTGGCAGTGCTACCAACAGAAGATGGTTGAAGCCTACAGCGCTTCAACGCGCCCGGTGTTGCATGCAGCAGAAAACATTTATTATGAAAATGCACGCGCACGCGTTTTATTTCTCCGCCGATTTTTCCGCTCCGCCGAATTTTTTAGTTTAAAATTAAACACGTAAGTACGCAAAAGTAAGAATTTCGTATCTGCAAAAACTCTTGCAGAAATTCACTCCATTTTATTAGCAGGCAGAAGCGATGTTTTTGTTCATTCTCATTTTTGGCGCCAACTACGAGGAGAAGTAAGTCCTGACAAGAAGTAATAAAAAGTAGTAGTGATATACCAAATTGGTGTTTTAATATTGACTTTTACAATATAAAGTTTTTCTGTCCATATATCAAAGTCTTTGTCGGAGATTCATAGCCTCCCTGACACCTGCCATCCCTGGACATGACAAAATTGGCTTTTTCACTCTTTCTCCATGTATATATATTGCTCTATTTTATATGACGTGGTAATACAACGTTTCAATCGTTTGAATAGTACGATTGTGTGTTTTTATACATTTTTTTTTTTCCTTTAAAACACCGTCTCTACTTTGCCTTAACAAGTATCTTACAGGAGCAACTTCGGTCGAACCTTAGACGACAACTTTTGAGTGTCGAGTAAAGAATCTCTAAGCAACGGTTGTGACCAGATCTCTGGCGACAAGCGTCCAAAGCACTTCACAGTTTTACATTGTTAAACAAAATAAGAAATAAAGAGCTTTGTTTGATTATTACTTTTTCGTGTGTTTAACGGAACAACCACAAATATAACCGATTGACATAATTATAAACTAATAAAAAAAATCCTGAATTGTTTTGAAGAAAAAACATTTCTTTTATTTATCCTCAAAGTATACACACAATGTGTAGGTTGTAAGCGTTTCTTAAAGAGGTATGTGTGCAGAATTAGGGAACGCCGTCCGCTAGACGACAGTCGGTCGTGCAAGGGGCCATCTCTCAAAAACGAGGGCAAGCGAGGGTGGCCATATGTTGTCAATGCATGCGCTAGGCTACAGGCGACGTGGGTGGGAACGGCCAGGCGCTGCCACCAACAGACAGACGAATATGTTTAACCTTTTTAATGTTTTTGTGCCGCATTATGCAAATTGTTAGTATCAGCGTATGGCTCCAAATACTAGCTGAATACAAAAAAAGAATGCAAGGAAAACATATCATTCTGTTAAGTTTACAACTGACTGTCAACCAAGTATGTTTTTGGTATGTTTTGGCTTTAAAATACGAAACAAGACCACCCTTGCGGTTACATTCTATTTCCGTCGAAGGAGTAGAGCGTCTGATTTCTATAACTTCTAGCTTATGTAGTGCCCACACTACATATCCTTCAGAAACCTTCTGAGGACATGTAACATAAAACAGCATGTCATCAGAAGTATGACCAGATGGAACACAGAACTCACCAAGCAACAAACAATTTGAAAAATTCTGTTATCGTGCACTTAAAGTGAAAAGTTTCGGCTTTTTTAATGATTTTGACTTTTGTTTATTTAAAGCTTTGTTTTATTAAAAGCTAATTTTAAATTTCCAGCTAATATATAAAAGTTAACACACCACTCATAAGTTGATACGATACGGGACAAACGGTCATTCAGTATTCCTGCTAAGTACCTGTCAACGAATTCAATCACAGTTTTCCGGGATAAACATTCTCGCCATCACCGAGAAGATGCAAGAAAAAAATAAACACATGCCTCGAAGAAGCGCGTCAGGAAAATTAGAGTTTTAAGAAGAGATATTTTGTAGAATAATTTTAGTTCTGATTGTAAACTCAGACCGAGGAGGCCGAACAAATTCTTTTTAAAAACTTCAACCAGGCTCACAATTATTTAATTTGCGCCCAATGTGGGGCTACATAAAAAGTGAACGCGATTAAAATGCGCGCAAAGCTACGCAATAAGTAAACGCGAAAATAAACGGATTACGAAACTAGCGCAAACTAAACCACAACAAGCAAGTATCCGGCAACCAAGGAGAAAAGAAACACCACATCAACAATCAAGTATCCTGCAACCAAGGAGAAAAAGAAACACAACACTACAATATCAACGATCAAGTATCCTGCAACCCGGGAGAAAGGGAAAACATCATGTTGATCACAATCAAAATTTTAAAAAAATTATTTTTAACAATTGTAATAACAATTGCATACGTCACTGCGAACGTAGTCGACTACCCTAGAGACAACTATGTACTAATCAATAACGGTAACGCTCTAATATATAAGGAATACGGAGACATCATATAACATGTAACAAATTTGACGTATTATAATAACATATAATTTTCATTTTAAAATTCCCGCGCTTGTCCAATCGGTAAAATTTTATTCTCTCAACGTTCGCAACACTTTTATACATATTCTGTCAAATTTTGACGGATATCGTATGATTAGTTTTTGTTTGACGTCTATACAAATAAGTTGAAAAATTTTCGTGTGGCGATTTTTATAATGGATGAAAATTTAGAACAACGTGCGTGCATCAAATTTTGTGTTGCAAATGGATTTAAGTGTTCCGAAACGTTGAAAATGTTAGAAATGACCTTTGGTGAATCGTGTCTAGGAAAAACACAGGCATATGAGTGGTATAAACGGTTCAAAGGTGGTCGTACAAGCTTGGATCATGATGAGATCCCTGGCCGCCCAACAACATCTGTTACTGAAGAAAACATTGAATCGGCGAAACAAATCGTGTTGCAAAATCGTTCTGCACCGATAAGAGAGATTGCTGTGTTGTTGGGCATCTCTTATGGATCAACCGAACACATTTTAACTGATGTTTTGGGTTTAAAACGCGTCGCTGCTCGGCTGGTGCCAAAAAACCTGAATTTCATTCAAAAACAGCGTTGGTTGTATCTCAGTTTTTGGTCAAAAACTCAACCAATATCATCAACCAAGCACCGTACTCTCCAGATATGGCCCCGTGTGACTTTTTCCTCTTCCCCAGACTCAAATTGCCATTGCGGGGAACGCGTTTTCAGACCATAGAGGCCATAAAAGAGAATTCGCTGCGTGAACTAAAGGCCATACCTTCGGCGGCCTATAAAACTTGTATGGAAAATTGGATCAAGCGTTGGCATGCATGTATTGCCGCAGGAGGAGAATACTTTGAAGGTGATAATAAAGAAAATTATTAAAAATTGAAATTTTGCGTTTTTTTAATAAAATTCCGGTTCTTTTTTGATCTAAGGTAAGAGGAAAAATCATTTTTTCAAAAAAGTAAAATAGAACAATCTCACAGTCCGTCAGAATTGTTAGAATTTGAAATAGGAAATAGAATTGGGAGAAACCCTCCTCAATCAATTATCTTATAGAAAAGTTAAAAGAGGAATAAATGAATGGGAATAGCGTGGAAATGGATAACAGGTACTGCTGACCACTATGATTTTGTATCTCTAACAAACAAAATTAACGATTTAATAATCAATAATAACAAACAGTAAACAACAAACACAGAATTGCTCAAAGCTATAAAAAAATTAAGAACATACGTTAAGCTTTCTGGATTCGTGTTACACTTAAATCAAATTGTTGTGAACACAACAAAAAGATCGGGTTGCACACGCGCGAGTTACGTCACCTACCAATACCCCCCTCGCCCTCTGATCCACACGGCTTGACACATGCCGCAACGTCATCAATAAAATGTAAATTCATAAATAATAAATTGTAATTGCAAAGGTGACTGCATGAACTGCATAGTCAGCGTCTGGGCAACGTCCGCCCTAATTCAAGTTCATGCGATCACCTCGGCAAAGGAAAGTATCATCTTAACTTTAAGAAAGAATAATGTTGAGTTAGAAATAAGCTGTCAAAGAATAAACATTGTGAGCACCTAGTCGTCGTGTCCAATAACACACACAGTGTATTCGCGAATTTGATACGACGACATTACACATAAATAAGTAGATCAGAATTTTGTAGATTAGGCATTTGTCTTAAAAAATAAAAAATTGAGGTGCTCACAGAAATCCATTCAAGGTAGTTTACTTTCCCCCCACCCGTGGTAAGGAAAAAGCGAACTAAACATTGGTCCTTCGAGCAAGTTTTTGAACTAGACTCCTAAGGAAAGATGGGAACAAGTCAAAATTGCTGGGCTTTGTATAAATTGTCTAAGACATGATAAAAGGAGTACATGCAGTAGCTTGCGAACATGTGTAAGGCGCCATAGTTTCCGATGAGTGTCAAACAAAGAAACACTCACGGAAAAGGCAACGACAGCGCACTGCTACCTGCCATAGTGGTTACACACTGCCAGGGAGATAAAGAACACTCGCGCAATTCGCGAGGACATGTCGATGCTCGGCAGTAAATCGGGAAACCGATAAGAAAAAGGATACCGAAGCGAACTTGCCATATGTTCGGGTCGCTTTTATGAGGGTGCGAAAATATGTTCTATGTTTATGGCGGTGCGGTGTTAGCACAGCTGCAGGAGACAAAGAGTTGTCGCAGCAAGATTGCACATCTATTGCCCTTCCGATAGTGATCGGTAAAGGGTGATATGCGATCTGGTTTGGTGGGCGCTTTCCTATTTAAGGAAGCGCGTAACCATGGTCGTACTCAGTTTTACGTTGAAGAGTGACTTGAGTAGTTGTGTTGAAAGTAGTGTGAAACTGAGTACGACGGTGAGTAATCACTGAGCTACGAACTGTAGCAAGTAGTATTCTTTAGTAGTATAATATTGTAGTAAAATATTGTAGTTTTAGTAGCGTGGCTGTAGAGGTGTTGTTGAGATAGTGTGACGAGGCCAGGGTGTAATCCCGAAAGCCAGGTGTTGAGTCCGTGGTGCAGGTGATCGGCCACGGACGACAACACCGACAACGGTCATGGTGCAGATGATCGGCCATGAACGGTAAAATTTAGTAGTAGTGCGTGGTGCAGGTGATCGGCCACGTACGACAAAACCGACAACGGTCATGGTGCAGGTGATCGGCCATGACCGGTAAAACCGTAGAAAAAGCATGGTGCAGATGATCGGCCATGTACGGTAAAACTGTTGATAGACTGTGGTGCAGATGTTCGGCCACATCCGGTTTTGTGTAGTTTGTATTAGCTAGTAAGGGCTTAACCCAGCGACGCGCCTCCTCAGCCTAGTAGTAAATATTGTTGAATCGTAGCTCATAGGTTTCTTTTTATTTACTTGCAGTCCCCTTTGCCCGAGACCAGGAGACCCGCCCCGGCATCCCATTGACACGAGCCATTTGAAGAAAAATATATATTTATAAAAAAAGTTATACCATTTTGGGTTTTTGTCATTTATCTTTCTTCAATAAATTTTTTTGGTCTTACACATGTAAGCAGTGTAATAAGAAACACCACACCCTCTTGCACCTAGAAAAATATGTAGCAAAACGACAAGCCGATAGTCACGAACGAATACAAGCCACTCACGGGCATCAACAAGAAGTATTGCTAGCAACAGCAATTGTCATCGCGAAAAATGCAGACGGAGTATCCAGGCAGATAAGAGCTCTCAGTGACCCTGGCTCCCAAGCTACCTTAGTAACTGAAGAAGTAGCTCCTGGTTCACGTGATAAAGACGTCTATTCCATGCCGCATCACGCAGTGCTAAAGCTAGACAGCACCACAACGAAGTTACGTGTGGTGTTCGATGCATCGGCAAAAACAAGCACGGGAGTAAGCTTAAATCAACTAATGCTGGTGGGTCCCAAGCTACAAGAGGACTTAAGAACGATTCTGACTCGATGGCGACGTCACAAGCACGTATTCACAGCGGATATAGAAAAAATGTATCGGCAAATTAAACTTCACTAACGTTTTATTTAGACACGTTGGATATCCGACACCGTCGTTATAAAACAAACATTTTATAATTTTAAATTACTTGCCGTTATTTGATTTAATTATCATTATTAACTATCTAGAACAACATATCATTTTAGATGATCTGTGATCGAGAGATTACTTGTCTCAACCTTATTACAGAACAGTTGGACACATTAGTATACCACTCCGAATCCCATACAATTAGCTTAGGTATAAGCATACATGTAAACAATTGAACAAATAATTATAAAACAAAAACCTGGCGACAACAACGAGCGACAAGGGGCGCTCGAAGTGAATAAAACCCCCAACGCTTCGGGTGAATTAAAACCCACATGTGCAACAAAAAACAACAATGAAAGACAGTGGTCCTGACTTGCTAAACTACATTCCCTATACATGCAATACCTTTATGAAATGTCAAAAATCAAGACAGAAAATAAACAATATGGGAAATAAAAAAAAAAAAAAAAAAGTTCACTAACAGCATCAACATTACCAACGAGTTATATGGCGGAGTTCAGATAAGGAGCAGATGAAGGTGTACTACGGTAGCTGCACCATATCGAGCAGTCAGAACCCTTTATCAATTGGCAACTGATGAATAAGAGAATTATCCAGTGCTGTCAGGACGGGATACATTGTCTGAATGTAAAGAAGCTCAGGAACAGCTGATAACAATGCTGAAATGAGCAGGTTTTTATCTCAGAAAATTGACAGCAAACGACCGCAGACTACTTTAGAATATTCCACTCGAGTCGTAATCTCAGAACACGATGAAGATCCTTGAAGAAGAAACAATCAAAACTTTAGGAATTCACTGGAATCCTGCATCCGACACCTTTCAATTCAAGGTGCATATTGATAAATTTGCAAGGAAAGACGAAACCCTAACGAAAAGGAAGACCTTAGCTGAAGTGGCCAAACTCTATGATCCACTGGGATGGTTAGCACCGGTTACATTGAGTGCAAAGATTTTAATGCAAGACATTTGGAAATCTGAAGTCGAATGGGATGAACAACTGTCAACAGAGGTAACAACTCGATTGAAGAAACTAAGGGATGGTCTTGTAGCACTGGAGGATGTACGAATTCCAAGATGGATGAAAGTAAGACAGAGTCAAAAATTTGAACTACACGGATTCTGTGACTCAGTAGAAGCAGCTTACGCAGCAGTTGTTTACTCAAGAGTATCCCTAGAAAACGGATCGCACGTCACAACGATGTTGACGGCAAGAACGAAGGTAGCACCCATTCGGAAAAGGCTTACATTGCCCAAACTAGAACTTTGTGGAGCACATCTGCTTTCAAAAGCCATGGCAGAAATCATAAAGATTTTTGGTCCGCAAATAGGTGAAGTGTTCGCTTGGTGCGATTCCACTATTGTGTTGGCGTGGATTCAACGATGTCCGTCCACGTGAAAAACCTTCGTAGCGAATAGGGTATCAGATATCCATGATCGTCAACTGAATACATCCTTCAGGCGGGACAGCCCGAACGCATTCCAGAGGAGGGCTGTCAAATTTGAATTTTAAGAGAAACGAACGACTGACTCGGACGCCACCTTTTTTTTTGTATAGATGTTTTCTCCTGCGTTTCCGCTTCCAAATATAATATAATACAGTTTCTTGTACGTTTGTTTTTTTTTCACTTGTAAATAAAAGATGTAACTTATTTGAAACGAGAGCAATCTCTCAGGAAGACGGTAAGCTAATATTACCGAAGGAACTAATTAAATGTGAGAATAAATATCTAAATGTAGAGCTAAGCGACACATTTTGCAAAGTAAATAATGACAATAATTGTTTTATCGACATTTTGAATAAAAAACAATGTAAAAAAATTAAAGAAAAAAATATAGATATTGATGTAATTAAAGACGGGACAATACTTTTATCAAGAAATCATACTGTCAACAAAGTAAAAATATTTGGAACATACTTGATAATATTCAATGAAACCATCAATATTAATGATGTAATTTATAGTAATCCGAGTGGAAAAATGTATTCTTAGTTGAGAAATCATCATTTTAGTGAATTCAAGATACTTGAATATACTAAAGGAAATGATGATCAATTCGATAACATAAATGTAATCAACGAAATCTACAATGAATATTCCAGAAAGCCAATAATAAACACAATTTTTATTACTGTAATCATTACCATATGTTTATATGTATATCTCATCTAAGTTTAGTAAACTATGCAACCTGTAGAAGACAGAAAAATGCACTAAAAGAGAAGAAAAAGTGTTTATCGAATTACAAGAGATAAATGTCGGATCTGACGAAATAGAGTTCAACAAATTAGGCACAAGAATAGAGACACTATCAAAGCAACTTGAAGGCTAAGGAATTCATCCGGGCAGCTTAAAGAAACGGGACGTTTCACTTAACCTATTTACTACCGAATTTTCGGCAATAAAAAAACATATATTCTTGAATCGTGATAACGAAAACCCCGTTTTGTTTTATTTTTACTTTTATTTTCCACAGTAATTTATTTTACAGGAAATCTTCAGCACTGTTTGCTTATATTTATTCCTGTTGTTCAAACCCCGAACATTTTGCAATTAAATAATTGTAATTAAAAATCCAAAATCATCAATTTAAAACTATTTTCGTCCATTCTTCAAACTCAAAAAGATCTCGAAGTGATACAATGTCAGCCACAGATCAACAGTCAACTAAGTCTCAATCTCAAATGGGCCCTTCTTCTATGATGATCGGGGAAGTTTCTACTTCTAAGATCAAATTCAATGAAAGTTCCATTAAGGAGAGGGTTACTATCAATTCCTTCAATCCTCAAGTAGAGGCTGGATACACCAATTTTGGATGAGTTCCAAAATCAGAATGGAATGATTCCATATTCAAGGAAATTATTGATCAGCAGCCAAAGTTCAAGAGACCTGCGTTGGCAGAGGTTACTGAAAGGGCCAAAATTTTCCTGAATCATTATGTAGGCAAAACATCAACTCTTCAAGACGTTGAGAGATCAATTACATCCTTGTATCTGAATCTCATCCTTGAACGCTACATTGTCCCTCATGACTTCATAGGAGATACTGAAATCCCTTCTTCTGACTCTGTACAGGCATATACTGTCACTCAAAACTACTTTTTATCCACCTCTGGCATGTCTGAATCTGCTGGAAGAACAGTGACTTCCCCCATAACTTCTATGTCGGTAACAATAAATTATGACTACATCAATACTTGGTATACCAGGATTTTTGAGATTTTAAATCTCCCCCCCAATGATGACCTCAACAAAGAAAAGATTTATTACACCTTGAATTATCTGGGTTATATTGCATTTAATCTAATTAGACTGACAACCAAGTCGAAGGAGTCAGTTGACGTTCATATTCCCAATCTTTTAACTTAACGATTTGAGAACTTTTGGGGATCTCTCATTAATTTTGAAACTACTCCGATGCCTTGTTACCTGGCGTATACCCATTATCAAACCATTATGAAGAGGTTCTCTCCCAGTTCTATTAGATATGTTTGCTACTTCGCGTTAAGTCTGGAGTCTCAAAAAGAAAATCAAAATGTCTCCGGAGCACTAAAATCAGGTGGGATGTTAGCGTTAGCTGAAACCGGGTTGGGGTTGATTCATTGGCTTATTGCCGCAAAAACAGTTTTAGAAGAATCAGCAAGCACCATATTGAAATATTTGGCTTTTTCAAAATTTAGGGTTCCTATTGAGGAATTACTCACATTCATGACTGAAGTAGAGACTACCAAGCAGTGGTCCTGGACCTGGGCAAGACTTATAAAGGATGGAGCACTTAGACAACTTTCTGTAGGATCTCATCCTTTGTTTGTACTCATCCTTGCCTATCTATCGGTCAACGGTGATCAACAACACCCTGCTTGGACTGCTCAACAATTTGATAAATACACAGCTCAAAAACCTAGTGCAATAAACTTTGGGAAAGCCATATTGAAGGCTTTAGCCACAAACACTGCATCCTCCTATGAGACAAGCGAGACCAGGAAGGTCTATGAAATTATTGAAAAATCAAAAACTGTAGAGGACAAGCCAGTAGAAAGAGAGGATAGAATTGAATTCTCCATGTAAGCTGAAACATAGATTTAGAAAAAAACAATGAATAAAGAAACAACTTTATAATAACAATAAAGATATTGTAACATATCGAAACTATTGTGAACGTCAGCAGATTTGACAGCACCGGCAAAGGTTTGTTCCGATTCCACGGCAACCAGATGCCGGCCTGTCAAATCTGCTCTCGTGTTTCAAAGCATTCAAAGATTGTCACTCGCAACGTTCGGTTATGTCGGTTAAGAAAATAAAATAAGAAAAGAAACAGAAAGTACGAGTTCGTTATAATATATAACTACACCACCACTTCCCGTTGACATTCTTAACTTCCACTTATCAACTCAATCATGTCTTCTTTATCAGCATCAGCATCCGATGGAGAAGATTTCGATGTTGACAGTGAAAATCAAATATCCGATGACACTTTAGTTTTCAATCCTGAAGTTGTAAATCCAGATCTTTGTAAGAAAATCGAGACTAATAAAAGCCTTAATACTGTTCTAAACAAACTTGAAAGTGATTTTCCTCCGGCTGGTTCTTCTGCCTTCTTGAGTTCTCTTAAATCCCAAGTTTTAAGACCTTCCAAATTCCATGAACAATCCTCAGTCTTGTCTAGAGAGAAGAAACCTCCTATGGACTTGTCCGATGTCAAGATGAATTTTCCCTCAAGTCATATAGCTAAAATTATAACTGGAAAAGACGGTAGTATTCCAAATACTTTATCAGCCAGAATCAACATGATGATATATGAATGTAAAACAACTAATGAGTTCCTAAACCAAGATCCCATTATTGCGTCTTATATCTCCGGTGCATTAGACATGCAAAGGATTTGCAATTATGAAAAACTAAATGAGACAGAGAAAAACCTTACATCTTTGACTGGGCATATGAACAGTTCAGCCTCTCAAATGGAATTATCTTTTAAATCACTGATAGAGGGGACCATGAAGTTCCAAGAATCCTTTTCATCCATGATTTCAGAGATGACTTCTATAGTGTCCAAGATGAAATCCTTGCAAGTCACCGGACCAACTCCTGAATTCAATCCTACTATAACTGTACCTCTTCCTGACGGATCTCTAAAAATCAACCCAGGCTCCCCACATGTCTTAAAATTCTCCTTGGAGAAAAGCTTCGATCAAAAACTGGTGTGGGTCTATAGGCGACTTGGAGAAATAATTGCTACTATCGATATACACGAACTTAGAAAGATATCGGCAAGAAAGGTTAGCACGGTTATTTCCGGATTAAAAACTCAAGATGAACACTCAGCACCTAAACTATTCAAAGATCTCTTGATCTAAAAAACAAGCCTATTCAATGCAAACAATCTCGCTCCTGGCAAGATCTAGATCAAGTGTTACTCCCCAACAAATTGCATCCTTTGTTTTAATTCTTATTTCTTGTTAACTGAGTTAAGCAACGCGATTTTTATTTCCTTTTACACAGTTTTTAATTTCTTAATTTACAGAAAATCTTCAGTTTTTTCCAGTTTTAATTTAATTAAATAAGCTCGCTGTTCACATACCGAACATTTGTTGTTCGGGGTTTTTTTTTCTGCCACGTTTAATTCTGTCGTTGTCTCAAAAAGAAAAAAAACACGAAAAAATCAGAACCATTAAAAAGGAAAGAAAAATCATTAAGTGCGAAAGTGTTTTCTAAATATTCTTTCAAATTCAACGGAAGAGCGGTAACAAAATGACCCAACGTGCATTTTGCCCAAGTAACCTAAATTTTGTTTTTCCCTTTAGGAGCCGTTTATCTCCGCTCTCCGCATTCCACTAAAAGGCAAACAAAATTGTTGCATCCCCCGGATTGAGATTGCAAGCACCGCAGATGAGGGAGAACACCCATCACTGGCAATTTATCGAAAAATTTGCTTTGCATCTATACATTTAATAACCAAATTACACTTAATTCGTATCTTAATTATTAATTATCTTTTACATAATCCTTAGAGATTCATTTTTATATTTACAACAAAGACACTAAAACGTGAAATTTACTTCCTATCTTAATTAATCCCACATATAATACCTTACACACCTAATTTTTATTTTACAAGCAAGAACATTAAATCGTCAACTTACGTTATATTTAATTAATATTGTTATCAACTCACATAATCTCTTGAATAATTTTTTTTTCGTCATAATTTTTTTTCAATTAAGTACAGATTGAATTTTTTTTTATTTTTCCCTTTATAAGTACCTATATATTAAGTTTGGTTAGTTTTTTTTTTGTGTTAGATTTAAACTACTGAATTCTCTTTCGCTAAAAATTGGTTAGACGAAAAGAAAACGGTTTGAGGTAAATTAATTTTAGTCGTATCAGTATATACTTTTTAGCATTTCCCTGTCCGTAAAATCGCGATTTTTATACAGTTTTCGTAGGTAACAGGCCTGTTAGCTATAGATTATAGGAATATTTTTTTTTTGGGTTTTCTTTTCAAATATTCATGGCGTTTTTTTATCGTTTGCTGCAAACAAAGAGTTTTTAGCAAAGAGAAAGAAAAAAAAATGTATATAAACAATGGAATAGAAATTAAATGCAAAAAGCAAATTGTATCTTAAAGATTATGCAACATAAATAAATTTTGTTACTGAGGGTATATACCGAAGAGATAGGTTCCGGCTCTATTACTTGGGCCATTCCGAACCATCGGGAATGAGCATGGTTGGGTGGGATACGTGAGGCCGGACAACACCACGGTCTCAGACTCACTTAAGACAAAGAGAGGTCTATCCCTATTCCTTCTTGAATAACCCCGAGCACTTAAATTTAAAATTTTGTAGTTTGGCGGCAGAGAAAAAAAAAACCCACCCCGGACTGAAGCAGCCGTAGATTTAAAGTGCTCACTGCTCTGTAATCAGCAAATAATATCCAAGCCTTAGTCAAACACTACACATTGTACCTGCTTGGGTACAGCTTAAAAACTACACTTTCCACATTTTTGTCCTTTAATATTATTTAATAAAGTTATTAAAAATATGGAAGGACAAGTCCAAGTCAATCTTAGAATCACGAATGGTGCAGAGGAAGAGAACTATCCTGAACAAAACTCAAGACAAGGAAAAATGAAGAATACGACCGCAACACTTTTGTTGTGGTTAGTGCTAGCTCTAATAAGCTCAGTGTCTGCTACACCATTCATCAGCCCATATGAAATTGCACAATTCCACAGCCACTTCGGGGACGTAGGGCGAGCTCATGGAAAACTATTGTGTTGTTCAACATTACCTGTTATTGGTCAGAGTATCAGCAAAGGCAAGGCGTTAAGCACATAAAGGTGTTTATGATACAATGAAGAAATTGCACTTCAACATTATTAATATCTATTGTATTCGTTCATTTCTCGTTTCATTCATTTACAATTGTCATTTCAATAATTAATATCATTTATATACATTATGTAACTCAATTAGCTTGTTATCGATAACACTTGCTCTTAGTCACTGTACCCTTGTCGTTATGTTGTCACATTTCCTTCGAATTTGAGATACATTGTTATGGAGCATGTTCGAAACGTGTGGGCGACCTTGGGTGCATTGAGCATTAGAATCGGCTACTCGGATCTCGACCGCACACCAGATAAGTAACCACTCTTCTTACTTATTATCTTAGACTCAATAAAAAAAATTTATTATGTGAAGCATTCAATCAATTTGATCGACAGCTTATCGGCTTAAACAATTGTATATTTAAAACATTAATAAAAACGTTAATCAGATACTTATTTCTGCGGTTTTATTTAACAAACTAATAAAAGGAATAGTCACAAGCGTTATATGCAAAGCGCAAACCTAAAACGAGAAAAACATCAAACTTCAGTAACAGAAGTTTTCTCTTCCCATTTTGCTGTCGCGTCTGCGAAAAAAGGCTCATATAGCAAGGCTGTTGCAGAACTAATAAGGTGACTACAACACAATTGGGTGACGGGAACGGAATATGATTTATCATAAAAGATTAGTCCGTATTTTGAATTTCGATAAGCAAAGCAACATGGGGTCTCGATACCGGTGATACTTTCCATATGGGCTTTCCTTTTCTCAAGTAAACTGAGTTCTGGAATGTTATAATAAAGTAATCCTAAAATATAAATATTTTTTTTTATTTTAATAGTATAAACATATTTAAACTTCATCATAATGGAAGACGTTCATCTAAACAAATACCACACTTGTCCAGACTAAGAGATAAAATTAAGGAAGCCCTAAATCACCACGTCAACAAAAATAAATAAACATTTGTCAACTACGTTCCTGAGCAACAACTCATTTCACAAACATATTGACATTCTTTGGCTTAAAAATTCGTACAAATACACCCCCGCGAATCAGTCTAGTCCTACCCACATAGCCCACCTTGCCATCTTAAAACATTAGTTTTATAAAAAAAAAAAACGTAAATACGGAGCCTCTGAGGAAGGCAAGAGATAGAGAGAACACAGTCTTTAAAACTTACTAATGAGTTATAGAAAATATCATCAACAAGCATCCACTTCCTCCGGGCAGGACACGTCCAGCAATTCCTTCACAATTTTGTACTCGTGGCAGCTCTCGCAGATCAACCGGCCATTGGACACGTTCGTTCGCTGCACCTTTTCGTGACACACAATGTGCACCAGCTTCAGATTCTTTAGGCTGAAGATTTCGAGGAAATACTCCAACACACTGATGTCCACTACACGTTTCTTGTGAATGGGACACTTCTGATTCGGATTCTCCACCAGGTCTCGCACGTTCTCTATCAGCGAGGGCAATATTGTGCGCGACAACTCGATCTGATGGTCGAGATTCCACACTTGGAACAAGATGAGATTCTCTCTCGAGGCGTACGGATTTATACAGTGATCCTTGTTGCACGGCTGATTCTCACTGAACGGACCTTGACAGTAGAAGTCGCCCAGATCTGTGCACAACGACACCGACCACTCATCCAGGAGCTCGTTCTTCGTGGTGTACTCTTTGATAATCTGCTTTAGCCGCTTGTTGGGCAGCGGCCTTGCATCAGTTTCATCATCGTTCTTCAGGAACTCGTGTTTCTTCTTACAACTCCGATCGAAAATCATCGAAAAATAGTCACAGCCGATGAGTAGGTAACGGAACTTCTCCAGAATCCTGTCAAATATCAGACGAGCCTTTGCGTTACTGCGATAGAGCTTGTTCCGTGTCAGTTCGTCTTTTGTTTTATAGTAGTAGCTGCGGATGCGATCTTGTGCCCGACGCGCCATGGCCTCCTCCTTCGAGTTGCACCGCTCCTCCTGGCCTTCGAACCACTCGGAGTGCTCACTGCGCAGACTCAGGTGGGTCTTCTCTGTGTCTGGCGGCGGTTTCCGCTTTTCGTACTCACAAATCATTCGCTTGAACTTTTCAGGATTATGCTCAATGAACTCGTAGATGATATCAGCTACTTTTAGGAGTGGTGATGTCTGACGAAGCTTCTCGTACTCAAAGTCGGAATCTAAATGAAATAAAATAATTTAGACTTGTGTCTGCTGGTGGTGTGATGATTTCTTACCAGTTGTTATAATCTCGTCAGGTCCTGCGATGATGAACAGCGTCTGAGGCTCTATTGATTGAAAGTAGTCCTCGTCAGAAACCTCAAAACCATCGGTGGAGAGATATATGCGACAGTCTTTTATCTGAAATAGAAAGTGAAAGGATTCTTGAGAAAAGGCAGAAAGTTTCTCATTTATAGGTCAGCGTTTGGTTGTGTAAGATTTGCAAAAACAGATAATCGCATTAATAATAAGCAAAACACTCAGAACCTCTTTCACGACTACCTTGGGCCTCACGACTACCAGACTTGGGCGTAACAGACAAAATAGACAAAAGATTCTTTTATTTTTTATGCAAAACACTAATCTTAGTCGTTTTGAAGCAAGATCCTTGCTTGCTTTCTTAAAATTCTGGTTCCAACAGATTGACCGCATTCACATCTGACGGTTCGATAATGATTTGAAGGTACTGCTGTAACTCTTACACCCCAAGTTTAAAAAACAACCCTTTGAACGGCATTCGTCATAATTTTGCTGCAAATTTTTCCTTCTGCCCAGGAACTTAAATAAACTTTTAACATTCTGTTTTCTCTTCGTAGTACACTCTCATCCCACTCATACTTTTCATTTATGTAAATTTGACAAGAAGTTCCGCTTAAACGAAATGAAATCGCAGGAAACCAAAAAAAATCGATCACACAGCAAGTCGAGCGCCAGAGACAAATGCATCCATCCTGAATTTTTAAAAGCCAAACTCAACAGCTTAATAATCCTCTTACTGCCGCCACTAGATGGTTGCATCTCTAAAAAGCAAACAACTCGCCCCTGAAAGCCTCCCGTTAATACAATTACCTTAACACATGCTCACAAACTTCGCTCCGAAAACAGAGAAGAGACGTGTTTGAAACACCTTCTTTCAACCCGTCAGCATAAAAACATGCCTCGCACGAGCAACCTCACACAGCACCACTCCTTGTCAATACACTCAACTCAACGAGGTGACAGCAGCCGTCGGAAGCAAGTGCAATACACCCACATATAGATAAATACACCGCAGGAGAAGGCACAGAGAATATGTGTGCAAAAAAAAAAACATTGCCTTGAACTTGGCCTACCCTTGGTTTACCCAGTTACTGCTGGGGCAGTTCGAACAGCCATGTAAGCTGCGCTCAGCTGGGACGATAATGTGCACGTACTGCCAGCAAAATCGGTTGAGTGTGTGGGGCACATTTCCGATGGAAGCATCTGCTACAATGTACAAATCCCACCACCAGTCTGGATTCAACGCAAAAAACAATGAAGTTCAAAGAAAATGAGGACAAGGTCTATCCGGAATACAATTGGACGTAGGCGGAGCAAACAAATGGATATAGTGACAGGATGTGACATGAACATCAGGTTGACCATCCTTTAATCGATTAAAAAAGAAATTAAACACCCTAAGGCACTCTGACTACGCATACATGAAGACTACTGTCTCGTGGCAAACAAAAGTACAATGCAGTTACACTTTTTTGAGCAGAAACTTTGTCTATCAAAAGCTGACCAAGAATAAATTAACCTCCTGGCATATTTTCCTCGGTCTCAACTGAATCTAAGCCATTACTGAGACATTGAATCAAATTAAAAACTTGAAACAACAATATCTTTTACTTTAAAATAGTGCTTTTGATTTTATCCGGTAATACCTTATTCAACAAATACCCGAGTACTCGGGTACCCAGATAGCCGGGTAATACCCAAATTGGTGGGTACCCGGAAAAAGTCGGCTAACGGGTACCCGGAAAACTACTACTACACCGATTTGTATGGTTTTTTACCAGTAGTGTTGTGGATTATCTGGAAAAGGGTTATAGGCCGAATATTTTGGAACTAATTAAAAAGGTATGTACGAATATGGAAAGACTTTTACTTTCTTGCTACTATCTTCCCTGATAATGTAAGGCTAAGATGAACTATCCATGTGCCAATATTTCGTATTCACCTATCAGAAGGTCTTTAATAAATTAGTGCTGCCTATGCGAAGCCAGGACGGGTTCCTAGTTCAATATAAAAATAAAAATGTTTCATCCTTAATGGCGAATATTAAAAGATAGCAAAGAAAGGGAAAACAACGATATCTTGTTTGGTCTTAATGTATAAGAATATAAAAATAACCTGTGTACGCGAGCCTAGCGTTGCGCGCTATAATTTTGACACATGTAAAGGGACTTACAGTTAATTGCCGATTCCGAAAAGTGAATTGCGAAAGCTTTTCGTGACAGAAGTACTCCAGGAGGATAGTCAGTTGTTTGCTGGAGGTGGGGCCGTGAAAAATG
Organism: Syritta pipiens; assembly: GCA_905187475.1. NCBI lineage: Eukaryota > Metazoa > Arthropoda > Insecta > Diptera > Syrphidae > Syritta > Syritta pipiens. The sequence goes on from LR994573.1 coordinate 12,704,802, forward strand.
TTTGTGGTGTTCTTTTTCCGAGCTAGATTTGAGCCCGGGTACTCTTGCTTAACAGTCCGACGCACTAACCGACTAAGCCCTGGCGCCCACATTTTCCCAGGACAGCTCTCCTGTCTCCCCTTTATTTTCGGGTTGAATTTTACTATTTAAACATTCCACTATGCCGAATTCTATTTCAGTCAATATTTTCTTACTTTTTACAAACTAGTTTCTACTAATTGATTTGAAGATCAATTAGCTTTTCATACAATGTATCGTTCTTCGATACTGTTTCAACTATTATTTTTTATTAGATACTCATATCTTGTATTGTTTTGGATCGATATAGTTTTCAGCAAAAGCGCAAATTTTCAGCGACGTGAGTGTAGTGCGGACTTAGGTTAGATTAGGCTAGAGCTGGGGCATCAAAGGCCCGCAACCACACTTAGGCCAGACTAGGCCCATTGTGATACCAATTAGAGCTTCTTACTAAGTTACGGATCTGATTGATGCTGATTAGACTCAGACCATTCAGACTGTCAAGGAAGTGTTTTCCCAGGTGAGTTCTTCTGAGAAGCATCAAGACCTCGCATGAACATAAGAGATGAAGGATGGTTTCCTTCTCCTCCTCATCCTGGCAACTTCTACAAAAGTCATTGGCAGGGACTCCAAGTCTGCTGGCATGTCTGCCGATGGTACAGTGTTTCGTAATGACGTCTATAATGACCCTGATCGCCGGTCTGTCCATCCCAAGGAGGCAAGTAGTGCGTTTAGCACCCAGCGCGGGCCAAATCTTTTTGATGTGCAAACATGTTCAGCCCTCTTGCCATCTGTGACTGGTGGTCTTAAGGCTATGAAGTTTTAAAAGGAAGAGAAGGGGGGAATTACCCCCTACTATTTTAAAAAAAAAAAGGAAAAAAAAACATTTCCTCGATATAATAAAGGTTTTAGTTGCGTTGCCGTCAAGTTTTATATCTCATTTTGTACAGTGATTTACAGTATTGGCCAAAGCTATAGCACGAAAAGTCCTAACTTAAAAAAAAACATTAAAATTACTTACAAAAAACTGATCTAAGTTTGAAACCTTTTTTTTTTTATACCACCAAATGTTACTCTTTAATATAGCCATAATTTTTTTTTTTTAAGCGTTACCATATTTTTTAAATAATAAATTAATACCCCTATTACGGTTCGCGAGTCGAACGTTCGACTCGTCTCGAACGATCAGGCGAATATTTCAGGTCGAGCGATTACCGTTCGCGAACTACTTTGTTCGCCTGAAATTCACTACTGCCTTAACTACAAATTCACACTACCCTAACCACAGTAAGAAATATGTGACAAACGTCAAGTGAAATTAGTTAAATTCAAAACAATTATTTGTTTATGTTTGGGTCCAAAGAAAATAAAACCGAAAAAACGAATTTGCACAACAAAATTACATTTTTTTTCCTTCTGCCCAAAATAGGGAATAACAAACAAAAACAAAAGTGGACTGTAAAAAAATGAATAATATGTGCGCGCTGTGCCCGGTTGCAGACAAGTGTCATAAAGTGTGTCGCCGCACCAAACTCCAGACGTCGGGATACACTCGATTGGTAGGCTGGAAACGTTGATCGATCCCGCTAGGTCGTCGCGCTGCTGTACGCGGATAAATTGGAAACAGCTGCTTACGCCAATTTTTCCATCGTTCGATTGTGGGTGCAATAGTTTAAACAATACATACCTATATCTATTAGTTGAAACATGTCTTTAATTGAGCATTTGAGTGAATATATTTAGGTGATATATATTTGTGCAAAGGTAAAAAAAATTCCAATATTCCATTTGCTTTCTTCTTCGACGAGACATATGCAACAATGCTATTGAGTTGAGCAAACAGAAGAATGCCAATTGTTCCTAATTTCACTATTGTTATTGGTTGTAACTGTATTTTTTCGAGTTTCAACATAATAAAAAGTAATAATTCGAGTTCATCAATACAAAAATGTGTTTTCTTTCGATATTTCCACTGTTCGTACTCTCAGTCACCAAATAATTTCATTCGCCTGGATTTGACACAAGAAATAGAAATTTAGTCGAACGTTCGCCAACGGTAATACGGTGAAATCGAAATTCGCCAAGCTTCTGACATTTAAGTCGAATCTCATCTGGGCGATTCGCGAACGATAATACGAAAATGTGAATCAGGCGAACTTTTTCGTTCGACTCGCGAACCGTAATAGGGGTATAAATACAAATTCAAGGAAAAATGCCTGGACAAAACTTAAGCACATTCAACTTATAACTAGAAAATGTATCGTTTAATTGCAAAATGTACCAAAGTTTGATGTGGTTTCTTAATACACATTGGTGTAATCTCTGACTCCACCTGTTTCGGGAAGATGCAAGACAAACCTAAAACGCAAAATTATCCGACGAATGTCCTCTATCCGTTTTTTTTCGTTTTAATACAATAGCATCTATATTTGTTACTAGTTTCTACTAAAAAAAACAAGATACAAGAACTCGCTGTGTGTGGGATAAAAAGCTAAAAAAATATTTATTTTTTGTTTGTCATTCATTCCAATTTCTCATTTATCATTATTTTTATTATAAATTGACAAAAGATTACAAATTTTAAGTCAACAAAAGAGCCCTAGCCGCAAAAGCTTTTTGCTTGATAAGAAATAAAAATTACTTACAAAACTAAATTGTTAGTAAAGTAGTTTGCTATTTTTAAGATATTTACTACGCTAGCAGTATTTAAAAATGAATAGATGTTCAGGTTTTTAGTCAGGATGACGTTAATTTTTTTTTTTATATATGACATGATGCGAGTCCAAGTAGATGTGAGATATTAAAGTGGTGTTTACAGGCCAGACACTGTGGTGATTTCTCTTTCCTCAGTATGTGTGGAATGGGTTAGAGAGAATTTCTCATTTAAAATTTATTTATCTTGATATTCCGGTTGGTTTCAATTGTTTATTTTAGGTTTCGTCTACAGCCCCCAATGGTTATAATTAATATGCAATATGCTTGCCTTAGAGCTGTAACCAAAAACCACAACCAACAAATGATAACATGCGGAATATCAAGATAAACAAATTTCAAATAAGAAATTGGAATAAATGACAAACTCCTAAGCATTGGTTTACTTTATCTTGCATCTAACCTATCCCCTCCTTTTTGAAGGGGGATCCAAGACTCCACGAAAATGTGAGAGCCGGAAAAACGTCAGAAAACATCATATTAATACTAATCCTATCCTATTTCCGGCTATGTACAAAGCGCTACAGAGCTCGTATCCAAACTAATCATGCATAGCGTCGTTTTGTAGGTTATGTCAAGACCTTTCAAAAGAGAAGGGAGATATTTGACAACCTCATTTAACATATAAGCTAAAAATGTTAAGGCTATTGATTACATTGGTTAGAATATAGCAGAAAGAGCGCAGATATCAGGATTCACAAAAAATTTCACGTTTTCAACATTAACTTCTGTTTGGATGAACCGATTTAAATAAGATTTGGAAGACAGACTGCTGACATAATGACTATAATTATAGATTAGCTAATTCCTTGATAGACAAAGTTTGACATCAATTCGGACAAGTGCGCATCAAAGCAGCCAGTCAAAATACCCTTTTTTGAATATATTTTTAATTTCAAGCTTATAATATGTGAATGTTTGTATGGAGGTTTGTTGCTCTTTTACACAAAAACGAGTAAATGAATTTTAATGAAACTTTAGAATAATATAGCTTACGTATCAGAATAACATATAGGCTATAATTTATAAAACTAATTACTATATTACGTATCAATTTGCAACTCGCAGAACCTGACTTACTGATTTGGTCTGTGGGCGATTTGCTAGCCCAGAAGCTGCACTGGCACGTGTCGATTAATACGGTCCAAATCGGCCTTATACGTTCAGACAGTATCATGTAAAGCTGGTAAAAGGTTTGCGTTCATAAATTTGAAAATAAGTCGCATTAACTTTGAATTACAACAAAGGTGCGTTCAATAGAGCATTTTTTATTTATATTGCTGGACTGCAGAGAATAATTCTGAATTAATCGCATGTCTTTTGAATAAAATTTGTTTTTAAATGCATTCCTACTGCAAACCTATAAGAATCGTGTTCATATATGCAAGTTAACCTTACACTGCGCAGTGTAGCAGATCTGATACAACTCAATTCTTACTTCTTTTATAAACTATGGACCAAAATGTTACTCTGTTAAGCTTTGTAAATGATTTGTTTGATATATTTTGAACGGAATAATCATGCCAATTTACGTAGACTAATATTTTTTTTATTATTATTTTGGTATTTGCAGAAATAAATTATATAAAAAAATAATTTTTTTTAGTAAAAAAAAAGTCGCGCAGTGTAACATTAATACACCCTAAACCAATAAAAGAATTACAGATTTTCCAACGAACCATACGCCCACGCAATGGAAATGACGTTGTGACTTAAGACCGCAGGTCAGGTTTCGTAGATGGGATTCTTTGAAACGCTTATCAGAAGATGGCTTAATCCATCAAAGAATGCCATTTACAAGTCCTGACCTGTGGTCTTTGGTCACAACGTCATTTCCGCGCACCACGCCACAGATGTCCACTTATGGGAAGACATGTAAAACCAACACCAAGGACAGCAGCAGATGGAATTTGACTAATTCATTCGAATTTGTTGTAAAATTATTTTATTTGAGAAAATAATGTTTTTTCTTAATTCAAAAGAATGAATTGAACGATTGCTAAATGATGCAAAGAGCTTTTTTCTAACGAATCAAAGTATGAACCAACTTGGATTAAGAAAGAATAAAGAACCTGGAAGGATCAAGAACGTGTCCCACATATAGCAGCGATCTAATGTAGTGGAGAGAAAGTGCTATGCCGGAGAAAAAGACCAGTCCTTAGAATGAATTCAATATTCAATCGGTTTAAACATTTAGATACATTGAAGTTGGTTATGATTTCTACAGAGAATACTATTTTATCGATTTGAAGGTTCAATCAAAGAACAATCAAAAACAATCAAACAAGCTAGTCAACGTCTATTCTGTTTATTGTCAATAAAATCGAAGTTCTGGATTGATAAGCGCAGTCTACTGGCTTAAATCTTTTAGGAGAATTTGTTTGAGGCAGTACGCAAGCCAATTTACTCTTACCAACGCAGAATTTAGATCGTTATACAAGACAGTAGAAAGTGTATGGTAAGATGTATCTATGAACATAATAGACAACTTTCCTAACCTTAGGCTAAAAAAGTTTATGTCTATATTTAAGGCAAAAATGCTTTCAACTAAATATTAGAAAGGTTTTACTTTTATTTTAGCATTTTTCGACACGTTTTATATAAAATTATATGGAGTGCTCTAGTTCTGTCGCGATGATTTTCGACTTTTTATATTTTGTGAATTTTTATAATTTTTTTTTTCGTAAGGAAAATGTGTAATGTTTGTATGCTTATTTTGCTTAGTAATGTTTAGAAATAAGGAAAACAAAGTTCATCTTCGTCTTTGTCATCAGCTACAAGCAAAAACGTCAGTTTCCTTAGCGGGTTTGTTCTTGTTTTATCCAATACTGGAAATTTAATTTTTATCGAACTTGACATACATATCTGTTATATCTTGTTTGCATCGTTCTTGAGTATACTGCTAAAACTCATTTATTTTGAAAGAGGGAAGGTATAAATGCAGCCATACACGAATGAGAGATCGTACAAAAGCTGTAGACAAATATATGTATGGGCAACAGAATACAAAGAAAGCATCACCCACAAATTGAGTAAATCCCAAACAGGCATCAGCCAAACTAATCACGACAGAGTCGTCCTGCACAGCTTCGCCTTACCAAACCGCTCTTAAGGTGTCACTAGAATGACCACACCACAAATTTTACAAGTTGGTCGACAACAAAAGCCACAACCACAACACCAAACTGCCAGAGGACATGCCATGTAATTATCTCCACTGCCACGACCTTCGTCTGCGGCCTGCATCCGCATCCTCACCGAAACTCTGCTTCCTGTCGCCAGCCTGACCTCCAACTTACACAACTACATCCCTCCTCTCTATCAAAAAGATCCCTGTCACCTCGAGCAATCAAAATTGCAAGGCGATGACCATGACCAGCAGCACCAGTATCACACCCAATCAATGCGCTCCAGATAAGTGAGGGAATCATGTCAACTCGCTGAATTCGTGACACAGAAACCCAGAAACTTCACAGACTCCAGGTGCAACAATTTTCCACCAACAAACAGCAAAATGCACACGAGTTGCCCCCCCATCCAAAGAAAAAAAAAAGCTAACCCGATGACCATGACCAACATTCCCAAAAAGAAGCCGAAACACAACCAACATACAACAAGCAGCAGCATGTGCTAAAGGACACCCGAAGAGTTAAAAGTTGAATGTCCTTGCTCCACATTGTGACTGTGCATATGGAATTAACCTTGACAAGGATATTCGAATACTCGGATACACAATCCACGGCTCGTGCAGGCAACAGGTTGACCTGGCTCCCTTCGAGCGCTCGCCAGTGCGCAACAACAAAGTAAAATTGGAATGGAAAAACTTTCCACAGCTCTGCGTTTGTGTGTGGGTGGGGAAGAAAGGAAACAGAAATTTCTATATCACAGTGACATTGAAAAACTACCAATGGAGTTGTGTCCTCGACTTTTGTCCTTGCCAATTTCTATGAGACGCAATTTTTTCCCCGACACATTCTTTTTTTTTTTTCGCTCAATTGAGTGAATGAAAAATACAAAATATGGATTATTCTACTTACAGGAAACTTTAACGTGGCTTTGTCCAGCAACATCTTCAGGGAATTAGCTCCGATTCCATATTTTTTCGTCCTCGCGTTATCGGTGACTTTATAACCTTTCATTTTCTTCGTCGTCCCGAAAAGATTAATCATAGCAGAGCGGTGTAGGATTCAACTTAATTTGGATTAATTCACTTCAATGCGGACCACTTCACTAGGGCGCTGAAATTTGATTAGATTTTTGCTGAATTAGGACTTTTCTTTTATTCGCTTCAGCTTTTTTACTGGAAATACCAATCCGTTTGTTGCACTACGCGAGGGCAACTGTAATATGGCGCTGTTGGATATGCTCGTAGTCGGCGATTGTTTACATTTTTTTGCGCACTTTTAACGAAAGATTTGTGTGTTGCCAATTGAGAAGAGTGAACGAACGAGACTCGATGATAGACTTGGGACAAATTTATTCTTGAAAGAAATGCACTAAGTGGTTTTATGGACACTTTAAAGCCTGAAGAAGTTTTTTGCTGAAAGAAGTTGGAAAGCAATTTTTACAAAAATTCGTTTTTGAAACGGAATTTCGTGAAGTATTGAAGGTTCTTAATACAAACGAATCCATTGTCCAGGCGCTATGACTTCTTTTAAACACGTCAGAATTAAAATTGTACACTCTGTTTGATGCCTTAATAGGTACTTACAAGGTAAAGAGGAGCTTTTGCCTTATCTTTATCATACCGGAAAGCGAGTTTTGCACTTTTTGATGCCTTTCTCGCCATCTTTGCTTTTTTCAAGAGCGTTTGAAGGTAAGTCCGATATTCAGTTTTTTTCCAGCGTTTGACGAAAATGTTGGACCTCAACTGTGAGTCAACAATATTTACAATTTTATGCAATTGTAAATAATCATAATGAGAGGACGTTCAAGAAAATAAAGGAGCTTCCTGTTGCTAAGCTGTACATTTTCTCAGGCCTTTTGACTGTTTTTTAAGGCGTAGAAAATCTAGTTTCGTACTCTTTTTTAAAATAGCCTAATGGAGCGCAGATTTCATTTTTTTCTCGACGTTGTTTTTTTCTTAATGCGTTTTAAAACACCGTCCCTGATATCTTATCCCTGATATCTGCTTTGAATTTCTAAGATACTGAAGAAATCAGCCTCAAATTTATATCCAAAGAAATAACTAATAAAACAAAAGAATTTATTGTTGTAAACTGAGCCCCGTGATTTCTTTCGACGGCATCATAAAACAAAATTTGCCTTTAATTAAAAAAAAGCTTAGTAGTTTCTAAGGTAAAAGTAGTAGCAGTAGTATTTCTTTGTTAGTATCAAATACCTTATGAATACAATCGTGATTTGTTTTTTTAATTTAAAACTGACCAAAAGGAAAACAAGCCGTGTCGAGCAAGAACTACCAAATCTCTCCAGCACGATTTTAAATTCAATTCAATTCACTTGGCAACGCAACAGTTCTCTTCCCCGAAAAACCAACATAAGAATTCCTTCGTTAAAAAACAAAATTTCTTCCCCACATTTCTACACACACTTGCCTACCCTCCCCCTCTCATAAATTCCACAAACACAACATCACTCACCAACTGTCAAACTCTTTGCAGAAACAATACGAGAAATAAAAATAATCAAAAAAAAAATATTAAAATATATCTTAAAGCTTCGTGACAAGAAAGAAAATTAAACCACTTGAGAGAAGAAATGCTCAAGAAATTTCGTCTTCCAATCGCGGTTTCTTATCAATTCATTAATTCCAATTACTAATCGACCAAAGATTCGTGTTACGCGAAAAAGAAACAATCCACAACCGAAGGAGACACTTGCTCAAATGGAAAATCCACATTTCCCGCGATTAAAGGAGTAAAAATTATTAAAAGACCTCATCGCACAAGAGAGTCATGCACAAAAAGTGAATCGCAAACGAAGTTTTAATTCATAATCCATCGCAGGACTAAATTGACGCACACCCACACCCCCAAATCAAGATCAAGAGGACGAAGACGTAAGCCACCTCTCAAATCTAAATGGATATGCAATTGCGAGACTTCGAAATGAGTGACTCAGAGACTGAACTATTAATACATCCATCGTCGGCGGTGGCTGCTGGTTCCACCGGTGGTGGAGGCGGCGGCGGCACAAGTGGCGACAGCAACTGTGGTAGTGGCAATGGTATTGGTATTGGAATTAGCAAGCGTATGGACAGCAGCGCCGTCAGTAGACTGTTCGGTCTCCGGCGCGGTAGTAGCAGACAAACCGGACAGGTTCGTCTCAGAAATGATCGGAGCAGAGAACGTGTCACACTCGTACCACTGCCATCATCATCATCGACAACGACGCCAACGTCTGAGTATCAACAAAACTTCTCCTCCACCAGTGTTAGCGGTGGCGGTGGAGCTAGTATATCATCACCAGCGATACAGCAGCAGCAGCATACTGTATTCTATCATAGAAATCGGAGACGGAAATCATCAAGAAATCTGGGGAATTACTGTAAAATAATATTTTGCGGGTGAGTTTGTTGCAAATTTTTGATGTTCTCCTTTTCCCAACTCCTACGTTGAGGTCACGAATCCACGCCTGGATTCGTGGCAGCAGGCTGTTCTGGCAGGTTTTGCACTTCACGTCGATGTGTAATTTAATTACAAGCAGTTTTTTTCCGTTTTCTTTCTGTTTCTGGAAACGCGACGAAGGCTGACGGTTGTGGATTTTTTCTTTTTCGTATTTCGAAACACAAGTGCGGCGGCAGTGAAAGAAAGTTCTAAAAATATCCCTTTCGGTCAAAGTGCGGCGCGGGGTGGGCATGGGTGCAGCAACAGCAGCAACTTTTCTCCTTCCAATTCATCGCAATTTTCGACTTAATTCGTTGCGCAGAAAAGAAACACACAAAAAAAAAAAAAAAAAGAACGAGTGGGGATGGAGAGAAAACACGTTACAACCGCCAAGTGACCTGTTTTGGAGGTCGACGGGTCTGCCTTTTGGTTTTAGCATTTTTTTTTTCATTTATTTATTCCCAAATCGTCATCTCTGCCGCTGAGTGGTTTATCGTTGTTCTCAACTAGAAGTGGTTCCCCTACTCGGTTCAGCCTCAGTGGTGGTGTTGGTTTTGGGCCAGATTATCGTTTCATAATTGAAACCATATTACTCAGCGGTTGAGAAACTTGGTTTTCATTACGCCTCACGTCGGCCTTTCGCGGCTCTCCGTTTTGTGTTCGGCTTGGGAAGGTTTTGTTGCCGTGAGTTATCTCGGGAGGAAAAGTTAGTCTATGAAGAGCGCGATGTGGAGCAGAGCCACGTTATTTCCTGGTTTAACACTACAATCATTCACAATCGCGCTTCGAGCCGTGCTCACGGGTGCGTCGTTGTCATCGACGTGTGTACGCGGGTGGGGAGGAGGAAAACAAAACACTTGCGGGGTTTTTCTGTTGAATGGCCGCACTGCCGCACCACACCCTTGGATGACACGTACATGGGGCGGTGTGCGGTAATCACTTAGAAAGTAGTCCGCCTCCTTGCCTCACGGCAGTGCATGACAAACATCAACCACATCGGTGGTGGTGTTAAAAATTGCCCCAACCCTAAGAAATGATGAATGGAACAGGAGAGGGTGGTTTCTTTAAACACTAAACACTGACCATGAAACTACAACAGCGGAAGTGGCCAGTGGGGTAACCGCATCGATCTTTATCGAGGTCATGCGTCATTTGTTTCCTTCCGACACTTGAGCGTGGTTTTGACGCCCGGAAAGTGTCTGCTGGCAGAGGTACAAAGCTTTTGAGAGGAGACCTTGTTTGCTTTTGACTCATGTGGAGTGTCTGTCTGCGGAGAAAGCGGGGGAGAAATCGCCGGAGCTGCTGAAGTGTTTCGCAACCAAGTGTTTCGTGGTTGTGCTTCATTCATTTTGTCCGTAGATTGGGGAAACCTCAAAAAAGTAGAGAAGGTGTGCCTCAAATTTACTTTGTTCTGGCTAAAGTCTCTTCGGTGGCCTAGAGCTAAGCGCAAAGAGGTTAATTTTTAATTTTGTTTAGTTGAAGGCTTTTCGGCGGCTTAAAGACGAACGAAAAAAGGGGAATTTTCAATGTTTCTTGACCGCGATTCACTTTATTTATCAAAAAACGCAAAAACTTCTCATCCCTCGTTTGACAGTCTGTGGAAGTTTTTCTTTGAAAGACATGCAGAACTATCCAAACGCATGGAAATCTCTCCACAAACCGAAGACGCTCGCAATTATATACAAGAGATGCAACCGTGTATTGGGAGAGTTTTAACAACTTTAAATCTCTACCGCACTCTCGAGATTTCTGTTCAAAGACACAAAACAAACCGGATTCACATGAGATTGACTTTTACTATAAGTTTGTAAAGATGAATCTTGTAAATCCTTTAGATAAAGCTTGAAATGCCTTAAGTTTCTGCGCTGGACCTTGTTCTGCCTTCCATCTCTGGGGGTTCCGACCGCGCTTCTACGAGTCTGAAAGTCCAGCGGTCTGATTCTACTCTGATTAAGCTCCCTGATGTCCGCAATAACTTGGCCTTAACACCAAACGTTCAATTTCGCTCTTCTCAAACCAGGAGGCGGATTCACCAATTTTCTTAACTGAAGTGTCGTTGTATTTCAATAATTTTTTTTTTTGATGTCAATTAATTATTTTTTTTAAATTGCCCCTGCCTCGTAAACGGGGCGACGTAGATCCTCCTCCCATATTAAAATATGCGTGCTTTCGACCCCTCTTCAAAAGCCCATCATCAGTTTTTGACGCCAAAGTTATCGTACTGTCAATCTATGTAGTCGAGTTATTGTAGTCGATTGATTTTTTCTCTCACATCTCTCTGTACGTCTGGCAGAGCTGAACTCGCGGTTGTAGCATCACAACCATCGCCTTCCTTCCTGGCAGAAGTTCTCCTCGCGACAGAAGCTATTCACAACGCACGCTCGAATTCTTCTTCATATAGAAATATCTGTTCAAATTTCTCTCTGAAAAAGACGACAAACGAATCAAATGCAAACAAATCTCTTCAGCAGCCGAAAACTTCAGCATCGCACACTCGAAATTCTGTCCAATCACGCTAAAAAGATACGCTAAAAAATCCAAACGCATACGAATCTCATCAGCATCCGAAAATTGTGATGGACAAACACCAGACGACAACGACGACGACGATGACGACAACTTAATGTGCCTGATATCAGACCGATAGAATCTCAGTCATTTGTAGGTTTATAGCACTCGGGCACGCTTGCCGTGTGCGTCTCTGATTAGTATTATTAGCAGCCATCAGGTCAATGAGGCTATCTGTTTTCTAAAATCAGCAGATGAGGTACACGAATCACTTTTAAGTGAAGCCATTATGGATACAAAGGTAACCACGGTTTTCGGAGATAAACTCTCGCAACGAAGCGCTAATGAAACATCAGGCATCTGACAGTTTCTTCCCGGTGCCCCACAGCTCATCTCTTTTAGTAAATTATCTTCTCAGACCATGCAAATTAGTAATTTTTTTTTCTCTAGTTTTCATTATTCACAACTTAATTTGATTTGCTGTAGGAAAGCTTAGTCGCGTCAGCAGCTGTTTGGTTACGTTACCTGCAAACAGAAAACAAACGAGCCCCGGTGGCGATGGTGGTGGCGGGGGATGGGAACCAGGTAACCTTCAGAGAATAAACAGAAACGTGCTTTAAACACCAACCGTTCAAAGTCATTAGCAAATACTTAGCCCACAATGTACTCAAAGTAAAGACGTGGCAGACCACAGTCAACCAAATGCTGTTGGTTACATAGATTCGTCAGCTGGATAACGGTTGGAAATGTGATTGTTGGAAAATGTCTTATAAGAAAATGTCACGCAACTTTTGTGTCCAATTGGGCAATGGAAAATGTTTGGTTAGGTTGAAAAATAATAATTCCCAAATTTGTAAAGGGTTTTAGCAGAAAGAGAGGGTCTTCTAGATACTTCTAGAATGTTTTTTTCACGATAAACTAGCCTGTTGTCAAATGTCAAATGTCAAATGTATTCTATTCATTTTAATTTAGTTTTCAATTAATGTCCTTTAAACTTTATTAAATAACTTTTACAAATTGTTGTAACAAGTCCTTCTGTCTGTACCAGGTGTAACAGGGTGTTCTAATTTTGAATGGCCGTCCTCAATGTGGACTGGAACCGGTCGCAGATGAATCTATAATGGGATCACCTGCTAATTGGATCACTTTTCTTTGGTCCTAATGGTGACGCGATTTGACAAATTTTACTTAACATACTTGTCAGGCTTGCGATAGAAAGTAACTGCACCTGAGTTTGTATTGCCTTTCAACTCGCGCGGTCCCGACGGCGCTTCTTCGAGTGTTAAAGACCAATCTGAATTACGTCCGGTGCGCTGATTTCACTCCGCAATAACTCTGCCTCTACTCCTGATGTTCATTTTCGTTCTGCATATAGAAGCAGCAGACGAATTTGAAGCCTCTCTTAACTGAACTATTTGTGTCATTGTTACCCAAATATAGGGACATCAATGCTGGGTGTCCTCCACTTCCTGTTCTTCGTAGAAGTCTGTCAGGCTCCTCTTTGGGAGTTTGTGCAATAGTGTCTCATAAACACTTCAATTTATTTTGCCAGTGATTTGTCATTAGAAAGAATTTTGTTGACTTTGGCAGCGTCATTCTTTGGCTACATTGACCGATAACCGCCTCTCGAAAGTTTGCTATCATTGCCAAAAATGTTTTGTTTCATGAAACTCTATGACGAACCAAGAGCCTTGAGCCCTATGCAACAGCTTTAGACTAGTCCTCTAAGGCGGCGATGAAGAAACAACATTCCAATGATAATCGGCTTTAAGTGTTTTTCTTTTCACATTTTTTGCCAGTTTGTATATTAGTCAGATTTGTTTGGTCTTTTTATTTTGAATTGAAGTTTACTCTAAGAGAATCAACAGATATCTTAACCCTTTTAGTACAACATTACCATATGGTAACACTTTTTCCAACTCGTCAAACTCCGACCTAGACCTGAAATGTCCATACAGAACGGTACTGACGGTTACCATATGTCAACACACATAAATATTTTTTATTTTTTTTTTTAAGTAGAAATGCAGTTATTTTATTTAGTCCACAAGTAGCCTAGAGTAGCCAAGAGTTTGGCACCAACCTCCGCTGGGAGCGGACGCGCACAGTAGACTGCGCAAAAATAAAAATAAAATTAAATTCGCAGAGGCGAAAAGAAAAGGAAAAAAACAAAAAAAAAAAAAAGAAAAATTAAAGAAATATTAAATTAAATAGGAATTTGTTTTCCCAGAATAGCGGGGATCTGGAAATAAATTCTTATTTAATTTAATTTAATTTAATTTAATTTAATTTAAATTTTTATTTCTTTCTTAATATTTTTTTGTTTTTGTTTCTTATTTTTTATTGTTGGAATTTTTGTTTTGGCTCCCGTTGTTGGTGTACACAAGGATTTGTTGTTGTTGTGGGGACAATGCTTGTGGGTGCCAAATTACGACGAAGCGGCTAACGGAGCCGAAGAAATCCCCCCTCCCATGTAATGACGTTGAGGACAGCCTCAGAAACTGTTCCCCATTTGGAGCCAGGCCTAAATGGTGGCAGTGTGCGGGCGTCTGGTGGCCGGTTTGTCCCGCTCGGCAGCCGGTCGGGCTCAGCTCGAAAAAACTACGAGCAACCCGGCAGTGGCCTCGTGAGCCACTACGGGGCTGGGGGGGGTGGCACGCCATGCGCTTATCAGTGCATGCAGGGATCAAATGGCAAACGACAACGGCAACGACTCAGGTTAGGCATATGGAACGTCTCATCGCTCACAGGGAAAGACCTCGAGCTGGTTGAAGAAGCTACCAGGTATCGGCTAGATATGGTAGGTATCTCTTCAACGAAGCAGCGAGGATCTAGAACTGTGGACCTTCCGGACGGGTGGAAACTCTTCATGTCGGGAGTCGCACCTGAAATGTCTGCGCAGGCGGGAGTGGGGATACTCGCGAGTCTTAGGCTGGCAGACAGGGTATTGGAGTGGATACCATTGGGGGGGAGGGTCGGAATCTTAAAGCTCAAGCTTGAAAGATCAACTTTGGCTCTGGTGCAGGTGTACGCACCGAATCAAGAGTCAGAGTATGCGGCCTTCTTGGAAGAAGTTGATGCTGCCTTGGATAGGGTGGCGGAGATGGATTCCCATATCCTGATGGGGGACTTTAATGCTCACGTGGGTGCTGATGTAGCGACGTGGGGGAGTGTGATTGGGAGGAATGGTGATCCTCATCAAAATGCGAACGGAGAGAGGTTGTTGGACTTTTGCTGCGCAAATGGCATGTCCATTATGAACACCTTCTTTCCACACAAAGACATCCATAAATACACTTGGTACCGTCGAAGTCTTCAACAGAAATCGTTGATAGATTTCTTTGTGGTGCCATCGTGTATGAAACGGATGGTTTGTGATGTTCGTGTGTTGAGAGGGGCTGAACTGTCCACCGATCATCACCTGGTGCTGTGTACGCTGCATCTTACTGACAAAGTACCTCTTCTGCCAAGGCGGAAACCAAGAGTGGTTACTCGCATACGGTGGGAGAAGCTACAGGACAGTGAGGTGCGGCGAAGTTTCTCACGGCGCATGGCCGAAAGGTTTTTACAAATTCCAACTGTTCCGTCACATGTAGAGGAAGAATGGCAACTGTTCTCAACAGCAGTTATTGCCTCTGCACGTGATGTTTGTGGAGAGAAGCGGCTTGGTGTGGCGGCTGGTGGTGAGAAAAGGACAGCGTGGTTTAAATCACCTGGAGTCCAAGAAGCCATCAGAGAGAAGAAGATGACCTATAGGGATTGGATTCTCTTGGGGGACTCTGCTTCTCGTGACCGGTACACTGAGGCGCGAAGAACTTGCAAGATGGCTGTGCGAGCAGCTAAAGAGCAGGCCTGGAAGGAGTTCGGCGAGAAGTTGGAAAGCGATCATAGATCTGCAAATAAGGTGTTCTGGCAAACCATCCGCCGCCTCAGAGGAAGGAAATTCAACATCATCGAAGGAGTTAAATCCAAAGACGGGGTGTTGCTTTCCAATGAGGCAGACATCTTACGCAGATGGAGCGAGCACTTTTCGGAGTTGCTCAATCCCGAACAGGGCACTGAAGGTGGCAGACCTGTCGTCGTCAGTAGGGCGGAGAATTGTCCAACGGTGGAGGAAGTCACTTTGGCGATTGAGTCGCTTAAAGTCGGCAAATCCGCCGGTGTGGATGAAATCCGGCCAGAAATGCTGAAGGCGATGGGTAGAGAGGGAGTTCTATGGCTCTCTCGTGTCATTAAGGTGGCCTGGGAATGTGGCGAGACGCCGGAAGATTGGCAAACTGGGGTGATTCTCCCTCTTTTTAAAAAAGGGGATAAGAGAGACTGCTCGAATTATAGGGGCATATCTCTCTTAAGTCTCCCCGGTAAAGTCTATGCGAAGGTGTTGGAGGCGCGTTCTAGAGCTATGGTCGAATCCAGGTTGGGGGACGAACAGTGCGGCTTTCGACCCGGCAGAAGTACTACCGACCAGCTTTTCACTCTAAGAATGGTACTCGAGAAGGCGTGGGAATATGCCAAACCGGTCTACAGTTGCTTTGTTGACCTGGAAAAGGCGTATGACCGAGTGCCTCGAGGAAAACTCTGGAGTGTTCTGCAGGAGTATGGGATTAATGGGTCTCTGTTGAGGGCCATTCAGTCCCTATACACAAACTGTAGCAGCTGTGTTCGGATTAACGGCAGTAAATCAACACCTTTTACTGTGGGCGTTGGACTTCGCCAAGGGTGCGTCTTGTCACCTCTCCTTTTCATTATATACATGGATTGGATGTTACAACGCAGCCGTGGTGAAGAATGTTTGACACTGGGGGAGCTGAGGGTAAGTCACCTGCTTTTTGCAGATGACTTAGTTATCCTCACATCCTCACAGACGAAACTCCAGCGTGCGCTGGATAGGTTTGTGGCCGTCTGTACTGATGCTGGGATGAAGGTTAACGTGGACAAATCCGAGGTGATGGTCATTTCTAGAACGCCTGTGCAATGCACTCTGCAGGTCAGCGGAGTTCCATTGAAACAGGTGGAGAAGTTTAAGTATCTCGGGGTCTTTTTCACGAGTGATGGGAGGAGCAATACTGAGCTTTCCTGTAGGATTGGCCAAGCTGGGTCAATTTTGAAACAGCTTGGAAGGTCTGTCATCAGGAAGGCCGAGCTTGGGGTGAAAGCCAAGTTATCGGTGTTCAATTCGGTATTTGTTCCAACTCTCACCTATGGTCATGAGATTTGGGTAATGACCGAAAGAATAAGATCGCGAATACAAGCTGCCGAGATGAGATTTCTGCGTGCTGTTGTAGGAGTTACTCGCCGAGATAGGGTGAGGAACACGACAGTACGGGGAGAGCTAAACGTTGAGCAGCTTCTTCTCCGAACGGAAAGATCCATACTTCGTTGGTATGGCCACGTGGCACGCATGTCCCCTGCAGTACGACTTCCGAGGCGTGCCTTGAATGCGACTCCGTCAGGTAGGCGACCGCTCGGTAGACCCAGGATGAGATGGTTGGACCAAGTCCAAAAGCTCGCCTGGTTACGCTTGGGCATACCCGCCGAGGAGTTAGAGTCGGCGGCGGAGGATCGGGATGCCTGGAGATCTCTTTTGCGTGCACTGCCCCCGCAACCCCTTTAGTGGAACATGCGGGCTAAGAAAATGATGATGATGATGATGATGTAGCCTAAATTCCGATTTTTCAAACATCAATACTCAATTTTGTGCTAAAAGGGTTAATGGACCACAGTTAGATAAGCTACGATTCGCGTTATTAACTTTCAAAAATGTTTATAGATTCATGTAGCTGTAAAGTTAACTAACAGTGCTAGTCACACCGACGTAATTGCAGTTTACAAACATAACCTGCTAACCACCAGCGAAACAGAAAGCAAACTGAAACTGAAAATTGTTAGTGGGGTTGTCTCCCCGAATTGGATTCGAACTCGGGAACATTCACTTAACAGTCCGCACACACAAATCTTAAAGCCACGGCGCCCACTATGGACACTATGGACCTCTAGGTCAATGTGATTAGCTATTAGCTGGCACCACATTAAAAATAATAACGTGTGGGAGACGTGATGCTACTTCTTTGCCTACCTCGTATAAGACACGTGATGTCTTGTTCTGGCCAACAGTGAGAAGGCCATGTCAAACACGTTTTTAAACGATAATGGCCTCTGATGAAACTGTTTCTGCCACTTAAAAAGTAACACACAATTGTGGTTCGTTTTATAAGGATTTGATTGATAAAATGGGAAATGTCACAGAGCTACTTGTACTGCGACCTTCCAGATGTATTGTACTCCCTTTTTCGATCTAGAATTTTAGTGTTGTCTTCATAAATTTGACGGGATGTCCTAAAATCGGTCCCTGTTACGTTCGCTTTGTTGATTATTTTTAGTCTGATTTGGTTTAGGCTTGGGCAGTTAGTTAGTAGGTGTTCCATAGCTTCCTTAGCCTGACCACAGTGTCTGCAGACATGCATGTTAGTAGGACCAATCTTATGAAGTTGGTGATCGCACGCTCCATGACCTGTAATTACTCTCAGGTTAGCTCTGCTGACTTCCAGAGCTTCTTTGGCCTGTCCTTTTGATTCAATAACTTCCTGGAGTTTTTACTACCCTGGTTATTCCAGGATTGATTGCTTTGTTTAATAATGCAATTTTTTATGTGCTGGTTTGTGTCTATATTATTGAAAGAAAGGAGTGAGTTGTATGAGAGGGTTTGTGCTCCTTTCTTGGCTAGACTGTCCTCCTTTTCATTGCCCTAGTGGTTTTCTTATTCTGTTGTTTTGTTTGCATCGCAAAACTTCAGCTCTAACCTTACACGAAAAGACTGCAGCCTAGCTGTTGGCAATGTCATTAACAAATGTTTACTGTAGATCATACAATGCCATTTTAATGGGTCGTATTAGTATAAGTGGTTAGGGTCCACATAGCCCACATCCCATACCCTCAAATCAGTTCAAGAATCTATTCCAAAAGTTGACAAAACTCCAGTCCCTACAAAACCCGCGTCGCTACAAAGATCGCGTCGCTGTCATCTCCTACGACATTCACTCCTTCCATGCGACACTTGTCACGGTCGCAGAACATTAATAACGAGCAAATAAACTGTAATTACTTCCAACGTTTCGTAAGGCTCAGTTCAGGCAATTGACTGAATACCTTAGGTAATTAGTTTCATTTTTTTGCTGTGAATCTATCGACTCAACCTCCCTCCAAAGTTTTACAGCACGTCCACAAAAAACCAGTAGCACCACCTCATTCAGCTTATCTTTTAGCTCATAAAACCGAAATGGAGTCATTCGAACTAATTTATTTTACCTCCGCAACACGTAATGGGCAATGTTCTATGACACCGTAGCTCAGGAGGGGTTCCCTCTCAAATCTTTTTGATCATAAAATCAAAGCTATCTATTTGAAATGACCACGTTCGATGGGAATAATCACTTCCACGGTTGGTCAAATGAAAATAATCACAAAACTCGAATTCAGTCATGTGTATCCAGGTGATGTGCTGTCGACCCACCCAACAGTCAGTGGCTTCAGATTGCTAAGGCAACAAATTAATAATTTTAATCGAGATGAGTGTTAAGTGACCCTGAGAGATTGAATGGGAAATGGGAGGCAACGTAAAAAAAGTAGTTGATCCAGTCTTCCACCATCCCACATCGCAACGTGACGCGCCAATCGCAAAATCTTTACTCAGCTATTGAATACGGATATTTTTACTGTAGAGAGCATTAAATATTGATGATGGGGTCGCATTGTTAGTCAGACATCAATCGAATGCACGTTCAGGTCTTGTCTATGTCTGTCTATGAGTTTAGTGAGTATTTTTTTTTGGAGGTGATAATAAAAGGTTTCACTTTTCGGGGTGACGCTAATGTGGGGCATTAACGTTTTGAGAAAGTAAAACTCAACACCGATTAGGTAAACACATAAACTTAATGTTCGGCCGAGTAAAAGAAGCCGCGGCTATTGGTGGGTCATTAAACATTGTGTGAGAATAATGAATTGTGAGAGTGAGTTTTTTTTTATGGCAAAGCGTAGAGCCTTCACCTCCCACGTCTTCTTCGTGCCAACAAAAAGGCGAAGTTCACCTTAAAGAATGAAAAAAGTTCGGGTGAACAGAGTTTGTTTTCTAAGCTTAATTGATTACGACGTATGGTTGTAAGATGAAAAATTTAAGAAGCCACTTGAATTTAAACGAATGTGTTGTACTGAGCCTCGCATGTAGAGGCTATAGAACGGAATCCATGTGAAATGTTAGACGGCTTTAGAAAAGTGCAATATAAATTTACATACACATATACAAATATACAAAATCAGGCAATAAAAGAATCTGCGAAGCCGTCCGTAGAGGCTTTTCTGCAAAAGGTTGTTCGATTTAATTACTACAAATAGTCAGAGTATATCTTAAGCGATTTTGTTTTTTAATAGTGAAATTATGTGTTTATTGTGTTAGTTAGGATGTATTTGTTTTATTGTTTCTTCCTGATCCTCCTCGCAGGGATATTTCATAGGTCTCGCCGAAGTTGTTTGAAGATAGTGGGTACTACAAAAGAAAACTGTTGCTTGCCATAGGAGTTGTGTATCTTCGGTACCTTAAGTACACCTTTCGCCCGTTGTCTTATGTTCACTTCGAGGTTTATGGGATGCTTAAACCGATGGTCGTTATAGGTTTCATTTATAACATTGAACATATAAAGTTTTTTAACGGTTAATAAATTTAGATCGATGCTAGGACTACTACAATTGTCTACAAACCTATTCCCATACCTCGAATGTAAAAGTATCCTGAAAATTGTGCTCTGCGCACTTTGGAGCTCCATTATTCGAAATTGTGCCCATGCTGTTATGCCGTATTGTAGTATTGACTCCACCAAAGAACTGTGAACGATGTGAAGTTACTTAGGTGGTAAAGTGCATATACAGATTGCCGGAGACGCTTGCACAGATACTTTATGTCGGTATCCCACTTAAAGTTGCAGTCAACTTCCACTCCAAGGTACCGATATCCACTGACCATGTCAATATAATCCGAAGATTCGTCTATCTGGCTTGTAGGTGTTCTATTTAAACTAGCTTTGTGCAGGTACTCAAAACTACAAAAAAGGATTTTTACAGGTGATCGTAACATGTGAAATTAACATGCTCGTTAAAAATGAATAAAATTTTGACTACAGAAGTATGTGGTCAAACATATAATGTGAATAACAACAGGATAAATTAAATATTGGCCTATTTCGGCACCGTTATCGAATCCCTGCACAAAATTAGAGTTCAAAATCTAACTCAACTTTTTTCGCACTTGCAACTGCTCACTTATGAAAAACTAAACTCTATTCCTTCTAGGAAAATTGTATACACAATAAAAACCGCCACCCTGTTCGTTGTTCTAGCCCGCACATACCTCAACGGCGAAACTTGACGAATTGTTTTGATTTCAGATTCCACCAGCAAGTGCACGTAATCACAACTGCCAACCTGCAACCACCAAAATCCCATATCGATTTTGACAACTCTCTTTCGTTATGTGTGCTTGCATGTGTGTGTGTCTGTGCGTCCGTCTCTCATCACCAATGGCCACTGTTTTCTGCGCTATTCCTGTGTGTGAGTGCACAAACTGAAGTTTCTTGTTTTTTCTTCACGTTTGCGTTTTTTTTTCGTTCTTCGTTCGCCTCTACACTACTTCGCATAGAACAAAGTGAAAATCTCTCTCGAAAAAATAAACTGTGTGTGGTGTGTTGTTAGTTGTGTTTTCGTTTTGGCGTTAAAATATGTGAATTTATTTTGCCCCCGAATTGTTTTACGCGTAGTTAATCGAGACACAATTATTCGATCATCATTGAATCATTTAGCATGGATGATACATCACAGAGTTCGGCTACAACGCCGATAGTTAAAGAGAACATTCCGTTAATAAATCGACCCAGGAGTCGTTGGAACTTTTTCAGGTGAATCATCCCTTTTAACCCCTCGACACGAACATTAAATATGAATATGGTTGTCTAATTGTTATCGCTATGTTTTTCTTTTTCATTTTCTTGTTTTTCTGCCTCTCGGGGATGAAATTTCTAAATATAAAGTGCGTTTGATATGAATCTGATTGTAAAGTGGGTCTGGCTTGGTGGCTGGTACAGCTGAGCTGCATGAGAATTTCTTTTATCGATTTCCGACTGAAAAATGGTCGCGTGTGTGCATGTGTGTGGCTAGCTGCGATGACTCGATGGAATGGGTAGGCGAAATATGGCGAAGAATTGCATTCGCAAAAAGTCCGATGTGACATCAGCCAGCTGGTGGCTAATGGTGGTGGATTATTTTTTTTTTTTTTATTCTCGAGGAGTGGGCGAAGGGCATTTCTCGGAGGATGCATACTCCGTCGCCAGGGGGAGTTGTATAAAAATCCAATTAAAAATTGTTTTCAAACTACACTTGGCATTGAGTCACTGTACTGAAGATAGACAAACAAAGGAGTTCTTATCGCTCGGAAGGGGTTTGGAACTGCGCCAAAGGCGTAAGGTTTGATTTGAAGGTAAAACATGCAATGAAAAGTCGTTGGAATGAGCTTAGTGGCGGCTTGCCAAAGACTATGGAAGTCTCTCAGTGTGTCCACAGATAATTAATTGCCTGAAACCAACTTTTTATATTCTAACCGTCTTTTTTTTAACCTTTTAAGGTCCAAGTACAGGCAGGCGGATTTGTTAATCTTACCTACAATTCAATGGGATCCCTTTTTGGGTATACGGAACTACGACCAATGTCTTCTAAAGGGGTCTGAATGTCAGAAACAGCTTCGTAGCAGATTGAAAATGACACAAAGCCTTACAATCTGCTTCAAGAATAACTCTGCACTTAGGACATTCAACTTGTTCTTGAAGAGGCTGCCTAGACACACTTCTGGCACATCCTGTCATATAACCAAAACATGGTGGTCGTATTACAATTGTTCTACTCCAGACATAATTATAAAACCGTCTAGAGTTCTTATTAGACTGTCCCGCACTAGGAAACTAACTCTTGTCTCCACATAGCCAGAGGCTGTAGCTACTCGTTAGCCAACGCCACATTTGAGCACATTCTGCTCACCGTAATAAACGAGAGCCTTTAAATTGTTGAAGTAGGTATCTGATCTAAGGTCACACTAACTCCTAAATTACGATCGTACATCCAATCTTTTCAGTTTAAGAAGACGAAACAAATCGAACATGAATCTTTGGGATAATGGATACTCAAGCGATCAGCATTTATTAATTGCATTAGGCTCAATAAGTAAATGAACTTTGTCTTAAGCTAATGTTCTAAGTGGGGATTATCACAATAGGCCCATCCGTGGCCGAAGTGATTTAGGCGTTTTTTTCCACCCCCTCCCCCCAATTCTAACTCTAAGGTAGCGACGCTAGCACAATGTATAATATTTTCGATTGTATGTTTGTATTGCTTTTAAGCTACACGAGTGATTCAAAATTTAAACTCATCCAGTTGCATTTTTTTGTTTCTCTCAGCGTAGGTCTATAGTCTTACTCAAGTTGCATTCTCCCGCCTCGGTTAAGGTTTCGGACTAAAGATTACACCATGTGTCAAGGCTGAGTATCAGCGTATTCCTTAACGTAAAGCTGCTTTTGATTGATCAAGAAGTAACAATTTTTTTGACGCACAGAACAAAGTGGAGCCGTACAAAGCTAGGGTTTGACACTTTGCGGGCCATCAATTATTATTATTTGTTTTTTTTTTTTTTTTTGGTAACGGATGCAAGATTTGGGCGTTTTTTGGCTAAAATAATGAATGTTTGAAAAAACAC
Organism: Syritta pipiens; assembly: GCA_905187475.1. Taxonomy (NCBI): domain Eukaryota; kingdom Metazoa; phylum Arthropoda; class Insecta; order Diptera; family Syrphidae; genus Syritta; species Syritta pipiens. The sequence continues at coordinate 12,728,391 of LR994573.1, forward strand.
ATTTAATGAAAATCCTCATTTGTTCCACAAAAGTTCACATACACTAAATCATCACACCCATTCTCAGTAAAAATATGTGAATACATGTAAAAAAACGAAAACATGTTCGTGCGTCGGACTGTTAAACGAGAGTACCCGGGTTCGAATCCAGCCCCGATAAAGAACACCACAAACAATTTTCACGGCCCTACCTCCAGCGAAGGACTGATAATCCTCCTGGAGTAGCCTCTGTCATGGAAAGCTCACGCAATTCACTGTTCGGAACCGGCATTAAACAGTAGGTCCCCTCCACTTACATCAAATTATATCGCGTTATTTTTTTTTTTTTACATGAACATGTTAACCTTTCAATGTAAGCGCAGAGGAAAAACTAAAAACTGATAAATTGGATGTTATACATCAACATTAGCCTTGGGCTACTATCGATCAGAACGGACCACCTGCTGAGATGTTAAAGTTTGCAGAGGAAAAATTTGAGCACTGATCTGACGACTGCATGCAGAATCAGCGTATTTATGGCTACTCTATAGGCTACTCTCCATAAGATCAATTCTTCTGCTTAGCTATTAAAGCTCAATGCCATGCAAAGTGTTCTACAGTCCAGACTCTTATAATCTCTCACCACAGTGTTATTTCCGTGTAATAGCCAGCTACTGCCAGTAGCTTTCTACTCTTTTCAAGCGTAACTCTGGTCGCATTGTCAAGTCGGGCACACAAACTATAAACGTTTTGTGCTCCGACTTAACTCATCTAATGGAAACATTCTGTTATAATTTTTTCAACCAAGTAGGAATTTTTCGTTCCTGTTATGGTATACTTAATCACTTTCCTTTTGTCTTATACTATCTTGTTTATAAATCTTCTTGTCAATTATGAATCTTCCTGCTTTCACGTATTGTTAAATAGTATAACGAAAACTGTTTAAAAATATACTGCTTCGAAATTTCCCCGGTCTTTGTGGAGTTTTCCCATAAGAGATTATTTACGATTTTGTATTTGTTGCGGTTGCAGGTTTGGAGGTTTGATTTATGTCAAGAGCAATCAAAGTTTCTGGTATAATTATTGTTCCAACAAATTAGAGAAGAACAACTTTGGGATAGAAACGATTGCATGTAAACGAAATTGTTGTGTGTGAGCACTTTAGCTTACTCCGAATTGTGCTAGCGTGAAGGTATGGTTACGCCACGACTATTTAATAATGTTCTATGTCTAAAACCCTACCAGTTAAGTTAAAAACGAATAATCCGAAGAGTTTCGAGCACAATGAAAGTTGAATCCGTTCCGGGGAATCCTTTTATGGATCCAGCTCTCGATGAAGAAGCCTCAAAGATTATCTCTGTCTGAACAAAAAGTTTTTGCAATCCTTCATTTGAAACCGGTAATAGAAAGGCAGTCTATCTTATATGCGTCTTTCAGAACTGCCAACAAACAGGAGGAAACATGCGCCGAAATACAAAAAGTAGTTGCAAGCAAGCTACGCTTTGAGTCTCTACGGGGTCTGACGTCAAAATAGATTGATAATGTAAATCTTTCGTTGAACACTTTCAATTTATAAAATAATTCATTATATAAAACTATACATTAAACACTATTAATTCACGATTTTCACTAACAATATTTTTCTTGAAACTTAAGAAAATTCCCATTTGACGCAATCGTTCCTGTGTCTCATTTGCCTGGTCTGGCCTGCCAAATCTGATCCAAATTCTTTTAACTATTTTTATTCACACAAATTTATTATAATACTTTCTGGCAGCAACCGCAATATTTTCCCCCGCAACGAATTTGTTTTAAACTTTTATAACTTTCTTGGCGGCACACGATTCGCATTCACACTCGACTGACGTAATCCTTCGTCACTTTCTAAAGCACTTGGTTAATAAAGTTGCACTCGAAATGATTAGATCGTGAAATGCTTAACAGAGAGAACATATAACATTCCTTGAGAGGACAAATATTATTTTGATTAGACACTTAGGCTATAGACATAGATTGACGGCTGTTATTACGTAATTGCTTTGTGACCTTTTTTACATGCCGTATTTCAACTGACGAAGGCTTTTAGTTTGTTGCTTTTCCTAATCTATACGAATCAGTTGCCTTTTGATTCTCTCAAACCTAGATGGTGCAACCTTTAAAAGTTAAAAAGAGGTGTTGATCTTAAAACTGTTTTCGTTCCAAACTAACCATTTTCCATTTTAATTTCTTTCAGCTGCTGGGGGCGAGCGTGGCGAAAATGGTTTTCAGCCCGTGAACTTCGCGCTCGGACAGTCCATTTAGGACGTCCGACAAGCGATAAATTCCCACCGAACGAGATACGCAATCAAAAGTACAATTTCCTCACGTTCCTGCCGCTGGTACTCTTCGAGCAGTTTCGTTTCTTTTTGAATTTGTACTTCCTGCTGATGGCACTAAGTCAATTCATACCGGACATACGAATTGGTTATCCGTACACATATTGGGGACCATTATGCTTTGTCCTAATGGTCACAATATGCCGAGAGGCAGTTGATGATTTTCGTCGTCATCAGCGGGATCATGAGGTCAACTCACAGAAATACAAACGTCTTATGGTGTCAGGAGAGCATGGCTATGAAATGGTGTCGTCGTCGAAGCTAAAAGTCGGCGATGTGATAATCGTGGAGAAAAACGAACGTGTTCCGGCGGATTTAATTCTGCTGCGAACGAGTGACAAGAGTGGATCGGTTTTTGTTCGGACCGATCAACTTGATGGTAAGTGATTTTTTTGGATATTCGCATTTCAGGATATTCATTCTAACCTATTTCTTTTAGGTGAAACTGATTGGAAGCTACGATTAGCTGTTCCCCTGACACAGAAGCTGACCAAGGACTCGGATTTGTTTAATATTGACGCGAACGTGTATATCGAGAAGCCACAGAAGGACATTCACTCGTTCATTGGCACTTTTGCTATGGTGAGCGAGAGACGATTGCATCCGTCGGCTTTGCTGTAACTTGTTTTTCTTGTTTTCAGCAACACGGATGCGAGGAGAGCAGTTTGAATGTGGAAAACACACTCTGGGCGAATACAGTTGTGGCTGCGGGCACAGCAACCGGCATCGTCATATACACCGGCTGCGAGACACGCAGTGTCATGAATAACTCTCAGCCACGTTCCAAGATCGGTCTGCTGGATATGGAAATCAACGGACTCACAAAGGTTAGCACCAGACATTCATTTCCTGGCCTCAACCGGTTGACATTTCCTTTCATTTTCAGGTCCTCTTCTGCGCAGTGCTTGGACTCTCTCTGGTCATGATGATCCTGAAAGGATTCAATGGGCCGTGGTATCGCTACATGTTCCGCTTCGTCCTGCTCTTCTCGTACATCATTCCTATCAGTCTGCGAGTCAATCTTGACATGGGCAAGGCGTTCTACTCATGGCAAATGCAGAACGATCCGGAAATCCAGGGCACCGTGGCCAGATCGACGACGATTCCAGAGGAACTCGGTCGGATTTCATATGTGCTCACAGACAAAACAGGCACGCTGACTCAGAACGAAATGGTGTTTAAGAAAATCCACTTGGGAATCGTGTCACACGACAGTGACACGTTCCATCACATCGGAACAATTATACAGAACTTGGCGCCGTTAATTCACAGCGGCGGCAATTGCGAGACATCCACCAGCAAGCCACTCATGTACACGGGCAGTCGAATGCGTCGTCCTGAAGGTTGGCGTGAGTGGGAAGCGGTCAAGGCTCTGGCCTTGTGCCACAATGTTACACCGGTTACGGAAGATGACACCAGCAGCAACAACAGCAAGGGAAGCTCCCCGACGAAGTCCGTCATAAACATGGACGAGAAGAAAGCCACAGAGGAGATAACCTACCAGGCCTCTAGTCCCGACGAGATAGCTCTGGTCAAGTGGACGGAGGAGGTCGGTCTGACACTGATTGCTCGGGATGTGAACTCCATGACACTGCAGTTGAAAGCGCCCAAGTTTCCCGAGAAGAACGTGCTGTATCTGAGAAGGGACGACCTCTCCTCGTCTCCCTCGACGAGCAGCGCAAGCACAGCCTCACTGAGCTCAGTGACAACGGCGCCCAACTCGGCAACCGCTCTGAAGGAGGACCTGCTACACTTCCAAATCTTACAAATCTTCCCGTTCACCAGCGAGTCAAAGCGCATGGGAATCATCGTGAAGGACAGCAATTCTGGCGAGATCACATTCTACTTGAAGGGCGCTGACGTGGTCATGACATCGATAGTGCAGTACAACGATTGGCTGACCGAGGAGTCGGGCAACATGGCGCGTGAGGGTCTGCGAACGTTGGTCGTGGCCAAGAAGGTTCTAACGGAGGAGCAGTACTGCGACTTTGAGACGCGATACAACGCGGCGCGACTCAGTGTCTCTGACCGTGTGGCTAAAGTCGCAGCAGTTGTGGAGTCACTTGAGCGAGAACTCGAGCTTATTTGCCTGACAGGTGTTGAGGATCGTCTGCAAGAGGGCGTGCGACCCACGTTAGAGCTTCTCCGGAATGCCGGCGTTCGTGTGTGGATGTTGACGGGTGATAAACTGGAGACTGCTTGTTGCATTGCCAAGAGTTCGCAGTTAATCGGACGAAACCAAGGCCTGCACGTGCTGAAGAGCGTGAAGACCCGAACAGACGCTCATCTGGAGCTAAATCAATTCCGCAGACGGCAGGGCTGCGCGCTTGTGGTCTCCGGCGAAAGCTTGGAGGTCTGCTTGCAGTACTATCGCCCTGAGTTCATGGAGCTAGCAACCGCTTGCCCGGCAGTGGTCTGCTGCCGCTGCAGTCCCACACAGAAGGCTCAGGTGGTGTCACTCATACAGGAACACACCGGCAAACGTACGTGCGCCGTGGGCGACGGTGGCAACGACGTTAGCATGATACAACAAGCCGACGCCGGTGTCGGTATCGAGGGTCGTGAGGGACGACAGGCTTCTCTAGCCGGCGACTTTAGCATCCCGCAATTTTCTCACATCGCCAAGCTGCTGCTGGTGCATGGCAGACGATCGTACAAGCGATCCGCTGCACTATCTCAATTCGTCATTCATCGCGGTCTCATCATAACCACGCTGCAGGCGATATTCTCTGCAGTTTTCTACCTGAGCTCTGTGGCTTTATATCAAGGTTTCCTGATGGTTGGCTACTCAACCCTGTACACAATGTTTCCGGTGTTTTCTCTGGTCCTCGATCAGGACATAACATCGACAACGGCTGTGACATATCCTGAACTCTACAAGGACCTCTCGAAGGGAAGGAGCTTGAGTTACAAGACCTTCTTCATCTGGGTACTGATCAGTATCTATCAGGGCGGAGTGATAATGTACGGAGCGCTGATATTGTTCGAGGATGAATTCATACATATTGTGGCGATCAGTTTCTCGGCGTTGATCCTGACAGAGTTGATAATGGTTGCATTAACGATACGCACATGGCATCGGTAAGTTTTTATTTTAAAGTGAAATTCGAATTCAGTCGACTGAATATTGCGGTTATCCTTGGGTCTTTACAGGTTAATGGTTCTGGCGGAGTTGTTCAGTTTAACGCTTTACTTGCTGTCGCTGGCTGTGCTTCATGAATATTTTGGTGAGTTATTCCAGATTGTTTTTAAATTATTTTGTTGGGTTTTTTACGGCCATAAAATTGTGAGATATGCATGAGGGGCAACAACAAGTGCGCGATAAGCGATTTTTGCGACAACCAGCGAACTACAAACGAGTGTATTTACTAATTTTTTTTTTTTTTAATGGCGAATGTTAGTCTAGATGTATTTACAAAAAAGCGAGAAAGCACAAAGACGATTGATAAAGAATAAGCAAATCTGACGCTTCATCATCATTTAGCAAATCCACAAGAAAAAAAAAAAAAAAAACAAACAAGAACCTACTACGAGCTGTAGCTGCTTTACTATGATCTAAATCTAAGTTTGGCTTTTATTGTGAGATGTGGATGCGTTCAAAAGTCGACAAAGGCATTTCATCATCATTAGTGGCGTAACAGCCCACAAAGGGCCTGAGCCTAGCTTTTCGTGCCTCCACTGTGTTGTGCGCGTTATAATTTGACACAAATGAAGGGGACCTACAGTTTATTGCCGGTTCCGAACGTCGAATTGCTAAAGCTTTCTGTGACAGAAGTACTTCAGGAGGTTTGTCAATCGTTCGCTGGAAGTGGGGCCATGAAAATTGTTTGTGGTGTTTTTTTCCCCGAGCTGTATTCGAACCCGTTTACTCTCGCTTAACAGTCCGACGCACCAACGATTAAGCCACGGCGCCCGACAGAGGCATTTACTTGGAGAATAATCAAAGAGATAAGAAGTCATTTTAAGCCGCAGAACTTCTCTCCCTTGAATTGATGTGAACAGATTGGGGAATGTTATTGAGTCACTAGTACTTACTTTTATTAATCACCTTTTTTACTTTTATTAAGCACATTTTGAAAATTTGGTGCACTTATGCTAAAGCTAGGCCCGTTGTGCTGCCTACCACTTTTTGGGTTCCCACAATTAAATGGATGTAAATGAAATGAAATGGATGCAACGAATTTGGTTGTTGGGATGTTACACCGCCTTGAGTCAATGGTACCGCAACCTAAAAGATCTATTGTACCCCATCCTTGTTAATGATTTAAAAACTACCTTCACGAATTTGACAACGTTCCTAGATGGGATGTTCTCGAAGTCATTTCCTGTTGCATATACTTTGTTGTTGTCTTGAATCTGAATTGGCTTGGGCAGTCGGTTGTCTTTTCCTTAATCTATGGGTTCACGGAAACAGTATGGCGAATATAACTTGCATGATGATTCGATTCCGTTTAACACGAGTCTTGATCAAGTAATGCCTCCAATTCTGCGTGTTCGAAAACCGTTCTTCCACCACCATGCCGGTCTTCGACGTCAAAATCAACGTTCTTAAAGCGTTGAAACCACTCCCGGCACGTTATTTCACTAAAAGCGGCCTCGCCATAGGTATTTGAGAGCATTCGATGAGCTTCAGCCGCAGATTTCTTCATATTAAAGCAAATGACGAGAATTTGGCTCGTAAGCTGACATGTTTAATCGAGAATAACTTTATGATGCGGACACAAATCGACTAATATTTCGATGGCGTTATGTTTACAAATACCTAACTTATGGTATGACATCTACGATCTATTAATTCGACTATCACTTACCTCTACAGCCATTTATTGCAAAACGGCGAAAGGAAAGTTGTACACCTAATAAATAAGAAATAAGATAGTAAGATTTTCTTGTCCAGAAAAATTACTCATTTTTGTTATCCTCTTCCCTTTTACATTATTTTATCAAACATGTTTGGATATCTCGGTGTCGTACTTTGCAGTCGTTATGTAACTTTTGAAGCAAAGTTGTCCTTCAAATTGCCAACCGGCTTTATTACTAATAAGGCAGAATGTATTGTTCGCTAGTCACGGAAATGATTAGAGCTTGTTAACCCAACACAAGTTCACAATCTACGCTTTATTATATCAAACCTAAAATCACTGGACAAAATTGACTGTATATCCAGACTATAGACTATCGATTTAAAAACGAAAATCACAATTACAAAGGGAGCAATAATTAAAGATTAAATTCTCGGAATAGAGATTGAGAATTATGACATTCAATTTTGAAGTCGTAGTTTCAAACTATTCCCTAAATTAATGCAATTAGATAGAAAACTATCGCAACAGTTTCATAAAATTTTATTCCGCAACACAACTCGTAGTAACTACTTTACAAGTAATGATATTCAATTTAAATATGAACTACGGTCTGATGCATAAGAAATCTTAAATTACAGAAACAATAAGAATAGATGACTACTGCTTCGACAGATACTTAAACAAACAAATACATATTTTAAAAAGATAAACAAGTCAAAACACTAATACATAGTTGTAAGGCTTAATAACCCTTTTATGTACAGTGTTGTTCGTATACAACATGAATTTCATCCGCTAATAACTCGGAAATACAAATTACAATAAAAAGTGTATTAAGTTCATTCCAAAATTCGATCTCATTAAGACTATTCGAAGTATTTTATTTCGTGTTTGGTAAAATGAAAAAGAATATTTTCCCTACGGCTGGCATTAGGTGTAGTCATGAAAGGGTTAATAACCATCCTTTAGTAAATCCACAAGAAGAACTTAGACGCAACATTTGGAAGCTAAGGTTGGTTACGCGAACAATAACTTCATGCAGAATGTTGCGCCAAGTTTGCTGCTCAACTCTAGCCAAGAGAAATTGGATAATTAACTTTGAGCTTTTAAATCAGTTGAGTTGAAGGCACTACAACAACTCCAAGGAAAAATGTACTACTTGCAAAATTTGGGTAGTCACTTTTAACTTATGCCCCTTTAAAAAAGAATTGTTGGTTTGAAAATATATTTAACAAAATATTCTGCAATTTTTGAGAGGTTTCGCTTTCCCCACTAACGAATGATCCTCTTTTTTTCTGTTTCACAAGAGTAATGATAAAAAAGTAAGGCTTCTTTGTTTTTTTTTTGTTTACTTGATTTCACTTGGAGTTCACCAAGTTCGTCTTCGGAGGATGATCGGCTAGGTGGTTCTAGTTATATTTCGAACGGGTGATAGTAGGTGCCTGCACCTGGCAGGCAGTCTCTCTCAGAGAAGAGATCAATTAACCTATTTCCATTTGATTGTAAAGATTTGAACCTATGCCTATGATCCCAGATCATGAAGTCGTAAAAAGGAGAGCAATTACGTGGATTATGGATTCAAATAAAAAGGATGCGAATATCGGAAATTGCTATTTAATTTTGTACGATGTAAAAACTAGACGGTGGCTGATAAATAGAGCACTTCCAACGCATACACATATTTTTTAATTCACGGACTAAAACTAAATGGAATCAAAAAAAGATTTTGTTACTAACATTAAGAAATTTAACTGACGTCGATTGATTGACATTGATTTTCTTTTCCATTACAGATTGGGAGTTCATCTGGTCATATGATTTCCTCTGGAAGGTTTCTATCATCACTCTAATCTCATGTCTACCACTTTATATCATAAAATTCCTAAGAAAGAAATGTTCACCGCCTTCTTATCTGAAGCTGTCGTAAATCAATCAACATTCTCAGCCTTTTCCTCTTCCTTCCCCTCTTCGGGGCTGGCATCTTTAACCTCAATTTTACTATTTTCCCCATAGTGCAAGGATCGACCTCAGTTGTATTAATTTATAATATTTTTAAAACGTTTTTTTTTTTAAATTTTTGCTTTTTTGTTAACCCGATAAAACGATTTATATTTAACCTTTGAATTATCTTGGATATTAATTGTTTTTTTTTTTATTTTCAAAAAGTTGTAACGTGATATTTTTACTTCCTCCACTTAAAAATTAAACAAAAAATAACTATATTCATGTGTATTTTTAAATAATCCTGTTTCTAATGTATATTATTTTGTTTTTTTTATTCAGAAGAAAACTTGTGCTTCTTTTATTCGAAAAAAAAAATTAAAAGAAAAGAAAATTAAAGCCGTTTCCAAACGACCTATGTTGTTAGTTATTTATATTTAAATTAAAAAAACAAAAAACAAAATAAATGATGTGAAAATGAACAATTATTACAAGAGATAATCTAGTTTTTAAGATCTATATTAATAAATACAATTCTTAATTTGTAAGTTTAAATAAATGAGAAAATTTAACTCTGTGAGGTGTATTTAATAAATACTCCCAAAGAAAATTTAATAAAACAAAACAAAAAGCAAACAACATCTTTACATGCTTACAAAAGCGAATTTAATTTAAATTCATGTATGAGTAAGGATAACGTGATCATAACTCATCTGAAATAAACTATTTTAAATAAAAAAATCTGTTTTTTTTTTTTTCCTCAACTGGAACGTCCTATTTTGCATCTTAATCAACGGAAAAGGAGTGGGGTATTGGTTATAGCGAAAACTATTTTAAGACGAGTAACATTGGCCTAAAGATTGTATGAAATTGTTGTTACAACTCGATTGTCCATCAATTTGAGCAAATGTTCCTAAATTTCCCTTTTAGACGCTCTGGGTTATAGCCTATGCAGTATGGACCAAACTCCTTTCTTGAAGAACCAAGGTTACGCTGGCTTAAAAACTTTGACTAATAAAATATTTCAAGTCCAGGTCAAGTACCTTAAGCTGGCCATAGACGATGAACATCCTCGTCGAACAATGAGTTCACGTTTACCCCATGGACGAAAAACTCAGTTTGTAAACAGTTCATTCTGTTTTGATTTTTGTAGTGAAAACATGTCCGAGAAAGAAGCGCAAGTTGGTGCTCTTATGGTTGTTTACCTATGCAAGAAAGAAGAAAACAAGAAAGGAAATAGAAAAAGGAAATGGATGAAGGATGAGATGGTTGGATCAAGTCCAAAAGCTTGCCTGGTTACGCTTGGGCATACCCGCCGAGGAGTTAGAATCGGCGGCGGAGGATCGGGTTGCCTTAAGATCTCTTCTGCGTGCAACCGCAACTCCTTTAGTGGAACTTGCGTTCATAGAAAATGATGATGATGAACGATTGGCTGTATGAGCGCAATAATTGTTCGCATGTAAACTCGGTAATCGTTGTGTATTGTATGTATTGTTGACTCAGTTATTACAACTGCTCAAAAAAATATGACTCGATAAAAGCAACTTTGCGTCCAAAAAGACACAATTATACATTTCTCAATTTTTTAGAAAAAGTTTGGTTTATTTACCAGAGTTTATACATGTTTTTTTTTTTTACTATTCTGAAGTGTTTTTGTCTTATATTTGACCTACAATTTGTTGACTCGCTTATTGCAACACACTCAATAAAAGCAATTGCCCAAATTTCTATTAGTTGCTTTTATTGAGGTCGTACTGTACAATAATGAAACCAAACGAACGATTGCCTGTTGACATCGGGTTGCCTTGATATCGGTCGCCAACGAAACCGTCACCTGTAGCCGTAACCGAAGACTTCTTATAAATGATTTTTTATTCCTTTTAATTCATTCACTAAACTCATAAATTAGTCTTTAGAATAAAAAAGAAAATTGAGTTGTGCTTATACGTTGTAAAAGAAAAACTAAAAGTAGAAGTAGAAGAAATAAAAGTTACGAATCGCTGGCCGAAAAAATGCCTTTTGTCATTTTTGTTATAAATTTTTGAAAGAGGTTTCTCAACTCGGCAACAGTCTGCAAAATTGCCATTCCTTGTTTCCAGAGCAAGTTACGAGGCAAATTTGGTCCGCGATGCTTACTAGACGATGATAAAAGCAAAAAGGAGAATTTGCTCGCGAACATGGACATGAAATCAACATAGGCGACGAACATAGGAGTCAACGTACATGAGAATATCAACTTTTTTCGCCTATAAGTTACAACCGCCCTATAGACGAGAAAAAAACACATTATCGTGTGCATGTTCATTGTCTATGGCCACTTTTGGGGCTAAAAATTAAGGTCCATTTTGTTCATTCTCTTCACGAACGAACTGCGGCGGTCAATTAAAAATTGTACTGCGGACGTCTACGCCGTTGACATTGCAATTGTCATAAAACTCAGACATTTGCCGTCAGAAGCCACAATCCTACAAGACGAACTCGATGGTGTATCAAAATGGTTTTATGACAACGGTCTGATTATGAATACATTTAAAACAAAAGTAACGCATATCCGACCAAATTCAAGCTAATGAGAACTATAGAAATGTTTCATCGAAATAATCGTTTTCCAAAACAAACCAAGAGAAATATTATAGACGATAATTTTCTATGGTACATGCAAAGCAGCATTGCTAAATTTAAGAAAGATTTAAAGCCATACCTTGGCCAGCAAGAATAAAGATTTCACTCCTCGCATCACTACTACAGCTTTAAAATTATTTTCTATTTTCTTTTTCGTCATTAACTTTCTTTTCTTCGAAGATTTATTCCTTTTTAATAGTTCGTGAATTTTGTATACTTTAACTTCTGCTTTTTTTTTCCTTTTAATGCACATTGTATGTACATACTATAAATTTGTACATGTCATAGATTTAAAAGACAATGTCTTATTGTGGTAGCACTTTACGAAAATACAATAATAATAATAATAATGAGCAGATTGGTCATAGAACTGAAGAGCACCACCTTTGCAATGGTATATTTACAACTCCATCTCAGGCACGGGCACATTTAGGACTTGAATACCGACACTCCAGCTAGGAAAGTCTTCAAATTGGCCCCCTTCTGGTGTCTGAAGTAGAGAAAAACCGAGCCTCCCGTACAAAATTTTGTGCGAACTAAAGACATCCTGAACTTGCTCCAATCAGCGTACCAGACGTAAGACAGTTTGTCCTTAAGACAGTAAAGCAGCGTGCCCACGCCCGTCACGATTGGAAGGCCGTCTTTGTCCAGTCGCACACCCTTCAGCAGCCTCAAACCTGATTAGTCAGAAATTAGTCAAGAAGCAAAGAGCTCAGAGACTAAGCAAACGGTTTTTAGACCCACTATTAACTCAAAGGATAGCCTTCCAGATCGTCGTCCCTGCAATATTTAGTAAATGTATTCACAATCTCAAGAGCCTATCTCTCACCTCCTGTGTACGTCATGCAGAACATGCGAAACCGTAAAGCTCTGAAACTTGTCTAGGCGAATACTTCTTTCACAGCCTGTGTAATCTGAATAACTTCAGCATAAGAAAGATCTCTATCTCTCATGTGTTCTAACAGAGTGCGAACAATCTATCCGCATAGTGGCATCAGAATGAGCCTAGCCGGGCCTGAATGTGGCTGTAAACTCTCTGCAACAAGTCACCCCAAGTCGCCTAAGACCCAATACACGATATAAAATAAAAATGTACAGATGGACACATGATTTATTTAGAAATAGACTTACTAGGACACATACAATTTTTACAACACGGTAAGAAACATTTACACACAAATAGTTTTTAACCACGACATATCATTGGATTAAACGTATACATTAATTGTCTGCTTTATTTGTATTGACTTCGTCCTGACAAACACAGAATGCCGAGACTTCTTCTCTTTCTCTGACCCTGCCCCTGATTAAAGTATCAAATTGGCATCGTTCTACTCTTACTCTTAGTCTTTTTAACCGAATTCCACGGTTGGATGCGAGTAGCTAGGGTTGTTCTAACGTAGATTTTAGTTCACTTGTCAGTACTACTTTCTCTTTGTCTTCGATAATTCTCGGCAGTGGCGTTGGGCTCGACTTCTTGGCATTTCCATCGCTTGCTATTATCTGTAAAGTTGCCATTCGAGTAGGTTTAACGTCCTTTTCTTCGCCCGCGTTTATCCTTGGTGTTTCGATTCGATTTGTCTGCTCGGCAGTCAAATCCAAAGCGGTTATCTGTGGAGTTGTCATTGGAATCGGCTTGTTGGCATTCTGTTTGCCTGCGACAAATTCTCGAGTTTTCACTGGTCTCGGCTCATTGGCGTTCTCTTCGCCTGCGTTGATCTTTGGTGTTTCCATCGGAATCGGCTCCTCAACATTTCGATTGTCTGCGACTATCTGTAAAGTTATCATTAGAGTCGGCTTATCATTCTTCTCTTCGCCTGCGTTGATCCTTGCTGTTTCTATTGGATTTGTCTGCTCGGTAGTCAAATCCAATGCCATTATCTGTGGAGTTGTCATTGGAATCGCCTCATAGGCATTCTGTTTGCCTGCGACAAATGCTGGAGTTTCCCTCGGCCTCGGTTCATCGACCTTCTCACCTGTGCTGATTTCTGGTGTTTCCATTGCATTCGCTTGTTCGGCATTTTCATCGCTTGCGATTATCTGTGGAGCTGTGATGAGAGTCAGCCCATAGGAAATCTCTTCACCTCCGACAAATCCTGGAGTCTCCATTGGATTTGTTCCTTTATCGACATTCTCTTCGCCTGCGTTAATCTCTGGTGCCTCCATTGGATGCGCATCATCTGCATTCGATGTGAATTCTACCGTCGTCTCCACAACTTCTTCGTATGCGATTTCCATCGGCATTTCCATTTGATGCGGTTCATTTGATTGCACCCCTTCCAACTCGGCATCGCTTTCTAATTTAATTTCTTTTTTGATTTCTATCATAGGCAGGACCATATATTCATCGTCGCTCGTATCTTCCTCTTTAATGCTAGGCATATCTGCATAGCTTGGGTCGACAATCTCAGTTTTTATCTTAACAATTGGATCGTTGTTTGAGCCTTCCACATTGTCTTGCATCGGCTGCGAAGAACCTTCGTCACCATTAACAAATGCCGTCGGCATACGTACGGGATTTTTACACCGTGCCCGAGCAGTTTCTGGGTCTGAACAGAATGGATCTATGATTTCAGTTTTTACTGAATTTATATCAAAAGTCACATTGGAGGGTAGCTTTGGAAGGTCATGGTCGCACCTTTGCTTGGATGGCGGCTCATTTTCTGTATCTTCCTCGTTCAACCTGCGCCGAGAGTAAGTACGAACTGATGATGGCTGATCAGAATCATTTTCTCCCGGTACATTGGCAATAGATTCAGATGACAGTGGAGCAGGACTTTGATTTCTGTCCTTTGACTTATCCGCAGTTGTTAAAGTCTTTTCCTCGATGAACTTCATTATGTGAGTTTCCTCCAAATGACTCTGAGCTTGAGAGAATTTCAAGTAAAAATTGTTGATGTGTTGCATTTGCATTTTACAAACTTTACAAATGTAACCTGGCAAGCCATCGGTTTCGTTAAACTGAAATAAAAAACAAGATATTTGAAGTACGCTCCAGCTTAAGGCCTTTAACTCACCGTCTTTTTTGTGACTTCCATAAACATTTCCAGCAAGTGTTTTAGGTTAGAACTATATAAATACTCTAGAGATCGGTCAGAGACCTCACAAAACCGACACACTTTCCACATTTCGGTTGCTTTCCCTAAAACATAAGACTTATTGAAAGCAAATCTTTCCACAAACTTCAAAAAACAACTTACGATTTAATGGTTCCATGCAAGGTAAACATATCGTTAACTCATTATAATTATACATTTTTGAGACCAACTCCTTGCCCATTTTAGCCCACTGAGCAATCGGATATATCTTTAGTTCGTGGTCGTAATCTTTCCGGCACATGTCACATTTTGTCCTCGGAACAACTGCACAGACTTCACAATAGCCCCTCTGTGGACCATCATAGACTGCCGGGCATCTTCTACAATTGTTTGGATGACTGGCCATGTAAGTTGTAAAATCAAGTCCAGGTGGCAGCAAAAGACCCAGTGGCGATGTCAAAAATCTTCTTCCCAACTCGAAATCATTGAGCAAAGCTGCGCTAATCACATCTGCACTATCTGTGGGTGATACATTACAAAATTCCAGGATATCCAATTCTTCAGTTGAATATCGGGGCAGATCAATGCTTCTGCCTACAAAGAATAGCGAAGTGATATCCGAGTTGGACCAAGTTTTTCCAATGTGTCACTTACTATCTGACTTGAGCTTTTCTTCCAGGAAAGGCTGCAGTTTGCCAACGTTTCGCTTTGCATTCTTCCAGTACTACGAACAAAAAATTAGAATGTAAATGGGCAGAGATTCGAGTATGCTTTCTTACTCTTTGCCATTTCACAACTGGAATACTACAGCCTTTTGATAGACTGTTTAGTTTCTCTGCGACTTGTGACCAGATCTTCTGACAATCTTCAATGCTTGAGTCCGGAACATAAAAGTTACTCCGATTCAACACCAAATAACTAATAAGCATTTGGTATTGCCTTTTTGTCGGCTTTGAATCAATAAACGGCGACTTGAATAGCTTCTGCATTGCAAAGACGTTAGCAACATCAGGACAGGATGTCTGTGAGAAACCTACCTGTCCATAGCTCTTATCTGCCAAGTAGGATACCATTTCCTTCATTGTTTCATAAGATGACCAGTGCTTTTTCGTTCTGCAACCATCTTTCTCCAATCGGTAGTCGTGCCAGAAATGTTGCAATGCGAAGTACCACTTGTCCAAACATTCTCTAACTAAATGACGAGACGAGAGATGAGTCTTTACAAAGAAAACACCTAACAAAAAAACTTACTTGTTTTATCGAGATCATTCGATATAGTTATCCAAGCAAATTTCTTCAGTTGTTCACTTCTGTAGTCTATATGGTTGATGTCATAAAGACATGGATACTTTTTAATTTCCTTAATGATTTTCTTTTCAAACTGATCATCTGCATCTGTCACACTGCTGAGGGCAGTTGACTGTGCGGAAACTTTTTCTGTCATTTCAATGAAAAGAAATAATCAGATTATTATAAAAACAAAAGTTGTTTGTTTTCTTTTTCTCAAGTTCAATGAATAAATTGTATATGCTAATTTTCTACACGATTACAGAGATTCTCCGGCACATCGCACTTGAGAATCTACTGCCTACAAGGAACGATATGGAACTGATGAATTTTTTGTATGCGGCAAGCGCAGAAGTCGAAAAAATAATTCTCTAGGTATACACACTTTTCCCAATACTACTTACCCACTCCGCTCATTGTGCCCTTTTTAACAGATTGATGTGGATTTTTTTAATTAGTTTCTTGATGACTCTGGGGATTTGTAACTTTGGGATTCTTATTATAGACTTCAAGAATATGACTTTTCTGCAAGTAAAGGACCGCTCTGAATACAGATAGATTGTTAAGTACTTCTGCAAACTGCTCTTAAGAACTACTAACTAATCACGGTGAAAGCTTACCTGTTACTGAGGTGTACTTTGATGTATTGACACTTGGAAAACAAGTTTCCGCGCCTCTGGTGGAGAATAGATTATACGTCGTGTCCCGACAGAATTTTTACAGATTATTGGCGCGAAGAAAATCGTATGGGATTTCGAAAAATCGTTAGAAAAAAAAATCGTTTTTATTCATTGTTTATGAATTAAACAGCCGTAAATAAAAACAAAAATCAAAAAAGAACATGTTAAGCTTGTATATTAATGCTTGTTAACTGGTCGGAAGTGATTTTAAGCATTGTTTATTGTACCCTGAAAATGTGCATTATGCAAAGCAGTTATACCACTTTGCGGATATAAGTTATTAGTTTATTTCTTTTGCGAAGTGAAATAGGCCCTTTGAAATGGTCATTCTTAACTGCATGTGATTTGAATTTAGTCAATCGGACTAAAAAAAAGTAAAAACAATGAAAAAATTTGCGAAGTTCCACAATGGAAATTTAATGGAGGTACTGCAATTTCCATGTTGGGCTTCGCCTCTTTTGAGGTCGAATTCAGTATCAGACGACCTTGCTCTGCTTAACCCCAAGTAAAAACAAGCAACAATTAATATCAAACT
Source organism: Syritta pipiens (assembly GCA_905187475.1). Lineage (NCBI taxonomy): Eukaryota > Metazoa > Arthropoda > Insecta > Diptera > Syrphidae > Syritta > Syritta pipiens. The sequence continues at coordinate 12,745,653 of LR994573.1, forward strand.
TAACGCCCCAAATACAAAAGCGTAAATAAACCTCAGCCCTAGTTGACTAAACCGAAAATACCAGACACAAACAAATACCCAGATGCAAAATAAAACCAAACACTATTTTTTGTTATCAATTTATTTGTATCCAATCTCTTGATTTGTAATCCAACACATAAGTAATAAATGAATCACTTATAGCACCTTACACTTAACACATATTACACAAACAACATAGTGCTTTTCTTGCTTTTTTATGACCATGTTTTTGAATTGAGTTTCACTCCTAAACACTTGACAACTATTTTAATAAATACTTACACATTTTCTGAAGCCATTGCAATTAAAACTATAATTATAACTTTTATTTTTCACATTTAAATTTGTATTTTTATTTGGTATTGATTTCCAATTTTTCATACAAATTAACTCCCGCCTTCGGCCTGTCAAAATTCGATCGGGTAACCGTTGCGCACCTATTAACCACCAGAGCACACCGTTCCAAGTCTCAATTGATTGAATACTAGTGCTATTTATATCTGGTTCCTGGAATTCCTTTTCAACTTAACGCTTTCGCATTCGACTATCTTCCTGCAGATGGCGATTTAAGGGCGTGCGTGTTATTGGCGACGCATATAATTAGTACATTAGATTAATATCACATTTTAAAATTAAAAAGGAGAAGATAGGTAAGCTGTATGTGATATACAAGCCGGGATAAATATGAAGAGCACGACAACAAACCTCCTAATGTTTTGGTCTTCGAGATAAGGTTGTTGTAGATAAACTTTGGATAAGCTTATTACCATCACTTTATAGCGGTTATCTCAGTTCGCATCCTTGTTTATCGTTATGACAAAAGTTGTTAGCCAATCTCGACAAAGCTGTTGTTACGTGAATGTTTTTATTTTATGCGGTAGTAGAGACAAATTTTCAGGACAAAGTGAAGAATGATAAGCTACAATTAAATTATTACTTAATCCTATATAATAGTTCTCTTTTATTTGCTATTGCTTTTAAATGAAAGTTCGTTGAAATTTACTAACAGCCTGATTTCGGTGTGAAATACATATTTGATTTTTCGAAGACGAACTATTGTGCAGACAGCTAGGACTATTACTTAAAACTAATGCATACAAGTAAATGTTTCACAACTGAAATCTTAGATACTTAATCGCTATGTACTGACGACGGTTCTTATCACTTAATTAATTGTAAATTTCAATTTCATTGGTTGCATGTTTTTTTTATTGCAATACAGTAAAAGAATACCAAAGAATATTGCTTTAAGCACTTTCTTCCTGTTAGAGTTTGTTTTCCATACTTTATATAGTCTAGTCAGAGATTATTTTTACCTCTGATTCTAACTAACCAGTCTGTAAGTCAAGAAATATATGTACATGTGTCCAGACGAAGTTAAAAAAAACTGACCCCAGATCAAAAGCGCTTAGTCGAGTTTCCTTCGGTTATGAGACGAGTTTATTTACGCTCCTTCTTGAAGTTGGTTTCTCATTTGTATTTTACTTCGAAAGTTTTATGACAACAGAAAGGTTGCTAAAATTGAAAATAAAAATATAAAAGTCGCGTTGTTAATTAGAATTGAATATAGGGTGATGAAACCAGTAGTTTTTTTTACGCTTTACGCCACTTTCCTTTTCTTACGTTTGATTTTCTCTTAAAAATCGGAGTTTGTAGTAATTATGAAAATAAAGTCATTTTTAGGGTATTTACTACCGAAAACAAATTATTGACAAAAATGTAAATGAAGACGTCATTCTTGAGTAGTCGGCCAGTCAAGTATCTAACAAAAACAAACAGCAGTTTTTTTTTTAATATAAAATATTGACAGCCGACTTAAAAAAAACCTCTCTTCTGAAGCCGAATCTTCAGTAGACGGCTAGGGCGGCTGACGAAAGAAGAATTATTGAAAAAAACGCCTTCTTACAACGTCTTTTTTTTTTAAATTTTTGTTTAATAGTCAGTAAAAGGAATCTATTGGTAAAACAAATACAATAATATAACGCACCTATCGGCAATATTTCACTGATTTTAAACCTTTTTAAACATCACGTCCACTATTTTTTCCACACCCAAAACCAGACATTTCACTTTCGATGAAAATTTGAATCAAAGTGACAATTTTAACTAGCAAATGCTTCGCAAAAACGTTTTATTCACAGGTAGGAAAATTATTATCCTTTATAGAAAAAAAGATTGTAAGTGTGTATTACAAACGGTTTAACTATTACGTATCGTTTTGTGACACGGCGGCCGACTACTGGAGGTGGCCGACCTCATCCTACTCTTACTTATTGACCATTACTAAGATGTTAGTAAATTTGAAATGGTTGGGGAAAGGTTAGTCCGAATAAACGAATTTTTCGAATCAATAAGAATATTTCTTATGCAGAAATATTTAATTTTAAATCGACCCTCGTTTACTCAGAAAAGTCTCGTTTGCTCGAAAAGTGAATAAAAGAAATGGCAAATGTAGCTAATACTGTTCCTATTCCTTGCGTTGGCGTTAGTAAATGTGGAACTGAGCCAAAAATATTGTAATAATGTATTTCAACAGCTAAACTGGTAATAAGGAATTATATATTATTCTTGCAAAACCATTCTCAAATGAATAAGCCGAATACATTTAAACAACCTTTTGTCAGGCATGTTTGGAAGAAGAAAAAACAGGTCTATACGACGTCTAAGTGCAGATATGACTTCAGCAACCTTTCATTTATTAGGAGAGGTCTTATATCAGTCTAAGCCCGACGTTAGCAATAGATTAATTCTTAGTTTTTTTTAGTAAAATTTTTGAAAACTATCGTCTGTAAAAAATATTTCAGCATGTCAACCGTTGTCGGGTGGTTACTTATCCAATAGCCTAAAAATATGTTTTTTTTCCTAATAAGCTTAGTGTGTGCCGCTGGATCAGCTAGCTAGAGACCGAGCCGGTTGAAGAGAGAGGCTTTGGTCCTCTCCAGACTGTAGCTCCACCAAAAGTTTCCAAAAGTTTCTTTGGGACTCATGGAAACTCCCTTCACTCGCCCTGTTTACATAGTCTCGATTTACGTTTTGTAAAACTATGAACGTTCTCCTATCTCTCGATATACGTTGTCATATACGGGGATTTTCTAAGCCGGTTAGACTTGAAATTGTTTTAATGCAAATAACAGCTAATTTTCGTACGTTGTCTCGATTTCATCCTCATTTTTTGGAACACCTTTCGACATAAATCGACGAATGTTTTAATCCAGTAGTCATAAATAAACACATGTAATTGTACTTTAATCTCATTTAATAGATAAATTATATACGTTCAAAATAAACAATGGGAAAGGGAACAAAAAAAAAAAATTCAATATTTATTTCGTCCTGACCTTCTTCTGGAAGGTGTAAGACGTAGCCATTTTTTATTTTCCAAACTGGATATCCGAAGCTTCTTAATTCGTTTTATTTTAACCTTAAGCTTCCTCATTCGGAACTCAATTTTTGATCCTGTCACATTCGCTTGATCCTCCTCGCTTACGTCATTCTTTGCTTCGTTCACTGCGTCCGGTTTACTTTGTTTCGTTGAATGAGTTTCTTTCAGCTGCACATTGTCCACATTGACGCAAGACATTAGAATCGATGGGTTAATGTATTTGAAGCTGTGAACGTTATTCTCATTCAATTCAGATCTTAACAGAACATCCCTCATCATGCTGGAGTCTTCAGCTGTCAGGAAAACACTTCCCAACTCAAATGAATCCGGGTAGAATGTCGCTGGTACGCTCATCTTCTCTTCCTTTATAGGTTCGAGATCCTCTGCAGTTGGAGAACAAGGATCGACCTCTGGCTGGGGTGATGGACCAGGTTTCTGTGAGACTGAAGAGAGCGATTCCTCGGAGCCCTCCGACGCTTGAGGAATACTGTCCTTTGATGGTGCCGAAGTTGGTTTTGTATTCTTCTCGTGAGTAATTTGAAACTCGCTGACAGTGCCCCAGTATTTTCGCAGACGTTTACTGCTCGGGGAGTTGATAAATTGATCTCGGCGAGGTCTCGGTGAAGGCGCTTCAGGTTTGGGTAATTTGGTTTTCTCTATCTCAGATTTAGACGTGGTGACGCAAGACACGAAGGCGGTCTGATATGACATTGGCATAGGGGAAGATTGATTGGCATCGTTTGAAGCGTCTAGATCGATTGCATGTACCTCGGGATCGTCGATGCATTCGACTTTAACTATAGGCAACTCAGAAGCATCCTGCAGTGACATCGGACACAAGTTCGTATCATCGACATCTGCTTTTTCAGTTTTAAGCTCATTCGGGAGAATAGCAAGATCAGGCCCCTGATCTTGGATATCTGGCGAAGGCGACTCTGGTATTTTAATGAGGACAACTGGAAGCGGCTTCGTTGCCTTAACGACGGGTTTGTTAGGAAGCTTCGATATTGTAACCCCGTAACCCGGGGGAAGACGCGGAACGTTATTGAGGACAGCCGTGGACGTCTGCGGTAGATTATTGACGGGAGTCGTAGGCAGTTTCGGTCCCCTTACAGCGACAGGCGTGGACGTCTGAGGTGAATTTTTAACGGCAGTCGTAGGCAATCTCGGATTGCCTAAAGTGGTAGTCACGGGCGACTGCAGCTGTGGCCGTGTATTAATGGCCACTTGGGGAGCTGCGCTGTCTGGTGCCGGTTGGCGTAATTGGGGAGATGGGAATCGATTCCGATCTGAAGCGGTTTTTTGTATGCAAAACACTGGAAGAGAATCCTCATGCCTCTCAGAGTCCATCAATTGTGGAGAAATTGTGAAGACAGCTGGTTGTGATGCTGGAATGCGCTTTGCTAACGAATTGGTTAGCCTTAAAGGCACAGTTGATGATGCAGTTACCGGGATGATGTTGTTGTCAGTCATTTTTTCAGCATTTGACAGCTGTAATGTGGACTTGGCTGTAGACACAGGTATTGCTTGTGTACTCACAATGGATGATGGAGTCTTCGCTGGCGCCATGTTTGATACAATAGCATATATTGCATTCGGCAATTGATTCTTCACTGTTGAGTTTTGCCCAGTGAAGTTTGCAGATACCTTTAAAGGCCTTCCTAAAGCGCTATCGTCTGAGAAAGATGATATTTTTCGAACTTTGGGGCTGGGAAAAGGCGGCGTTCCCGCGTTGCTCTCCCGTGGAGAAACTGAAACTACATGCGCCGGTCGCTTAGCTGGCAATCCAATTGAAACCAATGGTGGTGAAGGTTTCCTAGTTATGACTACATCATTTTGTGCAACCACATTAACAGTAGTTTCCCCGATTCTCTTTGGAATCACTTTTCTTGTTGGAGTTCGTCGTGAGTACGTGAGCTCACAATAACCAGACCGGTTGCTCTCTGAGACTCTTGAATTCCGCTGTTGTCCAATCACGAGGGCCGTGTTTACTTGGGCTGGCATGTTGCCAACCACCTTGTCTGCACTAATTGCTTGTTGTGAATAGCTTTCCGCATTTGATTTATGCTGCATCACGTCTGTATTAAGAGAATTAGGAGCTGTGGAATTTTTCTGTGTGTTCGGATCTTGGTAAGTGAGGACTACGTTGCCTGTGCCAGTTATAGTCTTAACAGGATTCCCACTCTCAGTTACGTTATGTAGTGTGCCCATAAAGTTCGTTGCATGAATTTTGTGCTTATTCCCACTCTCAGTTACGTTATGTGGTGTGCCCACAAAGTTCGTTGCATGAATTTTCTGCAAGTGAGATTGAACGCTGTTGAGGCTCAAATAAAAATTGTTGAAACATTCCATCCGAATGATACATAGTTTACAGATGTATCCTGGGAGGCCATCGGCTTCGTCGAACTGCAAAGAAAATGTAGGCAAGACGATGAGTATGAGTATTCTGGACAAGATCTACAACTAACTTTGATATTGGTGGCTCTTTGAAAGACTTCTCGCAACTCATTTTTGGAGGGTAAGTATAAACTGTCCATCGTCTTTGCGTAAGTCTCGCATATACGGCAGACTTTCCAAATTTTCGTGCTGTACTCTAAAAACGATTATATTGTCAATAAGAGGACTTTGATTTTTCAGGATCTACTTACTTTTCAATGATTTTGTACAATCTATGCAAGCAGACAACTCATTGTACGACTGCAGCTTCTTTGGAAGCAACTTCTTTGCTAAGTGGCTCCAATTTTTCACAAGGAAAGCCACGAGTTCGTTTTCGCATATTTTAGAGCAAATATCGCACTTCGTTTTCGCCGTAGAACAGCATTCGTTGCAATATTCCTTTGAAGGATCATCAAAAAATCCTCGACACTTCTTACATCTACGTAAAGTGCACGCCTGCAAAAGTAGACCAATCCCAACTAAGTCTGAGCGAAAAAGTTAAGCTGAAAAACTTACCGATGCTACACCGAACTCAAAGTCGTTGTTTAATGCTGTACTAATTAAAACTGGACTATCGTTATAAGTTGTCCCACAGAATGCTAGTATTTTCTCATCCTCAATATTCAGATTCAGTATTTCAATACTCTGCTTCATATCTTTCCAAACCTGCAAGATCAATGTGAGGAAAACTAAACGAAAAGTAAAGTGGGTCGATTTATACCTTTTGCCATTGTATGGTTGGCATGTCAATACAAAATAATAAATTATTCAATTTCGTAGCAATCCCTTCCCAGATTTTCTGGCATCCCTCTATCGTCGCATATGGCGCTAAGAATCTGCAGCGGTTCATTTCCAATTCCTTAAGAAGAATATCTTTTTGTTTTTTTGTTGGTTTAGAGTACTCGAATGACGATTGTGTTTCCATCTACGACAAAAATATTTTAGGAAATGCAGAGACAAAATTTGGTTCTCAAGTTACCAGTTCAGAGTAACTCTTCGGTAGGTAGGCCTCTATCTTTTTAAACGACTCATAGTGCGGCCACTTTTGGATCTCTCGGCATACGATACCACTCTTTTCTAATCTCCAGTGGTGTATGTAGATTTGTTGCAGGGAATACCACTTGTTCAAACATTCTACAACTGGGTATCAAGAAGTGTTAGCGTTAATCACTCCAGCTTCAAAAGGAAATTCAACTAACCTGTTCTTTTCAACTTGTTCGCGATGTTTATCCAAGTCGACCTGCATAAATCAAGATCTTTATTCTTCTGATTATCTGTAGCATACAGATACGGAAAGGTTTGAATTGTAGAAATTAAATTCTTTTCAAACTCAATAACTGATGTTAATTGCGGTTTTGCAATTAAATTTAAAGAAACTGCCATTTCAAAAAAGTATTAAAAAAAAAACAAAACAAAAATACATTAATAGTAGATATTAAATAGGTGTTTAAACAAATTAAACTTTGTTTCTTAAAATTAAATCTCTGGCAATTTCTTTTGTGATGACGGAATAACGCGGATAAATGGAACAATTGACAGCTGTCAGTTTGATTGAAAGACGGTTGCAGTCAGTGAAATTGTAGAGACCATAAGGAACGATGCTGAATCGGTGAAGTGTAGAGTTTGAAATTTAGTACAACCGCGAGGTTTTAGTCGCAGCTTTTAGTTGAACTGGCTTTGGCTAGCTTTTAATTAACAATTGATTCTTCTTTGAAAATTGTGAAAATCTGGTTATGGTGAGAGCCATGCAGAAAACGGATCGACTGAAAAAATGTATCATGTTGTACGTGTTTCTCATACTTGGCACATGCGGAAGGGACCTTTTGTTAATTGCAGGGGATTAGCAAAATGCTATTAAAGGAAAGTTGGTTTATAGCAAAATTCTCTGTAAGGTTTGTCAGTCTTGGCAAAAAGTGGTCTTCATCAGATCCGCCACCGAGGAAATAACTGCGTTGAGTTTTGTATCGTCGCCATTTTGAAAAACAGATTAAACACATCTTGTCTTATAATGTTTGCCATTTTAGATCTTCAAAATTCACATATCGTTTATTTAGAATAATATGAGAAATATTGCATTAACAAAACGCTTTCCTACTGTAAGGCCTTTTTCTTTATTTTGAACAGATTGGCATTAGACATAAAATTAGACAGTATTAATTTCTCGAGGATGGCTAATTAGAACAAATTTCTGACAACAAAAGATTAAGATCGCACAAAAGTACTATTCCTATTGAGCTAAAATATTAAATTAGCTTTTGAATCTAAATTAAAATTAAAAATCTTTAAAATAGCGATTTTTCACACCGTTTGTCCAAATTGTATGCCTTAGCAGTAACAATTTTTTAAATCTACTTAGTTTTCATAAAATGTCATACAATTTTGGAATCTACAGTCGGACTAAATTATTTCTTTGTGTTGAGACATATTGCTCACCATTTTTATTGGTTCTATTCTTATTGTCGTTGATGATTAGTGTGCCAAGCTGCTAAGAGTACAAAGGTTCGAATCCAACCTGGGAAAAAAATATAAATTAATTTTTACGGACCCAATGAACGACTGACAATCTTCCTGCAGTATTTTCGAAATTCGCCATTCAGAACCAGCAATAAACAGTAGGTCCCTTCCACACGTGTTAAATTTTATCACACAGTGAAGGTGCGAAAAGCTAGGCCTTGGCCCTCTATGGGGCTGTTACGCAGATTATATTATATTTCGTTCATATTCCGCAGTTATGGAATCCAAAACTAAGATTCTTTCCGTCCAAACAGTAATTTTGATCTAAAATGTTCTTTTAAGTTTTTCGTCAGAGCAATACCAAAAGTCTAAGATCAAACTTATAATAAGTGTTAATTTGTCTGGGACGCGTTTTTTTAGTACTAGAAATATATTTTTTTCACAAAAAAAAAAAAATAATAAAAAGTTATTTCCCTTAAATTAAAATTAAAAAAAAAAATTAAATAAAATCTTAAGAAAGTTAATACTACTACTGTTTTTAAAAAATACGACGCGCTTTAGAAGAACGAACTTTCTCCGATTATTCGCGAATTCGTCGCGTCATCTGACCAGTCTACTGCTCAATTTTAATCGGACAGGGAGTTTATTTATTTTCTACAGTAAGATAAAGTCGACTTTTTACCTATAAATTACCGTTTTGTTCGTTATAGGAGAATTTAACTTCGTCACCTTATTCAAACCAAATTATGCACGGGTGATCCATATGGATCAAGTATGTAAATAAATCAACTAGACCATTTTTATTTTGTGTTCAGTTGTTTAACAATTAACTCCTGTCGATGCTGTGGCATTTGCGGGCAGTGTTTCCATGCCAACTTCATTTTTATTTTCTTCAGATCAAGTGTTTTACAGCTTTTATGATGATGATTACAATTTTCATCGGCAAACACGAAGTAATTCCCCAAATCACACAAAATTGTTAGAAATCAAAATTAAAATACAAATTTCGTTTTACTGTTCATACAATATTACTTTATTCAAGAAATAAAAGTGAGTACTAAAATTTGGCTCAAAAAATAATATTTTATATATTAGGTTGTTAAATATCTCCCTTCCGCCTTTTTGTCTTTTGAATTTTCCTGCTATGTACAAAGAGCTCTGTAAGGCTCCTTTTTGTCTTTTGAATTTTCCGGCTATGTACAAAGAGCTCTGTAGGGCTTTGTACATAGCCGGAAAATTCAAAAGACAAAAAGGAGGAACTGAGATATTTGACAACCTAATACTTATCAGGCAATGCCATAAATTGGAAATTGTTAAGTTTTTTTTTTAAGTTAAGTTTAAGTTTTAAGTTTATTCGTGTTTTTTTGATGATGAAATACAATAATATGAGATGAACAAGAAAAAAATAAAATAAATTTATTTATTAAAGTACAATATGCATAAAAAATCAAACCAACTTCCATGGACGAAATAGAATAGCGTGAAGTAATTTTTGGATCACAATTATTAATACTGATTAGTTGCAGGATCTTGTATTGTTGTTGCAATGCGTGCAAACCTGATGATCTACATGGATCATCAATGCATAACAAAAAACGCTTAATGCCGAGCAAAAGCATGAGGTCGCATTTTTTGTTACCCTAAAAGATTCCATTGTTTCAACTCTTTTACTCACATCACGATCCGGTGCAACTGGTCTTGTATCGATGCAAAAGTGTAAAAGTGTAAAAATATTAAACCAAAGCAAAATTTACTGAAAATAATCTTGCACCATCTTTGCATTTTTGCTAAACCCTGGCCCTATTGCAAGAAAAAAACACATTGCAATTAGTTTTGATAGTTCAACAAAGTGTTATTCAGCTACAGCTGGTATTCAGCTACAGCTGTTATTCATTTCTGAAAATTGTGTAAGTAAAATAGTTTAGGTTTTTCTATAGCCTGCAGTCATTTCTTCTTCTTATTATTATTATTATTATTAGGCGGCGTAACAGCCCGTTGAGAGCCAGAGCCTAGCTTTTTCGCACCCCCACTGTGTTGTGCGCGTTATAATTTTGACACATTTGGAGGGGACCTACTGTTTAATGCCGGTTCCGAACGGCGAATTGCGAAAGCTTTTCATGACAGAAGTACTCCAGGAGGGTTGTCAGTCGTTCGCTGGAGGTGGGGCCGTGAAAAATGTTTGTGGTGTTATTTCCCCGAGCCGGATTCGAACCTGGGTACTCTCGCTTAACAGTCCGACGCACTAACGATTAAGCCACGGCGCCCATTTCTTCATCTAATTCTTTGAAATAGAAATCAATAAAAAAGTGGACGGAAAACGAACTTTTTTTCCTTAGTTTATTTGCATACCATCTATCCTGATAATCTTATCTGCTGGATTTTCCGATAAAAATTCAAGAAATTTTCTTTCTCATTTTTTTGACATCTTTTCATTAACAAAAATCAAAATATTAACATCTTTTTCAGTGTTGCAAAAGATTACAAAAAGTGCGATCACAAGTGTAAAAAAATAAAACCGTACTTTTACTTGATTTGCTGCAACGGATCGTGTTTCTACTTTTACTCGCCCAAAGAATCCACCGAAAATCGATGTGCACAGGCTACACATGTCACACTTATCCACGGATAAGTATTACGTGTGTGGTCCCTATAATATCTTCGACGCCGGCTGAAAATGTAGTAGAGGTTTGTCATTTAACGTCAACTATATAAGCTAAGTTTGTGGAGACTTTTTCATTTTGTCTCTTTGTTTTATTTCTTTTTCATACCAGTCATGTCATTAATCACATAGAGACAAGGAAATGTAACATGGCAAGGAACACACAGCAGACAGAGGTAGCTACTGCTATTAACGAAATATCCCTGTCTCATTTAGGGTAATGTTCATGTTTATTTCTGCGGCCACAAGAAATTATCGCTTGAAGAATTTGTTCAGTTTTCAAAAAAAAAAAAAAAAAATGGTATTTAAGATCTTTGTGGAAGCTTATGTGAAAATCAAGGAGTGGCTAAAATTATAAGCATTTGTTTAGTTAACTTTAAATTTGTCGAAAATAATGCACCCATGTGACGTAACAACCAAAATAATTTCAATTTTGTTTTAAATCGACTTAATTGAACGAGCTATAGCTAAAGTATTGAAAATTCATTCGAAAATCTAAAATGTTGTATCTCTTCTAAAGGAAATGCCCGCAATCTGCTTTTGGAAATTTCTAATCTTAACAACGTACCTATTTATGGATATTTGGTATTTTGTATTTATAAAGCGAATGTCAAAACCATCGTACCTTGTAGATTTTCATTTGATAACTCTTTTGTGGATTTGACGGATTTTATTTGTAGCGATTCTGCAATTTCTGTGTTTTTCCCAAAAGAGTTACTTTTTTGAAAAATTTTGAATAAATTTAATCATCAACGACATCCAAATGCAATTTGAAAAACTTTTTCGTTGTTTATTATTTGATTATTTTATCAAAGGAGTGCAAAAAGCGGTGATACCAAACTCGAAGAATTTTAAATCTCAAAGGAGTTTATGTGTGGCGTGGTGTAAGAATAAACGGTGTGGTTGACATCTTAGGTGCACACTGAACGATGTCATCCTACCAATTTTTAAGACCTTAAGGTGGAGACAAGTTAAATTATCTTCTTTTGTGTGAATGTTTTTGTCTATTTACGTTTTTCTATAATTTAAATTTTTTGCTTAAATGAATGCACTATTTGTCATTTTCCTAAATAGAAAAATACACAAAAAAATTCATTCATTAATTAGAAACTAGAATTCGACCAGCATTTGTCTATTTCTTCACCTACTCAACAATTTACAGTAACCGAAATTGCAATTGAAGCTTAAGAGAAAAGTAGGTGCAATGTCAAAATTGGACACAATCTGACGTCACAAATTAAAAAGATATCCGTTTTGACAAGCTGTCAACTTCATCTTGGTCTAGCACGGGTCAAAAGGAGCAAATCTACGGCGTCTACAGAATGTCAACGATAAAATTTTGGCGAGGGTCCTTTTTGTATACAGTCGAAGCCCTCTAAGTCGAATTTTCACGGGATCTCAAAATTAGTTCGAGTTACAGGGCTTTTTCGAAAAATTCGAGTTAGCGGGATTAATATTTTTTTTAAAGCCTTTGTTTTATTCAAAAAAGTATACATGTAAGGAAAAAACACAGGAAATTACTTAAAAAAGCTTGTAATTTGTAATTTTGGATTGAGTCTTTCAAATTGGATGAAGCCTTTTAAAAAACGACTCTATTTTTTAAAGGCAGTGTTGGACCTCATCCGGATCCCAATGCATTCAATAAATGAAGCTTGAAAACATGTCAGATACCAGATTTTTATAAATATAAAATTGTTTGAGGTCTAGCCATCAACACAACGAATAAGCAGCGCAGTTATTCATACAGAGCCGCACAGTTGTGTGCACAAATAACATATAGGCCATAGCTCATTTGTGGCTGTGTGTAGGCGACGATTATGTGGCCTTAGACGACAATTGTGTTCTTTGAGTTCGATGTTTGCCGTGCAGGTCGCCATGCAAGTCCTCATTCTTGCTGTGAACATTCATTTTCTTTCTTGCATAGGTAAACAATATAAGGGCAACCACATGCGCTTTTTTCTCCGACGTGTTTGCACGAAAAAATCAACATGAAATGAAAGGTGTTCGTCGTCCAGTGCCAAATTGAGAGAGAGAGTCAAAGCATGCAATACAAGTTGCGTGCTTGATACAAATTGCGAGAGGAAATTTTTTGTTTATTTTTTTACGAAAAAAAAAATTCGACTTAGAGGAATTGAAAATAGACCAAGAGTCGAAAAAATGTATTCGAGTTAGAGGGCTTGTAGAGGATGGATTTTGTATGGAAAATTGAAGGGAATGCCAGAATATGGCGAAAAAATTCGAGTTAGAGGGCTTTTCGGCTTAGAAGGCTTCGACTGTATTTTGATTCGGCTGATCACTTTTAGTTGACCGATGTTTCCTTCCTTCCTTGGTCGTGTGACAAATATGTAAACAAATCTTGGAAGCAGGCCCACTTTCAGGCTCCCGATCAAGCTATAATTTTGCATACATGTTTCATTTGCGTGACAATGCATTGTAAGCTGACGTCATGGCGGACTAGGCTTTTTTTCATGCAGTACTATGATATGGGCATCGAATTAAAGGGTTTAGTGAGAAGAATATCAATTATCTAACGTCATTCTGAATCTAATATAGCCGGGTTCCAAAAATGGCTGACTTATTATTTCGGATGCACTACTATGATATGGGTATTAAATGAAAGGTTTTCTGAGTAGAATACGAACAAAGTTACGTCAATATGGCGGGCTTTCAAAAATTATGGACTTGTTCTTTTTCATGCACTATCATGATATAGGTATTAAACGGTTTTGTAAGAACAATACAAATACAAAGGACTATTGGAAAAAATGGTTTAAATTTTTTTTTATCAAAATTTTGAGTTTGTATGCGAATTTTTCAAAAACAATGGATATGAATAATTTTACTTAAGTGTTTGTTAAAGAACAAGTTTCTGGTTTTCAAAATTAGTAGTTTTTTTTATTGTAAGTGTTGCCATTGTTTCTTAGTGTTTTTTTTTTTATGTTGATTGATTCCTACCACAAATTAGCCAATACAGATACCCAACTTCTACTTCTCTTGCCCCTTGAATTTATTTGACAGCGTTTTTTATAACATTTTGTGTCTGTGAATACGTGTGGGAGCTTTGAACAACAAATCAAACAAATGTGCGTGAAAATGATGAGCTAGTGTTCGGTGCTTCCTGAATTACTGTCAAAATGCTTCCTGTATTTCAGCTACATTCGTGAATTACTGTCAAATTCATCGATGGACGAGGGGAAATAGCCGCTGTACAGTTGGGTGTCTATATTAGGTTGTCTGTGATTCCTACCAATCTTGCTTGAATGGCAAATTCAAGATTGGCACCTCCTAAACGGGGAGAGATACTCCCAAAATAAAAAATGCTTGTTTATAAATGCTCTATACAATATTTTTGGCGCCAAAGCTGTCGTACTCCCCCCGCACAGTGGATACATGTGAGTCTAAAATTTTGAGGATTCAAAAATTTGATTACCCACCCAACACGCATTATGATAAATTTTTTTCAATTCAATTCATTTTATTCAATAGCCAGTTCATTATAGTTAAATACATTCACATTTTTAGAGATATAGGGGAATATCCTTTACAGCCATGATCCAAATATAGAAGCTAATATATTGCGTATGTCTATAAAAAAAAACGAGTTTAAAATGGCTGAAAACGTTTACGTTTACTTGTGTATTTAAACGTTTTCTGTATAATGGGGTCGCGAACGGCGCAATTTTGACAATATAAGAAGGGTAAGAACGGAATCAAAATATTTGCGCTTAGTATATTACATTCTATATTTGTATCATGTTTTGCAACTATAATATTATTTTATGTATTGTTTTATTAATAAGATATATGCAATGAAATGTTTACTTGCAAACCAAAAAGCTTATCTGCAGGTGGTGTTACAGAACTTAATGTTGTCTTTGAAGTGACTTATGGCCAATTGATTAAGTTTTTAAGAAATTAAAATTGTTATGATAGATATAAATATGAAGTCTAATTAACAAACGATTAATGTTCTTTTAAAGATTTAACAGGAAGACGTTTTTAGTGATTGTAGTTTTGCAAAAGATATCTTTTTAACTCTTTCTTCTTTTTTTAAGTTTCTAATGACTTTAATAGGTTGTGGAAGACAATGGAATGGTTTTGACACAGTACTTGGTATATATTAATATTTCAATCATTTTGCTTTGTTATGATATATGTATAAAATCTATTAAAAAAAAACCTTATACGACACTTAAATCTCCTATTGTACACTAAATGGAGCAATAAGAACAATTTTTCATAAAATCTATTGTAGTATGAATATTATATAGAATTACGGAATTAAAGTTTATGTTGGTTATTTTATGGAGACGAAGGAAAGAACTTTATTCTGGCATCTTTGTAGTTTTAGCAAATGAATTTTTTCACAATTAAACCAAACAGGGCAACCATATAGTTACACGGGTAAGAAGACGGTTTACCTAAAATTATATTGTTTTTTTTTTTTTTTGTCAGGTTCTATTTATAAATGGATAGAGAATTCTGGTGATAACGTTCACTTTTTCTTTATGAATGGTTATGTACAACATTTCTTCTATTTTAAGTACAAATTTGTTTCATCAATTACATAACGCAATATGTAAAAATAACAATTCAATTCAACAAAAAAAAAATTAAAATTGTACAGTAGATATAAAATTATAATAATAAATAATTAATTCACTTTAAAAAAATAAATCGTTTACAGCAAAGTTTTTGTAAAATAACTTTGTTTTATTATTGCAATTACGTTTCGCCAATTTATTTATCAAACGTATGCAAATTTGTTTCTTCTTTCTTCCCATTTTTAGAACAAAATTAAGACCGAAGAGAAAATTGCCTCAAGAAAAAATTGGAATTTTCGTTTCAACAAATTCATGTAAGACACTACTAGGTTGTACAAAATTGCTTACTTAAAATAATTACCCAACTTTGCATGAGTAAAATTTGATTTTGGTATATATCCGGTATTTACCGGAAATATCGACTTGGTAGGTATGAAAAAGCTCCCATCACTAGTACACTGTTTGGTCTTAAAGATTGTATTTTCCAGACAAGACTCTATTACTTACAGTGACTCCCAATATCGATCACACTTTTTCTTGAAAAGTAAATTTTTTGGCTGATACAACTGTACAAGTACAACTGGCTTAGAGTACTCAGGTTTGGCTTTTTCTTTTCAATTTTTAGTGCTCTTTCATTATAAAATAATTTCTTTTTTTTATAACTATTTCCTTACAAACATTGGGTATAAAAATCCAGCTAAAACTTGATCAATTTTATGAGAACTAATTCTTTAGCCCTTTAAGTTGATTGTAATTCACTCAGAATACATTCCACTAGATAATTAAAAGTTTCTGGTAGTATCATGCCGTACGCGATTTGAATTTTAGCTAAATGTCGCTCTTATTACTGAAATCACTAAAAAGCTATCAATTTTTCTAAATACCCTTAAGACTTCGTATGGCGTTTGAATCTAGAAACTGTGGTTTCCATGTTTTTGCTGGCCTTAGTAGTTTTATTTCGGATCATAGTCGCGGAAAGACAGTTGACCTTTAGCAACAACCTTCTAAGGTAACAATCTCAAATCACAACATAAGCTAATGTTTCATGTGTCCATGAATCCTATGTACGCATTCCACACCCTTATTCATCTTGCTGCCCGGAATCACTCTGGATACATCCCCAAAGTTTGGGGTGGCGATGCTCTAACCATTACTTACAAAACGTCATATAGAAGGTGGATACAAAAGGTCAATGGGGGACCTACTGTAAGGCTATGATCCGACGAGTATTGCCAACGCCAGGAATAGTCGTTGCAATAACCGCAATTGTTAGATTCTAAACCTACAAACCAATTTTATCGTTTGATGATGATTTCAGTAAACTGATAACATCCAAACCACCTGTGAAAGTATACTTTCAAAGGCTTGTAAAAGCTAGTGGACAGTATGCTGAATGAAATGCAAGTAATTTAAAGGACTTCACTAGCTATAACATTGATTGCATTTTTAAAAACTCACAAAATCGATCAAGAGTAGAGAGCTTCCATAAAGTTGTTGCATCTGATTAAAGGGCACCATGAGCTCAAGCGCCGTGCCTTGATCTGTTGCTACGTCGGACTGTTAAGCGAGAGTACCCGGGTTCGGATACAGCCCGGGGAAATAACACCACAAAGATTTTTCACGGCCCCACCACCAACGAGCGACTGACAATCCTCCTGCAGTACTTCTGTCATGGAAAGCTTTCGCATTTCGGAACCGGCGTTAAACAGTAGATCCCCCTCACATGTGTCAAACTATACCGCGCACAACACAGTGGAGGCGCAAAAAGCTGGGCTCTAGCCCTCAGTGGGCTGTTACGCCACCCAATGAACTCTTAGGACTTCTTGCCACTAGCACAGATTTTAAAAAAGATGCTCTCTCAATCTCAAAATCGAAAGATGTAATTTAAAGTTTTACGCTAAAGAGAATTTATTTTGGATTTAATTCCTTTCGACGTCCGTGTCGGTAGCTTCGGATCTGATTTCTGGTTACATTTAACATTGTTTACTGTTTTTTTGTCCACCTCGATTGTGGCTGAGGATTTTCGCCCTTTGTAAGCTCGTGCAAGTTCAGAGGTGGCAGGCTGACCTTTTGTCCTGTTTGCTGCGTCCTGTGAACTGGCTTCACTCCCGTTGAATGACTTCTTAATGGCTTCATTGATTATATCTGAAGACGGAACATGACTGACATATTCAACTTCTGCTGAGGCCAGTCGTTGAGTTGACGGAGGAGGCGGTGGAAGCGGATCATCTAACAGTAGCCCATTCAATGCGAAATCCGTGGCGAGGAGGTTATCGGGAATTCCAATTGAGTTCGGGTAATACTTTAACGGATTCAAATTGTTGATTCTTTGTTCGTGGTCAATGGGTGGAGGAGGAGACGGTGTATCATCTCGAATAACGATTATATCTGATGACTGTAAGTATGTGGCATTCGTTTGCCTTGGTGGTGTGCAAATGTCGTTGGGGAATATCAGATCTGCGCACGTATTGGATCTCAACGGAGTGTTCGGCGGTGGAGCACTGGTTTGTGGCTCTAAGCCGCGAGTGTTTAATGCTGCCACAACACCTTTTGGTTTTGGTTTTGCGTCTGCAGCAGCTGGTGCTGTGGATGGTCGTGCTGCATTTCGTAGCAGTGTGTGAACATTGGAAGGCAAGATAAGCATTGGTTCAGATGTGCTTTCTGGAGCAGGTTTGATTAAATTTGGCTTATAGGGCTTTGACAATTGTATTACAGTTCCAGTGGACACCACAGTTGCAGTTGGTTGACTATCTGTTTTTGACTCAGTAGCGCCCAGCTCGGGAGCCGAATTCAAACATGCGTTCGGTGGCACAGTGACACTCAACGCTCGCCCATAAACTCTCAGGTTTGCCCCAGGGGTGCTCTTCTTTTGTCCAACCTTTTTCGGGGGTTTCAGCGGTAGGCTTAGCTGTGATGCTGAAGATTTGTCCGAACCGTCAGTGGAGATCAACGAAAAATTCGACTCCCCCAAAGGAACGCATGTATCGTACACACCACTCGATTGTTGGGCGGTGCTCCTTGAAAACTGCTCGAAACTTGATTTCTTTGATGCTATCGCAACATCGTTAGGGTTTACTTTTCGCTTTAAGCACACAGAAATAATGGGCCGGGATTCCGAAGTGCACTGCGACGCGTCCAGGCGGGTTATGACAAGCTCTGGAGGGAAGTGCAGTTGACCGTCAGTTTGGTTGGTTGCCTCCACAGCTCCTGGAGTCTGGTTTGGCTGGGTTTCTACGGTTGGCTGTTTTGTAATAACCGCATCTGCGAGTTTGGGTACTTGCAGATTCTCTACACCCTCCGATGGCGGAAGGGCGCTGGAGCAATCGACTGTGAACGTTGGTTGCTTCTCAAGCACCGCCTTATCATTTGCGTTCGAATAGGGCTTTTCGGCGGAATTTTGAAGAGTGATTGTATGCGGAGGGAGGGAAAAGTTTGAATTTCTTCGATGGAAAGATGCTGTGGTTCCCGGGCTCATTTTTTTCTGCGGTACTACGTCAGAACGCACTGAATTCGGCGGTCGCCTGTCTGACTGTATCTTCGCGTCTGGAGAAGTAGCTCGTTTCAATTTGCCAACATTGGCAATAATCACTTTCGGTGGAGGTTTCTTATTCAGAGTGTTCTTCGCGTCTACTGCTTCTCTTGCACTGCAGACAGCGGTTTTTAAAGCGTATTTTGATTGCGTTTCAGATTTAAATAATTTATATGGGTGAGGGGTTTCGATTCGTTTAAATTCAGGAGGAGGGATAGCTTTTGCAGGCTCATTAGACGGAGGTGCTTTGTTCTCGGGTACCCTGCTCATACTTGTGTTTGTCAGTTGTTTGGATGCTGAAGGCGCAGTTAATGAGTTGGGGACAGTGTTAGTCGGTTGGGTGGGTGCAAGCGGTTTGTGCGTGTCTGTTGAAGTTGCGGTTGATGCGGTGGGAGCAGTGTTTGTTGGTTGTTTGGGTATAGGCGCCCTTTGCATCTCTGCTGAAGGTGCTGTTGATGGGGTTGTGGCAGTGTTTGTTGGTTGCTTCGGTGCAGGTGGTCTGAGCATGTCTGTTGAAGTTGCGGTTGATGCGGTGGGCGCAGTGCTTGTCGGTTGCTTGGGTACAGGCGGTCTGTGCATGTCTACTGAAGGTGCGGTTGATGCGGTCGGGGCAGTCTTTGTCGATTGCTTGGGTACAGGCGGTCTTTGCACTTCTGCTGAAGTTGTGTTTGATGCGGTTGTTTGCAAGGTTGATGAACAAGTTCGAGCAATGATCGATGCCGCAGAAACTTTTCGATTAGGTATTGGAACTTTGCGAACGACAGTCGCTTGTATTGAAGTCGTTCGTGATCGCTGAAAACTCTTCTGTGGGTTATTCGGAGGTGGATGGAAAGGTTTTGATGAGTTTGTTATAAACGGTTTGATGGGACCCGGCTGTGGCGTTTTTGTACTCGGCACTGGGGTTTTTGCGGTAGACTTGAATGAGGTTGTCGGCTCATTATTTTCTTCTGCTTTGGATGTCTCTACATTCAGCTTCCTTGGTGGATATCTTGGTTCTTTCACAGTCGGAGATGTGTTTTGTTGAGTGTTTGATACACTGTCTGTTTCTTCAGTCGATTTCTTCTCCACAAAAGGTTTTGTTTCTTCCTCTACATTCAGTTCGTTGGCTCGAGGGCTTTCAGAGTAACTTAAGGTTTTTGTTTGCACCAAATGGATTGGTTTGCCGTTGCAAAAACCCACTGGTGTCTCCCGCACAAATGTTGCTCCGCTGTACATTTCAACTGCAGCAGGTATGGCTTCGGTAGCCTCTTGGTTGGCGCTTAGATCACTACCACTCTGCGAGGCATTTTCATTGTCATTGTCATAGTAATTGACTGCTGTCTCCAGGAAAGCACTTGAAGCCCTCGTCTCAAGTACCTCTTCTTTGGGGGCCTGGATTCTTTTCCTTTTTGGTGAGTCGGTAGCATACGATACGCGAATCCTCTTCGATGATCTCGCGCTTCGTTGTGCTGTTGGCTGATCCTCAAATAATTGAGTTGCCTGTATATTTCGCAGTTTTTCCTGTGCTGTCGTAAATCTGTCATAAAAATTGTTAAACTCCAGAAGATGATCGCGACATTTTACGCAAATAAAGCATGGCAGTCCGTCGCATGTGTAGAACTGAAAAGGGGGAGAAACGGGTTAAATCAGTTGTCATAAAGGACGGGCAGGATCAGTGCACTTACTGAAAATCCAGTTGCCTTGAAGAATACCGACCTCGCTGCATTGTACGTGGTACTTAAAATATTCTCAAGCTCTTGAGTTTCATTCGCACACATTCGACACACTTTCCAGGCAAATGATACTTTCTCTAGAAAGAGATGTTTGATTGAGGTTTTTGAATTCGAGGACAACTTGTAGATAACTCACCTTTTAGATTTTTGTAACATGCCGTGCATATTCTGAATTTAACTTTCTCTCGACAGTGCATCGGGACCATGTGTTTCGCAGCAGAGCTCCAACTGGCTGAATCGACGGCATGGTTTGAGTTATCGATCATACAAACATCACAGATTCCTGATCTTTCAGTAACTACAGGACTATTATTTCTATCCCTGGGCGGCGATAATTGTCGTATGCATTGTAATATATCATTCTAAGAGGGAGAAATGGTGGTTTTATTTGTAACTATTTATTTACCTTTTATGTGAAAAATAATTTATTCAATAATTTCATATATTGGGATATTAATTAATAAATTTGTAAACTGTCAACAATGAAGGTTTCAAGACGGTAATGTCATTTAAAATCCTCTTTGTAACTCTGATTACGTTAGACGGCGTTATGCAGCACAATGGTTTGAGAAAGATTTCAGAACATTCAATGTAAAGGTAAATTTTAAGTTTTTCTACTAAGCTTATTCTTTCTTTTGATAACATTTTTATTGCTTAGCTGTTCAAACCTTAGTGAAGTTCAAACAATGTCTCAGGAGTTGGCGTTTTACCAGTCGAGCAGATTAAACATGGAATCCCAACATTACACCAAGAAATTCATCAAATCATAGCGCATATATGGGATATATACATATACATATATGAGAAGATGTCGGTAGACTAGCAAAAAGGCATCATTTGGCCCATACACATATTGGGTCACAATTTTCGATTTATCTCGCGTTCAATGTTGGCACCGAGCTCTTCCAACGTCGTCGGCTAAATGAATGACAACGTAGTCCATTTACCATGACAAAATACAAAATACGACAGTTCGATGATTAATGAAAGGGGGTGTTCACAAATTAAATTCAAAGTTGTCAAGTCCCTATTGGAAAGCCTTTTACATACTTTATTTCGAAAGATGGTAAATAATACCCGAACCTAAACCCAAATGAATGTTATTGTACAGCAAGAATCGATCGACTTAAAAAACGATACGAAAAGCGATACAATAAGCGATGTAGGATGCGATACAACATGCGATAGTGCACGCACAGTCGAAGTTGTTCCGCTGTTGCGATATGTTTACCATCAGAGGAAGATTTTTTATTTAAAATTACATATTAGAAAATAGAAGAGAAAGAAAATTAATTTGAAAAAAAAAAGGATTAGGAACGGCTGGCTGGGGCAACAGAAGCTCACAGGCAAACAAAAAGGCTTGTTTCTTCATTTATATTCACAAAAAAAAGAAGAAAAAAAAAAAAACAAGGAGAAATGAAGAAGTTTTTCGAGTATCGAACAATGTCGTTCAAAACATTCGACATGTTAAAAAAAAAATAGAATTTCGTATTAGGAAAGTGGACTGGTTATATCAAAATTCCTATAAAAGCGATGGTAACTTGTAATAAATTAAAAATGTTTTTTATCTGCTTAGTCGCGATGTTTCTTAAGAAATAAATACAAATTCTTCATCATCTTCTTGACCGCGTGTTCCACAAACAGGGTCGTGGGGGCAATGCACGCAGAAGAATCGAGCTCATCCGCCGAATCGAACTCATCAGAATCTAGCGTAGCCAGGTGAGATTTTGGATTTGGTAAAGCCATCTCATCCAGGGTCTGCCGAGCTTTTGCCTTCTTGATGGGATACAAATTCTTTAACAAATAAAATTGCATCAAAAGAAACAACAATAGCCATGGAAAGTTCTCGCACTGACCAGCATAAGAGGTGGTAAGAAGAGTTTGGAAGAGGTTTGCGAGATGCACATAAAATGCTGGGGTATTTCGTCCGTCCGTAACTGTAACCGAGTCCAGAGATTTGATTGCGGATTGCCTGTCTATCAAAGCAGAGCTTCCTTGATCGCCACTGTCTCAACTTGAAAGATGCTACAATAATCAGGGACGCGAAAAGAAATTTTATGATTTGGGTCACCGGTATACACTCTCACTGCTACACGTATTTGTCCTGTTGGTCTGTGTTTGTGTAGAATTCTAGTGCACCTATGCTTTTGTCAAAGAGGAGAACATTCTGAAGCCAATTCCCTTTTTATAGAAGCATTCATTCAACTTCGTTTAAATTAATTTATAAGGTACTGTAAACTTAAACGACACCTACTGTCACACTGCAGACACTAATACATCTCCTCCCAGTAGACATATACGGCAGACAGGTTGCAGACCGTACGACGGTAAAGTTAAGTGCATTAAATTCGTGGTCTTACATTAGAACAGTTCACTCGACTATCTTGCAATTCAACTCTCTTCCATCGGTCACGGACTGCACTCCACATCAGCTCTTATTCTACAAAATGTTTTCTTCCAGTATCCCCCACAGATCAGACTAGGTGGACCCTGCTTTGCTGGAGGCTCCACTAAAATTCTACCATAGACGGATCCAAAACTGAGTATGGAGTAGAAGCGGGGGTGTAGCGTCTTTCAGGCGGAGAATTTGGAGATCAAGGAAGCGCCAGCTTGGCTTAAACACATGTGATATCGTAGAGATATTATCAATCCCTGATTCTGTCACATTTACTTCAAAGACTGCCCTAAAGTGCTGCTAGATAAAATGGGCCAGCACTTCGACATTCACCTAATCTGGGTGCTTAGGCAGTGTGACATCCCGGATAAAAACTCACCAATCATGCGAGCCTCTATGCTTTTCTCCCACTGGAGGAAATGCCAGCCATGTCATCATTTCAGCGATACAAGCTATTAGGCTCTGCTCGCTTGAGACCACCAATCTCAGGTGACAAAACATCATGTGTCTCCACACGAAGCAATTATAGCCATCATTCGATGACAATTTGTCTTCTGCGGCTGAGCAGACCAGCGATCAGAGTCATAATAGGTCTCATTACAGGGCACTGCACAACCGGCAGACATGCCTGCAGACTAGAAGCCCCTGCTAATGATGTTCGTCGAAGTTGTAAGGATGAAGAAGAGAAGGAATCTATTTCCCACCTTCTTTGTTTGTGCGATGCCATGGTGCTACGTAGAAGAACACATCTCGGCGAATACTTCTTTGATAGTCTGTCTGATTTAAGTTGCGTCAGCATCGGGCGGATCCACACTTCGTGTGGTGCTCCAATTGGTTTTAACGGGTAACGTGGAGTCTCGTCCGCGGTGTGGTATCACAATGGACCTAATATGGCCTAAGCGCGGCTGTGGGTTATTTTCTGCAACTGGCCACTTCAGCCTAACCTAACCTACTGTAAATTTAATTTCGTTTACCTATTTACACGCTACTGACTGCAAAGAAATTTGTCTCAGTCATCATGAATAACTCCAGTAAAATTGCACAAATAAAAACGAAGTAATACATACATCAGAGTCAATTTCAATAGATGATGCCAGTTTTCCTTCAATTTCACGCGCATCGCTCGAACTTGAAATTTGGCATATTTTAAAAACTTGATCAATCTCCTGTGGATTTTTGCCTTGAAGGAGAAAATTTTAAAATATTAAATAATTTGAGGATGAGATAAAAAAAAAATACACAATACTAACACTTATCCCGTTCTCTAAAGTGCTCCCTGACTTCTTGTTTTAGATGCCACCAGATCTGCAAGAGAATTCAAGTGCTCAGTATTGGAAAAAAAATGTATCTATTTGATCTTAAAAGGGATTCTTTTTGTAAAACAAGTGCTTGGGAAACGTTGAAGTATTTTAGAGTTCACTTAGCAAGCATTGAATTAAGAAACTAATAAACTGTCAGCCTACACAAGCACTAGAATACCTTATGCTATCTTGACCTACTTACCATTTGCCAAGCTATGACAGCCAATGGTGTGCCACTCTTTGATTCATTTAACTTCTCTGCCATGTCGATCCAGATCTGTTGGCGTCTATCACTGGTTACTAACGGATTCATAAGTTCGCTTCGATTGATTTCTAGCTGATTCAACAGTTCTCTTTGCTGGGTCATGGTGTACTTTGGGAAAAGTCTTAAGGAAACCTACCATGCAACAAAGAGTTTAGAAACTCTCTGATCAAAAAACCCTTAAATGCCAGCAAACCGTACCAAATCCATGTAATTCTTAACCATTACCGGTTGAATCTTCTTCAGAGCTGCATACGGTTGCCAATTTTTGTCCTCTGGATTCACAATTCCACATCCCTCCAGGCGAACGATTCGCAGGAATTTCTGGACTAACGAATACCATTTGTTTATACATATTAAAGCTAAAAAATAAAAAAAATTAATATTCCAATTCATGCCAATAAAACGTGTGCTGCGAATTTTCTCCAAACTCACTTGATAAATTGAAATTTTTTGCTATTCTCAACCAAATAATGTGTCTATACAATCGATTATTATATTGTCGATGGTCTTTTGCGTAAAGACATGTTTGTTCTGTGACAGCTTCAATGAGCATTTTTTCAAATTCAGCGTCTTCATTTTCCGTTGTTTTGTTCGTTAAATCTATACAATTTGAATTCATTATAATTTAGATTCTTAAACTAATAAACAATAATGTAAATAAATAATCTCATTTTTTGGACAAGACAGTTGTTGATCGTAAAAGTTATCGAGTTTATGTTTTAGGAATGTTCTGGCAGTGGATCATTGACAGTTCACGTCAGGAACAAAAACAGCGATGAACGTATTCAGTAAGTCTGAAGGAGGCAAGATATCAATGGAATTGTACTTAATTTCTGGTTGCAGGCATATTTTTGGGATTCGTTGAAAAGGAAAACCAATTCAAATATTTTTGAAGGAATGCATGTATATTTGTATGGTGGACAGTTGGCATTGAAGAGGCCAACGGCCACAAGAGCTACAAATGCCCCACAAATCCTGCCCAGAATTTATAACGTGGTCAGTACTTAATTTTCAGTTAGCTAAGTATTCTAATTGGTAGATAAAGTAAAAGTAAATATGAATTTGCTGCAGCCCTTGCAAACATATTGGAAAATCAACCAACTTGTTGAATCAAATAGAAGAAGTAGAAAAGCAGACAAACCATTAGTGTTGCTCTATAAAGCCTCGTACTTAATTGTTAGTTACACGAACTGTCAGTCGGATTTGAGAGAGAAAGAAAGCAATTTGAACTCGGACCTTCGCGAGAAAGTAAATAAGACATTAATTGTATCTAGAACTCTGGGAACGATAACAAATTTATTTGCGCCATAATTTCTTGCCGGAGGTCTTCCCATTGGAAAAGGAAATGAGTTCGAATTTGTTGGAAAATGAAATTTAATGAGCCAACGAGCTATATGTTTACTCAAGTAGAAGAGCTGCAAAAGCAGGCAACAATAGCTGCTTTTCTAGAGCACAGTGCTTAATTTTTAGTTATACGGATTCACATTAGGACTTCAGACAGAAAACAATCTAAAATAAAAAACCAAAAATAAAACTAAAAAAAAGTCTGAAGGCCAATAGTTTAAAGAATCGAGCAAACTCTGCATAAGATAGCTGCGGCGTTTGGTGAGCCCTGAGTAAACAATTTCTGATTGCAGGACTTTCTTTTTAGAGGAGGAGGAGGATTAGAGGAACAAATCTTCTAATAATCGAGCGTTCGTATTTATTTTTATTATTTCTGGTCTTCAACAACGACGTCCCAGTGCGGATTTTTAGGTTTATCTGAGAGAAAAATAGAACCATTGCGTTTATCTGTAATATTACAGCCTTAGATATGACAAAGGCCTGGGCTAGGGTATGGCATAGTGCCCTTATTATCAATCTTCAGTTCTTTGGTGTCGGGAACATGCTCTTAAAATGCATTGTAAGTCTTATATCGGTGTTTTAGGAGAGTGTACTCCTGCCTTCTTTTCCATAAACGTTCCCTCCGTCCGTTCCGGCTCCGTCCTCTCACCGGCTTGTTTGTATTTTTTTTTATGAATTATTTTCTCTCTCTATGACTCATAATCCGATCTATTCTTTAGCGGATGAAAACATTGTTAGCATCGCTGACTCTCTAACGAGCCGACTACAACGGCAGTGAATTCCAATTGACCTCGATGGGAGATGGATCCAAACTTAGTGCTGTCTCCTATCTCCAAAACATGATTCTGAGATGGATTGTCTAAAAATGTAAGCTGCAGATATCTAGGAATAAAATACCCTATCCATGCTGTGAATTTTAGCTTCTTAATCCGCTTTTGACAAAGTCCATGTCTCTGGGCCATAGAGCAGGACTGGGATGATCAGGGTGTTACAAGTTCGGATTAGTTTTCTTTTTCCTTAAATGCATATATGGGGAAGTCGGGTATGTATAAAAAATGGCCCGTAGGCTCATTTGTACTAAAAAGTGCCTTCGGAAATGTTTACCATAATTTAATTGAACTCCAATTGACACAATGTTTCCATTAAACTATTTTTTAAATAAAATCATTTGCTTGTCCGTATTGTTTTAGGGTTAAACTTTCAAGATTTGATTTAAGTAAAGTAGGAGAAGGAACCCGACTTTTGATTCCAATATATAGTTCCGGTATAATGTAGAATCGGATCCAAGTTTCGTATCGAATCAAAAGTATCCTCCGCGACAACTGGTTGAGACACGCCCTTGATTTTGCGGTTTTAATACTTTTGTTAAGCATTTGTTGCAGATGTTACTGTCAAATAATCTGTGCTAATTTTTATCCAAAATCTTAAAATTGCAAATTGCAATCAAATCGATGACGAGAACTGATTGAGACAGGCCATAAATACGTTGATGCTAACTTCCAGTGTAACTGACTAATCATTTTTGTGATACGATTAGACAAAAAAAAATTTTAAAACTACCATTGGCTGTGAATAATACAAAAATGTGATTTGGAAAATGTTGAACCCGATTAAAATGCTAAGCATTGAAAAAGAGCTTTCAGGCCAACAAAATCTTCTCTTGCGGGCGCTACAGTCCGGGATGGACTTAGACCTCAGCCTACATGCCTCGCCATTTAGCGCGGTCTTGGGATAGGCGCCTCCAGTTTCGTACACCCAGCTGATTTAGGTCCCTATCCAACTGGTTACGCCACGGGAGGCGAGGTCTTCCTACCGTCCGTCAGGGTTGGACTCGTAGACTTTACGAGCCGGAGTCCATACGCTCCACATGACCTAGCCATCTCAGTCGGGACACTCGAATTCGTTTAACTAGATCGATGTCGCTGTAAAGCTATTACATTTCATCGTTTAGCCTTCTCCTCCAAACTAACTCTTTGCAAACGGGACCAAAAATAATTCGAAGAACTTTCCTCTCAAAGCGACCAAGAATCTCTTCGTCCGCATTTGACATCGTCCATGTTTCTGCGCCATACAGCAGGACTGGGACTATCAAGGTCTTATAGATAGCTTGGTACTTCGAGTAAGGCCCTTGTTTTGTTTTTTAGCTGCCGTCTAAGCCTTTGACTTGAAGACTTTACGACCTGGAGCGTTAGTGTCCATTTGCTGACCCTCTCATCTCGAACTCGTTTGACCAGTACGATGTCGTTGTACAGCTCGTGGAGTTCGTTGTTTAGTCATTCCCTCCAAACTCCATCTGTGCAAACGTGAGCAAAAATAATCCGAAGGAATTTTGGCTCGAAGTGACCAAGAATAACTGTCCATATTCTTGAGCAGTACAGTACTGGGACTACCAAGGTCTATCTGTGGCAATAAGGAATAACAATATGCGTAAGTAAGTTTTTCGCAACTTGGGATTACAAATCACGGAAAAGAACTAATAAGAAGATGTATACTTATGTCGTTTTTCCTTTGTCTGTAGTTTATAAACCGTAAAAGATAAAAATATAAAAAAAAAATATGACAGAATCAATTATTGCAGGCTTTGAAAAAACTTGATTTCGACATAATTTTACTTATTTTGTTATTTCTTGTGGCCAGAGACACACATAGATAACTTGATAATTCAAGAGAAAGCTTTATTTTCAGCGGCCGTCGAGTTCCAAAGGCACAGCGATTGGCCAGAGTTTTTGTTAGTTCTACATATCTCCGCGGTCGGGTCATTTGTGGAATTCTTAACCAAAATTAGGATTCAAGTACACATTTTTAACTGTGAATTTCAATTTTTTATCCGTGAACATCAGTTTATGTCTGTCTGTGAATGCACTGCCCCAGTTAAGAGAATTCGCAATTTTTCTATTGGATAATCCTCGCTGTTTAGTGAGAACATCCTCGATCTTTGGTGAGACATTTCTTGTTTTTTAGTGGGAATCTCTTCGGTCTTTAGTTGGACAATCGTCGGCCTATTGTGAGACATTTCACAATCAACACAACACAATCCTGCCTCTTCACTTCGCTCGCACACGACCAACTAAAATCAGTTTTTAAAACCCTATTTGAACATTTTCAAATAAAAACACCAATTAAATGAGTTGACGTAGTATTTCAAAAATATTTAATAGTAAGTGGTACGAAAGAAAAGCATCTCTGCTGTTTACAGTTTATGCAACCCTCAGGCCATCTTATTGGCCACAGCCAGTTGCAGCGATTGAATTTGATTCGACCACTTGTCCTTAGCGTTATAACGTGCAGCACAGCTATTTTCCTTATCCAACTGAAGAACCTGATTCACCTGATCAATCCGTCCTTGGATTGTACTAAAAAAGAAAGAATGGAGAGGTTAGAGTCTTACAACTACAAAGTCAATCAATTGTCTTACTTATCTAAGATGCATGAGACCAACAAACTCTCCACTTCGGCCGGTTCGATATTTAGTGCGTTCGCTATAAATGGAATCGCAATGTTCTTGTACGGTCGAATCAGCTTAATGAGCACCTGCGTGCGTATGTTCCTCAGGAGATCTTCAATGTGCTCACGTATGAATGGATCGGCCATGATGTTATTCCTATTGATCCGAAGGATCGATTCAAACTCATTGATATCGTTGTTTTGGTAGGATACAACGAGGTTAGTCATCGCTAGGATTTCCGGATCGTTCTTGTATGGTTTAGCTTCCTGCGAGTCGAAGGGATTTATTCCGGATTTCATGAGCCTAAGGGGGCACCGATATTTTGTGAGCAAAGTACAAAGGAACTCCGATGAAACACTTACATGTTGGCCAGGACAAGATACTTGAGGCAGGTGGTTCGCCTTGGGGATCCAGATTCATCATAGTTCTTGAATGCCTCAAAGAAATCTGTGTGCGCCTTCTCGAATTCACCCTCGCGTAGATGCATTTTGCCACCGCACTCCCGAATCACGCCCATAATCAGTGGGTGCGGTATGGCTGACTTGATGTGCAACGATTGCTCGTACAGGGCTTTGAGTTTTTTATTGTTCTTCTGAACGGTGTACATTTGGATCTCCAAAGCGTAGATTTCCAGCAGCTGTGTACCTTTCTTAAGGTCATCCTCACCGTCATCAGTCTGAAAAGGAGAGATTCCATTGAGAGGATTTTCTGAATGCAACTGCTTGAGCGTTCTTTGTTTTGCTACCTGACAGGACTGATGAAGTTGTTTTAGAATTTTCTGTAGCTTACTGAAGTCATTTCGATCGAAGTAGAGTTTTCCTAATTTTGTATTTGTCTTAAACCACAAACGATCGTTTTTGGCATCCTTTAAAGCGTCCAGTGTGGTCTCGTAAAAGTTCTGGAGGAGTTCCATCTAAAAAAAAAAAACACGGAATAGCACTGTTATTGAGTGGAAAGAGATTTTGCGTTGTACTCACGTTCTTTGATGTGGAAATGTAGTCCAGAATCGAGTTGATTGACTTCTCCGAGTGGTTCCTAGTTACAGCGCTCTTTATGTATGTTAGCAGTTGTTTATATCGTACCATCATCTCCTCATAGTTGTTCTAAAAAAGAGCAAATGTAACGCACAGACAGTTTTGTTTGGAATTTAGGGAGACCTCTTACCAATTTAAAGTTTATTTTGATCATTTGCTTCAACGCCTTGAAGCCCCATTCGCCCTTTTCGCCGTTCTCCAGATCGAGCACCTTCTGAAACGAGGCAAGTGCCGCCTTCGGCTCGTCTTCCTTCAAGGCCTTGCTGTTGTAGTACTGATTCTCCAGGTCGACATCGGGCTCAGAGTTGCTATCCTCCGAATACTCCTGCGAAAACAAAGCAATTCAACCACACAATTCTTGTCCGCTCACCGGGATTCTCACCAATCCATAATCCTCATCATCTTCGCACATGAAATCATCATCATTGTCAGACATGGTGACACTTGATGTAGGCTCCTTGTGTTCCGATAGAAAGAAATTCTCTTATTTTCAGTTTCACACAGAAAAGAGACAATCAATTATTAATTTGCGCTGGGATTTATTTTGCGAGAAAATGCGAATGTGAAAGAAAAAAATAAAACGCCGCAACAAACAAAAATCCAATCGAGATTCTGACTGACAGTTGTGTGTCAAAAGTTGGTCATTGTCAGTCGAGGAGGAGAACACGAAAGTTTTTTTCTTCTTTTCTTCTTCTTTTTCCGTAACGATGGTACGTTTCACATGCAGATGGCGTGTCAACTTGTTAAAGGTAACGGAACTTCCGAGATTTGTCTTCTTCAACTGATCTCTGTTGGTTCACACACCCACACAAAATCATACACACACACACACGAGGGGCTTAGCACGGTGGCAAGGTAGCTTTGAATTCGTGCGCGACAAAATTTTATAATAAAATTTTTTTTAAATAAAATTGTTTGGGAAAAAGATAAAAAAACTAACGCGATAAAAGTACTGAAAAATATGAAATGAGTGTTAATTTATCGAAAGAAAATGTTTCCCAATTCCGAGCGATGAAATTCACGTAAATTTTTTCAATTTTTTATCCGCGCTCCGTTCAAATGCTAAAAATGGTTGCCATTTGAATTGAAATTATTTTTTTATTTTTTAAATTTTTCTCAATCTTTACTGATTATATTTGCGAAAATCATTGTGAAAAGTAGAAAAAATGTGTGCAGCAAGTGTTAAGTAATTGAGTGAGAGTGTTTTTCATACGGAAATTAACAAAATGGAAACGGTTTTTGTGAGCGTTTTTGAATGGAAGATGGTTGTAGACAAGATGGCGCCCATGCGGATGACTTTTCAAGTTTCCTGTGTAGGAAATGCAGTTTCGATTGGCGACAATATAAATAATTCCTTTGGGAAAAGCGTATTCTTACTAGATCGCTGACGAACGTTTTGTGTCTAATTCGATTTTATTTCGGTGGTCGGTCTGACCTTTGTTGATTTAAATAATATTTGCTGAGGACGTTGAAGTGCACTGTATCTACCTTGTTATTGTGTTGTGCGTGGAGTTTTGAAGCCACTTATCGAGCACATTTTCTTTTATAAATCTCTGACATGAGGTTTAGGTCGTCTTAGCGTGGTATAGAATGCATGCTAAGTAAAATGAAATTTATATTTGGCGGGAACACTGCAATGTTCTTTCGCTGAAGAGCAAAACGTCACACTACTTTTAAACTGTATTGGAGCAATTTGTGATTCGATTAAATTGTTTTCTTATTGAATTCCAAAAATATATTTTTTTTTTGGTTTTTGACATGACTGGGTGCTGCCATCAAGGCTGGTTTCACAATCATGGTGATGAAATTTATTGGTTGTGTGGTTATTAAAGGCCTGTAGATCTTAGATAAAACTTTCTGCTGTATTCATTTTTGGTATGGCACCACTCATTGTCAAGTGTCCTATTATGTTTTTTGTTTTGCCTCATGAGATAAACAATTAAAGAAAACAAATTGTGAATGAATGGGAATGGGAAAAAGAAATAATGAAAGTGGGTGTTTTGATTTTTAGTTAACTACTTCATTTTTGTTGTATTTCGATTTTCGTTTGTTTACGAGAAGTGACAATGTTTCAATATTTCATGTCTGTGGATTTAAGAGTCTTAGAATTTTTTTCATCCCAGATACTTGGATCTAGAGCGTTGTGTTCAAATTACAGATACGGAACAGATACGGAACACCACAATGTTTATGGCTAAAGTCCATAACACAAACTTGCAGTGATCAAAATGACTAACAGTGACTTATTTTAGCTTCATCCCAAATGTGTTCACCGGCTAGTTCCAGGGTTAGAAGTTAAATGCAATTCAACAATGAAAAGCCGATTTCAACAACTCAACATCCAATCGGTGGTGGCTCCTTTTGAATTACATATAAGCTAGTCACAAAAGTGGAGTTTATTTTTTTAGTTTTTTCGTGAAGGCTATATTGAGACTGTTTTCCCTGAGTACAAAACGCTTTCCAAGGTGCTTACTTACTTTTTTGAATGACTATATGTATAAACGTCTGATCGACAGGAAGTTTAGAGGCGGAACTATTGTGCCTCAGACTGGCCTCCTTTCTACGCAATGTACCCTACGCAATGTCCTTTTGTCCTTTTCTACGCAATGTACCCTAAGAGCCGATAATGTAAATGGAAATTGTAATGAATTTTGAATTTGTACAGAAATCTCCTGGGGCTAGTGCGTAAAATGTTGAGATCGATGAATGGATGGATTGATGCGCGTGGATTGAGTCTCACACTCTCGGCTACAGCAGCTTTCGTCGATGCAGCATCGATGCGAGCGCATCGCATCGTATCGATGGGGACCATGAGTGTTGTACATTAGCTTAAAAGGCATTTCGCACAAACTTGCGTACAGCAGGAACGGTGGGTGTTCCATTTCGGTCAAAACTTCTTTTCAAAAAAACGCGGTGTTTGGACTACACAGCACTTATTTTAACAATAACTTTTCAATATTTCCCAGCGTAAGTATTAGGTCAAATATCTCCCTTCCGCCTTTTATCTTTTGAATTTTTCGGCTATGTCCAAAACTCTACAGAGCTCTTATCTGGCAATACATCATTTGAAATGTCTTGACATAACCTACAAAACGACGCTATGCATGATTAGTTTGGATACTCTCTGTAGCGCTTTGTTTCAAGCGGAACCAAAAAGATGTCAGTGCCAAAATAACCTTTGATTTAAAAAAACACTAAATGGCCCACCACTTAGTGTCAGTCACTGGAAATGCTTCGTACAAGGTGTGTGCCGATAAAATAAATGGAAATTCTGCAAAGCTCCGAATGTGAAACTAGTATTTTTTTTAGCGTGGAAATACGTTCAGTCTACCCGAATAAAC
The DNA here is from genome assembly GCA_905187475.1 of Syritta pipiens. Lineage (NCBI taxonomy): Eukaryota > Metazoa > Arthropoda > Insecta > Diptera > Syrphidae > Syritta > Syritta pipiens. Next base: position 12,779,515 of record LR994573.1, read on the forward strand.
CTGCCCATCTTGCATTCCATGTTCAGCAACATTAAAAGAATTGTATGAGTTAGTTGAATGTGTTTCTCCCCTAAGAATCGATTACCTCACTTTTCAGTTCAGTTGCAATCCATTTTGATTCCGCAGGCTTACTGCAATGACAGCCCCCTAAACCCCCGAAATCGAGGAGGCGCCTACACCAATAACCTTCCGCCCAGAGCAGGCTCCGTCTGAATGAATTTTTAAATCCCTCTACCATTCAATCGATATTCCATTGTTTGCCTTCGCCTTTGCTCGTATCATTTTACTCACCAATCTCGAAAAAAAATTGTCAAATATCTCAAGGGGTTGTCGTCAACAGGTCGATTTTTTGCCGATTTATCATTCTTGAGTGACGTCGGTGATAAAAAAACCTTTATTTCAAGTTTGTTGCTGTTTCTGTGGCTTAAAATCGAACCTTGCTCTGAATTTATTTTTATAAATAAATTTTTCTGTGATGGGAGTTTGATCGATGATTGAAGGCTCTTTTATTCATGTTTTTGGTTTTGCTGTTTGGCTTCTATCTAAGATGACAGACTCGTGTCGGTGGTTCGAAGATCTTGTAGTAGATTGGTGAAAGATCGTTGATAAATGTAGAAAACGTGTTACTTTTCCAGTTTACTGTTCGTCACAAGGTTTCTTCTATCGTCAGAGTGATATTTGTTTTGAGAGACCTCTTTTTGGACTGACAATTTCAATGCAACGTGATCATCAACCGACACTATAGAAACACCCTCAACCGCCGCACAATGGTTTCACCTGTATGGAGCGATGGAAAAAGTCTGTAAAATAAGAACACGTGAACCGATGTTTATTTTGAAATTTGGAACATAGTATGTTTGTTGCGAGTTCTTTTAGTTGTACAGAACTTATGCACGCAGCTTAAGCTTTAACGAATTAATCGCAGATTGAACAATTTAAAAACAGTAGTTTGGAGGTTTTGATATGCAAAACGTATGTTTTATCAGTCTATGATATAAAATTGTCTTAGGACTTTGCTTTTACGCATATATAAAGAAAAAAGTTATATTTAAATCAACCAGTACACAGATTTTGCGTCGAATTAGCGGGTAGTTAAGAATCTTAAGGCCTGCTCTTCATTATTCCGTGGAAACCTATCATTTGTTTTTGGTTAGGCCCGAAACACGAAATCGACAGCTCCAATGATACAGACATTGTATCAGCAATGCTCCCATTGGTAGCTGGCCCGATAAATTTATTTGTAGTGGTTAGTTCTTATTCTACATTACTAACTTTTTGTCTTTGTTTAAAATGAAGCAAGAATTTCAAAACTATTTGATTGACTTGTTACACAGTCGCTTATTGTCTAATACTGAATCTAATACAGTATTTATTTATTAATTTCTGTTTTCTTTTCTTTTTATGTGTTCATTTACCTATTCATTTATTTATGTTGTTTTTATATATATAACCACCTAACGTATGTACATATCCGGACATAATAGAAAATCTATAAAAAAAAAACACTAAAAACATCCACAAAAAAATATTCATATAGAATTTGATATTCATAAGAATTCATAAGAAACTTTCTTTCAAGAAATTTCAAATTTACGGAATAAATGGTAAAATGACACTGTAATACTTATTATGTTCGGTTATATGGAAAAGCATTAATTTAAAATCCGTAATATTTTGAAAATATGGAAGTAATTTGCGATGCCTTAATACATTAAGCACTTATCTTACCAATCTGAACCTATTCCCACTCTTACACCTGCCGCGACATGGCCAACGAATGTATTTTATGACCGCAAAATATGAAGAATAGGTAAAAACAAGAGGATTACAAAAAAAAGACCCAATAAAATCTATTTAGCATCAGCAGAAACTCTTAAAAACGTTGCAAAATATATCGACAGAATTTATTTCGTAAGAAAATCGATGGAAATTGTACTAGAATTTCAGACATGATTGCGCTTCAGCGCGTAGGTCTCCGCTTAAACGCGTAGTAGTTCTCTGTGTTTATGCGCGTAGTGATTAAAAGTGACCTTTAGTTTTTGCTCTATCGAAAGAGAATACTTCAATCTTTCCGAAAATGTAGATCTCCCGTTGGAGTCTATTCGAGCACTTTTTCTTATGAACCAACAAACATTTGGATAGCCCTCTGAAAAAGTGCCTTTAATTAAAAGCCTAGTTTATAAAATTGGTAAGGAATACGAAAAAGATGTATCAATCAATAAACTGCGTACAGGGCCAGAGCATAGCTTGTTCGCACCTCCACTGTATTGTGCGCGATATAATTTAATACAAGTGGAAGGGACCTACTGTTTGAAGTTGGTTCCCAACGGCGAATTGCGAAAGCTTTCCATTACACAGGTTACTCCAGGAGGATTGTCAGTCATTCGCTGAAGGCGGGGCCGTGAAAATTGTTTGTGGTGAATTCGCCATATGTCCAAAGATATTTAGCGTTAAAATCGTTTAGAAAAAGCAAACTTTTCCATGAAGTCTAGAATCCCAACTTTGAGCTAACGGCACATCCAATCCATTGCATCCATTTGGTTTTCTTGGTTTTCATATCATTTGGTAGAATCCAAAAATCATATCAGATTTTCAAACAAAAACAAAAATGTTGGTGTTTTTTTTTTCCACTACCGCACCACTGTGCACCGCTCCAAATAAAACACCATCGCGTTTACGTATCTCCGTTTTATTTTCATAATTTAAAAAAAAAGTTATATTGTAGGATTCGTTGAAAATTTGCACCAATAAAATCTAAAAATTGTCTATTGTTTGTCTCCATCGTCTGCGATCTGTTCGCAAACCATTTTCTCGAACATTTCTGAAGGCCTTGTAATTTGTGTAAAATCTAACGTACGGTGTCATCCAATCTAAATGCATGCAGAAGGTTCCCTTCCAAAGCTCCCCAAGTGAGCTGTCTCATCTGTTTGAGGCAGCCTAAGGGGCTGGTGAGCAAATGTCAGGCGGATGTTGAACTATCTGAAAGAGGGCAGAGGCTGTAAGTCAATCCTTTCGATCGGGATCCTCGTGAAGCTTACCCGCGCCATTGGCCCACGACATGCGTCGCTTCACGTCCTGCGTCGTGTTGTAGCCGCCGCAGTGGATGCACTTCAAGCCCACAAAGTGGAACTTTGTCTTGCAAGTCTAAAATGAGAAGAGTTCCATTTTAGTTTTCGGTATAAGGTCTGTTTGGGAGAGCTTACTCACCTCATGGCAATCGTTACAGAAAATGTAGACCCTTTGGTTTTCGTACTTCTTCGGCACGGCCATCAACAGCGCCTGTGCGTCCAGGTACTCCCACATCTTGGTCATGTCCAGCAGGGACGTCTGGCACGTCGGGCAGACGTAGTGCCCGGAGGCGAGCAGCTGGTCAAAGCACATCTTATGCAGCAGATGTCCGCAGTCGGGGATGTGGCAGGGTATTCGAGACGTGTGAATGGCGCCGAGGCAGACCGGGCAGTTCGACCGCGAGATGTTTTCCACGCACTGGAAAGATTCTATGAAACTTTAGCTTTTACTTAGGAGGCAGGTCCGCCACGCGGTTGCTGGTGCACCTACTCTGTGGCCCTCGATCTTGAGCTCGATAGGCAGGCACATGTTGCAGACCTCGCAGTGGAAGAAGTTGTCGCGGCCGCCAATGCGGCAGATACCGCAGTCATCACAGTGGTACTGATTCTTGTCCTCGTCGTCGAAGAGATTGCAAATTAGGCAGGTGTACTAAAGGACGGTAGAAAAAAATACTGAATATTAATCTATGGGAGTTGTGAGGGAAGCTTACCTTTCCAAAACGGACGCCACATTTCTCGCACTGCTCCTGGACCTTCTGCCTGGTGTCGCATTCGACGCAGATCAACTCTGTCAGGGTCTTCCGGTCGAAGTGGTGGGTCTCGTTCTCGTCGTGGCAATATCGGCACTTGTAGAACTTATTGCAACAGGGCGTCTAAAATGAAGAGAATGAGATCAGTAAAAATTTATTGGGGGTGTGTTTTATTTTAAGGAAAATGTGCCGCATGCGGCTTTTATGGCGAAGAGCGTACTTGGGCTTAACTAAAATTTAAAAATCGATTCCTATGCAAAAGTATTTATACTAGGTCGCATAATTTTATCCGTTCGTCAACCTTGTTCCACGCCTCCTATTTGGCTTTGTCTGTCCGTTTCAATGCATTAGAAAGAAGCAAAAAGCAAACGTGCGTTTATTCAACGAATGGAAATGGTAGATGTAAAAGAGTGGCACAAAAAGGGATAGATGGATAGATTACATTTTTATTAGAGTAGTTAAAATAAAAATTATAGTAATATTAGTGTACAAAAACTAGTTAGCATGGCTCTGCCGTCTGCCAGATTGACTCTAGTACTAAACATATACTATCCCATTTATAATCTTACATTTACATTTTGTCTATATTTTTTTTTAAATTTAGTTTTTTAATAAAAGTTTCCTATTAGTATGCACTCTCTGCATTTCAATGCAACTCTGCAATAACTCGATAACATTAGCTTCGTTGAGAAAGGATATAACCTCTATTTCCGTTAAGAAGTATTTTCCAAAAGCTTTACCTTGTTTTCCTTAGAATTGGACACTTTTCTACTAGATTGCACTTTTCACTTTCTTCCAGATGCATCAGCATATATCTAGATCTCACTATGGGGGATATAATTTATTTTTCAAAAATAATTTGGAGTGTCACATTCAGAAGTTTTGTTTATTGATGAGAATCGAATTGAATTGTAGAAATTGGGGAGTGTTGATGAGCCACTTTTAGTCCGTCCTGTTTGGTATTGAACCTCCTTTTTCGTCTTGAACTTAAGCGCTGTCTTCATAAATTTGAAGATGTTCCTAGATGAGATGTTTTCGAAGTCAGTCACTGTTACAGTGGATTTGTTGTTTGCAGGCTTGAGCAATCGTTTAATATGTGGTCCATTGTCTCCTTGGCAACCCTGTCTGCAAATTGCAATGCTGATAAAACTTATTTTTTGGAGGTGATAGTTACATGGCCCATGCCCTGTATCTAAGTGTTTCTTATAGGACTCTCAGGTTAGCTTTGCTAAATTCTAGAGATTTTTGGGCTCGTTTACTACTTTGGTCTCATGAACTTCCTAGAGGGATGACACTTCCATTGGATGGGATGGTTACGTTTCTGCAATTGAAGAAATCTGCACCAAAACAATGCTCGCAGGCGAAAGCAAGATCTTAGATAATGCATAGTATCAAGATAATAGGTCACTTAAAAATCATAAAAGAAGGGACTACATATTTTACTTTAAAATCCATACGATTCTTGGCTCTCAAAGGCGCTTCTGTGTTATGCCCATTAAGGGCTCGAGATGGTAGTTTTCAAAATTTAACTAAACATTTAAGATTTCATTCCATTTACAGATTAATTTGATAGACGTAACATCATCATCAACATCGGACCGGTTTCCGGTCCGGGCCCCTTGGAGCAAGCACTCTCCTAAGTTAACGTTTGCAATTAGAGAGACAAGGTAAAACAAGCAAAACGTGCCCGTCTAACCACGAAGTCGGTCGTTTTATTTGTTATGATTGTGGATTTTTTTGGAATTTGAATTTTTGAAACGGGATTCAGCTCTCGCCATAATCGGATATGGAGGCTGATTGGGATTGGATCGAAAAATGCGGTTGTTTCTCTGATCATGTAACTTTTTCTTCTAACCTCAGTCCCAACAGTCCCAACATTGCTTAACGCGTTTTTCTTCAATTCCAGTCAAGTCAAAAAGTGCTTGATTTGTTAACATCGCATCCTATTTTCAGCTATAATGCTATGCACCTTCAGCCAGTCAGAGCTGAAATTTAAGCTTTACACCCTTCTGATTTGAGTTTGATCTGTACAAATTGAGTTTTCGGTTACTTTCAAAGATTTTTTACTGTGTCTGCTGTTTGATAACTCGAAGACAGTCAACAAACCTGTGACGTTATTGATTTAAGTGTTTCGTCTTTAATTTTGTTAAGACTGTGTTTTTTTTTGTATTCCCATCTGGTTCAAGAAAAGGTATTTGCAGTCTTTTGTTGGTGAAAACAAAGTGTTTGCAGATTGAACTGGAATTTTCTGGTGTGAACTGGACAGGTGTAGCGTTTTTTTTAGATATCTCTTGGAGTCTAAAATGATGACGATAGGTTGGTAATTTAGTGCTATTTATTTAGTTGCCAGCTTTTGCCTGGGTTTCGATTTTTAAAATCTCTTTGTTGTTCTAGAATGGTTGGTTTAGATTGTCTCACATCTATCACAATCAATAGAAATATTTTTTTTTGCCATGTAGAAAGTGTATATCTGCTTAGTTTTATATATATTTTATATAATCGATAATTGTATGGTCAAAGCATCTATCAACTAGGAAATAATCCACAAACTAACGTCTACTTGACCGTGACCGACACAGAAAGTTCTTAGTAAAGATGTATTTATTTAGATTAATTGCTCACGACAAAAGACGTCCATGAAAGTCTAAGCAATTAGATAGTTGCCTTTTTCGTTTATTATTTAATTTTTGTATTTTTCTGTAAATCAAAGATTTAGTTTGTTCAACTGCTATTGCAATCCACAAAAGTTGCTGATCCTCACACGACGAATTAACCTTCATCCGTCCCTCGGGTAATTTTCGATCCAGGCGGCATTCAACTGCTAATTACATACAAAACTGGTTCCTTGATTTCAAAACCGTATGTCTCTCTCTTTTAGAAGACATTTGAGAAGAAAAGACTGCTTCTGATTCAAAAAGTAATGGCCGAGGGACAGATGAACGTTAAAACTAGATCTAAAATGATCTTCAATTAATTTTATGCTAAGGTTAAAGTCAACTACCTTAGACTAATTAAAGTCAGCTCTTAAAAGCAGCATTTCTAAATTGTGAATCCTTGTTATCCTGTGTGACTGTGGATAATTTTTTTAGGTTCTGTCTAAAATTTAAGTCGTAATCTGTTTGAAACTCAAAGTTTGAGCTGTCTAAGTCTTTAAATTAAATGTCCGAGTTCGGAATACTGCAACTACTTTCTGTTTCCAATTTATCTCGCGAAGTAAAGCGACTCTCCTTAACCATTTATGTACCAAAAAAATTCTGTGTTACATAATTCGATCATTTGACCAGGTATCACATCGGGATTGCCCAATCTATTGATTCATCATCTTCTTTTGACTTAAAAGACGTCATCAAATATTTCTGTCTACAATTCAGTGCCCACGTCAGTGCCTTTTCATCACTGGGCCCTTTGCGTGATCACTCGGCCAACGCATGACTAACCGCTAATAAATTTGAATTAAATTAAAGTCTCCATCAATAAATGATCGGTGCTAAAAGAAATTTGAATTGAATTTCCATAAAACAGCAAAATTAATTAAATGCCTTTACTTCTCCCACCGTCGTCATCATCATCGGCTCTTAATTTGAATGTTAATTCCGTGCCCAGGCTCAGACCCACCTCGGTGAAGCTTTTAAGGCGAAGCGCAAGTAACTTCGGCTTCCCGAACTCCCGAGTTGAATGAATTATCCAAGAGAAATAAAAATCCCCGCCCTGAAAGGCCAGCTACGAGAGGCATCTTGCCTCGGGCACATAACTGGTCCTAACCGGATGCTAATTGATTGCTACATTATTTTTTTTTTTTGTTTCGAATTATTGATTTCCAATTCGAAGAGGGTGCATCGAAAACCCCCAGCGGAGTCTGCGAAGACGACGCAATTCGGTTGGGCTTTGGGAGTGATTTTGCGCGACTCACTCAACCGCAAGACAAACAAAAGCGTTAAAACAATTTCAACTTGTTTTTGCTGTTTATATCTCTCGCCCGAAGGCCATCTCTATTGAATGGGCTTCGGGACACGTTGTCTTGAGAATGAAATGAACGCCAGTGGCGCTGGGAGGGGGAGGCTCTAATCCAATTAACAGCGCAATTATTTAAAATTAGGTAAACCCGCTGGGCTTCACGCTCGGCTTAATGAACGTTTGAGGGCGTCAATGAAATGTGTGAATTGGGTTTATTATAAAGTGGTCGAGATTGATTCGGGGAGAGGTGGTGTGAAGGCGAGGTGGGCTAAACTGCGTTGGAAGACACTTCAAAGGTGATCAGAGGGAGCTCGTCTCTTGTCGAGGGGTAGTTGAGTTGAGGGTGTCTCTCTTTGTTAAGTTTTTTCTTATAGTTTTCATTGTAAATGACGCTACGTCATCCAAAAATCTGAAGAATATTTCCTGTTTTCTACGGATTCTCAAATGTAACATAAAAAATTTAAATGCCCAAATATGCGCATTTGACCTCAAAGAAATAATGGGCCAAGCATTAAAACTCAAAATAAAGTTGAATTAAGTTTACTATCTAACGCTAAGTACTTTTTTGGTAGTTGGTTACTATTGACTGCTTTCGGGTGATTTGACACCGATTCACAAGTTTTGGACAGTTGTCTGAGAAAACTTATCCAATCTATTCTTCTGAGCTAAAATCTCTTCATCTTTCTTTCAAATTCGAAGGTTCAATTTCACTAAGAAAATACAAAAAATTTACAGAAAGACAGACAAAGAAGCAAACGTTTTTTTGTTTTTTCATTCAATCACATGTATTCTGTATTTTGTGAGAGGGTGTACAGTGGCCGAAGTAAATATACATACCCCCCGAAACTGGACACGTTAGGGAATTTTTATTGATCCGCTTGACGGAAATTGTTAACAGTTAGAATAATAGTAAAAAAAGTATACATACCCGGTAGATGTATTAAAAAAAAACGATTTAAAATTAAGTTTTATCCAAATTTAGTTAATTTTTACTTATTATTTATGTTTTGTATTAACTTCCCTATTTTTAAGAACAGCTTGAAGTCACTTTTTGACAGAAAGAACAAGTTTGCTTGTAGTTATTGTTGTGATTCTATGCCATCTTCAGAATGCGGACTTTTTTAGGTCGGCTTTTGTACTAATTTCCATTTTACTAATACGACAGTCTAGCTCTTCCCAAAGAGGCTCAATGGGGTTGAAATTGAGCGGCTTGAAAGGGTAATGGAGTTGCTTAGACACATTGTAGAGAAGCCAACGCCGTAGAACTTCTATAGTATGCTATGTATCGTGATCTTGTTCTAAATACCACCATTATGATAACCCCAATTTTGCTGCAGTAGCGTCTAAATTATCTCTAAGGATCTGCAGATGCATAATGAGATCCACATTTCCCTCAATAAAACGTAAATTCGCTACACTAGCTCCCGACATCCGCCTTCACGCCAATACCGAATCACCACCGTGTTTTACGGTTGACACAATATTTTTTCGAAGAAGTTCTTTATTTTACTTTTTCCAGGCCCTGACTTTGCCATCATTTTTGCACAACTTGCACTTGCTTTCGTCACTGAACATCACCTTTAGCCAAAAAAGTTAATCTTCTGTCTTTGGGGGTATGTATATTTATTTGAGCCACTGTAAATAAAAGGAATTTCAATTTCACTTTAAATTAAGTTCATTTTTTTTTATATTTTGGTGCAATCTAAAGGGGTTGGGGCTACCCTTAAGTATCCTGCACGGGCCGAAGGTACCGAGGGAGAGATGGAAAGATGTTCCTCAATCCTTAGTAGGACAATTCATACGGCTATAAAACATTTAAACTTAAACCTGATTAGGTTATAAAGTATAGCGGATCCTGTAAATATCAGTTCTCGGGGCAGTCCTTATTTACTCTAATGACAGGGTACTCCCACTGACTGACTAGAGTAGTTAAAAAGAAATTGGATTACGATATTACACGTTTAGCAGTTAGTAGAGATCTAATTTCATGGTCCTTACTCCTTCATGCTCCCGCAAATGGTGTTAAAATACGCTGATTAGGATGTCGAAATATTTAAGGTCAACGAAGCTAAATTGAAAGTCTGCTTGTTTTATTCTCTTTCGCACGACCAGGCATTTTAAATTCACTTTGGGAAATTTTAAAATTTGGCCTTATTTTGATTGGCGTTATGTGATGGCTCCAATTTATTTCTTTGAAGGCTAAACTTTTGGCTAAATCAAACTTTGTTGGCAATAGAAATTTAAAAAAAACACTTTTTCATTTCTGACTATGGCCTATAAAGGTGGTTAGGTCAAGATTTCCGTTGAGGCACAACAAGTTCCTGATTTATCAACGTACACTCATCCCACGTTTTGCGCGGTTTCACATTTGCGCGATTTTAAATATAAGATTTCCGTTGAGGCACAACAAGTTCCTGATTTATCAACGTACTCTCATCCCACGTTTTGCGCGGTTTCACATTTGCGCGATTTTAAATATAATTCCTCCCCAAATTTGATTTGCGCGACTTTGCTTTGCGCGAAAAAATGTTTGTCCATTATGGTTTTTCTGTTCGAAATACATCCATGTACGCTCATAAATCGTTTTGCGCTGTTTCGGTTTGCACGAAACTTTTCATTCCCCTAATCCCCACTCAAAGCGATGGATAAGTGTATCTGTCTTACAAAAAAGGGATGTAATAGATAGCCAGTAGAAGGAGGCGAAGATCAGATGAGATGGTATCACCATGCCAAGGTCCTTTCGATGTCGTAATCATCTCCGTTTTGGTTGTCGAAACGACCTTTGGAACGGCTCCCCACCGCGTAACTTTTCGAAAGCAAAAAACCCCATCGAACCGAAAATATCCGGCTAAAACCGATTTCATCCACTTTCTAGGCCACCTTGCAGTCGCATAAATCAGAGCCTTTCATCCGGACGGGGGACGAGACTGCGACGTCTCATCTCCTCAAAGAAACCGGTTAGGTGCGTCTATTAGGCAAAGGCACATCGAAACAGGTCTTAGAATAATTTTTAATTCCATTCAAGTTTGCCTGTGCTGTCTCGAGCTTTAGCTGCGTTGCAGATCTTTTCGGAAGTCCACTACAACTTGAAAACGAACAAAAGTTAATTGAAAACATTGTCCTCCTGTAGCAACAGTCCCGAGGCTGCTAGAGACGAACCCGAGCAACAGCTGCGGCAAATTAATTAAATTCAAGAGATTCAATTGAATTCAGAAAAGTTTGTTTTTCTTCTCTACGGGAATATCGCAGGTCAGTTTTGTTTCGAACCAAAAATGAAGCTGTGGACGGCGATTTACATTCAGATGCGTAATTGTCTCAATGAGCAGTGGTGAGCGTGGCTGGCAAGTGGGCTGGCTGATCAGTGGGAGGAAATTGTGAGAAAGATGAGAAAGACGTGACTCAAGGCTTGTAGTCGAAGTGCATGCAATTTTTGAAGATAGGGGTGGTCGTTCCAAAGAACAAAGTCTATAAAGGGTTTTGCATTAGATACTGACAGTCTGCGACGGCCATTTTGTTGCAGGTACGTTTGTTAAATTTGTTTTTCATTTAGTCAGTGATGCCAACTTAGAATGAATATGGCGACAAATTGTATTACTAATCGACATTTAAACAGGTGTTACTAAAATTGGTGATTGTTAATGCAAGGATTGAGCCCATTTTACGGAAGCTGTCTTTCCTTCCTTCCTGTTCGGAAGGCTACCCTTCCAAGTTAACTCTATAGCATCTTGTGGCCAGATTTCAAATGACTGATGGGGTAAGCAATAAATCAACACCTGGAATTTAAACAGTCGCTAGTTCTTCGAGAAAAGCGTCTTTGCTGCAAGTAAAAGCGGGTAGGACAGCTCAAGGGAGTTGCTTTCTCAATCTTCAGAAAGTTCCAATTGCAAAATTTTGTATTTAAACCTGCTTACACCTCTAACTGTTTTAAATTGAATTAACGAAAAAGAGTAAATTAACAGTCGTCTGTTCTCTGACCGGGCTTCGAAATTTTTGGAAAAGGACTCAGATTTTTGCAAAAATATCGCGATGCTATTTTTTTATAAAGTCGTTGGTTAAGAAGAAACTTTTCTGTATGTTACCATGTCATAGGATTGATAAATATGTCAACACAAAGTTGCAGTTTGGTGCGGAAGAATCGTTGGTTTCAATTTAAGCAGTTTAAGTAGCCACAAAAATCGTACAATTTGATCCCGTTTGATCCTTTCTTGTGAGGTGTTATGGTTTCGCAAATTTATGCAAAAAAGACTTAATCAACAGACACCCTTAGGAATAAAATAATCCAGGTCATATTCATTGCTAAAGCCTTTAAAAGTTGGAACTCTAAAACTCGTCCTAAGCCGCTGTCATTTTTTGGTTGAAAAGATGTTTCATACAAATGGCATACAACGTCTTTCAAATAAAAAAAAGTACACCAGAATCGAAACGACGCAAATCGAATCAATGTAATGTAAAGGCGGCGGAGAAACGCCGATCACGTTGACCAGTGTTGGTTATCAGTGTATTAACCCTTTCATGCGCAGTGTTGCTCCTGTACAACATGAATTTTATCTACTGACAAATCGAAATTCCTGGCGTAATTACAGTAAATCTGTTGTAAATTTATTCTAAAACTCGATTTTAGACCATTTAAGTCTCCATCAGATATCTCCTAGTGCAAAAAGAATGTTCTCGATCCCGATCTTTTACTTCGTTTTTAGTGAATCGAAAAAAAAAAATTTCCCTGCTGCTGAAATTGGACGTGGTCATGAAAGGATTAATTATTCCTCCGTATTTACACGCTTTATTACGTTCCATATTTTCAATGTAGCTTCATAACCTTAAAATTTTTAAAATAACTCAACTTCAAAACGCCTCAAAATCGAAATGCCGCTTTGGCGTAATTTAGTTTTATTGTCACACACAGCTTGACTTACCCTATGTCAAAATGGACCCAATCTTTTTATAGTTGCGTTGGCCCACTTAAAAGGGGCCGTAGCTCATGCCTATCTCGTAATTTCCTAATTTGAAAGACAGAGTGTCTTTAAAATTTTCGAAAAAGAATGAAAAAGAACAGATAGCTTAAACTGGCTCTAAGTCCTAATGGGTAAATGGAATTATTGGAAAATTTTGCTTCGATATGATTACAGGTTCAGCTCCCTGTGTCTAAATTTGTTCAACGTTCAACCCCGACTTTGGACTTTTAGCCTCCAATTTTTCTGTGAATTTTCAATGTCTGTTAGCGTTTGCTGGCGCCACGTACCAATGCCATTTAGCATCGTTGTGTCAATGAAGGCTGCTGTCTGAGCGCTAATTAATTGTTTTGGCGGGTCTTTTATCGTTGCACAGACTGAAGTGGGTTACGGTATTTGGCGTTAGGTTATTTGAGTTTCATCATTTTTAAGACTTATTGCAGGATGAGCATCCGAAACGGGAGAAAAGGGGGTTTAAATTTTCTTAAGGTTTCCGGAACGATTTTCGTAATTTTGTGAATCTTGGCTCAACGCTAGGTTTCCTATTGATCATAAAGTTGAACCATAAAGATCGCACCTCCCCAAGTGCTGTTATGGGGGCTTGATCTTGTTCAACATCCCCGATTGATTATGATTATATTCTATGCGGCTATGTGGGATGGATAGATTGAAACTAATAGTACCTTTGTTGGAAAGTTGAATAAACCCAAGTGTAAAATTTGCAGTGTTTTTCTATTGCAGATCGTAGCTTCGTTCGATACCTTATCATTGATTTCACCAGGTGCTCTAGAATGAGCTGAGAAGAATTTGAGGTTGTGACGCTGATTTTCACTACTGAGGATGATTTTGTTGCGCTGTGGTCATCTTGATCGTGGATTTCATGAATAACCCGCTTCTATGTCACTTATGCCTATCTGGCATGAACAGCATGCTTTAGCCACCCAGAGCCCCCGAATTCGCAGTTGGTTTGGATGATAGAAGGATTTTTTCAGGTCTGATTGGCTTAAAAGTTTTATGTTTTGAAAAGCTACAGCGTCATCATCATTTTCTCCTGCATATTCCACTAAAAGAGTTGCGGGAGTCACTGCGTATTGTTAAAAATGAAATTACACGTACTATGTGTTTTCTGGCTTTATGGCCTCAGGCTTCGTCGGTCGCCTTGTCGTCGGTTTTGTTTAATGCCAAAAAATGAAATACATACATGAAGTTATTATAAAATTTTCAAATTGATTGGCAGGCGTTTTATGTATGTTTTTAAAACTAATTGCACTGTAGCCTTAGGTCTCTAAAAAAAAAATATGCAAATACTTAAAAGCATTCGTTTTCCCTGTAAATGACAAACGAATGTGTCTATATATGCGAATTGACTCCTCGATTGCATCAAATCAAGAACCATCAGCCCTATTAGGCAGTATGAACTTTGCATCTTACGATCAGAGTTCAAGTTCAAACCACATCAAGTCCTTGCGTGACTGACACTTGCATCTCTAAATCAATTGCACCGTGAAGCGTGGTGACATCAGCTTTCGCTGATCACTGTCATCTTCTCGATCAGCAGCTGAATGATCTTTCAATTAGCGCCTGTTATCTGAGCAGGCAGCATCTTGAATCATTTACTTACCATATTTAGGTTCGTTTTTTCCTTTTAAAAGACGGAAGTGCAGTCTGTAGATCTCGCAGCCATTATTTCCTGGTTTTTGGGGTGTGTTCGTAGATTGCACCAGGCAAACCTTGACGTGTTTTTACTATTGAAAGTTCGGACATTTTGGGGTTTGTTGTCCATTGGCATTGTTTCTCCCTGCTTAGAGGGGTAGGAGATATGTCTCCGAACATAATTTTCAAAATGCAAGCATACAGTTTGACAGAAGGGTTAAACTTCGGCTTCGATCGGAGTCAGTTTGTGTCGTGGTTTTGCGGACGATCCTTTCAAAATCATTATTGGATTATTAGCAACAATATCAAAGGATACGTTGAATGAAACAGAGCCCGTTAGACCTTCTGTTGCCGACGGACTTTTTTTTACCTAGATCTTGAGTCAATTGCTCTACAGAAAAATGTATATGCTTGACAGCCGCAAAAATAAAATGTGATAATGCTTACATTGAACTGTACTTAGACTTATGTAACATTGTAATATTGGGTAGTCATTTGTTTAAGTAGTGAGAAAAGAAGCAAAATCTCTCGCCCTATTTCGGTTCCGAATTTCAGAAGTATAAATTTTTAAGACGCTTAAGCTGCGTGTTAAATTTGTTCTTTTCTTGCCTCCTTCGTGCCCTAGTTACCACCTAGCGTTATTATTTTTTTATATTTTGGTGCGTGCTAAAGGGGGTGGGGCTACCCTTAAGTATCCTGTTTAAAACACAGCACGGGCCGAAGGTACCGAGGGAGAGATGGAACGTTATTTTATGGACATTAAATCGTGGCTCTTCAAAAACTACCAACAATTTCCATTTTTTCTTACTTCCATGTTAAGTCTACACTCGCAATCAATCCCTCCTTCGCATCAACCGCTAAATTCCTAAAAAATTTCCCACCATTCGTTCCAATCGTGCGTCTTCTTCTATCCAAACGCGCCAGTCACGACGTCCACGTCACATTTAGCACTTCGAAGTTCCTAGAAGCGGCTTGCCACGGCGTCATCTTCCACTCAGCTGGAGCTATCGGCGTGTGCGTAGAATTGTCTCGACGACTTATTATCAGCTGTTGTCTAGCTGGTCGCACTGAAGCGTCATTTCGCGTCTTCAGTCTTCAGTCTAAACTTCTTAAGACGACATCCGCTTCTTTTCTTTGGGGTGAAAATCTTTTTGGCGAAGGTGTGAATCGCGTCAGAGCCCCTCCCTTTTAACGGCGACGATGTTTGAGTCACGTCGCTGGTTAACCTTCATCATCTGAAAATTAATTTATGTGCCATAAACAACTTCACAGGTGATAATTCGTGTCGCTTAAGCATATTGCTCTGCCCTCGATCGAAATCTCACGACCGCAGGTTGTCGCAACGTTGACAGACATGATTCTGTCATAAAAATGCCAAAAGGCTTTGATTGTCCGAGTAACATGACTCTACCACCATTGAAATGTCAAAATCTTGCAGCCGATTGTCACGACGCCGACTGGCATGCCTCTGCTGCCGGTTTCAAATGTCAAAATCGTATGCTCTGAAAAGTGACATACAAACCCTACCGCTGTTACTGAACATCAAAATCGGTTGTTAGAATGCCAACTGACATGTCTTTGCTGCCATAAACTAATGTCAAACTGTCTGATTGTCAAAGTCAAAGACAAAGCTCTATCGCCGTCGTAATATGTCAAAATCTCACGCTCTGATTGTCACAGCATTAAGTGACATGGCTCTGCCCTTGTTGACAAATGTCAAAATCTCACCTCCGATTGCCACATCACCGAGTGACACGACCGCCATTCTTACAGTCACACACGCATGCGTGTTTATCCCCATTTAGCACCAATTAAGCACGATTTCGAATTACAGTAGCGGCCCCCTCTTTGCACTCGGCAAATAAAAAACTACGAAAAACTATTTACCAGAGCAATTGTCCGACAGTAATAGAGACATAAACACGCCACCGTCGACAGGCGACCAGCCAGCGGCTATCGGTCGCCTGCTTAAGTAAATTGAATCAACAAGCGTTGCCGTTGAGAGCCCACAATAAGTTAGCAGGGCGTCGAGAACACGCTTAGACGAAGCTAAATTTAGAAAAAAAAAACCTAAGAAAAGTGTAAACAGGGGTTAAGCAATTAGCGCCGTAGTCTCAAGTATGGGTAGGTGTTTGAATTTCGCATTTAAATGACGATTACAACGTCGAGATCGTGATTTACGAGAGCTTCACGATGCACATGCGCAGTGGGGTGGAAAGGAGTCCCTTCCAGATACGAATTTAAGTTTAGCACCCATTAGGACGCTGAAGATTGTGTTTGCTTTTATAATAATCATCGGAGGAGTTTATTTAATTAGGTTTTCGTATTTTTTCTTTTTTTAACGTTTGAGAACGCTGTGATGTCATGGGGATTAATAGGAACGTAATTTGCGAGTGTGGACGGAGCAGGTGCTAAATGGTTGACTTTAGTTCGTTGTCGAGTTGGAATTGGATTTTGTTGAACCAATTTTAGAAGGTGAGCGAGTTTTAAATGAAAGTTTTTGCAAAAGAGTGGGGAGGTTGTTTTTTTTTTCCTGCATTTTGAGGATCTTTAATTATAGTTCTGTGTACGTTATGGGTTTTTACAGAAGAGTCGCTGAGTATGTTTCGGAAAGCCCATCAAAGGCCGATACTGACTTCTTAATGCTATTACATCCTGGATAAAAAATTCCTAAGTACTTCTTAGGTAGATACAGAAAATGTTGGATAAACAAGAAATTAAAAGAAAGATCAAGGGCCTGATTGGATACCACACTGATCAGCAATGAAAATTTAATGTTTTATAAATTTGCCATGTGTTTCTTGAATTGTCTATGATTTGATGTTTTTTTAAGTTCTCTTTACGGATAAACTTTGGCTTAAGAGACTGATAGACTACTGGTGAGGCAGACATAACTTGACTGCCTCAAGTTTTCGTTGAACGCACAACAAGTGCAATGTGGTTTCTTAAAAGGCCACAAAATGCTGATAAACATTCTGTAGTTACAAATTGGCAAATCGCTGTCCTATGCAGCAATTTGGGGGAAGAGAATATGTACAAAATAAAACAGGAGCCAGGAGCGTATTAGTTAAAATGATTAGATTTCGGAATCAAGGCCTAGAACACAAATCTAAAACTCTGCATACAATTTGGTGTCTTAATGAGTACTACCTTTTCGAATGTTTTAAAGTATGGAATGTTTTCAAATATACGAGTATAATAATTTTAACTGTTGCGAGATATCACAATGCTTTTAAAAAATCCAGCTATTTCATTATTGAAAAAATATATTGTTTTCTCTTTTTTTCTGCTGAAGACCAACTAGCTAAAAAAGAAGCTAACAATTTTAATTGGCTCCGCATGTTATTTGTTTTAATTGCCTTTTTCACTAAATGGCTTTCACGATTTTTCACTAACTGGCCCTTACGATTTAAGGCTAGAAAGGACTACTATACTTTTGTCAGTAGCAGATTTCAAATGCACCATCCGTTCATCAATCCTTATTTTTTTTTTTTCAAGTTGTAAATGCACTCGTTTTTTTTTCCTTTTGGAAAAAAAAAATGGCGTAAGAAGGCGTGTGAATGGTTTCGTATAACTAATATAAGAAGAACTAAAAATCCAAAGAATCTTTTTCTTTTAACCATTTTCTTCTTTTATGAGAGTAGTAATTCATGTGAGAAAGGATAACATTTTTTTCTTAAATGAGTTTTTTTTATATCCGTTAAGTACTGGAATGAAGTGATGCTTACATGTTTTTGCTGAGTCAGATCTTTAGGTCTCGTAGAAAAGGTACCCCAACATTAAGAATTTTTTATCACTCAATATTCTAATCACTAATTATAATGCAAGAAAACATTAATATTTAGCAAATTGTACACTCGTTGTAATAAAGTTGAAGATTGTGAACTAAAAAGAGCAGTAGTGTGTTTTTTGGGCTGGAAATTATTGCATTCTCGGTTGTATTAGATTAAGGATTAAGTCATAAATAAAGGCTCTCTCAACAGTCGCATCGTATTGCCGATATTATCATCCGCTGAAATCAGTTGATCCAGATCTAAATATTTCAATTTAGTGTCTATTTTTTATTTAAAAAGCGTTCAAAAACCTGAATTTCAGTTTAACTCACTCTTCATTCAACCTGGTGTCTTTACATGGTACAAGCTCAGCTTAGCTTTAGGTGCACAGACTTCTTTCTTCGAAAAGTTCTCGTCGATTCCACCGGTACGGTAAAACCCGGTGGATGTTCGAATTGTCTGATCAGACTTTAAGTCGTGCGTTCCACCAGGTAAATTAGCCGCGCGTCACGCTCGACTAACATACGTCACTTTCCGCTCGCTAGACGTTTACCTTTCGCACATATTTCTCACACCTCTCTGATCGTGACCCAAATCTAATTGTGGATCGATTTTTTTGCTGGCTGTCGTCTTTTGACACACGCCGCCAGAAGCGACAGCCGCCGTGCTAATAGCCCGCCTTCGCTCGTGTGTGAAAGGAGAAGCCTTTCAGAAGCAGGCATTCTCAAGCCGCCCACTGCCACTTGATTAGCATGACAATAATTAATCTGAAGTGCGACAGGCGATTACGCAGGCTCCCAATCTAAGATCGATCGTGCGCAGATCGACGTCAAATGCGCGTATGCGTGTGTTTGGGGGGCCTTGGGCGGTTTAAATTCATTTTTCAACTACTGCCGTGCGCTTTACTTTGGTAGATCAAGGCGAGCCTGTTGCCCTGAGACGAATGCAATTCACATTGAGCATCGAAATGCGAGCGTTTAGAGCGTCGAATTTGGAACTGCAATTGGAACTTGTTTCTGACTTTCTGAGGATCGTGGGTATCTACGCAGTTGTGGTGGAATGACGAAATGACCACTTTGGTTACTTAAACGCTTCTGACTCTAATTTGCAATCAACGTCGTAAATTTTTTAAAGACAGTTAATCGATTAAGCTACTGCAGTTTTTTTTTTATCGATGGGCGTATGCGAGTTTTTCGGCGCTCATAATTTTTGGTTAATCCATCTTAAGAGAATGGTCAAAAGAATCATATTGATGGAAACATGTCCAAAACAACAAGACGTTCTAATGTAAGCAAACGACGTATGCCAATGGCATCCGACAGTCTTTCGACTAAGAGACATTCCGGATATCTTCTCCTTAAAAGGTGATGCCTATTTGCCATCTACTCACCAATTCGAGGCTGAAATAAAATCTGAAAATAAAGGATGCCCAGCGAGATGAAGATTCATGTAATGTGTTCAAGTTAAGTCGTTCATTTAAAAGGTGATTAGGTTTTATTAAGTCCAAGCCACTACAGGTACTCGGAGTTTTGGTTGATTGTTGCAGGGAGACCAAATAAGAACAATAAGAAAAGAAGTTAATTTAGTCATACATCGTATTGATTGCTAAGAATATAGAAATTCCTACTTAGTTTGAACGGTGGGTGAATTTCGACGTAAGGTCTATCGACATCGTGGCTTCATTCGTGCCATAGTGGACTATTTTGAACACATGTAAGTCCATTCTTTTGAACCTTAAGCCACTAATATAATAGAGATTCCTGCGAAATGAAGAAAATATATCTGATGTAGTAGCCAATATCAGACAAGGTCAAGAAATGTTATGTCGGCGCAGCCCACAATTGACCACCGTCCTTCGTCAAATCCTTAATCTATGCTTGGAATGAGATTGACGGTAATATACGAGACGCCTCACTTATTGGACCGAATCACAAACAGTTAGACCTCTTGGGGCACCGCCAGCAGTAGCTCTGTGTGTACTATTTTATACACAATGGCAAAATTATAATCCAATGTATTTCCAACAATCAGTTCACAATAAATTTGTTATCTCACGATATTTTTGTTTTATTTAATATTAACAATTTTTGCTAACAGGCCGGTTCGTCGGAGACGGACTAACCGATGATTGCACAATTTGTAGAAATAAACTTTCTTTCTTGCTGAGCTCTGCAGGAAGTTAAATCAACAGGACATAACATTAATTGACATGTAACTGGTGTTGTCTGTTCATGGTGAATTGAATGGTGTTTTAGTTTCGACGACTTTAATGCCTTAAAAGTTCTTACAGAAGATGTTTAAATTTACACTTTGATAGCGTTTTCACAAAGTGGACCCTGTGTTGGCTACGAGAGCGCTGCAGGTCCCTAAAAGGTTGAGCTAGGTTCCTTCCTCTTCTTTATCTCTGCCGCTTCTGCAGAAGTCGTTAGCCGGGAGGTCCAGTCGGGTGGCATGTTTGCCAAAAGTAAAATGTCCAGTTATGACACTGATATTGAGTCTCAGCAGACAAAGCGTCTAGGATCCAGCTTTAGCCAGATTTCTTTGGTGACGCGGCCTGTAGTGCCACGCGACCACCTAAGATTGGTTGCCGCAATGGCCATTGTTTTGATGTAGAAGAGCGCGATGGCAAGAGGTGCGCAGAGACTGACCTTATCCAGTTGGATGGTTTCAATGGTCCAATGGTTCAATGGTTTGGCAAGATCGTCGGCTAGACAGTTCCCTGAGATAACACACTTCTCTGCCATCTCGTCAAGAGATATGCGGCAGTTAAGAGCTGTTTTTGAGCTGAAAGTGACAGACTTCAGGCATTTGATCACAGCTTGACTATCAGTACATATCGTGATAGAAGTGCGCGATATCACGTTGTACCTTAGCCACGACAAGGCTTCTTCATCACCATCATTTTCTTAGCCCGCATGTTCCACTAAAGGGGTTGCGGGGGCAGTGCACGCAAAAGAGATCTCCAGGCATCCCGATCCTCCGCCGCCAACTCTAACTCCTCGGCGGGTATGCCCAAGCGTAAGCAGGCGAGCTTTTGGACTTGATCCAACCATCTCATCCTGGGTCTACCGAGCGGTCGCCTACCTGACGGAGTCGCATTCAAGGCACGCCTCGGAAGTCGTACTGCAGGGGACATTCGTGCCACGTGGCCATACCATCGAAGTATGGATCTTTTCGTTCGGAGAAGAAGCTGCTCAACGTTTAGCTCTCCCCGTACTGTCGTGTTTCTCACCCTATCTCGGCGAGTAACTCCTACAACAGCACGCAGAAATCTCATCTCGGTAGCTTGTATTCGCGATCTTATTCTTTCGGTCATTACCCAAATCTCATGACCATAGGTGAGAGTTGGAACAAATACCAAATTGAACACCGATAACTTGGCCTTCACCCCAAGCTCGGCCTTCCTGATGACAGACTTTATAAGCTGTTTCAAAATTTACCCAGCCTGGCCAATCCTACAGGAAAGCTCAGTATTGCTCCTCCCATCACTCGTGAAAAAGACTCCGAGATACTTAAAGTTCTCCACCTGTTTCAATGGAACTCCGCTGACCTGCAAAGGTCCTTCTACAGGCTTCCAAAATACGTCAACACTCAGTCGAATGACCTAGCACGCCAATCAGTTGGACGATAATCGTCTGAAAGGTTACGAAAAGTGTCCGAAGGTAAAGGAGGTTTTTGTAAAAGTATTCATTCCCCAAAGTAGTTCAAAATCGTTCGCTCCTGGAAGTTCGTTTTCTCAGACACGCAATCTACTCGTGGGGATTCTCAGCAAATTTCACATCTCCCCCCAATCCAGTCCTCTGGTTTTTATGTTCGCATCAGCTGACCACTTCAGCGGTCATAATTCTTCCCATTTCCAGCCGTTCGCCGGCCATGTGTCTCGTTCTTACTCTCACCCAGCACCAGCACATTACAGTTCAATTTAAAAACCCAGTGCCTCTTCGTAGACGCCGATCACCGCACTTCTTTGCCCGCCTCCCATTCGATTTCAAAATTATTAGGCTCTCCTCATAAAATTGGCAAACAATCAACAAACAAAACGCCTTCAAAGCGAATTCCATTTGTTTAGAGCGGTTGGCGGCCGCTAATCGCGCTAATCGTGCTCGCGTTGTCAGCGGTGCTTGCGATGATCACGCCGCCGCCGTCAGCCGAATAAATCAGAGGCTCTGCCTGCTGGTTGGCCCACTGCTGTTCAAGTGGCTGTTTTGTAAAGCATCTCCACTGGAGCCACATAGATAATTACCGCGAAAAGGTGCAGGAGGTAGGCCCGGTGCATGCGGCTTGTAAATTGAGTCACGCTGCGGGTCGCACGTTGTCACGCTTTTTTTCATGACCCAATTGTCGAGCGCGAAACGTAAGTAAACTGCTTTCTTGTGATGAGTGTGACTTGTTTTATTGATTGAGGTCTTTCGAGCAGCTTCAGTTTGGCATGCAAAACGGATGCCTCTTTGTAGTCTGTCTGCCATTTCGGCTCCATTCGGCGGGTGTTTTTTGTTTTGACAGAGTCGCACTGTAAAACGGCCTTGTTTGGGATGTTTCACGAATCTTATCTCCGGGCAGATTGTTGTCACGTTTGAGATAAGGCGTCCGTTATACTTTCTCTTGTGAGAGGGTTACTTGACAGCGGCTTAGCGGCAAAGCCAATGTGGACAGTTGAGGCTTTAGCGAGGTAGACGTGCTGAAATAAGGTGGCGGGGTCAGTGACATGGATTTGGAAGTGCTTTATGGGCTTTGTCTTTTTAATTCTAAGTAAGGGTCGTTGCTTACTCTCCTCCCATCACGGTCGGCAAATGTCACTACTTAATGAGCCCATAGGCTGGCCAACAAATGCAAAAAGAATGCTGCGCGTTGGTGATCACGTAGACAAAAAGCTTTGCCTCGAACAAAATCTATTCAGAAGACCGCTGGTGCTAGAGACTCTGTAGTGCTGGTGTTTTTTTGGAGAACTGTACCTGGTCAGAACCTGGTCAGAAGAGCCAAAATCCAGCGGCTTAAATGGCTGGGCCATGTAGAGCGGATGGACACTAATGCTCCGGCCCGGAGAGTCTTCGAATCTACCACCATAAGAAGTCGCGGCAGAGGAAAACCCCAGCTCAGGTGGTGCACCCAAGTGGAAAGGGGCCTTAACCAACTTAGTGTGCGAAACTGGAAACAGCTGGCAAACAACCGGACCAGTTGAAGAGGCATGTTGGTTGAAACACAGGTCCACCCGGACTGTAGCGCCACGTAAGAGAAGAGAGAGAGAGAGAGACGAAGACGAACCAATTGGCGTATTGGCTGGAAAAAAGTGATATGATCCACCACTTCGTTATAGAAAGCGAATCATAGAAGGAGATTTTTAAAACAAAGCTTGAATTAACATTTTGTCAATTGGATAAGAAGATCTAGAAGATCTTAGTTCGAGAAAACGCCTACACCGACTCCGGATTCAGTTATTGATCCGGCAGTGTGTATCGCCAGAGATTCATTTCTTATAGGGAAACCTGATCTGGCACTTGACTTGGAGGGTAGGCTGCAAGAGCAGTTTCCTTTAAGACAGTCCTAGCGTGAGTGTAACTTATAAAAAGAGTGATCGATGGACTTTACAATGCCTCCCAGCCTGGGAAATCAACGCTTCAGGAGCTAACTGTCCGGATCAACAAATCCCTTAGCGATAAAGAGGTTGCGGTAAGCTGCATCCGCGCCTTCGACTACACCCAAATACAGCGTTGCATTCTTAACACAGGAGTAGATACCACCACATGTAACTGTATCCATGATGAGCAGTAGAAAAATCAACGCTACACCAGACAATGAGCAAATCGGTGTCAAAGATGCGAAAGGATGCCCTCATAGCGAAGTTCTTTCACCTCTTCTGTGAGCCATCGTGGTCAACGAACTGATTGACATCTTGAGCAACAACGGCTTCTATGTCAAAGGCTACACTGACGACATAGTAATCCTCATAAGAGGCAGATTCGAAGACGATATCTCGGAACTCCTCCAAAGATCACTTAACACGACTGCGAATTGGTGCCTAAAGGTTGGGCTGGATGTTAAACCCAAAAAAAGGACTACAGTCGCCTTCACCAGAAGAAGAAAGAGGTAAAAACAAATTGAATCTACCCTCTGCGGTGAAGCGATAGAGTTCTCAAAAGAAGCTAGATGGCATTCTAGATGAAAAGCTCACTTGGAATTCTTACTTTAAAAAAACCTTGGAAGAAACTAGGACCAAGCAAAAGCCTCACTATGAAAAACTAAGGTACTAACCTCAAAATATCCCGCAAAATATCACAGCATTACATACGCTGCGCCCGTTTGGTGGTACAAATGGAGGCAGGTATCTGTGCAAGCCAAGCCTAACAAAATACAAAGACTAGCTTGTATCTGCATTACAAGGTCAATGCGAACTACACTCAGTGCATGAGTCCGAGTTTATTAACGTAAGCTTCAGGCTTATTCTTTAGTGAGAGATAATCTTCTGCTCTTGAGACTGGCGGACTTGGGCCTCTGTAGTTGTAGCACACGTCTCTAGAGAGCTGCTGTATAATATTCCCAGAAGTTTTGTTTATTCAACATTACGTGAGTTTTGATGTTGGTAATGTGTCTTAATGTCCAGTTTGATGAAATTGGCTACAAGTTGGGAAAGGTAGATAAACTTTTCTTAGCCATTCATAAGCAGTCATAAACTAACTTTGTGAAATCTTTGTGAAGTGTTAAAGATCATGCCATGACTACAAATATACAGTGCCCCGCAAAAGTATTCGTAATTTGATTATTTCATCTTAAAAATGTAATAAACTGACTAATTTTGGGCGTAGGAACTTAATTTTTTTTATTTTTTTCCTTGTCTTTCCTTGGCTTTCAAAACTGCTATAGTACTTCATTGGTTGATTTTTCTTTAAAATTTCGTTTACATCCTAAACGAGACGAGATAGACCAACCCCCCAGAGTCAAAAATGGTTGTTTTTGACCGCTCTATAAAAACCCATCATAGTCTTTTGGCGCCAAAGCTTTCGTACTTGTTGTATCGGTTGGCCTCAAAAAAATTACGAATACTTTTACGGTTCGCAAAAGTGACGATATTCATTATTTTTTTCTGGCACGATCAAATTAGGGAGGAGTCTTAAGCATTTCTTAAGGAGAAAAAGAAAAGGAAAAAAAAATTAAGTTCCTACGCCCAAAATTAGTCGGTTTATTACATTTTTAAGACGAAATGATCAAATTACGAATACTTTTGCGGGGCACTGTACTTCATTTCATTACTATATAGCCCCACGACAAAACACAGTTTCTGTCATTAAGACAAACTTGTACATGGAAATGTAAGCTTGAAACAATCGTTTAGTATTCGTTTTTATAGTAAATCCCACTCTTGCAAACTTTCCAAACGAATCTGCACTCTTTTAGGGCGGCTGTTTAATTATGGAACGGTCTAAAATTATGGAAATCTTTATTTTTGATTGACTTGTCCGATTTAGTAATCGCTAACAGAGTATACACCAACTCTTAAAATTTATTATAAAAAGTCTTTATATTATTAGTCTAAGCTCTAAAACTTACAGTAATAAACCGCCTCAGACCACAACTCCGTGTTTGCTTAAAATGTCGCCGACTACTCCGTATTTACCCACCCAGCCATCCATCATCCCCGAGCAAATACCTTCAACATTTACGCACTGCAGATTAGTGGACAAACCTCGTTAATCTGGGTGCCTATAAATAGAAGAGTCTCTAAGTTTTCCCCCACCCTGAGTCTGAGTCACCTGCAACACTCCATCAAACCCACTCCAGTGATTCCAGGCCAAACAAATCAAATTGTTTGTCTAGCATTTCTGTGCCGAACACGTTTTGCTTATCAGAGCAGGCTACGGGTCTTATTCGGCTCAAGTTCTTTTAGCAGGCTTGGGGTTTAGGTGTTTTTTTTTTATAAAAAAAAGTAAAGAAACACCCGGATTAGCTGGTGAGTCGAAGATTTATTACCGAGGCTTGCGAACACCTTCATTGCTGCTGAGATATTTTTTTGTTTGTACTTTAGAATGAACTGGTCTACGACGGTTGTAAGCCCTATGTAAAGAGATGGCTTTAGAAGTTGTAGAAGAATTGCGATCTTTCGAGATTGAGGTAGTTGCTTCTATTTTTGGTACAGTCGCCTGGACTTTGGCCAAAGAAAGGAGAGCTAGGAGAGCGGTTTGCGACCCCGATTTTAAAGAAAAGCAACCTTTCCATTTGGAATTGGGTTGGTATGCCAAGACGTGCGCATTTAATTCCATGGGCACCGTCGAATAAGAAGTCTGCTAAATAAATATTTTTGTCACATTGTGATACCGATGGTCTTTTAGTTCCCCTTAAACTCAGCAAGCACGGTTGGTCGAACGTTGTGAACCGTTGGTCGACGTGATGGACTCGAGCCTCAATACGATTGCTTATTTTGCTGACACTTTCGACATTGTTGAACTTAAAGATTGCAGCGTTTGATGAGAAATATACAAATTAGTTCAATGAAATGAATGGAAGGCTAGTCTAGACGAGGCTATTGGACCACTAGATAAACCTTTGTTGGTCCACAGTGTTTCCATCGTCTCACATGAATAGTGCACGTCTTTGGGATCACCGATTTTGATGAAATTTGGCGTAGTGATAGCTCCCTTATGGGCTATTACCTTCTCAAGAGATTGCAACACTCCCCCTTTTTCGGAAAAAAACGCCCCTAAAGTTTTTTAAGCGCTTCGTATGTCAAATTAAAACCCGGGATTTCGAAGCGACAGTAGCCTAGTGGGTAAGGTGCCTGCTTTGTAATCGAGAGTGCTGCATTTGACTCTTGATCGTATTGCGGTTCATTTTTCTCCTGAAAATCGAGCGGTGTTCTAGGTTAGGAAGTGAAAAATAAAACGATTTCAAGTTTTTTATTGCTAATATACTCTTGAAGTGGACAGACAAGTATGATGAGGTAATTACAGATGAAGATTACTTATTTACGTGTACAACAGAAGTAGTACCGCTATTTTATCAACGTCTGTGACCCCAAAGCCATGCACTCTTCTTGCTATCACACTGTTAACGCCGAAGGGCTAATAGCTGTGTTCGGAAATATAATGGTGGTTCATTGGAGCTACATTTTGTCTTTAAGTCTTAAGCTATTTTCTGACAATCAATTTGAAGATATTAAGTGCTAATTTTCATCTTTACAAATCGTTTTGCAAATACAGGGGCTTTGTAGCTTTTAGGAAATGAAAGGTTTGTTTAGGGCCCGCAAATTTACCTCCATCCAACGGACAGATCTTCGATTTATTGATGCACTTGACGCATTTATTAAGCTGTTTTAGATTATAGGGTTTCTTGCATCTTAATGTCTTTGGGCTTTAGAACAATTGATATTTTAGTGTTTTTTGCTTTTCAGAGTTTTCTGACTTATTGGAGTCCTTCGATTTCTAGGATCCTGACCTTTCAGAGTTGCCTTCAATTTTAGAATTTCTTCACTTGACGGCTTTTTTTTATTTTACGAGCTTATATTGGTGACTACCGTACTTTTTAGGAGTTCTTGCTTTAACTTTAGCCTTGAAAAACTCTTAAAATAATAAAATTCATGCCTTCTGGTTCCTAACTGTTACCAATATTTATTTAAAAATTATGAAATAAGAACTTCAAACCTTCAGATCATCTTCAACTGCCTCGACTTTAACTGAGAAAGTGTCCCCCAGCATTGTCAAGCATTGTTATCTTTCGATTTGATTTTTTTGTCTGAAACCAAGAATCTCTTTTTTTCACAAACTACTACCATTAGGCCTCCTACCAATCTTCCAAACTCTGTGAACATTTCTGTGCCAAACCGCACGATTTTGTGTCTGTCTCAGCGTGTTACGCCATTTTACGTGTGTTCGGTTGGTTGCAATGCAAATTGGTTGCTACATTTGGATCTTCTTTTTCGTTTCCAGTTACCAATGCTAAACAATTCGTGGCTTAGATTTTGCATGTGTCTTAGCCATAGCGGCGGATATAATCAAATCCGCTGCTAGAAACCGAGAGAAAGTTCCAAACGGATTTGGAGGTTTTATGGATTGTTTCTGGGTCTCCAAATGATGGTCTGCGTTGGGAATTAGTACGTGAGTTGGAAAGCGATGTAAGCAAAAAAATAAACTGGCGTGGAGTGAGCTAGGTAAGCGCATATAATGGCGAAGGAGCTTTAATTGAAAATATGTAAAAGAGGACTGACAGACAGATAGACAGACAGACGGACACCGAAGTAACTCTATAAGGGTTTCGTAATTCCTTTGGAAAGAACCCCTTAAAATGGGGAACAGAAATCGAAGGCTTGTCCTCTAACTCAGAGCTGTAAGGTTCTTAAGTGAAACTGTACTGCATTACTGAGTAAGTACCCAACACCCTTGTCCTTGTTTTTGTACTTAAAAAAAGTATTTACGGTGTACTGGGCACTTAAAAAACGTCAAATAGTAGAAAAAGGAAAGCAGGTATTGGTAGTTGAAAATTTACAGGTCTGCTCTAACAGACGAAAGTTAATCTCCATGTAGGAAGTCTATTTATTTATTTACTAGCTGTACCCGGCGCGCCTTGCTACGCATAAAATAAATCAAATTTAAAAAAAGTCACAGAGGGCATCCACTTTGCAACTTTGGAGTTTCATATCTTTGTAACGCTACTTTCCACTGACAAAATCCGAAAGAAAGCTCAATCTCATTTTCAAAGACCTTTTGGCTGATATATCACTCGAAGGATCAGGCGAACTTTAAAAGTCACGTCACCTCAATG
Source organism: Syritta pipiens (assembly GCA_905187475.1). NCBI lineage: Eukaryota > Metazoa > Arthropoda > Insecta > Diptera > Syrphidae > Syritta > Syritta pipiens. The sequence goes on from LR994573.1 coordinate 12,808,407, forward strand.
GGAGCCTATTTGTTTTTTACATTTAGAAGTCTATAAAGGACAAACAAACAAACAAACATTAATTTTTATATAGTATATAGATTGAAAACTAGCTAACAATTTAAAAATTAAGGGCTTGTAAATACAGTCAGAGCAACAAGGTTCTTCGGCTAATAAAGACTTAATCGTGGCTAAACGTGAAGTACAACAATTTGACAGAAGTTAAAGTCTAATCTTCAATAAATAAGAAATGGATTTACGGCCGGCTGTGGAATAAGAAAATTTGCCAGATGTCACTGAGAAAAATTTGCCAGACGTCACAGAAAAAAAGGTGTCGAATTGTAAGGCATAAAAATGGACGGAAGGCGAAAACCACAAAAAGTCTGTTGAGTACAAAACTTTTATTTCATTGACCCATCGATGCTCAAACACCCCTTACACATGCACAACGCGGTAAAGGAAACACTCGAAGAGGCATTCACACAGTCTCTAATTAAACCCTCTCCCCGATGCATGCGAATTGAACATGCAATCGCAATGCACTGTCGATTCCCATTGTCTGCCTGCGATTTCCCTCGATACTTTTGTGTTTTTTTCTGAGTAGAGAGAGCATTTTCCCGGCAGCGTCGCAGATTAAGCAATCCCTCGCTTTTCCTGAACCAAATGAAAGGTGCAGCGTGTTGCGATTACACTGAACTTTTCCGCATTTCGTCAGAAAAAGACACGTTTCCATTGAAAACTGGTTAGAGAGCTCACTAAACCTGAGGATTCACATACATTTTTTTCTTTGACAAAAAACCTGCTGCACAACACCGAGGAGGCCAATCAACGCCACCTCAGCTGCGCCATGCCAGACTATTGACATTTACGTCCAAAAGCAAAGTCGCCGTCATCGTCGCAAAAGCAAATATTCAATTTCCATCGTCGGTCAATAAAATGTTAATTAATTCTAATATGCGAAGCGACTGAGCTTATGAATGAAAAAGCAAAAAACGAAAAAAAAATAGAAACAGAAGTCACCCTGCGGCGATCACCCCCCACCCACCAGTGGCAGGTACGACTTGTGCTTTCAAATACCGTAAATTAAATTGCAATTAACTAAATCAACAAATCATTAAGCCAAACGGTACATACGACAAACATTGCACGCCTCTTGTAGTGCTCACAGCCAACGTTGTGCTCCTTCTCTGGCGGTGGCAATGGAGCACCCACTGTCGTCGTCGTCGTCGTTGTCCCTGTCCCTGTGGCTGTGGCTGTGGCTGCTGTTATCATCTCCGTTTTTTGATCGCCATTTTTGCTTTTTTTTACACATCCACTGACGTCATTGACGACTGTCGCTGAAACCGTCCCTGTTGTCGTTGTCGCGGTCGTCGCTGAAGCAGCGAGCGCCTTCGTTGTCGTTGCTGGCATTCTTCTGATTAAATTGATTTGATTGGCATCACTAGAAGTTATTTTATTGGAAACTTTTTCAATTTGTCTATTAATTGATTCAACCGATGATGATGAACAATCTAAAGTCGCGGACGATGTCAGCGATGTCGTTGCTGTCGCTGTGACAATGTCGATCGACGACAACGACGACAAACGGACTCGGTCTTGAGCCGGAGATAATTCCCTTTCATTCGTTGGAGCTGCTGCCACTGATTGTTCGTTAATTAAATTCATAATTGATCTGGAGCGCGATTGAGATAAATTCAAGCATCCATCATGCGACAAAAAATACAAAACTGAACCCGAATCCGAACCCGATGCACGACACGACGCGGAGAAAACGTGGGGGAAAGTTATATCGGCGGAAACAACGCTGCGCTGATATTTCACAGATCCACTGGGGCAACACTCATTTAGCTTTAAATTGCTAAACGTCTTTGACTTTTATTTTTTTTTTCACTCTCTTTTTTTTCTGACTTTGCTCACCACTCTCCACTCTCCACTCTTTCCACTCACACTCAATTACACTTAAGTATTTGTATTATAAACTAATTGAATTTGTAAACAAAACTCGCATCCGAAAGATACACGTTTTATCTAGGCGAATTAGTCAGAGAGACACGCACGAAATTTCACGCCTCCTCTCTCTTCTTGGGGGTGAGATTGACTCTGTCAGTGTTGATAACCTCAACAAGATCGCGTCAAAATTCGCGTACAACACGAGAAGTCACAATCACCGCTACACGACGCTGTCTGAGCTAAGACTGACACTCAGCTGCCGCACGGACTGAGATACATTCGCCAAAGCTGCCCCGTTCTCACGCCGAGTGCGCCTCTATCTAGCTCGCTCGCTTTCAGTTTAGGGATCATTGATCGTGGCGTCCAAAGCTCTCTGACTGATGGTTGTTTGTTGTTAAACAACCCGCGATTCGAAAGCTCACGCGTCGACACCTTTGGAGCGTGTAAAAGCAAACACCGTGCGCGACAAGATCAATGTTTGTGCTCCAAAAATAAAAGACAACAATCCGCACGGTCAATCAAATAGAGAGTGATGTCGGCGTCTGGTGGTGGGCTCTTTTTTTGGAGGAAAGTGCAAACGATTTACTGGCGAATCTTGATAGGACTGCTCTGGGAAGATGAGGGCTATTTTTAGAGCGGAAAAGATAGGCGCACAACGGTGCGGGTGGATAAACACTGGAAGGTGTTTATGAGAGGGCGCTTTGCGAGCGTCAAATGACCAAAATTCACATCTGGCATAGAAGTGCGTGCTTTAAGTTTTCTGTTTGATCATATTCCAGCGTGGTTGTTTTACTTCAGGTGCTTTAGTCACTGCATTCGTTTTTTTTAGCAGTCTTTTGCAACAAACAAAGCCTATGGGAAATTGTGTACAGTCGAATCCTTCTAATTATAAGTCGAATTTTCACGGGACATCAAAATTAGTTCGAGTTAGAGGGTGAGTTCGACTGAGAAGCTGGTTTTTGTATGAAAAATAGGGAAGAGGAATGCCAAAATATGGCGAAAAAATTCGACTTAGAGGGAGTCGACTGTATTTTGCTTTCATTTGGCTTCAAAGTTTGCTGAAATGGCTTCAATACATCACGAAAGCCTTTACTTTCTTTTTTAGAGACCACCAATTTGCATCGGAATGAAGTTCAGTGTTTTTAACATGTCCCTTTTAGAGTTTTTTGCTCTAGAAGGTTACTTTGGTGGTTACTGACCTTTAAGACATTTTTTTGGAGAAGCTATCTGTATCTTCATAATCATTAGTGGCGTAACAGCCAACGAAGGGCCAGAGCCTAGCTTTTTCAATGTGTTGTGCGCGTTATAATTTTGACAGATGTTTAGGGCTGCAGTTTATTGTAGGTTCCGAACAGCGAATCGCGAAAGCAGAAGTACTCCAGGATTGTCAATCATTCGCTGGTGATGGGACCGTGGAAAATGTGGTGTTTTTGTTTTTCCCTCGAACTAGATTCGAGCCCGGGTACTTTCGCTTAACAGTCCGACGCACTAACCGACTTAGCCATGGCTCTCACAAGCTATCTGTATACCGGCTTAATCTCTTTCGCCCTTAATCTGGCTCTTTTGAGTTTGTTCAATATTTAGTTTCGAGAGATCTAGTGGCGTACATGATCATTAGACTGCGAGTGAATGCCTTGAATGAGATGGTTTATGACTGAAATATGGTTGATCGTAACTTAAGCCTCTACTCAGACATTGATCGGGTGGAGTTAGTACCACGAAAACGCTGCCTTAATCCTTTCATTTCTTTCTATGGTTCGGTTCAGGTACAGCAGTAGCGTTTTTAACTTTTGGTTTGTAGTCTAGCGATTGCGATGGAAGTAATTTACATGCTCGCAAATAAAAGTTATAGTATCTTAGGGTAAGTCAGAAGGTTATCGAAAATCACAGTCAGTGTACTGCAGTGAGAAAAATAAAAACATTTTTAAATCGATTTTTTTTTGTAGTCTCTCTGGATGGGCTCTATATCGAACAGAAAACACGGCAAAATCCGTTTTGAACAACCTTCTTCCACTAAGCTAAACAGGGAAATGTTAAAATATTTGAGGGTTTTCGTCGAACTCTAGGCTCTGCGATTCACTAAAACTAAGAAAGATTCTCATCTCAAAGCATGCGGAATTACTGGCACATTTCATTTCATTTATTTCATTTATTTATTTTATAAAAGGATCGTACAATAAGATTTACATCTTTTTTAGTACTTAGCAATTATAATAGCGTTGACTTCACAGTGAAAAACTTAAAACTAAAGTATAAAAATAAAAAGAAAATTTCTTAAGGGATGGGAATCGAGGTTCGGGAAATGAGGTTCATGATAGGTGAGCAATAGGATGACGTAGGATTGCACTTTTAAAATTTAACGGGTTTGAAATCGATCTTATGCGTGGAGGCAAAGAATTCCAAAGTTTGACTGTATGAATGAAAAATAAACGCGACGAGTTTAAATAATTACTCCGGTAGGGAATAATGTTGGTAGTTCTCATAGAGCGAGTGAAATTGAGCCTGTCATATAAATACGGCGGATTACGACTATGAATGATTTTATGTAAAAACATACAGTTCCTGGCGTTGATGTATTGCTGTAAGCTGCAGCCCAGCAAGTCTCGAGAGTACATAGAAATATGATCATGTCGACGAATACCATAGACGTAACGCACTGCGTCATTAAAAGCGACTTGTAATTTATGTTGAGACAGTGAGTCAAGACTACTATATACTACTTCAGCATATGTCACAAGTGGTAAGATTAAAGAAATTACTAATTTTCTACGTGTTGCCAGCGGAGTGAAATATGCACAGAGCCACAATTTGCGAAGACATCCATAGATACGACCAATGACCATGTTAATGTGTTTGTACCCAGATAGATCCCGACTTATCACATACCCAAGACTAATAGTTGACTCGACTGCCTTGATCTTAAAATTATTGAGGTATATGTCAGGTAAGAGATCTAGACTAAAAAGTTTTTTGGCAATTGGGATAACTTGTGATTTTGTCGGGTTTAGTAGTAAGCCATTAGTGACTGACCAAGAGTGGACTCGCTTCAGATCATCATTCATTAGTGATGCAAGTTCATGTAAATCAGGAAACGGTTTAGATATACATATGTAGCTGGACTGCATATATATGTACCGAAGAGTGCTTACATACTGAAGGAAGATCGTTAATGAATATGCAAAACAAGATTGGTCCTAATATTGAGCCCTGCGGGACGCCTAGCTTAACATCCATAAAGGACGAAGAACAGTGTTCACCCAAGTATACCCTTTGTGACCTACCAGAAAGAAAACTTCTCAGTAAACGAACTGTCCTTTCATTAAAACCAAAATTGTTGCGTAGCTTCCAACATAAAACATCGTGATTTACCTTGTCAAAAGCCTTTGAGAAGTCGAGCAAGCAGAGAAGAGAGACATAATTTTTGTCGAAAGATAATCGTATCTCTTCAAGTAGGTTTACCATAGCTGAAGAACAGCTATGGTTAGCTCTAAAGCCAGATTGTTGAGCGTAAAGCAGGTTATTATCGGAAAGGTGTTTCGAAATCTGTTTTGCTATTATTTTCTCAAAGACCTTAGACAAGCAAGGCAGGATGCTTATTGGTCTAAAATCAGCAGGAGACGCTGGGCAAGCTTTCTTAGCGATAGGAAGAATCCTGGCAATTTTCCAAGACTGTGGGAAGGTCGACGTGATTATACACCAGTTTATTATGTGGGTAAGATGGGAGATAATCAAGGGATCAAGGAGATCACATTAATTTTGTAATTATCTTAGCCCATTCGGTGTCCAGATTAGGTTGAATAAAAATGTGTTTCGGCTGTATTTTTGTCTTCGAGGTGTCCTGTAAGTTCGCTTTTTGGCAGTCACATTTCTTTTCTGATTGTTTCCAAAGTCGGTTTTCTAGTGTAAGATGTCGTTCTTTTGCTATTTGTTCTTTCTTTTGCTGTTTGTTCTGTTTTCAATCACTCTAACCTCATAAAAGCACTAGATAAGATTGGGATACGCGGTTCAATAGCTGACTGACTGATTGATTATCTTCATAACAGAACTTATTGTGTTTGAATCAAGGATGCTGTGAGCGAAAAAGAGATGATGAAATTTGGAGTCCCACAGGGATGAAAATAAGGACTGATCCTCTTCATGTTATATTCCAACGATTTACTTCGAGGGTTTAAACAAAGCATACCATTCGCTTTTGCTGACGATACGGCTATTGTTGTACCTCATAGATCCTTGGATATGGCAGTAAGGTTGATACAAGGAGAATTTAATGTTGCGGTGAGATGGTCCCACGACAATGGGCTAGTTATAAACGCTTTCAAAACCAAATCGATACACATTAGAAGTCCTCCAACTGAACATCGGATTTACTTAGAAAATTTCGTTTGCCCTAATACTTTAAAGCAATGTATTGAGTTAGTTGACACATATAAATATCTTGGTGTAGTAAAAGACTGTCATTTTCTGTGGAATAAACACATTGACAAACTAGTTAACCGAAGCTTATTAGATTTTGTTTGCTATTGCTTTGTCTTAATCCTCATCTTCAATCCTTGCTGTCCTAAGACCTCTGAGCTGGGTACGTCATATTAGCACTTTCAGCATCTTCCAAACAAAAGTTCAAAAATAAAATAAATAAATAAATAAATAAAAAGATCCAAAAATAAAGTTATTTTAAATGAATTTTATTACTGAACTAAAATACACGATAATACCAATAAAGCACACTAAAAGAAATTGCAAAAAATAAAAGGTGTATCAAATAAATCCAAATTCTATTCTACAAAACAAACGACCAATATACGGTCTCGCCTTATACTTAAACTGAGGAGCTAAACACAACGTCCCCATATCTACAAAAAAAGCCATTTCTTAGATTCTAAAGTTAAAGTTAAAGAATATATTGGAAATCCTGTTGAATTTTATTGCGTAAATGTGTGCCGAAATGTTCAATTATTGTTCGAAAAAGTTTTGCTCCTGGAAGTCACTCCACATTTCGTCGTGTTCACTGAGCCTTCACCTTCTCGGTGGTCACTTCGGCGTTACCACTTCCGCCAGCAGCCTTTCTCTTCCTCTTCTCATCCACTCGTTTCTTGTTTGTCAAGAAAACAGCGATGACCATCATCACGGCCCAGTAGACGTAGCCAAAGTGATACACAGATGAGTAGTAGAACCAAATGCGCTTGAAAGTCAGGAGCAGGAATGCTGTGCCAAGGTAGCTCAGACCGAAGAACTTTGATGTGCAGAAGAGGACATCGAGCACCTTGCGCTTGGTGCCGGTGGAGTCCTTGCGGAAGAGCTTGTGGAACATATCCTCCACGGGCACGTAAAACGGAGCGCCCATGATGCAGAAGTAGTGGCCGGGCATGAAGCCGTGCCAGAAGGAAGACGTCAGCAGAGTGGCAATCGTCCTAAAAGAAGAGGTTACTTGTTTAAATTGCTTTGCATATGAGTGTGAAGGTGGGTTAAGAAAAAAGTCCTTGCCTGTATTTCTTGCTGGGGAACTGTTTGTAGATGTTGACCGCCAGCCAGTACTGGACGCAGACGTTCCAGTGCTTCATAGCTTCGCGCATCGTCGTGCAGACCTCGGTGTCGTAGACGCGGAGGTTGACGATCGTGGTGAAGTTGTAGTCACGCTTTTCAGCGTCCCGCTTCAAGTGTTCGTATTGACCTTTCGGCCCCTCGCCGTTGGTCACGTTCGACTCCTCTGGGTAGGCTCCGAAGCCCGCGCAAGTGCAGACACATTCGCTCAGCGTGAAGCCGGTATAGATGCGCATGCGGAAGATGAAGAACGTCGGCCAGACGTAGAAGAGGCGGTAGAGGAAGCCACGTTGCTGGTAGAATTCATCACTCAGAGCGTACTGAAAGAAGAGCCGATGGTTAGTCGGGGTTTTGTTGGAAGCTGCGAGGACTCACGT